>CM026570.1:12132046-14939686 GCA_015143295.1 Tetracentron sinense
AAATGGGTTGAGCCTATACCAAAATAATAGGGTAGTTTTGGTCAATAGAGAAACCTGTTATAACAATTAGTATAACGAATATACAAAGTTAACTATATAATTTCTCTATATTTTGCTATTACAAATGATAAGGACTCTCTATTAGTAGAGATTTACAAGGACTCTATTAGAAAGTCTCCCCTTATCTTAAGTGATTAACCCTTAATCAAAAAATATTTATTTTATCTAAATCTCCTTGTTCACGTCCCTTGAGTTCTTAAATTAAGCGACGGTTATCATGCTTATCTACACCCAAAATACACATTTTTTAATAAATCTCAAAAAAATTATGTTTTTCATTAATAATAATAAAAAATTTGCGTGCAAAGCACGTGCACCTTTACTAGTATATATATATATATATAGTTTGATGAAAAGCATGCATCCCTGATTGAGAAATGTTCTTTATACTCATCTTTGGTTGATCGTCTATTCAGCATTAGGAAAATTTTGGGGAAAAGGTCAACACTTTAGAGGAAAAGGTCAGCACTTTAAAGAGAGAGAGTCCTACTAGGACTCTTCCAATTGCTATTATATATATTCTCTTTGATATTCACTCTAAATATTCTCTAAATATTCTCTGTGATTTACTTACTATATAGTCTTTACATTCTTTATAAACCCTAGACTGCCATCGGATATGAAGATGGAAAGGCTACAACAACTCCTATAAATACCCTGTAACCCTTTCCTTTAATCTTAAGCATCCCATATCTCCAATATGGCAGGAATTGGCCACAAGATGGTACAAATGGTTGTTTTTGTTTTCTTGATTCTAAGTTCATGTCCTCTTTCAATGGCAAGGGTTTTAGAAGGAGTGAGGCCGTCGATGAAGAATGGATTAGGGTTAGTATCACTTTATAAAGCTCCGGTGCCGCCTTCCGGGCATTCGTCCTGCACATATATCCCCGGCAATAATGGTGGCGATGGATGTCCGCCACCAAAACCTGGGTGAGCTTCGTTAAATATTTTAGTTTCCTTATTATATATCTAGGTCGGATTAATGGATTTCAGTACTGTTCCCATATTAATATTTCTGTTGATTCTTCTTTGAATTACAGACCATAACTTCCTCAGTGATACGACCACTAGGCTAGAATGCACCAACATGGGAAAGACGTCTTACATGCAGTTTTTGAAAGATATGGCACGTAGAGTTATTGTTGAAGCTAAATTCCCTCATGTTGCACTATTCTGTTACTAAAGCGACCAAGTTTCTACTTTAGCTCTTTTTTAATAATTTATTACGTACTGCTGCATTTCTTTGTTCAGTTTTTGGTTCTCTTATGCTCTCTATGTTACAAATTTCGGTTCGCTCTACTTTTATTCAACAATCCCAAACAAGGATGATGCACTTACGTTTTACGGGAAACAAATCCTCAGGGCCGGCCCAAGCCATTTGGAGGCCTAAAGCGAGAATTCTAAATGAGACTTTTTTTTAATTGGACTAAGTTATAAAATGGGGACTTTTTTTAAATGAGGCCTTTTTTAGGGTTTATTTTCATTAAAACAGTTAGGGATGGCAATTTGACCCGCCCCCCATAGGGGCCCTGACCCGCCCCGCCCTTATAGGAGCGGTTTTTTTTCAAAAAAATCAGGGGCCGGACGGGCATGGTATAAAAAAATAAAACCCAACTCAGGGATGGGTCGGGGGCTGTTTTAGTATACCCCGCTCTGGTACCCCGCCCTGCCCCGCCCCCATTCATATATATATATATATAAAAGGCAGGCGGGGCGGGGGCAGGGGCGGGGGCAGGGGCGGGGCGGGGCCGGGGTGGGGATTTTCTAAGTGGGGCGGGGGCACTTTCACCATATGTATGCCCCGGTCAGGGGCGGGGCAGGGCGGCTTTATAATCGAGGCGAGGCCGAGGTGGTATTGCCATTCCTAAAATCAGGTTCATAAAGCCATCAAAGCCCACACTTGGGACCTTCGGTTTTTTGGGGACTAAAGCGCGGGCTTTAATGGCTTAATGGACGAGCCGGCCTTGCAAATCATCTATGTTCGATCTTCTCTGGCAGTGGTCATGAGTGTTGGAATGTCAGGATCCATTTGTGTGTACCGGATTTAACAGTTGTAACCGAACCCGGGCCAGCCCATCTATTAAGCCATCAAAGCCCGCCCTTTAGGCCCCAAAAAAATGAAGGCCCTAAAAGTGTGAGCTATGATGCCTTTATGAACCTAATTTAGTGAAAAGAAACCCTAAAAAAGACCCCATTTAAAAAAGGACTTTGCTACTGAGACCCCATTAGGGCTGAGACCACCAAGACCATGCTCTAAGAGCATGGGATTTCAGGTGGGGCCCACTTCACATGGTAGGCCCCACCTAAAATCCCATGCTCTTAGAGCATGGTCTCGGTGGTCTCTGCCCTAAGGGGGTCTCATAAGCTTTATCCTTTAAAAAAATGGTTCATTTTATAGTGAGTCTAATTTTAAGAAAGAGTCATATTTAGAAACCTCGCTTTAGGCCTCCAAATGGCTTGGGCCAGCCCTGAACCGAACTGCCTGTTGGAGAGATCCTCACCTTCAATTCCTCTGGCCAACGTAAAAGAATACAGGAAAGAACACAGAGGTTGATTTTCTCAACCAACTAAAAACTATAGATGATTCTCTTGCTTCAGTCCATGACCTTGTCTTTGATTTCTTTAATTAGGATTTTCTTGTAGGGGAGCAACGAATGGTCGAAGGAAAATGTTAGTAATTATTGATAGACTTGTTGAAAATAATTAAGAGGGTACAAAATTCTAGGTATAGCGGATGAAGGGTTCCAACCCAACCCCCTTGTTAGGGTTCGGGACCGATAAGTACATGGACAGCGAATTCGGGCTTCCACTCTTCATCCGACATGTGGGGTAAAAGGGAGAGATATCCAAAGTGGGGAGAAGTCAAAAACATGAGAGAAAATGAAACCCTTTACCGCCACATGTCAGATGAAGAGTAGAAGCCCAAGAGCAATGTTTCTGGCATTTGCCAGAGACTCCCATTCCTTTTCAATAAAGATCGGTAAAGAGGGCTTTGGATTTTCTCTGGCCCGTCCCAGAAAATTGCTCTCGGGCCTCGACACATAAAGTGCCAGCTGGCTCGAGAAGTCATTTCATGGGCCCTATGATTTTGACTTCTCCAGCCTTTATTTGACAAGTGGTGATAAAATGGTGAGATAAAGGGGGGTAGATATCAAGTGAGAAGAAGTCAAAATCAGGAAAGAAAATGAAATGACTTCTCCCTTTTTTTCAGCCAGCTTGTGCTTCATGTATATGGAGGCCCGAGAGCACTTTTCTGGCACGAGCAGAGAGAATCCCAAGCCTTTAAAGAGATCTTATTACAGTACAAAATATATACAAGACCCTTTAGAAAGAGGCAAGCAGCAAGGTGAAAATAAATGGAGAGAAGTAAAACGAAAAGGCCTATTATCTTATTCATAGCCTAATTTTTGTCATATTTTTGTAACATCTCATGGATCAACTGAAACTGGTGTGTGGCATTTTAAATGCCTAATTTTGTTATTCAAGTCAAGATTAGTAATCTTATGATCGAGCGTTTACGTTCGTGAATTGTGAACTCATTTCACATGTTTCGATCAGTTTTTTTTTCTTGTTTTAATGCCTTGGAAGGTCCTCTGAAGGCCACTATCCAAATTCATATTTCTTCTATATATAGAGGATTTCATCTCCACCATTTCTAGAGTTACTTGACCCCTTCTTTCTCCATAAAATCCTTTGTCAAAAGAAGTCAGAAGAGGTATACTGTGGGGGTGAAACCACAATTGTTCATGTCTGTTGCAATCTACAATTCATCATTGTTACTTAGGTTCCAATGGGTCTCCCCCAATCTCATAACAGGCATAGCCATATATGTATGCATGGTTAGGGTAGGGCTCTCAATCTGCCTTTTGATGAGGAGCTCAGCCCTTCAAAGCCCGCAAAATAGAGGGGGTTTTTTCCCTTAATAAGGCCCTAAGGCCGGAACCAATTTTGAAAGGTCCTCTTACTTGAGGGTCGAGCTTTGCAAGCACATAGCCCGGCCCAGCCCTCCATTCTATATGGTATATCATATATAATATAATAATTTATGACTTATTAGAACTTAATAGGGTTAAGCCTTATTATATGTGTATGGATAACATACTTTAGTAGTGTACATAGTGTAGTATCTTTCTAAAATCTAACTTGTAATATTTTTTTCTTTTCTTTTTTATTTAAAATAAAATTAATAGAGGCTAAGACTTAATATTTGTGTGAGCGCGGGTTTCGGGGGAACCCTGGCTTGCATCTCTCGGGTTGAGTTAAGAGTCGCCACCTATTCATTCGGAAGGGATAAGTCCCCGGGATTTGGATAAGGTCTTGGTCTGTGATCAGAGATCAGGGTAAGAGGTTCGGTTAAGTCCGGGGAAGGGGTTAGGCACCCCGGCACTTCCACTTTCAGTGGTTCCCTACTTGCTAGGATTAAGCCAAACTAATCTCAATTTTAATCAAATGCTTTAAGTATTTAAGAAAATGCTAATCTAAGAAGGAGAAAATCCTAGACTAGGGTCGAACCCGGGTTGGGCTGCCTACGTACTCACATAGGGGTGAGATCAGACCGAGCGTAGTTCTGGCACATGAGCCCGTGCCAAGGCTAGGGGTGTGTGTGTGTGTGCACCAAGGGTGGCTTAGGGTCTAGCCAGGAGGCTAGGGGTGGTTGACCGGGTTGGTCAAGTGCTTGGTATTGGGCCCGGTAGGCCTAAGGTAAGTCCGATAGGTTAAGGTTGGGCTTGGTAGGCCAAGGGTGAAGCCCGGTAGGCTAGTTTGGGCCCGGTAGGCCGAGATTGGACCCGGTAGGCCAAGGGTGAGCCCAGTAGGCTAGGGTTTGGCCCGGTAGGCCCAGGGGTGAGGCCCGGTAGGCCCAAGGTGTCTTAACCGAGGGTTAGGGTTGCTAACCGGGGTTAAGAAAGGTGATTAACCCTGGTCAGGGGTACTAACCATGGTTAAAAAGTTCAATATCAGATTTTTTGATCTTTTTGAATTTTTATGATTTTTTTGGGATTTTCTCAGATTTTTCCCAACGGTCAAAGGTGCTTAACCGCGGTTAAGGAGGGAAGGTCACCGTGGTTAAGGGTCTTAACCATGGTTAAATGGTCAAAAGAGACCATTTTTGGGTTTCTCCTAATATTTTGGATTTTTTGAGCATTTTTCCAGATTTTTTCCGGGTCAGGATTTTTTACCCGTGGTTAAGGGTCAAAAATGGGGTCGACTCTGATTAAGTGTCTTAACCACAGTAAAAAATGAAATTGAAGACATTTCTGGATTCCATGTAATATTTATGATTTTTTGATGATTTTTCCAGAATTTTTGCTAGGTCATGGGCCGCTTAACCATGGTTAAATGTTAACCACGGGTGAGTTTAACCATGGTTAAGGGGCCGACTGAAGCAAAAGTGGGTCCAAGGTTCACGGCAGGGCCTAGACTGGCCTCCTACCCGGTCTGGGCCCCCACAAATATTTGAAATTGCAAAAAACTCCAAATTTTCATCAAATTTTTAACCATAGTTAACATGAATTTAACTATGGTTAACAAGGGAATCGTGGGAATCCGAGACCACCAGTGGGTAGCCTGATATGTGGGGAACAATTTTAAGCCCTTGTGGGACCCAAGGGGATGCCGTATGTGGGCCCCACAGTGGCCCAAAGTTGCTCCGACAAACACCACATAAAATGACGATTTCTACCAAAAACAGATTTTTTCCCAAACTTTGCAGCAATTTTTCCGTTTATTGGCTCAACCCCTGGGGGATCCGAGACCATGGTCACGAAGCTTGTTATGAGGGGAACAATTTGGGCCCTTTTGGGGCCCAAGGGGAGGCTGAATGTGGGTCCCACAGAGGCCCAAAGTCTACCTATTGCACAGATTTTCACACTGTCGACCCCACTTTGGGGTCGATTTAACTATGGTTAACGGATGAATTAAGGTCTGAAATTTTACAGGGGGGTAGCCGGGTATGTGGGGAGTCTAACCATAGCCTCGGTTTTGACCAAGGCCGGGTCTAACCTAGGTTAAACCGGGGTTAAAGTGGGTGGCCGAATCTGTTTTGTTTTTGTTTTTTTTGCAGAATTTTTTTTTAAAAAAATGCTTTTGGGGGCTGTGGGGCTTAAGTCGTGGTGATCCAAGGGGTCTAGGGGGATTCCTCATGGATTGAGGACCCCCAGACCTCCGGGAAAGGCCACCATGGTGGGAGGTGGTGGTGTCTGTGGCCACGCAGCAAAGGTGAAAACCCCCCCTCCTACTGTTTTTCTTTTTTTTACTACTGAAAGAAGCAAAATGAGGACCCCTGGAATGGGACCAGGGGTCCCTTACAGTGTTAATAACAGAGCTAAAAAAATAAAAAATAAAAATAAAGAGATGGGGTATACCCTGTGTGGCCACTACGGTGGTGAAAACAGTAGAGGTAGCTGCACGGTGGTGGCGATCTGTGGAGAGCTTCGAGTGGCACGAGGGAAATTTGGGATGGCCTAAGATGACACTTCAAGGGATCAGGAGGGGTGTGGATGGTTGGCTGAAGGGGGTGAGTCCACTGTAAAAAAAAAATTCAACAATTTTGTTTTACACACAGTGGCTATGATGGGAGCTGTGGTGGGCTGGGGACTATTGTGGGAAGTTTGGGTGTGGTTTAGAGGTGGTGGAAGGTGCGTGGGGGCTATGGTAAGGTCTGGACCAAGGGGGAACAGAAGCTTGAACCAGATTTTTTTTTTTTTTTTTGCCAAACAGTGGAAGGTGGAGGCTTAGAGAAGCTTATGGTGGCTTATGGAAGCAATGTGGGGACCTAACTAAGGTTGTGGTAGGGTTGGCCGAATGTGGAAGAAGGTCTGTTTTTCCAAAAAATCCCCCCCCCCCCCAAAACGGTGGCTATGGAGGGCTTTAAATAGAAGAAGAATGAGGGGAGGGAAAGGGATAAGGATGAGTTGTGATGTGGCTACGCGTGGGGGACAACAGCTGGAGGGAGCAGGTGAACGCAGGAGAGCCAGCACTGTTCACTCGTCCCTTTGACAGGGACGATGAACAGTGTCATTTTGAAAAATTTTTTTTTTTTTTTTTTTTTTTGCTTTGGGCCGGTTGGTTTGGTTACGTGGGTTGGGCCCAACCCGCATATGGGCCCTGCCACATGGGGTTGGTGCCCAACCACACCCCTCCAAATTTTTTTATTTTTTTATTTTATTTTTTTTTGCTTTTCTTTGGTAAAAAAAAACTCTTTTTTATTTTTATTATTATTTTTTAATCTTTAAAAAAAAAACTTCTTTTTTTTTTTTTTTTTAATTTGTGTTGCTTTGTTTGTTTTTTTTTTGTGTGATCTTTTATTTGGTTTAGGGTGGGTCCCACCCCCTACTACCCTAAAAGAAATCATGGTTTCTTTTTTTTCTTTTCTTTTTATTATTATTATTATTTTTTGAATTTCAAACTTTTGTTTTATTTCCTTTTTGGGCTAAACCCCCACACATGTGGGGAAAGCAAAAAGTACTTTAATTTAAAACAAAAATTTGAATTTTAAAAAGGGGTAGTGTGGGTCCTACCTTAGATTTGGCTTAATGGGCCCATGCTTGGGCCCACAAACAAGGTTTTATCCATTTGGGACTTGAAAAGGGGCCTTGAGTCCATGGGACTTTGCCTAGGGCTTGGGCTAGGGCTAGGCTTAGGCTAGACCTAGGTTTAGGTGAGCAGGGTGTAAAAATTGGGTGCTTACAATTTGTATTTGTAACGGGTTAATAGTGTAGACACTTTCTAAAATCTTTTTATATTAAGGTGTAACTTTTTGACTTTAATATATATATATATCGGTACTAATACTAACAATTTAACGATATTAATTGGGGATGTGCTAATACTAACAATACTAAAACTTTGTCATGTTACTCTTTGAGTTTTTTTGTATAAAGGAGGCTTACATATAAGGTTTGCAATCAATGCAAAAAAAATTCTTAAAACATGATATATATATATATTTATTTCGGCCTTGGTCCGACTCTGACTTAGCCCTGGCCCTTAAAGGTAGGGCTTGAGCCTAGTTAGTTCAGGCCCATCAAGGGCTAGGGCCCCGGTGAATGAGGGCCGGGCCTAATAAGACCTAGGCTGTCCTGGCCTAGCCCAGCCCTTTGACAGCCCTAGTTAGGGGTGTCAATTGGACTAAATTCGGGCTTCAAAGTCTCTCATAAATGTATCATGCTTGGGCTAGGCCGGGCCTATTCAAAAATCTCCAAAATTCAAGTCCAAGTCTGGCCCATTGACACTCCTATGGCCCTATGAATGATGCACGTGCTGGATCCGAGAATTCGGGCTTCCACTCTTCATCCGACATGTGGGGTAAAAGGGAGAGATATCCAAAATGGGGAGAAGTCAAAAACATGAGAGAAAACGAAACCCTTTTACCGCCACATGTCAGATGAAGAGTGGAAGGATGAAGAGTAGAAGCCTGAGAGCAATGTTTTTGGCCTTTACCAGAGACTCCCATTCCTTTTTAATAAAGACCAGTAAAGAGGGCTTCGGATTCTCTCTAGCCCGTTCCAAAAAAGTGCTCTCGAGCCTCCACACATGAAGCGCCAGCTGGCTAAAGAAGTCATTTCATGGGCCCTATGATTTTGACTTCTCCAGACTTTATTTGACAAGTGGTGATAAAATGGTGAGATAAAGGGGGGAGATATCAAGTGAGGAGAAGTCAAAATCAGGGGAGAAAATGAAATGACTTCTCCATTTTTTTCAGCCAACTGGCGCTTCATGTATGGAGGCCCAAGAGCACTTTTCTAGCACAGGCCAGAGAGAATCCAAAGCCGGTAAAGAGATCTTATTACAGTACAAAATATATACAAGACCCCTTAGAAAGAGGCAAGCAGCAAGGTGAAAATAAATGGAGAGAAGAAAAAGGAAAAGGCCTATTATCTTATTCATAGCCTAATTTTTGTCACATTTTTGTAACATTTCATGGATCAACTGAAACTGGTGTGTGGCATTTAAAATGCCTAATTTTGTTATTCAACTCAAGATTAGTAATCTTATGATCGAGCATTTACGTTCGTGAATTGTGAATTCATTTCACATGTTTCGATCAATTTTTTTTTTCTTTTTTTAATGCCTTGGAAGGTCCTCTGAAGGGCACTATCCAAATTCACATTTCTTCTATATATAGAGGATTTCATCTCCACCATTTCCAGAGTTACTTGACCCCTTCTTTTTCCATAAACTCCTTTGTCAAAAGAAGTCAGAAGAGGTATACTGTTAGGGTGAAACCACAACTGTTCATGTCTGTTGCAATCTACAATTCATCATTGTTAATTAGGTTCCAATGGGTCTCCCCCAATTTCATAACAGCTATCGCCATATATGTATGTCATATATGTATGCATGGTTAGGGTAGGGCTCTCAATCTGCCCTTTGATGAGGAGCTCAGCCCTTCAAAGCCCGTAAAATAGAGGGGGATTTTTCCCTTAATAAGGCCTTAAGGCCGGGACCAATTTTGAAAGGTCCTCTTACTTGAGGGTCGAGCTTTGTAAGCACATAGTCCAGCGCGGCCCTCCATTCTATATGGTATATCATATGTCATACAATAATTTATGACTTATTAGAACTTAATAGGGTTAAGCCAAATTATATGTGTAGGGATAACATACTTTAGTAGTGTACATAGTGTAGTATCTTTCTAAAATCTAACTTGTAATATATATATATATTTTTTTAATTTAAAATAAAATTAATAGAGGCTAAGACTTAATATTTGTATGTGTAACAGGCTAATAGTGTAGACACTTTCTAAAATCTTTTTATATTAAGGTGTAACTTTTTGACTTTAATATATATATATATATATATATATATATATATATATATATATATATATATATATATATATATATATCGGTACTAATACTAACAATTTAACGGTATTAATTGGGGGATGTGCTAATACTAACAATACTAAAACTTTGTCATGTTACTATTTGTGTTTCTTTGTATAAAGAAGGAGGGTTGCATATAAGGTTTGCAATCAATGCAGAAAAAATGGTTAAAACATGATGTATATATATATTTATTTCGGCCTTGGTCCGACTCTGACTTAGCCCTGGCCCTTGAAGGTAGGGCTTGAGCCTAGTTAGTTCAGGCCCATCAAGGGCTAGGGCCCCGGTGAATGAGGGTCGGGCCTAATAAGACCTAGGCTATCCTGGCCTAGCCCGACTCTTTGACAGCCCTAGTTAGGGGTGTCAATTGGACTGAATTCGGGCTTCAAAGTCCCTCATAAATGTATCATGCTTGGGCTAGGCCGGGCCTATTCAAAAATCTCCAAAATTCAAGTCCAAGTCCAGCCCATTGACACTCCTACGACCCTATGAATGATGCACGTGCTGGAAGGAAGTTGTATATGTAAAATGATGTGGTAGACAACAGTCTATAGCTTAGGGTGTAGACTCTAAGCAAGTATCATCGGTTTGAAACCTAAAACACTTACTTTTCCACAAATATCTCATGTAAGATAAAATCAAAGGTATATCTACCCATAAATAACATAATGGGAATGAGGAACCTATATCTCATTTCTCGCTTCTCGTATCCTAAGTTTTTTTTGAGTCTCGCTTCTCGTTCTCGCTTTGCTTCTCGTTTTCGCTTCTCGCTCTGGTAAATATGATGTGTACACCTTGCACATAATATCTCATAGATAACCAAAAAAAAAAAATGATTGTTACTAATTTGATGAGGGCAGTTTCTAGCGCAAAAGATCTAGATGGAACCATATACACCTGCTCAACATGAACAACCCTATAGGCTCTGTTCTTTTGGTGAAATTTTTAAAGCCTAGAACTTTCATTGTTTCATGCCTTATTTTACTTAGATGTCTAGAACTATATTATTCCAACAGAGACATAATTTACATGGTTCGGCAAGATACCTATGTCCACGGGCAGCAATGATTTCCTTTATTCAACAAGGAGATTTTTTCTCAAACAATCACTCGAAAACCTTCTTCACAATACTCCCAAAAAAAAGGCTCCCTCTTCTCTCTTTTTTTCTTACGAACAAAACTCTAAAAAATCCCTTTTATATTAGGGTTACAATAAAGAGAAAATGGGTAAAAATACCCAAAATGGGTCGGGCCTTAAATCGGGTCAAAATTTTGGTCATCCGGGTCGCCAAACGAGTCATCATGAATCTGGGTTGAATTCATGACAACTTCCGATAAAGAAAGATGATGGTTCTTCACTAAGGGCAAGGGGAAGGGCTGGCAATGGATAGATCAAGAACCGACTCGATCCGGTTTGAATCTGATGATCCAATCCAATTAGTCCCGTGACCCTCTTAGATTCTTTGTTTACTACTCTCTTCATCAAATTAGTCTTTTGGAATAGTTGGTTCTTAAGAGAGAGAGAGAGAGGTAATGCTAGCTCCACTTTCTTTTAAAGTCACATTTTCTTCGAGGGAAGACATGTTCTGAACCAACACATTTCTTTCCTTTAAAAGAAAAAAAGGACTCCTAAAAGATAGTGGAGCTAGCATTACCCGTATATATTACTTTGTAGATATATTGTAGTACTACCCACAAAATTTTTAATTTTGTAATTAAAAGATTAAATTTTAAAGATATTATTACTAATCATATTAGATTCTGATCTAGAAGAAATTGTCGGATTCAAATTCAATCCAGCGAATCTGGGATTAGATTCAAATATAGACAAATACGTATGAATCCGATCCATTTACAGCCATAAGCACACATGATGGCTTGCTTAGATCTCATATTTGCAATAGAAAAGAAAAAAAAGGGTTTGTGATAATTTTGAAATACTTTCTATTAAGTAATCTATTATCCTCATGCATTAATAAATTCGATCGTTCTTTGCATTTTGCTCCTTCAGATTGGATCTAGTATAAATATAGGGAGCAACTTGAGATCAATTTGCAAGTTTCAGTCATCTTCCTCCAATATTGAATAGCCGAAGACACCCCCTGCACAACATGTTTGGAAGTGTGTGTGCATTCTCATGTTTGTACATTCATGAGACCACCATTTTATTGGCATTTCCACAGCAGTGAGGGTTATTGCTGATCCGAATTCGTACAGCCAAAGCCATGTATTATGCAAAGACACGTTCTGTGTTGGTCACTAGCATACCTCTTAAGGGAAAAAAAACTAAAAACTTCATAATGCCTTTTTTTTCTCTCTCTTCAGACTTTATTATATCATGATCAAATTTAAATTACCTTCTTTTATTTTATTTTTGATATCCGAAATAGGGTTATGCAGCAGATTTAGCCAACGATTACTAATAAACTATAATCTCAAATCCTAACCATTTAACTCTATTATTAAACGGTTAGGATTAGAACTAGAACTGATGTGGCATTAGAAAAGATAAAATAAGCAAAGCCAAATCATGGCCCTTAGTGGCTAGTTATAGACGGTTAGGATTTGAGAATATATTTGGGAGTACCCATAGGCGACTCAATAAATGAGAGACTATTGAAGTTCTTAATACGAAACTTTTCTCATATCCTTCACTATACCCTAAAACTTTAAATGACCTCCCCTACCTTGATGGCATTAATTTCAGTCATGAAATAAATAATCAGATGATTTAATGGCAGCATTCAAAGATAGCATATATTTTTTTTTTTTTGGTGGAAATGTTATCATGTAACTAACACTCTAAACTCACACACAAGTCGAGACCTAAGGTAGCCGCTAAGATGCCATAAGGATAAGTCCAGCTAAAAACTCCAAAAGGACTTGTCTAAAGATAGCAGACTGAAAATGATTCTATTCCATCCCAGATACTTTAAAATGGTACTCAAACCACTGACTTTCCAGGTAAGGCCATGTTTTAGTAAAGTTCCTAATGTAAACATGGCTTCTATTAGATATTTATTCAAAATTATTAGATATTTATTCAAAATGAAAGCCGTCACACAAAGGGCTACTTAGGGAGGGCTATAGAAAAATCCTGAGAATTGCCCCACCCTAGAGTGAGAGTCGTCGAGGATGTCTGACGTGGTGGTATGTTATGATCCAGGTGTGATACTTAGATTGCCTTCCCATCAATCCGGGCTTTTGGGATCATTGGTTACGTCTAAGTACGCATCATAATGGTTCATTGACACCCCTATTAAAGGGTGGGTAGTACCTCCACCATTATGGGTATGTTGGTGCAACTTCGAGTAATTCAAGGAATGGCATGGTGGACAGACCTTATCCAGGTACTCGAACCTAGCGCGTGGTGGTCGATATACCATATTCATACACAGTAATAATGGTCTAGAACCGGGTAGTCAAATTGTCGTCTACGCCTAACCGCCTTGTAAGTGCCCTTGATGGGGGGCACCCCCAAAAGAAGGCAATTCAAGCCTAACACCTTCATTAAGGGTCCGTTATTTTGATGAAAATTTTAAAGTCTAGAACTTTTATTGTTTCAAGCCTTATTTTACTTAATGTTTAGAACTATATTATTCCATAAGAGTACAAAAGTTCTGCAAATTCGGAAGTAGCAAGTTCCATCAATTTTTTAGATTTTTAAAATTCCATACATCTGAAACTTTTAATTAAATTGAACTGATAAATCTGAGATACCATTATGTAAAAGAGTAAGAAATCCCTTTCCTTTCTCCTCTCAAACTCTTGCCCTTGTTTCAAAATATTAATGATCTGGACTTTTAAAAGTTTCATCAAAAGAACGGAGCCCAAAGGTCTTACCACTACAAATGGTTGGAGAAAACCGTGAAGAATATTATTCTGCAAGAAGCTTTTAATAAGGTGTGGGATTTCAAGTTTGGATGATAATTCGCTGTGACGAGACTTGGATGTTATTGGGTTTTGCCTGGTTAAGGTTAAAAAAAATGGGCCGGGTCTAAAGTCTAAAAACGCGGTCCAAAGACAAGACCTTTGAATGAAACTAAGAATAAAAATTCTTCAAACCGTTGTTTTCACGGAAATAATTCAGACAAATTTGATCAGCTCACAGCCTGTTGACAATGCCACGTGTCACCATTGAAAAAAACTAAACATCTGAATGACACCAAAGTGAGAGTCCTTTTGCGGGGAATGGTGCTATTAAGCTAGGGTGCTGAACCTTTTTGAGTGGTTGTTTGGACTTACCCTTATGACACCTTAGCGGGGCTACCTTAGGTCTGGTTGAGTGTGTTTAGAGAGAGTTTGTTAGTTATATGATATCATTTCAACAAAAAAAAAAGTGCCGGCTGTAAGCACCCTATTTTTGCACCCCCTATCCCTCTTCCCACTTCTTCAAATGCTCCAATGTTTACCCAAGGCCTAAGGCCATTTGGCCAAACTTGTACCCAAACAACTCAATCAAGCCCAATTACTCAATTCCATTACCCCAATGTGAGTACGTAGGTAACCCAACCCGAGTTCGACCCTAGCCCATCTAGCTTTCTTTCTTTCTTGGATTAGCATTTGATTAAACATTTAAACATTTTAATTAATATTGAGATTAAATTTGGCTTAAATTTAGGGAGTAGGTAACCATTACAAAATGGGGGTCTTGGGGTGCCTAACACCTTCCCCAGGATTTAATCGAACCGCTTACCCTAACTCTAATAGACCATTTGCCTTATCCAAATCAATCCGGGACCTATTCCTAAGAATGAATAGGTGGCGACTCTTAGTTAAAAAACACAAATGTGAAAGTGGGTAGAAAAATCCATGCTCACACCGGCCAAAGAGGCTAGTACTTGGACGTGAAAAAAGTAAATTCCGCTAAGCGGCTGGGTATTACTATCCCACTTTAGTGCCCCCATTGGTTGAGTCCTAGATTTCATAGGGTGCATAAGGGTCCAACAATAGTCTTTTATTAGTTAAGCCTTTTTGGAGGGTTTTCCTTTATGGCACCTCAATGGTAACCTTAGGTTGACTTTTTATGTTTAGGTGTTACTTTACCTCCTTAACCAAAAAAATAAAAAAATAAAAATAAAGGCTTGTACTCTCATATGAACATGAAAGCACTTAGAAGCACATTTTCACCAATTCCATCTCTAAAATATTTTTCCCCTCTTTTGATCCCTTATAAGTTCTGACCCCAAATATACTTCAATAAGTTTGACAACACTGTTTACACGAAAGGGTGAGAGGTTTAACAAGACTGTGTCCGGTCTAAACTCCATTCAAACATGCGAGTCATACTTCCTAACCCAAGTCATGAAGAAAAACAAGACCTTCGTGAAATGAGAAAAGCTTAAAAAAAACATACATAAACCCATCTATCCTTTATTCTCTAGTCCTCACAGTTTTCTTCAATTTCAAATCCTCGTACTTTGAGCAAGAAAACTAAACCCATCTATCCTTTATTCTCCAACTATCACAGCTTTCTTCAATCCCAAATCCCTGTAATTTTGAGCAAGAAAACTTCCTTCTTATTCTCCACAAAAATGGCCTTGAAAATAACACACATCGTCATCTTTACATTCTTGATCCATAGTTTCATACAATAGATTTCTTTTGTTTTTTATTTATATTAGTTTCATTGGCATCTTAGTCTGGAGTACTCGAAGGGTACTCATGTACTTGATTCCATGACTACCTTGTATTTGCATTGGTTTTGAATTGTATTGTGTACTAATTTCTAATTGTTGAATAAGGAATAATTTTTATATTTGATGTATGGGTGTCAATATTTGGAGATCTGGGCAGTACTAATTGAATTGTGAATCAGTAATACCTGTTGGAGCAATCAGCTAATCATGGACAGCTCAAGCTTGGCTTGTTAAAAGCTCATTCCTATAATAAACGAGTCCAGCTCGATATAAGAGAGAGAATCAAGGGGGCCTTTGATCTTAACTAGCCAAGCCTGAACAAGCCGAGCTTGAGTAGTTGGTGTAAACAAGATCGAGCATCAAGCTCGAGTTCAAGTAGTTGGTGTAAACAAGCCAAGCCAAGTCAAGCTCGAGCTTAAACATATTTTATTAAGCTCGAGCTGAACATGAATATTTTATTACAATACTATTCTATTCTCTAATACCATGTTAACAACCAACTACTCCCAAAGACCGATCTAATGGAGAGAGTAGTAACAATGAATATAAGAGTGTCACGGGACAAATGAGGCGCGATGTGCGACACTCAGGAGGGGAGGCAATAAACAACACTCCCACTCACCCAAAGGATGGAAAGAATCGAACTTGTGACCAAATCGCAACTAGAGCTCTGATACCATGTTAGAAAAAGGATTTTGGTACAATGGCCTCATAGAAGATTTATATAGAAATAACATGGTAGACATTATGGAAAGTAAATTAACCTACTCTAATCATATCTAATCAAATCTAATCTATCTTGATTAATGGAAACCTAATATTGTGATGAGATACACTTGAATGATGTAGTGTATCTCACTCCCTTTATTACAGTATTGTTCAATTTTCTAATATATTTATGTAACTTAACTATCCAAGCCTGAACAGCCCATTACACGACTCAGCTCTCCTTGGACACATGCCTAGGACTAGGCCATTCTTTAATAAGGTTTAGCGCCCCTACATGAGAATTTTCATGCAGAAAAGTTATCACTTTTCCCGCTCTAGTATCCAAAGGTGTCTCCAAAAGTTCAAAAGTCAGCACGATAAGTCTACTCGCTTTATCCCAATTTCATTAGTGGTAGAGAGAATAGTTTTTAATAGGAAACGGCCTCACTTCCACACTCATTTACATGCTTATCAAGAATTCACATGTAACCATTGTTTGGTTCGGATTCTTACATCCAGAATCAATTGTAGTGTAGTTGATGGTTTTATAGAAATAAATGGTCAATAAGCACATTGTCAGGAATATCTAAAAACAATATTCCATGGCAAAGAATCCCATTTGGTTCCCGAATACCTAATCAACCTAAATTCCTTTCCATCTCCGCACTCATATTAGAAGAAATTAAATCTCATAAAAGTAAGAGAATTAATGCTCTATAAAACAAACCTGATTTTCACTATTCATCTATCCAATTAAGATAAAAATTGATTTTTACCCATAATGATGATTACAAAGCCCATTTGATTGCATACATGCACAGAGGAGCATAAGTTGCCACTAGCTACACTAAAAATGTTGCAGAAGCATCAAATGCGAGAAGAAAGAAATACTTAAACAAATCCATACATCAGAGACCTTCAAAGAAAGAAAGTAGTTTAAGATTTCCCATCACTTTCTTCATTTCGTGCATCAAATGAAGAAGAGCAAATAGAAAGGAATGTGAGAGAGAAAAATGTATTGACTGAGAATGGTACGTGCACAAAGGAGAGGAAGAGAAGATGGATAATGAAGGATGGCATCCCCACCAAGCCCGAGTTAAGGCCGACTCCAATTGATATACACCAGTTGTCTCATGTTTGGGATGGGCCCGAAATGAGATTCGGCTGAGCCTGATATGAGTTTGGTCTTGTCAGGTTTACGCTAACTTGTTTAAAGAACAAAAGAAAAAGTTTAGGCCAACTCAGGCTTACCCCATGCTTAGAAAAATTTTAGTGGGCTGGGTTCAGGCCCAATGTCTTGGGCTTAGTTTCGGATCGGATTTGGTTTGGGTTGGCTTAGGTTGAGGGACCAGACTTCGCCCAAAAAGACCTTGGCCAAGCCTAGGGGCCGAGCCAGGATTTTATTGTATGGGGGCACACAATTGTTGATGGAATGTGCCTCATGTTAGTGAATTTGTGGAGAATGATTATTTGGGTACAAAATAGTTTGGGTCGGGACTGGAGGATGGGAGTTCGGGGGATTCCCTCGGAATTTTTTTGACAACTAAATTCGTAGGTCATTTCGGCCACTTATATATCCTATAGGTATTGTTTCTCATTGTTTGTAGGGTAGCTATCCCCCTGACATATGGTTACGCCCTGTTCAATAATTAAATAATATTGTTTAAAAAATAGTTTTTATTTTTAAAAGTTTAGGGGCCCTTGCCAAACAGCTATGCCCTATTAAATAATATAGTATATATTTAAAAGTTTAGGAGGCAGCTGCCCTCTTGTTCCATAACTATGCCGCACGATTTTTTTTTCATAAGTTCAAGGGGGCAACTGCCCCATGCTAAACTATGAAATTCTTATTTTTTCAAAAGTTCAAGGGGGCACCTGCCCTCTTGTTCCATAACTATGCCGCACGATTTTTTTTCATAAGTTCAAGGGGGCAACTGCCCCATGCTAAACTATAAAATTCTTATTTTTTCAAAAGTTCAAGGGGGCACCTGCTCCCCATGCCCCATGCTTGCCCTGATTTTTTTTTTTACTAGCTACTTCTCAAAAGTTAAGGGGGTGCAAATGCCCCTGGCCCAGCCCAACCCAGGTTGATAGCACTACTATCCGTATCCGATTCGTATCCAAATTCGTTTACTCAGATAATTGTTCGAATAGGTATCCAATGGAGTGAATTCAAATAGTAATTTTACTATCCGTTTATAATCGAATACAAATTTAGATATTGATATATCTAATTTGATTGATTTGACAAATATCCAGCCGATTATATAATTTATTATTATATATAAATAGGGAAAGATTCTTTTCATGAATGTGTGTTCTGTCCAATGGATGCGCATGCCTCCCCGGCTCACCACGTGTCTCTTTTGACTCCCTTTAATTGTGGTTAAGACTCCCTTTAATTGTGGTTAAGATTCATTGACCCTTAGGGTTAATTAATCTAACCTTGATTTTTAAGGGGAAAAATAACCCTTGAGTTAGTGAATATTAACCACAATTAAAGAGATTAAAAGGGAGACGTGATTAACTATTAATAATATTTTATAGATGGAGAATCATGTCTCATATGACTAATATATTATAAGTTTACATGGCTAAAATAACCTTATTTAAATATGTACGTTTTATATAATTTAAGAAATTAAATTGTTATTTTTATATATTATAGATGAAGATAAAAAATTAATTTATTATTTTTAAATAAAAATCATATTTGTAGCACAATTTTTATAACTTTTTTTCAAAGTAAGCAAATAATTTGGGTGTTATCCGAATTCAAATGTTTTAATCAGAGTCAGATACAAATACCATGTTTCACTATCTATCATATATTTATTCAAATTCAAATAGTTGGGAATACCATGTTTCACTATCCGTCAGATATTTATTCGAATTTGGATAGTTAGATATGTAATCGAATACAAACATAGATATACCACTATCAGCTCTCAATTTGCTTTGTAATTGATAGCTCTACCCAGTGGCATGTGTCACCTATCCCAAAAGATACAAGATTTCAGTCAACCGATAAGAATGCTAATCTAATTCTTGTAATCAAGTCCAACAGTCTGTAGCTTCTCTACAAAATATTGTTGTAAAAGATAATGATCCTCAAATAACTATTGCTAGTATCTGACAAGGGTGAAGAAATGAGCAATTGAGTTGGAGCTACTCCTATTGTCAAACAATATTGGAACTACACTAAGGTTGTTTTTCTACAAGAGAATTTCTAAATTGAGTAATAGAAGATGATGTTTTTCAATAAGTGACTTCAAAGAGAAATGAGAAAGAAGAAAAAGAACAAAGCAGTTGACAACACATCAACTATTGATGCTTTCCGAGATAGGCTAAAGAGGGAGGTTAGAAAACTTAATCGATTTAATGAGTAATTTTATAGTGTTGCATGCTATTTAAGGGTAGGATTTCATATCCTCTTTGACGTGATTGGCGTTTTAATAAATAGAAAGGATTCTTGCCAAAAAAAAATATAAGAATGCCAAGGATATTCAAGCCAATCCAGGTCTATTCTATCACTCAATACACACTCATAATAAAATTTGAAATTAGTTAGTAGAGAGCCAAACAATAATAAATATTGCAGTATGCCTTTACGCCTCTTGTCTGAAAAAATTGGCATAGGTCTTGCATGTGCTTAGACTTTGCTAGCAGCTACGTACATGGAGTCTGCATGAGAGATAAGAGTTATCCCAAATGTCGGCCCCTTCTCTATATCAGAGTCTCCAACGTTGCAGGACTTGGAGATGTGTGGTTTTCAACAGAAGATGTCTAAGTGTATCCAAAACCTTTTAAGACTTGAAATATTCTTTGTACTTATCTTTTTTTTGTTTTTGATAACATACCACTAATGCAAAGCCCACCCACCCACACGCCCCAAGCCACAAGGCTAGTGCACCCACACAGCCCTCTCAAAAACAGAGAGGTACGTGGTGGGGCTAAATGGGCTCACGGTCGGAAGGACTTCCCACCTACGCGTGGAACTAATTTAAGTTTTTTTTTAATAACATAACGCTAACACACACATCCTATATGCACACACAAAACCCACCCACACACACCTACACACTTTATTGGGTGGTTCCATTGGTAGAAAGGTCAGCAGTACTCTAAGGTGAGACCTTGGTCGGCTTATGTAAAACAAATTTGCAAATTAACTCATAATTTGTTAACAGTTAGACAAAGAAGCTCCTTAGACACTCGATTATAACTGTTAGCAAAATACTATTATACCCTTAAGATATTGGAGCCAAATCCTCTACGGTGATAATCGGCATTTGGCAAATCCGGTTATCACCCCTAAAGGTCGCGACGTGTCACATTTGACACCCCTTAACCGTGGGTAAGGTTCACCCACCCCTAGGGTTCACCCACCTATCCTTGGTTTTTTTTTAAAAATATTAATTCTTTTTTTAAAATTAAAAAACTGTTTTTAATATTAAAAAAAACTCTAAAAACAGTTTTTAAAGTTAAAAAAAATTAAAATTAAAAAAAAAGAAAAAAACCAAGGATGGATGGGTGAACCCTAGGGATAGGTGAACCTTACCCATAGTTAAGGGGTGTCAAAGGAGACACGTGGCAACCTCTAGGGGTGATAACCGGATTTGTCAAATCCGGTTATCACCGTAGAGGATCTGACTCCTAAGATCTTTTGTAATCTCACAAAACCTCTTTAATTGAACTATGGTTAAAAAGTTTTAATCCCTATGGTTAATTTTTTTATTAAAAAATAGTATAAAAATTAAGGTTAGATGCTTTAACCCTAAGGGTTAGTGAATCTTAACTATAGTTAAACGGTGTTAAAAGAGGACACCCCTTTAACTGCCCTTGAAATGTGGTTAAGTTTTAACCTTTGTGATTAATTAATAATTTTTTCCAAAAATGAAGGTTAGATGCTTTAACCTTAAGGGTTAGTGAATCTTAACCACAGTTAAAATGAGACACTTTTTGAACTATCCTTGAACTATGATTAATAAGTTATAATCCTTGTGGTTAATTTTTCTTCTTCAAAAAACCAAGGTTAGATGCTTTAATTTAAAGGGATAGTTAATTTGAACCACAGTAAAAGGAAGTTAAAAGAGGACACTCCTTTAATTCTCCTTAAACTATGGTTAACAAGTAGTAAAAGGAAGTTAAAAGAAGACAGTCCTTTAATTGTCTTTAAACTATGGTTAACAAGTTTTAACCGCTATTGTTAATTTTGTTTTTGTAAAAACCAAACTTACAAGCCATATCTGCTCAATATGCTTCTCCAATATTGATACCAACACTAGGCTAGAATGCATCATGTACAATAGGAAAGACGTGTAACATGCAGCTTTTGGAAGATATGGCACGTAGAGTTATTGATGAAGCTATAGGCTAATTTTAAGAGCATAAATTTGGCCATCAAATGGTTAAAAATCATTCGGTCATTCTCATTCCTGATTGAGGAAATCTCCTTGCCGGAACCCTTTAAGTGGTGGGTTCCCACCTTTTATTTTTTCCGGTCCTCTGCAGGGGCGGAGTCAAAAATTTTTGAAATCCCTTCCTTGATTACTACTATATAATGGGACCATAAAAATTTTAAATTTTGCTTCTCCAATGTTTCAACGTGGAATCTGCCTTTCATCGAAACTCAAAAAATCTAAGTACTCGAAAGTCAAGTTTTGGATACACTTAAGACATATTTTGTGGAGGAAACATATCCTCTGTATTTTCCCTGGGTTCTTCCCTTTGTGGAAGACCTTGCATATATCTCCAAGTTCTGCAACGTTGGAGACTCTGATATGGAAGGGGACGACATTTCAGATAACTCTCATGCAGATTCCATTCCACGTTGTTTGCTCAACGCGGTAGCAGCTAGCAAAGTCTAAGCACATGCAACATCTATGCCAATTTTTTCACACAAGAGAGACGTAAAGACGTACTGCAATATTTATTTTGTTAGGCGACCCAAGGTCAGCTTAGAAGCTCAAACCGTGATCTTACTGGTCTACGCCCTTTTTTACCTCCCATCAATTGTGGTTATGATTCACACATACCTAGGGTTAAGCAATCTAACCATGGTTTAAAAAAAAAAAACACTTATTAATTTTAATTGAATTAAACTTAATCATGGTTAAAGGGGTGTTAAAAGGGACACAAGGACACTGGACCAATAACATCATGGTGTCAGCTTCTGAGCTGACCTTGGGTCCATTTTCCATATCTCTTTTAAAAAATTGGAAGAATTTTATTACTGTGATCAGTTGATGGCCTAACAAAATAAATATTGCAGTACGTCTTTACGTCTCTCTTGTCCGAAAAACATTAGCATAGATGTTGCATGTGCTTAGACTTTGCTAGCTGCTACCGCGTTGAGCAAACAACGTGGAATGGAATCTGCATATGAGAGTTATCTGAAATGTCGTCCCTTTCCATATCAGAGTCCCCAACGTTGCAGGACTTGGAGATGTAAGATCTTCCACAAAGGGAAGAACCCAGGGAAAATACAGAGGATATGTTTCCTCCACAAATTATATGTCTTAAGTGTATCCAAAACTTGACTTTCGAGTACTTAGATTTTATGAGTTTCGATGAAAGGCATAGATCCCTGATTGAAACATGAAATGTTTTCATACTTATCTTTGGTTAGTCGTCTATTCAGCATTTAGGGAAATTATTGGGAAGTCTCACTACGAGAAAGGTCAGCACTCAAGAGGAAAGCATCTACTTATCTGATGGTTAAAATCATTCCTATCAAAATGGTCAACAAAGGCTTCTCGTGGGTCCGCTTACCCAACGGTCCAGATTGATATAGTATCTTAAGTAAGGTAGAACTTGAACTATCCCATTACGTTTGGTCATTAATATAGAGACCGCGTCATTTTATCATAAGAGGAGACCTTGGTCGGCCATTGCCGGTGCTACTAGTCATCCTTACCCACCTCACTGGTCCATAGATATGAAGAAACGAAGGCTAGAAAAAACTCCTATATAAATATGCTGTAACCCTTTCCTTTAATCTAAGCATCTCATCTCTCCAAAATGGCAATGAACTTTTACATAGGAAATGGCCACAAGATGGTACAAATGATTGCTTTTGTTTTCTTGATTCTAAGTTTCAGTCCTCTATCAATGGCAAGGGTCTTAGAAGGAGTGAGGCCGTCGATGAAGAATGGAGTAGGGTTAGTATCACTTGATAAAACTCCGGTGCCGCCTTCCGGGCCTTCGCCCTGCACACATATCCCTGGCAATGGTGGTGGTGGTCGTCGATGTCCACCAAAACGTGGGTGAACTTCGTCAGCCATGGCCAGCTCTCGGGATACAAGTTAATGGAAATAAGATGTAAATTAAACAAAAATATTTCTTTTTAGTTTCATTGTTATCTAGTACTATGGTCGGGCTAATGGATGTCATTGTATTATATTAACAAGATAGTTGAATTATTATTTGAATCACATACCATTTCTGCTCCATATGCTTCTCCATTGATACCAACATTAGGTTACATGCAGCTTTTGAAAGAAATGGCACGTAGAGTTACTGGTGAAGCTAAATTCCCGCATGGTGCACTATATGCTGTAACTAAAGCAACCAAGCTTCTACTTTAGCTCTACAACGGGTTACGATTTTGCTTGCTCTACTAGCTAACTCTATTGTAATAAACACTTTAAAAGTGCTTTGTCTTTAAAACGGTGTGACGAGTAAGGCTACTATTGCCATTTTAATTATGCATAGAGAGTGTTGATGATGGATTTTGGTAACGTTGCACCATCTGATCAGCGCACTCATAATTACTCCTAGTTCAATAGGTATATTTCTTAAAGGTGCATGATCCGCCTTACAGACACCTATTATCTCATTTTGGGGTGTTATGGACTTGTGGTTTGGAGGGTGTCCAAGAATGGATTAAGGTTTATGACGCTATGGTTAGACTTGTCAAGTAAAAAGAGTTACCATATGCCCTTTCTGTAACATATGATCTATTGTCGGATGAATGATGCTTAGGACGGGTTTGGTGATCATGACATCCCAAGGCAGTTAAAATCTAATTGCTATGCTGTTAAATTAATATTAAATCGAATCATAACCACCTGAGGGATCCCTTTTTGAGAGACTCTAAAAATAAAGGGTTGGCCTCATTAATGATTCATTAGATATATTTGGGAAAGAGCTCTAGCAAAAGGATTTTCTTTGCAACATCTTATTTCTCCAAATTATCATAGTTTTTTCTTCTTCCTCCTCTCCACATTCTTGATCATCATCTTTTTGCAAAATCAGCATCGCCTGAACAATCGGAATTGCCAATTTAGGCAGGTGATGGAACGATCTAAACCTTTCAAATTTTCTACACGGTACAGAGAGAGAGACAAAAAGACACATAGAACAAAAAAATTATATATATAATCATGACTGAGTAATTATCAAGTTGTGTTCTATGCAAAACCTTTGACCTTTACAGGCTCGGGTATTTGATTTTTGTGTTCTTTTGCACTGGCACTTTAAGGGTAAATTCTCAAGACTTTGAATTTGATTGTTTAAGTACTATTCCATTTCATCACACTGTCAGAAGTAATAGAAACACGACAAGCAGGTTGATATGCAGTCCTAGATGGTACCAGTAGTAGAATTGTCAATGGATACTATCCGTATCCCAATTCGTTTACTCGAATAATTAGACGAATCAATATCTGGTGGAGCAAATTGAGATAATAATTTTACTATTTGATATATCTTATTTGATAAATATTCAATGGATTACATAATTTATTACTGTATAACTAGGGAAAAGATTTTTTCATGGATGTGTGTTCTATCGAACGGGCGTGCACGCCTCCCCAGCTCACCACATGTCCCTTTTGACTCCCTTTAATTGTGGTTAAGAGTCACTGACCCCCTTTGGGTTAATGAATCTAACCTTGATTCTTAGGAAAAAAATAATAATCCCTTGGTTAGTGAATCTCAACCATGATAAGCTATAAATGATACATTATAGATAAAGAATCATATCTCATATAAATAATATATTTCAAGTTTATATGACTAATTTAACCTTATAAATATGTACTTTTTATGTAATTTTAAAAATTAAATTATTATTTTAATATAGATGAAGATAAAATATAAATTTGTTATTCTTAAATAATAAATTCATTGTTTAGCATAGTTTTTATAAAAATTAACAAAAACAATTGGATAATTCCGATATTATCTGAATTCAAATATTTTAATTGAAATCGGGTCCAAATATCATGTTTCAAATACCATGTTCCACTATTCTTTGAAAATTTATTCGAATTCGAATAGTGGGATATCGTATAACTCGGAAAGGTACAAGATACAAATCCAACGATAAGAATGCCAAGGATAATCCAGGTCTATTTTATCACTCCATACACTCCCTATGATATAATTTAAAATTAGTTGGTAGAGGGCTTAACATTAATAAATAGGGAAATGCTATTGAGACCGCAAAAGGGCCAAGACCTCCAAGACCGTGCACGGATGCACGGGATTGCAGGTGGGCCTACCATGTAAACGTGGGCCCCACCTGAAATCCCGTGCATGCGTGCACAGTCTCGGTGGTCTCAGCTCTTCTGCGGTCTCAGTAGCAAAGTCCTAATAAATATGATAAAACTCCTGAGACTATTCGGTCTCAGACCTAACCTGCAAAGACCGTCCCTCTTAGTGGGGGCATCTAACTTAATACTCATTGGTCACTTAATCAATTATTAATCTCGTAAAAACTGATTTAGGTACTTAATCAGTTAAAATAACTTTTTTTTTCATTTTTGGTATGAGACACACGGTTAGGCCACAACCTTGGTTGACTTGTCTGTTCTAAGTTAAAGGCGAGTGGAGAGTGCAACCCACTCTCACCCTCTCTGGAATTGAACCCCGGAACCTCCTTTCTAAGGAAGGGATACACCTATCACTGGACTATTCCTAGGGTGTCAGTTAAAATAACTTGAATCCCATTATTTTTTGGTGAACTATACAAATTAACTAATTCACGTTATTTTTGGTAAATCATACAAATTAATAACGTGATGAATCACATTTTTTTTTCTTGAAATTAAGTTACTTGAGTGAGTCATAGAAATAGAAATTAACTGATTCAGATGAAATAACTTGAATCGTTTATTTTAAGTAAATTAGTTTAAATAACATGACTCAGGTTATTTAACCTTAATCACATTATTTTACTTGAAAACGAAAAACTTTCACGAGACGAGTAGGTAATCAAGCGGTCTCGATTAGGGCTGAGACCGTACGGTCTCAATAGGCGCGTTCTAATAAATATTGCATAATGCCTTTACGCCTCTCTTGTCTGAAAAAATTTGGCATAGATCTTGCATGTGCTGAGACTTTAGAAATATACCTTTATGTCTCCCTTGTCTGAAAAAAATTGGCATAGATATTGCATGTGCTTAGACTTTAGCAGCTACCGCGTTGAGATAACAACGTGGAATCTGCATTAGATATGAGAGTTATCTCAAATGTCGGCCCTTCTCCGTATCAGAGTCTCCACCGTTGCAGGACTTGGAGATTTATGGTCTTCAACAAAAGATGTCTTAAGTGTATCCAAATAAAATTTTTGAGTACTTAATTAGTTTGATGAAGAGAGGGTGTGTGGGTACACTTGGGGTTGTGTGTGGGTGGATTGGGCCTTGAGCCCCATGTGTGTGTGAGTGTGTTCATGTAGTGTGTGTATGAGAGTTAATATGTGATAAAAATAAAAACATATATATAGTTTGATGAAAGGCATGCATCCCTGATTGAGAAATATTCTTTATACTCATCTTTGGTTGATCGTCTATTCAGCATTAGGAAAATTTTGGGGAAAGGTCAGCACTTTAGAGGAAAAGGTAAGTACTTTAAAGAGAGAGTCCTACTAGGACTCTAAAGAGAATGAATTTATTGAGAATTCTTGGATGATTTACAATGACCCCATAAAAGGTTTAAATAGATGTTTCATACCAAGACTCCTAATATAGAAAGATCTCTCAAAGATAATCCTAATCTAATCATACCTAATCAAATTCTAAATTCAAATTTTATTAACACTATCTAATTGTGAAGAGAGTATCTCATTCACTTTATTACAATAGGATATTTCCTAATAGACTCTTCCTGTTGCTATTATATATATTCTCTTTGATATTCACTCTAAATATTCTCTGTGATTTACTTAATATATAGTCTTTACATTTTTTATAAACCCTAGACTGCCATCGGATATGAAGATGGGAAGGCTACAACAACTCCTATAAATACCCTGTAACCCTTTCCTTTAATCTTAAGCATCCCATATCTCCAATATGGCAGGAATTGGCCACAAGATGGTACAAATGGTTGTTTTTGTTTTCTTGATTCTAAGTTCATGTCCTCTTTCAATGGCAAGGGTTTTAGAAGGAGTGAGGCCGTCGATGAAGAATGGATTAGGGTTGGTATCACTTTATAAAGCTCCGGTGCCGCCTTCCGGGCATTCGTCCTGAACATATATCCCCGGCAATAATGGTGGCGATGGATGTCCGCCACCAAAACCTAGGTGAGCTTCGTTAAATATTTTAGTTTCCTTATTATATATCTAGGTCGGATTAATGGATTTCAGCACTGTTCCCATATTAATATTTCTGTTGATTCTTCTTTGAATTACAGACCATAACTTCCTCAGTGATACGACCACTAGGCTAGAATGCACCAACATGGGAAAGACGTCTTACATGCAGTTTTTGAAAGATATGGCACGTAGAGTTATTGTTGAAGCTAAATTCCCTCATGTTGCACTATTCTGTTACTAAAGCGACCAAGTTTCTACTTTACTTCTTAATTTTAATAATTTGTTACGTACTGCTGCATTTCTTTGTTCAGTTTTTGGTTCTCTTATGCTCTCTATGTTACAAATTTCCGTTCGCTCTACTTTCATTCAACAATTCCAAACAAGGATGATGCACTTACGTCTTACGAGAAGTAAATCGTCAGGGCCGGCCAAGCCATTTGGAGGCTTAAAGTGAGAATTCTAAATGGGTTTTTTTTTAATTGGACTAAGTTATAAAATGGGGACTTTTTTTAAATGAGGCCTTTTTTAGGGTTTATTTTCATTAAATCAGGTAGGGATGGCAATTTGACCCGCCCCCGTAGGGGCCCTGACCCGCCTCGCCCTTATAGGGGCGGTTTTTTTTCAAAAAAATCAGGGGCGGGAAGGGCATGGTATAAAAAAATAAAACCCAACTCGGGGACGGGGTGGGGGCGGTTTTAGTATACCCCGCTCTGGTGCCCCGCCCCGCCCCGCACCCATTCGTATATATATATATATATATATAAAAGGCAGGCGGGGCGGGGCCGGGGTGGGGATTTTCTAAGCTGGGCGGGGGCGGTTTCACCTTATGTATGCCCCGGTCGGGGGCAGGGCAGGGCGGCTTTATAATCCAGGCGGGCCTGGGGTGGTAGAAAACCGCCCCGCCCCATTGCCATTCCTAAAATCAGGTTCATAAAGCCATCAAAGCCCACACTTTGAGGCCTTCGGTTTTTTGGGGACAAAAGTGCGGGCTTTGATGGTTTAATGGACGGGCCGGCCCTGCAAATCATCTATGTTCGATCTTCTCTGGCTGTGCTCATGAGTGTTGGAATGTCAGGATCCATTTGTGTGTACCGGATTTAACAGTTGTAACCGAACCTGGGCCAGCCCATCTATTAAGCCATCAAAGCCCGCCCTTTAGGCCCCAAAAAAATGAACGCCCCAAAGTGTGAGCTATGATGGCTTTATGAACCTAATTTAGTGAAAAGAAACCCTAAAAAAGACCCCATTTAAAAAAGACTTTGCTAATGAGACCCCATTAGGGCTGAGACCACCAAGACCATGCTCTAAGAGCATGGGATTTCAGGTGGGGGCCCACTTCACATGGTAGGCCCCGCCTAAAATCCCATGCTCTTAGAGCATGGACTCGGTGGTCTCAGCCCTAAGGGGGTCTCAAAAAAAAAATTTCCTTTAAAAAAATGCTTCATTTTATAGTGAGTCTAATTTTAAGAAAAAATCATATTTAGAAATCTCGCTTTAGGCCTCCAAATGGCTTGGGCCAGCCCTGAACCGAACTGCATGTTGGAGAGATCCTCACCTTCAATTCCTCTGGCCAACGTGAAAGAATACAGGAAAGATCACAGAGGTTGATTTTCTCAACCAACTAAAGACTATTGATGATTCTCTTGCTTCAGTCCATGACCATGTCTTTGATTTCTTTAATTAGGATTTTCTTATAGGGGAGCAACGAATGGTCAAAGGAAAATGTTAGTAATTATTGATAGATTTGTTGAAAATAATTTAGAGGGTACAAAATTCTAGGTATAGCGGATGAAGGGTTCCAACCCAACCCCCTTGTTAGGGTTCAGGACCGGTAAGTACATGGCCAGCGAATTTGGGCTTCCACTCTTCATCCGACATGTGGGGTAAAAGGGAGAGACATCCAAAGTGGGGAGAAGTCAAAAACATGAGAGAAAATGAAACCCTTTATCGCCACATGTCAGATGAAGAGTAAAAGCCCAAGAGCAATGTTTCTGGCATTTGCCAGAGACTCCCATTCCTTTCAATAAAGATCGGTAAAGAGGGCCTTGGATTTTCTCTGGCCCGTCTCAGAAAAGTGCTCTCGGGCCTCGACACATGAAGTTCCAGCTGGTTGGAGAAGTCATTTCATGGGCCCTATGATTTTGACTTCACCAGCCTTTATTTGACAAGTGGTGATAAAATGGTGAGATAAAGGGGGGTAGATATCAAGTGAGAAGAAGTCAAAATCAGGAAAGAAAATGAAATGACTTCTCCCTTTTTTTCAGCCAGCTTGCGCTTCATGTATATGGAGGCCCGAGAGCACTTTTCTGGCACGGGCAGAGAGAATCCCAAGCCTTTAAAGAGATCTTATTACAGTACAAAATATATACAAGACTCCTTAGAAAGAGGCAAGCAGCAAGGTGAAAATAAATGGAGAGAAGTAAAACGAAAAGGCCTATTATCTTATTCATAGCCTAATTTTTGTCATATTTTTGTAACATCTCATGGATCAACTAAAACTGGTGTGTGGCATTTAAAATGCCTAATTTTGTTATTCAAGTCAAGATTAGTAATCTTATGATCGAGCGTTTACGTTCGTGAATTGTGAACTCATTTCACATGTTTCGATCAGTTTTTTTTTTCTATTTTTAATGCCTTGGAAGGTCCTCTGAAGGCCACTATCCAAATTCATATTTCTTCTATATATAGAGGATTTCATCTCCACCATTTCCAGAGTTACTTGACCCCTTCTTTCTCCATAAACTCCTTTGTCAAAAGAAGTCAGAAGAGGTATACTATTGGGGTGAAACCACAATTGTTCATGTCTGTTGCAATCTACAATTCATCATTGTTACTTAGGTTCCAATGGGTCTCCCCCAATCTCATAACAGGCATAGGCATAGCCATATATGTATGCATGGTTAGGGTAGGGCTCTCAATCTGCCTTTTGATGAGGAGCTCAGCCCTACTCAACCCTTCAAAGCCCGCAAAATAGAGGGGGTTTTTTCCCTTAATAAGGCCCTAAGGCCGGAACCAATTTTGAAAGGTCCTCTTACTTGAGGGTCGAGCTTTGTAAGCACATAGCCCGGCCCAGCCCTCCATTCTATATGGTATATCATATATAATATAATAATTTATGACTTATTAGAACTTAATAGGGTTAAGCCTTATTATATGTGTATGGATAACATACTTTAGTAGTGTACATAGTGTAGTATCTTTCTAAAATCTAACTTGTAATATTTTTTTCTTTTTTTTTATTTAAAATAAAATTAATAGAGGCTAAGACTTAATATTTGTATTTGTAACGGGTTAATAGTGTAGACACTTTCTAAAATCTTTTTATATTAAGGTGTAACTTTTTGACTTTAATATATATATATATATATATATCGTTACTAATACTAACAATTTAACAGTATTAATTGGGGATGTGCTAATACTAACAATACTAAATCTTTGTCATGTTACTCTTTGAGTTTTTTTGTATAAAGGAGGGTTGCATATAAGGTTTGCAATCAATGCTGAAAAAATTGTTAAAACATGATGTATATATATATTTATTTCGGCCTTGGTCAGACTCTGACTTAGCCCTGACCCTTAAAGGTAGGGCGTGAGCCTAGTTAGTTCAGGCCCGTCAAGGGCTAGGGCCCCAGTGAATGAGGGCCGGGCCTAATAAGAACTAGGCTGTCCTGACCTAGCCCGGCCCTTTGACAGCCCTAGTTAGGGGTGTCAATTGGACTAAATTCGGGCTTCAAAGTCTCTCATAAATGTATCATGCTTGGGCTAGGCTGGGCCTATTCAAAAATCTCCAAAATTCAAGTCCAAGTCTGGCCCATTGACACTCCTATGGCCCTATGAATGATGCACGTGCTGGATCCGAGACCGTTAATCTATGTGTACACCTATACACCTATACACCTGCTCATTATGAACAACCCTTTAGGCTCCGAACTTTTGGTGAAATTTTTAAAGCCTAGAACTTTCATTATTTCATGCCTTATTTTACTTAGATGTCTAGAACTATAACCGTCAAATTCCACAATTTTTTTTTGGATGTTTTAAGTTGCATAGATGTGGAACTTTGAATTAAAGTGAACTCGATAAATTTAAGATGCCATTGAGTAAAAGGGTTAGAAACCATCTTCCCTCTCTTTCCAGATTCTTGCCTCTTCTTTCAAAACATTAATATTCTAGACTTTTAAGAGTTCCACCAAAAAGAACGGAGCCTTACAGATATGGTCTAGCCGTTTGATCAGGAAACTTGTGGATTGCTGCGAATACCCAATTTCTTGTTACAGTGTTGCAGTTATCCAGTTCAAGGCCCTACACTTTGGATAGTTTGGATCGATTAGCTTCCAGCATCCTTTCTACGATTACGACTAGGGGTGTCAATGGGCTGGGGTTGGACCTTGGATTTTGTTATTTTTAAATAAGCCCGGCCTGAGCTTAGCCCGCCCCTTTAAAAAGAGGGCTTTGAGGCCCGAATTTAGGCCGTTGACGCCCTTATTACGGCACAGCTGAAATAGAAAGGAGTACTGGAGGGACAGAAAGTTAGGCGTGGACGGTGGACTGTGTGCCATGAGTGAGCGCAAAAAAAGTAATCTGTATATATAACTTGCAGCCTTTTATATTATATCCATTGATCATATCTATCAAAGTTGATCTAAACGTATGATTTCATACTCTCTCTAGTTTTAAAATAATTTCTTTTATTTTTATCTGATTAAAGCTATATTTTAAGCAGGAATGTCAATGAACCAGGCTGATTAAATAGTTGGATTTTCTTAGCCTTAGGACCTTAGTTCTGGACCGCTATTCTATACTTTTAATAGGTCTGACACGGCCATTTACTAAAAGAAAAATAATCCACTCCTCACTTGGTGGCATTTTCCCCTCCTATTGCGAACATGTGTCTCTTCTTAACTTTTTTTTAACTGTGGTTAATATTCTCTAACCTTCAAGGTTAATATTTTGACCTTTTAGTTTTTAGTGAAAAAAACTATGACTAAAAATATTAACTACATTAAAGAGAGTTACACATAGTTAAAAGGAACATGTGTGGACAATGAAGGGTCCAGACACCGAGCGATGAGCAGATTAACGTTCTTACTATAAAGGGAAATACCCAAAATACTAAATTTACTCAACAGATGGGTTTGATAATAATCCGTGAATCTTTAACCACAGTTTAATCTTTAACCACAGTTTAAGGGAGTAAAAAGGGAACACATGGCAAAAAGGGGGGTGAGCTCCTCACTCCGAGGAGGGGATTATTTTCGTATTTTGAGTTCCTCCCTAGACATTCTAAGTAAATCCAATTTGTTGGAGCCCTGTTATAATTAATCTATTCTTTGTAATGAGGAGTGTTAGTTCTACTCTCAATCAACTCTTACTCTTAGCTACCACTAACTACCTGTCCATTTGAGTAGGGGCGGAGCCAAGGGGCCATACTAGGGGTGTTAACGAGCCGAGCCAGCTCGGTTCAACTCGAAATAAACCGAGCTTGAGCCTTTACATTGGGCTCTTTGAGCCGAGCCGAGCCTTAAAAGTGAGCTCGAAAAATAAACGAGTCGAGCCTGAATAATAGGTGGCTTAGCTCAACTCGACTCGATTAATTTTATAATAATACCCTTTAAAAGTTAAATTTATATTAAGTATACCTTTTTTTTGGTAAAATATATTTAATATACATTAACATAATTATTTCCGTTTAAGTTTTAACTCAAGCTTTCACGTGAGTCACATGACATCCCAAAAAAAAAAGTCCTTTTAATTTTTTTTTATTGAATTTAGTTCTTATCAATGTATTAAAAAAAAAAATTATCGAGCCGAGCTCGAGCTCAACGATTTGTGGACGAGCCGAGCCTAATCTTTTGTAAAATTCCAACGAGCCGAGCCTGAGCATCTGTAAAATTCTAACAAGCCGTGCCCAGCTCGGCTCATTTACACCCCCCCCCAATTTTTTGTCATATATATAGTGGGCCCTCCAATAGACTCTGGTTATGCCCTTTAGGTCGCCACATGTCCCTATTAACACCCCTTAACTATGATTAAAATTCACTTACTCTTAGGATTTACCTACCTATCTTTGGTTCTTATAAGAAACAAATATTTTTTAAAAAACAACCTTAGGAGTTGGTGAATAACTATGGTTTGAAAAAAAAAATTGATATTTAAAAAAAAAACAAGGATAGGTGGGTGAATCTTAACACAATTAAGGGGTATCACTAAAGACAAGGGGTATCAATAAAGACACGTGGCAACCTCAAGGACATTACTGAAAAATCTCAAAATAAAAAAATTAACCCAAAAAACCCTCAAGTTTCATACCCTCAAATCTATTAGTCTTTTTATACGTGTATTCAGCCCCAATGAAAATTTTCTAGCTCCGCCTGCATTTGAGAGCTTTAATTATTTTAAATGATCAAGTGGTTGGTGGAAATAGAGAACAGGGGTTGACTGAGAGTAGCGTTAGCATTCCTCATATCGTAATTCATATTGCTATGTAGTCATGTCACATGTGACTTGTGTAATATCTTCATTCGCAAAGTCATGACCAAGGAATGGTCAATTAAATAGACGCCTTGGATCATTCCATTTGTACTTATCATCACAATGTGGAGTGCAAGTGTAAGAAATAATTATCAACAGAATACTATCTTAACATTCCTCTTTAGATTAAAGACTGTACTGGGCGCGTTCAAGGATCCGCGTCTTTGATTTAGACCATAACGGTTCAATTTTCAAACAGCGGCCAAGTCCACTCTGAGAATTTGGTAAAACAATCTAGGCCTAAGTCAACATATACCAAATGAACTGCAAAATCAAAGTTATATATATATATAGAGAGAGAGAGAGAGAGCTTCTCCTGTATTCTCATCACCTTCTCAAACCTTATTCAGCTTCAGATCTTTTGTTCCTTATACACAAGAGAGGAAGAGAGATCCAAATCAGATACTTATTTATTTCTACTTAGATATGGATTTTCATAAACGATTTCTCTTCACAGTAGTACTATTCATTTTCTCCATTATCTTTGTATCGGATTTCCGACATGCCGTGGCGGCGAGGCCTTTGGAAGGAGAGCAATGGTTGAAGGAGGAAGGTTTGGTGATTGAGTCTCTCCAGAAGGCTCTCGTGCCGCCCTCTGCCAGTTCTCCGTGTACTCATATTCCTGGTACTGGTAGAGGAACCTGCCGATTGAACGAAAAGAACTTTGCTGGCCATGTTGCTCGTGCTCCGCCCGCCTATCCTGATGTAATCGCCGATGTCGCAGTGGCTTCGATTGTTAATGAGACTCACCAACAAGATCCAAGCTCTTGATCTTCTTTGGTTTAACCTACAAAGAGAAATGATAACACTGTAATATATCTTCCCAATATTTCTGTTTTTTTTCTTGCTTGGGAACAACCACTGTAATTGTGAACCCATGTAATTGATGTTATTTTACTTTGCATTATAAAAAGATCATTTTTTTTTTCAAGGGCTTGAGCTCAGGGTATTTGGTTGGATGGTTTGGTACTGTAAAATTAAACAAAATTCAATGCTGACCGTATGACATTGTTGGTTCTAAATTGGTTTACAAGGTTAAGCAAAAATCAAATGGTTCGTTGGAAAGATATAAGGTTCGCCTTGTCGCTAAGGACTTCAATTAGCAATAAGGGATCGACTTTGATGAAACATTCAATCCGGTGGTGAATCCGGCTACCATTTGTTTGATATTTTATGTTGCAGTCTCCTCTCATTGGTCTATTAGTCTCCTCTCATTGGTCTATTCGTCAACTTGATGTAAGCAACGCTTTCCTCCATGGTGAGCTTCAAGAAGAAGTATTTATGGTTCAACCCTCAGGCTTTATTGATTGTGATTTCCCTGATCACATGTGTCGTCTTCACAAAGCAATTTATGGCCTCTAACAGCCCCTCGAGCCTGGTTTCAAATTTCTGCTCATATCTTCTCGCATAAGGGTGTCAACGGGCCAAATTCAGGCCTCAAAGCCCTCTTTTTAAAGGGGCAGGCTAAGCTCAGGCCGGGCTTATTTAAAAATAGCAAAATCCAAGGTCCAAGCCCAGCCCATTGACACCCTTGGTCGTTATCGTAGCAAGGAAGCTGGAAGCTAATCGATCCAAACTATCCAAAGTGTAGGGCCTTGAACTGGACAACTGCAACACTGTAACAAGAAATCGGGTGTTCATGTTGAGCTATATGGTTCCATCTAGATCTTTTGCGCCCGAAACCGCCTTGATCAGATGGGTAACAATCTTTTTTTTTGGGTTATCTATGAGATATTATGTGCAATGTGTACACATAGATTAATGATCTCGGATCCAGCACATGCACCATGCATAGGGCTAATACGGCACAGCTTAAATAGAAAGGAGTACTGGAGGGACAGTATGTTAGGCGTGGACGGTGGACTGTGTGCCATAAGTGAGCGCAAAAACAAGTAATCTGTACATATAACTTGCAGCCTTTTATATTATATCCATTGATCATACCTATCAAAGTTGATCTAAACGTATGATTTCATACACTCTCTAGTTTTAAAATAATTTCTTTTATTTTAATCTAATTAAAGCTATATTTTAAGTAGGAATGTCAATGAACCAGGCTGATTAAATAGTTGGATTTTCTTAGCCTTAGAACCTTAGTTCTGGACCGCTATTCTATACTTTTAACAGGTCTGACACGGCCGTTTACTAAAGAAAAATAATCCGCTCCTCACTTGGTGGCATTTCGCCTCCTCTTGCGAACATGTGTCTCTTTTTAAATTTTTTTAAACTGTGGTTAATATTCTCTAACCTTCAAGGTTAATATTTTGACCTTTTAGTTTTTAGAGAAAAAAAACTATGATTAAAAATATTAACTACAATAAAGAGAGTTAATCATAGTTAAAAGGGACATGTGTCGACAATGAAGGGGTCGAGCGAACGAGGAGCAGATTAACGTTCTTACTATAAAAGGAAATACCCAAAATACTAAATTTACTCAACAGATGGGTTTGATAATAATCCGGCCGGTCCAATTCGGACAAAATGTTTATTACTCGGGCCAACCCGAACAGTCCCTTGAACCCCTAATTTCAAGGATATCATATTCATACAACACGTTAAAAAAATATCTTATTTTGTAGTGATTAACTATGAACAGAAGGTTGGGTAACCGGAACAATCTAAAATATGTCTAATGTAATCTGATAATTAAAAATCTAAAATAAATAATATTTATGTTAATTAAATTATTTTGTATAATTACTAAACTACCCTGTATAAGACATTTTTGTTGGGAATAAATAGTCCCCTCACTCTCAAAAATCCCATTTGAACTATGGTTAACAGGTTTTAACCCCTATGAGTAAATTTTTCTCTCAAATCCAAGGTTATATGCTTTATCCGTGAATCTTTAACCACAGTTTGAGGGAGTAAAAAAGGGAACACATGGCAGAAAGGGGGCTGAGCTCCTCACTCCGAGGAGGGGATTATTTTCCTATTTTGAGTTCCTCCCTAGACTTTCTAAGTAAATCCAATTTGTTGGAGCCCCTGGTTATAATTAATCTATTCTTCGTAATGAGGAGTGTTAGCTCTACTCTCAATCAACTCCTATTCTTAGCCTCCACTAACTACCTGGCCATTTGAGCAGGGGGCGGAGCCAAGGGGTCATACTAGGGGTGTCAACGAGTCGAGCCAGCTCGGTTCAACTCGAAATAAACCGAGCTTCAGCCTTTACTTTGGGCTCTTTGAGCCGAGCCGAGCCTTAAAAGTGAGCTCGAAAAATAAACGAGCTGAGCCTGAACAATAGGTGGCTCAGCTCGGCTCGACTCGATTAATTTTATAATAATACCCTTTAAAAGTTAAATTTATATTAAGTATACATTTTTTTTGGTAAAATATATTTAGTATACATTAACATAATTATTTCCGTTTAAGTTTTAACTCAAGCTTTCACGTGAGTCACATGACATCCCAAAAAAAAAAAAGTCCTTTTAATTTTTTTTTATTGAATTTAGTTTTTATCAATGTATTAAAAAAAAATTTATCGAGCCGAGCTCAAGCTCAACGATTTGTGGACGAGCCGAGCCATATCTTTTATAAAATTCCAACGAGCTGAGCTTGAGCATCTGTAAAATTCCAACGAGCCGAGTCTGAGCAGTGCCCAGCTCAGCTCGTTTACACCCCCCCCCCTCCAATTTTTTTGTCATATATATAGTGGGCCCTCCAATAGAGTCTGGTTATGCCCTTTAGGTCGCCACATGTCCCTCTTAACAACCCTTAACTATGATTAAAATTCACTCACTCTTAGAATTCACCTACTTATCTTTGGTTCTTATAAGAAAGAAATATTTTAAAAATAAACCACCTTACGAGATGGTGAATAATTAGGTTTTGAAAAAAAAATTGATATTTAAAAAAAAAAACAAGGACAGGTGGGTGAATCTTAACCACAGTTAAGGGGTATCAATAAAGACACGTGGCAACCTCAAGGACATTACTGAAAAAAAAATTCTCAAAATAAAAAAATTAACCCAAAAAGAAATTTTCTCTGGAGCTACACCCTCAAACCCCCAAGTTGCATACCCTCAAATCTATTAGTTTTTTTTATACGTGTATTCGGCCCCAGTGAAAATTTTCTGGCTCCGCCTGCATTTGAGAGCTTTAATTATTTCAAATGAACAAGTGGTTAGTCGAAGTAGAGAGTAGGGGATGACTAAGAGTAGATTCCTCGTATCGTAATTCATATTGCTATGTAGTCATGTCAATTAAACAGACGCTTGGATCATTCCATTTGTACTTATCATCACAATGTGGAGTTGCAAAGTGTAAAAAATAATTACCAAAGACTATTTTTACATTCCTCTTTAGATTAAAGACTGTACTTGGCGCGTTCAAGGATCCGCGTCTTTGATTTAGGGCCTCCGATTGTCTCTGGCGAAGCCAGAAAGGGCTCTCGGGGGTTCCATACATTGTGCAACACTTGGCTTAAAAGTGGGAGAAGTCATTCCATTTTCTCCCCACAATTTTGACTTCTCCCCATTTGATATGTCACACCCTTATTCCCACACACTTATCGCCACATGTCTTATTATAGGTAGAGAAGTCAAAATCATGGCCCCGTGACTTTGACTTTTCCACCACATGTCACCTATTCTATGGAACCCCGAGATAAGCCCTTTCTGGCTTCGCCAGAGGCAAGCCAAGGCCTTGATTTAGACCATAACGGTTCAATCTTCAAACAGCGGCCAAGTCCACTCTGAGAATTTGGTAAAACAATCTAGGCCTAAGTCAACATATACCAAATTAACTGCAAAATCAAAGTTATATATATTTATATATACATAGAGAGAGAGAGAGAGAGAGAGAGAGAGAGCTTCTCATGTATTCGATCTCATCACTTTCTCAAACCTTATTCAGCTTCAGATCTTCTGTTCTTTATACACAAGAGAGAAAGAGAGATCCAAATCAGATACTTATTTATTTCTACTTAGATATGGATTTTCATAAAAGATTTCTCTTCACAGTAGTACTATTCATTTTCTCCATTATCTTTGTATCGGATTTCCAACATGCCGTGGCGGCGAGGCCTTTGGAAGGAGAGCAATGGCTGAAGGAGGAAGGTTTGGTGCTTGAGTCTCTCCAGAAGGCTCTCGTGCCGCCCTCTGCCAGTTCTCCGTGTACTCATATTCCTGCTACTGGTAAAGGAACCTGCCGATTGAACGAAAAGAACTTTGCTGGCCATGTTGCTCGTGCCCCGCCCGCCTATCCCGATGTAATCGCCGATGTCGCAGTGGCTTCGATTGTTAATGAGACTCACCAACAAGATCCAAGCTCTTGATCTTCTTTGGTTTAACCTACAAAGAGAAATGATAACACTGTAATATATCTTCCCTATATTTCTGTTTTTTTTCTTGCTTGGGAACAACCACTGTAATTGTGAACCCATGTAATTGATGTTATTTTACTTTGCATTATAAAAAGATCATTTTTTTCCAAGGGCTTGAGTTCAAGGTATTTGGTTGGATGGTTTGGTACTATCAAATTAAACAAAATTCAATGCTGACCTTATGAATTTAGACTTTGAAAGTTTAAGGTTCAAAGATCAATCCATGAGAAAATAATTTGCAACATAGTATTTTAAATTTTTATATTTTTTTGTGAAAATTCATTCATGGTACATACAGAGATAACGATATTATTGTTATATATACTGAAGATATAACGATACTGTACAGAAGTAGCGCCACTGTCTTACGATTTTCAATCTTGTAAATAACTTGTATATCATGATAAGATAATTAAAGTAATCTTGTGTTTTAAAAATCTGTTTTCATTTGAAGATTTTCTCGCATTTGAAAGTGTTGGGTTTCAAAAAATTAAGATGGTCTCAAATTGGAAGATTAGTATGCTTATGTAACAGTGTGTTTTTTATTAGCTGGGAGACGTAACATAACAGTTTGTTCATGGTGTGATGCCATTTTATCAATCCTTATATATTCTGATGACATTAAAGGAAGAATTTTTACCCGAGCTTAATCAAAATATGACTTTATATATTCCGAAGACATTAGAGGAAGAATTTTTTAAAATTTTTAATTCTGGTTTCCCTTAGATCACAGAGGTCATGGTAAACATCTCTAAGGCATAAGCATAAGTTAATTTACTTCATAAGCCTTTTTTGTGATACCCTTTTCATATTCTGTTCAGATTTTTTGGATCTCTAGCAGAGGTTACAGACTCCAGTAGCTTAACCCCAAGGCTACTTCAATCACATATCAAATTTCAAAGACTTAAAGATTGATTTGCCGATTCTTCCAAAAGCTTCTGAGGGTCCGTTCTTTTGCGGAGACTTATAAAATCTAGCACTTTGCAAGTTTTGTCAATGGGCAATATGCATTTCCTTTTGAGAACTATATGTATAGATACTTTTCATCTATTGGGTTGCAATTCCGTAAAACTTTAAATGCAACAAAATGAATTATTTCAAATCTCATAAAAATGGTAAAACTTGAAATTTCATGATAGTAAGAATTAATCTTGTTAAAAACTTAGACAAAATGATTCAAATTTCCTACCATCTACCATGACGATGTGCAAAGTACCAAGCTTTTTAAGTCTCAACAATAGAACAGACCTAAAGGTTGATGGTTCCGTATATTGTGTTAGGGGTGGCTGATAATATGACTCCATCAAAGAAAAAATATATATAATATTAAAAATTAAAAAAAAAAAAAACTGGAAATTTTGTTAAAGAATACCTTATAAAATAGCAAATCAGAAGGTATGATGGAAATGAATTCCAAGAAAAATAAGTTGAAACAAGAAGGCTAAGTCCAAGTCAAGGAACCAAATTCTAAGTTAAGGAAAGCTTTGCGATATGCTAAAATTGACTTTCTTACAACTATATTTTTGGTCTTGCCTTGAGAAGAGGTACAAGGAGGTTTTCAAAGCTCTATCAATTTTCAAAGTGTAAGAGCTGTACCATAAGATCACACTAATGTGTCAAAAGTTAGGTTTAATAAGCTATAGAATTGCCTTGAAACCTTTTTCATGGTTTATGGTTTATGTATTTTTAAGCTTCATTCATGAAGCAGGTAAGAAGTTTGGAGGAGGAAAAGTGATATAAAGTGAAAACAAGAGGTGAAGTGTTATAAGCAAAACATTAAGGGTGTGTTTGTTTGGCAAGAAAGTGAGGGAAAAAAAGAAAAGTGTATTTTTTACACTTTTCTTGTGTTTGGTTTGCAAGAAACACACTTTCATTTTCTTGCACTTTCTTACACTTTATTGTGACAAACTTTCTCCCACAAACTTCATCTATCTTTTGATGGTTATTTTAATTTGTGAGAAAATTTAAGTTTCTTTTCTTTTGTCCTTTCTTTTCTTTCACTCATTTTCTCGCCAATTGAACTCACCCTAAAGGATATAAAATTGTGAACAAACTGTTGGAAAAATTCGATATATAGCACTATAATCCCAATAAAAAATATACACAAAATTACTTGAATTTGTCATTAACAAAATATTCCAATGCAGCAGTAGACAAGCTTAAATCTAACAACAATAAACTGAAAATAAAGGTTAGATCACTTATCCAAATGGAGAACGAGGCACATGTTGAGCACGCTGTCCTTAAGGTGATTAACGCCCATATTCCGATGCTTACAGATCTCTAACGGACACCCCCAGGATTCAACGGTCTCAATCTGTTGGTAGAGAACACTCACTAACCGGCAGTCACAGCGAACTCGACAGCATCAAACAATCAAAACCCCAAAACAAAAAAGAGATGAATCTAAAACCTCAAATTTCCTACCATCTACCATGACGTGTGTAAAGTAACAAGCTTTTTAAGTCTCAACAATAAAACGGACCTAAAGGTTGATGGTTCGGTATATTGTATTAGGGGTGGCTGATATTATGACTCCATCAAAGAAAAAAATATATATAATATTTTTAAATAAAAAAAAACTAGAAATTTTGGTAAAGAATATCTTATAAAATAGCAAATCAGAAAGTATGATGGAAATGAATTCCAAGAAAAATAATTGAAACAAGAAGGTTAAGTCCAAGTCAAGAACCAAATTCTATGTTAAGGAAGGAAAGCTTTGCGATATGCTAAAATTGACTTTCTTACAACTATTTTGGTCTTGCCTTGAGAGAAGAGGTAAGAGGAGGTTTTCAAAGCTCTATCAATTTTCAAAGTGTAAGAGCTGTACTATAAGAAACTAATGTGTTAAAAGTTAGGTTTAATAAGCTATAGAATTGCCTTGAAACCTTCTTCATGGTTTATGGTTTATGTACTTTTTAGCTTCATTCATGAAGCAAGTAAGAAGTTTGGAGGAGGAAAAGTGATATAAAGTGAAAACAAGAGTTGAAGTGATATAAGGAAAGTGAGGAAAAGGAAAATAAAAGTGTGTTTTTTTGCATTTTTCTTGTATTTGGTTTTGTAAGAAACACACTTTCATTTTTTTACACTTTTCAATTATGACAAACTTTCTCCCGCAAACTTAATCTATCTTTTGATGGTTATTTTACGAGAAAATTTAAGTTTCTTTTCTTTTCTTTCACTCACTTTCTCGTCAAATGAACGCACTCTAAATGATATAAAATTGTGAGCAAACTTATAGTGGTAATTAAATTCTTGGGTTAAAAGAAAAGTAAGAAGGGGAGTCATTGGTATTAGTTGCCCGCTCTACACTCGCGTCTCTTATGATAACATGACAAACAACTCATGGATTTTATTTTAGAGGAATGCCAACCATTGTCAACATTCACATAAAAATTATATTCTACCTAGTAAAAAGACTTGTTGCTTTAACCTAGGTTAAATCACCAACTTTCTAATTTGTTTGTTGAACTAGTTACTTTAACCAATTGTTAAAGCAACCAGTTAAAGTCAACACATTGCTTTGCTTGTGAGAGCATGGAATTTTGAGATTGGAAGTAACACTTTTCTTTTTCTTATTATCATAAAGGAGGCAAATGCATTGGGGCGATTGATGCTAGCAAAATCCATTTAAATGATATTATGAGAGAGAAGCTTTCCCTCAGCGGCGTGATAAGTAGGACCCCCTCTTTTTGAAAGAAACAATTTTTTTGAGTTCTAAAGGGCATAGAATGAGGCATGTTGGCAGGTGCCCCAAAACTAAGACAACCATGGGACTGTTGCCCCCTTGAATTAAAAATATATATTATTCTACGTTGTTTATTATTTAACATGGCATAGTTGTCCCATGAAATTTATATATATATATATTATTTAATAAAGCAGTTATTGGGTAAGTATGCCTTAAACGAAAACAAAAAATATTTTTTATACTATATTATTTAATTATCAGGGCATAGTCATAGGGCATGGGGACAACTGTCCTCGTAAACAAGGAGAAACAATACTCATAGAATATGTACGAAATGATCCACGAACTTAGTTGTCAAGAAAAATATTGTGGGCTATGCCCTATCCCCCGGACCAAAAATAGTTCGTAGTCGTCTAATCATTTTTCACAAATTCATTAACAATTACTAATATTTTCAATCTACCATTGCTTGGCCCTAAAATCTTGGCTCCACTCCAAGTTATGTTGCACCCACCCCTCAGCTCAGATGGGACCTCATGTACCCGAGGTGAGAACTTCCAATTGGTTAATAGCAGTTTCTCGTAGCTGACACAGCTAACCAAGGTAGATTTTTTTGTTTAAAAGGTATGCATTGTGGCTAACCCAGACCGACCTAAAAAGCAGTCAGGCTCGGGTAGAATCCAGCCCAAGTTGCACCCCCCATAGGTACGGGATCAGATTTGGTCTGGCCCTCGCCAGACCAAAACCACCTGGCCACTCATGGAGCCCCTTTAACTGTCCTTTCAATCCTAGTTAAGGAAATTTAACTCCTATGGTTAAATTTTTTTTAATATCTATTTCTAAAAACTAAGGTTACAAGCCTTAACCACAATTAAGAGGTGTCAAAAGGGACATGTGTCCAACAGTGGGATGAGGGCCAGACGGTTTTGGTCAGGCGAGGGCCAGACCAAATCCCATCCCCATAGGTACATGGCAATATGGGATCGATCTAGGTACATATGCGGTTCATTGGCAACCAAAACTCGATATTTTCTCTCTAATTACCCGAATTGTTTCAAAGTTTCAATTTGCAGTGTCCTACAACCACGGACCCTGAATTTGAGTTTCAACCAAAACCTAGGACTAGTTAATTACTGGAAGAACTTAGAGTTACTTTTCACTTGTTACACTTTGGGGGATAACTTAAAATTCTTTAACAAACACACCCTTAGCGCACACCCTTATGTAATAATCCATTCAACTTAATTAATTCAACGTAGCCCCTTGGTCTTGATTAATAATCATTTGACTGCCTAATTGTAGTATTATAAGGATTTAGCTCTATTATATTACGGTAGCCGAACAAGATTCATATTGCCCACAGCAAATAGTTGAAATAATTAGGCAATAATTATAAAGAGTACAAAATTGACCAGTTGATCTGGTTAAAGAAACATAAATCTGTTTATGGAATGTGGAATGGTCAAGTTCAAACCAGAAAACTCTCTCCCTTTTCATACCTACCATTTCAATTCTCATACGGAAGTAGCTTAAACAATGCAAGTCTTCTTTTGAGTCAGTATCCACGTACAGGCCAACACAAATTTTATAAAACCAACCCCCGAGGGGTTGGTTGGTGGCTGGCCAGGACCACACCTCAGGATGTCTTGAGTTCGATTCCATACCCCTGTTGGTCACCCTTATGCTAAGTTTGGTTGTCGAGAAAATATGAAAAAAAAAAAAAAAAATTGAATTTCTAATACAATTTTTAGATGAGTTTTGTCTCATTTTCTTTTATTTTCCATGTTTTTACTTATTTTCTCGGCAATCAAACATAGGGTTAGGGATTTATCCCTACTTACTGGTGCATGTAATTGGGTGGTCTGCAAGTGCCAGGGGATTACTCGGGTGCTCTAAGAGGCCCGGACACCCTCATTACAAAAAAATAAAACAAAACAAAACAAATTATATACACTATAGAGGTTATACAAGGGATTTGAGGTTCATCACAATAAAGGGGCCTCAAACCCCGGATCATTTCAATGGTCCACCAACTCATTAATCCAGCTACGATTACCTGATTCACGTAATTACTGTGATTACGCCTTTGAGGTAGCAATCGCAGTTCTTAACGATTGCTCTCGACCTGGAGTCTGGGATATTCAGACCATTTTGGTAGATATTCATATCTTAAAAGGAATGTGTAGTACTGTGAAGTTTAGCTTTATAATGAGGGAGGCCAATACTCTAGCTAATCATATTGCTTAAAGGGCCTTAAAGGAGAGTTCTCATAATTTTGTTCCTCTGTCTGAAGCTCATACTACCGAGAACCAGCTTCTTAGGCCTGGGTTGTATTCGGTTTTTCACTCTTAATGAAATATCTATATCTCTTTACCAAAAAAAAAATCGCAGTTTAAAGAGATACAGAAAATATTACTATTTGCTAGTAGAAATGAATCAAATACTATATATATTCAATAATAATACATGAGTGTACAAAATCCAACTTAGACCCCAAATGAAGAAAATGAATTAAAAGAAAAAGAAATTGATGTTTGTGACACTGTTTAAGGACCTGTGATTCGGTTTATTTTATTTTTCCCGAATTCAGCAGGCGAATCGACTTCGAAGAATTCTCTATGCCGAAATGGTGGCCTTCATTTCTGATTTGTAGCCATGCCAAATTTGACAATGAGACGCGGGTAAGCACTACCATGAGCCAAAGAGGCACCGGCGACATTCATTTCGTTTACCGGGCAACTGGTTCCGCCACTTCCGGGGATGTAAGTACAACCAGAAGGACCAGAAGGAGGAACAGGACCCTTTTGGAGAGACTGCAACACAACATTTTCTCTCTTCATCCATGCTGCTTCTTCATACAAGATTCTACTAGCTTTGTGTGGTTGGACACTCAGGAGAAGAACAATAGCTATGATTGCTAAAACCACACTTAGAAGCCTCATCTTGTTGAGGCAATAGAGATGATAGGAAAACAATTGATAGTTTTTATGAGGGGTAGAGTATATTTATATGAACAACCTAGTTCTTATTTTATTTGTTGAAGGGATTTTGACTGTTGACTACTAGGAATTTCTATAAAATTTTAGATTGAATGGGTCATAAGGAAAAAATTAGAATTTGAACTTGAACGCCAAGGTTTCAATCTCTTACAATCTTACTATTATATATATATATAGGGAAAATGCTAATGACCACTTGTGTGAAATTGTTAACGACGACCAAGACATTTTTTCATAGAGGACAGTTCATTAAATAGTTTTCTCCTGTATTTAATGACTGATCTCTTACGAAAAGACTAAAATACTCTTACTTTTAGTGGATTTTGGTAATAATGCAGTGGTAAAAATGTCTTAGTGGTCGTTACCAAGTTCACCCAAAAAGAGAGAGAGAGGCGCGTGGCATGGAATTTAAATAATGGAATTAGTTTGATTGTTTTCTTTGATTTTAGCTTGTGGGGATTTTGGGTTGAGGAAGATTCGTGGATGTGTGACTTCAGCATTGAATGTTTGAAGTTTGATCAAAGTGTTTGAGTTTGTCAAGGTTTTAGCAGACATTTTATAAAGAATTTGTATTGGAGGAGATGAAGTCATGTAATGAGTCACCCCTTGCACCTAGTAATAGTGTAAAGGTAAGACTCTCTCTCTCGCAGCAAGAGCCAAGCATAGACCAAATTCATATGTAACAGACCTTATTTGAGGGTCAAACCCGACCATGGTCTTTTGTTGCAGCCTAAGCCGGCATAAATAGGGATGGCAATGGCCGGGTTAGTCCGGTAACCCGTCCCGCCCCTATTGGGACTGGTTTGGAGAGCTCTTAAATAGGGTAGGGGCGAGTTTGGGAATGAAATATTAAACCTTACTCGGGTTCAGGCCGTGGAAGTGTTTAAACCGCCCCAACCCGCCCGTTTATATTGTGAAATCACTATTTCACCCTTGATTTAATCCTAAAATTACTTTAATATATTACTTATAATATGAAATATAGTCCCGACCCACCCCGTCTAGTGTTTAATGGAATGGACAATATTTCATATTATAAGTAATATATTAAAGTAATTTTATGATTAAATTAAGGGTAAAATAATGATGTCACAATATAAACGGCATGGGTCAGGGCAGCTTAAACCCATCCCTGGCCTGAACGGGACGGGGACAAGTTTAAGAAGTGTTTTGAAAATTCGGAACCACCCTGCCACGGATTTGGATCAGGAATGAGGTAGGAGTTTTCCATTTGGGGTGGGGTGGGGTGGGGTGGGGGGAGCCCCGGCCCAAACCCGACCAGTCGGATCAACAATCGTCATTACTGTTGCATTGTTGTGCACAGTCCATTAACAAAAGGCCACATTAGTAACACACGATGTCATCACCATATAGTAGATATAATAGATGAGTGTCATGTGTTACTCAAATGCATGGCAGACATATGCTACTTAATCAAATAGAGATAGGATCACAACAATTGCAATTGAACTTAAGAGAGTTCAATTGCTTGGGTCACACGTGGGTTTGAGGATTAAAAAAATTTGAATTTAAATTTCACGCTTATTTTTATTCTCCTTCATTCAACATGTGACACAGAAGCAATTGAACTCTCTTCAATTCAATTCCAATTGGCCGTAATAATATCTCATTCACATCTATGATATCAATAACCTAATTCATAATTGAGCACCGCTTAGCGGACCCATGGGTCCATTTTATAATTTACCCTGTGTCCTCATGTCCCTTTTAACTCCCCTTTAATCCTGGTTAATCATAACAAAATTAAAACTAAGATTTTGGTTTTTTTCCATTTGTGAAAAACCATGGTTGGATTGCTTAACCCTAAAGGTGAGTGAATCTTAACCATAGTAGGTAAGTATTTACAATTAGGGCGTGGACCAATGAGGACCAGCCAATTACAAAATGGGAACCACGGGTACGTTAGATTCTATAGGATCAAACCTATGGGACTTGAGGAATGATGGACGGGAAAAAAAATAAATAAATAAATAAGAGAGAAAGTCAATAAATAATAAATAAGTCAATCAAAATGAAGTAGAAGAACCATATTCCAAATGAACAATAACTATTTTCTTTCTTAATTATATTATACAACCAAATGGAAGATTACAAATTTATAATGATGGTTTTGATTTTAATAAGGATTGATTTAGTCCTCCATATGATAATTCCAACAAGAATAAATTGTGCTATATATATATATAGATATATAACCAAGCCCTAACCCGACCTATATTAATATGGGCTTTATAAATTGACCCATGCTCTAGCCTTAGGGCCAAAATAAGGGGCTCCTTTTGGGCCGGGCTGGGTCATTGACACCCAACCGAAAATCAGAATGATTGTGTGACTATTAATCTTGTATCTGCGCCTTTGACTAGAATGATCAAATGCTTGTACATCTCTTTTTCTTATTTGTCGTCGTTTGGAAAACACAAAATCTAAGTCTTACCATGTGGCTAATATAATCAATCGCGTGATCTGAATTTTGGACCATTCTTTGGCATGACTCTGTTGAAGCAAGCAAAATGAGATTTAATCGATTCAGACTGGTTCAAGGTGTCCGTTTTTTGAATCCCAAAACATGTATCACGTGTGACGTACTACTGTCTGCTTGTAAAAGTCCCCGATTTCCAGTGTAAAATCATCTGAAAGAGTCCTTCAAAATGCCGTGTCCTAATGTATACATGGCCCCACTTAGTAACCCATGATCTAAATTAACCATTCGATTGCTGACCCTGACCCTGACCCTGACCCATCAACCCGCTTGTCCTTTTAGGTTTTATCAGCCCTTTTATACTTGGGTTGGGCAATGGGCTCCTAGACCCAAGGAATATTTATTCACATTTACTTGATTTATTTTGTACCCCTTTTTTTGTTCGGGTCAGGTATAATTAATTTTGCAATTTTATATTACTATTAATTTAAATTTCTTTTCATTTTTTAAGATTTGAGGCTTATTTAGTTGGCCTCGGATTGTCTCTAGCGAAACCGAAAAGGTGGTCTCGGGCAACCACAAAATAGGGGACATGTGGCGATAAAAAAGGGAGAAGTCATTCCATTTTCTCCCTATGATTTTGACTTCTTCTCACTTGATATCTCTCTAACTTAATCTCACCACTTTATCATCATGTGTCAAATAATCTCACCACTTTATCATCATGGGTCAAATAATGTGTGGAGAAGTCAAAATCATGGGATCTATGAAATGATTTCTACAGCCACATATCTCCTATTTTGTAGTTGCCCGAGAGGAGCCTTTCTGGCTTCACTAGAGAGAATCTGATGCCTATTTAGTTGGTCAATGTCAGATTTGGGATGAGGGGTCTCACTATCCCTTCACTTGGAAGCCAGTCCCATCCAATTTCAATTGAACTCAGGAGAGTTCACTTGCACTCACAAATGATTTTTAAGTGTTTTTAATTCTGGTTAAGAATTTTAATCCTTAAGATTAATATTTTTTAAAACAAAATCAAGGTTAAATTGTTTAACTCTAAGGATTAATAAATCTTAATCACAATTAATTTAAATTAAAAGGGAAGTATTGACCTGTTGGTGCAACACGATGAGTTCGATCGTGATTGAATATGAACCCAACAAGGCACTTGGGAGAACTATTAAGAATCTATTAGGTAATCTTCCCTTTTGGGACTTGATCCTAAGACCTTCCTCAATGATAGGCACGTCTAATATTTTTAAAATATTACTAATTTATTTAATTAATTATTTCATTTATTTTGGACGACTTAGGTAGGCTAGTTATGGTTGAGAGGTCCCTTATTGAGTTAGGTTTGGATTTGCGTTTTTTCTATCCCATATTTGGGCAGGTTATTTCTGGGATTGAGTATATTCTTAACTGGTCTACATTGATGCAACTCATCACCACACTTGTCAGCTTGTTTTGGGGGGTATCAGGCAACATTCGTCTATTTTTAACTGTTATGATTAATAAATGGTTAGTGGACTTCCTATTAGCTACGTCAATGACGGAATTAGGAGTTTGCTTCCATAGGACTTGATTGTAAGACTTGCTCAAATGAGAGGCACCTTTGTTTTGTCATTTGAGCTAGAGGGGAACTAGTACCACTTTATTACTCGTCCAAAATCTAGACCTTGGTTAGAGAGTTAAGAACCCCTAGTTGATTTACAAGTGGTGATCAATCAATTCGACAATCTCTTAAGAGGGTATTTGGACCGTAATTGCAAGGGAACTATCTATAATGTAGGATGTTTGCTTCTTAATAAAGCTTTTATTTAAATGGTTTTACAACATAAATCAATTTTGAAAGAAAAGCTTTTATGGTAAATTGTGAATTTTTCACTTAGCTTTTGTTATTTGATTGCATTTTTGAACGTAAGAGGGAAATTTTTTTTATAAAAAAAATAAAAATGAGAATAATATTATTTTTTTAAAAAAAATTTATATAATATATAAAAAAAAAATTAGAAAAATATGAATAAGGTTATTTTTGTAATTTTTAAAATAATTTTAAAGTTGTTGGTATTTTACTGGAAAATGACTTACGAGTTTTTTAAATATAAATCAATTTCCAAAAAAGTGGTTCTTTTTTTATAAAACATTTTACTTGGTTTTACATATAAACAAACACACATAATTATTATCTTCCACGGAATTGATTTGTTTTCTTTTATTTTAGTCGAAACAAACGAGCATTAAACTGAAGTTTATTAAAACCCTGCTCCAAAATTAAATGGAGAGATGGACACGTGGTAAAAGTTGATAAGACTGGTCGAGGAAGATAATGAAATTTAGGTCGGTCAATATATATTTTCTTTTGCCGGAAAGTATAGTTGCCTAATGGGTTGGGTGTGATGGGGCTGCTTCAACAACCATCCCCACCTGCAGTGTCCCTTTGTTGGTCTCACATGGCCAATGCAGAGTAAGGAAAAGCCAAGGCCCCAAAAGCACATAATTCCAAGGTACATTGCCTAGACATTTGCAGAGAAATAAAGCACCTGAGTACACAAGGAAATGGAGTATTTTGTGACTTCAAATAGTTCCAAACCATGATTGAGCCAGTAGAAAACGTGCACGGTCATTCATGCCATTTTAGCACCCTGGCCTAGCTCACATGGCTTTCATTTGAGTGAAAAGCTAGCCTCATTTGGTTTATAATTCAAGAAGGTCGACCCCACTGAGCCTTTGCTCCCCTTAGAGGTTTCTGCAAAAGGGAATTCATGAGTGCATGCAGTACAAGGTCAGGTATGGCTTTAGGTTGGATGGCCTTGGGCTCGAGCTCATTTACATTTCTCTCAAATGGAGTCGAACTCTTTTAATCATTTGCCTTTTTTTAAAAGAAATGCTAGCCCTAAAGGCAGGATTCAAATTTTCTCCATACCCCTTTAACAGGCTGAAGAAACAAAATTATCAAATGTGGAATTTATAGTTTATACAGGTTCTAAAAGTAATTGGGAAAGATAGCTACACTTGTTTCTACCACAATGAAAGCTTGGAAGTCTATGTTATTCTTATTTATACCTCATAATTGCTCTTTGAATCCAACGAAAATCTATTGTAAGATATTGTTTGAAATGTCAACAAATTTCATGAGCATCATAACAACATCGATAAGTTTTTATTTCGCCATGCAAAATTTTGACTAAAAATCTGAAATATCTCCAAAAGGAAAAATGAAAAATATAGGGGTTAGATCTTCGACCGGAAAAATAAAATAAAATAAAATAAAATAATTGTAGTATCTACTGTGCATTAAAAAGCAAGCAATAATGCAATATAGTGATTGTGTTTGATTATCTAATCAAGTTGGTTTTTAGAATAAGGAATCGATATCAAAACCCTTCAATGGATGCACTTATTTCCAATGTGAGGCCATAACCTATTTACCATTATAGAAAGATAAAAATATTGAGGAATTGCCATATAAGCATATAGGGCAGTTTTTTTGACGCATATCAACTTGCCTCACTTTTCATTGGTTTAAGGTTTTGGACAGATCAGGTTTGGGTTGCATTTTCTAACACTACGCTGATTCTCCACAACCACATGTTCATTCTTTTGGCGAGTACTATAACTTTTGTGTTGCAGAATGGACATGTGGTTGGTGGAAGTTGAGAGTGAATTGACTGAGAATAAGGCTAGCACACATCTTAGGTATATATGTCTTTGAGTTCTTGGACCCAACAGTCATGGTAGCAAGTAAGTTCATCAATTATTATATTGTTAAATCATATGCCTTTATTTTGAAAAGGACTTGCTACTGAGACTCTCTTAGGGCCGAGACATGCTCTAAGAGAAGGTGGAGCCAATTTCACATGGTGGGCTCCACCTGAAATCCTGCTCTCTTAGAACATGGTCTCGGCCCTATGAGGCTCTCAGAAGCTTTATCCTTTTAAAAAATAGTAATCCAAATTCAATAACACACAAAGTCTCTTGTAAGTTTTAACTGTCATTTTAATTTCGATTAAGATGTTTTAACCATTTAGGTTAATATTTTAAAAAAAATCTAAAGTTCAACTATTTAATCCTAAGGGTTAATAAATTTTAACCATATGTAGTTAATAAAAATTAGACAGACACTTATTGGTCGTGCGATTAAACTCTAGCTATATAATAGATCAGTCATTAGTGGACCTTGGGGTCCATTTCCTATCTTACCCGTGTCCTTGTGTCCCATTTAACACCATTTTAACCCTGGTTAAGTTTAACTAAATTAAAGTTAAGATTTTGATTTTTTTTTTTTTTTTTTTTAAATCATGGTTGGATAGCTTAACCCTAAGAGTGAGTAAATATTAATTACAATTGGTGAGTATCTAAAAGACTTAGGATCGTCTTTGGCTTTGGCTATAGTAAAAAAACTATCTCTATAACTGTAATATTGGCATGTCATCATTTAAAAATAACTAAAATCTATAATACTTTAATTGTTTTTCTTGCCTTAGTGGCTCCCAAATTAGACAACTATGGAACACATGACATATTAACATTACACTAATAGAGATCATACTATTTAAAAGTGGGGCGTGGACTATTGACGACTGACCATTCCATTACAAAATTGAAACCACGGGGACAGTAAGTATTATACTATAGAATATAATCCCAGCTGAGTTAGGATTGGAATGGCCTTGTGCAGGGGACATAAAGTCCCTGGGATTTCTAGACCGACAACCCATGTAGTGCTAAGGAAGCTGGGAGCACCGCCTCACTTTCATGATTTGATTTGACTGCTCTTTGGAATCCAAACAGACAAAAAACAAACCAATAAATGACCCCAAAAGGACAGACATTCAGCAGGGACCCCTCCCAACAGGCTTCCTAATCCAATTCTTTTTTCCAGTTGAAATGATATCATGCAACACACTTTGTGAATACATACAGGGATAAAGCTTCTGAAAGCTCTTAGGGCCAAGATTTTGAGACCTCCTTGAGGTCGGAACCGTCGAGAGTATGCTCTAAGAGCATAGGATTTTAAGTGGGGCCTATCATATGAAATGGCCCCACCTGAATTCCCATGCTCTTAGAGCATGGCCTTGGTGGTCTCAGCCCTAATGGGGTCTTAGCCCTAATGGGGTCTCAGTAACAAAGTTCTAAATACAGTCAAAAAGGTCTCATAAGGGTAAGTCCAAGCAACCACTTTAAAAGGATCTGTCTATCTTAAGATAGGTTAGTGACCCCTTATCTCTTAGAAAGTCAAATTCTCAACCGATGTGGGACTAAATTCATGATACACCGCGTTAACAAAGCCAAATTCCTAATACAACCCACACCAAGACCTTTATGCTTGCTCCAATTGTAAGAATGAGTGAGTGACCTCTCTTAAAAAAAATATGGTCAGGTGATGTCTTGCAAAAACTTCACACCTTATTATTGCTATTAATTACTAATAAATGATTACCAGTAAATATGATAAGATGTTTACTGACCAATCACTAACCCACATTAATAGTAGATAAATGATGTCTAGATATGAATTTTTGGTGAGCAAAACCAATTGTCTCATTACGTAGAGAAGAAGAGAATAAATAATATGTTTACAAGAGGATTCTTGAATCCTTGCTCATTGGACTTTCCTATTTACAAGAGGATCCTTGATCCTTGCCCATTAGACTTTCTCATTTACAAGAGGATCCTTGCCCATTGACTTTCCTATTTGGCTAATTGTGTAGCTGTACATAGTTAAGATACAAGATTCAAAATTCAAAAGCTATAACCTTCCTAATACTCCCCCTCAAGTTGGAGTGTGAATGCTGTGAATACCCAACTTGCCAACAAGGTGCTGAAATTGTGCTTTGCCAAGAGGTTTAGTAAAGAGATCGGCGATTTGTTGAGTGGTTGGAAGGTAACGAGTTTGTAGGAGACCGCATTGAATTTTATCACGAACCAAATGACAGTCAAGTTCGATGTGTTTGGTTCGTTCATGGAAAACGGGGTTGGCCGCAATGTGTAGAGCTGCTTGATTGTCACAAAATAAAAGAGCTGGAAGTGATGATGGGATGCCCAAGTCGTGTAGAAGATAAATGAGCCAAGTGAGTTCACAACTAGCAGCAGCCATTGCACGATATTCCGCTTCTGCGGATGAACGGGAGACTGTGTGTTGTTTCTTTGTTTTCCATGAGATAGGAGAGTTGCCCAACATAGTAAAGTACTCGGTTGTGGAGCGGCGAGTGCGAGGACAACTTGCCCAATCGGAGTCACAAAAGGCTTTCAATTGTAAATTGTTGGTGGAGGACAAGAGGAGTCCTTGACCTGGAGAACCCTTTAGATATCTAAGGACACGCATGGCAGCAGCAAGATGCGGTTGGCGCGGTTGATGCATAAATTGACTAAGAATGTGGACGGAGTAAACAATGTCGGGTCGAGTAATCGTGAGATAAATCAAACGACCAATGAGGCGGCGATACACAGTTGGATCGTTAAGTAGCTCACCATCATCCATAGTCAATTTGAGATTTTGTTCCATAGGAAAAGTAGTGGGTCGCGCACCAAGAAGACCCATCTCATCTAGAATTTCAAGAGTGTATTTGCATTGAGAGATGCAAATACCATGCGAAGAGCGAGCAACCTCTATACCCAAGAAGAACTTGAGGGGACCAAGATCTTTGATGTGAAAACGCTGATGGAGAAAGTCCTTAAGGGCAGCAATGTCAGGAGGGTGATTATCCGTTACGATGATGTCATCGACATATACAAGAACAGCTGTGAATGAAGCACCATGGGAGCGAGTGAACAATGAATAGTCCGCTTTAGATTGTGTGTAGCCAGCAGCTTGAACAGCAGAAGAGAACTTGGAGAACCAATTACGAGAAGCCTGTTTAAGACCATATAGAGATTTTTGCAAACGACATACAAGCTTCTCCCCCTGTCGAGGATATCCAGGAGGTAAGGTCATGTAGACCTCCTCATCAAGGTCACCATGAAGAAATGCATTGTGGACGTCTAACTGGTGGAGAGGCCATTGTCGAACTGAGGCAATTGCAAGAAGGCATCGCACGGTGACAAGTTTGGCAACAGGTGCAAATGTCTCGTGGTAGTCGAGTCCAGCAGTTTGAGTGTATCCCTTAGCAACAAGACGAGCCTTGTAGCGCTCAATACTACCATCAGAGCGATGCTTGATTTTATAAACCCATTTACAACCAATGGGTTTGATGGAAGTTGGTAATGTGGTGACTGTCCAAGTATGATTTCGCTTGAGTGCCTCAATTTCTGCGTCCATGGCATTGCGCCAAAGAGGATCCTGCATGGCTTGAGCAAAGGTGGTAGGTTCAGAAGTAGCTGAAACCTTAGCAATTAAAGCATGATGACAAGATGAAAGACGATTATATGAAAGAAAATTAGATAAAGGAAAACGAGTACCTTTTTCATTGGAGCCTGGCAAGGAGGAAGATGAAGAGGATGGGTAATCAGCTTTGGCGATTGAGCAATGGTAGTCACGTAGCCAACGGGACGGTTGGCGATCCCTTTGAGGCCGTCCAGTGGCAGGTGGTGAAGTTGGTGGTAATGGTGGGTCGGTCAAAAGAGTGTCCGATGTGGGTGGTGTAACGGGTTGAGGAGATCCCAAATTGTTAGACTCAATTTCGGGAAGGTGTATGGGCAATGGTATGGTTGTAGGCGATGAAGTGGAAGGGATATTAGAAAAGGGAAATATGGTTTCATGAAACACTACATCGCGACTGGAAAAAATCTGGTTTGTAGTAAGGTCATACATACGATATGCCTTTTGCCCATGGAGATATCCCACAAAAATGCATTTTCGTGCTCGATGATCAAATTTGGTACGGCTCGGACTAGTGTTGGTGGCAAAGCAAAGACAACCAAAAACTCGAAGATGAGAGTATGATGGTTTTTTGCTGAAAAGAACCTCATATGGTGTGCGCCCAGAGAGAAGGGATGTAGGCATGCGGTTAATGAGGTAAGTGGCTGTGAGAACACACTCACCCCAAAAACGGACAGGTAAGTTGGCTTGAAAACGCAAGGCCCGGGCCACCTCAAGAATGTGGCGGTGTTTTCTTTCGACAACACCGTTTTGTTGAGGTGTGTAAACGCAACTACGTTGATAATGAATCCCATGTTCTCCAAAAAAAGAACTCATAGAGAGAAACTCAGTGCCATTATCGCTTCTTATAGATTTAACTTGCCTATTAAATTGATTTTTAACGTAAGCAAGAAACGATTTCAATAAAGATTGAGTTTCGGATTTGAACTGCATGAGATAAATCCATGTACAACGCGAATAATCATCAACAATAGATAAAAAATAATGAGCATTAGTATTAGAAGATGTAGCATAACCACCCCAAATGTCGCAGTGAATTAAATTAAAAGGTTCAGTGGAAGAAATAGAACTCCGTATGAACGGTAAACGAGTTTGCTTCGCCAAAGGACATATTTGACAAATAGAACTACTTTTATTATCAAAACAAACATCGCTAACTGACTTAGATAGATGATGAAGGGAGACGGAGGAAAGGTGTCCGAGCCGTTGATGCCAAAGATCTGGGTGGATGGGATGAGGAACCGCCAAAGCATGTGGTATGTTGGTGGTTAGTTGATAAAGACCTCCACTTTCTTTACCCAGTCCAATCGTCATCTTCGTTGCCAGGTCCTGAAAAATACAAAAATCAGGGAAGAATGTCACGGAACAATTAACGGAACGAGTCAATTTACTCACTGAGAGAAGATTAAATTTAAAAGAGGGCACACATAAAACATTGTCAACATGTATGGTGGGACTAATGTGTGCCGACCCAATGTGAGTGATTGGAACGGTGGTGCCATTTGGAAGTTGGATTGGTGAAGAATTATTTGTAGTAGAAACCTTATGCAACATGTTAGGTGAAGAGATCATGTGATCACTAGCACCAGTGTCAATTATCCAACAATTAGGTTCAAAAAAAGATGAACAACATGTGGGTGTACCTGCAAAATTTGCTACAGGATTACCGTCATTGAGAAGTGATAGAATCTGGCGATATTGCTCAGGTGTAAAAGATGGTACAACAGATTCAATTGGATCTGTGTGATTCATATAAAATTATTGTGTCCACTTTTTGTTTTTCGTTTTTGTACTTTTAGTTTCCTTCACTTAAAAAAAAAAAAAAAGAGTTTCTATCACGTCTAAGACATTAATAAGAGATGATAACAAGTTATTTGTATCTAAAGCGGTATTGAGATAGTTATTCAAATAGGTATCTAATGGAGCAAATTTTGAATATGACTTTTATTATTCGATTACATTTATAACCGGATTCGATTCAGATTCAGATATGTGTATATCTACTTCGATAAAATATTTGAAATCACGTATGTATACATGTGATAATACATTCTAAGTTTATAAGACTTATAATATCTTTGTAGATATTTTTTTACATAATTGTAAGACATGATAAAAAAAAAAATTTGTTAAAGTAATTGAATAATAAAATAAAATTTAAATATTTTTATTGAATTCGAATATGAATACTTTATTTTACTATAGGGTTTCAAATTTAATTCAAATAATTAGCTTATATAATTGAATGGTATTTAGATGTATAGCACTATTGGTAGAATGCTGGGTTGCTTACAAAATGGATTCTTGGACAGTGATATGGGTGTAAACAATGGCTCGGCTCATTACGAGTCAAGCTTAAATAGATTACTAAAGCTCGTTGTACCGGCCTCGGATGGTCTCTGGCAAAGCCAGAAAGGGCTCATGGGGTTCCATACATTGTTCGACAGATGGCGTAAAAATGGGGAGAAGTCCTTCCATTTTCTCCCTTTGATTTTGACTTCTCCCCAATATCTCTCACCCTTATCCTCATACACTTATCGCCACATGTCTTATTATGGGTGGAGAAATCAAAAGCATGGATCCCATGATTTTGACGACTCCACCACTTGTCCCCTATTCTATGGGACCCGAGATAAGCTCCCTTTCTGGCTAGACACAATCCAAGGCCCATCGTACCAAGCGGAGCTAGCCAAGTCATCTCATCCCTTTAACGCGCCAGACCCGAGGAAGGAAGAACCCTTTATAATTAGAGGGTTTGACATCATAATGAACAAATTTTTAAAAAATATTTTTGATAAAATGAAGGTTTAAATTGTGATTTTGAAACATGTCGCGACCCAAAACCCACCCTAGGAGTTAGAGTGAACTTTGGACGACTAATCATGGCTTACATGACTTGCTTGACAAACCAACCTGCAAAAACCCACAAAGCATATACAATAGAGGATATAAACAGCGGAAACATACTCTAACATAGCACAGCGGAAGTCTAAACAAACCTCTATGTATATACGAATCCAAGTTTACACAAAAGGAATCCAAAAGAAAGTGCGGACAGACCCGCCAAAATACATGAAGGTATATCTCTCATCTCACCCACAGCTATCCACTCATAATCTACAACCACCTAATGGTAACCCTCTACTGGAGGTTCCTCCAAAGGTTCCTCGACGTACTCCTCTTCCACCCATATAGACCAGGAGCACAAACATCAAATGGAGCAGCAGCTCCCTCAGAACCTACCGACATAAGAAGTACGGCTGAGCATGGAATACTCAGCGGGTACTAAATACTAACCAATAGTCATAGCAAAACCATAGCAGTATAGGAAGCAGGAAGCATTTCACATATATAAAGCAGGAGCCATCAATATCATAACAAGGTAATAAGGCAATTTATAATCATGCTTGCATTTCATGAAAAACCGATAACACCCTTGAAAACACCGTGCACTTGATTTGACTAAAAATATCATTTCCGTGCTTGAAAACTTGTCATGTTTGTCTTATCTTATCGTATCATGCGTGTCATGTGTGTCATGTCATGTCATGCTTGCTTGGAAAAGTAAACTACTTGTGAGGGAAGGGAGACCCTAAATGCCCATGCTTGTCATGTCATGTATCATGCTTGCTTGTTCGGAAAAGTAATCTACTTGTGAGGGAAGGGAGACTCTTCTTCCTAAAATGCTCATGCTTGTCATGCCGTGTATCATGCTTGCTTGTTCGGAAAAGTAATCTACTTGTGAGGGAAGGGAGACCCTTCTTCCTAAAATGCTCATGCTTGTCATGCCGTGTCATGTCATGCTTGTATCATGCTTGGAAAAGTAAACTACTTATGAGGGAAGGGAGACTCTTCTTCCTAAATGCCCATGTCATGTCCTTTCACTTGTGAGATGTCCTTGTGAGATGTACTTGCGAGGGAAGGGAAACCCTTCTTATGATGTGTATGTACTTGCGAGGGAAGGGAGACCCTTCATATGATAATGCATGATTGACTTGTCCTTGCCAAGAGCGAGGTAAAACATATCGTAGGATATGTCCCACCTCTAACCATGTTCTTGAAAACCTCGATAAATCATGTCATGCATGCCGTGCTCGTGGGAACCGTGTACATACTTGCATTTAAATTTAAATATGACATTTGGGTAATTTCACAACACATATAACATCAATGATTGAGCAATGTAATATTCATATCATTTAGGGAAAGCAAGAAACACACTATCATAGGCCCTAGCAATATTCATAATTTATTAGGCATGCATTTCCTAATTTACAACTCATTTTATTCACATTGGCATTTCATCAAACATGGTGTGTTCATTATTGATTTACCCTACAACATGCTTTTCTAGATGGGTTTTACTCAAATCGTACATGTATGTTCATTATTGGAACAATGCCCTCCCCATTATAATCATCATAACACAACCATTGGCATCCAATCGCCCATTTCATCTCCATTCACCATTCACAACCATCCATCTCATAGCACATGTGTAAATGAAAGAAAATCAAAAGAAATAAAGGGAAAAGAGGAACTATAACTAGGAGGGTAGTAAGAAGTACCGACCTTGATCAAGTGAGGAAGAAATCTCCTTCCAAAAACGACCGTGAGTTGCTGCCCTAGCTTGAGGAGATGCTCCTCACGAGCTTGTGCTTTGATCTTGAAGAAAAATGGGCTTGAGTTGAGTGTGGGTTCACAAACCCCTTGATTTCTCTCCAAAATGGAAACCCTAGGTTCAGGAATCGCCTTCTCCCCTTTCTCCTATTCTCTTAAACTCTCTAAGTGTCGAATGATGCCCTAAAGGCTCAGGCAAGACTCTTAAGGTAAGAGTAAACCAACCAAAAGACCATAATACCCTTACTGAAATTTCTGCAAAACGTGAGGACCGAGCACGTTGAGCTGTGAATAGTGCCAAACAAGTTGTGCTGTGAACAGTGCCGAACACGTTGTGCTGTGAATAGTGCTGAACACGTTGTCTGTTGTGAATAGTGCTGAACTCGTTGTGCTGTGAACAGTGCCGAACACGTTGTGCTGTGAATAGTACTGAACACGTTGTCCGTTGTGAATAGTGCTGAACCCGTTGTCTGTGAACAGTGCCGAACACGTTGTGCTGTGAATAGTGCTGAACACGTTGTCCGCTGCACAACGTACCCGTTGTCTGTTGCACAACGGATGCACAACGTATACGTTATCAGAGTACGTTGTCTATGCGTTGTCTGTACCTCGTTGTCTGTTGCACAACGGATGCACAACGTATACGTTATCAGAGCACGTCTTTAGTGCCTTCCGAGCTACGTTTGCCTGTAGGTCCAGACTGTTTTGGCCATATCTTTTGACTCGTTCGTCCGATTTTGACGATTCAACTTGCGTTGGGTTCGTACTTCGAAAATGAATATTTCTGACGTTTCAGAATTTCTAATTTCTTCCTTATTTATTAATTATACCTCTTTAAAGATAAAATGGCAACGAAAGTGTCATGCATTAATGTGAAAAGGTCCGGGGCTCTACAAAACCCATGTGTCATGTATATGAAATCTTTTTTTCTCTTTTTGTACATATATTTTTTTTGTTGGGATGTATATGAAACCTATAAGACACCCTAATTCATCCTTCAACTTAAACTTCATTATTCTTGCTCTTGTGGCTCTCCAGGCTCCACGGCATCTCCTTCTAGTGGAATGGGATTTGGTCTGCCCTCATCATATCAAAACCGTCTTGCTCTCATCTCATAGGTTGACATGCGTCTCTTTTAACATTTCTTAAAAGTGGTTAAGATTCATTAACCTTTAGGATTCAACCATGTAATCTTAGTTTTTAGAAAAAATATTTTATAAAATTTAACCACAAAAGTTAGAAAAATTTTGAACCAAGGTTGAAAGGACAGTAAATGGGTTCTGAGAGTGAGCCAGGTCCTCTCTAGTTGCTCATCAGCTATGCCTAAGTCAAATCAAGTTACTCAAAGTAAAATATCTTTTACCCAAAAAAAAAGTTTTATTTTACAATTAATTTGAGAATTATAAATATAAAATTAGAAGTGTATTCGATCACGTAAAACTTTATATAATTCTTAAAATGCCCCTCTCAAGACACTTCGGATATATCTCCTGAACCAAATTCCTATTTCTAGTTAAACTCTAAATGATATATTTTTTTTTTTTTTTTGGAGAGAACTCTAAATGATACTGGTGCATTGAGAAAAAAAATAAATCATATATACCAAAGAATTCTTTTTTTATTGCTAATTAAGGGAACGCTTTTCTAACCAAACAAAATATTTTAGGGGACGCTTCAAATTAGACTTATTCTTTACATTCAATAAGACATGACATGGGATCTTCTCTATTAGTTTTTACTGAGAGACCGCCAACATTTATTTCAGGCACGTTACGTATCTCTATACATGCCAATTGCCAACCATTACTTTGTTTTTTATTTTAATTAAAAATAAATAAAAAACATGTTTGGTAATCACAAAACAACATAAAACATAATAATTACTAGCGGAGGTGGCACGTGCGATGTACGTGAGAGTGAGGGAAAAGAGTTAACAACACCCGATTGAACTCACTAGTGGCACATGCAATGCACGTGAGAGGAAGGGGAAGGAGTTAATCACGATTAATAGGAATTAAAAGAGGCATGTGTTAACCCACGGGTGTGATTGAACTCTCCCCGAGGTCAATCGCGATTGGCTGTGGTTCTAGATGGATAAATGGCAAGGGGGAGTTTAGGAATTAAAGTAAAACATTAAATCAAAGGCAATGGGTAATTTGGAAATTAAAATAAACATTAAATCAAAGTTTTGTTTTTATATAAGGAAAGTATGGGAATTTCGGAAATATCATCTACAGCTGCCTCTCGCATTATAATAGTAAAGAAGAAGAAAAAAATGTGTTAATATCTAAACAATTAAGGTCTCCTCATTAGTCCACTTAAGGCCTTGCAATCAAAACTCATAAACAATTGGTGGAGTGTGGTGGTGGTTGTGCCACCGTGGTAGTGTCAGGAGGTGGTGTCATGGTAGACGTGGCATGTTGATAGAGGTGGAATATTCAGTGTTTTTTACTTTTATTTTTTATTTCTAAGAACAGAGATAGCAAAAATTTGTTATTACATTAATTTTTTTTTTAAATAGATACCAGATTTTTAAAATAAAAACATGTTTACTAAGGAGCCGTTTGGATACACTTTCATTTTTCTGTTTTTATTTTTTGTTTTTAAAAATTAGAAACGAATTTTTGTTTTCAATTTTTTTAAGGAGGAAAACCGTTTGATATTACTAATTTTTACTTTCTTAAAAAAAGAAAAACAAAACAACGCGTTTGGTAAATATGATTAAATAATTTCAATTCATGGTGGTGGTAATGGTGAGTGGTGGCAGTGGGTGGAATGTGGTAGTGAGTGGTGGTAGATGGTGGTAATATTATGATAGTGGTATTGTGGTGGTGAAGGTAGATACCCAATGGGTGATGAGTAGTGGTGGTGATGGTAGGTCTGTGTTTTCCATTTTTGTTTTTTGTTTTAAAAAATAGGGGTAGTAGAAAATTTTTGTTATCTTGATTTTCAAAAATTTTGTTACTAATTTGTGTAAAAAAAAATAGAAAGCAGAAACATGTTTAAACATGTTTTGTGTAAAATTTTTCAAATTTTTGTTTTTAAAAACAAAACACATAATACAGAAGTATATTTTATGACAAAAAAAAATTATAATATTTGTTTTTAAAAACCAAAACATTAAACTAAAATACTGAAAAAGGAATCCCAAGTTTTGTACTTATATTATTTTATTTGGATGACATAGCCATCACAACATTGGGAAGGGGACAACTACCCTTAACTTTTATAAAAATCCATATAAACGGATCGAAACACCCCCGAACTTTATCCTTTATTTATTTATTTTTCAGTATTACACCCCCAGCAAAAATCCGTGTTATATATATTTTTATTTTTATTATGGATAAGAGGGTATCTGGGCCTCTTAGAGCATCGGACAAATTACTCCTTATATATAAATATAGAAGAGTAGCCAATAAGGGAGGGGAAGGGACTCGAACTCAAGACCTCGTCCACCGCTTCATAGGCGGCGTGGTATTGGGTTTGGATGGGGTCGAGTGGGGCTAGCAGTAAAAAGATCACGTCACTAAAGGGACCAACAGTCCAACCCGACCGAGCGGGTCCAATACACAGAGACATGTGATAATCGTAATTTTAGGTCCCTCGTAGTCGTAGGTTTTGCCCCTATCTCTCTCCTTCCTGTCTTCCGTCCGTTCACGTGAAGAGGGATCATTGATAGAGACTAGAGACTTGAGACTTGGAAAGACCAAAAACAGCAAAGCATCTAAAAACCCAATAGGCCAAAAGCCCCAAAACCCTCTCTCTCTCTCTCTGCTGCTCAGATCATCTCTCTCAGTATCTGTCTTTGTGCTCATGCCTGGATTGTTCTAAACTGTAACAGAGTAAAGAAAGAGTCAGGTATAGAAAAGCAAAGCATCTCTAGAGTGAGATAGGGAGATAAGGAAATGCAGCAGCACCTCATGCAGATGCAGCCCATGATGGCAGCCTATAACCCCAACAACGTCACTACAGACCACATCCAACAGGTCCTCTCTCTCTCTCTCTCTCTCTTAGCATTGCTTATTTAGCTGGACTTGCTAAATCTTATTTTGAGTTCATTTACTTGTTTTGATGAGTGTTATTTAGTGGGTGTTTGTTGTTTTGATGTCTACTTGTTTGTAGTTTGTACTTAAAGTGGGTTCTTCTTCTTTCATGGTTTGGTGCTTGTTTTCTGCTGCTTTTCCTATCCCCATCTGGGTTGGTACTTTTTTTGTTTATGGAGAGGAGTGATTATTGGATTTTGAGGGTTTGGGGCTTCTCCTACTGCTTATCATATATATTTATTAGCTTTTTTTTATGATTTGGGATTTGATGTTGATGGAGGTTGATGCTTCTTATTATTTATTGTTTTTGGTTTTTTTATTATCTCTTTAGTGGGTAGGTATTTGTTGTTTTGATGTTCCTTAGTTTGTACTCAAGTGGGTTCTTCTTTTCTTGCCAACCAAAGACTAGGGGGTTACTTTACTGGGTTGGTATTGCTGTTTATGGAGGGGAGTGATTATTGTATTTGGAGGGTTTGGGGCTTCTCTCAAATTTATTACCTCTACTTGAGGTTTTGGGTATTGAATTTAATGGAGGTTGATGCTTCTCATAACCATTGTTTTTGGTTTATTTTTGTTTTTCTTCAAAAAAAAAAAGAGTTCTTACTTTAGATAGATGCCTCTGCAATGATTTGTTGACTCTTTTAGCTAGCTTTTCAAAGAGGGTATTCTGCTGTTTTGTTTAGGCAATAGATGAAAATTGAAGATTGGCCATCTGGGTATTTTCATTTTACTTTATTTTTATGTATGTGTACCCAATTAAAAGCTTATCTAATTGAAACGAGAAGGGTTTTTTTTTTTAATGCCCATCCATCTGATATTTCTATGTCATGTTCACCATCTCATCTGTTCTGTTGATTGGAGTAACTTTGACGAGCATTGGACAAAGATATAGTTATTTAAGAATCAAAGTGCTTTTGAGCTTGTATGCATAGATTTGTTTATTTCTGAAGTTCTCGAGCTCGAGCCTAATTGGAAAGCGGATAAATCCCAGCTTCCAGCTTACCTACTAAAAAAGGATAAAGAAAGGGTTTAACAGGCGATCAATCTTTGCTGTTGATACTCACAACATACTTGAATATCATTGATGGATTTGGATCTGTACTTAGATGCATGGTTTAAAGTTTTGTTGTGTAATATGTTGTATTGAATGATATGTACCAGTAATATAGATACATGTGTAAAAAACTCAGGAAGTATCAAAATATTTCGGACTTTGTGAATAAAATGGAGAACTTGGTTACTGTGCTTAGTGCCTATATTCACTAATCAATACCATGTCAACTGCAAATAAGGTGGTAAATTAGGATATACTTGATTAAAATTTGTAGGAGAATGATGGCTATGGTCATTTCATTATCATCCGTCCGCATCAAGAAAATTCTGGTGGCATAGACTGCTTTTTCTATGGACCCAGGAGTCAGGATAATTATGGACACATCAAGATGAACAACAATCAATCCCGCTAAACTAATGCTATCCAAACCAAAGGCAGTCTTTTATATGTGATAGTTGGGTGTGATCCAGTGTTTTTAAAGGCATGTGAGGTTTACGCCTCAATGCTCACCTCAAGGTGAGAGTTGAGAAAAATACTTTGAGGCTCAACCTTGAAGCTTAAATCTGCTAAGGCTTACACCTAAATCAGGAAATTTCATTATATCCTTCAAACATTCTCTTTCATATGGACAGTGTGAGACTCACATGAGGGATGAGGTATACGCGTCACACCTTGAGGTTTGCTTTTATGCTTGAAGTGTGCGCCTCATACATAAACCAAAAATAGGGTTCTAGCCACATAACTAAAACCTAATTATTATTATTTTTCATTTCTCTCGTGACTACTTTGCAACTATTTGTCGGAATCCAAATGAATTGATAATTGAACTTTATTTTAAATTTTCAATGTCCTAAAGAGTGCCTAGTATTATTTTTTAACTTTTAAAGGACTGTAAATTGGCTGTTTATTATTGTTTAAATAGCTTTTATTCGGAGGTTAAATCGTTACCAAATAACCTGCTGGAAAGTAGACTAATCTAAGTAAAGTATCAAATTCAATTAGGAAACGATATTGGATGGAGTAATTAGTTCAGGTAGAAATTATAAACAGGCAAAAAAAGCAGATTGGTGACTTCTTAATTTGTCATTTTTTTTCAAATTTTATAATCGTCGTTTAGCAAGATCCCTTACTCCCACACACACACACACACACACATACACACACATATATATATTTTATCGATCCCTTACTCCCACATATGGTTTATGGATATCTCATTTTCGGTGATGCTTTGTTTATTTGCAAAGTCCTGAATCAACTTGTTCATCCTCTTGAGAGATCTATTAGTTGTTTTTGAGTTTTCAACATCAGGTTGAAGTTTGAAGGTGGGACGTACTTTAAATGATCCTGAGTTTTGATATATAACTGCTCGCATCCTGCACTCAATTGTAAAAGCCAGTTGAATATCTGCTTAACATTCTTGGACTATCACCGAATAAAATCTAGGTCAGTAGCTTTGCGATGAGATTTCTGTTGGGATTTGCCTAGAATTTTATTTTGTATAAAACTCTATTATTATGGAGTTGTCTTTCAGTATTAGAATTTAGGAAAATCATATTTGGTTTAGGATTTGATTTTATGTTTATAAATAGGCCTAGGATGTACGCTTATAAGATAAGCTAAAGATGTGAGCTTCCAGGGAAGAGTGGGTTGCTCTCAGGTAGGGGTGGAGCTAGGATTCTCTGGCAGGGGGGACTAACAATAGGGGTTCGGGGGCGTAGGCCCTAGAATTTTTTTTTTGAGTGCTAAGTTCATGGGCCATCGTGTTTATTTGTGCCCATTTGTAAGGAATATATCTTTCCTCGGAAGTTTAGGGGGGACTAAAGTTCCCCAGCCCCTCAGCTCCGCCCCTCTCCCAAGCTACACCCATATTAGTCCTATAAGATTTTTTTCCCCAAAATTTCAGGGGAGGGCGGGCCCCATGTAGCTCCACCCCTACTCTTAGGAGAGCCCTAGTAGTTCTCAAGAAGAGCGGGTGACTCTTGGAAAAAAGAGTGGTGGCTCTTGGGAGAACAAGAATCTCTTGGGAAGAAGAGTGAGCTCACAGTAAATCCTTGTGGCTCTCGCAGAGAGTGGACTCCCAATATTTGATGGTGGAAATCTTTGTACCATGTAATCTCTGCATAGTGGAAATTCTTGATTGTCTTTGCCCGTGGATGTAGCCCTATTGGGGTGAACCACATATATCTTGTGTTATGCATATGAATTATTTTCATATTTGTTTGTCATATTATCATCAAACCCCAAGATCGCATTTTTCCGCACAACAATATCTATGCATGTTAGTCTCTTGTGGTTGCAAGGCTACTTTTTTGACTGTTTTCCTTTCACTGACGGTTTATTGTGAAGAAGAAATGCAGATTCCTCCTGTTAACATTTGATTGCTTCTTTCTTTCTGCTTCTTCTCAAGACTGATGCCAATTCACATGTTTACTGTTATCCGTCAGCTTTTTTTTTTTGTAAATTTTTCTTGTCCATAATTTCCATGTACTAGAGTTTTTACTTCACTGTTTTGTAGCTTCTGTATTTCTGTTTCATGCTGGATTTACATGTGCAGTATCTTGATGAGAACAAGTCATTGATTCTGAAGATTCTTGAGAACCAGAGTACAGGGAAACTGAGCGAATGTGCAGAGTAAGCATGGGTTTATTTATTCTGATATTGCAGAGTGATCAAAATAGCACTTGTTTGACAGTCATTTATGCCATCACTCATTCAGCCACCGTTAATTCATTAGTTTCCTTTGATCTCTTCAGATATCAGGAGATGATTTAATTATTCACCCCGTCCCGGTCCTGCTGAATCAATTTATCACAAATTTTCATCAAATTGTTTTGTTTCTTTATACCAAATGAAGATAATGGTGCCTTAAATCTTGTGTGTTCTATGTCTTCTTTTCCTTGCTAACTTCTTCTTTGGTTAATATTTATATAATATGTACTAGATTGCTCAAGATGATTGTCCATAATCTATTAAATCCATTTCACATATCAACATAAACTATCAATGTTTAAAATCTCATTACCTGCACATTGCGGGATTGCTGACTGGTGCTTAATTAGTAATTACTTCAAATACTTCTGATTGAACAAAAAAAAAATGTCAGTTAATAGAAGATATATATAACTTCGAGAATTAGCTTTGTATCAGCAAGTGATCATGTATTTTTGGTTGCCTAAAATGTAATTGTTGTAACGCGTAAGCAAATGTTGCTTGTAACATGGGTGGTAAAATAACCCACCTCTATGGATGAAGTTCATGCGCATCATCTCCGGTTAGAGATGTGCTTATCGCTGATGCAGTGCAGTAAATATCGTATGATGACAAAAGATTCTAACACTATAAGCCATAGTTGCAGGAAAGCTATGTACAGGGTGGGAAGCTCACTTCCTAGGAAGCTCATTTCTCAAACTCGCTTTCTCGGATAGACTCGTTTTCCAGGAAGCTTGCTTCCTCAGACAGATTCACTTCCTAGTTAGCTCGCTTTCATTACGCCCCATCTATTAGTCAAAGGGAGCTGTATATGTGAAGTGATGTAGTAGATCACAGTCTATAGGCTAAGGTGTAAACTCTAAGCAAGTATTGTCGGTTTGAAACCTAAGATTCCTACTTTTCTACAAAAATCTCACGTAAGATAAAATCAAAGGTATAGCTACCCATGAATAACATAATGGGAATGAGGAGCCTATATCTCATTTCTCACTTCCCGTTTCCTAAGGTTTTTTTGAGTCTCGCTTCCCCCTTCTCGCTTTCGCTTTACTCCTTGTTTTCTCTTCTTGCGCTGGTAACTATGCTATAAGCACCTTTATAGTAATCTTGATTTGGATGGTACAGATGCTTGTTGACGTGTATGCCCAGCATCAAGGCACCCCTCTCGAACCCTCTACAGGGCCTTCAACCGACGTATTTTTCAGAAAAGAAAAATAAATTTTACTCTGATTCTTGTGTAATAATACCATCTATGCATGGTGGCCCAGAAAAAGTAGGATTCAATCCATTTCATGCCCTTATTCTTACTGTACTATAGTCTATAGGCAACACCAATTGGCTCCTCAGATACAAAGCTCAAATTATGGTAGTGTCAAAAATTGGAGTTGGTCGCGCTTGTATTTATGGAAGGAATATGTTTCTTGATTCATTGGTGTTGGCCTGTTGTGTCATGTCCTTCCCTGTGGATTATTCTCTTCTCCCTCTGTATTGTTGTTCAAGACTTTAATATCATCCTCCATTTTTTGCTGCCCCACCGAGCCTCTCCTTCTCATTCTATTAACTGCTATCGATACACCAAATCTCCTTCTTATCAGGGTATTTAACACTGTCATAGATGTAGGCAACAAGAGAATGAGAGATGCCTGGTTGGCTTTATATTGCCTGGGTCCAATTGAAGCGAAGGTGAGCGCCTGTCCCCATAGGCATTCTCTTGGGAGAACAATATGGTTGCATCTAATAACCTCGCATGCAAATTATTGCCCGCGTGATTTTATTTATTTATTTTTACTTGGTGTATGTTTTTTCTTGAGATAACTCCTGTGAGCACACCTTTTTTTTTTCATGAATCAATCTCTATCTTGTGAGTTTGTTGCCTTTGCATCTTCTACCTCTACTTGGAAAAAGGAAGAATGAGAAATTACTCTCTGGTATTTCTTCCCTAAAAGTTCAGGAAGAAGGTCATACAACATCCCTCTTAGTGGAATTTTTTCGGCCATAATTAAAAAGAGTTTGCATGTTGAGACTGCTATGAGGGTCAGTAATCCTTTTCCATTGTCACAGGAACCAGGCAAGGCTTCAACGAAACCTTATGTACCTGGCTGCAATTGCTGATTCTCAACCCCAACCACCCACCATGCATCCGCAGGTACTAATTACTTTTCTGCATTAATACTGGTATAACTATTAAGGTACTATTGGGGGCAGAGAAGGAATTTTGAGGATGAGGATTTGCTTGTTAAGCTATAGTAGCATGTGTTTTCGCAGTCTATGCATCTGCTATACTTGTTTTCTTTTCTAATTTGTTGCTCTCTTGGTTCATATTCTGTGTGAACCTTTTTCTTCTTTAGATCGTTGTAATTTGTCCTTTCATATATATGCGCATTTACCAATCAAAAAAAATTATCGGGAGCAGCAGAGCAGTTCGAATCCTGCTCGCTGGCTGCAGATCAAATATGTGAAATAGATAGCGGGTTTTATTCTGGTTAGCTGGGGTTGCTTTTGAACCTGGCAGGTCCAAACTGTGAAATTTTCAGACAGCCCAATTTTTCTGCAGATCACTTCACTCAGAATCCATCTTTGTACTACAGTTCCCTCCCAATGCTGTTATGCAACCTGGCGCACACTACATGCAGCACCAACAATTTCAACAGATGACGCCACAGTCGCTAATGGCTGCCCGGTCCTCCATGTTGTATGCTCAGCAGCCGCTGTCCGCATTGCAACAACAGCAAGCCTTGCATAGCCAGCTTGGCATGAGCTCTGGTGGCAACAATGGACTTCACATGCTGCACAGTGAGGCCAACATGGGAGCCAGTGGAGGACTTGGGGCTGGAGGCTTCCCTGATTTTGGCCGTGGCACAGCCGGGGAAAGCTTGCAGGCTGCGAATAGGGGAGTGACGGGTGCGAGTAAGCAAGATATTGGGAGTGCAGGTTCTGCTGAAGGCCGAGGCGGCAACTCAGGAGGCCAAGGCGGAGATGGTGGTGAGTCTCTGTACTTGAAAGGTGCTGCAGAGGAGGGGAACTGAGAGGTAGTGATTAGTGGGTTGCTTGTTAACATCTTTTAACTTAATAGGATGGTTTAGTGCTTAATCAAATAACCCTGTTGGCTAATGGACATCTGATCTGATAGTTATGATGGTGTGACTTTGTGTGATGAATGAGGTGAAACATGCATCATGTAAATTTTTTAGGTTGTTGAATGAATGGTGCCTGTTCAGGTTTATTTCCCTTTGTACTTTGTGGTCAGTTTCTATATGCTTTATGGAAAATAATCAACTCCTCGCTGGTGGAGCGAGCGAAGGAAGGCATCTTGTCCCCTTATCTTGCCACATGTTCCTTTTTAACTCCCTTAAACTGTGGTTAAGATTTTCTGACCCTTGAAAAAAATAAAAAAAATTTATTCATAGGGGTTAAAACTTGTTAACTGGAGTTCAAGGGCTTTGTGAGAGCGAGGAGCAATAGTCCACTCCTCGCCCAAGGAGAGGATTATTGCTCATGTTTATTATGCCAATTGCCAATCCTATTGGTTTGAGCTGAAAATGACTTTTTAAATTTTAAGCTGTCATAATTGGTTAGTCATAGTTTATGGCTTTCATGAGCATCTGAATGTTTACTGATAAATTTGTTGTTTGTGTTGTAACCTTCAATTGATGGGCCAAATTGCGAGCCCGTGAATATAAGCTCCTGTATAGTTTACCTCTTGATTTATGTTTCCAAATTTGAAGGTATGAGTTGACTTTACATTCTACGTTTCAATTTGTGGAATTGGGAGATAGAATTGTCAATCCCTCCATCAAATTCTAATTCTATCATTTGGGGTGCATTACAAAAAAAGCTTATCAGTTCCTATGATTTCATGGGTTAAATAAGCGGAATTGGAAGTCAAATATGTTCTTGGAAGTGTTGTTTAACAATTCTCACTATTGCAAAATTGGGATAAATACACGAGCCTAATGAAAATCTCTCAACTACTTGTGTGTTAAGTCCATCGTTATGCTCTTTTTATGTCATCGGATGGTGCAAAACTTTTCAGCTGAAAATTCATAACTTTGAAATTCGTTGATCTTTTAACAAAGAACATTAAAGGGTGGAACTTTTGTTCAAAAAAATGTCTTTATGATGATTTTAAGATGGATATTCCTCAAAAGTTACTTTGATAAAAAAAAAAATTTGACAATTACCAAAACTCGAATAAATTGCGTACAACGTTCATGATTAACATACCTCTAACCACAAATTCTAAATTTCGGCCTCCGCTTTTATAAGTTTTGGAGAATCATCCCAGCCAATTCCTACAAAATCAAAAAAAAAATTTATTATAATGCACACTTTTTGTAAATGCTTACAATGCTCCCGAGCATGCTCTAAAGTTATTTCAATATCAAATTCATTACTAATTACTTTATCTACGATCACATATGCATTAAAACAAATAATGTTCCTACCAAAAATGTTCCAACTTCCAACCCATGTTTTGTTTGCTCTGCGAGAGTGTGAGTCAAACAAGCATCCATATCATCAGTCCATATCACTAGATCAGTCATTCTAGATGCCAATACATAAATTTATAAGATGCAACTAATATCAAAACTATTGCTTAGTATTCTGAAAGCTACTTTTATTTCTAGGCTTGTAAAAAAAACCTTTAACAAGTTTACCTTGCCTAGCCGGCCCTTTAGGATATGGTTAAAGCCTAGTCAATCTAGGCCCCTAAAGGACGGTGGTAGGATAAAGATCTTGCCCTTATAAGTAAGGGCATGGTTAGGGTCTTGTCTTTATAAGTAACGATAGAGTTAGGGTTGACCTCTACCCGGCTCTGCCTTTTAACAACCTTTCCCCAACTCTAACCCCTTAAAATCCTAATCATAATCTCTTGTAACCCTTAACCTAAGTCATGATTGGTTGGTTTTCTAACCCTTGAAACTATGATTATCTCTAACATTTTGATTATAGTCTTATTTGTTGTTAATATAGGTTCTATTTTATCTAGTTTTATTATCACACTTGTTTTACATTACTTTTATTTTATTTTAAGTACTTTTAATTAAATTATTTGTTGGGTTGGCATTCGGTGTAGAATAAAATCTCATTATCTCGAATGAGAATAAATTTTTTGCTTTTCTTTATCGCCCTATAGCTCTACCTTAGCCCTTGAGGGCAAGGTTAGGTCCTAGTCAATTCAAGTTCTTGAAGGGCTACTCCAGAATTAAGGTCCTAGCCTTATAAGTAAGGGTAGGGTTACGGCTGACCCATTCCTTGCCCTGACCCAACCCTGCCTTTTTATAGCCGTATATGTTTCTTATCTACGGAAAATAACAACAAAGAAATACAACCATGATGGTTTAATCCATAAACAGAGGGATGAAAATACCAAAAGTTATTAAATACAGTAGTCCAAGGTTCTTAAAATTACATTCCAAAATTAACATAAGAAACAAAATGCTATCCAAAAAAGTAGAAATCATCCCAAACCCACCATCCAAAATTGAAAAAAAATTTAAAAAAAATAGAATGCTCTCATCTAAGGATAAAAACATCATTGACCACCACCAAGTTTACGCAACAACCACACCCTCTTCCGTTTCTCATTCAGTCCAAAGAATAAGTTTGATATCTTCTTATCTGTAGAAAGTAACTCTATGGCGTCAAGTACTTGATCTTCATCTAGATCTGGAATAGCCTCGAGTCCAGTCACTAGCTTAGTGATGTCAACCACAGGAGAAGTTTCACGAATTGCTTCGGCTAGGAGTTTCAAGTTATCATTCAAAATTGACATCTACGGACGAAATCACGCGTGCAATCCTCGAGCCAGTCTTCGTCGTTTAGCCGTATAACCGAGACGCAATGTTCTTCTTCGTATGTTTTAATAGCATCCTTCTTCTTGAGTTTTCATCATGTCCATTCTTTTCTGACAAAAAAAAAATACAAAAATTAGATATTATCCATAAATCAAAAGGGAAAATTAACACTACTTATGATCAAAATTCAATAAGATCTAGTTAGGGCTGTATTCGGGCTGAGCTTGACAGGGCTTGGCCAAGCCCAGCTCGGTTTGAATGGATTTGATCTCGGCCCAAAGCCCGGCTCGGCCCAAAGCCCGGATCGGCCTGAAATGGAGCTTGAAAGTGTGGCCCAAAGCTCTGCCCAAATTCAAAATCGTGGCTCGAAGCTGGGCTCGGCCCGAATTGATTCAAGCTCGAGCCGGGCTTGGCTTGGCTCGAGCTCAACTTGAATCTTTTTTTTATATATTATTTATATATATAATAATGATATATATAAATAAAATTGTTATTTTTTTAATAATATTCGAGCCGAGTTCGGGCCGAACCGAACCTCAATCGAGTCGAGCTTCAAGCCGGGCTGAGTCGCACAAGGGTTGGCCTGAGCTCGACTTAATTGAGTTTTCGGGCTTTTTTTTAGGCTTGGCTTGGCCCGTTCGAGCCTAAAATTCGAGCCGGTCTCAAGCCGAACCGGACCGAGCCGAACCGTACCAACAGACCGATCGGGCTTTGTGCAGCCCTAGATCTAGCATCCAATTTTTTGGGATATCCAGATGTCCCTACTACTTATTGATCCCGTAAAACTTGTTTCACGTTATTTTAATTGAATTATATTATTTTACTTGAATCAAGTTATTTGAGTGAACCATTCAAATCCACCAATTCAAGTAAAATAACTTAATCCCGACTATTTTGCTTGAATCAAGTTACTTGAATGAACCATACAAATTAATTCGTTCAAGTAAAATAACCTGAAATATGTTATTAATTTAACTTGAATCACGTTATTTTACTTGAAAACGAAAAAAGTCTTTCACGGGATGAGTAAATAGTCGGCAAGTTAGGTCGTTCCAAATTTTTAGACACCCTAAACTTTCGCCAAATCACGAACGGTCTTGGTAACAAAGTCCGTTGGAAACATCTCTATTTTTTTGCTAAAACATAAGGTCCATCACTTTGCAAGTTTTGTCATTTGACAATATACATTTTCTTTTTAAAACTAAATGTGTCTCTTGGAATGTAATTCACGTAAAACCTCTAATGTAGCAAATCATGATCTCAAATCTCATTTAAAAAAATGGCTTAGACTTGTAAGAATTAATTTTGTTAGAAATATTGACAAAGTGACCGAAATTGGAACCAAATCCTCTACAGTGATAATCGGATTTGGCAAATCCGATTATCACCCCTAAGTTCTCCATGTGTCTCTTTTGATCCCCTTAATTATGGTTCAGATTCACCCACCCCTAGGGTTCACTCACCCATCCTTAGTTTTTAGAAAAAAAAAAATTCTTTTTTTAATATTTTTAATATTTCTTTAAAAAAACCAAGGATGGGTAAGTGAATCTTAACCACAGTTAAGGTGTCGAAAGGGAAACATGACGACCTCTAGGGTGATAACCGGATTTACTACAATCACAAAGTACAAAGTGCCAAGTTATACGTCTCAACAACAAAAGAATGGATCCTAATCATAATAAAAGGCAAATAAAGATTGAAAACCATCTTAATGCAAGTATATTGATAGATAAGTAACTTTCTATGAACTGGATCGAAGTATTGCATTCCAGAGCTCGTCTTGATCAACATTATCATTCTCATCCACATTCACTGTCTCCATAGTTCCACCATCACGAACCCTAATTGCATCTCCGGTGATTATTGTGGCATCGGCACTTCTGTTGTGGGAACCTTGGCCTGTTAGTTCTTGAACAAGCGCTCTAAAGTGGGAAGCACCACTAGCTTTAACCATCATTGGGTTGGAAATATATGTAATCTTGATGGGTTTTCTCTCAACTTTCGTGGGTTTTTTTCCCTTAAAATGATGCTGGTGATGGAGTCTGAGCTTCTCCATCTCTAAACCCAAGAAACTATGAAGAGAGAGTAGTTTTAATTTGTTTCTTGAGATGAGAATTGGGTCCTTTTAAAAAGGGTTGTTTGATGGATAAGGAATTTCCAAGAAACAAGAAGAAGAATTGTAAAGCCATGCAAGGTGGCACGAAAACTTCAAATATGTCTGCCCCCACACAGAGTCCATTACGGAACAGCTTGATCTCAATGTGTAGCAACCAATCTGTAGAATTGGCTAGCCCCCAAAGCTGATTCGTTGACAAAGACTGGGGAGAAAAGTCGATGCACCATGTCAATTCGAGGGTCTAACCGTCTGATTTTTTAGCTAGCCAGAATGCCGGTTCACATGTCCCTTTTAACACCCCCTTTTAATGGAGGTTAATCTTAACCAAGTCTTTTTTTTAATAACTACAGTTAAATGGATGATCCCTAAAAGTGAGTGAATTTAGTATTAAAAAGGAGATGTGGACCAAGGGAATGAAGACTGGATCAATTTTTGCATTTGAGATTAATAAGTTGTTCACATGTCAAAAAAAGTTACTAGTTGTACCCTCTCCAAAAAAAAGTCACTTCTACTTTTTGCAGTTAAAAAAGTGATTAGCGCACCATGCATTAGCAGTCTAATGTCATGGCCACGTGTGTCTCTTTTAACACTTTTTAGTTACGGTTAAGCCTCAGAAAAATTAAAATTAACATTTTTTTTTACTTTTTAAAAATCAAGGTTAGGTTGCTTAATCATAGGAGTGAGTGAATCTTAATTACAGTTGATGTATGGTAAAAAGGATTGTCTAGGCCAATCAAGAGTACTGCACATTAGACTACATATTCTACTGTAACAGAAAGTTATGTATTTCCTTTAAAAAAATTCTATCTGACACATTTTGTAATGTGTCTAAGTTGTTTCAGATATGATAGCTCGGGTTGCAATCTTACCTAGGCAAGCATGTGTCAAATCATCTCTAAGTTATAGTCAGGATAGCAACACCATGTGTTGCTGTTATTTTGAGTCTTTGGAAAAAAATTGATCTATTGTGTTTAGATTAATACTTCTTATTGATCTTTTATAACCTTAAACTAGAAAAACTATCCTTGTCAAGTTTCACTTGGTCACAAAGATAATAAATTTCAAGGTCCATTCACGTTTCACAGTTTTCCATTTCTCGTGCAAGACAAAACTTTCCTTCAAGTGTGGAATGCTGACTTTTGTTACAAGTTGGTGGCATCGAGAAGGCATGGAATTGAGGGTTAAGGAAGATTCTTAAACCCATCAAAAAACTTAGATGCTTCGGTATATTCCTCTCTATTATTATTGTCTAATTCTATTCCTTAATTTATAATTTTTTTTTTTAAAAAAAGGTTGCAAACAAGCAAGGAATCCGTATGCATGCATTTTGTCATGATGTCATATACATTCCAATAGAGAAATGCTAGTGAGACCGCAAAGGGCCGATACCACATCGAGACCATGCATGTGATGCATGGGACTTTTTTTTTTTTTTTTTGGTAATGATGCATAGGACTCAAAAAGATAAAAAGGGATTCAATAAAAATTTGAGTCCCATGCATCACATGCACGGTCTCGGTGTAGTCTCGGCCCTTTGCAATTTCACTATTATTTCTCATTCTGGTTTCAAAGAAGTATAAATATAATCAAGGACTCTGGTTCAAGAAATAAAAGGAGCCCCCCAAAATATGTGTTAGCAGGGGCATTTTGGAAAGTACATAAAAATATGCTTTACAGAAATACTTTTATTTTATTTTTATAATTTTCAAATTACCCCTGGCCATATGGTAGAAACTCCGTCTGGTCTTGAACTAAAACTCATGTTTATAGTAAAACTATTTAACGAATCTTATTAAATTTTAGGAGAATGATAGTTTGCGTGGATGTGTTCCGTCCACGGGATGCCATGTGTCCCTTTTAATTTTTATAAATTGTGGTTAAGACTCCTTTACCTCTAAGGTTCATCCATCTAACCTAGAATTTTAAAAAAATAATCTCAAATTAGTTAACATTCATTAACTATGGTTAAGATTCACTTACCACTAGGGTTCATCTATCCAGGGGGTGCCACATGGGCCTGAAATTTTGGGCAAAAATAATTCTTATTGGCCTACTAGGGCCCTAGGATGGGATAGGGGCAGAGCCGGAGAGACGGGGTGCTCAATGCCCCCTAAACTTTTGAGAAAAAAAATATATATTCCTTACAAACGGATACAAGTAGACTCGACGGCTCATGAATTTGACCCTCAAGTAATCGCGACGGCTCATGAATTTGACCCTCAAAAAAAATTTCACGGGCTACGCCCGAACACCTATTGTTAACCCCCCACCCTCATCCATCTAACCTTGATTTTTAAATAAATCACTTCAAGTTAATTAACACTCATTAAATGTTGTTAAGATTCACCCACCCCTAGGGTTCGTCCATCCAACCTTGGTTTTTTTTTTTAAATAAAATATGTTCACCTCATGTTAATAAACTTAATCATAATTTAAAAATATATATAAGAAATGGACATGTGGTGGGCTGTGGGCGCACACGCATTCCACTAAGCGGAATGCGTCCGTGTAAAGTATCACTTCCCTAAATTTCATTATCAATAGCTTGTAACATAACTAGAATCACATTTTCTCGTGTGATGGTTATAGGTTGTCATAAGGTGTAATGACATTGTTTAGCAATAAAAATTATTAAATCCAAGCTACCATAGGTTTACATTTATGTGATTCAACCGAAAAGGCCCGACTGCCCTGTATAAACAATTTAGCAAGGGGATGAAAAATGAGTCATTGGATTAGGAACCTCTGTTTGCAGGGTGTTGTGAGTGTTTCCTTCACTTGCCTTCAGTAATCACCTTGTGGTGTTATTGAGTTTACCAAAAAAAGAGATTAGGAAACTCGAGAAAGTTGGATTGGACTGGGCCAATGGCCCACGGATAGACTAATTCGCCTGAGTTGCATCCTAACTCTTCCCCAACTCATGGTAATGGGCCAGCCAGCCCTGTGACCGCCCAATTAAATAGTTGGATGGGCTTGGGCTTAGAGGCTTAGATCCGGTGGTCTGTTATATTAGGCTTCTAATTGGGTTTGGCTTTGCTGGCCCGGCCTGATAAGAGCCAATTATTAAACCCCTTCAAAACAGTGCATTTTTTGTTCTTCTTCCTTAGGCGGACTAGCTGAGCCCGGCCCAACTAGACCCCTATTAATAATTGCCTGACATGGCCAGTTTATTAATTGGGCCTAGTTGGGCCCAACTACACCCTTAATGGTCCCGTTATCATGAAAACTCATAATTATCATGCCTACGACATTATTTTGGGATTTTAGTTAATCAATGTCTATTGTTTGTTATTTGAAGCCTACTAACCCAAACCGTCATTATTAGTGTCTGCTCCCGCTCTCAAACCTCGCTCTCACAGTTTGAGAGCGGAATCACTATGGGAGCATAGTTGCAAAGTATGTAGAACGCGGTTGAAGAGTTTGTAGAGCGCCATCGTCAGTTTAATAACATTAATGGCATGGTTTTAAAACCCACAACTTAAGAATATCTAGCAGAGACCCCGTGCGATGCACGGTAATAATTAAGAATATCTAAAACTAAATAATATTATTTATTTATTTAAATATTAAGTAATATATTTTAAGAATATTTCATAAATTTTATTTTTAATAGTATAAGTTTTTGATTATTTGTATTAATTAATTAATTTTATAATAATAATTTATTATTATTTTAATAACATTTATAGGAAAATCATAAGTTTTTTAGTATTAAACTTAAATTAATACACTCAAGAGTTGGAGATAAGAGAACTCTACAATAGTGGAGATAGATAGGGCTCTAGGATGAGATAGTATGTAACGACCCCAAATTCTACCTTGACTGAAATAGGACCTTGGGTTGCCACATTTCTTAGACCTGCTTAAATCTCATGACATATAAAGTATGCAACACAAGTCTCCAAAGATGAGAATAATAAAATTTCGATAGATAAAAAAACTATCCTGCATAAGTCTGACTCATATAAACATAATCCACCATGAACCAAAGTAATCTGATAATCCAAGTATAAAGTAACCAAGTCAGCAACATTATCTAAAACAACTTAAGTCTATTACAACCTTTTCAAAAGATAAAAATCAGGCCTAATAGTATGGCCACCTATCCAACTCTCGAGCTTCCTCAACTGGAGGCTCACCTTCTTCTCTTTCCTCGAAGTATAACTCCTCAACACACGGCTCTGTCGTGTACTCCTGCTCTATACCTGCCGACAATAACAAGTCGACTGAGTATTGAAAACACTCAGTGGATAAGCAATCTAACCCACTACAAAATATCGTTAGAACATAATCAATATCATAATCATTTCATAAGCATATAATCAGAGTGCGTAAGAGCATGCAAGACATCTCATATTTTCATATTGACTCATGTTGACTTGTGAGCATGAAAGACTCTTAGACTTGATTTTACATGATGCATCTTCTTATAAGTTTGTGAGATATTTCTTATGAGATTCCATATCCATGCGCGGACCAATACTTTCAACATAACCATACCATGCGCAGGCCATTACTTTCTTATGTCATACATGCATGCTTATGAAACATATGAGACTCATGAAACTATCAACTTATCATGCAAGTGAACGTGTGCTTGAGTATTGTGATTGACATTTGAGTTAGTCATCGCTTAGATTTCGATCTCCTACCATTAAAATTCCATTATATTGTCTCATACCATATAGTTAGAAAATTCTCGGTTTGAAAGATTTTCCTCTAAGTATTGGCCTATCCGAATACCATCCACCATTCAATATAAATAGGCATAGCTTAACATGAGAAACATCATTAACAGTTTTTAGCATAATTTATCATGAGAAATCATATCCAACATTCTTAGTATAATTCATTTATTTCCAATATACACTCGTTACTTTAAACACAATTCATTTCCATTCACACATAAGAACAAACATTTTTCCTTCCATACAACCCATCCTCCATTCAAAACATATATCACTATAGGCCTACATGTCAATCCCATCTCCATTCATTCAAACTCAATCCATCACCATTTCTCTTCCATCATTTCCTATTCATTCATCAATTAACAAGACATAGAGCATAAACCATCAATTCTTATAATCTTAAACACATGCTAAAATTTTCATTTCATGAGTAAAAACTTTCATTCATTATATTCTATCCATTTCCATGAAAATCATGCGAGAGAACTCGTAATCAAACATACTTAAGCTTAAAGATTACTTAATAGTTAGAGGGCATATCGACCTTAGGGATCCTTCCCTTTGATCCAAAACGCTCTCAAGAAGACTAGAGGTTGATTTCCAAGTTTTTCTTGTAATCTTCAAGCAATCTCCTTCCTCTCCAAGTAATTTCTTTCTTAGAACCTTAGGTTTTCCTCTCCCCTCTTTACCAAATTAGGTTAGAAATATTAGAACCCTAAAACCCTCGAAATAGAACCTCTATTTATAATAGGGGTTTAAAACCCCGATATCCGTAACTCTTTTTTTAAAAATAATTTAGGGCATGATTAAGATCGATCGTCATATTGGGCAATCGGTCGTCAAATAAACAAAAGCTTCCCCAAATTTCCTGGTTCTGGACGATCGATCGTCACGTTAGTGCGATCGATCGTCGCACAAACAGGGGCTTATCCAGATTTCAGATTCTTGACGATCGATCGTCGGTTCTCCTGCAATCGATCATCGGCACTGAATTTCCACCATAATAACACTTAACCATAAAAACCACACTACACAGCTTAAATATGATTAAATACGCATAAAAACATAACCAAGACTATTATACTCATATTAATTGTATTAAATGTATGAAAGAAAGTTCGGGTCTCTACATAGTGGGTCCCAAACCTGTAAGAGTTGGAGATAAGAGAGGAGTCTACAATAGTGGATATAGAAAGGGCTTGAAGATGAAATAATGGGTCACAAATTTGAACCGTGGATATTAAAGAGAAAAGTCACATGTCATTTCTAAAATAGAACTTATGAGATTGGAGGGATTGAAGTTTGGAGAGCAAAGAGAAAAATCTTATTTCTTTATATATATATATATATATCGACGCTTCGAAGGTGCTCTCAATCCAAACTTAAATTAAAATTTGATGCTCTCGTTCCCGCTCTAGTTACTTAGATATGAAGTCTCATAAGCGAGACTCATCCAATGGTGTGTCAACCCCAAATACACGTGGTCTAGCATGAAAATGATTTTCAACCATTTGATTAGAACCACAACATCATAGTCGTCAATCCAACAACTTGAATCATGTGCTCCACCACATTAAAGGACTTTTCCCTTGATTACCCCTCAAGCTTTGGGATTGTTCCCAAATACCTGAGTTTAAAACTTTTTCCTAAATAGACTTATGAGCATTTTTTTAGTAGTGATAGGCGTACCCATGAAATCCATTTCAAATTGTGAGTATTTAAGAGGGGGGGCATCCACCAATGAGGTGGTGTCTTAGCCCATGAAATGGATTTCATGGGTACATTAACTATTTCCTTTTTTTTTAATTCAGCATTTATGAAAAGGGTTAAATACCCATTCACTACCACCGATACTTTAAGGAAAAGTATCTTTTATTTTTAAAAAAATAAGAAGAAGAAAATAAGGGTTAACATACATGCATGAGACGGGAGAGGCTCCTCACTTCCCTCATCTTCCCCTCTCACGAAGCTCTTCACACCTTTTTTTGTTTTGTTTGATAAGATAAACAAACATGTCTTCTTCTTTTCTATTCATGCTTGACATTAACCTAACCTAAAAACATAAGTTTGTTTGATTTTTCTTTACCTTCATTATTCTTAGACCTTTTCACAATACAAACAATGGTTAATGAGTGTTTTAGGACAAATTTAATAGGAGTATTTGAGAAAAAAATGAAAAATTTGCAAAAATCTAAGTTTTAATGAATTTATTATGCACAGGATCAATATCGGTCAATACCTATCCATACATGTCGATACACATGGTTGATACACCAGGTTGATACAGTTGATATATGTTGATACACCAAGTCAATGCATGTCAATACATATCGTTATTATTGTCCATACATATATTGACATATCATCTTCAACCTTTAACACAACTGATCTTGATATAAAGTATGGATTTGTATCGACCCTATTTTTCAAGTATTGACCATACACTATAAAACATTCAAAATAATTAAAAGAAAATACTAGAAAATCATCTTAACATGGAATTTAAAGTTTAACCATAAATACAATATTCATAAACTTTTTTCTTTGAAGCAATCATACATGCAATGATTTTAATCAATCCATTTTTAAAAGCACAAGAAAATCAAGAACAAATGTTTTTCTTCGATGAATGACATTCTCTCACATTGTGGTTACTAGTTTATCTGAACCAAACTCTTTTGTTGGAATTTTCAGTCGAAACGGTAGGTAATGAAAATATTAGGAGAATCTTCTTGATAAACGAAGGGGACTCCATTGATAATAAGGAATGAGGGGGCTCCATTTTTATTTTTTTTTGGTAACATATCAAACACCCACACGTACACACAAAACTCTACAATCTCAACTCAAGCCTTTAACCACATACCCCTAAAAAAGAGGGATGAGGTGGGAGTACGTATCGGGGGCTCCATTGTTTGTTTGGTTTTTTTTTTTTTTTTGGTGTCTTTTTGTTAAATTAATTTTTTTTTTTTGGGAGCACTCTAGGGAGAAGTTTTTCCTAAAAATGGAGAAATTATTTCTGGAGACATTGTTTTCCTTTAGTATGTTTGGTTGCAGATAAAACAGGTGAAAACATGAAAAAGAAAATAAAATTTTAAATTTCTAATACAATTGTTGGTTATATTTTGTCCAATTTTCTTTTCATTTCCATGTTTTTACTTATTTTCTCATCAACCAAACATAGGGTTGAGGGTCCGTTCTTTTGTTGAAACTTATAAAGTTTTGACACTTTGCACTTCGTTATGGTAGTTGGCAGGAAATTTGAGTCACTTTGTCAAGGTTTTTAACAAGATTAATTCTTACTGTGATGAGATTTCAAGTCTTATCACTTTTTATAAAATTTGAAATCATACATTTTGTTGCATTTGAAGTCTTACAAGAATTACATCCTAAGAGATGATAAGCATAATACACTAAGTTTTCAAAAGAAAAGGAATATTGTCAAATGACAAAACTAACAAAATGCCGGATCTTATAAGTTTCGCCGAAAGAATGGACCCTAAAACAACCAAAGCTTACCTTTTTTTTTGGTTTAAGAGGTAAAGTAACACGTTTTTTTTTTGGTTGGAATGGTATCAAGTAACACTAGTGGGGGAGCCAAAACTTTCTTGCATAGGGGGCTAACAATGGAGGTTCGGGGATGTAGGAAAAAAAAATTGAGGGCCAAGTTCATTGGCCGTCGTGTCTGTTTGTGTCCGTTGTGAGGAATATGTTTTTTCTCATAAGTTTAGGGGGGGGCTAGAGCACTCGACTCTGCCCCTCCCAAGCTCCGCCACTATTAGTACTATATGAAAAAAAAAATTCCAAAATTTTGGTGGGGGCTTCAGCCTTCCTCACCCTATGTCGCTCCACCCATGAGTAACACACGCACACAATCAGACCTAATGGTACCACTAAGGTGTCATAAGAGTAAACTCGCGCACTCACTCCAAGTGGAGCTAGCATTACCCCAATTGGGGTAATGACAGAACTTACAAAATCCCGAGCTTTATAAGTCGCAGCAAAAGGACCCTAAGAAAATCTCATGGACACTCAAAAGAGGACTAACTGATACGGAGAAGCGGTAGGAAATAAATCTATAGATCAGACGGCCTGTGTCGAATAAAAGAACTGGGCCCAACAGATGGATGTTCGAGATTGATGACCAATTGACCTGTAAGATGAAACCTCATGAGATTACCGGAGGATTTTCTACAAGGAAAACAAGCCAAGCAACCTCGTATAGATTTGAAGAAGAGGAGAATAGGCAAAGCTGGAAAAATGGCTTCAGAGATCGCCAGATCAATCAACAGCTTCTTCAAACATAAAGTAGTGTTGTTCTTGCTTTTGGCTTCGACCCATCTCTGCAAGTTGAATGCTTTGGGTTTTTCTTCTTCGACCATGCACGCCAATAACTGGGCTGTCTTGGTCTGCACGTCTCGCTTCTGGTAATCAACTTCGTTCACTTCATCACCCTTTTCGATGGTTTTACAGATCAAAACCAACAATACCCATGTTCTTATTTTCGATTATAAACACTACCCAATTTTTTTTTTATGTCGAATTTCATGTTTTAATGCTCTTCAAGCATCTCTGTCATAACTAAAACCACAAACGATTAAAATGGGGTTGTTGAGACAAAAACGCTAGAGAACTGGGGGTGATCTTATAATCCAGAATTACCCATTGTAGATAAATTTGAAGTTTTATGTTTGATTAATTGCTCTTTAGACGTTGGTAGCATAACTACATCAAAATCGAGGAAAATGTGTTGATGAAAATATCTAGAAATCTGTGGTTATCTGATATTGCTAGTGATTGGAAATACCCATTGCTTGTAAAATTGAAGTTTGATGTTTTATCAATTGCTGTTTTTACTTTGGTAGCTTTACCATGTCAAAGATGAGACCAATGCATTGTTGAGATGAATATACTAAAGCACTTGGGTTTTTCTGATAATACAAGTAAAAATGAGCTTCTTTTTAATTGGTAAATCAAGATATGTATTGAAGGGAAAAATACCTTAACAAGATGGTGAACAAAGAAAAAAGCACAGGAAAAAAAAAAAACCCCAACTCAGGAGAGATGGGATCACAGCCAATTGTAAGAGAATTCAATTGCATTTGTGGCAGATATAGATTTGATGAAGGGAAAAGAGCGGGAATTCAAATTTTGAATTTTTTTTTTCTCTACCAATCAACATCTGCCACATAATGCAATTCTATTCACTTGAGTTCAATTGCAATTGACTGTGATCCTATCTCAACTCAGGAAGCTAGTGCCTAGCTAATCAAGAAACAAAGAATCCACACCTATGCAGAATCCAAAAACCAACCCAATGAAACATAAACGGGTCTATCCACCATCATCAACCAACAAGTAAAATTGAGGTTACCCATTCCTTTCCTCCATTTTAAGTGTTGGAATGTAGCTTTGATTTAAAATGAAGTGGAAATGCACAACAAAGGAGTCTTCATCTAGTTTCGGATTGTTTTCCTAATTTTTCGAGATTTTTCGCCTATGACTCGATGGTTTTATTTTTTGTTATTGCCAGAGCAAGCGACCCTGGGTATGGACTTTGAATTGAGTCTCACATGACAGCCCACATGACAGCCACAATTAAAAATATAGTGATACTCTTGGTGTTTAGGTTACAAACAGTTAGGAAGTTGCTTCCTATTCTATGTTACTATTCTTGACCATGGTGGGTGCTTTGGTTCGGAAACATGTAATTCAGGATGATTACGTCAGTGTCTTCTTACATAGTCTAATAGGCTATGTTACTCAGATGATTCAAGTACCTATATAGAGTACCAGTATGGTTTAAGTATTGGTATGGTTTTTTAAGTAATAGATTTTCTTGAACACCGCCTATACTCATGTGTGTTGTTTCCAAACAAGTACCCTCAGAAAGAATTACTTATGGTGTCATTATCAAGTTCTTTCAAGCACATTTCCAAAAAGACTTCTTTTTGGTATACCTAGATATTTTGGTGTCAAGTTGAATTTTTGTGATCTCCAATGATGAAGATGAGATTGTGGTTTCCATGAATAATATCGGCTTCTTAAAACATCTAGGAAGTATTTGACCAGATCATGTAGTACAAATAAGCTCCATTGCATGAACATGTCCCTTCTTTTTGGTCATGGCATTATAACTTCCTTATTGTAGAAGGAACTATCAGATACAGTTAAACTCAATGTTTATATAACATGGGATGAAACCCAAAAAAAGTGGGATGGGAAAGATTCGAGTTCAATACGATTCTGGGTCAGAAAATGGCTAATAAAACGGACACACAAAAAATATTTCTGAATGCATAGTTCAAGTTTAATATGGTTTATTCTCACTATCTCTATACTTGTATACATGTGTGTGTGTGTGTGTGTGTGTGTGCAAGTGCGTGCGTGCGTGTGTGTGTGTGCATGTAGAGAGACTAGATATATTGCGTGATGGATAGAGGGTTTCCCATGTATGATGTTTGGTGCCACGTGGAATGTGCTTGGGCCCATTGACCTCATGAAAGATACCTCACCACTTGGCAAACCCTCACACCAAAAATCAGCTTCATCCATGAAATGTAACCTTTGGATTTTAGGCTTTTTTCATCATGGTCTTTGTGATCCATCCCATGAGCTCATGGATGAAATTTAGGTTAAGGCCATGATGGAAAAAAATATTTTAATCCTGCAGTTAGAAATCTTTTATTATATTTTTTTTATCAATAAGCAGCTAGGAATCAACGATCATGCAAACTTTTGGTGTGGGGGCTTACAAAGGCGTGGGTCAATCATTCATGTGATTGGTGGGTTCAAAGACATTCCAAATGGCATCACACATAGGCAAAACAAAATATATAAAAGCAATACCAACCACTCTTACAAATCTCCTGAGAAATATTCAATTTCTCCCGAGCAAAACATCTAAAGTTTAAAACTCCGTTTTTATCGTGATATTTTGAAAATCTCGTGGGAAATATAATTTTCTATTTTTATCCCGTATATATCGCGAGATTTAGCCGAGATTTTAAAAATATTATGAGAAATATACAATGCTGTTGGTTTTATAAATTTATAACTTTGTGATTTTTATTACTATTTTCTGTAATTTCAATATATTTTTTTAATCATTGCCGAGATTTAGGCTAGAAATACCCGAAAAAAATTCGGATTTAAAAATCTCCCGAGAAAAAATTTGGCCGATAAAAACACAAGAACGTGATTTGTAATTACCAACAATTGATTTATCAGTCAATTCAAGGAAGCTTCTAGGTGTAGTTCCAAAATGTCCCTTTGCAATTCTAAATGTTTCAAAACCAACGAATACAATACCACTCAAAAACAAAATATTCCCCTAGTTCCTATATATATATTGTCGCATAACTTACATTGAAGTTCTAAACATTTTAAAGTTAAAATAAATAAATAAATAAAAGAAAATCCAAAAATGCCTTAAGTGCCCTCTCATCAAATACCCTAGCCAAAGCTCTTAAACGCAATATCAAAAATCAAAGCTAGAAACTACTTTAACAATAGGTGTAAGGGAGACCGATCTGTAGAATACAATTAAGCCCTTCCATGAATAAAATGTCGAGGAAATAACCTTTCATTTTTCCTACTTATGATCAATGTAACAAATCTCATTCTCGAGTTTATATCGACTGAAGTTTTTCTCGGGAAATTTTCAAATATGGAGTTTTTTTTCAGGTATTTCTCGCCGAAATCTCAGCAATGATTAAAAAAATAATTAAAATTTAAAAAAAATAGTAATAAATATCACTAATTTATAAATTCATCAAATTAGCAATATTGGGTATTTTTCGCAATATTTTTAAAATATCGGCTAAATCTCGGGATTTGTACATGATAAAAGAGAAATTGTATTTCTCTCGCGACTTTTAAATTACCACGATAAAAACGGAGTTTTAAACTTTGTATGTTTTTCTCTGTATTTCTCACGAGAAACTAGGTATTTCTTGGGAGAATTGTAACAATGCTTATGATTAGGGAAGGGTAAGTGTTCCCTAGTTTTTATCTGAAAAAGCAAAAAGACATATTTAAATACTTATTCTCCCCCCCCCCAAAAAAAAAAAAAAAAACAATAGTATAAAGTCTTAAACAAAGTTTGAATCTTTTAAACATCAAAAGTGCGTTTTTCTTTCTTTGTGAAAAGTTTTAACGGAATTTTGCTAACAAAGATTAAAGTAAACAAGAAGTGAATAGAATAAAATAAAGTCATGAATGAGGGACTGAATTGGAGCAATGCATGGGGAACACTAATAGGCATGAGCATCAATAATAATAAAAGTTTAGGTTTATCCATTCAAGTTAGGTAATCGCTTTAATACATATCAATGGATGATGAAATTACTGGAAGTTTGGAGTTTTGTATACGTTTTACATTTTTTCAGCTCCTTGAACTGGTTTATGTTCATTTCATTTGATAGGAATATCTATCCAATATCAATGATTAACAAGTTTCTGAGTTTACTAACTTGTTACAGCAAGCTGAGTATATTTGTCTATCATGTATTTGGTTTCAACAGTTTGTGTTCAATGACTTTTCCTATTTACTTAATATTTTCATTATTCTTGACCAGGTTTAATTATCGTCACATGGCCAACACTCTATCCCTGTATAGGTAAGCAGGCTTTTTTGTCTAGGTTCTCATTTATTTTTTGGTATTGAAGAGCTTGTTCAAGTAAATGATATTTTTCTCTTTTTTCCAGGACAGTAAAACGGCTAGGAATACCTGATGAGAGGATAATTCTTATGCTGGCTGATGACATGGCTTGCAATGCTAGGAACAAGTATTCTGCCCAAGTCTTCAACAATGAAAACCACCGACTTAACTTATATGGAGATAATGTTGAGGTGAGTCTTCTGTTCCCGCTTAGGCCTTGTGATTTTTCTTCATGAGAGAGCACTTAAGTTTTTCTATCTAGGATCGCAGTCAAAGTATTGGCAAATTAGTTATACATGACGAACATGATTGATTTAGTTCACACAATGGTAATTTAAATGTGGACTAGGCATATGTTATACAGATGTGTCTTCATCCTCTACTTTTGCAGCCCCTGTCCTTCACCAAGTCAGAGCTATCTGTGTCTTTCCTTTTAGGATTTTCCATGTTGGGGCATATTGTTAGGTTGTTACCAAGGCTCTTGACAACGGCAATGGGCCCCAATTTTAAGTACAAATAAAAGAGTTAAAAGTATACAAGTAGTGAAGGGATCTAATCATGAAATGTCCGCTAACCAAAGACTTTGTTTATTTGGAGTGAAAACACTGTGAAAAAGAAAAAAATTATCAGTTTCTCTTCATTTTACAGTGAAAATTTTCACACAAACATGAAGTAATATTGGAGAATTATTTGTAGTAAAAAGCTCATTTTTTACCATGCCAAACACAAAAATTAGATTATCTTCAGAAAATAATTCAATGCACCTATTTTCCCTTCAAACAATCGCAGCCGGAAGAGTAGACACCATTTGCAAGAACAAGACCTGATGGTTATGGCTAACTATAATCTCATATCTATTTATTTAATTGCTCAATAAAAAATTTCCCCTACCTCTCCTCCCTGAGACAGAAAGATATCTATTGCCTGGTAATTACGGTGAGTTATTTGTCCAGTTACTGCACTATTGTGCCCGACTGGTTATTTTTTGCCTTCTATATGTTTGAAACTACTATAATGTCTAAAATCCTATTTAAGTATACTCTTCCAGGCACATTAAAACCTCCATTAATATTATAAATCATATAGACGCTCCAACTGTAGTACGTATACATGAATAGGCTTGATTATAAGAAAGATATCATACCTACAGTATTTTTTAAGAAGGTAGACTAGTATGCTACATTATGATATTAATATGAGCGACTGCATGTGATTATTTTCCATTTTGATGTATTATTCGTTATATAGTCTTATATATCAGGCAGTATATCCTATACAGTAATAAGGAAAATCAGGTCATTCATAATTCGAGGAATTGCTACAATTTTGCATTCTAGATAGGACTCTTGGTGATTTCCCGTGCTTCAATCATCCAGGTAGATTATCGAGGTTATGAAGTGACAGTTGAAATTTTTTTACGGGTTTTGACTGGGCACCATGAGACTGCTGTTCCAAGATCAAAGCGTCTTTTAAGTGATGAAGGAAGCCACATACTTCTATACATGACTGGGCATGGGGGAGATGAATTTCTGAAATTCCAGGACTCGGAAGAGCTTCAGAGTCATGATTTAGCTGATGCAGTAAAGCAAATGAAAGAAAAACGTAGGTGAGAGAATATGTTATTTGTATGTCACTCTCTTATTTTTCCAATTAGAGAGTGTATTGTGATCATAAAAGTAAAAGAAAATGATCATGTAAATTGTAATATTTATGATGATTTTGCTTTGCCCCTTTTGCCTTGGAAATGTATGTTCCTGCTCTGATATGTTAGTATTGTCTACTTGATGCATATAGTATATTAATGAGTTTCTCATTTCTAATAGTAATTTCTAGTTGATTGGTTAGTATCTCGAACCATCTTCAAATAATGAGCTCATATGTTCTCAAATACCATTCTATTTTTAGATTCAAGGAGCTGTTGATAATGGTAGACACTTGCCAAGCTGCTACTCTCTTCTTGCAGGTTTGCTATCCATTTCACATGGGGTAATTTTGTACAAATATTATATTCAATAAACTCCTTATAACCAGTTATAATTGCCCAAGAGACCCAACTGAAATAGGAAAAAATTGGATAATTGTTACCTCATTGAGTTAACAAAGATTAATGTACCATGATTTCAAGATCACATTTCAGTGTAAATAAAAATTAAGGTCGAACTTCCTGAAGTGGTGGTTGATAAATTGTTCTATTCACAGTGTTCTGGACTACAGGTTAGCAAGTTGTTGCTGGTTTGAAACAAGTTTCTATAGTCGACTGGCCATATAGAACTCTAAAAAAAATCATGTATCATTATTAAGCCAAAATGGTGTTAGTCATTTGAGGGAATAACGAAGTTGAAGTCATGTGAATTCCCTTCATGTTTTGTCACTCATCTTTTTCGAACTCCACAATGCTACTCTATAGCAATCAAACCTAGATCAGCTGTGCCTGTTAGACTGTGGCTCTATTTCTTGGATAGGCACTAAACCAAGTCATTGCCAATCACTTTCTTTCATTCATATTCCTTTTTAATGGGCTTCTAACTGTCATTACCATTGTTTAGAGAAGTTGAAAGGTTAGGCTAGAACAAGCTTCCTACAACCTGTAGTGGTTGCCTCTCCGACAGGAGGCAATGTTAGGCAAACAAAAGTAATAATGATTTCTTCAGGATCCAGTGCAGAAAGCGAGTACTGATTGCTGTGACCTCGTATTTGAAAGAGTTTAAAATCTACTTACTGAATGAGTTCTGTATTTGAAAGAGTTTTAAAAAAAAAAAAAACTGGGTAATATACCTTATGTCTCCTTTCTCTAACCAATCAACTCAACCAAGTTGTATCCACTGTTAAATATTGGACCTCTGACTTTTTACAGTAACTCAGTATATTTTCAGTTAAGTTTCCCAGTCTCACATGCCTGTCATAGTTTAATTAGTCATTACCATTTTCATACTTATATTTTCTTTTCACGATTAAAAATATATATTTATACTTCCGTTTATGCTGTTGACTGTGTTTCGTGTATGTCAAGGAATGTCAGTTAATGGCAATGCATTAGAATAAGTAGAGACTAAAATCCTGGTTGCTGCACGAATCCCTAGATATTTTTTTGATGCTGTTCCTAATTCCATATGGCATTTTTAACAGTCCTCGTCCCTTTTTTTTTTCTGGTTAAGTCCTGATCGCTTACAGGTTACAATAGAGAAAAGGAAGATCAAGACAATCCAGTATGAATCTTTGGTTTGGAAGATGCCTGTTTGTTGAAACTTAAATTGTCTGAGAACTGCCATGCATGTCTTGAACCATCTGATGTTCCTCCAGAGTCCAGATACTGTCCATCAGAATTGAGCATATGACATTCTTGTGCTTCAAATTTTCGACTTGGGTTATGAAATATGCTCATTTCAGGATTTGATCTCCTCAATCTATTTGATACATGACTTGAATATAATTTATTGAAATTCTGCAGCTTCAGTCACCTGGTGTTTTGGCTATTGGAAGTAGCATGAAAGGAGAAAATTCATATTCACATCACCTGGACTCCGATGTAAGAGAAGGTTTACTACCATTTATCGTTTCATTGTACCATTGCATTGACCTTGTAATTGATAGATTTGACCTATAAACTTCTACATTGTTTATGATCACAATCTTCATTTTTGTTGCACCCCCCAAGTCTTGGGTACCATAGTTGAACTTAAAATCTCCTTCTGGTCAATTTGTTTCTATATTACAGGTTGGCGTATCTGTTGTGGATCGTTTCACTTTTTATACCCTTGCCTTCTTTGAGAGGCTTGATATGTATAACAATGCTTCATTGAGTAGGTATGTGTATCTTTTAGTAGTTAAAAGTATGCATTTGTCATTATTGTTAGAGTATTATCGTACTATTAAAAGCAAAAATGCCATTATGTTTCCCTTCAATTTTTTTCATTTTGTGTTGCCATGGCCCATAAATTTTCTCGCTTTTTGTTCCTCTCCTTTCGCTTAACTGCATTCACCTTACGTCGCCCTTTTGTGGGTTATTACACATTTGTACCTAAGTCCTGCTTGTACTAAAATGTACCCATTGAAAGTAGTGTATCTCATCCATCATAGCTGCCTTACAGCTTACATGCTGCTTTTCTTGGTGGGATGAAAGGTTTGGTTGTAAGTACCTCATTCCATTTCACTACGAATTAATGAATGGAGAGGAGATTCTTTGTCAATCTTAGAGAAGGAAGGGAGTGGTTATTTTTGAAGACAAGATTAGGGTGGCAGTGGTTATAAATTTGTACGGGAAGAAGCCTTTATATGGCTGTTGGAGATGGAAGAAGGTGATGTCATGATGTTTTCCGGTTCAGAGGTTCCACGTCATCTTTTCTGTTTAGAGATCCGTGCTAAGATTGTGACTAAGGGTTTCTTTCTTACAGTGGCAAGGGAGGGCTTCAATGTTGGATTCTCCTAAACTGAGTTGCTTATTTATATTTTTATATTCCTGTAAAATAATTTTTTACTTCATCAGAAAAGGAAAAAAATATGAGCTATGATTCTAACTTTTCCTAATCAACTTGAAACTTTATTAAACCTTTAACCAACTGTGTTTTTCTGTTTCTCCCTTCGCATTTGATTTTCTTAAAATTCTGCAGTGAGCTGGGTTGCGGCCTAACCATATATCTTGAACAAAAAAAAAAAATTCTAAAATGATATTAAATGATAAATCACTTGGTCACCTGATGCTTACCATGATAGTTGTCTACACTTGATTTATTGTCTACTTTGTACTTGACCCTGGAAATTGACAATTTACTCGCAATCTACAATAATGGGAACTACAATTTCCGATTTAAACACATGGTTATGAACTAAAGCCTTTCAAACAGAATAGAGTAACTGTTAGGACTTGCAAACACATCTTCCAGCTCAGGCTTCTATCATGTCATAGGAAAATTTTGGATGTGGGTTGATGCTCTCTGGGGTGGTTATTTCAATTGAAGGCTAAATGGATATTCTGAAATTTGGTTTTGTTTTAGTGGTGATTATATTGGCAATATGCTTATTTAAGATTTCATGCAGCTTTTCCTATTCATTGTCTGGTTCTTTTATGTCTTTCATTGTCCTGTACCAACTAGCCATTCTTGTTCTTCAAAATTAAGCCTTGGGTTCTGATCTGTGTATTCCGTGGTTAATCTGCAGTCTTTTCAATTCATACAATCCAAGTATGTTGATGTCTACTGCATATTACAGAACAGATCTATACCAACGAATTTTGGAAAAGGTGAGTATGGGTGTTCTAAATTTGGGCTATTGATTCTCAAATTATGAATGTATAGAGAATGCCTTGTTGGCTCCACTTTCATAATATAGGTTAAATCTTAGCATGCTTCCATTAACACCTTTTCTTTGGATTTCAAAGGTCATATTAACTTTAGGACGACACCAGCATCTGATTTGGTGAAGTCAAATAATTGTTTCTAGTCTCTCCTTCATCTGTTTATTCTGTTTCCCCGAGCTCACTGATCCTTGATTGGGAAATATTAGAGCTGGTCCCATTTATGCAGAATGTCAATCAAGGCTCTTCAAATTATGTATTCCTTGAGCTGAACAATAGTGGAGAGTTAGGGTTTCTGTTCTCTGTTTGGCCTTTGCAAACCAACCATGATTAACCATTAGTTTGTGACATTTTGATCAGACTGAGGTCTCCTCTCACCAATTTGTTCCCTCTTAATAGGTACCTGTCACAAACTTCTTTGGTTCGGTCATGGAAACAATTCACACTGATTCATCTTATAGACACCTCTCAGGTAAAGACTCTAGCAGAGCTAAACTAAAAATGCCCATTGGTCAAGCCCTTAATAATGGTGAACAAAGAACATTTACCACTGTTCAGGACCAGAGTAGTGACTCAAACACAAAGGTAAGTCTTGTTCTATTTCTTTTTTGGTTCTCCATAAAGCTTTCCTTGTGTTAAGGGCATTGATATTCAAGAGGATAAGATGTGCATCCTGCAGGAAAAATACAGTTCTCTTAAGTGTATATGGAGTACTTTGCCTAACATGGTGGAAACAATTGACAATGTTGACACCTTGGTACACTACGGCTTGATCATTATGGTTCTACTGGTGGCCGTTTCCACTTGGCTATCGTGATGAAGGTGTTAAGTATTGTGTAATATTTTTCCCCCCTGTTCCAATCCAATTGACATGTTCACTGTAGGTCACTAAATTTTCAATGGTTTAGTTCTGATCTCACGTCTGCAAAAAAAATCTCTCTTCTATCTCAATTTTTCATACTAGAAGAAAAAAATTCGTCATTAAACTATAATTGCTCCCTTTTGTTTTTTTCCACAACTGAGTTATGCATTAGTGCATCTTCAAGCACTAACTCGTCGTTTAACCTTCTAATGTTGTTACAACATAGTGAAACTCTTTGTGTGTGTTCGTTTGAAAAGAAAGTGGGTGAAAGAAAGGAAAGAAAGACGAAAAGAAGCTACAATTGTCTTTCTAAATAACAAGTTTTTGAGAGAGAGTTTGTCACTATTGAGAAAGTGTAAGAAAAGGGAAGTATGTTTTTTTGCATACCAAATGCAATAAAAGTGCAACAAAACTCACTTTTTTTTTACTTTCCCAAACTTTCTTGCCAAACGAACACGCCCTTTGGATTTGATTTTCAGTTTGGTTGAAACTAGTGACTGGCAGAACCAATTTGGCTACTACCAACAACCCAATAACAAGGTCTTCACTCTTCAGTTAAAATACTCTTGTATGGCAAATCTTCCAAAGACGCAACTTGTTGGCTACAAATGTCAACATTTCTTTAATCCGTTAAAATATCAAACTTCTCCATGATGTTAGAATGCAACTGGGGCTAGAACTCAAGTTATGAATCACAGACCCAACAAACGCTTATTAATAAAGATCACTCTTTGGTGCATAACATAAATAAATCAAGAACGATAAAGAAAGGCCAATATTGCAGCATAGTTATCAGATGTGCCCACTCTTCCTTTTTCATATTATGGAAATTCATACCCTGTTGAACCTCGAATATTAGTACTAGGTCTGGTCTGCATCATTTGAATCTAGTTGAGTCAACAATTGAATTGATGTGAAGTAAATTTTACATTAATTTTGCATGAAACTTGTGTTATGATATGTTGGCCAGCTTTGAGTAGATCTTGAAGTTAACACAGTTGGGATCTGAGAACAAAATCAAACATATTCATTGCTCTGAATCCAGACAATTCACCAAACTCCACATCACTTGTGTAATCCTATCCATCCAATAAAGGTACCCAAAAGGGGATATATAGAATAATAATAAGAAATTTAAAAGTAAACTGTAATGTTGGCTTGCTTTCAACAGCAAAAAAATGGCTTCCTCAAACCCAGCAAAGTTAAAAAGGGAGATTCCAATATTTGCATTTCTAAGACAAAAAACACAAGGAAGAACTAGCAACAACTAAGATCTGGACAAGCTCTAGTCGAATAAACTGAATCCCATGTCATCGTCGCTTTCTTCCTTGGGCTCCTGATGAAGCAAAAGAAATCAAATAAGAAAGGCATCAGTACATAGCAGAATTTAGTTTCTAGTAAGCCCAATGTTGTGAGAATTCAAATATTTGAAAGGAGAAATGTTTGTCAGTATAAATAACAAAGCAATTAAGCTTTGTCAACAAAGGTTAATTGAGAAAAGTGCTCCTCTTTTCATATCATGCGATTTAGGACAAGTCACAAAATCCAACTGAGCTCCTCCCTCCATTATTTATGTAATGGTTAAGCTAATTCACTAACACACGGATAAGCCAACCTAATAACATTTTGAGCTTTTGTTTTATTGTTATAATAGGTAAAACATCTTGTCCCGGAAAATGTGTAAAAATTAGATTTAAAAAAATCAAAGACATGGTCGTAAAAACTAATCAAATGCTAGACTATGAAAGGTTTCAGAGCCCTTTTCTGGTGACATCTGTTGCACACAAGATAGAACACAACCACTCCTTTTAGCGATGGAACACGATTACTTTTGCTAGTGATGGAACACAATTACTTTTGCAGATGAATTTTATCAGCATTGAGAAACCAAAGTAACGTAACTAAATAAGTTCCACAATCAACAAATGTTGAAATCTGCGTTTTACCAAGCATTATTTTTTCATTTACTAAGCCAAAATGTTGGACTGCAGCTTAAATAAAATTCTTACGTGTGATCATTTGAAAAATAGAGGGTGGACGATAGTTAAACCGATGTTTCATATGTCTTAATTTGGAAGAATCGGTGGATTATTAGCTTACGCAGTGCCCTATCGCATTTGAAATTTGAGGATACTTCCTCCTTTGTCTGGGAGTGGATTGGGTTTTCCCGTCTTACTTTCATTAATTTTTATATTGTTGGTCATCAATGAGTTGAGATTGTGCTAGGAAAGCCATCAGATCCATTCTTCTAGAGGTTATTGCTTGATCCATTTGGAAGGAAAGAAACAAGAGAGTATTTGAGGACTCTTCTTCAGCGGTTCCAATAATTTGTGCTCGCATCAGAGCTCTATCAGAGGAGTGGTGTCTTGCTCGCCTAGAGGGGGAGAAATTGGGAGAATTCTTAGGTTACGAAGTTGGTGAGTCATGATAGGCGAGTTTTCAGGATTTTACATTCTCATTGTATCTTCGTCCATTCATTTGTGTGTGTTTACTTTCTTGTAAACTTTGTACTTACTTTCTAGTTCATTGTAGTGTAGTTGTAATATTTTTCTATTTATATAATCTAATACGATTACCAATTTTAAAAAAAAAACAATAACGGTTATCTGGAACAATTGTGTCACAAATGAATATATATAAATATATATATAGAGGGAGAGTAGTGTTCCTATTAGCACTACTGATAGGAACCTCTTGTAAGCAAGTTGTGTATGTTCGTCGGATAATTTAAACGATCTAATCTAACGGTTAAGAATACGAAACCCAAAACAACAAGTGGTTTTGGTTTTGGGGAGATACTAACTTTCCTTGAAGAGATAACTATAAATCCCTCGTTTCTCTCCCTCCTCTATCCTCTCGTTCTCTCCTCCTCCCTCATCTATCCTTTCATTCTTTCCTAGATTTGGACTCAGTTAACTTTTCGACAGATTTCGGATGGTTAACTAATGTTTCAGTGATATTGTGGCAATATTTCGACCATGGGAACTGCGATATATACTCTCAAATCTTTGTGTTTTCTCTAGGTTAAATGGCTTCTTGTAGCTCTCGCTTGAAAGACGTAAAGTCTTCGAACAGCAGTAAATATGGCTTGACTAAAATGATTATGTTTGCTTCCTTTTTCACCCCACATTTTGAACTCAATGAACATACCTGATTTGTAAGCTCTCCCATGATGCGTTGATGAGGAGTTGCTCTCCTAGAACAGCGACAAACCGAGAGGAGAGAGAAGGGATAGAACAAGAGAACAAGAGAAGGGATAGAACGATTGGGTGGGAGAGAGGAATTCTCGGTTTTAATTGCTTTTCCCAAAACCAAAACCACTTGTTATTTTGGGTTTCGTATCCTTAACCGTTAGATTAGATAGCTTAAATGATCCAACCAACATACATGACTTGCTTACAAGAGGTTCCTATCAGCTGTGCTAATAGGAACACTACTCTCTCTCTCTCTCTCTCTATATATATATATATATAGAGCAATGCTATGTCCACTTTCTGGACGTCCACTCTCCCCTACATTTATACAAGAAAACAAAATAGTATTACACTTTTTTGTGGGTCCCACCATTTCTGTTTTTTCTTTTTGTTTAGAATTAATAAAAACAAATATATATATATAAAGAGTGAGAGAGAGCAAATACTGGGGAATCAAAACTCTTTCAGTCTCCCAAAGAAACTTTTCAAAGGAGGAAAAGTAGCGACATGATCACCTAGCAAGTCCTAATATGGTAGAAGAAACATTAGAGATACAAAGCGTCAACAAGAAATTACCTTCTTCTCTTCAGCAACAGGAGCAGCAGCTGCACCACCACCTCCAGAAGCAGGAGCTGCAACCACTACTGGTGCACCACCTCCACCTTCAAACACATTCAAAGAAACAATGTTCACTCGGAAAAGAAAGGGGGGGGAGGATACATTTAATTCCTTCAGAATTGTTGCTTACCAGACCCAACATTCATGATAAGGTCCTCAACACTTCTCTTCTCAACGAGCTTGGAAAACAAACCCGGCCAATACGAATCAATTTTCACATTTGCTGCTTTAACCAAAGTAGAAATCTTCTCAGCCTGTAAAATGGATCAAGAAATGTTTGCCAAGGCCGTCAGAAAAATTATATTAATCAAAATACACCATACAAATTTCAATGCACATAAACAATGAGCAAATGTATCCCACCTCCCAATCTCTACGGTCAACAAGTCATTTCAAAGTGAATAATCCAATAGTAAATAATAAGAAAAATAAAAGTGATAACAATAAACCATGGACCTCCCAGACTTTCAGAGCAAGAGAGACCATATGATGGTCAATATGGTAGAAAATCTTGCGCATTAAGAACCATCCACATCTTCTATTCGAGTTTTTCTTAAAACATATAAGCACGTGAGTGTGTGCTGTGCATGCATGTGTCTGTGTATAGAAAAACTCGAATAGAAGATGTGATTGAGTTCTGAATTTGCAAGGTTTTCTACCATTTAGAAAAACTCAGAGAAAATATGGTTGGGTTCTTCATTTGCATTATACATCATATAGTCTCTGTTGTGAACTTTTGATTCCTCAACCCAGAATATGGTGTTAAATTTACAGTGATAAGCCATTAAGGCTGCGTTTTTTGGTGGGAAAATATGTTCATTAAATTATTTTCAAGAAAAAAAACTACTTTTTATGTTTGGCATGCTGGAAATTGAGCTTTTTTAATGCAAATAATTCTCCAATATCATTTTATGCTTTAGGGTTTTTTTTTTTTTTAGAAAACAAGGAGAAATCATTTCCGAGAACAATTTTCATTTCCACAAACTTTTCCCACCAAACAAACAGAATTGCAACAAAATAAGCATGGAAAACAGTGGATATAGGATTATTTTTTTAGAAAATGAGGAGAAATTAATTCCGAGAAAATTCTCATTTCCAAAAAGTTTTTCCACCAAACAAACAAAGCATAAAAGAAGTGCAACAAAATAAGCATAGAAAACAGTGGATATAGGATTCAATGTCTCAGTGATTTAAAGGCTAATTTTCATTAGGATGTGTTCGTTTGGGGGGTAAGTGGGGAAAGTGAGAGAAACCCCCCACTTTTGCTCCGTTCAGTTTGCAAGAAATGGGGGCTTTCTCAAGAAACATGTTTCCTTGGTCGTTGACGCGAGGACATCTCGGCTCCTTTTTCTTGCTACGTGTCTCCTTTCGAACTCCATTTAATTGTGGTTAAGATTCACTCACCCCTAAGGTTCACCCATCTACCCTTGGTTTTAGAAAAAAATAATTTAAAAAAATTAAGCACAAGTGTTAAAAAAAATTAACCAGAGTTCATGGCAGTTCAATGGGCTTTGTGAGAGCGAGGAGCAATAGTTCATTCCTCGGCCATGGAGCGATCTATTTTTTTTCATTAATTAAATCCTACACAATTTTGCCATTAATGTGATAGGAACCTAACCAATACTCCAAAAGCCCTAGGGTGATTAAGGAGTGGAAAGTTATGTCCATTTACAGTAAGGGTCGTAAGCATACCACCATGCTTCCGCAGCCGACGTCCACAGCGGCTTTCAATCTGAGGTGGGGCATTTCTCAGGATTTTTCTTTCGTAGCTAGGGCACTTCTTAGGATTTTTTCCCGTAGCCCTCCCAGGTAGCCCTTTCCGTGACTCAAACCCAAGATGTGGTGTTAGGCTTTGATACCAAATAATAGGAACCTAACTGTTACAGTCCTAAATAGATATAAGGCTTGACTTTACGCATTTCATCAATCCTAGGGTTTTTGACATATTGGTTAGGTCTGTATAATTTGGTATTAGAGCCGGCTTCCACGTCTTGAGTTCGAGTCACAAAAAGGGTTGCCTGGAGTAGAGTAAGATCTAACTCAAAAATAAAGAAAATGGCCGCATGCCGCCAGAGTGAGAGTCGCGGAGAGGGCTACCTAGAGTAGAGTGAGTCGTCCCAAGAAAGAAAAAGGGCTCCCTGCCACCCAAGAAAGCTACTTGGAGTGAGAGTCGTCGAATATCGGTTGCGGAAGCGTGGTGATCTGTTACAGTCCTAAATAGATATAAGGCTTGACTTTACATGTTTCATCAGTTAGGCCTTTTGGCGTATTGGTCAGGTTTGTATCACTAACCAATACTCCAAAATTCGTAGGGCGATTAAGGAGTGGAAAGCTATGATGAGAACCTTTCCCTTGTACACGTATCAATGCTCTCTTAGGTAAGATTCTCTTGTGATAAGATCTATTAGTTAGGTATAGGGTATGTGTGAAGTGGGTGGTTAGTAACTTAGTATGTACATAGTTAGTGGGAGAATGGGGGTGGTTAGTGTGGGTGGTTTTAGTAATGGGTTGCCACATGTCTTGGGTAGTTATGTATATAATTATGCACTCTTGTATTTGGGTGTGCAGATTTTAAATCAAAGAAATTCCATTGTTGAAGCTTAGGAGGACCAACCCCCTCAAAGTGGTTAATTTATCTTCTTATTATCCTTTTTTTATTTATTTTTATTGTGTGTGAAGAATTGGGATCACATCAAGCTATGTCCATATGCATTTAGGATCGTAACATAATATTTCTCGAATTAAAAACACTTAGGGCCCGTTTGGCATCACTCCCGAGGAATAATTCTCTATTCAAACTTTCTATTCCCAGGGAATAGAGAATTGTTCTTTGGGAGTGATGCCAAACGGGACCTCAGTTGACTAAACTATCAAGAAGAATATAAATCGAAGCAGAAAGCCGTTGAAGAAACACATGAACAATCAAAACAACGAACATAAGCAGGCTCGTGAATACCGTAATGGAGATTCCATCGCCGAAGAGAACAATAGAAGCATATGCGCAAGCTAGTTCTCCAGTCGACATTTTTACTGCAAATTAGGAAACAAAAGGTTCAAACACAGAGAATAGAAAGCCATTAAACCTGAGAATTCTCAATAAAACCCCGGAAAATGACCTAAAACGACCGGAAATCTCACCTGAATAGTGAGATCCGGTGCCGGGAAGATGCACAGACGATTACTAAAGATTTAGGGCAACTTTTCTTTTAACCCCTTACTACTACGCATATAAAATCCAAACACGAATAAGGGTAATATTGGAGGACATACCCTATTTCGTAAAACTTTTCAAACCATGTCCTTTTAGGTGATATTTTTGATTTAGGGTGACCAATTGATTGTTATCTCTTTCTTTTTTTTGGTTCAATACCCCCTCCTCTTTCCCTCAAACTTAATAAGTCCTAGCCTGATTTTTTTTTAAAAGAAAAAATTTGGTTCAAAGTTCTCACATGATTACCAGTATGATTACCAGTAGCACGTTGAGGCTATCAAACACAAAAATATATATATATATATATATATATATATATATATATATACAAACCAGCTCATCACATTAATAATTGGAAAGCAAGAAAACAAAGATTTACAAAGAATGAACCGAGCTACAGACACCCCCACCTCTTGCGTGAGTGGTAGGGGTGTCGCCTTCAATAGAGGGAGGTCAGGGGATCTATTCCCCCAAGGGTATAAGTTGCAAGAGCTTCAATGTCCAAGCTAACATCTAACGTTACTAACCGTACTAACGCAGATAAATGATGCCTACACTAAAAAAAAAAAAAACTGAGCTACAGAAAGAATAAATACTAAAAAGAAAGTACAAAAACTCCAATCTAGGGACTATAAAGAAAAGCAAATGCAAAAACCAAGCAGAAAACAATAAATAGAAAGTCAAACCCCCATTAGGCTGGGAATTTGAGCTCCCCCCACCATGTAGCTGCACCCCTAACCGATACCCATTAAGGATGGCAATTTCGCCCCGCCCCGCCCCGCCCCGCCCCTATAGGGTCGGTTTTTTTCCTATCTAAATGGTTTAGGGGCGGGTTTGGTATTAAAAAAAATCCGAACCGGTTTTAGGGTGGGGCCAATTTTGGTTTACCCCACCTCGTTGCCCCACCCCGCCCCGATATTATAAGCTATATTATTTTAGATATTTATATGTATGGGTTGGAGGGGTAACTTGGTTATTAACATAGGTCTAAGGGGTATTGTTGAAAAAATCAAAAAAATTGATTTTATAAATGGCCGCTTCACCTAAAAGGTTATGCCTTATATTTGTATTACTTAAAAGAGCATGCTTTTGACAAATTTATCAAATAGAACACCCTTTACATTTTTATTGCTAAAAAAGGCATACTTTTGACATATTTACCCTTAAGCTATGCTTGTAAAAGCCAAACACTATAATAAGGGTAATATTAAAATGCGTACCCTCTTTGATAAAATATTTCAAACCATGTCCTAAACAGTAATATTTTAAGTTTAGGGCGACAAAACGGTACTTAACTCACAATCTAAAATTTTAGGGTTTTAGACTTTTGTGGCCGCAGCCCCTCTCTCTTAGTGATCTTCTTCTTCCTGAACTCACAAGGTGGAGCAGCCCTCATTCCTCTCTCCTGATCTCAGTCCAGCGGCGGCGGCAACATCTCCGGCCAGCCCCACACCCCCCGGTCATCTTCTCCGACTAGCCAAGCTACCATCTCTACTGTTTTTCTCGCCGGCGGCAGCAACTCTCCTTTGTTTCCCCCCTTTTTTTCTCTTGGTCTGGCCACACCAGTCCTCCTTCTCTTTATCAGCAACAAGCCCCCAGTTAAGAACCTCCATTTCTTTTCTTCACTGGTGGCAAGGTAATAGCACCACCTCTACATCATTGCCAGCGGCGCCTATACAGCAAATTGATTTTTTTAAAAAAATATGGGGTGGGGTGGGGCGGGGCGGGGCGGGGCCGGGGTGTATACTTTTTAATAGGGGTGGGGAAGGTTTCATAGTTTATAAGCCCCGGTCAGTGGGGTCGGTGTATTCTAATCGGTTCGGGGGCGGGGTAGTAGAAAACCCGACCCGCCCCGCCCCGCCCCATTGCCATTCCTAACACTCATGCTCCCAAAAGTCTGCATAGTCCCTCTTCCACTTGATAAGGAAGAGTTCTCAAAAACTCTCATGTTACGCTCTTTTCAGATGGATCATATGACCGCCCCTGAGATAAGTGTCTAATAGTGTTCCAGCCAAGAACCCATTACACCCGGCTGCTAACAAGATAAGAAACCCTGTAAGGAATACGAGGGAAATGGTAAATAAATGAGGGAAATGTTTTATCAACCCTTTTACCGTCTTTTTTTGTTTTTGGGTGTCGACCTATACCCTACCCATTGACAGCCATATTCGCATGTTATGTACTTTGGGTTTGGCAGCTGGCTGAGTGGAATATGGTTTTACAACCTTGACTCGGGCTCGACCATAAACCTTAGTACTGGGGTCGTTTACTTAGTGCCCAGGATAACTGTTATAACGGGGTTCTTCAATACGCTGAGTTCAAATTCGGATTCGAGTTCACAATTCATCACCCTAAAGTGAATTGGTTCACTTGGGGTAGGATGAGATAATTTGTTTCTCAATTCGCTTACTTAGGCAGGAACATGAGGTCTGATTGAAGAGATAACCGAGTAGGGGTACTTTGGGAATTACAGATATAAAGAAGGGGCATTTTGTCAAGAAAAATGTTTTCCTGTAATTCCCAAAATACCGCCATCAAAGGCAAATTTTGGGTTTATCCGGTTCTCTCTTCAGTTGGAGCTCCTTTAATTTCTATAATATAATATATTAAGCATGTAAGTAAATACATATTTTGGAAAACATATAAATGTCTTTTATGAGCTATTCAACAACAAATAAGCAAAAAAAAATCCGCCCAACCCAAAATGCATAGGTTTTATACCAACTTTGATAAGTACATTCAAATAGGTGCAATGTATTTTTTGTTGGTACAAAGCAGCAGCTTATCAATGGCCACATCACAAAGGTATTCTACTATCAATGGTTAGTTGTTAGGGTTAGTGGAGTGAGACAATGAGTGAGCCCCATCACAAAAGAAATTTATTATCAATCTATTGAAATATTCCCTTGGGCTGGACCCCATTACCTCCGTCAAATGAGGGGCACCCAAACTTTCACCGGGGCATAAATGGAGACCAAGAGGGGACTTTTCTATTAATTTACAACTGACAACTGCGATTCACTGTATGCCTATTCATTTTAGGACAATAATTCTCCTGACTTTCATGACAGTGGAAAAATGGATCTCCTCCTCCCTAATGCTGTGTAGAAAACTAACTCTGGAATTGTCTTCAAACTGTAAGACATTGATAACTGCCAATCCCTTTACCTTTGAACTCCCCTTTTAGCATTCCCAGATCCTTCACTACTTTTACTCTTGGAGCTTCAAAGGAAATAATCCCCTCAATTCATATGAAAGAATAACTAAAGTTCTGATAAATTGAGTGTTAGTAATAACTATATGCAAATTACCCTGTTTGTAAACACATTTCAACAAGGAAGAGAAGAAGCAAAGAAGATGGGATCACTCTTTACAAAATGTTAGCTAATCCAAGGATTACAACCTCACCCCAAAGCTGGGAACAACAATTTCCTCAATTACATTATTACGATGGACGATCAACTTGTTCCAGGCGAACTCCGTCACAGGCCCCTCTTAATGTCCATTTGAAGGCTGGAATACAGTATATCTGTTGACCCCACACGCCATATTTGAATACTCTTGCACATGAAACGGGTACCCGTTACCTTCTGTGTTCCTCATGGTAAGCATAGAGGGATCAGCACCACTCACCGGCCACTGGTCTTGAATCACCCCATCAACCTGACCAACTCCGTAAGCCGACAGACCAACTTGCGGAACAACATCCCCCTGCCCGTTCAAATGGCCACTGGAAGACCTATAGACTCGTCGCACCCCATCAAAGTAGCTCGCAGGGCGCTCAAATCTGCAACGGTTAATTGCGGGGATGGTGTCCGCTGACATACCAATATCACCAGGAAAAGTGAACTGCCGGTTCAGATGGTGATGATGCCCATTGCTGGGACTCTGGAAGGCTACACTCGCCTTAGTTGCCCTCCCGATGCTGTGCTCTTCATCGAACAGGTAGTTGATGATATCAAGGTGCGGAAACTCATCTGCTGCTGATGCAGCTTGAGCCTGACGTGCTGATACACTAGCTGGAAACTTGTTGACAGAGTATGGCCGGGGCCCGCTACTTCCAGAATCATACAAGTCATCATTCAATAGGGAAGGGTCACAGACCATGACGCTGGAATCCTGTTGGGGTTGTTTCTGTAGTATTTCTGGAGTTACTGTGCCAAAAGTAAAGCCCGGCCTGACCAAGCCTCGGTCCTTCCTTTCGGATCTCTGAGGTGAAAGCTTTGGCTGGGAAACCAAAGCAGACGGAGGTTGAGAGTATGCATTTAATGGGTTTACAGCAGGATTTGAAGAGTGACGAGGAGCCACAGTTTTACCCATTATGAAATTTCTATAGGACTGAGGAAGATAACTGTGGGTTGCTGATGAGGTATCGGTGGCCAATCGTCCAGCTGCACTCACCGACCGTTCTAGCAATGGTGCTGTTTGAACCATGGACACAACGGGAGCAGTTGGCCTGGGACCAGGAATGAGAGGAGCACTCAAGGGCCTTGACATCACAGGCACTTGGTGCACTGTGGGCTTTTCGATCTGCGTAAATGAGGGCTTTGGAGTTGCAGTCTTTTGAGCATCCGGCTTGGACATGGCCGTTATCTGGGTTGATGGTGTTTTCAATGGTATCGCTTTATCAGTTTCCCGAGGGTTATTTAAAGATGTCTCCCAAACTAGAACTGGTTCAGCAGGAGCAGTGATCTCTGACAGAGACTTTGGCTTCACATTGAGGGGTGGACTTCTGGTGGGACTGCTAGGAGAGGATGATGCTCCGGCTGTAGTCCTATGCTTGGAGGGTCTATCAACATCAACCTGGTCATTGACGATCAGTTTCTTTTGCAGTGAAATGACTTCTTCTTCCTGATACAAGGATTAGCAATAGCCCATCAAGTCAGAGTGGAAATAAATAAATAAGAAAGTGAAGTAGATTGAATTTCTTAGACTTATATACATATTACAGCCATCTGCAACAGAACAAAATGCTGTAAATATTCACCTTAAAACTGTGTCACAACAATGCTAAGAAGGAAAATAATTATAGATAACCAAAAACCTGGGGAAAAAAGGAGGCAATTTCACCTAAATCATAGAACAGTTCTTTAAATAAGTGAAACTCTAGACCCATTGAAGAGAAATGACAAAAAGAAAGAATTGAATAGTCTCTCAATAGGGCTTTTATAATTCGCAATGAAGATCTGCCACAAAAACAGATGAGCTCTGAATTGTACCTGCAATCTAAGGCTTGGAACAGCCGCTAAAAGAATCAGAAAGAGAGTATAAAAGCTCCTCTCCCAGACCTGGATCATTCAACATGGCATACAAGCAGCTGCCAGGATAACTTATTGTACATAAATACCTAGTTGATCAAGGGTTTTGAACTCAGGTCTGTTGGTATTCCACATTCGAACAAGTAATTACTTATATGTACCACAGTCATAGAGATAACTCAGGAAATTACTATACAGGGACAATATAAAGGCCCCATAGAGCAGCACTGTAGTAACAAAAATTGGCCAAGTTGCAGCCAAACAATTAACCACCTATCCCCCACCCCCTCTTCCATCCAGAGATACTCTGTGCATGCAAGCAACTAGATAGGTCTATATATGCAAGTCAACATGGATACATGTAAATCGCTACATTAACGGTTGTAACTAATGCGCAGGTCAATGCTACAAAAGTAATTATGCTTATCTATGGCATGATCCTTATTTTATAAACTCCTATATAAGTCGTAAGTTTGAGTTTTCTCCAAATTAGAAAACAAAGAATTCCACCTTTTCAACCAAATGTTGCTCAAGCCACTGTATCCGATCCTTTAAGGAGAGAACAGACTCTGATTCAGGTTCAGCTGCCCTACAACTTCCAGACCCATAACTTAGACACCCTGCATCCATCACAAGGTCAGCTGGCCGATTATCCGTTTCATGGGCCCAATTAGTCCTCTCACATGTCTGCATACCCCGTTGGATCTTTCCTCTACAAAATTGAAGTGCAAACTCAAATAGATACAAAGGATCCTGCTAAGAAGCACAAAAACAAACTAGGCTTGATGTTACCTGTTAGGCAATGTTTGACTTTTGTAGTTTTGCAAAGAGTTTCCTTTGTAGGGCCCATTCATTACCACTGATGTGACTGAGTCTGTAGAACATGTTGAGGAGCTGTCATCTATAATAGATGGGCTCTTCTTTTCTGCTCGCCCATTTGAAAAAGGTAGGCCACTCATTCCACAGCTACTGGCCTCTGTGGCAGGATGCACTTCTGGTGTATCTGTTTCATGGGCCCAATTAATCCTCTCACATGTCTGCATACCCCGTTGGATCTTTCCTCTACAAAATTGAAGTGCAAACTCAAATAGATACCAAGGTTCCTGCCAAAAAGCACAAAAACAAACTGGTCTTGATGTTTACCTGTTAGGCGACGTTTGTCTTTTGTAGTTTTGCAAAGAGTTTCCTTTGTAGGGCCCATTCATTACCACTGATGGGACTGAGTCTGTAGAACATGTTGAGGAGCTGTCATCTATTACAGATGGGCTCTTCTTTTCTGCTCGCCCATTTGACAAAGGTAGGCCACTCATTCCGCAGCTACTGGCTTCTATGGCAGGATGAACTGATGATGTATCCGTATCCCAATTGACAGGACTACCAACTCTGTCTTCCAAATGGGGCTGAAGTAATTCAGTAACATCATCTCCTGCATCAGACACGCCAGAAACGTCTTCCACTGCATCAGGCTTGTCGAGCACAGATTGCGCTTGCTTCACTGAGAAGTCATCCACAGTTCTTTCATCATTAGGCCTCTCTCGTTGGTATTTGTCTTGCACTGCCACATCAGACTTATCATCCCTTCCTCTATCTTTTCCTTTCTGACTGCTCCGCCTCTGTTTAGCCTGTAGAAGAATTAAAAGAAAAGTAATTGGGTAAGAATTCACAGGAAGAAATGAAATCTTTGTTTGGAAATAAGTTCACAGGTAAGCCCAAAAGTAAATGATAAGGAAACAAGCACTCTACATAAAATTTAGAACATTATAGACAAAGAAAATCCTGAGAAAGTATCGGGCTGAGAATAGATTAATTAATACATAGTAAATACAAAACCATACTGATGTTATTTAAAGCAAGAAAATGCAAGGACAAGAACACAACTGAGAAGCAGGAACAACAAGCATACTCGAACACAAGTCCTAGAAGAATTAGAGTGCCAAAAACAAATTCTAGACGCAATTTCATCATAGCCATGATTGCAATGTCGGAAATCTGATTCACACGAAAATATGGAAATGAATTAAATGGTTAATCAGTTCTTCATGCACAAATTCACCCAAAATTTTTTGTGTTTCCTAAGATCAAGCTTCTACCCTTGCAATTGTGGACCTTTAAGCTCTTCGAAAGGAATATTTTCCTCTTTGTATTACAGAAAAATCATCTCGGTTCACCTTGTATGATGCATTGCTGGAGACCAGAAAAGATAATCCAAATATGATTGTGGTACTTTTGCCCAAGACAAAGACTACTCTTGTGAAATTCCCAAGAGGATAAACAAAGAATGGAGGGCCTAGCTTCCAAATGTAATTATGTCAAACTCACTATTCATTACCATCCTAAAATGTTAACCAGATGCAACACCATTAGCGACATGGATCTAGACTTGGAAGATAACCAGCAATGAAAAAATCCAACAGAGGACCAAAAAAAAAAAAGATTAATGGGTCCACAGAGCTACGGGTAAAATTGTGAAATGTCAAACCTGTTTTTTCTTAGATCGTTTTTCCTTCTCAGTTGCTCCTCGTTTTGTCTTTTGCTCACTTTCAGCTTGTCCTGCTGCCTCTTCTTCACGTATGAGCTCTTCTTGCCTCTTCAAAGCAACAGCCTCCTGGTACGCAACTTCAATTCTATTGCTGCAATATAAAAGTAACAATTAAGTGCAGCTAGAAGCATAAAACACGACCAAAAAAAACATAATTAAGCAAGACGTTTCTCATAAGCCAAACAGAAGATTACAATACAAGAACACCGTACACAAAATTGGTAATTTCACTCAAAACAGTAGATTCGATGGATTTCATGATTGTCATATCCCAGTAGTTCACATGAGACCAATATATTAAAAAGCGAAGACATGAGGCGAGGCATTAGGGACCTCCAACTGCGTAAGGCTTAAGCCTAGCAAAAGCCTCAAAAATGATAAACATTGCAAAAAGATTTTTAAAAATGAAGAATTATTTGTGCTAGTATGTAAGAAATACTATATAAATTATTCAACCATCGTATAGAAGAAAAAAAATTAAGGGAGGCAAGAAAAATCTATTATCTATCTTTACTTTTTTGTTCATTTAAATATTGAAAGACAGATAATGTTCAATCATCAATTCATGCAGTGGATTGTGGATTCCAACAAAGAGTTGCAAAGAAGTCATGAACTACATTACAGGCTAGTGGCTCCAAATCTTTGCAATGTCTACTCAGAAAATCTTAGTATGAAATAAAGACACAAATTTAAACTTAATAAATTAAGTGGTTTAAACAATTTTAAAATGGGAAAAAATTAATTCAGTCTCATTAACAGTGTAGTCAAGGCGTCTAGGCGATGCCTAGGCGATTAGCCCCGGCTAGGCGAGGCGTTGCCTAGGCGACGCCTAGGCGTGGCCTAGGCGATAAATTTAATATAAATATATATATATCACATATATATATAACATCCAAAAGACCAAAACTCCACACCCACATTCCACAAAAACATAAAATAAAAAGTCTATTACAATCATTCATCACATAACCAAAGACATGTTAACATAGTGGAGTATTAAACATTTCAAAATCTAGGCAAAATACCCAAATTCATGTCATTGTCCATGTATAATATTAGGCAGAGCCCCCTACGATTGCCTGGGGGGGTGGCAGGGGGGTCATTGTCCATCTTATTACTACTTCATTATATGTTTTTATATTATTTATTTATTTATTGGGAAATTTTGGATTTTTTTAAAGCAAAAAAAAAAAAAAATTTAACTAGGATCGCCCGCCTAGAGGGGCGCCTAGGCGACGCAGGCCCAAAATCGCCTAGGCGACGCCTTGACTACACTGCTCAATAATGTGGCCAAAATCTTCGTTTTGGTTGATGTATGAGACGCAAGCTTCAAACATATTGCGAGCCTCAAGATGTAAGGGTTGCCCCTCAAGTAAGCATCACACTTCGAGGCGTGAGCCTCATGAGATTTAAGTCTCAAGGTTGAGCCTTTAGAAAAAATTTACTTCAGCCTCACCTCGAGGTGATCTTGGAGGCGTAAGCTTCACATACCTTTTAAAATACTAAATGGAACGTCAACATTCAAGCAACCAACGATGACTTTGAGTTCATTCCAGATGTCAATTTGTTAAGATATTCCAAATAGCATATCACAACACTATAAAACTAATAAACGTTGTGAATTGGCCAATGTTCAATGTTGATATTTAAAATAGGTTCTTTTCTTTTCTTATTACAAGCATAGTCACCAAGTTGGAGTTCTGGAATTATCCGGCCAGGGAAAATATGGAGAGAGATAAAATCATCCAAATTCGGAGGAAAAAAATAAATAAAATGTCAAGCAAGATATAAGAAAATTTTAAAAAAAAATACTACTTAGTAATATTATAAAGCCATGAATTTTGAAAATATCATGAATACTACGTGAATTAATTAACAAATAATTTGAGACTTTTTGAAGAAGAAAAAAACAAAGAATTTTATTTTTTTATTGGTAATTGTGCAAAATGAAGAACTTTGTTAATGAGATTACAAGTCACAGTTACCAAGGTTGTTAAATCTTAATTGAATTGTAAAATCATTTTAGGATTGATTCGATTCAAATCAGGATTTAAATCATAAGTCGTAAGATTCACTCCATTTTTTCAAAATTTGATTTTAAAAAAATACTTAATAAATCAGAAAAATAGATTAATTCATTATCCAAAAGATTTGATTCATATCTATTGATAAAAGAAAGTAATGAACATTTCATTGCATATATTATACAAAACGTGAATGAACTCCATAAAACGAAACGTAACTCCCAATATACTCAAAAATAAATCAACAAAAGTAAACTTATATAAACATGTTGTATGATATGAATCAAAAGACTTGTACAATTAAAAAGACTAATAAAATAAACTATCAAATATTCTTAGAGTCCAACTCTCCGACTCCATGCCCTTTCTTTTTCCTCATTTCTCTTTTCTTTCTCTTTTTTTTCTCATTTCACAGCAACAGAGATAACCCAAAAATGGGTTTGGCATGTCCACAACAAAGGTTTTCTCATTTCTTTTCTTTTCTTAAAAGACATAAAGAACCTAGAGAAAATTGAAATAATAAAAAAAAAAATTAAGTATCGATCCGTAATAGGGGTTTCATGCTAGAATCGCATGAATCGTACAATTTTAAATTGCAAATCAAATGGGATTTACCCAATTAAAATTTTCACATGCGATTTGAATCGTTTGCCTGGGATTCAATTCAAATCGTGGGATTTGAATCACAAATCGCAAGGATTTAACAACCATGACAATTACTACGGAAACAAGGAAGTGAATGCTGAATGTACAACGAAGAACTTTATTCAGAGCCAATTGGAATGTTTTCAATTGTGTGAGGTTCACAAATGAGAGATCATGAGGGGGCGACGATTTAGACACATGAAGAATTTCTGAGAGTTCAATTTTTCAACAAAGACTTATAGATTATCCTCTTCAAGGGGCGAGATTTACGCATAGTAACCATGTTGGAGTTCAGGAATTATTCGTCTACAAAAATTTTCGACAAAATTAGACAATAAATTGGAAAATGTCGAGAAAGATATGAATTACCAAAATAATAATTATGAAAAATTCATATTTTTTTTTATCAATAATCCAAGCAAATAAATACATGAAACGAAGACAGAACTACAATGGCTAATATTAGATACAAGTTCAAGACTTTTTCAAAAACATGTGACTAATTCGTGTTTAATGTGCAAAATTCGCGAAATTTTGAAAAGTTCACAATTTTTTTCCAAAAGTCATGAATTAATTGTTTGACGAAAAAGTTGTGTATTATTCATGATTTACGTGGTCGAACCTCCAACAATCCCTAGCCCTTAGCCAGATTGATAAATTCTTGGTGAGTAGTAAGCGGGAGGAAAATTTTCCCGGATCAGACTTAATAGCCTTCCCACAGCCTATATCTAATCATGTACCAACCATGGTGGAACCGTTGAGTAATAGGGGTTATAACATGCTGTACACATTTAAGAATATGTGGTTTCAACACACAAACTTCCTTAATGTAGTGGAGGAGGTGTGGTAGATATCTACATTTGGGGGGGTCTGCTAATACCATTTTTGGTCTCAAAGCTGTGAAGCATCGATTAAAATCATGGAACAAAGGTTTTAGGGAACACGTCGAAGAAGAAGAGAGATTCTATGGGAAATTGGAAAACTTGAATCACAAGAAAAACTTCTCCAGTTATCTGAGGCAGAGATTCAGGAGAGTTAGGTTTTAGAAGGAATTTCATCAACAGAGTTAGGTTGAAGTAGGAATTTCATCAACTGCTAAAGTGCAAAGAGATCCGTTGGAAACAACAATCAAAGGTCAAATAGCTCAAGAAAGTAAATCATAATACACAATTTTTCTATTAAGGTTGCCAACTTTAGGCGTAAAATCAATTGAATCTCCAGGTTGAAGGTTGGTAAGGATTGGCTTGATAGGGAGGGCATTAGGGAGGCTTCAATATATTTGTACAAGAATCTCTACATTAAGAGGCATAGCTGCAGACAAAAGTTAGATGGGATTGCCTTTCATATGCTATCAAAGTTGTGGAACATTTTATTGGAAAACCATTATCAAAAGGAAGGAGACCTGGTCAATTGATAGGGATATGGAGGGAGATAAAGCTCTGGGAGTGGGACCTAACGGCTTCTATATTGAGTTCTATAAGAAATGTTGGTAGTAGGCACATTGTCGGTTTTTAGGGAACTATTTTCTTTGGAATCATTTAGTATGGTCCTGAATAGCATGTTTATCATCCTCATTCCCAAAGTATTAGGTGCTCTTGAGATCAAGATTTTGGATCCATAAGCTTAATAGGGAGTGTCTACAAAATCATCTCCAAGGTCTTGACTTCTAGACTTCAGGTGGTAACATGGTGTCAAAAATTGATTCAATTCCGCCAAAGTTGACCGAATTGAGTCAACTTTCGTAGTGTCCAAAGCGAAATACACTTGTATTTTAAAAATACTGGACTTCCTGATAAACTTCGACCGAAATAGATAAAAAGTGATCGGAAAATACATAACTTCGATGGAAGTTATATGAAGTGTACAAAAAAAGTCTATAAATTGAAGGGCTTTTAAGTTTTAAAAAGTCTATAAATTGAAGGGCTTTAAAGTTTTAACATAAAAGGGTAATGCTAGTTCCACTCGCTGTAAACTTACGTTCTTCATAAGGAAAGACTTGTGTCCCTAGCATTAACTTTATTATAATTATAATTAGTTTTATGAGAGAGTATTGCTAACATTAACCTTATTAAAAATTATAATTTTATTATTAGTGTGTGGTTAACATTAATCTTATTATAAATTATAATTTAATATTCTAATAATTGTATTATTAGTATATAATGCCCCTAAGGGCTTTTTAATAATATTAAATAATTTTCAAATAGTATTTCATTAATTAAAAATTATTTAACTACCCATCTCCTCCTCTTCACATATTGATTTAGTCCAGTAAAAACATTGAGCTCATCAATTACATATTGAAATAGGTTTAGAAATTAAATTAGATTTAAATTATTTATCAAGTTTAATGTGCATTCATAAGTTTTTCAGGTTTCTAAAACAATTATCATGGATAATCATTGAAAAAATAAAAAGAGTAAAATGGTTTTACATATCCCCTTCACTTGACAAAGAGGATAAAATAAAGTTTAAAAAATCTGACAATATAGAAAATTATCAAAAAAAAAAATTACAGCTTAGACAAGCAGACAACGCATGTCACTTAACATGATTCTCACATTTGAGTACTACATACTTGCATCAATAAAATAATGAATTTTATATGTGTATTTATACTTAAGTATTGGATCTCTAAAGTTTCGTCTTAAATTTCTAATATTTCCTTAAAGTTTCCTAGACTTCTTTAATTTTTACATAACTTCCTTAGACTTCTTTAAACTTCCTTTTTTTTTAATGGTAATAGGAGATATATTAAGATGGGAATGAAATACAAAGATGGCGAGGGATCACAAGAGAGTGAGCCCATGCCCAGTTAGAAATGTGGATACAAGCATCACGATGATAAAGTTCAGAAGAAAGCTAGATGTTACAACAAAAAGTAGAGCCATGCTAAATCAAAATTCTCTAGGGTGGATGCTATAGGAGATGAGCAACCCATAGACAAGTACTGATGAACGGGGAGTTGGAGTTCTCAAAGACCCTCGAGTTTCATTCAATCCAAAGGGACCATGCAACTGAGGCGATAAGCATAGCCCCCCCTTCAAAGCCCTTTTCCCCCAAATGCACTGAGAATTTACAGGATAAGAAGTCCCCGGAAGGAGAGAGGAAACACTCAGCTGGTTCCCAATTGGAAGAGGAAATAGCTCCAAACCTTGTGCGCGTAAGGACAATGTAACAGGAGTCAGGAGGTGGTCGACCGTCTCCTCGGCATCTAGGCACAGAAAGCAACCGTTGGCCATCTGCCACCCTCTATTCTTAAGATGATTGCAAGTTAATATCTTGTCCAGAGTTGTAGTACATAGGAAAAATGTTACCTTGGGAGGTAGACCTGCCTTCCAGACCGATTTGTGAGGGAATGGTTGGCCGGCAAGAGGAATGAGTTCCTTGTAGAGGGATCTCACTGAGAAGTGACATTTGCTGTCTCTAGACCACAGACGGGTATCCCTGAGGGTAGAGGAGGTGGAGATCTGGTAAAGACAGGTAAGAAGGGTCTGGAGATGGTCAAGCTCTCAGTCATTAAGATTACGTCTGAGGGGAGGACACCAAACTCTGGTATTAGGGAGGTACTCAATTGTGGCTGTTTTGTCAGTCGCTACAATCCAAATAGTGGAGATGGTCAAGCTCTCAGTCATTAAGATTACGTCCAGAATTTTACTGTGTTGCCTCGGCCCACTCGGAAGCTGATATTGGCAGAGAAGTCCCAGCCTGGCATGATGCCTTTCCAAAGTCTCATGCCATGGGGACTAGGAACAGCGAGGGGTTCCCATGTGAAGGGGGAGCCGTATTTGGATGAGATGACCTGCCTCCATAGGCTTTTATGTTCAGCGCCAAAACGCCAAACCCACTTGCCCAGTTTGACCTAGTTAAAGAGGGAGAGGCGGCAACATTCAATCTGCCACGTGCAAGGGCAGGCAAACAGTATGCCAATCTACCAAATGATATTGTACGTGTTTAATATGTAATTCGTGTATCAAACAGGTATTATACAGCGATACACATAAAACACGTAACATGTCAAAAGCACATAGTTTTAAACAACGACTCCCTCTAAAAGTATTATACGAGTACTATATGGGTATAATAAGAGTGTTTGGTAACTATGCTAGAGGACAATCAGGGTGTACTAGTAGCGTTTGCATTTGAGTAAATGGGAGGATTCGTGATTTGGAGCCCTGGGTTTAGGCAGGACTTAAACAATTGAAAAATGGATGATGTGCTTCGTCTCCCGTCTTTCGGCTATATCCCCGGCCCGCTTAGCGAGTGATAGTTGAGTCTAGTCTAAGGTCAACAATGGTCAATTTACAGTGCGTTCATTCATGTCCTCATAGTTACACATTCCTTCATCAGGTTGTATAGTACCCTGGTGTACCTTCAAAGGCATCTTTCCTTCTCTAGACGGCATATATGGATAAGATCTTGACCTCTAATCACCTTAAGCATAGAGGTTGGGTGTTAGCAAATCGTTGTGTTCTGTGCTTGGTAACATAAGAAACCAAGGATCATTTACTAATCCATTGCCCTTCTGCCATTCCGCATCTAGTATTTGGAACCACTTTTCTCCCTGCTAGGAATCGCATGGGTATTTCCCAACTCCTTTCTTATCTTGTTATTAGTAATTGGCCTTGCTGAGCATGTCAAACTCTGAGTTTGTGGCTTTCCTCCCAGGGGCCATCTCATGGTCAATTGGGAAGGAGAGATCCATACGCATTTCTAACAATATGTTGCTTCCCCAATCCAAGGTCCAAATGCGGACTCGTATATTATCAGCTTGGTAACCCGCCAAGGGTAATGTGGACGTGTTTGAGCACCCAATCTCTTGTTGATTAGGGGGAATCCTGGTGCCTTTTGCCGTTTGATTTGTTGTTGTTTTTCTCTCTTCTTTAATGTATCTTCATTTTGGCTTCCTTTAGTTCACTTTCTGTGAACTTTTGGTCTTTGTTGTATTCTTTTTTAATATTTATTTTAATACAAATTGCCTTACCAATAAAAAATATATACAAAAAGTTACTATGTGCACCGTTTTTAGCCAATGGATCTGCTATCCCATTTGCTATCTTAGTGTATGGGAGAAAATAATAGACAATCTTATAGCCCTATCATTTGTTTATCCTCTAACTACAGAAGTCCGCCAATTTCCACGAACCATTATCTGCACTCCCCCCCCCCCCCCCCCCCCCAATATATCATATCTTCAGGATTGCCCTCACTACCAAAGGATTGGAAAGGTTATATTAAGACGGTAAGACTTCGAAGAATTGTAAATCCACTTAGTTAGAATTCACAAGTCCTAGGACCAGAGAAGGCATTCAGAATAACACCATTCTCATCTCAGATAACCCCTTCAACACCGGTCTGATCCAGATTCCAAGAGAGCTTCCATCAAACTAAGTATTGGCCAACCTCGTTCTGGTCTCTTCCATTCTGTGTTAGGCTAAATGACCGACACCACACTATACCAAATTATATAACAATTGCTTAGGAATCAGAGATCTTCAAATACTCGAAGCCATCCAACACAAGAAACCATCCTGCTAGAAGCCTCCATTTTGAGTCAAAAAAATGTCCAGCATTGACAGAGAAATCATAAGACGCTCTTAATTCTTTCTATCCACAAGCCCAACACAAATGCATAACCAAAGAATCTTCCAGAACATATACCGTCTTGAGCCAAAGGGACCTTAAGAAGATCACAGGAATATGTCCAACATCTCCAAGGACATTTACATTTAAATTGTAATAAAGCTCTTAAGGATTTAGAAGTCACAATTACTAATAGGGCTCTTCCTCCTTTCAGAACTAGTATTCAATTTAAATTTCCTGATAACCTGCAAACAAGAACTAAAGGCAGAATTAAGAGAAAACATCTCCATTCCATCTAAATTAAAGTTCCCTAGAAACTTGAATTAGACACAGAAGAAGCTTCTGAATGTTTATACTGTGATATAAAGCACAAGCTTAAAAGTTTATTGAAAATATTATTGTATATCCCTCAAGCAATGGAAGAACAAAAGTCAAAGGGAAAAAAAGTAATTTGGGTAGAAAAATGGGCACTTGGGATTGCCAAGAAGCATATGGAAGTGAATTCTTTAAAAATCGTGCAACACTGACAATTCACACAATCAGACAATCTTTACAAAGTTAACAGGGAGACTGTCTCAAATTATACAGAAGTGGTCCACACAAGAAAAAAAAAATGTTGTAAAACATCTTTAAGACCTCAAGTACAGAAGTATAACTTTTTTAAATCTTTAAATTTACAGACAACTGCATTTCAGCAACTAATAAATACCAATTTTCAGTTTAAATTTGGACAGGTAGCAAAAAAAAAAATCCCTTTCTTGTAAAACATAAAAGTAATCACAAAACCAAAAATAAACGAATTCAGGGCCACCCGAAGCCTCACAAATCTTTATCTAATTAAAAGAGTGGATGCAGAGACAAAGGCTAGTTAGCAGCAACTAATTTACAGGGACAAGATATAACACCCCTAGAATTCAGGGAGGTGTTGCTTATTAGAACAAAACCAGCCTATTATTCATCATTTTGCGAATTGGTAATTGGGTAGAGAAAATATTGTCTGTTAGCAGTGACTTAGCACATGATGCATTTGGTTGAATACAGTGTCTTCTAGCCTTCTAGGACAAGGGATAGGGGCAAGCTTCCCAGTCTCCAAAATTCCAGAAAAATGTCCGGGCAACTAACTTTATCAATCCACACCAGGAAGAAGTACATTTAATAAGATGACACTGATACCCTGCGAGTCTCCGACTTCAAAAGTATGGAATTAATGGTTCCAAGAACAAGAAGAAGAAAAATCAGGAGTGGGAAACACAGCCAGTTTGTGGATTACCTGAAAATATGGGCTAGGACAAAAATTTCCACAGTCCTACGACCCAGCTCTGTAAGACGCCTTTCATCACGCTCAATCGAATCCTTATTGAAGTCTTCTCCAGAACTCCCATCCTACGTATGAAAGGCAAAAGTTGCAGAGCCATCAAATCACCATGACATTAAATATAATCAAGTATAAGAAGTTGAGGCAAGAGATAATGTATTAGGCTATTAGCAAAGAGAATTATAGACAAAGTGGTAATCCGAAAGATAATGCTAATAGTGGTTGCCCTGCGTATGTGCCCAAAAGCACCATAAAAGACCCCAAAATGGATATATAAAAAGAAACAATACCAAATGCCTAACAAACTTCATGCCTATACAATCATACATAATATAAATGCATTAAACTCAAAACTAATCAGCAATATGTAGTACATAAGGAGGGCATCCCCCGTACTCTTCTAAGTCCAACCCAAACCTTGATAATCATTGTATTCCTCCATAGTCCATTCGTTAATTACTTTTGATGAGAAATTAAAATAGATTGATAGAAAAGTAACAAAACAAAAAGCTAACAAACTTGATGCCTATATATAAAGTAAATGCATTAAACTCATACTAATCAACAATATGTACATCAGGAGGGCTTTTCTGAACCATTTTTTTCTCTGTAAGTCCAACTCAAACCTGGATAATCACAGTGATTTCTCCATTTCTTAATTTTCTTTTATGAGAGATTAAATACCTTTCATGTTTCCATCAGGCATCACCCTTGACTACCATGAACAAAATTCAAACAGTATTTTAAGATATATAACCTCCACTATTGGTCAACTGCCTCTCAGAATACCAACTTACAAGTCCTATAGGAAGGCATACAACCATTATTCAGTGTTACCCTAGCTCTCAACTTTTCCGGCAGTCATTTTGAGCTTAAATACTGACAAAATTTATCACTTATACACTGTTTAGTGAAGCGTCACAGGCAACACCTTAGTGACTGCTTCACCTAACACTGACAAAAATTTATCTCTTATACACTGTTTAGTGAAGCATCACCAGGCAACACCTTAGTGACTGCTTCACCTAGCTGGGACCATTGCGCCTGCATCAAGGCCTAGGCAACGCATGTTTACCCCGTCGCCTTGAAGCGAATAGATGTCGTTGCCCGGGAGTTAAAGAACTAGTGACAAAAGAGGTCACCCTAGACCCACATAAAGTTAGACATTATTTAGAAGAAGAAAAATTAGACATATTTTACTTAATATCTGGGAGAATAAAGTATAGACAGTCTACTTAATAAATATCTCTTGCATACATACAAACATATACACATAAAGTAAGCCTTTCATATACCATAATGCTCCGCCATTCTAGTCTAACTTCTACAACCAAAAAAAGAGGCACTGGTATAGAAGAAAAAGAATGACATGCATACAAACATACATACATACATACATCTATATATATATATATATATATATATATGTGCGAATGTATAGTAGAATACCTTCCTCTGGTCTATGTAGCATTCAACAACTATTCTATTATTTATTTCCATTTCTAATGTAATTCAGTTGCTACTTGCTAGATTTATTCATTACTATTCCTGACCTGGTCCAGTCTGACTCAATTCAGGCAGTTATCTTACCATGACCTTGCCCATTCAGTGGTTGGTCCAGTTAGTAAAACAATGTAAATATGAGAAATTAATTTAATTCCAAGCCCGCACATAAATTGATTCAGTCTACTGTCCAGAAAAACCAGTATACAAAGACATACTTTGGGAAACTGTGCCGAAGAGACCTCTGAAAAACCAAAAGTGATCAACCAAAGAGCCATCAAACAACAAAACTTAAGAGATCAGGCAAAAGAAGAGGAGAGGGGCATGCAAGCTCTGGCTTCAAGGCCTGTTCATGACCAGTAGACATCAAATAAGCCGCATGTACAACTTATTGGGTTTTTAGAACTTGTTTGTGCTATATGTAAATTGTGCGCGTCATCCTTCTGTGGTCAAACACAAGCTTAAGATCTGGAATAAGCAAGTGTTTTGGATTATTCATATAAAGAAAAAAGTTATTTTGGAGGGCATTTCAGTGTTAGACTTGAAGGAGGAGCATTCCATTTTGTCTGGGTCTGAGAGTAAGGAGAGAGATGTTGGGAGGCAGGAGTTCGAGCAGTTGTTAAAACGTGAGAAAATTAGTTGGAAACAAAAGTTACGAGTCAAAAGGTTAAAAGAGGGAGATAAAAACACAAGGTTCTTTCATCGTATGGCTTTTGTGCGTCGTAAAGTGAAAAAAATTGTCAGTCTTCAGATTGGGGACAAGTTATGGGTCAATGAAAAAGAGTTGGGAGGGTCAACAGCGGAGTATTATGGCTCGTTGTATAAAGAAAAGTTTGTTATCAGACCATTGCTTGATGGTTTGCCTTTCACGAGCATTTCTGAGGAGATGAGTAGTCAGTTGGAAAGGCCGTTCACGGAGTTGGAGGTGCAGTCGGTAATTTCAGGTATGGCAGAGGACAAAGCCCCTGGGCCAGATGGCTTTTCTATTGAATTATATAAGAAGTGTTGATCGATTATTGGGCAGGACTTGATGAAGGTTTTTCACGAGTTTTTTCAATCTAATTCGTTTGATCAGGTGCTTAATTGCTCCTTCATTACCCTCATTCCTAAGGCGCCTGGGGCGCTTGATATCCATGATTTTCGTCCTATTAGTCTGCTTAGTAGTGCATATAAAATATTATCGAAGGTGCTGACAGTTAGGCTTAACCGGGTGATTGGGCATGTGATTTCTCCGGAGCAGAGCACTTTTGTGGGGGGGAGGCAAATCTTGGATGGGATCCTTATAGCTAATGAAGTGGTGAATGAGCGCCTGAAGAAAAGAGACCCAGGTATTATCTACAAGATTGATATGGAGAAGGCTTATGATCATGTGAACTAAGGATTTTTGGATTATACCCTTAGTCGGATGGCTTTTGGGCCTAAGTGGGGCGCTTGGATGAGGTGTTGCTACTCTTTTTCATCCTATTCAGTGTTGATCAATGGTTCCCCATATGGTTTTTTTAAAAGCTGAAGGGGTCTGCGCCAAGGCGATCCTCTATCTCCCCTTCTCTTTATAATTGTAACTGAAGCCCTTAGCAGGATGATTAGGAATGCATTAGAGGCGGTGTGGGGTGGTTTTGTAGTGGATAATCCTGCCGTTCAGATATCGCACCTTCAGTTTGTGGATGATATTTTGTTCTTTTGTGGTGCTTTGGATAGGCACCTTACTCATATCGGCTATCTGTTTCGTTGTTTTGAAGTCGTCTCCGAGTTAAAAATCAATTTTCAGAAGAGTATGATCTTTGCAGTTAGGGAGGTGGCCAACTTGGAGATGTTGGCTAATTGTCTTGGTTGTAAGACTGGCTTGCTTCCTACTAAATATTTAGGTCTTCCTTTGGGGGCGCCGTTCAAAGCGAAGTCAGTTTGAGAGTCGATTATTGAGCGATTTCAAAGGAGGTTGTCGGGGTGGAAATCTTTGTTACTTTCTAAAGGAGGCAGACTCACCTTATTAAAGAGTACTCTTTGTAGTCTTCCTGCGTTTTTCCTCTCCCATTTCAGAATCTCCGCTTCTATTGCATCTAAGTTGGAAAGACCGCAAAGGGACTTCTTGTGGAACGAGAAGTGATTAAGAAGCTTCATTTAGTGAGGTGGAAGTGGGCCTGTCGGCCTAATGGGAGTCCCAACATTTGGTCAATCAATGCAGTCAATGAGGCTTTGTTGGGGAAGTGGTTTTGGCAATTCGGGGTTGAACGTGATAGTCTGTGGAGAGGAGTTATTGTGGCTCGGCATGGGTATAGAGATCGTTGGGAGCCAAGGTAGCCTAAGGGCCCTCATGGAGTTGGCCTTTGGAAAGGTATTGTGGCGGGTTGGGCCGAGTATGTCAAGCATACCCGTCTCTTGATTGGGGATGGGGTGGATATTAAATTTTGGTCCGATTCGTGATGTGGGACTTCCCCTTTGAAGCAAGTGTTCAGGATTTTTTATTTCCTCAGATAAATCGGTGCCAGTTGCAGACATGTTTATTAGGAGAGTGGGTTTAGTGGTTTGGAGCCCTTCTTTAGCCGCCCGCTTGATGACTGGGAAGTTCAATATTTTGCCAACATGTTGTCCTTGCTAGAGTCGGTGAGTATCGATAAGTCCGCTAGGGATCGCCAGGTTTGGGCTAAAAACTCTAATGGGCGATTTTCTATGAAAGCTTATCTGCCAGGTAGCTAACTCGAGCCCCATTGCGGAGTTCCCCTGTCAGTTGGTTTGTTCAATGGGGTGCCCTCAAAGGTTTCTGTTTTCCTTTAGTCTGCCTTTTTGGACAAGATTCTGACTTTGGACAATTTGAGAAAGAGTGGTTGGAGTCTTCGTAATCGTTGTTGTTGGTGTATGGTGGAGGAGGAATCGGTTGACCATTTGCTTCTTCATTGCCCGTTTGCAAGAAGGCTTTGGTTGTATTTTCTATCTCAGCTCGGGGTCGCTTGGGCGTTCCCCTCGTCCTTTCAGCCTTTGTTATTCTGTTGGCTCTCAATTTCGTTGGATAGCCCGATAGAGCTTATTTGGGCTTCTCCTAGGGGTGATCTCGTGGTCTTTGTGGAAAAAGCGGAATAGGAGGGTGTTTGAGAATTCCGTACCCGCTCGCATGCCTTATTGCAAGATTGGGTCTCCGCTAAATCTGACTTGGTGGAGATAGGGTTTGACGAGATTATTTCTTAGTGGTAGCAGGGGAGGGTTTATTTGTTTTTGTGTTTGTAATTTTGTACTGTTTTTCTATAGCTAGTTTTTCGTCGTTTGCTTTGTTTCCTGGCAATTCACAATTTATGAATCTTCCTTCTTTTTAATGAAATTGATATTACCGATAAAAAAAAATGAATATTCTAGGTCCCAGTAAATGTACACTATATCATTCCTGTAGGTTACAATTTCTTGAAGTAATTATTAAATAGTCCCCGCTTATTGTATCTTCTAGGCTGATTGATTGAAAAATAGTTTTTTTTTTTGCATGGAAATTTTAGTTTTCTTTCAAAATAATTTCTTATATACTTATATTTTTTAATGTAAATAACTAAATCATCTAAAGAAAGTACCATGTGCTTGAATTTTCTGAGGTTTTTGGCATTAACTACACTGGCATTTTGCAATCATGCCACTCGTTCAAGTAACACTGCAGATTGTACAACTCTTTACAGGGAAAAAAAATGCATTCCAAACTCACATTTATAAACCATGCATCCACATAAACCTACAACCACATTTTCTTAATTACATCTGGAACAAGCTTTCAGAAAGAAGCAGCCACACAGGATCTGATTTAAAGTCTGACAATAAAATTTCATCACGGAATTTTATTCTATAGATAACGATTTATTAAAAAGAGTTGAAGCTCCTCGCAAGATTCAATGGTATCATTATTGTATATTCTACAGCTCACCTTTGTACGGTTCTGAGGACCCTTCTCATCCTTTGGGGGCAAAGGCTCTAGGGCAGCCCTCTCAAGTAATTGTAACACGTCATCCTCCAAAACAAACATGTCTTTCTCTACACAAACAATAGGAGCTGATGTTTCCTCAACGTCACATAATTTTGCTTGCCCTTTCTTGCTCTCACTCTGGAATTCAAGAGCCTTCAGTCCACTGTAGAGCGAATCCATTACCAAAGTAGATGTGACTTCCTTCTCTATAAAAAAGTGCTTCACAACTACTTTCAAGATCACATCTGTCTTCTCCCTGGACATGCGGCGCCTTATATTTTTGTCCACTCCCAACCAGAATGTACAGAAGCTGCAACCGTTCCATGTAATTAATTATTAAAAGAAAATCATGACCCAAAATGTGGTTAATGCAACCCAAAACAGAACACAGTGGAAAAAGTTCCAATTTTGTAGTTCAGCTAAAAATCAATGGTATCACCACCTCCAAAAAGTGGATCCCTGTAACAGGATATAAACTTGTATGTGGATCCTGTAAAACAGGATATAAAAATGTTTGATATATTGTAGTCAAAACATCAACTAGGCAGCTACGCAACGCCTGGGTAACTGCCTGGCTTACCTGGGACCCCTAGCGCCTGCATCAGGATCTAGACAGGGCTCGTTACCTAGGCGTTAAAGGGCTAGTGAGAAAGGCCGAGGTCCTCCCTCCCTCACTCTCAAGTATTCATCTTTATTTGGCATTCATTACGTCACCCACAGTAGTAAACTGTGCTCATTATCTTTTACAGTGACATTCTAGTCCTAATTATGCTTTATTTCCAGTTTCAATTTTTATTTCTATATTTTCAATAACTTATTAATAAAACAAAGTTAAGCCATGTAAGCATCTCCAAAGCAACACCTAGGTATCACCTAGATGCTTTGATTATATTAACTCAATAAGAGAAATGCTCGTTTTGGTAGGCTCAAGGATTTAAATAACAGTTTCAGCATATGTAACGATTCCTTAACAACGAAACCATTACAAAACGGCTAAGTCTCAGCTTACAAAACGCGTTCATTTTCTTATTGTACTTTTGAGAAATAATTTATTTTAAAACGAGGGGAAAAATCGGCCGAATCTTGCATTACGTAACAGTTTCAACCAAGTCCTATAATAATTAGAGAAATAGCGCAAAGGGATACGCATCGTAACGGTTCCTACAGAAACCATTACGTAACGTTTATGTGACTTTTATTTCCATTGGTAGGCCCAAGAAAATATGGCGTAATCACCGCGAAATCAAGTAACAAAAAATGCCATTTTTTTCAAAAATTAGCTAATTATTCGCACATTTTTTGGTTGTCGAAGTATTTGTTAATTAAATTGCGAATTTTTGGAACAAAAGCGCATTAATGATATATTTGCAAAATAATTCGTAAAATTCGCACCTTAAACCTTTAATTCTGCGTTTGGTATCTTCATTATTTTTTAATTTTTGGAAGGGCAAAATGGTGAAGTGCCAAGTTTAATACCCAAAACCATAGTTTAAAAAAACACTGAAACAGATACATATTAGGCAATACGTATTGGTTTCAGTGGGACCCGATACCTGACCTATACATATTCCCTTACAAAAAAATAAAACTCACCTGAAACCATTACGTGACGCTCGAGTCCTACGATACGTAATGGTTTCAACGTAGGACGCTGCCAATGCTTTGAGATAAAAGGGGTTCTCGTAAACCCCTAAAAACACCTCAAAAACTCTTCTTTTGTTTCCCTCTTGTTCTCTACTCATTCTAATCCCTAAAACCTAAAATCCTTTTAATTTTTTGTGATTAAAAATTTGATTTGGGATTTGAATCATCAATTTGAACAAATCTTTATTAAGTTCTTCATTTTGGGATAAACTTGTTTTAAGCGCTAAATCGGGTAAGTTTTCTCAATTTTTTATGCAAATCGTGTTTATTACAAGTTACAATCCACAATTAGAGCATTTTTTATGCAAATCATGTTTATTACAAGTTACAAACCCACAATTAGTAAATGCATGTGAGTTTCGTAGATTTCACTTGAATTTCATGAACATTAGTTGATTACTTAATTTAGGTTATTCGGATTTCATTTTTTTTAATATTTTCTCTATTTTTTAAAACTAAATAACAGTTTCTAGTCATTTTATTGGGTGACCTTCATATATATTTTTTGTTTTAAAGATTGATACGTTGATATTGTTATTTTAAATAGTATTGCTTATTTTTAAAATAAAAAAAATTTTATGTAATTTTATTATTATTTTAATAACTATTAGTATTATAGAATGTTGTTAAACAACTATTAGATATTTAGAATATTGTCCTATTGTTGTTTTGAACTTTTGATTTGAAATTTTGAACTTAGAGCTAAACGAATAGTTTAGTTTTATTGTTTTTAATTTTTAATTTACATACGCAATGTAATGATTTATAGTTTTATATTGAAAAATACTACTAGAATTCAACAATGGTGTTAACTTATTATTGTTATTTATCAAGTAATATTGTTGATTTTGTTTTAATATTTTTTATATTAAGGTATTTTTACTATGTTGTTCATAGTTCATACTTCATAAACACTAATGTAATATTTGTCTTATTTTTGCAAATTAGATTGCTTGATTGAAGCTGCATAGTTTCTGAATTTCGACATCATGTCAAGAAAGGAAACGACATTGGTTGGGAGTTTAGGCATAAAACAGGGGATAGACATAAGATTAAGTGCAATTTCTACCTCAAAGTTATTTTGGGTGAATTACAAGATTCAAGAAGCATCTGGCTCACAAATCAGGTGATGTTGTAGGGTATCCAAGGATTCTCAAAGAAATAATGATGATGGATCATTTGAGGGGTGCTCAAGAGGCTAAAAGCCTAAAACTCATAAAAGAAAATTTCTAAAAGAATAGCTAATATGAAGAGAATATCATATGAAGAAGAAGGTCGGGAGCTTACAGATGTTGATTTGGAGAAGTTTGACAATGATGATGCTTTAGAGATGGGCTTCGAGGCCAATATGAATACCTTACGCTTAGAAGAAGAGGCCAAACGGTTCGTTGCTTCTACTAAGAGGCCTTTTGAATTTGGAGGGTCATAATCACAACCACCATCACATATCATGCGGCCTAGTAGCTCACGGATACCTGGTGAGAGTTTGTGAGCGGTAGCCGAGAGGCCCTACTCTTAGACGTACTAATACTATTAACCCTTACTTGATGTGGTTTGATACTGTCACGCAGCCTAGTGAAAAGTTCACTTTCGATAAAAGGATAAAGGGTAAGGCAATTGTCAGTTTTTTTCATTGGACTTGGATTCATCCTAATGTAGCGGCCTCCCCTTACTTTCAGGCTCTAGTTGATGTTATAGTAGCGACAGGCCCAAGCGTTAAAGGACCTAGTCCTTACGAGATTGGTGGGAGGTCTCTAGATGAGGAAGATGAGTTGAAGATATTATATTCGAAAGTTTGAGCGGTTTGGGATGAATATGGGTGACTGATGTATGATGGACAGAGTGGCCCTACTAGGAAAACAATTGTGAACTATATGGTCTATAATGGATTGGGTACAGTGTTTCATAAGTCTGTGGATTTATCGGAAAAATAAAGAACCATAAATTCTTGTTTCAATTGATGGATCAAATTGTTGAAAAAATTGATGAGAAATGCATATTCAAATAGTCACCGATAATGAAGCTTCTTACAAGGCAGCTAAGAAGTTAATGAAAAGGCAAACACATCTATATGGGTCTCCCTGATCAGCACATTGCCTAGACTTGCTTCTGGAAGATATAGGTAAACTTCCTTCAGTAAAGACAATTGTTAATAAAGCTGGAGGATTGGTGGTTGTATCTACAAACACAACTAGATGGTGGTAGTTATGAGGAAATGGGCGGAGTATACAACTAGTGGTTGTATCTGCAATGTAAGGACCAATTATTGCAGATGTTTACTTCTGAAAAATGGGTGGATTCTAGGTATGCTCGTAATAAGGGCTTGCCTAAAAACATAGCACAGATTATTCCATCTGAATAGCATACATTTTGGGCGAAGGCAGAAGAGATCGTGGACACTGTAGAGCCACTAGTGAAGGTGTTGAAACTAGTGGATGGTCATACAAATCCTACGATAGGCTATATATACGATGTCATGGACCGAACAAAGTTAGCAATCAAAGAGATTAATAAAGCAGTGTAGAAAGAAATTGGGCATTGGTTGATAAGAGTTGGTAAAAGCAATTTCACAAGGATATCTATGTTGTAAGTATTATTTAATTTGTTATATATTTATTATTTTACTTTATTTATTATTTGGTAATTGATATATATATATATATGTTTACCATTACACAGCATTCTACCAAAATCTCATATGTCATTATGCAAACACTTTTTCCAAACATCCAAAGGTATTTAAGGCATGGAAATAAAATCGCCGAAACCGATATGAAACGAACAATATGTATAGGTTTCGTTAGCCTCCTGTACGATATTTATACTGATATGAAATGGGTAATACGTACCATTTATTAGTTATTTATGTTCTCATTCATTGTGTAATTGTAATTGTGTTTGCTACTTTTGTCTTTGAGTTGCTTCCCATGACTTTATATTTTGTAAATTCAACTCTTATTATAACTCATTTGATATTTTACGAATTTTTTTTTCTAAAAAATTATATGTATCATCTGAAACCAATACATATAGGTTTCAGTTGGGACCAATACATCTCCCAAAACCATATTTTTAATCCTTGATTTAAGAGCTTGAAGCATACAATCCAAAGACTTGAGACAAGTAATGAAGTGCAAGTAAAAGCCTTGAATCAGGTATAAATTATAATGCCCTAGTCTCTTTATGAATTTAAGTTTATACATTTATTAATTAGTTAGTTGTATAGTAATTAAAGTTAAATTTGTATTAGCATAATTTGTTTAAGCAGCAGCTATGGTAAGGAAGATTACTAAACCATGTATAATTTGTAAGCATATAGTATTAAGTTATAATCTTTTTTAATCTAGACTAGATTATGATTTATAAGTTATAAAATTATGAATGAACTAAAATTCATTATATTTTCATTTATCAAGTAATTGGTGGGGGTACATATGGCAAGGATGCTCCAGACATTAAAAGGATTACAATGAGAGTCTTAAGTCAGACTTGATGCGGTACATATGGCAAGGATGCTCCAGACCTTAAAAGCATTGCAATGAGAGTCTTAAGTCAGACTTGCTCCTCATCTAGATGTCATAGAAACTGGATCGTTGATTCACACAAAGCAACGAAATAGACTAACTACCGAAAAGTTGGACAAATTAGTATTTGTCCACTATAATGCGAGATTATGTGCAGAAAATTTGATGAGGCAGGAGCAGGACAGCAATTCCTATGATCCAATAAATTTGGATTATATTTTTGTCAATGATGATCCTCTAGACCCATGGTTGCGTGAAGTCGAAGAACCGGTTTTATCCCGATACTTCATTCCTTCAACGACATATAGATGTAAGCAGAAAAGAGCTTAGGGACGCCACCACAGGCACAAGCACACAATCACAAGCATAGCAGACACCCACTGCTACATCCCCTACTTCAGCCACTACTAGAAGTAGAAGTAGAAAAGGAAAACGCAAAGCACCAGTCGTTGAGGTCCTTGAGGAGGAAGGTGACGAGTCAGCGAGAGAGGGGCATGAGCTCTAATCTACTAGTAGTACTAGTAGTGGTCCTAGTGGTTCAAAGGCGGAGGTCCTAATGCAAGTGTTACAACAGTTGTTTATAATGTAGATGTTGGACATGAACAAGATGTCGGGGGAGGGTCTCTAAGGGATCCATTGAGGGTAGATCCACTGGCAAATTTTGGGGTCATGAGGCAGGTGTGCTCAAGTTCATAGGGGGTATCTTGTGTGGAGATTGGGGACATTGGAGAATGTCCTTCAACGTCCGAACACACTTCTCTGGTGGTATCGCCCATGCCCATAGCAATATAGCATCAATGCCAATGTTCAACTCTAAGGAGGGAGAGGTGCCATGGGGTTCAGAAGGGGTGCATCCAGTGCAAGGCAGTTTTCTTGGAAGTCGGCAATCCATTGGTTTGGGTTCGGCCACTCAAATCCAATTTGTTTTGCGCCACCAATGCTGGGATTAAGTGTCAAGAAACTCGAGGGCTTAGAGGTTAGAAGCTGGAAAAAAAAGTGCATTAAACTCTCCGCTTTTTGTCCCATTGAGGCAGGACAACACAACTAGAACGATTTTTTCTCCGGTGCAAGGTACACACCATCTCTCTACCCCTATCACCATTATCATCCCTGTCGATGGCATGGATGGAAAAGGTAGTGGGGATATGGAGGTATCGACTATGTTATGTGACTTTATCGTGAATCCTATATCTTCAAAAAATTTAACCTTTCAGTCTAATGAGGTTGTGTGTCAAGAGACCACAGCCACTCAATGTTTAATTGTGGCGCTCTTTAAGAATAAGTCGTCGTCGTCAAGTTCTGCGGACCCTTCTCAATATCCATCAGTGGAAGGGCATGGGGTAGCGGAGGGTGGGTTAGTGAGGGAGGACCCAGAGGAGATTTCAGACTGGTATTAGATAAAATTTCAGGTTTTGATGAATTCTAAGGTCCATCCTATTTGGGCCGCGAGCAAGAGGTTTTAAATCTTTTTCGCTCCTTGGAACCCCAATGAGGTGCCGCGAGGGGAAATGTCTCCCCAAGCGTGCTTGGGCAGAGCAACAAAAGGCTAGCGAATGACTTCGGTGCTTGTCATCCACGGTTCAATTCTCCCAGCCTAGAGGAAAGGATCGGGGCACGGAGAGGAAGGTGAGGGGTAATATGTTTCCTCAATGATACACAACCTTATCATTTCATGGAATATTCGCGGTCTGGGTACGGCAAGTAAAAGGAGGGATGTTAGAGAACTCATCAAAACTTTCAAGCCAGTAATAATGTCTTCAAGAATCCAAAATTCAGAGTTTGTTAGACAAAGTGGTAGAGGAGATATGGGGCCTCGACCCGCATCTCTGGAAAGAGATTCATTGCGGAGGCCGAAGGGATTCTTATTGTTTGGGACTAAAAACTTCTAGAGGTGTCTGAGTGGGAGGGGGGAGTTCTCCCTCTCAAAATGTTGCAAGTCTTTGTCGGATGGATTCCTCTGGAAATTTACAGGAGTTTATGGGCCATCTTCCTATTCGGACCAACTGTAGTGTTGCATGAAACTTGATGACGTAGCGACCCATTGGGATCTCCAGGTGCATGGTGGGGATTTTAACTATATCTGGTCTCCTCGAAAAAAATCAAATTGGGGTCTTTTTACCCGGCACATGAGAGCATTTGAGGCTTTCATCATGCGTAACTTCCTTCTGGAGTGTTCATTACTAGGCTCTCAATTCACGTGGTCCAATTTCCAAGTTTTGGCTTCCTACACTAATTTGGATAGGTTTCGAGTCTGCTATCATTGGGAAGACAAGTTCCCGGATGCTAGATCATCATCACTGCCAAGGACCACATCGGACCATGTGCCAATTATGTTTGATCCCTCTGCAATCAGGAGCAAGCCTCGTCTGTTTAAATTTGAAATTGTGTGTGGGTCCACTTAGTCCCAAGCATCTTTCTAGGGGCTGACTAGTACTAGATTTAGTTTGAAGTTGAAAGCCCTTAAAGCTCGTCTTAAGTCATGGAATAAAGAGGTTTTTGGCTTCATTCCACTGCAGAAGAAAAGAAACATTGAGGCAATTGGTATTATTGACAATCATAAAGAGGAGACTCCACTCATTGTCAGCCTCAGACAAACAGTCCAAGGAAACCCTCAAGGCTGAGTATCACCAACTTTTGGGTAGTTAGGAGGTTTTTTGGAAACAGAAAGCTCAGGTGCAATAGCTCAAAGAGGGAATGAAATACCCATTTTTCCACCGGGTGGCGAACTCTAGAAGGAAAGTAAGCATTATTTCCAACCTCCAAATTAGCAACTTGAATTTTGTCTCTGAGCAAGATATAGCTAGGGAGTCGATGTGTTACTTCGAGAGTCTTTACTCTGAGGACAGATCTTTTAGACCAAAATTGGATGGGCTAGGCTTCTCCACATTGTCAGATCCTCAGAGAGAGCCCCTGGAGGGCCCTTTATCTGAGGAGGAGGTCCTCGCAGTGCTTAGGAGTATGGCTGGGGACAAAGTCCCTAGCCCGGATGGTTTCTACATAGAATTCTACAAGAAATGCTGGAAGATTGTGAGAAAGGATATGAATTCTAGGAATTCCATCGCTCAGAATCCTTTGATTTAATCTTAAAGAGTACGTTCATGGTCCTAATCCCAAAAGTAGCGGGGGCGCTAATTTGAACATTGTCATACTTTTGTTAGTGACTTTGGTGAAGATTTGAGGATATTTTAATGAATGTTGATGCTTTGATGAAATTGGATATTAAAATGATGGTGTGACTATTAAATATGTCCCCAGCCCGGATGGTTTCTGCATAGAATTTCTACAAGAAATGCTGGAAGATTGTGAGAAAGGATATGTATTCTAGGAACTCCATCACTCAGAATCCTTTGATTCAATCTTAAACAGTACGTTCATGGCCTTATCCCAAAGTGGCGGGGGTGCAACAGATCTCGAATTTCAGACTAAGTAATTTGAACATCGTGATACTTTTGTTAGTGACTTTGGTGAACATTTGGGAATATTTTAGTGAATGTTGATGATTTGATGAAATTGGATATTAAAATGATGGTGTGACTATGAAATATGAATTTATTGTCAGTAATGAAGTGATGAATAACTACTCATGTATATTATCTAATTAAATTGTTTGATAGATTGCTTAATATCATGTTTCTAATGTAATATAATTTTTTTCCCAGATTTTTTTCTGAAGTTTTCCCGACTTTCCCGAACTTTGACCCCCACCGAATTATTTCCAAACCCCAACTTTGTTAGGCGAAATGAGGGGCCATGATCATGGAAACCAAAAGTCAAATAAATCTGGAAGCCTCAAGCCACAAATGTGTCTTCCCTAAGAGACCTGTGTTTTGAATGGTTTTAAATAAGAGGCAGTGATCTTCCAAAGTTATCAGCGATACCAATTCTGAGGAGAAACATGCTCTACCTTAACCACCTAACTTTGTCCTCGATCAACTTCGCAAGCTTGCCTCTTCTCTCTTCAACAAAACGCCGGCAAATTTGCTCTACATTTGTTAGATATACCCGCACCAGTTCTCTCCTATACTGACAATCAAGGCAACGAAAAGGGCGGTCTGCTTTCTCCCTTATAAACCAAAAACATAATAAATGGAATTGGTTAGCAAAACATTCTAAGTAAATAATCAAACAGAAAAATAATAACATATTAACAGTAGACCACTTAATCATAAATCTCAGAGTTGACAGGAAAGACTATTCACATATACGAATCGACAAAGATGAAGCCACCAAAATATTAAATTCAGAACTAAACTCTACATCGCCTCAACTAAAAAGTACTCATCAGTGTTGGAAACAAAAGTCTGTAACTGGATGGCGCAAAATACAATCATCCATTTTATATTTTTCGGCACATGCCAGATATAAAAATAAAAATATAAGCAAAAGCAGTCTAACAGAACGTATAATTGTTAATAGAGATTATTTCTATGGTCGGCATGATGATTGATTGCTAATACATGAAAAGAATATTTGTCTAAAATTCATGCCATGAAATGCGTTATCAAATCACTAGACTGTTGCACTATTTTCATTATAAACGGTTACAAATAGAGAGAGAGAGAGAGAGAGGAAACATGTTTAGCAAGACACAATTTGAGAGCAAATACATTTTTTTGTTATTTGATAGGCTTTTAAAACGGTTTAACCATCTTCTAGGCATCCTTATATAAAGTTCAAAAGGTATGATGAGGAAGTTTATAGATTATAGGGATTTGTGTATTGAGCACGGGGCCGGGGGGGTTCATAGCAGGCTACCATGGATTACATGTAACCGTGTAGGCCACTTTTTGGGAAACATCTTGCAAATTCATCCACTGTTAGCACTCAAATATTCAGTCACTTTAGAAAGATGGTTTAACATTTGCCAGATCCAGTTCGGAAGAGAAAAGTACTCTACCAAAACAGTCCTGTATATAAAATGCATAAAAACAGAAACGTAGTGAGCCGTGTAAAGGAAAACAAGATACTCAACTTATTAAAAAGTATCCTATTGCCAACCATGCCAATTGTCATATAGCTATGTTATGCTAAAAATTCTTGGATAAAATACGGTGCCATAGTTTTTAAGAAAATCAGAGATGTAGATGAAAAGGAGATAGATGAAGACAGGTGTTCACTAATCATCTTGTCCACTGAAGGTGCAATCCACCAAGCAATGAGAAATAGTCCTACGTCCTATCTTGATAGTGCAAAACATCAGGAGTTCATAATAGGATATCAAATACCAATCAACCCTGATTCTCCTGATGGAAAGAGATGAACAGTAGGAATTTTGATGGGTGGAGTCCAGTTTACCGAAACTATATTCTTCAATTGGATGGAACATAAGCCATTGTGCGGCAACAACTACCGATTTTAGGGATGTTCCTACGTATGTTTTTTTTGTTCAGATGGAGTCAACTTATTTTTGACAATTCCTGATTATCTTTCTGTAAGTGTATAGATCAGCCCCATTTCCTCTTTAAGTAAGCACCTTTCTCTATCAATACAATTCTTGTTATTTATCAACAACAAAAAATCATGTAACCATCATCAAGAAGAGAGGTTTGCCTAAGTTAACTAATGAAAAATGCCATGTCATTTGACCCATTTCATAGTTCAAATTTGAGAGAATTAGGTAGCAAAAAGCATCAAACAATTTTGAACACCTGATAACTTGGACTTGAGCCTTTATAACAAGAGTATCAGCAACAATAAAGCCATCTAACACTTTTGATAACTCCATAAATTTTTTCCAGCCCCAGTCATGCTCTTTCTTCCAGAATCGATGCAATGTATCTGCAAAACTACCACTAACAGCATTAGAGCTAAACGCATTAAAAACAGAAGCTCCATTACAGCACCTAAACCTGGATTTACCCAACCGACCGGAATACTTAGATTTCTTTGGATCTTTATTCACCACAGCTATCGTAAACTGTGCAAAATGACTCCATCCTGTTTCAAAATCAAAAGACAAGTATATGATAGCAACCTTGGAGAACCAAGTACATAGATCAGCAAGAGAAATTTTAGTTATATGATACCAACCACGGAGAACAAAATACATGGATCAGCTAGAGAAATTTTAAAATCATTAGATATAGCAAACCTGGAAGAAGTTTGTCATGATTAGCAACACAAAGAAACAAAGAAAGATGGTTGCAGACATCACATCCTTGGGGATAGATTAATATGTACCTGCAAATCCATTTCACCAAGCTTTAATTAAAACTACCATACAGAAACTTTACATGTTGTACCTGATGTTATATCATAGCGTGAGGAACCATCTCTTTTAATGAATGGTGAATATAAATTATCTTCTTCTAATCACTGAAATGTATTTGTTCTTACAAGAATCTTATGTGCATCTTTCCTCCAGAAGTGTTGGTTACCAACTTAACCATCTATGGCTATTATCTGATTTAAAGTAGATGATAGACGCAAACACCATGGACCCTGTATCCAGAGGTGTGGAAGCTAGCAGTGTTACCCAGAAGATCTGTGTGTGAGTGTGTCTATGTATGTCTATATATATATATATATATATATATATATAACTAAACCATCTATGGCTATTATCTGATTTAAAGTAGCCGATAGACTCATGAACCCTGTATCCAGAGGTGTGGAAGCTAGCAGTGTTTACCCAGAAGATTTGTGTGTGTCTATATATATATATATATATATATATATAAAACTTAACCATCTATGGCTATTATCTGATTTAAAGTAGCCGATAGACTCAAACACCATGGACCCCGTATCCAGAGGTGTGGAAGCTAGCAGTGTTACCCAAAAGATCTTTGCGTGTCTATGTATGTCTATATATATAGCATAGCAACTAATGGATACAAAATTAGCAAAGCAAACAGCATGCATGACAAACCAGATCTAACAGAGCCCCATACCATTTGTAGCCGCCAACCTCAAATGCATTACTCCGAAGTTCTCTTTTGCTAATTTGTGAGAAGTTCTCTATCTTCCATGTAAATTTTCCAAATAGCTCAGAGGGTTTTGCCCCTGTAAAAAATTAAATCAGCTTCCAAACAAATTTAACCACATAAAAGCTTGGATAATACACTGAAGCAGCAGGGAGAGAGTCCTTAAAATCAACAGGAATAGTCGAAGGCACAGCATGTAAGGATATATCTACCAAATTATATTCCTTTATGAACATATTTTATACAAGTTTTATTTTGTGTTGCCAGATGAGACATGAATTGAAGGTCTACTTGGAAAAAAAGAAAGAAACATACGAGAATTTGATGGTATTGCATCTTCTGAGGAGAAAGTGGATCAGAGACCTCGCCAGCTACTTTGAGCATGGTGTGCAATAAAAAAGAGTTTCGAGGATGAGGGGATGCTTGATACACTATAGTAGTGGGTTTATTTCCATATTTTCCGCATTTAATTTTATTACTAGCTAGTTTCCTATTTTGGCTCATATTTTGTGGGAATCTTTTCCTTCTTTAGGTTGTAGTGATTTGATGTTCGAGATATATATATATATAGAGAGAGAGAGAGAGAGAATCAGTCTAGTGGGACTCCCCATTCTTACTCTCTACTTCTATTCCCAGTCTAGTGATTTGATGAGGTGGCACCCATTACAAAAACATCTAATTCTGAAATTACCCTTTCATTTAAATATTTTTTAAAAACTCTTTCACGCCTCTATATCTTCTTCCTCCCATTCTCCTTCACGACCTCCCACATGGACTGCCATATTTTGGATTTGGAATCCTGGGGTTTGGTTTTTGATTTCTGCCCTCAGTGGCAATGGCATGACCAGAAACCAACCGTCTATCCCTCTACCGGAAAGCCAATGTTAAGGAAGTTGGATTGGGACCCTTCCCAGCCAAAAAGGGGGTCAGAGGATGGTTCTTCCCCTCTCCCGAGAGTTAAAAGAACAATTATATATATATATATTAGTACTCGTTTTTTCTATATCTACAGAGAGAGCATCCAAACCTAAAGATTAATCAGAGGAAGATCCTCAATTTTCCTGCATGGAGAACCCCTTAATTTCCACCATGATATTGTGCTTTAAAACTCTTGTTTGCAGAGTTATTATATGTAATTTATTGCCAGACTTATTGCCGCATATTATGTCGCCAGCTGCTCACCCACCATTGGCATCAGGCTCATATCCTGCGGGCTGCACGGGTACCACCGCCAGCAGTAACCATTGCCAATGATAGCAACTTAGCTGTATTACCTTTTTTGGGCTGCGAATGAGGTATTGGTCGTAAGGTAAGTGATGGTCCATCATAGACCATGCACTGTCGCACATAGAATCATGGCCATACATCACTTGCTTGGTGGATTGAAGAAAACTTGGCCAGAATAAGGCAGTCCACATGGGAGGGAGGAAGAAGACATAGAGGCGTGAGAGAGTGTCTTTTGTTTTTTATTTAAATGAAGGTAATTTCGGAATTCGATGTTTTTCTAAAGGGTGTCACCTCATCAAGATTTAGAGCCATTGATCTAGGTTAAACAATGGCTTAGATTTGGAGTAGAAATAGGGAGTACCCCCCCTAGACTGACTTATATATATATATATATATATATATATATATACACGCAATTACCAATCAAAAAAAAAAGATAGCCATACAACTGTAAGATTCTTATATTCAGTATCCAGAATTAGTAAATAATCATTAATTTTTGTCTAGGAATCGAGGTGCGTATCAGTAAGTCAAAATATGGAAACGTATCATGGATACCTATCGATATGCACACTGCTGTACAAATTTGAGAGATGTTGGATGCATAGAGCAACATAACATGCGACATTAAGAGCTAATAAGGATTTTCAGAATCACCCAAAAAAGAATCACTGCAAATTGGCTTCATTTAAGTTGAATTGAAAGACTCACAAAAACGATAAAGGGCAGAAGACTGAAGACATAAACACTGCCAATAGACATATTTCAAGTGCAAAGAAAAAAATTAAGATGTTGCAAGAAGTTCAAATTTTCAAATAACAAAACTGGCCTAGCAACTAGAATAGCACAATTAAACTTCAAAGAGGTATAAAATAACAGGGTTTTCAGTAAATTTATCTTCTTAATTCCTTCATTCCAGGTTGTTTGAGGAGGATAGTGCAGTTACGATTGTTTTTCCTTTTTCTTTTTTGTGTCCTTAATGGTGATAGTTTGTGTTTGAGTTCAGCCAAGTGTTCAAGAAGAGATCTGGTGTGTTTGTCAAGAGAGGAGATATTGACATTGAGAAGGTTAAGTTGTCAAAATACTTACGCGCTCTCCTTCACAAATTGATAGGGATCACTGGGAATGCATTGGCATGGAGTTTTCAATGTGGACTTTGTTTTTGTGGATGCGTAATTTTCGTTATTGTTTAATCTGCAACTGCGAAAGCTTTATTTTTCCATGGTGTTCTGCACATGTTCTGCAAATGAGAATTCTCCGGCATAAATGTATACACTATTTTCAAAACTTTTAGAATACTTTGTGCATTATTCAATAAATATTATAACCTTCAAATTCTTACAAGGATTTGAAACTAAAAGCCAAAGTTATTTTAATGCAAAGATAAAATTTTAAAAAAATGATAAAGTCCAATAACCACAATTTTACTATCAAATGAGTTACCACAATGCATTACTTCCTAAAAATGGAGCTATGTTGCACTTATATGTATAAATATACATGTGGGGGAAAATTTCCCGGGTTCGGCACGTCAATAGCTTTTTGGCTGGTAGAGCAATCAAAATAACATTTATCTGTAAATAAGATTAAAAACAACAAAAGGAGAGGAGGCGGGTTCGCACCCTGAAACAACTCCGATGATAAAGTCGGTTACACGAGGAAAAAGGTAACTAATAAATCACAGAGGCACTGAAACACTGAGAGTTTAGAACACTGAGGTGAAATTAAGGCACTATATTCAGATATTCCTTGATCAATCCTAATGCACTAGGTTTCCGGGGTATTTATAGGTTAAGCTTGAGATGCCCATAGATGACCATTGATGACTTGGATGACCATGTCATAAGCTTGTCACTCATTACCAAATATGTCAGACATATTTGATGACGAACGCAACACACGCGGAAGCCTACAATCTCTAAGTCGGTTTGTGGGTCGAAAACCCACCTGAGGTGACTAGCAATAAATGTCAAGACAGTGCTTTCCACTTAACGTCAGAAACAAATGATCGCCTCCGGAGGATCAGCTCCTAAAAGTCGGTCTCGTTGTCGACATAAAGCGCGGGCTCGTTGTTCACAACAAGACGATACTGTTGCCTTGATGACTACGAGTTCGTTGTCTAAAGAACAAAGTTCTCGTTGTGAAGAACACAACGAGTTCGTTGTTATACACGCAACGAATACGTACTCAAAAACACATATAAGCTCGTATCAAACGTTTAACACCGAAAACATGCCTTATGCCACAACACAAGATTAAATTACGAATTTTATCCCTTACAATACATATATAACATTTTTTGTGGTAGTCATGAGAAAATATATAAATGAGGAAGGAATGGTACAACACACAAGGGTTCAAAAGAGAACCGGCAGAGAAAACAATAAAAACCAAAAAAACAGCCTACCCTATTAATGATGATCAAGAGATAACACACTGTCAAAATAGTGAGTACACCTCCAAACCATCATTATCCTTCATACTATAACACCATGTTGTGAGCAGTGTAGTCAAGGCAACGCCTAGGCGTTTTTGGGCATCAATTGCCTATGCGCCCCTCTAGGCGAGCGAAAGTCACTGGGCGACCGCCTACACCTAGGCATCTAGGCGTTGGGCGGTCGCCTAGGTGGTCCATAGAAAATTTCTTCTAAAAACCTATTTTAAGACCCTTTTTAAGCCCTCCTTTAAAACCCTATTTTTAAAATCCTATTTAAAACCTCTTTTGAACCATATTTTAAAAGGGCAGTGATTAGCCACCACGCATTTGACTATGTAGTTAAATGTCATGTCGACGTGTCCCTTTTAATACCCCTTTAACCATGATTAAGCTTAAGAAAATTAAGGTTAGTATTTTTGTTTTCTTTTCTTTTTAAAAACTAAGGTTAGATTGCTTAACCCTAGGGGTGAGTGAATCTTAACCACAGTTGATGGGTGTTAAAAAGGGGGACATGAACCAATGAAGACTGCACATTCCACTACATAGTGGAATGCGGCGTTAAGTTAAACATTTCTCATTTTAAAACTATCATTTAAACTCTTAAACCCTATTTTAAAACTTTCTTTTAAAGTCTAAAAGCACTATCTTAGGATATAGGTGGTGCATTTAAACTTTAAAAGCAACATCCAAAGTCAACACTCAAAACCACCTTAATATATATCTATATATATATATTTAATTATTTTTATCGCCTAGGCATCGTCTGGGTGTTGCCTAGGCAACGCCTCTCCTAGCCAGGCATTGCCTGGACACCTTGACTACACTGGTTGTGAGAAGCGGTGGGCTTCTCAACCAAACCCAGTCATGGGATGCAACAATTCAATAAAAAACTTGGCGGTTCCTCTCCTTCCATATTGACTAAGCTATCGCCCCTGAAAGTAGGGACCACAGCACTAACAGTGAAGCCTCGTACTTAACCGATAGGCTCTTTTTTGGTAGCTATTTCCTCGATTCACTATTTGTGAGTCCCTTGCAGTTCCAATTTTCTTGTTATTTATATAATCGCTGATTATGGGTAAATAAATAAGAAAAGTCTTGAAATGAGTGGGGGAGATCCAAACAACCCCCAGCCGCGAAAGGAAGTGACTTCATATGCCTAAAGCAAAGGAACAATGCAAAAGCAAATCATCCACCGATTCCACTACTTTGAAGCACATAAAAGTTAAAACAGCAGTTAGCCATCATCCACCTTCTAGTCTTCAAATGGTCATAAGTGAGGATCTTATCTAAATAAGTTGTCCAGAGGAAGAAGGATGCCTTTGGCGGAATTTCACAATTCCTAACAGCCCTGTAAAGGAAAGGGGAGACTAGACCTGACACACAAAGCCTAAAAAAATGATCACACTGAGAATTGAACCTTTTTGTCCCTAGACCATGATTGAACATCCCTGATAAGGGAGCAAGAGCGAGACAAGTTCAAGTGATTCAGGAGACGCAATAAATCTCCCATCGCCCAATCATTGAGATTACATCTCAATGACTCAATGTAGGGATCCACACAATGACGTTTGCCTCCCACTCCAAACATGATGTGACAAAGATATCTTTGTCTGAGGCAATCGGATACGTATTCCTAAACTCCTCATTGAGGTTGACTGCCCACATCACAGATCCTTCCAAAAATTGATTTCAGACCCACTTCCAACCTTAAGCCTAATGTGTTTAGAAAATGCCTACAATGTATTCATGATAGCCCGCCATGATCCCAAACCATAAGTCCCATTCAATGCTCTAGACTTCCACACAAATCTCAATTCATTTCACCCCATACTTAATGAAAATGACCCTCATCTATAAACATTCTTTTTCTTCCCCATAATGCCACAACCACTTTCCTAACAGAGCTTTATTGACCTCCCTAATGGACTACAAAGTAAAATTATGTCTCATAATGTCCAAAGAGTTAGTTTTTTCTTTAAATAAGTATGAATATGTCAGAGAAATCCCAAGTTTAGAAGCTAGATATGATATTGATATTGTTAAAATGTAGAACTGGTGAGATAGAAAAAGAAAAAAAAATGGAGTTAAAGAGGATATGTAAAATCATAGTTCAACCAACTTTGATAAGCATGGATTATAGAAAAAGTGAATTGAAATGTGTTAATATAGTGTTGTTGCTCTACCAAAAATGAAAAAATGAATTATTGTACAAAATAAATAAATATATAGATAGATTTATAGAATTAAATTAAATGTTTATTATATAATTATGTTCTAAGAATTAGCATATACAGGGGTGAAGCATCATCTTTGTATGTGTAGACAAACGCTCCAAAGGCACTCTTAGGATTAAAATATTTCTATAATTGGCAGTCTCATGCTCCCGCTCTCAGTTTTGCTCCCACTTCTGCTCCACACTCTGGCCAATTTCTATATGGGAAAAAGGCGTAAGAATACAAGGACTTACAGATAATTGGGATACAGGGAAAACCGTGATGATAGAAAGTTGGTCAATCCTATGGTCCATATGATGGTTTGGGAGGTGAAGTATATAAAAGAAGTGATGGTGGGGAACACGATATAACTTTCTCTAATGGGAAATTAAGTCCTCATAGCAAGAAGGGGATTCTCATTGCTAATAAGGCTGTTTAATATAGTGAACGAAAGGGGAAATCAAGGTAGTCCATATTCACGGTATATGAAACTTCATACAGTTATATGGGACATGGATATTTTTAACAGGAATTGGAATCCTAAATTGTAAATGCATCACCTGGCCTTACTATAGGGGACCAAAATGAATGAAATTATTCTTACCTGGGAAAGGCTTCGTATACAAAATTATGAATATATAACTTTCAATAGGCCTATAAATGGTAGGGAGGCGGACTCAATATGGTCTCATGGGAGAATAGGACTTGAAGATAGAATGTTGGAGATTTTAGAAGCACAATTTGGGTAGAAATGGGAAACTTATTCTATGGTATGAGAGGGTGGTGATGAAAATCAACAGAAGTCAAGCAAAAGGGTCCTCGTAAATCTTAAGCAAAAGAGGGATTCTCAGGAAACCTTTTATTCCCTTGGTTAGACCATCATCGTCACAAGCATTAAGGGTGTGGTTTTTTTTGGGGAATAAAAGCTAGGGTTAGGCAGACCCCGACCTGCATTAAAGAAGCATGAGAGAATTACATAAGCACAAAAGTACGACCAGAACGGAGAGGTAGGACTCGGATGGTAGTGTTGGAGTGGGCAGGTTTATGGGTCAATGGGGATGATCTTCGAGCGTTGTTGGGTTAACAGCTGGGATTGTGGGTCCTAGGTTAGGAGGCAGGTTGTTGTATTTGTGTTTTGGTGCTTTCGAGTTTATTTCCTTATAAACTCCGTGTTGGCGCCTCTGCTTTTGCCTGTATCCTTGGTTGATTTTATTATATTTTGGCTTTTACCGATCAAAAAAAAAAAAAGTACGACCAGAACGGTCCTCGTTTACAATTTGACTTAGTCTCGCTGGCAACTCGTGGATATTAAGGGTGTGGTTTTTGTTCTTGGTGGGTAAGCTTTTCTTATTCAGGACTAGAAAATTTTTTGTACATGTGATTGCCCAATGTCCAATAAAGGGCACAAAAGAAATAAGCATTATCAAGCAATAATTACCTTTTTTTTCCTTTGAAAGAAGTCTTTAATGTGGGTGATGCTCGTTCAAATACTTGCCGGACCTTGTTTGGCGGTGACAAATCTAGGCAAAGTTGGATGAATCTGCTAGAGTGGGACCCCAAGCTTCTAAAGATGAATCAACTGGAGTGAATGGTTTCATCAATCCAAGGACTGGCCAGAGAGAGAAATTTGAGTTAGAGGACAATGTAATAACGAAAATTTAGGTTTTTCTATAAAGAGGGATGTCATGGTCATATTGGGGTGGTTGATAGCCATACTTCTCATTCTATGTACATAAGCAGAGGGAGGTCAGTCGGCCACTCTTTTCAAATAAGTAGCTGTAATTTGATTAGAGAAAAAAGAGCAAATCACACATACAAAAGGCGGGGCTCACAGTTATCCTCGTGTCCTTAAGTCCTTGAGAATATATGACAAAAGATAGGAGGTTAGCACTATGCAATCAGTCACTGCTCGGAAAAACCCTGACTTATCATTTTAAAAAATGTGCATAATTCTTTCCTTTCATATGCACCAGCAAATTGCAAAAAAAGCATCATCCGAAAAAACCTTGACGTGTTTTCCAAACATTCCTTGTAGCCATCCAGAATTGAGGTCCATAATAATTCTTCGAATGGTCGTGCAACTCTGGTGAGGCAAAGAGAGTGGTGCCGAATCTTCAATGTGGTTTCACAATGCAAAAGGGAGGTGATATACTACTCACCTTGAATTTTACACATGTAGCATATGTTTGGCAGGAATCATTTTCTACTAATGAGATGACCACTTTGATAATTCACATGAAAAATGTCACTTTTAGAGGAATGGACTATGGAGATGCTCCGAATGCTGACTATCGATGAACCAGCTTCTTTTTATAAAAACAAAAGATCTCACGGAAAAAACTCCTTGCCTACCACATTTCCAAACAACATTCATACCTAGAGAATCTTCAGAGACACTAGCCTGCTTCAATCTGGAAAATAAGCTGGATAAAAACTTGAATTCTAGTCATTGGTGTTCTACTTAAAACTTAGGGCCCACAAAGACCTATCCTGGCACCATGTCAAGCATTTCTCCACCACATCATCTCTCGCCGCACCAAATATCTTTCCAAACAATGAGAGCAGATTTGGGAAGCATCTTAGGTTTCTTATTCAGAATATCTAGCTTTGGGGACTATAGACTCAACCTTATTGGTGACTAATCCGATCAGGTGATGCAGTTTAGCAAGATGATGGGTCTCTCTTTGATAGGAGGAGGGGGAACATGATCAATTTTTTTTAGAGATTGGAAAATATTCAGCAAAGGTCTGAGTAGAATGCTGCAAATTCGGAAGCTTGTGTCGATGAAAGGAGACCAAGGGAGCTTAAAATTTTACTGGATTGAGATGACAAAGACAAGGTGTTGCCGTGTTGGAAGGTCTTGATGAGAGGGTTTGAGCCTTGAGGTCTAATGAGGGTGGGCAAACAGAAGCATGTTTGGAAGGAAATTTTTCTAAACAAGCCTGTGGGGTGTCAATGAAGGATGTAGGCGTGTCAAAGTTAATTAATTCATCCTTTGACAGTGGGGTCCTTAATGTTGTTTGGGCAAGTTTTGAGTAGAGAATGGCAAATTAGGAAATGTTTCTTGAGCTTGGGAGTGCTTTTGCCTCCTCTGTAATTTTTGTTATGTATTCAGAAACGTATCACTATGGATAAAATAAAATAAAAATGACATAACAAAGAGTCTCCATGAACCCCGAAATTCTCAGGAAAACACAGCATGGAAGTCAGGCAGACAAACAGCATACCACAATCATCATCGTCATCAGTATCCCAGTAAAGGGGTGAAGTCGATGGGGTTCCATTCTCCACCTGCTCACAGGACCGCCATTCTGCCAGAGCTTCCCCGGATTGGCAGCGCTGCTGACTCGATATCCCATCGGATGATCTCCCAACCCCGGAGTCCTCACTTGTACTCCCAGCCATAACCCACTCCAGCAATCTTGACTCGACAACCCTTCACCTGAACCAACTAGATAATAGTAATAATCAGAATTTTAAGAAAAAAAAAAAACAAATGTAGAAAATATAATTCCCAATTACTCCAATGCAAACAACCAAACTTTAACACACACAAAAAATTTACAAAAAAATCTCCACATTCCAAGCCTTATTTTCACAAACCCCAAAATCAATAATAAAAATATCTCTAATGTGTCCATCTTTCAAGCTAAAAACGCAAAATGAGAATGTCAATTGGTGTAAAGAAAAACACGAACCGTTTCCATTTTCCAAGTGAAAAATCTGCTCAGCCCGAAAATCGAAACTCCTAATCCATTTCCGTATTTCTCTTCAATAACAGATTCAAAATCCCAATACAGTCATATATCCCATCAGAAAAACCCTCAACCCCATCTGTTAAAACTCTCAGAAGTCAGAACCAAAAACCCACGTCCCAAAACCGATTTCCAAAAATAAAAACCTTAAAATACAAAAAAAATCAACCTCAACAGAAATCAAATATATTAAATTTTTTAAAAGAACAAATAACTACAAACCCATCTTCATGAACCCAAATCCATGCAACCCACATCGAAAAATACCTGATAATTCCAACTCCGACAAAGTAGAATCGCAGAGAAAATCCCAAAAACCCAAAACCCAATAATAACACATAAATAGAAAATGAGAAAAAATTAAATATCCAACATGTCAAGAGAATAGGTAAAATGTGAATGGGAGATAAAACAGAAGGTTAGGTTTTTGAGATCAAATGGAATAAATACCTTTGATGAGTAACAGAGCACGTTAATGGCGAGAGGCAGCCGTTTTTTCTCCGCGTCGGACGAGAAAACAGAAAAGGGAGAAGAGATTGGGTCGGAATGGCAGCTTAGGCTGAAAAATATAAATTATATATATACATCTCCTCTAATGTTGTAATGAGGGGTTAAAATGTTTGTTGATTTTTTTATAATATTCATCCAATTGTATGGCATCTTATAGTTAGTAAGGATGTTTTTCTACTTTTCCTATTTCTTTTAGTTAGGGGTGGGTGAATCCTAACCACAGTTAAGGAATATTAAAAGGGAAACATGGTGACTTTAGAGGCGTAACCAGACTCCTTCCTCTCTTGGCAAAACAATACAAAAGAACATCTCACCAAGGCCTTGTCTACCCCCTTTCTTTATTATACCCAAAATACGCCTAAAGCATTTTGATTCTCAAAATGTCTCTACATCATATTTCTATAACCAATTTGTCTCTTACAATTTTTTTCATAGAAGATATTCAAAATGTCCCTCAAGTTTCCATATCCAAAATATTCTTAATTTTTTTTTTCAAATGTCCTTACTAGGTCCTTTGTCCCTGTCTGTCCCCTCTCTCTCACACATGTCGCCACTGGTCTCGGCTCTTTGGTCCGATAGAGCTTTCGAACAAATGTATATATATATGACAATAGAAATAAATCGAGTTAAATTTAATCAACGTGGCATTAAATAAACCAAGTACATATGGAGAATGATCGTTATACATATACATATATGTGTGTGTGTGATTGTGCTTGCACCTGTGTGTATAAGCACAAGTGCCATGTCAGGCTCTACTTGGTCTTTACTAAGACCAACCCTCAAGTAAGCGGGCATTATAAAACCAGATTGAACTCAGCCATCCCTCCAAAAAAATCCTCATTTTCTGCAAGCCAAATATGGGCGGAGATCAGTGCCTAATGTTGTACATTTAGGCACCTAAAAGTACACTTGTTAGCTACGTATGACTAATTTTTTGTAGTTTTTAATTACAATTTGTTGTTTTCAAGACCAATGAGAGAAATACCATAATTCTCAAATGATGAGAGTTTTCAAGAACTTAGAAGAGCCCAGGTGATGAATGAACCGAAGAAAACATGAAAATAAACAGATCAAATTAAAGTGCACTGTCACAAACAACCCGAGCGCAAGTATCCACCGCCCGAGTGGTGGCCTAAACCACCCGATCAAACAGGTCAAGATAAACCTCAATTTTCTTGATGCTATCACGCAAGTTCCGACTTATGCAAAATTTTAAAAGACTTGTGCACTCAAAAACGTAAATTTATGACACATGTGTCCAAGAAAGTCCTTATTGAGCAGGTGAACTCCATTTTGCAACATTTCACCCCTTTTAAATTCAAAGATCTGGGTGTCCCTACAATTTCTCATGTCATTAGAGATCACTCCATTGAGAGGGCTCTCCTTGATTTAGGAGCGAGTGTGAACTTGCTCCCCTTCTCAGTGTATGAGCAACTCGGTTTAGGAGAGTTTCACCCCACTTTGGTCATTTTGCAATTAGCAGACAAATTTGTTAAAATGCCTTGTGGGGTGATTGAAGATGTGCTAATCAATGTCAACAAATTCTATTTCCCTGTTGACTTCCTCATCCTTGATATGGAACCAATTCATAATCCAAAAAGGCAAATCCTTGTCATCCTAGGTCTCCATTTTCTGACTACTGTCAATGCTTGTATTAATTGTATAATTGGGGTAATGGAAGTGTCTTTTGGAAATATAAAAGTCCGGTTGAATATTTTAAATGCTTCCAATCAACCACTGGAAAAGGAAGAGTGTTTCTTGATTGATACGATTAATGAGCTAGTAGAAGATGCCCTTCCTGATATCTTGACTTAAAATCCATTCGAGGCATGCTTAGCTCATTTTGGTTTTGAAAACTTTGACATTGAGAAGTTCATAGAAGAGTTCGATTATTTGCTTGATTATACACCTCTTATGGATTTCCCACCATTGAATGCTAGAGAGAAACCCTTGTCGGCCACCTCTAACATATCAGTTATTCCCCCCATTAAGACCCCTCTAAGAATTGAGTTAAAGCCACTCCCGGTGACCTCAAGCATGCCCTCCTAGGCCATGAGGACACTCTTTCGGTCATAATTACCTCTAATCTAATTACTGAGTAGTATAGTAAATCGATAAATGTGCTGAAATGTATGAGGAAACTATGGGGGAGACAACTGTGGATTTGAAGGGAATCGACCTCTCCGTTGACATACATCGCATTCATCTCAAAGAGAATGCAATGCATTTGCGAGAAATGCAACGGAGGTTGAAATTCAAGACCATAGGGATAGGCATTTACTCAAGGTTAATGCCCAATAATTAATGTAACGACCCCAAAACCCCACCTTGGTCATAATGGGACTTTGGGTCCGCTACATTACTTATCATTGATTAACCTCCATAGCAATAAGGCAGGACTAAAAGATAATTCTCCCAAGATAGCAACTATAAAATTTCTTTCCATAAAAACCTCTCATCTGATATATAATAAACCGATAATAATCCAATTTCATAAACATAAACATAAAATGAAATAACAATGAGCAGTCTAAGCGACATCCTAAAAACAACATAAGTCTAAAACAAAACAACTCATAAAATAAACTACGATCTACTAGTAGGGATAACTATCAACATCTCTGGCTCTCTCCTCTAGAAGCTCACCTACATCTCCTTCTTCAAAGTACTCATCTTCCACCTAAGGAGTTGCTACTTGATCTTGTGCTATACTTGTACGACAATAACAGGTCGACTGAGCATTGAATACTCAGCGAATATCCAAACTAACCAACAATAGCACATGCATATATCCAATATCCAAATCATGTAACGATTGTAAAGTCAATAGCAATTTAATATAACATGAACATAATCAGAGTGTGAAAACATGTGAACATCATGACTTAGCTTGACTTATGTACTTGTGTGACTCTTTGACTTGTAACTCTTGAACTTGTACTATGAATGTAATGCATGTTTGTTTTCCCATAAAAATAGTTAACGGGGTATTTGTATTTAGATCCATGGAGGTGCATCGATAGAAGCGTAAGCCCCTAGATCTCTTAGATCCCAAATGTTCATGATAATTATCCAGGACTTGAAATCTTATCTATGGAGAGTATTAACGAATACCGAAGCTACTTGAATTTCAGGGTCCTTGTAAAAATCATGTAGTGTCTTTGTCATTGTACTTGTAATTCAGTGTCCAGATTCCTTATACTTATACTTATACTTGTCATTGTTCTTGTAATTCAATATCCAATGTCCGTGTCATGCTCGTGAACCTATGAGACTTGTAAACTACCACACATGTAAACTTGTGCTTGCGTGTCATGATTAACATCTAAATTCGGTTATTACTTAGATTTCATATTCCGTTAAGAAACTCCGTTAGGTTATATCTACCTAGTTAGAAAATTCTCGACATGGAGGACTTCTGCTAAGTATTGGCCTACCTGAATATCAATCACCGTGCAACTTGAATAAACATAAATTTATCAAAACATACTTCATATCTTGGTATATTCATGCTAACATTTCTAAGCATAATTCACCATAGCATATCTTATTATACTCATACAAGCCTTTCAATATCATCACTTTCCATACTTAGTGTTCTTAGGCATTTCAACAAACACATACAATGCACTAATCATGTATACAATGCCCTTCCCATTTTCACCTTCTAAAACCATATCACTACTCATTCATAAATCACATTCATTCATAAACCACATTCATCCCTTCTAAACCCAATACCAATCCACACTTTCATAATCCATCCCTTTTCCATTTTAGCTCATTCACCGTCATTTCCATACATCCATAATCCATAGGTATAATCCATAATTCAATCTAAGCTTTAGCGTACAAATCCATCTATATCATTAATTAACATGCAAATCCATACGCATTCATCATTTATCATAATAGATCAATAATCATAATAATGTAAGAGTTAGATAAGTGAAGATATCAATCTCAAATCTCATTTCAATTATTTAATTCGTCCATAATCACGTAGATCTCTTAATAATTCATAAATATTATTATCTAAACATACAAAACATCTTAATAGGGTCGAGTTAGAAGGGATATCGACCTTAGGGATCCTTCTCTTGGATCAAAATCGCAAGATGAAGCTCCTTGAAGCTCTGGGTTTGATTTTCAAGCTAATCTTCTTCCTCTTTAAGCAAAACTCTTATTTTCAAAGCTAAAACTCTCTTAAAACCCTAGGTTTCCTCTCTTCATGTGTCAAATTAGGTTAGAAATTGTCAGGATATTCTAAAACCTCAAAATAAGACCCCTTTTTATAGTCTCAATGGTTAAAAACCCTAAAATCTGCGCTTTTAACAAAACAGGGTCGTGTATTAATGATCGATCATCGGTTTGAATGATCGATCATCCAAATTCCAGTAAACTATCTAGATTTTTGGGTTACGGGGGATCGATCGTCCAAATTCCAGTGAGCAGACTTGTTTTTTATGTTTGGTATTTTGACCATAACTTTTGACTCGTATCGGATTTTGACAATTCAACTTTCGTTTGACTCGTTATTCAAAGGGAAACAATTTTGTATCTAATTGACAAATCATAATTCTGAGTTTTTAATTATCCGAATGGGCTCTAAAGTTGACTGATCTGTAATGAATTATAGTAGACCAAAATTTCAGCAGACCCGACTTCGGAAATCCAACATTTGACTTAATCTCGACTCAAAATCTAGAAATAGGATAAACATGAACATTAAATAAGGTTTCGATATCTTTCAAATGGTTCAAAAAATCACTTGATTCCGATCAACAATGATAAAACTAAAGCTTCCTAAAGTTGAGGGTACGTTAATGCATCCCTCTCTTTACAATTTTGATTATGCCTTTATCACACCACACCATTTAGATATAATTACATATGCATAAAACATGATAAAAGATTAAACTACCTTTATTAAACAATATAGAAACAGGGATTTTAGATTTGGGTCTCTACAATTAAAGCCTTATGTGTGAATGAGGAGTTAATCGAGTCCATCGAGTTGGTAGACCCCGTCTATTTGGATGAGTGAGATTGCATCACGTATGTCTAAAGACAATAAACTTAGCACTTCTTAGGAGGCAACCCAACATCTTTTGTACCATTTTCTCAGGATTTTTGATTAGTCTTTTAGTTTTAGGAGTTCCAGTTTGATGTGAAGTAAAACACACCCCTCCATCGTGGTCACTATATGTTTGTGGATTCGTGAGACTTCACTGTGCTCACCTATCTAGTTTACATTGTCACTCACCCAGCTTAGTGTAGTTTGGGACCTCTCAGAATCTTTTTAGGGTAGGCAGGAGGGAAAGTATTTCCCGGATTGTGAGTCCGCATCTATAAAATCCTGAGATGATGTTCTTGGTGAACTGACTGTAGAGGAGTTGTCGAACCTCCGAATAAACTGCTTGCAAAGGCATGAATCCATGAATCTCTGGAATGAGTGATGTTTTGAATTTCCTTAAAATATATATATATATACATTGTCAGTTCTCTATGAGAACTCACTGTCCCAAACCGCTCGGGCGGCCATTAGGGGCGCCCGAGTGGTCATCTTATATTAAATTTTTTTTAAAAAAATGTGAAACACCTTGTTCTTTTTTGAATTGTTCTTTATTGTCATTTGCTTTATGAACTTGATTTTGATTTGATAACTTTGCTCGTGTTTTATTTATCAAATTTTCTAGCATTATCCATTCTTTTGTTGGCAACATGGCTACTAACATCTTTAAAGGTTCGGTTTCAACGAAGTTTGGGGGTTGTGTTTATGTGTTATTTCTTAATCCCCATTTTCATTGATTGATGTTTTGTTTCCGGCATTCATCAAACGAGATAATATTGTTCTTGTTCTCATTTGTGCTTCTTGCATTCTATTTTACATTGAGGACAACGTATAGTTTAAGTTTGGGGGTGTAATAAATTGAATTACAATGGTGACTGTGTAAAAATCCAAGGATATCAGGTATATTAGGATACTTTTTCCAAGTGATGAAGAGTTCGTAACTATAGAATATCGTGACATGTTGATCATAATTCAATTTTTATTGATGAGTTTAAATTCGAAAGCACATGATCACACAATTAGCGAATATAATTATTATTCGAACCATTAATGCTTGAATAATAAATTAGTCATTAGTACACGTTGAACAATACATGAACACTCAAACATTTGTTTTGTGGGGCTTAAAACTTAGTCATCTTAATCTATATTATTGTTATCTCATGCGGAATTAAATGACCTAAAAATTGATCATAACTTATCTATTATATATATTTTTAAAAAATAGTAAAAAGACAACCTGACCAAGCGTTATACCAAGTAACCAGGCCTCTTGGCTTAGTAAGCAATGAGTGTTCACGTCAAACAGTTAAAGTTTTGGAATCGATAAAAGTCTGTGTGTGACTAGTTTAAGTCTAAAGCCTATTTGAATCGATTTGATAAGTCCTTAGGGGTGTCTTGGCACCTAGTGCCCTAAAGCCTTCTGGTTTTGAAGTCATTGGCTTAATACTCGCTATACGGGTTGCCTAGAAAGCTTAATGAACTTAATCATTGCACAATACACACATTAAAAAAAAATGTTTAAATCTCATGATTGGTAAGTTAAATGCCTCGAGTTGTTCAAATTGATAGCGGTTCTGATAACTTGTGGGATAACATAATATGTGTTTTGAAGCAAAATTTAGGCCACGTATTCTAATGTCAGTTCACTACACAGCAAATAAACTAATGACAATTATGTGAATTAGTATAAAGTGTCACGACCCAAAACACCATAGGAGTTCGGGATACTTTGACTCGTGATTTGCAATATCTGAGACTAAACCATCCTGTAAAATGTATACAAGGCATGAAAAATAGTGAACCTAAAAATTTATTATATATAAAAGTTCTTCAAAGCGTTAACATAAATACAAGACTGAATAAAAATTACGATATGTACACAAGGTCCAACACTTGAGTTACCAACACAAGTCTATATGAAAATCCTCAAAACGAAATCTAAAAATCCATGTCTCTCTCACTTAACCCAACCATAAGGCCACATGTCGAGGCCCCTAACATTTGGATGTTGATCTCAATCAAGCTCCTGCTCTTAATGAACCTCCTTAACCCATGACTCTGGAGCACGTTCATCCAACCTGGAACCTGCCGAAATAACAGTTGGGCTGAGTATTGAATACTCAGCGTATACACACCACTAACTAACCGTGTTACAATACATTAGCATGCCATACAAGATACAGTTCATCATAACATACACAAAATCAGAGTGCGGAAGTTAAGACAAGATAACAATTGCATAATCTCGAAAATCATACTTTAAGTTTATGCTTAACAAAACGTAATTCCAATATCTTGTGAGTCTTGTAAGTCCCTTATGCTTCTTATGAATATTGTGGGTTCCTTGTGCATCTTATGAGATTCTTAGCTTATGAGATCATTCTTTTCACTTGTCTTGTACTTACTTTGAGATGGATGCTAATACCCGTACCTGGTCATAGTATATTAGCATCCTCTCTTGCTTTCTTGTTAACTTGCTTATGAGTTTCTTATGAACTTGCTTGCATGAAAATAGATGATAGTGCCCATACTTGATCTTAGTATACTAAACATCATTTCTTACTTATCTTTGAAACAGATACTGGTGCCTATACCTAGTCATAGTACACTAACATTCTTTCATATTTTTTATTCTTGTTTGGAGACAGATACTAGTACCCATACTTGGTCTTAGTATACTAGTATCCTCTCATATTTGTTTGGAAACAAATGTTAATGCCCGTACCTAGTCTTAATACATTAAAATAATTTATTACTTATCTTGGAAACATATACTAGTGCCCGTACCTGGTCTTAGTACACTAGCATAATTTCTTACTTATCTTGGAAACATATACTAGTGCCCGTACCTGGTCTTAGTATACTAGCATACTTTTATATTCTTCATTTTACTTTGAGACAGATGCTAGTACCCATACCTAGTCTTAGTATACCAGCATCCTCTCATACTTACATGGGAACAGATGTTAGTGCCCGTACCTAGTCTCAATACACTAACATCCTTCCATATACTTGTGAGCTTCCTCTTATGAGCATTTTCTTCTTGTCTTATAAGCTTTCATTTGTTCCTTATTAGTTTTATTTTATTTCCTTAAGAACATTCTTATGAGCCTTTTCTTATGGGTTTTACTTAGAATTGTACTTATGAGTTTTTGCTTTCTTCTTGTCTTATGAACTTTCTTTTCCTTTTCATACACGTCATACATGTTCACAAAGTGCTTGTACGCTTTATCAAGTACTTATGAGCAATGGTGATAGACATAGAAAACACTTAAACATCAATATATACATACTCATGAAATTTGATGCATAATAATGGCATACGAATACATGGTTTAAAATCCCCAATATCACCCCAAAATCATGCTCGTATCAAATCATCAAAGGCATGTACGTGCATAGAGTCCTTGTTTGCATCATAGTAACTTAAAATTTTTAATCTTAACATAGAAGGCTTATAATCATTATGATAGTCAAAAAAAGCTTTTAATCATGGAATCGATATCATGAAACATCATTCATAGTGGTATTATAGCAAGAACATGACTCATTAGCCTAAATCCATCAAGAACATACCTTAAAAATCATGGTTTTCATAAAGAATTCATAACAAGCTAGAGAGTAGGATGTATCTACTCTCTTTTCATCAAAACTCATCCCTTCATCCTTACTTAGCATAATGAAATCCTATCAAAACCATTTGGAGAGTGTATTCACGCTCTCTTTATCAACACTCATCCCTTTTTATCCTTCTTAAGCAAAATCAACATCAAAACATATCATGCAAGAATGAATTGTAATAAAGCTAGTGAATAGAGTATATCTACACTCTTTTTCTTAAAACCCCTAACATCTCATATTCCTTTTCATAGGTTTTCAGCATAACCTTTCATTAATTCAATAGATGAATCATAACATGGAGAGCTAGTAGAAAGTATCTACCTTGCTTGGGATTGAATCCTTGTGGCTTTGTGTGTGAGGAACACCTTGGCTTGCAAGACCCTTGCCTCCCTTTTTGATCTTGAGAAGATGGGGTTGAGATTTGGGGTTTCACCCTTGATCTCGAGAAACTCCACTCAAAACCCTAGCCTTTTATCCATTTCCTTCTTCTCTAAACTCTCTCAATTCTTCCCAAACTTATGCCTTAAGGGTTTATGAAACTCTCCCCCACGAATTTGGGGATTTATAGACAAAGGGGGTAGTCAAAAGACCACCCTACCCTTAAAAAAATAGTGTAACAAGCCCAAATGGGCAAAACCTCAGGAGCCTGGTCGACCGGCTAGGAGGGGCGGTCGACCGGCCAGGCATAAAACCCTAATGTTTTCCCCATTTTGGCCATTTTTGGGGACAGACGGTCGATTAGCCATGAGGGGCGGTCAACCGACTATTTGCAGAATTTTGCCATTTTCCCATTTCTTTCTCATTTTTCTTACTTAGAGTGTTTTCACTCCTCCCTTAACTCACTTGGAGTGTTTCCACTCTTTTTTCTTAGCTTTAACACCCCACAACACATATATATCTTGATCCCAACTCTTTCATTCATTCATTACACAACCATTTTCATAGAAGGCCCATTTTGGCCAAAAAGTCACTATTCGCCAACTAGGAACTTGAGTTCCGGGGTTCTAAATTCACTTAGGTTATTTTATACCCTATGCTTTTAGATACTTTGAGTATTCTTATACCCTTGTTTTGAGACTCAACATACATACGTAAGCCCTCGCTTTACTTTCCTCAAACCAAGGACCCATGGAAGGCTTCAGGCCTTTAAATACACTATGTAAGTGCACTATTCATTGCCCTCTTCACATGAACAACTAACCCAAATTCCGGGGCTCTACATAAAGGTTTGAATTTTGATTGAAATTGAATGAAAGTGCGATTATGAAGATTTGAATCTTTAAACTTCTTAATAACTTGAGAATTACGTCTTTCATCTTATAATTATCTTATCACTACATGTTCTAACAATTGTTTGAGTTTGGAAGTCCTGATTGAGCATTTTTGCAGGATTGGATGTTAGTGATGATATTTGTGGGTATCGCCTCTGGTAAACCCTTACAAGACTATAACTTGTCCTCTAGGGACACCTAGAGGTTTAAAGGCTTGTTCCATATGTTGAATGCAATTTTGAATCCTACGAAAGTAGATGTAGACTAGTTTTATTTATTTATTTATTTGCATTGCTAGAGGACTAGCAAAGTGTAAGTTTTGGGATGTAATCAGTGCATAATGTTGCATATTTAGGCACTCGAAAGTACACTTGTTAGCTATATCCTTATGACTTAATTTTTGTAGTTTTTAATTACAATTTGTTGTTTTCATTGTTTTAGGGATCAAGGGGATAAAATACCATAACTCTAAAATGATGAAAGCTTTTCAAGAACTTAAAAGAGCCCAAACGATGAAATAATTGAAGAAAACAGGGAAAAAAAAACAAAGCAAACGTGTACTGCCACAAACCGCCTGAGTGCAAGTATCTACCGCCTGAGCGGTGGCCTAAACCACCTGAGCGCAAGGTAGCTCCACCCAAGCGGAAGACCGTAATTTTAATTTTCCGGAAAATTTTATTTTGATACCTTACTTGCTACCTTATAAAAGGAAAAAGGTTTCATGAGTTCCAATGACGATTTTTATCAGATAAAGATATTGGATTAAAGTTTTGGAAGGTCTTGGAGCATGGAATCTTCACCATCCATGGCGGCTACTCCTTCTCCCATGATCAACTAATCTCTCATCTAGGGTTTCAATGAAACCCTAACAAAGTAACTATGATTTAGTTGTTTTGTTTTAGGGTTTTATTATTTGTAAACGATGATTTCATGACTTGAGGATTGTTTTGACAATCGATTTTAATGTTTATATTCAATCTTAATAAAGTTCTTCATTGTCTTACAAATTCTTCTTTTTGATTACGATTCAATTCATATTTAATTTATGTAATTTTATATATAAATGTTTATGCAGTGAGATTTATTATACAAGTAGTTAAATATTAAGATGATCAATGTCTAGGGAAGATGAATCGTGCTATAACCTTAGGTTAATTAAGTTAGTGTGGACGATTCGTGCCACCCAATGATAGGTCATGCCTAAGATTTAAGTATTTGACCTTCTTGATGATTTAAATTAAGACCTGTAGTCTCAATTAATTGTAATCGAGTACAAATAATTATACCTTGATTAAATACATTAATATATCATGGTGAGGAGGCTAGTGGTAGATTTGATGCCCTAGATCTCTTTGTCCTGACTTTCATATCAATTTTAATTGTTTTTGGCATTTAGAATAATTTTAGGATTTTTAATTACAAACCAAACCCCTTGTGTTCACCATTAAATATAAATCAATATTTATAATTAAGCAAAGTAACCAGCGCAATCTTCGTGGTTTGACACCCTCAATACTTGTCATTATTATCTGGAATTAGTGTTGTTACGAGGTAACGATCATAATCGATCAGGCGGTGCCAAATTGACAATCCTACTTGTAAGGTAGATAGAGAGAGGGGCAGTAGACTGTAAAGGAGCTGTTGCGACTTGTAAGATTTGAAAGTGAGACAAGCAGCTAGAGTGAACTATTTAAGCCAGTAGATTGTTGAGGACGTAGATATATGAGAGTTGAGTTGTTGAGGTGAATGAGAGAGAGAGAGGGTTGAGAGTATATACAATAGAGGTCATCATAGTAAAATTGTTACCATGCCCTCATTATCAATTTGTTAGAGAGGGTTGGTGAGGGTATGAATGTAACTTTATGACATTTAGTATTGTAATATGAACAATATACCTTATTTATAATATATTATGGGAGGGATGATCCGGACTTGACAAGGGCCTATATATACTTTATAGCCCTCATGTAAGAGGGCTAATATATATTTTGGGCCTTACCCAGCCCTCAAGTTGTAGGAGCAAAAAAGTCTCCCATTTAAATTGCCTTGGAGGGTCGGGCTAGGTACCCTCATTGGAAGACCGAGTTGACAGCCGAAAAAAGTTTTTGTTTTTTGGATTGATGAGGAAATGATTATAGGAGCTACAAAGGATCATACAGATAAACCAACAACAAAATAAATACAACGCAAAGTCACAAGGTTTCTGGGTCGAAGGGGAATGAACTCCGAGGTCTAACAAAATCAAAAGTTGATCAGATGACAACTCCCATCCTGGTTATGGATGCTTAGAATGCTCTCCTAGCTAGGCGATGGGCCTCAACGTTGCCCTCTCGACGAATGTGAGTGATTTTGCTATTTTGAAACGATGATAGTAAAAGGCAAACATCCAATGTAACAACAGACGCTTCAAAAGGAATAGAGGAATTCCTCCCTTGAAGAAAGTAGACCAAAAACCATGGAATCATATTTCAGCTAAACTTTGCTCCCCTGTTGTCTTTAGCAAGAACAACACTTGGCCTCAAAGATATGATCTTAGATATAGTAGCATTACTTCCATGAATAAGTCTTGTGGAAGTAGCAATCAGGAGATGTACTTCCTTGTCATTCCCAATAAGTAAAAGCTCCTCATGAGGTGGGCATGCTGACCCAAAAATTGACCTCAACAACCTTATATAGGTGGTTGCTACCCAATAGGCAAGATGGTTTTGAACCCTTGCCCAGCCTTATGTAGGTGTTCGCTACAAGATGGTTTTGAACCCTTGGGGCATAGTAGGAGTTTTCCATTAGGGGCAGGGTCTGTATAGGGGCGGGTCACTTCCAATTTTTCAAAATAGTTCTTAACCTCATCCATGCCCTGTCCCGTTAAGCACTAGATGGGTCGGGTCAGAACTATGTTTCATACTATAAATACTATAATGAGATAATTTTAATATTAAATTATGGGTAAAATTGTGACTTGACATTATAAGCGAGGCGGCCTAAACCATCCCCGGCCCGAACACGACTCAGGTTTAATATCTCATTTCCAAACCTGCTTTTACCCCGTTTAAAAGCTCTTCAAACCCATCCCAATAGGGGCGGGGTGGGTTACCAGATTGAACCCATTGCCATCCCTAGTCTTAGCATGCTTGTAGAATTTGTTACATTTTAATGACGTATAGTTATTAAGTTATGTATTTAATATATAGTCCGTAAATATTGGTGTGCCCCTAACGGTCTAAAAAAGGGAACAAATCCAATGTGGTATTTAGCGTGGCCTTCCTTATGTTCTTCTTGAAGGTTCAAATGTCAAAATCTCTTGACTCGTACGTGTACGGATTTTACAGTTGTAATACAAGAGCATAAGGGAAGACCACACCAAATTTCACAGACGAAATGGTTATAAGGGACCCAAAAAAAAAAAAAAAAAGTACGGAGATATGCTTACAGGAGGTAGCCGGTCAGCCCGGTCCCGAATCCCAGGAGAAGGATAGACAAGTGGGTGGTCGGCTAAGGTAACCGACCGTACTACATGTACGTTTGAAGATTCGAGCGAGCGATGAGATTCTGCGTCTCACTGGTCACGAAGCTCCGTAGCGTTCCAGAATCCTGCATCTCACTCCACCATGACGTCTAAGGTACCCCGATTGCTCTCACTAATCTGTCTTCTCAGTTCCGCGATTTCGTTTTTTCAAAAAAAATAAAATATATATGTATATATATATTATCGATCACTGTTCTTTGCTCCTATGGTTTGAATGTCAGGAATCTAGGGTTTTTTTAAACATTAAACTCCTTGGTGGAAAGACACCACTTCCGTTATGAAATGAGAATTTTAATTTGTAATGAACTGAGGAAAAAACTGATGCAACCAAAGTATTAGGCATAAATATGAAGATTTCCAGGACCGATGCAATGAAACTGAGAAAGATATTGGGAAAAGAGGTCCTCGATCTTTCTACTCCATTGGGAGGGAGGGACCAAGAATTAGTCACCAGCGGAGAGGTGTCATATATATATTTTATTTTTAAATTTTATTTTAGCATTCGATCGACGTGATTTGAAGCTTATAAGGAAGATTTGTTTGAAGTTTGCAATATATATCTTTAGTTTGGGCTCAAAATGATGCTAGGATCTTGATTATAGGTTTTGTTTTGTTTGTTGTTAGTTACTATTTTTTTGGGGGGTTGGGGTGGATTATAATTTATAAGGGTAGTTGGATGAGATCTCATCCTTAGGAAGATAATAATGTAATATTTTTTTTTCGTTGTCTTCAAATATATATTATGTTGATTACAATATTTAGTGATTAGCACTAAGGTTGATTACTTTAGTTAGGAAAGTGGGTTGGATACTTTATATAGAAAATGGAGAAGTGGGTTGCCACGTGTCAACTGTTAAGTTATGGATAGTCATGAACAAGGCAACATGTTGGGTTAAATAAAAGTTTAATATCGGTTAAAAGGGTAATGGAAATTCAGTTATATTGCACTTTTAGCACCTTGTATGTTGATCCATCCTCGAAGTAGAATGCTCGTACGTGTTTTGAGAATTGGAGCCAATCATTTGGTATTAGAGCATTGATCCTAAGATCAAGTGATGACTCTAGACAAGCAAAACTCAGGGTGGAAGAGCTTGGACCAATTAAGGAAGGCCTTGATGTTGTTGAGAGCATAGTTACCAAGTAGGGATTCATGAATTATTTGTCTAGGAAAAATTTCAGAAAAAATCCACAACATTAAAAAATTCGAAAATTAAACCAGAAAATGTCAGACAAGATATGAAATAGTATAAAATAAAATTACTAATTATGAAAATTATAAACAAATATATTTTATATAGTAGATATTTCTTCAGAGTTTTTCAAAAAAGCCTTGAATAATTCACGAAATTCTGGACTTTTTGAAAAAGTCGCGCTTTTTCCAAAAGCCATGAATATTTCGTCAATTAAATGTTCAACAAAAGTCATATATTATTTAAGACTTTTGAAAAAATCAGAGAACTTTGTTACTATGATTGAGAGGAAGGCGGAATCACTCATCAGTCATAACATCCTTGGAGAAGTTTTTTTTTAAAATAATTTTTTTTAATGAGAAATGTATTAGATATAATAGAAAAGTCGAATAGATGAGGAAAGAGAAAATTCCCTATTATAGGCTCATACAAGAAAAGGAAAGGAAAAGATACTCAAATAGAGAATCTGTAGATGCCCTAACACAACACATACATAAGGGGCAGTATGGAAGGGGCTAGGGAGGCTCTTTGGGCGGTGCTTCTAGGGGCCATATCATGAATGGTATGGAAAAAAAGAAATCTTAAGAGTGTTTGAGGGTATTTCGGTGTCACATTCTTGTATTCGTGCTCGTATTTTGGATGGTTGCTTTGGAATGGGCGGGCTTAAGGTACGCGGGGAGGAGCTTCGGGAAGTGTTGGGTTAAGCTTCCCCATCGGATGGTGTTTCGAGGCTAGGAGGTAGGATTGTGTTTGTTTCATCATATTGCTTTTGAGTTTATGCTTGTGAACTCTTTGTATGTATATGCTTTTGCTCCTGTTCCCTTGTCCTGTTTTGCTATCAATATATATTGTTGGATTACCGATAAAAAAAAAACACATACATAGGTATGACAGGGATCGTAAAAAAAAGCCAAAAAGGCCAACAAACTTGGAACTTATCATTTATGATAAAAACATAAAAACGCTCATCTCTCATCGCAACCAATCCTCTAGAAAACCAATCAAAAGCCCTCAACGTCCACCCGAGAAATGAAGGACCTCCCTTCCATCTTAGCCGCACCCTGGATGGAATTTTGAAAGGATCGTCACTTTTGATTGGTAGTCTAGCTACATCAATCTGATTCCAAGTTGTGGTTCTGGGATTAACCTTCTTGAGCCCCCACACGCATCCCTATAGGTTTGAGAATCTCATCGAACCAGGCATGTAATGGGATGTCGTAGACGCAAACCCACCATAAACCTCCCTTTGAACTCCTTTTTAGTTGGTCGATATAAGGAGCCCAATGGTCAAGTAACAGGCTTAGCCCATTTATTGCCTTACGACCTTCCTTGATAATGCGATCGGCTTCCTTTTGAGGTTGGAAAATAAATAGAAAAGTATCACCACCAAACTCCTTTGACTTGAACTCAATAAGAAGTGTTCCAAACCTTAGAGACTTTGTATGAGACCCACATAGCATGGGGGTATATGTTGATGAATTTCCTCACCAAACAAGATTTTAAGAACTCTACTATGTCCTTAACTCTTGCTTTCTTGACGAGCACTGTGGGTATCTTTTCTGAAATAGGTCATGGATTTTCCTGATTATGACCATCTAGGCCGGATTCGGAAGCTACAGCATTCCACGAACACTTCATTTGAGTTAATATTCCTTTTTGCTATGGTACAAATTGATAATAATGTCACCATTGGTAGGATAGATACACGTTGATGGGAATGAGCACCCTCTAGACTATCTCATGTTTCCTGAAATATTTGAATGAATCAAATGATTTTGGTAGAAACACAAACAATTAAAACTCAAAGAATGGGAGATTGAATGAAATGGGAATGATTCCCGAGCAGAAGTGTTACAACATCCATCGAGTGCAGAAGGTGATGGGTTCATTTTGATAACAGGTATATCCGGGTTGGTCATACTCTCCCTTTTGTTCCATGTTGATCAAATGTTCAATACCCAGACCGGTGGAAGGATTCAGGAAATTCGGCCACAATGTAATCGAACGATCCAAACACGCACCAAGTCGATTTTTTCTTTTTTGATGGAGAAGATCTCAATGGTTCGTTCTCTAGGGCCGAGCATTTCCTTTCATTTGGTCACAAGGTTAAAATCATGGTTTAAAATGTCGATACGTATCGAAATCTTCTCATTCTTTTTGAAAGAAGCGACTCCTTGGTTTGAAAGGAACAATGGCTTTGGCAAGTCTTTAGATGCCTTGCATGTAACTTTGGGTTAACCATGCACGAGAACATCCATGGGGGGTAAAATCAAAGCTTTGACACACAAGGGCAGTTCGGGAGTACCAGGAAAAGTTTGAGCAACTTTCTTATAGAGCCACGGGATGGGTCACTTATAAGCAGTCTACTGGTGGATATAGAGATTGGTGTCTTGCTCGTGAAAGATTGTCAGAAGCTATTGGAACAGAACATGTGTGAGAAAAGAAACAAAGTTTACCGTTAGGCTTTGTATTTTGCTGAACTTTGGGGGTCTTTACAGAAAGCTCTACATCAAGGTTCGAAAATTTGACAATATATTGTTGATATTTTTCGGTATCGCTGACTTCCGACACATCTACACGGTGTGTAGAAAAAATTACATGGTATCGTGGTTATCGACGATATACCGACGATAAATCGCCGATAATCCACTGATATCGACCAAAACATCTGAAATCATATTTTTTCCTTGTTTTGCAAATGTGCAGGGATCCATCTTTTTTTTATAAAAACATTTTTTATAAAAATATTGACTGAAATCAGTCCTCAATCCTATTAAATACCCAAGAACGAAAAAAAGAAGAAAAGAAGAGACCTAGGAAAGAAGAAGGAAGAAGAGGAAAGATGGTACATACCTATCGCCTTCGTCTTTGCCTTCGCCTTCGCCGTGGGTTGAAAGCTTCTAGCATTCCCCCGATTGCAAAAGCTAGCCATCTCCGCATCTCTGTTTTGCTGCTCTTTTTTTTTTTTGGGTTTGCTTGCCTTGATCGAATGAGTCTGAGACTCTTTAAATATTAACCCTAACAAGGGTTATACTAGTGTCACTCCACTTATATAGACACTTAAGTTATTTAACCCTAACAAAGGTAATGATAGGGTCACTCTCATTTTCTTAACTCTTAAGTGTTTTAACCCTAATAAGGGTAAGGCTAGGGTCACTCTTAAGACTTTAATCATTATTAGTAAAATGACTATTATACCCTTTAGATATTTCATAACCTCACAAGGCCCGTTTAACTAGCCTTGAACTGTGGTTAACAAGTTTTAACCCTTGTGATTACTTTTTTTTCTAAAAACTAAGGTTAAATGTTTTAAGCCTTTAATCCTAAGAGTTAGTGGATCTTAACCAAGGTTAAAGGGGTGTCCCCTCTTGACTCCCTTTAATTGTGGTTAAGATTCCCTAACCTTAAGGTTAAAGCATCTAACTTTGATTTTTAAAATTATAAAAAATTGAATGTGTCACCTTGTAACTCCCTTTAACCGTGGTTAAGATTCATTAACTTTTAGGGTTAAAGCATCTAACCCTGTTTTTTGGATTTTTTAAAATTAACATGTCCCCTTTTAACTCTCTTTAACTGTGCCGATATCAAATTTAAAGTGAATTCATAAGTTTTTCAAAATTTTAAAACAATTAGCATGGATAATCATTAAAAAATAGAGAATCAAATGGCCTTACATATTTGTTCAAATGAAGTAAAATTGATTATATTACAATTAATATAGAGGTCAAAGGACATCTTATTGAGAAATGAATGAAATATGAATGAATCATACATTATCGTCACTCATCAGTGCACATCTTTGCTCTCTTCTCATTGCATCTCTTATGTATATTGTTGTTTTTTAAATGTTTTTATTCTTAAAGGCGTATTAACATCTGTTTTAACATTTCCTGAAGTTTCACTGCAAAATTCCATGTTTTGCCCTATTTGTTTTGTCATTTTTTCAAAAATCACCGATAAACGATATATTTTCCGATATATCTTTTTTCTGCAGCTCGACATGTTAAGCGATATCGACATTCAGAACCTTGCTCTACATTGCAACATTGAATGCAAGCCCTCTATTTGCACTCTCCTGGCCTTAGTGAACCGTTCCTTTTCATGATTACCCCCTTCCCGTCCTTATGAGGTAGGTGGAATCGTCAAGTGAAATGCACCGCTTGCTCAATTTGATTTGAGAGAACCGCTTTCTCAATTTGAGTTGAGAGAAAAACAGGTTTTTGCTTTTATAAAACATTGGAGAATATTATACTGTTCCCTTTGAGCATTGGGTTGTGATTGGATCTTGGCTCTTAGAAAAATTACCATAGGCGTGTCAGGTGCTTGTCAAGAAGCTGCTCGAGAAGTTATTGTCAAACCATGATGAAAACTTATTGAATATACTTATTTTCTATGCTGTGAAACTTTCCATTCCTTAAAGCATGAACTGTAAACTTACGAAAAAACTTACAAGTGTCAATTGGAATGGTGGCCCAACTTAACATATTTAAACACCTTGCGGTCACAAGCACAAACAAGAAATGCTTTAGCAATTGTAAATAGTCTTTATCTAAACATGTGAATTGATATGAATGCGGGGCGAGTAGGAATGTAGGATTTATTATTCCTTCTTTTTCAGGTACTATATTATTGGACTGTTCTAAGATTTTGAAAACAGGAATTAGGGAATATTATTCCCAATGTACAAAAAATTCCTTAGAGCACCCCGTTAAAGCAAACCCTTTACCTCTTCAGGGTTCCAAGCGCATGACTACGATATATGAGACCTAGTCACAAGGTCTCAAGTATGTCTTGAAAGTGTTGCGAGTCGCCATGGACCTAAACAAGGTTGCATTTGCCCAAGAGAGAATTTGAGGAGTTTCCTTTATGGTGTAAGATTTCCAAATAACTATTTAAAGTATCTGACCATTTAAAAGAGAAGTGATTAGGCTTCATTAAAGTTTTAAACGCTGACCAACCAGAAACCAATTTAAGGTTATCACCTTCCTTGCTAACTAGTTCCTCAGCACCCAAGTAAGGTTGCCAAATGAGTAACATTCAAAGTTCAATTTTGAATCTGTCTGCATTCAAATTCAACCAACATGGTCTAGCTGGGTTCTATTTTTTTGGGCCATTATGGTTAACCGCCTCCAGTCCATGCTCAAAGTCATTGAAGTAGATGCCATAAAAATCATCAAGAATGGACGCCAATTTGATGACGTTAAGGTGGGTATGTTGAAAATTATAGAAGTCAATGTCGATGCTTCTCGGAAAATACATTCTCTAAAAGCCGCGAACTAATAAAATGGAAAGGGTAGTAAGCATCCACGGGTAGCTTGGTTGGTTCAGGTCTTGGGAGAGATACCCAAGTTCTCGAGTTCAACTCCTCCCGGGCTTTCCAAACACATTGTAAGCTAAACCTGTGCTGACGAATAACCAACCTGCAATGAATAGGGAATGTACCGATGCACGTGGTTTGCGGGTGATTGCGTGCATCCAAAGGAAGAAAAAAAAAGAAGATTAACCAACCTGCTTTTCTGTTTCAGAATGCATAAATAATGACATGTAAAGGAAGAACCTCCTCCTTCTAGAGAGGTTGTCAGGGATTTGGATTTCAACCCTGGCTACCGTTCAAGACAAAGACAACCTTGGAGCTGGCACTTCCCAAATGGGCCAAATCTTATTCATGCGAATGACTCGGCCTGACTCTTCATGAGCTGGGAATAGAAAGAACTAACTAAAAAAATACCAAATTAGTTGCATTTATTTTTTTCTATCAGTAATATTTGATCCATTTTCAAATCCATTTATCTTTCCCATTTCCTAAATATTATATTGGAGTCTTTTGGAGGAGATTTAAGAAAATCTAAGTGTTTTAGTTGTAAAGATCCTTATCGATAAAAAAAAGTACTTCCAAAGATCCTCTAAGAATCTAGGGCACTGTATGGAAATAAAAATCTCTGAAACCGACATGAAACGGGTGATATGTATAAGTTTCGGTAACCACCTGTACGATATTTATACTGATATGAAACGAGCTATACATATCATTTATTAGTTACTTATGTTCTAAATTTCTAATTCATTGTGTAATTGTAATTGTGTTTGCTACTTTGTCTTTGAGTCGCTTCCCATGACTTTAAATTTGATAAATTTAGTTCCTATAACTCAATTGAGTTTTTTAAAATTTAATTTGATTCTTTTTTTATAAAAGAAAATAATTATATGTATCGGCTGAAACCGATACGTATAGGTTTCAATTGGGACTGTTACATCCCCCGAAACCATATTTATTAATCCTTTGCAATGTACCACCAAGCCCTAAAACACTATCATAATGCTTGACAACCTACGCTTTGTTAGAGCATAATACTTAAAAACCTATGCTTTGTTAGAGCAAATTCTATACAAGGATGAAAATTATTTTCTGAGAGGAACATCCCTTCTCTATAGTTCCTCCCAAAACTAAATTATGCTACCACTTACCTTATATGTTATTCCCAAAATTATTTAAGACCTAGGAGACGCTCTTACAAACATAACCTCATTAGGTGGCAACACTCCTCTATTATTTTCCCCAAATTACACTTCTAAACAATTTTGATAGGCTGGAAGAGATGCTTCTCTTGGATGAGGCAATTGAATGGGGGCTGGGGAGTTAGTATGCATGTGGATGTAGGCCTTCTGGTGGAACCATCCAATCATATTTATGAATCATCTTTGATAACCATCTTTACTATCATTTGCCTTGCTTTATGCTTGGGCAGGAAATTGTTCCTGTGCTTCTGTATGTTGTCATGAACATTCACATGTTTAATACAACATATATTATATAATATTGGTTACTGCTGCCGAGCTTGTTTATGGAACTGGCAGCATAGTTGTTAGATATTTTTTGTTGGTTATTTTTCACTCTCCATATTGTCTGTGGATAGTTTGTAGTTCAAAGACCTAAAAGGCATTGTAATTTCTGATGCGATTTAAATTTAAATAGTAGTTATTGCTTGATCACAATTGAATAAGCTTGGATTGTAGTATTTGAAGGGAAATTGTCTGAGAGAGGTTTGGTTTCTTGTTGATTAGTTCGTTAACCTCCATCGACTATATATATACTGTTTTTTCGTTAATTTTTATGAAATGTTTTTCTTTCTTTCTTAGGAAGTTGTTTCTATTATTTTGCAGCTATCTATTGTTTGATGGACTAACCATGGACATGAATTGTCACCCGCCTTTCAAAGTTGGCCAACAAGCGGAGTCAAAGTCGTTTATTTCAGGTTTTCGTGGTGCATGGTTCCGATGCAAGGTAACTTTAAAAGTTATGCATAAAGATTTAAGATTTATCTCTCTCTTGGCGATTATAGTTTAGGCCATCCAAGGATGGTGTAGGATTAAAGTTTGGTATTTGGTGTATTTTACTTTGGTAGTTTAATATATTCATTTTGTATTGATTCAAGAGTAAAAGTTACAGGAGACTAAAACTGTGGCTAGGACCTTTCCTGTTCTTACTTATACCAGTGTTGTTCCTCTGTGTCCCAGTTTCGATGCATGCATTGAGATTAAAACACTATTTTTTCCCATTTATTTTATGCCGGACTTCTTTGATCCATTTCTTTATCTAACAGATAAATACAGAAGTGCCCACATTATTGAAAGGAAAGAAAAGAACCCTGAATTTTCATCAAGAACACAGTCTAATGATGTCTTTCTCTCTTCTACTTAGAGATGAACTATCCACACTTTTGGGTAGCATTATGGTCATCTTCTGGTTTTGTTTAATTGATTCATTATGTCTTCTCAATTTGCTTATAAGTAAGGTTGTTGTTTTATTAGAACAGACAGAAAGTTAATGAATCTGTATATCATTTAGGGGGAAAGCTTGAATCTCAAAAGCCATTTGCTAGGCTTTATCTAATAAATTTCTGACAGGTTTGAGTCTAAATCATTTCATAATATTCATATCTTCTAAGTCGGAGTTTGTTTTCTTTAGGAGAGAATGTGACTGAAAAGTAATTGCTAGAGTTCTGAGTACAATCCCTAGCTACACGAGGGAGGGCAGAGGGAGGCTTATTGAGTTGTTTATGAGTAAAGGGAGGGAGTTTTTTTATTGGTTCAGTATGTTGTAATTGTTATTTGGGCCTCTTCATGTTGTCTCTTATTATTTCTCCCTACTAGCAGAGACCCCATGCAATGCACGGGTTTGTGATAAAAAAGAAAGAATAATAGATCAGGATACTTGAACTTGGATCCATGGTTGAATTTTAGACCGTAGTCACTGCATGTGAGATTTGCAAGTATTGTATATTAGAAAAGCTAAATAATAAAATTTCAAATAAACAATTGTTATTGGCTTGACTAAGAGACAGTGATTTGCCCACAAGGCTGCAAACTGGGAGTTCAATTAGCATTAATAGATAAAAGTAAATGAATGGAGATAAATGACAGTAGACCTGATATTGGAGGCCTTGGAATACCCTTTCAGTCGTGCTTGTGTTCTCATCAACCGTTTCTTTCATCTAGATTTCATTAACATGCTCCCTCAAGACAATGTTAGTATTTAGCCCCCTAATTTGTTGAAAAAAATTAAATCATCATTCTCAACTTCTCTCCCAGTGACATTATAAGGATGGATCAGAGAGCGAAGGAAAAAAATGTTGTGCCTCTTGATGGGAGATGAAAATTAAAAAGACTTTTTTGGAATTAAGAAAGAGTAGTTGGAAGATGAAAAGGCTCGAAAGATTTTCTGTCAAGCACACATTGATCCAAGAAGTGAAAGTAACATCATTTGGAACCAACCCTCTCTCGCACATTTCTTCGAACAGATGATTCGCTTCCTCTAACCGACTCTCCTTGCACAACCCATTAATCAAAACACTGTAAGTAAAATCATCAGGAAAAATTCTCGCTTCCGACATAACTCTCTTCAGCCTAAATCCCTCCTCTAAATTCCCAGTTTTACAATACCCATTAATCAAGGTATTGAAACTAACGACAGTTGGGTCCAACCTCCTACTTCTTTCATTGAAAATTAACTGGGCTTCTTTAATGTTACCCTCTTTGCACAATGTATTCATTATAATATTGAAAGTATAAACGTTGGGTGGAAACCCACAATCCAAAATTTACGAATAGAACGCCCAAGCTGCTGCAGGTGAATTCGACTTCATCAAGCGATCGAGAAAGCACCTGCACGAATGAAATGAGACCCGGAACCCATGCTTCCTAACCAACCTAAAACATTGAATCGGTATACGCATTCATTAAGGCATCGAGGCAAAGATAGACGATGCTGAGCCCTTTCCCTTCTGAGAAACGACGAACTGAAGGAGTGATTGAGCATCTGAGAGCATTTTGTTGGTGCAGAGGATTGAATGGTATGGAGAAATCCCTTTTGAGCAGAAATTCATATGAAGAAGGAGAAGAGAGAAGGTGGATCGAGAGAGAAGGGGTTGTGAGTAATCAGACCGATAACATGGTGAGCTGTGAGAGAAGCAATAATCCTCTTGAGAGATGAATTAAGAGGCTTTCTTGGGGTATTTTTGATGGTTTGAGAGATAATTGCCAGGATGGGGTCTTGCTTTTGTTCGAGTTGAGATGGTGGAGTGGGGTAAACCAGCTGGAGAATAAAACCCTGGGCACAAGAAAAAAAGCCTCTTGTGGGAGATGAAAAGACTGTACCGGGCACGAGAAAGAAAAAGGCTTTGGGGGAGATGAAAAGACTGCTTCTTGTTTTGGAAATAAGAAGAGTAGTTGGGAGATAAAAGGACTCTGAAGACAGTAATTACAAACCGTGTGCCTCTTTTTCTTGGAGAAACAAATGAGAGAGAGAAATTTGTTCTTTTATGAGACTAGCGATATATTTATTATCGAGAGTATCATGGGTGACGTGGCATACAAAATCAGGAAATGGAGATCAAATAGGGATGCCTCATAGGCATCCTATTTCTTTAGTATATAGTATTGGGCCTTGGGCATATATATGTAAGTTGTTTCCTTTGTTTGGATATAGGTCTTGTAGAGAAGAGAGGATATGTAATTTCTCATTCTCTCTTTTCCCTTTCTTCTTCCTCTCTCCATCTCCTTCTCTCAAACCCTAACAAGCACAAAACCCTAACAAGCACTAACCCGCTTGGTATCGGAGGTTAGCTTAACATGGTTTAATTAAATTAGTGATGTCATCAGCTGTATGGCCTAGGGCCTCCATGGGAAAGGTTTGAAAGTCCTTTCTTATAGATCTTGATTTTAGAAATGTTTTGAATCTATTCCCATGTGATTTGGAGTAGTATTGAAGAAATTACATGATTTTTTCAGAAAAATCAGGAAAAATTCCGAAAAAAATATTTGGTTCAGTTTGATGATGATTGCAATTTGCAACTATATGTACTTTTTTAGTATGGTCCATCACACCTATTTGGAATGCTTTTTTGATAGCTTCCATCCTAAAGTGGTCTCATCTTATTACATGAAGTATTGAGGGAGTTGTAAGCTTTTTTCTACCTCTTGGGGCTACCTTTTTTCTGCAGAAATGGTTTTTTTGTGAGTTTAATGAATGAAAAGGGTTGGATAGTCCCTTGTTTGGACTCTAAAGTGTTGGAGGAAGTCTTTGACACCTTTGATTTGTTGTTTGAGGATTTGACCTTGTTGGAAGTGATTTGTTACTCCTTCCACGACTGTTTTTTCTCTCTTCATCTGTGCATTGGAGAAGGTAGTTGGTGTTTGGGCTTCTTGTTGGGTGCCCTTATTGTGTTTACCAAAGACTCCAAGTTTTTTTTTGAAGAAAAGGCTATGTCGGAAGAAGACCAATTGTCAAGTGTGGTGCGTCCAAGTGGTGCAGTGAGATATGAGGGGTTAGGGGTCAAGTAATGACAATCCTTACTTGCAAATAACTTCTGTCAAGCTTTGATAGTGAGAATTATGTGTGCATTGGGCACAATCAGTCTGAATGTATGTTGGCGCAAGGGGTAAGTTGGGTTCCCTCCTTGGCACCATAAAAGAGCCAGCACAGTCGGATCCTACACATGATAAATAGGAACAAGAGAATTTGACTGTTATGTCTTATCTTAATAATTCCGTGTTACCACACATTAGTAGGGGTTTGGTCATTGGTGTTCTTGTTGACTGCTACAAATGTGTGAAACACTCTTGCTCAAACCTACTTGAAAGTAGTTTTGCTTAGCTCTATAAGCTCCAACAGAACATTTTCCAAACTTGTTAGGGGTATGTCCTTGACTATGTACTATGCGAGCTTGAGGGAGATATAGGAAGAGTTTGACCACTACTCTGACTTCCAACCTAGTTGTTCTGGTGATTTTGTTGCATTTAAGAAATGGGTGGACCAGATGCGGATTTTTGAGTTTCACACAGGATTGAACCCTGAGTATGAAAATGCCCGCTCTCAGATTCTTGGCCCACGATAAATCGTAACGAAAGGACCTTGGATATGTTAGTTCTGTATTTAATGTTGCAATCTTCTCACGGATTCAAACATATGTTGCTTGCAGGATATCTGATCTAATTAATTTGTCCTTGACTGAAAATGTTTGACGAGGACTACTGCATCCATGATGTAATTCGCGTTAAATCATATTCTCAATCCAAGGCTTAATTACTCCTCATGTGCAAATTACATCCTGATCTAAATTTATAACTTAATTACAATTCTGTTCACCAACCACCATGATCGTAGTGTCTTTGTTTCTGCATAATGTTATATTTTCATATCTTGAATGAACTAGGCTCGCCTGGCTTAGGACACTTTTCTCTTATCCAGTCCAGGGTGTATTTATTCTGTTAAACTTTGATGCTTCATTTTTTCTGTTGAAATTGAAGATTGCTTGTTTGTTTGTTTGTAAATGGAGACAGTTCACCACTACCTTTGTGAAGTGAAAATTTTTATTACACAACATTTTTGCCCTTACACAATCTTTTATTACTTTCTTCATCAGATAAAAGATATTGGGATGAGAAAGGGAAATTTTGGGCTTGCCTTGGAGTTTTTTGATTTTCCAGATGAAAGTAAGTAGACTTAATATCTTATATTCCTTTTTTGTAAATAGTCACGATATCCTACCCATCATCGACCTTTTTTTCTAGGTTATACCTGTCACCGTTTAGCTATATGATAATACAGATTGGGTAATTCTTCCAATCTTTTATAACTTCCATGTGAAAATCTGTAATTGAAAGATCAAATATTTGATGTCTCTGAAAGTAAAACTATTGGTGATCCGGGAAAAAAATTCAAACTGTTGGAAAGTCCCCATGGTTTATGCTTTCCGTAAAGGTAGGCAGATAACAACTACTGAGCGGAAATGGCAAAATTCAAAAGCTCTATAAGCATTTAAACTCCCACAACCTATCATGACCATGGTTTGTTGAAATTAGCACTTGAATGCAATAAATAAATACCGGATGGCATGTATTATGGGTTAATTTCCTTTTTAATGAAATTCCATCACTTTTAAATACTACTTACTCTGCACATATCTTGATATTTGCAGAAATAAAATGGACACAACTGTATCAGAAGTCCCCATCTGATCGAAGGTCACGGGAAGCGAAATTGCAACTGATGGTGCGTCCTTGCTTTCCTCCCATCTACTGCAAAAATCAAATGCCTGATATCAGTACAATCTCAGAAGTGATAGCAATAGTTGACAATGCCTGGAAGGTGGGAGATTTGGTTGATTGGTGGACTGATAATTGCTATTGGTCTGGAAGAGTGACTCATCTCTTGGGGAATGATAAGGTTAAGGTAATGTTTTCTGATGGTCAATTCACTTATTATCTTTAGTTTTTGAATGTGCTAACTTGAGCTCATCATCATCCACTTATGTCTCATGAGTTTGAATACATTGGCAACATTTTTTCAGGCTGCATGCTGTTTATCAAGTTGAAGTATGTATGAAACTATGAGTACTGTATATACCCGTGTCATGTATTATGCAACTGAAAGCTAGTTTGGCTCTCATCTTTTGTTCTGTTATCTTTAGCTAATTACCGTGTCCTCATTCATGTCATTATTGACGTTGATGTGTTTGAATAAGATTCTTACAACTGATCACCTACAGAGGTGGAGTTTGGCAAACCGTTGTTATTTGTGTCTGATTGAGGAAGAGGCAATTGACCACTTGACCTTGCACTGTTTGGTTGTCTTTGAGATTTGAGCTTTTTTCTTGTCTAGTGGGTCTTCCCTTCCTCCCTCTTGAGCTTCTTATCGGGTTGGAAAATGTTGACATTGGTGGGGGCCAAAGAAGCAATTTGGCCCTAGAGATATCTCGTGGGGTGTGTGGAAGGAACGGAGTTGTCGGGTGTTTGACAATTCATCCTTGTCCAACCCTCGTATCTTAGCTCGTATTTGGCGCATGCATGTGGATTGGTCTTCCTTTACTCTTTTGGGAGGGGAAGTGGGGGATATTTTGTTGTGAGAAGATTCATCCCTAATAGCTCTCCATTTGCTATGCTTTCTTTCTGTATTTTCCCTGCTGTTCTTTTCACTTCAATTTATCTCCCTCTAAACTGTTGCTTTTATTTTCGCTATATAAATATACTTGATATTTACTGATAAAAAAAAAACATTACCCACTATATTATTACTCTAGAATTCTATCGTATGCTTTTTGCATGCCAATAGTGATCATGTGGAGATTCTTCCTTTTCTCTGTGAACTTTTCATCAACTACGTAAGAGGACAGCCTTAATGATTGACCTCCCTGACGTGCAGTAAAGTTTTTGATATTCTTGGTTCTTGTTTTAGTCTTTGCTTCATCACTCTCTTTCATAGTATTATAGTATGGCTCACAACCTTGATCCCCAGATAGTTGGTGTAACTTTATGTCTCCCCTATTGTTCTTCTATGCTGGTATCATACTATTTCTCCTCAAATTATTAGGAATCTTTGTCATTTTCTAAAATCTTGTTGAAAAGCTCAACATAATGTAGATCTCCAATGTTGGATTCATCCTTGCCGGAGATTTTTTCACCTTTTTCACCTTAATCTTGCAAAGCATAGTATATATGCATCTCAGGTAAATTAAGTGCAATTATGAAGAGGAAAAGTCCTTTGTCTCCAGAAATCACATATGGCCAGGTTAAATAAATAGGACAACAATTAATCCATCACTTAGAAAATACAAAAGTTAATTTAAGCTCTCTTGAAGGATTGCAATCTTATCACTTATCAAATTTGGGGCTCTCTCGAAGGATTGCAATCTTATCACTTCGCGGTGTCGAATCTGCTAAATGTAGAAGATTCAAGCAGTGACGTCATGGAGATCAGAAGGACAGTGGAGATTAGCTGAATTCTTTGATATATTTGGAATTTTTGTAAAGATCTTAATGTTTCATATAGTCACACCCATAGAATCAAAGAGATGTCGACTCTTTGGAAATTAAATTGTAACTAGACCTTTCTTTGTGTATTCGAAGCTTTCTTGCAACTTAATCCTTTTTACAAAGAAAAGTACTTCCACATGTAAATCAGTGTAGTCAAAGCGTCCAGTTGACACCTAGGCGATACTGATAGGGGGTTCCCTAGGCGAGGCGATACCTAGGCGTTGCTTAGGAGATGCCTAGGTGACCAAAATTTACTTTTTCTATTTATATTATATAATATTTGATCATGATCTAGGCGATAGGGGTCTTGTCTAAGCGTGGCGTGGCCTAGGCGACATTTTGACTGCACTGATGTAAATGACAATTGTGTTATTTTTTCTTTATACTTCGAGTTTTGTTAAATTTTTTTCCTATTTTTACAGATCAAGTTGCCAGAACCTCCATTGGGTGAAGGATTAACTTATGATGTTTTTTGCAAGGACCTACGCCCATCTTTAGAGTGGTCTTCAGAAAATGGCTGGACAGTGCCTGTCTCCACGGTAGCTTCCTCTATTGCTATATATTCATTTATTTTCTTTGCATTGTGGGTGTTCTGCCACTTAGGCCTTATTGACAGTATCAATTTTTTTTTTGAGAGGTAAATAAGAGTTTCATTATGGTCGCTGCCTCCTTTTAAGTTTGTGGTGTCTGTAGCTATAGTCTATTTTCTCTGGTTCACTCTTTGTGAATTTTACTTCGCAACTATTCCTATCTATACCTTTCTAGTCGTATTTAGTATCAAATTTCAAGCATATGCACTGCTTTATTTGCATCTGTTTTCTTTTGAAATGTGGATTTTCTGCTAGTTGGACCTTATTGACTGTATGAAGTCTAAATTTTGCAGACATTTTTTTTATTGGAATGTACTGTACAGCTATTTGAGGGGTTAGGTTTTATGCCCCCCCCCCGGTTAGATTCTAACTACCAACAAAAACAAATTTTCGTATCGCGGCAAACTTTGTAAGATATTTTTTAGTGTAATTTTTTTTGCAAGGTTTAAAATTCAAATTTGCGGGAAGTTTTGCAGGTTAGGGAAAACGAAATTTCTGCTGAATTAATAATGAATATTATTTTATTAGTGATGAAGATTAATAAAGTATATGAAATCACAAAAATAAGCTTTTTTTACTTCAATATTTTAATGGTTTTGTGTCAAAAATTAAATTTTCAGATGATTATTCCTAATTATAAGTAATAATTTAATTTTAAATATAATCTAAAACTAAACTAATTAAATTATAATATAGGTTTTTCAAAAAGATAAAAAAAATCTTGCAATGGTTAGATCGAGCAGATATTCATGACATATTAAAAGTACACCAAATATGTATTACTGATCATCATTTTATAATAAAAATAAAATTCTGGTTAATATGTTTGTGTTATTTTTTGTTTATATGTAATGGCAGAAAATTTAATATTTTCCAGCCAATTGATAAATCGAACAAAGGCATTTAACAAACTATAATTTCACATGAAATGAACTGAAGCCTAAAATTCAAAATAATATGAAGAACTTACTATTCAAGAGTTTTTTCTCATGGAGTCCCCGTGTCGAACTTCACATCATTCGGGTTGATTTACACCTAGAGACTCAAAACCTAATGAAAGGCGAGAGAAACCAAAAATAAACAGAAGTCTTGTAGGAACCATCGAAGTTTCGACAGTTTGTTGGAAGTTGGAACTTCGTTATAGTTATAACTAATTTTAAGTCAATTTATCATGATATTTTGCGAATCGTACAATAATTCATAAAATATTGCGAATTTTGAACGTGTTATTGCAAAATAATTAATATCCTAAGTCGATACTCTGCTAACCTGTGAATTAATGACCATTTGCCAAAGTATCAAACACTGATTTTTTTCCAGCTAGAGCCTTAGAGGATAAAATAGGAAAAAATTAAGAAGAATGTAGTTTTTTTAATGAAACTTCAGGAAATTGTAAATAAACATGATTAGACACTTAGGACTCAACAAATAAAAAAAATACAAATAACTACACATGTGATTAAGTCAGACAATTTTGGCGCACAAGACTACTTGCTGATGGGCATATATAATGCACAAACATCTAACTAATATTGTTTTGCAAATCCAGTAGTCATACCTTATTATTAAATAAACTTAAATAGTGCAAACAACAAGTATCTTAATTAATCTAATAATTAAATAAACTCAAATAGTGCAATCAACAATTACTCAATTTTTTAAATAAAATTCGTTCTTTTAATTAAAATTATTATATCAATGCCATGATTATAAAAGTCAGTGAACCCAAGAAATCAATGTTTTGAAACAGAAATATATGATGATTTATCTATTGCATATCTCTGGTGGATTTATGTTTACTAAATTTTCTTTTGTTTTTAAGTATTTTCAATTATTTATACTGATTTTTTTGGGTACAATATACTTATACTGATTGATTATTTCAGTAATTAATGTGCCAAAGTAATCAACATTTTGAAACAAAACTGTAGAGTGATTTACTCATTACATATTTATGTTTTGTAGATATACTTTATTTTTGAATTATAATTTTAAATAAGAATGGCTAAATTATTTTTATTAAAATTTTTTGGTCAAATCTATAAATTGACTCACTGTTTCTCATAAAATTATTTTGGGGTCTAAACCTAAAGATGAAAGGTGAAAAGTTTTTGTGGTTTCCCTTCGTATTTCCATTATTCACCTTTTAAATACAAAATCATCTTTAGATTTAGTATAAATGCATCAGAGTTCCATAGTTATGATTTATTTATATGCAGTCAAGCTAACACATGTCCAATTGTATGAAAAAATCAAGACAGTGAGAAGAAAGGCAATAAAGAACTGAACATTGGATTGAAAATCGCAGACAACACCATGTATTTTCAAATTCTCCCAAAATTTTGTTGTTAACTTCTGATGTGCATATTGATTCTCATCATAGCCCAACTGAAAAAATTACTTTTCTTTTTAAAATGAAATTTCCTCAGGAAAATGGGCATTCGGTTAAAATTTTGCAATGTTTTGACCAAAAATTGGGAATATTTTGCAATTTCATAACATAAACATTTAGCGATATTTTGCAGAATGTGTAATAATGTTAGAGATGGGAGATTTTTACGAAATACTGTTACTCTGGAATGCCTTAGGATTTGGTTTCGTGGAGGTGGGAAAGCTGGGAGATTTATGTCAAAATTTTGCCATTTCGCGAAAAAATAAAAAACATGAACAGAACCTTTCAAGTGTTTTATGTGTCGGGCATCTTTTTATCTTGCCTTTTTTTCCCTCATAAGTAAAGCAATGTATATTAAAATAAAACAAGGAAGTGTACAATATAAGATTCATAGGAAGTGAAACAACTAGAAGGAACATAAAGGCTCGAAATTGAGGTAGCTACAAACAAACAACCTCTAAACTAAAGATGTAAAATGGGATAAATCCACATCCATCCACTCCTCCATGTATTTTTTTTTGGATTGGTAAACAGAGCAAGAGAATATATAAATATGCAAAAGGAGACACTACAGATAGAAGTTTATTGAGAAGTAAACTCACAGAGAGGAAAACCTACAAAACCTAATCTGAAACAGCGAGCATGCAGATATAAATACAAATTCAAAATTCAAGGCTGATCTCATTCAAGAAGCTTGCTCAAATTCATGGTATCATGGCGAGCTGAACACCACTCGAATATCAAAGAGCGAATTCTTGAGCGCAAACGAGGGAGAGAAGAGGAAGTGTTCTCGAACACTCTCAAATCCCTCTCCTTCCAAATAACCCAAGAGATCGCCCCCCGACAAGCACTGTGCAATCAAAGTTCGATCATTACCAAACCACATTCTCTCAGCACGGTAAAAAGTTTTGAAAGGAAAATTGGAAAGCCCAATCTGCACCCAAAAAGGATAAGAAATATGCCCAAATCTCATTATTAATCGGGTAGTGTACGAGCAAATGATTTACAATTTCTTATGTTCGGAGGCACATATAGCAATGATTTGCCAAACCTGTAACACTTTTCTTTTCAAATTATTTTTGGTGAGAATCTTATCAAGGGCTACAACCCAAAGGAAAAACGATACCTTAGACGAAACAACATGGATCCACACAGACTTATAAGAAAATGGAGGAGCTGAGATATGATTGAATGTATAGAAGGGATCTTACGAGAAACGACCATTATGGCATCTAGACCATACCCTAGAGTCCCTAACCTGGGGCACGAGGGGAATGCTTGGACCCATTGGAGAAACCGAATAAGATCCTCAATCTCTCAATCATTGCCTAAGCTTCGGACACCACGCCACCTCTTCATTACGCATCTCATAACATTGTGATACTAAAGCCTCCTTATCAGCTGTAAAAAAATCGAAGATTTCACATAGTACTTTTGATCGAAAAATCAATCTGATTTATTTCGTACCCTTCGCTCGATGAGAAAATAAACGGGTCAGATTCTATAGGATCTTCGAGCTAGAACTAATGGATTAGCATTAATAGTAAGTTGACTAAGTTCCCCGGGGGGATTTCTTTCCTATGCTTGCTGGCTAAACAAAGTTGCCTTGCCAACATGAACAAATTGCCAAAACTGTCGCTAATTTTGACCGGCCCACACCACAAATCCTTAAAAAATCTAACTGTCTCACCGCTACCCACTTTGAACCTAATAAAAAGATTGACCAACTTAGCCACTGTTATGATATATTTTCAAAGACCCAATCCATTAGGACTTCTTACCAAGGTTGTTAATCGTAATCGAATCGTAAAATCATTTTAGGATCAATTCAATTCAAATCGGGATTCAAATTGTAAATCGTAAGATTCAATCCATTTTTTAAAAAAATGTTTAAAAAATTACTTAATAAATTAGAAAAATAGAATAATCTATTATCCAAAAGATTTCATTCATATATATTGATCAAAGAAAGTAATGAATATTTCATTGCATACACTACAAAAAATGCGAATGATATAAAATGAAAAAAAATCAATATCATTAAAGATAAATCAACAAAAGTAAACTCATATAATCATGTTGTATGAGATCAAATATCAAAAGACTTGTACAATTAAAAAGACTAATAAAATAAACTATCAAGTTTTCTCAGACTCTAAATTCATCATCTTTCTCATTTTTCCTTTATTTCTCATTTTTTTTCCCCTGTTTCACAGCAAATGAGAGACAACCCAAATAGGGGTTTTGGCATGCCCGTAACAGGGGGTTTCCTATTTTTTCTCTCTTCTCAAAAGACATAAAGTCCCTTTAGAAAATCAAAAGAATAAATTTTTTTTTTTTTAGTATTGGTCCGTAAAAGGGGTTTTATGCTCAAATCGTATGAATCGTATGATTTGAATCGCAAATCGTAATCTGAATCGCAAATCAAATGAGATTTACTTAATTAAGATTTACGTATTTGATTTGAATCGTTTTGCTTGGGATTCGAATCGAATAGTAGGATTTGAATCATAAATCGCAAGGATTTAATAACCATGCTTCTTACCTCCCTAGGCTCCCAACAAGAGGATCCCCCATATTTAGCTACAATCAGACCAGAGATTATCTCTCACGAATCCAAATCTCCACACCCATTTCCCTAACAATGCTTGAATGACCTCAACTAGAGGTTTCAGGTTCAAACGACCCAAGCTGAAAAGGACAATAAATGTGACTCCAAAATACCAGATGTTGAATATGTTTTCTTTATCGTGCCAGATAAATCTCTCTGAATTAGCTCTAAAGAGTCAGTGATAGAGCGTATAATTGGCAGAATTGACATGAAATATGTTGGGAGACTCTGAAGGGTGCTCTTAATGAGTGTCGGTTTTTTGCCCGACGATAAGGCCTTGGATTTCCACCCTATTAGTCTTTAGGCAAATCTATCAATCATAGGAGACCGAGCAAGCTTTGATTTAAAAGATGCTCCCCGGGAAAACCGAGGTAAGAGGATGGTAATGACCCGATCTTGCAACCAAGGCACTTTGCAAGTTTCCCAATATTCAGAACTTCCCCGATCCTAGTAAGAGGATGGTAAACCAAGGTAAGAGGATGATGACGACCTGATCTTGCAACCAAGGCACTCTACAAGATTCCCAATATTCAGAACTTCCCCGACCATAGTCAACTCTTATCCAGATTGACCTTCCGTCCCGACACCGCGTCGAAACATCTGAATGGGCATCTAAGATAGGTCACTTGGAGGCACGAAGCCTCACAAAATACCATGGTGTCATAAACAAATAGGAGATCGGAAATCTTCAAGTTTTCTTGTCCTATGGAAAAACCCTAAAAAAGCATCTCCATTCACTTGGGATAGCATCCTACTTAACGCCTCAGTAACAATGATGAACAAGGAGGACAATGGATCCCCTTGTCTCAAACCCCTAGAGTTCTTGAAATACCCCAAGGAGCTTCCATTTAAAAGAATAGAAAATGACATTGATGTAACACACGATAGTATCCGTTTTCTCCGCTTCTGCCCAAACCCCATCCTACCCAGAACGTACTCCAAGCTCCCAGGTTCATATGGTCATACACTCATATGCTTTTTCCATATTCAACTTGCAGAGAACTCTAGGAATCTTTGCTTTGATCTGTTCATCAATATACTCGTTGACAATAAGAATGCCATCTAAAATTTGTCTACCACCCACAAAAGCCCCCTGTTGAAGAGAAATAACAGAGCTTCAAACCCTTTTCAAACGAGATGCCAACACCTTGGATAAGATTTTATACATATTACCCACAAGGCTGGTTGGGCAAAAATCCTTTCACACTCACTCCTCATTAGTTGAACGCCAAGACATTATAAGCGAAGAGATATTGGACCATATGTGCTCCTTAGGTTGGGGTAGGTAATAGGTTATCGAACGCCCTCTCAATGAAATCAAGGAGACCAGGGAATGAAAGTTGTTTAGATGCTTTATCCTACCTATCCCTCGAATGGAATTCCTCCAATACCTTCATTAGATATCCCTTGACAATATCCCAATACACCTTATGGAATGTCATAGTGAATCCGTCAGGTCTGAGGGCCTTGTCCCCATTTAAACTGGAAATCGTTTGGAGACTGTAAAGCCTCTTCTTCAAATCCCCTTTCTAGCCAAGACGCCTCCCCTCCAACTGGGAAACTCCAACCCATCTAGAGAAGGTCTGAAATCCCTTTGAGGTGTATAGCTTATAGAAAAAGAAAACTGCCTCTGTCCTATGATTTCTCGTATATTGCTAGATCATCCACTTTGATCCTGCTGATATATTTATGCTTCCTCCTGGCATAATTGGCATTAGCACATGCATCAAAAAACTTAGAGCTCTTGTCTCCATTCTTCAACCACAGGATCCTATATTTCTGCCTTCAGCTTATCTTCTTACAAATGATCTTTGGTTTGAAAGCTTTCAGTTTTAGACCAAAAACATACCCAGCCTAGCCCTTGAAAGGGAGCTCCTCCCACGATCCTCTGATCAAATCTTTAAATCCCTCCACCTCAAGCCACATTTTCGAACTTGATTGGCGTTTTCCAATGGCTATGAGCGAATTCCCTCAGCAACAAAGGCTTATGGTCAGAGATAGGATGAGGTGATGCTTCCTGGATCATATTTGGGAAGTTTGAATCCCATGCAACAGAGAATAGCACCCTGTCCAGCCAACATAGGATGGGGGAGGACATGTTATCTGACCAAGTTAATCTGGCCTCTTTCAGGGGTGGGTCAATGAGTTCAGGCCTGTAGATGAAGTCTGAAAATCTCCTCATTGCACTGATAATTCTTCTTTGGCTCCTCACAACTTCTCCCGAGGGTATCTAATAATGTTAAAGTCTCCTACTAAACGCCAATGGTCAGCCCATTTGGCCGCTATCGCATGAGCTCGATCCACATATCCTCCCTGAGGGCTCCCAATGTAGGGGACCCTATATAGAAGAGAACACCCACTGGAGTCTTACCTGAAAGTCACAGAGGAGCGCATAAACTCCCTCCTGCTGATCCAACCTCTCCAAGACCATGGCTTTATTTCCTAACCCATTCAAATGGAAGAGATTCTCGAGTGGAATCTTTGTACTGAATCTTCTGCTACTTCCATCTGGGTATTGCATATCTTCATGTCATCGAATTGTCATGTAATAAATAGATCATCCCCCAAAAAAACAGTTGTCCACCCAACAGAAAAAATAACCATCTTGACAGTACCTAATTTTTTTTTTTTTTTGGTTTTTATTATATAAAACATTGACAACTAGATCCACTTCATGATAAATAGCTCCTTCTTCATACCTGTTATTACTTATTTACATGCATTGGATTTGATGTTTGCAGGATGAAAAGTCTTGTTGTGCTCGCTTGATTCAACCTGTGAATCAAGGTAAGACTAGTGACCGAGCTATACCTTTTTTATTTCTTTTTGGTCTACAAGGAATTCAATGCAGTCTAAGTTATGCTTAGCTTTCATTTCACGTTCATCAGCTATGGAATGATGTAACAACCGAGTATGCTTGCTACAAATAACTGAAATCAATTAAAGTCGAGAGAGATCAATAAATCAACTGGTTGTGTAAATGTGGAAAGATACTGCCTTTCATGGCCTATGTTTATGCATCCAGTTTGATGGTCTGGTATATCTTATGCAATAAAAGTTCAACATCAATTATAAGCTAGGGAGGTGACTAAATTATCAAGTCTTCCAATGTTGGAAGATAAGTTATGGTATGTGAAGAGCTGGTTGTATATGATGGTTCTGGTCTTGGTAGCAGTCATTGAAAGAGTATACGGAAATTGTGATCTTATGTGACTGGATACCTCTGAGAGACTCTTACGAAAGCTTTTTTGACTGGGTATTAAGCTATGCTGATAAGCAAGACTTATGGACTAATGAAATTTAATTTATGAAGTACTGAAAGATCTTTATTTTGAAATGAATGATAGTTCGGTAATCTTATTAGCATTACAGTAGCAGGTGTTATTTTTACAAAAAAATGAACAAAGACTAACCTATCCTCATGGTATACAAGAAAAAATTAAATCTTGATTTTTGTCTGCAACCTGGCTAATACTAAAGTTGAGACAAGTCTAGTGTCTGTGAACTCTTTATGTTGGTTGATATAACTTGACCAAGTCTCTTTAAATGGACTTGTGTAGGTAACTCCTGGCACTGAAACTAGGAGGTCAAGTTGAGGTTACATGGCCCAAATTTGAAATCCTTTGTCATAATTAAGAACAACTAACTTATACAAAGTATACTGTACACCCTCAATGCACTCACATAGACTGACTACAACGACAAAATAGAAGTAGGAAGTGAAAAACTCACAATCGTGTAAGAATCTCTAATGAGAGTTTGGGTGGTGTGTGTTAGGATGCCCATATCTTTATCGATTAGAGTTAGCTTATGACATCAGATAGATCAGTGAATTTTTTTTTTTTGATGTTAGCCTGATCAAGTTACCTCCTGATCTTATATCTATGCCTGTCTGTTGCTTGTTCGGAAGATTTGCGGTAATGGCACACGTTTTCTTTGAACACTTGAGCAATGTCTTCCTATATCTTAATATTTGTCTAGTATCTTTTTTTTTTTGTTTATGATGTTTGGTTTCTCTGTATTCTTGATTTCTGAGATGAACTTACTTCCATGGGAATCATGATGCATGCAGCGAGGCTTTTGAAACTCAAGGGTCCATTCTGTATCCTTCTAAGTATATTCCCTCGACTAAGACATACTCTTTGTTACTGTAGATAATGGAAGAGAGAATGGCCATGCCACAGGTGGAGCACCATGTGAGTATAGTGCTTCTGTTTCTTCACTTAGTTCAAGTGTCTCATTGCCACCTCCAGATAGATCTGAGCACCCTCCAACAAAGGAAAAGGCGAAGCAACCGTCATGCAGTAATTATTCTATGGAGGAGACACAGATGCCAAATGCTAATATGGACTTGAATATGGGGGATAGTGGCATGGTAAATGCCAGTTGCTCAGATAATGTTTTGAATTCTCATTCTAGAGATGCTTCAGTTGCAACGGGCAGAGATACAGCGAGGAAAGATCGATATAGTTACAGTGGGTCCTCTAAGAAGATGAAGATTAATGGAGACATTTCTTTGAATTCAATGTGCTCTGACACAATAGAGTCAGCAATTTTGGATCTGGAAGAACTTGCAAACAGGATTAAATGGATGAAAGGGATTCTACAGTTTGAAATTTCATATTCAAATGCAATGAGGCCTCCTTGGAAGTTTTTAGAAAACCGAGCATCATTCACACCAAGATGACTGCTTCTAGAATGTAAGTCCGACATGAATCTATAATAGGAATCGACTCCATTGTAATCAATCAATTTTCTCTTTTGGCTAAGTAAACTGTTAAAGCAAGCAACATCCTGTGTGGCTGTAGAACATAAGAGGTTAATTGCATAATGAAGTGTGTACAATTGTTGTGACATTTTATTACTCCTGGATTGCATATTCATATTTATTTTTTCACTGAAAAAGTTTGCTATTCATCAAAATCATAGAAATCTAAGAGTGAAAAATCCTTGATTGGTAACTCCTGAACTGTAACTCCTGAACTGTTTGTTCTTTCAGTAATTATTGTGAACTTTTATAAGCTTATAGTTGTATTAACACAAGAGTAGGGGTGTAAATCTGTTTGTTCTTTCAGTAATTATTGTGAACTTTTATAAGCCTAGAGTTGTATTAACACAAGAGTAGGGGTGTAAATCTCAAGATGGGTGATCATAAATCAGTTAGTAATGCATACCGAGCACGTAGACATTATGTGGGTATTGGCAAGCCTTCCAGGAAGTGGTAACTCCAGTGGCATACAAAAATCCAGAATACAAGAATCATATGCAAAAACATTTTTCTGCATTTAACTCTTTGGATCATTTGGATGAATAAATTCAAAATGTCGGGATATTCGAGGAATAGTTCTGCTAATTTACAATAAGAGGGTGCTTGAGAATTTCAGGACTAGATCTGACGTATCGGAAATAACCCCTCCTTTCTGGAATGGGATTTCGCCAGATGAAAACCGTCCGGCCCTCATCCCACAGGTCGACATGTGTCTCTTTTAACACCCCTTAACTGTGGTTAAGATTCACTAACCCTTAGGATTCAACCATGTAACCTTGATTTTTAGAAAAAAATATTTTTTTAAAAATCACCATAGGAGTTAAAAATTTATTAACCAGGGTTAAAAGGGAAGTTAATTGGCCTCTGTGAATGGGCCAGACGGTTTTCCCTTCCAAGGTATAACTTGTACACGAGTGACATTATGAATCTATGATACTATAATATTGTACACCACGGAATTCAAATAATCTTCAATTTGTCATCTGTTCACAACATTTTATAAGGGCGATAATCTTGAAAGTGTTCTAATTGGAGACACTACAACAAATCTATCGATCAACGACGGAAGAATTCCATCTCTAGAAGTCTATTTTTCGTCGCTAATGCCATTAATGATGAAACTTTTATCCATCGCTATTCCATTGCTAATGCAACCGTGGGTAGTTGGTTTTAGAGACGGTAATAATTTTCCATCGCTAATTAGTGACAGATTATTACCGTCGCTAATGGGTTTTATTTCGGTCGGTTAAAATAGGAGCATTAGTGACGGAAAATGACATTTGCAATGGATATTAGCAACGGTATTTTTCCATCTCTAATATATCGTTTGTGACAGTATGTTTTCCGTTTGTGATGTAGAATTAGTGACATAAATATTTCCATCACATTTGCGGCGGAATATTGTCCGTCACTAATTTGCAAACACCATTAGCGACGGATGTTTTTCCGTTGCTAATGTCTAACCTGTTCATTCACATTCACATTCAAAACCTGTAACTTGTTCATTCACATGTGATTCACATTCAAAACCTTTAACCTGAACCCAGCCTCCACAAGTAAACTGTTCATTCACATGTGATTCACATTCAAAACCTTTAACCTGAACCCAGCCTCCACAAGTAAACTGTTCATTCACATTCCATAGCATGCATATACAAAAACCTGGCTCATTCTATTCCATTCAATATAAAAAAAGACAACATATCAAAATAGTCAACAAGAACAATATTTATGTCCGATCAACAATATGTTTTAGAAACAATAAATGTGTAATATGTATTACTCTAATGGATTAAGATATAGGCAATTAGAGATGGAATTTAGAAACAATAAATATGCCTGGCTCATTCCGTCTCTATAAATATGTATTAGAGACGAAATTTATTCCTTCGCTAAATTTCTGCCACTGATCAGTAGATTTGTTGTAGTGAGATGTAAGTGGAAAACCTCCCATCTATCCTCTCTGACTTGAAATTGGTTCTGGTGTTCTGTTGAACTTTTGAACATCAATTGGTAACTTGATCTACCTGCAAGCAATGGATTTCTCTTTTCGGTTTAATTTTCTGATTTTGCAATCTGTTGCAATCTGCATAGTTGTGGAATGGGTGTAATTATGTAGTTCGTTTTTCGTGTTCAGATGTGTTCTTCATCCTCAACAACAGATGCTGATGTAGTTTCTTTGCACTGGCTATTGATACTGATGTTTATTGTATTAACAAATTCTAGATACATGCTTATATGCTTTTAGGTCTTACCTTTATGTTTATTCAGTATTTTGTGGGGGTTTGGTGGATGCAGTTTCGTATATTAGGAGAGGGACCATTGTGATAGACCATCAAGATCATTTTGACGAAGATGTACAAATTTTATGATACAGCTAGTTCGAAGCAGCGGCAATGAAGTCCAGGGTCAGTTTTTTATTTTTTGGATTATGGGATGCTAAAGCTGCTAACGAAAACTCTGCTCATTTCCATAGATTAAACTCACCAGTAACTTGGACAATCTCACTCCAGCTGGACTACAAACTTGGATGCAACCAATGCTTCTACAGGGCTATTGAAAAATCAAATATTTATATGTAATATACTTTGATTACCTTCTATGGTCTATGAGCATGCTCTCCAATTACAGGAATACTACGTGTAGTGATTTGATACGCGGAATGGACATGGACATCTTGATGAGACTGAAGATCGTCTGCGTTAAATCCCGGATGGGTAACTGGTCTGATCAAGACAAATGCAGGAGGTAAACTCCGAAAGGCAAAACTCTCATCATGCTTTTTTTTTTTCACGCTTTTGCTGCAAATAATCGCAGTGTTCGGGTTACCCCTGGTCGTAGAAATAGAAAACCAAGTTCTTAACAGGACAGATGCTCAAGATTTTGTGATGAAGTGGCCTAGTTTAGGCTTCCAACTTCATTTCTGGGTTTGCTGCTGGATCTTGGCAATTTGCTTTTGATGACAAGAACTAGCTAGCGAAGCAAGATGTACGAATGTGACTCATTGCTGAGTTCAAGCTATGTCGAAGGTGTGATCCCCGTTTCAGGGTGGTCTTCCAATCAAGTCTCGGAAAGGGAAAATCCCAAATGGATTGACTAAAAAATTACAAACCATGTATTTCAAAAGTAAGAAAATTTTAGAGTGAAAAAATAATAGGAGAGAGATTGGGGATAAAGAGTAAGAGATTTCTATCTGCAGATCAATCTTGGTGTGACGGCTTTAGATTTGCAGTCAAGATCGATATTGGTGTGATGGCTCTAGATTTGTAGTCAAATCTTGATACGATTGCCGTCGACGGGGGAGAAGGATGAACGGTGGTTTGTCGAGGGTCGAGGATCTCTCCTCGGACGGAATTAACTTCTCTTCATATTTTGTTGGAAATTTTCCATATATAATGAGAAATATATATTAGGGGAAATTTTTCTACTAGAAAATGCATTTTCTTGGATACTAATCACAAGAAAAAAGAAGTTTTTTCTTAGAAATAATTTCCTACACCTATTTTCTTTAAAACAAACAGAGCTTTTGTGATGTAGCAAACTCAATGTGATAGTCGTGAACTAACCAACTACTAACCAGGACCTACACTGCATACCCAATTCATGGATGAGCTACAACCCAAAATGTCTTTAAATTCAGCAAATCCTAACCGTCCAAGCAATAGCTGAAGCTGGGATGGGAATTTCTCCTGATTGCCCATCAAGTTTGAGATTGTTCCTCAATTACTCAAGTTTTAAAAATCATTCCCTAAAGAGGCTTATGAACAATTTTCATAATTCAACATTTATTAAATTTCTAAAATACCACCACTACCACCTAATCTTCAGAGAAGAATTTCTTTTAGTTTTGAAAGAATAAGAATAGAAAAAGAGAGATTTACGTAGGTGCATGAGATGAGAGAAGCTCCCCTATTCTCTTTTTCCCATCTCACAAAGCTCTCCACTCCTTTTTAATTTAATCAATGTTTTAATACAAGTTAAAAAGAAGTGTTATTGAAAAAAGATCAAAAATTCACAAAATTATGAGTTTTAACGAAGATTTTGTGCACAAGATCGATATTAGGTGATACACATGGTTGATACACCTACTTGATGCCCATATCGATACATATCAATACTTATCGATACACCAGGTATCGATAAATATCATCTTCAACTTCGGAACACAACCAATATCAATATGAAGTACTGACTTGATTTGTTGAATATTGACCATACACTGTAAACCATAAAATGAAAAAAAGAACACCTGTAAAGTCATTTAACATGAAATTTAAGGTTTAAAATCAAAATAGAGAATTTAACTAATTCATTTTTTAAAAAGTACAAGAAATCAAAAAATGAGTGTTTTTCTTTGGTTAATGGCGTTCTCTCACAATCACGGTTAGTAGTTTAGCATAATGTAACTCTCTTGTAGAAATCAATCAAAACGGTAGGTAATGAGATATTGGGGGATTCTTTTTAATCAACAAGGGAGGCTTTATTGTTGATAAGGAATGAAGGGAGCTCTCCATGGTTGATAAGGAATGAAGGAGACACAAATTTCTTTTCTTCAAATAGTTTGGATAAAATAGTCCAAAATGAAAAAAATTCGCATGTCCAAACACCTTCACATGTGTGGGGGCATTAAAAGAAGAGTTTTTTAAACTTGGGTATATGAGGAACAATCCAAACTAAGGGTAATCAGGGAAAAACCCCCCAAACTCGGACTCTCGGATTGCCAAAAGGGATAATGTGGATCAAAGGGCTGTAAATAGTCAATCGAATTTAATGCTGTTTAGACTATAACCCCACCAGATGGATGGTCCAGATTTGCTGCTACCTCAATGTGGTTGACAGATGGTGACTTGAGAGGTTAGTTTAGTAATTGTACACTTCAATATTAGAGAGTTAGTTGAGTTGGGTGGTATGTCCGTTTAACCGTAGAGTATAAAGAGAAAATCTCGGTCACGGTTCTCAGGCGGTCCTTTATTTGATACTTCGGCTCTTACTCAACTCCATCTCTCTCTCTCAAACCCTAATTCCCAATATCCACTTACAAACCCTAAAATAGTCCCCAAGAAAAATTCTCATTTCTTCTCATCTTAGGTGGATTGGGGTTTCAACTGTTGCAATAAAGATGGTAAGTGTTCCTAAATAACCTCTTAGTTACATTAGTAGCTGCAGATCAAGTTCATTTATCTGTTTCTGATGATCATTTTTAGTGCAGATGAACTAGTTTTGTTAAATTTTCTTTTCTGTTATCCATTTTTGTGATTTGGGTCTTCTTATATTGAAAGTAAAAGTGTGATTTAAGTTCATTTTTAAAATATTTTTCACCATTAGATTCTGGGCTAAGCAAATCTAACCAGGTTAAGTTCTTTTCAGTTTTTGTTTTGTTTTTCTGTGTTAATTTTGGCCATTGTTATGGTTATTTTTAGGTAAATAATGGATATTTTCCTCTTTTAGAAATACCTTAATTTCTTATGGGTTTTAGTTCTGAGATGCATCTGGCATTCGTAAGCAAAACTTTCTTAGAATGGTCATGTAGGCCATTGATTTCTTCATTAACATGTTATCTCTTTATGGACTTTAGACTAATTGAGTGCTTACCCCAATAATGGTTCAGATCCGATTCACTTAATTAAGCTTAATGTGTTACTAAAAACTTTGGAATATCTGAACAAATTGACAAACATGAAATGCTTTTTGTGTGCTATTACTTTGTAGGATGAGTTAAGATCTCATAGGGACCTCATTTAGATGATCTAGGGCATGAAGCAAAACAAAAGACAGTCCTAAGCGAAGATTTAGGTTCCTTCTCTCCTTATCAGGGTTGAGAGCCTCCCTGATCTCTACCAGTAGCGTCCAACTTTTACCCGTGGTGGGTTCTTGTCCCTAACTTTTTCTGACCGAGCTTTTTCTCCAGTCTTCTTCTTGTTCCTTCCTTCCCCCATACACTTTTGCATCGAGTTCTTTCCCCACTTTTAAATTGCTTCTTCTTCTTCCACTCACTTTTGCATCATTTCCTTTTCCTCTCTCCCAAGTGGCCTTTCCTTTCGTCTCTTTCTAGATCTTTATTCTCAGTTGGCCTTCGACATCTCCCTTTCCTTTATCCCTGTTTCTCCCTTTCCCAGTCACTCTCACCAACTGTCATCCATGTCCACTCCGAAGCCCATTAACTCCGACCTTAATCCCGAACTCAACTCACCTGAAGGCCTAGCTGAGGAGATTTGACGCATGCTATCTCTCCACCATCTAGTGAACCAATTTCCATTGACTCTTCCATGGCGGAAGAAGGGTGGCGAACTGCAAATACAGTATTATTGGTAAGTTTATTACCGCCAGACCGATCAACATGGCATCGCAAAGAGGACCATGACGAGGGCATGGCATAGTATACTCATACTCTGGTTAAGGAGGCCGACTTGGCAAATGGCCACATCCTATTTAAATTCACATAGGAAGAAGAGATGCTTCGAGTGTTAAACCTCCAACCATGGTCGTTCAGCTTCAGCAGACACCCTCTCTTGATGATGAAGTGACAACCTGACATTCTGATAGCTGATTTGGATCTTGTTCTCCTTTCGATATGGGTGTAGATTCACGGGCGTCCACTAGAATATTTGACTCAAAAGGTCGCTCAAATATTCGGAGGAAAGTTTGGAATGGTTGCGGAGATCGACATCCCTATACAAGGTTTTGGCAGAGGTTTATTCTTGCGAATGAGGATCATCCTCGACATCACTATTCCACTAAGTCCTTTTGTCGTGCTTACTCTCCAGACTAAAAAACCACCCTCCTTCCCTCTTACTTATGAAAAAATCCCCACATCTTGTTTTTCCTGTGGTTCTGTGGGCCTTGATGATAAACATTTAAAGCTGAAACTTCCGATGAATAGCTCAATAAACACACCGACAGATCCTTCATCCGAGTTATATGGTCAGTGGTTGCGAGCGAAGCTCTTTCACTTCAACGACAGACATCCTTCTCAGTGTTTGTTATTTTTTTGCCGACGATGGGGCAACGATCAAGGAAACACTATCGTCCCCGGCGAAACTCCGTCAAGAAAACTTCAACGGTCCTAAGGAGCAGGTGACAGACCTAGCTGCATGACCATTGTCATCTCGCCACAAAATGCTCTCAATATGCAACAACCACCTCACGATACGATCAAAGAGTACAACGGGCCTTGATGATGGGAGTGCTATTCCGGTACACAAGTTGGAGTAGTGGAAAGCCAACTCATTCAGTCATTGACACGTGGTGGAGCCGTGGAAGAGATAATTCTATGGCAGAGGACAAAATCAGTACCAAGCTTAGATGTTGGATAGCCTCTGAAGAAAATCGTAGCCATCCCCTCAACCCAAGAAACGTCTATAAGGTATTGACATGTCTTATCACGTGCCTATGATGTCTCATTTAGACCCTATAATAGGGGGGGTGTAATGGACCTGGAAATCGGCCTGGATCCCCAAATCAACTCAAAACCCATAAAAGAAGCCCAAATCCATCCCTCGCTAGCCCAAACCCAAAACCCATAATTCAACACCACCACCACCAAACCCACCCTATTATCGATTGACTACGAAATGGAAACTGCCTATACCCTCAACCTTGAAAATCTAGACCTCATCCGTGAAACTCCAGACCCAATCATTGAAACTCTATAAGAAACAGTGCGCTTTATCTCCTTAGTCTGGGATGCCTGCTAAAGAGCAGCCACCCCACCATCAATGAGCATTTTAGCTTGGAACTGTCAGGGATAGGTCGGCCCTGGACAGTTTGTCAGTTGAAGGCAAGGTTCAAAAAAACGGTTTCGGACACCGTAACGGACACGGCCGAAACCGTTACGTAACGCCGTTACGTAACGGTTTCGGCCTTTACGGAGTTTTTTTTTTTGGCTTAAAAATTCAAAAAAATCACAATAAATAAAAATAAATAAATAAAATATGTAGGTGTAACGTAACGGTAACGGGTAACGGTGTTCACCGAAACTGTTACGTAACGGGCGTTACGTAACGGTTTCGGCGTTTTTTAAAACCATGGTTGAAGGTGCATGTTCTCCGCTTCCGACCTATACTGATCTTCTTGATGGAAACTAAAAACAAGAATCTAAAGTTTGTTCAGGTGGCTCGAAAATTACAAATGGGAACCTCTTGGTTTATTAGGTTGTATAGCTCTTCTTTGGTCAGATCCTTATGAGGTGACTATCGAGTCGGCTAGCCCAAACCTCATTTACAAATGGCGCATTATGTTTGTCAAATAAGTAGTGAAGGTGCTCCCAACGATTGGTTCTGACCATAGTCCTCTCCTTAGCTCAGATATGTCTGGGTGAAAGTTTTAGAAAACATTTTGGTATGAGCAAATGTGGGTCTCCCATGAGGATTGTGTAGCAATAATTAAATCTTATTGGCAGGCTCGTTGCACGAGGTCTCCAATGTACCAATTAACTCGGAAGCTTCGAAAATGCAGAGAGGATTTTCTAGTGTGGAACAAACGTTCCTTTGGGAATATGAAAGACCGTATCCGCATCCTTCAAAATCAAATATCCATTCAACAATCTTAGCGATCTTGATACTGCCCATGAATAGGAGGAAGCCTTCTGGCGTCAGAAACCTAGAGTGAATTGGTTGTCCTTGGGTGATCGTAACACTCAATTTTTTCATACGTCGGCAATTATCAGACACTAGAGGAATCAATTGTTTGCCATCAAGGATGAGGGGGGAAATTGGCTATGCTTCGAAAGGGAAGTAGAATCTCACGTGACCCATCACTTGCATGATTTGTACACATCCTCCTTCCCGACTTATACTCAGGAGATCTTCTCTAATTTCCAGCTTCGCGTAACAACTCAGATGAATGAAGTGCTATGCTATGATGTTTCCTTAGAAGAGATCAAGAGTGCAGTATTCCAAATGGCCCTCAAAAACACTGGGACATTATTGGTCACGATCTATGCAAGGTCGTTCAAAGTTTTTTTTAAGGGGGTTTCCTTCTTAAGCAGCTGAGTTTCATCCATATCGTTATGATCCTGAAAGTACCTCACCTTGAAGCTATGAACCAATTTCGACCAATTAGCCTCTACAACGTGTCCTATAAGATCATAGCCAAAATTTCTTTCAAATAGGCTTCGTGATTATCTTGGTGACATCATTGACCCAACTCAGTCGTCCTTCATCCGGGGCAGACAAATCTCAGATAATATTCTTATTGCACACGAAATCTCTCACTTTCTGTGACGACATAAGTGGGGTAAGGATTTGAGAATGGCTATAAAGCTTGATATGAGTAGTACATTCGATCGTGTGGAATGGCCCTTCCTCTTCAATGCAATGCGACAAATGGGCTTTTCCAATAAATGGATCCATCTAATACCTCAGTGTGTGACAACAGTGTCATTTTGAATGGTGAGTCGAAGGGTTTCATTCAGCCGTCTAAGTGCCTTCTAGAAGGAGATCTGCTATCCCCTTATTTGTTTCATATTTATACAGAAGCCTTATATTAGTTACTCCATACTGTAGTGAGGCAAAACCACTTGAGTGGTATCCGTGTGGCCTGAGGAGTGCCAATTATATCTCACCTGCTTTTTGCTGACGAATGTATGGTTTTTCTAAAAGCTAATTTGGATGTACCACATAATCTCTTGGAAATCCTCAACCGGTATGAGCAAGCTTCGGGATAAAAAGTCAACTGCAACAAATCAGGTATTACTTTCTGTGCCAACACCCCCGTTGCTTTTGCCATTTAATTTTAAAGATGCTCCACATTAGACCTATGATGGGTCCGGTAAATACCTAGGGCTGCCCTCGGTATTTGGGCGCTCCAAAATGGGTGTCTGACCATCTCAAACAGAGGGTCCTCAATCGGATGCTAAGTTGGATGGGCTCCACCCTCACTCAAGTGGGAAGGGGGGTATTGATCAAAACTATAGTCCAAGCCATTCCAGCGTATGCAATGAGCTGTTTTAAACTCCCAAGGAAATTGATCACGAAGTTGGCCCGAATTCCTCTAGATTTTGGTGGAGCGAAGACAAGAGGCACACAATTCATTGGATCGGTTGGGCTAAGCTTTGCAATAGCACAGACAAAGGTGGTTTAGGCATTTGAGACCTTCAGGCCTTTAACCTTGGATTATTGGCGAAGCAAGGGTGGAGGCTTCTAACAAATCCGCCCTCCTTCTAGGCCCAAACATTGAAGGCTATTTATTACCCCCAACTCCTCCTTTATCACTGCCAAAAATCGCACAAGGCCATCGAGGGCGTGGCGTAGTATTCTAGCCGGTCGAGAAGTCCTAAATAGGGGTATCTGATGGCAAATTGGAAATGGTGCTCAGGTTAAAGCCGGTGATGATCCATGGGTCCCCACCCTTCCTCAATTCAAACTGGTATTGCTGGCTACTTGCAATAGCCACGACACCTTGGTTTCACACTTCATCATTCCGGAAATAGGTTGCTGGGATCTTCGGGGGCTATCAACCTTCATGTCGCAATCTTCTATTGTCGAATAATGAAAATTCCTATCAGCTTACATGGTGCTCCTAACAAAGTCATCTGACATTTTTCCAACTCTAGGCAATTCAAGGTGAGCTCGGCATCCCACTTGGCAAAACAAGTTCTTGAATCTAAAATACCCTCAGCTAGCTCTAATACATCTGTCTCTTCTGAATCCTTTTAGAAATCTATTGGCGAATTCCAGTTGCTCCAAAAATTCAGACATTCATTTGGCGGCTGGGGCGGGAGCAGTGGCCCGAAACCATATAGGGGAACTCCTTCAATCAACTTCTAAGGCATTGAGAGGTGGATCGAGCAGAGTAGCGCAATCGGCATTAAATGACAGTCTTAGCAACCTCAGGAGGATGCCTTCTCCTATTCTAACTGATTGGGATCCCCATCTTGTTAGGGGTGAACAGTCCTTCTCTGTATCCCTTCCTTGAATTTTAATATTGCCTCTCAAAAAAATAAAAAAAGATGAAGCTAAGATATAGGTTTTTATTACACAAGCTGGAAGAGTTTCTTGATATCTATGTCTATTCGTGATGGCTATGGTTTGGTACATCCTTGTAGGGATGCTCTGCACTTCAGCCATCTTTTGGACTGTGTTGCCTTACATTTTCCTGTATTCCATGAAAGCACGGGATTTTGACCCCTATTTCCGATCAAGATTGAACCCGAGGAGGAATAAGTGATAAATCGCAATTGGGTTGAGAGTTGCCACCTATTATAATTCTGAGGGAAATAGGGTCCTTGAGATGGTTGGATAAGGCATTGTAGTTCAGGGTAAGTGATTCATTTGAATTAGGAGAAGGTGTTAAGTACCCCTAAACTCCCATTCGGAGATGGTTACCTACTCCCTGAGTTTGAATTAAATAAAGGAAACCATAAAGAAGCTTGAAGTTTGATCTATATGCTGAGCAATGTAATATTGACGGAAAAAAATGAATTGAGATAGGCAGGATAAGAACGGAATAGAGATTCTATCATAGGGGAGCTGAACTCGATCAGGGTTGCCTATGTATCCATTGTCAGTGGAATCAAGCCACACGTAGCTCCAGGGGGATTGATGGTTTGATTTGATTGATTGGTGGTTTGATTTGATTTGATTGTATGGTGGGAAATTGATGGGTTCTATTGTTTACGCTCATATTTGAGGAGCGTAAGAACCTTTTAAGCTTGTGTTGAGGAGCGATGGGGCAGTTTAAGCTCTTGCCGAGGAGTGGGGGTGGGTATCTGAACAAAGTTTTGAACCGAGGTTCGGATAGGGGTTCGACTAGGTAGGTAGGGTTTAGGGGATTTAGCTAGGGTTAAGCTAGGGTTTAACTAGGGTTAAGTTAAGGTTTAGCTAGGGTTAAGCTATGATTTAGCTGGATTTGAACTGGGATTTGGACAGAAGTTCGACTACGCCAGGTTAGATTTGATCTGGGATTTGGGCAGGGGTTCGACTAAGCAAGGCTATATTTGATCTGTGATTTAGGCAAGGGTTCGACTAGGCAAGGCTATATTTGAATTAAGATTTATGTAGGGGTTCGACTAGGCAAGGCAAGCAGTCAAACAATTTAAAAAACAACTTTAAAAGTGATTAAAAAAATAATTTAAACTACTAAAAGATTAAGGCAGGTGTTCGACTAGGCAAGGCTATATTTGGACTAAGATTTAGGTAGGGATTCGACTAGGCAATGCAAGCAATCAAACAATTTAAAAACAACTTTAAAATTGATTAAAAAAATAATTTAAACTACTAAAAGACAAAGCAAGACAGAGTTTTTTAAGAAAAGTTACATTCTGAGAAATCTGAAAAGATTTCTGAAAAGGGGTCCCGAGAATCGACCCTTCGCAGTCGACTTTCTCGGGAATCCGGGCGCTATGAGAGGTTTTGAAGAAGAAAAAGGAGAGAGGAGAGTGAATGAGTGAAAAATGAAGTGAAGGGGTAGGGGTATTTATAGTTTTTCAAAACAGAGGGCGCTACTTCAAGTAGCGCCCATTTTGGATAAAACCCCGAAAAGTAAGGCGGTGGTGAATAGTGAGGCGGCAAAAGGGCCCAAACTGGGTGGGCGCTACTTGAAGTAGCCCCCCTACTTGGGTTTTTCAAAAAGGCCTGCTGACATGGCTGTTGACCGGTCAAAAGGGCCCAAAAAATAGGCCCAAAAGGGGGCGCTGCTTGAAGTAGCGCCCCTATTGAGGGGCAAAAAAATATACTTTTTTTTTCTTTTTTTTTTGTTTTTCCTTAGCCACATGTCACGCTCTAATTTAAACGAAAACCCGTTATTCCGTTTTAAGCTCGTTTTGATCCCAAAAGTAGTCAAAATTGAACCAAAAAATTTGTAAAATTATGTTAGACAAAATGATAACTTTTGAACACTTTTTCAGGGGTATTTTGGTCATTTTCCACCATAGGGGCATTTTAGTCTTTTTGTTTTAGGGCCGATTTGATAACAAAAAGCCAAAATTGAACAAAAAAATTTGTAAAATTATTTTGGACAAAATGATAACTTTTGAAGACTTTTTAGGGGTATTTTGGTCATTTTCCACCACAGGGATATTTTAGTCATTTTTCTGTTTTAGGACCAATTTGATCCCAAAATAGCCAAAATTGAATTGAAAAAATCCGGAAAATATCTTAGATAACATGTGAGTTTTCATAACTTTTTAGGGGTATTTTGGTCTTTTTTACACCACAGGTACGCTTTGATCAATTTTCTGCTTTCGGGGCATTTTCTAGAAAGTAAAGCCTATTAGAATAGACTTTAAAAAGAGATTTCAAAAGAGTTTTTGAGGAATTTTCGAAAAGTTTTGAAAACTTTTGAAGGTAAAAAAAAAACTGAAGGAGTGCAAAATTGGGGTGCTTACATTCCACTTTTACAGTTCATTGTTACACATCACATGCCAAAGATTTGCTTAGGACTGCAACTTGTTTTTCGAGACATTTCTTGGTAAGATTCCATTTCTAGTCTAATAGGTAATAACCAGATAATTGACTGCTAAGGAGCCTATTATTCCAATTTCCAACCTAACGGCAGATTAAATGAGTAATTGTCTGTTCAGAAGGCTTTCATGGATTCCACCCTAACTATCAAGGAATGTTCAGACTTATTTGTTAGAGAATTGTTGACCAAGGCCTACTTTTTGGCTTAACTAGAAGGTATGGTGGCACATTTTGATCAGATATTTGTTTTTTCTTTTGCTCATGGAAAGCTGAAGTGAGGCTGAAGGATTGATGTCGTACCAGATTAGATTTCATAATTTAGTGAAAAAGCAATAAAAGTTGATAGGACCATGGGGAAGCCTTCTACATGATCTTGGAATAAGCACGCTGCTAATTCAGCAAAGGACTACTATATCCGCCCGGGGGTAGGGGGTGGGGAGGTTGTTCATTTGGGACGAAAATAAAAAGAGGTTAAATAAATAGATGGAGAAAATAGATCAATATATGTTTGTTTCTCAATGCATATCATAATCTGGACCCAAAATCAACCTGCAGCTAGATCTAGATTCGGATTCGAAAGTAGCTTGAGATAAGCATTTTTGGTCCAACTACTCTTTGTTTAGTAAGCCACCATCGTTTCATTTTACATATTATTTCCATCTAGTCAAACAATTATGCAAGTACTATGCACTCATTTGAAGGTTTATTCAACTAAATATACAGGGAAGAGTGTTAAGCAATATTTTCAAAGTCACACAATGGACGTATGTTAAAATTATTATGTTAAGAATGCTTTTGAGCTCATTAATATCCAGATCTTCTTAAAGTTGTTGACAGTGCACTTTGTTCCTGTTTTATTTGATCTTGACTTTCTGGTTAGTAAAGCCAAGGTTTTGACAGGCCAACGACTTTTAGATGTTCGGATACTTTGTGCGAATACTTGGAGGAGATTTTTAAGCTTATTGGGTTTGGGTTGGAACTCTCGTTTTCCGGGGTCATTGGAGACTTGTAGTGATCCTGACCTAAAGAATAGTGATTTTGTCAAGCCGTTGGGCTCATCACTGTCAACTCTTCATTGTGATAGTGATTTTTCCGAGCTGTTGGGCTCATCACTGTCAAACTCTTGTGACTCAAGTTAGAGAAAGAGACGTATTCTTCTGTTCCGGTTCCCATAAAAAAGACAAAAAATAAAGGTAAAACACCCCTGAAACTGGCTTTGATACCAGTTAATCTCAGAACCCTAAGGGTAAAGGCCAAAATCCTAAACCCTAAGGGTAAAGGCCGAAACCCTAAACCGTAAACCAAAAACTTCAAACCCTGAAGATGTTAGAGTTGTGGCTTCGGATAGGGTTCTTAGCTAAGCCCTTATATGGAAGTAAACTTAGCTTTTTCCCTAAAGACTCCTATGGTTACCAGTGCCCCATACCTAGGCGACTCTTATGGATTTATACCACGGAAAATCTTGTAGAGCAATAGAGTTTCGCTAGGGGAGAATTTAGAGACTTTACTTAAGACAAAAGATAAGCACTCATGAAAATATTTTGAAAAGGAATGAACATTAAGTGAGATATAAGTTTCACTTATATGAGATCAACTCATAACCATAGTCACAAAGTCGGGATTCGGGAATAATTCGGCAGGGTTCAAGTTCGGAAAAATGCGGAAAATTCGGGAAAAAATTCGGATTCGGGAATAATTCGGTAGGGTTCAAGTTTGGAAAAAATCGGAGAAATATTTTTTTTTAATAATTATATAAAATATAAATATGATATTAATTAATATATCTAAGTCTTCATCAACTCTTAATATTATCAATAATAATATATTCATAATATCATTTCAACATCCACTTCATTCCAACAATTAAAGCATCAAAATTTACCAAGACATCAACTCCTTAAGATTAAAAACAAAAGATTGATTGTTTATCCTTACAATTTCATCAACAAAAAAATATTGCGAAGTTCAACCTACTACAAAATAAAATCATGTTACTTGAATTTATCAATCACAGAAAAGTTGCATCATAATCTAGATAATCAAGAGCTGCACAGCCTGCACTCTCTTCATTCTCTAAACTTTCACTGGAAGATGATGCTCCATCTTCAAGGTCATGATCCCCTTCAGCTTCAGGAATATCTGGGACTGGTAAAATTTTCTCAAGACTAATTGGTTCTGAATCTTTCTTTTCTTTACTTGCACTTGTCTTCATCAAATGCAAGTTCATACGAACGAACACCAAATCATGTAATTTGTTTGGCTCTAATCTGTTCCGCTTCTTCGTGTGTGTGGCCTCAAAAGCACTCCAATTTCTTTTACAACCCCGAGGCACTATATGGTTGACTATGCAATTTGATTGCCGCATTCTGAATGGTCGGAATTGGACTAACGCACATATCCCACCAAACCCCTAATTACAATACAAATACATAATTAAAAAATTTTTAACTATAAAATTTAAAATCTTAATCAAACTTCAAAATTGAAAATAAATGTAATGTACTTACTTGGATGTGAATCCAAAAGGGAATCAACTGCCCATATGGTAAAGATGTCATTATCTAGTTGGTGGTAACTTTTCAGCTCCTTGTTAAATTGCTTTCTCTCCTCAAAACTAGGGATCATCTTATTAATTATCATCTCAATGCTTACCCTCACTTCCTTATCCATCTTCACAAGTTTATTATAAAACAAGTAAGGATTCAAGTAGGCGGCAGCTGCATGCAAGGTACTGTGCAATGTCTTTTTCCATCTTTCATCTATTATCTTCTAAAAAGGCATATACTTCTTAGAGTTGTCTCTATATATTTCTTTAATTGCCTCTTTCGCCCTATCCATGCTTTCATATAAATATCCCATAGTAGAACCATCACCATCTACCATTCGTAGAACCCTAACAAGAGGTTCTACTGTATGGATTATCTCTCTGCCCTTTTCCCAAAACATATTACCTTGTATTATATTTGTAATTTCTATTCCTTCCTCTGTTTTGCTTTGAGGAATAGCTCTCCATTCAGCTGAAGCAATTATAAACCGTAACCGTAAAGCTTGTTCCTCTTTAAGAATAGATTACAAATACAAAAATTGTGTTGCAAATCTAGTAGCACCGGGCCTTTTTAGTTCTCTTTTGTGTGTGTAATCTCATCAAATCAAGAACATGTTGAAACTTGTACAAAAACTTCACAATAAGTCTTGCATTTTCTAAAATTGGCTTCACATGAGGAAGCTTATCTATACTCTCTAAAATCAAATCCAAACAGTGTGCTGCATATGATGTCTTGAAGATATTTGGATATCTATCTTCGATAATAATTCTAGCCGCACTGTAATTGGAAGCATTGTCTGATATGAATTGGACAATATTTTCTGCTCCAATTTCTTCGATCCCAGATGAGATGAAATTTGCAATGAATGTCGCATCTTTCTTCTTCCCTGCTGTACACTCACTTTTTAAAAATATTGTCCCTTTAGGACACGCCACTAACAAGTTCACATGTGGCCTTTCCATCAGTCCAAGAATTAGACATGATAGTACACCCAGTTGTTTCCCAAGATTTTTTAATGTTCTTAACACACTCTTCTGGTTCCTCTTTCAAGTTTGCCAATTACTTCACCCTAAAGGTTTCACTACTTGGGAGAACATAACCTGGGCCATGATTAGTAACAGCTGTGATGGTATCCTGAAACTCTTGCGACCTTACCAATTGAAATGAAAGATTATTCGCCACCAAAGCCTTTGCCATCAAATGATATGCAAGCTCTTTTTCTTTCTTCTTTACGAGTTGCATTATCTTTGGCTAACCTCCTTTTCCTTGAGGACCTAGGCTACCACAAGTTGTGCTTGCATGCCTAGTTGATCCCGTAGAACTTCCACTAGCACCACCAACTTGAGAATTAGATATTCGCAATATCTTTGCCTTTTTACGCGAATCTATCTCTTGTACGACCTCTAGTGCCATTTCATTAACAAAGTCAGGCACTGAAGGACAAGGCCGCACATCTCTTCTTAATAACTTTGAAAAATGAAACTTCATACGGGTAATTCCACCCACAAACACTTCTTGACAAAAATTACATCGAATCTTTGTCCCCTCTTCTTCAGTTAAATACTCCCAAAAAGGATCTCTAGCTCTTGGCATGGTTAACTTTCATTCAAAATTTCAAACCCTAGTCCCTAAAGAAAAGAAAAAGCACAAAATAATTCACAATATAAGTAATTAAGCATGATCATAATTCATACATACAGTGATACAGTCATTCAAAATAAAGTCTTCTAAAATAAAGTACAAATTAGCTATTAAAAAAAAAGGTATCCAAGATATAGGAAGCTTACACATAAATATGGGATGATTTGATTTCTGAATTAGTTCCAAATTATTCAGGCCTACCAAAATAGATAAACAATTAGTAGAATAGGTGAAATGGCTTACCAGTTCAGTGAGTTTGTTTGCATGAGAGAGATGGTGAGAGAGAATTGATAAACAGAATTGAGATTACTGATAATAATAATAATAAATATTTTTTTTAAAAAATGAATAGAGAGTAACATGGGATCATAAACAGAAAATTATTGAACCCCCAGAATAACCCAAAATCTGTTATTCCATATCCATAGAACACTCATAAAATCCAAAAGTACAGTAAATACTTCTAAAATACAACCAAATAAGATGCACAACAGAAATTTTAGCAACAATATGTGTTATGTTGCACGAAATGTAAAGGATAGCCTAACTACCATATTTTCAAATACACCCAAGAAGCTCATCTAATCCCTTAACTGGAAATTTTACAGCAGAAAAGTAATATACATTGAAGAAAAATACAATAAATTAACAAAGATTAAAACTACCAAATTCCAAACAACACAATAAGAAGTTCTATTATAGGATAGTGTATGTGTAGCAGTGTAGGTATATGTATATATATAGCAATTTTTTTATCATGCAATTTTGACGCATACTAATACTATACCCAAATATATATATTTTTCCAAATTTTCGTGTTTCCATTTTTCTGTACCAAATTTTTGAGACAATATCATATAATACTTGAACGTCTCCTTTATCATATTTTTCCCATGCCCAAACTTACTGTGATAGAAAACCCTCTCCTATCATGTATTGCAATTTATACCAATGAATAGCAACCATCATATAAAATATATTCTAATATCTTATGATGAACAGAAAAAACCCCCAAATTTAATTAGATAGTAAAAGAGAATGGAGCAAATCTACAATGGGACTACCAATGTAGATTAATCTTTTATTAATCTTTACAAATGAGAAATTCTATGAGAAATTGGAAAAAAAATATATGAAAAACAAGAAGAGGAAACGGAAATGGAAATAGGAAGAGGTGGAGGAAGGAAAAGAAAATGGATGAGAAAGTACCTTTTCCTCTGCGGTTGAGGGCTTCGGTTGCGAGAGCTAGCACTTCCTGAGGGAGAGGAAGACGAGATGGATATGGAGCGAGAGGCGAGACAAGATGCTGCGAGAGGCAAGAGGCTGCGAGGCGAGAGGTAACCCTTCTTCTTCTCCTTCATTTCCTCTTCTCCTTCTTTTCCTCTTCTCCTTCTTTTCTGTCTTCTCCTTTCTTCCGAATCGGGTAACCTAAATGAAAACGAGGGTTTTTTTTATACAGGCAAATTACGTTTTTGCCCCTAAGAGTATTAAAAATCTAACAAAAAAACCGGTTAACGTTTTAAACGTGATTCGCCGATTTAATCAATAAAACGCGATTTAATCGTTGGGGTCATAATTCACATTTTAAAGGCGATTTTTTCAAAAAATCGCTGATTTTTGTGACTATGCTCATAACCACTAAGACACTCATAGACTGGAGAGCTTCATGACTCTTCTCGGTGCTCACACACTTGCACACTAGAATGCTTTGAAATCCAAAGACCGAATACCCTTCTTACTAAGTCCTTCGCTTTATGTAGAGAAGGAAGTCCTTAGAGAATTACAACCTTCTACCTTCTTTTACTAGTGGACATCCCCCACTAAATAGGATAACACTTATTTAAGACTAGTGGACATCCCTCATTACATGGTGAAATAATTATTTAATACTAGTGGACATCCCCCGCTACATAGGAAAATGCTTATTTAATGCTAGTGGACAAACCCACCACTAGTAGGATTCTCACATGCTCTCGATTATGAACTCTTGAGTGTGTAGTGGGCACTCTTGAGTGTGGTGAGGTGTATTGATGTGAGTGACTGGATAATGGAGTGGATGGTAGTGTGATGTGGGTGAGACATAATAATGTGAGTGGATAGGGGACTGGACATGATGTGAGTGTGGTGGAGACATGAGTTGATTGATGTGAGAATCCTACTAGTGGGGGGTTTGCCCACCAAATCACTGATCGGAAATAGCTTTAGCGATTCCCAGGACCGCCTCAATTATCTGTCAGATTGCTACAAGGATCTCGCCAGTGTTTTAAAACCTGAAAACTTGACTTGACTCGGAAACTTACCGAGTATGAGTCAACTCGGAAACTCGGGCAAAACTCGTTCGAGTAATGACACCTAAAACTCGGACATATATAATATTTTTCTAATAATATATATGGTATAGATTCAAAATTAATGATAAACCATGCTTAAAATAAGATATATAATTCAATATATACTAAACATCCCCATTTTGTTTTTTATTTATACTTAAAAGTGAGTGGGTGTGTTAAAAAAAAGAAAAAAAACATAATTTAGTCAATCGGGTTGGCAGTTTTACTTGATTTTTAGTTTAAAAGAAAAATGCAAAAACTCAGGGCGAGTTTCTGTCAAAACCGAGTTTTTCTTGAAACTCAACTAGAAACCTGGCCGAGTCGAGTCGACTCAGCGAGTTTTAAAACAGTGGATCTCGCCAAGGATAGAAAAATATTATTGAACTTGCTAAAGAAATACTGCAAGGAGCAATGGAGAAACAAATTGCAGTAGTACAAAAAATCTAAGCGCGAGTCTACCATCTCCCTATCCTCGCCCTTCCGGAGGATGACCTACTCAAGATCATTGAATCTGATGTCTCCGACATTGGATGAGAGGCTGTTCTCACATTGGATGTGAGGCTGTTCTAAAACAAAGAAGGGGCACCAAAGAAGAGCCAATTCAATTTGCTTCAGGAACTTGGTCAAAATCCGAAGAGAACTATTCTGTAGTCAAGAGAGAAGTTTTGGCCGCATTCAATGGGGTAAAGAAATTTCAAATTCATGTTTTAAATCAAAAGTTTATTTTACGAACCGATTGCAGCTCACTAAGGGGAACATTGAAGAATGATTTGATGTAACGACCCGGAATTTTAATATAATAAAATTATGTGTTTATGGGTCCTTAATGGAGGTTAATTAGTTAATTATTTGTTAAATTAATAAAAAGTGAACTTTGCTCGGGATTGAAGTGCACCGAGGAAATCTCAGTATTGTTTGGCGAAACTCGCACAGTGTGTCGGTCGACTGTCGGGACACACCCCTACCATATCGGTTCCGTCAGGTATCATTTCGCGGGACCGCGGGGCCATTATGTGTGATAAAATTGAGAAAAAATGAGAAAATTACATATTTCCAGAAATTAAGTGGGACCCAATATCTGTTGGAGATTCTAATAGAAATCCGTGCGGTTGACACTAATGTGTGTCGGTCGGCCGTGGGGACTAATGTCTGTCGTTTCGGCAGTTAGTTATCTCAAACGAAGAAGCGACATCGTGTTTTGTGTCCGAAATCAAAAAATTAGTGGGTTTTGCAATTTTCTTCCGGACTAAAGTGCAGCTGTCAAAACTCAGTATTTTTCTCCGAAATTTTTACAGTAGGTGTCGGACTGCCCCAAGTTCGGTCACCTAAAGTTTCGTCAAAATCGGATGTCTTTAAGTAGGATCACGGAGGCCGTATACATAAGAGAAAAAAAAAATAGTCAAATGGGTCAACCGTTGACTTGGTCAACGGGACCATTAAATATGGTCATGTGCATAGCACATGACCTTATCTATATATAAGGAGGCCAACCTCCCCCATTTTCTCACGTTTTGTAATCAGGGGAGGTTCTGCCACAGCACTTTAGAGAGAGAAAGTGAGGAGAGAGAAAGGAAGAGAGAGAAAGAGGAGAGAGAAAGGAAGAGAGAGAAAGAGGAGAGAGAAAGGAAGAGAGAGAAAGGGAAAGGGAGGTCCCCTTGAGGTTTTTCGACGTCCCCGACGCTTTGGCGGCGTCTGATTTTCTCTCCGGGGTCTCGTTTTGCGTGTAGAGAGAGAAAGAGAAAAAGGTAGAGAGAGAAAGTTGCATGCGCTCTACCTTGGGGTTGATCATCCTTCCGAGGGCGTTGGCGGTGTCCGTTTCGACTCTAGTCGCCTCGAAACGCGTGAAACAAGTAAAACCCCTCCATTTTCTTCACTTTTTCCGCTTATTTTGCTATATTATTTCATGTGATGTATATGCATGTCTTTTAACATAAATGAAAAAGGGGCGGAGACCCCTATGTGATGTTGTGATTTTATGTGGTCCCTCAGGGAGCCCAGATCGGGTCCCGGGTAAATTGTATCGCCACTCTAGGGTGACGAAAAGTTATTTTGCATGTCTTGTAAGGCTATGGAGACATCCATTAGCTTGAAAACGTTTCCTAACGGGACGGTGTGTTACCGGAGTTGGTTCACGGACGCGAGGCCCAAGTATTTCAGTTAATCAAGCGAGGCTTGGGTTAACTGGGGTTAACCTGTGGTTAGAAAATCTAACCAGGGTTCAGTATAGTCCGTGGTTCCTCTTTGACTAGGTCAGGAGAGACGGTGCCCAGTAAGGCCCGGGGTTCCTCCGTGACTGATAGTCGGGAGATGTCGGTCTGTTTGTCTAGGTCGTCCGTGGTGCCTCTTGGACTAGGTCAGGAGTGGCGGTGTCCTGCATGGCCCGTGGTTCCTCCGTGACTGGTAGTCAGGAGATGTCGGAGTCCTAGGGAGTTTAAAGTGGCTAAATATCAGATAGTGTATAGTCCGGGGTTCCTCTCTGGGTGGGTTAGAAGATGTCGGCACCGTGTCTATCGTGGTCCCTTCTTGGTAGAACGTCAGGAGATGTCGGCATTGGTATAGATGTCGGGGTTCCTCCGTAGACTAGCCAGAAGATGACGGTAGGCAGGTTGGTCGGGGTTCCTTCATAACTGATACCCAGGGCGATGACGGCGAATACACGGTAGATGTGGCCAGTCAATTGAATGGAAAAATATTTCCTTATTGGGTGAATGCCCATGTTGTGTGTGTAAGCTTCGGATACGAAGTGGTCTGAGTTGGTATACTCAGAGTTGGTGTATTTGTTTGAGTTGGTGGACTCATAGTTCGGTATGGAATCATCGGATTCCAGGTGAGTTGGGTTGGTATACCCAAGGTTTTGTCATGTTCGGGTGAAAGCCGGAACAACGTGTGTGAGTCTAAATGACTCAATGTATTATGGTTATGATTTAGAGACTTTAAGCTAAACATTTGTGGGCTGTGGCCAATTAATAGAGTCTTAGGACTCGAAATGAAACATGATTGATGATCGAAACGATAATTTGATAATATAATACATTCATAACTGAACCTCATAATTAGAAAGTAATGTGAGGTCGGGAACCTCTGTTAGGGTGACGTAACCCTAAGTGACCTTGGGTCACAATTTATTATATACTGTTCTATTTTACTGTAACATGCAAATTGAACTGCTTATTATATCATTATTGATGCGTGTTATTATGTGGAAAATAGTTTAGAAGGATTGTGGTTTTATTGGGCTTCATAGCTCACTGACTTTTTGTGTCAGCAGATCTTGGAGCTGCTGACCAGTAAGTGAAAAATCTATCTGGATATTTTGGAAGCTTGTACAAGTTGTACCTGGCGTGATAGAGACGCCTACTGTTGTAAAACAAACTTGATGTAAATAATACAGGTATATGGTTTGTATGATGACTATTGTGATGATATGTATTATTTGCTTTTTGGGAGCATCTGATAAATGTTTAAATTTCCCGCATTTTTGCGGGTAAAGTCTTCCGCTTGCATGATTTGACGAACGGACACGCGTCTCGGAACTTGATTCCCTAGGCGCGGGTTCGGGGCGTCACATTTGAAGTCCCTTGTTCAGTGCCAGACTTTTGGGCAATGGCAGGAGAGAAGAAGTCTTTCGCAATGGGGGGTTTGTCCACTAGTATTAAATAAGTATTTTCCTACTAGCATGTGAGAGTCCTACTAGTGGACAATACTTATTTAATGTAGTGGGGATGTCCACTAGTATTAAATAAGTGTTATCCTATTTAGTGAGGGATGTCCACTAGTAAAAGAAGGTTGATGAGTTGTATTCCTCTAAGGACTTCACTCTCTATATAAAGGGAGAGACTTAGTAGGAAATCCTTCCACTAGCATGTGAGAATCCTACTAGTGGGAGGTTAGTTCACTAGCATTAAATAAGTATTTTCTTATGTAGTAGGGGATGACCACTAGTATTAAATAATTGTTTTCCTATATAGTGGAGGATGTCCACTAGTATTAAATAAGTATTATCCTATTTAGTGGAGGATGTCCACTAGTAAAAGAAGGTAGATGAGTTGTAATCCTCCAAGGACTTCCTTCTCTACTTAAAGGGAGAGACTTAGTAGGAAGAGTATTCGGTCTTTGGATTTCGAAGTGTTTTAGTGTGAGCCATGGTTTTAAAAAACACCGAAACCGTTACATAACGGTTTCGGTGGTACCCGTTACCCGAAACCGTTACGCTACACACTTTCGCACGTATAGCTCACGTAACGGCCGTTATGCCCGTTACGGCCGTTACGTTCGGCGAATATGCTTTGCAGTTTTTGGCTTTTGCCTTTTGCAGCTTTTGTTTTTTCTTACTTTGTTTTTTCACTTTGTAGCAACTTTGCAGGTGTTTTGAACCTTTTGGTCTTCATTTCAAAGTTCAAAGTTTCAAACTTCAAAGTGTCATCATACACATACAGAGTTACAGACATACACTCTTACCCTCAAACTTCTTATATTATAAATTAAACCCTCTCGGCCTCTCACGACTCACTCAATCCTTTATAGTCACTTGGTCTTGACTACCATTCTTCTCTCAATTTCTCGTATTCGCCTATTCGGTATTCCTCTTTCTCTCTATTTTTTTTTGAAACACCAAATGTTAGTGCTTAGTAGTAGTAATTATTAAATGTTAGTATTTTTCTCGAAATATTATGAATTGTTAGAAAATGTTAATATTTTTTTGGAATATTATTAAATGTTAATGTTAGTATTTATTTCGGAATATTATGAAATGTTAGTATTAAATGTTAGAAAATTATTTATTTCGGAATATTATGAAAGGTTAGAAAATGTTAGTATTTAAATGTTAGAAAATGATAGTATATTTGTATCGTTTATCAGTATCCGGAGTCTCAAGACTCTCGACCCATCTAATTTCATTATTTTTACATTTTGAGCTTCATATTGGCTTTAGAAGTATGTTTTTACTCATTTATTGCATTTTTTTTTTTTCTATTTATTGGAATTTTTTTTGATTTTTTTAAAGCAAAAAAAGGGGGGAAATAGCGTAACGGTCGATACCGTACCATAACGGTTTCGGCCGGTACCGTTACGGTGGCCAAAACTATTTCTTTGAACCTTGGTGTGAGCACCTAGATGAGTCATGAAGGTTTTCTCTCTAGTCTATAAGTGTCTAGGTGGTTATTAGTTCATCTTATATAGGTGAAACTTATATCTCACTTAATGTCCATTCATTTTCAATAAATATTTTCATGAGTGTTTATCTTCTGTCCTAAGTAAATTCTTTGAATTCTCCCCTAGTGAAACTTTGTTGTTTTACAAGATTTCTGGTAACCATAGGAGTCTTTAGGGGAAAAGCTAAGTTCAATTCCGTGTTAGGGCTTAGCTAAGAACCCTATCTGAAGCCACAACTCTAAGAACTTCAGGGTTTGAAGTTTTTGGTTTAGAATATTGGGTTTAGGGTTTTGGCCTTTACCCTTAGGGTTCTGAGATTAATTGGTATTAGAGCCAGTTTCGGTCAAGGGGGGGGGGGTGATTTAGCCTTTATTTTTGACCTTTTATGGGAACCGAAACCGAAGAATATGCCCCTTTCTTTAACTTCACTGTGAGTAATAATGAATGGTTCGACAGTGATGAGCCCAACGGCTCGGAAAAATCACTATTCTCTAGGTTCGGATTTCTGCGAGTCTTCAATGACTCCGGAAAACGGGTGTTCCAACCCAAACCCAATAAGCTTAAAAATCTCTTAGGATTATAGTTCATTCACTTTTGATTTCATGCATTACGTGGTTAGGATGATCCGTCGCTTTGCTGATTTCATGCCTTACGTGGTTAGGATGATCTGTCATTTTGATATATTTGATATTCAAATATTTGTTAGTTGACATATCACTTAACTTTTCTAGTTTATTTTTGCCTTTTATAGTTCATCTTTACCGATCAGGGAAAAAAAAGTTTCTCTGGGTGCTTTGATATAGGATTGACTTTCCTCTCTCTAGCTCCTTAGGGGCAAGGGGTATGCCAGTGGACTAAGGGTGTAAACGAGCAGAGCTGGGCACTGCTCGGGCTCCGCTCGTTGGAATTTTATAGATGCTCAAGCTCGGTTTGTTGGAATTTTACATAAGCTTAGGCTCGGCTCGGCTCGTTCACAAATCGTTGAGCTTGAGCTCGGCTCGATAATATTTTTTTTTAAATACATTGATAAGCACTAAATTCAATAAAAATAAATAAATTAAAAGGGCATTTTTTTTTTGGGATGTCATGTGACTCACGTGAAAGCTTGAGTTAAAACTTAAAACGGAAATACTGATGTTACTGTATACTTAATATATTTTACCAAAAAAAAGGTATACTAAATATATAATACAAATTTAACTTTTAAAGGGTATTATTATAAAATTAATCGAGCCGAGCCGAGCTGAGCCACCTATTGTTCAGGCTCGGCTTGTTTATTTTTTGAGCTCACTTTTAAGGCTCGGCTCGGCTCAACGAGCCCAAAGTAAAAGCTCAAACTCGGTTTATTTCGAGTCGAGCCGAGCTGGCTCGGCTCGTTGACACCCCTACCATGGACTGAGCATGCTCTTGAGACTTGATAAGAGATGATCACAAATGTATTTAATGTTGAGTGCATAGTTGTAGGGAATCTATGTACAAGGTGGGATGCTCACTTAGCAAGAAGCTTGCTTCCTGGGCTCGCATCCAAGGAAGCTCGCTTCTATAACGTCCCATTTAGTGGTCAAAGATAACTGTACATGTGGGACCTGATGAGATACCTGAGTTTACAACTTAGGGTTTAGACCTTAAGCAAATATCATTATATTGGAACCTAAGGTGTATAGTTTTCCACACATATCTCATGTAAGGAAAAAATTTCAAAGGTACAACTGCCCATAGTAATATAATGGGAGTTAGGCGCTATATCTCATTTCTCGGTTCCTAAGAATTTTTTAAGGCTTGCTTCCTGCTTCTCACTTTTGCTTTGCTTCGTTTTCATTTCTCGCTCTGGTAACTATGGTTGAGGGCCTGTGGTAAACAACATTCTTTAACTGAAAGACTTGCGAGATAATGACATGGACTCCTTGTATGTGTGTATGCTAGTGAAAAGTCAATGCCAAAAGTCCTATTTTTGATATTCTTATATGTTAACTCCATTATCAAGAGTGATTTCGTTTCTCATGGTTCGTATTATTGTTTGTAAATCACCACCATAGGCGCAGTTAAGGTATTACATGGTTATATTATACAATAGGTAGGGAGTCTCTTTGAATTTTTTTCCTGAATCTCTATTCTCCATATTAGTTCTTACATTTCAGTCTGCAATAATTCATGTTCTATGCAGGAGAAGGAAGCAAAGAAGGAAGCTTTTAGGAAGTATCTGGAGTCTAGTGGAGTGCTTGACGTCCTCACCAAAGGTTTTAATTTCTTTTTATCTTATGTAGTTTTGCATAGAATTGTGAAAATGCAGCTTATTATGCAACATATGTAGTTCCTTTTCTTGATATGAATACTCTTTTTGTAGTTCTTGTTGCATTATATGAGCAGAACGACAAACCTTCCTCTGCAGTTGAGTAAGTTCTTTTATGGTTCTGTAGTAAAAACATTTGACTCTTAAAACTCCAGTTTAGATTTGATTATTGTACAAGCTACTGCTATCACAGAAACCATATATGTCAATGAATCTGAATCATCCATATTCTGCATTTTAATAACTAAGAGAATTATTTATTCATGAAGTAATGATCTGGTTTGGTGATTCGGTGAAGATTGTCATATTCTGCATTTCCTCTTATTTGAAACATTATCATATTTTTGCCATAAACTGAGACTTTTTTAGTTTTACATTCCATACATTTAGATCACAATTTATTCCACGATATATGAGGATCTCTAGACAATTGTTCAGATGTCGTTCATACTATTTTCGGGTTGACAGGTTCATCCAGCAAAAGCTAGGTGGTTCAACAGCACCTGAATACGAAAAGCTACAAGCTGAAATTTCAGATTTGCAAATAAAGTATAATGAGCTTTTGGCAGCACACCAAGAAACCTGCAGGGAGGTATGATTACTATCATGAAATTCAACATCATTTTGCACTTGACTGTGTGCAATGAGTAGAGATTTCTATATTGGCTGAATCCATTATGGATTCTAATCAGGATACTTTTAGGCTTTGGCTAATACCCCGAAGATAAAAGCTTCAAATACTCTGAAAATCCATGGACATACTAAGTTTGCAGACTCCTGAGGAAACTAACAACCACAGGGATTTTAGTTGTGGATCTACTCTTTTCCTAGACAGTTAGTCAATCAGCCAATGAGAAAAATGCTTCAAAGGGACTATGATCCTGATATAATTCATAAATCCGAAAGATAGTATGGAATAAATTTTACAGAATATACCAATCTCTACACCAATGTTGCCACGCAACCTCAAAGTATCGTGCCAGAATCTATCACAGTAGTGGAGTTTGAAACATGTTGATTGTTTATTTTGCCAGTTTAAAAGAATCTCTGTGCAGTATGTAATACCGCTGCACAGTGCACATTATTTCAAAGGAGCTTTGCTCCGAACTTTTTGAAAACATGTATCGTGGTTCGTAGATTTAACCAAAATCATTTGGTTTTATAACTGAACATTAGCATACTCAAGGTGGAATTAACATACTCACCCATTGTTTTGCATTAAAATGCTCCCAGTGCCAGTAGTGATTAGGGCTTTATTTCTATACTGGTTTTGGCACCAACTTTGTTGCCCTCATCCCTAAAAAAGTTTTATCGATAGAATCTTCGAGCTTCTCTTTCTTGAAATGTTCGGCCTTCTGATATTTGCTTTTGGTCATTCCTAAGTTCTTAAAATCAATCCTCCAAAAAAAAAAACAAAAACAAAAAATAAGTGACTCGGAGTGTAGCTTAACTTAACTATATTGACAGTTAATATTGATTAGAATTTATCAATGATGGAATATGCATAGTTTTTGATGTGGTAGACAAATTAGTGTTGATACCAACAAATTGTTCACTAATGCTCAGTAGTAATGGTTTTTGTGATTCAGCAACTCGAAACAATAATGGAAAAGCTAGTAATTCACAAAGAACTTCACACAAAAATGTTGGAACTGATCTCGCTATGATCACTCTTGTACTTGTGGAATTGGTTTCACCATTTTTTGATGTATATATATGTAGGAGTTGTTCTAAGAAAGTAGTACTTGCTCATCTCCTTTGCCAAGTTGAAGTGTCACAACTTTGAGAATTCTTGGTTCAGTTCTCCACCATAACGATAGAAAAAAGGATTGATCAAATTCTAGAGTCTGGACAGACAGACCGGTAAAAGAGCAGTATCAATACGATTCTCAATCAAAAACAGCAAAATGTAATGTGTTTATGTAGTTATTGGTCAAAAAGCATCTTCTGTGGCTCAGGTAGTGACTACTTTCCAGGAAAGAGGTGCGATGGAATACACTATTGTTGTCACACCTCGAAACCCAAACTCTTGAATCTCAGGGTGTGAGTTCTCATTCAATCTCTTGGCTCATATTATAAAACATTTAATCATTCTTCATAACACATAATAAAGATTTGAACTCTCAAACTCACCTGTATAATATGATTCATCAGAGCCACTATCTACATATACACAATCCATTATATGCATCAAAACTTCTATCACTTTCTACTAAAGTTTGTAGTAAAAATTTTCCCTTTTCAAACCCAAAATGTACCTTTGATGATATCTTCTTTCTCATTATACAGATGTATAGACTCCAAAAAGAAGCAACTGCTTCTATCTTCCTTCGCCTGTTCTTACTCTGCAAGAGTAATATAAATTTGGTTGAGTTGAAAAGCTCAATAAGTAATTCCCATATGTGTAGGATTCAATGAATTTAGGAGAAAGTACATTTACATTGCTGAGGTTTGATGAAAATACACATAGACCCCCTCAGGTTTTAGAAAATACATTAGGTATCCCTACTTTTCAAAATATTGACACAACCCTTTCCATCAGTTGACCGTTAGTCAACTGACAGAATGATGATGTCATGTGATAAAGTGGTATGAACTACCAAAAATGTCATTTACTAAAGTTGTCATTTTCCACTTTTCTCATATACGAAATTGCCCTCTCATTTTTAAATGAAGCCAAATCCTCTAGAGGTGGCCACGTGTCCTTTTTGACACCTCTTAAATGGGGTTAGATTCACCCAACTCTAGGGTTCACCCGCCCATCCTTGGTTTTTTTAAAAAATATTAATTCTTTTTTTAAAATTTAAAAACTGTTTTTAAGGCTTTCTTAATATTGAAATATTTTAAAAAATAATTAATATTAAAAAAGAAAACCAAGGATGGGCGGGTGAACCCTAGGGTGGGTGAATCTAACCCCATTTAAGGGGTGTCAAAAAGGACACGTGGCCACCTCACCCATCCTTGGTTTTTTTTTAAAATATTAATTCTTTTTTTTTAAAAATATTAATTCTTTTTTTTTAAAATATTAATTCTTTTTTAATATTAATTTTTAAAAAAAAAGAATTAATATTAAAAAAAAAAAACCAAGGATAGGTGAGTGAACCCTAGGGGTAGGTGAATCTTAACCACAGTAAAGGGGTGTCAAAAGGGACATGTGGCTACTTCAAGGGGTGTCAAAAAGAACACGTGGCCACCCCTAGGGTTCACCTGCCCATCCTTAGTTTTTTTTCTTCTAAATATTAATTCTTTTTTAAAATATTTTATTTTAATATTAAAAAAGCCTTAAAAACAATTTTAAAATTTTAAAAAAGAACTAATATTTAGAAAAAAAAAACCAACGATGGGTGGGTGAATCTAACCCCATTTAAGGAGTGTCAAGGACATGTGGCCACCTCAAGGGGTGTCAAAAAGGACACGTGGCCACTCCTAGAGGATTTGACTTCATTTAAAAATGAGGGGACAATTTCGTATATGAGAAAAATGGAAAATGACAACTTTAATAGAGGGCATTTTTGGTAGTTCATACCATTTTATCACATTACATAATCATTCTGTCAATTGATTAACAGTCAACTGATGGAAGGGGTGTAAGTGTCAATATTTTGAAAAGTAGGGGTACCTAATGTATTTTCTGAAACCTGAGGGGGTCTGTGTATTTTCGTCAAACCTCAGGGGCTCTAAATGTATTTTCTCCATGAACTTAGTAAAAAAGGAAGCAGAAATATGTGCAATTTTCAGTATACTATTAGACTAATTAACATGTTTATTTTCAATTAGTATATAACAATTTTCCAAATATATGCATGAGACCATATAAATAATTATATTCAAAATCATGAATTTAAACCATTCGGAAATACAAACCTCCCATCTAATCATTATTCCAAGTAATAACGAGTCCTAAAATAAAATTTGAAAAACTCAGGATATTAATAATTCACAAAATAACTGAATATATCATATAACTATCCAAATTACTATATAACTATATCAACACCAAATACCAGAGTGTTATTCTATATTGACTCACGTATTTTTCATTAATCTTGTAGTCGCCTATAAGAGATCACGGCAGAATGATCCTCTTAAAGACTCTCGAAATAGGACAAATTGCATTGGTACATTGTATTCACCCAATCATTCCAACGCAACCGCCTAGTACCATCCTAATACGTCAGGGTCTACCGGACGTCCCGTATTAGGGTCAAATCCTTAGGCTCTCTCGGAATATAATGTGGGAATGCAACATTTATAAGGGTAACTCACCAATTGGAACAATCATAAATTGACTATCAAATTCATGGATGATATTCTTCCTTTTAGATATCATCTGACTACCAAATTCATGGATCATCAGTGATATTTATAAAAATCAAAATCATATCATAAATATAATTTTTGAGCCAAATCCCATAATCACATCACTCGAAGATATTTCTTTCTAAATCTGATAAAAATCAAGGATATTTTTCACAAATATCAAATTTAACCTTGTTTCACATGAACCCATTATTTAATTTAAAAATAGGTAAATTTGGTATGCGTATTCAAAAATTAAAATATAACATCATATATTATTGATTTTTTAAAATTCTTGCATATCTCAAAAACTTTAACTGAATCATATAACATATCTCGAAAATTTTAATTGAACCATATAACAATTTTGTTTAACTAAACATGTTAAAATTCAACACTTTAATTGAATCATATAACATATCTCGAAAATTTCAATTGAACCATATGACAATTTTGTTTAACTAAACATGTTAAAATTCAACACTTTAATTGAATCATATAACATATCTCGAAAATTTCAATTGAACCATATAACAATTTTGTTTAACTAAACATGTTAAAATTCAACAATAAATTCCCTTAATAGAATTAAAAGAATCACAAATTAAATAAAAAAACATATGAATTTACTTACTCTGCAACAAATCTAGGTGAAGAAGGTAATTTTCTCTTCTTTTCCTTCCTTTCTTCTTTCCTCTCCTTTCCTTTCCCTTTTCTTCTTCTTTTCCCTTTTCCTTTCCTTCTTTCTTTTCTCTCTTTCCTTTCCCTTTTCCTTTCCTTCCCTTTCCCTTTCCTTCTTTTCTTTTCTTTTTCTTCTCTTTTTCTCTCTTTCTTTACTTGTCTTCCTCCACGTAACCTACTAGTACTGTTTTTTTGATCGGTAACCTACTAGTACTGTTACTGTGTTGTAACAGTGCTACGGTTGCTGCTTTGAGAGAACAGAGTTTTTAAACTCTGTAAAGTACAGCCCACGTGTGGGTGGTTTCACCACCCAACACATAACATCATTCTCCATATTTATAATTTAACCCCTTTACTCTATGTTTATTCTACTTAAGCTCCTACTCTCAAAACTACTTATAGTTAACCTTTTTAAATCTCAACTTAGTTAACTAATTACTTACTAATTATAATTAATAATAAAAAATTAACCTTTAATATACTTCTTTAACTTACCTTATTTACAAATTAACCCTCCTTCTTAATATTTATTATACCCCTTGATATCAAAATAGAGTATAATTAACACCTTAATCATCGATTAATCTACTAATTATAATTAGTAATAGAAAAATAATATATATTTTTTTCTTTCCAAACCCTTCTCGACATTAGACTGGTCATTTTTGTTACTGTCGGATTTTTGAAATTCTACTCCGATTGATCGATATTGTGATCTGAAGTCTAAATTCTTCGGGTCTCTTAAGGTCACACCTTCCACTATATAGTCTTAACTCATACATTTAATATATTTAGGTGCTAGTAACACATTATCTGGTAATCAGAAGTTGGACCATGACATTAGATACTAATAACACATTATCGGTAATTAGAAGTTGGGTCATTACAATTGTAGTAGCCGAAACAGCAGACTCCCCTGCTACATTACAATACCTTGATCCTTTAATATCAAAAAGTGCTTGATTTTCTTCAATTATCATAGTTTGAGACCTAACAACTTGGCATTGTGATAGGGATCCCCTTCTCCCTAACTATATTTCTTGGCCCACTGAATTTTTGCACTGGGACAATATCAAACTGAGCCATTTAATGCTATCTTCGGATCGACATAGTGCATTTTGATAATTCTTTATGCTTTTTATTTATTGTGATGCAGCTTGAGGAATTTAGGAACTCGCAACCGGTGGCAGCTTCCATGGAGACAACCAATAGAGAGACCTCAAAGGATGAACTATGAAGCACTGGAAGAGCTTGTACACAATTATACTAAATGACTCGTGTTTGTAGAAAGCTGTTGTATGATTGGAAGGACCATGATTAGGAGAGTTGGATGTGTACTCTGTATGAGAACTTTTGGGTGAGCAACCTTTGTACTAGTTATTGTTATTACCTTTGAACTACTTGCTGCTTAAGAATTAGTCCAGTGCCAAGATCACTTCTCTTTGCAGGATTTTCTCCGCCGTTAGATGTTGTTGGATGCGCTAATTGCTGTTGATCTGAATCTGATTGTCTTCTGAATGGTTCCTTGCTTTATATATTTAACTTTTCTTATTCAGTAATCCCGAAGTTTATTTTTTATCTGATCAAATAAAGAGAGAAAAAAATATATTTCTTTTTATTTTCGTAATCATGTTTGTGACGCAGTCGGTAATACTCTTAAGAGTGCTAACCCCAGTGGCACTAATTCAAAATTTTTAAGCGGGTTGACATTGTGATGTTACTATCGTATTACAGGGAGATGGTTTCATACTTGTTGCCACCACCTTGCATCTTTGAAGACTGCGACTGGGGCTAGCATTTCTGTACTCTTTATATCATTCTGTCATGGAAGGTGGATGCCAAAAGGAGTCCCATGTGGGGCAAGAAGAGCCTATGTAGGCCAAAAGAAGGTCTGCATGGGTCGGTATGAGTGCCTTAATGGCTTGTAGAATAAGATCTCAGTGAGCCTATGAAGATTTGACTCTATGAGCTTGATAATGAAGAACTTTATGGGCCTTCAGAACGGACCACTAATGCGCATTAGAGAAGGGATCTGAATGGGCCAGAAAATAACCTTATTTGGCTTGAAGTGGGTCTCTATGGACCTGAGAATATTTGTCTCTGTGATCCTGAAAAGAGGCCCTCTATGGACCTAGCCTCTAATGGGCCCCATTCAATTTCAGCTGCATTGCAGCCACCACGAGGTGAAGGTAGGGGTGTGCCTGTGGCTCTATACTTACGGTTACGGAGCCTATTGGTGCATGAGTGATCTGGGTCTAATTATAGAAAAGTTTCCCCTTACTGTATTGGGCTTAGATAAGTGATTTTAAACGAAAAAGTTGACATTTAAATGATAAAGATGCCTTTAAATGAAGTCTTTCCTCAAATTATCTAAACCCTGGATTAACATTTCCAAAATTTTATTAAAATAATACCTTAAGTATAAACTAGTAGAATAAAGAATTACAATAGGGGTACAATTAATGCAAGGCTATATAGAGTTTTCAATCACCATTACAAACACTGACAGGTAGTTTGTATTTTATCATGTAGAGTGTTTAGGGTTTCATTCACTTGAATGATGATATGACGGTTAATAGGTCTACCATGTTTAGCTTGTTTTGAAGTTTGACACTCAGGTTGCAGTATCTCGATTACCTTGAAAAAAAAAAATTACCAGGAGGGATTTTAAACCCAAGACCCACCCTTTAGTTGGATGCCCTTAACCAACCATTAGATGATGGTTTTGGCTTTTATCCTAAAACAAGTTTTGCTACATAACAAGTTCACAACTCTCTTCCATCTCATATACCCTGATCTTTTTAGCAACATCGGCTAATTTAGATTCTCTCTCTCTCTTTGAGAATTAGAATACAGATTATATGAACTAATAGGGTGTGTTCGATTGGCGAGAAAGTGAGTGAAAGAAAAGAAAGGAAAGAAACTAATTTTTTTTTTCAAAACAACCATCAAAAGATGGAGGAAGTTTATGGGAGAAAGTTTCACTTATGAGAAAGTGCAAGAAAATGAAAGTGTGTTTTTTACAAACAAACATAAGAAAAGTGCAAGAAAACTTACTTTTCTTTACTTTCTCGCCAAACGAACGCACCCTAATAGAGAAAGCATCAAAGCTTATAATCTCTAACAACCAAGAAAAAAATAAAACATGTCCACCTCATCCTCATATAGAGATTTTGTATTGCTCAACTTTCGTTTGGCGAGAAAGTGAAGGAAATTAAAAGAAAAGTGTATTTTCTTGTACTTTTCTTGTGTGGTGTGCAAGAAAAACACTTTTATTTTCTTGTATTTTTTCAATAGTGACAAATTTTCTCCTAAATACTTCATCCATCTTTTGATAGTTATTTTTAGAGAAAATTAATTTTCTCCCTCCTCCCTCCCCAACTTTCTCGCCAAATGAAGCACTCAAGCCAACTTGTACAGTGTCCACTAATTTGTCACTTACTGTATATTGTGAACTTGATATGGAAACCTGTAGTACTCAACTAATTGAAATAGCCAAACCCTACTGTACCCCAACCTCTTCTCTCTATATAGCTAGACCCAACCTACTCCAATTTTATGGAGGGCGGAGTCAGGTTTCTCTTGCAGGGGGCTAACAATGGGGTTTTGGGGGCATAGCCCCAAATTTTTTTTGACGACCAAGTTCATGGGCTATCACGTCTGTTTGTGTCCGTTTATAAAGAAATTATTTGTTTCTCAGAAGTTTAGGGGGCTAGAGCTCTCGTCCCCTCGGCTCCGCCCCTCTCCCAGGCTACACCCCTATTAATACTATAAAATTTATTTTTTTTGATGATTTCAGGGGGACTAGGCTGCATGTGGCTCCACCACTGATTTTATTTTATGGATGCAGGTAAGAGGATATCCTTTTTTTTTTTTTGGAAATAAAGTATCATTCATTACTAAGGAGAGGATATCATATAATGCAACTTGTACACTGTCCGTAAACTAATGGTATATGGACGTTTAGAAATTGTGGAATCCTTGAGGATTTCCTCTTTTCATTGATGTGTTTATATACAAGGATACCAATCGGTAGTTACAACATAATAGGATTTATATCCTATTGGATAGAGATTATCTCTTAGTAGGAGATTATACAAATAGAATAGGATTCATATCCTATTGGATAGAGATCAAATCTAAGTAGGAGACATGTATCTAGAAGGCTCGGTTAATACACCCCCACAAGTGGATGTCGATGGAGATATCAACTTGGACTTTAAAAAAAGAAACCGAGAACTAGAAAGACCTTTGGTGAAGATATCAGCCGGTTGATGCTCGGTGGAGATAAAAGAGATTTTGAGATCACCTTGAACAACACGTTCACGAACAAAGTGATAATCTATCTCAATATGCTTCGTGCGAGCATGGAATATCAGATTCGATGCCATATAAGTAGCACTAACATTGTCACAATATAGCCGAACTGGAGAGGGTAGGCAAATGTTGAGATCCTGAAGGAGATAACGAAGCCAAACTGTTTCTGTAGTAGTAAATGCCAATGCGCGATATTCTGCTTCAGCACTAGAGTGGGAGACGATCTCTAGTTTCTTGCTACACCAAGATATGAGATTGGGTCCAAGAAATATATAGAACCCTGTAGTAGAGCGACGATCATCCGGATCACCGACCCAATCAGCATCAGAATATGCTGTGATGGCAAAGTTATCAGAGGGCCAAATAGTGATGCCATGATCAAGATTGCCTTTCAAATATCGAAGAATCTGTTTAGCTGCCTTAACATGTAGGGTGGTAGGTCGGTGCATGAACTAGCATGCCTGATTGACAGCAAAGGTGAGATTCGGTATGGTGATATTGAGATATTGTAAAGCACCAACCAACTGACGGCAGGGAGTGGGATCCTCTAGAGGATCGCCCTCATTTGCAGATAATTTGGAGCGAAGTGCCATGGGAGTGGAACAAGGCTTTGAACCGATCATGTCATGTCTGGTGAGGAGTTCCAAAGCATATTTGCGTTGTGAGAGAGTTAGACCTTTCACTATGCGATAAACTTCCATACAAAGAAAATAATTGAGAGGACCGAGGTCTTTCATGTGAAAGGAAGAAGCCATATTGCGAATGAAAGACTGAAGCAGTGAATCCGTACTTCCTGCAAGTATGATGTCGTCAACGTAGAGAAGTAAAATCAAAGTGCCACAGGAAGTTCGTGAGATGAACATGGAAGTGTCAGCCGTGTTGCACACAAAATCATGTGCAAGAAGATAAGAGCTAAATTTCTGAAACCAAGCACGAGGGGCCTGTTTAAGGCTGTATAAAGCTTTGTGGAGGCGACACACATGATCAGGAAAAGCACGATCAGTAAAACCCGGAGGTTGAGCCATAAATACTTCTTCTTGGAGTTCGCCATGGAGAAAAGCATTGCTCACATCAAGTTGACGGATAGGCCAATTGTAAGACACCGCTATAGATAAGACTAATCGAATAGTAGCCGGCTTCACAACCGGACTAAAAGTTTCATCAAAGTCAATCCCATGTTGCTGATTAAAACCCTTGGCAACTAGTCGCGCTTTGTATCGTTCCAATGAACCATCAACACGCTGTTTAATCTTGTGCACCCATTTTGAACCAACAATATTCATACCTGGATGAGTAGGGACGAGGGACCAAGTGTGGTTATGGAGTAGAGCATTGAATTCCTCAACCATGGCCATACGCCAATGAGCATGTTTGGATGCGTGTGTATAACAAGTTGGTTCGCGAAACTGAAGGGCGGAGGAGGCTAGCGATGTGGAGATAGGATGGCATGTTGAAAGCCATGCCTTTGGTGCTAGAGTCCCATCTATACTCCAGAGATAGTAGGAGTGAGAAGGAAGTGCAGGTGTGTCAGTATCAGATGGCATAGGATCAGGAGTAGGCGAGATCCACAACGAGATCAATGGCCGGAACTGAAGGTAGATCTATTGGAAGGGGCGAAGATGCAGCCCTAGATGAGACAGGGGAGATCCAGGAGGGATCAGTAGGCACAGGAGTAGCCGACGGCGGTGAGTAGGGAACCACAATAGCAGGCGAGTTGGTCCTCGGTAGGGTAGCGGGGGAGACCTCTCGAAGTGGTGGCAAAGATAGAGGAGCCCGAGGGCCCCTAGCTCGAGTTTGAGTCCAAGAAGGTAAGGGAGCTGTGGCAGCAGGAGGGTGGGCAGCAATGCAGGAGCCCAACGGAGTTATGGGGAGCACACCAAGAATGGTTGCAAGCAACGGAGAGGTAGAATCTCGTGAAGACCTGCGAATGTTAGCATAAGGAAAAGAAAATTCCAAGAACTTCAAATGCCTCGAGATGAACACACGGCCAGAGAGGGGGTCCTGGCATTTATACCATTTATGTGAAGGGCTATAGCCAATGAACACACAACGGATGGACTTGGGACTCAACTTATCAGGTCAAGTAGAACCAAGAAAAGGAAAACATTCACAACCAAAGATCCGTAAGAGATTATAACTTGGGGGTTTTTGAAAAAGGGTTTCCATGGGAGAGACATTCCCGAGAATGGGACTGGGCATCCTGTTTATAAGAAAAACAGCTGTGGTGAAAGCATCTAGCCAAAAGGACCTAGGAAGCCCACTATCCGAGAGAAGAACATTACCGGTTTCGACTAAATGGCAGTGCTTACGTTTAGCCACGCCATTTTGTTGAGGCGTGTAGGGCAAGAACGTTGATGGATAATGTCAGTTGAATCCAAAATGGTAGAAAAAGCCTTATTTACGAATTCGCCACCCCATCACTCTGAAACCGTTTGATTTTGCAAATAAATAGGTTTTCGACAATATTTTTAAAGAGAATGAAACATGAAAGACTCTCATATTTTCTTTGCATGTTATAGATCCATGTGTAGCGGCTAAAATCATCCACAAATAGAATATAATAAAAGAAACCAGAATTTGAGGCTAAAGGAGCCGGTCCCCAAACATCGCAATGTATTAACTCTAAAGGAGATTTTGCATAATGAACAACCGGACTAAAAGGTAAACGATGACTCTTGAAGAAATTACAACCCGAACAAGAGAAATTTTTATTACTACGAGAAATAAAGTGAACATCTTTATTGAAGAAGAAATGTATGATGGAAGTGGAGGGATGTCCAAGCCTCCGGTGCCATGTAGAAAATGAAGGAGTAGCCACCATAGCCAAATGTCGTGGAGGCCGAGTAATTGGAATTGGGTAGAGATCATGATCAACCGGTCCATCGAGAATTGTCTTCCCCGTGCGAAGATCCTTTATAGAAAAACCCCATGGAAAGAAAGTGAGTGAGCAATTATTATCACGAGTCAAGTTGGCAACAAATATAAGATTTTTGTGAATAGAAGGAACATAAAGAACTGACGGAAGAGTTAAGTGAGAAGATGGAGTAGAGAGAGAACGGTTACCAACACGTGAGATAGGAATCTCTTGCACATTACCAACCATAATGCTATCAGAGCCCGTGTAATTAGTGGACTGGTGAAGGAGAGACAGATCATGAGTCATATGACTGGTGGCGCTAGTGTCGGCAAACCATTGATCATCACCAGGTTGATTGACAGTCATTGCTGCAAAGAAGTGCTGAAGGGATTCTTCTTTAAAAGCATGGTTGAATCTATTATGACATTGTAAGGCGGAGTGACCGGGAATGTTGCAAATCTGACAGGCATTGTGAGCCCGGGTGGGGGAGGTGGTAGACATTGGACGGATTGGGCCCCAAAATTCCTTGATCACTGGGGGCAAAGTTTCCACCCCCACGACCACCTCCATTACGTTGGCCATGACCACGAAAATTTCAGACACCACCTCTACCCCGACCCCGACCTCGTTGTTGCTGTTGAGAAGAAGTCCTATCGGAGTAGAGAGCGTGATACGTTGGAGGATGAAGAGAAGAGACCTGTTGGAACTGAACTTGTCGTTGCTCATGGACAAGAAGCCGAGAGCGTAACTTAGAAAAAGTAATAGGTTCCACACGATTTGAGATAGCTGTTGTGAAAGATTCGAATACAATGGGAAGGCCTCCCAAGGCATAATAGACAAGATCATGATCCGACACAGCATCCTGGGTAGTAACAAGGGCATCATTGATGCTTTTCAACTCATTAAGATAATCAGAAACAGTAGATGATCCTTTCCGAAAGGTTTGCAACTTCATCCGGAGTTGCATGGTACGCGCATTTGATTGCTGTATAAAGGATGTGGCGAGAGAATCCTGGATTTCTTTAGAAGTAAAGAAACCAATGGTTTGGGAGAGTACCGATTCCGTGAGTGTGGCATTGAGGCAACTGGCCACATATTCGTCACCATGGCGCCAATGGAGATAGGCGGGGTTGGAGGACCCATCATCGAGAAAAAAACTGGGTGGAGGAAACGTGCCATCCACGTAGCCAATGAGATCTTGCGAGATTAAGATGGGAAGGATCTGATTGCGCCATAGCAAGTAGTTTAGATCTGTCAACTTCACGGAAACAAATTGCAGGATGTTGGATATATGAGGAGAAGAAGAAGAAGAGAGGGTATGGGTGTTGGGATATGAGGTGAAGAATTGGGGGAGCCAGTAGCATCATTGATAATATGGGGTTGCTCGGTTCCGGTTGATTTTTCAAGAGGAGAGGCCATGAGAACAAATGATCGAAGAAAAGGTGAAGAAGAAGAGAGAGGAAGGTTGCTGTTCCAGGAGAGAACTATTGCTCTGATACCATGTAAACTAATGGTATATGGACGTTTAGAAATTGTGGAATCCTTGAGGATTTCCTCTCTTCATTGATGTGTTTATATACAAGAATACCAATTGGTAGTTACAACATAATAGGGTTTATATCCTATTGGATAGACATTATCTGTTAGTAGGAGATGATACAAACATAATAGGATTCATATCCTATTGGATAGAAATCAACTCCAAGTAGGAGACATGTATCTAGAAGGCTCGATTAATACTGTCCACATCTTTATGAAGAGTTTATTTTTGAGGGGGAACTCTGCTTCACCGCCTTAAAGGGGAGTTCTCTTTTTATGTGTAGTTTGTGGCAGGTTTTTACTTATTGAAATAGGTAGTAACAATTTTCCAAGACAAAATTTCTCCATAATTACCAAAATGCCACCAATTTTATACTAAAAAAGGGGAGCTTTGCTCCATGATGGTGAAACAGAGCTCCCCCTCAAAATTAAACTCTAAAGAGCAGAGCAGGGCAGGGCAGGGCAGGGCAGCATACCCTTGTTAAAGGTTATTTTTGATAGGCCTATTCAAAATAGTTCGATTACGTATCTACCCTCATAGTGAAGTACCTTTAACCACCCTATTAAGATACTTTTTGTATTTTTTTCTCAATTGGAAAAATTTTCTTGTCCTCTTGGTTTCAAGATCTCCTATGTTTTTTTAGAGTAAATTAAACCAACTACCTTCTAGATTTAGCAAAATTGTAGAAACCTTTCATCTTGTTTATGAAATTACACTTTCCTCTCCTTTACTTCAATGGTCGGGTAACAGATCCTCCCTTCCATTAATATGTTGTTAGGATAGATTTTGATGATGTAATAGTTTAAGCATTTTAAAATGCTCAAATTACCCTTCTTGAAATCAATAAACGTGATTAAGAAATTTTAACTCTTAAGAGTCAATTTCTTTTAAAATTTGTTGAAATTTGATTGGGTGGTTAGCTAGCAAGTGGACCTTGCAGTCTTTTAATCCCTACTCTTACATAAATGTGGTAAAATCGTAAAAAAGCATCTTCCGTTAACGACGCCAACTTAACGATCCTAATAAAGGAGGACAATGTAATTTCAGAAACAAGAGGAGAGGTTTCTATAATTTCGCTAAACCTAAGGAAGGTCGACTGATGCCATGGATTCCTTTTTTCATGTTACATATATTTTAGGAAAGTGGTTTAAAACTCTAATAGTAAGTACTATCAAGAGCTGAGCTGCATGATTGAAATCCAACATCCCTAAGGTGTAGATGGATTAAATGGTGGGCCCCACTAAATGTCTAGCACCGGTAGATTTTCAAGGTGGCCTAAACTTTCAATAGTACCTACTATCGAGAGTTTTAAATCACTTCCCTATATTTATATCATGCAACTCCATGTTAAGATTTTTTCCCTGGCCTCGGATTCTCTCTGGTAGATGCCAGAAAAGTGGTCTCGGACTACCACACATTAAGTGTCATGTGGCATAAAAAAGGGGAGAAGTCATTTCATTTTCTCTCCATGATTTTGACTTCTCCATACTTGATATCTCTCCCAATTTTTCTCACCATTTTATCGCCAAATGTCGCAACATGTGTGGAGAAGTCAAAATCATGGGGACAAGGATTTGACTTCTCCATCACATGACACTTAATGTGTGGTAGCCCCTTTCTGGCATCTGCTAGAAAGAATCCGAGGCCTTTTTCCCTACCATCTGATATTTTTTTCTTAGTGGAGCTAGCAAAACTATAACAGAGTGCTTCTTAATAACATGCAGCAGGGTAGATTATCAACCCCAACTGTTCAGTGATGTTTCAGCCGACAACAAAGCAAACTTCACACTATTCAAGTAGGTTAATTCCAAAGCCAAAAACTTAAAAACAAAAAAACAAAAAAATAGCTTCATTGAATTGACAATATTTTTAAGATTATCTTTTAGCAATGCCCAACCCATGGTGGTAGGGTTCAAAACTTCTACTGTTCAGATTAGCTAACTCTACGGTCACGTGTAGCAAGAACGAGATATAGAATCCAAGACAGTCCGTCCACGAACATGACGGCTCTTCTTCTAGAAAGGTGGTGGAGGACGCATCTTGATGGCTCCTTCGCCAACACATCCAAAAAACATAGAGCATGAATTGGCTATCTAAGCATTAAATAAGAGGTCGTGGAATCTAAACATTAAGTAAGCATTAAACCCCCCCATGATCGGTAGATATGGATTTTTCTATAAAGCATTCGTATAGAGAAGGGAATAAAGTGGCAGATGATTTGGCTGGGCAAGATGCCATGGGGAGGAATATCAAAGGTCTGTATAGACTGGATAAGAAGGGTACAACTTATATTAGGCATGTTTAGAGGTATTGTTGGTTTTCTCTTATTGTTTGTTTTGATGCATGAGGTTTTATTCTGTAAACTCCAAGTGTCCTTTTGTTTTCACGGTATTCCTCCGCCACAAGTGAGGGCTTATTATAAAATTGGGACGGGGCTGCTATGTGGGTGGCTTCCGGTTCTTCAAAAGAAAAATAAAATAAAAAAATAAGAGGTCGTGGAGATTTCAATGTGTTTGGTTGGGAATTTAATATGGTTAAGCTAGTTTTCAGCTACTATTCATTACTGTGGTTGCACCAAAAGCAGAGTGATGATTTAAGCACACACTCTCTAGTTCGTTTTTAGCTCTTCTAGACCCGGAAAAGGTGCGAAAGATCAACTTCCTTCACATTTATTTATAGACTCCCAGACAAGATCACTTTAGTTATTTGATGCAGAAAAAACGAATTGCTAGCTTCTATGGAGGTGAAGACAATATTTTTTTGCCTTCTTGCCCCGAATTATGCAAGTAGGAACGTGATTTAAAACTGTTGAGAGTTGGGTCGTCAGATTAAAAATCTCACGGCACTAAGGTGTACATGCATTAAATGGTGAGCCTCACTTAACATTTGATGTCAGATTAAAAATCTAACGGCACTAAGGTGTACATGCATTAAATGGTGAGCCTCATTTAATATTTGGCATCGTTGAATTTTCAATCGGACGGCCCCAAGTCTCGATAGCACCTACTATCAATAGTTTTAAATCAACTTCCATGCATGAAAGTGGGAAATATGCAATAGAGGAGAATGAAGCTAGGCAAAATTCATAGAAGAATGCTAAGCACACCTCTTTTGATAATGGAATAAATTTTTTTTGGCTCGTAATCTTCTCCAGTTGTAACCAGTTTTGCCAAAATCGGTTACGCCCTTGAGGTGGCCACATGTCCCTTTTGAAACCTCTTAAGAGTGGTTAAGATTCACTCACCCCTAGGGTTCACTTACTTATCCTTGGTTTTTTTTAAAAATATAATAAAAATTTATTAACCGTGTTGGATTGGTTAATTCCGTAAGACAAACCATGATTAAAGGGTGTTTGAATCCAAGAAGTTTCAAACGCCAAAAGCCATAAAAAGACGAAGACAAATTATTGATCATGAGCTACATACGTGCCTAAGAATGGTAAGTGACTTAAATGACATTTACCCTGAGAGGAATTGACTTAGACAATGTCCAATATCCCCTAGGTGGTTAGAAACAAGACAATGTAGTTAAAAATCAGTTTCTGGGCTTTTTCCATGTTGGTGGTTCGAACTATGGAATGGTTGTTCGAACCACGGAGCCAAAAATGGATGGAGAAAAAATCCACTAACTCGGGTTGTGGGGTGGTTCGAACCAAGGTTTGAAATTTCATGAAATTTCGGTTTCGAATAACCCCCCGATATTGAAATGGGTATAATTTTGGAAGAGACGATTTCTGACGAAATTTCGTTGATTTCAGACGAAATTTTGATTTTACGATATATCGGGATTTCGGCCGAAATTTGATGATTTTTTTTTCAGTGTTTTTTTTTGTATTTTTTTATTATATATTTTTGTATATAGTATAATATAATAATATACTATTAAATTACATATTTTTAATTTTAAATATATAAAAATATATTTAATACTATATACAAAAATACTGGAAAAATAAGAAAAAAGTCATCAAATTTTAGACTCGAAATTTTGGAATATTTCGGCGAAATTTCGGATCAAATTTTGGAATAATATTTTATTATTAAATGAGATTTTGGCTAGGTGTCACCCGAAATTCCAAAATTTAGGAAAATTTCATTTCTAGGTGGGCTTCCGAAATTGAAAAAAAGTTTCAAAATTTTAAACCTTGGTTCGAACCACCTTGCTAGAAAATAATTTTAGAATGTTTATTTTTTCCCTTTTTGATTTGTTCATATATTCTATTGATCCTTAATCCGTATTAGGGCTTTTGAGACTGAGAAGAGAGACTCCCAAAGATGTTCTAGGGTTCCCACATTGTGAATAATTTATCTCATTGGGCTCTCTCTCATGTTCTAGACTAGAGTGCAAGTTTCCATCAAAAATCCTTTTGACTTGCTTTGTTTGATTCTCAGTGTTCATGAGATCACTCTATGTCATTGTTTAAACTGAATTAAATCCCTCAAACTTCTTGTGACTATAAACTTAGTTAACACGTACCAAAGCCTTCATTGAAGGAGATCAGTCCCTGTAGTGGATCGTAGTTTTTGTGATCGGTGAAATCCGGAGCCTCCTTAGCGGAGATTGATCGAGAGATCGTGGTTGCAGAGTTCTGAGAGGAGCACAATCAGCTGCTGGTTGATCACATTGACTTGTGAGCGCGTGGTTGCTTATTGAGGCGTTTAGGACAGGTTACCGAAGATCGTTGTATCGAGTCTGGTTGGGTATAGTTTAAGTCTATAAGTATTTGTTGCTTTTGTTTGACGAGATCCCGTGGTTTTTCCTGAGAGAATTTTTCATGTAAAAATCTTGGTGTTGTGATTTTTGTGTTTGATTGGTTAATTACAGTTTCCACAAATTGAATTGATAAAACTAAAATTGGTAGACAAACCTTAGAAAACCTATTCACCCTCCCTCTAGGTCTTGTTGATACATAAAATGGGTAGTTTCAAAATTTACTAACTCTCAGGGTTAATTTTTTCTTAAAAACCAAAGATAGGTGAGTGAACCCTAAGAGTCGATGAATCTTAACCACAATTAAGGGGTGTAAAAAGGGACACGTGGCCATTGGCCACTGGCCACCCCGGGGGCATAAAGGGGAGCTTCCTTTTTTTTTTTTCACAAAGTAGAACTCCCCTTTGTATTTAAACTGTTATTTTATTATAAGAAAGAGTGGGAATATGAAAATGAGATAGAGGAGTGGCAGCTCTACTCTCAACTATTTCTTACTCTCGCTTGAGCCAACCACTTATCCAATTTCACTGTTTAAGTCCACACTTTTAGCTGACTACAATGCTTTTATCGTATAAATTGGCTAGTGGTTGGCACAGACTGAGAATAGGAAAGGCACGAGAGTCTAGAGCTAACACTCCTCAATGAGATAATGATTAGCATTCCTCCAAATCCATATAGGAAATGCTGGTGTCCTACACCGGAAGTACCTATCCTTATCTTGTGAATGTCTAATAGCGTTCAAAGGTGCTTGTCTAAGATGTATAGTACTAAATAAAGGGCTTCATTGCCTTTAAAGCCCTAAGGTCACATAGAAGAAATGCACTTTATAAACATTCTAGAAAGAAGAAAGAATGACATATAGGTCTAAGACGTATAGTAATAAATAAAGGGCTTCATAGCCCTTAAACGTTTGCAAGCCCTAAGGTCACATAGAAGAAATGCACTTTTATAAACATTCTAGAAAGAAGAAAGAATGACATATAGGTCTAAGACGTATAGTAATAAATAAAGGGCTTCATAGCCCTTAAACGTTTGCAAGCCCTAAGGTCACATAGAAGGAAATGTACTTTATAAACATTCTACAAAAAAAAGGAAGAATGACATATAGGTCTAAGATGTATAGTAAGTTTAAGGGCTTCATGGCCATTAAAAGTTTCCAGGGCCTGAAGTCACGTCTAAGAATTGGCCTCGGATTCTCTCTGGCCAGAAAAGGTGGTCTCGGTCTACCACAATGTGTGTGACATGTGGATGGAGAAGTCATTCCATTATCCCATGATATTGACTTCTCCACACATTATGCAATATGTGGTGATAAAATGATGAGAAAAAAGGGTGAGAGATATCAAGTGGGGAGAAAAAAATCATGGGGAGAAAATGACTTCTCCCTTTTTCATGCCACATGTCGCATAATGTGTTGTAGCCCAAGACCACCTTTTTGGCTTCACTAGATACAATCCCAAGTCCTAAGAATTGCACTCTAAACATTCTAGAAGAAACGAAGAATGACATATAGGTCTTACAGGGATGGGAATTGGTCTGGACTCTGGCCCTCACCATACCAAAACTTTGGCTCATGCTCTACAAACCATCATATGTCCCTTGTAACACCTATTAATTATGGTTAAGATTTACTCACTTTTAGGGTTCAAACATCTTACCTTAGTTTTTTTTATAAAAAAAAAATCATAAAATTTTTTACCCTAAAAGTTATTTTTTTTAAACCAGTGTTAATAAGGCAATTAAAGTGCTCCGTGTGAGTGGGCCAAATTTTCGTGTCCCAAAATCCCATCTTGATCAAATGAGACTTGGGACCCATTACACTCATTTACAGTCTTATCTTAACAACATACAAGGTATACCAAAATGAGAGTCTCAAAATTTATCCTTAACATTAACAATAACTCAATCAATAATTAATAGAATTCATCATCCATCATTGGTGACTAATCTTAAACATAAATAATCTGAATCATCAATCATGATCTCAATTATAAATTTAAACCTAAGCAACATCCATCTTAAAGTTATCTTATTACAACTTCTTCAAAACAATTAAAAATGACTAATGGATCAATATTATGGATATCGATTCAAATCAACCTCTTCCTCTCAGTAATCACCTTTCAGTTCCTTGATATATTCATCCTCGACCCAAAGTTCTATGAATAACTCCAAACCTAAACATGCTGATAATAACAATTCGACTGAGTAATGAAACATTCAATAATACCATGCATTTTTAGTCATATCATACATATTATAATTTACATGATCAAAGTGCGGAAAACATGTAAGCATATCATATCATCATTCCATGGTATATTCAGACTCATACATGTGCAGACTTGTGATAGTTATGCATATGCATGTCAATTCATACTAGATCCATATTAGTTCGTGCAATATTCATACTAGATTCCTGTCAATGCTTTATCAGATTCATGTCAGTTCGTACCAGTGTCATGTCAGTTCGTGCCATATGCATGATCATGTGCAGACTTGAGTAAACTTGATAACTTACCATGCCGTGACATGTGCTTGAGTGTCATGATTAACTTTCATGTAGGTTATTCCTTAGATTCCGATTTCTCACCATGGAAACTCCACTTCAATGTTCCATACCACGATGGTAAATAATCTAAGTTATTAAAACCATTCTCTATGTATTTGCATATCTGAAATTCAACCATCATATATTCATAGATACTTATAATTTATCATATAATCATATCATAATACTTTATCATTCATGTAGGATATTACCATCAAATATTGTTTTAACAAAATTCCTAATATCATAGCATAACATAAATCACCAACTCCATCATTATCCATTCGATCATAAACCATCATATATCTCTTTCTTCATATTCAATCACATATACATTAAAGCCCTAAAATTACCATATCATTATCATGTAACAATTTTCATAATCATCTTCAATTAAAATCATGAAACCAGCGATCATATCAAAAAGCATATATTCATTAACTCATTCCAAATCTTGAATTCCATTACATTTTCAATCATGCAAAGTCATAGCTTATAAATCATGCTTATCAAACATTAATACATACTTAATCAGTCCTTATCATATGTACTATTAGGTTAGAACAGTATAACGAACCTTTCAAGACCGTTTCCCTACGATTAATCGCTTTCGAATGGTTTTGGACTTTGATCTCCAAGTTCTCATTCTTCTCTAAGCAAAAACCTTTTTAAAACCCTATGTTAAACTCTTTCTAGAATTTTTGAGGCTCTTAGAACGTTTAAAATCCTAAAACCCACGAGTTAGTGATCTATATATAGACCCTATAGTCTTTCAAATCTTCTAATTCTCGGATTCCTAATCATTTATGAAGTTTCTGGGCAAATTCCCAGTTGGCCGGTCGATTGGTTGAATAGGGCGGTCGACCAGTGGCTGGTCGGTCAACCGGTCTTGGTCGCGCTTATCAGTGGTCTGGTTTGCGTGCTCTCTGTCCAAAATTCTTATACATACTTGAGCCCCTTTTTGTACTAGGGGTCGATTGGTCTCCCTTGTTTTTACTTGTTTTCTTATTTTTCTTTAATTAAACAATTAACCAATGGTCATGTAACATATATAATCACCATAAAACATAAATGCATTATTTTTGACACAAATACCAAAGTTTTCATTTAATTTGCACGAATATTAAGACAAAAGAGTTTTGGGCCTCTACACAAACGGTTGGGATTTGGATATGACTAGGGGTGTCAATGGGTTGGTCAGCGAGCCCGCCTGACCTAACCCGATTGTTAATTGGGTTAGGCTTGAGCTTGGAGTCTAAAGCACGTGACCCATTTCGATAGGCTTCTAACCGAACTTAGCCCGACTAACCTGATCTGATTAGCCCCCTTTTTGTTTATAGACAAAAAAATTGTACATGATTTTTTAGATGATGGGCCGGCCCTATTAACAAGTTGGATGACCGGACCTGTTTATTAATTGGTCTTAGTCGGGCCCAGCCTGAACCAACCTGTTGACAGCCCTAGATTTATGATCCCAGGTCTAGAGGATCACAACTACAATGCTGAGCAAGTGGTAGTCGTTTTTGAGGTTACAATTGCAAAAAAACCTATATCAACTTTTTGTATCCAAAGATAAATTGTTAACATTCACTCAATCTGAACTTGTTAACTTCACCCTATGTTTGGTTGCCACCGAGACCATGCATCCGTGCACATCATTTCATGTGGGACCTATCATGTGAACATGGGCTCCACCTAAAATCCTATGCACAACGTCCTAACCTTTATTAAGATATTTTTACTCTGCATTAATTGTCGAACTCACTAAAATTAAGGTTAAATTTTTTTGGTATGATACATGCAGTTAAGCCGCAACCCCTTAGTATTTGTTCAAAGTCAAAGTCAGGTGGAGATGAGACTCACACCCTCTCGGGAATGGAACTCGGATTGTAAGAGTGATGAAGAGCACACACTACCGATGGGGCAAACAAGGCTTCCAAAAATTAAGGTTAATTTAATATTTTCATAGGAGATGTATCATTAATTAATGAAATCTTGCTGTTAATTCACTTTAATTAAAAATAAAATAAAATAATGACCTGGAAAGAAGTTAAAACACGTATATTCAAAAGGGAAATGCTTTTGAGACCGCATAAGGGCCGAGACCTCGCCCCTGTGCACTGGATTTCAGGTGGGGCCCATCATGTGATGATGGGTCCCACCTGAAATCCCACGCACATGCGCGAGGTCTCGGCCCTAATGCGGTCTCAGTAGCAAAGTCCTAATCAAAAAATATTTATATATCCTAATTTTAATTTTTTTTATGGGGTGGACAAGGAACTTGCCCGCTGTACTCTTTTATGCAGCATCAGGTTTGTTGCTAAGGCTTCGGATTCTCATGTGCTCTCGGGCCACCACATGGCGCTTAATGTGTGTTGGCCCGAGAGCACCTTTCTGGCATGGGCAAGAGAGAATCGAAGCCTGTTGCTAATCCATACTCCTAAAAATCCTATCAGAGTTTTCATTTGTTTGTTTTTTCAATTGAGAGAACCATGAACCATCAATATAAAGCGAAGAGGTTGGTGTTTCCAATGAAGAGGAAGCCCAAAGGAAGAAGAGATGGCCACACTGTCTCTTAACGCCGGAGCAGTACAGCAACCTCGTGCGGCCATTAACAGACTGCACATCCTCTTCCATTCCATAGCTATACTCGCCTTGCTATACTACCGTGCTTCACGTCTCTTCCATATCGCCCGAGACATACCCATCTTACCCTGGATCCTTATCTCCACTTCCGAGCTAATCCTCTCCTTCATTTGGTTCCTCACTCAAGCCTTCAGGTGGCGTCCTGTCTCCAGAGCCGTCTTCCAGGAAAGACTTCCCGCCGACGAAGATTTGCCCGGCGTTGATGTATTCATTTGCACTGCTGATCCCAAAAAGGAACCAACTTTGGAGGTTATGAATACGGTGTTGTCGGCCATGTCTCTGGACTATCCGCCGGAGAAACTCGCCGTGTATCTTTCAGATGACGGTGGTTCTTCCATTACCTTAAACGCTATCCGAGAAGCGGCCTCTTTTGGAAGATCATGGATACCCTTTTGCAGAGAATATGGGATCAAGACGAGGTGTCCCGAAGCTTATTTCTCGTCGTTGGCAGATGATGATCGTGTTCTTCGGAGCGATGGATTCAGAGCAGAGGAAGAGGAGATTATGGTGGGTATCCTTTATCATCAATCTAGTGCGTGTGGGTATATTATATTATATTAAATTGGTACTTGGTGGGTGGTGGCAATTTGTGTGCAGTCAAAGTACGAGCTGTTTAAGAAGCTGGTGGCGACAGGCGGAGAAAGTGGGGAAGAAAATAACCTTCTAACAGGGAAACGACGGCCTGCTCTAATCGAGGTAAAATTACTCTGTGGACGAGGAAGGGGTTGGGATGGGAATTCGTCTTGCTTCAAGATCAAAATTATCTTGCCTATGCACAATGTCCGACATGGGGCGATAAAAAAAAAAAAAAAAAGTGAGAAATCATGTGTATTTTCTCACCAGGTTTTTTTGACTTCTCATGATATCTTCTTCCCTTATTTTATAGTCAGATGTCGAAAATAACAGGATTGGTTATTAACAAAATGTTCATGAACTACTCAGGTAAAAGCTCGAGTATCATTTATTTATTTAGTAAACGAGCCGATTTTGAAGAGAAGTCAAAAAACTGGTGAAAAAATGAAAAGATTTCTCACATTTTCATCGTCACATGTCGAAAGTAGGGGTGGTTATTAAACAAAATGTTCGTGAACTATTCAAGCTGGGTTCGTTAAAAATTCAAGAATCGTTCGTTTATTTAGTAAATGAGTCGAACTTGAACACCATTTTTGAGTTCGTTTAGTAACCGAGTCGAGCTTAAACACACCCTTACTCGGCTCGATAAAAGCCCGGTTCGATTACAATATATATATTTAAAAATTATATAATTTATTTAAATATTAAAAATAAATATATTTATTTTATTAGTTAAGTATATAGAAATAACGTAGAGGTGTGGTTGTGTGGGTGTGTGTGTTGGTGTGGCTGTGTGGGTGGGTGTGGGTGTGGGTGTGGGTGTGGCCATGTGGGTGTGGGGTGTGTCATGGTGATTATGTGTTTAACACCTTGTGGTGTTATGTGTTAACAATAAATCAAACAAAAGGTGTGAATCGTGTGATGTAACTGATGTGGGACCAAATATAGTCCCACATCGGTTAAGAGAAGCATGGCAGGAAGTGTGATGGCTATATAACGTATTGGTTGAGAACTAGAGAAATACCAAACCGTCCAAACGTGTTGGGCTTGCTGGCTGCTCAGCCCACTCCACTTCTTGGCTCGGCTTGGCTTGATGAGCAGGCAAATGATTTGGCCATGACTTGGCTTGGCTTGGCTTGATAACACTTTAAAAAATAATTTTTTTTTAAATCTAAGTTTTGGTAAAAAGAAGGATTCCGAGCCGAGATAAGCTCGAACTCGGCTCGTGTTTTCACGAGCCAAAAACACGAGCCGAGTTTGAACAATAGTTTTAATTTTTGAACCGAGCTCAAACATCCCACTACTCGGATCGTTCGGCTCGATTATCACCCCTAGTCGAAAGCCCACCAAGAGCAAGACGGTTTTGGTCTTGCTAGAGCAAGACCAAATCCCATCCCGAAGAGATTATAAACGCCGCGCGTTTGACAGATTCTAAGTCTTGCCTGCCACATTTACGAACACAAAAAAGGTTTTGGCTAGTAGTCTGGTAATTACGAACACAAAAAAGGTTTTTTTCCTGACATTAATAATTTTCTAAAAATACCACTAATCAATGCATTTTTTGGATTACTGAATAACAGTTGAATAGTCAATTGGAGCAACCTAAAAATACCTTGGGAAGACTTATTTATTAAAAACATTAGTGTTAAAAATACATTTTTTTATGTTCGTTATTACTAAACTACCACTTTTCAAGACATTTTTTGGGTTGCTCCGGTTGACTATTCAACTAAATCTTTTGTTTATAATTAACATCAAATTATTATTATTAGGGTGGTGTTAGGCGCACACCAATATTTGATGATTGCACACCATTTATAAATTTTACTTTATTTTTAGCTTTTTTAATAGTCGGACCCAGCTTAATCTCATTTCAGTTTTGGGGAAAAGTCATTATAATTCTTCCTCCCTTCTTTGCACTTTCCATTTCCAGTTCCTTCCCCAACATTACTTATCTGTGAACCAATTCTTGGGCCAACACCGTGTCCGTACCAACCAATACTGCTCATTAATATGCTCGTACTAATGGTGATTCTCCATCATGTTCGACCTCACCCTCTTCTAATAACTGTCATGTTTCTCCATTGATCGAGTTTCCTAAACATAAACTCAAGACCCATATTGGTGGAAGATGCAGTGGTTGAGTCTGCTAGTAATTTGGTTCAAGACCTTCAGAGCAAGTTTGATATCCGTATCAAACATGAAGAATTGCCCATTTCAAAAGAAGTAGACCAACTAATATACACACATACTGTTACTGATCCTATTAAAACAAAAATTTTCGTTGCCCACCTTTTTTGGATGGGAAAGTTGAACCGGATCCTCAGAACAATCTTTTGCTTGGAGCTATCTACTACTGCAATCAATTAGTCATTTGGTACTCAAGTGATGCTTCAATAAATGAGTCCCGTGTATTAAATAGGAGATTGTGGACTAACAATAATCCTCAGCAATGCGTACATTCACAAAGGTTTGCTACTCCTCAATCCACTCACTCTCTTTGGTCTTTGTTTCACAAACTCTTCAACTCGATTGGTGTGTAGTTATAAAAACTATAAGGGTAATTTTTTGTTTTTGGTGTATACAAGTAATTTTATAAATTTAATGGTGTTTACTAAGTAATTTTTAATAATGGAGTGCAATCATCAAATATTGGGGTGCGCCTAGCGCCACCCTATTATTATTATTATGGGATTAATTATGAATAAGAACTCCAGTTGAATAGTCAACCGAAACAATAAAAAAAGAGATGCTAGCCCCAGTTGCAATCTTCCATAGACGCAACGTAGGGGCTATAAATGTCAAACATCATTTGATTTTTTATTTGTTAAAAAATCAAAAATCTCCATGTGTTGCACCTATTCTTGCGTCTGTGGAAAAATTGGAGTTATTGTGATTGGGGCTAGCACTGCTCATAAAAAAAATGCCTTGGGAAAGGATATTTATGAAAAAAGTTTAGTGTTAATAAATACCCTTAATGTGATCGTAATTTCCAAACTACCACTGCCCAAGTAATTTTTTGGATTGCTCCCATTGATTGCTCTTGTTCGATCATAGTTAATCTCTATTATTATTAGAGAAATACTATCCCTAGTCTCGGACTTTCAAAGTTTTATGGGTAGTTGCAACAAGTGTCGCTACATATAAATTTTTGGAGGAGTGATTGAATGCACTTGATAGTACGTGCTATCGAGTGCTAGATCATCTAATTGAAAATTCTACTGGCTAAAATTGATGGCATGAGGCCTATCATTTAATGCATGCCAGACCATTGAGGTCGTTGGATTTTCGATTGAAAAGTCCAACGCTCAATAACATGAAGTATCGAGCGCATTCAAGCACTTCCCAAATTTCTCTTGTTTAAAACTTTTGCTTTTCAACCGGTTGAAGAGTAGCAATGCCACGAATTTATACTACTGTGCAACTTTGGAAAAAAAATTGAATTTTGAGACTGGGGCTAGCACTCTATTATTATTAATAATTTTTTTTGGTAGTTCAACATGGTTAGGCCGCAATCCCATTTAGCATTGATTAGCAATGATCAGTGGGTTAGAATGCTGAGCGCCCAACTTAGATGCGGGCATAAAGATGGTGGGTCCATCAATCGTCACACTATCACTCGAGAGAATTGAACCCTCAATATCCCATATTTTTAGTGTCATACAAGAACACATACATGTTTTCATGCTAGTGAAATTTGGCAGGAATGATGTTTGTAGCCTAATGCTTCAAATGATCAATAAGCTTTAGATACATCAGAAAAATTGTCGGAAATAATATTTTAAATGTTATAAAAATAGATTTTAGCTTTTTTTTGAGACAAAGTGTATATTGGACATTTTTTTGATGTGTCGGTAACTTGTTGGTCTTTTTTAGTCTTGGACCACAAAGATTATTGCTATCAAGTTTCACACTTTTCAGCACACCAAAACGTGCATTATGCATTTATGCTATACCCTTTTTGTTTAAAGAGCGAGTTACCATGAGTTACCATGAGGTTTGTCTTACGGGACGGGGGCGGGCCCGACTCGACCCAAAATTGGGTCAAGAATAGCCCAATATATAACCCTAGGGGCCTAAGGCCAGGTCAAATACCAAGCCCATATTTACTTGGGCCAAGCTAAGGCTTGATTGACTAAGCCTAGGTGCAGGGCTAGTCCAATATTATTTATATTGAGTTAGTATATAGAGAAGTGGTAGCCCATCCTCAAAATCTAGCGACACTTGTGAGTTGCTACTCCTTCCATGACAGGAAGTCACTTGAAAAGTAGCGACACACACGCACGTATATATAATGTGCGTGTGAGAGAGATAGAGAGACGTGGCAAAGAATGGAAGGATAGAGAGAGGTAGAGTGAAGAGAATATTTTACATAGATAAAATTACTCATAAATTTGTAATAGAAATGTTTTTAGATAAAAGGGTAATTTTGTTATTTTAAAATATTTGATCTATGTTTTAATATAAGAATCCTTATTATAATAGTCATTTTAGTTATGGTAGTAAAGATACAAGTGTAGGTGAAATTTTGTTCAATCAACGTTATAAGTGTCATATTATCTTCACTATTATAAAGCGAGAGGCATGCCTAGATCATTTTTTTGAAATTCTTAAACTACCCTTATATAAATACAAAACATTGATTTAATATTTTACTTTAATTCCCAAACTACCCCTTGATCTTCTATCTATTTAGAATCACAGCCAATCGCGATTGAACACGGGGAGAGTTCAATTGTATCCGTGGTTTAACACGTGTCCCTTTTAACTCTTATTAATTGTGGTTAACTCCTTCCCCTCGCTCTCACGTGCATCGTGCGTGCCACTAGCGAGTTTAATTGCACCCGCGGGTCAACACGTGTCTCTTTTAACTCCTATTAATTGTGGTTAACTCCTTCCCCTTGCTCTCACGTGCATTGCACGTGCCACCCTCTAGTCATTATAATAGTAGAGATAGAAAAGATATAAGTGTAAAGCTAATTTTGTCATTCTCGTTAAAATAGTAGAGAAATAATTTTGTCCATTGTAATTATATCATTCTCATAATAATAGTAAAAAAGACAAGTGTAAGAGCAATTTTGTTAATAGTAACAAAATCCAATCAACGCTTTTATGGGTCCTACCCTGGGTAATTTTGTCAATAGTAATTGTAATAGTAGAGATAGACAAGATAGTGAAAGAATAATTTTGTCACTCATTATAATGGTAGGGAAGATAAGTGTAAGGGTAATATTCTTAACAATGAAAAAATTTAATCAACGTTTTCAAGGGCCCTATTCATTAAAGGTAATTTTGTCAATAGTATATAATAGTAGAGATAGAGAAGATATAAAAGTAATTTTATCATCCTCATTATAATAGCATAGAAGATAAGCATATCAATAATTTTGTCATAATGAGAAAATTCAATCAATATGAGATAGAGAAGATATAAGGATAATTATTTTGTTCTCATTATAATAACATAAATAAACATAAGTGTAATTTTCTTATTATGACAAAATTCAATTAATGTTTTTAACCTATAGTATTTAATTTTTATATATGAATAAAACTTAAAGGGAAGTGCTAGCCCTACTCTCAACTTGAGCCAACTAGTTGTCCCTTTGTAAAAAGCAACTGGTTAAAGATCACAAATGAGTGACTTGATGAGTTGCGTGTTTTAATTGGGTGCAAAAGTAATCGATTAAGGAGAGGACAATTGGTTGGCTTAGGCTGAGAGTAGGGTAACATTCCCCAAACATGAATCACCTAACTACCTATAAAATTAAATAGTTTAAATATCAAGCGGAGCCTGCATCACACTACATGGGGGCAAATGTGTAATTATCAATAATTACACATTTGCCCCCATGTAGTGTAAAAAGGGAGCTCCGCATGAAAATTAATCTCAAAATTAATCTGTTCAACGGTCTAAATTTAAATCTTTAATGTAATTTCAAGAATCCTAAATTAGTACTATAAATAAACCCTAAATCCCATGCGTAAGTGGGATGTGTCTGGGATGTGTCGATTTCCACAAGACACTCACGAGCTTACACGGGGGTTTGGCAACAGTATTATTAAGTACTTATTTATTTATTCATGAAAATAAATACTTATTTATAAATACATTTGTTTGCTAAAAACAAATAAGTAAAAGTGGTTAGAAGGCCAAAAAGTGCTTATAAAGTACTTAGTTCCATATCTATTTATTATAAATGCTTATTTACAAAAAAATTCTTATTTATAAAAAAAATATTTATTGAGCTTATATTAGTGTTGGCAAACCCCCTAGCACACTTTTTTCTGTACAACTTTGGTTTAGTCTAGCTTTGAGGGTTTGCTGCATTTTATGATCATACTTTATTCAGCAATGTATGATGACTGTGCACCTGATTTCCTATTTAAGGATTTCAGATCTTATTTTATTGTCGACTTCTCCAATTGGGGGAGTTGTGTGTCCGTATACCCGGACACAGGACATTGGTCCTTGAACACAAAATTTGGAGACCTGTCAATGGTTCAAGTGAAACTTTTTTTGGTAAACTTTGCTGATGATTTCAGATCTTATTTTTCTGATGTGTCATTGGTTTTAGCAAGTGAAACTATGCTGTAATAGTTGTTGTAGTCCGGGATTGTATCAAATGGATTGCATACACTTCAGAAAAGTGCCAAATGTTAATTTTAAAAAATAAGAATAGATAAAACTTTCTTTTGAAAGGTTGATTTTTGTAGCACAAGCTGCACAAAGACCAACGAAATGCCGACACATCAAGAAAAATGCACATTTTTCAAAAAAAATTGTATTTGTTTCTTATTATTTAAAACATTATATTATCTTACGCTTTTACTTATATGTCAACATTTCTATGGTCCTTTGTATCCCTGAGTTACAAAGAACATTATTGCCATGGTTCATTAGAAGTCCAGGCCAGAGAACAAATTATTTGGAAGGAGCCTTTATCATTTTTTGTTAGTGGGTTTACACTAACCAATAAAATGAAACACCCATTTTTTATGCCATATCTAATAAGTGTTTTAGAATTTAAAAAACATAGAAGTGCTAGCAGCAATGACATTAATTATTAATCGCTTACATATCAAAGATAATCAAACATTTTTTAGTGGGGCCACATTTAAATGTGTTTAACTATTTTCTTTAAGGGGCGATGAATGTTGATGCGATTGGTGCTAACTTTTTCCTTGAAAAAATAAGTTAATTTTTTTTTATAATTAATGGGGTAAACTCACACAAAATGTAGAGTAATCAGATCTCGAGCTGCAAGATCATTGTTGCCAATTTTCACTGGTTCAGCTAGGAACTCTTTGGTCAAAATTAGAATCATCTGATTTAGGTTGACCATCATACCTGTAGATTTTTTTTTTCTTTCAAGAACTCACACCATAAGTAAAATCAAACGGACGAGAGCATCAGATACTATTGTTTGTTTGTTGAGGAGTGTTATCCCCATACGCCCTTTAAGTCAATTTTTCCCACAGATGCAATGTGCTAACTAGCAACACGTGGTGTCGTTACTCTATAACAGGGAGATAGATTGATATTTATTGCCACCGCCTTGCGTCTGGGAAAGATTGCGACTGAGGCTAGCATTTCTATTATTTGTATGGTCATTAAGATCTCTCAAGTGGGGTCTACTCAAAATTCGTGTCCCGTACTCTAAATTGGCATGATAGGATGGCTTTTGACCATCCGATCTAGATTTTTTTTTCCCTAAACGTGCTCTAGAAACTTTGACACTCAAGAGAAGCAGGTGAACTGAAATCAAATCAAACGCTTGAGATCATCTAATCTAGTTGATTTTCTAGAAAACCAGATATCAGATATGCTGATGAAGAGATATTATTGATGCATTCATATGGCATGGTTAAACTAACAAATTAGTGTGTTGGAACTTAATTCTCCAGATATCATCAGTATGTTAGATACAGTGATGACGAAATGGTCCGATCGTGGTATGTGGACCACCTCCTCAATAATCTTCATTGTCTATTTAGGATTCTTTTCCCCACGTCCTTCATTGAAGGCTTAGGTGACCAGGCCTCCGTTGAAAAGTGCACATAGAGCTAGGACCATGGATTTTAATATTCGTGAAATTTTGGTCTCGGTCTATATGCCTATTATTTCGGCCGAAATTTCAAATTTCGTCCAAAATAATGTTGGTTTATTTTTTTTACATTAAATTTTAGTAATAAAACCATTATTTTGAGATATACCAATTTTTTGGATATATTTATCGATCTTTTTGTGAAGATTTTTGAAACTTTAGAATATCATTTAAACAATAAAATAATAACATTTTGTTACTAAATTATGTTTAATGAGATATTAATCCATTATTATGATAAGATACCTGATAAGTTAGGACACTTAAGACCCTTAAACTCTTCTACTAATCTATTTAAACTAGTAACCTATCTAAATAATTTACTAATTAGTTAAGTGATTTACATCTAATAACTTTACATTACATACACGCCTTTCAAAAATCTTTACATTTCATATGTAAATATATTAGACAAAATAAAACAAGGTTGATTTATTTCGGCTAAAATTTTTGTGAAATATCAAAATATATCGGGACAATATATCTGTCCAATAATTTTTTTTAAAATTTAAAATTCCAAAATATTGTCCAAATATTTAAAATTTTCAAAATTGTAGCTGGGGGTCTGAAAAGTTCGGAATTTCAAACCTTGGTTGGTTCATGGCTCTAAGCCAAAAAAAAAAAAAAAAAAAATCTGAATATCTTGATTAGTAAGAAATGAAGACGGAAATAAGTGATCATGTCAATGTGGTGCCTGTGTTGTAGGTGATACATGATCATAAAAAGTGTGGAGAGAACACCGACACCAAGATGCCCCTCCTTGTATATGTCTCACCAGAAAAAAGACCATCTCATCCTCATCGTTTCAAGGCTGGAGCTCTTAACACCCTTGTATGTATTCCTGCACTACTCTCACTTCTTATATGCATCAATCTGATCTATTTTTCATTTGGCTTTTCATCCATGTTATTGTTGCAGCTTCGCGTGTCGGGAATAATAAGCAATTCCCCTTTCACTTTGGTATTGGATTGCGACATGTACTGCAGTGACCCTACATCCGCTAAACAAGCAATGTGCTTCCACCTTGATCCCGAGATCTCTCCTTCACTAGCTTTTGTTCAATTCCCTCAAATGTTCTATAATGTGAGTAAGAACGATATCTATGATGGCCAAGCAAGATCTGCTTATAAGGTATGAATACTTAAAATTAAACTGAGTTCTAGCATTGCTTATGCATTTAGTTCCAAGTAATACTTAAATTATTAATGCGATTTTATCGTATTTTTTGCATTCCATTTCAGACAAAATGGCAAGGCATGGATGGACTTAGCGGACCAGTGTTGTCCGGTACCGGCTATTATTTAAAGAGGGTGGCAATATACGGAAGTCCTAAGAAAGAAGGTACATTATTTAGGGAGAAACACTCTAGTTCAATAATAGTTTTGAATTGCAAAACTTCAGGCTGATTCAAATTGGTTGTCCAGATGCTTTTCTCCTTCAACCTGAGAAAACTTTTGGTTCCTCTAAGGAGTTCATTTCATCGCTACGCGGAAGCTATAAACACAATGTCATGGAAAATGGCCAATCATTGGATGCACTAGTGTTGCAAGAAGCCCGCCTTTTGGCTTCTTGTGCATTTGAGACAGACACACAATGGGGTCAAGAGGCAAGTTCTGTACCGATAAAATGTTTCATCTTCTTGTTTGTCTGCATTTTTGTATCGGAGAATAAAATTTAGTTCTTGTCTCTTGTATAACAGATAGGTTTCTCCTATAATTGCCTATTGGAGAGTACCTTTTCGGGGTATCTTTTGCACTGTAAAGGGTGGAAATCGGCCTATTGTTTTCCTTCAAGACCATCTTTTTTGGGTTGTGCCACCATAGATATGAAGGATGCTTTAGTTCAACAAATGAAATGGAGCTCTGGATTGTTTCAAGTTGGTCTCTCAAGGTTCAGCCCTCTCACGTACGGGATGTCGAGAATGTCCATTCTTCAGAGCATGTGCTATGGATATTTTACATTCCTCCCTCTTTTCTCGATCGCTTTTCTAATATACGCCACCATCCCTCAACTGTGCCTATTGAAATGCATACCATTATACCCCAAGGTAACAAATAAATAATACACTACATTTCTAGATTGGTTCATTCAAACATTAGATATGATTATATTAGATTTGAAGACAGTTTCCTAATTTGATTAGGTTTCCATTATTTACTTACCATGTAGCCTATTTAAACCCATTTTGGGTCCTTATTAATGTAATTCAAGCTTTTGGTTTCTCTAAATTAACAACAATACAATGATCCTAATTCATAACAAATTTCTATTTCATTTCATGTTGGTTCGGCAATTACATAAGATGGAAACGTGATTTTATTTCGATTGTCATCGCAGGTTTCAAACCCATGGTTTGCAGTGTTTGCAATGGTGTACATATCTTCTCTTTGTCAACACCTATACGAGGTCCTGTCTAGTAGCGGATCGGTGAGGACATTTTGGAATGAACAAAGGATCTGGATGATAAAGTCAGTAACGGCGAGCTTGTTCGGATGCTTGGACGTTTTCATGAAGTGGGTTGGTATACAGAAAGCTAATTACAGGCTAACAAATAAAGCAGTCGACAAAGAAAAGCTTGAAAAATATGAAAAGGGTAAATTTGATTTTCAAGGGGCTGCTGGATTCATGGTCCCCTTGATTACCCTAGTGGTTTTGAACATGGTATGCTTCATAGGTGGAGTAAGAAGGGTTATCATTGGTGGAACTTACGATGAGATGTTCGGACAGCTTTTCCTCTCATTCTTCATTTTAGTCCTCAGTTACCCTGTAATTGAAGGGATGGTAACAATGAAAGGCAAGGGACGACTGTGAACTCATTCAGATTCTTTGTTATATGTTATTATGTTGTCTTTGGGAACTTTGTTATATGTTTTGTCACTGGGAACTCTTGTACTCTTCTATTAAGTATAATATCTATTTAATTAAAGCATTGAGTTCTTTCCTTAATTAAGTCAAAGAATACCCACTTTGGGGTCTCCGTGGTCTATCAACCCACTGCGAGTTTCCCTCTATGGAACTCGATCCCGGGACCTCTTTCAAATGAGGGTGCCCGTCTTTAACATCTTAACTCGAGAGGCTTGATCCCTCAAGTGAGATTGGTTTTTTGGCATGCACAAGAAATCTTCAGTGGGTGACCAATTGACAAGGGCATGTGCTCATGATTCTTGAGCATTAATTGGACATTTGTCACCAATTAAAATGAATTAAGTACTAGTGTATGTATGTTTTTTTAAGGACGTTGGTTCACTTGACCGTATATGCAATACTTTGGCATGAAGTAATTAAGCCAATTATCTCAGGATCGATTGGTGCAAGCGAGAGCCCCGGAATCTATTCATGAGAATTAGCCTTCCCAAATGCCTCATTTAACTAACCTCCACAAATCATTAAGCCTCGTCATCGAGGATAGTCATCCCACGACGTTCCAATTTCTACTAGGTAAAATGGGTTGTTAATTCTAATAGTATGCTAATGAAATGCATAATCTAAAACCATACAAGAAAAATGTGTCCTACGCATGTTTTTTGGTTTGTATATAAAATATGAAAGGTTTTTTTTGAAAACCCCCTATCTTTTCAACTATTTCAAAATACCCCCATGTGTTTTGTGCATTTGTATTATAGTCCACTGACTTTTAAAACTTTTGTAAATCCACCATTCCATCCAAAAGTTAGTTAACGGATGTAAATTTTTTTTATGAAATGACTTTTTAAACCTTTTTTTTAGGACAATAGTCACCTCCTCAGGCCGAGGAGGTGAGTTACCGTCACGTCCCCCCTTTTTGGGGCCATGTGTCCCCTTTTTTACTTCCATTAATTGTGGTTAAGATTCAGTCACCCGTAGGGGTCACACATCTACCCTTGGTTTTTAGAAAAAAAAATAAATTTAACCACAGGAGGTGGTTAATTTTTTAACCATAGTTCAAAGGGTTTGTGAGAGCGAGGAGGTGACTTGCTCTTTTTTTTTTTTTAATCTTACGAAGATTTGTAAAAACTTTTCAAAAGAGAAGTGTTTGGAACTCACTAATTGTGGTTAAGATTCACTCACCCTAGGATTCATTTGTTTAACATTTTTAGAAAAAAAATTTATGTTGTTTAGGTTGATTATGGTCAACCATAGTTAAAGGAGACAGTACAAGTTGTCACAGGTCCCTTTTAACACTTACTAACTGTGGTTAATATTCATTCACCCCTAGGGTTCATGCATCTAACCTTGGTTTTTAAGAGAAAAAATTATTAATATAAGATTGATTATGCATAACTACAGTAAAGGAGGCTCTACAAGTCACCACGTGTCCCTTCTAACACCCACTAACAATGGTTAATATTCACTCACCTCTAGGGTTTCATGCATCTAACCTTAGATTTTAGAAAAATATATGATAAAATATGAACCTTAGGTTTACTATGCTTAACCACAATTAAAGAGGGCTTTACAAGCTACCACATGTCCTTTTTAACACCCACTAACTGTGGTTGAGATTCACTCACCCCTTGAGTTCATGCATATGACATTAGTTTTTAAAAGAAAAAATATAACCTTAGATTGATTATGCTTAACCACAATTAAAGAAGGCTCTATATATAAGCCGCCACATGCCCCTTTTAACACCCACTACCAGTGGTTAATATTCACTCACCCTTAGGGTTCATGTATCTTACCTTGGATTTTAGAAAAAAATATTAACCTTAGGTTGATTATGCTTAATCAAAGTTAAAGGGAACTCTACAAGCTGCCATGTGTCTCTTTTAACACCAACTATAGTTAAGATTCATTCACCCTTAGGGTTTATCCATATAATCTTGATTTTTCAAAAAGAATATTAACCTTAGATCAATTAAGCTTAACCCAGTTAAAGGGGATAAATGAGACATGTGATAACCTAGAGAGGCCTGCATTCCGTCCAACCCATTAAAAAATGTTAAAAAATGATCATTTCATAAAAAAAAAGTTAACATTGTTAACTAACTTTTGGATGGAAGGGTGGATTTGCAAAAAAATTAAAAGTTAGTGGACTATAATACAAAACCACAAAACTTAAGGGGGGTATTTACAAATAGCTGAAAAGATAGGAGTTTTTTCACAAAAAAACCCAATATGGAATGTCTTTTAAAGAAAGGATGTGGAATGCCTTTTAAAAGCATGGAAAATAGTAAGTTTTTTCGCTAGAAAAAAGTAAAATAGCAAGTTAAATTCCCTAATGTTTTCAGTTTATTTAGCTTAGATTTAGGTTTTGGGTTAAATCTTGAATTAATTGTCCCCAGCAAAGTCGACAAGCTATGAGTGCACAAATTTTGGAATTTATCGCCTTTCCATCATGGGGCAATCTCTTATGAGGAATGACGCTAAGGAGTCATCACCTATTTAATTGGAGAAAAAATAGGATTCCTAAATTATGAGGATAAGGCCTAAGGTCAAATTGAGATTATAGGGTAAGGGATTCTATTAAGCATAGGGGATCCCTAACCAAAGATGGTAACAGTCTCCCTAAGTCTACGCCAAATAAGGGAAAATTTTAAGAAAATTTGTTGTGCTATCTAATCATACTAAATATTTAACAAGCCATGCTTGAACGGAAAAAGGGAAACTAACCTAACTAGGCTGGACCGTTAGGGCTGCCTACATCCTAATTTAATGAGATCAAATCAATGTAGTTGAGATCATGCTAACATTATTTTTGAGGGTTATATGTATGTTTTTTGTATTTTACTTTTATTTTAAAAGGTTAGGTTGATGCATGAATCATTGGTCGTTTGGCTAGCAACCATAGTGAGAAGATAACCTAAGTTGGGTCAAAGGTCTGGTGGGAGTCAAGGAAAATTGCATATTCTAAAGGGGTTTCCTATAGATGCCTGAAGATAAGGAGGCAGTGCTGTTCACACCACTATCGAAACTGACGGTAAACATGGTACCGCTCACTTATCTATAGAGTAAAATGGAATTGGTGATATTTTGTCCACTGCCAATTTTAGGCAATGCTGTAAATTACATTCCAGCAGATGGAGATTGTGTCCAATGTGAAATCCTCGAATCCCAAAGGGGAAGGAATCCCAAGCTTACCAGTTGAGGTCCATTAGTGGCTTAAGGGCTCGGTAACTCTCCAAGAAATGTACGACCTTATCGCAAACCCCACTTTCAAAAGAATGAGATTGACAATTGGCCTGGGAGATGCTTGATGCTGGTATTATTCGATCAAGTGTGAGCCTGTACTCTTCCTCATTATTACTTGCAAGGACGAAGGATAATTCATGACGTATGTGTATTGACTACCGTGCTCTCAACAATATAACGGTCAAGGATTGTTCTTATTCTGGTTATTGATGAACTTTTGGAAAAATTATTGGGGGCCACTATCTTCACCAAGTTAGATCTTCGTTTCTGGTACCATCAAATTCAAGTGCAAAGACAACTTTTCAAATTCATAATGGTCATTATGTGTTTTTGTTACGCCATTTGGGCTTTCTAATGCGCCATCAACCTTTCAAGTCTTATGAATGAGATTTTTGACCCTTCATTCGGAAGTTTTTTCTAGTTTTTTATATGATATTTTCATCTATAGTTGCTCATTCGAAGTTTGTACAGAGCATCTCTCCATTGTCCTTGCTTGTTTACAACAACATCAACTCTATGTGAAACTAATTAATTGCTCATTCATGAGATCTTTAAATGTTTATTTGGGACATTATTTCAGTGCAAGGTGTGGTCGTGGATCCAAAAAAAAAAAACAGTTGCATTCTGGATTGACACAAACCTTCTACTATTCAAGGCATTGCGAGGCTTTATGGGCTTAACGGGTTATTGTCAAAAGTTTGTCCACAATTACAAAAAATTTGTGCCCCTTTAACGGATATGCTAAAAAAATACTTTCACTTGGGCAAGACGGCCGAGATTGCTTTTGCCACTCTCAAGACCGCCATGTGTTCGATTCTATCTAGTCCTTGCTTTGCCAATTTTTCTGGAACTTTTTCTAGTCGAATGAGATGCTTCCAGTCACAGTATTGGTGCAGTGCTTACGCAACAAGAAAGGAGGCCACTCACATTCATTAGCAAGACTTTGTCTGGCAAAAAATTGATCGTTCCACTTCATCTAAGGAGATGCTATCCATTGTCTACAAATGACGACCTTACTTTTTGGGGCACCGGACATCTCAAAATTATAACGGATCAACAGAGTCTCAAATTCTTTCTAGAACAACTGATTTCCTCTATAGAGCAACAAAAGTGGGTAATTAAGATTTTGGGCTATGATTATGAAATTATCTATCAAAAGAGCTCTAAGAAATCTATTGCGGATGCCTTGTCTAGGCAAGATGATAATTCATGTACATGCATGCTAAATCTTCTCCAATTTTCTCAGGTATTGACACAATTGTGCAATATTGCCTTAATGGCTAATTAATTAGCTATGATTACACGCCTCAAATCATCTCAACTTGTACCTAACTACTCTTATGATGACAAAATTTTACGGTGCAAGGGATGAATTGTTGTTCTTTCATCTTCTCCTCAGCGTGTTAAAATTTTACAAGATTTCCATGAACCCCCCCCCCCCCCCCCACTAGCGGTCATTAGTGTTTTATGCGTACGTATGAACGAGTGACCAATAATTTTTTTTATTGAAAGAGTATCAAAGGTGCTAAAAAAATGATTTGTTGTTGAATGTGATGTTTGTCAAAGGAACAAAGTGAAACTATTTCTCCACCGAGAATATTACAACCACTACCTATCTGAATGAAATTTGAACTGACGGTTCTTTGGATTTTATTTATGGATTACTAAATTCATTTCAAAAGACATCAATTTTGGTAGTTGGTTACCGTTTATCCAAGTAAGCTCACTTTGGCGCGCTTGCCCATCCGTATACAACATCAACCATTGCTGCTATTTTTGTGCGGGATTGGCTTGCTTACGTGGTATGCCTCATTCAATTGTGAGTGATCGAGACCCAATTTTTACATGTTAATTTTGGGAAGTCGTATTGCATGGAATCTCTTTATGCCGAAGTTCGGCTTATCATCCCAAATTGGATGGACAAACAGAAGTTCTTAATTGTTCACTTGAGACTTATCTATGATGTTGTGCCAGTCAACAATTCAGAATGGAAAAAATGACTTCCTTGGGTAGAACGAAGGTATAACAATACTTCTCAATTCTCAATTAAGATGATACCTGATGAGTGTACAAAAGTACACTCCAAACTAGTTATTATATATAACCATTTATCACCCTTTCTAGTCTGAATCTAGGATTTAAAGTCTATATTCTGAACTTATTTCTCCACCTACAGATTATGAATTATAAGAATTTTTATATTATTTTATGCAGATAATTCAAGTAAGGAGCTTAATGGAAGCCAACTAAATTTACATGAAATACAAGAAATTTTGTAGCACCCCAGATTTTCTACAAGCACTGTTCATGTACAAGCACTGTTCATGTGACTGAATAGTGTCGAGGGCATTAGTATTGGAAGGGCCAAAGGCCTTTATTATAAGTTGGATTTGGTTAATAAGAGTGAGGATTTCCTCATTGCCTGAGTGTGATGTGAGTATAGTGTATGAATCAAGGGGTGTATGGTGTTTTGGGAAAACATGCAAAGAGTATAAAAACATACTCTAAGTGTTGAGTGAATAGGGCTGTGAATAGTGTCAAATTAAGGGATTTTGTAGCGGCCGGGGCCTCCCATGCTTATGGGCTGTGCCCAAAGGGTTACCTTAGTTTGGTTTAAGAACCTAGGGTCGTGAGTTATGAGAATGGAATAGGGGTTAGATTCAAGGTAGATGAGGTATGAAATACCCTAAGTTTTATGGTGATAAGGCAACATGGATCTTAGTGTTCATGGGGGTTTTGTTCCATGGATGTGTTAGAAATTGTGTTAGGGTCCTAAGGACCTTTATGAATAGCTTAAGGATGTTAAAACAAGAGTGTGAAATACTCTAAGTGATCAAAATATGATCGAAGTTGAAAAGAAGAAAAAGGTCTTCGCATACCCTTCACTTTAGGGAGGCATAGTTTTCTCATCGCTGATCGGAATAGAGCGATTCTTGAATTTTTGGAAAGGTATTGGAACCCTCTTTGAGGTTTATCTTGATCACTTTTTTGTGTTTTGAGTTGGGGTTAAGTCAAACATCTGATTTCTGAAATCGGATCTGCTGCAAAAACGTGTTGATGAAACCTATTTGCATATTAGTCAGATTTAGAGTCATTTTTTGTAAATAAAAACTCAAAATTTGGATTTTTATAAAACACCAAAGTTGTTCCTTTTCGAAAGACGAATCCAACGCAAGTTGAATTGTCAAAATCCAACGAGCGAGTCAGAAGTTATGGCCGAAATGCGAAAACACAAAAAATTTGAAAACTTTCTGCAAAAGTTGCGATCGTGCGTATGGGACCTACGAATGATCGTAGCGACGCTACGAACGATCGTAGAGTTGCTACGATTGATCGTAAAGCCTCGAAAATGCTGTAAACCCACTGAAAAACCTACGATCGATTGTAGGAAGCCTACGAACGATTGTAGGCGCGCGAACTAGAATTTTTGTGCAAGTTTTCTTTGGGGTTTCAACCCATTTGGCTATAAATGGACAACCACTTGGGGGGGTTTTGGGTAACCTAAAACCTAAGGGAGATTGAGAGAGAAAGGGGAGAAAAATCTAGGGTTTCCAAAGGGGGTTTTTCTCAAGATCAAGGAAACCCCAAAATCCAATCTTCAAGCTTCTCAAGACCAAAAAGGGGAGCAAAGATGGTGCAAGCCAAGGCTTTTCTCATGAACTAAGCCACGAGGAAACGATCACAAAGGGGATTTTGTGAGAAGATCAAGAGGAGCTCGAATCCTCTTCGCCAAGGCCATTCAAGCTTGGATATCCATTCTTCAAGCTTGGATCTCGGGTCCAAGGCATCCTCAAGTGGAGATTTGATCTCCTTAAGGTATAACACTCTACTAGCTTTTCATGTTGGGATTTCCCCATAATTTCTAAGATGATAAACCTTTGTCTTGATGATTGAAGCAATACTAGTTACTACCTAACTAGGTTATGATTCATGTATGCAAAATACGTTTGATGTATGATTTTTGATTAAATAAGACAAATGGGAAGGGTGTTGATAATGAGAGTGTGAATACACTCTCCTAAACGTTTTGCTAGGATTTTCTTAAATTAAGAAGGGATGGGGTTCTGATGAGAGAGTATAATATTTTACTTACTCCCCATGTGGTGCATTATGCACAAATAATGCTATGATAGACTTAGGGTTGATGTATGGGTTGGTGAAGGTGTTAATTGAATGCCATGGAGAAGGTGGGGAATGGGGAAGGGCAATGTACTCCCCATTGATGAGAAATGGGGAAGGGCAATGTACTCATAAAACACACAATTAAGGTGGTTGATGAAATGTATGTATGACATGTTGATATGATTCCCTTGGTTGCTCTAAATTGCATAGATATTGGATGACTTCTTAGTTTTATCTAATTATGCATGTGTACTTGTGTGTTTATTTGTGTTCCTAAATTGCACACTAGGCATATGCACACACCCACTACTTTATTACTTGTCTTTCTCTTCGTCATGATTTCACTTACACATGATTTCCTAAGATTCAAACCAAGTATAAGTTACCATGAACAAGGACAAACACGATGTTTCAAGACCATGATCAAACATGACTCCCCAAGAACACGAGTGAAACATGATTCCCCTAAGATCAAGAATAAATATGATTTCCCAAGAATACGAACAAGCATGATTTCTCACGATCAACACGAGTATGCTAAATCAAGAACAAACATGATTTTCCAAGATCAAGAACGAGCACGACTCACAAGAAAGAATAAGAAAGTATCTTAGTGTACTATGACTAGGGTATGGGCACTAACATAAGATTCCAAGACAAGACAAATTCACAAGGAATGAAAAGAAAGTTCACAAGCAAGAATATGAAAGGATACTAGTGTACTATGATCAAGTACGGACACTAGCATTTGTTTCCAAGAATTAAGTGCGTTAGTGTACTATGACCAGGTACAGGCACTAACACACGTTACAAGACAAGAATGAAAGGATGCTAGTATACTATGATCAGGTACGGGCACTATCATCTGTTTTCAAGACAAGTAATAAATGATGTTAATGTGCTATGACCATGTACGGGCATTAACATCAGTGACAAGCATGAGAGGATACTGGTATACTATGACCAGGTACGGGTACTAGTATCTGTCTCCAGATATGAAAATATGCTAGTGTACTATGACCAGGTACGGGCACTGGTATATGTTTCTAAGTCAAGAAATAAAGTATGCTAATGTACTATGACCAGGTACGGACATTAGCATACGTCTTAAAGATAAGTAAGAAAGATGTTAGTGTACTATGACCAAGTACGGACACTATTATTTGTTTTCATGCAAGCAAGATCATAAGAAACTCACAAGCAAGTTAACAAGAATACAAGAGATGATGCAAGTATACTATGACCAGGTACGGGTACTGACATTCGTCTAAAAGCAAGAACAACACAAGACAAGAAACACGAGACAAGAAACATAAGATAAGCACGAAATGAACAATACAAGCATGAACTAGATATGAAAACCATGATTTATGGAGAATAAGACAAGACAAGATGAAACAAGCATGATCTACGCAAGAATGAGATAAAACAAACACGAACTAGACACACGATGTACACATGACAAGAAAAGATGAATAATCATGATCCTTTCATGACAAGAACTAAGACAAAACTACTATGATCCGCTCAAGAGCAAGACAAGACAAAAATGAATTCTACCAGTCAAAGATCAAGACAAGAATCAAGGCTTATAAAATTGTATTATGCTTCCGCACTCTGATTATTATTATTGATTAGGCTATTTAGATTGTGTACTGCTTTAATACATATGTAATGTGAAGTTCATAACATGGTTAGCTAGTAGTTTGTAGACGCTGAGTATTCCATACTCAGCCGTACATTTTATATCGGCAGGTTCATTCGACATTGTATCCCAGGGCATTAGATCGAGATGGATTATGGAGGGCAGGAGCCTTCTTGGGATGTTCTTGAGGATGATAGGGGTTTTGACATATGACCTTATGGTTGAGTGATGCAAAGAGAGAGACATGTATTTTGGGTTTTCATTTCTGGGGATATTTGTATTAGTTTGAGTTGGTAACTCATGTTAAGGATTTTATGTACATGTCTTAGTTTATATTCAGTTATTGTAAATGATTGCACTTGGAATACAGTTAAGTTATTAAAGAAATTTTTAGCTCACTATTTAACATGCCTTGTATATGCTTCTGCAGGATGGTTGTCGTGGTAGGTAACGAGCCCAAATATTGCCTAATTCCTAGGGGGTATTTTGGGGCGTTCAAATTTTGTGGATGGTTAGAGAAGTGCTATTATTTAGCAACCAATCCCCCCCCCCCCCAAAAAAAAAAAAAAAAAAAAGAAAAAAAAAGAGGAGAATTTCTTGCAATCTTACCTAATCTAAACAATAATTACTATTTTGATCGTAACTTTTGACTCAAAATTCATATTAAGGCAATACTGAATGTTTTGGAAAGCAGATTCAAAGGGCAACAAAATTGTATTTCACGAATATCTCCTAATTCGAAATTTTAGTGGATTAAAACATTTCGTAAAGTTGATGGAACGTGTTATTTTGGTTGGATTTTGTAATTAGAAGTTTCCTATAGTCTTTCTTTCCATTTTATTCTTCCCTTTAGTCCATCTAAACCTAGAGAGTTGGTTCTATTAGAATATCCAATCTTCTCATCTCTTCTATAATTATTGTTTTAGTTTTCCCTTGTATGGATTGCTAAATCCCTAGCCTTGGCTAAGGTGGAATTGTCTTAATGAAGTGATATTAGTTTGATTTAATCAAATTAATATTTTTAATGTCTATGATTTCTATGTTAATTGTTCTTCTTGTTTGATCTCTCTTTCAATTGAATATCTTAGATTTAAACTTTTTCATGAGTTTAGTCAGGCTTTTCTCGTAGTTGAGTAATAGTTCTTGATTTCTCAAATGAAGAACCTTCATCTTAGCGGATATTATTTTTTGTTGCGGTATCGCCGAGAGGTATATCGTTGTCCTTGAGTTTTTTCGATAAAGTGCAGGCTTGGGCTAAAACTTGTTCTGAATAATTGATTGGAAATTGATTTTAACTTTTTATTATAATCTGAATTTCTAAATCTTCCGATTGAGGGTTTGAAATGTGAAATCCACAATTGAGTTATATTTTGGATTAATCAAATTAACATTGCACCATTAAGAGGAGGAAACCCGATGCATTGAAGTTTTCTCTCACTGATATTCTCCCTAAATTAATTGAACTTTCTCTACCCAAAATTCTACAAACCCTTTCTCTACTATTGTTCCTTATCTTCACTGCTCTATGTGGATCGACAACCCCTTAACTGTATTGCATAGTACCGCATATCTTTGAGCAACATGATCAATACCTTTTGAAGTTGTGTATGAGTGTCCCCCACCTAGCTAGCATTGATAAATATTTGGCCTGTACTATTAGTGTACATTCTATTGATCTGGAAGTAAGAGAACGCGATGCTATACTACACATTCTCAAGGAAAATTTGCAAGTGGTCCAATCAAAGATACAAAATTTTTACTGATGAAATTGCACTGAGGGGGAGTTTCATATTGGTGATTTGGTTCATCTTCGTCTGTAACCCTATCGTCAATCAACACTCAATCCTCAAGGTACTAATAAGTTGTCTCCTCATTTTTATGGACCTTTTAAAATCCTCTATTGAATTTGTTTAGCTGTCTATGAGTTTGAATTACCTTCCGAAAGTCACATTCATCTAGTGTTTCATGTTTCTTACTTGATACAAAAGCTTGAGGTTTTTACGTACAACACTTCTGCAACTTCTTCATGTGTCAAATTCTGTAGGCACATTTGAGTGGAAGCCACTTTCCATTTTAGACAGTGGGGATGTTAAGCTTGGCAATGGGTCAATGACGTGGGTCTTGGTGTGTTGGGAGGGTCTTCCTCAGGATGAAGCTACATGGGAGGATTACAACGATTTTGTTGCCCGCTTTCCAAATTTTCCGGCTTGAGAACAAGCCATTTCAGACGGGGGTGGATGTTAGGACTCCTAGTAAATTTTTATTTACTTTATACTTTTGTTTATTTTTGTTTTAGTTAATTTCTATTTTTGAGATTAGTAGGAATTTTTAATTTTGGTTAGAGTTGAATTAAGACTTTTCTGTTTTAAGAGTTGTCACCAAAGTGACAAGTTAGTTGTGGTGGACAACTATAAATAGGCATCATACATTATTATAGTGACATGTGATTTTTTTTCCGAAAATTCTATATTCCTCTTCTTCAACAAATTCATCTCTTCTTTACCCTTAATTCCTTTTTCTCCTCTTAAACTTTTTCAATAAGCAACCTAAGAAGCAATGCTTGTCCCATTAGTTGTGCATGTAGTATACCACACATTTGATCCGAAATCAAGTCCCGAGAGAGTATGATGGTTGAAATATCCACTTGCCTCAATATATACTAACCATGCTAATTGGGGTTGCAGCCTAACCATAAGTGAATTCAAAGCGGATAGTGGCATGTCCGAATTTGTATCCAATTACATATCCAACTATTCGAATTCGTATGAATATCATACGGATTGTGAAAAATGGTAAATCCGATTTCTATTAAGATATTAGAATTCAAATAATATTCGAATTATCAGATTACTTTTAAAAATTTAAAATAAACAACTTAAAAAATATTTAATATTATATCTTATCAACATTAATAATAACAATTGAATGTCTTAAATTATGTAAAAATACATATTTATAAGGTTATTCTAGTCTTATAAATTTATAATATATTATTTATGTATAGTAATAAATTATATAATTGGTTGGTTATTTATTGAATCAGATATATCAATATTCAAATTCGAATTTATTATAAAGGGATAGTAAAATTATCATTTGAATTCACTCCACCGGATATTGATAATTATATATCTGAGTAAACAAATTTGGATACAGATCTATTAAGAAAATATTATATTAGGAGAGAAATAATAATGGAATTTCGATGAGATACACATGATCTGATTGATAATCTTAGATTAGTTTAAAATAGGTTGAATGAGATTATGATTAGATTAGTAGGATATCTTTCCTTTTCTTAGTAGGGAAATAAGAAGGTAATATCTAAGGGAAGTATTTATTATATCAAAAAAATAAAAATGTAATATCTATGAGATACATCAAGATCTCATAGATAATCTTAGATTAGTATGATAGAGGTTGACTAATATTATGATTAGATTAGTTAGGATTTCTTATGCAGTGTCTGTCATTCTCTAACTAATCTAATCATAATAACAGTCAACCTTTTTCATACTAATTTATAATTATCTATGAGATCTTGTGTATCTCATAATTACATTATTATTTCCCTACTAATTTAAAATTATCTATGAGATCTTGTGTATCTCATAATTACATTACTATTTTCCTATTATAAGATTATTTGTGAGATCCTATGTATCTCATAAATATTACATTATAACTTTTCTACTATAATATTCCCTCAATAGAATTGAATATGAATAACATATAACCCTTAGCAGGCTCGTTCACTTAAAAAACGAGTAAATGGATTTAGAATGGTGTTTGATATGCCTATTCGTTTGGCCCAATTTCTTGCTAGGCTCTCTAACCCACTAACCACCGAATTGTAAACTAACACAGTTAATAGAGTGTTGTGGCCTGAACATATTTGCGATATAAAAACTATGGATAGACACACTCACATGCTTGTCATATATATATATATATATGGGAAAAGCTAAAGTTTACACAAGCATGTGAACCATGGATATAAAAACTATGGATAGACACACTCACATGCTTGTTATATATATATATATATATATGGGAAAAGCTAAAGTTTACACAAGCATGTGAACCATGGATTGTTCTCGCAGGCATAAAATGATGAAATCTTAATTAATGGGTATCGGGATCACATCCAGTCCAATTGCGATTGAACTCTCTTAGTTGCAAAGAGTTCAAAAAACTAAGGTTAATATTGTTCAATCCTAAGGATTAGGGAATCCTAATCATAGTTTATGAAGGTCAAAAGGGACATCTGTTAACTTGTGGGTGAAAGTCTGTGAGAGTTCAATCAGGACTCATGGGCATCAAAGACAAAAGATTTCACCACATGCTATTCTTAACAATGACTGTTACACACCGAAGGTAAATATCATTGGCTACAGGGATTCATTGCAATGATCTGGACAAACCACGTTCCACCACGTACACGGAAGACTATCACGACGCGTCTCAGCTCTCTCTTAGACTCTTTCTTTTCGCTTCTTGCTCGTGATTCGATGACTGTGTTGACAACAAAACTAGCAACGCCAGGTGGTCGTTGTACTACTGCATATAGATAACTTCGCTTTTACCACGTTATCGCTAAAAGAGACAAGATCACCGCATCTCAGTTTTACGATATTTCCTTTATTCTTTTTATTCTTTTAGCGGAGGTCGGGGATCCAATCCCCCGGTTGATGAGTCCGCAAGAACTCCACTCTCCTAAGAGCATTCCTAGCAGCTTCACCAAATTTCACTCACCAAAATAGCCAAAACCCACAAAAAGTGGTTTTGGTGAGCCACTTTTTTAAAACACTCCCAACAGCCTCACCATTTTAACCAAAAAAAAAGAGGAGAGAGAAATAATATTTTATCATTTGTGTGGGAAAATGAAAAAGGAAGAGAGAAAAAAATATTATTTTATTATTTGTGTGAGACCAAAAAAAGAAAAGGAGAGAGAGAAACCTTATTTTATTTTTTGTGTGGGCCCAAGGGTGAGAAGATTTAACTTTGGTGAGTCTACAGTACTCACCAAACTTGGTGAGTACCGTAGACTCACCAAATGGATTTCTTCATTCTGTTGAGGCTGCTGGGAGTCATTTTAACACCTTTTTAGTCTTTTGGCTCACCAAAATAACCAAAAAGTTATTTTGGTGAGGCTGCTAGGAATGCTCTAAGCTAACCAATAATCATAGTTAAATGATACCCTTGAAAAAAAAAAAAAAAAAACTTTCTTCTCTTCAAGAGAAGAAGACAAAAATAAAATAAAAATTACAGACCCATTGCAATCTTTCCTAGACCCATGGTGGTGGTAACAAGTGACAAACCATTTACCTGTTATAAGTAGCAGCCAGTGTTGCAACCACTCTGGTGAAAAAAAAACTGGCTTAGGTGACGTTTGGTAACACTATTCTAAAAAAATACTTATTTGAAAATTATGCTTAGTTGGATTTTAGATTGTTAAGTTGAAGGTTAATTGCATGTCTATATTTTCATTCAAATAAGCGCTTGTTTTTAGACTAGTGTTACCAAACGCCACCTCACTCCTCAAAAATAAAAATATAACATTTTTTATGGGGCATCATTTTTAAATTTTTTTTTTTTTTATGCCTTTTTATCTAAAAAAAAGGAAAATGAATCGGAAAGAAAGTAAGGGGCCATTTGGATACACTTTCGTTTTTCTGTTTTTAAAAATTGGATACGACTTTTTGTTTTCAATCTTTTAAAGTAGGAAACACGTTTGGAATTACTAGCTATAACTTGTTTTAAAAAAAGGAAAAAAAAATGTTTGGTAAATATGATTAAATAATTTCAATTAATGGTGGGGGTAGTGGTGAGTGGTGGGGGTGGTGGTGGTGGTGGGTGTAGTGTGGTGGTGATGGTGTAGTGTGGTGGAGGTGCGTAGTGGGTGGTGGTGGTGGTGGGTGGTGGTGTGGTGGTGGTATTGTGGTTGTGGGTGGTGGTGCCATGGTAGTGGTGGTGGTTGTGGGTGGGTGGATGATGGTGGGTTTGTGTTTTCCATTTTTGTTTTTTGTTTTTTGTTATAAAAAATTGAGGTAATAGAAAATTTCTATTACCTTGATTTTTAAAAATTTTGTTACTAATTTTTAAAATAGAAAACGGAAACATGTTTTGTGTAAAATTTTTATTTTAAAAAATAAAAAACAGAACAAAACGGGCCTAATTAACTTATTCTTTTTTGTTTTGAGGGTGCAAAGCTAGTGGCCGGAGATCATGTTTTGTTTGTTCGCGTCTCCATAATCACAATGGCCACAAGAGAGTCAGTGTCTTTACCAAAATAAAACAGATACGGTGTCTTCATTGTAATTTTTTTTGGAGGGGAGCTAGCCCTCGCATTAATTTGCTCCAAAATTTTCCAAAGACGCAAGAGGAGTAGGGTTGTCAATCTGGCTCTTTGATTAGGGGCCCAACCTGAACGGTCCTAAAATAGAGGGCTTTTTCTTCTCCCTTAAGGTCCTAGGGCCGAGCCGAACCTAAATTTTGAAAGGGCTTGGTAATTCAATCTATAATATTAATATTATATATATATTATAATAGTTTAAGATTTATAATAGCCTAAGGTTAAGACTTATTGTATGTGTAATAGACTTAGTAATGTTTTTTCCTTTTTCTTTTGTAAATCTAATAGAAGCTACCATTTGTATGTAATAGAAGTATAGTGTCTCTGTGGGCAGTGAAATCTCACCGTCCATTGCTCAAGTGTATGTACAATGGTACACACACCAGATCACCATCTCTCGAAGAGATGGTTTAAATTGGTGCGTGCTTATAGCACGCGCAGTCCTTTAGCTGTCAGCATCAAATACTGATGGCTAGCCATCATGCCACCCAATAAGGCAAAATGAGGTTTGATCCGTGAGGATAAACCTCACGGATCTAACCCTAAGTGTCAGCCTTTAAGAGAATGACATGCATCAATCCGTGAGGACCAAAACCTCACGGATAACCTTTGGGTGCCAACCTCCGAGAAGCTGACACTTTTCCAATCCGTGAGGATCAAAACCTTACGGATTTATCTCTTGTGCCAGCTTTTGAGAGACTGACACGTGCCCCATCCGAGGAAATCAAAATCTCGGGGATAACTTTTGAGTGCTAGCCTCTGAAAGACTGACACGTATTCAATCCGTGGGGATCAAAACCTCACGGATCCAACCCCAGTGCCAACCTCCGAGAGGCTGATACGTACTCTATCCGTGAGGATTAAAACCCCACAGATTCAACCCTGATGGCCAACCTCTGACAGATTGACACTTATTTATTCTGTGAGGACCAAAACCTCATGGATCCATATTTGGTACCAACCTCCAAGAGGCTGACACATGTCCAATTCGTGAGGATAAGCCCCCATAGATCAACCTTAAGTGTCAGCCTCCTTGAGGCTGACACGTGTCCAGACCATGAGGGCTAACACCTCACGGATCATCTATCATTGTGCTTGGTCCTGGACCTAACCCAGACCACGGGCGAGACCTATGGTCTCACCCAATGGTCCGTGGGCGAGATCTATGGTCTCACCCTGTGGTCCGTGGGCGAGACCTATGGTCTTACCATCTGATCCGTAGGTGAGACCTATGGTCTCACTCCTGGTCCGTGAATTGACCGAGGTCAGTCTGTCCCCAGCTGATAGTCAATATTTGACTGTCATAGGACATAGAATTTTTGATAGGAAGGATTCTCTATCAGATTGTGGGGATCCCAAGATAAGAATCCTTCTTTTAAAATCCCATGGGATGCCACATGACACCCCATAATTATGATAGGATTAGGACTATGTCCTATATTCTAGGAAATGATGTGATTAAATATTCTCATTTTCGAAAGGTATTAGGATTCCCCTTCAAAAGGAGAAACCTGGTATAAGAGTCCTCAAAAGAAGAGGATCCTCTTAAGCTTGAGGAATCTCCCAGATCAGGGAGACTCGTGAGCTGACATCCTCTAAGAGGAGAGACCAGATTAACTTTCATAAACTAAGGGAGTCAAAGAGAGAGACCAAAAGAAGAGGATCCTCTTAAGCTTGAGGAATCTCCCAGATAAGGGAGACCCATGAGCTGACATCCTCTAAGAGGAGAACCTAGATTGACTTTTATAAAATAAGGGAGTCAAATAGAGAGACCAAAAAGGACTCTTTCAAACCTATAAAAGGAAAGTTTCTCACAAGAAACCCACAGGAAGAAACACGAAGCAATACGGGAAAAAGAGGAAGAAAGAGAAAACTCTCTCATCCCCTTCAAGCAACAGTAAGTACAGTAGCAAGCAAGCAAGGAAGAAGAAGATCTCTCTTGCTACGGAGAACATCAGGTGAGCCTTATAAAATTGTCACCTTATTCTCTATTCTTTTCTGTAAATATAAGGATCTCAATGAGGCACTTGTAACGCCTACATGAGATCTGGGTAACCTTATTGAATGAATAAAATATTTTATTCGAATATTTGTTCTTCTTTAATTTTTTATCTTAATTAGAAGTTCTTCCCCAATATAGGGAAGATAATTTAACAGTCTGAGTTTACTCAGATTGGAAGGATATTCTCCCACAATAAAGAATAAACTCCATACAACAATGAAGAGAATTTGATAAGTAAAGATTAATTTTGCACTTAAAAATTAATGACACACCCGGTGGGACCTTCTCCTCCTCTCATCTTTGAGGAAGAATTAAAAAATAAAAGAAGAACAAAAAAAGGAAAGTGAGTAATCATTTCCCTAGCTTCTCTTCGGTTTTGGTGCAGGATAATCGAGATCGTCTGCGTTCGTCCGGCCTACATGCTCACCATCAAGAGGAGGGCCTATGTCCCTCCGATGCCGATCCTAGCGACTCACCCCCTTACTTGGGCAGAGGTCGTAGCGGTCCCAATCATGAGGTCTCGGTCTACTAGTCGAACCCTCAATGATGGTCTTGTTGCCCCTTCACAGAAGAGTCACTCCTGCCAGGTCCACGGACAAGGTGCACCCCAAGGGTGCACCACGGAGCAGGTGTATCCCCAAGGATACATCCCGGACAGGGTGCACCCCCAAGGGTGCACCACGGAGTAGGTACATCTCCCAAGATGCATCACGGAGCAGTTGCATCTCTCAGGATGTCCCATGGAGAGGCTGCACCCAAGAGCGCCACGGAGCAGACCCAAGATCCGCCACAGATTGGGTGCATCCAATTGGATGCCCCACGGACAGAGTGCACCCCAAACAGAGTGCATCGTGGAGAGTGTACTAAACCGGGACACACATTGCAGGGTGGTTCAACCACTCTGCGACAGGTCAGCCCAAAAGGCCACCTATGTCAAACCCTGGGCCAGGCCTAACAAGCTTTCCCAAATCCCAATAGTCCATAATGGAAACTCTACAATCGCTGTGACCGACCATCGGATTTGTTAGATATGAGCCCCCTCAGTCCAAGTTGACTGTTGGAACTCCCTCTTTAAAAAAATTTTCACGGGGGGGAGATGTTGCCCAAATTTCATCGGGGCAAATCTTTTGTCAAGCATGTCATGTTCACTTTCCCTCGCATATTCAATGACGTAACCTATTTTGAAAAAATCTTATTCTGATATTCCTAAATTTGGCCCATAATGATAATGGTCGTCACTTAAGCTGAGGCCACCAAAAATGGTGTTTTCTTTTTGTAAACACCCAATTTTTACACTTTGCTTAATTATGATTAACCTCCTTTAATCATGGTTATCCCTAGCCAAACCCTAGTAGCCCTAGGTGGACCCTAATCCAAACCCTAGTAGCCCTAGGTAAACCCTAATCCAAACCCTAGATCATGCCCTAAGCCCTAGCCCAAACCCTAGGCTAACCCTAGCTAAACCCTAGGTAAACCCTAGACCTAACCCTAGGCCTAGGCCTAGCCCATACCCTAATGCAAACCCTAGAATAAAGCCCCTATGGGCTCAAGGCCCATTTCAACTAAAAAAGCCTAAACCTAGGCTAACCCTAGCTAAACCCTAAGTCTAACCCTAGATGAACCCTAGACCTAATCCTAGCCTAGCCGTAGTCTAAACCCTAGGCTAAGACCCTACGGGCTCAAGGCCAATTTCAAGTCCAAAACCCTAAGTTAAAACCCCCCTTTGGGCCCAAACATGGGCCCACAAGGCCTAGCCCTAGTGGGACCCACCTACCATTTTTCAAAATTCAAATTTCTAGGGCAAAACCCTCATAAGGTAAAACCCTTACTTATTTTTGGCCCACATGCATGAAGGTAGGCCCAAAACGGTAATCAAAGACAAAAAAATAAAAATAAAAATTAAATGGTTACTATTCAACTTTGTCCCCAGTTAGCCTGTATACAGCAACAGCTCCCTGCTGCCCCTACGCCACTCCAAGCCGTGTTCCAGCATGTTCCCCATGCCATGATCAATTCCGAAATTGCCCTTACGTCCTCCACCCCTCCCATAAACCCTCCATCATCCTCATGAGTTTACCAGATTTTTTTTTACAAAATCTCTGCTCCCACTCAGCCAACCCCTCCTTTCCTTTGCTCCACCCCTTACCTCACCCTTTAGAGGATCCCTAGACTTCCTGCGAGTCTCTCAGACCATGCCCAAGTCCATAGCACTCCACCACAGCTACTTACAGTCATCACTAAATCGTGAACATCGAAGTCGAGTAGGGCCACCCCTCCCCCTGTTGCTATCTGGTTCACCATTGTAAGGGACCCCTAGTCCCATTCTAGGAGTCTCATGTTATTTTTCTTTACTATTGCAGCCGAGGATAGGTCCCCCCTTTATCTTCTTCATAGATGGGGGGTATCCCCTTGAGGCATGGCCACGGGCACAACCCCACCACAACACGAAGCCTCCCCTTAAGGTCTGGGGAGTCCTCAATCCATGAGGAACCCCCTGGATTCTCACAGGTTAAGCACCCCAAAAAAAAAAAAACATTTCCTGAAAATTTGCATTTCGGGTCACCCCTGTAACCCTCCTTTTAACCACGGTTAGGTTAGGTCCTTGTCAAGACCAGGGCTATAGTTAGACTCACCTCACTTAGGATTACCTACCCTGGTCATCACAAACCCTAACTCACCCATTAACCATGATTAAATTGACCCCAAAGTGGGGTTGGCAGTTGGAGAATCTGGTGAACAGAGCCTCTTTGGGCCACTGTGGGGCCCACATCCGACCTTCCCTGGGCTCACCAAAGGCCCAGGGTGTTTCCCGGACTTTAGGCTATCCAACAATGGTCTCAGTTCCCCCTGAGTCAACCCCTAACCATGGTTAAATCCCTGCCAACAATGGTTAAAATCATGGTTAATTTTTTTTTTGAAAAGTTGTCATTTTATGTATAGCCAATCAAGGCCTCTTTGGGCCTTTGTGGGGCCCACATCTGACCTCCTCATGCGACCAACAAAGGTCCTAGGTGTTCCTTGGACTTCAGGCTACCCCCTAATGGTCTTAGTTTCTCATGGTTCCCTACCTAAGCACGGTTAAACCCTTGCTAACCATGGTTAAAAACATGACCAAAATTTTGGTTTTTTTCAACTTCTGGCCTTTGTACAGGGCCCAAACCGGGTAGGAGGCCAATCTAGGCCCTGCCACGGTTCCTGGGCTGACTTTTGACCGAATCAGACCCTTAACCATGGTTAAACTCATCTGTGGTTAACATTTAATCATGGACTCAAAAAAATTCTGAAAAATTGATCACAAAATTATAAATATTTTCAGGATTCTAGAATGGTCCTCTGTGATCAATTTAACTATGGTTAGGACCCTTAACCGTGGTTAAACCCCACGTTTGGTTAACTTTTAACGATGATTAAGCAATACTTAACCAGAAAAAATCTGGAAAAATACTCAAAAATTCGGATGTATTCTGAGAAGCCCAAAAATGGCTTGTTTTGGTCATTTAACCATGGTTAGCAACTCTAACCATGGTGACCAACCTTCCTTAACCATGGTTTAACAATCTTTAACCGCTGGGAAAAATCTCAAAAAATCAAAAAAATTCAAAAAGACAAAAAATACTGTTGTTGGATCTTTTGACCATAGTTAGCACTTCTAAGCATGGTTAACCATTTTCTTAACCCCGGTTAATAACTCTAACCTCTGGTTAAAATCCCTTGCGCCTATTGAGCCTTATCCCTTGGCCTACCGGGCTTAACTTAGGCCTACCGGGCCAGACCATACCAATCTTAACTGTGGTGAGCAATCCTAACCATAGTTAGTTTGACCTATTCCCGGTTAGCAATTCTAACCATGGTCAAATTTTTTCTTAGCCTACCGGGCTTCCTTCTTGGCCTATCGGACCTATCCCTAGTCTACCGAACTACCCTTCAGCCTACCGGGTCCAAGTCATGCACTTTGATCAACCCGGGTCAACCAAACCCTAATCTATAGGACTAGACCCATTAACCACCTTTGGTGCCCACACATAAACCACCTATCCTTGGCACAGGCTCGTATGCCAGAACTACGCTCGGTCTGATCTCACCCAATGTGAGTACGTAGGCAACCCAACCCGGGTTCGACCTTAGTTAGTTTTGCTTTCTTAAATTAACATTATCTTAAACACTTAGGCATTTGATTAAAATTGAACTTAATTTGGCTTAACCCTAGTAAGTAGGGAACCACTGAAAAGTGGAAGTGCTAGGGTGCCTAACCCCTTCCCCAAACTTAACCGAACCACTTACCCTAATCTCTGATTGTAAATCAAGACCTTATCCAAATCCCGGGGACCTATCCCTTCTGAATGAATAGGTGGCGACTTTAAACTCACATGTGAGATTAATTAGGGTTTCCCTGAAACCCGCGTTCACACTTTTCTCGTGTTATTTTGAAAAAAATCTTATTCTAATATGAATGAAGAAGGAAAATTTTGCCATTTTGAAAATATTCAAAGAGGGGTACTATTTTCAATTTAAAAATATATTCGAAGAGTGATATTTTTTCATTTTGAAAAATACACGTGGAGAAATATTTATGCTATTTAAGAAATATATGTGAAGAAGGTTTTTTTGTCCTTTTAGAAAATACATGTGACAGGGGTATTTTTAGGGTGATGTTCCGAGCACACCACTATTTGATGACTATAACCCAAAGATTTTAAAAATATTTAAATGGTTTATTTATATATTAAAATCAAAAAATTGACAATAATGCCTACCTCCGTCTTCTTCATCCCCAACAATCCCTTGATACACGAGTTCTCATCTCAAGTAACCTTTCTCTCTTAGATCAAACCTGTAAGCACCCTAATTTTGCACTGCTTTAGTCTCTTTTTATATCCTTCAAAATCTTTTCAAAATCCTTCCAAAGTATTTTTAAACTCTCTTTTTAAAGCTCTTTTTCCACGTGCTCTAATTTCACAAAAAGCCCATGAGGTGAAAAATGACCGAAACACTCCTCGAGTGCAAAATGATCAAAATATCCCTGGAAAGTTCTGAAAAACCCACATTTATCTAAATGTTTTTTTGGATTTTATTAGTTCAATTTCGGCTATTTCCAGGCTCAAATTGGACTTAAAACGAGAAATTAGGTTTTTGGCGAATCGGAGAGCAACACGTGGCACAACAAACAACCAAAAAACCCAGTAAAAAAAAATCAGTTTTGGGACCCAAACAGATCCCTCACCGTTTAAAAGGGAGAAATTCCTTGTTTATCCACGTTGCCGTCCTGCTGTTCACATCGTCTTGCTTTTTGGATATTCTTGAAATATTCCAAATTGTCGACATTTAAAGCGTAAAAAATTCACTATTTTGAAAACCTATAAATACCCCTCATTCCTCTTCAAAATTTCTTCCAAAATCTCTCATTCTCCCCATTTTCTCTTTGGAGAACTTTTTTCCTTTCTTAAGCTTTTTTCGCGACTTGGCGATCCCGGGAAAGGAAATTTCGAAGAATCGCTTCTCAGGAGCTCTCTTATTTCAGAAACCCTTTTAGGTTTCCAGAAAGGTTAAATTTCTCGCACCTCTGCCTTTTTAATTTTTATATTTTACTTTACTTAGTCTTTAAACTTTTTCTTTTTAATTACTTTATTGCTTTTAAAAGTGTTTAAATTGCTATTTAGACTGCTTGCAAACCTGATCGAACATCTGTCTGAACTTCGATTCAAACCTAACCTACCCTGTCAAACCTCTAATCAAACTTTAGTTAAAGCCTAGCCTATCCTACCGAACCTTTTCCCTAACTTCAATTCAAACTTAACCTACCTTAGCCGAACCTTTGCCCGAACTTTGGTTCAAACCTTGCCTATCCTAATAGAACCTTTGCCTGAATCCCGGTTCAGGTCTACCCTATCAAAGCATTGTTCTGAACCCCAATCTCTCCTACTGCTCATTGACATGAGCCTAAATTGTCATTCTGATCCTCGGTACGAGCTTAAACTACCCAAACACTCCCGGATATAAGCTGAAACTATCGAGCACCACTCTCATTCAATCAACCATCAACCTATCATCAAAACAAACCATAATCCTAGAACTAAGTGTGAGTTGATTCCACTGAAAGTGGATACTTAGGCAGCTCTTCTCGAGTTTAGCTCATCTATGATAGAGCTTCTATCTTGTCCTTACTTATTTCAACATGTACATTACTATTTATATAACACCTGTCAAGCATATAAATAAAATTACAAGCTTTTCTATGGTTTCCCCCACTTTAATTCAGACTTATGGAGTTGGTAACAATTACTAGATGAGAGTTTAGGGGTGCCTAACACTTTCCCCTAACTCTAATGAATTTTTATCATAAACACTAATGTCTAGACCTTGTCTTATCTAACCACTTTAGAGACCCTATTATCCTTCTTAATTAAAATAGGTGACGACTCTTTTTTTTTTCGTTTGTATTTTATCGCTATTCTTCTTAGTGTTCTATCCTGATTGAGAATAAGGTTAAAATTCTAGTACTTACACAACCCAAACTAATCAAATCTACTTGTTTTATATAGGTAAGGAAATCAACGATTCACCTATGAGTATGTGAGGTTCGGATAATTGATGATAACAAACCTCCATTAGCTCTCATAACGTGGGTTTTAGGAGTTGTAAGTTGCCTCATTTAAGGATTCATGAGTCCATTCTTCAAGTTTTGCATAAATTTACTCTTTATTTCTAACTTTTACACCCATATCATGGTTACGTTCTTCGGCTTAGCTACGCTCTCAATCAAATCCATGAAAGAATATTCTCCATTTTCTCTTGAAAGATGACAAAATGACAGAAGAAAGAGATAGGGGCAGGGCCGGCCGAAGCCATTTAGAGGCCTAAAGCGAAAATTCTAAATGGAGATTTTTTAAATTTTGTTTAATATTATTAAAAAAAATTAATTATAAATGGGACCTTTTTAATATTTTAAATAGGCCCTTTATTTTTTTTAATATTCTAAATGAGGCCTTTTTAATATTATTTTTTTATTTTTTTTAATGGGGCCTAAAGCAAAGGCTTTGATGGCCTAATGGATGGGCCGGCCCTGGATAGGGGAATTTTCAGGAAATTTATAAGAAGGGAAAAATACATTTACGCCCCCTGAGGTTTGACAAAAATACACATACACCCCCTTAGTTTTCAAATAATACATTACATACCTTTACTTTTTAAAATAATGACACTTACACCCCCTCCATCAGTTGACTGTTAGTCAACTCACAAAATGTTGATGTATGATGATGTCGTGTGATTAAATGTGTAAACTTTCAACATTGCCTCTTCAATTTTCAGAAAACACTATTCCTACTTCAAAACACTATTTATTTATTATTTAAAAATCTGGTTATCACCTACTGAGGTCGCCACGTGTCCCTTTTGACACCCTTTAACCGTGGTTAAGATTCACCCACTCATCCTTGTTTATTTTTAAATAGAATTTGTCTAGGGATACTCCCAAAGTGTACTCCCAAATATACTCCAAAATCTTATCCGTTTATCTCAATTATAAACGGTTAGGATTAGAGCTGATGTGGCATTAAAAAAGACAAAATAAGCCAACTCAAATCCTAGCCCTTAGTAGTTGGTTATAAACGGTTAGGATTTGGGAGTATATTTCGGAGTACCTATAGACTAACTCTTTTAAATATTAATTCTTTTTGAAAATTAAAAAAATAATCAGAGTTTTTTTAATATTAAAACAGATTTTTAATATCACCCCTTGAGGTCGCCACGTATCCCTTTTGACACCCCTTAACCGTGGTTAAGATTCACCCACCCATCCTTGTTTTTTTTAAATATTAATTCTTTTTGAAAATTAAAAAAAAAATTAGAGTTTTTTTAATATTAAAAACAGATTTTTAATATCACCCCTTGAGGTCACCACGTGTCCATTTTGACACTCCTTAACCGTGGTTCAGATTCACTCACCCATTCTTGTTTTTATTTTTTAATATTAATTTTTTTTTTGAAAATTAATACCATTAATACCACCCTTTGAGGTCGCCACATGTCCCTTTTGACACTCCTTGACCGTGGTTAAGATTCACCCACCCATCCTTGGTTTTTTTTTTTTTTTAATATTAATTCATTTTTGAAAGTTAAAAAAAAATTAGAGTTTTTTTAATATAAAAAACAGATTTTTAATATCACCTCTTGAGGTCACTACGTGTCCCTTTTAACACCCCTTAACTTTGGTTAAGATTCACTCACCTATCTTGGTTTTTTTTTAAAATATTAATTCTTTTTTGGAAATTTAAAAAAAATTAGAGTATTTTTAATAATAGAAACAATTTTTTAATACCACCCCTTGAGGTCGCCATGTGTCCCTTTTGACACCCCTTAACCGTGGTTAAGATTCATCCACCCATCCTTGGTTTTCTTTTAAATATTAATTCATTTTTGAAAATTAAAAAAAAAATTAGTGTTTTTTCATATCAAAAACAGTTTTTATTATCACCCCTTGAGGTCATCACGTGTCCCTTTTGACACCCCTTAACCATGGTTAAGATTCACCCATCCATGTTTTTTTTAACTATTAATAATTTTTTGAAATAAAAAATTAAAGTTTTTTGATATCACCCCTTGAGGGGGTGTCAAAAGGTACACGTGGCAACCTCAAGGGGTGATATTAAAAAACTTTTTTTAATATTAAAAAAACTCTAAATTTTTTTTAATTTTCAAAAAATAATTAATATTTTAAAAAAAAAACAAGGATGTATAGGTGAATCTTAACCACGGTTAAGGGGTGTCAAAAGCGACTCGTGGCGATCTCAAGGGGTGATATTAAAAATCTGTTTTTAATATTAAAAAACTCTATTTTTTTTTTAATTTTCAAAACGAATTAATATTTAAAAATAAACAAGGATTGGTGGGTGAATCTTAACCACGGTTAAGGGGTGTCAAAAGAGACACATGGTGACCTCAAGGGTGATATTAAAAATCTGTTTTTAATATTAAAAACACTGATTATTTTTTTTAATTTTCAAAAAGAATTAATATTTTAAAATAAATAAGGATAGGTGGGTGAATCTTAACCACGGTTAAGGGGTGTCAAAAGGGACACGTGACTACCTCAATGGGTGATAACCAGATTTTTAAATAATAAATAAATAATGTTTTGAAGTAGGAATAGTGTTTTATGAAAAAAAAAATTTTGGTAAACTCAATCATACCACAAGGCAATGACTGAAGGAAAGACAAGGGAATACTCACACCATCATCATACATCCCCATCGTCATACATCAGCATTATTTTTGTGAGTTGACTAACGGTGACGGGTGTGTAAGTACCATTATTTTAAAAACTTAAGGATACCTTATGTATTATTTGAATACTGAGGGAGTGTATGTATATTTTCTTCAAACCTTACGCGGTGTAAAGTAAATGTATTTTCCTCTTCTTATAAGAATTAAGCCTTTTCACGTTTTACTTAGGGAATTTTTAAAACTTTATTTTCCCTTATTTTGTATCGAAACAAACGGCGCATAAATCTCAAAATGCAGTGGAGATCATGATTCATGGTCAACTCAGAAAAGCTGTACCCCTCCTCCTCCTTCCCGATCTCTATATATAAGAGAATGAGAGCTTCGTGCTCAACAACCCACCACAAGCTCTAACCCTCCTAGTAGAGAGAGAGAGATGGAAGGTCTTGGGAGAGAGAATAAACAGACTCTCCCTCTTCACATCGACCAAGTTCAGACATTCCGCGCATCAATCAACAGACTTCACATTCTCTTCCATTCCATAGCTGTACTCGCCTTGCTCTACTACCGAGCTTCTTGTCTCTTCGACAGTACCCATCAAACACCGACATTACCATTGCTTCTCATCTTCATCTCTGAGCTCTTATTTTCCTTTATTTGGCTCCTTTATCAAGCCTTCCTTTGGCGTCCGGTGTCTCGCACCGCCTTCCCGCAAAGGATTTTCGACGACCAAGTGTTACCGGCAATTGATGCGTTCATATGCACAGCTGATTCGAAGAAGGAGCCAACAGTGGAGGTGATGAACACGGTCTTATCCGCCATGTCCCTCGACTACCCACCTGAGAAGCTCTCTGTCTACATTTCCGATGATGGGGCTTCTCCCCTCACACTTTATGCTACTCGGGAAGCGGCCTTCTTCGCAAGATCATGGATACCCTTCTGCCGCAAATATGGGATCAAGACCAGGTCTCCCCAAGCTTATTTCTCTACATTAGCCGACGACGAACGCCTTCTTCGTTGCCAAGAATTCATGGCAGAGGAAGAGGAGATCAAGGTATTCTTATTCTTTTCATTCTTTGAACAATAATAGGCCGATTGGACACCCCGTTATTTTTCCACAAAGGGTCTCTTGCCATGCCACATAAGAAAAATAAGTTAGATTTGATATTTATTAGAGCATCTCTAACCCAATTTCTTAAATTTCTCTACTTTTACTCTATAGTATAGAGTTTTCTTAAAATAAGGGGTACTTTTTCTCGTTGCAACTCCAACCCCACTCTTTACTTCTTCTCTACTTCTATTTAAATACTCACTTTTTTATTTCTTTTTATTTTAACATTATTGCAACCGTTGAGAGTTCAATTGCACTTCAACCCCATTTTTTTTTATTTCTTTTCTAAAAACTAATATTATATTGTTAAATCCAAAGGGTTAGTGAATCTTAGCCATAGTTAGTAGAAGTTAAAAAGAGACACGTGTTGGTTTGTGGGTGCGATTGAACTCTCCCTTATTAGTTCAATCGCAATTGACTGTGGTTTCCAACTCTACTTCATATTCAAATGATTTGACAAGATTATTAAAAAAATATATATATAATAATAATACGGAGAGGGATTTGGCTCCCTACTAGTAAGGAGCCAAATCAAAAATCCTATAATAGGGAGTCCATATAGGGAGTGCGTTGGAGTGCTTAAAAGAGGGTATGCCTCTCTACTGTAAGGAAGAGAGCTCCTTTAGGTAGTGCGTTGGAGATGCTCTCAAGGGATTTATTTTCATGCAGAGCTTTGCATGTGTGGAGCTCCCGTTTTACACTGTCCAGGGGGCAAAAGTGTAATTATTGATAATTACACTTTTGAAATAATTACACTTTTGCCCCCTGGACAGTGTAAAACGGGAGCTCCGCACATGCAGAGCTCCGCATGATATTTAAACTGAATTATTAATGAGAAATGCTACTGAGACAGAATAAGGGCAAGACCTCGTGTCATGCACAGGATTTTAGGTGGGGCCCATCATGTGAAGATGGGTTCCACCTGAAATCCCGTGCACGGGCGCAAGGTCTCAGCCCTTATGAGGTCTCAATAGCAAAGTCCTTTATTATTGGACTTAATTTGCTACGGAGACCACGTTAGGGCCGAGACCACCAAGACCATGAATTCCCCACAACATGGTCTCGGTGGCCTCGGCCCTAACGTGGTCTAAATACCATTTCCCTTTATTATTGTTGGAAAAGTTCAAGTAAAAGGCATCACCGTAGTCATAACAATCCAAATTTGGTAATAAAGCAAAACAAAGAAGTGTACTTTTTAAGAGATTAATTTTGAGCCGAAACTCTGCTCCACGATGTTGAAGCGAAGCTCCCATTTTTTACACTATGACCATGAAATGTTTGTAATTACTGAAAGAGGCTGTGTATTTTGCAACACACTATAATTATAAGATTATCACTGTGGTAGTGTTAAAAGTGGAGCTCCGCTCAATGCCATGAAGCAAGCTCCTCTTTGTATTTGAACTGATTTTTTAACATGACATTTTTTCTATAAATACCATTTCCCATAGCAATTTTTAAGTTATTCAAGTTGACTGTTCAATTGGAACTCCTGTGTAATAATTATTTTCATTTTGAAAAGCGAATGAATGTGCCATTGTGAGTGCCACTGCAAAACGTCCATTGAAGTTAATTATTGTCCTTTTTTTTTTGAACAGTGATAGGCGTACCTATAATTCTATTTACAAATCTAAGGCTATACCTCATTGGTCTAGCTCCCCCTCTTAAATACTCACCATAGTTGAAGAGTATTTAAGAGGGAGAGCTGGACCAATGAAGTCCAGCCTTAGATTTGTAAATAAAATTCACAGGTAAATTAACTATTTCTCTTTTTATTTATTTATTATTATGGTCTGGTTACTTGATATTAATTAATGTACGCAGTCAAAGTACAAGCTGTTTAAGAAGCGAGTGGAGGAGGCCGGAGAAAATGGCGGGATTGGGAACACAAACGTTTCCTCTGCTGCACAAGATCGTCCTCCCTGTATTGAGGTGTACTTTGTTGATTGATTGTGTAGGCCATACTATTAGTCAGATGATGAACGGTCTTGATTTGCTGTTTTGTAGGTGATACATGATAATCGGAAGGACGGAGAGAACGACAAAAATAAGCTGCCCCTCCTTGTTTATGTCTCTCGTGAAAAAAACTCGTCTTATCCGCACCGGTTCAAGGCTGGAGCCCTTAACGCCCTTGTATGTACTTCTATCGACTGCTACTTCTACCCTTTAAAGTCTTGGATATGTTTAGGGTTCTCAATGGGCCGGGCCTGGTTAGGCCTAATTTAAGGAATCAAATCCACAGGTTCGTTCTTCCCTGTGGCCTTGAGTGTTCAAAGGCTAAGATCTTTTGTCTTGAACAGCTGCAAAGATTTTACAAGAGGTCCTGGCCACCAGGAAGAACACGGACGATTTGGTTCTCCTATTTTAATAGGAGGGTCTCTAATATTTAGGCCTAAACTTGGCCTATATTTATTGCGGATAGGGTGGGCTGGGCTTTTGCTGGTCTCTGTCTTCCGAATTCATTATTATACCTCATGTTTTAATAATTACAATATAGTAGTAAACCATAATCTAGGATTCTTTTTTTTTTTTTTTGGGTAAATTACACTCACCTCCATGAGATTTGGTAAAATTTCAGAAACCTCCCCTCTTGTTTCCGAAAATACACTGACCTCCCCTCAACTTTGGTTGTCTGTAACAACAGATAACCACTTCCGTTAGATGGTCGTTACTTATATGGATGGACTTTGATGATACCATTATTTAAACCTTTTAAAATGTCTAAATTACCCTTCTTAAAGACAAAGTCAACTAATACAATAAAATAAATGATAATTGGGTTTGATAACCAAGGTTAATAGTATCAACTTAAGGTTAATATATATTTTCAAAACCAAGGTTAATTGTATCAACTTAAGGTAAATATATATATATATTCTAAAATCCAATGTTAGATAGATGAACTCTAGGGGTGAGTGAATCTTAACCATAATTGGTGGGTATTAAAAGGGACACATGGTGGCTTGTAGAGCCCCCTTTAATTGTGGTTAGGCATAATCAACCTAAGGTTTTTCTCTAAAAACTAAGGTTAGATGGATAAACCCTAAGGGTGAGTGAATCTTAATCATAGTTAGTGAGTGTTAAAAGGGACACGTGGTGGCTAGGGACGTTTATGTTTCTTTTTTAGTTGAGCTTTCAACTAAGCTTACTTGTTTCCTCTAAGTAATAAGGGTAAAATTGGAAATTAGTATCATTACTTATCAGAGTTAATATGATGAGCCTGACATGGGAGGTCAGTGTAATTTCAAAAACAAGATAGGAGGTTTATGAAATTTCACCAAACCTCAAGGGAGGTGAGTGTATTTTTAAATCCTGGATTTTGTAAATATGCTCTTTTTTTTTTCATGATTGTAATTGCAATTTATATAGTATTTTATATACTACACATCTCTACTACTATAATGAGAGAATGAGGGGTAGGTGGCTTTGACTGACATTTTTTTACTATTACAAAAAAAATCAAATATTATATCATCTTATTACTATTCAGTTAATAAATATTTAAGGGTATTAAAGTCATTTCAAATCTATTAACTTTTTTTTAGTTGAAAGATAGACCATTCATTGAATAAAAGTTTGTACATCACCCAAATTTGGATCAGCTTCCATACTTGGCCAGAATCAGAAGACCCTACAAGTCTAGCAAGGAACATGTTAAGGCTCGCCATTAGCGCTTGCTAAGCTTTGTGGTGAGCTTTCTCATTTGCTTCCCAATTTATAAAGCTAAACACCACCTCCTTGCACAACAGTTCCAAAACCCGAATGTCATCAATTACCGATCGTATCTCCCAATGAAGATGGGTAGTTTCATCGGCTAGGAAATCAGTGATTTCTTTTGAGTCGGACTCAATAATGATCTTTTTCTAGTGTGAGCTATGGCCTTTTGAAACCCAAGTTGGAATGCTTCTTCTTCAGCTACTGTAGCTGACCCCCCCCCCCCCACACACACACACACACTAGGGGTTTATATGAGTTGCCAGGGATCTCCCTTGAGTGATCTCTAGCTATAATTTCCGACCCAGCCGCAACACCACTTTGGAGAGCTGCACCATCAATGTTGATCTTGATCCAATTCCAACTAGGAGGAATCCAAATCGCCCCTATTATTTTTTTTCTGTAACCGATTGGTTGACTGTTCATACGAATTCCAACATTCATTTGCTAGGAAGTTGACCCTCTAAGTAATTTTTCCTACCTCTGGTTTGACTCCATCGAATAGCACCTCGTTACGGAGAAGCCAAATACACCAAATTGGGATACAATATCGCACATCCAACTCTTTGTTATTGACTTCAAAAACTGATTGTTTCGTCCAATTAATCCAAGTCTCCCCTATTGTTTTTTCTGTAACCGATTGGTTGACTGTTCATACGAATTCCAGCATTCATTTGCTAGGAAGTTGACCATCTGAGTAATTTTTCCTACCTCCGGTTTGGCTCCATTGAATAGCACCTCGTTACGGAGAAGCAAAATACACCAAATTGGGATACAATATCGTAAATCCAACTCTTTGTTATTGGCTTCAAAAACTGATTGTTTCGTCCAATTAATCCATCAAGAGGAGAAAGATTGGCTTATATGTTCGGGGATATGGAGCGATAACTGTGAACTGAACCAAATAAATTTGGAGCATTGACACTCTAGGAACATGTGTGCAATTATTTCTTCATCATCTCACATAAGGCATCGTCTCCATTCTCTTTTGGCGAAGGTGTTGCCCATAGCTATGGCATCATGACACGCCCTCCAAATGAAAGTTCGGATTTTGGGAGGTATGAGAATTTTCCAAAGCTTCTTCCATTCTACACCAAATGATACAACTGGCGAACTGCTACCCGATGGTTAATTTGAGGGCAAATAATCATTTCTTCGTGAGGTGAGAAGCTGTATTAATCTTGAAAATCCTCGTGTTAGATTAATACCAAATGAGCTTGTCTTGATTATTTTGAGTGCTTGTAGGCATCTTTTGGATTTCTTCTATCACTGAAATGGGAAAGAGGTTTCGAATTTGATCCAAACCCCAACATCCACCTTGAGTGTCAAGCAAAGATGCGACTCTCTCCTCAAATCAGATGCTATCAGGTTGAGGCACAAGTTTAAACTAGGGCTAATTTGAAACCCAAGGGTCCTTCTAAATCCGTACATCCTCTCTTGATCCAATTTGCCATCGTGGGACTGGGATCAAAATATCTCTCCTCGCTAAAACATTTTGCCATCCCCCACGAAGGTCTACTTCCAACTTTAGCTTCTAGAAATGAGGCATTGGGATAGTACATCCTTCTCCTTGGGGAAACAAAGAGTATTCCAGCTAACCTAGTGAATCTTTGAATCCGTTGATTTAGATAGGGCTAATTCCCTCAATTATCTACTCCTATTTTTTCTCTCACTCTCTATGTGTTTTCAATTGTTGCACAACTCACCTTTCAAACATATTTTCTCTTCTCCACATCGCACCTCTAACACTCGTGCACCAGTAGGTTTCTCTAGGTTCCCTCTTTTCACTCTCTCTCCCCCTTCCCTCTATCACGTGCATTGGAAGTGCGGCCCACTAGTTATATATAATAATATATAAATTATGTCTAAGTGGTCTATACTATGCTCAAGCTTTAAGGATCCAAGCCCTAACTTGACCCATATTAATGTTGGCCTTAGAAATTGAACCCGACCCTAGCCTTAGGGCATAAATTTAGGGTTAAATAAAGGTTTTTTAGGATCGGGCCAGATTTACACTCTTCGATTATGTTATTATTATCTACTATTGCTAGGGGTGGCATTTTCTGAGGGACATGTTCCTCCAGAGTTAAATTATAAGCAGATTTTTTATTCGATGCCTAATTCAATTATAGTCTTAAATTTGACCGTCTTTAATAATAACATACAATTGAATATTCATAAATTCATAACCAAACCTCTTTATATACCAATTTTTCTTGAAAGTCATCACAAATGTTTTCACGAGTTCAATATGTTGTATGATTGTATTACCTATTTGAATAGTTTTTTTGAACAAAATCTTACTTTCTTCCAGCCCTTTGGTTCACCCAGCTCAGCCCTAGCCCTTGATGGCAGGGCTAGGGCCCAATCAACCCCGACCCTTGAAGGGCTAGGGCTGGGCTAGGGCCTTACTCTTATAGGGAAGGGTAGGGTTAGGGTTGACCCCGGCCCTGCCCCTACCCGGCCCTTTGACAGTCCTACAACTGAGGAGTGCAAGGGTGGTAATACAATGCCGTGCAAGTGCTTCGAGGGATTGCAAACTCATAAAAGGGATATAAAACACCATTTATTATCAAGTTCACTCGTGACCAGGCATCTTAAACCCCCCCCCCCCTCCCCAATTATTGGATCCGTCTACTTTTTAGTACACATATAAACTCATGATACGAGTCTTCATTTCTTAAAGTCTGGCTAAATTTTAATCAATCAAAGATTTCTAAGCAGTTCGATTGGATGCCAAAAACTACAACTTAGGCTGAGTCATATCAATTGTGAGCGCGGGTTTTGGGGAAACCCTAATTGAGATTTTACGGGTGAGTTTAGAATTGCCACCTATTCATTCAAAAGAGATAAGTCATTGGGAAAGTTGGATAGGGACTTGATCTTCGATTAGAGATCATGGTAAGAGGTTCGGTTAAGTCCGGAGAAGGGGTTAGGCACCCAGACACTTCCACTTTTCAGTGGTTCCCTATTTGTTAGGTTTAAGCCAAATTAAGGTCAATGTTAATCAAATGCCTAAGTGTTTAATGTAATACTAATCTAGGAAATGAAAGCTAACTAGGGTCGAACCCGGGTTGGGTTGCCTACGTACTCATAAGATGAGATCAGACCGAACGTAGTTCTGGCACTTGAGCCCATGCCAAAGCTAGGGGTTGTGTGTGTGCGCCAAGGGTGACTAATAAGTTAGTCCGGTAGACTAGGTTTTGGTTGACCGAGGGTGGTCAAGTGCATGATATGAGCCCGGTAGGCTTAGGGTTAGTTCGGTAGACTAGGGTTTGGGCCCAGTAAGCCCAAAAAAAGAGTTTGACTAAGGTTAGGGTTGCTAACCGGAGTTAGGTCAAACTAACCATGGTTAGGGTTGCTAACAATAGTTTGAATGGTGAAGTCAATCCCGATAGGTTGGGCCCGGTAGGCTAAGGGATGAGGTTTGGTACGCCCAAAGAGGATTTAACCGAGGTTAGGGTTGCTAACTTGAGTTAAACAGGAGTTAACCATAGTTAGAGATGTTAACCATGGTAAAAAAAAGTCCAAAAATTGATTTTTTTTGTCTTTTTATATTTTTTTTGATTTTTTGGGATTTTTCAAGATTTTTCCCAAGTATGAAGGATTGCTTAACCATGGTTAAGGGGGTTGGTCACCGTGGTTAGGGCTGCTAACCATGGTTAAATGATCGGGACACACCATTTTTGGGTTTCTCAGAATATTCCTGATTTTCTGAGCATTTTTATAGATTTTTTTCTGGTTAAGGGCTGCTTAACCAATGTTAAAAGTTAACCAAATATGAAGTTTAACAATGGTTAAGGGCTCTAACCAAGGTAAAAATAATCACATGGGACCTTTCTGGAATCCTGGGAATGAATATGATTTTTTGGATATTTTTCTAGCATTTGTGGGGTTAAGGGGTGCTTAACCATGGTTAAATGCTAACCAAAGATGAATTTAACCATGGTTAAAGGTCTGGTTTAGTCAAAAGTGGGGCCCAGGAAGCATGAGAGGGCCTAGACTGGCCTCCTACCTAGTTTGGGCCATGTGCAAAGCCCAAAAGTTAAAATAATCAGAAATGGAGATAATCGGATTACTTACATTCAGTTAATTTTTTAACCATAGTTTGCATGGGTTTAACTTGGGTTAGGGGATGAACTAGAAGAAATTAAGACCACAGGGAGGTAGTCTAAAGTATGGGAATGACCCTCGGCCTTTGGTGGGCCCAGGGGGGCAGGTCGCATGAGAGCCCCACAATGGCCTGAAGGTGGTCTGCTTAAAATGCTGAAATGGAGGTAGATGCTCTACCGCCATTAACTAACTATAGTTTTGAGGCTGGTTTAACCAGGGTTAAGCCACGGTTAAGGTCTAGTACGTATAAGGAAGGTAGGCCAGGGTCTAAGGGTTGCAAACATGGCCCTGGACTGACCAGGGCCACACTAACCACAGTTAAAGGGCTGTCAAATTTAAAGGTCCAGAATGGCGGTAGATGGACTACCGCCATTCATTGAGATTTTTGAAAAAAAGGATTTACCCCTATGGGGGTTGCACCAGAGGACACCAGGGGTTCCCACATGACTTGAGGGACCCCAGAACGTATAGAAGATTGCCATGATGATGTGGGGGGGGGGGGGGGTTGCAACCAGGCTAAACACCTCAAGGAAGTTCCCCCATGCCTACGGTTAAGGCAGGGGGACCCCTATCCTTGGCTGAACTAAGTGATACAGCAGAATAGAAATAACATGAGGACCCCTGGAACAGGACCAGGGGTCTCTTACAGTGATAATAACAAAAATGATAAAAACAGTAAGGGAGGGGGAGTGTATACCCTCTGCAGAACTCCTTAGCTTGGAGTTGGACCACTGGTGCGAGCTGACACACGCTAGGAGATGCTGGTGGTGGTCTCAAAGACGCTTGGTAAGTCTGAGGATACTCCTAAGGTAAAGGCAAAGGCTGGTAGGGGTTACCAAGCTCGACAGGGTTCGGGTATTGAGGCTTTGGATATGGTGGTGGTAGTGTGAGGGTCTGGTGGTGGTTTGGGATGGTCTAAAACCTGACCAGGTGGAGGGAAGAGACTGCAAAGGGATGGAGTGGGGCCTGGCTGTAGTGAGGCAGGGCTTCACTATGGATTTTTCGGAGTGAATGAACTATGGTGGAGGTGTGGTTTATATAGAGGAGAAGGGGAGGGCCTAGGGGTATTTTTGGCATTATTGGACGCGTGGAGGACCAATGGGAGAAGACACAGGGTGGTGCAGAGGTGGCCTGATACGAGATTTGCATGCAGAGAACAAGGAATGATGCTAAATGGATTACCGTCATTCCCATATCAGTGCACAGTGGGAATGACGGTAATTCATTTACCGCCATTTAGGGCATTTTCTATTTTGGGCTAAACCCTCGCATCCTGTGGGCCGAAAGCCACTGTACACTACCCTATTTGGGATTGGTGGTAATGAAATTACCCCCACCTAGGGTTTTTTGAATTTTTCAAATGTGGGTCCCACACCCATGGACCCTAGAGCATTGTGGGCCCTTGTTTGGGCCCCAAAGACAGTTTGGAAGGTTTTTTTGAAGGGTTTTGGGCCCAAGGTGGGCCATGGGCCCGTAGGGCTTATAACTAGGGTTTACCTAGGGTTAGCTTGGGGTTAGGCTAGGGTTTGACTTAGGGTGTTACATAGGGCTGGTTTAGGGTGTTACCTAGGGTTTGACTAGGGTTTAGGGTATCACCTAGGGTTTAACTAGGGTTTGGATTATTGCCTAGGGTTTGGATTAGGGAATGGATTAGAGTTTTTCCTAGGGCTTCTAGGGTTTAGCTAGGGTTTTTCCTATGGTCACTGGGGATAACGATGGTTAAAATGTTTAACCACGGTTAGGGAGAGGTGTAAAAATTGGGTGCTTACATCAATCACATGAATTAATGTTGATCCAGGGTTAATGAAAAAAAAATTTGCTGTCAAATTGGATTGCCTAAACATTTTTGAATATTGGGATAATATTTTGTCACGTGTTAGGAGAGGAGGACTAGCATTATTGATTTTTTTTTTTTGAAAATGGAAAACGGACCACATGATCCTCTTTCAAACTGACCACCCATTTGCAAATTGACACGTGATAGTTTAACTATTATTTTATATTAACTTTATTTTCTCTTTCCCAACGTGGTGAAATTTAATTAGTGTGGTCAGCTTGGAAGAGGACATTGGGGTTCTCTAATCAAAACTAATGTCACGTGTTTGAGTTACACGTGGCAGTACATTTTTCGAACAAAAAATGTACTGCCACGTGTAAGTGGAACACATGACACGTGAGCAAGGTTAACCTACTTAAAATACCAATGAGTCCTATCGAGTTCATAGGTAAACCTATGGATGGGTCCACAAATATATTCCTAGTATAGAATCTGCAGCGTCGAAGTTTTTCGGGCGGCCTGCAATATTCGACTCTAAAAGGAACTTTAGAGGCGGCCATAGAGGGTTGCTGCAAAAAAAAAGCTGTTAACCAAATTTAAAGTTAAAAATATAGGATTTTTTTTTTTTTTAGATTATCAAATTGGATCAAGTCATTTATACACGCTGATGCCCGAATTATGACTAAATAATAGTGTTTGGCTCAACCCGTCATAAGCGATTATAAAATAATCAATTATACAAATGATAAATGATTTCATAAACGCGTCGAGGGTGGTAATGGGGGAGTACAACCACTTATGTTATTATGCACCTTTAGAATTATGCAAACATTATTCTATGCACAAAATTTTGACAAGACCCCTTAAGTTTAGAGAGATTCCTCAAAATATGTATTTCTTTTTAAAATGACTAAAATACTATTTTCAAATCACTAGATAATTGGCTCTTGAGGATAGGTTTAGAGCCTAGTCAATCTAGATGCTTAAAGGATAGCGAAGCGTTAGGGTCTTGTCCTTATAAGTATCGGTAGGTTAGGGCTAGGAACGAAGGCACTTGGGGGCACAGGAGGGATATAGCCCCCCGTGAACTTTGGGGAACATTTTTTTGTTAATACTATAGGGTTGGAGCTAGAGGTGTGAGCTCTAGCCCCCTAAAATTTTGAGGAAATAATCTATACTATACTATTTAATTTAAGTTTTATGCTATTTTATTTAATTTAAAAGGGCGTAGCGATGGGCAAGGGGGAGCAGCTGCCCATTAACTTTAAAAAATATTATTTATAAATGGATACATAAATTTAAATATTATATATATATATATTGGGGTCTACGCCCCCAAAACCTACACACTCTCTAGACCAAGAATATTTCATACCTGCCTAATCATTCTTTATAAACTCATCGATAATTATTGTTGGTGTAATTGGGCTAAATCTTTGTGCATGCACACATAGTCACTTAGCAAATACAGACATATAATAATGATAGAGAATTAAACAATTAATTAAATAATTAATTAAGGTAGAGAAACGCTTCATTGAGAGGCGCTACAATTGAGTCTTTTTTGAAGATAGTCGAAGCCTCCCATGTGCAAGGGATGTAGCAGCTCTATCTTCCGGATACAACTCAACTTGGATTCTCTTTGGTATTCCCAACGAGTTTGGACTACTCGGTAGAAGATGGGGTACTGATCTTCCTTTAGGATGCCCTTTAAAATTAAATTAGAGTTTAATTTAATTAGGGTTTACCATTAATCCAAATGTCCTAAAGTCTCATCGGATATATAGGAAGAGATTATCTAATTTATTTTGACAATTTCCGAAATTACTATTTTACTCAATAGGGTTTAAGGGTATGTTTGGCTACAAGGTTAGGTTCACTTTGGTTTGGTCTAATCCTGTTTTAACCTATTCCAGAATTGGACTGCTTCTATTCTGTTTGGTTACAAATTCTGGTTCTGTCCAGAATCAATTCTGCTCAGAAATTGTTTCTGGTTTAGTCAAAATCAATTATGTCTAAGTCCTGTTTGGTTATAGATTTTTAAGTTAATCTATTTTAACTTATTCTGAATCTATTTGGTCACAAGATTATGGTTAATCCAGTTTTATCATGTTCCGATTTCTTTTCGTTATAAGTTTAGGCTTGTCTAGATTAACTCATTCCACAAGATACCGTTGTTTGGGTATAAATGGTCCTTATAGGATCCATCATGTAGATATGGTTGGTTTGCACCCGAAATCGGACAGTCACCAAGATGGATCTATCCTTATAGGACAAATCCATTGTTCTACTGGATTTTGTTTCCTAGATCGGGCAATCGAACATGTGGACTGTTCTATGATGGACGGTTGAGAAGCCCGAAAGCGTTCTACAACCTCATCAAGAGCTGGACAAAAGTCAATTTCCTAGTGTCCATGGATCTGGATTGATTCAAACAGCCTGTTGGGTTTGAGTTATGGATCTTGGGTTTCTGGATCATTATCTTCTTCACTTAGCTCCAAGGTCCACCATTAATGGATGTCTCTAGGTTAGGGTCCTCCTAAGAGGTCCCTAGTACGGAGTCCTCTTATTGGGCCATGACTCGAATCTGATTGACCAGGGTGCACCTAGTTTGGTCTGGTGGCTCACTGGTCTGGTCTCCTTCTTGGCTCATTGGTCTGGGTCCACAAATCTAGGTCTGGTCTGAGTTCCAACATAACCCAACACCAATCTAAGATCCTCTATTTATAGAGGACCAAGGCCTTTTGCATGCGGATGGGCTTAGCAACCTGGCTAGGCCCTTCCTGCCCCAGGCAAGCCAAGCTAAGGACACATGACACCTTGAGTTAAGCCTTGGTTAGACCATCCTATGATGGGCCTGCACCCATTGACCCAAGCATTCAAGAGTTTTGATCAACAGTTCTGATTTGATGGACGGTCCTGATTTAGTCAAAATAAATAGCGACGATGCACACGTGCAAAGTGTGCCTCATAGCGCCCAAAGCTCTATGCCCACACCCGAGCCCGTGCAACTCGCACACCCAAGTTATTGTCTAAAGGATTTGGTGGGTAATATTTTACACCACATGCTTGGTTGTTGACAACTAAGCAATTAAGGGAGTAATTAAACACTTTAAATATTCTCTTCCTTTCCGATGTGGGACTAAAGAATAAGGAAAAAACCACAAAAAGTGTATTTTTTCTCTTTCAAAAGATTAAACACCCAACCTAAACAAAGATTAAATTAATTGGGGGGGGGGGGGGGGGTTTAGTCTATGATTAAAATCAAAACCATGGATCCTAATGATCTGTTTTTATTTAATTTATAAAAAAAACTATTTTAAATCAAAATCAAGAATTATTACTAAAAGCATCAATCAATCATTGTGAGCCCCCTACCGGGAAATCCTGGTTTTGGCCCTAGTTAGGGCTAAGCCCCTCCTTGTTTATGTCAAGAAAAAAGACCTTGTATGTACTCGGACATTACTCTCACTTCTTAGCTATCTACATCAATCTCTATTTCTCAAGTGGCTTTTCATCCTTGTTATTGTTGCAGATTCGCGTGTCGGGAATCATAAGCAATTCTCCTTACATCTTGGTATTGGATTGCGACATGTACTGCAATGACCCGACATCCGCTAAACAAGCAATGTGTTTCCACCTTGATCCCAAGATCTCTCCTTCACTAGCTTTTGTTCAATTCCCTCAAATGTTTTATAATGTAAGTAAGAACGATATCTACGATGGCCAAGCAAGATCCGCTTCCACGGTATAAATACTTAAAATCAAGTTCTAGCATTGCTTATGGATTTAGCTTCAAAGCATTGCCAGTTTGTTAATGCGATTTTATTGTATTTTTTGCATCCCATTTCAGACAAAATGGCAAGGCATGGATGGGCTTAGCGGACCCTTGTTGTCGGGTACCGGCTATTACTTAAAGAGGCTGGCAATATATGGAAGTCCTAAGCAAGAAGGTATGTTGCTTAGTTAGAAATAGTACTCTTAAGATCAATTTTGGTTTTGTATTGCAAAACCACAGGCTGATTCAAGTTGGTTGTCCAGATGCTTTTCTCCTTCAACCTGAGAAGTGTTTTGGTTCCTCTAACAAGTTCATTTCGTCGCTACGCAAAAGCTATAAACACAATGCCATGGAAAATGGCCAATCATCGGATGCACTGTTACAAGAGGCCCACCTTTTGGCTTCTTGTGCATTTGAGACAGACACACAATGGGGTCAAGAGGCAAGTTATGTACTGATAAAAATGTTTCATCTTCTTGTTTGTGTGCAATATTTTCGACTCATAGAAATAAAATTTTGTTCTTGTTTCTTGGATAACAGATAGGTTTCTCCTATAATTGCCTTTTGGAGAGTACCTTTTCGGGGTATCATTTGCACTGTAAAGGGTGGAAATCCGCCTATTGTTATCCTTCAAGGCCATCTTTCTTGGGTTGTGCCACCATAGATATGAAGGATGCCTTAGTTCAACTAGTGAAATGGAGCTCTGGATTGTTTCAAGTTGGTCTCTCGAGGTTCAGCCCTCTCACGTACGGGATGTCGAGAATGTCCATTCTTCAGAGCATGTGCTATGGATATTTCACACTCGTGCCTCTTTTCTCGATCGCTTGTCTATTATACGCTACCGTCCCTCAACTATGCCTATTGAATTCCATACCATTATACCCCAAGGTAACAAATAAATAAAACACTGCTTGTTATAACATTTTTTTGTTTACATGTTGGCATGGCAATTACATATATGATTTTATTTCGATTGTCATCGCAGGTTTCAAATCCATGGTTTGTAGTCTTTTCGACAGTGTACATATCTTCCCTTTGTCAGCACTTATTCGAGGTCCTATCTAGTGGCGGATCGGTCAGGACATTTTGGAATGAACAAAGGATCTGGAAAATAAAGCTCGTAACGGCAGGCTTGTTCGGATGCTTGGAAATTTTCATGAAGTGGTCTGGTATACAGAAAGTTAATTTCAGGCTAACAAATAAAGCAGTTGACAAAAAAAAGCTTGAAAAATATAAAAATGATAAATTTGATTTTCAAGGGGCCGCTGTATTCATGATCCCCTTGAGTACCCTAGTCCTTTTGAACGCGGTATGCTTCATAGGGGGAGTAAGAAAGGTTACAATTGGGGGAACTTACGATGAGATGTTTGGACAACTTTTCCTCTCATTCTTCATTCTAGTCCTCAGTTACCCTATAATTGAAGGGATGGTAAAATGAAAGGCATGGGACGACTGTGAACCCATTCAGACTCTGTTATGTCTTTGGGAATTCTTGTACTCTTCCATTAAATTTAATATGTAGCACCTAGCTATTTAATTAAAGCATTGAGTTCTTTCGTTAAAGCAAAGAATACACACTTTACCTTCCAAAAAAAAATACACTTTGAGGTCTCCATCGTTAGCTGGATAGTTGGTTACTGAGTTACCACATTAGGTTGGGGGTTGGGGGTTGTGAGCTGCCCAGGACCTCCCACAAATGAGGAGCACACCTGTAAGCACCCCATTTTTGCATAATTTTACCTTTTCTTTTCTTATCCAAGATTCCAAGAACTTACCATCTCTTTTACCCTACCTTAATCCTAGGACCATTCCTAAACCTTAGACCCCTTCTTAAACCTTGATATCCATCTTTTACCAATACCCTAAGAGCATTCCCTTGTCCGTAGGATCATTCATAAACCCTATAACCCTATCTTAAATCATAGGACCTTCAAAGGTGCTTAGCGTTATTCTTCTTAAGGAATTACCCTGGGATGAAAAAGACAGTGAGAATCGCTCACAACACCTTTGACATCTTAGCTCAAGAGGCTCGATCCCAGGACCCCCCCTCAAATGAGAGCACACGTTCGACAAATTTGCTCGAGTGAGGAATGTCCACATTGCTTAGTTAACTAAGGTTTATTTTTTGGCATAAGAAATCTTCAATGGGCAACCAATTGATAAGGGTATGTGCTCATTACTCTGGAGTCTTAGTTGGGCATGTGTCACCGGCCCATTGACATAGATTAAGTCATAACGACCATTTGGAGGAAATGTGTAGGTCGAACACTAGAGAATAATGAGAGAAGAGTCTCTTAGTCACAACATAATTAACTAGTGCTTTAGCACCGGAGGAAAGCTTTGTTGTATATTAGGGGCCCGTTTGGCATCACTCCCAAGGAACAATTCTCTATTCCATAGGAATAGAAACTCTTGCGTTTTTATTCTCAGGGAATAGAGAATTGTTCCTTGGGAGTGATGCCTACCAGGCCCTAGGTTTCTCATCAAGAATAATAAACAAATCTTTGGGAGTCACCACCAATCATTTTTTTTTAAAACAATAATTTCCACACAAAAAATCTCAATTTGTTTTCTTCTTTTTCTAAAATGATTCTGCTATGATAAGGGGAAGGTGCTTGTTACCCATTCTTATGCATCATAGGATGATTACCTTGTCTCCGAACACCCTTAGTCCAACAGAGACATCCAATCTCTCATTGTGGCGGTGACATGTGTTGGTGACACATGTGTTGCTGCTTTTCCATGTTAACCTTAAAACCTTTGAAACCATAAATTTCCCTTTAGAAACAATTGTTTTTCTTAACTTATTGAAGGGGTAACAACGACAAATGTCACTACCACATTGAGGGTGTGGAAGTTTGCGTATGAGGTTAGCACCCTTCTTCATAAAATAATTGGTTTTCGTGTCATCGGTCAATAGTGAAAATGTAAAATAAGGGTTTCTCTTGTGGTGTTTTGTGGTTTGCCCATTATGGGACGTGTATATCATTTATTTAGGGTTAGTTTTTTTTTTTGGGTGGGGGAGCTATAGGGAAGGTTCTCTTCTTATTGCTAATAGTGCATGAGGAATGGTAGCCCTAATCTCAAATTTTCATATTCTTACTGTTAAAGAACACGTGTTGTATTAATCGGTTACATTTACAACTGGTTAAACAATAACTTTCTCATTTTTTTAAAGTTGTTTCTTTAATCGATTGCATAATAACTAGTTAATCAACTTATGCGACTCATGAATTCGAAATAAAGGTGCACAAACTAATTACAGGAAAGTGGTCGTTGTTTCTCAAAACTTTGAAGAGTTGAAAATCAACTTCAAAATGCCATAATTTTCTATTCAAATACAAGATTGAGAAGTCGTCAAAGGTGCTGGAAAACATCTTCCTAAATCTACAATAGTTATCTCACAAAGTTTTTCAAGATTTTAATATTTTGGACAACAAAATAGGTAGGATTAGAAGTTTGATAGTAAAAGTAGTGATGAAAATGATGGTTATTTGAGCATTTTTATGATTATAATTAAGCTATTTTACATGTATTATTGAAATTACTTCATTAGCTTTTATGCTATATGGTTAGTGTAGGAATTATTGGTTGTAATAGCTATTTAAGTTTGATCATTAAGAAGGGATTAAAACTCTTGATTAGATGGTATGTAACGGCAGCCATAAACCGACCATTACGGATGATTCTCTCTATAAAAGAGGAGCTAAGGTGTGCAAATGTAATGGTGAATTCAAGCTTTGTATCACCCGAATCTGGATCAAAGGGGTCGACCTATGTCTTTAGATTACATTCATGACCGCTTCTTCTTGACGATCGGATGACGATCCTACAACTTTTCCTATAATTGCTTAGAAATTTGATTGTAAAATGATGAAAATAAGGATTATTTTAGATATTTTTTAAATTATAATTAAATTATTTTAAATGTACAGTTGATATTACTTCGTTAGCTTATAGGGTTTTATTTTGTTATAATTAGTTGTTATAAGAACATTGTTAATTACTTTTGAGTCATTTAAAAACTTTTTGGTTTCTTGGATTAACATCTTGCATGAGGGTTATTTCTTGAGAAACTTTGCTTGACCCTAACCGGAGTGTTCTTTCTTTCTTTACCATTATTTTGTTCTATATCATTAACAAAACATCGGAAAACCTAATTCATAAGACTTCAAATTCTCTCAAGTTGTAACCAGACTCTTTGGAGTCCAATTATCCCCTAAGGTTGCCATGTGTCTCCATTGACACCCTTTAACCGTGGTTAAGATTCACCCACCCCTAGGAATCACTCACATATCCATGGATTTTAGAACAAATATCAATTTTTTTTAACCCTAATTAAAATTTACTATCTCCTAGGATTAAAAGTATTTCAATTTTTTTTTATAAAAAACAAGGATAGGTGGGTGAACCTTAGAAGTTGGTAAATCTTAACCACATTTAAGAGGTGTCAATAGGGACATGTGGCGATCTGAGGGGCATAACCGGATTCCAAAGAGTCCGGTTACAACTTGAGAGAATTTCAAGTCAATTCATAATCAAGTCACATGTCTAAAACTTCTTATTGCCCAATGCTTAGCTTGGCGAGCTTGAATCGGTAGCTAGCCTCTTCCTTTCACGGTTAGGGCTAGTTGGCAACTTCGTGGAAAGGGAGTGGATAAACCAATATTACCACCACTAAGGACAAATGAAGACTACACAACCCCCCCCCCTCCTTCTCTCGTGAGTGGTAGTGGTGTGGCTTTCAGTGGAGAGAGGTCTGGGGATCCAATCCCCTGTAGGTATAGTTGCAAGAGCTCCAATGCCCAAGCTAACATCAGCTCTAATGCCCAAGCTAACATCTGATCGTACTACTGTAGTTAAATGATGACCACACCAACAAAAAAAAAGACAAATGAAGACTTCTTCGCTGTGCAAAGGAGTGGACAAATTAGATATTACCACCACTAAGTACAAATGGAAACTTCACTTCCACTATAAAGGCATTTTTGGATGGCATGGGATTACCTCTGGTGGTGGACGCCTGAGGCTGCCATGTAATGATAAAAGAGGGAGAAAAATAAGAAGAGACGTCAATGCGTGAGAATTCAAAAAACAGGGGAGAAAATGAAATGACTTCTCCCCTTTTTAGTGCCAAATGTCGGATGATGGATGGACGAACGAGGCTGGCCTCAAGCATGCATAAGAGGTAATCCGATGCCTTTTTGGATATGACTTTGCTATTGAGACCGGAAAAGGGTCGAGACCACCAAGACCGTGCATCCGTGCACGGGATTTCAGGTGGGGCCATGTTCACATGATAGCCCCACTTGAAATCCCGAGCATGAATGCACGGTCTCCATGGTCTCAACCCCTTTTGTGGTCTCGAAATCATTTCCCTTTTGGATAGGAAACGATTTTGACCGCACAAGGGTCGACTAGTGAAACCATGCATGGATGCATGGGATTTCAAGCGGGGCCTACCATGTGAATGTGGGCCTCACCTGAAATCTCGTGCATCGGTACACGGACTCGGTGGTCTCGGCCCTTTTGCGGTCTCAGTAGCAAAGTCCTTTAGGATAAGAACAATGCAACCGACACTAAAAGTCAATGCCCTCATGGAGTGGTGGTTAAAATCACCCCCTACTACAGTCATATGTGTTGGGTTCAAAACCCTGATGGTGGAACTTATTCTGCGCGACACGGGTAAGATTAAATAAAAAAACCAGTACTAGTCCGAGATGTATGTAGATTTTTTTCCAAAGACACAGAATGGGTGCAACTCATAGTGTTGCTACCCTATAGAGATGGTTTGACCTTATAAGTAACCCAAACCTCCCAACCTGCTATCTACTCCCGCTCTCAAACCTCGCTCCCACTCTCAAACCTCGCTTTCATCTCGGGAGCTTGATTTCAACTTTTGTAAACCTCGCTCTCACCTAAAGGTGCGGTTTTTGTATAAAGTTCTATTTTTATCCTAATTTTTCATGTGAAATGAAGTGTATTTTGTCATTTTTCTTTGTAGGGTACAAGATTCATATAAGATTGTTAATTATTAGTGATCTTATAATTGAATTTAGAATAATACATTTAATAATTCAATAGTCATCTTGTTTGTTGTGATGAAAATTTTGAATTATCTATTATTTTATCAATTTTTTCTTATAGTTTAAAAAACTAAAAAAGATATATTTACATCTATAAGTAATTTTCAAGAACATCACTATATATTTTATGTATATATATCGGTGCTCCCGACCCTATCCTAAATTGAAATTTGACGCTCTCGCTCCCTCTTTACTCTCTGGTTACTTAGGGTTTGACACTTGTTTCACAATTGCGTTTTTGGAAGACGGTGACTAAGGCTAGCATTTCTGAAATAAAATCTTATTAAATAAGAATATTTGATTTTTAAAAAATAGTTTAAATACAAGGGAGTCGTTTGGTTGAGCTGAACTCTCATTTTCTATTGTAAACAAGTGACACTGCATAATTATGAGAAAAATCATGTTACAAAAAATGTTACTCTCGTTTTTCCAGTTACATAACTATTATTCCGGGGGGGGGGGGGGGGGGGGGGGGGGGAACGAAATCAGTGTAGAGGAGACCTAGCCCACCGGAACCGCTCCCTCCTTGATCTATCCCTCTCTCTCTCTCTCTCTCTCTAGCTCTTTCTCACATCCCTCTTCCTGAAGGTTCTCAACCCACAGATGGGTCACCACCGAAACCCCCATCTCCGTTTACTCTCCTATCATCTCATAACCATAGTCATTCTCTCTTCCAAGCACTAGCAGCCACAACCCCCACTTTCATCATCCTCTTCTTCTGTTTTAGACAGTAAAGAAAGAACTACCTATAGCGCCCCCCTTCAGCCTAATAAAACACAGCAGCAGCTTCCACGCTCTAAGCATCCACCCACTGTAGCAAAAGCCCAGATCTGTGGCCCAAATTACAGCCATCTTGTGGCATCTGTCACGGCTCCGACACCAGCATCACAGCCACGCTCCAAGTGGTGTCAAAAGGGACACGTGGAGACCTCTAGGGGTGATAATCGGATTTGCCAAATCTGGTTATCACTGTAGAAGATTTGGCTTCTAAAAAGGGAGGGGAGCTCCACTCCAAGTGGTGAAGCAAAGCTCTGACTCATAGACTCTTTTATTTGTGTTGAGCTCCCCTTTTCAATATGTAATGTTTGGTGGTATTCTCATAATTACATAACTGTCATCAGCTTAATAGAAAAGGGGAGCTCCGCTTCAAAGTAGTAAAGTAGAGCTTCTTCGGCTCTAAACTCTTTAAATTTTGACTTAGGAATGTCTCTGACTATAGCAAGAGATAATCTCAATGACTGCAATGCTAGTAAGTAATGTGTTCCATAACTGTCTATTTTGAAAGTATTTGACGCAAGGAAACTGGAGAAATTATTTTATAAAATGGACAGTTATAAGATAGATGACATGATGTTAGTATTGCAGCCATATAAATTGTCTCTTACGATAGAGAGACGATCCTAAGTGTGACTTATTATTTTTCTTTATGGTCTGGTTACATGATGTTTATTAATATATGCAGAGAAAGTACGAGTTGTTTAAGAAGAGAGTAGAGAATGCTGGAGAAAACAGCGAGATTGGGGAGTACACAAACGTTTCCTCTGCTCAAGATCGTCCTCCTCTTATTGAGGTGTAATTTTTTTGATTAATTATTTTCATTGATTGTGTGGGGACACTCTAGAAATCTTACTATTCAGAACATGAACTGTCTATATTTGCTGTTTTTGTAGGTGATACATGATAATCGGAAGAGTGAAGAGAATAGTGACAAAACTAAGATGCCTCTCCTTGTTTATGTCTCTCGTGAAAAAAATCATCTTATCCTCACCGGTTCAAGGCTGGAGCCCTTAATGCCCTTGTATGTACTTCTATCGAGTATAGACTGCTACAGCTAGCCCTTTAAAGCCTTGATATTTTTAGGGCTATCAATGGGCTGGGCATGGTTAGGCCCTCAGCCCTCTATTATTTAGACCCAAGTTTGGCTTATTATCTTTTTTTTTTGTTAAACTACACAATCACCACAAGGTGACAGAAAGGCAACACAAAAGAAACACACACGCACCCACACACACACACACACATTACACCGAATAAGTTTCACCCACAGAACACCTCAAAACGGGTACCAACTGTAAGAGGGCTTGAGGAACTTATTAGGTGCAAGTGATAGACATCGCCAAGTGATGTGGGACTAAACACGAGGCTCATTTTTTTCGGTTAAACTACACAATCCCCACAAGGCGACGGTAAAGGCAACAAGAAGTCTAGCTTATATTTACTTGGGATATATATATAACACCCCCATTCCAGGCTCAGGCTGTTAGGAATGTTACTACTAGATACTACTACTGCTAGGGGGCATTTTTCAGAGGTAACATATTCCTTTTGTGATCAATTTGAGAGCAAATATTCTATTCCATCGGTACCTAACACAAATTTTGGTCTTAAATTTGCTCATCTTCAATAATAACGCGCTACCAAGGGCTCAGGATTGTCTCTGGCGAAGCCAGAAAGGTGGTCTCAGGTATCCATACAACGTGCGACATGTGACGTGAAAAAGAGAAGAATGTAAGCACCCCATTTTTACACCCCCCTCAACCACGGTTAATAAACTTAACCGTGATTAGCTCAACCTAACCCTAGGTCAAACCCAGCTAAATCTTAGGTCTAAACCCTAGGTAAACCCAACCAAGCCCTTAGGGCCTAAAACCTGTAGGCAAACAAACCATGTGCCCAAGCATTGGCCCAAGACCCATGCCAAGCCCTGGAGGGGGCCCTGGCCCTCAGCAATTCAAAAATTCCAGAATGTCGGTAGACCATCTACCGACATTCCATTTCCTATGCAATTTCTAAATGGCGGTAGAGTATCTACCGCCATTCGATTTTAGCCTATCCTTTGAATGGCGGTAGACATTCTACCGTCATTATCATTGTTGCGAGTTTGCAGGTCTGCAACACTCTCCTGCTCACTCCACCCACTCCCACTGTTCCACCAGCCCCTCTAGGCCACCATATCGACTCTGCAACACCCCCGTACCTCCTCCTTCACCTTTTACCTTAATCCCCTTTAGATCCCCAACTTCCTTGCCTATAAAACCCAAGCCTTCCATCCTTCAAAGATCATGCCAAGTTCATCCTAGGGAACCCCTGAGTGAGTGTGTTCGAAGTCCCCATAAGCCCTAGACCTAGGAATTAGTGAATTTTAACCATCGTTAAGGAATATTAAAAGGGATACGTGTTGACCTAATCTATGGGACGTAATTGACTCCTTTGGAGTAAGGTTAAAACTTTCATAGAATTTAGATTTTTTTTTTTTGGGAAGGTAGAAATTTTGAGTCTATGTTAATATTTAAAATACAAACACAGGCTTAATGTTATAATTGTCCTCCATTATATAGAAAAAAAATATATATATAAGCTCTAGATAAGCAAGATATATTATCTATACTAGTCTATTAAATTAGGATAGAAACTAGCATGCGGCAGCTAGATTGAATGATCAAGTGGTTGACTGCCTTGCAAACTGTTGAAAATTGTCTGCCTACCGTTCAAATTTTTGATCAGACGATAGGGATAGAAAGTGCGTCACCACATTTAATACTTCCTGTAATTTAAGTAAAAGATGGGAATGGATGGTTAAGTTTTAGTAACCCTTAGGGTTCAAAATGTAACATTGGTTTCTTAGAAAAAAACCAGTGAAAATGTAACCACAGAAGTTATAATTTGTAAAGAGGGTTAAAAGGGCAGTTAAAGGGATATGTGAGTGAACCAGACGGTTTTGGTCTGGCGAGGGCCAGACCAAATCCGATCCAGGGAAAGATGGATAAAAGGGCATTTGCGTAAATAAAAATGTATAAAAAAAAGAAAATAAAGACAAAGCCGGCTCGAAAAGGACATAAACTTTAGCTATTGGCTCAGGATCCTCTCGAGGTGAACTTGAGAGAATCTCTCGAGTTCGAACCCCTAGAGGTCGCCACGTGTTTCCTTTGACACCCCTTAACCATGGGTAAGGTTCACCCACCCCTAGGGTTCACCCATCCACCCTTGGTTTTTTTTAAAAAATATTAATTTTATTTTTTTAATTAAAAACTTTTTTTAATATTAAAAAAACTCTAAAAACAGTATTTTTAATTTTAAAAATAAAAATTAATATATTAAAAAAAAAACCAAGGATGGATGGGTGAACCCTAGGGGTGGGTGAACTCTAGGGGTTCGAACTCGAGAGATTCTCTCGAGAGAATCCTGTGCCTAGGCTATTTTGTCCCTCTAATCTCTTCCAAATCACAGGCTTAATGTTATAATTGTCTTCTATTCAAGGGTGTGTCTAGTGGGGTGAAATTCGTGCCTCAAAATCTTCTTGTAATGAGCCCTATTCTTTTTCCTATTCAAAATATCACAAACACCCGGAGTGACACAAGCCTGGCCCATTCACACGACCTAATTTCATGAAGAATTCTCTCTCTCTCCCTCTCTCTCTCTCAACAGTGAACATAGGAAAACCGTGAAGAAATGGTGACCCACTCGTGAAGAAACTCAAAGCACGAGATTATCAAAGCCATTCCAACGCCAAACCTTTTTCTACCTATTTCCATTTGTTTTGTTCTTTAATTAGTTTTTCCTTCTTCCTTAATATTTCTGTTACTAACGGTTAATACGGCCGTTATGTAGTTTATACTAAACTAATCCAGATTACAAAACGGTTTTAACGGCTAACCCTCCCTCTCACTCAACTATAAATAAAACTTCTAGAGCTCACGAGCATAATTTCAATCTCACACAACTACACCGCTTCAATCCCCTCTCTCTTTCAGACCTTCACAAGAAAACCATTTGAAGATCAAAAAGCTTCAAAACTCATCTCAAGAACACCAAGAGATCGATCTTCAAAGAAACCCATTTGATCAAACAATCAATCTCCATGGCTCAAGTAATCGAAGAACCCAGAAAAGTCCAGTACCCTCTCGATCCAAACTCTTACAAGATCCTCGACGAGATTGGCACTGGCGTAAGCGCCATCGTTTACAAAGCAATCTGTTTGCCGATGAACTCCACGATTGTGGCGATCAAAGCCATTGATCTCGATCAATCAAAAGCCGATTTGGACAGTGTTCGACGGGAAACCAAAGCCATGTCTCTTCTTTCCCATCAAAACATCCTCAAAGCCCACTGTTCTTTCACAGTAGAACGTCGTCTTTGGGTTGTGATGCCGTTCATGTCTGCTGGATCTCTCCAATCCATCATTTCTTCTTCTTTTCCAGATGGGTTCTCTGAACCCTGCATAGCTTTTGTTCTCAGAGAAACCCTAAATGCTCTATTATACCTCCATAACCAAGGCCACCTTCACAGGGATATCAAGGCAGGAAATATTCTCGTCGACGCAGATGGGTCTGTAAAACTCGGCGATTTCGGGGTTTCTGCTTCAATCTACGAGTCTAATTTATCTCAGGGAACTTCATATTCTTCTTTATCGTCGTCTTTGATGCTTAACGACGTTACAGGGACACCGTACTGGATGGCGCCGGAGGTGATACACTCTCATACTGGGTATGGATTCAAAGCTGATATTTGGTCGTTTGGGATTACGGCATTGGAGCTTGCTCATGGTCGACCTCCTCTCTCTCACCTTCCTCCCTCAAAGTCTCTGATTATGAGGATCACGAATCGGTTTCGGCTATCAGATTATGAGAGGAACAAGAAAGGTAAGAACAAGAAATTCTCCAAAGCTTTTAGGGAGGTGGTTTCTTCTTGTCTTACTCAAGATCCATCCAAGAGACCCACAGCAGAAAAGTTGTTAAAACACCCATTCTTCAGGTACTGTAAGAATGCAGATTTTCTCGTCAGGAATGTGTTGCAAGGTTTGCCCACCGTCGAGGAGAGGTTCAAGCAGAGCAGGCTACATCGTCCTTTGCCGGTAGCCGGTGACGGAGAAGAATCGTCGGTTGGTACTGTCGTCAAACACCGGAGGATTAGTGGGTGGAACTTCAATGAGGAAGTACTGGAATTAGATCCTGTTTTTCCTACTGAGAGAGAAGAAAGCTCGTTGGAAATTCAAAACGAAGATGACTCCATTGTAAAGCAAGTTCGGTTTGGGGGAGAAATAATCATCCAGTCCCGCCATGAAGAACAGCTTGAGCTCAATACATCTGATCCAAATTCACCAATTTCGATTCTGGATGAAACCCATGAATCTGAAGTTGTTGCTGGGGAGACAAACGTTGATGAACCTGCAGAAATCGAAGGAAATGAAGAAGTGGGTATGGAGAATCCTCCACCAGAATTAATGGCGGTTGAGCCTGTGATATATCCACTTACAGCATTGATCCCTAACCTTTTAGCCCTTCAGAACAGTTTGGATGAAGAGAGACAACTGATATCTCATGTTGTGACTTATATTCGTGGGGGGTCAGAAGTTTCTGAAGAACAGCTGCAGCAAACTGTGGAAGAGCTGCAGAAAAGGATCCAAGATCTGAGACTGGAATTGGAGCAGGAGAGGAAGAGGACCACTGATCTTGAGATGCAACTCGAATCCTTGAGGCGCAGAGGAACTGCAGCTAGCGTTAGTGACAGCAGCGGCCGTGATGAAGAGCAGCTGCAGCAAAGGAACGAACAGCTGCTGCAGAGGAACGAACAGCTGCGACTGGAACTCGAGGTGGAGATTAAGAGGGGCTCCGAGAGTAGCAGCTCTTCTCATTGAGAATCATCTTCTTTCACGTTTGTATCTGTTTGCTACGAATAAAATACAAAACATTTACTTCAAATTTTGTTTTTTTGTTTTTTTAACTTAGGTGCATATAATTCTACCTTAAAACCTGCACTATGGTAGGAGATCATCATCGAATCACAGCCAATCACGATTGAATTTAATGAGAGTTCAATCGCTCCCACAGCTCAACATGTGTCCCCTTTAATCCCGATTAACCATGGTTAAGATTCTTTAACCCTTAGTGTCCAATAATCTAACCATAGTTTTTTGAAAATTCTTAACTACAGTTAAATAATTTCTTAATACTTTTAAAAAAAAAAACTAAGGTTAGATTATAGAAAACTAAAGGTTGGAGAATCTTAACAATGGTTGGTAGAGCTTAAAGGAGACACGTGTTGACCTGTGGGAGTGATTGAACTCTCCTTGAATTCAATCACAATTGGCTGTGATTCGATCTCCCTATGGTAGGGGTGTTGGGTGTGGTTCCCCCTCGTACCAGGAACTCCGTCAAAGTTTAAAATTTCGGTTTCACACAAAATCAACGACATCAAAACTAGGTTTCTTTTGAAAATCAGATTTTGGTTGAAATTTCGAATGTCAAAAATTTCAGAATTTTATCCAAATTCTGATTATTTTATTTTTAAATAGTTTTTTTTTATTGTTTTTTATTAAAATTTCAAAATATTTCAAAAAATTTATTAAAAAATTTCGTGAAATTTTAAAAATTTATATATTAATTTTAAAAATAAAATAATAATATTTATATAAATATATAAAATTTTTAAAAAATATTATTTTTTAACATATATATTAATAAAATATTAATATTTTAGATTTCGAAATTTGGCCCAAATCCTGAAAAATTAGAGGATATCGGTTTGGGTTGGCTGACTTATCTTCGAAAATTTCGAAATTAAAAACCTTGATCTCTACTTCCCAACTAACATCTAACCGTACTAACGGTTAACGTAAGTAAATGATAACTGACCCAAAAGAAAAAAAGAAAAAAAACCTGCACTATGGTGTACAAACAGCAATAACGACCGCTTGATTGAAGTGGCCCCTTATTGTATGGTCTGGATCGGGAAGTAGGTGGCACGTCCCACATACACAGAAGGTATTAGTAGGACCCAGCATTTGGAAGGTCTTCTTGATGTCACAAACCGATCCAATGAGCATGGCCGTTAGATCTAATGACCAAAGGGGAAATCACACTCATAATTAGTAGACGGGTTTTGCACATCAGCTGTTAAGTTTCTCCTAATTTGCAAATGGACACTATTAGACAACGAACCTCATTTCTCCCTTCCGTTGAATTGCAATAAAAAAAATATTTAGAAAGTGATTATAATACCCTTCCCACATTTAGTGGACAAAAATAATCTTATGACATGTGTCCTTTTTAATTTTTTTAATTGTAATTAAGATTCATTAACTTTTAGGATTAAAACATCTAACCTTAGTTATTTGAAAAAATTAAACACGAGAGTTAAAACGTATTAACCATAATTCAAGGCAATTGAAGGGATGTACAATGTCCCCTTTTAACTTTCTTTAAATGTGGATAAGATTCACTAACCCTTAGGGTTAAAAAATCGAAGTTTGGTTTTAGAAAAAAATTAACCAGGGGTTAAAACTTGTTATCCATCGCTCAAGGGCAATTAAAAGAGTGCCCTCTTTTAACTCACTTTTAACTATGGTTAAGATTCACTAACCTTAAAAAAAAGTTAAAACATCTAACATTAGTTTATAGATTTTTTAAACAATTAATCATATGGGTTTAAACATGCTAACCATAGTTCAAGAACAATTAAACGGGCGTTATGAAATATCTTAAGGGCATAATAGTTTTTTTTTTGGAAGGTAAAGGACATAATAGTTGTTTGTCCAAAGATTAAAAAATAATGAGTTAATTTACAAATCTATTTTACATATTTGCAAACTAGCATAAACCTAGCAGTTGTTATGTAAAAACCCCATTACAATTATAAAAGATGATATTTCTATGAACTAAAATTATTTTGAGGAGTGCTAGCTCCACACTCTGGCTGTGTTTACTCTCACCCCCAGTCAACCAAACGTTACTTTTTAAAGTTGTGTGTTTTAACATTAAAAACGTGTTTCAATTGTAGCTTTTAGAATACTTGATTGGTTGAAACTGAGAGTAGAAAAAGCTTGAGAGTAGGGTTAGTATTTCTCAATTATTTTTTATAATTTTCCAAATGTGTAAGTTCCCTTAAAGGAGTCCAATCCTCTACGGATAAATCCGGTTATCACCCCTAGAGGTCGTCACGTGTCTCCTTTGACACCCCTTAACCGTGGGTAAGATTCACCCACACCTAGGGTTCACCCACCCACCCTTGGTTTTTTCATTTATTATTAATTCCTTTTTTTAAATAAAAAAATTATTTTTAGAGTTTTTTTAATATTAAAAACAGTTTTTAAATTGCATATAATTATGGTTAAAGATTTTTAGGTATATTCTAAGGCTTCTATATATGATGTTACCTAAGTATGTATTCAATGTTTAAAGCTTTCCAAGTATATGATGATGCTCACAATTGTCTTATACGCACCATGCTTTGCACTATCGATGATTTCTCATAAATACGAATATCCGACATTCATGAACTCATAAGCTATAAGAAGACATAATAAGCTATAGTTCACAAGCTCAAAAGCATTGATAAAGTCAAATGTTGGGTTGGTCAAGGATAGGACATATTGAAGGATATGTCAGATCTGACTCAAAGAAAATCTCTTAAGTTGATAAAGCCAAACTGAAGGTTGGTCAAGGATGATGGCACGCCTCTTCTATGTACCTTTGCTGAAGGGCATTTACATGCCGGACTCATAAGTTTCTAAAAGAAATTAGCATCTGACTCATAAGCTCATAAGGATCTTAAAAGTCTAATAAGCAAAGATCTCGAAATAACTCATAAGCTAATAAGCAAAGATCTCGAAAGAACTCATAAGTGATTCTCATAAATTCAAAGATCTCATAAGAACCTTGATTCACAAAAGAACTTAAAAGACTCATAAGTCATGATTTTTCATAACACTCATAAGTTTGATTTTAACGAAAGCTCATAAGAGTATATTTTTGAAAAACTATGCACATTTCTAAGTTAAGATGTATATTTGGTTTTCGCTCTACGATTTTGATGAACTGTTGCATGTTAATTTTTCATAACATTGTTAGATAGTAGCTTGTATCACTTCGAGTATTCCATGCTTAGCCATATATTTTATGTCGGTAAGTCCGTTCGATATTTATGCTCCCGATCCATGGGTCGAGGAGGATTATGGTGAGGAGGAGTTGGCAGAGGCTGAGCCAGAAGAGGATAGGAACCTGGATAGGTGTCCTTATCCTGGATACTATTGAGTGGGAGTGATTGTATTTTGTTAAAGTGGGCATGTCCGCTTCATACTTTTGTTATGTACAGTTTTGTTACAACTCGGAATACTGTTGATGTATATAAAAGAAATTTTTGGCTCATGTTTCCACTATGTTAGTTGTCTTGTTTAGTTTATACAGGATGGTATGATGTGACGTACAATTATGCTCAAAGTCTCTCCTAACTCATAGGTGAGATTCTGGGTCGCGGCAAATGGAGTTTCATCCTGGTTTTTTGACTCAGAGAGAAGAAAACTCGTAAAAAACACAAAGCAAGATGACCCCATCACCAAGCAAGTTCGATTTGGTGGAGAAACAATCATCCGAGACTCTGAGAACAACAATAGTCGCTAATGACACCATTGCCAAGCAAGTTGATGAAGCTGAAATAGCTGGAATTAATGAAGATGTGCTGGTTAGGCCTGGAATGGTTGGAGATGGGGCCTGCACACAAGCCAAGTTATAGCTCGATGGCTCGATTCGGTTCGGCTCGTTTGAGCCAAGCTCAAGTTGACTTTTTAGGCTTGAACAAATCAAGCCGAGCTTTTATTTGAGCTCGAATGTATAAACAAGCCAAGCTCAAGCCAGACACTGTTTGATTCGGTTCGGCTTGAAGCTCGACTCGTTTAGGGCTCGATTTGGCTTGAGCCCGACTCGGCTCGATATATATACACAATATTTTTAGTAATGTTATTTTATTATTACAAAATAATATTTTAAACTTTCTTTACTATAAATTGTAATAGTTTTTAATTTATAATAAGTAATTCAGAGATGATAATAACATAAAAAGTTGATGCAAAAACTCTGATCTAACTTTCTACTCTTAGGCTAAAGGACTACTCCCAAATCTTGTTTTTGTATATGAATGCATTAATTTTTTGTTGTTTCATGTATTATAATTTATTAGTAAAAACTTTAATTAAAATCATGTAAAATTAAATAAAATAATTTCGTGAATCAAGCTTGAGTCGATCCAAGCTAAATAAAGTTTGAGCTCGAATAGAGCTCGAGCTCGATCAAGCTTGTTCAAGCCAAGCTTAAGCCTAATAATTCGAGCTCGAATCAAGTTCAAGCCAAGCTCAAACATGTTCAAGCCAAGCTCAAACTCGTCCAAACTTGGCTCGAATACACCCTTAGTTAAAGAAACAGCAACGGTCTCTAAATTTCAAACTATTCAGAGCATCTTGGATGAACAGAGGCTTCTGATGCCTGACATTTTAGCTCGAATTCGTGGAGAAGTTTTAGAAGATGAGCTAAAGCAAATCGAACAAGTGTTTAAAAGGAACGAGCTGTTGTTTATGAATCTCGAGGTGAAGATGAAGAGGTCCTCGAATTTGAAAAAATAAGGGAGGAGCTATCGCCAACGGTAATAACCGCAGCGACGTGAGTGGGGAGAGAATCGTCTTCTTTCATTCAGCTACGGGCCACGGTATGCTCTGTGTTTTCTTTACGTTTTCATTTCTTTTAGCCACACCGCCAAAAATTCATCGTGGGAGGAAAAACTAAGAAAGTGCCTAGAATCGAGAATTCCAATCGAAAAACCTGATCTTAGATGAAGATTTGCCTTCAAAAAAATCTCTAACCACATTGAAATTTGGCCTACCGCAAGAGAATTGGTAACTAGACTAAGATTGAACGGAGTAGCCAAAGCATTCGACTCCTTTAAAGAGAAGAAGACAACCAAAGGAGTTGCAAAAACAATAGAAGCAAGCGGACAAGAAGAAGATGGGCCAAAGTCCGAAGGGGTCTCCATTAAACCCAAGCCTCCATTTCCGTTAAACCCTAGACGAACCAAAGATCTTTTAATCTCATACAACCACTCTCAGCGTACCTCTCTTCATCTTCCCATTGTAATAACTTTACTTGCTCGATAGAGTGAGAGGGTTCTTGATTTAGGACCATCTTGACTTTTTGTAAAACTCAACACCTCAATACTTGTCCTCTTAACCTTGGTTGAAAAAATTTAATCTTAGGATTGATATTTCTAATTTTGATAATAATATATTTATTTATTATAAAAGGGTTGATATCACTAATCTTCATTTTGTGCAACTCTAAGGGTACTCGCAAATATACTCCCTAACCCTTTAATTCAATTATTAAAGGGTCAAGATTAGAGGGGACATCATAAAAGACAAAAAATCAAGCCAAATCCTGATCGTTAGCCATAGACGGTGAGGATTCAAAAATATATCTGTGAGTATTTTTGGAAGTATCTATGACTCATTAATTTTAAAAAAAAAATTCAAAAAAATATATTCCCTAGTGAAAGTTAGAGACGTTTCTCTAACTCCAGCCAAAAAGATCCGGACTTGGAATCCTTTCTCTCCTTAGAGTGTTTCCTACCGCTTTTAAGTGTGGTTAGGATCTTTTACACATTTGGACGAAGCAACAATTTTTTTTGAAAGTCGAATACTGTTAGGTAGCAATCCTAAACAGCAATTGTTAATAGTGGTTAGAGCCGAGTGATAAACTTACAAGTGGGTTGAACTCCGCAATCCTAATCGGCAATTGTTAATAGTGGTTAGAGCCAAGTGACAAACTTATAAGTGGGTTGAACTTCATGAGCCTATCAATTGTCACACTGTCTCTCAACCACAATTAATATTTGTTAGTGAATTAAAGAATTAAATGATAATCTTAAGAGATTGTACTTTGTTGAAGATAAGCTAAAGAGCTGAGTTACAGACTTATAAGCTATTTAAACATGATTGGAACTCAACATCCAATGGAGAAGATACATTATCACTGGCAGAAACTTTCTCGATTGCCTCTATTTGGGGGCAAAATTGGTTTTTTATTCCGTTTTACTGCTGTTTTTTTTTTTTCAAAAGATAATAAATGTTTTTTCGACTAGTTAGGCTATTTGACGGAAAGATCGAGGCAATCCTTGAAGTTTGTAAGTAATGTAAGTACTTTTTGATAGGTGCCTAGTTATAGGCTTAGGTTGAGACATGCTTAGGTCTTAGGTTGAGATGGGTTCTCGATGTTGTTTTGTGTGGTGTTAGGGGGTAGCAACACCACATGTTCTCCACACTGCCTATGTGGAAAAAAATTGATTTTTTTTTTTTTGGTTAAGAACGTTTAATTTCTCAAAAAGTGTTTTAGACTTGATCTACTTTTTCGATGGCCTGATCCATGACAATGTACGTTCTGTAAGTACAATACGCCGCATAATATCCTATATTTTATTCACAATTTACAATCCCTATAAAGAATCCTAGAAATAAAGAATAAAAAAAAAGAAAAAGAAGAAAAAACCCAAATCAATAATTCCAAATCCCACATCCCTCGCTCTCTCTCATGGAGGAGAACGAAAGCAACCTCAGCTCTTACTACCACCACCAGCAGCAGCAGCAGCTCCACCACCAGCAGCAGCAGCAGCAGGACCACCACCACCACCACCACAACGCCACCACTACCACCACCGGCACCGGCACCGGCACCGGCACCGCCACTTCAGGCGCTGCTAATGGGATATTCTCGAACCCCCACCACCCCAACGCTTCTTCCGGTCATTACTCATCTTCCGAACCTACTTCCCTCGTTTTCCCTCCCCATTCGGTCATCGGTAGAGCCCCAGCATCGGCTTCTGTGCCACCGGAGACTGTGAAGAGGAAGAGAGGTAGACCCAGGAAGTATGGTGCCCTGGAAACCCCGCCAAGTGCCTCGGCTTCCGCTTCGGCTTCAGCCTCGGCATCTACGAAGCCCTCAGCTTCTGCTTCTCCGATTCCTCTTTCGATGAAAGAACATTCCTCCCCTAAGAAATCCCAGTTGGTTGCTCTAGGTGAGTTGCTGAAACCCTTTTCTTTTTCCCACATTTTGTGCCCCATAAGCCCGAATTTTCTACAATTTTGATACACCTGTGATTTCTTGAAACAAGCAGAAAAGCTTTTTTCCATGTCTCAGTGGTTTTTTTTTTTAGTGTTTTACATGCCACAATGTCATGCTTTTGGAAACATACTGTTGTTATACACATATAATTTTCCATTTATTCTGTTATTATATTGACAAGTGTGTTGTAGAATACTGTAATTCTTCATTTCTATTGGATATCAAGAACCCATTTTGATGGGTTCAGGGTCGTTCCCTTCTCCTGTGGGGTCAGTTTGGCCTCTCCTCCCGGGGCAATTGCCTGGACTCTATGAAAGGAGCGGAATCGGAGGGTGTCCATCACCAGGATCCAGTTTTCGTGTGAGATTTCTTGTTTCAATCTGGAGCTTGGTTGGGGGTGATGGTTCAGACCCCTGGGGAAACCTTTTCATCTAGTCCCATTTTGATGTAGTTGTTTTTCCTTTCTGCAGTTTTGTCTTTTGCTGTCTTGGCTCTCTCCTGGTTTACTATTGGTGAACCTTGAGGGTGCTCCTCTTGGTTGTATTCCTTTCTTTTCTTTACATATATATATATTATATTGTTTGCCGATCGAAAAGAAAAGAAAAAGAAGAAGCGAAATTCGTCGTCTCAGTTTTATGAAACCAGTGGCCATTGCTTTAGCCGATTATAATCGATGACTGATTTGGCTATAATTGTAAAGGGAGACGAAGAAAGAAGCACTAATAAAGAGAAACAAAGATCAAAAAGCTAATTCCTTTTTCGGAAAAGGGCTCCAGTCTATCAAACCCCACCCTTGGCTAGAGAGTCCTCAAAATTATTTGCTGATCTTGGCACCCAAGAGAATGAAATGGTAAAAAAGGAAGTCGAATTGTGAATTTCTTTGAAGATGTAGGAAAATCTTTATGATACTCTTAAGTCTCTTCGAAACCCAATCCTAAGAATTAGAGGAGTCTCCTTAGATTACAACTTTTACAAAGTTGAGGCGCTTGGAAAACTTTAGCCCTTGGCCTTGGATTGGTTGGAGTCACCCTACCAGCATGGTCTTTAAAAGCAAAGCTAATCTTGGATGGCCCCTGATTCTAACAAGCAACCATCAAAATTTTAATGCTAAGAGGAGGCAACCAGATTTGGGAAAGAATATATACTAAAACGAGAGGAGGATGCCACTGCTCTCCAATCTCTCAGCAAATCTCCAATGCTTACTTCTCTTAACTCTTTGGAGGACACTGGGAAGGTTTCATTGTGACACTTCTTTGGCTTATTGTTTTAAGCGGCTTTATTCTAAATTTCTTATTCTTATTCTATAATTCTTCTCAAGATTCAACTTATTTGCTCTAGGAAGTTTAATCTTAGTCTTACAGATACATGTATTATCTCTTAGAAGTCTCCTTTTGAATTCTTCCATGCAAACATAATTCATTAATTCAAAATTGGTTTATATTACTGAGCATGGATGAGATGAAATCTTCCAAGGATGTTGCCATGATTTGGAGGATAACTTGGCATTTAAATTCTTCACAGGCTGCTATTATCTTTGACATTATACTATCTATAGTAATGATCTATACACAATTTTTATGAAGTGGTGCTAAATCAAACAGCTGGTTGATCTGATCTTTTTGTTCACTTGAAATTTCCTTTGTAGATTGTCCATGCTGTTCTTAACCTAGCCAAAATGCTTGTATGCGATCTGAAGGTTTTTAGTCTTCTGAAAACAAGTTAAATGGTTGTTAGGATAAATTCATAGATTGTACGTGTCCTAACTTCTGTGTCAAATCACCCATAGGCTCGTCTGACTTGAGAACATTGAGGACAACTCACTGTTCTGATCTGCATTTAGATTAAATATGTTTTTTGTTTGATATGACAAATTAATCTGTTGCTTGATTTGTTGATCCATTAAATCTGTTTCAATGCCATTGGTCCTGGTGTTGTTCTTTCTATGCAAAGGTAATCAATTTAATTACATGCTTAGACCATCAAACGATTCATGGCAATTAGTGAACAGCAATAGATGATTATTAATCAGTTCTGGATCGACGTGCGTGGCTACAACCTCGGTTCGAAGAAGCACGATGGGAACCTTTGGCTATGCATAGACTATCGAGCCCTAAACAAGGTGACCATCAAGAAGAGGAAGACTTCTGGTGCAACAGAGGATGAAATTCCATGATTGATTTAGACATTGGAGTTTGTTTTGGCATTAGATCTGGAACCAGCGGCGGCGCCGGAACTTACATCATTCCTGCCTCACTCTGGACTTTTGGGAATGTGCCCTTTGCGATATTAGAGATAGCTCTAGCCGGAGAAAGGAATGATGGAGGAAGGGATGATTTCAGATGATAACTTGTTAAAAACAGGTCTTGTATGAGTAGAAATGAATCATCAATTTGAAAAAAAATTGACCATGGTCAAAAGAAAAAATTGAATGAATATTATACTTAATTTAACCATCTATCTTAAATTGTTTTAAGAGAGAATATATTCTATTAGCATCAGAGTATGACACTGCTGGGTTCATCTGCAAGCATGCCATCATTACCAAATTTTCAGCAAAGTTTGCTCTGAGGGCATTCATTCACCATCTCCTTCTTCATTGAAATCAAGTGCTCCAAGAGTCCAACTTCTTCCTCCTTTCTTCTCTTGTCTTTCTCCTTTTTTTCCCGTTTCACGGCAACAGAGAGAAAACCCTAATAGGGGTTTTGGCATATCCGTAACACAGGTTTTCCCGTTTCTTCTCTCTTCTTAAAAGACAATACTTATAAAAAAAAAAAAAAATTCATTAAGTATTGGTCTGTAACATGGTTTTCATACTCGAATCACATGAATCTTAGGATTTGAATCGTACTATTTGAATCGCAAATCGAATAGGATATAACCCAATTACGATTTTCACATGCGATGTGAATCGTTTTACCTGGGATTTGATTCAAATCCGAGGATTTGAATCAATCAAATCCCAGGATTTGAATCTCAAATCACAACGATTTAACAACCATGAGTTCATCTATAGAGTAGTACCATGTCCTACCTTGGGCAACATGAACTCGTCCATGAAGCTACCAACATCACAATGAATCATTATGTAAGTTGGTCAAGCAATTCTAACATAAAAGACCAATAACTACATGCTAGGAAACATGGTCAAAACTAACCAATTAAGTACGTCTTTTGATACTTGATCTCATGCAACATGATTATATGAGTTCACTTTTGTTGATATTAGGGGTTATGTTTCGTTTTGTGGAATTCATTCTTGTTTTGTAGAGTGTATGCAATGAAATATTCATTACTTGCCTTTATCAATAGATATGAATGAAATCTTTTGGATAATGGATTATTCATATATTTTTTTAGTTTATTATTATTTTTTAAAAAATCAAATTGAATCTTATGATTCAAGATTTGAATCCCGATTTGAATCAACCTAAAATGATTTTACGATTCGAATACGATTCAATAATGACTAGTACCATCCAAAAAAAGACAAGCACAATCATGACATTCTTTGAAGTCTCTACATGAATCACGAATGTAATGTTTAGATACCTACTGATTATGATCTTTCATTGTGGTTTTTGATAGCAAGTGGGCTATCTTAAATGGTTTACGAAGTTGTTGTTTTGTGCATCCGTGTCTTGTAGAATCTATTCGTGTTACTGGTTAATTGTGGACAATATGTTTACTTCTGTGTTTTCCAGCTGCTTGTTCTCTTCAAAAGGTTTTGGCTTTACTAGTACAGACTACAGACTACATGTGGTTGTTTTGTATTGTCACATCTCGATGTTTTATGGCCTATCCGTTGCCTTTTGCTAGTATGTTGTTTTCAATTTTATAAAATTTGAGAAGCTATCAGTTCATATGACTTTGAGGTACATAGTTTTATATATATACATTGTGCTCATGCTTAAATTATTTGATGCAGGGAATGCAGGGCAAGGCTTTACACCACATGTCATTACTGTAGCTGCTGGAGAAGTATGCACTTCCAGTAATCTATTAATTTTTTTAAAGTTCTTTAATTATGCTTTGATGCATGTATAAACATACAGACGTACACACATGCACATTCCTGTAATCTGATACCACTTGATAAATATAGAGTTAATTTTAAATCTTGAAATCCACTCTGGAGTTTAGAATCCCAAGATACTTGTCTTCTTACATCATGTGGATACATCATACATGACCATTGCTCATCATGGTTAATGATAACTGCATTAACTTTTTATATAAATCAACCACTACTGTAACTATTTTTTTTCTTTATTATGATTTCATTGCTCCGATAAAAATAATAATAATAATGATTTCATCGCTCTGATAAAAATAATATAACGATTTCATTGCGAATGTGGCATAATGCTTGATTGTCTACTTCATCCTTGCATTTTTGTCTTTGTTTCCCTTTTTACTTTTTTCGTTTTCAATTTCCAAATTGCTTAGAACTGCATAAGTTTGGTTACTTCGAGAAGCGGAGAACAGTATTTTAAAAGGCTTGTGTAGCTTATTCCCCGAGGCGAGGCTCGAATCCCCTAAGGATTATATGTGACTGATGTGAGTTGTGATCTACACATGAAGTGCTTACCTCACACCTTGAGGCTTGGCTTATGTGTGAGGTGCACACATCATACATTAGCCAAAAATAGAATTCTCGCAACAGAACTGTGACATCAAAACTATTTTATCCCTCTTTTTACTCTGTTTAGACTTTAGACCTTAGACTAACACTTTTTTTTTTTGATCTATCCTTAGACTAACACTTCATTTATTATGAATCTGTGATCAATGTATTTAGAGTTTTTAAAACCCATTTGAGGCTCTATTTTACTTGAGGATTTCTCTAATCGAAGATGAAAGGATATGGAGCCTTTGACTTTCAATTTATTTTTCATGATTTCTTCGCGGCTGTTTATTGGAATCGAAATCCCTGATATGAATTGACGACCGAACATCATTCTCTCGAATATGTATATGGAACTTAAAGGTAAACCGTAATCATTGTATTTTCTTGCCTCTCATAATTCTAATTTGTCCTATATGATGGTTGATACATATATATGTTGTTTTATTGAAAGATACAGTTTTTTGCATGTCTTTCAAGAGATTGTGTTGAAGTGCATGCTCGTTAATTGACCCAAAAGTTTTTGCGAACCATTCTTTCACAAGAGGTTGAGTTGAAACTGAAACCAACTCATATTAAGGAAAATCAAAGCCATAGTTGCAGGGAAGCTATGTACGGGGTGGGAAGCTTGCTTCCCTGAAAGGCTCGTTTCTCATACTTGCTTCCTAAGAAGCTCGCTTCCATCATGTCTCATTTAGTGATAAATGAGGATATGTATTTAGGATGTGATTGGATTGACCCGAGTCTAATGCCTACGGTGTAAATCTTGAGCAAGTATCATTAGATTGAACCTAAGGCATCTAGTTCTCCACAAATATCTCATGTAACTATGTAAGATAAAATCAAAAGTATGGTTGACTATCCTAATATAAGAGGAATGAGACTCATTTATCTCATTTATTGCTTCCCATTCCCTAAGGATTTTTTGAGATTCAGGGAGGAGAGAGAGAGCCTTTGGCGATTGGTCATTACAACAAAGTATGGTGCAGTGTCTTGTTGAGTCCCGCGGGGAGTTAGGCGGTTTCATTGAGTAGGCATGTGGAAGGGTATCATGGTGGTGGACCACCTAGTTGTGCCTAAGTTTAGATTCAACGTGGGTATAGGGTTGAAAAGATATTTGGTGGGTTATGAGCCTTTAAAGGACTCCTTTCAAAACATTTTTCTCTTTACTCTAGGACAAGATGTTTTAGTGGGTGATTGTTTTGAGATGAAGGATGGGAGGGTTGTGTGGTGTCCAAAGTTAAGAAGGGATCTAAATGACTGGGAAATTGAGGAGTTGGGTCTCTTATTGTTATGCCTTGGTTTTGCTCATGTGAGTCCTGATGATCGGGATTGTAAAATCTGGTCCAGGAGCAACAATGGTCGATTTTCAGTTAAATCACTATTGCTCTCAGTTGATTTAGCATCTTTTGCACCATTTCCCCATTGACAAGTGTGGAAGCCAAGCATTCCATCCAAAGTCTCCTTCTTCCTTTGGAATGCATCTTTGAATAAAATTCTTACATGTGATCACTTAAAGCATCGATGGTGAAGTTTAGCCAATCAATGTTTCTTATGCTTCCAAGCGGAATGGTGGACCACCTGTTGTTGCACTGTCCTAAGGTGGGTGTCATCTGGGGGTACTTTCTCTCCCGGTTAGGGTTGGACTAGGTCTTCCCTTCTTCCTTTCGAAACTTCTTATCCTGCTGGGCTTTGGTCAGTGCGGATGATGCTAAGAGGGCAATCTGATCGGTGTTTCCTGGAGCCATCTCATGGGCTATTTGGAAGGAGGGAAATACGAGAGTCGTTGAAATCTCCCAGTCCTCTATCTTTCTTATTCATGCTCGTAGCCGCCTACTTATTTTGGACTAGGTATCCACCCGAAATGGATTGGTGTCCTTGTTGGGATGACATATGTCATATTTCAAGACCTCATATGTGATGATGCTGTTTTTTTAGTTTACATCATTGTAAACTCTGCTCTTACTTTCTTGTATTTATTCATCTTGATTAATATATCTTTTTGATTATCGATAAAAAAAGGATTTTTTGAGTCTCATTCTAGCTTTTGCTTCGCTTATCGTTTTCGCTTCTCGCTTTGGTAATTATGATAAAAAGACAAGGTTGAATTAGCATTGAAACTCTTTTTTTTTTTTTTTTTCCGTTTATCTCTGGTAACGGGTGGTTGGATGATTGATGAAGGGATTTTGAGATGGTTTTACTCAAGGTTTTGAATATCTATATCTCAAGCTATGTCACACCTTGGAAAAAATATATATAGTGGGATAAAACATTTTGTCGGGAATATATTGCAAGTCGAGAGAAGATTTGAAAAAAATATGAAATTTTTTGGTGAAACTAAAAAATGTTAAAATAGGTAGATGTTAATACACATTTGAGAATAAAAAAAATTGAAAAACAACAATGTACATAGGAGATGCAATGTGAATGAGGGCAAATATTGCATTTACAACAATGTATGATTGACTAATATTAATATAAAATATAAATATATAACTTACATAAAATATTTTATTCATCTCCCAATCAATGATAATAATAAAAATACACAATTAGAGTACTATACATAATATATTCATGATCCAACTCACCCTAAAAACTATAATAAGAGTTACATGAAGTTAAGCTAAAAAAATGAAAATTTTGAGTTTTTCCTAATTTTCCCTCCCTAAAGTAAGAAATTTGAATTTTAAACTTAGAAATTTAATGTAAATGCATCAAATTAATGCATATGCACTAGTTTAGGATTATTGATACAATAATTATACAAAATATAATTCTAATTTGAAGAAATTTCATACCTTTTAGGGAAATTTCGTTGAAGGTACTGCAAATGGGGTGCACTTTGATTCTGAATGACAAATGTAGGTACTAAAGCGGGTGATTTCTCAAGAAAATTGAAAAATCTCTCAAACCAGTGTACAAAAACTCGGCGAGTCAACTCAAAACTTGGTCGAGTCGAGTCAACTTGCTCAAAAAACTCGATAACTCCCTTTAACCCGAGTGACTTAGTCGAGTCGGGCCGAGTTACTCGTCTCGAAAGACTCGGCCGAGTCACTCGACTCGAAAGACTCGGCTGAGTCACTCTAGGACATAGATGTCATTTTTTAAAAATCCCGTTCAACCCAAATCAAGGTCTCATTCGAGAAGAAGAAGATGATGATTCTAAGTTCTAAAATTAACAATAGCATTATAATTTCTAGAATTAGGATTGATTTTAGGCTTTTAGCATTACAATTACTTCAAGACTGTTTTAAATTTGTAGTTGAATTCTGTAAAGTAGAAATTATTTTGCAATAGAAATTTTCTATCTATTTTTGAATATATATATATATATATACACTTCCGGGTTGGTCGAGTTGAGTTTTTTTTTCAAGTTTTGCGAGTTACTTGACCCGGCTAACTTTCGAGTCGAGTTTTCGAGTTTGTGAACATGCCTGCTGCCTGCTCTTGTCATGCAGGCTCCCCAAGCTGAATAACATGGGGGCTGTTTGCCTTTGGCAAAGATGGGGAACACCTGCTCGCTATCCCCTCTCTTCCTATGGACGACAAAAAAAAAGCAGGGTGCTCCCTCTTACTCATCTATAGGGCGTATAAGACTGGATTTGCGGCAGTCAAGGTCTGTATAAGCGATCAAATTGGCGCCCTTGTACCTGTTCTAGTTCTTGCAGGGCTCCTGCTCCATCTAAGCGGGAGCAGGGTTCGCCCGGCTTAAAAATGGAAGGGCAACCGTTCAGAATGCAAGGCGTGTGTGGAAGCAAGCAGGCAGGAATGAAGGCTGCGACCTGATTGTATGGTCATGGTTAGGGCCATCAGTTAGAGTTGATTTTCAATATTGGAGATTGGCTATGAGTGTAGGATAAAACATGTTCTTCTTGGTCATCGCTAGCAGCCGCCTCATAGTAGTGATACCCGTTGGGCGCAAGGGAAGACCCCACTCTAACTCCCCTCATTGCTCTAGCCGGACCGGGAGAAACTAAACATTGGGGGTAGTGGCTCCGGACGAGGGATAAGGTGCCTCAAATCCCTTTAAAATTGCCCAAATCTCTCATCTTTGGTCGATATTTTCTCCTTTTATGGACTAAGGGATAAATATCCCTAACTAATAAAAGATATATCGGAAATATCGTGCGATATATGAGAAATATTGAGGATATTTTGTAAACAAAAAATAAATACTATCTGTGAGGGATATTTTGCACCCCTGTGATATGGAAAGATATTTAGGATATATCAGAAATATAAGGGATATTTCAAACCATGGTTGTGGTTGTTCTTATACGACCGCCACTGTTTTTATCTCTCTTAGTAGCTCTCTCTTGATTAATCGAGACATGCTTCTTGCCGTTTTTACTTTTTTGTATTAGGAGAGAGAAAAGTAGAAAGAAATAGACTGGACTCTCTTTTATTTGTTATTCTCTCCTCCCAGAAAGGACATTCTTGGAATTAAAAAAATTCCAGTATGATGCCTGTCTCACATTACACTTACAAGCAAACTTTTAAATGTGTTACATATAAGAGAAAATATGTTGCACACCTACATTTTCTTAGCACTATCTTACCTCTTCTTAGATGTTACTCCAATTTCCCCTATGATCTTCCAACAAAACGATGAAACAAGATATCATTTTGAAGAATTCAAGATTAAACAGCTAAATGGGCCTCAATCTTGAAGGAATTCAAAGATTATTTTTGCACTACTGGGGCTCTATTGGAATGTAAATCTTCTATAGCAAAAGTGGAGGCGGATGAAGCCGGAAAGCAGTAAAATCAAACTTAACTTTGATTTATGTTCTTTATGGAACCTTGGGCTGGCTGGTCTTGGAGAGATTTTTAGAAATGACAGGCAGAATGTTGTAGACTTATCGTGGATCGATCGGATGAAAAGATTCCAAGGAAGCGGAAGCAAGGGCTCTCCTAAAAAGCTTGAAGATTTTTTAGTTGCTTTAGCAGTCCTCTTGTAGTGGAAGGCGACTCAAGTAATGTCATAGCATGGGCTTTGGGCTAGGAGGGTGGTCTATGGCATCTCTCTAACACTGCCTAGTGCATAGAGTGTTAATGAATTTGAGAAGGCTTTTATATATTGTAAATACACATGCTTAGAACTTCTTATGATGTTCTAAACTCATTAGCAACACAAGGTGTTTATAGGCACTCCGGGTGCCCTTTGCATACCTTTTCTTTCCTAATATATTAAAAGTTAACTATCAAGAAAAAAAGTAGGAAAAAAAAATAGAACTACGAAATTCCAAAATTGATTTGTGACATTATAGAGGCCTAGCAATGTCTCTTACAAACCTTCAGATGGATGTGCTAGAGTCAATGAACACTTTTATGAATGAGAAACTGAAGAGATCAGCCAAGCTTCTCAGGCGAGACATAAACTGGTAGGAGACACTTGGTGTTTGAGATAGTAAATGTGAACTGTAGCTAGTTTATCAATATTAACCTGTCATTATTATCATAAAAGAGCATTGCTTGGAGACACTCGGTGTTTGAGGTTGTATAATCCACCTGGTTCACTTTCATGTATTAGTCATCATTCTCATTCCAAATTTTGGACATTGCAGTTGTATGTAGGGAAATCTATGTATATTCAAAGTTCTTTATATGACTTGTAAACAAATGATAGGTAGACAGATACTGGGAAAAAAAAAAATTATAGGTAAATAGATTAGGAACTTGAAGGACAGTTCAGAGTTTAGGAACTTGAGATAAAATGCGGAGATTCCCAATTTGCCATACTTTAATGACTTCTCTCTTAGTGGTTGCTGGTTAGCATGGAAGAAAAATCCACTTGCTTAATACAATTTTCCCTAGAGAAAGTTGTGATGCTGGACAGTCACTTCCCATTCTGTTGGTGCTCCAAACAATTTCTCTTCTCCATAATACCATATTTCCCGTGTCAATAATTTTATATCATATTTTACCGAGAAAATAAGTAATTGTAAATAATTCTTCTTGTTATGTGGATTGTATCCTTAACCGTACTCTTTATTCTTATCTTTCCTTGGGGGCGACCTGCTATATCTATGATTAGTGTGACTACTAAGTAATGTTACAAGAAGATCTAGATGGAGAAGGATGAACATAGGTGTGATAGAAATGATTGACTGATCAATGGATGTTCTTGAAAAGGGGCTACTCCTAGGGCAACTCATTCAATGGAGGAAGTAATTGAAATAACTATTGAGGACTTGGGTTACTCAAATATTAGTTCTTTAGTTTGCTTTTCGTTTGAGCACACAAGCATATTAAGACAAAATTTGTTGATAGTGATTACCCCATAATTACCAGAGCGAGAAACGAAAACGAGAAGCAAAGCGAAAATGAGAAGCGGGAACCGGGAACTGAGGCTCAAAAAAACCTGAGGAAACGGGAAGTGAGAAATGAGAGATAGGCTCCTCATTCCTATTATGTTATTATGAGTAACTGTACATTTGATTTTATCTTAAATTAGATTTTTGTGGAAAAGTAGGTGTCTTAGGTTCCAAACCGACAATACTTGCTTAGAGTCTACATCCTAGGATATAGACTGTGGTTTACCCCATCACTTCATATATACAACTCCCTTTGACTATCAAATAGGACATGATGGAAGTGAGCTTCCTAGGAAGCGAGTCCGTCTGAAGAAGCAAGTTTCTAGGAAACGATTTTGTTCAAGGAAGCTCGTTTCCTACCCTATACATAGCTTCCCTGCAACTATGGACTACACACTTTCCGATTGCCTCTTACAGAAGATGAATACTCAATGACTTGTCTTTTGCTAATGATGAACAATTTTTTGATTTAGTGGATAGATCCTTGAAGTATTGTGGTACTTGCTACTTATGTACAAGGATAAAAGAGATGTCCAAAGTAGTACTAACTATCGCGGGATAAAACTTATGAGCCATATTATGAAGTTATGAGAGAGAGTGATGAAACAAATACTAAGACAAGTAACTAGGGTTTCAAAAAATCAATTTAGATTCATGCCGAGAAGGTTTACGATGGAGGCTATCTTCTTACTTAGACAATTGATGAAAAAGTTTAGCGCAAAGAAGAAAGATCTTTAAATGATATTTATTGACTTAGAAAAAGTATATGATAGTCACTAGGAAATCAGTCTACTTGTTGCTGGGGCAGATAGGGACTCAAAGAAAATATATTGATACCATTAAAGACATAAATGAGGGTGCGATAACTATTGTGATAACAACTAGTGGCAAGACAAAAGAGTTTCCCGTGACAATAGGGTTCCATCAGGGATTAACTATGCATCCATATTTTTGGCATTAGTTATGGATGAATTGGTAGCTCATATTCAAGAGGAGGTTCCTTGGTGTATGTTATTTGCAGATGATGTGGTCTTAATGAATGAAACTAAAGAAGGGGTAAATGCAAAATTAGAATTATGGAGATACCTTGAAATCTAAGAGTTTCAAAATAAGTCGGTTCAAGACAGAATATATGCAATGCAACTTTAGTAAGAACACAAATAGGGTATAGACAGTTTTATGATATATGACCAAGTGATACTCCAAAATGATCAATTCTGATTTATTCATAATGATGAAGAGATTAAAGGGGATATTGGCTATAAATTTAGAGTTGGATGACTAAAGTGGAAAAGTGTTTTTGGAGTGCTATGTGGCTAACACATCCCAATCAAACTAAAAGAAAATTTTTAATTCAATTATGAGGTTAGTTATGCTTTATGGAGCATAATGTTAGGCTACTAAAAAGCAACCTATTAATTGAATTCCTATCACTAAGATGAGGATGTTGAGATAAATGAGTGGGGAGATGAAGAAAAATAAGATCAGAAATTGACACATTCAAGATAATCTGGGAATAACTCCAATAGGAGATAAAATAAGGGATAATCGATTGAAATGCTTTGGACACGTTCAACGTAGACTACTAACGGTTTTAATTAGAAGAAGTAAATTGGTGCAAGTTGAATGTTTTAAAAAGGGGAGGGGAAAGCCAAAAAATTTGTTGGTGGAGTTAGTAAAGAAAGATTTGACAAAACACAACTTAATTGAAGTTATGACTTAAAAGAACAGAATGACGAAACATGAATGATTCGTGTTGCCGACCCTAACTATTTGGGATAAGGCATTGATGATGATGAGTTAACTTAAGACTTAATAGATCCTCGAAATACAATATATTTAGAAATATTTGTCATTGACTATTTCAAAATTTTTTGGATTATCCTGATGGGGGCGTTGTAATATGTAGCAATAATGACATGATAGTGAGACTATCTTTCTCCCATTGACTCTTTAGCTGTGACTGTACAAACACGCTAATCTTTTACTGTGAAGTCTGTGATTGTACAAACATAGCTTAGTGTGTTGAAATAAATCATAGTTTCATCCTTATATTCTGATCACTTCATAAGGGTGGGATACTTTAATATGAGAACATTCTAATTCATTGACAACCACCTCAGAGATATGTTCTCTCGTGTTGCTGACATAGATTCAAGGGCGAAGTAAATTAAACCACTTCAACGTAGGGTAATCAACCATACCTCAACCTAATCGAAAATAGCATCTAGCAACTCTTTTCAGGTTGATTTACCTAGTTAGTTTCTATTCAGAAACTTCTGCCAATCTAGTAGATCTAAGGTATTGTAAATGTTGGTTTTGTAGTTAGCCCACGTGGAGCATAAAAGGTTGTCATGTAAGGCTATTGTAAGCAAATAGAAAATGGGTACATTAGTCAATATAAATTATATAATGGATTCTGGGTAAGGAAAGGCAATCCGTGGCCGAAAGGAATCACCAATGGGAGGGTAAGAGAACTAGAAGAGGTAAGGGAGGAGAGGCACACAGAGATGAGCTTCTAGGAGGACCTAGCCCTTTTGATGGAGTAAGAGTACACAGTAGCCGTGGGTATACTGTGTTCTGATTTCCAATTAGGGGAAGAGTGACCCTTTTAAGGCCAAGCCAAAGCCTGACCCATTGACATCCCCAGCCCTTTATAACTGTAAGGATTCCCTGTGGCTCCCTACAGTCATGTCCTGTAACCACCCTGGCAATATTTAGGTGTGCATCGGTTACAAGAGTGATTCGATGATTCTGATCTAACTGTTCCGAATTAGGTACCGATCACCACCACATGTTGACTGTATCGTAACTGTCTCCATTTTCCCCAGTCACCATTGCCATGGCGGTACTTCCTTCATGCTTCAAATTATCCAAATGGGCTGACAAGGGTGATGCCTCTCGAGAGCAGCAGGGAGTTGGTGATGTGAGTTGTGGCGACATATGAAAGGCACGTTATGCCTAAAGGACCATCCCCCCATTGATGGCATCAATCCCGATCAGCTGGACTCTGTCTTTGCCCTCCAAACCACAACACTCCGCAACCCCCCGGGTCCGGAGATCAAAGATGCCGAGAAGCCTTCCAGGATATCTCTGTCCTTTTAACTTGTAAGGAGATTGGAATCTAACTAGGAGTGATGTTGGAGCCACCTTTGAGGTGATACACCTTTTGAGTTGGGATACCTGTTCCTGTAAAGATCTCATAATGAAGAAAACAATTAATATAGTCTAGGTGTGACTTTTGAAATATGCTGGCTTTCGCTATGCCAAGGCAGTATCATGGTGTCACCCTGGGTGACATGTCAGTCTTTTTTTTTTTTTAATCGATAAACATGAAGTTTTATTAATCAAAATAGAGCTACATAAAAGAGATTACAAGGGCATAAACTCAAAACAGAAAAGGCAAAACAAAACATGAAAAAGATCCCAGATAAGTGATAAACCAAACTTAGCGAAAACTCAACCCAACCCAACACATGGCAGTCTTGAACTGGTGCCACATGTCTTGTCACAAATTCACCATCTACAGGTATATCATAGTTTCTTGAACCTGATCAAACATGATTGGTCTCACTCTACTTAACTTCTGTTACTGAGTCAGTTCTGCAGGTCTCGCATCTTTTTTTATGGGTTGGTGCAGGTCTCTGTCTTGTATTGTTTATTCCCTTATTTGGTACCCTATCTCAACATTTTACTTGCGGGTACTGGTTATGTTCTACATGTTGGAGAGTGTACTTATTTTGTGTTTATATGAAACCACTAACACATGAAAATTTCATTCAATAGGACGTGGCCCAGAAAATCATGTCATTTATGCAGCAAGGCAAGCGCGCAGTATGTATTCTCTCAGCATCTGGTTCGATTTCTCATGCTTCTCTCCGCCAGCCGGCCACATCAGGGGGCAATGTGACATATGAGGTAGAAAATCTTCTAAACCTTCCCTTTAGTTTCTGCCTTTTCTGTTCTTTTGAATTTTTAACTGGGACAACATTCATTGAAATTGGAGCCAAAATAATTTGTAATCCATTATTTCTTTTTTTCATCATCATCATCATTTCATCATCTTCTTCTTCTTAGGCTTCCATGTCCTATCTTTTATCTTCAGGATACCTCATTGCTGGTTGTCCATCGCCCCTGCTTATATTCTTGTGGCAAACTTTTATAATCATTGTACATGTTACATCCTTAGTTGCGCTATTTCTATAACAGTTTCAGTTTTGTTCAGTTCAGTCTACATCCTTAGTCGCATTAGTTCTACAACTTCTTCTCTTTTTCCCTTTTCGAAGTTGTAACTCTTACCATGTGTGAGATGGTCTGTAAAGTTAAGATGCAGTTGGAGAGAACTCGTGCATGGTATAAAGCTTAGTTTGTTGTTAAAGGGTTAATCATTAGTATGGAAATGATTATGAGAAAATTTTTGCTCTAGTCATAAAGATGACCTCTGTAAAGATTGGTTTCTTTATCTTTTCCTTTTTCCTTGATGGATGCAGAATTTGTGCTACCATCCTTGATAGGGTTCTCCATTTTTTCTCTAGAATTGTGTTGAAATATTTTGCAAAATACCACACTAAATTACAGCACTTATATATATATATATAGAGAGAGAGAGAGAGAGAGTAGTGTTCTCATCAGCTAAGCTTACTGCAGGTTGTGGTCAGCGCTCTTAATCATAACCGTTCAATGAGCATGCAACATTTCACATTAATGGAGATTTTCTTTTGGGTTTGGAATGGGGGACCGAATAGGACCGGGGGGGGGGGGGGGGGGGGGAGAGAGAGAGAGAGAATGGTTTCAGTTCAGAGGTTTCATTCCAGTTGGAAAAAGACCAGAGAGAGAAGAGGCTTTCAGGGTTTCATACGAGACTAACATGAGTCATGAGCAGGATTTTGAGTGGAAGTTCTTCCACGGAATCGACGAGAGGAGAGGGATAGGGTTTTGGCCTTTGGGAACGACAAGAGAGATGTAATTAGTTTTTAGGTCAGATACAAGTGGAATGAGTTTTGGATGGGTGAAGTCGGATGCTCATTGAATGACTGATTAAGAGCGCTAACCACAACCTGTAGTAAGCGTAGCCGATCAGAACGCTATTCTCTCTCTCTCTCTCTCTCTCTCTATATATATATATATATTGTATCACCAATAGTTACAAAAGTGCATTTTTTTTAAATCTGTCAAATTTCGACGAAAGCAGTGATTTTGTTGAGAATACTTTATATATATATATATATATATATAAAATAAAAAACATCAATTTTGACCCCCCTCCTTTTCCCCCAATTTTCCTGATCTTTTGAGGATAAAGAATCCCAAATTGAAAATTTTGATCGAAATAACGTTTTTGCAATCTCCATTGATGATCATGGATGTTTCAATGCCAAAAAAAAGAGGGGTTTTTGGTTTTGTTTTTTTTTATTACATGAATTTCTTCCCACATATCCATAGTAACAAAGTTCTCGAATAATTCACGAATTGGTCATTACTAAAAACCCAAGACTTTTTTCACATTGAGAAATTTCTATTTGACCGAAGTCGCCAACTGATAGAAGAAGGTGAAAACTCTATTCGAGTAGGTTATTTTCGGGTTTTGATTATATTCGATTGAATTGAGAGAAAAAAGATGATTTTACACTGGTTAGTATGTTGAATTTCGACCGAACTTTGAGAGAAAATATGTTTGTGCTATTTATTCGGAGCTATTTCTATATTTTTCTAAATAACTATGTTATGCAAAATAAATACACTCATATATTGCTTTTCTGATTTTATCTATTCAGATTATTATTTTTCTTGTTTCTATACATTTTTGAATTGTTTATATAATCTGATTTGCATATACAAACATGTAATCTAGATTATTCTTTTCTCTTAAATTACATAAAGCTTGCTTAAGCCTTATGTAATTTTTTTTTTCAGTTTGCAAGTTTACATAATGCTTGTTATTTTAGATATTGAGATAAATGTCTAAAATAGTAAGAGATGCTAATACATCGAAATTGGTAGATGGATTAGTTGGTATCACGTTCTTATTTTTTATAATTATTAATTTTTATTTTTTTGAATATATCCCAAACTTATCCTGAATTTACCAATTTTTTCAATTTTTTTTCGATCTTATACTCTGTCGAATAATTCCCGAATATGAACTTTGTTACTATGCACATATCTCGGTTGGATTAGATTCAATTACTGTAAATACATCAATTTGACGCATTTACACTACATGTCATGAAGAATTTTTTATTTATTAGTGGAAATTTTTAAAAGTTGGAGAAAACCCATTTTCGTTAAGCTTAATACTTAATGTTCACATCCGATTTAATTATATGTGGTACATGATTGAGACTGATCTATAGCTGGCTGGAATATTTTACTGTTACTACAATATTTTAATTGTTTTAATTTGATAATATTTAAATAATGATAAAACTAAATCATACTTAAAAATAAATATAACATAATGATATAATGTGTAAACCATTACATGTTTATTTTACACAATGATGATTATCACAATAAGTTAATGCTGAAATAATCAAACATTATTTATGTATTTTTTTAGTTTTTGTTTGTGGTAGAATCAATTTTTGTATAGGGACTCTACACTATTTACCCTAGGGTATTCCTGTCAGTACCGACAAATTCAGTACTGGAAAAGGAACAAGAACGATGAGGGTGGTCCTGTGACTATACACATCTTGGTTAATTGAGCCACGGGGACTCGGGGAGCAATCAACATTACTTGCAAGCAACATCAGCTGCTTGAGCAAGCAGATTTAGAACCTTCAGAGATGATTTTTGAACAGTGTTTTTAAGGTCCAGATAAAAGTAGGTGATGCAGATCAATTTACATGCAATATTTTCCTGAGTGTTATCAGATGGTTGTGGTATAGAAGCATGAAGCTATGACATTATGATTATCATAGTTTTAATTCTGAGGTTATTCTTTGTAAGTGGCCACGTGGACAATTTTTTTTTACAGTAGTATTACTGTTGTATGACTTGTTGACCTCCAGAAACACTTGTGTTTAGTCGAGGTGCACGTGTCATGGTGACTGCTAATGCAGTGGACTAAGCTGTGGATTGTTCAGATATTACCTTATCCTGCCTCAATTGCAGTCTTTTGCTGTATATAAGCATGAATGTTCTTAAATTCTAATTCTAACACTAGATATATGCGCTTGTCGTTATCTTTTTTTCTTCTAGGAACTTTTCCTTGCATTGATCTTTACACATTTGCACATTGATTATGCAACCATTGTTCTAGGTGATGGGATGAATTCAATTGCTACTAATTCTATTTTACTGTATCTTCCAAACTTCCTTCACCATATTGTAGGGATGATCATGCAATACAAATTACGATTTCTCATAAACTAAGCATGACATGTTGGACACTTGCCATCTAATATATCATTAATTTATTGTTATTCATTCATCCTCATTAACTCTTCCCTAGGATGAAAATTTCATATGGTACACCTTCACTGTTAGTACTTTTCCCCTTAAGTTTTATCACTTGACTTTTTTTCATCAACTCTATATCCAACTTGACGGAAGGAATCTTTATATCAATAACAAGCATCATTATTAGTAGATGAAGTAATAATGTCTTTAATCTAAAGCACAACACAAAAGGTTATCTAGGCTTTATTCCAAAAAAGAAAAAAAAGAAGCGCCATGGTGAATTAAAATCCCGAATTACTCGAGGCTAGAAAGATTCTCTAGCCTATTTGTCAATTTGCCATTTGCGTACAAGATTACTACTTTAGTCTGACTAGACCGTAGTTGCAAGGAAGCTACGAGGTGGGAAGCTCATTTCCCAGACTCGCATCCCAAGAAGCTCGCTTCCATCATGTCCTATTTAGTGGTCAAAGGGGGCTATTTACGCAATAAGTGATTGGATAGATCTGAGTCTAAAGCCCAGGTGTAGATCCTGAGCAAGTATCGTTGGATTGAAACCTAACCTAAGGCCCTTACTTCTCCACAAATATCTCATGTAAAAGGTATGGCTGACCATCCTAATATAATGGGTAAGAGGCATTTATATCTCATTCTCGCTTTCCATTTTCTAAGGATTTTTGAGCCCCGCTTCCCGCATCTCGCTTTCACCCAGCTTCTCGTTTTCGCTTCTCCGTACTGCAACACCTGATGCATCAAAATGGGGATCCATTTTCCTGTCCACCATATGTTTGGTTCATCATCAAAGCATTATCTTATAGTGCATTGTCTGATTTCAGGGACGTTTTGAGATCCTTTCACTGTCTGGATCTTTCCTACATAACATGATTGGAGGGGCATCCTCAAGAACTGGTGGACTTAGTGTATGCCTGTCCGGAACAGATGGTCGCATTGTTGGTGGTGGAGTAGCGGGCCCCTTAATGGCCGCAGGCCCAGTACAGGTACTGTTTGAAACATGTTTTGTGTTTGCTAGCAGTACACCCACTTTTCTTTCTGATATAAGACTAGTTAACATAAGACTAGTTAACAATCTCCACAGGTAATAGTTGGTTCCTTTGTGATGGACACCAAGAAGGATACTAGTGCTGGTCCAAAAGTTGATGCTACTGCCAATAAGTTACCATCACCAGTAGTTGGGGTATCAGGTTCAAGTACAGGCTTTCGCTCGGGACCGGACTCTTTTGGAAGAACCTCATTTAGGGGAAATGATGATCATCAAAGTATTGGCGAAAATCATTTCATGCTACAACCTCGGGGAATGCATGTGATGCCTTCACGGTCAACTGATTGGAGAGGTAGCCCCTATGCTAGAAGCAGTGCCAATATGGAATTCACAGGTGTGCTTCCTCCTTAAGTTGGAGAGAGAATCATGGTTGAGAATTTTTATTCATTTATTTATTATTATTTTTTTTGCACTCTCTAGTTAGCAGGATTAGTATCTGTTTTAGGCTAGGAAAGGGTGGAGATTTCATCCATGCACACCCGTGAGAATCTGTTCTAGGTTAGGAAAGGGTGGAGATTTTCATCCACGCACACCCTCACTGGATTGGATCATGGACCAAACTAGTGGTGCTATGCACATACTACCAATGGGGCAAGCATTGCTTCCTTGGTTGAGAAGATATGATTGCAATTATCTTGTCCAGCACTGACCCTATCTATCTATCTAAATTTACTTGGGCTTTGTTTTCAGGAAGAACAGATCGAGTTACAAGCCAATCTCCAGAAGATGGGTATGATGAACCTGTTCGAGATTAGACTGTTTTGGATTTTGAAAGTTGTGTCTCATTGGGGAAGGATTTGCTATGGGAAAGGCTCTTGTGAGAGCAATAGGTGTACAACTTTTTGCACCATGTTGGAGCATAACATGATCTACTCCTTTTGGTACTTGATGTTGCTTCCCTTGCTCCATAAATAGGTGGTGATGCCTCTGGATTCTGGAATCCCCTGCATCTGAGAACCCAATATGATGTAAGCGTGTGCATTTCGTTCAACCCGTAATTAAATTATATATTTTCCACTCTTTTACTTGAACCTGATGGTATTTATAATGAGTTAGCAGCATCTTCTTCCTTCATGTATGTTTTGTTGTGTAGTCAGTCATGCAAGTGGTATGCAGCGAATGCTCAGCCTAATTAGTAATGCACATTTGTCATGAAATTGATTACCAGTGGCTAATTCGTGGACCTGTAAATGCTGGGTTTAAAAATTTCGGCACCAAATGGCACAAGGAGCTGGAATAGTAATTTGCCAGGCGACGGGCAACGATGATTTATTTCTTGCAACCAACTATGCACAAAATATGTATAGTTGAGGGGTTTGGGATGAGTCAAACTTGTTAGCATATTCTAACAGTGGCCAAGAGAGAGAGCCATTGAGGCGTTACACCACCGGTGTTCCAAGAGCCGTTGAGGTGTTACCACTGGCATTACTACCTTCCCATTTTGTCTCCAACTGCAGAGGAACTCCTGGAGGAGGTTACGATGTTGAGATCTATAAAATGGGATAGATCCCCATGAGTTTCTTACTACATCTTGAAGCTCCTGTTTGAGAAACCCTCGAGTTGCGACACCCAGCCTCACGGCAAATCCTTTCTTCTATCTCGGTTTTCGTCAAAACTACAGTTAAACCACTCCTCTCTGCGTTTAATGGAAAGAGTATGTAGAAATGCAGAAATGAGTGCTAACTTCTCACGCTATGTATCTTCTTTCTTTCACTTTTAGCTGTTGGCTTTATGAAACTGATCGTGAAGTTCTCAATTCAAAGAAAGGGTAGGAGCCAAAGGAATCACAGATCAGGCTGATATTTGGGGTTTGCATTCCCCAATACAGGAATGGTACATATTAACCAACTGCACTGGGAATCCTATCAAAAGCTAATAACCATGACAAACCTTGACCTAAACTGGCCCGTCTGGTTTCTTTCGCGACTGGGTAGAGAATTTTGTATCCGGGCCCATATGAATCAAGGAAAAACAAGTTTCCCCTAAACTTTTCTAAAACCCTACCCAACCCAACCGGGCTAGGGTTTTAGTAAGTCTACTCGAAATGGAACACTTGTCCTGTGCGGTGCATGGGTGATTAGAGCTGTAAACGGAACGGATAGTGGTATATGGTATATCTGAATTCGTATCTGATTATATATATATGTCAATCACATAGTTTGGGCTCCTAGAATATTGCGCCTTTATGGCAATCTATTTGATTGTATTGAAAGGCCCAATGAATTGGGATTTCCCTATTGGGCCAGGTTATTTTGGGACAAACGGATCATTTTATCATAAAGAGGATGTGCCTCAAGAGAATGATTCGGAGTTCTTATAGAGTGGAACCATGCAGTACCTATCTGAATCCGAATAAATATCCCGTGGAAAGTGAAATATAATATCCGACCCGATTAAAATATTTGAATTCGGATAATATCCAAATTATCTGATTACTTTTAGAAAAGTTTAAAAAATATAAATTAATATTTTATCTCTATTTATATTAAAAACAACAATTTAATGTATTAAATTATGTATATATATATATATATATATATATATATATAAACTTAAAATATATTATTTATATTATATAATTGGTCGGATATTTATCGAATCGAATATACGTATCCAATTATAAATAGATAGTAAATTACTATCCTTTTTACTATCCGAATCTGCTCCGCCGGATATCTAAATTATCCAAGTAATCCGTTTACACACCTACACGTGTCTGGGTCTACCCGGTCCGGGTTAGTCATGGTCGGGCTTGGGTCAAGGTTACAACTGGTGGTGGAGCTTTAACCATCCACAGTAAGGGGCACATACACAAACATAAAGTCCTGTATATATGCGCATCACAAATGGTTTAAAATAGTGGAAAGGACACCAACCAAATGGGGGAAGGTTGATTCTCCTCATCATCTGCTATAGCCAATCAAATCATTGTCAACTAAGGAAACCCCGATTAGTCCCTTGCAATTTTCTTTCTATCTTTTATAAGCATTCACGCTAGAGCTGGAGGAGGCATGCAAAAAATAGTCTGGAATTAATAGAAGGAAACTTGTAATTCATCACTGCTAATTGGGCATCAAACTCTTCTAAATCCCAGCTAAGTTTTGCACTATCTTTTCTCTCTTTTGAGAAATATCAAGGGAAAGAGTCTCAGGGTCGATTACATTGTCTTTTTTTTCATTGAGTTCTTCATTGTAAATCAAGCTTTCTTTATTGAAGTGCCTGTATTGGCAATATAGCAACTGCACCTACTCTTCAGTCTATTCACACACACGAGAAAAAAGAAACAGAAAGGCAAGGAAAGAAGTCGGGGAAAGAGAAAAAACAAAAAAGAAAAAGAAAAAAAAGAAGAGGGAATAGATTAAATATTCCTCTTATGAAAACATGAACATGATTGAAATGAATGTATAACCAACCCAGACAAACATCTTGAATTTTAATTGAGTTTTCGCAATAAATAATTATGTTCATCTAGAACTGAATATCTCTCTCTCTCTCTCTCTCTCCATATATATATATATAAATGAATTGAGAATTTATTGAGTTCGGAAATTAACATATAAATCATTGGACATATTCGCAATGTAACCCTCAACATGGATATATGTCTTAAGTTCAATGCATTAAAAGGTACTTGTTTATACAGATAATTAAACTTCATAACATAAAGTATTATAAAAAGATATGGAATTAAATACTAAAAATAAAAATAAATTGAAGTAACCTTAGTTACATGTTGAGAGGGCTTACAAACATGGAATATATATATTTTTTTCTTACAAATATTGTTTCAATTCAGTTTTTGAGGAGAAAATTATGAGAAAAAAATGAAAAAAAATTAATAAATATGATTACAAAATAGTTTTTTTGGCAGCGTTATCATTTATAGCAATCATTAGTTATTAGTAATTAGTAATAAGACTCAAACTCTTACATGACATCACCCATTGGAAATGGACCCCACCAACTCTCATAAGAGAGACCACACCCTACCAATGGAGCAAGCAGCGGCATGATGTTTTATTCTAGTCTTTTCAATTTTACATTCAAATCCTTTCCCTAAAAATGAAAATTATTTTTTCAAAACTTTGAATGAATTAATAAAGCTAAAATTATGACTTTTGAATGTGAACACCAAAAGAAAGAAACCTGAAAATTATGACGTAATTATTTTTTCAGGATTGTCTCGAGTTCAACTCGAGAGAATCTCTCGAGTTTGAACCCCTAGAGGTCGCCACTTGTCTCCTTTGACACCCCTTAACCATGGTTAAGGTTCACCCACCCCTAGGGTTCACCCACCTATCCTTGGTTTTTTTTATATATTTATTATTATTTTTTAAATTAAAAAAAAACTGTTTTTAGAGTTTTTTTAATATTAATTTTTTTTTAAAATTTTAAAAAAAGAATCAATATTTTAGAAAAAAAACCAAGGATGGATGGGTAAACCCTAGGGGTGGGTGAACCTTACCCATGATTAAGGGTGTCAAAGGAGTCACGTGGTGACCTCTAGGGGTTCAAACTCGAGAGATTCTCTCGAGTTGAACTCAAGAGGATCCTGAGCCTTTTTTGTTTTGTTTTGTTGATAAAGGTGGATGTCTTCTCACCTAAATTATCGCCAGATGCCCAATGTTTTTAAAGGGGAAAAATATCAAATGGGGAGAAGTCAAAATCAATGGGAGAGAATGAGATGACTTCTCACCTAAATTATCGCCAGCTGCCCAATGTTTTGTGGATACCCGAGTGCGGGCAGCCACTAGAGCTAATCTTTTTTCCCCTAAAGACTCATTCTAGTCTCCCGTGCTGCATCGGAAATATCCCCACCCCATGCAACCGATATTGAGGGGAGCCGGGAATTGACCTAGACTTCGGGTTTACTGTTCGTCCTTCGGCCACTGTTACACCCCCAGGGGTTGAGTGGTGGGCTTTCAATCGCAGAGCTTAAGGACTTGAAATGGGGTCCGCGTACTAGCTACCAGAGAGGTGTGACGTAAGAGCTATGACATTCAATCTAAAGAGGAGTGAGGAACATCCGCTAGATCTGTGCTAGATTGTGTTAGATTCGGCAAAAAGGTATAATCTGGCTGGCTGAGGTTCCACATTCGCTAAGTAATGACCAAACATAGAAAGATACATTTGCAGGTGGGTACCCCACAATGGGATTTTCAGCTTCTGGCTTTGAATTTGATGCAACCTTCATTACTACTTTCTGAGACCCAAACTCAAACTCTATATCATCATCATTTTTCTCAGTCGGTGAGTCCCCTTTTTATCTTTTCTTCTCCCTTTACCCTTCTAAAATATGGGTTTTCTTTTCTTTGTTTTACTTGATTTGATTTCAGCTAGACTATTTTTGTTGTTGTTGTTTTGAATTTTGATCTTGATAGGTTGTACTGATCAATCAAGAAAAGCATCCATAGAGAGGAACAGTTTGAGTAACATGAAAGATAGTGGTGTTGGTGGTTTTGGAAGTGATTATCCAGGTGGGTTTTCATGGCCTCCAAGATCTTATACATGTAGCTTTTGTAAAAGAGAATTTAGGTCTGCTCAAGCTCTTGGGGGTCATATGAACGTTCATAGGAGAGATAGAGCCAGGTTGCGACAGTCACCTCCATGGGATGGACATTCTCTTATCCTTAACCCTAACCCTAACCCTAATCCTAATTCTACTTTCTTATCATCATCATCTCCTTCAACTAGGATCCCACCATTCACTTACACATTTCCTTCCTTGCTTTCTCCCTCTCTTACTCGTTTCTCTTCATCTTCTTTGGCTTGTCCTAGTGAAGTGAAGATACCGTGTATGGCGCGTTCTCAGCTCGATCCTTTGAGTCCGAGAGACGGAGATTTAACGAAAAAGAAGACCATGAAACTCTTATATGGGGTTGGAGAATTGGAGGGTTTTACTCAAGAAGATGAACGTAAGATTTTGAAGAAGACAGGTATAGTTAGATTGGACTTGGAGATCGGTCTGCGAAGAGATTTAAAGGAGGATTTAGATTTGGAGCTTCGACTCGGGTACTCTTAGGGGCACTCTTCACAAGTTTGTCTAAATGTCGGTAGAGGCTCTTTGGCTTCTTGCACCACTTTGTAATCCTTAAAAGCTGCATATATATTCACTATTAGGAGATGTACTTGTGAAGGTAGATAGATAGAGATGGATGTAGCTGTGCTTTGTAGGAGAGGATGCAATGTAAGATTCCATATATTGCAGCATGTATTGATGATTTCTTACACCATGAACTGGTTATTTTCACTCTTTTGACACTGTTTGAACTGATTTTTTTCTTCTATTTTTCATAGGCTATGCTGATTCAAACTGATGTTCCCTCTCATTTGAATAAAGAAGTGTTTTTTGACTGATTTTTTTTCATCTAATTTACCATGAAATGTTTTGTCTTTAACTGGTTCATCCTTATCTTTTAATTGTTTGTAATGATTTTTCTTCTTCTCTTATTTTAGCCACATGGAGTGTCTTTTTCTTTTGTTCTTCATGTTATAATTGTTGTTGGTAGTGTGGTCCTTGTTAGGTCAACTGCAACATAGCAACATAAAAAATTGTTAAGACAACATCTTGGTTAAAAAAAAGAAAAAAATGGTTTCAATGGATGGCCTCTCTTGTGATTTTTCTCAATGAACTGCAAACTCCATATTCTTGTTTGGCAGTCTCGGAAGAAGGGAATAAGAATGAAGAATAAAATAAAAATATATAAAAGGGGTGGTACCCTATATTTGCCAACCAAGGTGACTAGCAATATGCTACACATTCACCAAAATTTTCAATGTAAAAGTTTATATTATAATGTGACTCATGAGATTGCATATAATCGGTGCACAGGTGATGGTATCTTGGGAGACACTATTGCCTGTCTTGTTGTGTTGAGGGGTGCAACTAGCAAGAGTCTACACTTGCCTACTCTATTTTTTTTTTTTTAAAAAAAAGAAAGAAATGAAGTCACATAAATGAATCAGAATAGCCCATTCAGGATCTTCAAACATTACATTTAGAATATCTTATTAGAGATGATAATTATGTCAATCAACAGTGTATAATCCTAGCTCTCCACCAAAGGCCCTACACAAACAAAGGGTCTGTAGCTCATTCAGGATCTTCAAACACGATCATGCTTAGAAGAAAATTAAATTAAAAAAACCAAATGGGTTGCTCATGAACTAGCCAATTACATTTTCGCGCTTAAGTACTATTAAATGTTTCTCTCTAGACATTGTTCTAAACTCACTAAAATAACCTTTGGTGCTTAATTTTCTTCATTAATCTATCTGGTAATTAAAAAAAAAGGCAAAAAAACAGGTATGCTATAAATGATATGACTGAATTTGCATAACCTCATTATCTTTTCTTCAAAAAAAAAAAAAAAATTTATTGGAAAGTTTTATGTCATTAATAAATAAATGAATAAACCCTCAAAAGTCAGAAAGGGAATATTTAAGACATGTATTCCAGTCGTGACTATGGAGTGTATTAGGCTTGCCTTTTCAATGATTCGAGTGGGGTTTTTTTGCTAGTCTTTGGATGCCTTTCCCAATACCTGATCTTTGACATGTTCCCGACAATGTCTGGGTGACAGGGTATGAATTATGATGGCCTTTCCTTAAAAAGAAAACAGAAATTCTGGTAAGTGCAAAGCAGATGAGAAGACTGAGAGGCCATCCCTTAACTCTTTCCCAACAGAAGATCGCCAGCCCGAAGAGGGGAGAGTGCAGTAGAAGAGAGTGGGCCTAGCTAAATCCTTAAGGCTCGTTCGGTGGAATTTTTAAAGTCTAGAATTTTCATATTTTCATGCCTAATTTTACTTAATGTCTCTAGAACTATATTATACTATAAAGTGCAAAAGTTCGACAAATATGAAGCTTTCAAGTTCTTCCCAAAATTTCAGAGTTTTAAAGTTTCATCCATGTGAAACTTGTACTTAAATTGAATCCAACAAATCTGAGATACCATTGTATAAAAGAGTTAAAAACTCTCTCCCCTCTCCTCTAGACTCTTGCATCTTGCTCCAAAATATTAACGTTCCGCACTTTTAAAAGTTCCACCAAAAGAAACGGAACCTAAGAGAAGTGGGTGAACCCTATTTCTCATTTAAAGCATTTACAAGTCTCTCATTTAATGGACACCAAAATGTAATGAGTGTCGAACACAGGAGGCCAAGATCCATTGTCATCTTTCATTATAAACCCTTGGGAAGTGTGAAACCGAACAAGAATGCTGCAAGAGGAGTGCTATCCCCAACCACATTTACTCCAAAGGTTCACAGACGCAAGATTAGCCTTTTACGAGGGAGTGGTTTCATATTTTAACACATTAAAAAATTAGAAAACATAACAAATTTGACATTTGCGGCCACCAAGTTGCGTATGTGGAAGGCTTGTGCAAAAGGCGGAATGTGTATTGTGCAAATCCTCTAGAGTGATAACCGGATTAAATCCGATTATCACCGTAGAGGATTTGACTCCTTATTTTAAGGGTGAATTCTGTTGAGCTAAGTGGGCAAAAGTAGGTAAAAGTGAGAAATTCACACTTTTACTTATGTTCCGTGTACCAAAAAGACAGTTTTTCGAGAAATAAGTTTCAGTTTTCTCTCATTTACATTTTACACCTATATTCAATTCTATCAGATTGATGAAATTCTGGAAGAAAGAGACACATGAGTCTTTCTCCACTTTTTTCTCAAACCAAACACAAAAAAAATTAGAACTTCACTTTTCTTTTTTACTTTATTTTCTTTTCTCTTATTTTTTTTACTTCAATTTTGTTTTTGACACCCACTTACCCTCAACACACCCAAGGATATTAATGCCAATATGTCATAATGGGCAGTGTATTTTAGGGTTAGGGTTTTCATTTAGAGGGTTTGATCCCTAATCCTGATCATCCTGCTTAGGACTGATTAACGAACCACGCTGCTCACAGATAGGGACGGAGCCAGGATTTTCTAGCAGTGGGGGCACACAATGGTTAATTGAAAATAGGGTCTAGGGGTTCGGGGCATAGCCCCAAATTTTTTTTTGATGACTAAGTTTTTGTCAATTTCATACATATCTCACGGGTATTGTTTCTCCTTGTTTACGAGACAACTGTCTCCTTGCTCTATAGTTATGCCTTATTAAATAATTAAATAATATGACATAAAATTATTTTGTTTTCAAAAGTTTAGGAGTCAGTTGCCCCCTAGACTCATGGCTATGCTCTATTAAGTAATTAAATAATATAATATACTTTTTTTAGAGGGCAACTCCCCATGTCCATGATTATGACCAATTAAATAATTAATTAACTTGGTATAAAAGATATTTTTTTTAATGTTAAGAGTTGGGATCATAATCAATCCCGTATAAACTTGAGAGATAAGATTCACTAACCTTAGGGTTCAACAATCTAACCTTGTTTTTAAAGAAAATATATTAAAAAAATATTAACCCTCCCACTTCAATTCCTGTTCATGTGAGTGCAATCTTAAGTTCAATTTCAATTGGATAGATTTGGACTCAAAGCTCAGGGATCACAGCCCCATTCCCATGAGATCGAATCACAACCAATTGCAATTGAACTTAGGGAGAGTTCAATCGTACCCACAGGACAACACTTGTCCGTTTTAACTTCTATTAACTGTGGTTAAGATTCACTAACCCTTGGATTCAACAATATAACTTTTGTTTTTAGAAAATAAATATTAGAAAAATATTTAACTCTAGTTAAGAATTTTTAACCTTTGAGAATAATATTGTTTAAAAAACTAATGTTATATTATTGAACCCTGGTGGTTGGTAAATCTTAACCACAATTAATAGGGATTAAAAAGGACACGTGTTAGCTTGTGGGTGCGAATGAACTATCCCCGATCGAGGTCAATTGCAATTGGTTGTGATTCAATCTCCATAGCCATAGCTATATTAAAAAAAATATTCTTTATAAAATTTCAGTGGGGGCACGTGCCCCAACAGCCCCCCACCTGGCTCCTCCCCTGCTCACAGACGACTCGAACTCGGCTCGCTATATGCTAGATTAAGCTTATTTATTTAATAAACAAGTCAAGTTTGAGCTCTTTTAATTAACGAGCCGAGCCTAAACATCCCACTACTCGACTCGATTATATATATATATCTCTAGTAAAAAAGAAATCCTTTCTTCTTCTCTGGTCAACCCTCTCCAATTTGTTCATAAACATGGATTCGTTGAGCCGGAACGTACCCTCCTTGCTTCAATCAGTTATTGTTATGATTGGGAAACAGTGTGGCTCCCTAAACACCTTCCCAGTTCGGTATTTAGGGATTCCGTTGCCAACCCTATGTTGGCACCACTCGACTACACACACAAGAGCAAAGACCTATTGGTATAGCAAACGAAATCAGATTCTAACTGTAACCTCAAGAAAAGTATGAAAGTGGCTTGTTTGCTTGGTGATGCAACCGTTGGCTTGATGATTAGACGAACCCTGATCACCCCTCACTCATTGGTCGGAGGTCCAAGGGGTCCATAGAATATCAATTTGCTTCTGCTTCTTTATATATGTATATATATATTGTTCTTAGAAGAGAGAGAGAATAGAAAAAAAAGGTACGCACTCTAGAAGATTTGCTCGGGGCTATCAACTTTCACTTGGTCGCTTTCCAGCTAGTGGATCACTAAAAGCGAATAATAGGGATAAAAACCTTAGTATCCTTAATGGTGATGTTGAATCTAAATGATCTATTGCTGGATAGATACATTTGCCAGCTAATCCTCTTGATAGTACAATAGTAGAATCTAAATGTGCAAATGTCGTGGCAGGAGTAGGGTCAGTCATATCTCCGCAACCTCCGGATCTACGACTCGATCATCAATGACAGTTTCAGCTGTAAAGGCCTGCCATTGAGGTCGTGACAGAGACATAGGTATAGCCGGGCGATGTAGGGGCAGAAGAAGCCGACTTAAATATTTAAATTAAGTACAAAATATTATTTTCTTTTGAGAAATGTGAAAAATAATTGTTAAACCCTTGCACGCGTAATCTATAGGTGTCATCCTATATATGCAAGTCATTTGAAGTTGGTCTACTTTTGAAATAAAGAAAAAGAGTATTTCCAACTGTCAAATAAGGAAATATCAGGAGAAGACGCTTTATCATACCTGTTAGTAGGGTTATTTAACGAATGCAAGATTCTTGCAAACGATTGGAGCTCATCTCGTTTAAAGCTCGATCAAGTTTGTTTAATTATATTTAATAAACAAGCCAAGCTTGAACTTCATTTTGAGCTCGTTTAATTGAAGAGTCGAGCTTGAGCACCCCACAACTCAGCTCGGCTCAATATCATTCCTAATCCTGGCACCCATAAAGCAATTTAGGGTAAGGGTTTGGGCCTTTTTGCAGCACAAGGCCACTCTTGAGAGCTACAATGATCCATGGAAGTGAAAGCATTGGCGATCCACGAGAAATGTTGCGACTCCAAGCCTCCTCAGATTCAAGTCTTCAAGAATCAAGATCAATCATTCGAAAATTTTGTGGTGTTTTTTTTATAGCACCCCCCCCCCCCCAACTGATCACACACAGGCCTAGGGCTGAACTTGGGCCGGGTTTGGGCCTCACTTTTGGTGTTTTTGAGTAGGCCCGGTCTGAAGCCCAGCACATTTACAAAGGCTTTTAAGCTCGAACTCAATCGGCCCAATGTGCAGTCCTACACAACCCTCATGACACAACCATAACACCTCCACAACCCTCTAAAAAAAAGAGAGGTCGGGCTATAAGGGCACATATGTACTCTCTTATCCCACTGATGTGAGACTATGTTTATATTTTTTGATAACACACACTGTACACCACACACACGCCCCATGGTACACAACCACAACACCCACGCAATTCTCTCTAAAAAAGAGGGAGGTGGGGCTATAAATGCACACATATACTCTGTTATCCCACTGATGTGGGACTATGTTTAGTCTTTTTTTATAACACACATAATACACACTAAACACCACACACACCCAACTCCCACTCAAGCCCCATGGTACAAAGCCACAATACCCAGACAACCCTCTCAAAAGAAAAAAGAAAAAAAAAAGGGGGCGGAGGTGGGCTATAAGGCCACACATGCACTCTCTTATCCCACCTATGTAATGCGTGTGAAAGTTTCCGCACATGAATCATGACTACATGTCACTTGTGCAGTTGTGCTTTCCAACTAAAGATGCATTTAGGGGTTGCGAGCTGGTCCCAGTAAGGATATATAGCTCTCAGATGAAAATATAAGCCAGTCCAACGATCATATAGGTTCACAACACTTAAATCTAAACCTGATCAAGGTTGATCATGATTTTTTCTTACAAGGGTCCCTCTTTTCTGAGATTTAACATAACTTGGCACTTTGCAAATCTCCAGATTTTCTATCTTGTCATTTGGCAAACTATTATTTTTTACTTGATTTCAAGATCTAGATAAAACATCACGAGATTTCAAGTCTTCATATTTTGTACATATATGTAACAACAATACCTCCATTTTTTGTGAGGACTCTAGAGACTAAAGAGTACCCCATGAACACCGGGAGTAGGATAGCAAAATGGGGTACTAAAGCTATTTCATAGACAAAGATGGGACTCTAAGCTGGTTTGCCATAGTAAATAAAAGGCAGGAAGGAAGTAAAGGCTATCAATGAAGGTTATAATGAGGTCCCCACAGGTGAAAGGTGAAAGGTGAAAGCTGAGAGAAAGAGGGATAGAGAATTTGGAGAGAGGAGAGTCTGCCAAATAGCTTATTTTAGTGAAAGGAAAAGGCATGGGATAAAGGAAGCCAGTCGGCGCACATCACCATCATGCTCAAGCCCCTTCATTTACTCGTTCCTTTGTGCATTGCTTTCAACGACATGGGACCTTGAGACAACTTGATTCAAGCCCAAGCCCAAGCCCAAGCCAACTCGAGCTGGGCCAAGCTTGAGCCTAACATTTGAGCTCGAGCTTGGTTCGAATACAGTGTAATTGAATTTCTTTTACCAGCCTAGGACCACTCCATCTCAACCTAGGGTGGCGTGTCCGACTCCAACTTAACCAAAAAAAAAAATTGGGCCTTCACTTTGGCCCACCCACTGTAACTGAAATGAATCCACGGGCCTCAAAATTTAAGCCCAGTTAAAGAGCCGAAAGTCGTGTGGGTTAAAATTCTAGGTCCATGCCAAAACTATAGGCCCAAAAATGTTGCCCAATGACCAATCCGCCTGAAAAGCCCGTTAGGCAAGGTTGGCCTTTTCATAGCACTTTCTAGTACAAAATTTTGGTTGCAGATCCTAAACTTGGACTTCAATGTAAAAATAACAGGAGGTAATAGAAATAAAATTCAAAAAAAAAAAAAAGGGTAAAAATTGTGCTATGGAACCGGAGTTCCTCATACTTAACGAAACTCGCCCATCGAATGCTACATAGCCATCCTCCAACTCAGTTTTTTCAAACATGTATCAGGTGTGATACCTATTATTATAAGAGTCCAAAATTGTAATCTAGAGTTAAAACAAGAACAGTTACAATTGAAACAGAATTTTGGGTGAGCTGAAAATTTCTTATATTAAGCCATTAAAACTGTTAAACTCCAAAGATAGTTGTGTTACACCCCTCCCACGAGGTGGACCGCCGACTATAAGTTCAATATCGATAAACCAGTGATCCACACATATGGTATGGAAGGAGGTTCCACTAAAAATGAGGGTCTCATCTACACTATAAAGTGCACCAGGCTTCCTCCATTTGATTGAGGGACAGAAATCAATCACACCCATCAACTTGAAATATATATGTTCACAGAAACCGTCAGCGCTTAAAATGAAATCTGGTAGGGGATGGAGTTTTTTCATGTCAATATTTCCCGACATATTTATTTCTAGATTATTCATGATCTAGTCTTGAGCTACAATTTGGTTCAGGTCTTCATGTTTACCGCATGAATTGTAATTGTAGAGACGGATGAGTAGCTAGGTAGTTGCAGCACTCACATTGTTGTCCTTGATGCTCCTTCGCAATATTGTATCCTTTTGGAGTCTAGAAGTGTACAGACTTCCTCAAAGCGATGTTTCTTCTTTGCTCTCTTCCATCAAGAAGACCTGCAAAAGTGGGTACACCACAAGAAAAATGAAACGCTTGTGAATTTCATTTAAATAAATTCTAAGACAAAAGCCAGTTGGAGCTCACTTGCATGTCACTGAAAGAGATGAAAGTGCGATTTTGAGTCTTTTGACAAACCCCACTTGGGCTTGGGTTCTAAAAGCCCAAAGAGATAAATGGCCCATCAGAAATTACCCAGATGAAACAAGCAAATGGAATCTCCTTCTTTCTCCTTAATAAGGAAATTTAAATTCCAAAAAAAGGATCCAAAGTAGTTGAATTAGAGAACCATATCTGCCTATGAAAGCTCTTCAGAGATACTATACACGGTTCTATCATGCATGCTCATCGTCCAAGCCTACGACACCTTTTGAGTATCTCCCATCTACGTACACATACATAAGGTACTCCCAAAGTGTACTCCTAAATATACTCCCTAATCCTAACAGTTTCTAACCAACCATTAAGGGTTAGGATTTGAGTTGGTTTATTTTGTCTCTTATAATGCCACATCAGCTCTAATCCTAATCGTTTAATAATTGAGGTAAACAGTTAAGATTTCGGAGTATATTTAGGAGTACACTTTGGGAGTATCCTTAGACTAATTCAATAGTAATATCTGAAATAACTCAAAACAAAAGATTTGGAAGTCATGTGTTAATTAAAGTGGACTCTACTTTGAATTGCCTGAATAAATATTAGTCAAAATTCGCTAATTAGAAGATGTTAGACAATACAAGGTGGGATAAAAGTATTATTCAGTTTTAGTATTGGAATGTATTAGGGAATATCATATTGTAATAAAGTTAATGAGATAAATTGTATCATTATCAGTGTATCTATTCACAATTAGATAGTATCAATTAGATTTGATTTGATTATGATGTGATTACGTTTCTATGTTGAGACTCATATGATCTCTATATGATCCTCAATGAGGAGTCATTATAATCATCCAATCTATTAAGAAATCTCTATTCTATCGTAATGAAACCATTCCCCTGGCATATTATTAGAAGCTTAGCCCTACTCTTAGTCAAACTCTACTCTCACCATTCACCAACCACCTGTCCATTTTGCATTGATTAAGGCACTCTCTCACCAAAAAAGTGGACATGTGGTTGGCATAGAGTGAGAGTATGGGTTACTAAGAGTAGGGCTAGCAATATTCCTCATATTATTATTAAGGAGTTTTAAGGCTAGTGTCTTTGTGTTTTGTGTCTAAGGGTAAGGTGTCATGTCTCCCCCCATTGATCCTTCTTATTAATAAACCAATAGTTTCTTAAGAAATAAAAAGATTCATTGAGGAAGAAGGTATATTGCCTCTTCATAGTTTTCGCCTATTACATATTTTCTCCAAAAAATAAATAAAATTTTAACGGTTTAAAATGATATAAATGTAACTAAAACGCACACATACTCTAAACACACATAGCCAGACCTAAGGTAGCCGCTAGGGTGCCATAAGGGTAAGTCTAAGCAATCACTCCAAAAGGGCCTGTCTTAAGTAGGGTTAAACAGTTCAAATTGAGCATTTATAAAGCTTATCACAAGGAACTATTACGATTGTTTGCTCATTTCATCTCATCTCATCTTGGAAGGTTCCTATATCTTTTTTTTTCCGTTTTTTTTTGGACGCGGGGGCATCCGGGCCTCTTAGAGCACCCGACTAAGTCCCAGGCACATGCAAAGCCCTCTCTCCACACCCACCTAGAAAGTCAGGATAATTCCGGAGGGTGGCCAACAAGGGGAGGGAATTGAACTCAGAACCTCCGCTTCCTGAGGCGTGGTCCTGGCCATAAGCCCAACCCCCGTGGCTTTATATCTTTGCCCGAGACTTATTCATGACTTATAAGGAACTGTTTGTGATCTACTTGCTTTTAGCATTTGGCTGTTTGACAATAGCTATGTTGAAGGACTTTGCTACCGAGATCCCATGCTCTTAGAGCATGGTCTCGGTGGTCACCCTAATGGGTCTTAGAAGCTTTATACTTAAAGTTGCTTTTGTGAAAAGTTTACTAGGTCTCTTAGACCTGTAGACATTTATACATATGAAGAGAGAGATAGAGAGGTGCCAAAATGGCAACGGCGTTAAGATACCTAGATGAAAGCTACAAGAGCTCAAATGAGAGACAAATCAAAGCAATAATAGATTAAAAATGTATGGTAGTACGGATGAATCCACTACATAGCCGGCTAAGAGAATAACTCTCAAAGCAAAACGTCAAAACTGTGTCCCCCTCCTCAGCTTCACTACAATCAATGGCAATGCCAATGTCCTTTACTTGTCTCTTTTCTCACACCCTCTTCACCTTTTCTCCATATAAAAGAAATTCCTCTCTTATCCTCACCTTCCATCACCATATATATTCCATAGCTTCTAGGAGGCCTTAGAATCAAATTGCAGAAACACTAACACAGATGAAATCCAGCCAGTACAAAGACTCTAAGACAACAAGTGAAGAAAATAATGAACAAGAACCAGTCAAGGATGATTTGGGCATGGGCCGTTCTTATGAATGTGTGTTCTGTAAGCGAGGATTCACCACAGCACAGGCCTTGGGTGGTCACATGAACATCCATAGGAGAGATAGACCCAGAATCAGCAGGCAGCCTACTACAATTGCTTCTGTTTCGAACAAACCCGACAAGGAATATGCGTGCACTGGGTTTTTTCCGCCAGTTTCAAGCTACCCACCACTTAATTCTCCAGCCCCGGAGGCACAAATGAATTATCACATGTATCTTCCACCATCCACCTCTAGCACTGCACATCCACACACATACCATGCCGATGATTCGCAAATTCAAAAACAACGGTTCTTGGGACTCTTTGGAGAGAATAGGAGCACAAGCTTGAGCCTGCAAATTGGTCCCACATGTATAGAGGATAGGGAAAAAGAAGATGAATTGGATTTGGAGCTTCGACTTGGTCATGATCTGTAGTGCACTGTTACATCTATATATTTACCCATATACACTGCTATTGATATATTGAACAGCTAAGTATTCTTTTATCAACTTTGATATTTCTGAAGGGGATAGTGTTCCATTCGTATCTATAGAGACTTCTTAGGCCGTCTGCAGCAGATCTTCATGGCAGGCATAGAAGGAGAAGAAAGAAATGATCTTTGATCAGGATTTCGAAGAGGGAAAGGAGGATATCGGCGATATAGTACTAATACCTTGTTACAGATTTCTAAGATAACTTGTATAGATATTTAACCCTTAACCTGGTTAGATATCATAAGACAAGTTCTTTTTCTATTTTCTCTACAGGTATGTATTTTCTACTTGGATGCAAGCTGTGGGTGTGATTATAAATGAGAAACGGTTGGTTAAAAGACAAAAGCGATCCATTCGCTATGCTACGATGAACTTATCTAGCATTATTGATCCATTCGATATGCTACGATAAACTTATCTAGCATTACATTGTCGAAGTTGAAATACCCCTTATGATCGAAACCTAGATCTCAATATAAGAGCCTTATCCCATTTGTTGTTCTTATTATCTCAATTATGTTGCCTTTGAATTATATTGTTCATGTAAGAACCAGGTTATAATGTCTTAGCACTCTTCCAGTTTGTCCAAGCCTTGGACAGCTAGCTTGTGCATGGATTATCATGGCATTATTTGTACAGTTGGTAGATTAATATAACCCTAGCTACTTAGCAAGATATGTGGAACTTAGGAAAAATAGATTTATCTGTTGAACATATGGCATCTTATCTTTTTTAGATTTCTCCCTACATTGTCATGCAAGGTAGATTATAAATTATTAAGTGCTACATATTTTTCTGTTCCTAGGCGGCAGCCATGTTAGCTATTCTAAAAACATGGTGAAAGGAAACCAATTAAAATTCACCTTCAAAGCCTCAATTTATCGAAGAACAAAGCACGCTTCACATGGACAAGGGTTGCAAGGCTTCAATACAAAATAACCTGGTTCTCTTGCTTGCTTGTTCATACGCATCGAAGCATGTCATATGTACTGTGATTTCACCTTTTAAATATCCATTTGAATTCGGTACCCCCACACACCCACCCCCCCAAAAAAGAACAATTGAAGCATAAGGTGGAGCCAGCAACCACTGGTAGCATAGCACCATCTAATGCAGGAATTGGTTATGGAGTTTGAGACCACATTTCAGTTGGTAGAATACCTAATGAATTGAATTAATATATGCATAATACAATGCCCGGTTGCATATGGGATTTAGGATCATTAATTCATCTTGACTAAGAGTGGATTGAGTCTTCCCTTCTTTCTTTCAGAACTTTTAATATTGTTGGCCTCAAGTGAGTGTAGATACTTCTCAGGAAACGATGTGGGCAGTTCTATGAGGGGCTATCTTGTGGATGCTTTGAAAAGAGAGAAACTTGAGAATGTTTGGGGACTCATCCTCTTCCTTTCCTTGTATTTGCTCGGGTATTATTCTCCAATTCTTAGAATAGTGTTTGATCCATCATGGAGACATGGTGATAACGCATATCGCCTCTAAATAAGATGTTTGGAAGAGCTTCTTAGGTGAGATTGGTCCTCATTCTCATATGGTTTATAAATCTTTTTTTAGTTGCTTGTACTTGGCTTACTTATATATATATATATAGTCATGAGTCTAGGGATCCTCCCTATTCTTACTCTCTATTTCTACACCCTATCTAACCCTTGTTTAAAGAAAATCAATGGGTTTAATATAGCTCATGGGGTAACCTTTATAAAATTAAATAATTCCATAAATGCCCCATTCAAAAAATAAAAAATTCCTTAAAATACTATCTAATCCAATTCTCCTTCTCCCTCTCTCTCTCTCTCTCTCTCATCCTCATCTCTCTTTCTCCATTGTAGATATTTTTAAGATCTGAAAATCTTAACTAAAATCGCCCCAAGACATACCCAAATCCGATCCTAAAAGAAAGTTATATATATATTTTTTAACACCAAAGAACGCCTAATCCAGTAAAACCAAAGTTCACCCCAAAAAAAAGGTACAACCAAAGCCTACCCAACTCAGACAATTGACCGCTTCCTTCCTGTTTCTCCCTGAAGAAACATAGGGACGAACAACATGGAACAAAAGGACTAAACTAAATCTTCCGCTTGCTAACCACAAGTCTCCCGTCCAAAATGAGATAAACTGAAATATTTCCTCCAGCCATAACATGTTTTTGTGCTTCTTAGTTTAATAAAGGTCTCTAGTGCTCTATTTTCTCATTTAGCATCTTAAAGGAAGATTGATTGCACATCATTAAGGATCCACGATCAACAAACTTCACATTGTTGTTACTATTGAGATCCCCAACTGCCATCCATGTTTCCTAACAAATTGTCGTAGAGATGGGAGGATCTATTGTTGTCGTGGAGAAGAGATGTGCCTACAACATTGGGAGGAAGAGAGACGAGGATGAGAGAGAGAGAGAGAGAGAGAGAATAGGGTTAGATCGTGTTTTAGGTTTTTTTTTAAAAAAAAAAAAGAATTTGACAATTAAGGAATTATTTAATTTTGTAAAGGATGCCATATCAGTAGCATCTAATGCCATTGATTTTCTTTAAATAAGGGCTTAGATAGGGTGTAGAAATAGGGAGCATCCCTAGACTGATTGATATATATATATATATTTATGCAAAATTCCTTAATTTTCACAACTAATTTTTGAAGAGAGGAACTTGTTATATGTGTATGTAGTGTGTGTATTCAATGGATGAAATTGGTATGTTTTAATTTCTAATTATTGATTCTGAATCTAGTTAGATTATTTCAAGAATTAAGGTTTCAAACCAAATGTTGTTTAAAGAAAATTAAATGACTTGAAATAGATTCAAGAAACGAAATGAAGGCTCGGTCATGCATGTAAAGAAACTAATTTATTGCATACTTGGATGGATTACAATGACCCTGTTGAAGGTTTAAAGATAGTAATCCAAGATTGTGATTATGATTGTGGTAAGATATAATTATGACACAGTGTATCTCATCATACATTTATTTTCTAATGCTCTCCATCAAACACATTAGGATTGAAAATCTTCAGAGATTTGCTGCAACTCGAGTACTCCCTTTGTTGATGAATAGCTAGAATATTCAACCGTGCTGGGTGGTCACTCCTAGTTTGTGAAGTCTATCTTTTGTCGCATCCTACTCAATTTTCAGTCCGTTAGAGTATGTGGCCCACTAGATCAGGCTTTTATGATCTTCTCCCAAAAGCACACAAAGTGTGATTCGGCAATTTAAAAAAAAAAACTCGTTGGAGAGATCTTCAATAGATAAAAAAGGGGGGAGACCGTAAAGCGTAAGTATGAAACTTGAGGGTTGTAGAGGTATGGAAGAAGACATGATTATTGTTTTTTAAAAAAAACTTCACACCTGGCGGGCGGTGGTGACACTACCCTCCGGAAAGAGAAAACAAGAGCTAAGGGGTCATCAAATGATCGTTGGCTCTAATACCATGAAAAGAAATTGATTTATTGAATAGATTGTAATGACCATATAGAGCTCCTAACTTAGAAAGATAATCTTAAACATAATCCTAATCTATAATCCAGGATTGTGATTGCGATTAGATACATTTATGATACAATGTATCTCATCTTACATTTATTTCCCTAACAAAGCAAACCCTAAAATACCCTCGTACATAATATGTCTAATCACAATATTGGACGATGATTCCAATGTCAATTCAAATAGTTTAACCCTTTTAACCTCTTGTTTACGTGTCAGTGATAACTTGATTAGCCTCTCTTAATACATGTTTCCATTGTTCACATTGCTTGGTGCAAATGCATCTCAATGCTTGGTGCAAATGCATCTCGTGTTCCTACCGCAAAATTTCATTAGTCTACTCCAATATTTCACCTTTTACCCAGTGTAAAATCTCCTAAATCTACATTAGGAAATTCCATTGCTCATTGGTTCTATGCTAGTTAATTAAGGAACTGTTATTTTATACGTAGAAGTTATGTAAAAGTATTATCTTTAGGTGTTTCTTTGGACACGGATAATCAAAAGACATGGTAAATCCCTTTGATTATTTGTTAATGGGTAGGGCATTGTCATTCTCAGGGGAGTAAGGAGATCAAAGTTTTTGGTGCTGCCTACATCCTAAGAGTCAAAAATGGCGGCGCCACTTCACCGTCTTTCAATCTTATGTCGTAAAGGATGTGACCTATGTTAGGTCCTTAAGAGACCACAGCTTTCGGTGCTCTATGATTCACCTCCGAATGCTGAGTAGGTAGTTCATTTTTTGATACTTCTCTTCATAGTAAGCTAATGTGGGGCACTGGAGCAATAGGTCAAATTAATATATAAAAGAAGTGTTGTTAACTATAGGATTTCTTATTCGATTAGGAAAATGTTGGTTTTTCTAGTTCCTTCTCTTTGATAAGAATATGGAATTGAAATGATATATTTTCCTCTTCAGTTTGCTGTGAAATGAGAAAGACAGATATTGTAGCAAGAGATGTGGTATGACGCCATAATGGTAACTCGAAATGACATTCATATTAAGGAATTGAAAGTGAAGCTATCTGATTTTGATATGAAAGACCTAATTGGAAGACCCAGGTGAAAGCATTGGCAATCAGGTTTGAAAAAAAAAAAAGATCCAGCTCCAATACTGTAGACTAGCAGCGTGTCATCAGGCTAACGTGGTAGCAATTTCAGCGGCTGCTGGGAGAAAGTGGACAAATTGCTAAGATGCAAAAAAGCATCCATATGATTCCATTCTTTCTGCTCATTGTTTCTGCTAACTTGCCTTCCATGTGGCTACACACCCTCAACATTCCGTTGCTGCAATGGCTTCAGGCAAACCAAGTAGATGGTCTAGAAGTGTAGAAATTAATCACTTTGTAACAATTTTTAGAAAAATATGGAGAAAAGAGATCCAAATGGGATGGTCATGCTCAAATTAAGTTAATTTTTGGCTTAGAAAACTTTGGGTCCATATTGAGTTTCACATATGGACCATATGTGAAACAACCAGATAAACAGATTAATATCAAACCTTGGTAACTAGACAGCAGAGAGAACGAGAAAAGGATCTGCAGCGAGAGCGTCGATTTTAAATATATCTTAGGATCGGGAGAAGCACAGAAGGAGAGCGAGAGCGAGGTTTGAGAGGGGGAGCGGAATATTGCAAGGTTTTGGACCTTTGATTACAGTGGTATTTACCTAGCTCTTCATATATTTGTATATTCCCTCAAATCAGATAACTTTTTTTCCCTTCAAATATTTTGGGTGCATCGTTCTCACACTTGATACATGAAATATGGGTCCCAGCAGGTAGCAAACAATGAATCGGCCAGGAAAGGACTGAGTTCAGCCCAGCCCAGCCCAGGCTTGGGTTGGGGCAAACAAAGCCCAGAACTGGGCTTGAATAACTAAACCTAATTGTGGCCCAATTAGTCAGGCTCTCAAACATCTAAGACCCAAGACTGGCCCAAGGTAGATATTTAGTAGGCTCGGTCGTCAGAGAAGATCTAGACTATGTTCAAGATCATTAAGGCATTAACTGCAAGCTAGCCTTATATATCGTAAACACCTGGTTTTGGATCAGGCCAATTTAGCCAATGCCTATACAGTACTTATGTTTCTAAATATGGTGACAATTAATCCCTTAAAATTTAATTATCTGGATAAGAAATGAGGGGAAAAAAAACCAGAAGCTTTATCTTAAGTAGATTATCTTTGCTGCCAAACTCCGCTTTGTAGTCGTCCATTTATTTCGGGCGTGCCATGACTTAGGTAAGGATAAATGTTAGGACTATAGTAATAGGCGTGCCTTGACTTTGTTTAGGACTAAGGATAAATGTTAGGACTATAGTAATCTACGCTCGTTAGTTCTTTCCTTTTTTTTCTTTCTTTCTCGTTGTTCACTTTCCGTGAACATTCTTGCTTGTGTACATCTTATCTTTTAAAGAATCGGTGTTTACCGATTTTAAAAAAAAAAGACATTAGCGGCCGCATCATTTAATCCTTGCCATATGCTAAGCAACTCACTTTTCATGGAAGGTCTAGTGTGAATGTACACCCCTTTAACCGGCTATAATTTGACTAGTAAGAAGGTAGAACATGGGTAGGGACCCCTCCACGATCCTTTGTTAACCTCTGCCATCTGGTACATCACATGGATAACCATATATCTGTTAGACATGCCTGGTACAATATTGACATTGCCAGCCCAACTATCTCCAAGTTCCTAGACATTGTTAATTTGCCATCCCTGATCATTTGGTGAGTGGCTAGAGAATCTCAAACATCCTTTTGTGACCTACTTTCACAGTTCTGTCTTTACTTTGAATTTTTATGAGCACCTTACACTAAATAAAGGATTCTATGTTGACAAGGCTCTCTCAAGAAACCCTCAGTTTTCCTTTGCTTGTTTGGCGATCGAGAAAGTGAGGGAAACTTGGTGTGTAAGAAAACACACTTTTATTTTATTATTGCACTTTTTTAATAGTAACAAATTTTCTCCCTAAAACTTCTTCCTTATTTTTTGTTTTTTTTTTAATGAGGAACCCAAGCCCATCCTTCAGGTAGACCAGGTAAACTCGGGCGCATGTAAGACCCCGCAACCCACCGGTAAGCCTAAGGCTCATGAGAACCATGAAACCTTGTACAGGTGATCCCAAGGGGATGGCAAGAGTCGAACTAAGGACATCCGCTTCTTGAGGCGTGGTCCTTTGCCAACTGAGCTACCCTTGATGATTATTTTCAAAGAAAAAGAAAAGAAAATTTTGGTTTCTTTTCTCTTTTCCTTCTTTTATTTTCTTTTCTTTCATCAACTTTCTTTTCAAATGAAAAAGGGTAGGAACACACCCTTGTGAATTCTAAGCATTCTTGTAAAAGAGAAGTACTACAAGTAAGGTTTGAGAGCAATGAGGGATCACGTTAACCCTAATACAAAAAACAAAGAATGATTTAACAGATACGCCTCATTTTGGGAAGTTTTAGCACATAGGATTCTGATGCTAAATGGTGAAATTCGTCGAATCAAATAAATATTATTTGTCGTCTCCTACGTGGGGTGCGATCAATTGCGTACATGGCCTACTCTCGTAGCACAATCGATGACCATACACGAACCACGTACGATGGGGTGGAATAATTTCTCAAAGGATTTGATGTTCATGAACCTTGTTACTTAGCTTTATCACTAAAGCAGTCTCAAATATCTCTATAACAGTGTACCTGATGAGACCTTACTTTCCATCCCAACCACTAGTAGTTACCAAAATTTAATATGTAATGTGGTAAAAAAGAAGCTCTCTTTAGTCTAAGATACATCCCCCCTTGCAATTGAGTCAAATGAGGAAAAGAACTATACAATATTCTTCTCTTCTACCCCCACTCCCACAACACATTGTAATTGGCTTGTTAATGTTATTTAAATCATTTTGATCCACACTTAAGAATATTTTAATCTCCGGCTGAATATAATGCGATTATTACAGGATAATGTGATTAACGAACCCATCGCTTAATGCTGGGACATTCCTAGCCGAAGCCGAAGACATCGCTTAATGCTCGGACATTCCTAGCCATCCAAGGGATATATAATTTACAAACTCTGCTTTGATTTGAACGATTGGGTTTGCATCAGATAATGGGCATTTTAGCACTTTAATGAAGTTTTGCCATTTCACCATGTCTAAGCAAAGACTCGCTGGCATCGTATACAAAGCATGTTTGTGAAAAACTCCTATGGAATTCATAAGGAGGTCTTTTCTAAAAAAATTAATTTACAATGATGTCCTAGCGATCGTATAAAATATCTGTGCCAACCAAATCCCCAAAATCATTCTCAACAAAGTACTCATGAGGCGTGCTATCCTATTTTGATATATTCCTTACTCTCAATCAAAAACCATCACCTATTAAAACAAGGACAAATGTTGGTTTTTGGTTGAAAATAAGGACATGTGTTGGTTTTTAGCTAAAAGTAAGGACAAATGTTGGTTTCTGATTGCGAGTATGGAATAAGGAATACCTAGATTTGGACTGGCATGGCTCAAGTACCCATTTGCACGCGAGACGTGCTAGCCCTATTCTTGCATTTCCTACTCTCACCAAGATTAAGACTGGTGTTAGTTTTTGGCCGAAAGGAAATACATGTTGATTTGTGGCTGAGAGAGTAGCGAGGGAATGCCTCATAGCTAGCTAGTAGTAGGTCTAGCACGAATATTTGATAATTAAACAAGGGAAAGAAGATGAAAGCTTGGCATATTCAGCTCCAACACAAGATCCTGTGTTGCACCAAATGGAGGTGGAAAAGGGAACATTAACTTTGAAGAGAAAGAAAGAATAATCTGACAAGCCATTTTGGTAAATGATCTGAAAAGACATGCAATGTTAGAGATGGCTGGCTAATACCTAAGGGGGCCCAGTCCTTAGACAGAAGTGCTCCATTTTTCAGACATATGGAGCTTTACCGACCAGTCGTGTGTTTGTTTGGTGCCGCCTGCTAGGCTGAGATGAACAGAATGGCTAATTTTTCAAAAGAAAAATCTACGTAGATTTGAAAGTTTTTTTCGGCGGCTCGAATGCGAATATGATGATCATTCGTTGTTTGTGGTTAGTCCAATGTCTACCCAACTGATCAAGTTTCTAGAATCCAAAGTTTATGATATATAACTTCTTCAAATTTTACGATGGCTATGTCCAAAGGCCCAAATTCTTCTCTATTTCGTCCATTTGATGATGACATTCACACGCCTGGGGGTTTGTCCCAGTGGTAGTGCATCTCCCATTGGGGAGGAGTGACTTGTGTTCGAGTCCGGTGTGGTCCTTGGGCGCCCACTCTTGAGTTCTAACCCCCTTATCCTGACATAGATACATAGATAGAGACATAGATAGATGCTAGGAAGCAAGGATACGGATATGGGATACGATACGATACGGATATGACGATACGATAAAACCTAAAAAATTAGGATACGGGTACGGTCATGATATGTTTATAATTTTTTTTAAAAATAATAATAATACTATATTTTGTATTATAATTACAAAATAACCATTGGTCCAGTTCTGTTTATATATAAAAAAGACCATGTCCATGCAAAAACAAAGAAATAGGGACATCTCATCATCCAGTAAGCAAAAAAGAAAGTCATCCTATTATCCACTAAGCAAAATATAAAGAATACCATGTCCATGCAAAAACAAAAGAGATAGGGTCACACCCCTGGGTCTCAAAAAAAAAAAAATCTCAAAAATTTTTTTTCTGTATCCCAGTGGTATCCCGGACGTATCCATGCCGTATCGGAGCTGTATCCGAAATAAAAAAAAAATTTGTTTTTAATTAACAGGATACGTTTCAGCTGTATCCCATATATATCCTACCGTATCGGAGGCGTATCCGTATCCGATACATATCGGATACTGGTACGAAGCCTTATTTGGTGTATCCGTGCTTCCTAGGATAGATGGGTAAATGATATAGTTGCCTACCCAAAAAAAAATAAAAAATGACATATCTATTGGGGTGAAGGTAGTGATGTCAGCTAATAGTACATGTATCTACTGCAAGACTGAATGGAGTACGCTAGCTGACGTTGCCACCTTTATTTATTTATTTAGTGATTGTAAGGATTTAACGGTGAAAATAGACATGTGGTTGGTTCAGGATGAAAGTAGGAATACCCTGAAAAGATTGGTCATACATTCAACAAAGGTGGACCCCACATTTTTAAGACACACAGATGACCCCCACCTTTTTTATGACACATAGGAGCAACAACGAGTGTTGTTGCCCATCCAAACTCACCCATCTACCACAGAATAAGGTGGCCATGTCAACTAATATATAGTACTTGTATCTAACAATCATACAAGACTGAATGCAATACACAAGTTGATGTGGCCACCTTCTCTGCATTTGGAGGAAGTAAATCAGCTGTGTTCTTTGTTGGTTAATTAGTTCAATTAGCTTGCACACGAAGACCTCAAAATTTCTTAATCAACTTCGGCTAAGAGGAACGACAAGTACTTCTTGAAGATAGTTGGAGCTTCTTGTTTGTGCAAGGGATTAAGGCAACTCTATCCCTGGGATTCAACCTAGCCAAGAATCGATTCGTTCCTCTACAAATCTGCACTATCTGGTAGGAATTGTATTTAAACCTCCTTTTAGGATGCCCACAATTCTTATTCCAGTTAAGGTCTGAGTTATCCTGGTTACACAGATTGTATAAACTAGATTAGGCTATCACAAGTGATTGCCAAACAGAATTACTCTTTAGGAGCAATTCTGACACAGTTTCAGAATTGGATTTGTATGGATTTCGTAAACCAGATTCTGAGAATTCTGGAATCAAATCCGAAATGACACATTGTTTGGAAACAGATTGTCTACGGGCTCTGTTTGGTAACAGTGCCCAGAGGTCAGTGTATTACTACATTGGCCGAGTTCTCCTTCTGTTCTCTGTTCTGGTAAATCTGGATAGTGCCCTGTTTGGTAACAGAGCAATCTCACTTGACCAGACTATTAGTCAGATCACTTCTCTGTTTGGAGACAGAAAATCAACTGATCTAAGCGGACTAGTTGATTACATGATCTGGCTTACTGGGTTGAGTCGTCTTCAACCTTAAGATGAGCTTCAGATCTCCAATAGAGTTCTTGAGCTTTCTTCTCTGGTCCGGGCTCTCTCTTTCTGGGCTCAATCTCGCAGAGGTCTGATACGATTTTCAACTTCTGTGTAAAATTCTCATCTTCATCATCACCTTATATAGGTGAGGGCTAGGCCTTGGGAGCCATTTGGGCTTCCTAACCGACCCACTCACTGAGTCTCTTGGGTTTCCCCAACTGACCCATTCAATAGCCCATCAAGTTCAATGAACCTGGATACACACTCATAATCCGTAACGGATCACGGAATCCGAACCACCATCTCAATCCGATCAGATCTACACCGTTGATCTGACTTCTATTCTTAAAAAGAATAGGCGACTCAAACGACTCGCGAAGTGCAAAGTGCGCCTCATAGCGCCTATTGCCCTTGCACGTGCGCGTATCACGCTCGGTGCGATGCACATCGCTAGTGCACCCATACTTGATGTATGAGCACACACAAGAGAACAATCTCTAAGGAGAGTGGATTACTAATTAAGAGGTTTAAAGTCTCATTAATATCCGATGTGGGACTAATAAAAGTCACAACATTTTTCTTTTGAAAACATAGTTTTTCTCCCCAAAACCACTAGTGTAAGAATACCATTTTAAATCTAACCAAATGGTTTTCTTCCAAATCATTAAAACCCAACTTTTATTTTATTAAAACCAATTAAAAATTCTGTTTTAATAAATCAAAATCAACATTCTTTTCTTTCCTGTGGCTATGAGTATTAGAAGGCTAGGATCAACTGATCATCTGTATGGATTTAACTGTTGTAACTACCCGTTGGAGAGATCCTAGCCTTCAAAAATTCTGGCCACAGGGAAGAACACAAACAATATGGTTCTACATTTGGACAATAGTGCCCAAATTCTTCTATATTTCATCCATTTGTTGACGAATCATTATTACAAATCTCTCGAAAAATACTTAATTTCTCTCAAGAAAAACATATAAAGTTTAAAATTTTGTTTTATCGCGGTGTTTTAAAATTTTCACGAGAAATACAATTTTTTCTTTTTATCATGTTAATGTTATGAGATTTAGTTGATATTTTAAAAATATCGTGGGAAATACTTAATATTGTTGTATTAATTTTTGTCATTTTAATTATATTTTCAATCATTGTTGATATTTAGGTGAGAAATAACTGGGAAAAAAACTTAAGATTTAAAAATCTTCCAAAAAAATTGCAGTCGATAAAAACCTGAAAACGAGATTTATAACATTGTGATGAATAAAGATGACCCATCTATGGTGGAAAAGGTGGCCATGTCAGCTAAGAGTACCTATATTTACTGTCATACAAAGACCAAATGCAGTACACTAGCTGACATGGCCACCTACTCCGCCGCATTTGGGCAATAGCACAGTAAGAAGCTAACGATTTTTTACCAATTTGTTTTTCATTGCAAGAATCTCACTTTAAAATTATGGGATTTAGTAGTCCACTTTATAACATATATATATAAATAAAGAGAGAAGAAAAATTAGTTTCTATGACAGTAGTTACACTGCATTCTCCTCCATAAAGTAAATTTTCAGTATGATGGCTGCTATAGTCTGATGACATTGAGATCTCCAGCAAAGGCCAAAGTCAAATACAAGGGATGAAATTCCACTCTCCCAGCCTATGAAAAAGCTAACAGAGATAATAAAGGGATTAGTTGGGCACATGCTTGCACTTGTTTCTCAATTGCATTTCATCTTTGACTTTAAAGTGTTTCTCAATTGGATTTCATCTTTGATTTCCTTTGAATCTATGGGCTTCCTAGCTCCGCATGAAAAGAGATGTGGAGCTTCCCAAAGCACACCTTGGGGCATTTTGGGATATATACATAGGAAAATGGGCAATGTTAGCATCACTTTCTTTTAAACTCACTTTCCTTGTGGAGAAGACATGTTATTGTCTTCCATTAAGAGAATGACACTTGTTTTCCATTAACACTCTCCAATCAAAAGGAGAGTGAGTCTTCAAAGAAAGTGATGCTAGCATTATCCAAAATAGGCAATGCTTAAGATACCAGCGGTTCCGTTATCTAACCAAATGGTTAGTCCTCATTGGTTCACGCCCCACTTTTAAACCTTTTTCAACTGTGGTTAAGATTCACTCACCCGTAGTGTTAAGCAATCCAACCTTGGTTTTTAACAGAAAAAAAAAAAACTAAATCTTAAAGTTTAATTTTGTTAAGCTTAATCATGGTTAAAGGGGTATTAAAAGAGACACGAGGACATGGGGTAAGATAAGCAACGGACCCACCCTAATCACTGCTCATATACATATAGATGGTGGACATTTTCGCCAATAAATGATTGTTTATTTTCCAAAACGCCCCAATCATCCTCAATTTTGGGAGACGCCAGCAAAGCCCTCCATTAAACTCCTTATGCCTCTATTTCACTATAGGATAATGATAATTAAGGAGCCTCAAAACCCTAACCTTTGCTCATACGTGCTTAACAATGTGCTGTGTCATCCTTTTTTAAAACTTAGAAATAGTATATTAATCCTATAAGTTAATGGTGACACATGGAAACAAAGGCACATGCATAGTAATGGTTAGGTTTTGAGGGCTCCTTACCATTATTCTCTCACTAAAAATGCACAATTAGAAATAGGAAAAAAAAAGGTAGTTTATATAGGTGACCATTATCAGGTAGATTGAAACCTATATAAGCTTTTGGTAAAGGAAAGATGATATTGAAAGACTACTCAAAGTATTTGGGAGTCTTGTGATTACTGGTCTCAAGTGAATCTTACTATTTAGTTGACCCAATTAACAATAGTCATCTATCTTCCCCAGTTATGAGATGATCGGCTATGGATGTTATTCGGTTTGAGTCAACATAGGAGATGATTTCACTTTTCCCTGGGTGTGCATTGTGGGGGGGGGGGTACTACTACTGCCACCCTATTTCCAGATAAAAATGGGATTTAAAATATCCTACAAATTTGTTTAAAACATTAATCCTTACTCTCAAGAAACCATTCAAAAGTTGAACATTTTGTGGAGGAGCTGTCTACTACAATTGAACAAAACCATAAATTACAAGCAATACTCAATATGACAATCAATCCCTCGAACTTAAAAAGTGACTCAAAAACTCTATAATAGATACTTTTAACTCCAATAATTTTACGGGCCGGTCATATGGGCTTTATATATAGCCAACATTAAGGGTGTAATCAAGCTGAGCTGAGTCGAGCTCGAGCTCGAGCTCAACTTGAATTTTTTCAAGCCAGGATCGAGCTCAAAAAGTTAGGCTTGAAGCTCAATTGATCACATAGATTCAAGCTTAAAAAATATTTTTATCAATAATAATATCATTAGTATTGTAAGTAATATTTATTATTAATATATATTATAATACTGAAGCCGAATCAAATGGGTTCTAGCTTGAGCTTGAACACAAATTTAAGCTCGCAAAAAAAAACTCAGCTCGATCGAGATCTTGGCTTGATCGAGTTGAGCCAAGCCAATGAGCCAACTTGGCCTCGATACACCTCTAGCCAACATCAAGGATGTCATTCATGAGTTTTCATCAATCCTGATAAACTTTATCCGATGAGAACGTAATTATGTCATGAATCAATTCGCTAATAAGGCTTGAGTAAAGATACATAGTCCTATATTGTTATTAGTGGATCTTGTGGAGTTGGGAGATTATATGTGTTATTGTGAAATTCAATTGATTAGTATGGAATTATCTTTTCGGATTAGTAGTTGAGGAAATTCTGGTTCACTACAAAAATCAAGGTGAACCCGCCGGTAAAGGATATAACGGTGGTTGAGTAAACCGTCGTCGATTATCTTGTAGGGAAATCCTGTAGCGGCGAATATTAATGGCAATTAAATCTAACCGCCATTATACATAAATAATTGACAACGGGTTTCTACCGCCGTCGTTAACTTTTTAATATGATTATTAAAATGTTCTATTACGTCGTATATAACCGTCGTAACTTAACCGCTGTTAGTTATTACATCTATGATGGCAGGTTCTACCGCCGTTATATATATAATATTTCACGGCGAGTTCAAACCGCCTTCAGTTAAAATTTATTTCAGGGCGTTTCATCCCGACGTCATATATTGAATAAATATAATGGCGGTTACAAACCGCTGTCGTTAAGTTATGAATAATAAAATTAATATTTTTAATAACGGCGGCTAGAACCTCCGCTACTAGTTAAAACATTAAAAAAAAAGATATTTTTTTTCAAAAATTTTGTTTTTTTTTCCTGTATTATTTGTACTTGTCAGTAATATAAAAATCAATAAACGCTTATACAAATAATTTTGTACATGTAAGCCATATATAATTTCAACTAAAAATATAAATCTCATATAATCAAAATACATGTCCCAAACCTGTAATAATAAAACTATATATACATGTCAATAAAAAGTGTCATAATAAAATTATATATACATGCCCATAAAAAGTGTCATAAAAGTGCACATAGTGAAAAGCGAAAAAAGTCCTAAGCTAGTCGCTTAGCTCCCTCCTGGCAGTGCTCCAAAACCCGACAAATGTGTGTTGTCGGTTCTCTCCTACAAAAAACAATAATATATAATTTATTATTAGAATATCGAAATGATAAAATTTAATAATGTAATAATTAATTAATATACAAAGAAACAAACTCATCTAAGAATATTAATAGTTTTCGGTAATAGTTAGGCCTAAACCTATAAACCCGCACCAAATCCAAACTAGGAGTCGGATTTCAATGTTGTTTCTTCTAACGCATGTATTTCGATCCAACCAAAGTGTGAGAATTTGATTCGATGGAATCCGAGGTCGTTTGCCCGATATGGGCACCGAGAGGCCCGTAATCCAAACTTTGAATTATCATTTGGCTTAAACCTACAAACCTGCATCAAATCCAAACCGGGGGTTAGATTTCGATTTTGTTTCTTCTAACGCGTGTATTTCGACCCAACCAAAGTGTGAGAATTTGTTTCAATAAAATCCGAGGTCATTTGCCCGGTTTGGGTACCAAGAGGGCTAAAGTCCAAACTTTGAAGTATCGTTTGGCCTAAACTTATAAACCTGCACCAAATCCAAACCACGGGTCGGATATCGATGCCGTTTCTTCTAACGCATGTATTTCGACCCAACCAAAGTGTTGGAATTGGTTTCGATAGAATCCGAGATCGTTTGCCCGATTTAGGCACCGAAAAAGCCGAATTCCAACTTCTTAAATATACTCTGGCTCAACCTACAACATTGCACCAAATCTTAACCGGGGCTCGAATTTTGATTCTGTTTCTTCTAACGTGTGTATTTCAATATATCCTAAATATTGGAATTGATTTCGATGGAATCCGAGGTTGTTTGGCCGATTTGGGCACTGAGAATGCCGAATTCCAACTTCTTAAGTATATTTTGGCCTAAAACTACAACATTCCACAAAATCCAAACCGGGGGTCAGATTTCGATGTCGTTTATTCTAACGCGTGTATTTCAATATATCTTAAGTGTTGGAATTGGTTTTGAAGGAATCCGAGGTCGTTTGCTTGATTTGGGCACCGAGAGACCTCCATGTTTTTCGAGTATACTTTGGTCTAAACCTACAACCTTCCACCAAATCTAAACTGAGGGCCGGATTTCGATGCGGTTTCTTCTAATACGTGTATTTCAATATATCGTAAGTGTTGGAATTGGTTTCGAGAGAATCCGAAGTCGTTTGCCTGATTTGGGCACCAATAGGCGGCCCGAAATCTATGTTTTTCGAGTATACCAAATCCAAACCAGGGGTCAGATATTGATACCATTTCTTCTAACGTATGTATTTCAATATATCCGATGTGTTGGAATTGATTTCAAGGGAATCCGAAACCGTTTGCCCGATTTGGGCACCGAGAATGCCGAATTCTAACTTCTTAATGTTAGAGGATAGAATGGTTGCAACTATTCAAACTCCTCATAGATAGGGATAAACGACATCTATTTGAATTTGTAACAACTTCAACCTTATCATTAGGATAAGAATCATCTGTAATCCTCATGTGAATTCTATATATACTTAACGAGATAAGGTATTCAAATCCTTCACCATTTCAAACTCTTACATGGTATCGAAGATCAACAACTGGTTTTTGTGTATATCTCGATCCTAATCTAATCTCATGGGGAAGCAAGAAACAACCCACTGTCTCTCGATCTATTGCAGAAGCCGAATACCAAGCTCTAGTTGTTACGTGTGCAGACACAATGTGGATTCGGTATCTGCTAAGGGATATTGGCTTACCTCTTCTTACACCTACTCGTATTTTATGCGACAATGTGAGTGCTAGCTACATGGCTGCCAACCCCGTATTCCATGCACGTACCAAGCATATTGAGATAGACTACCATTTTATTCGGGAAAAAGTAGTTCAAGGTGATTTACACATTAATTTTGTCTCAACAAAGGATCAAATGGCAGAAGTCTTCACAAAGGCTCTTCCGGGTCCTCCGTTTCAATACTTAAGGTCCAAGTTGCTGCCTTACCAGTCATCCCCTTGTGGGGGAATGTTAGAGGATAGAACGGTTGCAATTATTCAAACTCCCCATAGATAAGGATAAACATCTATTTGAATTTGTAACAACTTCAACCTTATCATTAAGATAAGAATCATCTGTAATCCTCATGTAAACTCTATATATATGCAAATACTTAACAAGAGAAGGTATTCAAATCATTCACCATTTCAAACTCTTACACTTAATTATACTTTGGCCTAAACCTACAACCTTCCACCAAATCCAAACCGGGGGTCGGTTTCGATGCAATTTCTTCTAACACGTGTATTTCAATAAATCCTAAGTGTTGAAATTGATTTCGAGGGAATCCGAGGTCGTTTGCCCAATTTGGGCACCGAGATGCCCGAAATTCATGTTTTTTTTGTATACTTTGGCATAAACCTACAACATTTCACTAAATCAAAATTGGAGGTCGGATTTCGATGTCATTTCTTCTGACGCGTGTATTTCAATATATCTTAAGTGTTGAAATTGGTTTCGAGGGATCCGAGATCGTTTGTCTAATTTGGGCACCGAGAAGGCCAAATTCCAACTTCTTAAGTATACTTTGACCTAAACTTACATCATTCCACCAAATCAAAACCGGGGGTCAGATTTCGGTGTCGTTTTTTCTAACGCGTGTATTTCAATATATCGTAAGTGTTGGAATTTGTTTCGAGGGAATCCGAGGTCGTTTGCCCGATTTGGACACCGAGAATGCCAAATTCCAACTTTTTAAGTATACTTTGACCTAAACCTACAACCTTTCACCAAATCCAAACTGGAGGTCGGATTTTGATGTCATTTCTTCTAACACGTGTATTTTAATATATCATAAGTATTGAAATTGGTTTCGAGGGAATCCTCTTATGTTTGCAAATGGATATCCTAGGTAGGTTAACTATTTTCCATCAAAGATATGTTCCTATAAGACTTCCATTTATAGCGTTGTGGGATTGGAGATTGAATCACATCCAATTGCGATTGAACTTTGGGTGAGTTAGATTGCACCCACAAACCAACACGTGTCCCTTTTAACCCTTATTAACTTTGTTTAAGATTTATTAACCCTTAGGATTAATAATATATTACCTTTCAAAAAAAAAAGATTAATAATATAATGTTGATTTTCAGAAAATTACATTAAAAAATATTTAACCCTGGTTAAAAAATCTTAACCAGTATAATTTAACCCTGGTTAAAAAATTTTAACCAGTAAGGTTAATATTTTTTAATATATATATTTGTTAAATTAAAGTTATATTTTAACCAGATTGAACTCCTAGACTGTATTGATTTGCTGAAATCTTCAAACAATGTTCAACTAGAGTTCATACCTAGAGATCAGAATGGTCATGAGTTGGCCATGGCCTCGTATAGAAACAGGAAAATTCTATTTGATAGAAGAATTATTGGTGAGCAAAGATCAAATTTTTGATCGGCCAAACCAATCTGTACAAGTAATATGATGTTTTTGTTTGAGTTCAATAAAGTGGATTACATTGAAGAGCAAAAAAAAAAAAAAAAAAACCTCTAAGGTTAGAGAATCTTAACTGCAGTTAGTTAATAAGGGTTAAAGGGGCATGTGTTGACCTTTGGGTGTGATTGAACTCTCCCCAAGTTCAATCGCAGTTGGCTGTGATTGGATCTTGTTGGCAGCTGATTGCATAGTCGGACGTCATATACGCAAGATTTAATAGAAATGTCGAACTTTGCTGCACATACCAATCAATCTGGACCGTTAGATGCTATTTCGGTCAACATTCCCATATCACGAACTTTTAAAATCCTAAAGCAGTCGCCTGTAGTGAATAGTTCTCCTTTAGTTCTCTGTCTGTGACGCGGCACCTAAAAGAGAAGCTAACGTCAGGGATGAAATAAAACCACTGAAGCTCTAATAAAACGCGCGCTCAATGCACGTAACAAACTAATTCACTTGGTATTTGGTAACGCTAAATAGGTAGAGTTTATTTAATCCGTTTGATTGTACTTCCATTTTCAGTTGAAGAGTACTAGCCCAATCTCATTCACTCCAACTTTTACCATAGAAGCAAGTTGTGCCTAACATGTGAAGATGTTTTATTATTTTAACATTTTAAAAAGTAAAACTTAGATAATGTTTGCCATTTGTGATGCTCAGTTGCATTTTGGGAAGTTTTGCTATGGAGTCAAATCCGGTACAGTGATAATTGGATTTAGCAAATCCGGTTATCACCCTTTGAGGTTGCCATGTGTCTTCTTTGATACCCTTTAACTGTGCGTAAGGTTCACCCACCCTTAGGGTTCATCCACCTATTTTTTCTTTTTAATATTAATTTTTTTAAAAAAAATTAAAAAAACTATTTTGTGAGTTTCAGTTTTTTAATTTAAAAAAAATAATTAATATTTTTAAAAAAAACACACACAAAAATAGGTAGGTGAACCCAATGGGTGGGTGAACCTTACCCACGGTTAAGTGGTGTCAAAGGAGACACATAGTGACCTCTAGGGGTGATAATCGAATTTGCCAAATCCAGTAATCACTGGAGATGATTTGGCTCCTTTGCTATTGGGGCTAGCAAAATCTTTTTCTGTTCTCGGTTTCTAAAAATAAAAATTTTAAATTTTTACACAATACAAATAAACATGTTTATGTTTTTGTTTTTGTTTTTAAAAATTAGTAACAAAATTTTTGAAAATAAGGTAACATAAATTTTCAGTTACCTTTACTTTTTAAAACAAAAATAGAAAATTTGGACCTACCACCACTACCGCTACCACCATCCACTACGATACCACAATACCACCCACCACCACTAGAAATACCACCACCACCACTAGAAATACCACCACCCCCACCACCATCACCACTACCCACTACGCACCTCCACAACACCACCACCACTACACCAATACCCACCACCCACCAATACCACTACACCACTACCACCACCACCACCACCACCACACACACACCATGACCACCTTACTACACCCACCACCATCACCCATTATTACCATCATCATGAATTGAAATTATTTAAATATATTTACCAAATGTGTTTTTTTGTTTTCCTTTTTTTTTTTTAATACAAGTAGCAATTAGTAATGTCAAACGTGTTTCATACTTACAAAGAAATTGAAAACAGAAAATTAAAGAAGTGTATCCAAACACCCCTTAGTCTTTAGATTGTTAAGTTAAGATTAATTGAATGTCTACATCTTTTTGAATAAAAAGTTTTACCTCTAAAGAAAAAAATAGTTCTTATCTCCTTATTGCTTTTGAGGTAAAACATTACTTTAAAAAAATCTAGACATCCGACCAACCATTAAATTAATAATTTAAAGTTTGGTTGCAAAAAAAAAAGAAGTAAAATTCAACTTAGCTCAATTTTTAAATAAACTCTACTTATTTAGAATAATGTTACCAATCACCACCTTAATCTTTACTTGATATTTTTTAAATGAGCAGTGATTAGCGTCCGCTAATGAAGTTATTGTTGTGTCCTTGTGTTCCTTTTAACCCTCATTTATTCCTTATTAAGCTTAATTAAATTAAAGTTTAAGATTTTTGTTTTTTAAAATCCCAAGGTTGGATTGCCTAACCTTTAAGAGTGAGTGAATCTTAAACACAGTTGATGAATGTTAAACAATGAAAATTGGACCAATGAGAACCGGCTATTTCATTACATAACGGCAACCACAGTTAAGTTCAGGATTTTTCTTTTGAAATGAGAGCGTTTAGCAGATCCCTGGTCCATTACTAAAATTACCGTCGTGTGTTCTTATTCTTTTAACCCAGTTAAAATTAAAATTTTTGATTCTTTGTTTTTTAACAGAAATAATGAAATAATAATTAATGTATATATATATATATATATATATATATATATATAGAATCTTCATTCATTTGCAAACGTAATGACCAGTATTCATCAGGTTACCAAGAGGTCGTTTACTCGCATTTGATTCGCGTGCCCTAAAATTCTACACAAAAAACTATATATTTAGGTCTGACAAGGATCTAAGAGGAAAGAACGTCTAGGTTCTCTTCATGTAAGAAGTGGTCCCACTCCTTCATTGCATTTTTCTCTCATTCTCTCTCTACCTATCTTCCATTTAAGCGCGCGCTCTCTCTCTCAAACATCGGCGAGGAGTGAGGAGTGAGGAGTGAGGACATACAAAAAGAAAACCCCTCTGAGAGAGAGACTTTTTTTTTCCTTTTTCCATTTTCTTCTCTCTACTCAGTCTCGACATTAGTTTGAAATTTGAACCACAAACAGAGAAACATAAAGGAAAAGAAAATGAGAGAATCCGAGAATTTTCTGCCATGAGTTGCTGTAGAAAACCGGGAATCAAAACCGCTTTTCCACTCCTCCACTTGCAGTTTTTCAGCGGTTTTCACGGCGCGAGATGGCAGGTTTTGTGTCCTGAAAACCGGGTTCTTAGGTGGCTTTCCCGAGAGTGGCTTTTTGGATTTTGTTATTGGGTTTGGTTTTCTTTGATGGACGAAGAGGAAGGGTGGTGTTCTTGTTGTTTTCACATTAATGGACGGTGGATGGTTTTGGTGTTGTGAAAAGTTGAAGATTGGATTTTGTGGGTGGTGATAAAATGGCTGAGAATCTTAACATCAATCAGTTTTTTGAAGGAGTTTAGAGCTGGGCATGTGAAGAAGGAAAGATCAAAGGCTGTTTTGTTTGAAATATGGGATTTTAATTGCCGTGCGAGGTGTGTCATTTAGGTACTGCTACTTCCCCTTGCATTTCTAATCTCTGGTTTCTTAAAGGTGGATATTGGTGGGGTTTTATTTTTGTTGTTTTGATTTATTGTATATGTTGAGTTGAAGAAATTTCATGTTCTTCCATTTCTATTGTTATACACAAACACATAAAATAATAAATAAATTAAATTGAGTAAGAACAAAAGATGGAAAAGCAGAAGAGTTCGTTCTGAGAATAAAAGAAAATGGAAATTTGGAGGTTTTAGATTGATGGGTGTGTTAGATCTTGAATTCTGGCAAATGGGTTTCTTTAATTTTGAATGGATTTTGAGTTTTTGTTCAACATTTTCTGTACAGAGTTGGAGGAAATTTCTTTGTTTAATTAATATTAACATACATTAGGGTTTTGACAGATTCAAACTTTGTTCGTAAATGGATTGAAGAACCAGTCCTCGAATGCAATGTTAAAAGCATTAGCTCCTGGGCTGTTGATTTCATCTCTCCTCCTATCTGTTTCCGCCATTGACAATGGATACCCGCGCTGTAATTGCGACGACGAGGGCTTCTGGAGCGTTGAGAGCATTCTAGAGTGCCAGAGAGTGAGCGATTTCTTGATCGCAGTAGCCTACTTTTCGATTCCAATTGAGCTCCTTTACTTTGTTAGCTGTTCCAACCTACCTTTCAAATGGGTCCTCTTTGAGTTCATTGCCTTCATAGTCCTCTGCGGGCTGACCCATTTGCTAATGGGGTGGACTTATGGCCCACACCCATTCCAGCTGATGCTGGCCCTCACCATTTTCAAATTTCTCACTGCTCTGGTCTCCTGTGCAACTGCCATAACCCTTGTAACTCTCATCCCTCTGCTACTCAAAGTAAAGGTGAGAGAGCTCTTCTTGAAGAAGAAGGCTCGGGAGCTCAACCGAGAGGTTGGGATGATGAAGAAACAGAAGGAAGCAAGCTGGCATGTTCGGATGCTCACCCACGAGATTCGGAAGTCGCTTGATAGGCACACTATCTTGTACACCACTCTGGTTGCGCTGTCCAAGACTTTGGACCTTCAGAACTGCGCGGTTTGGATGCCTAGCGAGAATAAAATAGAGATGAATCTGACCCACGAGTTGAAAGAGAGGCGTTCTTCGAATTTGTTCCATTCTATCCCGATTAATGACCCAGATGTATTAGAGATAAAGGAGAGCAAGGGAGTGAAGATCTTGAGGCAAGACTCCGAACTTGGGGCTGCCAGCAGTGGAGAATCTGGTGTTCCTGGTGCTGTTGCTGCAATTCGGATGCCAATGCTTAGTGCTTCAAATTTCAAAGGGGGGACACCAGAGCTGAGGCAGACATGTTATGCTATACTGGTTTTGGTTCTTCCAATGGCAAATGCTAGAGTTTGGAGCGACCCGGAACTTGAGATAGTCGAGGTGGTTGCTGATCAGGTTGCTGTTGCTCTCTCCCATGCTGCAGTTCTGGAAGAATCTCAGCTCATGAGAGAAAAATTGGTGGAGCAGAATCGGGCTTTGCAACAGGCTAAGAAGAACGCAATGATGGCTAGCCAGGCGAGGAACTCGTTTCAGAAGGTAATGAGTGACGGGATGAGGAAACCAATGCATTCGATCTCGGGGCTGCTTTCAATAATACAAGATGAGAATATGAGCAGCGAACAGCGCATCATTGTTGACGCGATGGTGAAGACCAGTAGTGTTCTCTCAACCTTGATAAATGATGTGATGGAGATTTCAACAAAGGATAATGGAAGGTTTCGGTTAGAAATGAGATCTTTCCGGCTACATTCCATGATCAAGGAAGCGGCTTGCCTTGCCAAGTGCCTGTGTGTTTATAGGGGTATGGGTTTTGCAATTGAGGTTGAGAAGTCGATTCCTGATAATGTGGTGGGTGACGATAGAAGAATTTTTCAGGTGATATTGCATATGATTGGGAATTTGTTGAATGGTTGTAGTGGAGGAGGGTCTGTAACATTCCGGGTTGTCTCAGAGAGTGGAAGTGAGGGTAGGAATGATCAAAGATGGGCAATCTTGAGACCAAACTTGTCCGATGGGTATGCATTTATCAAATTTGAAATTGGGATTCACAATGTTGGTTCTCAATCAGAGGGCTCGATATCGACACTACAGCTTGCTAGTAGAAGTCACAACAGTGAAGGAACTGACAAAAGCCTAAGCTTTAACATGTGCAAAAAGCTCGTGCAGGTAATAATACTGATTCTTGTTTATAATTTGTTCTCTATTTGATTGAAGATTTGGCGTAGATGACTGCTTAAATTGTGATAGAAATTTATGAAGCTATGCATATTGCCAATTTTGCTCTTCACTCAAAAATGACCTAATAATTAGAAAATAATTGATAACACGTCTCTAATCATTTAAATTGGTTAGATCTAGAGCTTTCTTTTTTGAAACATTGTAATTGCATATTTGGTATTCCAGTCTCTTTCAGTACACAACCATGGATTACCTCTTTCAAGTATTGTGGATAGAAACTATTCCTATGGCCCAACATATTAAAGCCATGTTTGTGAAAATATAAAAATGTTAGTCATTAACACCCAAGCTATATTCCTCAAAGGAATTCGTATAACGGAAATGACCAAATTTTCTTCATTTACGTGTTTCGTTGCAGAAATAAATCCTAAGTTGACAAATTCTTGCCAGATATAATAGTTATCTTGCTTGGTGTATCGAATCAACATTGAGTGGAATAGAACCATAAGGATTATGTATATTTTTTTGCACTTTCAAAAGCAGTGAGAATTCCCTTTGTTAATTGAAAATCATAGGTGGCGTTTTGGCTGGATTTTATTAGCCAAAATCAATTGTGATAAGAATTGATTGTGTAGAAATTAATTGTCAAATTTACAAATAATAGTGTTTGACTCAACTTTGTATTCCCCAAACACTATTATTTGACAATTAATTTCCACACAATCAATTCTTATCACAATTGATTTTGTCTAATAAAATCCGATCCAAATGCCCCAATAACAAGGAACCAGTTGCTTATGATTGCTTAGTTGAAAAAGGTGACTTGTCTTCTAGAACAGAAACAAAAGGACCCAGCCAGAGAGCATAGAATTTCATTAGTGATGGATGTTAATGATATTTGTTAATTCGTAATTTTTTATAATCATTTTAACAGCTTCATAATGTTCATATTATTACCCTTAATCTTGTAATTAATCTGCAGATGATGCAAGGTAAGATCTGGGTACTCCCGAACTCTCAGGGTGTCCCACAAAGCATGACGCTTGTTCTCAGGTTTCAACTCCGACCATCTATTGGAAGAGGCATCTTTGAACCCGGAGGATCATCAGAGCACCCACATTCCAACTCTCTGTTCAGAGGCCTCCAAGTTATATTAGCTAATGATGATGACATGAACAGGACTGTGACGAGGAAGCTGCTTGAGAAGCTGGGTTGCCAAGTTTCTGCAGTTTCGTCTGGATTTGAATGCCTAAATGCTTTGGGCCTTAGTGGAACTTCTTTTCAAATAATTCTTTTGGACCTCCACATGGCGGAGATGGATGGATTTGAAGTTGCAATGCAGATCCGGAAGTTTCGAAGCGGCGGTTGGCCATTAATCATAGCCCTGACAGCAAGTGCAGATGAAGATGTATGGGAAAGATGCCTGCAGATGGGAATAAATGGACTCCTTCGAAAACCGATTCTGTTACAAGGAATTGCTGATGAGTTCCGAAGAGTCCTGCAACAGGCAAGCAAAGATGTGTGAAACTATAGACTGTAAATTACATACAAGCATCATAGCGAAGATTCTTCCAAACGTTTTAAGAGGGTATTGATCTAATGAACAACACCAGTGTTGGGTTCCCCCTCCATGTTCGGGCATAGAGATATTACTTACACACTCAAAATGGTATACCAAAATTAGCTCTCTTTTCTTGCTTCTGTGATTAATCTTTCTTATAAATTGGTAGGTAGATTAAAATATACTCAGGTAAATCAAAATTATAAAAAAAAATAACTTTCTAGTAAAAGAGAATGCAGGATACACTGTATAACTTTAATTACAGACTTGTGATCTAATGGCGTAGAGCATTTGAGACATCTACTGTACAAATACTCTCAAGTAGAGCTGCGAATTTGCGCTTGTTAGTTCAGTCTGCTTATGTGGAGCATGAATGGTTTATAGATAATACTGTATACATTTTTATTGAAGCATTGAAGTGCTCCTTTGTTTACGGGTATTTCAAGCTTTCACTAATACTAGCTCTATTTTTTTACCTCTACATGGCTTGGTTGTATTGTGTTGAGGGAAACCAAAATTTTCTCTAGTACAGCAGAAATAATAATTATTTTTTTGGTCAGAGCAGTAAATAAATTCAATAGGTGGAGAAATTAACCCCCTAGGGAGGAAATGTTATCTGGCTCCTCAAATCACTTTGGCCCCAACAAAAATAGCTCTTATTATATCTGCAAAAATATTCTCTTAATGAGTAAGGAATCAGTTTTTTTTTTTTTTAAAGGAAAAAAAAGGTAGAAATAATATTGTATGAATACCTAAATAGTTGGTATATTTAGACAAACAATACAATTTAAATATATAATTTTTTATCTAAGGGCAAACTCTATAAGAGAAAAGTTTGTCTTTTGGTAGAAGACTGTTTCCATATATTTTGGTGAAGATGCTTATCATCCTTGGACTGTCCCTTGGCTGGATCATAAACCAAAAAATATGTGGGAGTTGCTAACGTTTTTTAGGTTACTCGGTAATCTTCGCCAAGATAATTTTACCTTTATATTAATTATCAAACTTACTAAACTTAATGCTATGTTTGGTTGCCAAGAAAATTGATGAAAACATGGAAAAGAAAAAAAAAATTTGGATTTTTAATAAAATTTTTAATTGTGTATTATTTAATTTTTTTTCCCCATGTTTTTACTTATTTTCTCGACAACCAAACATAGGGTAAGAGTAGTTTAGTCTTTAAACGAAAAAAGTATAATTTGACCTTTTTTTTTTTTGGGCCTAATAAAAAAAGTTAGTAAAGGTTATCAAGTTCACTATGCTTAAGAATCACCGGCATTCAACCATTTTCGCCTAGTTTTTATTAACAAGCGGCTAGTCTGCTCGCTCGAGACTACGCCTAGCATTTCACCATATTTTTATATATTAATTTATTTGTAATTAGAGCATGTGCCTATCTGGGGGAGGGTCATGGTTGGTATGGGTGAGTGAAGTTGTTACTGGTTGTTTTTAAATCCATGCATAAAAGTAGTACGTAATATATACTGTATTTCTTAATTTCAACAGGCCATGATCCGCTCCTTAATCTTTATCCCCACCTGCACTTCATTGGGTGTGTGTTGGAATTTCGAGACCCCAAAAAAAAAAAAAAAAAAGATACCCACAAGGCTTTGACTGCATACTTGGATGAAAGACTGCACCATTATTCTTTCTCTAGTGTTCTTATTCCGCCCATCACTTTAGCAGTCAATTCTACCATATTTTGTCATTTGTATTAGGTGCCATGTCAAGATACAATGGTAGGTGACGACCTATGGTACATCATAGTCAATGGACCCACTAAGTCATTCACGTGGACGGATTCAAGTGGTGGATGGGCGACATATCCAATGAATCAGGCCATGGGTTTTCGATATTAACCTTGTAACCAAGGGCTAAGAGTTTAATTAACTTGAAGTAGAAGTTTCCTGGACAAAAGAAAATGATAACTAGGGCCCATTAAGGATGATGGACGTCAGGTATATCATATACTTCACCATACTTTATTTCCTAGGGATTTGGATGTTTTCTAGTGAGGTAGAGTGTTGTGCCAAGGGCTCTGTATGCGTGAAGAATAAAATATAGTACAACAGGTATTTCAAGACATGGGGTTACTTGAAGAGAGTCTAAAGAGTCTTTTAGACATTAAACTAAAGCAAGTTGAATGGACTATGAACTAAGCATTCATACCTCAATCCCAAATGGGATTTGATTTGTTTTGGAGTGTTATGATGGTACGGCTGTATTCGAGCCGGGCTTGGCCAAGCCCGGCTTGGCTTGAATGGATTAGATTGAGGCCCAAAGCCTGGCTCGGCCAGAAATAGAGCTTGAAAGTGCGGTCCGAAGCTTGGCCCGAATTAAAAATTGTGGCTCGAAGCTCGGCTCGGTCCGAATTGATTCAAGCTCGAACCGAGCTTGGCTTGGTTCGGCTCGAGCTCGGCTTGAATCATTTTTTTTATAAATATATTATTTATATATATAATAATGATATATATAAATAATATTTTTATTTTTTTTAATAATATTCGAGCCGAGTCGAGTTCGGGCTGAACCAAACCTCAATCGAGCCGGCCGAGCAGCATTGGGGTTGGCTTGAGCTCGGCTTGATTGAGTTTTCTGGCCTTTTTTAGGCTTGGCTTGACCCGTTCTAGCCCAAAATTCAGGCTCGGGCTGAGCCGAGCCGCACCAATGGGCCGATCGGACTTTGTGCAACCCTATTTGATGGTCAGTTTGGACGGTACACCAACAGGTGCAACTTCACGGATCTAACTCCATGCAACTTTGGGTTCATTGAATGAAAATTTCATATTTTTTATTTTGTATCTTTTACGTCTGTGCGAGATATATGACTGCGTTTTAAGGGATATATGACTGCGTTTTAAATCAAGGTTTTTCATCATAGAAAGAGAAAGGTATTAGAGAATATCTTATTGTACTAAAGTGAATGAGATACGTACTGTGTATCTCTTCACAATTAGATAGTATCAATTAAGTTTGAATTTAAGATTTGATTAGATATGATTAGATTAAGATTATATTTGAGATGTCTTTCTATATTAAGAGTTTTGGAATATTATTTAAACTTTTTTAGGGTTCTTCTAACTCATCCAAGAATTCTCAATAAATCAGATTTTCTTTATGGTATCAGAGCGGGCGATCTGCTTGTATTGATATTTTTTTTCCATTTCATTACGTGTTTCCGACGGACGGTATTGCCGTAATAAGTGTATCTCCTTTTATTTTATTGAAGACCTCTATAACAAAAGTTTTTCTTCACATTGCAATTTAAAAGGAACAGAAATGAGAGAATTTTGTGACCTTGAATTTTCTAGGAAATAGTGAAAGGATCTATCTCTATTTGGCTTTAGACGTAGGCATATTTCTGAACCAAATAAATCACGTTTTATTTTTCATTATTTTTTTATCTTACTTGTTATTCTTTTCTACATGGAGGATGAGAGTTGTCCGTAAGACTTGATCACTGGACACCACCCTCATCAGAGGGCAAACCTCCCCATCTAAGCAAATGGAGCAGGTACATAGAATAAAATATACAAAAGGCTCCAGCATGGCATTAGGGAAGAGAGTCTATAAAGAGTTTCTTAGACCTTAAACTAAAGCAAGTCTAAACTAGCAAACAAGCCTGACATACCTCAAACCAACACCACCCACATGGGTTATTAGATCCCAGGCCAGTGCTCTTTTAATATTTTTTAAATTGTTTTTTAACTTCTTACGCCCTAAAAAGAAAAATGTAATTTTATTATTAAACTATAACCAGAACAGCTCAAAATAGAAAACTAGCAACACTACTGATGTGGTTTGAGCTCCAAACTTGGTTAACAAGCATTTAAAACAGCTCTACTTCTCAATCAACTTGGATTTTGTTGTCTAAATTCATTTAATTAGATGACAACCTACTTAAACTCAAAAGTTAACCATGATTAAGATTTCTATCACCTGAACATGATGTTTGTGACATCTTGAGTAGAGACCATAAATTTTGATAATGCTTTTAAATAGAAATGCTAACCCTGACAGCAAGTGCAAGATCATCTATCTCCCTGTTACAGGATAGCAACACCACGTGTTGCACCCACACTACGTCTGTGAAAAAAAAATTGACTTAGTGCGTCTGGGGCATGCACTCCTCTAAATTTTAATATCTATTTCTTCTACTGGTGTAGTAAAATATCAGATGAGAGCGCAAAAATAAATTATAAGAAACAAGTAATGTTATTCAGAATGATGTACATGTTACACCTCCTAGCAAATCCAATGTGTTTTGAACCTTCAGATCAATCTCATTCTACTAGACTGTGCTGAATACATACGTTCATAGTATCTGCGTAAATAATATGGTAAGGACCATCTGATTTGGTCGATTTTAAAGATGCAATACCTTTTTAGTTTCTAACCCAGGCATATCAATTGAATTATTCAATATTTTAAACTTAGCCCAAGATGGTCATGACATCAAGGATAGGGCTGTCAATCGGGCCCTTTGATGAGGAGGCCCCCCAGCCCTCTAAACCCACAAAATAGACACTACGATAAAATCTATTGACTAGGAGCGGAATATTAGAGATAGAAATATTTCTGTCTCTAATATCTCACTTACAGACATAGAAACAATTTTGTCACTACTATTCCGTCTCTAATATATATTTCAACATTTAATCAATTTTGCTTAATATAATAGATATTAGTGGTGGAATATTTTCCGTCTCTAATGTGGTTGGACATGGAAGTGTTGTCTGACTCAGAAACTTTTCGTCGCTAAGTTAATCAAACATTAGAAACAGAAATATTTCCGTGTCTAAAACATATAGAGTTTTAATGAAGCGTGTCAACCATCCGGACGGCCTGGAACCGGAATGACCTCATGTGTTTGGGGTGTTCCATACGTGTTGAGATGAGACATTCGTCGATCACACATTGGAGATGTTGCACGTATATTTACACATTTCATGATTAGTATGTTTACGCATTTCATGATTAGTATTCCTGTGATTGGGGAAAAATGTGTTTTTTTTATTCTGTACTTGATTATCTAACTTCACTACATATCTATAACTGCAAGGACAGATGATTGAGAGGTTAAGCCAGCACCCTGAGTTCACTGAGAGTAGCACTGCCCGGAATGAGGTATTCACCTAGTGATGGGTACAGATGGACACGGGCGTGTCCACACTTATGGACTGGGTGTTACCCCCTCACAATTCCACGCTCCTAATATAGATTACTTGAGGCGGAGGGCACAGGATGTTGAGGTTGCGCAGTGGGCACTGGAGGATGCGCACCTAGCATAGGAGGGTGCGCACTGGGAGACTGTTTCGAGGTTAGAGACTGAGATGGGTACATACCAACACATGGACCAGATTGTATGCTTCTTCCAAACTGGGTCATTCTCATCATTTCCCACACCACCATCTTAGTATCGGCCATGTCAGGATGACGATGCCACCCAGTCCCTAGATGACCCCCTTGGTTAGACTTTTATCATCACATGCTTGCTTGGCATGTGACGAAATTTAAACTGTTAACACAAACATAATTTTTTTTTCGTATCTTTGGTATTGTGGATGCACACAGTAATCTTTCTTTTGAGAGATTTTGACTGAAATAGTATGTTTGTATGTAGTTGAATTTGAATTTTAATCTTTTTTGGGTTGCTAGCTTTCAGATCTGGTATATTTAATTTTAATATAAACGTTCGTTCTCCAAGTTATGATCATTTGGATGTTTCTTTATTGTTGGTTTTAATGGATAACAAGTAATTCTACGGAGTTCTAGTGTAGAACTTCCGTTTGAGTTTACTAAGTATGGCCTGATTTACAATATGGATGATGATGTACATGGTGACTGGGTTAATGAATGTATGTGAATGTTAATGTGGTGTGTGGATTGGTGGAATGGTTAATGAATGTTTGTATTCCTTAATGTGGATGTTTGGATTAATAATGTGGGTTTATGATGAGGAATGTGGATATTATTTGGACTGATTGATAACATGTGGCAGGTCTGACGGAAACAGGTTTTGGGTTACAGGTTACTGGTTCTTCTAAAAACAAAACAATTGGTATTAGAGACGGAAATATTTCCGTTGCTAATATCATCCATCACATATAAGATATTAGCAACGGAAATACTTCCGTCTCTAACTCATAATTAGAGACGGACATATTTCCGTGTCTAATATCAATTCAGAGTCAGAAATAGTTCCGTTGCCAACACAATATTAGAGATGGAAATATTTTTGTCGCTAATAATATCATTAGAGATGGAAAATAGTGATGTCATAAATGAATGACTCAGTTACGAATAAAGGCTTTTGACACAGAAAATTTCTGTCTCTAATTGAATATTAGAAACAAACTTCTTGTTTCGTGTCTAATAGCATCAGTGACGCGAGCATCAGCCATGGAATAGCGATGACTGTTATTTCCATGTCTAATAGTATTAGACACGGAAACTTCCTATTAGCAATGGAAAATTTCTGTTGCTAGTCGGTAGATATGTTGTAGTGAGAGGACTTTTTTTCCTTCAGAAGGCCCTAGGGCCAAGCTTTGAAGACCCTCTTACTTGAAGGCCAGCTTGATAAGCACACGGCCTAGCCTGGCTTGATTCGGCCCGACCTCCATTCTATATGCTATATATATATAATATAATAACTTAAGACTTGTAATAACCTAAGGTGCTAAACCTTATTGTGTATATATAGCATACTAACTTTCTAGAATCTTTTCAATATAATAAATAGTAACGTTTTTCCTTCTTTTTTTTAAACCCTAAAGGGGTGAACCAGTGGTTCTCGGGACTTACGTCTCATGAAATGGAAGGTCCTGGGTTCGACTTCTCATTCCCCTTTGGGGCTAGTCTCGCACAATATTTTCCCAGACTTACCTGGTGTGGCGGGTTGCAAGCTCTCATTGCACACTAAGGGATTAGTCCAAACCCGAAGGATTGGGGACACCCTAAGTTTCCAAAAAAAAAAAAACGTTTTCCTTTTTTAAAAAAAAAATATATCTAACAGAGGTTTAGACTTACTGTGTGTATATGCAACAAACTAATTGTGTAGTCTCTTTTTGGAATTTTTTTAATGTTATTACTTGTAAGTTGTCAACCATTTTCTTTTTCTTTTTTTTATAAAAAATTATAACGGTACTAATACTAATAATTTTATGATAACAATTGGGGATATACTAATATTAGCAATCTAATGATACTAAATTTCCATCATGTTGCTCTTTGAGTTACATTGTCGGCCCAAGGTATGAATAAAGAATAAGGGTTTTATATCAGGTCGACAATCAATGTAGAAAAAAATCACAAAAACATAATATAATTTTTGTTATATTCTTTTGGCCATAGCGTGACCCTTGCCCTTGAGGGTAGGGCTTGGGCCTAACCAATTCAAGCCCTTCAAGGGCTATGGCCTCATCTCGGTTAATGAGGGCCAGGCCCAGTAAGTCCTAGGTTCTGCCCTTGCCCAACCCTGTGATGAGTTCAGATGGGCAACAACGCTAGTTGTTGCGCTGTTGCCCAATTGTGCCTAAAAAAACAAGTGGGGCCCTCTCTGTTGATGTGGGGCCTACCTTGTTGAATGTGGGCCCTTGTTTTTCAAGCACAACCGGGTAACAACGCAACAGCTAGCGCTATTGCCCATCCAAACTCACCCTTTGATAACCCTAATAGGAGATTCACTATATTGTATAGAAAATAGGCCCCAAGAAGCGCCATTTGTGGATGGTAATATGCCTCATTCCTTTGCAATCCAAATAGGGGATTGTGTGTTGTCAGTGAAGCTTCTCCTCGCTTCCATCAGTGAAGCTTCTCTCCACGCTTCCGTTAGTGAAGCTTCTCTCCTGTGCTTGTGTCAGCCTCTTCCATTTAGCCCAGCTCTCTTGGTATCCCCGTTGCAGAACATTAGGATGCAAGGCTGCAGTGTCGGTTTTCCAGGCGGATTAGGGTTTCCATCTTGCGGTTCGATTGGTTGACTGGTCAAGACATTAACTCTGGAGTTTAGGATCATTTTTATGTCTATTTTCAGTTAGGGTTCGATCTTATTGGGGATTTTTCAGTATTTGGTTGCGATTTAGTAGTTGATTGAGGTCCTTGTGTGTCTCTTTCCGTGGTTCCGTCGAATTTTGGGCGGATCTTAGTTCGGAACACTAATTGGTTGAAACCAGAGTTTGTAGTGTTAAGAAATTTGAAGTCGGCAAGGTTATTAGGAGGGATTGGGGGCCCCCTGACAACTATGAATGTTCTACTCGTGGTAGAGTCTGGGTCCTTTGGGATCCGAATATTTTGGATGTCCGTGTGGTAGGCAAGTCTGACCAAGTGATTCATTGTCTAGTCAGTGAAGTTAACTCGATCAATAGATTTTTTGTGTCGATGGTTTATGCTGCAAATTCTCAAATAGAACGGAGAGCCCTCTGGGCCAATGTTCGACGAATGGCAGCTTCTGTTACTGAACCTTGGATTCTTTTGGGTATTTTAATGTTGTTCGGTCCCAACTAGAGAAGGTGGGTGGTGTCCGTGTCCTTGCTAGCAACTCAGAGGAGATTAATGATTGTTTCCGTCTCTCCGGCATTGTTGACCTCAAAGTTCAGGGCGTCTCCATACCTGGTTGAATAAGGCTGTGGGCCGGGTAGTGGTCGTATACAAGTTAAACTAGATAGATTTTGGTTAATGCTCCTTGGTTTGATTTATTTGATGACTCTGTCACGAACTATAAAGCTCCGAGTATCTCGAAACATTCCCCGGTTCTTGTCTCGTTGGCTAAGTTTATCCCAAATAGTGCTACCCCCTTCATGTTCTTTAATTTTTGGTCGGACCATCCCTCGTTTTTCAGTTTGGTGGAAGAGGCCTGACAGTTGCAAGTTGAAGGTAATCCTATGTTTATTCTAGTCAAAAAATTGAAGGCTTTGAAACTTAAGCTTAAAATTTGGAGTAAGGAACGGTTTAGCAATCTATCCCAATAGGTTCTGAATGCTAAAAATGATTTAGACGAAGCCCAACAGCTTCTACATGGCTATGAGCAAGGATTTCCGCCTACCCAGGATTGATTAGGAGTCGCCACCTATTTATTCTAAGGGATAGGTCCGGATATGGATAAGTTCTAATGGTTTCAATGAGAGTCTAGGTAAAAGATTTGATTAAGTCTCGAGGAAGGTATTAGGAACCTGAGGCCCCCATTTTACAATGGTTACCTATTCCCTAGGTAAAAGCCAAATAAATGTCAAAATTGATTAAATATCTAAGTGTTTAGAGTATACTAATCCAAGAATGGGAAAAATCCTAACTTGAGTCGAACCCGGGTTAGGTTGCCTACGTACTCACCGGAGTGAGATCAGACTGAGCGTAGTTCTGGTACAGGAGCCTATGCCAAGGCTAAGGAGAGTGTGTGTGTTCACTGAGGAGACTTAGGGCTTAGTTTGAGATTTTTTTAGAGATTGTCCTCATTTTTTCAAGTTAGGTTAATCTAACTGGTTTAAAGTTAATCGGGGTTGAGTTAACCCCAGTTAAGAGTCTGGTTGAGTATGAGGTGGGCCCAGATGGCTTGGCAGGGCGTAGAAATGACCTCCTAGTAGGTCTGGGCCTTACAAGACCAATGTTATGTGAAAAACAGTGGGATTGGCGATAGAATAATCACCGCCAATTCCATCTCTGTAAAATGGAATTGGCGGTAGAATAACTACCACCAATGTCACTGTTTTTCAAAACAGTGGCTTTGCAGTCATGGTGAAGGTTAGGGGAGATGCCCTGAGGATCTAGGGACCCTAAGGGATGATCAGGGGTCTGGCCTAAGCCCTGGGATTGCTCTGGGGTGGGGCCCATAGAGGTTATTTTCAGTAGAAACCAGAAAACTCAGAATATCGGTGAACTGTTCACCGACATTCTGGACCTTCTTCAGTTTGGTGTATTTTAACCATGGTTAGGGAGGTCTGATGAGTGACAAAGGTCAAGGATGGTTAGGAGAGACCATGGGGACCTGAACCAGGCCCTGGAATGGACCAGGGGCCTATCAAACGTGGCTTGTAGCTACTGCTAAGGGAAAGGCCCAGAATGGCGGTACTGAGATTACCGCCATTCTGGATTTCTTCCAGACTCGATGTTGTGCTTCACGATAGTGAACCATGCCTACTCCAAGAGCTTCCTCATGCACTGGAGGTGGCTCGGAGGGTTCTTGGAGTTCTGGGGGCTTGCACGCAATGTATACAGTGTGTGATGAGTGTATAAGAGTTGATATTTCATGTGAGGGTCCCCTTTACCTATGGGAGAAGGCAAGGGGACCCTCCACTACTCAAATCGGTGCTAAAGCAGACCCCTAGAGGTGGACTAGTGGTACTCTACATGCAGAAAAGAAGGGGGTGGAGAGGGGTAGAATCCCTACCCTTCAATCTTCAAGCTCTGGTAATGGAGGGAGACAGTGAGTGAGAGACCTTATGAGAGAGGGGGACCAAGGTCTTCCCCTCAGGCGCAGCTCAACCCTGGTGCCCCGAGATTCCTTAAGCTAATGAGCAAGGTCTTTCAGACTCCCATAGATAGTCTAGTAAAAAATCCTACAGGGGTTCTCTTAGGATTTTCTGGAAATTTTGGATTTTTTGGACTGGGGATATTTCAGTTAGACTTTGGCATGGGGAAAAGGCTTGGGGGAGGGCTTGGATTTATAAGCACAGGGCTTAGGGACATTGTGGGGATTAGGACAGAGGGTTGGTGAGGATTTCAGAGGCGTGGGGAGGCTGCTAGAGTGGCTCAGGGGGTTCAGAATTTGCTTTTACACAAACTCTGGGAATGGCGGTAATTCTAGTACCACCATTCCTTGCAATGCATAGAAAATGGTGGTAGAAACTCTACCATCATTCCTGAAATTTTCTAAAAAAAGGCCTGACCAGGTTTAAATGCTCATGCATGCGGTACAAATTTTATCTAAAATGAAATGTTGGTAGATGGACTACCGACATTCCTAAAAATTTTGAATTTTGGGGTTGGGCCCCTTTCCCAGGGCTTGGGTAGGGTTTTGGGTCCATGTTTGGGCCCAGGGCTTGACCTAGGGTTAGCTAGGGTTGACCCTAGGGCTAGACCTAGGGTTTGACTAGGGTTAACCTAGAGTTTGGCTAAGGTTAACTTAGGGCTTGACTAGGGTTGGCCTAGGGTTGACTAGGGTTAGACCTAGGGTTTGACTTAGGCCTTGACTAGGGTTTGACTAGGGTTAACTTAGGGTTAGACCTGGGTAACCATGGTTAAGGGAGGGGTGTAAAAATTGGGTACTTACAATGAGATTCCCTTTGATGTTGATTTGGCCTGTCAAGAAAAAGAGCTTATTGCTAAATACAGCTTCAAATTCTAGCCACCTCCAGCCTCATCCTAAGTGCCTGCAGCCTCTGATCTCTCACCTTTGCTTTGTGGACGACTTAATGGTCTTTATGAAGCTTGATCCTCATTCTGTGACTAATCTCAATGGCATGTTGAGATTCTTTGGTGAGGTAGCAAGCCTTTATCCCAATCTGAATAAGAGCAAGATTTTATTTGCGGTAGCTTCTTTGGGTGTTTGGAAGTCTATATCTTCAATTTTGAATTTTAAAGAGGGTATGTTGCCGATCAAATATCTAGAGCTCCACCTCTTTTCCTCTAGACTGGCTGCCTCTGACTGTCAACTACTCTTAGACAGATCCTCCAATCGCATTGCCTCATGGAAAGGTTCGCTTCTCTCCTATGCTGGTTGATTAGAGCTTATCCGATCGGTTTTGTGTAGCATCCATGTGTTTTGGTCGGGGTGTTTCATGCTTTCTTGCAGAGTGATTAAGAAGTTGGAGCAAGCTTGTAGTAGTTTTTGTGGTCAAGTTCTAATGTGCAGCAGAAGGTCCCGCTTGTTAGTTGGAAGAAAATTTGTTCTACAAAAGAAGGTGGCGGTCTTGGTCTTCGTAGACTCAAAGATTGGAATCAAGCAGCCCTAATGCGTCATATTTGGCAGATTGCATCTAATCACAGCTCTCTCTAGGTTACTTGGGTTAAGTCCTACCTCATAAGGAACAAAATTTTATGGGTTATGAAGATTCCGGCTGATTGTTCTTGGTCAGGGAGAGTGATGTAGTTATTTGGACTCCCTCCAACAATGGCACTTATTCTCTAAAATCAGCTTGGAAAGTCATTTGTCTTGAAGAATCCTCAGTTACTTACTCTAAGCTGATCTGGTTTTCACTTAAAGTCGCTCGATATAGCTTTGTCTCTTGGTTGGCGCTTTCGGGTCACCTCCAAACTCAAGATCGACTTGTTAAGCACAAGCTCCTAGCGACTTCCAAGTGTTGTTTTTGCTGGAATTCTTCAGAGAATATAGAGCACTTAATTTTTTCTTGTCGGTATTCTCGTACCATTTGGAAGCATATTCTAAGCAAGATCAGGTATAGTGAGCATCATATTTTAGATTGGGAGGAAGAAGTAAATTGGTTCATTTTGGAAACCGCTAAAGATGATCTAGTTTCTGCAGTGAAAAAGCTTTGCTTTAATGGAACGATCTACCATATATGGAAGGAAATAAATTCTTGTATATTTCAGAACTCTTTCTTACTCGAGGAGGAGATCAGTAGAAAGATTATTGAGGATACTACTCTTCGTTTAAGTAATGTCAAGATGAACATCGTTGACATGCAAGATCATCGTGAGGTCTTTGATAGGTGGAACGTCTCTTTCCTTTGGTAGCATGAAGTTAGTGGTGTTCTTGGTCGCCGCCCCCGGAGGGTTTTTGGCTTGCTAATACAAATGGGTCTTTGAGGCATAATGAAGCAGGGATAGAAGGGATTTTGAGAAATCATTTGGGGGAGCCCAAGTGCCCCTTTGCTTCGTGCATGTCATTAGTCCTTGGGCAGAATTAGATCCATTCTCCTAATTGAGTTGGCTGTTGTTAAAAAGGCTTGTGAGCTAGCTGTTAGTGACAATTTAGAGAGGCTCAAGTTAGTTTATGATTCCTTGAGTATAGTCAAGATTCTGAACTCTCGGGTGCATATGCCCTAGTAGTCGAGATTTTTAGTGGAGGAGATTAGAGAACTTTTTCGCTTTTTCAAGAAGTGGAGATAACTCACTCTTGGAGAGAGACAAATCGAGCAGCTGAATTTCCTTGTTTCCTTTTGTACCTTAAACTCAAATGTTATTTTCTCTCCACAAAACCTACCCGAGCCTCTTCTTTCCATTATAAGGGAAGATGCTTTGGGATGCAAATATCGGAGGATGTAATTTGTTCTCTTTGGTTTTTTATATATCTGGTCGGGGTCCTTCTAACCCCAGCTTACCGTCCAAAAAAAAAAAATAGTGGATTGTGCTTCTTAACCTTAAGGGTGCGTTCGTTCGGTGAGAAAGTGAGGGAAAGTAAAAGAAAAATGATTTTTCTTGCACTTTTCTTGAGTTTGGTTTGCAAAACACACTTTTATTTTGTTGCACTTTCCCAAAAGTGACAAACTTTCTACCAAAAACTTCCTCCATCTTTTGAGAATTGTTTTGAAAGAAAATTTTAGTTTCTTTTCTTTTCCTTTCTTTTCTTTTCTTTCACCAAATTTCTCACCAAACGAACACACCCTAAGGAGGACAACTACCCTTGCAATCATAAACACCCCAACGAAAATTATTCTTAGGAAAGGGGTGAAGAAGACTCTAGATATAACGTACAATGAATTATCTGTTACTAATTCCTCTTCCTTTCTTTTTTATTTTTTCAGTTTTTAGAATATAGGAGTAAAGAGAAAGAATAAAAGTGAATTCAATCCAAGGTTTGAAATCGAGAATTTTTTGCTAATTTCGAACCCCCAATCCAAACTGAAAATTTGAAACTTTTGACAAATGTAGAAATTTTTATTTTATGAATATTTTATTGGACTGAAATATTCTCCCAAAATATTCCGTGGAAACCAATCTAATTTTTTTCTTAATGTTTTATTTCTGTAATTTTTTCTAATATATTTACATATTTTAAAGTCATTAGATGCAAATCAATCATCTAATTATTGAATATATTAACTAATAGAAATTATTAAATTATTGATTCTAAAAGTAATACTTTAGATTAAATAATTAAGATTATCTTTATAAAGATTATACAATTACACTTATTGTGTCATAATATTTAGGTTTTGTACTTTAAATATGTTGGTAGAAGTGTTTAAGGGTATTAAGTATCCTACATCCTATTATAAAGATAATATTTTAGATTACAAAATTAAGATTATCTTTATAAATATTAAATAATTATAATTATAAAGTATCCTAATATTTAGGTTTTCTAGTTTAATTAGGTTAATTGAAGTGCTTAAGAGTTTTTACCTAACTTCTTAGGTATTTTGTTATAATAATGGATAAACATCTAATTTAATTTATAATTTAGTTTTAAAAAATTAGTATTTTATCTTTGAACAAAACTTTAATATTTTATAAATTTTGACAAATATTTCAAAAGTATGGTATATTTTAGTCATTATCGGTAATTTTATTATAATTTAATTAAAAAAACCAATTAAAATTAAAGTAAAATATTTTGGTTGAAAATTTGAAATTCAGACATTTCAGTCAAAATAATAGGATATTGATTTCGAGGGGGGACTGATACTGAAACTTCCCAAAATTTTGCAAAATTAAAACCATGAGTCAACCTAAGCAAAACTAGTACTCAAATTAAATTAATTTTATATGTCATATTTAATAGAGAGAGAACAAAAATAGAAACGTGCGTATGGAAATAAATACTTATTGTATGATCTATTCTTATATCTAATTTCTCATCCCCATGTGAGTTTAGATTGAGATTCCAATGGAAGTCTTTGTGTTGTCTATGAATGTGGATTGAGTGAAAAAACAGATTACTCCAAAAAAAGAAAGGAATTAGTCTAGGGATACTCCCAAAGTGTACTCCCAAATATACTCCGAAAGGATAGGAAGAATAGGATTGGATCATGTCTTCAATCTGAATTAGTAATTCAGTTAGTTACGATTAGAAAAGATGAAATAAGGTTAGAATTTGGGAGTACCCATAGAGCAACTCAAAAACAATTCTTCAAATGCTACTTTGAACTCGACCTTTTTCGCATAGGGGGCTACTTGGGTTGGGTTAGCCCAACCGAAACCAAACCTAACCCAGTTTGGGTTGGGCTTAGGTTAAAAAATTCCAGCCTGACCAGATGTAGGGTATGAATTGGGTTAAGGCCCCAACCCAACCCAAGCCCATATATATGTGCGGTTTCTTTTTGGGTTAAGGCCCCACCCCAACCCCATCTAAAAAAGATGTTATATTTAGGGTTTCTTTTCGGGTGTTTCAAATAGTTTCCAAGACTCTTCAAACTCTTATGAGATAAGATTTCATTACCAAGAAAAAGCATATTTTTGTGATGTTGGATTGCTCCAAGTTACGTGAGACCTGTCGTCAGGGATAAGGCCTGACATCTGTATCTCTACACCATTGAATCAGAGCTAAATGCTAAGGTAGAGTGAGAGGTAGCAGTACTGCTGATAGTAGTATCTGGCAAAAATACACCTTGATTGAAGACTGGCCAGCATCTATATACAAATATCTATCTATTTATAATATAAAGAAATAAGTGACACCTAACCCCCAAGAAATAAGTGTCACCTAACCCCTCTCTATGTTCTCCAAACTCCAATCCTTTGAAATCTAGAAATTCTATTTTAGAGATGACATGTGACTTTTCTCTTTAATCTCCACCGTTCAAGTTTGGGACCCACTATCTCATCCTAGAGCCCTTTCTATCTCCACTATTGTAAGTCATCTCTTATCTTCAACTCTTACAGGTTTGGAGCCCACTATCTCATCCTAGAGCCCTCTCTATCTCCACTACTGTAGTCCTCTCTCATCTCCAACTCTTGGGTGTATTAATTTTATTTAATTTAATACTAAGAAACTTATGATTTTCTATTAAATGTTATTAAAATAATAAAAAATTATTACTATAAAATTAGTTAATTAATACAAAATAATGTCTATCAAATATATAAAAAAAGTTATATTATTACAAAAAATTAATAAAACTTATGTTATTAACAACAAAATTTATTAAATAATATTTTCCTATAATAAATAAATAATATTATTTAATTTTAGATATTCTTAAATTATTATCCGTGCATCGCACGGGGTATCTGCTAGTACTATAATATAAAGAAATAAGACTTCTCTCGCTGCTCTCCAAAACTCAATCCTTCCAATCTTATAACTTCTATTTTAGAGATAACATGTGGATTTTCTCTTTAATCCCCACCGTTCAGGTTTGGGACCTACTATCTCATTCTAGAGCCCTCTCTATCTCCACTATTGTAGAGTCCTCTCTTATCTCCAACCCTTGCGGGTTTGGGATCCACTATCTCATCCTAAAGACCTCTCTATCTTTACTATTGTAGAGTTCTCTCTTATCCAACTCTTGGGGGTATTAATTTAAGTTTAATACTAAGAAATTTATGATTTTTTATTAAATGTTATTAAAATAATAATAAATTATTAATTTAAAGTTAGTTAATTAATAAAAATAATGTTTATCAAATAAAAAAATATATTATTAAAAATAAATTTTATTAAAATATATTACTTAATATTTAAATAAATAAATTATATTATTTAATTTGAAATATTCTTAAATTATTACTCGTGCATCGCACGGGGTCTCTGCTAGTATGTATATATATATATATATATATAGAGAGAGAGAGAGAGAGTAACATTCCTAACAGCTTAGTTGTTGAGAGACTTTGGTAAGCAGTGAATTCTTAATCGTTACATCATAAATTCATTTAAATCCAACCCTACATTTAAAATAGGTGATTTTTGTAAAACTACCCTCCTTAATTCTAGGAAACCATAAACTCATTTAATTTACACCCTACATTCAAGATAAATGGTTCTTATATAACTACCCCCTTAATTCTAGGAAACCACATAAGAGGTGTTCTCTCTCTCTCTCTCTCTACCTTCACCTACTTCATTTCAGCCATCCCAGGAGCTGACCCCACATCCTCAAGCACCAGCCCAATCTCTTCCTATACCCGTCTCGATTTCTCACCCACCCTTACCTGACCCCTTACCAGAGTCTCCTAACTGCTAAGTTGTTAGGAATGTTACTCAAATATATATGGTAATGAGGGTGTCCGGGCCTCTTAGAGCACCCCATGACCCAACTAATCCCCAGGCACGTGCAGACTCCCCAATCCATACGCACTACGAAAGTAGGGATACATTCTTGAGGGTGGCCAACAAGTGGAAGGAAATCGAACTCAAGACCTCCACTTCCTGGGGCATGGTCTTGGCTAGCAGACCAACTCCCCGGTTGGTTGGTGTGTGTTGGCCAGCACATCAACCCTGGTTGGTTGGTGTATGTGTGCGTGCGTATGTGTATCATACTAAGGAGTCCAAGACCATCATTGTATTTATTTGAAAATTACGTGAGCATTAAAAAAAAATTATCATACTCTCTCTTAATATGTAACTATAGGGAAAATATAATAAGTATGGACATTGTCATCTTAAATGTTTTTAATTAAACTTGAAATCCAATAAATTTTCATACGTAATTAAATAGAGTTTAAAAAGGAAAAAAAAATATATATTTTTACATTTATATTTTTAGATGCTCTTTATGGTGAGGCTCACGTCCAAAGTCTTTGAATTTTCCCTTGTGCTGCCGTTATGAATTAATGATTAACGCAATTAGGGCTGGAATTCTGCTTTGGTTATTATTCATTTGATACTACTTGTGGTTTATGAATAGAGAAATGCTACAGAGCCCAAGGCGCATGGTCGGTATTGTGACACTGCCCTATTGGTGCCTAATTAGGTCACAATGTTCGGCCTAATAGGGGCTGTTACACCCGGGCCACGAATTCAGCCTAGGTCACGCACGCTTGCGCCCTGACTCCACAGGGCATTTTTCTTATGAATAAAATCTCAGCTTGTTTTCTAACCAAAAAAATCTCAGCTTGTTTTATGCACGAATAGTCTGCAACTAATGAGCCCATATTGGTTTAGGTTCGGGTGTGGTAGTGGTCAACTCAGGTCAAGCCCAACATAGTGATTGGTGGACACAAAGCTCAAGTTTTAAATGGGCTTAAAAATTGGGGTGGAAGGATGGGCCGAATTTTGAGCTTCAAAGCCTGTATAAATGTATCAGGCTTTAGGCCGAGTCTATTCAAAAATTACAAAAATTCAAGCCTAAACTGGCCCATACCCTTACAACATTCTGACCGAGGCCCAGGCCCATAACATATTTGAATTTTCTAAAGCCCGGTTTGGCTTTGGCTCAGTCAAGCCTTTTTCTAGTTCTGCTAAACATTTAGACTCGGGCCTTACTTGATTGTGATTCAAAATCAAAAAAGTTTTATTTTCAAATCTTAGTTTTCTCTTTAAAACTTAGTTTTATTTGGCTATGCAGTTGAATGAGGTGTCCCTTCGAACACCCCTTTTAACTATGGTTAAGCTTAACTAAATTAAGGTTAATAATTTTTTGATTTTTAAAAAAAACCAAGGTTAGATGGATGAACCCTAGGGGAGAGTGAATCTTAACTACAGTTAGTGAGTGTTATATAGGGGGCGTGGACCAATGAAGACAGGCATTCGGTTAGCCAAATGTGTCTATTTCCCTTTATTAAATATCCTTTGTTTTGTTAGAAAATGGATTTGGTGGTTGTAAAAAAAATCAAATTCCTGAAGAAGGCACATTTGTAACCCTGTGAAAGCAGGTTGAAATAGGTCTCTACCTGTTCATAATATGCTCTTTTTTACCATCACAACTGGGACATGGTGGGTGATTATCTTTGCATTACTGTGATTAGCTTTTTAAATGGGGGTTTTCTCTTAAATCAGATGAATGTTACTTATATTGCTCTTATTCCAAAGGTTAGTGTGCCTGAAAAGGTGGACCAGTTTAGACCAATTAGCCTCTGTAACGTATGCTATAAAGTTGTGGCTAAAGTGTTGGCAAACAGATTGAAGGTGGTGCTTGACCCCCTCATAAACCAATCCCAATCGGTTTTTGTCCCATGAAGAAAAATTACGGATAATGTGCTAATTGCTCATGAAGTCATGCATTATATGAACCGACATAGAAAATGGAATCAGTTCTTAATGACTGCAAAATTGGATATGTCAAAGGCATATGATCACATAGAGCGGGCTTTTGTTCGAGCTGTTATGAAAAGGATGAGATTTTGCTCCCGATGGATTCACCTAATTCTCCAGTGTATCACCACAATTTCCTGTCAAGTATTGATAAATGGAGAGCCAAAGGGTTTAATCCGGCCGGAGAGGGGCCTCCATCAAGGGGACCCATTGTCCCCATACATGTTCATAATATGCTCTGAAGCACTCTCTGCCATGCTCGATGCATCTGAAAGAAATAGACATATTTCGGGGATTTGCCTAGCGTGAACTTCCCCTCCGCTAACTCATTTGTTTTTTGCAAACGACAGCTTAATTTTCCTCAAGGTTGATTTCCAGGAAGCTTCTAATCTCAAAGAAATCTTGAAGACATATAGTCAGATATCGGGGCAAGTAGTAAACTTCTCCAAGTCGAATCTTTCTTTCAGTCAGAACACTCTGTGGAGGTTCCGGAGCCGATTGGCGGAAATGCTACAAATGAGATGTGCCGACGCTTCTGAACTTTACTTGGGTCTCCTGGGAAGTTTGGGTAGGAAAAAAAAAACCTATTTTATGAGATTATGAGAAGGACAAAGTATCGCATGACGGGGTGGAAACAAAAAATATTGACTCAGGCTGGAAGAGGGATACTTATTAAATGTGTTGCCCAGGCTTTACCGAGCTATGCGATGAGCTGTTTCCTTCTTTCTTCTTAAACTCTCAAGGAGTTGAACTCTATGGCAGCAAAGTTTTGTTGGGGGCAGAAAAAGGATGAGCATACGATCCATTGGACGAGTTGGTCCAAGCTCTGCCAAGCCAAGAGGGAGGGAGGAATGGGCTTTAGAGATTTGGAGAAGTTTAATAAAGCTTTTATGGCAAAAATTTCCCCATTCTCTTTGACATATCCAATTTTGCAAAAATTTCCCCATTCTCTTATGGCAAAAATTCTAAAGGGACTGTATTTTCCGAATTGCTCCTTCTTGGAGGCCAAGATGGGATACCAGGCTTCGTGGGGCTAGAGGGGCATTCTAGCTGGACGTGAGGTATTATCGAAGGGTCTCATATGGCAAGTAAGGAATGGTGGCTCCATTTGTATGTGGAAGGATCTGTGGATCCTTGGGTTACCTTCTTTCCGAATATTCTCAGCTTGTCAGATGGGTCATGAGTTAGAATTAGTGGAAAATCTCATGAATATTCAGAGCGGGTCATGGTGTGTTCAGGCTCTTCAGACTCGTTTCTCCGAGCTTGAGAAACAAGAAATTCTCAAGATACCATTTAGTACTCGAGGAGCCCTTGACCAGCTTATTTGGCATCACCATAAATCGGGAAACTTCACTGTCAAGTCGGCTTACCATGCTATTTACAAAGATAGTCAAGTTCAAGTGAGTAGCCCGGGTACTTCTACCCCGTGGTCAGTTCGGCAGCTTGGAAAACAACTTGGCAGTTACCTATTCCCCCAAAGATGCATCTATTATTATGTAGGGGGTGTCTAAATATTCTTCCAGTGGCAGTAAATTTGCATCAGAAGCGAGTTCAGGTAGACCCGGTTTATCCTTTATGTTGTGCGGAAGATGAAACAGTTACACATTTGTTCATGTTGTGCCCCTATGCCCGTGCTGTGTGGTTGGGATTATCATTTAATTGGAGGGGGTGGCGGATACTGAGGGTGACTTTGCGAGATGGTGGGAACATTGGTCATTGGAGCCTATGTTTCGTTCAGAAAATTTCAGGATGGGGGTGAGGGTCGTTACTGCCATCTGGGCCATATGGTATGCAAGAAATGCTTTGGTTTTCTCCTCCCAGAAGATTGAGCCACGAAGTTCAGTAGAGTGGGAAAATAGAATGGTAACAGAAATTTCTAATCCTCTTTCTCCATCCCCTACTCTTGGAGAGGGCAGTCTGACCAGTGTAAGCAGTACTGCCTCTTTGAGCCAGAGTAGCCTGGAAGATGGTTGGATAAAACTCAATTGTGATGGTGCTTATCATGCTACTGATGGTGCGGCTGGGATTGGAATTGTTGTCCGAGATGATCGTGGCGAGGTGCTTTGCAAATTCTCAAAGGTGATTCATTCAAGCTCCTCCCTCATGTCTGAGGCTTATGCTATTCGGGAAAGTTTTGAGTTGGCGATTAGCAATAGATGGTTCGGTAGTATCATCGAATGTGACTCTCAAGTTATGGTTACTGCTATCAATGATAGGTCTCCTCTGCTAGTTCATGAGATCCGTCCCTTGTTTGAGGATATCTCCTCACTTTTACACCTACTCCCCTTAGTTAGAGTAGTGTTCATTCGTCGTCAGATGAATTTTGTAGCGCATAGTCAGACCCAATTTACGGCTAGGCGATTTCACGTGGTTGGGCAGATGGTGGTGTCTTCTTGGTCTGAGCATCTAGTTTCTTTCCCGTTTAATCCTGGGATTGAGAGGTATGAGGGAAGTTTGTCCCTCTTCATCCTCCTCCTTAGGCTATGTTCTGTTCTTCTGTTCGTTCATCTATTAACCAAAAAATAAAAGAGGTCTCTACACAAGACGCCAAGTACGCATTCCACCTAGAGAGAGTTGTTGCATTCTTTTGCACATACGAGGCTCCAACTATCTTTAAGAAGCATTAATGTGCATTTCACTTTGATAAAGTCTATCGAAATTAAATTATTTTTTATTTGTACCAAAATTAATTTAATGTAATCATCCAAATTTAAAGTTCATGGAAATTCACATCCTAAACTTACTTTAGAGCAAGCCTGCCACGAAATGGGTGGAACTAAAAGGTCCTTGTCGTGTAGGAAATTCTTTTCTACCCGTATTATAGCCCCAAAGCCCATCAAGTCTGTTGGGCTCATTGACTACCCTGACCCTTAAGAAAATAACAAATTTGACTGTTTTTTTTTTTTGGCTGGGGATTTTTAGTTCTAGCAAACATATATGCCCGTTCTTTTGCTGAGACTTGTAAAGCTGGCACTTTACACTTTGTCATGTTGTTAGGAAATTTGAGTCACTTTGTCGAGGTTTATAGCAAGAATAATTCTTACTATCATGAGATTTCAAGTCTTGCCATTTTTTATGAGATTTGAAATTATTCATTTTGCAGCATTTAAAGTCATAGAGGATTTGCAACCCAAGAGATGAAAACACAAAACAGCTATTTCTCAAAAGAAAATACATATTATCCAATGACAAAACTTGCAAAGTGCCGGACTTTATAAGTCTCCACAAAAGAATGGGCCCTAAGTACTAAAAATTAGGTCTTTTTCTTAGAGATATTAACATGATGGAGACCAAGAGGAATAACAATGTACTAAAAATTGGGGAATGCTAGCCTATGCGCATCAAAGCTCACTCAACAAAATGTGTGGCGGAACATTGCTTGTAGTATTTACAACAATGAGAGTAGGGGTGTCAATGGGCTGGCCCATTACCCATATTTTAGGCCCTAGGTAGGGTTTTTAAAGGACTAGGCTAAGGTAGGGCCTAGGTCTTACTGGGCCAGGCCCAGCCCTATTCATCAGGGTGAGGTCTCGTCCCAAGCCATTGGAAGGCCTGAACTAGCTAGGCACAAGCCCTACCCTCAATGATCAAGGCTGGGTTAGGTCGGGTTAGAGCCGAAGAATAAAAAAATTATATCATATTTTAGCAATTTTTTCTAGATTGATTGTCAACTTAATATACAACCCTCTTCCTTTGTCCTAACTTGGGACCGATAATGCAACTCAAACAGCAACATGATGGAGTTTTAGTACAGTTAGATTATTGGTATTAATACACACCTAATTATTACTGTTAAATTGTTAGTATTACTACATTTATATTAAAAAGGAAAAAAGGAAAATTTTACAACTTACAAGTGGGAACATTAAATGATTCCAAAAAGAGACTACACTATTAGTCTATTACACATACACAAAGTAAATCTTAGTCCCTATTAGATTTTTTATTTTTTTTAAAGTTATAAGGTTCTATAGTAGAAAGATTTTAAATATATAAAGATACTACACCAGTGTTATAGTAAGGCTTAGCTCCTTAAGTTAATATAAGGTGGCGTTTGGTAACTCTAAATAATAAGAGCTTATTTGAGTTTTAGAATGTTTGATAACAAGCTTATTAGACTTCTAAAAACTTAAAAAATAGAGAAAAATCCTCTAAGCAAATAAGTAGCACGGAGGTAACTTATTTTTTGGGTCTAAAACTTTAGACCTTATTCTTTAGAGTTTATTTTTATGAGCTTATTATTTATGAGTAGAGTTTCCAAATTTTTTTGTAAAACCTTACTGGTGTAGTATGAATAGTGGGCCCCTCAATTAATTTTTTTTTTTTTTTTCTGTACTTGCCCCCCCTTCCCCCAATTTTTTTTGTCCTATATAATAAAGTGAAGTGCCCCCCCCCCCCCCCCCCAATTTTTTTTGTCATATATATAGTGGGCCCCCCTATGGAGTCCCCTTATGCCCTTGAGGTTGCCACATGTCTCTATTTACACCCCTTAACTATGGTTAAAATTCACCCAATCTCAGGGTTCACCTACTTATCCTTGGTTTTGGAAAAAAAATATTTAAATAATTCTAACCTTAGGAGTTAGCGAATTTTAAACTAGGGTATGAAAAGAAGTTTAATATTTTTTTAAAAACGAAGGATAGGTGGGTGAATCTTAACCACAATCAAGGGGTATTAATAGGGACACGTGGCGACCTCAAAGGCATTACCGGGAAAAAAAAATTCTCAAAATAAAAAAACTATCCAAAATAAAATTTTCTCGGGGGCTACACCCCTGAACCCCCAAATTCCATACCCTCAAATCAAAATTTTTTTTATACATATATTTTGGCCCCCCTAATGAAAATTTCCTAGCTCCGCCCGTGTATATAATATAATATATATGGTATATCATATAGAATGAAGGGCCGGGCCATGTACTTACCAAGCTCGGTCCTCAAGTAAATGGGCCTTCTAAATTAGGCCCGAATCGGCCTTAGGGCCAATTATGGGAAAAAAATCTGTCATCTATTTTGCGGGGTTTGAAGGGTCAGGCCCCTTCATCAAAGGTCCGGATTGACGATCCTAGCCCTAGGGCTAGGGCGGGCTCAATTTCTTAGGCCCATATTGATGTGGGCCGGGCTAGGTCTTAGCTACTTAAAGCCTGGCCCAGCTCGATATAGTTATTTATATATATATATAGTATATTATAATACATAATATAAAATATAAAAGAATAAATATTAATATACTATTATAACATATCAATATTATTTTCTAACAATATTTCAATTCATTTCATCATTGCAATATTAAAATATTGGAAAAAATAAAGCCCATTTAAGTTGTAACACTGAGTACACTGTTATGGTAACAGTGGATTCTTTTCAACTCTTTCTATATTCTTTTATTATTATTTTAATTTCTTATTGAATACAAAATAGAGACAACCCACTTAAGTTATAACAGTGTATACACTCTTATGGTAAAGTGGAGTCTTTGTTTTCATCTTCTTTTCAACTCCTTTTCTATTCTTTTATTATTATTTTAATATAATAATATAGACACTATTATTATATTGAATATATTTATATGTTATATAATATTTTCATGATATATATACACTATTATAAATTTATTGATTATAGATGGGTGACTCCATCCAACCCTATTAATAATGAAGCCTGGCCGGTCCGACTAAAAATGGGTAGGACTATGGCCTACACATATTAAGCCTATTTAAAATTGGGCCTAACCAAGCCCGCCTGCCCCATTGACAGCCCTAAATGAGAGGCGCCTAAATAGAGTAGAATGAGAAAACATGATTTGTGTGGCCCAACCAGACAATTGGGATAAGGAATTTGTTGTTGATTAATAATAATAATAATAACAATAGCAAATATATTTACTATTATAATTAGGGCTGTATTCGGGGGTGGGCTTCTTCGGGCTTGGCCGGGGATCGGCTTGAAAGGGTTTTATCTAGGCCTGAAGCCCGACTCGACCCGAAATGAAGCTTGAAAGCACGACCCGAAGCTTGGCTCAAAGCTTGGCTCGGCCTGAATTGATTCAAGCTCGAGTCAGGCTTGGCTTGGCTCAAGCTCGGATTGAATACTTTTTTTTCTTTTTTAAAAATATTTTATATTATTTATATATATAATAATGATATATATAAATAATTTTTTATTATTTTTTATTTTTTTTAATTCGAGCCGAGCCGAATTCAAGCTGAGCCGAACCTCAATCGAGTCGGGCTGAGCCGCACAGGGGTTGGCCCGAGCTCGGCTTGATTGAGTTTTGGACTTTTTTTAGGCTTAGCTTAGCCTGTTCAAGCCTAAAATTTGGGCCGAACCGGGCCGATCTCGAGCCAAGCCGGGTCGACCCGAGCCGCACCAACGGGTCGATCGTGCTTTGTGCAGTCCTAATTATAATGCGAGATTTAATTCTCAAACTACCCTTATATAAAACAAAACTTTAATTTAATGTTTTACTTTAATTCCCAAACTACCCTTTGCTCATCTATCTATTATCTATTTAAAGAATAGAATCACATCCAATAGCTATTGAACTTGGGGAGAGTTCAATCACACCTGCGGGTTAACACGTGTCCCTTTTAACTCCTATTAACTGTGGTTAACTCCTTCCCCTCATTCTCACGTGCATCACACGTGCCACCCACTAGTAATAATATAATAAGAATAATGATAAAAACAATAGTAGTAAACATAACATCAGGTCAACTTCAAGTATATAATAGTTGGTGAAATAAAATACGATAATATGTGTGTGTAGAAGGTTGAGGTTTGTCTTTACTATTATAATGCGATAGGCAGGCGATAATTTTTCCGAAATTCTCAAACTACCCTTATATAAAAACATACCCTTTGCCTTTGATCTAATGTTTTACTTTAATTCCCAACCTAACCCTTGCTCATCTATCTATTTAGAATCACATCCAATCGCGATTGAACTCAAGGAGAGTTCAATCGCACCCACGGGGTTAATACGTGTCCCTTTTAACTCCTATTAACTGTGGTTAACTCCTTCCACTCGCTCTCACGTGCATCACACGTGCCATCTTTACTATTATAATGCGAGAGGCAAGCATAGATGATTTTTCTGAAATTCCTAAACTACCCTTATATAAAAACATACCCCTTGCCTTTGATTTAATGTTTTACTTTAATTCCCAAACTAACCCTTCCTCATCTATCTATTTAGAATCACATCCAATCACGATTGAACTCGAGGAGAGTTCAATCGCACCCGCAGGGTTAACACGTGTCCCTTTTAACTCCTATTAATTGTGGTTAACTCCATCCACTCGCTCTCACGTGCATCACACGTGCCATCTTTACTATTATAATGTGAGAGGCATGCGTAGATGATTTTTCCGAAATTCCCAAACTACCCTTATATAAAAACATACCCCTTGCCTTTGATTTAATATTTTACTTTAATTCCCAAACTAACCCTTGCTCATCTATCTATTTAGAATCACTTCCAATCGCGATTGAACTCGAGGAGAGTTCAATCGCACCTGCGGGGTTAACACGTGTCCCTTTTAACTCCTATTAACTGTGGTTAACTCCTTCCACTCTCTCTCACGTGCATCGCACGTGCCACTAGCGAGTTCAATCAAACCCGGGGTTAACACTTGTCCCTTTTAACTCTTATTAACTGTGGTTAACTCCTTCCCCTCGCTCTCACGTGCATCGCACGTGCCACCCGCTAGTCTCGATATATGGCATTTACTGCAAGATCAGTAAAATTATTTTACCTTGCTAACAATTATCATTTTCAGTGTCCCAAATATAACAGCCATTAGTAACTGCTGTAACATTTTAATAATATTGTTCATTATTCTTCAATGTCTGATATATTATCGAGCAGTGATATAGGCGTACCTGGGAAATACATTTCCCAGGTACGTTAACTATTTCCCTATATTATCTTAAGAAAACTGTAAATTACTAAAATTTAGACGAGAGAGAGTTAACCTGATCCACATTGTCATTTTGTTATAATTTTAATACAAGCCCTTCTGGTAGCTAGAGAAGACTGGTTCTAGCTCCATGTGAATACAAAGATGTGAATACAAACACATACTACCCAAATTCCTCCTCAAAGTTCATCAAAGGATGACTATTATTAGTATAAAATAATCCCATTATGTACACGGAAATGGATTATAAAATTCAGCTATGTCTCCAATAAACATGGTATTAGTCAAATATGGAGTATAATATTTCGCAATTCACAGATGTCTAAACTTAAGTTCCAAGCCACAAATTAAAGAAAGTACGATCGAACGAATTCCTTGACCTACTCTATGTCCATAATCACGCACCGACGACCGCAAAAAGACATGTTTTTCTTTTGTTTTTCATCCTTTTTTGGATAATTAAATTTAATATATTTAATTTCAAAGCAAATCCCATACAAATAGGGAAAATGTATAAAGTTAGATCAATGTGGTCAAGAGATTTAACATTGTATAAGACTTGCACCTATTAAGTACATATTCACCATCAAATTCAACTATTATTTTTCTCTAACCAGTGGTTCAATGAGAGAGTAGTAACCCTGCTATGAGTTTGGATCTTTTGTAGAGACCTCTACAAGAATTTCTCGTAGAATCAAGGAAGGAGGAATTGTGTGACAATTTTGAAATAATAATAACTAAGAAGAGTGTTTTTATCTCATAATATTGTGTTCATCTCAATTCTCTGCAAGGAATCCTTGTAGAGACCTCTACAAAAGATTTGGACTCTCCTGCGGTCCTGCTATGGTACAGGTTTTCGTGTCCCAGCCGTTTTCGGTTCAGAATGAGATGTCAAAGGATTGAATTCGGGCCATAAAACCGGTTTTAAACAAGACCAACACATTCAAAAATTACAAAAATACAAGTCCGACCCAAAAAAAAAACAAAAAATAAACCCGATCATTTACAACCCTAAACTTGCTTCTTCCACTTCCATATACCCAGGACACATGTTTCTCGTATCCAAATGAAGGTCAAATAACTTGCTGATTTGTATGGACGACTGAAGCTCAATATTCTGCCACGTGGAATCACCTTAGCAATGGACAGACTTGGTCAACAGATTTGTTTCTCGTCTAGGAAATGAAAGAGGTGGGACCCACTTCTTTGGAAACTGATCACAGAGGGCCTTTAATTTGGCCTTTTCTGTGTTTTGTGGTTGTCATCATCTACATCTACTATTTCACTTCCTTTTTTCATCATTTAAATTTTCTTTTCTTTCCGGGGGTTACCATCTAGAGTTCTTCCCTCTATCTGTTCTAAAATCTGTGTTTGGGCTTCTTTTTAACTATCATATTAGGAACTGTAACTAGAGTACTAATCTTGTGCTAATCAAATATATTTAGTTATATTAATGGTCTAGTGTTAAATAGATTTACAAGTGATATATATGGATAATAGATAATAGACTTAAATGACCTAATCAACCTTGTATTGATCAACATCCCTTTCTTTCTTTCGTATCAAATGCAAGTTTATGCACCAACTCAACTCATGAGATAATGCCCATTATTTTCTTATTTTTTGAACATTTTTTCCATTACCAATGAAATTAGTAGTCTTTAATAGGCTCTGAGTGAGGGGCTATTTTTAGGGTAAGAAAATTTGGCCCCACTTACCAATTTATAAACTTTTTTTCCTTTTTTAATGCATAGTTAATACTGATCAAGAAACTTATATTTGAAAGATGAAGAGGTTAGACATAAGTAGGTCTTTAGTAAGCAAACTTTCTTGAGAGTTTAATCATGGAAATTCACCTAAAAATGTAACTTAAGATTCTTTTTCTGTTTTTCTGTTTTTTTTTTAAATATTTTTTGGTGCAAGGAATCATTTTTCTTACTATCCTAACTTGTGAAAAAGCTTTTTGGCCCTTAACATGAAAGCTTGTCAACTAATTATGTATATTGTGTCCAAGCTTCGATTGGTAGTTTGATATGTTTCTTTAGTTATTTCTTTCAATTTGTTTGATGATAAGAAAAGACTAAGCAAACCTATTAAGTATATGCATGCCAACTAAATGATCACTTAGGAGTTTTATGTTGTCTCATCACTCATGTTTGCCTCTTTGCACCAGCAAGACCCACCCTTGGTTCAACTAACCCATCTGTTTGCTGTAATGCTGCCTTCTCATCAGTCTCAGGAGAGAGTCTCATGACACTGATTGGTTTAGAAAATTAGGTAAAATTGCATTTTATTGGATCGAAGAAGATGATGTGTACTCCACGACAACGGCACAGCTTGATTACATTTCGGCATCAGAGGGGACTTGCAAAGCTAACATGTTCCTGGTTTTCTCTTGGTGATGCATGCTTCCCCACTATCAGTGCTTATTTTATTTCTAATTCACTTTATAGAATAGGCTTTTATGAGTGATCCACAATTCATTAACATGTGGTTAGGGTATTCTCTTTCAATTTATTGTAGTTAATTAATTAACTGTTGGCTTTTCAGACTCTAAAAGCTAGCTAGGGGTTGCAAGTTGGTGTTAGTCTTAGATGGAGATTATTTTAATAAGGGAAATAGTAATTATTGAAATAAAGGGGTCCATTGAAATTATGGCTTTACCATTGGAATGTTTTATATATGCAAGTTGCTGCTAATTATATATTAATGCTTATTAGTGACAACACGTGAATCCATGTGAAGAGGGTCCTCCATGTTGTTTAACCTCTAGATCCTTTGAGTGTTCAGGAGAAATCCTTTGAAAGATTTGATGAAAGGAAAAAAATTAGAAAACTAAACATGTGCTTAGCTTTTTCTTGACATTAAAACTCTTTGGTGTCATTTGGGAATCTGGCATACAAAAAACTTCTGCCTTTTAGTAAGGATTGGTGCAATTAAACTGATTGTTGGAAGATTGATAAGGAAAAAAACAAATGAACCAGTAAATAGAGCTTTGATATCTTTGTGTTTGTAATAGGAGCCATATTTGATGATTTTGATGGCCTTCTGATCTGCCATTAATCAATTTGAATGTAAATCAGATGCACAAACAATTCAGTTTCCAAGAAGAGTATATTTTCTCATCACCGACATCTAAGTTAACAAAACAGATGAGCACCATTTCACCTTGCAGTGAGACTGATCACCAAATGGTACATTACTGAATTTAGAATTGAAGATACTAAACAGGTTAGCTTGTTGACTTAATTAATTAATTGGGATGGCCAATTACTTCCACTTGATGGTTAAAACTGTGACAATTGCTCAATTAGAAATTATAGTCGCAATGAATAACTAAACCATGATTTGATACAATTGTACCTTTGATAATTTCATATGATAAAAAATTAGTACTCAAACTCACATCAATTATTTATGAGGACATGTCCAAGCCAGACTCTCCAAACCATAGGAATAAGTAGTTATGCAGGCGAGTGAAGAAAAAAAAATTAAAGATATGTTTGAGAACAACTAAACTATGTTTTGATACAATTAGAAGATCATATGTTTGAGAACAACTAAACTATGTTTTGATACAATTGTATCTTTGATAAATCAATATGATAAAATAAAGACTACTCAAACTAACATCAATTAGCTAGGAGGACATGTCCAAGCTAGACTCCTCAAACCATAGGAATGAGTGGTTATGGAGATGATTAAAAATGGAAGATATGTATGATTTTTTTAGAACCTCAACATAAACAAGGGAATTACAAATTAACGATCGATTAGGGAAATACAAAATGCAATGACCATTAGGCCCATTTTGGCTTTGGTAGAAAAGGGATTGTTCTCCTCACTCGAGTAAAGAGTATACTTGTTATATCTTCCCAAGTGCTTTGACTGAGGGGATTTCGACCAAAACAAGTTCGAGGTTGGTATTTCTTAGTTTCTACGCAATCATAGGAGGGGATCGGTTCCATCATCACAACTGACGATCAGTGGCCGTGAGAATGAGAGAACCAAAAATAAAAATAAGATAAATAAATAAGGGATTTGTTTATGCAGAACAAGTGGAAATGTCCATTCTGCAATTTAAGAGCATGTGAAATTTACCAAATTCAACGAAGATGAACAGAATTAGAGGGGATTTAAATTTGAAATTTCTCTAGTTTGAGTTCAAATGTTAAAATGGGAGAAATATTAAGATGGAAAGCACTGCATAACATAGATGAAATAACATGTGAGTTGGCCTTTGAAATTCAGTAAAAGTAGAAGTTCAAGCCAAGTTGATTTTTCTATTTCTCCTAGTCTCATAGACGAAGGAAATATATGTGGGGCAAAAGAAAGTTGAGGCCCTTTCTCGAGTTACATTCTCCACAAGATAGAAGGTGAAAGTAGTGAAGAGGTACACTGAATTATTCATAATTATAGCTATTTTTGCTTCTATATCTCCTTATTTTTCTAATAGTATCTTAGGGATTGAGGACAAATTAAATATAGTACCATTAAGAGAATGTCTCATTGTCCCTAAAAACACATCTTGTTTGATCCTATTCATTAATATTCACTGTCAAAATCTTTGTTTTTTGTGCAAAAGCTCCATGCTCATTATACATCTCATCACCAACACCATGGATCTCCATGAATTTGTGAATGAGTAGTGATAGGCGTACCCATGAATGAGTAGTACTAGGCGTAACCTTGTAATCTCTCCACAAGGTAACCAAATTCATGATCCCCATGTGAATGATATCATGTTTCCTTATTACCTAGGTTAGTGGTGCAAAAAGAGAGGAGGGGGAACAATGCTTCCACTACATCTTTGCCCCATTTCGTTTGGTTTCTTTTTTTCCTTTCATTCTTATAATTAATGTAATCAACCCCTGATCAATGGTCATTCTCTCACATAAACTTAGGTTTGGTTCTAAAATCATGTAGTTTCATGTAATTTGTAAGTAAAAAAATCTTAATCCAGAGAGAGAGAGAGAAGGATAACAATATAAGAGATTGAGAGAGGTCCTACTACATAGATACCTCCTGTATCATTAAAAAAAAAAATAGAACCCTTGTTCTTTCCTTTAAATAAGGATTAAAATCAAACAAGGACCGGATACCCCAATCATTCTTCCAACAACCATTTTCCCTTCGCAGAAATGGCCAAAGCAATAATGTAATATTTAAAGATTGCATTCTAAAGTTGGATTCACCTCTCTTAGACATTAATCGAAAGATGCCTAGTACACCTCCTTTCATTTCATCACATTCACCCCCTTAAATGACAGTTCTAATCTAGCATAGTGCAAACATTGAAAGGTAAATAATCATTTTATTACCCCTCATGTGATCCATATGATGTCACTGACAACAAAAGAAAATTTCAGTCACATGAATTAAATAGACTCTATGAACCCTAAAAGGTGAGTTGCATCCACCTCTAATAATCTTATTACATGTAGAATTACATGGCCTATATATATAAATATATATATCTTCCTCCAGGAACCCTAAAAGGTGCTGGTTAGCAAATTCTTGAATGGAGAAAATCTCTATACCATTTTGTCTTAGTCCCTCTTTTGGGTGAAGTGAAGTACATCCACCTCTTATTTCCTGTAGAATCAGAAGGCCAAAATCAGCCATGTAGCTCCAAGAACACTAAAGGTGTTGGTTATCAGAAACCCAAAATTTAAAAAGAGGAAATCTCTAAGATGAATCCACTCCACCTACCATTATTCCTCAAGTCTCCAAAGTCTAAACCATCATTTCAGTTAAACCATAACCCATCATGGATCATCAATCAAAGGAAAACTCAAGAACTGAAGCATAAAACTACAGTAGAGATTTAATTATTTAATATACATACATATATATATATATAAACTAAGCATCTTGTATTGCAAATAAAAAAGGAAGCCAACTAAAAGAAGTAAAAATATACAAATAGATCCATGATTTCTCTTCATCACTCTCTCTATCTTCTTTGTTTCATTAATTCTCTTTCAATATGGAAGATAGTTATATCCTTATTCTCTCTCTCTCTGCTTTGTTTCTTCAGTAAGATGGACGAGGATGAGCCCAAGCATAGGCGTCGTGATTCAGCTGACCGCCATTAGGGAGTACGTTAGGCGGCAGATTATACACAGGAAGCGATATTGATGGGTCAGGCAATCCCTGATGCTGATGCTGATGCTGATGCTGATGACCGGCACTGCTGCCAATTCCCGGCGGCGAGCTTCCTGCACCACCAGGCAGCTGCCCCTGCCCGCCGCTACCGGCATCATCATCGTCTTCGAGTGGCAATCTCTCATATGTAGCGTTTGTAAACGTTGCTGCAATCACCATGACCGGCCCTGCAGCAACAAGTGTACCAACTACACTACCACCCACCACCTGCCCTTGGCCACCGGCAAGGTAGACCGTTAGCCCGGTCGAGCCGGGTGGGGCTGGTCCGGGCAAGAAAGCCCCAGTTAGAGACAATATCTCAAACCTACCATGTAGTGCCACAACCGCACCTGGTGCAGCAGGCTGTCGAAGTGTGGCGTTAGCCACTGCGCCGCTGCCGCTAAGTACACAGACACCTCGCTGCCGCCTCCGGGCGAATTGCGCCACGCTTTCGGCGATATCGGCACCGCCAGCCACCTCCATCACGTGGCTTCGTAGGGCGTTTGGGCTATCTCTAGTCACAAAGATTGGTGGCTTGGGCTTGTTCTTAGACCCCGGTGGCCGGCCCCTTGGTCGGCGGGTCCCTACTTCCACGGCACCCTCTTTGGGTTCGTCTCCGTTCTCTCTTTCGTCGTCTTCGTCTCCTCCTCCGCTGCTTCCACCATTTTCATTCATGGAGATCTGTAGATCGCGTTTCTTCAACGCAGATGAACCGGTTATCGGTTCGACTCCCGGAAGACCCCCCTGCCCTGCCCACCATCGATTCGCCAGCCTTGCAAATTTGAAAAACTCTGGTAGAAAACAGGAGAGCACACAGAATAATAATTCACCTTGGAATTATCTTCTTCGTTTTTTTCCTCCCTGAGAGCAGAAGTCAAACAAAAACTTTTAGGAACAAAGAGGGGTCCTCTATATGATCTTTCTTCCCACTTTCTCACTGATATTGAGATGAGATCGAAACGAACCAAAATCAAAAGGAACAGAAGTGGTAAGAAGGAGAAATTAGGTGCAACTGCTCATCGAATCTAGCAAATTAAAAGAACAAAGAGCAGGAAAAGAGAGAGCTCCCTGATTGGATTTTTCTTCTTCTACAGGTGAAGCTGGATCAAATGTCCAACGACCCGGAAATGATCTAAGCAGAACGAACAAAGAACAGATGCAATGTCCTTTAGAGAATCAAACACAAAGAGAAGAATAAAGCACTGAGAGACTGAAATCTAACGCTAATAAGAGAACCCAGAAGAAGAATGATAACAACAACACAACAAAGAGGAGATGATTTCTCTCTTTTGTGGGTTTTCTTTGTGAGCTGTGTCTTCCCACCTGCGGTTTCTTTTTTTCTTTTATTTTCTCTCTATAATCTCTCCTTTTAGGGTCTTGGAAATTAGGGTTTTGTGGGGTAGCGTGTGCTTGAGCAGGCGGGGAGCACGTCGTTTTCTCGTGCCCCGACATATCAACGGATGCCGAGAGAGTGGGGACTGGGGGTGAAAAGAAAAGGAAATGGGGATTTTACTTTGAAACTTGGCTACTTAGAACCTCTTAGGGTCGAGACCATGCTCTAAGAGGATAGGATTTCAGGTGAGGCCATTTTACATGGTGGGCTTCACCTGAAATCCCCTGCTCTTATAGTAGGTCTCGGTGGCCTTGGCCCTAAGAGGATCTCAGAAGCTTTATCCATTACTTTGGAGCTTTTTTTTTTTTTCCTTAAAATTATTTTAATCCTACTTCTGATACCATTTACTCACCACCTTTTCATGCCTCCATTGCTTAAATTCTTAAATTCTTTCCTTCCCCTCAAGAGCTCAAAAACGGTATTAGATGGTTTCTTTTTTTTCTTTTACTGAGGAGTGCTAGCCTTACTCTCAGCCTTAGCCAACCGCTTATTCATAAAACAATGCAATCAGTTAAAAAATGTGTACTCTATGGACATATGCAATGCTTTATAGACAGGTGGTTGGCTCTCCTGAGAATAGCACTCCTCTTCTTTTATATGATTTTTCTGTTTTTTTTTTTTAATAAGAATGCTAAGCATACTCTCACAGTCACTACTTTCACCCTTTTTAGATAATAAAATAAACAAGTTTGTATGAGCCCACAAAATAGTTGTTTTATTATTCAAAAAGGGTGAGAGTAGGGACTGTGAGAGTGCTTAGCATTCCCCTTTTTTTTTACTTGGCAAGTTGCGCGTTTAGGTAATAGGTAAGGATGGGTTTTGAATCCACGTCGTGGTTTCGACACCCAACGACTTTTGCCGCTTACAAGTTGGCATCATTTTACCCTCGGTAAACATATTGATATTTATCACATGAAAATTGCAAAATTTCCTTTTAAAATAGTCTTAAATTAATGTATTTTAATAAGTTGGAATGATTCATTCGCAGCTATTAAAATATTGTCTATGTGCTTCACGATCATGTCTGATTACTGTGGTCGATGACAATCAAAAATCACTTTCGTGCAACAAACATGATTGATAGAACATGTTTTTATTTTTCTTTTAATGATGCAATCTAAAGCATGGACCTAAATGTAGTAGAGATGAGTTGCATGGGATCTTCAATTTAAATAAGTAGTTGCCATTTGTAAATGTAGTATATTAATAAATAAACCTTGTTGCATAGAAATGATGTATTTTTAGCTTCTTAAAGCCCGTTTGGTTCGGCTTCTCTAGGTCGATTTAATCGCATAAAACCGATTTCCTCATTATTTGACATAAAGAATCTCATATGGTTGGTTTTTATGCGCGCCATCGATTCAACTTTGAATTGGTGTTTCCACAATCGGTTGAAGGGGTGATTATGGATGTGCAGAAATCGATTTCATCCTTCCAATTTTTGCGGGGTGATTATGAACCAAAGTGAGGATCTTGTCTGCGACCAGTCGAGAAGATGCCACCAGTACAGGTACTCCTCAAGCTCAGCCTTCTCTTCTTCTTCTTCTCTTAAATCTTCGTGCATGGTTAGAGTTTTGCAACAAATTTCACCTCCTCTCCATGATTCCTCTACTTCTTTTGCATCTTCTTCTTCTACGTCCGACATTTTCTTTCTGGAATAGATCAGTTTATTTGAATGTTAAGGTTTCGCAATTTGAGGGTTTTCTTCTTTTGGATTTTCTTCTTGTATTTTATTCTTGACATATACCAAATCTGAGTATCATGTTTTGCAACCATTAATCATGGATATATGTCATTTCTTGTATTTTTTCCTCTTTAGAACATGATTTCCTCTGTTTTGCATTTTTTCCTCTTTACTTCTTTTTCAAACCTTCAATCACAAGTTCATTGGTAAGAGATGTGTATTCGATCTTGAATTCGAGATATATATTTCATGATTTCAACAGATCTGTTTTTTTTTTTTTGTAATGTTGTTCTTGTATCTTCGGTATAGATCTCTATATCTGTATTCATGTTTGATATCTATATTCATGTTTGATACGTCTATGATTCCATTTTTGATGTCTATATCTGTATACCTTATTCATTTGAACAAACATGATCTATATTCATGTTTCATATGACTATGATTCTATTTTTGATGTCTATATCTGTATACATGTATTCATCTTAACAAACATGAATACAGACATGAATCTCTATATCTATATTCATTTTTTATGTTGGTTCTCTCAATGTGCTCAATACGCAAAGCCAAATCCCTCCCTTGGGATGACTGTATATTATAAAAGAGGGACCATTTGGTTAGCTTGTTATTCATCGTTGTAATTCTGGCTATATGATGGAGGAACGAAGGACATAACAAATGCTTCTGTATGCATCATGTGGATGCATAATAATTGTGGCTGTTATTATCTTTTTTATGTCTCTTTTATGGTTTTTAATTGTCATCTTCAAGTAGGGTCTTATGAAACTTTTGGTTTATAACTATTGCCTTTAATAGGGGCCTTTTTTATAACTTTCAAGGGATTGATAACATTTTTAGAATTTCAAAACAGTAATCAATTTTTTGTTTCAGGATGAACCAAACGCAATTATTTTACACATAATCGATTATTTGCAAATAATCGATTATAGACAGGATGTTATCCAAACGAAATTATTTATAACAACACTTATTTACAACAGCGCTTATTCATGACAACGCTTATTGTGTAATCAATTGTGGTTGCAATAATTCGAGCCAAATGGGCTCTTAAGCTTGACCTGTTAAGTTTCTAGTCTTTATATAAGAAGAGTCGGGAACCTTTTGAAGAGACATCCTTGCATTAAAAAATCTCAGCAAAGAGGTAGATTTCAAGAGTTGAGTGAGTCCTCTCTATATAGGTGAGTTTTCCCCTAATTTATCTCTTTTTCAATTGTAATCATCTATTTGGACATAAAATCATGAATTAAGTGATTGTCAAATATCCTAAAGTCTAATTAATTTCTCTCTTATTTCCTCTTTAATTTTTGGCTCCATCATTGTGGGTATAAGAGCAATTTACAGTTTATGATGGAAAGAGAAAAAATGGCAAACAAATAAACTAGTACAATATCAATGCAAGAGTTAAATCTCTACAATAATATCAAGGATGTCAGGGACTTCAAATAATCTTTCAACGATTTACATACAATTACTTTTTAAGGATATTTTGACAGCTTCCTAACTCAAAGACAATAAGCAATCAAGAAAGAATAGGAATAATAAAATCAAGATCTTATTCTTTTAGGGTACGTTCTTTTCACAGAACTTTGAGGTGGAACTTTTAAAATCCCGGAACTTCAAAAGTGTAAGCCTGTTCTTTTACCCAAAGTACTGGATCTTTAAAGTTCCATGGAAGTTGAATATCGAAACTTTATAGTTCTATGTAAAAGAGCTAGAACTTTAAAGTTTCATATAAGTGGAACTTTGAATTGAGTGAGAGCCCGGTAAAAACTCAGCCTTCCAAATATACTACTCTCTTTTCACATACCTCATATGTACTAATGATATTAACTATATTATTGGCTTTTATTCAAGTTTGACATAATTTTAAATGACTTGTAGAACATTGTCGAATGAGATGAGGACATTGTGGAATGATGATATGAATACCTCAAGTCATAAAAAAAAAAAAATTAATTATATTCACATCCTATATTTAGAAAATAAGAAGAATTATATTATATTTTATGATATTACAAATAAAATTAAAAAATTAAAAATTAATGAATTTTTAATGTTCAATTTCCAACTTCAAATTTCCATGTCAAAAGAATAGTGGACATGCAAAGTCCTAGGAATTTAGTTATAAAACCCCACGTCGAAAAGAACATAACTACAAATCTTTTAGAAATTTCAAAATCCGGATCTTTGATGTTCTAGGAACTTTAAAGTTCTTGGACCTTAGAGTTCCACGAAAAGAACACATTAGAGAAAAAAAAACTATAGATTGTAGTCACCACCAATCTGGGAAAAAATATTTTGAAGGATGAAGATTCTTTCAATGTAGAGAATTTGATTCATAAACTGCCCTTTTAAGAAGGCTACTGATGAATAATTTGAAGCAGCATTCAATGAAGAATTTTTCGACAAGGGAAGGAAAAGTGTGGTTAGGCATACCCCAACCAAACTAAATTAAATCAAAGGGAACTACAATCACATATATTTAATTATTTACAATGTCTAGCATCGTCATGGATGATTTTACCCACAAAAGAGGAAACCTGTCAGGATCTAGTATAGTTTCTGAACATGAAGAACAAAACTTAGAGAGAAAATCGGTTGCCTTGTTAGATTACCTCGGCACATGGCAAGATCAAAAATTGAGTCAGGCCTCTACATATCATCGCTTCCTCCATACCTTTAGAAATAGCTAGAAGCTCCATCTCAAGCACCAAAGACCCATGGAGACCCAACAATAGCCGCAATGGGCTCACCCCAATCGGTTCTAAATATACTGCATGCCATAACCTCCTATGTTGGAACGCACCGACCCACCCATATTAAGATCTATCATTTTTTACCCTTTGAAAAAACTGTTACAAGATTGCTTATTCTCCCCCACTTGGGTGGACTAGAGATCGATTCCCATGAGAGGTGTGGTTGTTGAATATCCACCAATGATCAATTAATTCCCTAACATATCACCTACTAACCTTAGATAAATGATGCCTACGCCCAAAAAAACAGTTACAAGATTAAAAGACATGTTAAAAACTTAACTAAAAAAATAAGGGGAATGAAATGCCATAATCCCAATATTAAAATCATCTAATGCTTAAATGGGAGTACTAAGCAAGTCATAGGCCAAAAATCAAGTATCAACTAAAATTACGACAACAAAATAAAGAATGAATTCTTTTCACGAGGAGTTCGATGCAACTCAAAGTTAAGGAGTTATGAGAAAAATAGAGATTTCATTGAGTCTCTAAGCTCTATATAAGAAAAACCATTCATCTTTTTAAGAGACATCCTTGACTTTAAAATATATATGTATCAGTAAATTTCTAGATTAATTTCAAGAGTTGAATGAATTTGGGTGAGTGTCTTCCCCCAATTATCTCTTACTTTTATTTTCAATTGAATCATCTTTTTGAACTTATATCATCATCAATTAAACGGTTTTCAATTATTCTAAAGTCTGCGTTTTTTTCCTTCCCCCCTCATCAATTTTTGGCTGTATCCATGTAGTAATATTCAAGAATATGAAAAGGTTAGTTTATAAAATAAATCCAACGTGAAGAGCCCAAGATCATAAGGAGAATGTAGAAAATACCACATGTGTGTGTATTTATGTATATGATTATATTCTTAGTGCCAAGAACAGGAGTGAGAACACATAAACATCATGTATATGTGTGTATGATAAAATTTAAAATGAGCTGACACACAACAATCAACATAGACCGTGATGGCACTTTGCTCCTTCACACAGTGGTGGGTGTATAGTTATATTTTTATCATTTTTACTTAATTGTATTATTTAACTTAATAATTTATTTATTGGTGTTGCTAACGTTCACTCAATGTGTGAACTTGTTAACCTTCACAAAAGACATTTTTCCCCCTTGCATTAATTATCAAAATTTACTAAAGTTAAGAGTGTTTTAGTCTTTATATAGGGGATCAATAATTAAATACGGGAGAGAAAAGTATAGTTTGAATTTTTCTTATACTTTTTGTCTCCTATGTTTAATGAATTATCTCTTATGAAAATACCAAAATACCATTATATTTAATAGAATGATATTCAATACACAGAGTTAAGGATAGCATTCTACTTTATTTATCTTGTGCAATAACTCCATATTCAGAACCTATAATTCCATTTTTTTTTTTTTCTATTCTACCAGTTTCAACCAAACTCATGAAAGTTGTACTAAAACAATGGCTTAAATGTTCTCTCCAACTCTACCTATTTTTCTTAAAATCTATTGAGTTTCATTTTAACCATATCTCTAATATACTACCCAATAAACATTTATTAATTATTATTATTCTTATTTATTGTCTAATCATTGTATATCTTTAACATATGCATCCATGTTTAGCAAAAGAAAACATTTCTTTAAGCTTGGTGAGAGAGAGAAAGTGAAAAAGATCTTTTCTCTCCACTGTTCCAGCGCGGATTAGGTAGATTGAAGCTGCATTTCTATCTTTATGGGAGCGATGTTCGGAGACGGATCTGCTAAACTATCGAATTGATAAATCATGCAATCTAGCATTCAAATTTCTCAAGAACAATGGATAGCTTCACTCAAAAGATAGATCCATTGTTTAACAATATCTCATTTATGGTACACAATAAACCTTTTTTTATAGTTCTTATCTATTGTCTAGTCATAGGATATCTTTAACATTTGCATCCATATTTAACAAAAGAAAACATTTCTTTAAGCTTGGTGAGAGAGGGAAAGTGAAAAAGATATTTGCTCTCAACTGTTCCAGCGCAAATTAGGTAGATTGATACTGTATTTCTAACTTTATGGGAGCGATGTTTGGATAAACTATCGAATCGATAAATCATGCAATCTAGTGTGCAGAATTCTCGAGAAGAATAGATCTATCTTCCCTTAAAAGTAAGGAATTGAAACAATAATCAACATGCCTATTCTAACAAGGAGATCGAACATGTTATGACGCCTCCGTGTATTTAACACCAATTCCAAGTAGCGTTTCTACTCCAAGTAAATCTTCAATCTCCAACTCTCGTATCGTAGGTTGGGTAGCACAACCTCTCCTACTCTTTTTCTTTTATGGGACTAGTTTCCTATGAAAATTAAGATGTTGGGACCACATCTCATACCCTTTGTATACCTGCAAGGTTCACACTAGAATAATCCATTTGAAAATTAATTGATTTATTTATACTAAGCACCATAATGATTAAACGTTTCTCGGGTGCGCCAGACCATCAGAACATCTCAATCACCATGTGGTATGATTGACCTATATCGGCATGCTAGTACCACACCAATAGAGAGATCCATAAATTTGGATTTTAACTGAAGATGAAAAACATGATTGTGCATGATCATTATAAGACCATATACATGAAGAACTCTTACATGATCCCCTTTATTTTATAGCTTAATCTATAACATGCCTCAAGAGACAGTTTCTAGTGTCATTTTGGTACTGAACCATTCAGTGGAAATGCTATCACAAGGTCGATAGCAACATGAAAGCAGAAAATAAATAAATAAAGAGGGAAATAGCTAAAATACATATTTCTGGCTAAGCAACTGGAGTAGTGACTCACCTCTTATAGAATACTATATGTCCTAAACTTTACAAAGTCATAAACAATAAGGGAGACTGTAACTTAATTTAAAATAATGGGGACTGAAATAGATGAAGGCCTTAAGGAAGAGAAAAAGTTCTGCTATAATAAGAACAGACAGCTGGAATGACCAGATGGTCTGGAAGGAGGGAAATTCACTTTTAAAAAAAGACTGTCTGGAAGGGGAGATAGATGAAAGCCTTGAGGAAGAGATAGAACACTGATGGTATAGTGAGAACTACCAGATTGCCTGGAAGGGAGACAGAAATATAGGAAAATATTTCACTTTTAAAAAGTTCATGGAGTTTGAGTTAAGGTCATGGCCATCACAAGCAATGGCCATTACAAGCTTTAGGCGTCTACATACGAGAAGATCAAGAAGATCGGAATTCATCTCCCGAGTAAGTGCTCTTGTTGCTCCAACAAATTTGTTAAAGATATAGACACTTTTCTCCTAAGTAGTGAATTAAGCTCTCAAATCGAGCCCCACTTTGTGTGTTGTTTTAATATGAGGGAAGACTCTGATTAGAGTATATTACTTTACATACATAGATCAACAATAAAAATACTCAAATGGCTAGTATATCATTTGCTATTCCTATCTTCATATGTTGGGAAGTATTGAAGGAAAAGAACAGAAGCAGGTTGGATAACTCTTTGAAAAGCCCAGAAGAAACCATTCAAAAGGTGGCTTTGGGTGAAAAATCATTAGATCTCATGAAAATCGATCAAGAGGCTTCATATACAGACAATTTGATTTTCGGTTACTTGGCTGCTGAAAAAAAAATTAGATCAAGCCCAAGTTCATTATCTTAACTGAATGGTTTAAGCCAAATGATAGCTTTGTAAATTAAGCTCAGTGTGTATGGAGCTTCTAGAGGTAATCCAGGCCTCGGAAAGGGGAAAGGGGGTAATATTTCGGAATGATTAGGGTGACTTGATCTTAGCTATCTTAGCTTTCTCATCATATTGCATTTTTGGTTTCCAAGGTCGAAGCAGAAGTTTAGGCAATGGTAAATGGACTAGTCAAGGTATTGTACAGTTCTCAATAGGTGAAAAATGAAGATGATTCAAAATTGGTAGTTGACTGAATGACTGAACTACAATGGTAGTATTCTAATGTTGGGATTCTCTTAATTTTTCAGATTTTTGTCTTCTCTATTTCTCATACTTACCGATAAAGAGTAATAGATGAACTGGCTAATTACACATAGCAGGCAAACTCTAGTTTCTTTAAACATCAAGATCTTCCTCAAGAGGCAAGGGTTCTGTTTGATATCAGATTGAAGTAGTTCTATTCATGTATTTTTTTTCGTTGTGTCAAGTACACAGAAGCAATTAGATTTTCTAGGGGAAAGGCTTTTAGGTAGGGGGTATATATTCCAGTCGAGCTCAGCTGAGCCGAGTTTAGGCAAGTTTAAGCTTGGCTTGAACATGCTTGACCTCAGCTTGAGCTTGATTTGAGCTCAAATGTTTAGGCTTGAGCTAGGCTTGAACAAGCTTGATTGAGCTCAAGCTCCGTTTGAGCTTGAACTTTATTCAAGCCAAGCCAAACTCAGGTTGACTCAAGCTTGATTCACTAAATCATTTTGTTTAATTTTACATGATTTTGATACAAGTGTTTATTAATAAATTATAATTTAAAAAAAAAAACCTACTTTCATATTCCAAAATAAGATTTTCGGTAGTCCTTCAATCCAATTAGTAGAACGAGTCGGGGTGAATCAAACAGTGTCTAGCTTGAGCTAGGCTTGTTTAAACATTCAAGCTCAAATAAAATTAAAGATTGTCTTGATTCATTCAAGCCTGAAATGCCAGCTTGAACTTGTCTCAAACAAGCCTATTCCGTCGCTAAAAATCGTTTTTCTTGTAGTGCAACGTGCTAGCTTGGCTTGAGTGCAACCCTACTTTTAGGTAATGTTCTCTCTTTTCACAATGGTAATAATAAATTGTTATCTTTTGCATTGTAATTGACTACAAGTTGCAAGTTTTGACATAAAAAAAAACTAGAAGAGAGACCCCCTCGTCTCCATTGTTTAGGTATCAAGACCCTATCAATAATCTCTTATGTCAGTGTCCCTTTAACATATTTACCTGAGAGTAATGGTACAGGAGATGATGCTTTTGCTGATACAAAGTCTAATTTTGACTTTTTTTAGTGACTTTGTGTGGAAATTCCAACGAAAAGGGCAGTTCATCAACATAAAGACAGCTCATCGAACATAGACGGTTCAGCCTCGCAGACTAAACGGTTTTCACCATAATTTTTCTCAAGGTGAAAAAATTTGGTGTTTGGAAGACCGGATCTTTTTACCTGTGGCAGTCCAAACAGTTCATCCGTCTAGTCTAGTATGGGTTATAACCAACATCATTGGTGCCTCCATGTCCTGGTTAGCTGATAATGAAGTTCTCCTTCCAGACACATTTTTCCCCCAAATGAACACCAAAAGTGCCTGATTAGTAGACTGCTCTTCTCCCCCAAATGCAGGCAAAGAGTGGAATATGTGCCCACCTTCTAATCCTGTATAAGGGTATCATTTCCATTGTAGCCACAATATTGTAATCAAACTCTTATTTAAAAATTACGACTGGTGTAGATGCGAACATTTACTATTATTGGGATTTACAATACTCCAGTGATATGTCATCCATCTCCAGTCACTAATCATGCGCATGCTCCGCACTACAACCATGAGTTTGTGGGCTTTGACACATGCGATTGTACTTCTGTAAATGGCCAGACATCCTATCACTAAGAGCAGGTGGGATCCAAAATTTTTAAATGAAATGTATTTTTCCCCTGCAAACAAACAGCTACTCGGCATCAGTAGCACAAAAAGAGACTTGTCTGAGATGCACATCACTATGTTTCTTTTGCTTCATTTCTCATTCTCTGTAAACAAGGTTGGTGTAGTACACACCTAAAACCACTAATTGATCGACCAAAATGGCGAGTCCCAATCCCTACCATGCGTGGCAATTGCTTTGAGAGTCCTTGCTTGCCTTACGACATGAAACACATGCAGGACTTCTCGAGACAGCCATAAATTGCTAGATATCAAAGCCATGAAAATAGCATGACATGAATCTAGATACAACTAAGAATTGCAAAATAAAATCCTTGGATGAAAACCCAAATGCAACCAAAAAAAAGAAAATAAAAATTTTCAGTATGGTTCAGTGGTTAAATGTAAATGTCAAAGTAGCTGAGAGACTGCAATTCATTCCCCACACGTGGAAATATCTTACAGGGGGAAACTAGAGTATTTAGGCAGAAAAAGTCCTCTAGTTCTAATAAACCCAGCATTTGTATCTTAGTAAATTCTTTGGATAGATTGATTACCTAGTGAGATAGTATATGATTAGGAAGATGATCACAAAAGATGCCACAAGTGAACACATTCTCCAGCTTGACTTGGTTTCAAATACCTATGGTGGTCACAAGTTCGTTGCACTCAGTTATGGGACAGCGGTTGTAGAAAGAGGAAATATGATGGCAAGAGAATATAAGGAATCTGTTTACTTACCACCTTGAACCTATCCATTGTTCCGGACAGGATTCCCCTTGATGCATCCATATCGTTGCCCTGATTGATCAACCTTCATCATGTAAAATCAAAAAATGAATTTTTCAATGATAAGAGATAAATGACTGCAGCCTACATACCATTCGGTCCAGCACACGCTTATGGCTCTCCACCTCCTCGTTTATATCACCAGTCAACTGTTAATAGATAAGTGACATGTATCAAGATATGGTTCAGAGGAGATTCCAGATTCAGGAAGATCAAAAAGTTTTTCAGAGATACTGTTTTCAGGCTGGGAACAAGGTTCCAATTAATGCTTAAGGAAGAGAGGAGAGCAAAGAACTAAGCCTCAAAGACAATCAGAAGATGGTTGTTTCTAGGTGCACATGGTTAATTGTCCTAATTAACCAATGTACCACATCATTCACACTGCCATACCATTTCACTATTGTTAAACATGAATAATTTTAGTATTATGGTGTACACATGCAGACCAGATCTACATCGAAAACAGTGCAAGAAACACATGGATATATATATTTAAACAATTATGAAAATCAGTAAGGTTCCAAAACCTTTTACCACTCTAGAGGAGTTTTAGTCAAATATCCCAATTACTGGTCTGTAAAGTTGCCAGAGTTGCCAGAGATCTTACCACTGGAGTTTTAGTCAAAGATCCTCATTACTGGAAAGTGGAAACTAACAAGAAAAATGGAACATGTTTAAATTATTGTGTTTCAGCTCCCTTAAAGATGTGCAATAATTGTTTACAAATATTCTACTTTACAGGAGATCATAGCTTATAAAAATAACTAAGAAATTTTAAATGGCGGATCCAAGTAAAAAAATAGTGAACACATTCAACAAAATGCTGTTATGCACTGTTTGACACTATAAGCAGGGTTGGCACAATCTGGGCCTACCACACAAGTAAAAACAGGGAAGTTAAATAGTAAAAATAGAAACTTACTCTCTTCAGTAGATTGACTCTATCTTGCAATCCATCAATTGCTCTATCATTGTCATGCTCATCAATTTCATGGGAGGAGTAAGATGAGGAGGTCCTGATACCACCCTCCTCAATGCCATCAAAGAGAGCAACTCTATTGCTATGGTAATCCCTGCATACAACGAGATCTCATTACCAGAGAGAGAATTGGTAAACATACCATAAACAACATGAGTTTCATTTCGATCACTATGGGAAATAATCTTTGGAACTAAACAGGAATTTCTACAAAACAAAAAATTAAGGAGAGAACGAATCCACTAGAACTAACACAACAGGTGAGTAACTAGTACATGAATAACTGTTTATGCCCTGCATTCAAGCCATTTCGTGTCTTTCTAAGTATTACAACTTACAAGACATGCATATACCTTTTCCAGATGGACAAATTGGTTTTGGAAAATGATGAGTGTATCCCTGCTCCTTGTTGTCGTGTCAATATATGTCTCAATATCCGGCTATCATAAGGAAAAATGAGGAGCTTTGTTATGAGCCATGGTGTGGACATAGAAGGGACATATATTTTTAAATGGACTAAACTACTAATGTGAAGACTGTAATCAGAGGTGAGACCTACTAATGTGGAGACTGGAATCAGAGATGAGACCAATGAGACCTCTACCACAGGATTCTTTGATTATTCAACGTAGGCAAGCATTATCCATAAAAATATTAGAAAAAAAAATTGGGACGAGATAATCACGGTCTCACAAGTGGTGGTAAGAGAAACTATCACTTTTTAGGATTGAGCACTCCAGTAATTCAATTCATTCGCATGTGCGAATGGGATGTTGGCTGGAGGGCGGTAATTTTAATTTGAAATCACAAGTGCGAATAAGGATAAAGACCAGAACACATAAGGCCATTTGGGTTTTGAGGGGGTTGTGTACACCAGAAGGAGAAAGGATTTGTTTCTATAAAGGGAAAGGAATTAAGGGACTTATCTTGGAGATAATTTTTGAGACCAGTTTCGCAAACCTCTTCTAAAGAGATTGTTGCTAGGCAGCTATTTGAAGAAGCATCATCCCATTACATAACATCAGTAGGTTGCAATTCATTCAATATATTCGTTGGCCCTAGGTTACTAGTTGAAATTTTAGAATAGGTATTAATGGTGTATTTGGCAAATATGGTTGAAGAGTAAGAGACAGAAGTTGCCTAGTAAAATCATATTCGTCGTAGTAGATAGAGAAAAGCATCCATTATGCAAGGCTCCTAGAAGGCATATGCATGGAGAATTATTAACAAGTCAATAATATGCATACTTGTTTATAGAGCTAAAATAATGACGTATTTTATGTGGCTTCTATCAATATCTACGGAAACCAAGCCAAAGAGGACAAGAACATAATGACGTATTTTATGTGGCTTCTATCAATATCTACAGAAATTAAGTCAAAGAGGACAAGTACATATGACTCCACCATTTGTTACAGATGAAGGCTTTTGATTCATTTTGGAGGGGTCTAGAAAGTGCAAGAGAGGTCCACTTGAGATGAAAATGGAGAGATGAAGTTGCCTCCATGTCTCCTATCATTTGTAAGAAAATCAACAAACAAAATTTGTATTAGCTTCTGAAGGGATGTGTTACCTTGATTCTGTTCTTAGTCCTCCCTTAATTTAAAATGACGAGCGACCCCCTCAATGATGCTAGATGGGAAACAGTGAAGAAAAGATACCATTGCATTTGGTGCACATATTCAGGAGGTTCAAATGATAGATACCGAGTTATTCTCGGCGTCATATAACTTTGTAAACAACATACAAGATCCCGTTGCATTTATTATTTGGATTAAGGTTGAATTGATACCCTAGATCTATTCTCTTATTCATGTAATTTTATAAATGCATTTCTCTTAGTTGGCAGTAACATTATCATTACTTGTTAAGTAATAGCAATTATAGCTGTAATAATAAGTATAGTAGAAGAAATTTGGTGTTACATAATGTGCTGGAATTAATAAATCTAAACTCAAAAATTCTCTTTTTAACTAAGCCATACATGGAAAATTACAAACTACAGAAGATTACTAATTGTAATGCAATGCCTACAATATTTAGATGACAAAACGAACCAAGAAGCCCATTTTCCACCTTGACGAAAATCAGACTAATTAAATGAGTTTACTATAGTAAATAAGTAAATAATCTACAAAAACAAGATTTTATTATATTGTCCAATAAGTTAGATAAGTGAGCAGTTCTACCAAGATCCCTACAAGAAAATTGAAACCAAACATTAAGAAGAAAAAGAACCAGATATATCTCTTGAGTGTTCCAGAGTTGGCATTGGGTAAGGAGTATATTGAACCCTCATTCCATACATATCGGTGAAGACTTCAATTAATCAGGCCCAAGCGGGGGGGGGATAGTTCCTAGCTCAGTGGAGGTTGTGTGCAGCGTTTCGACAAGTCGGAAACTAATTCGGAGTCTTCATTTAAGAAGTCGATTCAGGCAAGATGGAACCTGTCATTGACTCTACTGTATCGAGCAAGTTCTGGGTATGACTTATGAGAAAGATGCTCGATTTATCTTTCTTGCGCAGGCCAGAATTTTTTATTTTTAACACTTATAGGAGAGAGAGCAAAGCCAAAGAAAAACAAAGAGATTAGTCATTCAATCATCTCCCAGTCCCTACCATTGGGAGGTTCAGAACCTCATTGATTGAGGGTTAAAGACTGAATAAATTCGAGCTAGGAGGGTTGGAGCATCTTGAATATTTCTCTTGTTTGGCCCCTCTTTGGTGTTTTTTTTCTCCCTGTGTATCATCTTTTGGGAAGTTCTCCCCTTCTTTGTACATTCTTATTTTATTTAACAATACCCATCAAAGAAAGAAAGAAAAAAAACAAATAACCCCTAGAAAAATTCTTCTGATTCAAGCAAGAGATCTACAAATGTATGATGGAAACTTTGTGCTGAAGGATTATTAGAAGACAATCAAATTCACTTCACAAGAAGCAAACCAATTCATCAACCAGCTAGCTGAAATAAATAGAATCAGAGAGAGATCAAAAGTGAACGTTGTATAACTCATTACTTGGAAGATCCAAATTCTATGTACCATCCCCTTCTCAGAGAAAGAGCAGCTTTGTGTTTCTATGGTGTTGTACCAAGCATGAAGTCTTCATAATGACAAAATAAGAGTAAGACAATCACAAATCTAACTTGCATTTGCAGCATTATTTGCTCACCGTCCCATATATTATATCTTTTTCTTCATTGAATTAACATAAACATCTTAACGGTAGAGGGCTAACATATAAGTCTTCCCTCTTTACCTTTTATTTAATTGCGATTTGCAAACTTATAAAATTTGATTGAAAAGAATAAGAAAGAGAAGATGAGATGAGATGAGATAAGATAAGAGGAGCCAGTTTGGCCTCTCCTCCTAGGGGCGATAGCTAGGTTGCTTTGGAAGGAGAGGAATAGGGGGGTGTTCAAGGGCTCATCCTTGCATATACCTCAGATCTAGGCTCGGGTTCGCTCACTTATCTCAGCTTGGGATTCGGCAAGGAGATATGGGAATCCATGGGGGAACACTTTCGTATGGGGAACAAACCTATAATATCTTTATGTTTTTCCAATCTACTTAGGGTTCGTATAATGCATTGGTCGTAAATCACACAATTTTTTTGGATTTTAAATATCTCATTATTCTTTTATCCTAATTGGTGTCAAAGAAAGTGTCCTCTTTTATTTTCTTTTTCCCTTAAGCAATGCAAAGGAAGAGGACCAACTAAACCAACTTCTTCCTTCATCCTCTTCACTTCCCTCTCCCTTATGCTCACCTATCAAGAACGGTTTTAAGCTCCTCGAATTTTAACATCCAGAGACCTCTGTGCAGCCACAACTTCCTTCTCTTTGATCCTTGGGCTTTCTCTAGTGAAACCAAACTTGGTTTCTAACTTTTTCTTCCTTCTTCGCTCCTCTAACAAGTGCTGCACAACCTCAAGCTCCATCTCAGACAACAAGCATCCCTCTTTGAAATTGTATAAGTCCTGTAAGTGAGTTATGCATCTTGATTTAGGGGAATTATTTCATGGTTTCTCATCTTTTTTTGTTTTATTTTTTCCTCTTCTCAAATTTTTTTAGATGTCATCCAAATTCAGTAGATAAACTTTTTTAAGAGATGTTTTTTTTTTTCTTATGTTTCTATAAAAGTCAAAACATGTCCTACACGTGCATGGCTTAACTAATATAGATAAAAATTGGACAATAACTCATTCTAGGGTTCTTAATCTGTAATTAGTTTCAGTTCATGGGTTGCTAGAAGATCTGGAAAGATTAATCCAGATGCTGGGGGAAAGAACCGGTTGCCTTTATGAGCCCTATAATGACTTCAGAATATCAATATTCTCTAAACTTCAAATTTCATAACAATGCCGTTATATTGAATCTCTTAGTTTGACATGATGACTGACTCCCTCTATAATACTAGATTGGTGGCTGTACGAGGAAATTTTTGTGTTTACTAATAGTCACTCCTTCTATGATAGCAACTAAGAGGACATTGTCGCTCATTAAGAAACAAAACTCTATTATGCTTTGTCCATTCTGTTTTTCTCCTTTCTCCATGTGTCGGCTTTAATTTCATCTTCTCACCTACTATCTTCTTCCTGCATCTACGCCTCAACTTTTCTTCCTATATAGTCTTCAATCTTCACCTCTCTACAGACTACTCTTGTTTCCCCACCCAAAACCTTATAGAAGAAATGGGAAATAAATAATAATTCAAAAGTACGTGAAAGAGAAAAACAATTCAATAGGATTTTTAGAATCTTTTTTTATATTCCACTCTCTCCCCCAATTCATGGTATTTCTTTCATCTATATTAAATCAAATCAATGTGTGATGGTTTCTTCCCAATGATATTTTAGGAAAAGAACAGTCCACAAACCTATATTATCTTCATGTTATTAAAATCTACTTAGGGGTCATATAATGCGTTGTCTGTAAATCACACGTTTTTTTTTTTTGGATTTTACATATCTCATTCTTCTTTTATCTTAATTAGTGTCAATGCAACTGTCCTCTTTTATTTTATTTTCCCTTCAAGCAATGCAAAGGAAGAGGACTGATTAAATCAACATCTCTTCCTTCACCCTCTTCACTTCCCTCTCCCTGTGCCCACCCTGTCAAGAAAATTTTAAGCTCTTTGACTTTTAACATTCAGAGCCCTCTGTGCAGCCACAACTTCGTTCTCTTTCATCCTTGGGCTTTCTCTAGTGAAATCAAACTCGGTTTCTAATTGTTTCTTCCTTCTTCTCTTCTCTAATAAGTGCTACACCACCCCGTGCTCAATCTCAGATGAAAGGTTCCCTGGTTGAACTTGTACAAGACCTATAAATGAGTTCTGCATCTTGATTTTAGGCGAATTATTTCACAATATTCCATCTTTTTTAGTTTTGTTTTTCTCTCTCTTCTCCATTTTTAATTTTAAGATCTCATCCGCATTTAGTAAATAAACTTTTAAGGGGAGATTTTTTTTCTTATGTTTGCTATAAAAGTCAAAAATTTTCCTACAGCTACAGGTGCCTTGCACGTGCATGGCTTAACCAGTAATAGATAAAAGTTGGACAATATCTCGCGCTTGGGTTCTAAATCTGTATTTCTGTAATGAAATTCAGTTCATGGGTTGCTACTTGCTAGAAGGTATGGAAAGATTAATCCAGATGCTGGTGGAAAGAACTGGTCGCCTACATGGGCCCTATAATTACTCCAATACGAATATTCTCTAAAGTCTAAACTCCCAAACAAGCCGAGTTACATTGACTCTCTGTTTAATGTGACGATTGACTCCCTCTATGATAGTAGATTGGTGGACATACGAGGAAATTTATGTGTTCCCTAATAGTCACTCCTATTATAGAAACTGAGAGAATATCATCACTCATTGAGAAATGGAACTCTATTCTGCTTTTTGCATTCTGTTTTTCTCCAATTTTCCTGGTTACAGGGCCTAAATGTCACTCTCTTTATTGATTAAGAAAATATAGTTAGTTTCTGAATAATAATTAGAATAAGTATCGCAATAATAATAACTAAATAAATCTAATGTTAAACAATATTCATTAATCCTTGACATGCCACTTATATCATAAGGGTGGCCTTGGGTTCAAGTTCTGAGGAGGGAATATATTCCTTAGTGATGTGGCAACCAGGAGACCACTATCATTACTAACCGACTAACTATATATAAATGATGCCCTATACCAAAATTAATTAATTAATTAAAACGCCAAAACAATGTTTCCCATTGCGACAACTGAGCATTTTACAAACATATGACTTTTTATGAGATAAATTCCCAAACATAAACGTTAAACCTCTTCTTTTCACTAAGCCATACCCCAGAATCGTGGAAGGTCATTGATCATAAACATGATTCTTAACATTGTGAAATTAGAGATTTATAGGGACAATCACTAAGAATTTAAAATATATATATATCAAAAAAAAAAAGGAGGTATTGATTACTCCAACATGAGTGAATCTTATAACAACTTTGGAAGTTCAAATCTTCACAAGCAAAGAAGAAACACATAATGCCAAAACCCTAGAGCACTTCAGATGTTTGAGCGATTAATCTAAAATGTGAAATAGAATTCATAAGAAATTCGACTTTCCAGAAAGTGAATTTGATAGTGTAATTTGAAGGAGATTAATCTACTAACAAGGCTTTCTGAGACGAACCTTCTAGAATTCATGGCATCCGCTTTCTTTTCTCTCAGAATATTATGATTAGGAAAGAAAAATGAAGCTTTGCCAGTTCTCTACGTTGTGGGACCTATATGGTTGTTATCATCTATGATTGGTAAAGCAAAGTCCCTTTCTAGTGGGGCCTGGTGGACGGTGACCATCATCCCATTCTAACGTTGAGTAAGAATCTCCAGTGTTGTCAGAAACCGGACCGGGTATCGAACCGGTACAGTGGCCGGTTCCTGGTTCCACCAGTTTGACCGGTTCAACCAGTCCGATTCGATCATGTACTTTCTTGCACAAAAAAAACCATTTTTTTTCATTTTTTCTTCATTTTTGCCTGGGTCTAACCAATTCCCAACCGGTTCTACCGGTTTTAGCCGATTCTAACCGGTTTCTTAAAGAATACCAATTTTGAGGGTTTTGGGAACCGACGAGGGGGCCGGTTCCTGGTTCGAGCGACCGGTCTGATCCGGTTCTGACAACAGTGAGAATCTCTCTTGGGGCCAATTTATATGGTTGTGTGTGAGGATGATGCTACTTGTCCATCGCCTAGTTGAGTTGGAATTTCCCTTTGTATGCGGGAGTTATGGCCTCCTTACTTGGTTAGGGTTGAGGCTGTGTTTGTTACAAGAGAAAAAGGATGGGAAAAAGAAAAGAAAAGAAAAATTATTTTTTCTTGAGGAGTGCTAGCATTCGCATTTATTCCAAATTTTTCCATAGACCCAAGATGGGCCTAATACTTAGAGATCTTTTATTATTTTAATTGATTAAATAACAAAACTCAAAGAAGGAATGTTTGACATTTGTTTGGTTTGGAAGATTTGTACTGGGACTAGCAAAATCCTATTTTCTTTTCCCTGCTATGTTTGGTTTACATCATTGTTAGTAGAAAAGAAAGAGAATTTTGTAAAAATATTATGGTTTGTAGGGTTTATTTGACCTCGAAAAACGTGATGAGATTTTCTCTCACATTATCCATCTTTTTAGGAATAAAATTTTTAAGGGAATTACTGCCGCGGTAGACTTTGTAGTCTAATGTACACACCTCACTGGTCAACGCCTTCATTTTTACCACTTTAACATTCACTCACTCCTTTATAGTTAAGGAATCTAAACTTGATTTTTAAAAAGTATAAAAAGACAAAAATATTAACTTGAATTTTATTAAGTTGAACCATAGTTAAAGAAGTGTTAAAAGGGACATATGGCCATGGCATTAGACTACATAGTCTAATAAGGGATGTGCTAATCACTACCCCAAAAGAAAATAAATATTGTGGAAAAATTAAAAAAACTCATTGAAAAATGTGCAGTTCTTGCATCAGAACACCCAAAAAGTAAGAGAAAATAGAGTTTTCTTCTAAACCGAACAGCCTTAGGGGTCTTTAGCTTGTGCCTAGGTTAGGGTATTTTGCCTTGTTTTCTTGGTTTTTATGACTGTGTGTGGTGTTACCCATGATTATTATTATTTGGTTAAAACGATTTCATTCCATAATTGAGGATACAAGAGAGATATGCCTCTCTTCAGGAGGACGAGGATTCGAGTTAAAAAAGTAAGACAGCAAGGGAAAGTTTCAGATACTAGCGTTCAAGGCCTCTTGGGCCTTACAATGGGCCGCGAAATTCGCGGTTCTAGGAATAAAAATGAAACGAACCGATCCACAAAAAGTTCGAAGATGCTCAATATCCGTCATCTGAGCATATATCTCCCTGTGAACAAACTCAGAAGTCCCCAACAGCGAATCAATAAGCTCCCTAGAGTCGGACTGTAGGATTATCTGATTCCAATGGTTTGAAATTGCCATTTGAAGGCCTAACCGAATGGTTGTTGCCTCGGCTACACAGCTACTGCCTCCTAAAAGAGGTTGATGAGAAGACGCTAACACTTCGCCTAAGTAATTTCGAGCGATTGCTCCCACTCCCGCCCCCGCTACAAGGTGAGACTGGAGAGCTGCCCCATCCACATTGACTTTGATCCAATCCCTTGACGGCGGTTCCCATTTTGAGATAGAGAACCCCGAATCAAACACTGGAGATTTAGCTTCCGAGAGCTCCTAGATGAAATGTTCTAGCCTTTGGATGGTATTGGTAGAATTTGAGGCTGTGTTGTTGAAAATGGTCTCATTTCGCAATTTCCGGATGAACCACAATGTGCAACACACACGAATGGCGAGATGGCTGGCATGACATTTGAACTCAGGACACAAAAACCACTTCTTCCACCATTGGTTGAAATCAGCTTCTACTGAAGATGGGAGTTGTAGGGAAAGATGGGAACCGAACCAAATGTTCCGCGAGCAGGGACAAGTGAGGAACAGGTGGGTCATGGTTTCCGGTTCCACCTTACACAATACACAGGTCTCATCCACTGGAATATTGCGCCTCTGTAGGTTTGGAACAATTGCAAGGGCATTATGACAAACTTTCCAAATAAAATTTTTTATTTTGGGGGGAACTAAGATCTGCCATAGAGTTTTCCATTCAGGAACTGTGAGACACCCAACTGGATTGCTGGAAGATGGTCTTTGGGAGTGAAGGAATATTTGGGCTAGATGGGAGGCTGACTTCACTTGAAACTTTCCGGTCTTTGAAAAATACCATATCAGTTTGTCAGGGGCGTTATGCCTGCTAATAGGGATTTTTCGAATTTCCTCAATGGAAGAGATGGAGAAAACATCCAATAACCGAGAGAGGTCTCAATTTTTGGAGGTAGCATCAATGCAATTGGACACTAATGGTTGATGGAGGGATTGGTCACGGAGAGGAATAGGTTTGAATTGGGGTACAGTTGGGACCCAAGGATCTGAAAAGATCTTAACACTGTGGCCATCACCGATCTGCCAACGCACACCTTTGCTAAGCACCCTCCTTCCGGCCCGCAAACTCCTCCATGCCCAGGAGGGGCGCGACCCCAATTTTGCTTCCAAGAAGTTCGATCGAGGGAAGTAGATTGCTTTAAAGACCCTGGCCCAAAGGGAGGATGATTCTGTCATAAGCCGCCAACCCTGACGAGCCAATAAACCTAAGTTGAAAGCTTGAAGGTCTCGGAATCCAATTCCTCCCAACTCTTTTGATCTGCAAAGTTTTTCCCTTCAAATCCAGAGGATTTCGCGACATTGATCTTGGCTCCACCAAAACCGACAGATTTCTTATTGGACCTCTAGAAGCCATTTATTTGGCAGTTTGAAGCAGCCCATCGCATATACCGGGATTGCTTGAACAATGGCTTTTATTAGGACTTCCCTCCCTGCTTGGGACAGCAGCTTTTCCTTCCAACCTTGAAGCCGATGGACAACACGGTTCTTGATCTCCTCGAAAAGCTTTGCCTTGGACTGATTGAACTTTGATGGGAGGCCGAGATAGTTTTTGGGGGCTGCAAGGTTCCGAATTCCAAGAATCTGACCGATTATCTTTTGAAACCGAGATGGAGTATTGGCACAAAAAGTGACGCTAGACTTGTTGAGGTTCACTTGTTGACCCGATGCTTGACCATACCGCACTAGAATGTCCATGAGAACCACTGGTTCATCAGTATTAGCCTGTGCAAAAATAACACAATCGTCAGCAAAAAGGAGGTGAGATATATTTGGCCCCCCTGGCCAAATGGATTCCGCTCAACAGGTTTTGAGAAACCGCCTGATGAATGAGCTGAGAGAGTCCCTCGGTACAAATGAGGAACAAAAAAGGGGAGAGGGGATCTCCTTGCCTTAGGCCTCGAGTTGGAGTTATGAATCCTTTTGGTTCACCATTTGTGACAAAGGAATAAGTAACCGTAAAGATGCATTGGGAGACCAGATGTGTCCAAGAGGGAGAGAATCCCATACTCTGCATCATGTCCAGGAGAAACTCCCATTCAATTCTGTCATAAGCTCGATTCATATCAAGCTTCATTGCCATCTTCCTCTGGCCTCCACGCTTTTTCTTGTGAAGAAAGTGACTTACTTCATGAGCAACCAGGATATTATCTGTAATCTGGCGACCTTTAACGAAAGCGGATTGCGCCGGGTCTATGATCAGGTCCAAGCAAGATTTGAGGCGGGAAGCCATAATCTTCGCAATGACTTTGTAAGTTGTGTTGCAGAGACTGATCGGGCGGAACTGCTGGATTCTCTCAGGGTGAGGGACCTTTGGAATGAGTACAATATGGGTAGAGTTTGTCTGCCTTAACATGCGACCCTCTGAAAAGAATTGAATCACGGCCTGACTTAGGTCCTCTCCTACTACCTCCCAGTGCTTTTGGAAAAAGAGTCTGGGCATCCCATCCTGACCTGGTGCCTTCAAAGGACCTAAGTCGAAAACTGCCTTTTTTATCTCCTCAACCATCACTGCTCTGGTGAGATCTCTATTCATATCTTCAATTATGGAAGGGGGTGTTAAGGATGTAATAACATTGATATTTACCGGTTTTTGAGAAGAGAAGAGGTGCTGGAAGTGCTCCACTATATGACTTTCTATCTCCTATGCAATCCAGCGTCGGCAAAGAAACCGTATTCTAGCTCTGAAAATAGCTGAGGATAAATTTTCTGTTTTAGGATGTGGATTCGCTCCTTCAGAAATCCAAAAGATGTCCTATTCCAGATCATTAAAGCCTCGCGATCTGATCGAATTTTTTGGTTTATCTTAACTAGCGGATGCGAGTTGCATTGGAAGTTCCAGGCCCTTCTCACCACCGTACGACAGTCCGCATGGAGATCCCACATTTGCTCATAGCGAAACACTTTTCTGAAGTTCTTTTTGGAGGCCTCAAGGGTTAGAAGCCTTTTCTTTCTCTTGTTTTCTTTTTCTTTTATTTATTTTTAATAAATCTGGTCAAGGTCTGCCTCAACCTCAACTTACCTGCTCCAAAAATGTTACCCATGATGGGTAGCCTTTTCTTTCTCTTGTTTTCTTTTTCTTTTATTTATTTTTAATAAATCTGGTCAAGGTCTTACTTGCTCCAAAAATGTTACCCATGATGGTTAGCCTTTTCTTTCTCTTGTTTTTTTTTAATAAATCTGGTCAAGGTCTGCCTCAACCCCAGCTTATCTGCTCCAAAAAAAACTAGAATTCACAAACTCCATAAGACTTTATGACAATTCACATGTAACATCTTCATCAAATATTGATCTTGATAATTATTTGATTATATAATGACAGTTTACACTTAATATCTATATTTTTCTGTTCTATTTAATTGATTCTTCATACTTTGTGAACTATATTTCTTACATAAATGTAAAATAATAAGTAAAATAATTCAATTATTTTACATCATTCTTCTATTATTGTTATTGTTGATTTTTTTATTTTTTAAGGTATCCTGTAACACACAGGCGCAATCAGACCTATTGTTGAAATTCGACATGTGAATTAATAAATAAGTTACATATACTCTCTTGAAAAAAAAATTGATTGGTTTTTAAATTATTCTGACATTATAGTATAATAAACTAATTTTGGAGGCCAAAATTCTATTCATAAAATGCTTTTGTTTATATGTATTTTTTTTCATAATCATAAAACATATTAAGTTATTAAATTAAAAATTTATAAAAAAATGAGGATAAAATAGTAAAAAAAAAGGAATAAATAATAATTTAATTTATTTTAATAGAATTTATTTTTTTTCCTTTTTCAATTTTTTTTTAAAATTAAGTAATCGATTAATTCAAATAATATTTGAATTCGAACATTTTAATGAAGTTGAATACTATCAATTATTTGGAAAGTCAAACAGTTTAATGGGATCAAATTCGTATGGTCCATCATCCGCTTTGAATCCATTCCGTGTACAATCCTAATAACAATCCTCTATATGTCCGGGTTGGGTTGTCATATGATTCAACGTTTACAAATCCAACCCGTTTAAAGGAATTGATCAAGAACTCAATCTAGCTGTGTTTATTTGTTTTCCCTTTGTTGAATTTGGATATGTGTTCTGTTTTTATTTTGGATTTTGCTAGTGTCACTCTCCCATTATCTAGGTATAATTTAAACAAGAAACATCATGACCCGAAATGAGGTTGACGTACATATTTTGCATGTATGTTTGACCTTTGACCCACTTATCACCAAGCACCCTATTCGCTATTTCTCTATAAATCATCCCCCTATGTATTTTCATGCATGGTGCGTTTAGAATAGTGCTAATCTTAGAGACACATTTTAATCTTTTTTTCCAAACTCTCATTGTGAGAAGCAACACGTGTTGTTGTTGCCCCTTAAATAGGTTAAACAAACAAAATTTTCAATAGATGAAGTTATAAGTTGAATAGGCTAAAGAAGTAAAAAAGGAAAAGTGACGACAAGTAACTAGGTAAGTAAAATTTTGGAAGCGTTTCGTTAAATAAGTAAAGAGGTTGAAAGTTTGCGCTTGGAGCTAGCATTTCTCTACATCTTATATGTATTGGAAGTGGAAACCTTTGTTATATTGCAATGTTTTAAAATGACCGAAGAAGGCACAAGACTTAGTAAAAAATGATAGTCGTAGATGAGTACCAAACATCCCAAGTAAGAGGAGAATGCTAAAGTCCAGATCTTCTCTGGCAGAAGTCTGAGAGAACATCTCTGGTGCCTTTCACCAAAGAATGACATTATATTTAAAAAATTATCTATGCTAACATGCAACCAAGGTTAGCATAAGATTAAAGCTTCTTAACCACAGTTAAATAGACATGTTGAGTTGTGCAAAAAAGCTAGAGAGTACGTCTTTAATTATAGCGAGAGACTTTCTTAAATGTAGTCTGTGCATCGACCACAAATCATTTTCAAATAGAAAAAAGTCAAAAGCATTTTTAAAAAAAATGGCCCACCCACATATGATTTAAAATTTTCTATTTGTGGGCCAGTAGTGATTGAAATGATTAGAGCTACCTAAATTTAGGTGACATAATGAAAATATTGTAATAAAGACTTCAATAAGAGAAACTTCAATATTTAATTAGCATGGATAGATAGATAAAAATCATGAGAATTTTTCAAGGAGGCACCCTGCAATTGACATAAATGGGAGACATTACATAATTAAAAGTAAATTGAATAATTTTTGTTTAACTCCCAAAAAACTTGAAAACTTCGATGACCAAATGGTAAGATCGCTAGAAGTCTGATTGTTCACCAAAAATAGTTCAACTGAACATAAAAAGACTAGAAAGATAATAGAAAAAAAAAAGGAAACAATAGATTAAGGAAGAACCTTCTTGTGTTCATGGCTTGCATCTCCTTCTCTAGTTGTCAAACTCTGCCTAGTTGTGATAAAGAACTTTTTGAGCGACTAATGTATTTATAGTTTCCAAAATTTGGAGCTACTGTAATTTGCACTGGCACATGTAGAGCTCGGCATTCCACTTATTTACTTCCATGTTAATCATTGAACACGTATTAAAGGTTGTTATGTTAAAATGTTGCTTTGTAAATAACTTTTTTTGGTACATGGCACACTATTAGGCCGTAACCAGATTGTTAAGTTAAAACGTCGCTTTGTAAAGAATTTTTCTTGGTACATGGCACACTATTAGGTCGTAACCCCAGTTAGTTTGGTTAATTAGTATTTGTTCTAGTCAACGAGTGACATATCAATTGTCACACTCATTTCAAGGGACTTGATCCATGGTCTCTTCCGTGTATCATTTACTCTTTTTTTTACCTGCAAGCGTCTCTATGGGCTCATTCTGGACATATCTATAATAAGGGCCAAAAATGCCAACTTAGCAATAAGAAATTGTCAAGCATATCAACTGGCTCGCTCCAAGGGATTGACTTGGAATTGACTCCACCCCTATCTTTACAAACTTGGTGCAACAATTAAAGAAACTCTGCCAGACCCTAATTCCTTAGCCAATTTTGATGTTTGGACTTATTTGGTGCCACATTCTTGTAGAAGTCCTACAATAGTTATCCAAATTGTCGACATTGATCAGACAATGTGGGACTAGACAAATCCGTAAAAATCCTCCAATAGTTATTCAATTAAATTGTCCCACATTGATAAGACAATGTGGGACTAGGCAAATCCAAATTGAACGTCTTAGTTTGTCCTAATATTTGGTGTCATGTTGCGAGAATCTCTTGTAATCTCCTAGCAATATCGTAACTTAGGGTTATATGTAACTAAAATATTGGTTATTTTATTCATACATTATTTTTCTTTGTCATGGTATACAAGATATACATAATTTGTTTTTGGTAGTATGAGAAATTATCAAAATGTGTTGTGGGATAGTTAACACAGCCTTAGAATAGAGGTTATTTGAGATTGCCTGGATTATGAATGAAAGGAAAACTAATAGACTTTTATGAATATCCTCGTAAATTAGAGTTTGTGATAATCATTGGTAGGGTGACATCCACAGGAATTACATATATGATTGTTGCATATACATAAACCAATGATTGAATAATAAGACTCGATCTTGAATTACATACATTTGAGGACTATCTTGATTCATTTCAAATTATGTAAACTTCTTTAAGATGGTATATATAGAATCAAAATAATAATATTTTTGTATATATTTGGCCATTTTGCAGTAATTTATATTAATGCTAAAAAAAATGCTTCTGATTTTTGTGAGAGTGTAAATACGTATTTTTTAATAAAATTAAACAAACTTGGAAATTATTTGAAAGTTTCCAAAAGTCCATTATAAAATCAGATTGTATTAATTTTTTTTATCATAAAATTGACTTTTTAAAAATAAGACAATTTTGTTTTTTTTGTAAACACTTGTTTTTAACCCTTTATTTTTTGAGAAACATGTGTCTCGTTCCACATATGTGGAATTATTTTTTTGGTTGAATGGTTAAAAACATAAACTCACATGGGCCAACACATGCCCACACACTCGGTCTCTCATACGTGGAAGTTTTTTATTTTTGTCTCAAAATATAATCCAATTTATTGGAAAAGAACATATTCATCTCTTTACAAGAATTGCAAGTCTTAGATCACAATCTGATCGTCTTACATCAACAATTTTTCTATCAAATTTTTGCTTTTAAACAATATCATCTTAGCCAACTTATAATGGGTTCCTCTATTCTTATCTCTATAAATGTATTTGAACTTTACATTTTTGGTCAGTTTCAATAATTCAATAATGTCCACAATTGGAGATTGAGCATCTGCTGCAACTAAGGCAATGGTCCCAGCATTAATGACATCAATGACCACCTTAGCATCAGATTGAACTAAAACATTTTCCCACCTATTCTGATTGATCAAGGAGATACAAATTTTTATTGTCTGAGCTTCTGCCAAAGTTGATCAGGAACCCACACTGAATGGGATTATCATTTTCCTCATGAATTTATGAATATACACTCTATAAAACATATGTGAAAGTTGAGTGTGTGTATATGCATTTTCTTAAAATGTTGACGGCTTTGAAGAAACTATATGCTCATTTCATTATAATATATGAGAGAGAAATCAAATATAAAATATTATTTAAATAAGCTAACATTGAAAAAACGTTATTCAGGGTGTGTGTGTGAATTGAGTGTTGTATAGTGTGTGTTGCTTGTTACCTAAAAAAAGAAACCTTAGCCTCACATCAATAGGCTTTCTGTGTGTTAGTGTACCCATATAGTCCCACTTCCCTCTCTTCTTTGAGAGGGTTGTGTAGGTGCAGTGGCTTATGCCACATGGTGTGTGTGTTTGTGTGCTGCGTGCCGTATAGTGGATGTGTGCGTGTGTTGCTGGTTTCAAAAAAAGTAACTTTATTAAAGTTGACTAAGGTTGATTACACCCCGCCTCTTGCGCCAATGGTTGGGGACATAGCCTCTCTAAATTAAGAAGTCTCAGTCCCCTCGGGTAATGAGTAGCAAGAACTCCAATTCCCGATGCTAACCACTAAAGTAGATAAATGATATCCTCCAGGCAAAAGAAAAGTTGATTCTCATTTTTGTTATCTAAAAGCCGTCACAAAAAAGTTTTCAAGTGATGCCTTCCATCAAGATCTAGAATGAGTGAAATATCTTGATTAATCTCCTCAATATAATTCCTGTAAGCACCCTATTTTTACACCCCCTCAATCATGGTTAATAAACTTAACCATGGTTAGCTCAACCTAACTCTAAGTCAACCTCGGCTAAACCTTAGGTCCAAACCCTAGGTAAATCCAATCAAGTCCAATTATAAAATTTCATTATCCCAAACACAAGTAGCCAATTACCTGATTATCCAATTACCTAAGCCAAAGCCTATTTACCATAGCCCAAGCCCAAGCCCAAATGTTATAGTCAAAGCCTAATAACCATAACTCACGACCCATCTACTAATAACCCATGATCCATAAAGATCTAATCCACATATCCATATCCACCTAATCTATATCCTACAACTCATGCCCATATAACTCATAGTTCACTCAATTCATCAACTCTCTTACACCTTTTACAACTCTCTTACACCTCTTATAACACTCAACCTATCAACTCTCTTACACCTCTTACAACACTCAACTTATCAACTCACCTTACAACACTTAAGTCTTTACCCACTAACTCATTTTATCCCACATGTAAAAGACACAACCCAACCTTTTAGTTTTCCAATAAATACTAATCTCGTAGCCCTTAGATCTATCCCTCAAGACCCCTAGAAGGTTCCCACTCACTTGTGTTTCTCTTGAGTTTGAAGAAATGAGAAGAAACTAAGGTTTAGAGTTTGGAAAGAATTCTAAGACTGAAAGCTTAGAGTTCTTCACTAACTCTCCTCCTTTGTGGACTCTAAACAAAACTCTACCTCTTGGAGCATTGAAGAAGAATCCTTGGAGGAGTAGGCACTCCTTCTTTCATCATCTTCTCTTTTTTTTTATTTAGTTCTCTTTTCTTGGTTTCTCATTTCTCAAGTATAGTTGGGTCTTTCTACACCAATCTAATGGTGTAGAGGGACCCCATACCAAAAGCAAGAAGATGTTCTCTTTTCTCGTTCTTTTCATGTACATATATTTTCTTTTTCATGTACTCACTAGTATGGATATGGGTAGACTCATAGAGAGTGAAAGCTAAAGTTATACTTCTCTTTTCATTTTGTTTCTTTTTTGGGATTCTAGTCCTCTTTCTAGAATTCTTTGTAAAAGTTCATCCCCTCTCTAACATTCATTAGAACGATATTACATCATTTATAGTAGTGTAAATGAACCACCTTAAAAGGGAGAATAAGAGTTTTCAATTTCTCTACTTTTTTTTTTCTTATTCTTCATGTTTTATGTTGAATGGTAAATGATGGTTTAAGGACTTAAGGTAAATGATGGTTTAAGGACTTAAAGAAGACATTATTCAAAATGCCTCATACCAAAGACAATGGTATTTAATCTATTATTAACATCAATCCAACAAAATAGGTGTTGGCAATAAACCATTTACTATTCATAATGCGCATCCCTCTTTATGTCTTAAATATAATCTTTTAGCCTAACTTTTCCTTAATCTTTCTCTTTGACTAAATTTGACGTTAGTTAAGTTTGCCAAAACCCTACTTATATGAAAATCCAAAAAAAATATGATAAAGTATCAAAATATAAAAAACATTCAAATATAACCAAAATACCAAAAACATTCAAATATAACCAAAATATCAAAAACATTCAAATATCTCTAAAATCCAAAAAAAATATAAAAATACAAAAAGACCAAAAAGAGACTTGTAGGACCTCTTTAGCTTTGGTTAACTCACCTAACCATAGTTAAATCTCCTCTAACCGCGGTTAGACTTAACACTTGTGAACTTGATCTCCCCGGTCAATCAACCCTACCCTCCGGGCTAGACCCTTTACCACCCTATGCACACACACATACCCATAACCTTGGCACGGGCTCATGTGCCAGAACTACGCTCAGTCTGATCTTACCATGTGAGTACGTAGGCAACCCAACTCGGGTTCGACCCTAGTCATCTAGCTTTCTATATTTATTGGATTAACATTATTTTAAACACTTGGACATTATAATTAATTTTGAGATTAAAATTGACTTAAGTTTAGAGAGTAGATAACCATTGTAAAATGGAGGTCCTGGGGTGCCTAACACCTTCCCCAGGGCTTAATCGAACCATTTACCTTAACTCTAATAGACCATTTGCCTTATTCAAACAAGCAATTACCCGGGACCTATCCCTTAGAACGATTAGGTGACGACTCTCAATCAAAACAAAACCATTGTGAGAGTGGGGTAAAAATTCATGCTCACAATTCCATCCAAATTCCAAAGTTCTTCCTAATAGAGTGACAACCTCCCGTCAATATTTAGAATAAAGTAACAGGTTATCAAGTCCTTTTGGAGTGGTTGTGTCAGTTTACCCTCATGACACCTAGCAGTTACCTTAGGTCTATGTGTGTGTGTTTAAATTACCTCTCTAACCAAAAATGAATTGTGTTTAGCGGCTGGGTGTTACTCTCTCACTTATAGCCCACCTCGGTTGGGTACTAGCCTTCGTAGTGGTGTATAAGGGACCACAAACCCTCCTTATGTCAGGCCTTTTCGGAGTGGTGGTGTGGATTTATCCTTATGGAACCCTAACGGTTACCTTAGGTATGATGTGTGTGTAGATTACCTCTCTAACAAAAAAATTTATATAATTCTAATCTAGACCTTAAATGTATGACCTCAACCCTTTTTTCTTCCAATTTTAGTCCCAATAAAACATGTTTCCTTACATTTCATTATCTTTAGAATCAGTTGAAACCGTAACTTCTTCCTTCAAAAAATCATTTTCATAAGTTGTTGAAGGGCAACAACTACAAGTGTGGCTAGTACAGTGAGAGTGTCCCTTCCCCCCGTTGGCCACTCTTAGAGATTTATCTATACTTGTCTGCAGGTGCGTGTGGTTGTGGGGTGGGGGGGTCTGCATGTGCCCGAGTGATTAGTCGGGTGCTCTAAGAGGCCCGGACACCATCATCACACACACAAAAAAAGTACAGTGAAAGTGGGGAAATGTGTTGGAACTAGCACTCCTCTATGCTTTTCCATGAGAATGTACAAATTTCCAAGCTCTCACCATGGTATTCACTAAGTGTCGCTTTTTTTTTCTTTACCTTAAAAATTGAACATGTTCAACTGCTAACAATGCCATGTGTTGTACCCTCCAACTAGGGTAGCACTCCTCTACTTTCCATTGTAGTTCAATAAAAAAAAGCCATTCATTTCTATGAAAGGGGATCTCCTTCGGAGCTGTTGGTGAGTGGACCATCAGTATCCACTTGGGAGGCACCACATACTCCTTTGTGCACCAATTGAGGGCTAGATTTGCGTGCATAACGTTTGGTTGACACACAAGATATGTGGTGCCTCCCCAGTGTTGCTGGCGGTCTCCTCTCCAATAACTATTGGAGAGGATCCCAAGTATCTCGAGAAATGAACTGTTGCTCCTTGCTCTCACAAAGCCATCCCTTCAATTGCTATGAACTCATGTTAAATTTATTTTTTTAGCTAGTTAATTTTTATTGTATTTTCTAAAAACTAAGGGTAAATGAGTGAACCCGAGGGGTTAGTGAATCTTAACCACAGTTAAGGGGTTAAAAGGGTATACCAGCAAAAAAAGGGAACCAAGATGCCCCTCCTCGCGTCACTGACCGAGGAGGTGATTATTTTATTTCTAAATAACACCAAGAAAGTGGAAAATAATTACCTCCTCGGTCGGTGAGACGAGGAGAGGCATCTCGGCTCCCATTTTCTCGCTTATGTCCCACCTTTAACCCCATTTAATTGTGGTTAAGATTCATCCACCCTTAGGGTTCACCCACCTACCCTTGGTTTATAGAAGAAGAAAAAACTAATAACCCGAGTTAATGGGAGTTGAAGGGTCGGCTATGTGCGAGCGAGGAGGAATAGTCCCCTCCTCGGCCGACGAGGGGACTATTGCTCCAAGAAAGTGAGCTTACATTCAGGGCATGGGCCATGTTTCCCGTATCCCACATAGGGGTGGTTATTGAACAAAATATTCGTGAACTACTTAGGACTTGGCTCGTTAAAAACTCGAGTATCGTTCGTTTATTTAGTAAACAAGCCGAGCTAGAACCATTTTCGAACTCGTTTAATAAACGTGTTAAGCTTGAACACATCTCTGCTCGGTTCGATTATATATTAACCTACTAAAATATTTAAAATATACTTATTTGATTTAAATATTAAAATTAAGTATATCTATTATATACTAGTAAAGATTAATAATATATAATATGTTTTATATGATAAAAATACCCTTTATATAATTATAATCTTAAACTAAAATTTTAGTTAATATCGTGATTTCTTTGCTTAATTAGGATAATAAAGTGAAATTTTTTACCTAATATAGACAGATTTATCTAATAAAACAAGTTGTTCGTGAACTATTCAAGCTCGGCTCGACTTCTACTAGTAAAGCAGGAGCTAAATGAGCGAAGCTTGAACATGATTTTCAAGCTCGTTTAGTGTACGTATAAGCTTCAACACACCATTATTCGGCTCGGCTCCATATCACCCCTAATGATCTCACGGGACACAAATAGCAATGATATACCGTACACCTGTTTTTCATTGAAGTTATTGGCGCCAAGCCGCCAACCTTTGATCTTCGGATCCGAGCTAGGGCATCTGGTTCCCCAGTGGTTTTTGGAAGCTAGGGTTTCCGTCCCTGCTAATAATCACTTCTCCGAATTCCCATAAGCATCTCTGCAAATTCATGGCTTTTGGGAATTCCTTCGAATCCTCTCACGAGACGGAGAAGTTCCTCTGCGAGCGATTGCTCGACCCAAACCAACCGATTTCGGAGCGTTTCAGAGCTCTCTTTTCACTTCGCAATCTCAGAGGCCCAGCTCCTCTCAAGGCGCTCGTTCTTGGTACGTTTCTTCGGCCAATCGCATAACTCGATCTTCAATTCGATTGATTCCTCATTTTAATTTGTTTGTTGGATTAATCTGGTAAATTGATTTTTTTATTTTTTTTACTTTATCTGTGGAAATTCCAGTTTCAGATTGTGTTTCCTATTTTGTTCAGGAATTGAATTTAAGGCCAATTCCCTAGTTTTATGATCCTGTTTTTGTAAAAAAAAAATTTATTTTAATCTAAACGTTTTGTTACTTAGATTGGTTTGAATTGTGCAGGATTTTGTAATTGTTGATTAGTTTCGGTTGATTTTCTTAGGTTCCAACTTGCAAATAACATTGTAGGATGAATTTGTTTCCAATAAGAACTTGACAGTTTCAATGATATATATAATAACAGTCCATATTCTCCAGCACAAAATAATGTGAATTATGTTAATTTTTCTCAGTGCCTACTATGATGAAATTGCTTCTATTTAGTTAATTTGCGAAATAGTTAAAACTTAAAAGTTTCCAATTTCAGTCTAGTTTGCTTTAGTTCTTTTCACCTCAATATCTTCCCATTAGAAGTTTCAAAACTGTTCATCCACCAAAACTACTTGTACCATTAGACTATCGGCCTAGCTCCATTGCTTGTTCACCATTGATAATTAAAATATTGCACGGATTATATGCGGAAAATGTTAAGACATGTAAGGTGGAGGGTCCTTTTGAGGATTATAGAATTGGATGGAAACTTCAATTTTTCTTGTTACGTTGCACCAACATCAGTGAGCCATGTATAATACATTAGAGATTCATCCAAGGTGGATATTTCTGTTAAATGGTGCTACAATATTTTTTTTGGTTGGCTTGCAGCAACAAGGGACTCGTCAAATTTGTTGGCACATGAGGCAGCATTTGCATTGGGTCAAATGCAAAATGTTGATGCTATTCCTGATTTAGAAGGGGTTCTTGAAGATCTTTCTTTACATCCAATTGTTCGCCATGAGGTAGTTTCTTCACCAATTTCTTTTTTCTCTTTTTATTTATTTAGGTTCTCTTATACTGTTTTGTTATATATTATGTATCTCGCTCATGAATGTGATGTACATTACAGGCGGCTGAGGCTCTTGGTGCAATTGGTTTGAAGAGTAATGTTCCTCTTCTAAAGAAGTGTTTGGTGTCAGATCCAGCCCAAGAAGTGCGGGAAACATGCGAATTGGCTCTCAGAAGAATTGAGGAACAAAAGAATGTTGGTAATAATGATGAAATATCCACGGGAGTGGCATCACCTTTTCTGTCGGTTGACCCAGCTGCACCTGCTTCTTCAAGCTTTTCTGTGGATCAACTAAGGTTTGTTTGCATCTACTAAAAAACTACAATGTTTCACTACCAGTGCATTATGGGTTAATCTGCTTACTGGGTTTGACCAACTATTGAAGGCAAGTTCTTCTGAATGAAGAAAAAGGAATGTACGAGAGATATGCAGCTCTTTTTGGACTTCGAAATCAGGGAGGAGATGGAGCTGTCAGTGCTATAATTGATTCTTTGGGTGCAGGAAGTGCTCTCCTGCGGCATGAGGTCTGTCAAATCTTTTAATGTTCCGATAGTTTAATGTGAGGCGTAATCATTGCTTGAGAAACTAACATTCTTTTGCATTGATGAAAACTGTCATTTGCATTATATAAAGGTCTGTGCATGTGTTTTTGCATTTTATTTTTTAAGAAATAACGTGTACCACTTTTAAATCACTTAATACACAGAGATGCTTATGACTTTGTCTATGGTTATCTGTAATGATAAATGCATGTTTCAACATTGTTCTTTCTACATATATTAACTGAGGGAAGAAGGGAACAACAACTAGGTACATGTGCTATGTTTCCAAAAGCCACAAGTTTCCCTTGGTGATAAAAATATGTGATGGTTAGGAGCATGTTTCTATTGCTTATTTGCCAATGGTGCTTCTTGCTTGTCTCTTGCTTTAGTTAAGTTTGTAAAACTTTCAGCTTGTTGAGATCCAATACTGACTCCTGGTATGTGGTAGATGGGATTTCATCTTGTGAATCTTTTATTTTTCAAATGATATTTTTATATCGTAAGAGTTAAATTGAGGTTATTTAGGGGGTTGAAATACTAATGTGAAAGTTATCTTAGGCTATGGAGGTTTGATTTACTTGAGTCGATATTAGATTTAGAAAGTTGTATATTCATTTTGTTGGCTTGGTGACCTACCTTTTTCTTCAAAAAAACATGAAAAATTGGGTGATTTTAGAGTCCATTGGCAACTCTAACCGATAAGCTACTGGCCCAACGCATAAAGCTGTAAACAGAGCAAATTTGAAGTGGATAGTGGTATATCCAAATTCGTATATGATTACTTTTTTTTTTGGCAACTGAGGGTGCCCCAAAGCCTTCGAGCCAAGTACTAAAATAGATTATTCATATTCGACTTCGATTAAAATATTTGAATTCGAATTATCCGATTGCTTTAATTAAAATTTAAAAGAAAGAAAAAATGCCAAAAAAAACCAAATAACAAAAATAAAAATAACAAATTACAATTTTATCCTCATTTATATCAAAAACAATAATTTAATGTCTTAGATTTATGTAAAAAGCACATATTATTAAGGTTATTTAAGTCTTATGAACTTATATTTTATATATATATATATATTATAATTGATCGGATATTTATCAACCAAATATATCAATATCCAAAATCATTTCCGATTCTAAACGGATTTTAAAAGTACTATTCGAATTTGCTCCACAAGATATTTATTTGGATAATTATCCGAGCAAATGAATTTGGATACGAATAATATCTGTATCCATTGATACCCCTACCAACACGTATTGGCCTTTTAAGGTTCATAGAATCGAGGGGATAACTTCACTGAATTGCGTTGAACAACAGAAGTTTGATGATAGGGCTGTAGTCTCAAATCTTCCCAATCCTCAACTTGAAATTCCTGTTCACTTTGTTTTTATCCGCATAGAACTTTTGACGCTCTTGGGCCTATTGCAAGTTTTTCCTTCAGTATGCGCAAAAAATGGTCACAATCATGTAGCTCCACATTAACTTGGTGAACTTGTGACTTTCCTGGCCTATATAAAAGCATAGTAGGAAGCGGTTGACCATACACAATCTCATATGGCATTGATTTGGTGCTTTCCTGAAAATTGGTATTATACCACCATTTTGGCCATGTAAACCAACGAACCCAATTCGTAGGTCGACTACCCGTGAAACAACGTAAATATGTTTCCAAGCACCGATTTACTCTTTCAGTTTGATGACCGTCCGTTTGCGGGTGAAAAACCATGCTCATCTTCAATTGTGTCCCCTGTAATTGATGTTTTTTTAGTAATTGGTCCATTGTGGTCATAAAATCCGTTAATGTTGCATTTTAATAAAGGTCTAGTACATAAGAAAAACAAGGGCACTCCCTTTTGGGAGAGCCATTATATAAATACAAGTAACTATATTTTTAATTTTTTATATTATACCTATAAAAAGACTTGAAGATTAAACTCTAGAAGAAAAGGAGAGAGGAAGAAGAAGTATTGGAAGAGAATACGTGATTAGAGAGTTCTGCTCTCTAATCCCTTCATCTTATATTATAATAACCCTAAAGAGGGGCAATTACAATAATACCCTTAATGAGGGATTTGGTGTATTACACCTACATAACCAAACATATCTCAACACTCCCTCTCAAGATGGGTATAGATATTCAGCATGCCCAACTTGTTAAGAGCACCTTCTAAACTTCCCCTAGTAACTCCCTTTGTGAGTACATCAGCCAGTTGGTTTCCCATTGTAACAAATAGTAAGCAAAGACACCCTGAAGCAACTTGCTCTTTGATAAAGTGCTTATCAATTTCAATGTGTTAGTTGAATAGGATTCTAGGCAATATTGATGGCCGCCTTGTTATTACAAAACAACTTCATAGGAACATCCACCTTCATCAGTTCATCCCCAGATCTTGTAGTAAAATTTTCAGCCACAATAATTCTGCTACCCTATGAGCCATTGCCCTATACTCTGCTTCAGCACTTGACCTAGCCACTACACTTTGCTTCTTGCTTCTCCAAGTGATAAGATTACCACCAAGGAACGTACAATACCCTGTGGTAGATTTCTTGTCATTTACACTTCCAGCCCAATCAGCATCGTGTAAGTTTCCAGACGAGAGTGACCATGGTTAGCAAATAGAAGACCCTTCCCTGGAATAGCCTTCAAGTACCTCAAGATTCTCTCCACTGCCTCATAATGAGCAATCAGAGGTTCATGTATGAATTGACTGACAGCACTGACTGCATATACGATATCAGGTCTTGTGAGAGAGAGATAGATGAGACGACCAACTAGTCTTTGGTACATCTTTTTGTCCTCTAGTAATTGGCCATCACTCGAGTTCAGCTTATGATTCTGCTCAATAGGAATGTCTGCTGGTCGTGAACCCAACTTTTCAGTATCCTTAAGTAAGTCTAAGGTATACTTCCGCTGCGATATGAAGATTCTCCTTTTTGATCGAGCAATCTCGATACCCAGAAAGTTTTCAAACTACCCAAATCCTTGATCTCATACTCCATTGCTAGGAATTTCTTTAGGTTTTGGATCTCTAGTGGGTCATTGCCAGTCATCACAATGTCGTCTACATAGACAATCAATGCTGAAAGTAACTCTCATTTTTTCTTGACAGAGAGAGTGTGATCAGCATGACTCTGTAAATAACTCATTCTCTTCACAGCTTGACTGAACCTCTCAAACCAAGCTCGTGGGGACTGTTTCAGTCCATAAATAGATTTCTTCAATTTGTAGACCTTTCCTTCACTGTTAGGTAACTTGAACCCAGGAGTAGGGGACATATACACTTCTTCTAGTAGGTCTCCATGAAGGAATGCATTTTTTACATCTAACTGATGTAGGGGCCACGAGTGATTAGCTGTCAAAGGCAAGAGAACTCGTTCATTTTAGCAACCGGTGCAAATGTCTCTTTGTAGTCGATCTCGTAAGTCTGAGTGTACCCCTTAGCTACCAGTCTTGCCTTGTACCTCTCAATTGATCCATCTGCCTTATGTTTAACGGTGAACACCCATTTACAGCCTATTGTCATTTTTTCTTTGGGTAACTCAACCATTTCTCATGTGCCATTTTTGACTAGAGCTCTCATTTCTTCCATCATAGCATCACGCCACTTAGGATCATAGACAGCCTCCTGAAACCTGGAAGGTAAAGACACAGAAGAAACAGAGGACAAGAAAGTAGAATAGGAGGGTGATAAAGAGGTATATGAGATGAAGTTAGAGATATGGTGAACCGTACACTAACGCTTCCCTTTGCGTATGGCAATAGGAGCAGTATCATGATCAATATCAGGATAAAAAATAGACACCACAGGAGGCAATGAAATACTGTTACCTGGTTCAGAGGAGTCAGAATTAGGAGATGGCCTTATCACAGTGATACCCTTCTTTTCGCGTCTGGTATAAACCTATAGGTCCTTCGTAGTAGTAGACTTAGTAGGAGTAACAGAAACATGAGGGATAATATCAGGAACCAATGCCGGAAGTGGTACGGAAGACAAACTCTCTTCCAACAATGCACTATTCTCCCCTGAAGAGAGACAGAGGAACGAGAAAAAAATGGAACATTCTCAAAAAATGTGATGTCCATGGTCACAAACCATTTGCCCGACATCAGATCAAAACATCGATATCCCTTTTGTGTGGAGGAATACCCCAAGAGAACATCCCGAATGGATTTGGGATCCAATTTTGTTCGATTAGGACCCACGATATGAATGAAACAAACACAACCAAAGACACGTGGGGGGATAAGAAATAGAGGTTGGGCTGGACAGAGTAGTTGATGCGGAGACTTTAACTTCAATACCCAAGATGACATGCAATTAATCAAATAGGTGGATGTGTGCACTGTTTCAGCCCAAAACTTCTTTGGAATATTCATACCCGTCAGTAAGCTGCGAGCCACCTCCAACAAATGACAGTTCTTACGCTCAGCCACCCCATTTTGTTGGGGAGTATAAGGACATGTACTCTGATGGATCATGCCATGATCAACCAAATATTGCCTTAAGTCTCCCTCAAGGTACTCCTTCTCCTTATCGGATCGTAAAATTTTAATCTGCTTCTCGAATTGGGTCAATACCATTCTGTGAAACCGCTTGATGAGGTCCGAGACTTCAGCACGAGACTTCATCAAGTAAATCCAGGTATAACGAGAGAAATCATCCACAAAAGAAATAAAATACCGATAACCATGTACAGATAAAGCAGGGGCAGGGCATCAAACATCAGAATGAATTAGCTGAAACGAAGACACACTTTTATTCATACTCGAAGAAAAAGTAGTTCTACAATGTTTGGAGAGTTCACACACTTCACATTACAGACTTTGACCAGGAACAAACTTAAACAGGTCTGGAAAGACTAACTGCAAAGACTTAAACGATAAATGACCTAGACGACTGTGCTACAATCTGATTTTGGCATCATTATTACTACTACTAGGAATACTACTAGTCTGTAATGCTGAAGGAGAACCATCCACACCTAGGAGATAGAGACCATCTACTTCACGACCATTCCCAATCGTTTTTCTCGTCACCAAGTCCTGAAATACACAATGAGTAGGAAAAAATGTCACACAACAGTTAAGACTCTTGGTCAAGCTGCTAATTGATAACAAATTTGTGGATAAATTAGGAACATGAAGAACAGACGACAAAGAAAGGGCATCAGTAAGTTTGACAACACCCTTGCCAAAGATAGAAGAAAGAACACCGTCAACAACCCTTACTTTATCCCTTCCAGACAAGAGACTATAGGAGGAAAAAACAGTGGATAAACTAGTCATATGATCTGACGCACCTGAATCAATGATCTAGGTTGGGCTGGACTGTGAATGAGAAACGAAATTAGCAGATGCAGTACATTACTGAGCAAATGAAGTAGAAGCAGAAGAACCTTCTATTTGACTCAAAAACTGGCGAAGACGATCAATATCTGCATTAGAGAAGCTCTCGGATGTGAAGGAAGACGGTCCAGTGAGAGTATCCAATGCCATTGAGTTACCTAAGGAAGGAGGCAAGAAGGTTGCAGTGTTGCCTCAATGATTGCCCAGCTGCTATCCGGGACGAGAAAACTTGGCAGGTTGGCCAATAAGATCCTAGCAAGTTTCTCGAGTGTGTTTAGTCTTCCCACAATGATCACACTTCAACTTATCTTTGTCATTAGGGGGCCTATTCTTCTGAGGAGAGTATTTTCCACCTCGAGGAGCACTAGAAGCTGTCGCAAGGGTGAGATGATCGCTGGTTGGAGTGATTGTCATTGCCTTTTTCTGCTTTCCTCACTTTGGACTAGGGAATAAATGTGGTCCAAAGAGGGGAGCTCATATTTCCCTAAAATTTGGACTCGAGTGACTTCAAAGTCCGGATTCAAACCCGCCAAGAAGTCAAAAATTTTGTTTCGTTCTACCTGTTTACTGTGCTGATCGCTGTCTTTATCAGTGTCCCACTTGATGACTTGAAAGTGATCCAACTCTTCCCAAAGACCCTAAATAGTGGAGTAATAGGTAGAGAGGCTTCACTCTCCCTGACAAGAAGTAGCTATCTCTTGCCTCAACTGATAAATCCTAGCGATGTTCTGACGTTGGGAATATGTTCTAGTCACCTTATCCCAAATTTCTTTAACTGTCCGAAGGAACAAGAAACCTCTACTAATGGAAGGTTGCATGGAGTGCAATAACCATGACATAACCATAAGGTTCTCTTACTCCCACTTGTCATATGTCTCGGCCTCTATAGCCGGCTCCTTTACTCGGCCTATCAAGTACCCTAACTTCCCTCTTCCGCCGATATACATCTTAGCGGATTGAGACCACTCAAGGAAGTTGGTGTCATCCAACTTAATGGTTGTAATAAACACCCCGGGGTTATCACCATAGCCATTTGTGACTGACTGAGTGACCTTACTCCTTGGTACTGTCGATGTAGCTTCGGATATCCCTTCAGACCCATCATCATTGGCCATATTTGATGCTGCTCTATGCCAATCAATTCAAAAAAAGTAGTAAACAACTGCTGATCCACACAAACCAGCCCCAACAACTTATGCCGGGATTCACCAAAAAAGCGACAAAATTCACGTGAGGAAAGTGTCTTTACACAAGAAGCATCAAGGTTCAAGTTCACGGTGGTAACCAACCATCAAAGAACCCCCAAACAGTGATATGGGGTTTAGCAAGGCAAAATGATTTTAAAAAAAACAGGGATACGATCACCACAGATTACATCCATATGAAAAACATGGGTAATAGGAGGATAAAAATACTCATAAAGTTCTCAAATCTCAACCAAATCACATGAGACCACTTCCAATAGATGTGTAAGTAAATTTTGATCCAAACCCTCTTGGATTTGTGTTACAAAAATCCCCAACCAAATCGTAGGATGTGATTTACAGGAAAACTGTTTTTTCCAAAAATTCTTGAAATAATTCTGAAAAACACATTTATGTATGTCAAAAAATTCCAAGAAAATAACCAATATTCTCTACATAGGGAGATCTCTCATGCGGCATCATCATCCATCCTATGGGGTTGTACGGATGCTGATGTCAGCACTTTGCGTGGAGAAACACACCAGGAAAAAAAAAACTTCTATTTACTCTTCTTCCCTCTTTCGTTCTCTGAACCTGGGCTTTGATACCAACTTGAAGATTAAACTCTAGAAGAAAATGAGGGAGGAAGAAGTATTGGAAGAGAATACGTGATTAGAGAGTTCTGCTCTCTAATCCCTTCATCTTATATTATAATAACCCTAAAGAGGGGCAATTACAATAATACCCTTAATGAGGGATTTGGTGTATCACACCTACATAACCAAACATATCTCAACAAAAAGAAAAAAAAATTCCTCATTGGTGGAGCGAGGGAAGGCATATCATCCTCTTTTCTCACCACATGTTCCCTTTTAACCCCCTTTAACTATGGTTAAGATTCGCTAACCCTTAGGGTTAAAGCATCTAACGTTAATTCGTGGGAATAAATTAAAATTCTTTCTAACCACATGGGTTAAAGCTTGTTAACCATAATTCAAGAGCAGTTAAAGGGGCTTTGTGAGGATGAGGAGCTAGTTCGCTCCCTGCTCAGGGAGAGGATTGTTGCTTTTAAAAAAATTACAAAATTTTGAAGGGGCTAAACTTCCCACATAGTCAACAATTACATTTTAATTTGGACGGGCCACTATATACAAAAGTTATACCTAAAATATAAGAATTAAAAAAAAAGAAAAATTGGAGGGGGAGGGGGAGGGGGCATTGCCCCTCCCCATGCCCCCAAAACCGATACATATAGGTTTCGGGGGATATATCTGTCCCAACCGAAACCTATATGTATCGGTTTCGGACGATACATTTAATTTTTTATTTTCTTAAAAAAATCAAAATAAATTTTAAAAAATCAAATAAGTTATAGGAACTAAATATAAAGTCATGCGAAGCGACTCGAAGACAAAGTAGCAAACACAATTATAATTTTACAGAATGAATGAGAATATAAGTAACTAATAAAAGATACATATCGCCCGTTTCATATCAATATAAATATCGTATAGGGGGTTACCAAAACCTATACGTATCGCCCTTTTTTGTATCGGTTTTTGTAATTGTGATTTCTATGCTCCCCGCCATGGACATAAAAATCGCCAAAACTGATATGAAACGGGCGATATGTATAGGTATCGGTAGCCCCCTGTACGATATTTATACTGATAAGAAATTGGTGATACATATCATTTATTAGTTATGTATGTTTTTCATTGTAGAATTGTTACTTTTGTTTGCTACTTCGTCTTTGAGTCGCTTCCCATGAATTTATGTTTAGTAAAATTGGTTCTTATAACTAATTTGATTTAAAAAAAATTAATCTGAATTTTTTAAGAAAAAATTATATGTATCATCCAAATTCGATACGTATAGAAACCATATTTTTAATCCTTGCTCCCCGCCTCCCCCGACTCTTCCCCTTAACAAAGGAATGTGCAATTGACACCGTTGCATAAGGGTGAGAAAGTGGCACAAAATTGGCATATTTTGGAAGTTTGGCCAATTTTTGGAAGTTTCTCTATTATAACAAAAATCACACTTTTAAGTTTTACCCTTGTGAGTTCAACAATCCCTTGATGAAATCCATGTAGATCTCCATTCATTCACGCTCAAGGTATAGGTAACGGTTGCAATAGCTCCAAGCCTCTAGCGGATTGAACATTTCATCTTTATTCCTTTGAAAAATATCACATTCTGTGACATACCATAATTACCATAGTGAGAAGCAGGAAGTGAGGATAAAAAAACCATGGAAAATCAGAAGCATTACAAAAAGACCCAAGGACGCGAGTGAGAACCAACTGATGACGGAGCGAGAAGCAATTAGGGAATCTCTCTCTCTATCTCTCTCTCTCTCTCTATATGTATGTGTGTGTTTTCTATTCGTGTTGCCTAGTGCTTAAAGCTTAGTTCTTAGGGTTGTTGTAAGCTATAATATATATATATATAAATGCGTGTTATTATATTAAAAAATCACTTTCTAAATTTTCTTTTATAAGCCTTGATATAATATTAAATTATGTGATTAATACTCTGTTGCCTATTTTAGTATAAACCCTTGAGGTAGTAGCTCTTCTTTTTCTTCTTATAATTGATCAATTTCCATTTGATTCCTAGTCGCTTCCCATACGTGCCTCACCTATTTTATGATCGCTTCCAACTTGCTTCATAAATTCAACCTTGAGGTCAGTTTTATTTATTTTTTTGATCGAGGAATGATACAAGTAAATCAACCTTAAGGACAATTTTAATATTGTTTTTGATCGAGGAACGATACAGCTATTACTTGAAGACAAGGCAAGGTAGTTTTACGCATGTTACCTATTAGAATAAAGATGGTTAGTTAGTGTTAGTTTGACACTTGTCCATTCTTAGGATGAGTAGTTCTGAGTAGTTTTGCTACATAGTTGTAGAAGATCCATTATAACCGATAAAAAAATGCATATATAAATATATTATAAATAGAGGTATGGATGGGATGTAAAGGACCATTTGTGAGGAATTGATACAGTCAGTAGGAGGATTCTACCCTCGAAGTGGACTATGTTTTATGTAATTTTCATGAGAAGTTATTATTGTTGTTAATTTGTCCTTGAGTGTTTGGTGTTCTTATCAACATAGCTTTGAGTCAAATTGAAATAAGTATCTCGAGGTCGTGAGAAGGAATCCAACGAGATATCTAATCTTACTGTTCTGATACCATAATAAAACTCCAAGAAACAAAGAGAGAAAGAGGTTGGAGAAGTATTTAGCTTATCTTTCATTCAAAACATTAGCTGGGTTTTGACTTTTGTGTAACCCATAAAATACAGAATTACAGAACTGCCCTTCTCACTTAAGCAACATAGGTGAGAAGTGCTATAACAATATATATATATATATATATAATTCTGTAGGAAATTCAGACCCTCTAGCATTTGCTCATTTACAAACCAGAAAGCAATAATTTGATGATAATAATTAAATTGCGCTAGACTGGACTACCCAAATTGGACATGGATGGTTAAGTCTATATGGGAAAAACTCCATTTTAGCGAACGGCACTGCAAATTTATTTATTTATTGATCGGTAATTAAAAGATTTAAATCCACACCCTAAGCCAAGAACAATACATTCCTCATTCCAAGGGTTCATAGATGAAATCAACCACCATGTGAAGGTGTAAAGAAACCAAGAGCTCAATGTAAAGATCAATTTATAGATAATTAAAGGGCCTCTTGTAGCTGGCTTTCAGCTCTGCAATTTACTAGCACCCAATTCTATTTTTTCAATTATGGATTATGATGTTTATTTGCAGGTTGCTTATGTCTTGGGCCAATTGCAAAACAAAGCTGCTTCTGTTGCACTTTCTGAGATACTTATGAATGTTAATGAGCACCCGATGGTTAGACATGAAGCTGCTGAGGCTCTTGGTTCCATTGCAGGTATCATGTAACAGTTAATTTTTTTGTTTTGATGTATTCTCTGATTCTTTGCACATGCTCTGCTTGAGAGGAGAAATCCATTTGATTATGAAATTGTGCACTATCTTGAGTTTGGATGATTTATTGGTTGAATGAGAGTTTATATCTGCATCAATTACACGAGAAACTTCTCTAATTATTTTGTGGGTGTGTATCTATTACATGAGAAACTTGTAAAAGTGGATCAGCTTCTCTCTGCTTCAGATTTTCTTGATAAAACCACAATATAAAAGCTCCTTCCTCATCACTGAACCTCCTCTGTTTATTTATTTATTATTTTGTTCAAGCGCCATGTTTCCTTTGAATCTCAAGTCTCAACCATTTTCAATTCTACTCCATCTCATTTTGAGTTCTTGTGTTGCCCAATCTTCTAGATAACCAAAGCGTAGCGCTTCTTCAGGAATTTGCAATGGATCCTGAGCCTATTGTCTCACAGAGCTGTGAAGTCGCTCTCAGCATGCTGGAGTTTGAAAGATCTGGCAAATCCTTTGAGGTATGCAACTCAAAACTGAACTAGAGGCTCGTAACCTTTGTGGCCGGCCCGTTTGGATCACAGGACTTGGGTGGGAATTGGAAATGGGGGATAAGAATTCCAATTCCAGTATTTGGATACTCCTAATTATATATATAATTAAAGCCAACCAGTGGAGGGGACATGTGACGGTTTTACTTTTTAGAGGGTTTTTATTTTTTATGCAAGACTTCCCAATGCCCCTCTTTTTTTTCCCACTATTTCTCTCTCCTAATAACCATTTCAGTCCTTAATTTTATCTCAATTCTCTATTAAATTTGGGATACATGGGGTGTGTTATCTCTTAGTATCGTCAATCCTAAATATTCTTTTAAATTTTCTCTCTACTCTTAAAATTGGGAGATGTGGGAGAGAGAAGCATGGCAGTTAAAGGGAATCAAGATATCCACTTTTCTCTTAAAACTCTTGTATCCCTTGAATGACTCTTTCCTAATTATCCGGTGGGTGCCTTCTTTTCTCCAACATCATAGGGGTTTCCAAGATGAGTCTGACATAATGTCATGGTAACTCATACAATTCATAAGTAGATATCTTGTATATATGATAGAATAAAATCAAATACACATACAATAGTAGAAATCTCTTATTAGCAAAATTATACTTAATGAATGATTGTTAAATAATAATATGTTATATATAATTAATTATACTAATACTATTAGATTTATGTGTAGCTTTTATCTTTAAAATTATTATTTTAGCAAAATAATGAAGTTTTTCTTTTGGCAACTTTCCATGCACGGGCTTCATGCCAGCTCCTATGAATTCCAATACAAAAAATTCAATTCACATAGGGAATTGAGAACAATCTTAATTCCGACATTTTGTGAGAATTACAATATCTACCTAGGAGGTGGATATTACAATTCACATGTGCATGAGAATTGAAACAAATCTTATGCAACTTTACTATTCATCTTTCTCGACCTTCCTAGATTATTCAAATTTGGATATTTTAAAAAATATATGTTGTTTCTAATTTATTAAAATTTTTGTTTTGGATTTTTTTTATTATATAACTTCCAACTATTTTTTATTTAAATCTTTCTTAATTTATTTATATTTAATTAACTTTCAAATATTTTTTCTTTAAATCATTGTTAATTCATTTATAGTTAAACTTAATAAATTTTAATAAAAAATTATTTACTTTAAAAAAATTTTTGCAATATAAATATTTATTTGAATATAAACTTATTTTAAAATAAATTTTCAAAAATATATAACAGTTATTCATCATAATTATTAATTATCAAAACAATAAATATTTTGTCATTGAAATAAAACATGGTTATATACTATATACCACATTTTTGCTTTGAAAAATAGAATTAAAAACATATTATTTATCGAAAACAACAAATCTACGAACTTTTTGATGTTTTATAAAAGGAGTCAATTATATAAGGGAAAATCTAGAGTTCACGCAGTGCATGAACTCCTTAAAAGTCACACAAGAGTAAAATTGATGGTGTTTTTGTAATTAAAACCAACCATGGTGGCAGTATTGTAATTATGAAAGTTTTTTTTTTTTAAGAAAGTGGCCACCAGATCACACTGTTATTACAAGTATGCCATCCAATTACAACCTGCTTGACCTTTTACTGATTCACGCATTGCATGAACAGTAGCAGCCCCCATTATATAATAAGAATGTCTGTTTGTATTAATAAGGACTGTGACCTACTTTCTTTTATAGATTCAAACTCATTCGTATGGAGAATTTAGTCGCTTATGTCCCAATCAATTGGTATGGTTATCTTAAAAGTTAATTATGTATCTCAATGTAAATAAACATATTAATTATCAAGTGGATTATTAGGCATCCAAATAGTGAACTTGAAATTCTAACAGAATTCCAACAAATTCTACGGTCTCAACCAAACAGTACAATTCTAATACATAGGCTTTTCAATCCAAAGATATTGCAATACCTATGGATTGGAATTCTCACAGATGCTTTAATTCCTGTGATCCAAACAGACCCGTAGGTTAATATTTGAGGAGATTGTTTTGATGCATCTGTTTCCCTTGCAGTATCTCTTCATGCAGATGCCTGAAGTGCAGTAACCTCCTACTAAATTTGTGTTCTCCATGTGATAGCAGTTCATGCTGCAACCTCCGGTTTTTGAAAGATATGATTGAGTTCAGAACATTATTTACCCATCATATGAAGATAGATATAATGATCCTAAGGCTGCTGGTGCATTGTTTAACACATAGCTAACCCAACTAGAAGGTTGTGTAATTTGTACAATAACAGAAGACATTGAGCTCAGATATGAAGGTTATTTATGTCATGAGCAGTACCCAAATTAAGATATGTTTACAAGAATTTTGGTTTATGGATGTTTCTCCAACGTCGGGGGCTGTTTGGAAATTTATAATTCATAAGCTGTGAACAATTGTTTTTTGCGAAGGCCATGTTTTGTTGGATTAGAAGGAAAAATGAAATAACACAACTTGAATCCTCAAACAAGTTTTGTTTCACTGTTCATGTTTTGCTGTAGGACTAGGGGAAGTGTATATGTGGCCTCTTGTCTTAGACACCCGAAACATCAATGGTTGAGAAGAGGTGCCCTAAAGCAAAGAGAAAATTTCCTTTGAGACCAGATCCATATTTACATGATACATCCAGTGCCCTGCCCCCCTGGTTTGTTAGATGGTTTTCTTATTGTTTTGCTTTGTTTAAAAATGTGATTCTTAGGAAGTGTATCGGCAAGTGCAATTAAAAGCTATTCAAATAACCACCCCCACCCCCCAAAAAAAAAAAAAAATATATATATATATATATATATATAATAATAAAATAATATTAACAATGATGATAAGAGTAGTAGGATCACCAACAGCAAACACAGATGGTTTTTAGAATCATAAAAAGTGATTATTCTTTTAGTATTCCTTCATGGAATTAGTTCTTGAACTTGATCAGATATCATTATTGTCAGACTCAAATTTCTGAGTTCCAAATTTTGCCTTCCTACAATTATCCCCCTAGACAACTCAAGCCATTCTTTCATTCCGTTTCTACTTTAGATTCAAAAAGATGTTTCACAGTATGAGAAATGGCACTTTGTCAGATTTTTAGAATATTTCTTCACTTTCTTCAACAATGGGGGACATCTCAAAAGCCTCCTTGATACTGACTACAAAGCAAACAAATGTTGTATTTTTGTCAACTGTAATTCATTCTGCATGCCCTAATCGTAAATTTCAGTTTGGAGCTAAGCTATTAGGCACTGGAATATTTAACTATTTTTGTACAAATGACTCATCACCTAGAAATGTCCTCCTTAATCCATGAAAAGTGAGAATTTATAAACATGGAAGATGCACTTTTAATAATAATCTGAAACTATGTACATTAGAAGTCAAAAACTCTCCATACCTTGCAGCAAAATACAAGAATACTGAATTCTGGCATCTACATGTTAAAGCATCATCCCCATCTGCATACAAGTACTGCAAGTAGTAGAAATGGCTCTTACCATTTCCAGTTCTTTGACTCCTCGCGATGATAAAATCAACAAATATAAGAAACTCAGTATTGCAATTGCCACCCCACACATTCATCAAAGTCGAAACTGCTTGCACAGTCCAATAAGACATTCTGCTGATGCTCATATCGGCATATATAATTCAAACCTACAAGAAGCTCACATATAGTTGCATCTGTTTTTTCTCTATCGGCAAAATACAATGTCTGGAGCAGTAGAACATTTGTCTTTGAAATAATTTGTTGTTGCTCGAAATTACGATCCATTTGCCACCTGATCATGTTATGAGCCAGTGGTGCAAGCCAATTCAGAATCTTATCGAGCATCTCCTTCCAATCATGGGCAAGAGGAGCATCATATATCGCCAGATTCTTAGCATAAGACTTGAGATTCTTCCTTAGAGACATTCTTAAGCTGGTTGGTAACATCTGATACAGATCATCTCTAGCTTCCTCACCAACTAAATGTGGGTAGCGAAGCAGCTTCTCTATGATGATTATGACATTCGCGTAATGCAAGGCAAGAGCAGAACCTCCAACAGTGGAAGAAGGCGCATGTAGAATTAGCCTATTCTTGGGGCCAAATTTTGATCTGCTTGTCTGACTCCAGTTAGAGTGGTCTCGATGCTCTCTCTTCAACTCATTAGAAACACTGCAACAACCTGAATTTAGGCTCTTTTGGTCTTCATGATCAATACCATGATCCAGCTCTGAAGCCGAGCTTCTCAAACTAAGGCATTCCATGAAAAGCCTCCCCGGGATAACCCCACACGGAAAACTGAAATCTTCAGGATGAAATGAAGCTAATTCAGCTCTTTGTGATTTCAGCCCAGACCTCCCTCTTCTCTCCACTGCCAATCTCTGAATTGGTCCTGAATGATACGCATGGCTCTTGCTTAAAGCTGGTTGAAATGGTTCAGAAGCCATCTGAATCTGACTAGAAAGCTGTCTACTTTCATCCTGAATTCGAGATGAACTCTCTCCTCCGGGAGGAGATCCTGCCCCCAAAACAGAAAGACCAGGAAATTCTAGCTTTGAAACAGAATCACCAAACACGATACAGATCCTTGCGTAAATTGTACAAACAGTTCTTGCTAACAATCCCACAATCTTATCATATGTCTGATTCCAGAGCGAAATGTCCCTGAGATGCCTAACATCTTGCCTCTGCCAGATTAATTTCTGCTCAAAGGCCCGGCGACTTTCCACGTGTTGATTCTGCTGGAACTTCTTAGTTCCCTGCTCCAACTCATTCAAAATCTCCATTTCATTATAAAGGTTTGAAGTTGAATTCACATACCTCTCCATCTTCCTAATCATTCCTTCCATGTCCTTGACCAAGAACCCTAATTCCCTAACTTCAATGACTCCAGTCCTTATATCAACATAAACGTGTTCGAAGCCCTGCAACGCCGGCTCGGTACACTTCTTCCCTAACCTAGAAATAACTGCAGCGACACAGTTAAGATCGTCAAGCTTTTCCGCGAGGGCGAGCTCGAGGAGGTAAAATTCATCAGTAGAAACAAGGTTTCTTACACCCTCGGATTTCAAGATCTCGTTATTGAGCTTGGAGATCTCTTGATCGGTTAGGGATTTGTGGAGATGAACAGTTTTCGACATAACATTAGCGACTTCAAACGATAAAATGCCGATAGTCTCCTTTTGTTCTGGTTTTTTCGTGTTCTTTTTCTTCGAATGTTCGTGAAAGAGAGCGTGCTTGAGATTGTTACTGACCTGGTTCCCCATCTTTAGTATCCAAGGTTCTGCAACCATTGCTCAGAGATCTGAAGCTCCGAGCGTCTGTAAGTGATTGACACAGTTAAACGCGAAAATCTCGGAAAGATTTTAGAAAGATGCAAAGCTCGTCTTACGAGTTTTCCTTTCCGATAGTCGCGAGCCAGCGAGATTCATTGAAAACGCCAAAAACGAGAATCTGTGTTGGATTTGAAAAATCGAAAGCTGGTTCAACTACGTATGTGGTCCGTAGATCTGTTCCGAGCTTCTCGAATCCATTGGCGCTGATTAAACCGGACGAATCTTTGTCATAACCGATAAACGAAAATCTGCAATAAAGCTCGAAAAATTTCGGAGCTTAGAGACCCATGGATTCTTCAGCTTCTCTGCAGATCCAAGCTTCCGAAGCTTTACTCTACTGCTCAATCGGCAAATAGAAATCTATAAACGGTTCGAACGATCACCAGCTCGAAGAAGTCGATTTCTACTGAGAATTTTCGTATTCGTCTGGAAACGGGAATTAGAGAAACCGATACGAGAGTGTCGGCATCGAAATCTATAGTTCTTCAGTATGTGATTCAGAGAAAATTTCTTCCGAGAACTCTTCGTTCTCGTCTGGAACCGGAAATTACCGAAAACCGAAACGAGAAAACCAGCGAAGAAGAAACAGATGACACCGAAAACAAAAGTTTCTCTTCTGTATAGATGCTCTAAAAAGCAGAGTCCAGTCCTCTCGAGTAGTCATCCATTCATCTCTGAAACTAGAGAGAGAGAGAGAGAATTCTCAGGGTTTAAAGCTAGGTTTAAAGAAGGCGTGGAGAGACTGTAATCGATTAAATGACAGGAAGGAATGGTAATGGAGAGAAAGGCGAGTCAATCGCAGCAGCGTTTCAGAGAAGCTTTCATTTGTAGTGTTTTTCAAAAGGGAAAATCTTTCTTCTTCAATTTAGCCTCGCTTCTCTATTTATTACAGGTATACCCTCTTTCTTGTAAAAATAAAAATGTATTTAACCATGGAGTAAATATTTTAATGTAAATGGCTAACCACTAAGGCTCGTGATCCTCTCGAGTTTGAACCCCTAGAGGTCGCCACGTGTCTCTTTTGACACCCCTTAATCATGGGTAAGGTTCACCCACCCCTATGGTTCACCCATCCATCCATCCTTGGTTTTTATAAAAAAATATTAACTCTTTTTTTAAAATTAAAAACTTTTTTTAATATTAAAATAACTCAAAAACAGTTTTTTTAATTAAAAAAATAATAATTAATATATTAAAAAAAAAAACCAAGGATGAGTAGATGAACCCTAGGGGTGGGTGAACCTTAAGGGGTGTCAAAGGAGACATGTGGCGATCTCTAGAGGTTCAAACTCGAGAGATTCTCCCGAGTTCAACTCGAGAGAATCCTGTGTCAACCACTAAACGTGAGGATTTGACTTAACTTATTTTATCTTTTCTAATACAATATCAGTTCTAATCTTAACCCACTTTTAATAATTGAATTAAAGGTTTTGAATTTAAGAGTAAATTACTTTGAGGCTGCACACAAACTTAACTTTCCAAAATGCTTGTGTGTATGTTTTAGGCATTTATTAGCAAGAACTAGTGGGTTAGAGCTTTGAGCAAGCGGAGGTGTACCGAAACGGTGAGGTCAATACGTTACTCACAGGATTGGATCCCTGATCACCCATATGAGTGAGGCACGTGTCCAAATGCCTATGTCAAATGCATATTGTCTAACCACAATAAACTATTTTTATTTGTTTTTTAAGTTGTTATGTTGAATCGGTTGCTCAAAATTTTTGGTATTCCATTAAAATATAGGATAATTTCTTGTGGAGTCGTTGAGAAGGATCATTTGGTGGGTTACTTGAATTAAATTGTCCTTTGAAATGATCCTCGGGGTAAAAAGATTTCAGGTGGTTTAGTTATATGATTAAATGACATTGCTGCATTGATCCGGAACAATGAATATCTTAATCATGTAATGCAAAATGGATCTTGCTCTAATGGTTTAATTATGATTGAGTGACTTTGCTGCACGGATCCGAATGTAATGCAAAATAGATATTGTTTTAATAGTTTTAAAATGGGGGAAGAATGAGCCCTGGACCATTTGAGGACCATGGCTTCTAAATCACCATCAATTCAACATTAAACAATGAAAGTTTTCTTATTCTCATTATGATTTTTATGACATCTTGTAAGATTTTGACAAGAAATCATTTCTAGCATCTTAAGATGGATAAAATAGTCATTGAGAATTTAGTAAATAAAAATGGTCATTAAGAATTAGATGTAGTAAAGGTCAGTGATCTTTTGACTCAAAATAGAGATAAGATCATAACCAATTGTTATTGAACTCAGGAGAGTTCAATCGCATATGTATCATGATTTAATTGGAGGGTGAAAAAAACAAAAAGCGGAAATTTTAAATTCAATTTTTTCCCTCCAATCAAATCATGACACATAAGCAATTGAACAATTGGCTGTGATCTCATCTCGAACCTTGGGAGAGCAGTTGTTGATCTTAAGTAGACTCCACTATTGAAATTTCCTAATTATTGGTTCTAAATAGATTTTACTATTGAATTTGTTCAATTAATAATAATTAATGCCTAAATAAAATTATGTCAAGCCTGATGGCCAAGGTGTGCCTATCATAAAATTAAAAATATATATATATATTTCAAGAATAAGGGTAGTTTATGTAATTTAAATGAACGGTGAAATTAATAATCATATAAGATGAGTTTTAGGGAATCACATGTAATGCGCGTAAAGGACGGATCACATGCCCTTGCATGCCATATTTCAAAAGTAGTTACAAGTACGAATTATAATCATTTCTCCAGGTGCCATGGTGAAACATAAAACATAGAATTGATACCCATGGATCTATCTCATATCTACCCGTCGTCTGTCCCTTTTAACACCCATTTAATATTGGTTAAGCTTAACTAAATTAAAACTAAGATTTTGTTTTTTTTTTTTACTTTTAAACCATGGTTGGATTATTTAACCTTAGGGGTGAGTGAACCTTAATCACAATAGGTTAGTATTTAAAAATGCAAAGTGGAACAATGAGGAACGGCCATTCCAATTGTTTTCCTTGATTTTTTTTTATTGATGATGTCATATATTTACTTTTAGTAGTAATCATAAAGAGCAGTGATAAGTGTACTGGGAAATCCATTTGGAAATCTAAGGCATGGACTTATTAGCTTATGCCAACTCTTAAATACTCACCACATAACTAGTATCCAATCATAAATTAGTTTTAATAAAGAAGAGTAAAACTCTTACAAGACATTACCCATTATATTAGTTCCCACAGCTTATCTCATAAAACCACCCTACCATTGTAGCGATGTAGAATTGATTTTTTATAACACATAAAATGTATGCGCAACTAGCATACCTCACAAGAAGTATATAATAGTCAGACGTATGTAATGTTTCACCTGCACCGGGGCTATAAATTAAGCTTATCTAAACTTTAGGAAGTGTTTGGATAAGATTATTTAGGCAATAATCACTGTAATTATTATTACTGAGATTATGAATAAATAATGCATAAAATATATATGTTTAGTTAACTTGTTGAAAACATAAATTACGTATCTTAGACATCCAATAAGATTTTTTTTTTGGGTACACAACACTTGGTTAGGTTGCAACCCTTAGTTTGGTTAGTATAAACTGTCATACTCTTTCAAAGGACGAAACCGAGTCTTTCCCTCGGGAGACACACTAGGACAGTGTGAGTGTTAGCCCTACTCTCATGCCTTTTCTACTCTTGATGTAAGCCAACCACTTCTCCTTTCTCCCTATTGAAACACACTTTTTAACTGATTTCAATGCTTTAACCAATGTTATCATAATCGGACAGGTCGTTGAACCGACTGAGTGGTCAGTTCCCAGTTTGACCGGTCTGATTTGATCGTGTTCTTTTTTATTAAATTTTTCTCATTTATGATCCATTCTCAACTAGTTCTAACCAGTTCTGATTATCGATCTGATTCAACCGGCCTATTCTTCCGGTTTTGACAATAAATAGTAGATTTTTAACCGATTTTTGGAGGTTTGGAAATCGGTTAGGAGATCGGTTCCCCATTTTCCGGTTTGACCGGCCAGTCCGATCGAGTTCTGACAATAGTGGCTTTAACAAAAGGATTGACAGGTAATTGGCTTATGTTAAGAGTAGAACGGCGTGAGAGTAGGGCTAGCATTTCTCTATAAGCTAACTACTCCTCTATGTGTTTAAATTTAATATTAGGCCATTTAGAAGAAAAGTTATCATTGATGGGTTAGAAATCAGAACCTGCCATCAATGATGGGTAATCAAACCATATACCGTATTTCTTCTTAGAATATAAATCGTGCTCACATGACACACTTGGCTTCTTCCATTTATGTGGACCCCTTAACAACCCCACTTTGGAAAATATGTGTTGAATAGGAAGACAAGTCATAAGAGAAGAACGAAAGGTTGGGTTGAGAATTTCAACCTTATTCCCGCCATAATTGTAGCTTTGTGTTTGGAGCCACGTTGCTGGAGAATATAGGAAGGTCGTTACACTAACCCCACCCTTTGAGCCGTGAGCGTGCTCAAAGTTAGGCTCTTTCTCCCAACATCTTGTTGAGTTGTAAGACTTTTGCCGTGAGAGGGAGGTGGAATGGTTTAGCTTTTGCCGTTTCTGCTTTTTGACTATTTTTGAATTTCAAAGTCGTGTATGCTTTAACTACTTCATCTGTTAAGCAAGTTTCTGCTTGCTTTCTTGGAATTAGTTTGATAAAACTCTCTGACCCTTCTTTGAGGGTGGTCCTGAGATTACAGTCCAATGTCTAAAAATGATAAGTAGAAGTTTCTTTCATGTGGTAGGCTGCAAGCTCGTTGTTGCCTAATGTGGCACTTAACATTGACCTGCGCACCAAACAAAATTTTGAAAAAAAAAAAAGAAATTTTAAATTCACTCAATTGAACCACCTTGTCAAAGGGTCATATCATAAAATCTCATTGATGGGATGATCCTAACAAATTTATAAGTAAGGGAGCATAGAAATGAAATTTGCCGAAATTGATAGGTATCACTTCAACGCGTATTGGTTTCGGCAGAGTCTTGTATGATATAATAGCTGATTCGTTAAACATAAAGGATTAATAAGACTCATCCAAAATTGATACATATTGATAGGATTGAGCCAATTTATATTGATTTCGTTAGACGTTATTTCTTATATGAGAATATGTTAAAACCTTAAAAATACATTTCATTTATTCTTTCTAGCTCATCCTATCTTACATTCCACAACTTAAGCTCATTTAAAGTTTTTGTAGTAGAAAACTTGATTAATTTGCAGCTCCAATCAACGGATCAAAGAATATCATCAAGCTTACAGACGCATTACAGAATTTGTTCAGTGACTTATTCTCATTTAGCCAGACCCAACACAATAATTATCTCTACCACCTACCTTACATTCAGTTACATAGAGATGGTTACAATGATGATTAATTTATATGACTTAGATAGCCTGTAATTGTGGGGCTTAGTTTAGACTTAACACTTTACATGTATATCTTTCTTTATTCTTTGTTAGTTGATAGATTTGCATTCGGTAGTTGTGTGGACGGATTCTAAGACATTGGTTCAAGGCTTATAGCACAATATGAATCCTCCCTCGGTCCAAAATATCATAGATGATATAAAAGCGTACATTGTGAAATCTTTTGAAACTCAATCTAGAACTCTGATATATATTACGTAAGTACGTATCTCGGTAGCAAGTTCATCAAGCTCATATGTTAGCCAGGGGGACAGCGCTATTGGGGTCCTTCAAGGCGTTCGTTTTGGTCTCATGGAAATAATCCCTACACTTAATATAATGCTTATCTTTTACCAAAAAAATAAAAAAACTACTTCGATAAACATTAAGATAGATGATAATGAACTCTTGTAACAGTCATATCTAAGAGGAGTGCTAAACATACTCTTACAATCCCTACTCTTACCCTTGTTAAATAATAAAACAAATGTCCGTCCACTTATAGGTCCTACACTAAGTCATTTATTTTATTATTTAAAAAGGGTGAGAATAGGTATAAACTTCCACGGGATGAAAGCTCAATCTCCATTTGTAAAATCATATCAAGAGTTTAACTATGAGGTGAAGATAATCGTGCGTAGAGCACTCAAGCAAGGGTGCTGTAGAGAACAGAGGAGATATAGCACAATGCTCAGAAAGAGGCTAAGCGAGTTGCTACTAGTTTTGAGGTCATCGATGAACCGAGTCAATTCTCACTCTACCTTTTTGAAGTTCAACACAATCCATTGGTTCTCCCAACATTTCACGATATAGGTCTAGCCACCTCAACTCCCTGTTTCTGGCATGCTATAGTTATTATAGTCTCTTGACGAAGGGAATGGGAGATTACCGATAAGCCAGATGCGCCCCACCCCGCCCCACCCGGCCCCTGATCGTTGTGTCACATGAAGAGATCTGCTTCAAGGCATTTAAGATGAGTTCTCTCATTTAATGTAAAATTGGTGTAAATCTTGTATTTAGAAAGAAAAATCTTTGCAAACCTCCGTAGTACACAATCTTGCATTTAGAAAGAAAAATCTTTGCAAACCTGTGTCTACATCTCTCAATAATTATGTTACTACATCTCTTAATAATTATAAGACGGTCACATTCTACACATTAAAAAGGTAGAGCTCCCTTAAAGGCCTTGTAAGAGCTCAGCCTCATATTTAAATTCAAATAGCAAACCTTTATGACAAATGCTTATATGAGCAGTGCTATCCCTACTCTTTAAACAAAAACTGTCACTTATCCTTGCTTTCAATCAACACTTGTTCTTGTTTTAACATTTGTTGATTTTTGGTTGAGAGTATATCAAATGGAGGAGAGTAGGGCTAGCACACCTCATGTTTATATTTTTTTTGGGAGAGAGAAGTTAGGGTTAGGCAGACCCCATCTACATTAGATTATAGCTAGGTACAGATAATAGCTCAGGACTTATTTTATACAAAAATAAGATAATAATAGTGTTTGATAACACGATAAAATTTTGCAAGAAGTGTCTTTTCCTCTTATAAGGGAAAAAAAAAAAAGTAGGGGTAACTTTTTTTTGTTAACACAATAAACACAGACAATATTATACTCAACACACACACCCACCCACCCACCCAGGCCACAAGGCCATACCCTCTCGGGGTAACTTACTAACGTGAGAGAATCCCAAAGTGTTTTTTTTTTCCGAAGTGTTGTAATGTTAGTATCTGTCTAGATGGCTTAACACTAAAGATTGGACAAGGGTGACAGTTTAACCGAAAAAAATACAAGGGTGACAGAGACAACCAACTCACCCTTTGGGGATGGGTCCGGATTTAATTTGTCGTTAGAGTTAATAGTTGTTTCTAAAAACCAAGGTTAGATAATTGAACTCTAAAGGTTAGTGAATCTTAACCACACTTAAGGGGTGTTAAAAGGGATCCTATGGAATGTGAGCTAGATGGTTTTCGTCTGGAGGGCCAGACGAAATCTCATCTCCCTTGGGATTGATCCCGAAACCTCCCTCCTAGCGAGGGATACACTATCACCACCCATCTACCTTAGCCTCAAGCTTAATTTTGATGGCTCTATAGGAGAGGATCTGGGGCCATTGGATGTATTATTAGAGATTGTAGCGATACCCCAATTGTTAGTCTTAGTATCTTCATTGGTAAGGTAGGGGTTGGGCTAGTGGCCAAGATCATGCCTCAAGAAGCAGAGGTACGTCTTGAGTTCGAGTCCCTTCCTCTTGTTGGCCACCCTTTAGGATTTATCCTGGCTTAACCGTTGTTTGGTACAAGGGGATCTGCATGACCCAAGGGACTTAGTCGGGTGCTCTAAGAGACCTGGTATGATACCCTAAAAAAAAGGTGGCTGGACAACTTGGGGGCTGAAGTTCCGACCCTTTGGAAGGAAATTTATCTTAATCAAAGACATAGAAATAGAAGGAGACACTAAGATGATTATTGAGTGTGAACGGAGGAATGAAGCCTCTTTAGAAAATCTAAGACTATTAATCAAGGATATCCTTACGGAAGATTTTCATAGTGTGAATATCAAACATGACTTTAGAGACGCAAACTAAGTCCTAGATGAATTGACAAATGAATTGACCGTTATGGCTCACCAAAGGAACTTTGAAGAGTTGTGGATTAAGTCTATGCCTAATGTAGGAGTGGCAATCGGGGCCAGGCTAGGTCTGGTTGGTGTTAGCCCAAGCTCAACCCAAAGTTCAAAACCTTAGCTCAAGCTCAGCCCAGACCAATCTCAGTCCAAGCACCACAACCCAAGCTCGGCTCACAAAAAATGTTGGGCTTTGGGCCGAGTTCGGGCTGGCCCAAAGTGGATTGAGTTTGGGCTAGCCCAAAGTAGACTGAGTTCGGGCCTAAAATATGCTTTAAAATGAGGTTTTTCCTTTTGTGGGGCCTCCTTTTGGGCTGCCCACTTGGGCTATTATTACCTCAACTGCTCTTCATGCTCGTGGGGGTGATACAACAAATGAAAAATCTAAAGTTGTGGTTATTGTCATGCAATAATTTTTCTTTCTATGCAATTTATGCTATGAAAATTAAAGAGGAAAGGGAAGAAAAGAGAATAAAAATAGGAAAAGAGAAGAGAGGAGTGAAAGAGATAAACCAGGGGTGTTTTCTCTCTCTATATATATTATTTTTAATTTTTATTCGGGTCGGGCGGAATTCGGGCTGAGCTAAGGGCAGCCCAAGCTCAGCCCAATATTAATTTTGGGCCTATATTCTTGTCCAAACTCAGCCCAGTCCAAAGTAAGAAAGGCTCAGCCCACTTAAACTTCGGGCTGAACAATTGGGCTTGGGGCCAGCCCAGCCCAATTGCCACCCCTAGCCTAATGTTCCTAATGTTGTTGGTGGGTTTGTGTAAGACGCTAGGCTTATTTTGTGTGCGACAAAAAAAAAAGTTTAACCGCCAAAAGTGGCATTTTGTGACTTTTTCACCCTTGCACAAAAAACGAAATGCCAAGACTACCCCATTTTAATCCCCCTCTCACTCTCTCTCTCTCTCTCTCTCTCTATAGATGAGAACTCTTCGCTGAAGTTATCTATTGCCAAAATCCTTTCACAGGATCCCGACGAAATCATTTCGGTAGCTTGATCAACGAAACCCTAGTTCAGGTACTGTTTGTCCAATTTATTTGTAAATTCGATCTATACTCGTTTCATATTGGATTTCTTAGGTTTAGCAATTGATTTCAAATTCCTGTATAATTGTTTACTAGGATTAGAGTTTTTCCGATTGGATTATCTTATCTTAGCTTTAGCATCGAAACCATTTGATCTCTGCGTTAATACAGGGAGCTTCAATCTCTATATTCATTTTTTATTATGTTATTAATTAAGGGAGTTTAGATCTCAACATACATTCTGTCTGTGCATTGATCCTTTGCAATCTCGAATGTATATATGGATGCATGTTAATTATTTAGAATAGAAAAATCCATTTTTTAAAATCAAGAACGGAACTGAATTAATTGGGTCTGGCTGGGTATACTTCTTTTGGTTTGGATTGTGATATGTATAGTTGGATTGTGGACCTGTGTGGTAAAAATAATGGAATTGGCATAGTTTAAAATTGCATGATAGATACTATTGTATCTGTAAACAACAGGCTTGGGTGTCTGATTCGAGCAGTGGATGATCTCAGGGGTGAGAATATTTTATTTTGAAAGTCTCTCTAGTTCACTGTTTTCATTAGTTTTGCCAGTTTCATAAATTTGGGTGACAATCATAACAATTTTTTTTAATTCTCCCACAGCCACAGGCCTTGGTTTATTTTGAAGCATCCTTGATACTCATTTTAATGGAAGCTTTAGTTATATTCTACATATTGATTTTTCTTTTGAAGCATCCTTGGAACATTACCTCACACAACCATTTAAAAGAACTGTTTTTACTGATTAAAAACAATCTAAAAGAATTTTTTCTTACTTAAACCTCCAATGGGATGCATGTAAGTTTGCTTAAGCCTTCCTTTTGACCTTTCAAGTATGTTTACTTAAAGTGAAACAGCTTTATATTGTTTCTCTGACACCCATTTAGGCTGCATGTCATCCAGAAAAATTGTATCTTTTATTGCTTGATTTTGGTGCTTTCTTTAGCTGCATGGAATTTTTTAATTATTATGCAAGAAGGAGATGGCATCAACACAAGAGAAGAATAGGGCAATTTGATCAATGGAAATCAAAAAGATTTTCATCGACCTATGTGTTGAACAAGTAAGGTTGGGGCAAAAACTGGGGGCCAATTTAAAAGGTTCGAAATGAAGGAAAGTTAACAAAGAGTTCACCAGAAAGACAAGTTTCACGTACAGCCGTAAAGAAAACAACAATCAATGCGACTTAATGAACAAACAATACCTGGCTTGGGTGAAGCTAAAGAATCAAACTGGTATTGGTTACATTTAGCATACTAACACAATCACTATGGGGGCGTTTGGCATTGTTCCTACTGATTCTTTAATTTTTGAAACACTACACTTTAGATTATCTGGAATGATTCTGTGAGAACCCATTTGGAAGCAAACAGCCATGATTCCATTTGGGAAAACAAAAATGTCATGATCTCATTTGGATGAACAAAAAATAGGATTACTATATTACTCCAATTGAATTATATGATAAATTGTTCATCTATCTCAATATAAAGTCTCGTAAAGTTTTTTAAATTATACTAGCCAAGTCAAATGGGTCAAAGATAGTACACTGTTCGATAGTGCCCACATGTAGATATCAAGTACTGATGATCAGATTTGTATGACTTAAATTGATAGTTTTATGTATGAGCACTATACACCCAAACAATTCCGTTTTAAACACTTTCTTTTTTCTTCCACAGATCTCATACATACCCACCCACTGATGTAACCAATCCAACAATCCCAACATGAGAGAGAGGAAGAGAGATAGATGTGTGTCCTCTAATCTAAGTCGTTCAAATGGGTCAAAGATAATACACCGTCAGATAGTGTCCACGTGTCGATATCAAGTATTGATAGTTTTATGTATAGGCACTCTACATCAAATCAACCCCATTCACGTTAGAAAAGGAGGATGGAATCCTCTCAAATGACAAGATTTGCACCCCCTAGCCAAAACCCCCCAACATTCACTCACCCACTTGTTGTAAGTAAAACAAAATCGTGAGAAGCATAGTATCATTGCTTGAGTGTTGTGAGTAGCACTGTATCATAACTCACAATTCTTTTATTATTGTGGTGTGAGAAGCATAGGATCAAGTCTCTTGAGAGACTTTCCTAATTCTCTTTGTTCTTCTCCTTCATCTTCCGTAAGAACACCTTCTTCTCTTCCTATCCTCTTCTTCTTCTTAGCATGTTGTTAACTCTCAAGAAGAGATTGATAGATAGAAATTCCAAGTGGATTGTAACTGTCAATTCATTATTTAGAAGTCATTTTGGGAATTCATTATTGGGAGAAGTTGGAGAACTCTAGAGGATTCAAAGGTACGAACCCTCATCTATTTCTTGGGTTTATTATTCTTTCCTATTAAACTCAATTTCCTATTTTATGATTAAGATCCGTTGCTAATACGTTATGAGAGGCGTATTATCTTCTCCTTCCTGTTGAGATTCTTAAACAGATTTTCTATGGGTAATAATTTCTTCACTGAATGGTAATTCTATAAATAAAAAGCCAACCTGCTCGTTCTAGGAAGAAAGAAAACAGAAAAGAAAATCCAGATTTTCTATTCTCCCTTAGACTCAGTTTTCCTAATTTTTAATTTGGGCATTATCATCTTCCGGCGAGTTCATTGCCTTTGTTATTTGCTTGTGCACGCTTAGCAAAGGGAAGGTTGTTGAATCCTGGAGACCGGGCGCCATAAACTCAGCTGCTCCAGAGATCATTCTCAGTGGGGGCAATATCGGTTTCAAGGACAGTGGTTAATCACCACGCCTCAGCTTAATCCTAACTGATTACTTTCTTCTACAAAATTTTACAGATCTCTAATTGCGGGTTACTGCTACTGTTGGGGCAAAATCAGATTACAATAAGTGTTATTGTTGAACATTGCGGTGTTACAATAACCTACAAGTCAGATCAGTATTTGTTCTAATTCTTAAGGTTATTGGGTTGCTTCAATTTCATCGGAATATATCTCTGTTAGCATGTACAGAATATCTAATTATAGTTATTTCTATACTTTGGAAAGTCTAAGAATACCTTGCTGCCCCATAGTATTTGTGAATACATTTAAATTTCTCAACATTCTTAAAACCAATTCTTCGAGATGGATGCAATCAAACCAAACCATAGTCAGGATTTTAACAAACCAGGAATTTTCAATGAGTTGAATTACAAACGTTGGCAACAAAAGATGCTATTTTTCTTGGAAACAATAAATGTTGCCTACGTTTTATCCGATCCTAGACAATCTACTGATTTTGATGAACGGCAAGATCTGCATATAATGAAAGATGGGATAGAAATGATTACTTGTGTAAAAATTACATGCTGAATGCTTTGTCAAATGAATTGTATGACGTTTATTGCAACTTAGAGCATGCTAATCATATTTGGGAAGCACTGAGAAAAAAGTACGTAACTGAAGAGGCTGGAAATAAAAAATATGTTGTAGGCAAAATTTTAAAATATAAGATGGTTGATGAGAAACCAATCATACCATAGGTTCATGACTTCCAACTCATTGTGAATGAGATTTTGAGGGAAGGTATGAAAATTGATGAAGCTTTCCAGGCAGCAAGTCTAATTGAGAAGTTACCTCCCTCTTGGAACGAGTACAAAAACTCTTTAAAACATAAGAGGAATGACTTATCTTTGGAAGACTTGGTAATCCATATTCGGATTGAGGAGAATAACCGAAACAAGGATAAATTAGAAAAGGTTAAGGAAATAACTTCCAAGGCTAATCTGGTTGAAGACAAGTCCGGGAAAAAATTCAAGGGAAAAAAATTTGAAAAGAAGTTCAAAGGAAAAAATTCTAATGCCTTTAAGAAAAATGGAGACTGATTTGTATGTGGGTAACCAGGGCATCATGCAACTAATTGTAAGTTCAAGAAGAAAGACAGAAACTACTCAAGACCTCAGGCAAACCTGACTGAATCTAAAATGATTGTAGCTATTGTGTCTGAAGTTTATTTTGTCAACAAAGCAAATGACTGGCTAGTGGACACTGGGGCCACTAAGGACATCTGCAGTGAGAGCAACTTTTGCTACCTACGAGTCTGTAGGAAATGGAGAACAAGTGTTTATGACTTTCCTCACCTATTGTTGGCAAAGGAAAGATGTTTCTTAAACTTACTTCTGGGAAAACTCTTGTCTTGCAAGAAGTACTGCATATACCTGAATTAAGGAGGAATTTAGTTTCCGGGTCCTTACTCAACAAAGTGGGTATCAAGCTAGTGTTTGAGTCAGACAAGTTAATTTTAACTTGTAATGGGACTTTTGTGGGGAAAGGGTATTGTAGCAATGATCTTTTTATTTTGAATGTAATGACTGAATCAATCAATAAAGCTAGCACCTCTTCTGCTTATATTGTGAAATCTCTTGATACTTGGCATGGTACACTAGGTCATGTGAATGTATCTTACATTAAAAAAATGAAACAATTAGGATTAATTCATGAATTATCAAATTCAGATTTTAATAAATGTGAAATTTGTATCGAATCAAAATTTGTTAAGAACCTTATAAAACCATGGAAAGACAAACAAAATTATTAGGTTTAATACATAGTGATCTGGGAGATCTTAAAAATACTATGTCTAGAGGAGGTAAAAAATACTACATAACCTTTGTAGATGATTTTTCGAGGTTCTCAAAATTTTACTTATTAAGAAGTAAAGATGAAGCTTTAGAAATGTTTGTTAAATACAAAACTGAAGTGAAAAATCAAACTGAAAAGAAAATTAAAAGAATTAGAACAGATCGAGGTGGAAAATGAGTCTCACCTCTTTAGAGAATTCTGTGAATCTCATGAAATTATTCATGAAACTAGTGCACCATATTCACCTGAACAAAATGATGTAGCAGAAAGAAAAAATAGAACTTTGATAAACATGGTAAATACTATGATTAGTAGTTCAGGTCTACCCTCTAACATGTGGAGGGAAGCAATTCTATCTACATATTATATACAGAATAAAATACCTCATAGAAAAACTGGTATGACACTATATGAGTTATGGAAAGGTTTTAAACCAAACCTTAAATACCTCAAAGTGTGGGGGTGTTTAGCTAAAGTAAGAATACCAGAAATTAAGAAAAGAAAAATAGGTCTCAAGACTTCAAACTGTGTATTTATTGGATATGCAGAAAATAGTGCAACCTATAGATTTCTAATCTTAAAATCAGAAGATAATGTGTTAGATGCTAACACTATTATAGAAACTAGAGATGCTGAATTTTTAGAAAATATATTTCCTATGAAAGCTAAGCTTAGTGTAGTTCATTTAGAACAAGATAACTTTGCATCCACTAGTCAAAGTAAAAATCTAAAACTAAGCAAAATAGAAGAAAACTTGGAACCAAGAAAAAGTAAGAGAGCTAGAAAAGAGTCTAGTTTTGGACCAGACTTTATTACATCTTTCTTAGTTGAAGATGATCCTTTAAGTTATAAGGATGCCTTATCATCTCCAGATGCAGCATTCTGGAGAGAGGCAATAAAAGAAGAACTTGAGTCAATTATGATTAACCAGACATGGGAATTAGTCAATCTTCCTCCTAGTTCTAAAACAATTGGCTGCAAATGGGTTTTTAAAAAGAAATTAAAAATAGATGGTTCTATAGACAAGTTTAAGGTCAGATTAGTATCTAAAGGATACAAACAAAAGGAAGGTGTAGATTTCTTTGATACTTATTCTCCAGTAACAAGAGTCCTAATAGCTATTGCGTCAATTTATAATTTGATAATTCATCAAATGGATGTTAAAACTGCATTTTTAAATGGCGAATTAGAAGAAGAAATTTATATGGATCAACCAGAGGGATATATAATTCCCGGTCAAGAACATAAGGTATGTAAACTTACAAGGTCTATATGGACTAAAACAATCACCTGAGCAGTGGAATGAGAAATTTGATAAAGTCTTATTAGCAAATGGGTATGTTGTTAATGATTCTGATAGGTGTGCATAGTAAGTTTTTATAGATAAAGTTGGTGTAATTATATATCTCTATGTAGACGATATGTTAATATTTGGAACTAACATAAAAGTTGTTAATTCAACAAAGAAATTTTTATCTTATCATTTCGAAAAGAAAGACATGGGAGAAGCAGATGTAATTTTGGGAATTAAGATATCTAAGACATCTGAAGGTCTTATATTATCTCAATCTCATTATATAGAGAAAATTTTAAAGAAATTTGATCAATATGAAAGTGTTCCTGTAAAGACTCCTTACGACTCTAGTATACATTTAAGTAAGTATGTGGGTGATAGTGTATCACAATTAAAATACTCTAGAGTCATGAGAAGTTTGATGTTCTTAATGAATTGCACCAGACCAGATATTGCATATGCAGTAGGGAGGTTGGGTAGATATACTCATAACCCTGGTCAAGATCATTGGACCGCTTTAATTAGGGTCCTCAAATATCTTAAAGGAACAACTGATTTTGGCCTACACTTTGTAGGATTTCCTGCTGTACTAGAAGGGTACACAGATGCTAACTGGATCTTAGATTCTGATGAGACTAAATCCACAAGTGGATATGTATTTACTATAGGTGGAGCAGCAGTCTCAAATCTACCAAGCAGACATGCACAGCTTGATCCACTATGGAATCAGAATTTATTGCCTTAGTGAAGGCAGGAGTAGAAATCGAATGGCTTAAAAATCTGTTATCAGATATACCATTGTGGACTAAACCAGTACCTGCAATTTCATTGCATTGTGACTGCCAAGTGGCTATAGCTCGACTTAAAAACAAAATATATAATGGTAAAAATAGGCACATACACCTAAGACATAACATTGTGAAGCAGTTAATTGGAGATGGAGTCATAGCATTATACTTCGTAAGATCTGAAAAGAATTTGGCAGATCCACTAACTAAAGGGCTAGCTAGAAAGTTAGTGAATGAGACATCGAGGGGGATGGGGCTTAAACCTATTGCATGAATGGAAGTGATGGAAACCCAACCTATGTGAATGGAGATCCTAGGAAGTACGTTCAATGGGTAAAAACAAGTCACTGGACCATTTGATTGAGAGCACTATCAAATTTGATAGTCCCTCCCTATGGTGTAGATAGTGCTAACTGTAACTGTGTGAAGTTGAGTTAAACTCTTAATGTATCCATATCCTTTATAGGTGGTGTGTCTAGTTACAGTACACACTTGATGGATTCACCTATGTGAGTGTAGAAGTGAGACCGCTTCTTATGAGAATTTAGTCAAAATTCTCTAGAATACTCATGAATATCTAGGTAAGGTGCACGACTGAAATGTGCCAAATCGTTAGAACTCGTCTGATGATCTAAATAGAGTGTGTGTGGTAAATTTAGCCGGTTTACATCAAAAGTATGTGGTTCGGAATATTAATTCACCAAATACTTGAAAATCCTGATTTACTTACACTAAGTATTGATTCAAAGTTCAAAAGACATTAATACCAATGCATTCCATTTTTCTTTGCCCAAAGAATTTTATTTTATTATTATATTTTTTTCATTTTTATTTTACGTGGGGGATTGTTGTGAGTAAGACAAAATCGTGAGAAGCATAATATCATTGCTTGAGTGTTGTGAGTAGCACTGTATCATAATTCACAATTCTTTTATTATTGTGGTGTGAGAAGCATAGGATCAAGTCTCTTGAGAGACTTTCCTAATTCTCTTCGTTCTTCTCCTTCATCCCCCTAAGAACACCTTCTTCTCTTCCTATCCTCTTCTTCTTCTTAGCATGTTGTTAACTCTCAAGGAGAGATCGATAGATAGAAATTCGATTGTAACTGTCAATTCATTATTTAGAAGTCGTTTTGGGAATTCATTATTGAAAGAAGTTGGAGAACTCTAGAGGATTCAAAGGTACGAACCCTCATCTATTTCTTGGGTTTATTATTCTTTCTTATTAAACTCAATTTCCTGTTTTAGGATTAAGAGTCGTTGCTAATACATTATGAGAGGCATAATCTTCTCCTTCCCGTTGAGATTTTTAAACGGATTTTCTATGGGTAATAATTTCTTTATAGGATGGTAAGTCTATAAATAAAATTCAACCTGCTCGTTCTAGGAAGAAAGAAAACAGAAAAGAAAATTCAGATCTTTTATTCTCCCTTACACTCAGTTTTCCTAAATTTTTATTTGGGCATTATCATCTTCCGGCGATTTCATCGCCTTGGTTATTTGTGTGTGCAAGCTTAGCAAAGGGAAGGCTGTTGAACCTGGAGACCGGGCGCCATAAACTCAGCTGCACCAAAGATCATTCTCAGTGGGGGCGAAATTGGTTTTAAGGATAGTGGTTAATCACCACGCCTCAACTTAATCCTAACTGATTACGTTCTTCTACAGAATTTTACAGATCTCTAATTGCAGGTTACTGCTACTATTGGAGCAAAATCAGATTACAACAAATGTTATTGTTGAACATTGCGGTGTTGCAATAACCTACAGGTCAGATAAGTATTTGTTCTATTTCATAAGGTTATTGGGTTGCTTCAATTTCATCGGAATATATCTCTGTTAGCATGTACAGAATATCTAATTATAGTTATTTCTGTACTTTGGAAAGTCTAAGAATACCTTGTTGTCCCATAGTATTTGTGAATACATTTAAATTTCTCAACACCACTTACCTCCTACCCTCTCTCTCAAAAAAGGCAAAAAGAGGAGAGGAAGATATCTATTTCTCAGTAACACTGCCAGGAGAGAGTGCTCTCCTCCATCGTTCCCACTCCCTTACAAGCCTAAATAAGATCGAGATAGGGTGAGAAAAATCTTAGGATGTTAGTCTAAACAAGCTCTATACCTGCATGAGCCTAAACTGCTTAGGGCATGCTCCAAAATGAGCCTAAACTACCCTAATAAAAACAAAAAGACAAAAACACTCGAATATTAAAAGAAAACCCCCCAAAAAAAACCTTAGTGAGCTTGCCAGCTCCCCTTGCTCCTAGACATGACCAACTATCCCTCCGCTCCTAGACATGAGCCTAAAACTGTCCTTATGCTCTACACATAAGCAAATCAATCAATCTCAACATCCACCATTCAATCGAACTACACTGGTCTAATCCCACCAAGTTAGGTATGTAGGCAACCCTGAATGGATCCAACCTCCCCTAGGGTAGTTTTCCTTTTTTGTTTTGGTTTGTCTCTTAATCAGCATATCTAAATGACAAGTTCAAATTCCTTTAAAAATTAATTTTAATTGACTTAGACTTAGGGAGTAGGTTACCATCTTTAGATAGGGTCTTGGGATGCTTAACACCTTCCTCGGGACTTAATCAAATCTCTTACCTAGACCCTCCGAGTAGACTATAGACCCTTATCCATTGGAAAATTCGGGATCCTATTTTCCCCATAATTAAATAGGTAGCGAATCCAATTTTGGCATTTAGCGTCGTTCCTCCGCAGGGCCCGACTTGAAAGGAAATGCGGTAAATTCCTTTGCTCACAGGGTCTATTGGGTGTAGGGGTGTGGACGGTCATTTTGCAGGGTCGAGAAGAATTTTCAAATCTCACATGTTTCAAGGTAGGAAATGGGGAGGAGATAAGCTTTTGGCATGATCCCTGGTGTGGCCCTTGCCTTCTTCGACAAGCATTTGACAACATTTTCCTATTAGCTTCAAATAAAGAGGCATCGGTGGCCGAGAGATGGGGTGGTTATTTGGACTCCAATTTTGAGGTGCAATTTATTCGACTGAGAGGTTCAAGACTTTGTGAGGTTGCTCTCTCAGCTTCAACAGGTTACCCCAAGCCTACTCGTTAGGGATATTCAGATTTGGGTTCCGGATAACAAGGGACAGTTTTCAGTGAGGTCCTTTTTATAGTTATAGCAATCTAGGCCTAGTCTTCATTTTCTTCATCAAGCTGTTTGGCCCGCAGTACCTTCTAAGGTTTCTTTCTTCTTATGGACATCAGTTCTAGATAAAATCCTTACTTGTAATCACTTCATGAATAGAAGATGGTGTCTCACAAATCGGTGTTTCATATTCTTTTTAGCGGAGGAATCTGTAGATCACCTTCTATTGCATTGTCTAGTTGCAAAAGTTGTTTGGTCTTATTTCCTTTCACATCTTGGCATTCCTTGGACTTTCCCTGATCCTTTTAGAGCTTCTTATCATGCTAGCTTTCAATGACGTTCCCTTCGCCGGTAGATGTCTTTTGGCCATTCCTTCCAAGGGTGATAGTTTGGATCATTTGGAAAGAAAGGAATATGAGAGTTTTTGAGGACACCTCATTGACCACTCCACAGATCCAGTCACAAGTACACGCCATCTAGTTTCAGTGTGGTGTTTTGTAGGGGGAAATAGCAGTGACCCTTAGAGGGACTTTTTTCCGCATTAGTCTAATGATGTAGCCCGGGTCGTGTATAGTTGTATTTGCTTGTTGCCTTTTGCTTTCCTGGGTTCATTCTTTGTGAACTTTCTTTGTTCTCTCATCTTCTTTTTATATATTGATATCTTTATTATCGATTAAAAAATATATTTGTGGGACATTATGGGATAGACCCGAGTTTACAGTCAAGGGTGTAGACCCTAAGCAAGTATCGTTACACTGAAACCTGAGATGCCTAGTTCTCCACATATCGCATCTGAGGCAAAAAAAAAAAAACTAAGCTTTGGCTGCCCATACTTATAATAAGAGAAAATGAGGTGCTCGTATCTCATTTCCCTAGGATATTTTGAATTGAGCTTCTCACTTCTCGTTTCCTGCTTCTTGCTTCTCGTTTTCGCTTCGTGATTTGATAACTATGGTTTGTACTCATCACCTATTTTCAAAGCTTTATCTCCTTTCCACTTAGTCTCTAGCATCACATTATATTAATTATTCTTCTATTATATTAAGGATAATGCTAGCAAAAAGCTTTCTTTAAAGACTCACTCTCTTTTTGATTAGAGAGAATGTTAGTGGAAAACACGTGTTCTTCTCTTAATGGAAGACAATTACACATGTTTGGTCCATAAAGAAAGTGATGCTAGCATTGCCCTTATATTAATTCTTCTTCTTTTCATTGCATCTAACAACTCCAACATCTTACGTATCAAAGTCTCTACATTCCAAGTGGCAAGACGAATCTTTGGAGAATTAAGTGAAAGTCAGAATAAAACTCCAAAAGATCATTGTCTTTCTTTCTTCATCAAAGCTTGAGAATTGAGAGAAGTTTAAAGGTAGAGCACTACTTGCGAGGGAGAGAGAGAGTGTTTCCCCAAGGTAAGTATGGATTTTTTTGGGACCCTCCTTTAGGCCCCTTTTTATAGTGCCAAAAGGTCCACTACAATAGAAAGAAAAAGTTGACACAAAACACCTCTATATGATATTCATGTGATTTGGTGAACCCACAGCATGGCACAAAATATTTGAAGAAAGAATAGAATGACTAAACAAATATGCCAAGAATTACACTTATGATGCTGAAGTTGTACATCTGAAAAGTTGAGTTAGATTAGTGCCCACTCGACACACTTCCTAAAGAATGGGAAACTAAAATGAATGAAGGTCTGACTGAAAGAAAGTGTCAGTGTGGTCTGGTGCTGGTAAACATCTTTTCCACCAAATTTCTTAATCATGTGGAAGTTAAAAAATTGACATCAAATATCAGTAATGTTTACATTTCACAAGGAGCTCAGTTAATTTGTGAAAAGTCAATGGGGAGCATTTCAAGGTGAACAAGATGTTCTTTGATATAGTCCAGTTAGTCGCTAAGTTGAAGGAGATAATTCTCTTATGCGCTCCACAGATGCAACTATTTTAAGACATTAATTGATATGCAATGATCTGTAATTTCTCCAGGCTGGAGTTTTATCTTCTCTCAACATTTTGGTGTAATGAATAGTAAAGACGATATTCCATTTATGTTTCCATACAGGTGAAATTGTTGGAAGCTCTGCAGGACATTGAAATAGCTTTCAGACTAGTTGGTTTCGGTGTTGATAATGTCTACTCCCTTGATTAAAAAAAGTATAAGAAGCTTCATTGTGAAATTGCTCCACTGCCTCACGATTGTGAAAAGCATCTGTAGGCGCCCCCTGAGTAGACTTATCTCCTTAGTCCCTACTGCCCCTACAGACAAGGTGAGTCTATTTCTTGAACCTTCAAGCGCCAAATGTACTGTGTTGGTGCAATTGGATAAATTCTAGTGTCTTACTTTTTATGCTTTGTTACTGATCCTCAGGATTGGACACTTGAACTGGAAGAAGTTTTTACACTTGAAAGAGAAGGGGAGGTTGATAAATTTGCACCCTACAAAGAAAGATTTCAGAATAGGATGTTCCTCTGGCACAGTAAGTTAATGTTGTTTAATATATTGAATAGAAGAATTCTGCCATTGCAATATATTTCCTCGATTTTTTTTCTCAATATCAAGATTTTGTGGGACTCTTCTTGAGCCCCCATTACAACTAGTTGCACATTGACAAGAATATTAATCTCTAACATAAACTTGGGCATGTGTTATTACAAGTTCCAAGAAAATAGAACAAAAGATAGTAGAATTAAGCATTTGTGGTCTATAGGTTCCCGGTTGTTGAACTTTGTCGGTATACTCATCCAAGGACTTAGGATAGGTCATCCTGAAGCTCCAAGTAGTTCTCTCTCTCTCTCTCTCTCGTGCGCGCGCGCCCGTGCGTGCGCATGTGTGTGTGTGTGTGTGTGTGTGAGAGAGAGAGAGAGAGGGCATGTGTTTTAAAAGGCGAAGGCATTATGATCTCCAGAGGCATGAGGCTTAAGCCTCATGCTCCCTCATTTTGTAAATAGAAATTAGAGAATAGAAAAAAAGTACAAAAAAAATTGAAATATATATACATATACACTACTGTATTAGTTATTCGAGCATCATATAGAAGAAAAATAGATTTTAAGAAACACAAGCAAACGATAGAATTTAAATTTACTTTGTTCATGTACTTATTGAATGACAAAAGATATTTAGTCATCAGTTCATGTTACAGTTCTGGATTCCAATAGACAGTTGCAGAGAAGTCATGAAAAGAGAAGAAAGTATTTTCAAGTGTAAATTTGGTGGCTAAAACCTTAGTTTTGGGTTAATGCACGAGGCACACGTCTCAAATGTAAAGCAGGCCTCAAGGAATGCCACACACTTTAAGGCGTAAGCCTCATGCTTTTAAAAACATTGGGATGTGTATTGCATAATGTGTGCACGTGTTCGTGTGATAAACTTATTTTTTTCATGTGGGAATGATTTTTAACCAAAAATGTTGTATCTTTGGTATGTAGTTTGGCAAAGGAATTTACTTTGCTGATCTGGTGAGTAAGAGTGCTCTGTATCGCTACACTGATAGAAAAAGTCCTGTAGGTTTAATGCTTCTGAGTGTCGTGGCCTTGGGAGAGGTCTATGAGCTGAAGATAGTCTCAGTAAGTCCACAATCAATGAGTTGTCTCTCTACATCTATATCTTTGTTGTGTCGGCCATCTCTTTAGGTATGTCTCTTTTCCCACTTCCAATGCCCTTGCTTTTGCTGGTGCAAGACCACTGGTGTGGGTTCGCCCCAATCTACTAGCACAGGATCTAGAGACCCACCCCGGATCTCCAACTGGTTCCTTCATAGATACATATATACATGCATGTGTATGCACACACATTGTACACATGCAAACATGCATGTACAAATGTTTGTGGATGGGTAGGTGCATGGGTGCTCTATCTACTATGCCCACACCCACATATGTGTGTGGCTTTGGAATTTTTGTTGTGTACGGAAGATTCATTGCACATGTATGCCTGAGACCTCCCATTTTATTGGTTGTGTTTTTAATTAACTCTTGTTCCTTTTATCTCTGCCACTTAGTATATGGTGAAACCTCCAGAAGGAAGGCACTCAAATAAAGGACTCAGTAAGAAGATTCCTCAGGAATCTGAGAATGTGAAGTGGAGGGACCAACTGGTTGTGATTTGTGGCACACCAGTTTCGTCAAGCCTAACGAGTATATCGTCTATAATACAGCTCAGGGGGGGTGTTAATTTACATGGGTTTTATTTTCTTTTTTATTTTATTCATTTGCGGTTACAAATTTCACAGGGTTAAATTATCACTAGTAAACATAAGAGCCATCTTGACTTCTTGAGTGGTGGTTCCATGATTAGCCATTTACAAGGAAAGGGACATTTTACTGTGTTGGTAATGGAGCTGGTCCTTACCATGTGCTGGCAGTGCACAGCCCCGATCACTGCAAATTCATTGTCACTATAACAGGTGAACAATTGTTTTGGTAAGTGATCATTCATCCATCCTTTGTTGTGGAGAAAGGTTTGTTACTAATGGGCCCACACCTGTATAGTTTTACTGATGGAGAAATTGTGGGGCTCATAAACCAACAAGATGAAATTTTAAGATTAATGCTGCTTTGTGACTGATGTCAGAGGTTGCTGTTTTGGGCAGGTCAGTTCTTGTTGAAGGTGAGGTTTCACCACAACTACAAGAGGTGTAAGAAACTAATGTAAGGTGATATTTACTCTCTTTTGGGTTTTGGCTGTCTTGGGACTAGTATTAATTGTGCAGTTCTGTGAACAATGGGAGTGTCTTTTTGGGTTGGGATTGTAAATAAAGTGTTTGTTTCCTCCATTGTTTTGGATTCCTTAATGTGCATCCAAGTTCTTGATAAGATATCATTTTGCTTCCCCACAAGATCTATCTACTTTTGTTTTGGGTAATTGTAAGCAAGGGCCTTTTAAATACCTCGTCTAAGGAAGGAAAACAAGTTGAAATATACCCTTCTCATTGGGTTTCTTTCTTCTACAACGAGACCCCCTTTTCATCAAGGGTGTGTTCGATTGGCGAGAAAGTAAGAGAAAATAAAAGAAAACGTGAGTTTTCCTGCACTTTTCTTGTGGTTGGTATGCAAGAAACACACTTTCATTTTCTTGCACTTTCTCAAAAGTGAAAATTTCTCCCAAAAACTTCCTCCATCTTTTGATGGTTTTGAAAGAAAATTTAAGTTTATTTGCTTCTCTTTTCTTTTCTTTCATCCATTTTCTCGCCAAACACCCCAAGGGTCATTTGGGGGAACTTGTAGACTAATATTTTACTGATCTAATTATCTGAACATATGACTTCTATATGTTCATTTGTACTGTTTGCAAGTTTTACTGAATCCAAAACAATCTGACGTCGATGGTTTTTGCGGACATGTTAAATCTAAATGATATTGAACATCTCCCAGGCAACTTGAAATAAGCAATGCTGTTAATTGATTGTTTTGTCATGGTTGGGTAGATTGAAGGAGTGCAGGCTGCTTTCTTAGCTGACTCTGGGTTTTGGATTTAATTTGATAACTAGTGATTAATCAGATTCTAGGTTGCATGGATCGAGTACTGCTTCAGCAGCATTGACTTGTTTACTCTATTTACAGTGTTAAACATGCTGAAGAAATACGTGGGCCCCCACACGAGATGAAACAGGTAAGGATAATGTCAAGGAGTGTGTAAACCCCAGGCCCTGACACATCACCATTGACCCCTTGTAGGGTTTATGAATCCTTACCTAGGGTTTTTATAAATGTTGACTTGGGGGGCAGCAGGAAAGTATGCTAAGTATTGGAGTTCATAATTTTATTTTATTTTTGGTTTGAGATATACGTTTAAGCCGCAATGCCGGTTAGGTGTTAGTATCTCTTTAGTTAGTGGGCGGGTGGAGAGTATATACAAACTACCACCCTCTCGGGAATGGAACCCGGTACCTCCCCTCAAAGTAGGGGATACACTACCCAAAGCCCTGGTGTGTGAGTTCATAATTCAATTCCCTTAATTGTACTTCACAAAAATTACACGGTTATAAATTAAGTATTCTGAATGATATTTACTTAGGCTCTGTTTGTTTTGATGTAAAATATAGGAAAACAAATGAATTCGCAGAAAATGTTTTACCTAAATTTTTTTTGGAAGTGCACATTTTACAGAAAGCGGCAACTTTTCTGTAAATTCATTGAATTTTTTAAAGAATCATTCTACTAATAAAAGTATAAGGAGTATACTAAACTTTATTTGGACCTAAATATCCTTTAATTAAAAATATTAACCTATGGTATCTATTAAAAATATAAGTTTAGTTTGTTTAAGAAATGGATTACAATTGATATTTCTCACTATAACACTCTTAGCTCCATTAGTAGATAAGTTATGATTATATCATCACTAGTTAAGGCTTTCTTTATCATGAAAGAACTCCTTGTAATTGTGGCAACTATCTTAATATCATTAGAAGGGAGAAGGAAAAAGGAGATGGCCAGGGGCGATTTTCAAGATCAAGGAAGCATCAACGGAGAACAATAAGATGTGGTACTAGGGCGGACTTACCGCCATTTCTCACTACTCGCTAGGAGCCATCACGCAAATGTTTGCGGGGCACCTTATCATGCTTGAACTTGATGCTATATCAATTGGGAACTCGATGCTATATCCATTGCTTCTAATTAATGTCCAACTGTATATATGCAGATATGGTGGAGGCATGAATTCAGCGAAGGCAGCTTTGGAAAGTGAGTATGTTTTCTCACTGGCCATATTGTCGCATGATCAATTCAACTTCTCCTTTCTCTGTTTTTTGCTTGGATGTGGCATACTACTTACATTTTATGCTCGATGCAGGTGCTCGCTTTACAATTTGCTAGATTCCTCATAAGAGCTCTGCACCGAAAGTGAACCCCATTAAGCGCCTGTTTTATGCTTCTTCCTGGACCATTCCATGTATTTTTATGACCGTCCAAGTTCCTACAAAATGATACTCGATGGAAGATATAATATGAACATGATCTATAGGCCGGTCAAAAAAGCCCTAGTCAAAGGTTACCCGGCCCGGCCCTTCCAAACCCGCCAAAGCCCGGCCCTTGGGCCGGGTAGGACCCAAAACCAAGAAGCCCTTCTTCAATAGGGCCGGACTAGGGCTGACCCCTGCCAGGCCCGGCCCGCCCTCCCCTCTTTAAGAATACTTCAATTAAAATTATAAAATTACTAATATAGCCTCCAGTAATGATATTAACATGGGTATATTCATAAATTCATAACCAAACCTCTTTATATACCAATTTTTCTTGAAAGTCATCACAAAATTTTCTACAAGTTCAATATGTTGTATGATTGTATCTCCTATTTGAATGGTTTTCTTGAACAAATCTCACTTTCTTTCGGCCCTTTAGCTCGGCCCAGCTTGGACCTAGCCCTTGAGGATAGAGCTAGGGCCCAATCAACCCCGGCCCTTGAAGGGCTAAGGTTGGGATAGGGCCATACTCTTATAGGGAAGGGTAGGGCTAGGGTTAAACCCAGCCCTGCCCTGCCATGACCCTACCCGCCCTTTGACAGCCCTAATGATCTAGATCTATCTCTTAGAGGAGAATCATATATGACTTGGTCCCTCTCCTCCCTAGGCTACATGTTCCATTATGAGGTTGACACTCCATCCTTTTTGGGGTTTGGATCTTTTTGGCATCTCTCTATAAAATTCAACCGTTAAACTTTTGTTGGTCGTCATGTTATTTGAGTTTTTTTCTTCTTCTTCGTATTGACATGGTAGGCTTGGTATGGTCGTTCTAACGTCATGTTATATATGTATTTGCTGGGATTTCACTTTATAGTAAAGGCCGGGATGAATTCAATTTTGGGTAATTAGATTGGGATCATGCTTTATTTCTCATACAAATATATATGTTGATGATTTATTGAAAACATATTTGGGTAATTATAAATGCTAATGGGATTATATTAGAAGTATAAATTTTGTTCTTATTGATAAATAAGGACTCTATTATATTACTAAGTAGATAGTTGGATTGCCACCGATAAACAAAAAACCTCTATGGTGTTGTTCTTGTATATAGAGAAGGACTCTCTATTAGTAGTTAGTAAAGAGTTGGATTGTCATCAATAAAATAAAATAAATGTGCACATTAGAGCAGATGAAGTCGGGGATTGAATGCTGTGGGCCGGGGATTCTGGAGTTGTTTATGAGACAGAATAATGCCCACTTAGCTGTTGCAGAAGGTAGAGTTAGTGAAGTAAGAGGTACCTTGGCACTTGATCAAGAGTGATATCCTCATACTGCAAAAGACACATGTTACTAATGCATGGTCAAGGCTACAAGTCAATTGCAATCAATGACTCGAAGTAAGTTTTCACTTCCCCGGAGAGGCTTCATTGTGGCAGTGCTTCATTGTGGCAGTGGCTGAGTATGAGCTTGACTTTTATTGATTTTTGAATAGGCCCAGCTTGAAGCCCAACACATTTACATAGACTTTGAAGCCCGAACTTGGCCCGATTGCCACCCCCGCTTTAGGGGTCTAACCTCTTAAAAGATCATTTTTTAGCTGTTAGTATTTAGAATTTATAAGCCTCTTTAATTAATTTATTATTATATATTAAGTTTGTGTTGATTAATAATTAAAAAACTTTATCTTAAAATATTTAGTCATTTTTTACCACTTTTGAAACTAATTACATCCTTTTGGAGTGGGTGACTTCTTTTGGTTTTTTTACAGCAAAACAAATATTTTTAATTTTATAAAATTTAAAAAAAAAAATTAGCACGTGCAGCTTTACTAGCTTATAAAAAAATTATAAAAGTGCTCTTCATATTTGTTTTTTAAAATGATAAAATATTTCGTTTCAAAAGCAAATATTATATTGAGAAATGCTTAACTTATTGCCGCATTTGACTATGTGGTCAAATTACTGCAGTCCTCATTGTGTCATTGGTCCATGCCCCCCCCCCCTTACCATACATTAACTGTGGTTAAGATTCAACACTCCTAAGGTTAAGCAATCTAACCTTGTTTTTAAAAAGAATAAAAACAAAAATATAAATCTTAATTTTTTGGGAAATGGAAAACGGACCCAGGAAGCTGACTCTGCTGATCTCAACGACCCTTTTTCACCATACATCAACTATGGTTAACCCCCTAAGGTTAACCAATCTAACCATGGTTTTTAGAAAAATAAAAAAACAAAATTATTTATTTTAATTTAATTAAGCTTAACCATGATTAAAAAGTGTTAAAAGGGACACGGGGACACTGCGGTAAGCTTAGAAGTGGACCGTAGGGTCCTCTTCTCAGGACTCTAAATTTTTTAAGCTTAACCATAATTAAAGTTAAAGGAGTATTAAAAGGAAATGACTTAGTCAAATGCGTGGTGTGCTAATCACTGTTGTATTGTATATTCCTCTTTTGCGTGTAATGAAAGGTGTCCAAATTAGAAGAAGAAAAATAATTCTCTCTCCATCTCACTATTTGGCTCTAGCACAATGGGGGCAATAGGTGTCGTAGCAAAGTTGTTACGACCCTAAATGTATATGGACCTAACTTTTCACTCCTTAATCACCCTAGGGTTTTGGGAGTATTGATTAGGTTCCTATCATTTGGTATCAAAGCCTAACATCACATCTCGGGTTCTAGTCATAGAAAAGGCTACCTAAAAGGGCTTCGGAGATCTTGAGAAGTGCCCTGTCTACGGAAAAATCCTAAAAAGTGCCTCGGTTGTGGAAAAAAATCTTGAGAAGTGTCCTACCTTATAGTGAAAGTCGTCGTGAATATCGACTACGAAAGCGTGGTGTTATGTTACGACCCTAAATATATATGAACCTAGTTTTCTACTCCTTAATCACCCTTGGCTTTTGGAGTATTAGTTAGGTTGGTATCAAGAGTCCAATCGAGAGGCAAAATACAAAATAATAAAGAATAATAGAAAAAAAGGGATAACCTTTTTGATCAAAGTATCATTTCAGAAACCAATGGCCACGAAAGATTGATACCACATGCACCACGTGGTTATTTGATGGGTTTCACCTAAAATATTAGCTACTCGAAAAATGAACCTGATAAGACGATCGTAAACCATTTGACCTGGTTCACTCTGGTTGGGCCTGAGTCTGCCTATAGGTCCAATAGATCTAGCATTTGCTTGATTTGAAGGCCCAATATATAAATGAGCTAGCAAGCTTGGTGCCTTGGACTGATGGCATGCACTTGCTAGGCAGTCATTCTGCATTGGCCCAGAAATTTTATCATAAGACATATTTTTGGGTTTTTAGAAGTTACTTTTTTCAAATGTGCAAACTAAACACTATTTTTTTCTTCCAAATGACTTTGCCCGACTTCCTTAAGAGTTACACCGAGGAACTATATTTCTTCCCTAAGAAGTCTATCCAAACAAGCCCTTAATAGTTCATATACTCAGTTTTCAATTGGGGTATAGGATCTTGTTAAACTTCCAAATGATTCTTCTTAAAGGATGAAGCCAAAGGCATGCAACACATACGTAACCGGCAGCGTGGCAGAGCTACCCTTGAAATCCTGTATTACGGGAGGCTTGTCTCACCTTCAAAGGGACTTCTGCAATATTCATTTCTCCTGATGCAAATCTATCTTTAAACCATAAAAATAAATTAAAAATAAAGGAGGATGTCATATTTCATAAGAAAAATATCAGCAAATACACCTTAGCATCTACATGATTATAATTCGATTTTATGCCACTCCATTGATTAATAAATCCCATTTATATCTTAAACATAAACAGTCAAAACTTTCTACTTAGATTTTCTGTTAACAACCCTTTACCAATTGATGAGTAAGACCAACTTGTATTGCAATGAAATTACAATACAATGAAATTATGGATAGGGAGGATCAAACTCAACCAAATTTCCTAGAGCTTTGTCAAAATGGCAACACTTGATTGGTTTTCGATCGTGATGCCTTAAAGAGGGGTTCATGATTTTATGTGTGCCACTGGATGGAGGGTGAAGACTACTTTAGGATCCTTATAGGGATGATGAAGCAGCTTTCTGTAGTTAAAGGTTTCACCGAGGCAAGGAAGCTGTCGTTCGTCCTTGGATCTTATTCAGATCTCCTACAATTAGCTAAGTATATGGTAAAAATATCTCCCTAAGAATTGGCAGGAGGAAGAATGAAAAACTTTTCAAATGCCTCTGGGAATATAATGTTTTGGTTCTTGCAAATGTAGTTCTCAGATGTTCTACGAGAACTGTCACGGCGAGGGAGAATTGACCAAAAAACTTTGGTAACATAGGAGAATTGGGTTCCCGGGATGAGGATGAAAATTAAAAATTACGATTCATTCTGATAGAACATATTGAATCTTCCTGTATTTCAGCATCTCCAATTGTGCAGCTAATTGCACCAAGATGCTCATTGGATAATATCTAGTATGCAAAGAGCGAGTTTGCCGATTATTTACTTTTTCATTTGCAAATAACAGTTCACAATAGAAACATCTTTTTCCCAGATTTTAAATGCTCAAGTTGTGAGCTCATGTTATTGGACTTGATAATTATTGCTAGGTTACCTAGTAGATTTTCAACTATAGTCTTAAACTGATGGATACTCAGTTATTTAGTGCATGCCATTTTCAAATGTAGATGGCTCAAGGGAAAGTATCAATGCTAGCTAACTTGGTACCTAGGTCTTCATTAGGCCAGACATTTTAGGTCATTATTTTTTAGCTCCATAAACCAAACTAATTCGTGGGAAGAAAGCGGGGTCTTCTCTACTTTTACCCAAAACTACACATTGACAAGAATACACAAGATCTAAGAAAACTTCATAGATTATAGAGTTGCTAATTGTATATGGTGCCCAGCTTATTTATGGCAGAGAAAGTGGATGTTTAGAAGTATTTAGTAGCACTTCGAAATTGGAGAAGTCTACACAAACATATCTTCTTCACCGAGGCTCCACCGTCTCAAGCATGCTGAAGATAAGCAAAGGCCACTGACTGAAGGTCCTCGGTATCTTGGAACGCCCATTTCCTGGTGTTTGTTTGCATATCCAAAGAAGCCATGGCATTAGAAGGGTCTTCAAAACTGGTAAATGAGATATTATCTTCAGGCATGAGAGAATTGTCATAATCCATGGAGTTTAAATCCATGATCCCATTGTTGTGGTATAGCATTGTTTCCATGTTGTTGGTGGAGTTTGGATGGAATTGTTGAGCAGTACTGGAACCCTCTAAATGAAACAAACTTTGGACATCTTGTGGGTAAGAAGAAAAACTCCCATTGAACTTGTCTTCTTGAGGGTTTGAAGTTGTAGAGCCATTGACAAGGCTTTGGGCTGCTTGGGCTTTGAGGGAGGCTAGTTGTGCTTGTAGATTGAAAACCTGCACAATTTAAGCCAAAGAAATTAAACACACATGAACATGATAATTAAAAGAATATGAAACTTTACCTACAATGCAATATATAAATTCTTTATTTAATTTTTGGTAAAAGTTAGGTAAATGGGTACTAAACCTGGTGTTGGAGAGCGAAAATATGAGACACACAACCATATATGGGATCTTGAAGTCTTGCTTGAGCTTCATATGAGATTGTAACTGCTGCTTCGCAACGGTCAGTCACCGGGAGGTGTGCGAGGAGCTTCGAGACATTGCTTGCACCAAAAACCTTGTGGATAGCAGCAAAGTGTGTCGCGCCTTGTTCGTGGCAGAAATATGGTGCAAAGACACAACCTCTCACACATTTTCTTCTCAAGAACTTGCAGGCTCCACAAGGAGATCCAAGCCCAGTCATATTGGCTTCTGGTTTCGATGATTTTGCTCGATGCCCAGTGCAAGCACAATCCCCATGTTTATAAACCCTAGAGGATGAGGGAGGTATATCATATTATAATGAATACCTAATTACACTTGGTCCCCCTAATGGGCTACAGATTTCATTATTTTTCTATATACAACCCTCATTCACCCTCCCTCTTAAAGTTTCATACTCATATTTGAGATTCCAATCAAGCATCCTTAAACGACAAAACAGCTCACATAAACCAAACTCATGATCTCTATTTTGCTTGAATAATATTGGAGTTATTTCACTCTTTTTTCTTTTTTTTTGATGTAATGCTCCTTATAACTGCAAGTACATTTGGTTGGGGATTATACTTGAATTTGACATAATAAGGGGAAATTATAAAGATCTCAGGCATTCAAACCACAATCACAGTCTATAATCACCATATTGATCATACTCAAAACATGATACATACAACTAGGTTTAGGGAAAGGACGAACATCAAGATAAGTCCCATACAAGATCTTCTAGGCCAAATCTTAATCCTCTCAATAGAGCGGCAAAGAAAATTTATAGATTAATGGACAATTAAGATCATCCAGTCAAGTTGATTTGGTAGGGAGATCTTCTAGGTGTAACCATAGTAACAAAATTCTCCGAATTTTTTGAAAAATTTTAGATGTGCCGAATTATTCTTTCGAATTATTCGCAAATTTTAGGTTTATCGAATTATTCATGCATTTCACAATAATTCATTTAGTATAACAAAGTAAACAACTTATTTTGTATATTATCTAATCAGAACGTTGGATTTCTTTTTATAATTATTATTTTTTTCCCGGACTTTGCCAAAATTTTTTGAACTTGACCCTTCCGAATTATTCCGGAACCTTGACTTGTCTCTATAGGTGTAACCCATCAAATTGTGGGACCCTCCCTGTACATCCACAACATATATGGCAATAATTCCATAGATAATTACAGTTATTATGTGTTCTATATACTCAACATACAAACCACTCAAAAAAATGAAAAAATAAAACTATAAAAGAAGCATATTCCAAAAATGAATGAAACAAAAGATAGTGACACTGGAATAGAACACTTGACAAAGGGAAGTGCATAAAGTAGAGAGAGAGAGAGGAAGAGAGAGAGAGAGAGAGAGAGAAGAATTCTATTTAGTCTTCCATTTGTTTTAGTGTTGCAGGTCACAGCTTGTCGAGCAATATCGTATTATTATCATTAACTAATCTCATATAACAATCATTAATCACTTTCAATCACTTTCTTTGTTCACACATAGGCACCGACATGTAGGCCTTGCTTAAATGTGCACTTAGGCCCCATTTCACACCCCCAACCACCCATTTTTACCTCATAACTTTCTCTCATTAGCCAAAGTAACTCACATTAAGGTCTCAAAATTCCAACCCATGAAAGGTACCTTTTATACCTATAAATCCCAATCGGACGACACAGTCGGACTGTTCATGACACCAGTCTCCATGGCAACCATTATCACACCTTTGGAGTGGCTTTCAGTCATGGGTACTTGTTGGCCACTTAAATCATGAAAAGGAGAATGATCTTGGAGACAAAAGGCAAATTAATTAATGAGGTTATTAAAATAATTTATTTTTAACAGTAATTTGGGAATTTAAATAATCTTAAAAGAGAGAATATAAAATTTATCTATGTAGATTAATTTGTTTAAAATACTAACATCCGAAGAAACCCTCCAGACAGGCCTTTTAGCCCTTTCAAAGGGACTTTTATGTGATCTTTTCACCTACCTGAACATCAACTTCCTTATCCTTCCATCTCGATCCATAGCCTCTCTGTTGTTAGCCATTCCAAATCCATGCAGCTTTTTTTGGTTTTAGACCTGTAATCTTACTTCTAGTCTGCTTTTCTTTTCTTTTCCTTTCTCCTGATTTCTAAAGAAACAATTCAATATAGTAATATGGATTTTGCTAGCTACACTCTCCCTTTTTCAGGTAAGAAGGGATTGTGGGGCTCACAAGAACCTACCACAAAATCCATGACTTCTTGCCCCCCAAAAAAAAAGGGAATAGTGCATAAGAGGGAGAGTGTAGTTAGCACTCCCCAATAAGTGATATTTGTAAAAGTGGTTATATCACACACACACATATATATATATGTGTGTGTGTGTGTGTGTGTGTGGGGGGGGGGGGGGGGGGGGGGGGAGAATTTAACTAAAAGGGGGGCTCCTAGCACTTTTATAATTATTTGTTGTTGTGAGCATGGTTATTAAATTTTTCCGATTTGCAATTAAAATCTTACGATTTGAATCGAATCTCAAACAAAACGATTCAAATCACAGGTGAAAATCTAAATTAGATAAATCATAATTGATTTGAGATTCAGATTGCGATTTAAGATTCAAATCATATAATTCATGCGATTCACGCGATTTGAGCACGAAATCTCTTTTACTGGCCGATACTTAAACAAATATTTTTAAATATTTTTTATTCTTTCATTTCTAAAGGTATTTTATATTTTTTTAAGATGAGAAAAAAAACATTATGGACATGTATGTCAAAACCCCTATTTGGGTTATCCCTCTGTTGCTGTGAAACGGGGGAAAAAAAAAGATGAAGAATGAGAAAGATGATGCAGTTGGAGCTTTGGAGTCCGAAAAAAATCGATTGTTTATTTTATCAGTATTTTTAATTGTACAAATTTTTTTATACTTGATCTCGTACAAAATGATCACATGAGTTTACTTTTGTTGATTTATCTTTGATGATATGAGGCTATGTTTCACTTTATTGAGTTCATTCGCGTTTTATATAATGTATACAATGAGATGTTCATTACTTTCTTTTATCAATAGATATGAATGAAATCTTTTGGATAATAAATGATTTCATTTTTCTGATTTATTAAATATTTTCTTGACATTAAAAATGAATTGAATCCTACAATTTAAGATTTGAATCAAATATATCCTAAAACGATTTTACGATTCAATTACGATTTAACAACTTTGGTTGTGAGCACTTTTGTAATTGTGGAGAAAGATAGTAACAATTTTGTAAAACACTTTCTCTCTATAATTACAAAATTGTCATTGTTACTACCTAAAGGGGAGCTCTGTTTATCTACAGTGAAGCAGAGCTCCACTTTGTATTTAAATTTATATGAAAAATGCATGTAGACATTATAAAAGAAATGGGAAAACATACAGGACTTTGCCCCACCATTCAATGAGGTCCCATCTAAGAAATCGTCCATGCCATGGATCTGAATGTCATGGATGTGTGCATCCACATATATGCCCTAGGATTATCATGATATGTGGTCATTTCTCTTTATACTACTTTTTTCCATTCTTAGTTACCTCAAGATACTACCCTCCTTTGTGTAAATATGTGTGGGTGTGTGGATGTGTGAGAGACCTTTTCTCACTTAAACATGTAATGAGCGCCCCTCTAAAAAGTTGACACACAGCAGCTTGTTTTAGAATTCAATCGTTGGATGTTAAGGTCTATCCTTTGGAAGATGTGACAAAAAAATCATTCGATGTTAAGCTATTTAGAATTCAATCGTTGGATGTTAAGGTCTATCCTTTGGAAGATGTGACAAAAAAATCATGCGATGTTAAGCTATCCGATTGAATATTCAAATTAAAAAATTTCTATTACTACGTATCGTCTAATCTTAATGGTTAATGCAAACAAATTATGGTCAAATCAGATGGTTTAAGAAGTTTGATTGGGTTATTTTTTTTTTTCATGTGTCTATCAAGGGACCCACTTTAACATCCAACGGTTAGATTCAAAAATGTATTGTAAAGTGTCATCTTTCTCCAAGGATGATGGATCTCACATTGCATTAATTGAAAATTAAAGGAAATTAAACATTAAAAAAAGTTACAATGGTTGTTCGGATTGTTGGAGAGTTTTGCTTTGGAACCCCTGAGGAATGCTCCACCAACAGAGAGGTTGATCTTCTCTGAAAGAAAACAACATGAATGATGCTATTGTGTGAAAGAGAATGAGAACAGGAGAGAAGAGTGAGGGTGAACAAGAGAGAAGAGTGCATGAGAGCGAGAAGGAATCAAAGAGTTGACAATAGGGGTTGAGTGCAGGTCGAACGGGCATTTTGATCCATTAAAGGTTTGGTATCGCACGTGTACAAGATTTACACATGCCTAGGCCTAAAAAAGTTAAGTTGAAAAGTCCAGGCCTACTTTGGTAATACGCTAAAACTATGTGCCTATTTTGAAAAAATTCTATGTTAAAATAGTACATCTTAATATTGAATCCAAGTTAATTTCAATGACGAACGGTACAAACCTAACGTTAAACAAAATTAAGAAATATGTATGACCTAAGGGAGGATGAAAGCTCATATATGTAATTGTCACCACCTGGTTACCATCATAAAACTGCTCTACTGTGAACCATATTCTATGTTTCGAATTTTTACTATTTTTATACAAGAAGATAAAATAAAAATTATGGGACCCATAAAAAATGTCATATTATTTTGTCTTATATGAAAATAGGGGAGAGTAGATGACTAGAAAGTAGACTTAGCATTGCTCATGTTCCAAACGCCATACAAGTCACCCACTCTATGAATTAAGGATTTTGCTAGTGAGACCCTTTAGGAGAGACCACCCGAACTCATGCATGATATGCACGGGACTGAATAAAAAATTGAATCTTTTTTTTTTTACTTTCGTGCATGATATGTGCCGGGTAGTCTCCGGCCCTAAACGATCTCACTAGAATTTCCCATAAATTAAAGTAAAAGGATTCCTTTCATTATTCTCTTTCTTTTTTTCTTTCAACTTTACATATAATCATTCATTATAAAGGAACTCCACAATCCGACTTTTGTTTGTATAGTAATATAGAATGGGTTTCAAAAGTGAACAGTGAATTTATAAACTTTAAATAATTGATGATGCTTAATTAGATGGAGTTTATACTTTCCTCCTCTACCATTCTCATGGATAATGCTTATATTCTTTCTTCTATCATCTCTATAATATAATATAGTATAGTATATAGTGGTGGTAAATTTTGTTAGGTTTCATGATATCACTCGCCAACTCACATACATGTACTAGTTAAAATGCATCTAGACCAATGAATTTTAGTAGTTCTAAGTCCTAAATTGGGCATGAAGCTTATCATCTATTAATTTGGACGCAGCTATAGACAACAAAAGCAAGAAAAATAATGGGTAAAATATACTCACATATTATAATAGGGAAATAATCACCTAATGGGTCAAAGATACTCACATATTCTAATAGGAAAATAATCACCTCATCGCGCGGTCGGTGACGTGAGGAGGGGCATCTAGGCTCTCCTTTTCTTGCCACGTGTCTCCCTTTTAACTTCATTTAACTATGGTTAAGATTCACCCTAGGGTTCACTCGTCTACCATTGGTTTTTAGAAAAATAAAATTAAAAAAAATATAGCCTTTGGATTAAAAAAATTTAACCAGGTTGAAGGGAGCTTTGTGAGAGCGAGGAGCAATAGTTCCTCCTTGTACGTGGAGCGAACTATTGCTCATTCTAATAATCTTTATTAACAACGATAAAAGGAAAATGTTTAACTTGGCTTGTTTCACCATTAATTATATATTTTTTTAACCTAAAAATATTTATTTATGAAATAATTTTTTATTTATCTTAGTCTCTAATTAACTAAAATTTTTAACAACAAAGAATTATTAAATAAAATATTATAATAGTATAATCTTTACTATTATAATACAAGAGGCACCCATAACTTGATTTTTCCGAAAATCCCAAACTACCCCGATATAAAAGAAAATTTTGATTTAATGTTGTACTTCAATTCCCAAACTACCCTTTGCTCATCTATCTATTTAGAGAATAGAATCACAGCCAATTGCAATTGAACTCATGGAGAGTTCAATCACACCTGCGGGTTAACACGTGTCTCTTTTAACTCCTATTCACTGTGGTTAACTCCTTCCCCTCGCTCTCACATGCATCGCACTTGTCACCCACTAGTATCTATAATAAGAGATGGAGAGCCAAGGGGAGTCACTGTAATGGATTTACGAAGTCAGCCTTCAAATAAGAAAGATTTAGAATATTAGGCCCTACCCAGCCCTTGAAAAACAAAAGCCCTCTATTTTAAGTGCTAATAGGGCCAAGCTGAACCCTCACCACTCACCAATGGTCCTACTTGACACCCCTTGCCCCTCACCAGGAGATCGGGTTTGGTTGGTCCTCGCCAAACCAAAACCATCTACCCCGCTCACAAAGGTACTCTAAATATTTTTTTAAGAAGGGTTAACAAGTTTAACCCTTCCCCCCCCCCCCCCCCCTCCTCTCACGTGAGTGGTAGGGGTGTGGCTTTCAATGGAGGAGGTCTGAGATCTAATCTCACCCGAATATGAGTTGCAAGAGCTCCAATGCTCAAGCTAACTTTTCACCGTCGGACTCTACTAATGTAGATAAATGATATCCATAAAACAAAAAAACAAGTTTAACCCATAAGAGTTAATTTTTTTTTCTTCTAAAATCTAAAGTTAGATGGTTAAATACTAAGTGTTAGTGAATCTTAACCATAATTAAGGGGCGTTAAATGGGAAAACCAAATCCCATCCCTCTCAGCAAAATTAATTCCATTTGCCACTCCTTTCTATTCTGTATGTGTCACACGCACTAAACGAGCGTGACGTATCAGTCACATGCATCTAATATATAAAATAATGGAAAGTGATAAATTAAAAAAAAAAACTCTGGATAATACATACTATCGAGAGCGGTTGGATAAAAAATCTAATGGTGTTAGATTAAAAATCCAAAGGTTCAGCGCTTGATAGTAGTATTGAGAGTTTTAAATCATTCCCAAAAATGATAATAAATTAAAAAACAAAAGCCTACTTACGCCGTATCTTTCCTTGGGATTGCTGCGCACGTGCAGATTTTTAAAATACGCCAACGACGTCATCGTCTCTATTTCAAAATACTGACATGACACGCCGCACGAGAGGCATATTATTTTTACACGCGTAGGTCCCAACTGCCGACAAAATCCACGTCAGCACCAGCTCAAATTGTTCCCTTCTTCTAAGGCCAACCGTAACTAAACGATAAAACAAGGGTCCTATGGCCTTAGTAAATAAGAGATTGTAAGAACAAAGCAACCCATTAGTATAGTTATTAACATAAAATCACTTCAAATACGCTAAACCAAACACTCCCTTATATGTTTCCTTAATCCGCATAAAATTTTCTTATTTATATATATATATATATATATATATATATATATATATATGTTCCTTAGTCAAGGTTAGAAGGGTCAAATTTGGCTCTATTAGGGCGTGTGGATAATGATGCTGACAAGTGGCCCTCCGTGACTGGTCAATCCGACACGAAGTCACATATGGGGCCGTTGCACGTGTATGGATGATTTGCAGGATTCTAGGCAAGATGGTTTCTTATTCTCTGTTTTGTTCTAACATAGAACAAAACACTAAACTGATGGTGACATTTCTCAGTAATGGGCTCCATATGCGACTATCACTTGACCATCACAGTCCCCTAGAGAAGGAAGAAATGGGTGAGATATATCCATCAAAGCCCTTTAATAAGGTTTAGGTCCTTTTCATTGCCTACATATAATTTAGAAGGCACGGGATCATCTCTAATTGGTGCCGGCGAAGAGACCACCAGTACACACTCTCATGGTGCCATATACTTAATTAATGTTCACGCCTATCAAGGTATTGTACTTGCATACCTAATTATGTAGAGTATGTGGTGTTGTATAATACCTTGATAGGCGTGTACAAGAGATATGTGGTGTCATGGAGTGGATGCTAGCAAACTTCTCACCAACACTAATTGGAGATGATCCCAAGTCAATCTAGAAGGTTTTCATGCGCTTGTGTGCTCGAAGCAACCTGCAAGGGATTCTCACTACATGTTCTATCAGCAGCTTCAATCCCAACGACACAAATGGTACAAGATGAGGTATTGCCCAACAATTATGGGACCTGTGGAATGCTTCATCTTCACAGTAATTACATGAATATGGTTACAGCATTTATATTTAGATTAAACTAAAATGTTGTTTGAACAGGGGGCAGTTTTTCCAAGTTTAGAGTCTTTAGACCATGATCCAAGGTAATATACTCTTAATATAACCAGCAAGGACAATGGGGCTAGTCATTTCAAGAGGGTCAGTAGAGATAGTGGGATAGAGATGCTTTTCTTGTTCTTTCACAAAGAAAATTTTCATAAATTGGGTCATTCTTCCATGACTTAGTCTGGCTAAAGCCAAGATTTCCCATCACATAGGGAGATAATTTGGAGAAGCAGGGAGTCCAAGGCACAAGCTAATTACTTCATTTAGAGTGTCATTGACCAGGGGAAACCTATAATGATCTACAACCAATGGTCCTACTAACTACATCTTTGTTTGTTTTGTATGTACTTCAAACAAATTTGGTTACACTAAAGTCATGTCCAAGGACTTCTGTAGACTGTAGGTTCCCTCTAGTAGCCTCCTCTTCTTCCTTCAAAGCCCACCTCTTTTCGAGCAGCGCCGCAGTGGTCATACCCATACCCAGTTGGTTCAAGAAACTGATTTGGGAGATCTAGCGGGGACTAATAGTGATGCCCGTTCATGATATCTAAGCTTAAGTCTTTACCAGGGGCAGAGCGGGCAGCTGCACCCGAGCTTTTGATTTTGATTTTTTACTTTTTATACTATATTACTTAATTATTTAACATAACATAACCATGGGCAAATGCAATTGTCCCTAAGTTTTGAAAAAATATATTTTATATTACATATTATATCTATTATAATAGCTTCAAATAAGCTTTTTCTAAAAAAAATAAATATATCAAAGGCTACGCCGCGAAACCCCACCCTTGGACCCAAAATTTTCGTACTTGTTTAATCATTGTCCACAAGCTCACTAACATTATTAACATTATCAATTAATAATCGCTTGCCCCTACAAGAAAATTATGGTCGCCTTAGCCTATAAAAGTTTAACAAGAAATAATTCGGCTACCTAATACATCTTGCATACATATAAAATGATTAATCATGCATGTTTTTCGTATTGAACAATAAGCAAAGACTTTTAAGTGCATAAACGCAAATCCAAGAATGAGAAAACGGGTGGAGATAATTTCCATTCAATGAGTGCATTGCTTCTGAACTAGAAAACGCGAGCTCATAGTTGCGATGCATTACATCATCCATGTGATAGGGCTGCATGCCGAGCAAGGCAGGACCAGGCAGAATTCAGTTCAGGCCCAGTCGATTTGGGTGAAACTTGGCAGGCATGGTCGTTGCAGCCTAGGTAGGGGTGTCAACTAGGGCTGCACACAAGCCAAGCTAGCCCGATGGCTCAGCTCGGCTCATTTGAGCCAAGCTCAAGCTGGCTTTTCAGACTCGAACGAATCAAGTCAAGCTTTAATTTGAGCTCAAATGCATAAAAAAACCATGCTCAAGCTAGACCCTGTTTGATTCGGCTCGGTTCGAAGCTCGGCTTGTTTATGGCTCGATTTAGCTTAAGCTCGACTCAATATATATACATACACAAAATTTTTTAATAATGTTATTTTATCATACAAATTAATATTTTAAACTTTCTTAACTATAAATTGTAATAATTTTTAATTTATAATAAATAAGATTAAGAAATAATAATAACAAAAAAAAAAAGTTGAAACAGAAATTCTTATCTAACTCTCTACTCTTGAGACCAAAGGGTTACTCCAAAATCTTGTTTTCGTATATGAATGTATTAATTTTTTGTTGTTTCATATATTATAATTTATTAATAAACACTTTAATTAAAATCATGTAAAATTAAATAAAATAATTTAGTGAATCAAGCTTGAGTTAACCCAAGCTCAGCTCGGCTTGAATAAAGTTTGAGCTCAAGCTCAATCAAGCTTGTTTAAGCTAAGCTCAAGCCCAACAATTCGAGCTTGAATCAAGTTCAAGCCAAGCTCAAGCCGAGCTCGAACATGTTCAAGCCAAGCTCAAATTTGGCCAAGCTCGGCTTGAATACACCCCTAGTGTCAACGCCTTGTAAAGGGCTCGGACTCGGTCCGGGCCAGCCAAATTCAAAAATCCAGGCTCAAGTCCGGCCCATTGACACCCCTAAGCCTGGTCGGGCCAGGCAGAATTAATTTTAGGTCCAAATTATTCGGGTGAAACAAGGTTGTCAACGTCTTGTTAAAGGGCTTGGAACCGGCCCAGGCCTGTTCAAAATTACAAAAACCGAGGCTCAAGCCCAGCCCATTGATGCCCCTAAGCGTGGGGCTGCAAGACTGCAACCAACCAATCTTTTGCTCACGCATTAGAATAAAGTTGTATCAATACAAGCTTTTCAAAAATGTCATATATTTTTGTATGAGAAAATACATTTACACCCCGTAAGGTTTGACGAAAATACACATAGACCCCTCTCAGGTTTCAGAAAATATATTAGGTACTCCTACTTTTCAAAATAGACAGTTACACCATTTCCATCAATTGACTGTTTGAATGATGAAGTCATTAGATAATAAAATGGTATGAACTATCAAAAATATCCTCTAAAGTTATCATTTTTCATTTTTCTCATATACGAAAATGTCTCCTCATTTTTAAATGAAGTCAAATCCTCTAGGGGTGGCTACGTCCTTTTTGACACCCCTTGAGGTGGCCACGTGTCCTTCTTGACACCCCTTAAACGGGGTTAGATTCACCCACCCCTAGGGTTCACCCGTCCATCCTTGGTTTTTTTTTTTCTAAATATTAATTTTTTTATAAATATATTGAAAATTTGTTTTTAACACTTTGTTAATATTAAAAAAAGAATTAATATTTTTATTAAAAAAACCAAGGATAGGCGGGTGAACCCTAGGGGTGGCCATGTGTCCTTTTTGACACCCCTTGAAGTAGCCACATGTCCCTTTTGACACCCCTAACTGTGGTTAAGATTCACCCACCCCTAGGGTTCACTCACCCATCCTTGGTTTTTTTTTTATATTAATTCTTTTTTAAAATATTAATTTTTTTATAAAAAATTAAATTTGTTTTTAAGGCTTTTTTAATATTAAAATATTTTTAAAAAATTAATATTAAAAAAAAAAAAAGCAAGCATGGGCGGGTGAACCCTTGAGGTGGCCACGTGTCCTTTTTGACACTCTTTGAGGTAGTCACGTGTCATTTTGACACCCCTTAAATGGGGTTAGATTCACCCACCCCTAGGTTCACTCGCCTATCCTTGGTTTTTTTTTTTTAAATATTAATTATTTTTTTTAATATTTTAATATTAAAAAAACCTTAAAACAATTTTAAAATTTTAAAAAAATAATTAATATTTAGAAAAAAAAAAAACCAAGGATGGATAAGTGAACCCTAGGGATGGGCGATTCTAACCACATTTAAAAGGTGTCAAAAAGACATGTGGCCACCTCAAGGGATGTCAAAAAGGACACATGGCCACCTCTAGAGGATTTGGCTTCATTTAAAAATAAGGGGGATAATTTTGAATATGAGAAAAATAGAAAATGACAACTTTAATAGAGGATAGTTTTGGTAGTTCATACAACTTTATCACATGACACAGTTGACAACTAACGATCAACTGATGGAAGGGGTGTAAGTGTTAATATTTTGAAAAGTAAGGATACCTAATGTATTTTCTGAAACTTGAGGGGTCTATGTTTTGCATCAAACCTCAGGGGTGTAAATGTATTTTTTCCTATTTTTTAATTATTTAAAATAACTTTTTCCTAAGAGTTAGCGGCTGATTGATTGGCAGCAGGTTGCATTCCAAGTTTCACTCAGTCTAGTCCATCTGCACTGAGCCCCAGACCCAGCCGGAGTGACTCAAATCCAAGCCACTCTAATTGGCCCCAATTAGGCAAGCCGGAACTTCTTTTTTTTTTTCTTGGAGATTAAGCTTGTCAGCCTTATCTATGGTTTTAAATTATACGGATATTATGTAAATTTGTTATGACCAGCAGGATGCACATAAAGAGTTTTTTTAGGCATTAATTCGTCAAAAGTTCAGTTATTTTTAAACGCACGTGATGGTAGGAGCGCATAAGCACCTTCAAATGGCTTAATAAAAGTAGGCCTTGGGAGCTTATTCGTTTAGGTGTGTGTGTTTAGGCACGGTTTTTGTACCTATATATGGTTGACTGAAAGTTGTCATCTATTCATTCTTAGGTATAGGTCCCGGATAAATAATTAATTTAGATAAGACAAGTGGTCTAACAGAGATTAGGATAAGTGGTTCAATTAAGCCCCGCGGAAGGTGTTAAGCACCTCAGGAACCCCCGTTTTATAACGGTTACCTATTTCCTAAATTTAAGCTAATTTTAATCTCAATATTAATTAGAATGTCTAAATGTTTAAAAGAATGTTAATCCAAGAAAAATAAAAAACTGGATGGCTAGGGTCGAACTCGAGTAGGGTTGCCTACGTACTCACATAGGGGTGAGATCAGACCGAACGTAGTTCTGGCACATGGTGGGCCAAGGCTAAGGGGTGTGTAAGTGTGCATAAGGATGGCTTATGAGTTAGCATAGGGGCTAGGTTTAATTGATCGAGGAGGTCAAGTGCACAAGTGTTTAGTCTAACTGCGATTAAAGGGGATTTAATAATGGGTAGGTGAGCTAACCAAAGCTAAGGATGTCCTACAAGTCTCTTTTTGGTCTTATATTTTTTTATATTTTTTGGGAATATTTGAATGCTTTTGGTATTTTGATCTTTTATCATGTTTTTGGAATTTTAAGCTTTTATCATGTTTTTTTTTTTTTTGGATTTTCATATAGGTAAGGTTTTGGCAAACTTAACTAAATTCAAATTTAACCCAAAGGAATTTCAATAAGAGGTTAGGCTAAAAGATTATATTTAAGACATAAAGAGGGATCTTTGCATTATGAATAGTAGATGGTCTATTGCCAACACCTATTTTGTTGGATTGGTGTTGATAATTAATCAAATACAATTGTCTTAGCATAAGGCATTTCGGACAACATCATCTCTCTTTTAAGGTAGTTCATTTACACAATTATAAATGATATAATATTGCTCTGATGAATGTTAGAGAGAGGATGAGCTTTCACAATCAATTTTAGAAAGAAGACTAAAGTCCCAAAAAGAAATAAAATGAAAAGAAATGTATAGCTTTAGCTTCCACTCTCTATGGGCCTACCCATATCCACACTTGTGGGTACATAAAAAGAAAAAAAAAATACATGAAAAGGAAAAGGAAAAAAAGAACATCTCCTTGTTTTTGATATGAGGTCCCTCTACACCATTAGATTGGTGTAGAGAGACCCAACTATGCTTGAGAAATGAGAGACCAAGAAGAGAGAACTAAATAAAAATGAGATAAAAAAGAAGAGAAGAAGATGAAAGAAGGAGTGCCTACTCCTCCAAGAATTCTTTTTCAATGTTCCAAGAGATAGAGTTTTGTTTAGAGTCCACAAAAGAGTGGAGTTAGTGAAGAACTTTAAGTTTTTAGTCTTAGAATTCTTTCCAAACTCTAAACTTTTGTTTCTTCTCCCTTCTTTAAACTCAAGAGAAACACAAGTGGGTGGGAACCTTTGAGGGGTCATGAGGGATAGATCTAAGGGGTTAAGAGATTCATATTTATAAGAAAACTAAAAGGTTGGGTTATGTCTTTTACATGGGGTATAAAAGGAGTTAGTGGGTAAAGATCTGAGTGTTGTAAGGTGAGTTGATAGATTGAGTGTTGTAAGGAGTGTAAGAGAGTAGATGGTTGAGTATTGTAAGGGGTGTAAGAGAGTTGTAAGAGGTGTAAGAGAGTTGATGAGTTGAGTATTGTAAGGGGTGTAAGAGAGTTGGTGGGTTGAGTGAATTATGAGTTATATGAGCATGAGTTGTAGGATATAAGTTAGGTGGATATGGATATGTGGACTATCTTATGGATCATGGGTTATTAATAGATGAGTTATGGGTTGTGATTATTGGACTTTGACTATGACATTTGGGCTTGGACTATGGAAATAGGCTTTGGTTTAGGCAATTAGATAATTGAATAATTGGGCTTGACTACTTGGGTTGGGTGATGAAATTAAGTAATTGGGTTTGATTGAGTTGTTTAGGTATAAGTTTGACCAAATGAGCTTTGGCCTTAGGTAAACTTTGGAGTCTTTGAAGAAGCGGGAAGAGGGATAGGGGGTGCAAAAATTGGGTGCTTACAGTGTCTCCTTGCTCGAATTAAGTTAGGCACAATTTGCATTGTCAGCTATCTTAGTTGGTAAAGTCTCTTGCCCTCGTACCAAGGACTTGGGATTGATTCACGCCTATGTTTCTCTAGTAAGAGTTTACCTAACCCTAGCTTATCTTCCAAAAAAAAAAAACAACTTACATTGTCACACAAGTTTTTTCTCTCATGATATCGCAACCCATCAAGGCTGTCAAAGGGCAGGCTCAGGGTAGGGCAAAGGTCAATCCTAACCCTGCACTTACTTATAAGGGCAAAACTTTAATACTCATAATCCTAGATTAACTAGGCCCTAACCCTGCCTTCAAAGGCCAGGCCACAGAGCGGGAAAGAAAGACAATAATTTTTTTACCATTCGAGATAACGAGATTCTTTTCTACACCGAATATTAACACAATAGATAATTCCATTGAAATTAAATAAAAATAAATATAAAAATAAAATGAAACAAGTATAATAATAATAAAATTAGATAAAATATAACCTATCTTGGTAACAAACTAAGGTTGTAATCAAAGTGTTAGGGATAGTCTCAATGTTAGGGTTAGGGGATCAGTTAATCATAGGCTTAGGGGTTAGGGTTACAAGGGATTAGCATCACGATTTTAAAGGGTTGGAGCTATAAAAGGCAAGGCAGGCCAGCCCTAATCCTACCCTTACTTATAAGGGCAAGACTTTAACCCTGTCCTAGCCCTTCAAGGGTCTAGATTGACAAGGCCCAAACCCTACCCTAAATAATAGGGCCAAACAAGGTACCCTAGTTTAAAGGTTTTTCCTTATACATGCCTACACCTCATATATTATTCATATAAGTGTTTCCTAAATTGATTTGGTGTCTCAAACACCATACTCCGGTGTTATTTAAACCATATTGTCATATAGGGAAGTAAATTGAAAGCGAAAAAAGTGATATGTGCACCTCTCTCTCATTGTATAAGAATGAGTAACCATAATTTAGATTTTGTCTTACATGAAATATGTGTAAAGAACCATGCACCTTAAGTTCCAACCCCTTGATACTTGTTACTTGTTCAGGATCTATATCATAGGATGTAGATTTGGGTCTATCTCATAATGTCCCACACACAACTCTCTTTGACCTATTAAATAAGACATCATAGAAGCAAGCTTCTTAAATCAAGCATCCCATGCATCATGTCCATAACTTCCATGTAACTATGATTCAAACTATGACTCCACTTAGATAGTCCAGTCGCCACCTTGCCTGCTTCCTGAGAGGTGCCTGACATCACTAACCTCTCAAAGTCATGGTACAACACTCTTAAGATTCTTCTAACAACCTCCATAGTTTTCAAGGAGGGGAATCTGTTTCGGTTAAGATTTCAACGAAAATCTTCAATTGGGAAAGTAGTGATTGTTGAGAGTGAATTCCTACATGAAAATTTCAATTAAGGTTCAATTAGGATTGTCAATGGCTGTGCTTGAGCTTTAATATTTGTGATTTTTGAATAAGCCCATTCCAAGCTTTGCCCATTTATAATAGATTTGCCTAGCCCAAATTTGACCCGTTGACACTTTTAGTTCCAACAGACATTTGCGCCCACAATTCTTCACTGTGCTAGCCCTATTTTAGTCATGCAGAGGGTGGGACATTTGTGCTCACAATTCTTCTCTGGGCTACCCCTATTTTAGTCATGTAGAGGGTGACACGGCTAATTTAAACAGACATGGATCTTCTCAAATAGTAACTGGCGGGAGGACCGTTAGCATTATTTTATAAATAATGTTTTGGTTGGCATGTACATAATCTTGATTGACATGAACAAAAATAGGTGTTTAATCATTGGCATGCACATATGGTGCTAGAGGTCTCCCAAGTAAAACTTAGTAACAATAACCATTCTGGCTAAAGGGTACAAAAAACAAGGACCCATTTTTTGGTAGAAAGTAATCAGGTAACACACATATACACAGACCTAAGATAGCTATTAGGTGCCACAAGGTATGTCCAAGAAATTACTCCAAAAAGGCATGTCTTAAAAGAGAGTTGATGACCCCTTATACACCTCGGGAAGTCCACTTCCCAACCGATGTGGGACAAAACTACAAATCAATGACTCATAGAAAATGTGTTTTGTTGTAAGAGTCCGTTTATGGGTACTCCCAATTATACTCCCAAATATATTCCCTAATCCTAACCATTTATAACAAACCACTAAGGGTCAGGATTTTAGTTGGCTTATTTTGTCTTTTCTATTGCTACATTAGTAGGAATCCTAATTGTTTAATAATTGAGATAAACCGTTAGAATTTGGGAGTATATATGGGAGTACACTTTGAGAGTAACCCCAGACTAATTCTTGTTGTAAAGCTTTTATTATTATTTTTTTTTGTTTAAAAGCTTTTATTAACATTGAAAAATCAATATAAAGAGTAAAATAGTACCGCAAGACTATGACAACCGGGTGTTGCTAAGTCTTACTCGAGGTCTCTCCGCCAAAACTACTACTCCTAAGTCCTAACCATCTAAACGATCCATTCAGCCAATCGTATATCCAATCTTCTCCACGTGTTAAAAAACTTGCTCTCGTGCAGATATTTTCGCTGCACCGACCGTCCAGGAAACTGTTCCTCACATTAAAACGGGTGACCTTCTACAGAAATCCAAACCTTTCGCTCCAGCGACATCGAAACCTATTTATATTCCCCTCTTAAATCCCTTTTCAATCCTCTCTCTCTCTGCGAACCCTAGAAACCTATCTGAATCCATAGAAACCTTAGTTTCTCCCATGAATTTGATAATAATTACAGAATACAGTTTTTCACCATCGATTTGATTCGATCAATCTCTGCAAGTTTAAGTGTTGAGTTGAAGAAAAGGATCCTGATTTCATGAGATGTCGACGAGCGTCTCCGCGGTTTATCTCCACGTCGTTGATGATGTCCTCAGTAAGTTGCAAGAAGAGTTCGTCAATGAGGGCGTTGACAATTTCTACTCGTCTCACTTGTTCTTGAGCAGATTATAATTTTAGTTATTTTCTGATGATTTGTGTTTGTTGTGAATAAAAACTAGGGTTTCTGGAGAAAATTAGGGTCTTATGTTTGGATGGAGTTTGCGCTTCCTCTTATATTGTCTGTTGTTGTTCTGGCTTTAGATTTGGAGGCTATGATTTCGAGGTAAAGGCAAGTCGCAAGTCATTATAAGCTATTATATTTCAGTGTTTATATATTTCATGATAGGCTAAGCCAGATTGGTTATGCTGTTTTTTTTTTTCCTTTTTTTTATGGGTAATCAAGATAGCAAAATATCATAGGTGGAAGCAAAGTACAAGAGTTCACAATAAGTGAACCAAGAAAACTAAACCAAACAAGACTCTAGCTGGGGCTGTAAGCAGAGCGAATTCGGAGCAGATAGTGTTATATCCGAATTCGTATCCGATTATTTATTCAAATATCCGAATCCGAATCAATATCTGACGGATAGTGAAATATGATATCCGTATCCAACACCGATTAAAATATTCGAATTCGGATAGTATCTGAATGATTTGATTACTTTAAAAAAGTTTTAATAATGTAAATTAATATTTAAAAAATGAAATATATATATATATATATAAATTTTTATTTAAAAAATATTTTTTAAAGGTTATATTAGTTTTATAAATTTAAAATATATTATGGAATCGGTCGGATATTTATCGGATCGGTTATACCAGTATCCAAATTCGTATCCAATTATAAACGGATAGTAAAATTACTATCTGAATTCGATCCGCCGGATACCTATTCAAATAATTATCTGACTAAACGGATTCGGATACAGATAATATTTGTATCCGTTTATAGCTCTTAACTCTAGCTACAATAAGAACTAAGGCGGAAAACTAAACACCCAGGGATCCCCAAAAGAACCCCCTCTAGAACACCAAACAGAAACTAAATGTCGAATTTTGGATTGGATCTGAGGCACAAACAAAGAAAATTTCTCAAAAACTCTCCTTCCAAAGGAACCAGGCTATCGCCCCTGGGAGGAAAGGTCAAACAACTCCCACCAGCGAAGGAAATGCTACTGAAAGCCAACAAGATAAGAAACTTCGGAAGGATCGGTGGAAGATCCAAGGTATACCAAGATGTGAGAGGAAATAAGACCAAACCTCCCTTGCAACCAGGCAATGCAATAGCAGGTGATCCACGAATTCCTTCTTTGAAAGGCACATGAAACACCTATTTACTAAACACCACCCTCTATGCATGAGATGGTCGCACGTAAGAATTTTATCTAAAACCGATGCCCATAAGAAGAAGCAGACCTTAGACGGTACCGAGGGGTTCCAATCAGCCTAATGAGGAAACGGTAGATTAGGCCTAGATTGCCAATAACCTGCTATGATTAGACCTAAGTTATGCTGTTGTATGTGAGATTCATCTTCTATTGATCCAAAAATTTGTGGTAATTTGGTTTGTTGTATGGTAATAAAATTTAGTTGAGAACATTGACATGTTTTCAAGGGTATGGATCTATACTTGTTCAATTTTTTGGTGTTTGTTCGTACTGGCTTGTTGAAAGCTTGACGATGGCAAGTAGAACTGTTACTTAACTGGTTGAGCTATAATTAGAAGTGTATAATGACATTTATGGATTAAATCATGTGATTCTATTCTCCTCAATAAATATGAAGGGGGTTTAAATATCTGGAAGCTCAAAAAATGAAGGGGGTCTATATATCAGGAAGCTCAAAAAAAGAAAGCTGGATTTCCTTGGTAGATGATTGTGGAGATTTCTCTTAGTGACAAGAGCATGTGAGTGTAGGTAGTCAAGAGCAAAATGGATTAGACTCAAACAAGTGAGTTTGGAGCTATATTTGTTCAATTTATTTAGTATTTGTTTGTATTGACTTATTGAAAGCTTGACGATGGCAAGTAGAATTGTTACTCAATTGAATTAGCTGTAACTAGAAGTGCATAATGACCTTTATGGGTTAAATCTGTCTGATGCTATTCTCTTCAAGAAATATGAAACGGGTCCAAATGTCAAGAAGCTCAAAAAATGAAGGGGCTCTCAATATTGGGAAGCTAAAAAAAAAAAAGTTGGATCTCCTTGGCAAATGATTGTGGAGATTTCTCCTAGTAACAACTAATAAGTAGCATGTGAGTGTAGGAAACCACAAGCAAAATGGGTCAGAATCAAATAAGGGAGACTCTAAACCATCGTCTAGTGTCAGTCTTCAATTTCAATGTCGAGACTCGATGTCCTTTTTTAGATTGGATGTTGGTTATGGTCTGTGTACTAAATTTTGGGAGGACATTTGGTGGGGTGATAACTCTCTTGAGTTGTTATATGCTTGTCTCTATGCCAAACCCGTTTGGAAAATTGTCTTCTATTGGGATTGGCTCATTCAACCTCCTCAAGTCCATGTGGAACTTTTAACTTTTGTAGAATGCTTAGGGTCGTCGAAGTTTTTTCTCTTAAAGTCCGACAAAGAATTCGGAATTTTCAATTTGATTTGATTCCAGAATTTGGTATCCCAATTCTAACGGTTATTTTTCACTAAATCTTTCTTCAACAAACTTACAATTAAGAGATGAGCAGGCTTCCTTTCCCAATAAGGCAATCTAGAATTCCTTTGTTCCCCTTAATGTGCGTATGTTCATGTGGACAGCTTTCCCACAACAAGGTTAAGACCTGCTACATGCTTCAGAGAAGGAGGAAGACTAGGTGTTTATCTCCCTATGTTTCTATGATGTGCACACGGGATGGAGAATCTACCAGTCAACTACTAATCCATTACAAATTCGCTAGGAGTATTTGGTGACACTTTCTATGTAGTGCAGAATATAATTGCCTTCCGAGTGATATTTTGGGTTTGGTGGCCCAATAGAGGATGTCTGCCTTTTGATAAGAGATAAAATCTCATGGAGAAGTTTGCTCCATGCATTTCTTTAGTCTGTATGGGAGGAAAGAGACAACGGGATCTTTAATGGAAAGCATCTTGCCATTCCTTCCATTATAGAAGGGATTCTCTGGGGTTGAGTCTTGGCTTGTTATATATCCCTCTTTTATGAAAGTTAATAGCTCAGATATTGAGGGATTGGATCGCAGTCCATAACTCAATGCCACAAGGTTCCTACATTAATGATTGAAGCTCCCTCCTTTGTTTGGTCAACCTGAACTTTGACGGCCCTATGGGCAAAGTGACTTCAAATCAAGTGGAAATCCTTTCTTTTAGGCAAGGTATTATCATCTAGGCTTCTTTGATATCCCTTCCTTAATTGAAGGAGGAGGTTCTGTAATGCCATCATATGGGCCACAGGACTTGAGAGATGTCCTTGGAGATAAGCTTTTATCATTAGAGAGATTCATGATTCGTTGATTCATATGAATTTCTCATTCTCGCGGATTCCTGATTGGCTAATGAGATGGCCAATTCTGTGGCCAAGGATGCTATTGTTAGTGCTGTTTTTTCCCATTTGATTGATGTATCTTTCTCTTTTATTTGTCAGGTGGCCTCCTTTGACCTGGCGATGTTTTTCTTCCCCTCTATTGTATCTCTTCTCTGGTTATTAAAACTACCAATAACAACCACATAGAGGTACCACATGAGTTGTGATGCATAATGCATCTACCTTTTACAACATAGACAAGTGTTAAATAGTGTTTCATATAAAAATTATGCAATTTTATACTTGATTAACTTAGTTCATCCATTTTACTTTTGTTGGATAAGTCTGGCTCAAAGAAGAAAGATGGTCTCTCGGGTTCAAATTTTTTTTATTTTTCTGGATGTTTCTTACTTTAATCACTATCTAAGTATCTATGGGTGTTATTTTCGTATGAAATTGTGATTCTAGATGCTTATCTGATATGTAAGTCTTGTCCACCAGCTATGGGAGTTGAAAATGATGCATTGTGGAGTTATACAAGGTTGCATAGAAAGAAGTTCTGCTCCTAGACTGTTCCAACCCCTGTACATGATCTGAACATACCATATGAAGGAACAGAAGAATATGAAACACCAACTGCTGATATGCTTTTCCCACCGGTAAGCTTTATTCTCTTTCTCAATTCTGTTATCTGGACATTTTCTTTTTGCCCTTGGAATTCTGTCTCCATAACATTGTAGCTTGATCCCAAATATTCAGGTGTTGGAAAAATATTGTGGTTATCTTGGTTGAGTTTGTTCATATTTTGGAGCTACGTAAACCATTTAAAAATAATCAGTTATGCTTTAGTAATTTTTATGAGTTTAACTACAGAGAGGAGCTCTGCAGCCTCTGCTTCACAGCGAGCTCCCCTTTTTATTGTAAAGGCGGTAGTACTTTTATAATTATGGAGAGACAGTGACAGTTTTGCAAAACACTTTCTCTCCATAATTACAAGATTGCCACCGCCAATAGGTGAGAAGGGTGCTTCACTTTTGCACTGTGAAGCAGAGCTCTGCTTTGTATTTAAACTCATTTTTTATTACTCAGTGGTTTTTATTCTAGTCTAATTTCATATATTGCACTCCCTTCATAGGAATTTCAGATTGTCTTAATTTCGAGCCCAACCAAATGTTTAGCCAACAAAATACATCTCTGATAGAACTTTCGCTCAAGGTTCTAAATCTTGTTTCGGTATCCATTTTTGTCCTAGTGAAATTGAATCAAAATCTTGGAAACTTTTAAAATTTCTCCAAAAAATTGAACCCGACCAATTTTTATCCTATTTTAAATTTCAAGAAATTTGTTGAAATTTTGAAATGTCAAATATTTGGAAATGGCTCACAAACAAAATGTAATCTTAAAATTGCATCAAAATTTGAGGCTTTTTTTTCAGTAAACGGGTAATATCATTAAAGAAAGTAATAATATACAAGAACAAATGAGCCAAGGTTCACCAGAAAAGTGAGCCTAAAATGTGAACCAAGGGATTAAACTCTATTAAAGACATAGAAAAGTCATACAAAGAATATATATCAACTCATCAGAATCCCTCTTGATACCGCGCCAGTCAAAAATATGTTGTCTTGCTTCGACCAAACTACTGAAACTGACGAGCTCACATCGTTGAAGACTCTGGAATTTCACTCCCTCCACAGAGACCACACTACAACACCCAGAAGGAGAGACCAGACCACAGAGAAAAGGTGAGCCAACTTCACCGAGAACCAACAAGATAAGAAGCCCGAAAAGGAATGAGGAAAGACATAAGCGACCACCCCAAAAGAGAGAAAAATAGTTCCAAATCCCTAACGCAAAAGGACAGTGTAAAAGTAGATTATTCACTTATTCCTCCCCAAAGAGACAAAAGGCAATGGTTGGCCAACCTCCATCCTCTATTTTAAAGATGGTTACATGTTAATATTTTGTCCAGAGCTGCAAACCAAAGAAAAATGATACATTTGATGGAACATCGAGTTTCGCACTGCTCGAATAATAATTGACGAAATTTCATAAAATCATAATCTTATAATTGTTTCAATTATCCTAGATCAATCAATCAAACATTACCCAATTTTCGTACTTTACACATGGAATTAGTTACATATTAATTCACATCAAATCATACAACATATATACATGAAAATTCTTATTTTAAATCCACCTTAAAATCCTAATTGCATAAAAATTCTATATTTTATATCATACCCTTGATCATACAATCGTTATTCATTGAAAAGCATGTCTACTTGCACATTCAATTCCCTTTCTTAATCCATACTCTTATTCTTAAATCAATGATCATGTTATTGTTAACATAAGAAATTATATCTACTTGAAAATTCATGCTTATTCTTGACCTTAATCAAATATTATGATGTTACTAGCATTAGAGACCATATCTACATTCATCTTGAATCTTAATCCATATTCCTACTCTTGGAAATTGATATTCATGACATTACTAGCAAAATAATTTATATCTACCTTTAATCCATGGTAATTCTCTGGGATAAGCAGGGCTTTTCTTCACTGGAAATCACGAACCCAGTAAAACGACCTGTTGGAATAATTTAATAATGACTTGGTGTTGAATTCCTCTTTACTGCAAGATGCTATCTTTAGCTTTATATTAGGGGTTAATTTTAACTTTGTTATGATTTATTTAATTATTTACTTCTGCTACAGTCCCATGCCTAAGTAGGTGTATCCTTGTACATTTCTTAGTAGTTAGTGTAATTGTGCTACATAGGGTATTTGCCTGACCTAATGGACAGAACTCTTTTTCGAAACTATTAGTTGCAACTCCTAGTTACAAGTTGTATAAACTAGAACGTGGAGCAGGATTCGTATTGCCAACCCCATGTAGTTGGGATGAGGCACTGGCAAAGAAAAAGAAGATACGAACTATAACTTCTGTTTGCTTCAGCACAATTCAAATTGCTAACTAGACCCAATGCATGAAGGCCCGGCTTTGTGTAAAGGCCATAAATGGTTTCTAATTGAGTATACTTTGTATTGTGCTTTGAAAATTGAAAGGTCGGCAACTACCTGCTTACAATTTGGTTTGTATATTAACGACCAATCTGAATGTTGCACATATAGAACTTTGTCTCATTTTGAAGCATGATTGCAGAAAATGTGTTCTCAATTTGAGAAAAATAAAATTAAATAATTGAAGCGACTGTCAGTTACTTATATTCTCTGCCTAATATGTACATTGGAAGTGGTTTATCTGCAACTGTTAGGACGGTTTAAGATTATGCCATGACAACTTCCTCCTTAACAATGGAATACAGTTTTTAGTTTCTTGCATCAGTAGTGCAATATGTTTTGACTATTCGTGCCAGTACCAGGATTCCTTTATTTCTCTTGGATGTTGGATTCAGTTGGTGGTTGCAAAGCAACATTGATTAATCAAACCAGTAGGTGTAATGTCCCTCACAATTGCATTTTGTTCCTCAGAACTTTTTCGTGATGACTTCTGGCGAAAGGAAACGGGAGGAATACCCCTCACATTTCCTTCCAAATGGATATATTCCTCAGCAAGATGGATCAGGAGATGTGTCTTGGGGTTGCTCTCTTCAAGAAAAGGTCTATAATATTCCTATCATTTTAGTTGATGGGTTCCATCTTGCTATATGAATTTTTATATTTGAAGTTATCAATCTTGTGAAATGAGTTCAGATTCCATAACAAGTGTCATATTAGGGATGTAAATGACCACTTATTTTCAAGGTGTTATGTTTATTGAAATCCATCTATTTTGTGTCTTTTCTTTCCTATGCAAGTGCTGAATTTTTTTTGTTGATGTGCGCAACATAAAATGCATTAGAGCTTAGCCCATCTGGTTACACTATTTGGTGCACATTGATAACCTTTTGACAAGTTATGACAATTGATTGACCTGTTGAGAGCTCATTTAATAAAAGCTACTTATTATATCTTTTTTTAAAGGTTTTTTCATACATTAAATTTGTTTGGTAAAAAACTAAAAATAAGGTTTTATTTTTAATAGTTTGTTTGGTAATATACATACAGATAAATAAGCACTTATTTAAGGGGCATTTGCGTCTCTTAAAAAATACGACTAACACAAAACCCGAGCTAGAATTATGGGTGTAAGAGGAAATGACAAAAAATCTGAAGGGGTAAAGCTGCCCAAAGCATTGACGTAATTGATGCTTTAGCAAAATAAGTTGTGTCTAAACTTTCTTTACTTATTGAAACAAAGGCAAAACATCAATGTCTAAAAGGTAGAGCTTTGAAATAGATGTTTACCAATTGGTCTTATTTTGATTTGAGCTCTTTTTTGTTAGAATAAGCCAAATAAGCTCTATTTTTAGACTTGCCAAACACTGAACTAAGATGGTTTCTGGTCGTCTGCTATAAACTTTTCTTAAATAGACTCTCTTCCCAATAAAGTAGCATGTTCTCTGGTTTCCACGTTTTATTCGAGAGGAGGACTATGTTAAACTTAAATCAAAGGCTCTTCAAGTGGGTGAAAAATGAGTGGAGAAGAATTCCCCGCAGACTTGGAATTGTTTTGAAGTATTTTTTATTCACGGATAGGCTTACTGTATTGACCAGACACTCCCTTATATTCTGACAGTTTAATTAACCACACAATAGTTGTCTTTCCAGTACCTTGGTGTATCTCCTCTACCCACTTAATTTCTTATTCCCCTATTACCAAGGTTTTAAAACAAGGTTTCACAGACTGTAATGATATGGAGTGAAACCTTTATAGTTTATATAATAGTTTCGGCCCTAATGGCTAAAACCGTAATGGACACTCGTTTTTTTAAAATTAAAAATCTTATTTTAAAAAATAACATTTGGGGGAAATGTTCAAGCTTTCATACATACATACAACATAAGTGCATATATCGCGTAAAGATGGTAATTAACATGTTTAGTTAACACATGTTTTGACACAAAATTTCGTAGATGAAATAATGGATGAACAAAATATTTATTTATTTAGAATTTGGTACTAACTCTCAAAAATCCTCTGATTAACAATCATAATTTTCTAAAGTAGAAGATGACGACCGAGTCGTGATCTCGATCTTCTTTGAAGGTGTTGATTTAACTTTTCCTTTCTTCCAGGCTTCGCGCTTGATCGGCTAGAAAGTGATTCTAGAGGAGAACTGGCTTCTTTGCAGCTTTGTCTTCTCTGGAATGCTTTGATTTCTTTTCTCTAAAGGCTTGATGATTTCTTCTAAATTCTCCTCTTTTTTTTCTTTTTAATTCCTCCTTAAATCTCTAGCTTTGAGTCTTATTTATAGACTTTTAGATATAAGGATTCCAAGAGTCTCACCGCATTTAGTGGTATAAGGGACTTAGAAGACTTTGATGAGGCTTACCCATTTAGAGAGAAGGATTCCAAGAGTCCCACTCCATTTAGTGGTTTAAGGAACTTAGAAGACTTTGATGTGGCTTACCCGTTTAGAAATAAGGATTCCAAGAGTCCCACTCCATTTAGTGGTTTAAGGGACTTAGGAGACTTTAATGAGTCTCACCCATTTTCTTGGGTATTGAGTCTATACTCAGGTTTATTGTGTTGACAGATCGACCCATTTGTTGAGTGTGTGACCCATTTGAATTTGGACTTGGGTTTTGGGTTTATGGGCTTTCTACTTCGTGCCAGATCGAGTCATAGGATGCCCATGCCTTGTCATTAGGCCCAATTTAAATATATAAGGATTTTTAATGATTTTAGGCTCTTTGTACAATTTTACGGGTGTGTAGGGACCTTTGTGTAAAATTGATAAATTTTAGGGTTCTACAAATTGCCCCCTCAAGGGTATAGTGATGGAGCCTATGAATGACATTAGCGTAACCCTTGATTTAATGTTTGTCTTGAATTTAATTTCCATGAATTAGTGTTTGTCTTGGATTTAATTTCTCACCATTTGATCTTTGACTTGGGTTCTTTGACTAGGATTTGATTTCTTTGGTCAAAAGAAAAGCTTGATTGAACGGTACGTTTGTTATCCTTTCTCCTTTTTATTTTTCTCTTTGTTTTAAAAAAAAAAAAATCAAAGATTGTAATGAGGATGGAGCCAAGCGGTCAACTCTGACAATGGCCTGGCTTCTCACACTTTTTTTTTTTTCTTTTGTCTTTTTCTTTGTTTGGGTAACCAAGTTGAGAGCCGAACTATCCCGTTCATCAACCCTTTCCCGATTTAAAAAAAGATATGAGAGAAAACATAAACCCTTTTAAAGGAGTAACTTGGTTTCCTAGTTTCCTTTTACTTCATCCTTATGGTGGTGTGTTTTTTCATCTTGCTAAACGTTGAGATTTTACTCTCCTATTGCAATACGTTTGCTAGTAGACATTGTTTCTTACTCAAACAAGGAGAAATGATTCTATACATACACGGGTCCTCTAACTCCATATATATATTCCTTGGATTCCATGTTTTGAGAAGACCAAAGACTACACGTCCATGTTGTCACTCACCATCACCGTGAAGAAGAATAAAAAGGCAGCCACTATTTTCTTGAAAAAGGTTAGTCGCCCTTTATTTCTTCATATTTCAAGAATACTCTGTCAATAGCTTGAGAAGAGCTTACTCCATCTTGGACGACTATATTTTAAAAGAAACTCCATCTTGGACGAGTATATCTTGGAGGAACCGGATGACCCTCGTTGGTTAATACGTAGCTAACTCGGGTTTTTTTCAATTTCATTCTCTTTTTTTTTTTTTTTTTTATTACATACCCCCTAATGCTGCAAAGGGCTATGATTTGTTCTAGATTCTTGTTGAAACACTTGGTAGATCAAGAAAATTTGCTCTCTCTCTCTCTATTTTTTTTTTGAAATCATTCTTATATATCCCTTTTTTTTTAGGTCAATAAAAAGTATGGTTGTACAAGGGAGAGAAGAGAGAAAGGGAGAACGACCGGGTCGCTCTAGTTCTTCAATGGTTAAACACTTTTTGTTTTTATAAAGTTCATATAATTAATGAGTAAATTCAAAAGTTTCGATGAACTTCCATGTTCTTGTGTATGTCTTGCAGAGAGAGAAGTCTTCGTTGATGTCTCCTAGGATTCTGCCCATAGGGTTGTTGATGAACCTCTTCTTTGAGAGATGTGGATAGCGGATGCTGAGGATGCAGCTCAGAGCGGGACTTTGATTCGTTTTCCAAACAAGCGAATAAAATCTTAGTCCCGGGATGGTGTGCTAGAAGAATTACGCTTAATCACACACGAGCCAGTGAGTGGAACATGGAAGGTGCGAGAAGTGACACATGAGAAGACTTTAGACATGGTCGTCTTAAGCGAATATCCTGCAATTCACACTATGGCACCAGGGGATTTAACAGCTTCCGATTGCTAGCCTTCGTTGTGTCGGGCCGTGCATCATACTGACGATTTGACTTATCCACAACCAATCTTGGCGCAAAAGATTTCACAACGCTTTACTCGGTGGGGATCAAAGTTGGATGAGTGAGGCGACATCCAGTACTTAAGCGGTTTTTGGGACTGGAGCCTTGACATGTATGACAAGTTGTGTCGTTGTCTAAAGACCAGGAAGCTTAGCCGGGCGATCCTCGCTGCTACCAAAGAATATAGCCGTCCGAACAACATGTTATGAGCGCTCTGTGAAGTGTGGTGCCCCAAGACCAATACTTTTGTTATGGGTCACGGAGAGGTAGGGATCTCACTCTGGGAGATGAAGCAAATTTTGGGACTCGATTTTGGGAGAATACTACGAGGAGACCATTCCCACTTTTGGTGAGTTGATAGAGTCGGGTGATGCCGATGGATTGCCGAAATCTTGTCAATATCTCTTCAAAGCTTATGCTTCTATAGCTTCTACGAAAGAGAGTTATAAAGTGAAGCACACCGATTGGCTCGAGTTCTGGTTTCCGAAAGCTTTGTACATTCTAAATCCTCGACTGATTAAAGATTTCAATGCACGGAGAAATGCCCCAGATTATATCAACAGTGGTAAAACACGTTCTCAACAAAAATTACAAAAACCATTTTCTCGCATGCCAGCATCGATCTCGAGAAGTCGAAGGGATGGAGAGAGCCCATTTGTCAGGCTCAAATTCTTGGCTGATCCAATAATAGTGGAGAAGGCTGGGATAGTTGCTTATTTGGCTTTATGGTTATGTCATTTCGTCTTCCCTTATAGTGATGGAGATATGCTTCGTCCTGGGACTTTCAAAGTCGCTTCTTTGATGGCGAGAGGGACGACATTTAGTTTGGTACTGCCTCTTCTATCGTGTCTTTATCGGGGTCTATCCAAAACATATTGGGGTATGCATTCTCAAAAGGAGGTTGGTGCTTCCTTGGCATATGGTCCATTCCATTATCTCTTTGCATGGGCGGGACTTTACTTTCCTCGGGGCGTGTTCGATCATATAGATGCTGAGGCTTCGACTCCACTTTTGTTGCGTATAGTCGGTGTCAGCAAGGCTTATTACCACTGGGAGGATGAAGCTAAAGACTGTCGAGATTTAATCTGTGGTACAAATCCCTGCAATTTTGACTGGCAGCCTGAGGCATCTCATCCATTGCATGGTGACAGTGAACGTCGGATTGACAATGGAAAGCGTTCCCTTCAACCGCAAAGTTTATGGTTAGCTGCAGATCGGGACTTTTAGTATTCCGACAAAGAATGTCTTTGAGGTAGAGATGTATAGTCCACATCGCTTTGCCCGACAACACGACTTTCGACAACGTATCCCCAGTACGCCTATTCCCATTGTTGGACAACTAGATGCTGCGAGACTTTATGCTCTTTGGCTTTCCTTGACTCGTGTCTTTAGTATGGCGATTTTTCACATTCCTTGCGTAGGGCGAGATATGGGCCATCAATGTGACCGTAGCTATGACATTTGGGGGAAAGAGACTACGGCGTCCTCCTTAGATGCCATCAACACCAAAATTCTAAGAGACAGTGAGTCTTCTGCTTTTGATTACAAACCCTCAAAAGGGATTGATGATCGGAATGCTTGTCGTTTGAGACCCATTGTCAATATGCCTCCTCAGAAGCGAGATCGTGAGCAGGGACCATCAGATGAGCCAATAGATACAGCAAGACCAAACTTGAGGATTGGCCTCAAGATCTCGACAAAGACACCAATGCATGACATTGAAGAGAAAGGTGATTCTTTTGTTGAGATTATTTCTTCGGAGAAGAATGTGACCTCAAGCAAGCCAACTAAGCAAGCAGATTTTTTTTGAACTTGGTATTGCTACCAAGGAAGGATCTGGTGGACGGCCTTTGGAGGTTGAACAGACGCATTTACCATTCCATCATTTAAACACCGAGAGAGAGGCATCCTGTGATGTTCCTAAGGCGATTGATGCATTTCCCCTTGGAGGTATTTTTGTCATTTGTTCTGGCATGCCCCCTTTTTTTGTATGTGTGCCCTTTTACTTATGCATTTTATATCTGTTTGTAATTTCCTTCCATACCCGATCCTAAGCATTTGGAGATTCTCCCTAATGGAGGGAAATGAAGAAATACCTCTTCTTTCTAACATGAGAGATATTGATGACATAGGTTCTCTTGGTGGCGGTGTCCTTGTCGACTCTTTGTGTGCAGCCACTCGTGATGAAGATGATGAAATTTCATCTCATGCTCCTTAAGATTCAGAGGATGGTGTAGCTAAAAAACATGATAGTGCTGCCTCGCCTCTTTCATCAAAGTCAATTGTGATGCAGAGAGGAGGCATAACTGTTTCTTTTGCCCCCTGAGTGACATTTAGAGTTTTATATCAATGTATTATGGATACCCTTTTTGAATTGAAGAGACAAGTTTCCAATATATATTGCATCATCATTCCCTTTTTTTTTTTTTAGCTGAACCTGATGTAATTTTACAGGCTACCTACGTACCCATTTTTGGGATAAGCCTTAACGTAATTCGATTTTTTTTTAACGGATAATTTAGGCTCGTGTTAAGGAGCGTACAATGTCATTGATAATATTGCTTGAGGAACTTGTCGTTGATATGGCCGAGACGCAGGTGTTGAGAGGAGGTAAGCACTGTTGGTGTAGACTTCTCTTACCACATTCTGTCTATCCCACTTTGGATTGAATTTCTCTCCAGACCGATGTGAGAGGATGATGGGTCTTCGAACTGCAAGGACCAAGTCACCTATTTGGAAGGAGCGAGGTGGAACTTTCTTGTTGAAAGCTCAAGACATGCGAACTTGATAGCACTCGAGGCGTTGTTGCGCTTCTAATCTCTTTTCGTCCAAAACTTCAAGTTCAACGAGACGTAACTTTGTATTGTCATCACATACGAGGCCTTTTTGGATCACAATCCGTAGTGACGAAATTTGGCGTTCCAATGGAAGTATTGCTTTAACTTCATAGACAAACGAGTAAGGTGTGGCTTGTGTAAGAGTGTGGTATACCCAAAGTGCTTCACCAATCCGTTCATGCAAATCTTTTTTTGACTTGGAAACAACTTTCTCAAAGAGCTTGCAAAAGGTTTTGTTGAAAGCTTCTGCGAGTCCGTTTGCTAGCGCATTATACATTGTAGAACATCTTTGCTTGATTTCGAACTTCGCACAAAATTCATCCATCAGGGCATTCTTGAATGGTTTCCCGTTATCCGTTACTGTATAACGGGGGACTCCGTAGCGGAAGGCTATTATTTTTGATGAAGTCCACAACTGTCTCTTTCTTGACTTCTTTGAGAGGGGTTGCTTCTGCCCATTTGGAGAAATAGTATGTTGCAGTAAGAATGTAGAAGTGTTGTTTAGAAGACTTTGGGAGTGGCCCGACAACATCAAGTCCCCAATTATCAAAGGGCCAAGATGCTACTATCGGGTAAAGCGGCTCGGGAGGTTGGCGAATGAAGTCTCCATGGATTTGACATGCATGACATCTTTTGGCATACTCGAGTGAGTCTTTCACCATGGTTGGTCAATAATACCCTATTCTCTTTAGGTGATCATGCAATTTCGGTCCTGATTGATGAGCACCACAGATACCTGAATGAGTTTCTTCAAGGGCCTCTTTAGCTTCATCATTTTCAAGACATCTCATCAAGATGTCATTGAAGGAGCGACGATACAGCTCATTGTTGAAGTATAGGAATCGGGGCGCACGACAATGAATTTCAGTCTTGTGCTTGAGATCATTCAGAAATTTTCCCTGTTTAAGGTATTTAATAAGAGGTTGTCTCGAGTCTTCAACCTCAATCTCGAACACTTCGATGAAATTAGTTGCTTGTTGAGCGATGTTATGGTGGATCAAGTGAGGGATGACCCATCTCCGACAGAGAGGAACCGTCATCACTTCTTCTTCAAGTACAGCTAAAGTTACTGGAAAGTTGGCCAGAGCATCAGCTTGTTTATTCTTGTTTCTTGACACATGCAACATAATGATGTCTTCAAACTGACTTATGAGCTCAGCAACATAGAGATAGTAGGGGATTAGATTGGGTTTGAGGAAATCGTACTCTGTCAAGAGCTGGTTGATGACGAGCTTTGAGTCTCCATACACATTGAGTTGGTATAACTGCATGTCTCGGGCTAGTTCCAATCCAATTATAAGGGATTGATATTCAGCCATATTATTTGAACATAGCTCTGCCAAAGTGAAGGCGAATAGAAGGACTTCATCTTGTGGAGTTACAAAGACGACTCGTGCTCCTGCTGCATTCCTTCTTGCAGCACCATCAAAAAACTTCTTCCATGATGGTATTACACCAATGTAGAAGATCTCTTCATCGGATAAGTCTTGAGACAATTCCCAATCTGTTGGGATTGGATGATCTGCGAGGAAATTAGCTACCGCTTGTCCTTTTATTGCCTTCTGAGAGATGTAAGCGATCTCAAATTCTAACAGGAGAAGTGTCCATTTGTCGAGCCTTCCCGAGAGAACCGGTCTCGTCATTATGTATTTGAGTGGATCGGTCCGAGAGATAAGTCGGACTGTGTGTGACAGCATATAGTGCCTCAACTTCTTTGTGGCGAAGATAATAGCAAGACACATCTTCTCATTGGGTGAATAGTTCAATTCTGACCCTACTAAAGTTCGGCTCTGGTAGTAGAGCGCATTTTCTTTGCCATCATGGTTCTCTTGTGCTAAGAATACCCTCAATGACTACTCATGTGCATTGATGTAAAGAATCAGTGGTTTGTTGGGGATAGGCGTTGCTAAGACTCATGCTTTAAGGAGATACTCTTTGATGTTTTCTAAAGCTTTCTTATAAGCATCATCCCGTTTGAACAATGCATCTTTCTTCATCAACTTGTTGAAGGGGTGACACCGCCCTGCTAGGTTTAAGATGAACCTTCGGATGTAGGCAAGACGACCTTGGAGGCCTTTAAGCTTGTGGATGTTCTTAGGTCATGGCATATTGTGGATAACATCGATCTTGGCTTGGTCAATCTCAATACCGTGACGTCGGACAACAAACCCAAGGAATTTGCTTGAAGATTGACCTTGACTCCGTCAATAATATGGCAGCCTTGAATATGACGAGTGTTGCCTTCGGATCTTTCAACCCCATTTTAGTGCCACCTTCATCATCTGTAGCAATGCTACCTCAAGCAATAAAGGCATCATGGCCGCCACAAAATTTGAAGCAAGTCATAGCCGGAAATTCTTGGCTCTGGCATCCCCCATTCAACATCAGTGGTAGTATCGAGCCAAGGGCAAATTCCATTGTCTCAGCTACATCAACAACAACAATGTCTCCCTACAAAAATTGAACGAGAATCAGTAAAAGAATTTTCTCTCATCGATGATGACGGTTGGACATTGGTTACATGATGGCGACGACGCATGCAACATCCACCGCCTCCTCTTCATCAAAGAGCAAAACGGACTAAAAGAAAGACTTATCCAAGCATCAAGTCGAAGAAGAAGGTATTGAAGAAAAAAGCATTCAAAGTGCCTCCTGCTGATCCTGAAAAGATTTTTCAGCAGTTCCCTCCTTTGTCAATCACATTTGGCGACTTCATACCAAAGTGATTTCTCCAAAAACAGCAACGAGAGCCGGCCTACTCTGTCGCATGTTACCAAGTTGAATCAGACACATCGGAAGAACAAGTGAACGATGTACCTGCCAACCAATTATCCCCTTCAATTCATGTGGAGGAGCCTCCCAAATGAGAAGATGATGCCTCTGACATTGAAGAGACATCAATACACTTGAGTCTCTTTGAGGCCCTACAATTATCGGAGAAGACTCGGCTCAGCCTCGCTCAAGCCTTGACTAATCCCGACAAGTACAAGGGAAATGACTGGGTTCAAAGGAAGTTGGGGATATGTGCCTCTTGCATGGCCACCATCACCTTCGACGACGAAGACCTACAACTTGGTTCTCATCCTCACAATAGGCTGTTGTATGTCACAGGATCTATTAAAGAATACAAAGTTCAGCTCATTCTTCTTGACTGCGGGTCCGCTGTCAATATCATGCCCATCCGCACGATGAGGCAAGTCGGCATCTCTCCAGATCAATTGAGTCGAAGCAGGCTGGTGATCCAAGGCTTCAACCAAGGGGGGCAGAGAGCCATCAGAATGGTCCACTTAAAGCTTACAATCGAAAACTTGGAGTCCGAAATACTCTTCCATGTCATTAATTGCAAGACATCATACCACTTACTTCTTGGTCGTCCCTGGTTACACGAGACGGGTGTGGTTCTATCTACATGATATCAATGCTTAAAGTATCACAAGGATGGTGTGCAGAGAAAGATTGTTGCTGAGAGTCGACCTTTTGAGAAGACTGAAACACACTTTGCTGATGTTAAGTTCTACATGGAGACTGAAGTCCTCTTGGAAGCACTTCCAACTTCGGTGCCATCTTCTAGCAAATTCGACATCAACAAAGGAAAAAAAACAGAAATTCTTCCATCCCAAAAGGATGAGAAGCTCAAAAAGTATCAAAATGAGAGAAAACGAGCAAGTCAACGAAGAACTCTACCAACATCTCCAATCCAATCTCAGTGCTTCGATATATTCCACAATCATGTCGAAAGCCGGGACAACTCCTTTTTGAGGCGATGACTAAAGAGACCAACTCTACTTTTTCAGGCGATGACTAAAGAGACCAACTCTACTTTTTCGAAAGCCAACCTAAACACTTTGCAATATGAGTTAGTTCTTCCAGTAGCACCGCTCGCCAAATCCACAATTATAAGGCCACCAATTGTTGGATTTGTCGCATCTACAATGAAGTTTGAAGAAGAGGAAGGCATCTCAGCCCAAGCAAGTTCAGAGGGTTGGTACGGAGCTAAGACAAAAAAACTCTTCGAAGCAGCTGGATATGGAAAAGGTGAGCCCATACGCTTAGGCGAACTTCAACCTCTTGACCAAATCCATGGCCTCACAAAGGCACATACCCAACTCGTTCGAAAAGGAGAAAAGTTCATTCTCAACCGTCAAAGAGTTGGCTCTACACCTCAAGCGCCAGTCAAAATCTCAGTAAAGGAGAAAGTTTCTACTCAACACATTACAGTGCAAGTAGCCGACGATTGTGAAGACAAAGTCACCTTAGCTCGTGCATCTGTCTTTGATCGACTTGCCCCACCAATACAAGGTACTTTGGTCTTCGAGCGTTTAGGAGCAGCACAAAGTGATACAACCTTAAACTCTCAAGTTCTCCAATGGCATGAGTCCACACTCACCCGCTTAGGAGCACATGGAAAAGAAGACGAACCTACTCCTCTAAACAAGTCCAAAAGACGACGCAAACATGGGAAGAGGCATGCCAGTCGCAAAGATGATGGTGACCCACAAAGTGCAATTCCATCGCAAATGAAATGACAAGCAATTTTAGAAGTCTCAACAACAGATGCTTTGACGGTAAAGCGATGCATTATCATCTCCACTAACCAAGGAAAAAGATCTCGAACAAATCAAGTTGAGATGAGCGAGACTGAAGATGTTGCCCCCGTCAATCACATTACCATCCAAGAGCCTGTCGAAAAAGAGTTATCATCTTCAGACGATGAATTAGAAAGTGCTCCTCCTATCTTCGAAGAAGAGGGGCAAGCTACCGTCGACGAGCTCAAACAGCTGAACATTGGCACAGAAGAAGAACTGTGACCCATCTTTGTCCATGCACTCTTAAGTTCTGAGGAAGAAGTTGATTACTTCAAGCTGTTGCAAGAGTACAAAGACGTTTTTGCATGGAGTTACAAAGAGATGTGCGGACTTGATCCCAAAGTAGCAATCCATCACCTAGCTGTCAAACATGGTGTTCGCCCCATCAAGCAAGCTCAGCGTCGCTGTCGGCCTAAACTGGTTCCACAGATCGAGGCTGAAGTTAACTAGCTGATCGAAGCTGATTTCATCCGAGAAGTGAAGTATCCAAGTTGGATTGCAAACATTGTCCCAGTCAAGAAGAAGAATGGACAAATTCGGGTATGCGTAGACTTCCGTGACCTGAATAATGTACGTCCAAAAGATGACTTTCTATTGCTAATTACTGAGCTCATGGTCGATGCTACAACAGGACACGAAGTCTTATCCTTTATGGATGGTTCATCTGGTTACAACTAAATTCATATGAATCCAAAGGATGAAGAACTCACAACCTTTCATACACCAAAGGGGATTTACTACTATAAAGCAATGCCGTTTGGACTAGAAAATGCTAATGTCACTTATCAACGTGCTATGCAAAAGATTTTTGACGATCTCTTGCACACAAAGGTTGAATGCTACGTCGATGATTTGGTGGTAAAATAAAAAAAAAAAGCGGATCATCTTCAAGACCTTCGTGACATTTTCATCAGACTTCGAAGGTACCAATTAAAGATGAACCCTTTAAAGTGTGCATTTGGGGTCACTTCAGGCAAATTCCTTGGGTTTGATGTCCGACATCACGGTATTGAGATTGACCAAGCCAAGATCGATGTTATCCACAATATGCCAGAACCAAAGAACATCTACAAGCTTAAAGGCCTCCAAGGTCGTCTCGCCTACATCCGGAGGTTCATCTCAAACATAGCAGAGCGGTGTCACCCCTTCAATAAGTTGATGAAGAAAGATGTATTGTTCAAATGGGATGATGCTTGTAAGAAAGCTTTGGAAAGCATTAAAGAGTATCTCCTCAAAGCACCGATCTTAGCAGCGCCTATCCCCAACAAACCACTGATTCTTTACATCAGTGCACAGGAGCAGTCATTGGGGGCATTATTGGCACAAGAGAACTATGATAGCAAAGAAAATGCACTCTACTACCTGAGCTAAACTCTAGTGGAGGCAAAATTGAACTATTCACCCATTGAGAAGATGTGTCTTGCTCTTATCTTCGCCACAAAGAAGTTGAAGCATTATATGTTGTCACACACAGTCCGACTTATCTCTCGGGCCGATCCACTCAAATACATAATGACGAGACTGGTTCTCTCGAGAAGGGTTGCCAAATGGACACTTCTCCTGTCAGAATTTAAGATCGTTTATATCTCTCAGAAGGTAGTAAAAGGACAAGCGGTAGCTGATTTCCTCGCAAATCATCCAATCCCAGCAAATTGCGAATTGTCTTAAGACTTGACCGATGAACAGATCTTCTACACTGGTGTAATACCATCATGGAAGATGTTTATTGATGGTGCTGCAAGAAGGAATGCAGCAGAAGCAGGAGTCGTCTTTGTAACTCCACAAGATGAAGTCCTTCTATTCGCCTTCACTTTGGCAGAGCTATGTTCAAATAATGTGGCTGAATATCAATCCCTCATAATTGGATTGGAACTAGCCCGAGACAATAGTTATAGCAACTCAATGTATGGAGACTCAAAGCTCATCATCAACCAGCTCTTGATAGAGTACAATTTCCTCAAGCCCAATCTAATCCCCTACTCTCTCTATGTTGCTAAGCTCATAAGTCAGTTCGAAGACATCATTATGTTGCATGTGTCAAGAAACGAGAATAAACAGGCTAATGCTTTGGCCAACCTTGCAGCAACTTTAGCTGTACTTGAAGAAGTGACGACGGTTCTTGTCTGTCAGAGATGGGTCATCCCTCACTTGATCCACCATAACATCGCTCAACAAGCAACAAATTTCATCAAAGTGTTCGAGATTGTGGTTGAAGACTCGAGACAACCTCTTATTGAATACCTTCAACCTCTTATTGAATACCTTCATCATAGAAAATTGTCAAATGATCTCAAGCACAAGACTGAAATTCATCGTCATGCGCCCCCGATTCTTATACTTCAACAATGAGTTGTATCGTCGCTCCTTCAATGACATCTTGATGAGATGTCTTGGAAATGATGAAGCTAAAGAGGCCCTTGAAGAAACTCATTCAGGTATGTGTGGTGCTCAACAATCAGGACCGAAATTACATGATCACCTAAAGAGAATGGGGTATTATTGACCAACCATGGTGAAAGACTCACTCGAGTATGCCAAAAGATGTCATGCATGTCAAATCCATGGAGACTTCATTCGCCAACCTCCCGAGCCGCTTTACCCGACAGTGGCATCTTGGCCCTTGATAATTGGGGACTTGATGTTGTCGGGCTACTCCCAAGGTCTTCTAAACAACAATTTTACATTCTTGCTGCAACATACTATTTCTCCAAATGGGCAGAAGCAACCCCCTCTCAAAGAAAGTTGTGGACTTCATCAAAAATAATAGCCTTCCACTACGGGGTCCCCCGTTATATAGTAACGGATAACGGGAAACCATTCAAGAATGCCCTGATGGATGAATTTTGTGTGAAGTTCGAAATCAAGCAAAGATGTTCTACAATGTACAATACGCCAGCAAACAGACTCGCAGAAGCTTTCAACAAAACCTTTTCCAAGCTCCTTGAGAAAGTTGTTTCCAAGTCAAAAAAAGATTTGCATGAACGGATTGGTGAAGCACTTTGGGTATACCGCACTCTTACACATGCCACACCTTACTCGTTTGTCTATTGAGTTAAAGCAATACTTCCATTGAAACGCCAAATTTCGTCACTACGGATTGTGATCCAAGAAGGCCTCGCATGTGATGACAATACAAAGTTACGTCTCGTTGAACTTGAAGTTTTGGACGAAAAGAGATTAGAAGCGCAACAACGCCTCGAGTGCTATCAAGCTCGCATGTCTCGAGCTTTCGACAAGAAAGTTCGACTTCGCTCGTTCCAAATAGGTGACTTGGTCCTTGCAGTTCGAAGACCCATCATCCTCTCACATCGGTCTGAAGAGAAATTTGATCCAAAGTGGGATAGACCGAATGTGGTAAGAGAAGTCTACACCAACGGTGCTTACTTCCTCTCAACACCTGCGTCTCGGCCGTATCAACGACAAGTTCCTCAAGCAATATTATCAATGACATTGTACGCTCCTTGACACGAGCCTAAATTATCTATTAAAAAAAAATCGAACTACGTTAAGGCTTATCCCACAAATGGGTACGTAGGCAGCCTGTAAAGTTACATCAGGTTCAGCGAAAAAAAAAAAGGGAAAGATGATGCAATATATATTGGAAACTTGTCTCTTCAATTCAAAAAAGGTATCCGTATTACATTGATATAAAACTCTAAATGTCACTCAAAATATCCTTCAAAAATCAAATAATGCCTTAATACATTGAGGCTAAACTCCAAATATTGCTCATAAGGTATTCCTCAACTGCTCACAAGCAACAACTCTAGTCTCGTCGACTATTAGCATCTTCTCAACCTCGGTGTGCTTTACCTAAATAAAAGCAAGATCCTCGTTAATACGGCGACGCTCAGCAGTAGAATACTCCACCTGGTCAACAATAACTAAATGCATTTCCTCTAATCGTATCAGCTCGGCTCGCAAGTCCTCTTTCTTACGGAGAATTGCAACCTCCCCCTCTACAACACTCTTGTGGTTGCCCTGTGCTGCATCACGCTCATGACGACCTCTCAACTTCACTAGATAAAATAGTCAATTGCTGGTTTCTCTCTTTGGCCGGTAACTCTAAAAGAATGACTCCCCTCTCGGAGAGATACTCGTCGACACATATCAAGAATGACTCCATTGCATCGACAAAAGGGGAAGGATCTACATGCAACAAATCCTTAAAAGAGGAACATATACCCGACATTCTGCGAGCTTGCTATTGTCGCATTGAGGAGAAACCTTCATTGAACATCCCTTGAATCTACGTTTTTATATACACATCTCAAGTCTTCCGTAGCATTTCTCGTATCATATCTCGTGCAAGCACGTCACCGTCTAGCTCAGGAGAAGAAGTGCGCTAGGGGGCAGAAGAAACAGTTATGCCTCCTCTCTGCATCACAGTTGACTTTGATGAAAGAGGCGAGGCAGTACTATCGTGTTTTTTAGCTACACCATCCTCTGAATCTTAAGGAGCACGAGATGAAATTTCATCATCTTCATCACGAGTGGCTGCACACAAAGAGTCGACAAGGACACCGCCACCAAGAGAACCTATGTCATCAATATCTCTCATATTAGAAAGAAGAGGTATTTCTTCATCTCCCTCCATCAAGTTATCAAAAATGTTGTTGGAAATATAAGCTGAGGCGTTAGGGAGAATCTCCAAATGCTTAGGAGCAGGTATAGAAGGAAATTACAAACAAATATAAAATGCATAAGTAAAAGGGCACACATACATCAATATCTCTCATGTTAGAAAGAAGAGGTATTTCTTCATCTCCCTCCATCAAGTTATCAAAAATGTTGTTGGAAACATAAGCTGAGGCGTTAGGGAGAATCTCCAAATGCTTAGGAGCAGGTATAGAAGGAAATTACAAACAAATATAAAATGCATAAGTAAAAGGGCACACATACATCAATATCTCTCATGTTAGAAAGAAGAGGTATTTCTTCATCTCCCTCCATCAAGTTATCAAAAATGTTGTTGGAAACATAAGCTGAGGCGTTAGGGAGAATCTCCAAATGCTTAGGAGCAGGTATAGAAGGAAATTACAAACAAATATAAAATGCATAAGTAAAAGGGCACACATACAAAAAAAAAGGGGGCATGCCAGAACAAATGACAAAAATACCTCCAAGGGGAAATGCATCAAATGCCTCGGGAACATCACAGGATGCCTCTCTCTCGATGTTTGAACGATGGAATGGTATATGCGTCTGTTCAACCTCCAAATGTCGTACCAGATCCTTCCTTGGTATCAATGCCAAGTTCAAAAAAAAAAATCTGCTTATTTAGTCGGCTTGCTTGAGGTCACATTCTTCTCCAAAGAAATAACCTCAACAAAAGAATCACCTTTCTCTTCCATGTCATGCACTGGTGTCTGTCTCAAGATCTTGAGGAGAATCCAAAGTTTGGTCCTGCTGAATCTATTGGCTCATCTGACCGTCCCTGCTCACGATCAAGCTTTTGAGGAGGCCTATTGACAATGGGTCTCGAACGACTAGCATTCCAATCATCAATCCCTTTTGAGGATTTGTAATCAAAAGCAGAAGACTCACTGTCTCTTAGAATTTTGGTGTTGATGGCATCTAAGGAGGACGCCACAGTCTCTTTCCACCAAATGTCATAGCTACGGTCACATTGATGGCCCATATCTCGCCCTACACGAGGAATGTGAAAAGTCTCCATACTTAAGGCATGAGTCAAAGAAAGCCAACGAGCGTAAAGTCTCACAACATCTAAATGGCCAACAATGGGAATAGGCATACGACGACGCAACTTGTCATACATGTCAAGGCTCCAGTCCCAAAAACCGCTCAAGTACTGGATGGTGCCTTGCTCATCCAACTTTGATCCCCACCGAGTAAAGCGTTGCAAAATCTTTTGCGCCAAGACCGGTTGTGGATAAGTCAAATTGTCAGTATGATGCACGGCCCGACACAACGAAGGCTGGCGATCGAAAGCTGTCAAATCCCCTGGTGTCATAGCGTGAATTACAAGATATTCGCTTAAGACGGTCATGTCTAAAGTCTTCTCGTGTGTCACTTTTTGCACATTCCATGTTCCAGTCACTGGCTCGTGTGTGACTAAGCACAATTCTTCTAGCACACCATCTCGGGACTGTGATTTTACTCGCGTGTTCGGAAAACGAATCAAAGTCCTACTCTGAGCTTGATCCTCAGCATCCGCTATCCACATCTCTCAAAGAAGAGGTCCATCAACAACCCTATGGGCAGAATCTTGGGAGACATCAGCAGAAGACTTCTCTCTTTGCAAGACATACACAAGAACATGGAAGTTCTTCAAAACTTTTGAATTTATTCATTAATTATATGAACTTCATAAAAAAAAAAATTGTTTAACCGGTCGTTCTCCTTTTCTCTCCTCTCTCCCTTGTACAACCATACTTTTCATTGACCTAAAAAAAAAGGGATATGTTAGAATGATTTCAAAAAAAAAAAAAAAGAGTAGATTTTCTTGATCTACCAAGTGTTTCAACAAGAATCAAGAACAAATCATAGCCCTTTGCAGCATTAGGGGGTATGTGTAAAAAAAAAAAAGAGATTGAGATTGAAAAAAACCCGAGTTAGCTACGTATTAACCAACGAGGGTCATCCGGTTCCTCCAAGATATTCTCGTCCAAGATGGAGTTTATTTTAAAATATAGTCGTCCAAGATGGAGTAAGCTCTTCTCGAGCTATTGACAGAGTATTCTTGAAATATGAAGAAAGAAAGGGAGACTAACCTTTTTCAAGAAAATAGTGGCTGCCTTTTCATTCTTCTTCACGGTGATGGTGAGCGACAACATGGACGTGTAGTCTTTGGTCTTCTCAAAGCATGGAACCCAAGGAATATATATATGGAGTTAGAGGACCCGTGTATGTATAGAATCCTTTCTCCTTGTTTGAGTAAGAAACAATGTCTACTAGCAAACGTATTGCAATAGGAGGGTAAAATCTCAACGTTTAGCAAGATGACAAAACACACCACCATAAGGATGAAGAAGTAAAAGGAAACTAGGAAACCAAGTTACTCCTTTAAAAGGGTTTATGTTTTCTCTCATATCTTTTTTTAAATCGGGAAAGGGTTAATGAACGGGATAGTTCGGCTCTCAACTTGGTTACCCAAATAAAGAAAAAGACAAAAGAAAACAAAAAAAAAAATTGTGTGGGAAGCCAGGCCATTGTCAGAGTTGACCGCTTGGCTCCATCCTCATTACAATCTTTGATTTAAAAAAAAATCAAAGAGAAATAAAAAGGAGAAAGGGTACCAAACGTACCGTTCAATCAAGTTTTTCTTTTAACCAAAGAAATCAAATCCTAGTCAAAGAACCCAAGTTAAAGATCAAATGGTGGGAAATTAAATCCAAGACAAACACTAATTTATTGAAATTAAATTCAAGACAAAAATTAAATCAAGGGTTACGCTAATGTCACTCATTGGTTCCATCACCTTGAGGGGGCAATTTGTAGAACCCTAAAATATTTCAATTTTACACAAAGGTCCCTACACACCCGTAAAATTGTACAAAGAGCCTAAAATCATTAAAAAGCCTTATACATTTAAATTGAGCCTAATGACAAGGCATGGGCCTCCTACGGCTCTAGTCTGGCACAAAGTAGAAAGCCCATAAACTCAAAACCCAAGTCCAAATTCAAATGAGACACACTCAACAAATGGGTCAATCCATCAACACAATAAACCTGAGTATGGACTCAATACCCAAGAAAATGGGTGAGACTCATCTAAGTCCCTTAAACCACTAAATGGAGTGGGACTCTTGGAATCCTTATCTCTAAATGGGTAAGCCTCATCAAAGTCTTCTAAGTCCCTTAAACCACTAAATTGAGTGGGACTCTTGGAATCCTTATCTCTAAATGGGTAAGCCTCATCTAAGTCTCTTAAACCACTAAACGGAGTGGGACTCTTGGAATCCTTATCTCTAAAAGTCTATAAATAAGACTCAAAGCTAGAGATTTAAGGAGGAATTAAGAAGAAGAAAAAGAGGAGAATTCAGAAGAAATCATCAAGCCTTCAGAGAAAAGAAATCAAAGCATTCCAGAGAAGATAAAGCTGCAAAGAAGCTTGTTCTCCTCCAAAATCACTTTCTAGCCGATCAAGCGCGAAGCCCGGAAGAAAGGAAAAGATACATCAACACCTTCAAAGAAGATCGAGATCACGCCTCGGCCCTCATCTTCTACTTTAGAAAATTTTGATTGTTAATCAAAGGATTTTTGAGAATTGTACCAAATTCTAAATAAATAAATATTTTGTTCATCCATTATTTCATCTACGAAATTTTGTGTCGACAAATTTTTTCATCCTGCCTTGCCCTCTTTCTTGAGGTGTGTCGGCCTTGGGCAGTTCCTGCTTCTTTTGGCTCAAGATTTTGACCGGCTTGGTGGTAGTAGTAGTGATTATAGCCTCCTTAGTCTTGGAGGGTTTGGATGTGCTCCACTGATTCTTCTCCAACTTGTAAGAATCACCCGACCGTGGATCCCCATATACGGTTATACTGAGTTCATGTCATGAGCTCGTGTAGCCAATTCTTCAAAAGAATGAGGCTTAATCCCTTTGAGGATGTAAAGAAGTCCCCCATGCATGCCTTGGATGCACATTTCAATAGCAGATAGTTCAGAAAGACGATCCTTGCAGTTGAGAGCAAGATTCCTCCACCTATCGATATAGTCAATGACAGGTTCGTCTTTCAATTGTCGTACAGTAGCAAGCTCTACCATGCTCACTGTCCTTCTGGTGCTGTAGAAGCAGTTGAGAAACTCGCGCTCCAATTGACCCCAACTGTCAATGGAACCCGACTCTAGATCGGTATACCAGTCGAACGCATTTCCTTTGAGAGAGCGTACAAACTGTTTCACCATGAAGTCTCCATTTGTGCCGGCATTATTGCATGTTTCAATAAAGTGGGCAACGTGTTGCTTTAGATTGCCTTTTCCATCGAACTGTTGAAACTTTGGCGGTTGGTATCCTACCGAGAAGCGCATTTGCTCAATGCGTTGAGAGTATGGCTTAGCATAGACCAAGGAAGATTGCGACACACCCCCGTACTGAGCTTGAATGGTATCGGTGATCATTGCTTGCAACTGTTGGACGAAGAGCAAAGCAATTGATGCTTGGTGACTATCCCGAGTGGGATCTCGCGAGCCGGATGTATTCCGGTTTTGTTCCTCTGCATCACGATGTCCTTGGAGAGTGAACCCCTTATTTTGTTCTTCCGCTTCACGAGGTCCTCGGAGACTGAACCCAGGGGGATTTGTCGACCCATAATTGGATTCATCTATTTGGTTATTTTGTTCCAAGCGGCTTACCAGATCTACAATCTGGGCATCTTTGTCCTCAACTGCTTTTTTTAAATTTGCAATTGTGTTAGACATTTGTGTGATCTGCTCTTCAATCGTCACTGCTTCCATCATCATGACAGATCTAATGGAGGTATGTGTCTCAGAATTTGAATAACTCTGATTCTGCAATTCTTTGGAGGCTCAACCTTGAGAAGGAGAGATCATGAAAGACGTTGACCCTGCGCTAGACTGCTCATCAGAATGATGACTGGAGGACATATCCTCAGGCATCCTAGCCCGCGCAGTCTTAGCCATTTGCGTCGTTTTGGAAACGCGTTGCTTGCGATGCTGGGAGAGGGCCCCAACCAAGTGAGAGGTGTCTGACGTGTTGCTCGCCGATCATCGCTGGTAGCCGGTGTAAATTCAGGTGCAGAAGAGGTTGTGTTCCTCTTTCCATGGATAGCGACGACTACAACAACAGTTCTCTTGGGGGCCATTGATACTGCTTGATTATTGTTGACTGAAAGATGAGAGGTAGAGATTGTCCCACCGGGCGTGCCAAAAATTTGTCGACACAAAATTTCGTAGATGAAATAATGGATGAACAAAATATTTATTTATTTAGAATTTGGTATAACTCTCAAAAATCCTCTGATTAACAATCAGAATTTTCTGAAGTAGCAGATGAGGGCCGAGGCGTGATCTCGATCTTTTTTGAAGGTGTTGATGTAGCTTTTCCTTTCTTCCAAGCTTCACGCTTGATTGGCTAGAAAGTGATTCTGGAGGAGAACTAGCTTCTTTGCAGCTTTGTCTTCTCTGGAATGCTTTGATTTCTTTTCTCTAAAGACTTGATTATTTCTTCTGAATTCTCCTCTTTTTCTTCTTTTGAATTCCTCCTTAAATCTCTAGCTTTGAGTCTTATTTATAGACTTTTAGAGATAAGGATTCCAAGAGTCCCACTGCATTTGGACTTAGAAGACTTTGATGAGGCTTACCCATTTAGAGATAAGGATTCCAAGAGTCCCACTCCATTTAGTGGTTTAAGGGACTTTGATGAGGCTTACCCATTTAGAGAGAAGGATTCCAAGAGTCCCACTCCATTTAGTGTTTAAGGGACTTTGGTGAGTCTCACCCATTTTCTTGGGTATTGAGTCCATACTCAGGTTTATTTTGTTGACGGATCGATCCATTTGTTGAGTGTATCCCATTTGAATTTGGACTTGGGTTTTGGGTTTATGGACTTTCTACTTCGTGTCAGACCCGAGCCGTAGGAGGCTCATGCCTTGTCATTAGGCCCAATTTAAATGTATAGGGCTTTTTAATGATTTTAGGCTCTTTGTACAATTTTATGGGTGTATAGGGACCTTTGTGTAAAATTGATAAATTTTAGGGTTCTACAACATGCATATGAGGAAACTTTCCCAATCGAGAAGCCCCAAACTAATATTTCCAGAAATTAGGGTTTAAAGTTTGATTCCTCGATTAGTGGTGTAGAAAATGTTTGGATGGAAAGAACAAACGAGCTGATGGTTTGCTTCTAGAGGAGAAACCAAAAGATACTGGTTTGATAGGGTTTATAGAACCCAAAAATGAGTTTATATACATCGGCCATTTTCTAACAGAATTTCCTTTATGTAACGTCGATGAGAACATTACAAACAAAAACCTAAATAATCCGTATCATATCATTTCACAATTGTACCTCTCAAAACCATTTTGTATCTAGCGGTGTGTAACGGATTCAACATTATTATTACCATTCCTTACACATTTTAAGACTTCCTTAACCCCCTTCAAAATTGTATTGACTTCTACCAACATCCCTACATTCCACCTTGATTCTTCATTTCTTTGTCCAAACTTGCTGAGGATGACCCTCTTTGGCTCTTCCTGACCCTTTTCCATAGCCAAACATTATCACCCTTATATTTCCTTAACACTTCGTTGCGAGGGCCATATTTATTACCGCAGGTTCTTATCCCTAACTCCCCTTTACTTCTTGCAAAACAAAACTTTTTGACTATCCAAATAATATTTCTTCCCTCCACATCTGCTCAAAAGGGATCTTTTAAAAAACAAAAAAATTAATCTCTTATGGAGAGGAAGAGTAGTAGATTGGAAATCACAAACAATATAGATCAATCTAGCTAGAGTGAAGTGTCTATTCTGTTTCCCCAGCAGATGAAATTACATCCAACTCCAATGTCTGGTTAAGTTAATTCACCAGGATCGAAGAAAAATTGAGTCCTCATAAGACAAGGAGGCTTCTGACGAGATTGAGAGTCCCAAAGTCCTAGGAAGAGTCTAATTCTTAACAGATTCCCTGAACAGGGAATCTTTGAAGAGTGAGTTCATTAGACTTCTGAGAATGGAAGAGCTTAGTTAGAAACAGAAATCTAGAGTCAAGGAGGGGGATCGCAATACTTACCTTTTTTATAAGATGCCAAACTCTCGTAGAAGGGTAAACATCATATCCAGATTAAAAGTTGGAGGGGATCATATTGAGAATATTGAAGGTATCCAAAGGCCGCAGTTTCATTTTACAAAAATCTAGTCAGATGAGCAGAGAAAATTTAGAGAAACCTTTTGGGGAAGAGGAAATTTTGGGTGTCATCATCGAGATGGAGAGTAACAAGGCACTGGGCCCAGACGACATCTCCGTTGAATTCTTTAAAAGCTATTGGTCGATCATAGGTCACGGCTTCATGAAGGTTCCAATTGAGTTCCACAACAATGGAAGTTTGGACCGTGCTTTGAGTAGCACTTTCCTGGCTCTCATTCCTAAGGTTGGAGGAGCCACTGATCTGGAGAAATTTTGCCCTATTAGCCTAGTCGGAAGTGTTTACAAAATTTTAGCAAAGACCTTGGCTCCAAGGCTTAAGCTAGTTTTGGGCTCCTTAATCTCCCCTTCCCTTCCCATGGTGCATTTGTTGGCAGTATACAAATATTTGATGGTGTCCTAATCGCCAACAAGTGTGTAAAAGATAGAATTCATAATGGTTCTCCCGAAATTCTTTGCAAAATCAATATGGAAAAAGCCTGTGATCATGTGAACTAAGGAATTCTTTGAGTATGTGATGGGGCAGATGGGTTTCGATATCAAATGGCGTAGGTGGGTGAGATCTTATGTCTCATCAGTAACATTCTTAGTCCTCATCAACAGATGCCCAATTGGGTATTTTCGTAGTTCCCGAAGCCTACGCCAAGGAGATCCTCTCTCCCCATTGGGCCATTTATCATTTTTTATTACCGAAGCCCTAAGCATAATGATTTGCAGAGGGGTTGATTATGTGATCAAGGGTTTCTCACTTGGTAGGGGTTTCTCACTTGGTAAAGATAATCTATACATTTCCCACCTTCAGTTCGCGGATGACACATTGATTTTATGTGAGGCCTCTTCCAAACATATTGCTTATCTTTATTGCCTCTTCAAATGTTTCAAAGCGACATTGGGTCTAAAAATTAACTTCCAAAAGAGCGTTATGTTTGGGGTGGGAGAGGTATCTAAATTCAGACCTGCCTCAATTAGCCTCTTGCCTAGGGTGTAAATCGGGATTGCTAGCGACATCATATTTGGCTCTTCCCCTTGGATATAGCTTCAAAGTTAAATCATCTTAGAATCCGGTAGTGGACCACGTTTCCAATAGACTAGAAGACTGGAAATCCTTATCCCTTTCGAAAGAAGGTAGACTAACCTTGATCCATAGCTTTCTCAATAGCCTGCCACTTTATTTCCTCTTTGTCCTCATCATTCCTGCATCCATCGCGGGTAAGTTGGAAAGGTTACAACGGGAAATCTTATGGAATATTGTATCGAATCCAGAAAATACCATCTATTTAATTGGCACCAGTCGCTCGCCTAAAGGCATTGCTAGGCAAATGGTTGTGGCGTTTCGGGGAGGAAAGGGATAGCCTTTGGAGAAGTCTTATAGTATCGAGGCATGGTGTAAAATCGGTTTGGGAATCCAAAGCTCCGAAGGGTCCGCATGGTTGCGATTTATGGAAGGTTATCGTGAATTCTCATGAAGATTTCTTAAAAGGTATTAAATTCAAAGTGGGTAACGGTTGTGATGTGAAATTCTGGAAGTAAGTTTGTTGTGGGCAATCCTCTCTAGGGGAGGACTTCAAGTCCTTGTTATACATCGCTTCTAACGGTAATGCCTCTATGGCATCTTGCTTGGATTGGGTGGCAAACACTCCAGTGGATCCCCAGACTTAGACAGGTCCTAAACGTCTGAGAAATAGACGACTTTTTGTATCTTGTTAATCAACTCTTGGAGACTAGTCATTCTCTTTCTCGCAGGAATTATCAATTGTGGTTTAGGGAAAGTAAGGGTCAGTTTTCAATTTGATCCTTCATACAGGCTCGGTGGTCTAGTCTTAGGTCTTCATTTCCTAATCAGGTTGTTTGGAACCACGGTGTTCCTTCTAAGGTATGTTTCTTTCTTTAGTCGGTCTCTCTGGATAAGATCCTTACTTATGATCATTTGCAAAATAGAGGTTGGCGATTGGCAAACCGGTGTTTTATGTGCCGAGCAGGAGGAATCTGTGGACGACCTGTTGTTACATTATCCATTTGCTACGGGTATTTGGAAGTACTTTTGATCTTGTACAGGGATTGCTTGGACCTTCCTATCAAGCCTTCTTATCTTGTTGAATTGCAGTAAATTGGGAGGTTTCGGTATTGGTTTATGAGCCTTACTTCCTGAGGCTCTCAGTTGGTTGATCTAGAAAGAGAAACAAACGTGTCTTTGACAACGAGGGATCGTTGGCAGCAAGTGTTTTTAGGAGGTGTCATCAGCTTTTTCTCTCATGGTGTACAGCCAGGAATGAAGAAGTTGACGACACGTCGACACCTCCTACAAACACTTGGGAATTCAATTTCTAATGTGAGGGGACCTTAGTTGCGATCTTTGGTCCTCTCTACTCCATTCCCCCCCTTATGTGTATTTTTCAATGTTTAGTTGTTGTTTCTCGTTATGCAGGTCTTGCTTTTAGTAGGCTCTATTTTTTGGGTTCACCACCTTGTGATCCCAACATTGTAATGTTTCTTCTCTATCCTAATATATATTGATGGTTTACCGATCAAAAAAAATTTATCATTGCTTATGGGTTGTTAACCTGTCCATGACTAGAATGAAACTATGTGGACTGGTGGAGGTCAGAAGCAATTGATGTTGAATAATCAATGATGTTGTTGGAGTGAGATTCCTCTTGAATTCAGAGCTTGGGAAGATGGTGTTCCTAATGAAAGCTACTCGACAAGCGAAAGTGGAAGATTCCAATTCGACACTAATGTCAGTAATAGTTCTCTTTAATTCTTTGAACCACTAGGTTATAAAATCCATAATATGATGGAAAGCCTACGAAGGGAAACCATCTTAGATAGTGAATAGTGATCCAAAAAACAATCAGAGCTTTAAGCAAACTCGTAAAAGAATTTTACTTTGTTGACTGCTGTCACCAGATTTTCTCTATCGTTTATAAAAAGATCCTTATCACAACTTCATAACATCTAAATGCACGTTGAGGAATTTTAAAGATGGGAGATTGTTACCTGATTTCTTTCTTCTTTCAACTCCCTAAAAGGCTTACCTACTGCCTTTGCCACGACAACAAATTCTTAAGATGGATCTTTAAGAATTCATTGTTGTCTGGCTTTTTGGTGGTATGAACTGATTGGAATTAAATACCAAGTTCCTATTTGATGTACCTACTTTTTGTTGGGAAGATGGACTGAAACTTTGCGTTTGTCATGTTCATTCGTAGGTTCCAATAAAAAAGAATTCATCAAATGAAGCTCAAAATGAGATCCTCCATGACAGGTTAGAACTTCAACAAAGAAAAAATGCTGATGCTGCTATTGCTTCAATAGTTAAAATGAAGCCGGGTGATCTAACCATTCCACAGCATGATGGCTTTGATGATGTTTATGATGATGTAAGTGAATAGACCATGGATGCCATTTTTACTTGTTTTAGCTTGGGTCAGTTAATTTCTAATTCTTTATTCCCTATTTAATCTTGTGGAAAGGGTGTCCGCACTGAAGACTACAATACGCCGCCGTACTATGGTTAAGCCTAAATGAATGGATTTCTTCTTTCTTTATATCAGTATCTTGGAATCTCTTTTCACAGAATACTATTTAAATAGCATAACTAAAAAATGAAGGAATAGACGAGACAATTTTTCTTGTCACAGATACACTTCCTGCCAATGATGTGGGAAACCCCAAACCAACAAAAAGCAAAGCCATAGAAGATGATGAACCACCTTTGATTGAAGATGATGATGGCGATATGGATGATCTAGAGCAGGGAGACAAAGAGCCCAGTACAAACGATCTGGTGTTGGCCCAATTTGAAAAGGTACAGCTACCAGGCTCCGTGTTTGAATTATCATAAAACCAGAAAATACCTAATTAAGATATCCAACAGGCGACACCAATAAAGAATTCATCATCTTCGGTTGTTTTCTCTTTTAGGATCGGCATCAGTGTTGCATGCTACTGATTATTCAAATTAGACAATGTTGTAGTTTCACAACTAGCATGGCTTCAGTTCTTTGATTTATTGTATAGGTCCCTAACAAACAGTCCTGGAACTTTTCATAGGTAAGTAGGACCAAGGGCAGATGGAAATGTACTCTCAAGGTTGGGATAATGCGCTTCAATAACAAGGGTAGACTGTTCTCAAAGGTTGGTCTCAATCCCACTTCCATGTTCTATACATATCTTTGTTTCCCTTTTATGTGTTTTGTCTTCGGCAATTACTATCACCAGAAGCTACAGAACAAGAATTGTTTGCTTTTCAGACCATGTTTCTTAGCTTCAAGCACTGTTTGACTTGCGTGTCTTTGAAGGAGCAGAATAATGTCACAAATTCCTAAACCCGTGATAATGTATAATAAAGAAGAAAGATTAGAAAAAAATAATTATTTGTTTTGATAAATTCTAGAAATATGAATTTCTCCCAGATATAGCAAGAGTAAACTTCCATAGATCCTTAGGGCTTAGAGAATTCTAGAAGGCATTTGTAATAACAACCATGCATTTGAGGATATAGTCTCATCTTATCAAATAAAAAAGATCTTATAAGAGGCCCATTCTCCGAAAGTGTCTTGACTTCTAATAAACCATAATGCCAACTATGACCCTTTTCCAAGGTGCTCTTTGAAGATAGTGGTCCCTGACTTGGGATGCTTTTGCATGATAAGTAGGTGCCACAGGCTTGCACGAATTCAAAAATTGTGACCCAGAGAGTAAACTTATTGGAAGGTAAAATCATTAAGGCTGTGTTCTTTTATCACATTTTCAAAGACTCAGGACTCTACAAGTTTCGGGACATTCAACATCCGGGTTTTTCACAAGCTTGAGCATATAATGTTATGTGTTCTTTTGTACCCGGGACTTTGTAACTGAAAAATAAAAATATATATTATATAAAAGACGCGCTTGTGCATTCCAATTATTAAAGACGTGCTTGTGCGTTCCAATGTGCAGGCCTTTTGGTTGAGTCTTCAAACACGCATTTTGGTGAGCTTTTAAAGTCCTATGGGTTTTTAAAGTCTTGGGGTTTTGGGTAAAAGAACAGCATATGGATTCTGTGGATTCTAAAAGTTCGGGACTTTATAAAACCCACCTCAAATACGCACTACGCTTAGACATTTGACTTTGTACTGATTGCCTTGTTCCAACGGATGGGGCTTGCACTCAGTGTAGACCCTTGGAAATGGTTTTCTAAAGAATGCTTAACCATATCTAGGCTTCCTGCTTGTAAGCACTAGAAGTGGTGCCATGACCTATGACTTACAGAATTTGTTGCAAATGTTGATGGATAAAAAAACCTTTTTTAAGAATTGTAATAATCTTAAATATTACACGTATGGATGAACCTTATCCAATACAGATGCTATAGTACCCGTTGCCCATCTCGTGTCCCTTTGACGTGGTTATCCTGGGGGACTTTAAAGCATCCAAGTAACTTGGGTGTTTATGACCCAACGATGCTAAGCATATATTATGGTCACATGCATGCATGAAAGAATGTACTTGCGGCACACCTATGGATTTGTTACGCCAAACTCTTCATGGCCAAGTGAAAGGTGAAGCTTTGGCGGTGAGATGTTTTGGGGAGGATGCCAGATTGGAGATACAATGTTTTTTTTTTTTTGGGTCAATGAGATTCAATGTTTTCCTCTTTAGTAAGTAGTTCCTGATGTTGTCTGGTAACTACTTTCTGTCTTGGCTGATCTTGAACGTATTAAAAATGAAGAGGACAATAGACTCTGGTGTCCATATGAGCGCGCTGTAATATTTGCTAATTATTTCAGTTTTCATTTGCAATCTTGCATGGCTTGCAGGCCTCCCCTAAGGAAGGGAATGCATTCTGTCTGCTCCTATATCAACATCAGCTTTCGTTCTACTGAATATATATATATATATATATAGGGAATTATACTCTTTTAGTTTTTGATTTTGTTATCTTCTGTGGCGGACATTGCAGGCTAATGGGGAATTTGATTTCTGATGCTGCTGTCGAGCTTATGCTATATCTTGTGTTACATCGAATTTTTATTTCCATTTCAATTTTCTTTATTCGCTCCCATCCTGTTTCTTGAATCTCTTAAAACTTAAAACTCGAGTTTGTTGTATATCTATAGGAGAAAGAAAAAGAAAATCCTGAATTTTGTAAGGAACTGATGGATACGCATTCCTAATATTTTTACATATATATATATATATAACAAAGAGAGTCAGTCAAGTTAGCTCACTCTTCATTTGCTCAACTGGTTTATATCATTATATGATTATTTCTATGTTGAAGTGTTATGCTATATCTTGCAATAACTGCTAATTTGAACAAGCCTTTTTTTTTCTTTTTTTTGTTACTAATAACGTGGGTATCTATGTTGATAATTTCAACCCTCGGGGTGTAGCCTAGGACCAACAGTTAACTCTTAATATCAGAAGTAGGGGTCGGGGTTTCCCTATCTATCACTTGAGATTAATAGGCTGGGCTAGGATACCCACCGTTTACCTAAAAAAAAATCACACACAAACGTCCCATGGCACGAGAGTACCCCCACCGAAGTGGGAATTTTTCAACCTGCTTGTGCAGCACATGCAAGTAGGTTAACGCAAATTTCAACTGCTTTTGCAACTAGTTCCAGCAACATGGTAGGTGATATCGAAAGTCAAATTGCAGAAATCGATTTACATTTGTTGTGATTGGTAGGTCCACTACTCCTAACAATACACAAGAAAGAGAGAGAAACGGAGGAGTACACAAAATTGGAAAAACTGGGCCATGGGTTAGGAAGATTATCACAAAATACATCTATTATCCCAGAAATCATTTGTAACATACATACATCGTTACTATCTACAATAACGAGGTAGCAAGGAAGGCATCATCGGCGCCGGCTCACAGTACAACGGAGCCGCAGGATGTTGCCACTTCTTGAATATCGGCTTCGGCTTCTCATTTCCCGAAGACTGATGTTGTTCCTCCCCGGACTTCACTTCCGCCGTCAGATCTCTGGATTTCGGCGACGACGGTGACAGAACCAGCGGCGATAGTAGAGGGATCGCTACCTTCCAATCCGACACGAAGCTCGATGCCGGACTCACCTCTATTGACGCCGGCGCTCTCCGTTGTAGTCTGCTCTGCCGTCTCCGGTTGTTTCCGGTGCCGGAGTTTCTTCCTTGGGCGTCAGCCATAGATTTAGATCTCACTAGATCTGAGAGAGTGAGAGAGAAGAAAGAGATTGGGTTTTGTGTGAATGGAAATGGGTGGTGTTGTGGTGATATATAAGAGAGAGTGTGGTTCACACGTGCGAAGATAGTTTCATAAACGGCTTATACGACTCGTGATTGACTCACTCAGCTGCGAGATCTCAGGCTCTTCTTTCATATAATTTTTTATTGACAAAATTCTCCCTCTCCACTTCTTTCTCTTTTCTTCTTTAGATGAGTGGGCGGGTTTGGGTCGGCTGGAATCATAAAAAGTGTTCATTGTTCAAGCTCGGCTTTTTTGACCAATGAACGCATCTTTGTGGGAATCGAACCAGAGCACCAAAAGCTCCTCTTTAAACATTTCTAGTTACAAGCACTGATTTTAGCATGGAGAAGATGTACGATTTTAGAACCAAGTCCTGTAAATCTATATCGAAGCACCCATTTTCAGAAATACTTTAACAAAATAATGGAAATTCATTACTCAACCTGAAATCAATAACTAATAGGTAAGGCTCAAGAATGCGAGAATCACAAATGTGAAGGAATTTAATGAACTTATGAAAATCACTACCAAAGATGATAGACTAAAGATGAACCATAAGAAGCTGATTTTTTGTTTTTGTTGCCTAATAGCAATGCTACAGCGATGCATTTGACCAATATCCAGGGGGTTTTCATGTTAAGCTGGTTTAATTTAAATGAAAATAAAAATCATATTAAGTATTGATATAAGTTAATGCCAAGGTTCATTAAAAATATATTTTCTCCAACAAAATGATAATATATGTACTAAATGAATTGAACCTTAATGAAACTCAATCAATCATATTATATTTTATGTTTTGGTATAAGACATCATTTATCAAATGTTAGTAGATTAATGATTAGGTTAATAAATTCGTGGGTATATCAATCATCCATCCATACACATCCTACCACAAGAGCAACTAGGGAGGTGCGTGAATCAATGGTTTTGAGAACGGATTTGGTCTGGCCCTCGCCAGACAAAAATGGTCTGGTCTGGTCTGGTCTGGCGAGGGCAAGACTAAATTCCGTTCCTGGTATTTGATCCCGAGCATAAACGAATGTGTTTGATTTTTTTTATTTATTTTTAATGTGTTTGTAATTGGATGGACCTATAATTAGTCATACATCTTTATGGATATTATCCATTAATCATTGTCAATGGATAATATCCGGATCCGGATCCAATAATCAGATGAAGAAACATCCATTGGTCAATTCCCTTCAGAGCAATGGATGTTTTAGTCATTTCAATTAAGTCAAGCGAACATTAAGTGGAGCCAAGCCGAGCTGATGGGACCCTAATTGATACGAATATTCGAAAAAGGTGTTTACCAAAAAAAAAGGACTAAGAAGTGACGGTCCGTCTCTGACTCTAACGACGACTGTTAACCGACCCTACTCCGAACCAAATCCACCACACGCACAGCTGGTATTGGATTGTGATTGAAGGATCCACTTAACGAACGTTATTTTAGCCGTTAAGTAATGACGTCCACGTCTGAGATCTGAGGTCGCTGTTTCAGTTACGTGGATTTATAGCCTTCGAATATTTAAAGTCTAACAAAGATGAGACGTGTTTGGCCCACGTTCTTCCTATCATTTTACGTCTCATTGACCTTTTGACTTCTTGTACTTTCTCTTTGGAGGGGAATGGATTAACCGATCAACTATTAAGTGAGCTTGATAACATTGACTAACTTTTAATAAAAGGAGAATATGAGACAGAATTTGTTAACTTTTATTAGTTGTCATTTTCTTAAATATAAGAGTATTTTAATATATTTATAAAAACTAATTAATTAATTAATTAAAGTATAAAAAATAAACCGCATTTCTTTTTTTTTGTATTTAAGAATTAAGTTTCCTATAAAAATATCAAAATATCTTTAATTTTAGTGAGTTTAATAATTAATACAAGGTCGCAATGTGTCTTTTTTTTGAGGGGGGGGGGGCAGGTGTATCCGGGCCTTTTAAAGCACCCAGCTAAGTCCCCAAGCACGTGCAGAGCCCTCTCTCCACAGGTCCCTAAAAAATGTGGATAAATCTGGAGGGTAGACAACAAGGGGAGGGAATCGAACTCAGAACCTTCGCTTCTTGAGACGTGGTGCTGGCCATCAACCCAATCGTCGTTGGTTCAATGTGTACCTTTTAGCTATTGTTAAAATTCACTGATTTTCCACAAACTTAAGAGATTGCGGCGAACACGTGGAGATGTTTCATATTTTAACAGTTTTAAAAAATAAAATTCAGAGAATGTTTGACATTTGAAGCCACCCAGTTACTTCTTTGGAAGATTTGCAATTGAGGCTAGCAAAATCCTTTTTGAAAATAAGGTTAGATTCATTAACTCTTAACCATAATTAAAGAAGACTAAAGAGACAAATGACGAGTTGGGCAGGTGTGCATGTTCTAATTAGCAGAATGTGAAACAATCGTTTCCCTTAATATAAAGATAAAGGGGATTGCTATCCCAGTCGCACTCACTGCAAAAACTTCCACTGACGCAATATTAGACATATCACATGGAGTTGTTGGATTTTTTAAAACATTAAAAAATTGAAAAGCAAAATATATTTGACATTTGTAGCCCCAGACTTGCGTCTTGCGACTGGGACTAGCAAAATCCAAAGATAAATAAGTCTTATTAAAATTATCAAAATCACCCACATAGTAAATGTTAATAACACTTCCTTTGCATTTAATAATTAATTCTTGTATGTAATAAAAAAATAATTCTTTCTAAAAAAAACTAAATATTCTTAATTTTAATGAGTTTGATAATTAATATAAAAATAATATTATTTTAATAAAATATTATCAAATTCATTAATTTAGTGAACGGTAGTAACACCCCTCTTTAAATGATACGCCTTTTCTTCAAATTCCGATAGTCAAGATTACAATCTTTTTCTATTACCAAAAGAAAAAGGTTGCAATCTTTTTCTAGAAGATTCCAATATTACTTGGTTTGTAGTAAAAGCCCGGGATGAATTGAAAATGACATCGGATTACCTCTAGCGGACACTCGAGGCCCAGCCTCGGCACCTTCTACATCCAACATATGGCGAGAAAAAGGGGAGAAGTCATTTTCATTTTCTCCCCTGATTTTGACTTCTCCCCACTTTTGATATTCTCCCTTTTTCTTACCACATGTTGGATGTAAAAGGTGTGTCTGGCCTCGGGTGCCCGCCAGAGGTATGCCAGTGAAAATACTTAAGCTTTTCTTTTTTGGGTTAAAGAGATGCTTCTTATTGAAAACCGAATTCACCTGAGTACACTCTCAAAACACTCGAAATGTTAGTTTTTGGCGTGTTTTCTATTTAGTCTTGTTGCATTAATAAAATGTATCATACGGTTAGAGTCCTAAAAAAAAAACCTAGGCCGAGTCACAAACTTTAACTCTTGGAGCATGTGTTGCTATTTTTCCTTATTAAAACGATAATTTCCTTCTTCCTAAAAAAACATGTATTCTTAACTGGTTGACGGGTAACAATGATAGGTGTTGCATCCACAGGAAAAGTTTAGAAAAAAAAGTGAAATCTGCCTATGAGGCTAGCACTCCTTAAAACTTTTTTTGGTAGAAATGTTATCATGTAACTAACACAGTCTAAACTCACACCCAGCCAGACCTAAGGTAGCTGCTAAGGTGTCATAAAGGTAAGTCCAAGCAACCACTCCAAAATGGCCTGTCTTAAAAAGAGGGTTGATGACCCCTTATACACCCCTACAAAGTCCAATCCTTAAAACAAATAGGGATTTTTGGCGACCTATCTATTGGGTTTAGCCTGATCTACAAATACACAGTTTTGATTTCAATGCAGTCTGCCTCAATATTGGCCCAATTTTTAAGCCCTAAAAGTAGGGCGGGCTTACTTTCCACTCTGGGCCTGGAACGTCCCTAGCCCGGCCCATGGACAGCAGTATAAACCCTAATGACACGGAGAGGTATATTATTCTATTTCTCTAGAACAGCCTAAAACCCTAGTAACCCGGTTGCCGCGTATTCCAACGGCGAGAGTTGCCTGGACTCATACTTTCCGGTGAGGTACGTCTCTGAATATCTTCTTCTTTACCAATATTTATGATTCTCTTCTGTTTCTTTCTTTATGATCTGGTTAGAATCGTTCAACCAATATTCAAATTTCTTTAGAAAAAACTGGAATATATAAAATGAATAAGAAAAATCCACTAACGTGTGTGAAAATGTTTGAAGATGTCTGGCTGACATGCCTTGCTCATGATTGTTGATCTTTATGATTTTCCTGTTTTTCTTTTTGTGTTTTGAGTTGTGATGTATTGGGTTTGTTTTCTGGGTCTTAGTAAGTCTGTTTGAAATGGGGTTCCAAGAGTTAATATGCACCCCCTCAAAAGTCCATTTTTGAGCTGTTTGGTAATGTGGGTTCTTCATGTTTTGTTCAAGTGGTGATTTTTATGCAGAAATCTGTGATTGAGTGTCGCTCTATTGCATTAGTGGAATCAAAATCTAGCATTGCAGCTGAAGCTATAACTTGTATGATGGTAGAAGATTGATGATTGCATTCAAGTTTCAATCTTCCTTTTTGAATCTGCAAAGGATTTGCTTTTGTATTTATAATTTTGCCTGTCCTTTTTATTATAAGTTGTGATTTTTCCTTATTATTTTTTTGGGTCTGATGAGGAGTATTATTGTTTGGTTCATGTGAGGAAGCCTATGAGGATGGAATTGAAAGTCATTTAAGTTTTTTATTATTTTTTGAAGTGGATTCTTCATGCTTTGCTCAAGTTGTGAATTTTATGCAGAGTTTTTTGACGTGTATTATTGTATTGCTGAGTGGATTTGAATTGAAGGTATTGTTCATATAGAACTATCACATAAGCTTCTGGGTTTATTAATGTTTAGGGTTCTTGATGACGTAATTCTACTGAGATTTGTTGGGGGATTCTATTTCCGCTATTTAGTTTTGTCATTTGGGTGAAGGGGGAGAATACTATCTAGAAATGGAGTTGAAACAGGATTTAGAAATTAATGAATTAATTCAAAGTATGCTCTAAATGCTCGATATATTTAGGAGGAAATCCCCCCCCCCCCCCCTTTTTTTTATGATAGGTACTCTCTCTCTCTCTATCTCTCCACACACATAAATACATGCATACATAAATACACACACTCACATATATAAATTTTGGTCCGACTTTGGAAGCAAAATCATATTAAGCCTGAATATATCACTTCCGGCTTTCTCTTTTTTAGCAATTTTTTGACAGTTTTCTTGAATGATAAAACTGACATAAAACTCAAATCATTTCTTGTTTTTTTTTTCCATTCCCAAACTTACTATGGTCAGGTTTTATCAACCTACTACAGGATGGCACTTGGGTTGACCAGTCTTGATTGGTCATAGGCCTGAACTATACAATAGGATATGATTCATGATACATTGATACCAGCCCGTTGGCATACCTACATGGGCTCTGGGCATAATGGCCACATTTAGGAGTCTGAAAACTTAATTTATTCTTCAGTGCCTTGGAAAGAAACCTTAAAACACTAAAATCATAGGCCTAGAATCACCCGCGCCTATAAGTTCATCGTTATCAAAATTCTGTTCACGCTTCCTCATCTAAGCATCTTAAAACTTTCATCAAGGGAATGGATTATTGTCCAACCCCTTACACACAGGCAGACACACACTCAACAGTGCATGAGTGCAGTCAAAGCGTCCAGGCTGCGCTTATGCGATTTGGAGTTCACTAGGCGAAGCGTTGCCCAGGCTTTGTTTAAGCAATGCATGGGCGACCAAAATTTGCACTTTTCTGTGAAAATAAAATTAAAAAAAATTTGATTGTTTGCCTAGTTAATGATTAGTGATATGGTTCCTGGCTAGGCAAGTCGGTGGCCTAGGCGTTGCCTAGGCGACATTTTGACTGCATTGACTCGCACACGCGAACCCACTCACATCCTTGGATTTATTTACCTTTATATCCATCTGTCACTGATTCTGTAAAACTTAAAGCGCTAGGAGAATAACAATGAGACCACTTTTGTAAGCCAACACAAATTCTTTATTCCATTTTCTTATTCTCAAAATTTGGAGCTCTTTTGATCTCTAATGTATTTGATCATTTGATGCACCTTTTGAAGTTTTTGACGCATTTTTATCAAAATCCTGATTTTTAAAGGTTTCAAGACGGCACTTTTCTATCTTAGAAGTCAGTCAACTTCTTGTTGAAATATTTGATTTTTTTTCCTGCGTGGCTTCTTTTATGAATTTTTATGTTATTTTATTTTTTTTGTATCTATTTCCTAGCTTTTCTTTCGTTGTTTAAAGAGCGAAAGAAGCACATTCGAAGGCTTTCAGGTTATCTTAATCCAAGCCTGTTGAGCTCAAAAGCTGTGCGAAATTGAATCGTCCTTCTGTTAATATCCTCTTGATGTTTTTAACTATTTTGCTTGAGGATTCTCAAAAGAAGACGAAGATCCCCCTCACCTCTTCCCCAATTTTCTATTTTCTTTTTCTATATTTTTTTGCCCTTTCATTTCTTTTTAATAATTAATTACTATGTATAAATTGAATCTAATGGCTAATATATGAAATATTTGTAACTTGTGGGGCAGTCAACAAAAAATTAAGTTTATATATTAAATAATAAAGTCGCAATTGTACCCTTTAAGGGATCATCCAAGCACTTACAAGGAAGCAATTCCCTAGTAATTTACAATGATGTCACTCTATTACATCCAGTAGCTTTGTTAAACTCTATGGAATTTTTTATTTGTCTCCAGGAAACATCTTGATTGTAGTTACTAGTCTTATGTTTTGGATGAAGAAATCCTTAACAATCTTTCATTTAAACAGATACCATTTGCCAAATCTGAAGTCCAGGTTGAAGTTTCCATATTGAGTGAAGAAAATGTCGAACCCAAAGGTCTTCTTTGACATACTAATTGGAAAGATGAAAGCTGGCCGAGTTGTAATGGAACTATTTGCTGATGCCACCCCTAAGACTGCAGAAAATTTCCGGTGCCTATGCACGGGGGAGAAAGGGATCGGGAGATCTGGTAAGCCACTACATTACAAAGGCTCAGCCTTCCACCGCATTATCCCAAACTTCATGTGCCAGGGTGGGGATTTCACGAGAGGTAACGGGACAGGTGGAGAATCCATCTATGGACTGAAATTTGCAGACGAAAACTTCAAGCTGAAACACACTGTGCCTGGTGTGCTGTCCATGGCGAATGCAGGACCAAACACTAATGGTTCTCAGTTCTTTATATGCACTGACAAGACTCCATGGCTTGATGGGAAGCATGTGGTCTTTGGGAAGGTTGTGGATGGTTATAGTGTAGTTAAGGAAATGGAGAAGGTAGGTTCGGACAGTGGAACAACTTCGTCAACAGTTGTGATTGAAGATTGTGGTCAGATATCGGAGAACTGATGGCGGGGGGGTTTGTGGGAAGGAATAGAAATACCGGTGGACAAATAATAGATAAATTGATTGTTCTGAAAATCAGTTTGAGTTTAGTAAGATTAACTTTATCATTGGTGTATGAATTTTGTGCGCTCAGATATTTGAATGCTCTTATCTATGTTCTACAATGATTAGACCTGTTTACTTCAGCTTAGACCAATTAATTGATTCCATCCAAACAAAGGGTTGAGATTGTAAAAAGCTTCATCTATTTGCCCCGGTTCAGCTGTAGTCATATGCCCTTAAATTTGCATTCACATGACATGGCCTTTTAGAGCTTCATTTGCACATGCAAGTCTATCCAGATTTATCAGAAGCTATGAACTCATGAATCTTTCTTCCATTTCAATCCAACTAGACCTAGAACTTCATTTCAAAACTTACTGTGATCACATTAACATGAATGTGGATATTGCTTCGTGCAAGATATATTTTATTTTATTTTGTTAATTAGGTCTTTGGAAACCCAGTTTCAAACATTGTCTACTGGTTTCCATCATCATATATTTGGTTACCAAAGAAGAACAGAGGGCTTACCTCAGTAATCTGTCTTGCTCCTGAACTTAGGTCTCTACAGAAGCTTAAAGCTCCTGCAACTGACACACTATCTTCCCGAAACTCAACTGGTCTTTCTGCAACCACCAGAAAGATAATGTTATTGATTCCATCCATATTTTAACCCTATCCAGAGAATTGGGAGGGGGGTCGGAGGATTGGGGCCCTATATGATTAGCAGATAAATAAGGTTGGGTGTCCAGAAAATTCTTACTTACATTGGTTAGAACTCAGGAAGTGACACTATGATTTCCAATTGGTTTGAAGGACAGGTTTTGTTCTGCATTTTTAGACTCCCTCTATTACTGTTTCCCACATTTGCTCTTTCCTCCCCCACCCAATAGACCTGTTCATCGAGTGGGAGTGGGGAATCGGGTTTGCTCCAGCTTTTAGACCCAATCTACTCAGTTTGGGTCTGAATATAGTAGTAGCAGACCCAAAGCCCCTATTAACAACCCTCTCATGTCCCGATGGTTTGGCATTAGAATACACAGAATTTATTATGTGAGCTTGATGATCTTCATGATAATCTGTATAAAGCTCATGATTATTATCCATTATAATACATATTGGCAATAAAAACAGTTCCATTTTTTCTTTGATGGGTGAACAAAAACAGTTACATGAAATATAACCTGCTATAAAAATAAAAATAAAAACTAGCTACATTTATTTCCTGAATCTCATCGACATCATTTCTATCGAGAAGTGGATAAAGAGAACCACTTGATACTGCTTACAATGGTAATTATAAGAACACAAGGCACATTGCTCACGGCTGTCTAGAATTAGATGACAATTCAGAGTAGTGCATCTGTGTGGCCTTCTAGGAATTTATGAAACACATTGCTTGCGCTTGAAGAAAAAAGGAATCCTTGTATTTTCTGCCACTCCCTATGTGAATCCCATTACGAATCCAGTCCTCCCGATGTATCCAAGCATCCCGGCCAAAATCGAGAATGCCAAGAATCTGCTATGAACAAGACAAGCAAGTGCGGATACATTAGGTATTAGTATTACATGTACAATTGAAAACAATGAAATGCCTTGTTGCTCGATTGCAGCTTTTCCCATATGGGGGTATAAGTCCAGGTGTCCACATGCTTGGCTCACAACTATTATGGTATAAGAACACAGCTACATATAGTTAATAAATCAATAGTGTAACGCTCTTATATATATATATATAGAGAGAGAGAGAGAGATCGATCTAATAAGACACAAGTCATGCTGTATTAATCTCAGAGGGAATATGAAGGATCTGGGAAACATAGACCCAACAGGCCTGCCATATCCATAAACACCGATGATGTTTCCAGGTGTAAACCTTTAGGAAAGACCAGCAACACAAGCAATTATGTCTACTGACTCTAGGTTCAGAAGATTCAGAAGAAAAAAAATCAATGGTACCAGAATCCTTTGTCCATTTCAGAAGTTGGTTAAAAAACTCAGCTTTGATCTAGTTCGTGAAGACCCATCCTGTGAGGAAGGACTAGTGGTGGATGACATAGCACGATGTGTTGCAGAATGCAGACCCATATACATGGGATAAGGCACTGGGAATGATAGTTTGATTGATGATTTAGAGGGATGTGACAACTGATAATTCAAAATTAGGATCCAGATAAGTACGTAGTCATATTTTTTTTGTGGTTAAAACGCAATTCATTAATGGTCAAACATTTCAGGATAGTTCACATCAGTGAACGAAAGAAAAAAAAATTAAACAATTGATTATTAATAGAAACAAAATGCTCCGAAGCCCACCCCACTAAGCAACAATCAAAGGCAATCCATGTAAATCAAACTCCTCTCTAATGGCACACAAATCCTGCAAAAGCTTGGTGGCCTGAACCCAAATGACCTCCCTCGGGCAAGAGTGATTATCATAAACCCTCTTGTTCCTTTCCTCCCATACACTCAAACATGTAGCTCCTAAGAGCAACTCCAAATTACCTGACCACCTCCATACCAGCAACCTGTAAAGGGGAACCCACTACACCCTAAGCACAGATAAGAATTTATCCCAGATCCACCTTGCAAAAGGACAATGAAACAACAAATGGCCCATTGACTCGTCCAATAGACATAAGAAACATTCATTTGCCATTCTCCAAGCCCTGCTCATTAAGTGGTTACATGTGAATCTTATCCAGAGAGGTTGTCCACAAGAATAACGAAATCCTATATAAAATTACTGAATTCGACACAGCTCGGAAAGGAAAAGGGGATGAGGGACTGTCACACAAGGCTTGGTAGAAAGATTTAACTGAGAAAAGCCCTTGCTGTCCTTAGTCCAGTCCAAACTCTGTCATCAACAATCAGAAGATTGGGCTAGGACGATCTGAGACAAGCCAATAGTCTGAGGAAATCTACTTACCACTCATGTAGCCCCCTTCTCGATCTCAGGGTCACGTCATTGGCTACTATCTCAAAACACTCATTAACCATATACCCTCTCTACAATAATACAAAGAGATTGATATAGCCGCTCAAAATCTTTTCTTAATAATTTTGCACACAATAAATGTCCTCCCAAAATCTTCTCCTAATGGAAGAATCACGAGTAGATACGTATGTAGCCGTGATAACTACTATCTAAAAACTGGATGACCAAGACAAGTAAAATTTTCCAACTTAAACTATTATGGTAAACTTCTTTTTCCTCCACAGTGGGCTTGTAGGATAATCTTGGAATTTTCGGAAAATAACATCAGAGGGTACATGATAGAGTTATTTCGAGGCACAAAAAAAATCAGTTGCTTCACTTGGCAATCAAGGGTCATCTTCATTCAAGGCCTCAAGGGCACAGCTTTTAGATTTGGTGTGACAAAATGGTAAGAGAAGCTCATAATTTATAGGACATTGAATGGAAAGCTTGGGAAGAAATAACCTGGATGAAAGGACTATGGTATCTTTAGTTCATTTAGCATCAAAAAGCCTAAACATTCAAATAAATAAATAAAACTATCAGTAGACTACATATTGGTATCTTAGGATACTGATACATATGAACAAAAAATAAGAAAAAGCATCGGTCAGTATCGTGCCTATTGGTACTAATATGCGCGATACTGAAACAGGCCGATAACCTAAGATGCACTGTTTGAGATAGGTAATAATTGCTATTCCTTGCTCAAGGAAATGCCCCTATTGCTTTTCTAACCAAAAATCAATCACTCCATTATTCATTTATTATAAACACACATTTGGTTGCTCAGTTTTGGATCAAAAGCCTCTCTTCACCATTTTCCAACGTATTTTTTTCTTTCTTGTTTTGATATATTAAAACAACTTTAAATCACCTCGTTTGGCATGCAAGAAAGTATATAAATGAATTTTGGGTAAAATCCATGAATATCCAATAGTTTTATCAGATTATAGGGATTGCTCATGCATTTTGGGGAAAAACTTTAAATTAAAAAAAACTCCCTTTTTTAAAGAAAAACTATCGTTTTCAGCCAAGTTAAAATCTATGTGGTTAGTCTATGGATAATCTACCACACTCATGGACAAACCCTTCAATAAACAAATATTTCTTGAATGAATAGATGGAAATTAATTTTCCAAAAATAAAAACATTTATTTTTGTGAGTAATATTGTTTATATAAGTTGTAGAAAAATCTATGGTTAGGCTATGGATGATATACCACTGCCACATCCATGAACTAAGCTTAAATTTTGAAACATCATCATCATCAATGCCTTATCCCAAATATTTGGGTCATCAACACAAAATATGTTCTGTCATTCCCTTCTATTAAAAGTCATAACTTTGGTTAAGTGTGTTATCAAATCTTTTCTCACTAAATTCACTTTAGAGCCTTCAACTTACACTACTTGAGCCGTCAGTAGTCTTCATTGAACATGTCCAAATCATCTCAACAGACTCTCCCTCATTTTATCACCTATTAGAAAAATTCTCGTATTCATCGTATCTTTAATTTTTGAAATATACTAATACTTATATTTTATGAAATTGTTTCATTAATTCCTTTTGTATCAAATTGTAATTTAATAAAATCTTATGCATGCCAGAGGTTATATATACTCAAGTTTCAATGTATGTAGTGGCCATCCCAATGTATGTAGTTGCACATTACGTCTGCAAGAAGTTACACAATTAGAGAATATCTCACTCCACGACCGCATTCTCGGAGAGATATAACTATATAAGAGGCTGAGAAAGTTGAGGGCTCCAGTTATAATGATGAAAATTATCTAAAGTCCGTAAACTTAATGATATTATTAGTGAAATATGTTTCATGTTTGTAGTTTTTTTAGAACTGATTATGGTTTCATTTCGTATTGATGTATCATCCAATTCGAGTTTTTATGACAGCTTGTGTTCTTATATCTCATGTGAATGGTTGTAATGATAGTTGTAGGACTTTCTTTAAATTTTTTAGTTTATCATTGCATTAAAAGAAGTTTCAATTTTAGTATCCAAGTTTATCCACGTATTCAACTATTCAGGCGTATCTTAAAATTTTCCAGCCCATACGTGCACTTTTGAGCGTATCCACGACACGTATCTCAATTTTGACTTATCAATGCCCACTAATACCAATAATTTGAACCATAATTTCATGAACAATATAAATATGAAGTGCCAAAGAATGTAAAAGAGGAAGTAATGCTTCCTATATATAATTTGAATAGGGCATAGAAATGAGTCAAGAGGATGGCTATCAACCTACAATATGCTATCATATATATTTTGAAGTACCATTAAGAAATCCCCTTGATAAAAGTTATGCTGCAAATCAAAAATAACACAGAAGATGATGAAAGAAATGTGAAACATTCAAGATATCTATGAGCCAAGGGGATTTTCATCAACAAACTGTACCGGAATTCTAATTGCATGCTTCCTGAGAAGCATTCAATCAGCAAACCTTAAAAGAAAGCATGGTAAGTAAAATTTCCAAGCCTCCAAAATGGGATATAACAGAAAGATAGAGGTGGGTTCTAGACTTACTGCTCCGCCTTTCCAAGACACAAAGGTTGGATCTGTTCTTGATTGCAAAACCTATTCAAAGTACAGTTTAAGTCAGATAGCCATCAACATCTGATAAACATAAGTGATGATCGAAAATCACACAGGATAAAGATAACAGAAGGTACAACTAGAAGTCTAAAATAACTTTTAAAAAATGATATGTTCAACTTTTGAAAGCAAAATTCTGTATTAAATCAAGAATTACTGTGCTCAGAGTCTCATCAACGAATATTAAAAAAATTCTTTTACGGGGTGCGACTAGATTTTCATCAAAACAATTCTTTTGGTAGACACATGCTAGAGAAAGTTTACTCTTGCCCTCTAAATGGCTAGTCCATAGATATTGGTCTGACAAGTAGAGAAGAATAAGACTCCTTTATTGTGTAAACTCTATGTGAATCTCACAGAGGCATACACTGTTGATGGTTCTAACTTCTAAGTACTCTTATTCTTTTCAAATAAGCAAGGATTATAGGAACCAACAGAAGCATTTCTGAGAGACCTGTGTCAGCAACAACAAAGCCCTTGACAACTTGAAAGTTGATGCACCTCCAGAAAGACAAGTTCAGAGCATTTAGGTCATTTCTGGGGGTATGTGCTCAATGTGGCGAAGTAATGCCGTGACTGATGGGAGCGTGAGATTAAATCCCTTTTATCTCATAGCTCCCCAGGCTACCTGGTCGAGACCTCCAAGTGGGTCCTACCCCTTGGGCCACCCTAAGTAGGCTCCACCCCGTAGGCCACCCCACCCCAGTGTGGATATGCTCCTGCATCATCCACCCACACCAGTGAGGAGACTCGAACCCGAGACCTACTCTGATACCATTTAATGCAGGGACTAAACCAATACTCCACAAAAGTCGCTGTTGATGGGAGCGTGAGATATCCCTTTATCTCATAGCTCCTCAAGCTACCCAGTCGAGACCTCCAAGTGGCCACCCCACCTCGGACCCCATCCCATAGCCCACCCCCCACAACAAAGTTTATGTAATTGTCCATCAGATAATGGTGTCGGTAAAACATAGCGTATGAAAATTGGATGCATTTATATTACAAAAACAACAAACAAGCACTATCCAGACACATTTTTAGATTAGGCTCCATCACATCTGAACTTGATCTAGTATTCAAGTGTAATCAGAGAGACAAAAGGACTAATCTTAACTGGAACAAGAAAATAAGTGACATCAAACTAACCTCAACGGTATCAATAGCTTCATTTGAAGGAATAGCATGCAAAACTCTGTAACAAGAAAGAGATCACAGTGACCAATGTAATTCAAAAGATTACATAACCAATATTTCCACCAACTACAGTATAACTAATACAACAAATAGATCAGTATTTATGGAGCAGAAAATTAGCAACCAAAAAGCAACATCTTCGTAGATTGAGTGTAGCTGAGATGAGGAAAATGAGATGGATCAATGGAAAGACTAGGATAAAAAATAAGATCAAGAATGAGAGAATTCAAGAGAATTTCGCAATTGCTCCAATATGTGATAAAATAAGGGAGAGTCAATTGGGATGATATGGACACGTTCAACAAAGATCAACAATGGCACAGGTAAGGAGTTAGTTTGTGTAAGTTGAAGGCTCTCAGCCATTAGGGGAAGGACAAAACTGTCGACACATGCTCTAGTCAGGTTGGTAAACGAAAAGGAAAGGAGCAATGCATTTGCAGCATCATAGAAGAAGGAAGATACTTCAAGTGGAAGCACAGAAGGAAGAGTGACTATTATAATATATCCACTTGAGGAGAGTTGTTAGATTATATTTCACTCTCTAATCCTCCATTAATATAACATGGAACATCATTATCAAGATCCACCACTAAATCAAATACTCGGACAATCACTCTTTCCACAGCAAGTGCAGAACAAACCTTTCCTCCACTGCTGCAATAAGACCACTTGTCAAAGCCACTCCACCAATCTGAAGCACAGAACTACGTCACACTTTTATACATAAAATGTTTCAGAGCAGGACTACATTGCCAATACTCACCAGTTGTATGCTACAAAACAATTTTCTCTGAAGGTCAATACGCCCTGCCAATTCAGCACAACAGTTTTATTCGTTTACATTGAGGTTTCCCATATTAGAGCAGAAGAAATATATATAACTACCTGTTGAAAGAATGCTACTTGTGATGGCCTCTGCAAGGCCAAGGTTATCCTCCTTCTTCAGCCTCGTTGGAAAAACTGGGTAGTTCTCCCACATAGGTAATCCACCATTGACACCAAGAAATAAACCATCTGATAAATCGGATCTTCTGGGAAACTCCATATGCCACGTATCTTCCAGCATATCTTCATAGTCATGAAACCTGGCGATGAGGTAAAATCACTATTTTAAAAAAAAGATGTTGACGGGTAATTTGGGTGTTTTCAATTATTCATACCATGTGTATTACGTGTAAAGGCGTGTCTATTACGTGTAAACCCTATAAGGGTAATTTATAATTCCCTACTATTAGTAATAATAAAAGGAGAATAGAGAGAAGTGATTAATTATCACATTCTATCTAATCCCTCTTTCTTTATACCTTCGCTTCGCTTCTCTTTGCTTCTCTTCTCTTTTTTCTTTCTTTCATTCTTTCTTATCTTCTACTAAAGGTAGTGATTTTCGGCACAATGAGGCAAAGCAAAAGAAAAGAAAAATGAAAAACATATCTCACCAAGAACGAGGTGGTGGTGGGTGCTCATCTGGAACCAAAAGCAGAGGGTAGAACAGACCCATAGGAGGAACCTGTTTTCAGAAACTATTAGAAACCCACTTCATTCTAGAACATCATCTATTCTATTTCATTCTAAAAAAGGAGAAAAAAAAATTCTTAGCAACCTTTGACTATCCATGGTCCAAATAGATGATAGGAAACAACTTCTCAGTATGTTATAGATGAAAATGATTCAGCATCAAATTTGCTTAAGCAGACAACTACTTAAGGGGCAGCACAATCATTTTGAACACTCGGAGAGAAAGTACCAGATTTTACTTTATTTTATTAACATATGACAATATGAAGATAAGAATAAGTACTAAATTGAGGCAGAAAATTCCTTATTTACAAGGTGGCACCATTTGCACCGGTAGGGGTCAACAAATTGACTAACCCATTAGAAAATTAGGACCCTCACTTATTAGCAAATGTATTCTTCCTAACATGAAAGATAGATTTATAAATTAAAATAGAAGGAATCCACCGGTCAGAGCATCCTATATACCATTCTACCCCACCTTCACCTTATGATAATTCTGTTGGCAAAGACAAAAATATCATAGCAGGTCATTCCAAAATCTGAGACAAAAGGGTTTAGTTGCAGTTCCAAGTCCCAAAAAGGATATAACCACTACTGCACCCCTCAACCATGCAGAGGATAGCATATTTTGGCTTAATCGGATTCAGAGCTTCTTAAACCTTTTAAATTCACATCAATTTAGTTTAGGCTGGCTTAATAAAGGTGCACTCCAGTATACAGTCTTTCTCCATTTCAACTTTGAATCAATACTAACAGTTAGGTTTGAACCCCAGTAAATAAGAATGAGAGTAAATTTCAGTATGTTCAATTTCTATGGTTTTATGCAATGCCTTCAACAAACATCGTATACATTAACCTAATAACTAAAATTGTACAGTAGAAATAATGACATTATTGTAACACAAATTCGAACTAGATACTGGTTGATCAACAGTTCTCAAAAAGCATGTGAACCGTTGAACGTGTTGAACATAAAATGGGCATTTTGCCATACAATGCTAAGCAGAACTTACAAGAAATCTGTCCCCTCAAAAAGTGATTTTAGGACATGAATCTGGCATTGGAATGAATTTGGATTTCTCGAGATAGGATTGTCAATGCAAACTCATTTTAAATAATTAATTTGATGATAGAAAAAAAAAGGTTCTATACCTCACCGAAAAAAGGGGAAAAAAAGAGTTAAACAATAAGGTTTCACAGGAAAGACTTCGAGCATCATTGATGGAAAGAGACATAATAGCAGCTGCACAGCTAAATGTCTCACCAAGCAAAGATGCCAAAACTCTTGTGCATTCTAACCTGAGTCATGTCATAGAGGAAAGCATATTCTATAAAAGGCAACATACCAATACTCGATGATCATTGTAAGCATAAAGTTTCAGAAGCATAGCTTTCAGGCCCCAAATCAAGTATATGTATAGAAGTCCCCAAAAGTTCAAAATAAGAAAACACCTTACTGCAAACCAGAAACTAACAGAAAGAGAATTACAAACCTATAATATTTATAGAAACAGAAACCATAAACAGGAAGTAGTAGGCATTTCCTACACATAAAAACAAAGTAACTACTGATACTTGGCCACCAACAGATTATTAAACAGGATAACTGCCTCAAAAAAATCTACAGATATTTCGACTCTATCTCACCTGTGCTATAAAGATAGATCATAGAAGGACTTTAAGAACCTTTTCATAAAAGTAAAAAATATAGATAAGAAATAATGAGCCTAGCTTTGGTCTCCATTGCATCAGAACTGGCTCCCTGTTATCTAATCAGTGTGACATACACAATAAAACCTCTTCCGCCAAGCTGAATATCTTCTAAGCGACAAAGAAAATAGATGCAAGGTCTGAAAAGTGTACATTAAGTGCAGTTAGCCTTGTCCTATGGGATCCAGCTGGCATGCCATCCTCATAGGAATGGACTACTGCAACGGCATCAAGCTCTCCCTCCTGTACAAAACAAAATGAGCAATACTTCAAAAGTGCATTACTTTCTATGACTATTCTTGATAAGCATATGTCTTAGTATATAAACTACTTTAGAAGAGGCAATATCAAAAAAAATAGTTCAGCGGAAAGGGGAACAACAAACTCAATCCACAGTTCGATGCTCTGGCTACGCTGTAATAATGATATAACCCACGCATAAAAGTAAAGAAACAGATTTACTTGTTACGACCCAAAATCAAGGGGCAAATATGCAGGAAAAAGTGCAGCCCAGAAAGGCAATTTTAGTATAAAGACTTTACCAATAACCTAGTGCGCAAATAGAAACTGCAACATAAACCAGAACCACATTTCTGGAGGTACAGCAGATCATCTCAGAGTACAGAATGTGGACTACATTGATTTCTAATAATGGAGCCTTCAAGGCATGGTTTTCTGGATCTTAAGTTGTATGATTACTACATTTGCATTACATAATTCAAAAGATACATAACGTAATCCCAATTACATGTCCTGAGTCCATACTGATTTGAACATTTTAACTCCTCTCAGCATATATAATAAAATCTCAACAAAGTCTTGACTTGTGTCATTTTTATAATTCTATCAGAATTTCTAGTTATAGGTGAAATCCTGTTCTACAGTGATATCATAATGAGCATTCCCTGCATACTGCTAAAAATATTTGAATTACTTCATGCAAGACTCTCACAACAGGATCATGAAGAATAAACTTTACTTAAAGGTTTTACAAGTCCTGCATAGCTACCCTTGCTTCTCATTTAAACAGAGTAACAGACTGTCAATCTCAGACAAGTTTGGACATTTGCTACAGATACTAATAAGAGGTATAAAACAAAAATTAAATGTGCTGATTGGAATAGATAATGTTACTGTCTTAAGTGGCAACAAAAGCTTCACGTATAAAGTGTATAATGCATATAACATTTCCAGTTAAATAAATGTGTTAAAAGACCAAGAAGAAGATGGAAATAAGAAGGCAGTGTAGGTTCAAGAGAAGTTTTCATAAATGTTTACGTAAGGAGCAACCAAAGCACAAAATCAATCCAGAAAAGCATACACCACTCACAGTGATCATTATAGAATTCTAAATTGCTTTTTGTGATGTAAAAGATGCCCGTTAATTAACCACAAGAATAAACTATCATTTATAGTCTACCATCCAAATTCCATAGAAGAAATCAAATGGAGAACAGAGAAAAACTCACTCTAATCTGGCAATAGGACTCTTTCAATTTGTTAAGCATCAATAAGTCAATAGGCTTCACCAAAGGGTCGGTACAAATTGATGCCCAAGTCTGATGGTGACGCTGATTCCATAGAAGGCATCTTGATATATCCTGAAAGGGTGCACTCATCAATTGATTGAGTAAAACAACATTATTTAGCAAAATGAGGTTACTAACATACAAATAGCTAAATGTCAACTACTAGAGTCCAGAAATACCTCTGCAGAGAAAATACTAAATAGAAATGTTACAAGAGAAACTAAATTCTTAAATGTCAAAAACTTGACTTTTGAAGGGAGAAAGAAAATATATTCTAGATTGGCAATTACCCCACAAAACATAAACCTGATTAACTAATGGATCATTATCAGCATCAGTGTTAAAGTTTGCAGCTAACAGTTTACTAATGATTGTTCCTACATCTTACCCCAACATTAACGTGCAGCCATGGTATCAAAAATCGCCTCAATTACGCCGAAGTTGACCGAATTGAGTCGACTTCCGTGGTGTCCGAAGCGAAATGCACTTGTATTTTAAAAATATTGGACTTCCTGGTAAACTTTGACCGTAACTAGAAAAAAAAATTGTTGAAAAAATACAGAACTTCGGTGGAAGTTAACCGAAGTGTACAGAAAAAGTCGGTAAATTGAAGCGCTTTTAAGTTCTAACTTAAAAAGGTAATGCTAGTTCCACTCGCTTTGAACTTACTTTTTTCATAAAGAAAGATGTATCCCTAGCAATAATCTTATTATAAATATAATTAGCTTTAAAAGAGAGTGTTACTAGCATCAACCTTATTATAAATTATAATTTTATTATTAGTGTGATTAGATTTAATCTATTGTAATAATTTTGTTATTAGTATGTTATGGCCATAAGGGCTTTTTAGTAATATTAAATAATTTAAAATAGTATTTCATAAATTAGAAATTATTTAACTATCTATCTCCTCTTCTTCACATATTAATTCAGACCTTTAAAAACATTGAGCTCATCAATTGCAAATTGAAATAGGTTTAGAAACTAAATTGAATTTCAAATATTTATCAACTTTAATGTGCATTCATAAGTTTTTCAGGTTTCTAAAACAATTAACATGGATAATCATTGAAAAATAAAGAGAATGCATATCCCCTTCACTTGACAAAAAGGATAAAATATAGCTAAAGAAATTTGATAATATAGAGAAACATTAAGAAAAAGTTATAGCTCAGACAAGCAGACAACGCATGTCACTTAACATGATTCTCACATTTGAGTACTACATGCTTGTATCTGTAATATAATGAATTCTAGATGTGTATTTATGTTTAAGTATTGAATTTCTAAAGTTTTATCTTATATTTTCAATGTTTCCTTAAAGTTTCCTAAACTTCTTTAATTGTTACATGACTTCCTTAGACTTCCTTAAATTTCTTTAAAACGTGTCAACTTCCTTAGCAACTAAAGTTTAAACCAAAACCGAAGTTTAATACCTTGCGTGCAGCTTTATCCCATGTAGAGAGATCTTTGGAATTCTAAGGGAAAACAGTGAGATAAATCACTAAGCAATAAATACTTTAAGGGGCACTTTGAATGATTGAAAATCCAAAACTCATAAATAACATATATTGGAAATTACAAATCAGTAAAATAGAACCTGGATTTTTCCGTTCATACATTCCACAACCATTGTTGTTTTTGTTACAACACAGTAAGGACAACGTAACATCTTCCTCACTATTTTGTTTTCCTTTCAAGGTGCACCTTATGACAAAGCAATAAGCACAAGGTTCATTCTTTCACTAGAGTTCATGATGCACTTCTTTGTTTGCCCATTCTTATGTTGCCATGACGCCATCACTACAGTTGTTTGTTAGTTGTTGCAGCACAGTGAGGACAACAAGAGATCTTCCTCAATTTCTGTTTTCTTCTATCAAAGTATCTTGTGAACTAAGCAATAATCACAAGGATCATTCATTCACTGCGTTAATGATACACTTCTTTGTGGGGCTTCCGACATAAGCCTTCCAAACTCCTTAATGTTGGCTTATGTGGCTTCAGGAAGTTCAACGAATCTTTTGGTTCATGTGATGACAAATTGTCTCATTTTTAATCTTTCCTTCTTTTACAAGTCAGATTCTCTTCAATGATAGAAAGCAATGTACAATGACTTATGTCCAGGGATACCCGTGATTGCAAAACATATGATAACCATAGTCACAAAAAACTGCGTTTTTTTGAAAAAAAAAATCGTTTAAAACACGCATTAATACCTTGTCATAGAAAACGGCGTTTAAAACCCCTTTTTCGAATAAAACACATATTATAGTTTTAAACCCGTTTGAAACGAATAATAAGAAAAGAAAAAAACACGTTTAAAACGAATAATACGGAAAAAAAAAAAAGGATAATCTTGAAAATTTTTGGGAATGAAGATTATGCAGATAATGACGACTTTGATGCTCTTTTGAGTGATTGATGAATATAAATGAGTAGTTTTATTAATATACGTATTTTGGTCTTGTTTTTAATCTTGATAATTGATGTTTTAATGAAATTTAATGCCTTGATAGAATGAATTTGATGTTAAAATGATGTTATAAACTTATTATTGTTGATTATAGTTACTCTTTTTGTATATTATCTCACGAAATTGTTAGATATATTAATTAGTATCGTTACTAACTTTTATAATTATAAATTTTTTCTCTGTTTCTTCCCTGAAGTTTTCCCGTATTTTCCTGATTTTTTCGAATTTTTCCATACTTGACCCTTGCCGAATTATTCCCGAACCCCAACTTTGTAACTATGATGATAACTAGGAAGAAACTAACTAAGGTCCATGTCATCTAATACAACCTGTGAAAATCGGACAACAGTCTGATCAACTGATGCAACTTGCACAAAATGTGCCATGGGAAACTAAGAATGGAGAATATAGGCAAAGTGAATTCCTCCCACAGTAGGTTTGCACATTTTTTTGATAGAAGGCCGATTTGAAATCTTCCATTGAGCAGATTTAAAAGGTTAAGCTGAATCTTTCTCTGACAAGTGTAGAAGCACATCTACAACAAATGAATTAGGTGCTAAAGTGTGCGTCATGAAGTCCACAAGAAAAACAACTGATTAGGCTCTACAATCAATGGCCAAATTATAAAATCAAACATTTTCCTAGTATATAGATAATACAAATGGGAAAAACAAGTGATAAGTTCAAATCTAAAACTTGTATCTGTACCTCTCCACCGAAAGGCAAAGTCATTCCAGTAGTAGGCAGAGCCACTCCATCCTGAATATCAGCAGAGACAATACTTATAAATATTAAAAGAGTGAAAGCTTCATACTTTATATTTCAACTGATGTGAAAATTTTGAAATACTAGATAGTCTAATCACTGTTGAGATATTTATCTACTCAACAACAAGGTCTGGCCATTGGCTAGAGGTAAGAACTAAGTGATAAGGAAACTGCCCTCACCTCAATGCAGATGACTGAAGTCACCTGAGCACCCATATTCACAACACATGCTGTTGATAAGCCATTCCCAAAAGCTGCAGCAAGACCTTCCTGGGTCAACCGTATTAAGGACAAAATTTTATCAAATATTAGGAAGCAAGAATCAAAGAGAAGGTTGACTAGAGAAAAAACTAACAGATAAATTGCGAAAGGGCCAGCCGGCCAGCAGGGTAACTAAATTTTAGGGGGGAAACATAAAAATCAAATGTCTAAATGTAGGTTACATTGCTACTTCTATGAAACTGTGCTAGTGGGAGTTCTCTGAAACTGTACTAGTGGGAGATAGCATATAGAGTGGAAACGTCATCTGGAATGTAGAAATGACATCATATTCATTTCTAAATATGAAAAATAATATATGCTAAGCACATTAACCATATCAAACAAATATTTCATTTCTAAAGATGAGAAAAAATGTCTTGCTTTGGGGATGGGCGGAAATAGATATACAAGACTTGAACAAATGAGTAATTCAAAGTTTTTTTTTTTAAATCTATATTTAGAGATTTGACTTCAATGCCAACAATACCGTTAGTCAGTATCTGATGAACAGCAAACAAGAATTAGAATCTTTTTTTTTCATAGGTAAAAACTAAGAAGAAATATATATATATATATATATATATAAGGGAACAAAAAGGTAGGAGACAGCAACTAACAAGGGTTCACAAGGGAGATGGACCAAAAAGGCAAACTAACTAAACCAAGCTTTAATAGATGGAAGAGAGAACCAAAAACAATGGAAATTAGATGATCATAACACAGAAAACCACTCCTCATCAAAGTTCTTCCTAATAGAACACCAAGATCGAAGGAGTTGTTGAGCACTCGATACGACTCACTCCTCAGAGGAAGATAAACCATCAAAAACTATCATGTTCTATTTATTCCAAATAGACCACCCAATAGCACACGGTAGCATAGCCTAGACCACCGAGTAGGAGCCTCCAACGAAATCAATAACCAACTAGATCAGGAGTCCCAAAGGTACCAAAGAAAAATCCAAACGAAATGGCACTAGGCAGATGTAAAGGAACAATGTAAAAATAGATGGTAGATGGTCCACGACTCCTCCGCCCCAACACATAAAGCAACGGTTGGCCAACCTCCACCCTCTGTTCTTCAAATGATCACGTGTGAGGATCTTGTCTAACGAAGCCAACCAAAGGAAGAAGGATACCTTGGGCGGAATGCCTGGATTCTACACATACTGATAAGGAAAAGGCAAGCTAAGACTGACCCACAATTAATGAAAAAATAATTTCACTATGAACAGGACTTTGGTGTCTCCCTAGACCATAAGCGATTGTTTCTACGTTGAGGAAAACGAGTGAAATAGGATAGACGGTTAAACAATCTAAGGAAGTCAATCACCTTCCAATCGTTAAGGCTACGTCAAAACCTTGGGGTCCAAACGAATGGCATGACAACCTCCTCAAAACAGGAAGCTATTGGCATATTCCTATCCAATGATAACGAAAAAATATTCCCATAACAGGTTTCAGAAAGGCTCAATTGACATGATCGTCGGTTTTTATTTTGCATATGAGACTAGGGGAGCCAATCAGAATCCTCTCGTCCAGACATTCCTTTGCAATTAGGATGTCATCTGGAATCTGTCTCCTCTCTCACGAACGCCCCTTGAGCATGAGAGATCAAGGAGCCCACGACAAGGTTGAGGCGGAAAGCCAAAAGTTTAGCAAGTATTTTATAAACACTCCCAACTAAACTAATGGGACAAAAAATTATTTAAACTGTGGGCACCTTCCGATTTGGGAATAAGGACAATGAAGGTGCTATTTAGAACCTTATCAAACTTCCCCTAGAAGTGGAACTCTCTGACCAGCTTGACAATCAAGAGCCCCGGACCCACTCCCACATTTCTTATAAAATTCAATAGAGAAGCCATCTGGCCCCGAGGCCTTGGCTCCATCCGCACCTTTAATCACTGAAACGATTTCCTCTGCCTCAAAAGGTTTTTCTAGAGATTCTTTATGATCCTCCGACAACCTATCAAACTTTAAACCAGCTACCTGATGCCTAAATGCATGCTTCTCCTCGTATAACTCTTTATAGGAAGACACTGAAGCATCCCTAATCTCTTCTTCACTCTACTTCCACTCCCCTCCCACTTATAGAATCTTTAAAATCTTCTTTTATAGAAATGTGAAGTTTTTTTTTCTTTTATCGGTAAATGTCAAGTATATTATTATATCCAAGGATATAATAGCAATTTACAAAGGGGTAAACTGAAGTGATTTATCATGAAGGAAATACATAAAGTAGACATACAAATGAATGATAATAGGAGTATATTATTATATCCAAGGATATAATAGCAATTTACAAAGGGGTAAACTGAAGGGATTTATCATGAAGGAAATACATAAAGTAGACATACAAATGAATGATAATAGGAGTGGAAATCCTCACAAAAAAAATATCCCCCACTTTTCCTCCCAATTGACTAATGGAACAAGCACCGAATACGAGCTAAAATACGAGGATTGGAAGAGGAGGAATTATCAATGACGCGGCTATTCCTCTCTTTCCAAACGCCCCAAAAGATAGCTCCGGGTAGCATAGTCCAAATTGTTTCCTTGGCACCCACCAATGTTATCAATTTCCAACCCGTTAGAAACTCAGGAAGGATAGTGGGAAGACCCACTCCACACCTAACCGAGACGAGAAGAAAGCCCAAATCTCAAAGACAATCGGACAGTGCATGGTTAAATGATCTACTGTCTCTTCCTCGAGTAGGCATAAGTAACCTACTCTTTAAATGATCCGTGGTAAGAATCTTATTCAGATTTGTAGATCATAAGAAGAAGATACCTAAGATGGGACACCTATCGACCAAACAACCTTATGAGGAAAAGAATGCACAGATAATCGGGCAAAGTACTATAAGAATGATCTCACTAAATTCCGACAATGGTGAAGTCCTTAAATGCATGACAAAAGATTAAAGTCATATGTTTAGCTACTGGGTTGAAGATTCCCTAATATTTGATCTCATAAGACTCTGTAAACCCCTAGAGAGTTAAAAGTCAATACTTTCTCCATACTAATTTATTGATTGCTCAAACAAGACAAAAACAAAGGTATTTTTATTTCGAGTTTAAAGCTTTTCAAGGAGCACCTTGCAAGTCAAACGCAATGGAGGGGGATTCAAATAATGCAATCAAGAAGACTGAATAAATATGGTCCATTGGGAGCTGCAAATATGATAGGTTGGAAACAAGTTACTATGAGAATAGATGCTTTATTCAAAACCTTAGCAGCGATTTACTATTGATAGTCTCTCTCTCTCTCTCTCTCTCTCTCTCTCTCTCTCTCTCTCTCTCTCTCCCCTTATAATTGAAAGAAGGATCATGCAAATCCAATATTGTGAGGGGATGTACAAAAGAAGTTCACCAAGAGATGAACTTAAAAAGGACTACAAGAGAATAAAAAATAGGTACTCCAACCTACCAACAACCACAATACAATCTCTACTCACATTGCAAGAGACATGACCGAGTCTAGATTAACAAGGTCTTCCCTAATTGAACACCAAGAGAGCAAGAGGTTAGAAATATGTGTCAATATAGATTTATATGGAAGATGTAGAGTTCTCAAAAACTCGCTTATTCCTCTCCTACCAAATGCTCCAGCATATAGCCACAGGGATCATACTTCACAAACCCTACAAGGAGTCATCCTCACCCTGCAAAGAGAAACTAGAAACGGAGTCCCTAAAACTGAGCAGGAACACCCACTGCCTCCCCGCATGAGATAGGATTCCACAACCATCTAGCAAAAGGATGATGAAGCAGAAGGTGATCCACATTCTCCTCTGCTAAACACCTAAAGCATCTGTTAGCATCCTCTTATCTCCTAATTTTCAGTGTTCCATGGTTGAAATTTTCCAAAGTAGCAGAAGGAAGAAAGCAACCTTGGATGGAATCCTTAAATTACATACAGCTTTGACAGTAAAAGAGGGGCTAGAACTAACATTCATAGACTGGTAAAAAAAACTCACAGTGAAGTGGAAGCCTATCATCTCTAACAAAAGTTTTGGCCTAATCTAGTTGATAGGATTCAAGAGCCCGGAAAATCCTCAAACTCCCAATCATTTAAAACCCCTCCTCAACCTAGGAAACCAAATCAAAATATTGTGTCTAAATTCAAAAGAGGAACTCACTGCATCAACGTTTGCTAGACACATTAAGTACAAAATACCAAAATCGCTTTTCAAGGTGTTCAGCCCAAACCACGGATCTTCACAGAACCTAAACTCATCACCACTCTCCACCTTAAAGCTAGCATGTTTCCACAAATCCTCTTTCATCTCCAACATTGCCTTCCATAATCCAACCCCATGGGGGTCTCCTAACCTCTATCAGATCCAATACCGAGAATCTAACCTCAATCAATTTCCACCAATGACTCATTTTCCTCTCCTTACCATTATAACTATTTGCCATTCATCGTCTTTAATAATCTCGCCCCTAAACCCTCTTCCCTAATAAGGTGACAAACAACTTCCCACCTAACTATATGACAATTCCTAGCTTCTATTGTATAATTCCAAAGAATTTCTCCCTGATATCTCTCCAAAGTGTCTGCCACTCATAGCTTCGAGCTTTAAGTCCAATATAATACATTCATGTAGCAAAAAGCCACTCCGCGTATGTATTGTTCCAATCTCAGTTTACATAATTTCAACTAATTAAGACAAGTCAATCTGACTAAATAGAGAGGATTTTATTAAATAATTTGATGCAAGTAGTTGATTTAAAGGTAAACAGGTGCAATTAGTAAGAAGATATTCTGATACCTGGTGGACCACTGCTGAGCTAAATCGTAAATCCCGCAATATAATAGATAACATTTCCTTTATTTCTGCTCATAACAAGAAATTAAAAAAAAAGTAGTGAATTAATTTTAAAAAAAATTACAATAGTGCTCCACAACAATCATTTTCTCAATTAATATCATGTCCTTATAGCAATAATATGCGATTTTATTTTTTTTCATAGTAGATGATAATATAGATGTATCTACTGTAGGAAAAAAAATATTAAAAAATAGAGATAGCCTCGACACACAATCGTGAAAGTATTTATGTTACTTCCACTAAACTCTCAACTCCATGGGTAACAAACAAATCTATTGCCAGAATTCAGTTTTCTATACACACTTGAAGGATCTTTAGGCCAAACCCGGAAGTAAGAAGTCACACTAGCGTGGTCTAGATGATTAAAACAGCTACTTTAGGGGCTGGGTAATCTCACACAAAGAACAATAAGAAGAAGCAATGATAAACTCAAAAATCTGGATATCCACAGCTTCCAATCCTTGTTCATAGGAATTTTGTCATAAAGTCATTTTCTATTTTTCATTTAACCTGTAACAACAGGCTGAGAAAAAAGCATAATGGCTAGTCATTGTGAGGCACCAATTCTTGATGCCCCTTCTCCTTGGCCCATGACTCCATGGAGACCTATTATTCATAAAAGCACTACAAAAACAAAGTGAGGATTGTTAAAACCAAACAATCAACTCAATAAAGAACCTATTCAAGATAGACACCAAGAGCCTAGACCTAAAACTGCAGCTCTCCCATACTGAGTTACTCTCTTAGAAGTAATCTGCTTATTTTATTCCTTCAAGCTCTTTCAGGATGAAAGAACACCAAAAAAAAACTATGATCCAGAACAACTATATGAAAATAAAACGCAAGAATAGAAAATTTCAAAAAGCGAAAATAAAGAACTTTCCATTATACCATGAAAGACCATAGTAAGAAAAGATGCCACCAATAATAAAAGAGAACTATTATCATTATAAGATGTGTAAGAGAGCTTTAACAGAAAACAAAGTGAAAGGGGAGATTCCCCATGTGAAGACGTCAATAAGAAACAAAGAATTTTGAGCATTACCACGATTATCAAACGTTTCTGGCACAACAAGAATAGCCGAATACATGTTTCTTTCACACGGAGGGATATGCAATTTTTCGATCAAAATCCAGTCCCAGATAGAATACAAGTCTTCTAACACCTGTAATATAAAAGAACTTAAAATTATAAGGCACAGTAGTTTGTTATCAACTAGAAACCACAGTTCCTATGAATCTGCTAGAAACGCACAACATATAAAAATCAATTTTTAAATCTAATATTACATTTTATTAAACAATTTGAACATAAATGTTGCAGAATCTATTTGCTGAATACACCCAACTATGGCATGTAAACTCACAAATTATTTAACAATTATAATTAACAGAAGTTGCAGGGGTTTGACATACAATCTCTTTCTTATGTATAAGACAGCGAACAAGTGATGGAGGAAAAGAGTGTACCTGCTGCAGAGAATATTGTTGAGAAACGTTAAAGTGACCTCTGCGAATAGGACGGCATAAGCAATATGGCTCAGTGGGGGAAATTTTTAGTGCTTCCTCACTACAAATAAACTCTCTAAACTTATATTCACTCGAATTAAGCTCTTTACGGTCAACACCTTCAGGCTGGTCAAACGAATCATTCATGACACCATTATTTTCCGAAGTCTCTGCAGAAAACCGCTCATCAATACTCCAATTCGCAGATAATGAAAAGCAAATACAAAACTAAAGCAACAATAGAAGAAAGCATCATTCACAAACCATATTAACTTATCACACTTGGAGCCCAATCATGATGGGTCAAGAGCAAATTGGATGGCATGATCACTTCAGTGGACAGGAAAATTCGAGACCACTGCACGTCCCTATTAATTAATTATTAGACTAGATTCTAAGGTCCAGGTGATATATCTTTTATCCCTACTTTGGCTTGGCCACTGGACTTTGTGATCACATCAGAAGGCTAACTGTGAACCAAGTAGCAATTTGTAGGCTTCGGAACCTTGTCAGGCTAGGCCCCAAGCAAGGATTCAGGCTTGCATGCAACAACCCCCAAAGCTTCCAGTGTTGGTTGTTGCCTTGGAAGCGCCACCATGAGCATTCTGGTAGGGAAGACTGCCCTTGGAAATCTGTGTACAGCCTGCATCACATCTTCGATTATTTTCTCACTCCTGGGAGAGCCAACTTGATTGTGCCTTTTTCTAGCAGGGAACCGTTAAAGAAGAAATCCATCCATTATTAAAGCATCATAGAAGTCATTGACCTTAGTAGTTCCATGATAAGTAGCTTTTCTAGGTGGCTAAGTAAAATGGAGATTACATTTTCTAACAATTTGGCTGTGTCAGACTCCTGTCATGTCATGCTCATATGATTTTTGTGTATAACACTTTCTTAATATAGCCTTTTTATATTGTATACTAATATTAACTAAATAACTTTTAAAGTTGATCTGTATTATGTGGAATGATTGTACGGGTGTGGAGGCATATCACCTTTTTTTTATCGGTGATGTATCAGCTTTGCTTAGGTCAGTTTGTCGGGTTTGTACTTCATACCATGTCTGACACTGAGATACATGTTTGTCTCTAAGTTACATAGCTTGGCAGAAACCAACACTAGGATTCTCATTAGCACTCGATCAATAAACAAAATCTGTGCACCTAACTTTTACCCCCTTTCCACGAGTATGAAGTATTCTCACTCGACGGTCAGATGCTTGTTATTCTCAACAGATTCTTTGGTCGGCAGTGGACAATTGTGAATCCTAGGGAAATGGACAGGTAAACATAACCCACTGTCTCCTCAAGTCAATGGTCTAAGAGGAATGGGAGTGACTGTATTAATCAAAATTGAGGCCCGTAATTTTCCCTGCTATTCAAGGAAATGGCAAAAAAGTTGCCCGTACTCCTTCCAAATATATTATGATGCCACACCACTTAACCTCGTGTTAGAAGAGCACTTGGAGGAGTTGGAGCCAGACAGATGCAATATCCCATCATCCTCGTGATAGGACAGTCAAAACCCAACAACGGCAAAGTTTGAAGACAAGTAGACAACATCTGGATTAAAGAGTAGCATATACTGATGCCAGGGAACGAGGCTCCCAATGGCAGGGGAGTAAGGAGTCCAACGAAGGATACAAATGATTTGACGCCGATTTTATTTTCTTTTTTTAAAGGATTGAAATAACACTCGACATTTAACTAGAATCCAAAGTTAAGTATAAATAAAATATAGTCAATAAAAGAAGAGCAAAAGGGACAGGAAAGGCCCAGAAAGTGGTTCTGCAATTACCTATTGCCACAGATGAATTGAGGTTCATCTCCATCACATTAGTCCATGAGAAGGCTGAATCCTTCCTACTACTGTGTGGATTGTATCCATCAACACGTACAGTCTGCATAACAATTCCCTCAACTTATGGGAAAAAAAAATCAAAGAAGCACTATTTTGTCCAACAAATAAGCTGCATTTAAAGTGCCTGGAATTTTTTTTCATATCTATAGATCAACTTATATTTCTTTTACATATAATGAGTCTATCACTAACTGCAAACCAGAAATGACCAAGACCGCATTGTCTACCTAGATAATTGTTGCAATGCACTAGAATAGAGAATTAGTAAAACAAGAAAAAGTTAACCAACGCAATTCTTGAAAAATGCAAGACATGAAAACAAAGGACAAACTAGCAAAGACGGTAAAATTCAGGAGGTGTGGAACAGCAAGCATGCTTGCCAGAACAGATCCACGTGTCCATAAAAATAAAATTCTTTCTCCTAGGTCTAGCCTTCTAGGTAACCTAGGATCCTACGCTCTCGACTTGATGATAGAAGCATTTTTAACATCAGTAAATGTCCCTCTGATATTTACAAGATGAATTTATAATACTCATTAAAAGGTGAATTTCCAAGGATACTACAACTTGGGCAGTATTTATGTTTGCATTAAGCCTGTAAGCAACCATGATACCCAATTCTTTCTCGTTGTAGACTAATCATCTTACTACTTAGCTACTCAAAAACTATGAGAAGTTGTTCATGAACTTGCTTTTAGGGGATGGAAATAATAGTCATACAAGTGACAGCTCATTTGAGTCATATCAACAACCCCCGAGAGATTCAAGAAAAGTATCAAAAGTAGCAATGGCTTTACTTACCTTCCGCGGAAAGGAGTTGTTTGCGACTTCCTCATCCAGAAAAGGAATCTTCAGCAAAGACGCAATCTGGAAATAAGCTACATGTAATTAATTGAAACTACACAGTCCAGTTTGTTCAAAAGTAAAACCATATAATATCACAATTACAATATCATAAGCTTTCTCACGCTCCAAATGCTGAGCAGGAGTAATCTGAGAATTAAGCATCTGAAATCCAAAAACCAGCAACAAAGCATAATCATTGACATGAAACCGGTAATAAATGGAAAATAAATCAATCAATACACAAAACCTAGCTCTATTTGAGAAATTCTAACTAAAAACTTCATTTTACCTGATCTTGCACATTTTTCCTTGGCTCTTGATTCCCTCCTTTCATAAACCGAGCAATACAATGAGGAATGTTAAAAGGAGCTTGCTGTTGAGCAAGGCCTATGCGAACATGAGCAGAACCTGAACACCAAAATAACACAAACAAATACTAGGTGAATCTAAATCTCCATTAACAACAAAAAAAAAACTTCGAAAAATGTCTCTGCATTGAATTTTAATAGCGTTCTATCTTTTTCTGTTCTTCAGACAGGTTTGTTAGTTTTGAGTGTAACTGAAAATCAATTGCAATTCATCTAAATTTCAGAATCGGAAATTAACAATCTGCAGACAACTAAAAAACTATAAATTTAGGGTTAGGGTTTGAAAACCTGGATTTATGACAACTAGATTGGCCCCTCGTTCGGCGATTAGCTGAGAAGGAACCGCGGATTTCAGATAATCCTGCAACAATATATAACAGACATAAGGAAAAAATGAAGATATGAAATTCCAAAAACTGGAAAGAGAGAGGGAAGAAGGAAGGGCTTTCACCATGGCGGGAGATAGAGCGTTGCAGGAACGCACGATTTGGGTGTTTGATGACTGTAATTTGTAATGAGTTTTGGTTTTTTTGACGAGTTCCCTCACTGGGTGTATCCAAACCGGACTAGCTCGAAGTTCGGCTCGGCTCGGCTCGGCTCGGTATGACCCGATCAACCGGGCTTGAGCTCGAAAATTAGTTTGATCAAGCCGATCCGTGCTATTTATTGAGTTTGAAAATGTATTCAAGCCGAGCTCTAGTCAAGGCCTGTTTTGATTCAGTTCGACTCGAAGTTCAGCCAAATTGAAGCTCAGTTCAGCTCAGCTTGAATACTATATAACAAAATAATATGTTATATATATCATTATTATATATAAAAATAATATAATTATTATGCATAATAAAAAAATATTTTTTTATTTTAAAATAACTTTTTAATCATTCAATCCGAGCAATTCAAACTCGAGCATAGCTGAACAAATTTGAGCCAAGCTTTTCAAACTACATATCGAGTCGAGCCAAGCTCGAGCATAGATGAAAAAATTCAAACCGAGTCTAGCAAGGCCAAGCCCGGCTTGAATACACTCCTACTCATTGTCCCTCTAGCTTCTATGGAGAGGGGGTATAAAAAGTATGGAGGGAAGCTGTGAATGGATCCGATCAATATCCGGATCCAATCCCAATACAATAGATAATGTTTGCAGTAGTGTTCTTTTCGACGTGAATTTATATCACCAAATTCCTAGAACATTTGAGATCTGGAATTTTGAAATTAATGAAATATTTGCAGTAGTGTTCTTTTCGACGTGAATTTATATCACCAAATTCCTACGAGTTTGTAAGTGCATTGTTCTTTTGAGATAAAACTTTGGGATTGAGAATTTAACATTAAAAACTCATTAATGTTATTTCTTAATTTAATTTGTAATACCATATAATATAATTTAGTTATTCTTATTTTTTTAATGTACAATGTGAATATAATTTGTTCACTTTTGTTATGACTCAAGTATCCATATTATTATTCCACATTCTAACTTGAGTTTAAATATAAGACGAGTGTTGGGCCCATCGGAGCTTCCCCCATGGCTCTATCCCACAAATTTTCTCCATTACCTTTTATTGTTTTTGATTGTTTTCTCTTTGCCAATATCTTCATTATTGAAACAACATAAATCCCTAAAAATAATATAAAGCAAAGTAATGAGAAAAATGTTGAAATCACAACAACATTTTGCAATAATATTTGGGAAAACAACATAATTATCCAGATATTTGAAAACTCATTTCATCTAGGATTGTTTTGTTATTGTTGTTGTTGTAGATGGTTACAATAGTATAGTTAACGCGAAGAGAGAAAGAGAGAGAGAGATGATGTAAATATTCATAAAAAATGTTACTCCGTGTTTGAGCTCTACTGATACTATATATGGTGAATTTCATGTTTGAGCGATGCACGTGAGTGTCCAATCCTAATGAGTACTAAAATTTATTTATAAGAAAAAGCAACAACATATATTCAATCAAATCAAAACTCAACAAATATATGGGCACTTATTCATGAAAAAAACATCGGTAACATGTATTAAATCACATCAAAACCCAACTATTACATATAATCAAACCAAAAAAATGCATCAAGTCCATTATCAAATACACTAAACATAAACCTAGAAAAGAAACAAAAGTTCATAAGCGTTAATCTTTGAAATGATAATGAACAAATACTTACCATAGAGTTATGGGTGGTCCAACAACTTGTTCTCATCATTCGAAAATGATTAAATGAACATTTGAAAAGTTCTAAATAAAATAGTGGCACCAATAGATAAAAATAGGAGAATGAAACTATAATGATAATGAATACATTTTTATGTATTAGAGATAAAAGAATATCATCTCCGATTAAACTCAAATGTCAATACACCTAAAGCTTGTCTATAGCCATATATATAGAGATTCGTCTAGAAGATGTGATTGATGTAATGATTAACACAATAAAAAAGAAAATATTAATAATATTTTATATTGAAATAAATATATTAAACATAATATTGATAGTTAAAAAATGACTTACCGTCTATAAGCTAAGGGAATGGTACTTCAAAGGGAATTATTTTGAACAAAAAATGTAGAAAGCATGTTTGACCATGTGGATAGGGTTGTCAACTATCCAAAAATTATCCGAATTTGTATCTGAATCCATTTTAGCGGATAATTATCTGAATAGGTATCCGGTGGACTGGATTCGAATATCATTTTGTCTATCCGTTTATAAACGAAACGGATAGTACCCTATCCGATCCACTAACTATCTGAACCAGTTATGAGCTTATGGTATACTTTTCAAATATCACTAATGTCATTTACTACTCTTTAATTTATTATTGATATTGTTGTAATTTTCATAAATGTGGAAGGGTAGGAAAGCAATTTAAAGACTTATATAAAAACCATAAGAACTAAACTCTAACTGCTTGAGTCGCCTCCCCTCTCTTCTCCACTCTCTCTCCTCCCTCCTTCCTTCTTTCTCATACAATTTGAAGAACTTGAGAGCTTCTTGAGCCTCCTCTCATTTCTTCTCTACTCTCTCTCCTCTCCTTCCCCTGTAGAGACCCGGAATTATTTTCTTATTATTCGTGTAATTGTTTTAAATTTCTAGATAAATGTGTCAAATTAAAATGCATAATTCTTATGAAAAATTAATGTTTAATATCTCGAATAAGAAAAACCATTTATTTAGTTAATTCTAACTCGTTCCAAAGAATAAATTGTATGAAAGAAAGCTAGTCAAAAAGTAGTAAAAGTTTTTTTTTTGTAAATCTGATCGGCATACTAGCCGATCAATCACCCTCCGGCGGTGATCGATCGCCCGAAATGCCGATTTTTCTTGGGTTTTGCGATTTTTGATTTTTTTGGACTCTTTGGGGTTCTTAACTCTATATATAACCCTTATATTCGTGGGTTGAGGGTTTCCAAATCATTCTAAACCTAAGAGAGAGAGAGAGAGAATGTTATTTTGAGAGATCTAAGAGGGAAGATCAAATGTTTTGCAAGGAGAATGATGTGAAGACTTAGATCGATCACATTCGCAAGCGCTAGATCATAGGGAAGCGATCGTTAGAGAAAAATATGAATTTTTTTCTCTCAATAGGATGATTATTAATATAAATAAGAAGAAATAGTTGAATTTAAAGTAAGAAAACAAGATCAAGCATGTTATGTTATATAAATCTCTTATGAAAAATTGTTTATAATTTTTAGAGATGTTTTCCTTATAATTCTTATTATGTATATCAATAAGGAGAAAATATAATAATTTTGTGGTGTATGTATGATGGAAAATGGAGGAATTGATGATTGTTGGATTTGATGGAATGATTATGATTTATAAATAGTGATGTGTTATGAAATTAGGGCTGTTGTTAGATTAATTTTATGTAAATTATATGCTTCAAATTAATGCGTGATTAGTTAAATTGTTTAATTATTTATTGTTGAAAACCTTATAGAGCATGTTTTAGATTTATCAATTATGAGAATTTTGATATGTTTTAAATTGATATATGATGTACAAATTGCATGAATGATATATGCTTGTTAAAATAAACCGTAAATAATGGTTGTATGGCTTTGAGATATTATCATGGCGGCTTTAGTCGTTATGATGAATTTCCGAGAGCCCTTGATTACCGATATTTTAAGGTGTGATTTAATTAAGAGTTAGCATTACTCACTCATGAATCGAATATACACAAGCATTATAAGAAGCAAGAATATAAAAAATTCATATAAGTATACAAGTACACAAGCATGAATGTATTTTGAGTTTTGCACGGCCCAATTACCAACAAGCTTAAGATCAAGGTAAGACAAGCTGTATGTACCGGATAATGTGCAGACAAGTCGTATACACTGGATAATGTGTAGATAAGCCATATGCACTGGATAATGTGTAAATCATGTGGTACCTCGGCAAGTAGAGTATATGTTAATCTCTACCCAATATATGGGATAGAGTTATTTTAAGGTATGACACAATGCATGTTGTTGGACACACTCACGAATAAGAAAGACAAGTAAGATATGCAAGAAAGATAAGTACAAGTGAGCATATATAAGGATTGAATAGAAAAAATGCTTCCACACTTTAATTTGTTTATATGTATACATGTATTGTGAAATCATGATTTATGTTTTATATTAATGTTGTTATATTATTAGTTAGAAGTTCATATACACGGAGTGTTTTCAATACTCAGCCGAACTGTCAATTTCGACAGGTTCAAGTTTTGATATTTGTGCACATGGACCTAGGGAAGAGCAAGAGTACAAAGATGAAGAAAAAGATCCAGCAGATGATTATCCAAAGAGTGAATGGAATCTAGATTGTTGGTCATTTTTAGAAAATTGAATTATCAGTATTTAAATTTGAGTTCAAGACATTGTAATAGAGTTAATTTTGGATTTTATGATTGGGTTAAACTGATAGTTGAGAATCATGATGGATGATTTATTATGTGTTAGTTTTAAATGAAGATATTTAGATTTGATTGTGGTTAATTGAAGAAAAATTTTCGGGTTCATATTTTAGATTGTCTTAAATGCTTTATGATAGGATGTTATGTTGGTTAAGTCATGTACCAAGGTCTCACTTTAACCTAGGTGGGATTTTGGGGCGCGACACCCCCTTCCTTTTTTCTCCTACGAACTTGAAGAACTTGAGAGCTAGAGGTGAAAGTGAAGCGGATGGCTTAAACGATCCTCTGTCACCGAGCATCAATGACACAGTAAAGTCTGGAATCTCTGGAGATCGTGCATTTCTAGGGTTTTGGTTTTTATTTGTTTGAGAAAAACCTAGACTTTATTTGTTCGAGCTTCTTGTTAGATTTTTTTTAATAGATGAGTTGTTGGTGGTTTCCAATTTCTTAAATGAGATTTGCTTCATATCAAATATGGTGGATGAGGGTTTCATTCGTTTGTTTTCTCTACGTAGTATAGAGGGTTCCTCCCACATCTTACTTTTCACCGCTTCAAAGAATTTATTAAGATTGTTGATGTTATTTTAGAATTCAAAAGATGAGTGGAAATTGAATCAGAGTTGTGGTTTCTGCTTGCAAAATTAAATCTAAGTCAAATATTATCCACTGTCTGCATATCCTAATCGATCGGATAGTATTCAAATTAGGATAGTTTTCAAATTAGGTTATTCTAATCGGAGCAGATTCAAATATTTATCTGAATTTGTTTAAATAATTGAATTCAAATTCGGTTACTCTACTTTAATACATGCCGGATATCGGAGCGGATTCGGAAAGTAGGTTGCATTAATCAAATCGGATAGGAATATAGTACTATCCGCTCCGAATCCACTCCGTTGACAGCCCTATATATGGATAAATTTGTGTTATTATTTTTTTTTGGGCCAATCATGTGAAGTCACTAATATTTTATTATTTTTTAATTTGTTGCCAACATATGTTAGGCGTCCACGCTTGAATGATTGTTCAATAAATTCATTATCTTCTCTGCTTATATTTCTAACAAAATCAAATCCGATTAAATCCTATGATATAACACCAAGTCATTAAATAGGACTAAAAAAAATCAACCAAAAGCAAAAACCCAAAATGTAACTGTTAGTCAAATCGAAATAGAGATGAATTGTGTTTAAAGAAACGAAATTGAACCAATAAAAATAGAGAAAATATTGACTGGACATTTCACCGACGTACCGTGCATCAAAACAGAACATTTTGCTACGTTCATGACTTTATAACAATTTCGACTAAAAACAGCGTGCACACTCATGTGGTCACCTACAAATCGTGCGCACACTCATGTAAAATAGTTATGTGTTTGCAATCTTTTGCTAACCTTATGTTAATCAATGCGATCAATTGTACCATTTATTGAAACCAATTAAATTGATAAAAGGACTAACAATTCATAATCACACGATAACATATCTTTTTGTTTCTTCTACCATTCTATCACTATTTGTGTAAGTATGGTCCTCTTCTTTCATGACATAAATGAGAAAACTTTATAAGGTATTGCATAACTTTTGGCTTATATTGAGTTTGCTTAGTTATTACCTTAGGCTTGGTTTTGTATCAATTTAATGAAGCATAGTTTTTTTAAGAAATCTTACCTACTCATCCGAACAACACTTTGCTTGAGGTGCGTGTGTTTTTTATCTGCATTCTACTTCTCTGAGATTCCTGAGATGTGTGGTGGATAATAACAATTTTGGCGTGATTGCACCCAAGCCATTGAAAACCTACATCTGGAAATTTTGGAGTTCTTCAACTTGGATAATTATGATTTATCTGAAAGTGAATCAAAAGTCTTGCAAGAGGCTTAGATGATGTCTGATATACATATTTCAAATCTAATGGAGGAGATTTGCCCACCTCTTCAAAAGAAACCAAATTCCTCTACGGTGATAACCAGATTTGGCAAATCCGGTTATCACTCCTGAGGTTGTCACGTGTCCCATTTGACACCCCTTAACTGTGGTTAAGATTCACCCATCCCTATGGCTCACCCACCCATCCTTGGTTTTTAGAAAAAAAATTTAAAATTTTTTAATATTAAAAAACCCTAAAAATAGTTTTTTAATTTTGAAAACATAATTAATATTTTTTTTCTAAAATCTAATGATGCGTGGGTGAACCCTAGGGGTGGGTGAATCTTAACCACAGTTAAGGGGTGTCAAAGGAGACACGTTGCAACCTCAAGGGGTGATAATCAGATTTGCCGTAGAGGATTTGGCTTCTCTTCATAAATATGTCCAAGCCAAATCGTCCATCCAAAGTAGTCGTCAAGGTTCCTTTTTAGGTCACCAATCGAAAAACCTATTTTGGATATATATAATTCTTTGATAACTATTATTGTTAACCATACTATTTTAGAATAAGAGAGGAAACATCAATTCAATGTTTTTACCATGTATTTATTATTTTTTGTATTGTTTCGTTTATGCTTTTTATTTATTTTATTTATTAAAGTTTTTTCTATGTCCCTAATTTTTTTAAGGTCATTTTCTATCATAAACCAGGAATGATCGGGATCAAAAAAAGAGAAGGTTGGTAGGGTCCTTTTCTATCATAAATCAGGAGTAGATATACTTTTGAATGCTCTTTCATGAAAGTAACTATTGTCTATATATGAAGATAGATATTTGAACATGTTGTACATATATGTTTGAGTGCATTAAGATAACAGATGAAGTGATTTTTTTATCAAAGCAGATGTTTGTAAATAAATTATATTAGATTTTAATGATGAAGTGCATGATTGGGAGACCTCTTTGAATCATTTCTACATTAGTTAAAATGAGCAATGCTATAACCACTTTCTAGCCACCCACTCTCTTTTTTTTTATATAAGAAATGAAAACAAAATAGTATGACACTTTTTTTGTGGGTCTCACCACTTTTGTTTTATCGTTTTGTTTAAAATTAGTAAAGATAACTGAAGAGTGGACAACCGAAAAGTAGACGTAGCATTGCTCCTAGTTAAATAGATATGTAATAAATTCTAAATAATTTTTATTGTACAAAATATTAATTGTGCGATTGTTACCTATCCTTATTTTTATCTTTCAATATTTTATGTGCATCGCACGAGTTGCTTGCTAGTAGATTTGTAAGACATTGTTGAGATCTTAAATTTCAATGGGTCAATCTATCTTAAAAGTTTATAATGATTTACAATTACCAGTTGCGTCATCTAAATAGAGAGACATGTATTACAATAAGACTAATTGTTGTAAAGGTAATTAAGATCACTCATAATACATATTATTTTAGTTGAAGAAATATACAATATCAATTTTAGAGACTTTTTCGAGCCATCCGTTTGATAAACGATGCTGGTTCGACTGCATTGCACTTTTATGATGCAATAGAGAAGACAAGGGAAACATTAAAAAATATTATAAGAGAAAACATCAAAGGTACAAAAATATATAAATTCTATTTAATTAAAATATAAATAAATAACACAATACATAGGATACATACAACTACAATATTTCCTAATCAGATCAACTTGTACAATGTAAAATATGCATATGATAAAGTTGTTAATGTAAAAAATGACATCAACTATATCACATATAACTTGATGCATACATTGCCACTACCTCAATTGGTAGGGTATGGCCTCTCTTATGAGAGAGGTCATCGAATCTAGTTCATAAGGTTTCAATGAAAATCTCTATGATGTGTAATGACAATCATTTGTAGAGTGAGGATAACCTTGTAAATCTTTTTCAATTATCTGTCAGCATCGTTTAATCTCAATGGAACCTCTTTAAAATATATATATTCTCATTTGATGATGACTTGCAACTAGTCCACTCCTCCACTACTAGCCACCACTAATTATTGCTATTAAACATAAATAAATGATATCACTACTACTAACAAAAAATATTTGATTAATGTAAGTGACAATGATAAATTTATTGTTGATTTGATTATTTATTGTGAAAAATATTAAGTTTTTTACCAATGTTGCGCTGGGCATGATAAAAACTATCGTACACATAAGTATTGTAATTTTAATAACTTCTGATTATTTCATTATTTTTATACTATGTTGTAAATATGTAGTCTAAATTTTTATTTTCCTTATTATGTGTAGGATTATGATGAGATTTCTAAATGTTAGTGAAGTTATAATACTACAAACTAATGTTTGTATTTTGAGTCAAGTGTGTAGTTCCATATATTTCATATATGAGAAATTTTAGTATTTTGTAACTGTGCACACCAATAAGAGAAACAAACTATTACCAGATTTTATTGGAGGATTTGAAATACAAAATCATGAATACAAAATTGATGAAAAAATCTATAAATGACGATATACATATACATGCGTAATCAATATTGATAATCTTAACGAACTTCATGAATATATTAATAATAAAAGAGAAGAATATGAGACTGAAAAAAATATTGAAAATGATATTAGTAGGACTCAACACTATGTTTGGCCTTTGATCACATTCTTCAAAAATTCCAACGTCATTTAATTTCAATAATTATAAATTATTACTTACTATGAAACTCAAGCAGGTTGGTGGCACGTAGCGGATGTAGAGGTAGTTGTAGTATTGTGAGTCTGTGAAATATGTCCATTGTAGTGATATATGCTCACCCTTAAAAAGTTCAAAACACCAATTATTTATGACAGTTAATGCTCACCTTTAAGAAGTTAATGTCATGACTACCACTTTCTTTATATTCTCTGACCATTGGTTTTTATAATTAATAATTTTGTAACAGTCAAAGTTAAGTTAGGTGTGATCATGAGGATTATTATTGCCACATGACAACTATTTAGGTTTTGAGATAATTATTGTCATCCTCTGTTAAATACAGTTGGAAATATGAGAGGTGTTTTGAATCGTTATGAGTTTTACCTTTAAACAGATATACATGGAATGTTTAAAACCTCTAGTTGAGGCTTAACGATTCCACTCACCAACCATTACAATGCTTCATCCATGTTAAATAAGGTTTGCACTTCAAAAAGAGAAACTTCAGGGAATCATAAGGAAAGAACGGTTTTTTTTTCAGGTCTTCTTTCATGTCGCAAATAACATTCAAGCCCCTTTATCGAAGATAAATAATATATCGCCGCCCGAAAAGGTTCAGCAGAAGCTCCAAGATTCATCTCACCTTTGTATTTTGCAATATCATATTTTCATTTATTTCCTATGATGTAATATGTTTTCTCTTATTTAGTAGAATAATTAATCCATCGTCACGGACGTTACCGAAGATGACTATGACAATGAAGAGGACGACGACGATGATGAGAGGAAGATATAACTGAAGGTACTCTTCATTTCTACCCAACTTGATATGCGTCGACTGAAATCTATTTTTAATGAATTTGAGATGTCCTTTGAATGAAGGTAATATTTACCTCATTTGGGTTGGGTTACGTGTTTGGAAAAGACAATTATGTTCATTTTTTCACCAATTCTGGTTGCCTACTTTTTGGTGTTTGAGTGCATGGTGTTTGGGCTGTGTTTTTATTAGTATTTACTGTAGCAAGAACATGTTCTCGCAACTGACAAGGATGACCTGCTTCGTTACTCTTCAAGAGACTTTGGTAACTTAATTGCAATAGTTAGAATGTATGAAATTGTATGCTTATATAAGAATTCATGCAACTTGATTGAAGTATTCATTTTTTTTTAATTCAAAAGTTGTAATAGTGTTGAACCTTCAGAAGTATTAAAATACATAAGTGAAATGGTTATGCCTTATGAGATTTGGTTAGAGCTTTGAGCTTCCTTCCTCAAACAAGTTTCCATACCCCAACTGATTGAACCATGTTGAATGATAAATCAACATGCTTTTGGGTATCAACCTATCCAGTTTACTCAGTTCTCATTTTGGGACACTTTGGCTTTTCATTGTACAAACTGCAAATCAAAAAAGAAGACAACTTGATACCGTTTCAACTTACTCCATTCTCATTTTCTACATTTCATTTTCTCATCTTGTAAACCTAATAGAGCATAGGTTTCCACTATGACAAACATTTAAACAAGGGAGAAGTTTCCAATAAAAACTCTAAATACAAAATACGGGGAGCAAGCAAATTCATTGCATTGAGCATGTCTTTTCCACTTTCAATAGGGTTTAGGGACATAAAAGGTGCATGACAACCAGTTGCTCAATCATATATTCTAAGAATTAAGTTAGTATCTTGGGCTACTCCCACTTTCAACTTTGTGACAAATATTTCATTTAGCTAATTTCTTAGAACTGTTAAGACGAAATATAGATTTATTTCAATAAAATAGTTTTGCAATATACTGAATAAAATAATTTCAAATGCAATAAAAAATAGAAAAGTTGTTATGTAAATGACCAGCAAGAGTTTATGAAAATACATGCAAAATGTCAAAATCAAATAAATGAAAATATCAGTTATCATACGCTCCCATAAAGCACCACATCGCCTACTTGGAATTATAAGTCTTAAAAATTATATAATTTTCATTTATTATTTTCCTCTCCACTTAATTCCATCACAATGTAATTAAGTACATCAAAGCTTTTAAAATTTTCTTTTTCACTATTAGTATATTATTATATTTTTATGCGTATTGTAACTACTTATTATATTTTTAATTCAATTGTGGTCAGCTAAAATATATGGATATATATATCAATGAGTTGTGGGAAACAAAAATATATGTACATAAATCAACACGAAATTCACATAATTAAAAAAGTCATTAAAGATATATTTATATTTTTAAAATTTATTATTATTAAAAGCTATTTTAATCGAGGTATTCTATATTATTACTTATATTTATTTTTTGTTTCTAATTTTTTTCGTGCATCGCACGGGTTACTTACTAGTTAAAACTTTAAAATAATTTGGATTGCATAACTATTTACATTTTGTTGTGATAGATGTCAATTATTGACATACTTTATTGTTTTGATTTTTGTTGTAGTTGAGATAAACAAAGACAAAGTGGTTAGGGTACGTATTATTTGTTTTGTTGTATTGATTGTGTCAAAATAATTGTTTAGTAATTTTCTTATATTAGATATCGTTGTTCATATATTAACGTCCATTTTTATTATAATTGGAAACTTAAGTAGTATATTTCTAAATTTTATTTATTAACGATCATTGTTTCTTTATTAGCGTTCACTTTTACTTGTATCAGTGATCGTTGTTCCTTTATTAACGTTCATTTTTCTTGTATCGACGATCGTTATTACTCGACTAACGCACATTTAATATTCCTCTATTAGCGATCGTTGTTCATTTATTAATATTCATTTTACTTGTATCAATGATTATTGTTCCTCTATTATCGTTCATTTTTCTTGTATCAACAATCGTTATTATTCTATTAATGTAAATCTAATTTTTATTTTTAGATATCATTGTTCCTCTATTAGCGTTCATTTTTCTTATAGTATAAAACTTAGATACCATACTTCTAATTTTCTTTTATTAACGATCGTTGTTTCTCTATTAGCGTTTAGTTTACTTGTATCATCGATCATTGTTCCTTTATTAGCATTCATTTTTTTTACATCAGCGATCGTTGTTACTTTAATAACATACATCTAATTTTCATCTATTATAGATCGTTGTTTCTCTATTAGCGTTCATTTTTATTATAGTATGAAACTTAGGTAGCATATTTCTAATTTTCTCTATTAATGATCATTGTTCCTTTATTAACGTTCATTTTACTTGTATTAATGATCGTTATTCTTCTATTATAATTTATTTTCATTATATCAGCGATAATTATTATTTGTTAGCGCACATTTAATTTCCTTCTATTAGCGATCGTTATTTTTCTATTAGTATTTATTTTACTTGTATCGATAATCATTGTTACTCTATAAGCGTTCATTTTTCTTCTATCAGAGATCGTTGTAACTCTATTAGCATAGATTTAATTTTCTTCTTTTAGATATCGTTGTCCTTCTATTAGTGTTCATTTTTCTTTTAGTATTGAACTTATATATTATACTACTAATTTTTCTCTATTAGTGATTATTATTATTCTATTAGCGTTCATTTTAATTATATCAGCGATCGTCATTCATCGATTAGCATTCAATTTATTTGTATCAGCGATTGTTGTTACTCTACTAGCACACATAATTTTCTTAATTATCGATCGTTGTTCCTCTGTCAACATTCATTTTACTCGTATCAGCAATCATTGTTCTTTTATTAGTGTTCATTTTCCTAGTAACAACTAGGGCTGTATTTGGGCCGGGCTTCGCCAAGCCCGATTCGGCTTGAATAAGTTTGATCCAGGCCCGAAGCCCAGCACAGCTTGAAAAAAAAAACTTGGCTTGAAGCCCGACTTGGCCCGAATTAATTCAAGCTCAAGCCGGGCTTGGCTTGGCTCGAGCTCGGCTTGAAACCTTTTTTTTTAATAATAAAATTTTATATTATTTATATATATAATAATGATTTATATAAATATATATATATTTAATAATATTCGAGCCAAGCCGAACCTCAATCGAGCCGGGATTCGAGCCGCACAAGGGTTGGCTTGAGCTCGGCTTGAATTAGATTTAAGGTTTTTTTTTTTAGGTTTGGATTGACTTGAATTAGCTTTCGGGCCGGGTCGAGCCAAGTCGCACTAACGGGCTGATCGGGCTTTGTGTAGCCCTAGTAACAACGATCGTTGTTACTCAACAAGCGTACATCTAATTTTTTTCTATTAGAGATCGTTGTTCAGCTATTTGCGTTCATTTTTTTTGTAGTATGGAACTTTGATAGCATACTTCAAATTTTTTTCTATTAGCGATCGTTGTTCATCTATTAGCGTTAATTTTACTTATATCAACGATTATTATTCTTCTATTAACGCTCATTTTCCTTGTATCAACGATCGTTGTTACTCTATTAGCGTAAATCTAATTTTGCTCTTATAGATATTCCTCTATTAACGTTTTTTTTTTCTTGTATTATGAAACGTAGGTAACATACTTCTAATTTTATTCTATTAGCGATCGTTGTTCCTCTACTAGCATTCATTTTTCTTGTAACAATGATCGTTGTTCCTATATTAGTGTTCATTTTTCTTATATCAGCTATCGTTGTTACGCTATTAATGTACATCTAATTTTCATTTATTAGAGATCATTGTTTATTTATTAACGTTATTTTACTTGTATCAGAGATCACTGTTCCTCTATGAGCGTTCATTTTCCTTGTATTAACGATCATTGTTATAATATTAGCGTATATATAATTTTCCTTTATTAGAGATCATTGTTCTTCTATTAGCGTTCATTTTTCTTTTTGTACGAAACTTAGGTAGCATACTTCTAATTTTTCTCTATTAGCAATCGTTATTCCTCTATTAACATTCATTTTACTTGTATTGGTGATCGTTGTTCCTCTATTAGCGTTTTTTTTTCTTGTATAAACGATCGTTGTTACTTTACTAAAGCACGTCTAATTTTTCTCTATTAGTAATCGTTGTTCCTCTATTAACATTCATTTTACTTGTATCAACGATCATTGAACCTCTATTAACGTTCATTTTTATTGTATAAGCGACCATTATTATTTTATTAACGTAAATCTAATTTTCCTCTTTTAGATGTCGTTGTTCCTCTATTAACATTTATTTTTCTTCTAATATTGAACTTATGTAGTATACTTATAATTTTTATTTATTAGCGATCGTTGTTCATTTATTAGCGTTTATTTTACTTATATCAGTGATCGTTGTTCCTTTATTAGCATTCATTTTCTCTGTATCAGCGCTTGTTACTCATCTAATTGCTCTTCTGTTTTATGTTTTCTGTTTTTAAAAACAAAATTTTGGAAATTTTTACCCAAAACATGTTTTTGTTTTTGAAAATTAGTAAGAAATTTTTTGAAAATCAAGGTAAAAGTAAATTTCTGTTACCTCTATTTTTGGAAACAAAAAACAAAAACATAATCACCACTCCACCACTACAGCCACCACCACCACTCTACTACCACAACCACCACCACCACCACCACCACACCACTCTATTAGCGTCTATTTTTCGTTTTAATTACAAGCATAACCAAATATAGCACGATTTCTTATACTCTATACTATTTTTTCTCTCTTATGCTCTCCCACTTTGTCTACTTTTTCAACTGACACAACTCTTTTCATTTTTAACCTCCTCATTCTATTGTAAGTTTGTAACTGTTTCAAAGCCTTGCAATCCTCTCTCATTCTACCATAATTATTTCAAAGTATTGCATGTGCCCCCCTTTCTTATGCATTAAAACTCTTCTATATAATTTCTTTTTACACTTCTCATAAAAAATATTAATTACGTGTTTGAATTAAGTAGTATGTTTTTTTAAGTAGAATTTAACGTGTTAGTATTGCACTTTATTCTTACACATAATTAAAACATTATGCATACTTAAAGCAAATGAATCACTGAATCAAACATCACATATGTTCTTCATATAAATTTTATACTCTATTTAAACCAAATAACATCTACAAAAGAAAGTCGAATTGTGAAATCATTCTGTATATTTGAAGCAAAAGAATCATTGAATCAACCAGGATACGTTGTCGCCTTTGATATTCTACCAATTTTCATCACTTTAACAAATATTACTAGGTTAATCGCTCACTCGATCTTTGTGAGTTTTGCTCTCTAGCAGCCGTAAATAACCATTACAACAAATTGGAAATTAGAAAGAGGCGTTTCAAGTTATTCCATTAAAATTTTTCTTATGATTTTTTAAAATTGTTTTCGGCATTTATCCCATCAATGGTTACCGGATTTAAAGTTTATATTCTAAAAAAACTTTTTTTTGTTTTTCGGCATTTACACCACCAACAGTTACTAGATTTAAAATCAAACGACATATATAACATGACTAACGTTCATTTTAGTATCCTATGGATCGGTCAAACAATGACTTACAGTTACGTAAACTTAAAAAAAAAAAAAAAAACATTATGATTAATGGCGAAGACGCTAAAAAATGTTAGATGATTCCGTGGGATAAACTCTCATGAGAACAATCCATACACCTCATTAATCACCTCCTCCTCTATAGATAAGGAAAATAAAATGAGAGTCTAGGGGAAACACTAAGAAAATAATACTGCATAAAAAAACGAATATAAATTTTACAAAAGTGAATATGTAGGAATGGTCTTTTACGAAAAAAGCACACCTATTTTAATAATTTTAAAAACAGATCATTGATAAAATAAATTACCAACAACTTTTTTAAAATATTTGTATTCATTTGTCATTTTCAGGACAATATATTCACATGCATCGTACATGCGTTCCACTAGTAAGATATATATATTCAATTTTTAGTCTTGAACTTTTGAAGTAAAATCATATAAAATCCAAATATATTCGTATCTTTATGTTTCATTTTTTAGACTAAATTTTTAAGTTTAAACTTCTGAAACAAAACTATTTACAGTTTAAATACAAGAGGAGCTTTGCTTCTCACGGCGTTGAGCGGAACTCCCTTTTTTACTTTGTGGCGGTAGCAATGTTGTAATTATGTGTGTTGCCAAATTACCCCAACATCTCTCATTAATTACAAACATGCCAATGCCATAGTGTAAATAGGGGAGCTCCACTTCAACGCCGTGAAGCAAAGCTTCAGCTCAAAATTAATCTAAATTATTTTGCCCCGTTTGGTTGTACTTCTTTTTCTGTTTTGAAAATTTTTACACAAAACGTGTTTGGTAAACATGTTTCTACTATCTATTTTTTAAAATTAATAACAAATTTTTTGAAAATCAAGGTAACAAAAATTTTCTACTATCTCTGCTTTTTGAAAATGAAAATGGAAAACATGGACCCACTCCACACTACTACCCATCGCCACCACCTACCTACAACCACGACCACCCACCACCATCACTGCCACCACCAAACACCACCCACCACCATCACTGCCACCACCAAACACCACCCACCACCACCACCACCACCACCACAATACCACTAACCACCACCCACCACCACACCACCACCACTACCACTACACTACTACCCGCCACCACCACCTACTACGCACCTCCACACACCACCACCCACCACCACCACCATGAATTGAAATTATTTAATCATATTTTACCAAGCGTGTTTTTCTGATTTCCTCTTTTTAAAACAAGTAACAGTTAGTAATGCCAAACGTGTTTCCTACTAAAAAAAAATTAAAAACAGAAAGTCATTTTCAATTATTAAAAACAGAAAATCGAAAATGTGTCCAAACGGTCCCCTAATGCCCGAACATTTGCATTTTTTTTTCTCTGAATTTACTAACTATGAGCCCAATCTAAGCTCGGCCCATTACAAACGGGTTGCAAAACCCAAACCAAGCCCGTGAAAGGTTCAAAAACCAAAACGAATCTGTGAAAGCCGGACTTTAGATTGGTAACAGATTCAAAGCGTCGGTCAGAAATGGCCACCCGAGTCAGTGATCGCAAACCATGATTAGCCACAACTTTGTATTACACCAGATAATCAATCTCAGTCTTTTGATTGCTCCACAATACCATCGGCCTAATCATCCAAATCAGAAAACTGTACCAATGGCTTGGATCCAATATCGTGTTAATGAGCGACAACACAGAATCTAAACCACGATTTACAATTGCATGTGATGGCTTTATTGAAAATTATTAAATATTCAAGGGCACTTTGAAGACGATGACTTTTAAGAGTCCAAAGCTTTTAAGTAAGGCGGTATTTCAGGGATTTTCAGACTGCGAAACTGGTATTGGTTTTTCCTCTCCCTCTCGCCCTTGATTTCTCCTTCCATCTCTGTATTTGGTCTTGATTTAGAAGGAGGATTCAGGCGAGTGTGGTTTCTTCTCTGTTTGTCCGTACAACAATGGCGTTCGCATCGTTTCTAGGGAGAGTTCTATTCGCTTCCGTGTTCATACTCTCTGCTTGGCAGGAGTAAGTTCCTCTCCGTTTTCTTCGCCAGATCTGCTCATACTTATGCTAATTTCTTCTGTTTTTTGCTATTTTATCTTAAAAGTTCTAATTTTTAATTCGTTTTGTGGATATTGTGATATGAATGAGTTACCTTGAAAGAAAAATTAGGGTTTTTAGTTTCTGTATTGTAGATTCGCTTCTTCTGGTGCTCGGATATGGTGTATTTGAGGCTCAGATCTGTTTCTTTTTTCCTCTCATGATCAATGAGTGTCTTATTCATCTGATGGATTTTGTGTAACTCTAGATCATATGGATCTGGATGACTGGATTGTTCGTTGGTGATATCGATGCTTTATGTATTTTTATGCGGAATCTGTTAGCGTCTGTATTTGCTTATTGTAGTTTTTGTTATTATCATTTCTTTAAAGTTATTGCAACACGTCTTCAGATACTTGGGTAATTCGATCATTAGCCATGAGTTTAGCCTTTTGTTGTGTTGTAGAGGAGGTGGCATCAGAGGGGGTTGGTTATTATAATACATGTTTCCAAGAATTGCTTTGATGCGGTCCTCGTCTGAATAGGGTTGCTTTTCTAGGTGTTCAGGTTCTCAATCAAGCCCATACAGTTGTTGTTGATGGTTAGTCTAAAACAATCACAAAATTAGAACACAATTAGCTATTCTAAACGAAGAGATAAAATAAATAATTATATAATAATAATTAATGAATCAATCGACTCAAGGATTTGAAGAGGCACATGATTTGATTATTGAAGTTATTAAAGGTATTAAATGGCTCAAGTGTTGAAACTCTCAAAGGTATTAAATGGCCTTATTAATTTTGGTCTCTATGATCGGATCGTCAGTATTGGATCAGTCCTTAATTGGGCTAACTAAATTCAGACAAATTTATCGGATTGTATAATTTGGGTCATTTACAACATTTGATCAAATATAATAATTGAATGAAATTAATTGGGAACGTTTGATCTATTCGCAACTCTAATTATATTTTAATAATTAAATTTAGAGCGATTTGGATTAATCAAGACATATTCTTAACCTGATTCTGAACCCCAAAATAAAATCAAATCGTTTAATTTCATATGTGATTAAATTTAAAGTATGAGACTAGATTCAACTATTATCTTTTTTTGGGGCATTTTAAAGGAGGTTAGGTACCATCTTCTGCCAAATAGTGCAAACTTGCAGGGAAAGACCGGATGAATCTGAGCTGAGTTGAATCCTGGAGATAGAGCTGCTTTATCCCTTGCACTATGGGAGGCTTCAACTATCTTCAAGAAGGACTCTTTGAGCGCCTCTTAGTTAGGGCTGTCAATGGACCGGATCATGATCGGATCATGATCCGGATCCGATCCGAATCCGATCCGATTAGCCGGACTTTGGACCCTATATGTGATCCGTCGGATCGGATTCGGATCGGATCGGTGGAATCCGATTATAATCGGATCGGATCTGGATATAGGGTGATCCGATCCGATTAAAATCCGATCCGATAATAATAATAATTTTTAATTATTTTAAATATATTATTTAGATTTTCAATGTATAAAATATTAATTTTTTAAAAAATTAACATTAATTAGTATTAATTAAGGTATTATTAGATTTTTTATTATTAAAATAGATTTTTTTTAAAAAAAATAACCTTACTCGGATCGGATCAGATCGGATCGGATTCGGATCGGACGATATATAATCGGATCGGATTCGAATCGGTTACTTCATGATCCGACGGATCTCGGATCGGATCCGGATCAGTCGGATTCTTAATCGGATCGGATTCGGATCTAGGCAGATCCGGTCCGAATCCGATCCGTTGACAGCCCTACTCTTAGTTCGATTGATTCATTTAATAATTATTTATTTCATCTATTCGTTTATAGTAGCTATTTGTGCTATAATTTTGTGATTGTTTTAGACTAACAGGCAACAACTGTTTGGTATATAGAACGAGATAGTTCATTGGTTCCCTTTTTCTACATGTCTTATGTCCATCGCAACGTCATGTGCCATTGTAATATCTGATCTATTGAGTCACAATCCTCTCAAATTAACTTCTACACTTGGTTGGTCTCATGATGATGGATAAAAACTATACAAGAATCCAGTCTTATATTATAAGAACCTTTGGATCAAACTAATATATTATTTCCATTATTCTATTCCTGTGTTCGTATTTCGAAACTCAAAAAGGATGCACATTTTCATTTTTCCATTTGGATTCTTCCAAAATATTCCATTTTGATGGACCAGTTTTTTTCCCCTTTTCCACCCCACTACTCCTATGAGTAGCATTCTAATTAGCCATGCTCATTGAAGCTTGTAATGAGCAGTCCCTAATAATGTGACATATGACAAGTTGTTTTGGAATCTTGTTTCATGTCAAGAAGGGTTGCCTGAGAGACACGTGACAAAAAATTAGCTCGATTGGACATTTATAGACTGTCCGATCGAAGAAGAGAAGATAAGCCATTTCTATATCCTAGGTAGGGTCTAGTGAACCCTAAGGGGTTAATGCTGCAAGCTAGGGTCTAATCGGATGGTCTAAACATGTCTGATTGGACTGATTTTTGTTGACACGTGTCTCCAATGGACCCAACTTGACATCTAACACTCAGATTCAAAAAAATATGCCACGTGTCATCATTCTAGAGGGACCGCTCATTACATGCTTCAATGAGCACGACTCATTAGTATCCTTCCCTATATATATCTATTTTGATTTTTTTGTTTCTTTAGAGTCTGATAACAATTGATTAGAAAAAACCATGGATTGCCATTGGCGATAATTGAAAAAATGGATTCTTCAAATTGATAGCTCAAAAAATTGAAAGAGATCCAAATTTCTCTACGCCAAATATAAAAAATCCTATTCTAATCGGTCTTGTGGAGGGGGGTGTTGAGACTTGAGATACATGTCGTTAGTGGGGAAGACAGATTTTGAACCAGGTACGTGGTATCAAATACTCAAACCATGAACCCCATTTGTCTAGCGAGCTTAAGAGGCTGGAATCCACTATCCGCTATGAGAGAGAATCAACGTACACCCCCACCCATCAACCCCATTTGTGAAAAAGGGACTCTCAACTTTCTCAATGTCTCTTAGCATCCTCTCCTGGAATATTAAAGGTCTAGGGTTTTCTTCTAAAAGGTTAGCACTCAAACACCTTGCACAATCCAAAAAACCGTCAACCATCTGCGTGCAGGAAACAAAAACAGAATCCATGATGGACAACATTGTCAAGGACCTGTGGAGCATCCCGAATCTCGACTGGTTAGCCATCCTCTCCATCGGGGCCTCCGGTGGCATCTTAGTGATCTGGGACAAGGAAAACCTTCACGTCCTAGAGAGTAGAGTCGGAGTTGGGTGCTTACTCTCTCCATCTGGTGTCGATCCCCATCGGACAACTTTATTTGGGTCTTTTCCGATGTCTATGGCCTTGTGTCCCACGCTGAATCCAGTGCCTTCTGGAAGAACTCGATGACGTAGCAGGCCGTTGGAACCACCCATGGTGCATCAACAGAGATCTCAACTGCCTGCACTATCCCCAAGATAAATCCGGTGGCTGCACCATCTCCTCCAAGTGCGTGCATTCAACAATCTTGTCTCCCGCAATCAACTCATAGATTGCACTTAAAGGGAGCAAACTTCACCTGGTCAAACCTACATTCCACAACAGAGTCCATCCTGATGTAGAACAAGTGACAAACAACATCTTGGAGTGGCAAGATATGTTTAAGACGAGTCAGTAGTCAAAATATGCACCTTAAACTTCAAATGACCATAACTTTTGATCCAAACGTCGCCTTGGAAACCACGAGTACTCAAATCAAAGCTATCGACGAGCCTTACGTCGTGGTAACCAGCTACACCGCCCATCGGAATGCCCAGAAAAGACTGTTTAAGGGTCTGAATTTCACTTTGAGAAAACTTCCTATTATTGGCAAATTCTGTTATAGGTCATTTTAAGGTATTTTGAGTCTCTTTTTGTTTAGAAATTCTTAAAGACTTCTTTTAAGACTTGGTAGAGTTTGAGTCAATTTAGGAATTTTACTATTTTTGGTAATTTTTACTATTTCGAGAAGTAGGGAGTATGTAAATACTCTTGTAAGCAATTGCAACACAGGTTTTTAATTAATAGAATTTTGAATTCCTCCCTTTTTTCCTTGTGGATTTAAGGTCCTTGTGGACAAAGTTCTGAATGTCGATATCGCTCGACATGTCGAGCCGCGGGAAAAAGATATATCAGAGATATCTTGTTTATTGGTGATTTTTGGAAAAATGACCAAAAAAAAGGGGCAAAATATGGAATTTTGCATTAAAACTTCAGGAAATGTTAAAAACTTAAAATAGATGTTAATACACCTTTTAGACTAAAAATATTAAAAAAAACAACAATGTATATAAGAGATGCAATCAGAAAATAGAAAAAATATGTGTTGACGAGTGGCGATAATGTATGATTGATTCATGTTCCATTCATTTTTGCATGAATCTTGACAATGAGAGTGAGAGGGAGATAAAGAGAACCGTGAATAACATTAGATGTTTGGCTTCCACTATCTCGATTAATAATATTTTATAATTTTAATAGATTAATAATGTGTTTTAGTTTTAATGTTATTAAATATATTTAAGTAATATTTAATAATTTTATATTTATATTATTTTTAGTTAAATAAGTTATATTATCTGGTCGATGTTACTAAGTATATTATTAAGAATTATTAGCTATTAATAATAGTATTAGAAAATTATTAAAATTCATAACTAATAATATACTTGAATTTAATGTATAATCCTTAAAATAAAAAAGGCCTTATATTAAAATTTTAGTACTTTTTTTTGAATTTGGTGTAATAATATAAATCAATATTAGATTATTAGAGTGACCCTAGCATTACCCTTATATTAGGTTAAAACTATTAAAGAAGTATGTCTAATGGGATTATGGGAGTGACCCTAGGATTACCCTTGTTAGGGTAACTTAAATGTTAAGACATAAGAGGGTCAAGCCCTCAAGCTAATTTGATCAGCAACCCAAAAAAAAAAAAACAGAAGCAACAGAGGCTGAGCTTATAAAGGAAGAGCTGAAGTGGGGAGATAGAAGTCAACCTTGGCTAGCTTTTGTAATTGGCGAAGGCTACAACCCACGGGCCCACGACAACGGTGACTCAACTCACGGCAAGGACGAGAGGTATGTCTCTCGCCTCTTCTTCCTTCTTCTTTCTTGTCTATTCTCAACTCTTTTTTCCTCCTTTTTTTAAAATGAAAGATTGAAGAAAATTGATTAGTCTCAACCAAGGATCAAAAGGGTTGAGAGTAATCATTCAAAATTGGGACTGACCTTCTCCAGGCTCCCGTGGGACAACTCTTTCTGGGCCCCGCAAGCACCATCTTCGGCCTCAAGCTCAATGATTTGAAACAAAAAATCAAAGTTTGGAATAGGGACGTCTTCGGACTCCTCAACATTAATAAAAAAAGGATCTTGGAGGAAATCCATCTCATCGACCAACTTGAGGAGCTAACACCCCTTGGAATCCCATATATTCGACTCCAGGATCTCCTAAAACCCGAATATTCTTCTTTGTTGAAATTAGTTGGAGGCAAAAATCCCGGCGATGATTCAATCTCATCAATAGGCTCAAAGTCAATGGATCTTGGCTGGAAGACGAAGATGAAATCCGGAATGTCGTAGTGGACTATTACCACAAATTCTATCAGGAAGATGCCCCATTTTGGCCAAAACTAGATGCCCTTCACTTCTCTGGCCTCTCGGGTGACCAAAGAGAAGCCCTCGAAAAACATTTCGCTGAACCCAAAATTTTCAGTGCCGTGAACAACATGAAGGGAGACACAAAGCCCCCGAGTCCAAAAGACTTCTCCATAGAATTCTTCAAATCTTGTTGGAACATAATAGGCCTAGACTTTATCAACTGGTTCTGTGAATTCCATGAGACATGATTTTTCGACAACTCCTTGAACTTCTCCTTCATTGCTCTCATCTCCAAGATAGTCGTGGCTCATGACCTCAAAGACGTTAGACCCATCAGTCTGATAAGCAGTGCCTACAAAGTCCTAGCCAAAATCCTTGCATCCAGACTCCAAACTGTCATGAGCTCCATCATTTCAACTCCGCAAGGCGCCTTTGTTCCCGGTCGACAAATCCTCAGCGACGTCTTCATCGCCATGAGTGTGTGGACTCCAAATCCCTCTCAGCCTCACCGGGGATACTCTGTAAGGTGGATCTAGAAAAGGCTTTCTACCATGTTAATTGAGAATTCCTTGACTACCTCATGCATAAAATGAAATTCGGAATTCGTTGGCGCCAGTGGATGAAAACATGTTATGCCTCAGCTTCCTTATCGATCCTAGTTAATGGTTCCCCCACCGGTTTCTTCAAAAGCTCTAGAGGCCTGCGACAAGCGGACCCTCCCTCCCCCTTCCTCTTCATTATAATAAAAAAGGCCCTTAGTCGAATGATCTCTCGAGAGTGGCAGAATCAGTTATCACAGGATTCACCATTGGTAGCAGCTCTCCTCCTGTTTGTCTCCCACCTGCAATTGGCCGACGACACACTAGTGCTATGTGATGCTTCTCGCATCTAATTCCTTCACCTTAGATGCTTGTTCAGACTTCAAATGCTTCGAAGCGGTATCAGGACTCAAAGTCAACCTCACTAAAAGCGAATTATTCGATATCAGTGATGTTCCCAACCTTTGGTTACTGGCCTCCATCCTAGGCTGCAAAACTGGCTATTTTCCTACCAAATATTTGGGCTTCCCATTGGGCGCCTCCTTCAATTACAAATTAGTATGAGAACCAGTGTTTGACAGAATGCATCGTCGCTTAGACAGGTGGAAGGCTTCTCTCTTATCCAAAGGGGGTCGGCTTACCCTCCTCAAAAGCGCCTTGAACATCCTCTCGACCTACGTCCTCTCCCTCTTCTCCATCCCTTCATCGGTTGCAAACGAGCTGGAGAACATCCAAAAGAACTTCCTTTGGAACGAGAAAGTGGTGACCCGAAAATACAATCTCGACGATTGGTCAAATGTTTGTTTTCCTCTTGACAAGGGTGGCTTGACACATCCACCCTCTCACCCTCTTCAATAGGGCCCTCTTGGGGAAATGGCTTTGGAGATTCGGATTAGAGCGTGACAGCCTTTGGGGGAAGGTCATCATGACCTAGTATAGATCTCCCTCCGAGTGGGCCCCACCCGCTGTCCAGGGCCCCCACGATTGGGGATTATGGAAAGGCATCATGTTAGGTTGAGAATCTTTCTCCCAAAACATCAGCTTTCGCGTAGGGCGAGGCAACGAGGTCTAGTTTTGGGCAGACAAATGGTGTGACCCGACCACCTTCAATGGTGACTTTCACCTGAAGTGGGTTCCGGCTTTAGATCGATCCGCTTCGTGGAATCCTATATCGAGTACTCCCCCACCAACAAAGTTTGGTCCCCGCGCATTAGACACAATCTCAATGATTGGGAAATGGGAACTAGACATCCTCCAGAATCTCCTAGCTCGACTCCAACAAGTCCCCACCTCCCCAAACCTCAGGGACACCCAACTATGGTCTCGAGACCTCAAAGGTCAGTTCTTAGTGAAAACCCTTGATCAAGCTCTCCTTCCACCCTCCGCCCCCCTTCCCTTTTAGAACGATATGGAAGACAGGTTTGCCACCCAAGGTATCCTTCCTTTGGACCATGGCCTTGGAAAAGATATTAACATGCAGTCTCACCTTATGAGTAGAGGGTGGTAGATGATTAACAATTGTTTCACGTGCCTAGACACTGAGGAGATGGTAGATCATCTCTTTCTACACTGTCCTTTCGCGCATAAGGTTTGGAGCTATATCCTCTCCTGTTTGAGACTCAGTTGGGTCTTCCCCCATTCTTTTTGGGACTTCTTATCTTGCAAGTTCTTGGTGCCACTGGGGAAGAGAGTTTTGACAGGGACCACTGTTACTCGCATCAATGGCTTGGTCTATTTGGAAAGAACAGAACTCACGGGTCTTCGAAGACTCTTGCTCGCCTTATACTGCCTAAGGGCGGGCCGTCACCTTATGCATTGGTGCTTCATTCGGGAGAAGTTTGATCCAGCCTGGATTTTCTTCTTGTTGTAACATCATCATTTTGTGCTCTGCTTTTGTTGTTTCTTCTCTGTTTTTTAGTGTTCCGGTTCACACCCTTGTGACCCTAGTCCACTTCTTTTCCATTATATACATTTCTATTACCCATCAAAAAAACAAAAACTATGGAGCCTACATATAACTTTCTGAACAGATTTTTAATATTATGATGTATGATAGTTAACTAAGTTTATTATTTATGCTTCATTTTTTGTAGTAGGACATCAATTTATGTAATTATTTTGAATATTCTACTGCAAATTAAGGAGCAATGCACTACTTCCTTTTTTTTTCCTCCTCAAAAACTATTTATTCTTATTTACATATATTAATAAAAATTAAAATGTATAGAGATAAAATAAAAATAAAAATTAACATGTATGTTCTAGTGTTTTAAAAGGCGTGTGAGACTTACGTCTCGAGGCTTGTTCGAGGCGAGGCTTAAGGAAAACGCATTGAGTCTCAACCATGAGGCTTAAATTCAATGAGGCTCACATCTCAAAGTGTGAGGATCACATGAGGCACATGCCTCACACCTTGAGTTCACTTTATGTTTATGGTGTATGCCTTATACATGAATTAAAATTAGGGTTCTGGTCACAACTGAGAATTAAATGTCAGGTTTTTTAAATTAAATTAATTACTTATTTCAATTAATAACAAATAACACTTTATTTATTTAATATAAGACATTGAAAATGATGATGATATTGGTTTCAATTAACACTTAATTTATTATGTTTAATGTATTTAGGCTTTTAAAAGCCTTTGAGTCTACATCACATTATTTTCCTAATAGACATTGCAAAAAATTGGAGCCACCGGCCTACAATTTAGTTCCTGACTTCTTGCAATTTTTTGCTAAAATTCTAAATCCACCACGTGAAGTGATGATTGAACATCATCCTCAATATGCATATGAACAGAAAAGTAATTTAAATTTCATCATTTTGCTTGCCCTTCTCATATTTAATTTTTGATAGTTAAATAACTTATATAGTATTTCCTATGTGTTCACGTGCACCACATGGACAAACTACAAAGGCAATGTACACAAATACAAATTTATGTCTCTCTCTATTTCTCTCTCTTTTTATATATATATATACTCTAATCTGTCATTAACTTTTTGATTCTTTTAGCAATTTTCTTATATTATCTGTTTGTTAAAATGAGAGAGCGTAAAACTTTCTTCTAACGAGGCTTACGCCTCACACCTCACGCATCTTGAGGTCCTAACGTCTCGCCCCATGCCTTGGCGTTTTAAAACATATATGTTCTGAGATGTATGACTCTTTACCTCAAGATGAACGCTTTCTCCTATCCGGGAAAATGAGAGCATCCTATCAGTTTTTATTTTGAAACACTAGACATGTGTAGTAGTGGTAACTGCGAAGTAGGGGGTGTTATTGGGCAAAGCCAAGTAGTGGTGTGTTCAAGCTTGTTTGTTAATTAAACGAGCTTGAAAATCAAGCTTGAGCTTGGCTTGTTTATTAATAAACAATCAAGCTCGAGTTTTAACAAACGAGCTTGATCCGTTTGCGAGCAACCTGGTTCGGATGTAGTTATTTATATTAGGTGAAAATTTTATTTTAATATCCTAGGCAAAGAAATTACAGTGTTAACTAAAATAAGTTTATAATTGTATAAATGTTTTTCTTATCATGTAAAATTGATTATATACTATTAATATTTACTAGTATATAATAAATGTATATATATATATAGAGGAGGTGACTAATAAGCCTGGCTGATTATAACTTATAATCAGCTCACCTCTTCTAAACCGTTGGATTGCAAACAATGGTCAGGATTAAAAACCCTTTATTAGTTTAATTTTATAATTACCAAAAATACCCTTCATTTAAGAGGCCAAGCTCCAACACATCTCTTCTTCTCCAAACACGTTCAAGACCGCTCGTCTTCTATTCTCTCTTCATCCCTCCGGTGACTGCAAGTGCGAAATTCTCCGGTGGCTGCAAGTGTTGATCTTCTCTGGCTCCCTCCCGGTAAGAAACCCTAACCTCTCTCTCTCTCTCTTTTGTTGAAAACCAGGGTCCATAACCCCAATCTGGAACTGAGGGTGTGGAAAGCCAAGAAGAAGACGTTTCCTTTTCTGGATTCGGTGATGGGAAGCCAAGATTCCTAAGGGCAGAGTTTGTTGAGTTGACTCACCTCTTCCAAATGCTCTTCCATGCTTACAATTGTCTCCTTCATGGGGCTGCCTGAAGAGGTCGTTGGGTTTTTGGTCGTAGAATAGAATAGTGGTGATTGTGAGAGAGGGATGGAGATGGGCTGAACCACTGTCTCCAATCTCAACGTGGTTGAGTTTGAATTCAATTCCACTACGACCTCACCCATTCCTCTCTCTCTCTCTCTCTAAAAACCAGGGTTCATAACCCCTCATTCTATCCCTTTTCTTCCTTTTTGTGTGTGATTATGGTATGTTCTTCTACCCATGGTGTTTTAAAGAAACCCTAGATGGCTAGAGCTCACTTATTTGAATGTAGCCTTGCAACCTGATTGTGATGAGTAGTGGTTTCTGGATCATGGAATCACTTAGTATCTTGTTTTTGGACTTTAAACTGAAGATGGTTTAAGTAGCCCATCTGATTTTTTAACCTTTTTTTTACTTTGTTCATGTAACTTCATTCTTGATCTTGAAATGCTGTATTGAACCTTGCAAGCATTAACAACAAATTGTTTTTGGAAAAAAATGCAACTTAATCTATTGTTTTAAGTCCCACTTGTTCCATTTAAGCTTCTAATGATGCTGCTGCAAAAATCGTTCCACGGCTAGTAGTTTTAATGGTGCAGCAATTTAAGATTGCAAAGTTATAATAATAACTTAACTGGGGATCATTGATCCCCTTCTAGTCTGCTGTCTGTATGAATCCTCACAGGATTCATAATTTGGAGATGGTGCAGCAATTTATGATGCTGATGATGCTGCTGCAAAAATCGTTCCACGGCTAGTAGTTTCAAATTGATGCATTTCACAAACAGTTGGAGATGGTGCAGCAATTTAAGATCGCAAAGTTATAATAATAACTTAACTAGGGATCATTGATCCCCTTCTAGTCTGTTGTCTGTATGAATCCCCACAGGATTCATAATTTGGAGATGGTGCAGCAATTTATGATGCTGATGATGCTGCTGCTAAAGTTGTTCCACAACTAGTAGTTTCAAAATGATGCATTTCACAAATAGTTGGAGATGGTGCAGCAATTTAAGATTACAAAGTTATAATAATAACTTAACTGGGGATCATTGATCTCCTTCTAGTCTGCTGTCTGTATGCGCATGCATGCACTTGAAACATGTATTTGTATTACTGTACGTGTATGTCCGTGTCCAACACTGACATTTGTGCCTATGCCAAACACTGGACAACATCTACCTATTTATATTTGTACCCACTTGGTCAAACAGCAAGGGATATTTGTTGGGCATCAAACTTTTTCTCCTTTGAAGTTGAATCTACAGTTTGTAATATTTGTACACTTAGCTTGTGGCCACTAGGTTACAAGGCGGTAGCGGTTCATGCTTGATCAACTTGAACTCGTGGCACTTATTTAGTGTTAGTTTGTCTTTCCCTCTGCCCAACATCCTTACACATACTCAGGCATGCACATGACCATATAAATCACTTTGAGCTGGGAGTTACTAATATGAGGAGTTATTTTGAACTGTACAGAATCTCTTTTATTGTCTTCAAATGCTTACACTCTTTCGGATTTGCATCACTTCTACTCCTAGGCTATTGATTATTACAACATTGCTATAGGAAGCAATTTATTTGATTCAAAAACTGATACCAACTTCTTCTTCTTTTCTTATTAATGTTGGCAAAAATGTCCTGTCGGACAAGGGCATCCTCAAGGGCGTCCTCAAGGGCCTGCACAAACAATGCACAGATATATATTATTGGAAGTAATGGATTAAAAATATCAAACCACATTCTCAGATCATGTAAAAGAATATACCTCATACTTGAGCTCCTTGTCATTAAGAGTTCCGTCAAAACCAGGCTGTGAGATTCCAAAGTATGATTTGTTATATCCTTGCAAGGAGAACCTTCTTTCTCTTTAATGAATTGAAAAAAAATGCATAATCTCAAATTTCCCTAATTTCAAACTGATCAGAAAATCCAGAAATTCAATCAAATTACAAATGCATCATGAAAATTACAAATCCATTACTAGAAATTTCATACTCAGATTTGATAGATATATCAAAAAAGAAAAATTGTACTCGGCTCTTTGAAGAAACTGCATCTGCAGAAACGCGATGAGTCAGGGCGATTGTTATCTTTAAAGCGAAAACATCCAAAGAAACACCCCATCCCTATCACTACTCTTCAGAAAACCCTAATTCTCAGTCGATTAAAACCCTAGCGGGTTAGGGTTTGATCACTATAATGAGTAGAATAGGAAATGGAGGAGACTAAGAAGAGGAATGTGTTTGCAATCTGCAAGTGTGAATCTTCTCTGGTTTTCAGAGAGAGAGAGAGGGGTTAGGGTTTCTTACCGGGAGGGAGCCGGAGAAGATCAACACTTGCAGCCACCGGAGACTTTCGCACTTGCAGCCATCGGAGGGATGAAGAGAGAATAGAAGACGAGCGGTCTTGAACGTGTTTGGAGAAGAAGAGATGTGTTGGAGCTTGGCCTCTTAAATGAAGGGTATTTTTGGTAATTATAAAATTAAACTAATAAAGGGTTTTTAATCCTGACCATTGTTTGCAATCTAACGGTTTAAAGGAGGTGAGCTGATTATAAGTTATAATCAGCCTGGCTTACTAGTCACCTCTAGGGGTGGCAATCGGGCCGGGCTGGGGTTGGCCCAAGCTCGGCCCAAAGTTCAAAACCTTAGCCCAAGCTCAGCCCAGCCCAATCTCAGCCCAAGCACCCCAGCCCAAGCTCAGCTCACAAATAATATCGGGCATTGGGCTGAGTTCGGGCTGGCCCAAACTAAGCCGAGTTCGGGCTGAGCTCCAGCTGGCCCCAAAGTAAGAAAATTGTGTGTTGAGTTTGGGCTAGCCCAAAGAAGCCATGAATTGCTTCAATTACATAATAAAATCACATCTCAACCAGAAAATCTAATAAAAAAACAATATGCCAATATCGAAAACAAACTTTAATGGCACTAAAAAAAGTACATAAAGGACAATTAAGTCATTACATACTAGAAAAAATCCAGAATATCCAACTCATCTCAATTTTAAAACTAGTCCAGAACCAAGTCATAACTAAAAACAACTAATCAAGGCATTAAAACCAATTCTTCTTCCCCCTTTCCTTGTGTTGCTGTTGAGACTTCCTTCTTCAACATTACTGAGAAAAATCATAAATAAATGTTTAAAACAAAGTCTAGAAAAATGTGGAATTCTTGATAAATATATAATTACCTTGAGCATAATATATGCAAGTTGAGGAAGGAGACTGGTATATAGTCTATGCAAGAAACACTCCCTTAATTCTGGTTAGGCATAAACCAACATAAAGTCAAATTCCAAAATGAAACAAATGAACATTATTAAAAGTAGGATAACTAAAAATGATTACTAAACAAGTAAAACTACTTACAAGAAATGAGCTCATCAAGTTCATCATCTTCTTGTGGTTCTTCTGGCTCAAATCGTAGCTAATCTTGGGCACAAATCAATGCTTCAAGAGTAGACGGAAGCAATGTACTGCGAAATTGATCAAGAACCCTGCCGCCAGTACTAAATGCACTCTCAGAGGCAACTGTGGATATTGGAATTGCTAATATGTCGCGAGCCATTTTGGAAAGTACCCGAAATTTAAAAGAATTTGTCTTCCACCATTCCAAGATGTCAAATTCTTCTTGATCACCACTCATATTTATAGGATGAAGCTTTTCTTCCAAATAAACATCCAACTCAGACTTACTTTGCGTAGTATCTTCTTCTTCACTGAATTTGTAGAACTCTTCCAAAATAATTGCTTGCTTTTTAGCACTAGATTTAGTCCAAGTCATTGATGCCATTTCTGAACTCATAATTGAATCATCTTCCACACAACTAAAATTTTGATAAGAAGTTGCATACTCATGAAACAAGCGACGAAGACCATCATTGACATGTCTCATATAATCTGCCACTTCTGAAGCATTATAAATCTTCCCATAGCAAAACTTTAAAAGCTTAAGCTTATATCGAGGATCAAGAACAACAACAATAGATAAAAATAAATTTGATTCCTTTCCCTTCCAGTATTTATCAAATTTCTGTTGTATCTTCATTGCCATATTGCTCATAGCAACATCCAAATTTCTTGATGTTTCAAGTAACAATAGTTGGATCCCAAAAATTTCATGAAAAAATAAATTTGAAGTACAATAATGGGATCCTGAAAATATTTTTGTTGCATGGTAGAATGCTTCCAAAAACTGGCTAACAACTTTAGCATTTTCCCAATCCTCAAAGCTAGGAGCATCATTAAAGTTTTGGTAGCGTGACATTAAGCGATTGAATGCTTTTCTATAATGCAGTGCAGACTGTAACATTAAATATGTTGAATTCCATCTCGTGCACACATCCAAACACAAACCCTTGTCACCAGGAATACGTTCTTGTTTGATGAATTCAATAAATTCTTGTTTCCTTCGTTGGGACCCTTTCACATATTTTATAGCCTCACGAACATTGTGAATAGAAGCCTTTATTTCATCTAACCCCTCCTGCACAATTATGTTAAGGATATGCGCCTAGCAACGCATTTGAAAAGCTTCGCCATGAAGCGACAACATGCCCCTAGATGTGAAGTGTTCACAAAGAATCCTAGCGACCACATCATTTGTGGAACAATTATCCATTGTGATTGTACATAAATTCTCTATATTCCATTGTAGCAAACAATTTATGATCACATCAGCAAGATTTTCTCCTGTATGCCTAGAAGAGACCATTTGAAAGTTGAGAATTCTCTTTTGTAAATTCCATTTATCATCAATGAAATGTGCTGTAAGAGATAAATACCCTAACTTATGAATGGAAGTCCACATATCAGTAGTTAGGCATACTCGCTGACTTGAGGTTTTCAAAAAATCTTTCAACTTACTTTTCTCAGATTCATAAATTTTTAAGCAATCCTTTTTAATCGTATTTCGAGAGACAACATTAAATCTTGGGTTCAAACCAGTCAATAAAGTCTTAAATGAATCATTGTCAACAATACTAAAAGGTTGTTCCTTTAAGATTATAAAACGAGCAAGGTCCTTCCGACTACGTTCTTGGTCAAATTTCCATGATGAAAAGCTATTAACACTATCTGATCCCCATTTACTAAAACTCAAAAGTTATTGACCCTTTCCTTTTCTGTATCCTGGACATCCCCCTTCTTCTATATGACGGTGAAGGTGGGTAGTTCCACCTTTACTTGCACATGAAAATACCTTGGGACAATAATTACACTTGCATTTACTTGACTCATTTTCAAGCTTTGTGTAATGTTTCCAAACAGTTGACCTCTGTTTTACTTCTCTTTTACGCTTTTCAGGTTCAGATGGTTGACTATTAATTAAAATTGTTGCATCTTCATTGTTTGCATCAGACATCTACATAAACTATAATATTTATTTAAAAACAGCATGCAAATTATAGTATGACAATACATTAATAACTCTTGATAATTAATCAATTATAAGAATAACATATTGATAATATATTAGTAACACATAAGTAACTCGACATAACTCCAAAAAAAAATAATAGACATACCTTGGATTCTCCCGTTGTTATTTGTTAACTTTCCTTAAACACCAACCTGTAAAGCTGTAATGCGCATGAACTTGTTTAGTAAATAGATTCTTGTTTAGCAAGACCATGAAAATCACTTTACCGCTTTTACAATTAGGCATGCAGATAAGCACTAGACTCGCAGGGAAGCTTAACAATAATTTTTTATTTTTTTTGAAAATGAAATGGAAGTCATTTCAGGTAATATTATCATTTCCCACTCCAATTTTCTATCCAACAAAAGGGAAGCCAGGAAAAAACATAAAGAAATAGTGTGAAAGTGGATAAATCTCTAGTCTCTGTCTCTAGACTTTTAACCCTTTCAAACATCCATATATATTATCTGATATATTAAACCCTATAAAAATACTTAACAAACAAAGAATCTTGATCTCAAAATCATCCACAGAAGACACCATCACTTACAATCTGAACCATCTCCATCACTTGATCCTTCTTCTCCTTCCCCTCTACCTTAGTTTTAATGTAGTCCCCTTACACATAGGAGCAAAACCCCCACACGCACAATATAGTAGACACCACCTTCACTCCCTTAAAGGCATCCCCATAAACCAGAACTCCTCCCAATACATTCATGGAAATAACTTATAAATAGTTTAACAATAATTTATAAATAAAGCAAAGCAGCAAATAAAAGTCATCTAAAGAACCTAAATTGGACATGGATAATGAACAAACAGATGGTGGGCATAATAAAGAAGATAAGATTGTTAAACAACTACACAAGCCAAAAATTGGATATTGATAACTAACAAACAGATGGTGGCCGGGCATAATCTGGACCATTCATGGACATCAAGAGCCCAAACCCAAAAATTTCAAAGAAGGAAAGACATTCACAATAAGCAATTGACCATTCATGGACATCAAGAAATTAAACAAAAACCCAACAACATTAGACCCCAAAATAATCAAAAGAAGGGAGATAGGGTTTGGTTTGGATGAGTCTTACCTCAAAAGTAGGGTTGCCCTCCCAGCCGTAGAAATGGTTTTCCATCCCTATTTTTATAGAGAAGAGGGAAAGAGAAGAGAGAAGAAGGAAAGACAGGAAAATTTTCTACATTGGTCATGGTTTCCTTCTCAATTCTCTCTCTATATGATAATATTCTATATATATATATATAATATCTAATATTTGTAGTTCGGGCTGGGCTGAGATCGAGCTGAGCTAAGGGCAGCCCTAACTCAGCCCAGCCCAAAGTGTGGAAGGCTCAGCCCACCCAAAATTCGGGCCGAACAATCAGGCTTCGGGCCAGCCCAGCCCAATTGCCACCTCTAGTCACCTCCTCTAATATATATATATATATATTTTCTTTTTTAATTGGTAAATAGCAACTGTATTATATAGTTATTTATATAATGTGAAAATTTCATTTAAATACTTAATTCTAGTATTTAAATAAAGTAAGTATATTTTAAATATTTTAATTTGTTAAATGTGTGTGTGTATATATATACACACATATATATTCAACCCAAGCTTTTAACGAGCCAATTACCTATGTGCTCAAGCTTGGTTCATTAAATAAACAAGCCTGACAATCTAGTTCGGGCTTGACATGTTTATTAAATAAACAAGCTTGATTGAGCTTGTAACGAGTAGAGCTCTAGCTGTTCATGAGCAACATGGTTCGTTAACCACCCATATTGCTAAGATGTGCTAATTTGCACAACTTCGATTGAACTTCTGAGTCCGTCAAACCTTGGTGTGTTTTGAGTAGTGTGCTGTATTTTGGCATCAAGCCGCCTAGCACTATGGTTTAAAATTGAGTCCCCTTATCCAGGCTACGTGACTTAGCTTGTGGATATTTTCTATTGTGGAAGTGAAATATTAAGATAATTTTTGTTAATTTCTCATTTATGGTAAAGGTTAGGCATGATATTTGAGGGTAGTGTCATGGTTTAAAATATCAATGCATATCGTGTCGTATCATACGAATTACGATGCACACAGATAGTAAAACACTGATATGTTACAAATACTACATGAAAATAAGCCCCCTCGTATTTTATTGTTAGTACTAATCATACAAGATCTAATGATATGATCAATCACATTAATAGGCAAATCTTAATTTTTGAAAAATAATTATTAAATTTTTTATAATTTAAAATTCAAATTTTTTTTTTGAAAAAATAAGTAAATCATCTTATCGCTACTAAATTATGGTGAGTCCGAAGGATGTTTACAAGAACATTTTTTCTGTTGCAAAGGATAAGGAGGTCTTAGTCGTGGATTGTTTCGAGATGAGTGAGAATGGTGTGGTCTGGTCTCTTAGGTTGAGGCATGGTCTGTAAAATTGAGAAGTGGAACTCCGTCTCTTGCAGCACCTCGTTACTTGGACTCGCCATCTTTGGTACCTTGAGTTTGTGTGCGAATCAGAGCTATGACTTTAGAGTGGTGTCCTGATCGTCAAGAGGGGATGGAGGTGGGAGATCTTTCAGGGTGAGAAGGGCACGAAAGTGTAATGGGTGGCTACTAGCCTCTCCTCGGCCAAAGGGATCTTTTCTCGTTCTTGTTTCTCACCTAGCTTTCTTGTAGTTTACTTTCTTGTAAATTATTTCCTGATTTTTAGCTCCACCGTAGTTGCAGTTGTAATCATATTCCAGATATATAATATATAATGTCGATTACTGATAAAAAAACATAAGATCAATCTTAACACTTTCTTTGACATCTGGGGTCATTCTATTCACGACTTCACTATAACACTTTACTTCATTATTTGCTTTCTATCATGGTTCTTTTTGCACATCTATTGGTCAAAAGATATCTTCTTTTATGCATATTTTGATGTCATTTAGCCATCCATTAGGTGTCTGTTTGCCAGATGCTCTTTTTATGTATTCATGTTTCTTATCAGGCCTATATTCGAAGCACTTTACTGTCCCACGAAAATGAGTTCCTTATATTGCAGGCAATCAATCCCTTCTTTATGGCTTACATATTAGGGATAGCCTTGTAGATTAGAATGTTCTCTTTGCACTAATTATTTGCACCTACAATAAAAAGCTGCCTTATTTTTCCGTAGAGGAATTGTGTAAAGAGGTATTGAGGTTTGGACATGGTTTAAAATTCCGATATGTATAGGCCGATACTGCCGATACGGCCGATATGTATCTTGTTTGGAGCTACCCAATACACCGGTACACTGGAAAAAAAAACTCACCCTTATACCGGCCGATAAAGACCAATACGCCAGATAAAGCACTGACCCGATACACACAACTTATTTATATTAAATAATATATATATATATATATATATATGTAATTATATACATATATAGAATAGAGTTCTCATCAGCCACGCCTACTACAATATGTGGTAAGTGCATTTGTTGATCACAACCATTCAATTGTCATCCAATGGTTCAAGACTTCAAGGTAAAGAAGAGAGTTTAATGAATTTTGGTTCTCCTGCTCAAAATTCTTTTGTTTCTTTCCCTAAACTCATTCCTACTCTTGTCTACCCCCCAAAACCCTCTTGTTCCATGGAGGAACTCTCCCAAAATCCTATTCACTCTCGTCACGTCGCTGCCTTCGAGGAATCGTTGCCATGGAGGAATCACTAATCTTGTCACTGTTGTGGAGGAACCGCTGCCATGGAGGAGGAACGCTTGTCGTTGCCGTTGTTTAATTCAATGATTGTTTCAAAAATTAAATTGGGATTAAATCAAGAGAATCCATTTCAATTGGGTTCAAATGAAACCGATTTCTTCACTTTGAGCATATATAGGACACCAACCATTGTAAGAAATGAGTTGAGACAACCATTAAGGCCGTCCAAAGCTTTTTTTAATCAGACGACTAGGTTTGGCAGTGAAACAACCTGAAGCTATTACGAAGAGTTGAGATAGTCTAAAGCAATGACCAATACTCTTTGATCATACATGTGTAGATGTGTAGATAGCCATTTCCTGCCACCTAGGAACCCATATCCCCTTGAGGGTTTCTGGTTGGGAAATAGAATAGAGAGAAGTGGGTTTTGGTTTAGAGAAGAGAAGGGTTAGAACCTGGAATGGGGGAATGAAAAGGGTAGAGAGAGAGAGAGGAAAGATTTTTGGGCGGGAACTCTCTCTTTACCTTGAACTGTTGGATCATCATTGAATGAATGTGATTAAGTGTGCTTACAAAAGCAGTTTGGACCCCGGTGCTGGATAGGATGGCCAGAAGACTCTCAGGGTGGAAATCTTCCTGTTAATCTAAAGGAGGAATCTTCCTATTAATCTAAAGGAGGGAAATTGACTCTTATCCAGAGCACCTTGAGCAGCCCTACCTATTTTATGTCCATTATAACCATTCCTCATTCGGTGGCGGGGGAGGGGGTGGTGTGGTGTCCAAGTATGTGTCGGGACCTGAACGATTGGGAAGTTGAGGATATGGCCTGACTCTTGGAGCGTGTTTCTTCGATATCCCTGTGCGCCGAAATTAGTGACAATATGATTTGGGCTAGAGACGACTATGGTCGGTTCTCAATAAGATCATTGTTTCTTTCTTTGTATCCTCTGTCTTCCGGGGGCTTCCTTATAGGATTGTGTGGAATCTTGACATCCCTTCAGAGGTATCTTTTTTTGTATGGAATGTGGCGTTGAATAAAATTCTAACATGTGACCATTTACATAGTAGAGATTGGAGGATGGCCAACCGGTGTTTCTTGTGCCTTCAAGAGGAAGAGTCCGTGGACCATCTCTTATTGCACTGTTCTATCGTTTTTGAGATTTGGGGTTTCTTTCTTTCCCGGGTGGGGGTTTCCTGGGTCTTTCCCTCCTTTTTAAACTTCTTATCTTGTTGGACAAAGATGAATGTGGATGGCGCTAGGGAGGCGATTTGGGCGGTTCTCTTGGGGCTATTTCATGGATGATTTGGAAGAAGAGAAACCTCAGAGTATTTGAAGATTCCTCCTCTTCGGTGGAGCGTATATGTGCGCGGATCCGTATGGTAGTTTTGGAATGGGCGGGGCTACACTTCGAAGTGGAGGATCTAATGGAGGGGTTGGGTTGATTTGGTGGTTTAAGGTGGATGGGGCTCTTTGAGATGAGTTTATGTACTTATTAACTCTTTCTTTCTTTTCCCGTGTGCCTTTGTAATGCTTCCTCCTTTTTAATATATGGTGCTTACTTATAAAAAAAAAGTGTGCTTACCACAAAGTGTAGTAGGCGTGGTTGATGAGAACTCTACTCATATTTATAAATAAGGTTATACCCTCATTTGAATTCAATAAAAGTTACCTTAGACCCAAATTCCTGAAGAATAAAAAGTTAATTATTCGGTTCAAGAACAAAATTCTCTTTCTAATAGTGCCTTTTAGGGATTATTTCAAAATTTCAACTTTCAAATGGTTAGTTATTTCTCGAATATTAAAATTTCATAAATTCTACTATATCAAAACATTACTAAAACCCAAAAGTTCGGAGAAAAAGTCTCATATTTTAGTCTTCAAAAATATTTTCATCTACAATGTCAAAAAGTCAACTACCAGTGTATATGTTTAACATAAAAAGACTTACATTCAAGCATATATTTTATGATTGGAATTCAATACTTTCTTATTTAACTCATTAATTTAAGGTTTTAATATTTAGATTTTATTTTATATACTTGGCTAAGTGACTATGGTTTGTATTTTCATATCTGTTTATCACACGTACGCCTTTTTTAACTTATAAAATTCTTAACTCTTATATGTATAGTTATAAACATAGTTAGAGGACTTCATTTAGTTTGTTTTTAGTTTATATTTGCATTAAAAGAAGTTTTGTGCAAGGTATCCAAGTTTTTTCTTGCGTTGCTTAGCGTATTTTGATTTTTCTGCTGTATCTATTTGATACACCGATACGTATCTTGTTTTGGACTTACTGATATTGATAGTTTGAACCATGGGTTTGGATGTATTGGCTTATCAAAAGAGTTTGCAGGTGTCCAATTTACTCTGTAATTATTGTAACTATCCTTTCCATGTCTAATAGTCCCTTCAGATTTGATTTTTACTGTTTTGACTTGCACCTGGGGTGACTTGGGATTATTAGGTGGTGGTTCTTTTATTGGGTCAACAAGTACTAAATTAAACTTGGAAAGTTTACTATTTCAATGTGCGTAGAATTACAACAAAACTGATGAATTAAAAAGGAATGGGAGCTGTATGATTCTTTCAAAAAAAAAAAAAGAACTGAAATTAAAACAAGGAAATGGGTGCCTGGTGAATATATTCTCTCTCTCCTTCGGATGGACTTGAGAAAACTAATCTTGTTAATTTCTTTACACATACCACTTGAGTGGAATCACAACAAAACTGATTTACCATAATCGTATTTGTGGGTGCCTGCTGAAGATACTATTTTCTATTCCAATAGATGGAAACTGTGAATTAAACTTCTTTAGACATGCTACTTAAGCAGTGATATCGAATTAGCACTATTCCTTTCGTGCGACACTGAAAGCTTGTTTTTTCTTAACAAAGATCATGTGTGGCGTGCTGGAAATCTGTGAGCTATTTGTTCTCTAAACCTACAACTATGTACTCTTCATCATAATGAAGAACACTCGTTCTCCAATCTCTACTAATGTAAATGGTTTATGTCAAGATGCATTGGTTTTAATCTAATTTAGATTTGTACCTGTTTATAGGTTTAACGAATTTGGGGTTGATGGTGGGCCAGCAGCAAAGGCTCTCAGACCCAAGTTCAATGTTTTTACAAATCATGTTACCTCTCATCTGGGAGTGCAAGTGCCAGAAATAGAAGTGAGTATTCCCCCCCTTTTATTTTTCTTCCAACTTCAATCCATATGAGTGAATCAAATTCTTTTTAGTCACCAAAAAGAATCAAACTGTTTTTTTGTGCTCTCATCACGTGACTAGTATAATTTGTGACCGGGATAGATGTTGTTTACAGATTAAACATATAGTGGCTGCGGCTATAGCTCTAAAAGGTATTGGAGGCATTCTTTTCATCTTTGGCAGCTCTCTTGGAGCTTATCTCCTGGTATGTACTTTTGATCTCCATGTGGCTTACTCTGGATATTTAGATGGGCATATTAAATAAAATTCAGCATTTCTCCAGCACTGTTGAGTTCCATAGGTGCTGAGTATAGTATCTTTTCATTCTGCAGCTTCTGCATCAGACTATTGTTATTCCTATTTTGTACGACTTCTACAACTATGATGTTGACGAGAAAGTATTTACTCAACTTTTCATAAAGTTTACACAGGTAAGTAATATAGCCATTTATTTTGTATTCTCATCATCTTAATGGGCTCCAAGTTGCTTTTTTGTGATTCCTTTATATGTTTCCAATTGCAGAGTATGGCGCTTTTTGGGGCTTTGCTCTTTTTCATAGGGATGAGGAACTCGATGCCCAAGAGACAACCCAAGAAGAAGGCTCCCAAAACAAAAACTGTGTAGATGCAGAGGGTTTCAGTAGGAGGGAGCATCAGTCAAGCTTTGAGCTTCTTGGGGGGTCAGTTCTTGGTCTGTCTGACACTCTCAATGTTAATTTACCGGCATGTATTGCTCATCAGGACCCATTTCTGTATTCTTTTAGTGCAACTTTTTTATTCTCTTTTGAGGTGGTGATTTTGTTGCGGTACTTCTAGGAACCCCCCATCTCTGAATTGAGGTTTATAATGACTTCTTAGATTTTTTTTTTGGGTAGTCGATATCATTTACCTATGTCAGTAAAGTCAGCCGGTCAGAAGTTAGCATGGGATATGAAATGAGAGTTTTTTCCTTTTCCTTTTGTTTCTCCTTTCTATGTGTAAGAGGTAGTTTTTGTATGGGGACCAGTCAGATCTGTGTTTTTTCTTTCAGATTTGTTATCTACTGGTCCTTTTTTTTTTTTTGGGAACTCGGGGTTTCCCCAACCCTTTGGGTCAGGACTAATCCCCGAGGGTAAGACTTAAGCCCACAACCTGCCACACCAGGTAAGTCTCGGTAAACCGGTGCAGGGCTGGCCCCAAAGGAGGAGTGAGCCAGACGTTTCTCAAGAATGGGTAGGAGATAAAAGGGGTATATTCAAGGTACTCAATCGCTAGCAGATAAAAGGGGTATATTCAAGTCAATCAATCGATAGCAGATAAAAGGGGGAGTGAGCCAGACTTTTCCTTGTGTGCCAAGTTTCTTCCTTAGCATCCAACGCACAGAAACCTCAGTTGGATTGACAGATTAATTTCTATGTTATCTTCTTTGAAGACTTGGATTGATTGGTTCAAATCTGAAGGAATAGAGAGATCTGATACGAATTGCAAGTTGAACACCATGAAAGGGACTTGACTGAACCATTAATGTCCTGACTGATAACAAAGAAAGAGTTCTAGGTGCCTGTGCAAATGCAAACACATTGGGGTTGCTAACAACTCATTGGGGTTGCTAACAACTCAGTCACTGGAGAGTGTTTTTGTAATTTACACAAGTTGTGTTAATCTATCAACCGTGACAAGGTTCATGAACTGCATCTAATCTAATCTAATCTAATCTGGAGGGAGTGGGACAGAGCAATTTCAGAGGACACGTGACTTGATGATTTCACTATTATTAAAAGAGAAGACATTGCGTGAGATTACAAAAGTCTTTGCAAGTCCCCTACTCCACATAAAATAACTTTTGAATAGTGTGTAAATGATTTTAGTGGGCCCCACAAGTGTCCACCATTTAAAATTATTTGGTTAAATGTACCATCAGATCTCGTGGATGGATGTTTTTATTTTATTTTTGGATCCACTTTCTTCAAAGAAAGACTTGTCATTTTCTTCATAAACAGAAAAACACATGTTTTGAAAAAAACCCAGTGTCTGTCCAATGAAAAAGCGATTGAATCTTGAAAGCATTATCCTTTTGTTATCATAAGGAACCTCTCATTTTCTTCTTCTTCTTCTACCTCTATTTGGAACAGACTTTTAAAATCCAAGTACCTACCCGAAGAAAAAAGAACAAAGAAATGGCCTCCGGCACAGGTGAAGTTTTGGCCGGAATTGCGTCGGATTATGATCGAAGAAGAGAATTAAAGGCCTTCGATGATACGAAAGCCGGAGTTAAGGGACTCGTAGACAAGGGGGTGGTAAAGATCCCTCGGTTTTTCATCCATGACCCGGAGATGCTCGACGAGAAGTTGGACCCCGATAAGAATAAGAGTAAGACCCACTTCGAGATTCCGACGATAGACCTGGAAGGCGTCGATAAAGATGCAACTAAACGCAAAGAGATCGTAAACCAAGTTCGAGATGCATCGGAGAAGTGGGGTTTCTTTCAGGTGATCAATCATGGAGTTCCTGTAAGTGTTCTTGACGAGATGATTGATGGGTACGTAGGTTTAACGAGCAAGATGTTGAGGTGAAGAAAAAGTACTATACACGTGAACCCGGAAAAAAGGTGGTATCTAATTGCAATTTCGATCTGTATGAGGCACCAGCAGCTAATTGGAGGGATACGTTTTACTGTGTTATGGCTCCTGTCCCTCCCAGCCTCGAAGAATTGCCTATCGCATGCAGGTATGTGGTCAGCTCGATTTTTGCTTGACTTGAAATTCTATACGGCTGTACAACACAAAAGCCTTCTTCTAACTTGGATTACAATTTTAACCTTTAGAGCATTCCTAGCAGCCTCGTTATTTAGCTTAGGCTTCTCTTGGCACATGCAGAGAGGTGCTCAAGGGCTTCCACACTTAAGCGACAAGTGGTGGGAAAAGTCACTTTATTTCTCCCCTGATTTTTGACTTCTCCTCATTTGATACATCTTTCCCTTTATCTCACCATGACATCACCATGTGTCAAATAAAGGCTGGAGAAGTCAAAATCATGGGGCCCATGAAATGACTTCTCCAGCCATCTGGCAATTCATTTGTGGTGGCCCGAGAGCACCTCTTTGGCATGGGCAGAGAGAATCCGAAGCCTGTTATTTTGGTGAGCCAAAATACTAAAAATTGTAAAAAGGGTCTCCATCAACCTCATCAAAATAACGATTTTGGTTTGGCCTCGGATTGTCTCTGGCGAAGCCAGAAAGGGCTCTCGGGGTTCCTACACTGTGTGACAATTGGCAGAAAAATGGGGAGAAGTCATTTCGTTGTCTCCTCATCATTTTGACTTCTCCCCATTTGATATCTCTTCCCCTTATTCTCACACACTTATCGCCACATGTCTTATTATGTGTGGGGAAGTCAAAATCATGGGCCCCATGATTTTGACTTCTCCACCACTTGTCAACTATTCTATGGAACCCCAAGAGAAGCCCTTTCCAGCTTCGCCAGAGACAATCCAAGGCCTTTTGGTTTGGTGAGTGTACAGTACTCACCAAACTTGGTGACTAAAGACACTCATTAAACCAATGTTTTTTTTTTTGTTTTCCCACATAAATAATAAAATAATATTTCTCTCTCCATTCCTTTTTTATTAAATTGGTGAGGCTGCTGGGAATGTTTTAAAAAAATGGATAGCCAAAATTAAAAAAAAAATGATTTTTAGCTATTTTGGTGAGTAAAATTTGGTGAGGCTGCTAGGAATGCTCTTAGAGTCAATATTTTTTCTCTAAAATCTAAGGTTAGATGGTTGAACCCTAGGCTAGGTTTGGTTGCGAGAAGACAGGTGAAAACGGGACAAAAAAAGTAAATTTTAGATTTTTAATAAAATTTTTAAAATTTGTCCAATTTTCTTTTCTTTTCTCCATTTTTGCTTATTTTCTCGGCAAACAAACATAGGGTAAGGGTTAGTGAATCTTAACTACAATTACTATAATTAGGTGGTTGAGATTATCTAATCACACCGATTGGGATATAGGGGCCAAAATTCTGATTTGATCCGCTTGATTTTTCTTCCGGTTCACATTTGAATTTTGAATAGTTTTTTTTTTTTTGTGTGTGTGTGTGGTTAAGGAGGTAAAAGTAATACTTAAACACACACAGTTAGACCTAAAGTTAGCGCTAAGATGCCAGGTTAGGCATGACTTTGAAAAGAAGGGAATGTTGAAACATGATTGATTCAATATATTTGAGATAAGAGAGAATGCTAAACTCACTTTCTTTCTTCCCCACTTTTTCTAGGGGAAGAATATGTGTAAGCACCCAATTTTTACACCCCTCCTTAAATATGGTTAAACAATTTAACCATGGATAACTATAGGCTAACCCTAGTCAAATCTTAGGTAAACCTTAAGTCTCAACCCTAGGTAAATCCTAGTGAAACCCTAGTCCTAACTATAGGTCTAAACTTAGTCAAACCTTAGGTCAAAGGTCAACCCTAGCTAGCCCTAGCTAACCCTAAGGTCTATAGGTGACCAAACCAAGGCCCTTAGGGCTTAAACCTATGACCCAAGCCAAGCCCTAGGAGAAGGGCTCAACCCTGAAATTCAAAATTTCTGAGAATGTTAGTAAATACTTTACCGACATTCCTTTTATGGTAAGCAAAGTACCGCATGCATGAGCATTTAAGCTGGGCCATGCCAATTTATGGAAAAACTCAGGAATGACAGCAATCATTCTACCGTCATTAACATTTTTCTTCTGCAGGGGTATGAAGGTACAAAAATTACCGCTATTCCCGATTTACGCAAAACCAGAACCTGCCTGTCCCCCCAGTGCTCAAGCACGCCTTCTGGCCACCTCACTCCTCCCTGAGCTCTTCGCCTACCCTAGTACTAATCCCAAGGTGTCCCTAAATCCTTTGCCTATAAATCCAAGGTCTCCCCAATCCTTCTTTCACATGCCATGCCCATGTAGGAAAATCCTGTAGAGTTCTTGGAAAAAATCCAAAAGTCCAAGCCTACCCATACCCTTGCAGATGTCCTAGGAACACTACGAGATCTTGCCTAGGTTTTCTCACCAGGAAGGGCCTCTCTACAGTTGGGCACCACCACAGTAGCGACCATCACCGTTGTCCAAGGCATATCAGTAGGATAGGGTCCTTCCCTACCCCTCTTTTCTTCTGTAAAACGCTTGTGAGCCCCTGATCCTATTCCAGGGGACTTCTTCTTTGCAACAAATCCAGGAGAGAAGGTCCTCTTGCCTCTCCCCTAAGCATAGGGACCCTATTAAGAGGATAAAAAAAAAAATGCTGTGAGCACTTTGGTTAAATTTGTGTGCACCAGAGCCACCCCTCAAATCCCCCAAGCTCCTAGGGTATCTTTAAAACAATAAGGAAGACTTTGGAGCAGGCCTGGTTCGAAGATCATAGGAAAAATTCTTTTTCTGGAAAAATCTAAAAATGACAGTAAACACAGTACCGCACGTCATTTCTGGGCTTTTCCATTGTAGTGGCTTTGAGCTTCTTTTTATGGGGCTTTGATCATTCCAGGGCATGAACTTGGTCCTTGAGACTCCACCTGTCCACCCCTAGTCTTTCCAAGCTCACCAGATCACTCTAACTATGGTTAAAATCCATCGAATCAGAGAGGACACAAAATATCTGTGAACTGTTCACCGAAATTCTGAGTTTTCGTCGTCTAGGCACAAATGACCATTGTGGGCCCACCTTAGAACATGCCCGAGGCCCAGACCTGGTCTAAGACTCATGCTCGAGTCCCCTGAACATTCCTAGGGTAACCTGACCCTCTTGGGCTCACTCCTGACCTTCACCTTGGTTGCAAAGCCACTATTTTAGAAACAATGACATTGGTGGTACTTACAGTACCGCAAATTCCATTGTTTTATATAATAGTGGCCTTGCACAGGCCAAACCAGTAGGAGGCCAGTTTAGGCCCTAATGCACTCTCTGGGCCTACCCTTGATCAGACCAGAACCTTAACTGAGATTAAACTTAACCCTGATTAAATTTTAGCCATGGTAAAGACCATTTAACCTTAGAAAAATCTGGAAAATCCTTAAAAATTTGGAAATGTAGAAAATGATCAAAATCGGACTTTGAAGCATTCCTAACCACGGTGAAACAACTTAACCATGGTTAACTCATTCCTTAACTATGATTAAACCCATTTTAACCTTGAAAAAATCCTAAAAATTTTGAAAATGCAAAGTGACCAAAAATCAGACTTGGACCACTGTTAACCATGGTTAGCAGCCCTAACCATGGTTGACTCCCTCTTAACCCCGGTTAACCAACCCTAACTTTGGCTAAGCTCATATCTTAGCCCCCGGGTTCAATCCTTGGCCTCTGGGCCTAACCCTTAGCCTTCGGGCTCAAACCTTAGCCTCCGGGCTCAACCCTTAGCCTCCGGGCTTAACCCATGGCCTCTGGGCTTAACCCTTGGCCTTCGGGCCCATATCCTAGCCTCCGGGCTTAACCCTTGGCATCTGGGCTTAACCCTTGGCCTCCGGGCCCATATCTTAGCCTCCGGGCCCAACCTTAGGCCTTCGGGCCCATGCCTTAGACTCCGGGCTTAAACCTTAGCCTCCGGATCCAACCTTTGGCCTTCGGGCCCCAAAACCTAAAACCATGCACTTGATCAATCCGGTCAACCAAACTTTAGTCCACAGACTAAACCCTAGCCATCTCGGTGCACACACATACTCCCCTAGCCTCAACACGGGCTCATGTGCCAGAACTACGTTCAGTTTGATCTCACCCATGTGAGTACGTAGGCAACCCAACTCGGGTTCAACCCTAGTTAGAATTTTCTCATTTCTTAGATTAGTATACTCTAAAACTTAGGCATTTGATTAAAATTTTGACATTAATTTGGCTTATACCTAAGGAGTAGATAACCATTATAAAATGGGGGTCCTAGGGTGCCTAACACCTTCCTTGAGGCTTAATCAAATCTCTTACCTAGACTCTCATTAAGTTCATTAGACCTTATCCATATCCAGGAGCTATCCTTTAGAACTATTAGGTGACGACTTTTAATTAAAACCAGTGAGTAAAAATCCGTGCTCAGAATCTATATGCAATTTTTCTAACTATTTGTAGAGCCAATTAAAGCTTCAACAACAATATGAATTTAAACCCACAACCGAGAAAAGTGAAGACACGTGTTCTCCTCTTCCCTATAGAAAGTGGCGAAGAGAAAAACTGGGTAGCATTCCCCTTGAGACAAGGTATTGATGAGGATGACGAGGAGATTAAGCACAAGCTATGTTTTTCAACCCTTAATACTAGGTTTTAATTTGGGTTTTGCTTCCTGCTGTAGTATGAAAACTATATGGTTGATGTATTCATTAAATACTCATTTGGAGTTTTGAACACATTATTGATATGAAATGTATTAATTAATTATTTTAAGGGTAGTGTTGACTAAACACCATTAAATTCATAAATTTTATTTGCACACCGGTCGAGATTAAAAAAATCATCCATAAATTATTGAAGAAACCCTTAAATAATCATTGCTTGTAGAACAAAAAATTGTATTCCTACCACCAATAATTTAATCAAACAAAGAGAATTCAAAGTATTTATTAAGTCATCTACCTTGAATCTCATCCCTTCTTTCTTTCAAAAGGCTTTCAAAAGGCAGAATGCCTAATAATGTGATAAATGTGATGATGAATAAAAAAGAAGTCCATTGGAGAATGGAGAAGAGACGGGAGAAGACGTGTTTAGGATTAGGTGTGCATATAAAATAGGAAAATAGTAAATGTACCCAGGGTTCCTATTTTATAACCGAAGAATAGGACCTCCTTGGTCCGCGCCCCAATTTTAATTACTTACCTACTGTGGTTAGTATTCACTCACCCCAAGGGTTAAGCAATCCAATCGTGGTTTTTCAAAAAAAAAATAAAAAATCTTAGTTTTAATTTAGTTCAGCTTAACCAGGGTTAAAAGAGTGTTAAAAGAGACACCAGGGTAAGATGTGAAACAGACCCATGGGTCTGCTGATTACTGCTCTATAAAATAATGAGATTTTAAAATAGAATTGTTTTTTTTTAATAAAGTGTAGTCATTAAATATTGAATATTGGGGTGCGCGTAACATTATTATTTTCCAATTCCTATGTATATATTTTAAGTAGGTTAGGATTGAGGGTCGTTCATTAGATTGAGTTAGGCTTTGCCTTTTACAAGTCTTTGTAAATGGGTCAAGTTCCTGCAAGGACACCCTTGCCCCAAAGCCAAAATGACCCGACCTGACTGCTGCCACTTGGGTCACTCCCTCGGAATGGTTGATCCTGATCTTGGCATGGGTACCATAATGGTGATTTTTATTGACAGTACTAAGGAAAGAAATCTCCTATAACTTGTCGGTTAACAAGTTTTCTGTTACTGATAAGGAGCCATAGATTAGTGTAGATGAACTAAACACCTGCCTGATCTTCGTTCATTAATGGTGATTGAATGAGCGTAACATGATGGGAGATGGGACCTGAATGTGACATCTCGATCAAAAAATCCGTTTGTTTCCATGTAAAATATGAGAAATCAAATGAATTTCACGTAAAATTTCAAGTGTCCTAAAGAAAATATATGTGGAAAATAATATTTTCCATATAATTGATCGTTTGTCTTAACATATTTTACATCAAAACAAACGGAACATAAATTGAAAAATAGGTTGAACTATTGTACATTAGATCATTATTAAGTAATTGAACATCTTTAGTTGCTGGAAATGAAGTGGTGGAATTTTTCACACAAGACTTGAAGTTTCTGAATCTAAGAATTGAAACAAAGAAAAGCCAAAAGAAGGTCCGAATGATCGATCTTAACTGACTTAGTGTATGAGAAAAATATTAGGAACATTTTCTTAATGTTTTGTCATATTTCAAGATACTAAAAGTTGATTTTCTTAGATAACAATCATTTTATGTGCTTAAATCAACTTGTAGAGATATAATGATCGATTACTCAAAGCAAATGGTGAGAATTGGGATTACTTTGTTGGAGCTACTATCGGAGGGTCTTGGGCTCAACCCCGACTACCTAAAAGATATGGAATGCGCCGATGGACATGCCATTCTATGCCATTATTATCCAGCGTGCCCTGAGCCAGAATTAACTTTGGGCGCCAGCAAACATGCTGATAATGATTTCCTCACTGTACTTCAACAAGATCATATTGGTGGCCTCCAAGTTCTTCATCAAAATCACTGGGTTAATGTCCCTCCCACGCCAGGAGTTCTAGTAGTAAACATTGGAGATCTTCTACAGGTAAGTCTTCTCTAAATTAAACTAGGTTTCTTTCATTCTCACATTCTTATTAATTTGATATTGGGGCATTTTTTGAGGTACAATCTGCCTTAGAGTCATGCTTAAACATCTAAAAATCTCATGCCAATATTATGCTAATTAATATTCTAGTTATTATGAAAATGTAGTGAAACATTATATTAATAATGTGTGCATGAGTTTAACTGTATGGTTACTGGTGTAGCTCATCACACTCTTATATTTGTTAGAATAAAGATTAGCATAATATTAGACTAAATTAAATTGATTATATTTCAATATTTATATAATTGTAATCTTCATATGAACTCGATATGGGTCATTGTAATTCTTCAAAATGGCAATGAACTCGAATTTCATCATATATTGATTTCTCTTGACGAATTCCATCCCAGCAGGACCAAGTAGACCATAGAGGAGTGGTGTTTCTATGGATAGTATCCATCATAAGTTGTTAGTAAATGTTATTCAACAAATTTTCTTAATTTTTATATTGTCTTTGCGCAGCTTATGTCTAATGATCGGTTTAAGAGCGTCGAACACAGAGTAGTGGCAAATCACGTAGGCCCAAGAGTATCAGTGGCATGCTTTTTTGGTACAAATCTTCAGCCATCCACAAGGATTTATGGCCCCATTAAGGATTTGTTATCAGAAGAAAATCCCCCCATTTACAGGGAAACAACACTGCAAGAGTATATTGCACATTTCAACAAAAAGGGGCTTGATGGAACATCTGCACTGCTACATTTCAAGTTGTGAAGTTGGCAAGGGAGATTTAAGGGGATGGGATTCAGTGGCTCGTTGCTCTCGCCGAGTGATGGATTACGTCCCCACATAATGAATGGCTAGGATTGTTAGCCACCAGCTTATATAGGCACTGTTATCTATATATTATATGTCCACATATGATAGCTTATGTATGGAATATTGATTGGTATGTTGAGAAACTGTTTTTCACTTGGTTTTCTTTTACCGGATGCTTGTTCTGATGATGGGAAGACACCATGTGATGAGTTCAGCCAACATCTTCGAAGGCAAAAAAATATAAGGGTATAAACTAGAAAATTGGTTGAAGTCATTAATTTAGTTGTTATATATGGAGCAATAAATCTTGAACATTCTATGATATGATTCACGAAGAGATGGAGGTATACATAGATGACAGATTTTCAAATCTCGAAAAACAAAGGATCATAGGTAGGCCCACCTGAAAAAAATTGTTAGATAGGCTTTAGAAGATTCAAGCTAAGGTTAAACCCTGCTAAATGTGTTTTTGGCACTACCTCAAAAAAGCTATTCGGATTCATTATAAGAGGGGAAATGAGATTGACATGTCAAAAATAAAAGCCGTTATCAAGATGTATGCTCCGAATACAGAAAAGGAACTCTGAGATTCCGCCCCACAAATGGGTTTTATGATTGAGATTAAGAGTCGTCACCTATTAATTCTAAGGGATAGGTCCTGGATATGGATAAGGTCTAATGGTCGGAATGAGATTCAAGGTAAGAGGTTCGATTAAGCCTCGAGGAAGGTGTTAGGTATCCTGTGACCCCCATTTTACAATGGTTACCTATTCCCTAGGTATAAGTTAAATTAATGTCAAAGTTTTAATCAAATTTCTAAGTTTTAGAGTATACTAATCCAAGAAAGGAGAAAATTCTAACTAGGGTTGAACCCGGGTAGGGTTGCCTACGTACTCACATGGGGTGAGATTAGATCGAACGTAGTTCTAGCATATGAGCCCGTGTCGAGGTTAGGGGAGTGTTTGTGTGCACTGAAGTGGTTAGGACTTAGTCCGGGGACTAAGGTTTGATTGATCGGATGGTCAAGTGTATGGTGTTTAAGGTTTGGGCCCAAAGGCCAAAAGTTGAGTCCGGAAGCTAGTGATTAGGGCTCGGGGGAGGCCAAGGTTTGAGCTCAGAGGCCAAAGGTTAAGCTCGGAGGCTAAAAATTGGGCCCGGAGGCCTAGGATGGGCCCAAAGGCTAAGGCAAGGGCTCAGAGGCCTAGGGTTGAGCCAGAGGCTAAAGTATGGGCCTGGTAGGCCAAGGGTTTGGGCCCGGAAGCCCAAGGCATGCTTAGTCATGTATTAGGTTGGTTAATCACAGTTAGGGAGGGTTTAACTATGGTTAGAAATGGTCCAAATCAGATTTTGGGAGTTTTATACTTTCAGATTTTTTGAGATTTTTCCCAAGGTTAGATGAGTTTCATCATGGTTAATGAATGAGTTAGCCATGGTTAAGTTGCTTAACAATGGTTAGGAATGCTCCAAAGTCCATTTTTGATTATTTCCTGCATTTTAAGATTTTTTAGGATTTTTATGGGTTTTCTCAAATTTTTCCAAGGTAAAAAATTGGTTTAACTATGGTTAAAAGTTAATCGGGGTTAAGTTTAACCCCGGTTAAGGGTCTGGGTAGGTCTGAGATGGACCAAAGTGGATGGAAAAGCTTAGACTGGCCTCTTATCTGGTCTGGGCCCTATGCAAGACCCATTTAAGCAGAAACTAGAATTGACGGTACTTACTGCCAACTCCAATCCTGCAAAAGGAAATGCCCAGAATGATGGTAATGAGTTTACCGTCATTTTGGAATTTTTCTAGAACTGAGCTTTTCCTCCTGGACTTCGAATCAGGGCTACTCTAGGGTCTCCCTTATTGGTTTAAGGATACCCTAGGAGCTTGGGGGATCCTGGGGCATGACCTTGAACACGTACAAGCTCAAACAAGAATGAAAAGAGATTCTATTTCCTTGAGAGGGTCCCCATGCCTATGGAGAAGGCTAGGGGACCCCTACTCTTGGGATTTGTACGAAGTAAAAGTCATCTGAAATAGAACCAGTGGCTCACATGAAATCAACAGAAGAAAATAAAACAGGAGGGGAGGTATGGGAGGACCCTACCCTGCTGCTGTGCTTTTGACTATGATAGTGGCTGTGGTGGTGGTGCAAACGGAGAGGGACCAGGGTCTTCCCTTAAACTCCGAATCTACTGGGATCCTTGGTTCAAAAACCTTCAGAATTCTGGTGAGGGTATGGGATTTCAGCAGGGGTTCTCCTCACAATTTTTTGGTTTTTTGAACTCAGAAGAAGCTTAGCCAAGGCTTGCTACTTATAGACTTGGTGGCCTGTGGACATGAAGGGGATTAGGACGAGGGTGGATGAGGTCTCAGAGGCATGGGCGAGCAGCTGGAGGCGTGCTTGAGGCATTGGAGGGTGCAAGTTTTATGTAAAACATAAACTCAGGAAATGACATTAGAATCAGTACCGCCATTTCCCTGAGAGAACAAACTTGAAATGATGGTAGAAACTCTACTGCTATTCTTGATTTTTTCCAAAAAAAGCCCTGATCTGCCTTAAATAACTCGCATGCGGTACAAGTTTTTTTTACCACCAAAGGAATGTAGGTAGATGATGGACTATTGACTTTCTGGAAGATTTGAATTTTTGGGTTGAGCCCCCCTCCTATGGCTTGACTAGGGTTCTGGGCTCATGCTAGGACCGAGGGTTAGACTAGGGTTGAGCTAGGGTTTAACTGGCGTTTGACCTAGGGTTGACCTAGGGTTCGCCTATGGTTGACCTAAGGTTGGATCTAGGGTTTGGTTAGGCTAAACTAGGATTAGACCTAGGGTCCATGGTTAAATTACTTAACCATAGTTAAGGAGGGATGTAAAAATTGAGTGCTTCCAAGCATTAAGTATAATATAAAAGATCTTACCTCCAATCATGGTGATTAGATTTGGTGTCACCTTTATCCTTTGCAATCGCTTATGATCAACCCTCTTATCAAAATGCGGCATAGTAATTAATTAGAGACGAATCTTCAAATCTAAGCAAGACCCAATTCTTGGATAGATGGTGACACAGACAACTTGTAGATTAGGGATCCTCTCTCATTAACCCTTTTTATACCATCTTACCATTAAAGATTCGGTTATGGGTAGTTATTGTCTTGAAAGATTGCCACTTGATAATTAAGTCTATGGGGGTATTTTGGGGTTAACATAGAAGTGTGTGATGTGACAATGTAAGCCACACTATTTCCAAGAGAAAACGGTTTCCAAGAGAGACCATAACTAATATCTATATATATATATATATATATATATATATATATATATATATATATATATATATATATATATATATACATTATAAAATTTTTTCAATGACTTCTCTAAACATTGTATATGTATATAATATGGCATTGAACATTTTATATAATTTGGCATTGAGATCTCTAAACATTACATCTTGGGAAAAATACATTTACACCCAATGAGGTTTGACGAAAACACACACAGACCCTCCTCAGTTTTTAAAAAATACAGTGGGTACCCTTATATTTCAAATTAATTACACTTACACCCCTTCCGTCAATTGACTGTCACTCAACATGCGAAAAAGAAAAAAAATACCAAAGAGGGAATTATACCTCAACAATCTTTGATTTACAGAGGAAAAGAGAGAGGGAGAGACTTACCAGATAGTTGCCGGAAATGAGTTATCCACGCTAGAGCTGAGATCAAGTCGATATTTGCAATGATTATAGGGTTTCACTTTCGTTGATTTGAGGAAAATTGTAAGTCTCCTATATAAGGAACAATGACATTCTATGATTTCACTTTCTATCAGGGGTATTTTGGTATTTTTTGATCTTTTTCGCATGTTGACGGACAGTCAATTGATAAAAGGGGTGTAAGTGTCATAAGTTTTATACATAAGGGTACCTATTGTATTTTCTGAAAAGTGAGGGGTCTATTTGTATTTTCGTCAAACCTCAAGGGGGTGTAAATGTATTTTTCCCTTATTTATTTATATAATTTGGCATTGACTTCTCTAAACATTAGATATGTATATAATCTGGCATTGAGAACACTAAATATTATATATGTACATAATTTGGCATTGGATTCTCTAAACATCATCTATAATCTGGCATTGAAATCTCCATACATTATATATACTCTTGCTACATCTCCCAAAATGGTTAACAGAGACCCTTTCTCATATTCTTCAAGTTTTCAGAAGTATCAGTGAAGTCAAGAACACTTTCATTTGGCATATCCCAAATAAGAAGAGGAATGGAGATCGATGCCAGAGAACTTGGATCCAGAATTGCACCAGATTATGACCGAGCAAAAGAAATTAAGGCTTTCGATGACACGAAAGCAGGTGTTAAAGGACTAGTGGACGCCGGGGTGCTGAATATCCCTCCTTTCTTTATCCGCCCAGTAGATGAGCTCAATGAGAAGTCGTCGGACTATGATTCAACCAACTTAAAGATTCCGGTGATAGATCTTGAAGGCATCGAGAAAGACGTGGTTCGACGTAAGGAAGTTGTTCATGAAGTTGGCCGTGCGTCGGAGAAATGGGGATTCTTTCAGGTGGTGAATCATGGGATCCCCATAAATATTATGGATGAAGTGATCGAAGGGGTTCGAAGGTTTAATGAGCTCGATAGCGAGGCCAAGAAAGAATTTTATTCGCGTGATCCGGCACGAAAAGTGAAATTCTTAAGCAATTATGATCTTTATCAGACGCGTAGTGCGAATTGGAGGGACTCCTTGTTATGTTCTATGGTTCCTGAGCCTCCCCAACCTGAAGAACTTCCGGCCGTTTGCAGGTGTGTGCAATTATGTGTAGTGATAGCTCTGTTCAAGATAAACTACTATTGTCTATTCAAAAGCTTTATTTTTAGACATTAGGCATTTTGTAAAGTTATTTAAAAAAAAAAGAAGTTTTATTGTTATTTAAGTTGATTTTTAAAAATAGTTTTGCCCCTTAAATTTTTTATTTTCTATTATATCCTAATTTGTAGGTTATGCTTTAATTTCTTTTTGAAAAAGACATGCCCCACCCCATATACACACACACACACAACAAATAAGTGCTTTTATTATTTTTTATAGGAAAATAGTTAAGGTACATTTCCAACTATCATTTCATTTGATTCATGGAAATCATTCTTATCAACATATCATTTTTCTCGGTGTCTTCGATTCATTTTGTGCTTACTCTTATTGACCAATGAAATACCTGGAAATATAATAGTTGGTCGTTATTGGTCCACATCTTACTTTGAAATTCTCACCACGGTTGATGAATATTTAAGAGTGAGTTGTGAGGCAATGGGGACAAATTATTACGCTTTGTTACTCTTAAGTTACGCCTATCATTGCTTTTTTTAAAAATTTTTTATATGTACTACCAAACAAACTATTAAAAATAAGAGCTTTTATATATATTTTTGTTACCCAAGACATCTAATTTAAGAAAAGACTTAAAAATGAGATCTAAAATTAGCTTTTATTAAAGGAAAATGATCACCTCCTAGCCCCTAGGCCCGAAGAGGGGAATTACTGAATTGCCACTCTTTTTTGTGGCACGTGTACCCTTTGTTACTCTATTTAATTGTGGTTAAACATTTAATTTATTTAAACAAAGGTGCCAAATCATCTCCAGTGATAACCGGATGTGGCACATCCGGTTATCACCCCTAGAGGTCGCCACGTGTCTCCTTTGACACCCCTTAACCGTGGGTAAGGTTCACCCACCCCTAGGGTTCACTCACCTATTTTGGTTTTTTTTTAAAAAAATATTAATTCTATTTTTAAAATTAAAAAACTGTTTTTAAATGACCCTTTACCATGGTTAAAACGGCATCCAGTTAACTTTTAACCATGGTTAAGTACACTTAACCCCATAAAATTTGGAAAAATCCCTAAAAATCCAGAAAAATATAAAAAATAAAAAAATTAAATTTTTCGACCTTTTAAACCATGGTTAACACCCTTAACCATGGTTAACTCCTTTTAACTCCTGTTAGCAACCCTAACCCTGAGTTAACGCACCTCTTTTGCCTCCGGGCTTCATCCTTGGCTTACCGGGCCTAACCTAGTCCACCGGACTACCCCTTGGCCTACCAGGCCCAACACTTTGCACATTGACCACCCTCGGTCAAGCAAACCCTAATTTGTCGGATTAGGTCCATTAGCCACCCTTGGTGCACACACCCACATCCCCTCGCCTTAGCACGGGCTCAAGTGTTTGAACTACGCTCGGTCTGATCTCATCCCAATTTGAGTATGTAGGCAACCCAACCAGGATTCGACCCTAGTTAGCTTTTACTTTCTTCCGGTTAGTATTAACTTAAACACTTAGGCATTTGTTTAAATCTTGACATTAATTTTGGCTTAAACCTAGCAAGTAGGGAATCACCATGTGTGGAAGTATCGGGGTGCCTAACCCCTTCCTTGAACTTAACTGAACCTCTTACCTCAATCTTTGATCGTAGCCCAAGACCTTATCCTACTTTCCCGGGAGACTTATCCCTTCTGAATAAATAGGTGGCGACTCTTAACAATCCCGTGAGACATTTTCGAGGGAGTGAAATCTCGTGCTCACACCTGTTATTAGAACCCCAACAAGAACTAACTGGAATCTGACAATCTTTGCCAAACCCATTTATTACAGTAATCCAGTGAAAAATAAATCCAAATTTGAAGAAAACATACAGAAATCTATCAACCCATTTGGCGATTTACTTAGTTCTACCTGAATTATCTTGCTTTTATCTCCATTATTGGGAAATCTGGTGAAGATTTTCTTTTGAAACCCAGCGAATGAGATCAAAAATAAAGAACCCAAAATCTATCTTCTCTTATGCTTCTGTTGGTTTTCTGGAGAACTTGATCTTCTTCATGTTTTTCTTCACTTGCCAGTAATTTACAAATGTGTCCTTCTATTCTAGGATCAGTTGAGCTTCAAGCTCCTTTGAAAACTTCACGATTTTCACGAGAAGAAGAAGATTGAGAAGAAGAGCACAGAGGTATAAGAGGGTCTAAAGAGGTTTATATATAGAAAAACAGATCTAAATTCCCCAAATTTCAACAGATCAATACATCTAAGACCTAAAATTAAGAGACGTCCACCAAATCAAGAGATTCAAAACCTCACTAACTCCATTCGCGAAGAATAAACCCTTCCTCAAGCTGCAATTCACTTAATGGCGGAAGCACCGGTTTGTCAGAGGTGAACACACACCAAGATCATAAGCCTTATCCTACCCGTTCGATTCCGGCATCGAAGAGAACGGAGATGGAGATTGCAGATTTGAGGGTTGGGATCATAACCTACAGAAAGGTGGAAACTGTAGATTTCAGAGGAAGCTGGAACGCTATCAACGGCGTGGGATACGTGATCGACAGTGACCTCGTCGTCGGCGGGGAAACCGTCATAGTAATCGGCCGGAAGAGGAGGAATGTCGCCGGCGACTTCGATGAGATCAGCCTTGGAGTCCTCGTCGGCTACAGATCTATCAAAATCAACTACATAGAGGTTGATTGATAGTTGAGAGTTGAGATCGACGGTCTCTCTCCATGATGGAAATAACTTCCCCTCATATTTGAAGGAAAAAACTTTTCCTTACCGAAGATGGAAAATATTAATATGAGGGAAAACATTTCTCCAAGAACATGTATTTTCCAGGACACCAAACACTTGAAAGAAAAAATTTCCATTTGAAAAGATTTCCAACACTTATTTTCCATTCAAACAAACAGAGCCATAGGGAAATTCTGATTCAAGACTTCCTTCACACCAATTCAAAAGAACAGGATGGTAATCCATTAGCCTATTTCAAGGTGTGAAGTTAATTGAAGTTTTCAAATTATCAGAATTCTAATAATGGTTGTGTAATATCATTCTAATGGGGAAGTCTTTTTTTTGTTGTTGTTGAAATGATGTAGCCCTGTTTGGATAAACTTCTCTAAGCAGAAAATAAATTTTTTAAGAGTTATTTTAGAGAAAGTAACTCCTGAAAATTTTGTAGAAGTCATTCTGAAATAAAACGATGTTTGGTTTGGTGCACATACGCAGAGCGATTCTTTTATACTTATAAATCAAAATTGTTGTTTGATTTGCACTTACATGCAAGAAGCTACTTTCAAATACATATCCTTAATTAAATACATGCTCCCCTATTTTCTATACCCCTCTTTAGACATTCATAAAGCATCTTATGAATATGGAATACAACCCACACTAATTTCTACCATATATGGAATTTGGAAATTGAAACCTAAGTAACCAAAGCGAGAGCGGAAGTGGAAGCGGGAACGAGAGTGTCAAATTTTAATTTAGGATATGGTTGAGAGCGCCTCCGGAGCACTGCTATATATATACATATAATCTGAAAATTAATTATAAATACAATTATATCTTTTATACTCTCTAAAGAAAGAATTGATAAAATCATTCATCATTCAATTTTGTAGTCACAACCAATGTTACCTGGTTTGCCGGTTCGCTCGGTTCGAATTTGGGTTCGTAATTCGTAATTCGTCACTCTAGAGTGAACCCAGTTCGCTAGGGGTAGGATGAGTCGGTTTGCTTCTCGGTTCACTTAGGTTGTTAGTTTGGTTTGCTAGCTTGGTTCGCTTATATAATATTAATATATTATATAAATAATTGTGTAAATAAATATATTATAAATAATTATTTTAAAAAATGCATTTAAAATACATTTAAAATAATAATAATAAAAAAGGTTTTATGGCCGATTCGTGAACCCAGAAAACAAATTCGCCAAATTCGAAGTATAAGTTCGCTGAATATAAAGAACAAATTCGTTAAATCCAAACAAAAAGTTCGCTGAATCCAAACAAAAAGTTCGTGGAATCTGAAAAACAAATTTGTTGAACCATAGCTATTGGGTTCGTTGATTTTCACGAACTGGAACGAACCGAACCACGAATTGGTTCGCTCTGATAGTTCGCGGTTCGAACTAGTGGGTAGCGAACTAGGTAACCTTGGTCACAACAAATAAGATGATTATTGATATATTAAATGTATCATTCTGAATTCAATTACAAGATCACCAATAATTAACAAATTTTACATGAATCTTTTACCCTACAAAGAAAAATGACAAAATGTCATCCACTTAACATGAAAAGTTCGGATAAAAATAATACTTTACATAAAAACAACACTCTCTAGGTGAGAACGAGACTTACAAAAGTTAAAATCGAATTCGCGAGGTGAGAGTGAGGGTTGAGAGCGAGAGCGAGTAGCAGGTTAGGAGGTTTGGGTTACTAAGATTGAAACAACATCATAGCCCCACAATTCCACACACCAGCTAGAAAAGGTTTTTTGGTAAACTCAATCATACCACAAGGCAATAACTGAAGGCAAAACAAGGGAATACTCACACCACCCAAGCAAACACACACACACACACACACACACACACATGCAGCCCATGTAAGCTTCACCCTAGAGCTCCTCAAAACGGGTACCAACCGTTTGAGGCGCCAAGGAACTTATATGGGACAACATGCTCGGGTAGATACCCGATGTGGGACTAAACTCTCACCCTAAAGGTGTTCTGGTTTTTTTGGTAAACTCAATCATACCACAAGGCAATGACTGAAGGCAAAACAAGGGAATACTCACACCACCCAAGCAAACACACACACACACACACCACATGCAAACACACACACACCACACACATGCAGCCCATGTAAGCTTCACCCTAGAGCTCCTCAAAACGGGTACCAACCGTTTGAGGTGCCAAGGAACTTATATGGGACAACATGCTCGGGTAGATACCCGATGTGGGACTAAACTCTCACCCTAAAGGTGTTCTGGTTTTTTTGGTAAACTCAATCATACCACAAGGCAACGAGCTGTGAGCATGAGATTTTCCTACCCACTTTCACATGATGTGTTTTGCTGAGAGTCGCCACCTATTCATTCTTAGGACTAGGTCCCGGGATTGGATAAGGTCTTATGGTCTATCCGAGTTAGGGTAAGTGGTTCGATTAAGCCCTGGGGAAGGTGTTAGGCACCCCAAGACCCCCGTTTGATAACGGTTACCTACTCCTTAAACTTAAGCCAAAATTAATCTCAAAATTTAATTAAAATGCCTAAGTATTTAATCAAATACTAATCCAAAAATAAAAATAAAAATGAGAAAGCTAAATAGCTAGGGTCGAACCCGAGTAGGGTTGCCTAATTTATACATTTTACAAACACATGAGTCATTGTATGTTGCCTCATAATCAAGAAATAGCATAATAACTCCACAATTCCACGCGTGAGAGCTAGAAATGCATATCCACCTTATATAATTCAATTTTGGACCTCTAGTGCGTGGGTACATTGAATCAGGGGAAAACAAATTGGCTGATTGAGACTAGCAACTCTCCCCTTTCTCTCACGTGTCTAGGTAGTGTTTGCATGCTTTAGATAGTTGATGCCACTTCAAGCTTTGCACCTTGTTTGCAAAACTTTACTAATATACTCTTTGAATCTCTCATGTTTAGCTTCGAATCCTCGTTTCTTATCAGGTTCTTTATCGATCAAATTTGATTCAGTTATAATAGTTTTGCATATATTAGCTATCGAACACCTATTCCTTTCAGGATTCCACCATATGGTAGACTTAGGCTCTAAAATTTGGCTCATTCAAGAATTAATTGCTGATTTTGCTCCATTCCTCAATATCAGAACTTTCACCCTCAAGCCCTCGGTACACGAGTTCCTGCAAATCTTGCTTCGAATCTTAGCTCTGCCACTCCACGAGTTTATGCAGATTTTCTTGCAAGCATGACTAAACGATGAAACCTCTAAGACATCCGTTGGAGGTCCTTCCTCGCGAAATCCTCCGCCATCGAACCATCCGCCTCTATTGCGACCATTTCTGCCCCTAAAACCAATGGAAAGAAGAAGAACAACTAAATTCCTTTAAAGGAGACTAGCGGGTGGCACATGCGATGCACGTGAGAGTGAGGGGGAAAGAGTTAATCATAGTTAATAGGAGTTAAAAGGGACACGTGTTAACCCGCAGGTGTGATTGAATTAGCTAGTGGCACGTGTAATGTACGTGAACGCGAGAGGAAAGAGTTAACCACAGTTAATAGGAATTAAAAGGGATATGTGTTGACCCGTGGGTGCGATTGAACTCTCCTCGAGTTCAATCGCGATTAGCTGTGATTCTAAATAGATAGATGAGCAAGGGTAGTTTGAGAATTAAATTAAAACATTAATTAAAGGCAAGAGGTATTTTGGGAATTAAAGTAAAACATTAAATCAATGTTTTGTTTTAATATAAGGGTAGTTTGGAAATTTTTAAAAATTCATCCGCCCAAGGCTCTCACATTATAATAGTAAAGAAGTAGGTTTTTTGGCCTTTTATACATTACTAGTTGAGGCTGCATGTACAAGGCACGTGCAGTACACTTAAAATAATGTGGAAAGAATAACATAAGGGTGCTGCTACGAGCACACCAATATTTACTGATTGAACACCATTTAAGAAATAACTTTAATTTTTTTAAAAGAATGACTTGTCTATGGACACCCATACCCTCAAACTCATAAACCCTCTTCTAACCATTTTTTCTCCTTCTAAGAATGAACTTACCAAGCTCCTCTTACCTTACCTTTAGAGAGTTGACAAGTGCATAAACACGAACTATTGTAAGCTTATCAAGCCATTTTTTTCCTTTTATTTGTATTTTTTTTTCCATTTTGTTCAATTCTAGTGGAGTTTATGAAGTTACTTTATTTTGAAATACTTTCTTAGTATTGAGTAATTGCTCCATGCCTTTTGAGATAAATTAACATCCTACTTGTTATTTTCAAATAGTTCCACCAAAAGGGTAATGAATTATCATGTTTTATGGTTTTAAGTTTAGAATATATATATTTAGAAAATTTATAAGTAATTTTTTACATCTTGGTGTGCTCTTAAAATTTATTCCATTTTAATGATGTACATTTTGTAAATTATATATTTGGTGTCCAGTTAGTAAATATTAGTGTCGTAAAGATCCAGATTTTTGGAAGAAAATCCTAAGGTTAGGATAACCTTTAATTGAGTATAAATATTAAAGTGTCACTCTCCCTAATCGGAATCCGTAAAACTGTAGGAAAGTGTTTCGATTAAACTGTGGGTTCTGGTTATTGGATTCGCTGACTCTTAATAGATACCGTCTATCCGGACCTAGTCAAAAAGGGATCACAGACAACATTTAACACATGTTAGATATCCTAACTGTTGAACAACCCCAATTATTTCAACTCTTGCTTGATTAATTAAAACAAGTGAGTCTCGCACCCGTATACCAAGTCCGAAAGTACATTATTCCGATGTGGAACATCATCAGGTAAATGGATCATTCCCTTATCTTAACAAGTGTCAATATAACATTTGTCATACAAAGATGACATCACCACACATAAAAGTTATGGTCCTACGAAAAGCTGACAATCTTTTGACTTTTTGGTCAAATGAGAGGAAAATAGCTTGTTGAATGGGCCTACGAAGGAGAAGTAATTTCATTTTCTCCCCTAATTTTTACTTCTCCCCCCACTCGATATATCTCTCCCTTTATCCCCATGTGTCAAATAATATCCGGAGAAGTCAAAATCATGGGGCCATGAAATGACTTCTCCAACCACATCGACTGTGTGGTGGCCGAGACCCGCGAAGTTTGTGCTTGTTTGCACATGATTTTGACTTCTCCACCACTGGTTCCTGATTTGTGGTTGCCCAAGAGAAGAGGAGGCCTTTCTGGCTTGAGACAATCCAAGGCCATTGCCCTCCTAAAATAGGATACTTGTAGGTCTGAGCAGAGTTTCTAAGAGGAAAAAATGGTGGTGTCGAGCACTAGCGAAGTTTCGGAGGAAAATGCATCGGATTATGACCGAACAAAAGAATTAAAGGCGTTCGATGATTCGAAAGCTGGTGTCAAGGGACTCGTAGATGCCGGGGTGGTAAAGATCCCTCGGATATTCATCCAACCGCCGGACAAACTCCATCGGGAGTCGGATTCCGATGAGACCCACTTCCGAATTCCGACGATAGACCTCAAAGCCATTGATAAAGATCTAATTCAACGGAAGGAGATCGTCGAGCAAGTTCGACATGCATCAGGGACTTGGGGTTTCTTTCAGGTGATCAATCATGGCATCCCTTTAAGTGTTCTTGATGGGATGATTGATGGGGTTTTTAGGTTTAACGAACAAGATTTTGAGGTGAAGAAAGAGTTCTATGCTCGTGATTACATGAGAAAAGTGGTATTTAACAGCAATTTCGATCTGTACGAGTCTCCAGCAGCTAATTGGAGGGATACTTTGTTTTGCAGTATGGCTCCTGTTCCTCCCCACCCAGAAGAATTGCCTGTGGTATGTAGGTATGTGATGAACACAGTACCTAAATTTCTAGGAAGTTTGGTCTATGAGATATGTTAGTGGGTCTTGATCCTAGTAGTTTTCTGTTGATAGTTCTATTTAAGATTCTAGATTTTCCAAAACTTGGTTAATGTAGATGAACTAAACATCTGTCTGAGAAAAGTCTAATTGTATGAATTTTTGTCTCTGTGTTTCTTATTATATTTTAAATAAATGAGATTCGATTTCTGAGAATTGACTCTCATTTTATGTGTTTAATTAATTTGTAGAGATATACTGATTGAGTACTCGAAGCAAGTTAACAGATTGGGGATTACTTTGCTTGAGTTATTATCGGAGGCTCTTGGGCTTAATTCTGACCACCTGAAAGATATGGACTGTGCTGAGGGGCATAACATTCTTTGCCATTACTATCCGGTGTGCTCGGAGCCGGAAATGACTATGGGCATTACCAAACATTCTGACAGTGATTTCTTCACTGTACTTCTACAAGATCATGTAGGTGGCCTCCAGGTTCTTCATCAAAATCAATGGGTTGATGTTCCCCCCATACCTGGAGCTCTAGTAGTAAACATTGGAGATCTTTTACAAGTAAGTCTTTGCTAAACTTAACTTTATATCTTTAGTTGTCACGTTCTTGTTAAGTAGATAGGCATTTCTTTGAAAGACATCAATACAAATTGGGCCGACAACATTAAAACTCAGAGGGTGTATGGTTGCAGCAATAACTCCAATTGTACATACTAACTGCATTATATAAGCTAATTCATTGTTTTGCTATAGGGGAATCCTGGGACTATGAACTATGCATAAACTTCCAAAAGGCTCATTTTGGGCATCTAGAGCATAGTTGCACGGTAGCTATGTATAAGGTGGGCTACTTGCTTCTCAAGAATATCGTTTCCTAGGCTCGCTTCTTTCACGTCTCATTTAGTGGTCAAAGAGAGCTATGTATGTAGGACATTATGGTATATACCTGAGTCGAAAGCCTAGGGTGTAGATTCTGAGCATGTATCGTTGAATTGGAACCTAAGGCACCTAGTTCTCCACACATCTCATGTGAGGCGAAATCTGAGGAATGTCTGCCTATAAGAATATAATTGGAATGAGGCGCTCTGTCTCATTTCCCACTTCTCGTTTCCTAAAGATATTTTGAACCTCAGTTCCCGCCCTAGCTTAATGTTCAATCTTATCTGCATAAAAAACATATGACTATATTATTATATTTAAATCATTATAGTCTTTATATAAACCCTAATATGTGACATTGTAAATAAATCTAGAATTATCAATAAATTCTAATTTCATCATATGGTCAACTAATTACAATACTTCAATATATTTTCCTAATATCCGCAACTTGATTGTTTTTCTGAAATGTATGAGAGATGTCAGCATTGAGAATAGGATTATAGGAATACTGATTCCATTCCACCAGTACCACTTAGACCATGGAGGAGTGGTGGTGCTGTGGCATCCATCTTAAATTGTTAATATGTGTTATTTGGCTTGTTTTGCTTGGTTTTGTTTCGTCTTTGTGCAGCTTATCTCTAATGATAGGCTTAAAAGCGTCGAACACAGAGCACTTGCAAATCATGTACGCCCAAGAGTATCAGTAGCATGCTTTTTCAGAGCATCTCTTCAGCCATCTACAAAGATGTACGGCCCTATCAAGGAATTGTTATCAAAAGAAAATCCCCCCATTTTCAGGGAAACCACAATGAGAGACTATATTGCATACTTCAATTCAAAAGGGCTTGATGGGATCTCCCCACTACCACATTTCAAGTTCTGAAGTTGGGAAGGGAGATATGGGTTGGATTTGCGGTGCAGAGTATTTCCTGGACGTGTTGGAGCTTGGAAATAAGTGGGCATGTTTTTTGATCCAAGTATTATGGATAGATCTAAACCCTGCAGACCAACAGAGTTCTTATCAGATGAAAATCCAAATATGTACCAGGAATCGTGGTCAGTAAATATGTCGTCTATTACAAATCAAGAGGACTAGATGAAAATTCGGCACTACCCTGTTTTAAGCTAATGGTTGTAACTTTAAAATGAGTGGAAATTCTAGTGTTGCCCAATTTTCAATCGATAGAAATGCTTGAAACTCAAAATCAGTTTGTGATACTGTTGATCAACATTTTCACTATGGCATATCTGTATCCATCCTAATGATGTTATTCTGCCCTGTAATGGTTCTCAATTCAAGATTCATACATGATTGTATTAAGGGATAGTACAAGTCATAGATTCAGTTAGGTGAATGGGAACAAACTTTTGTTCTTTACTCCAAAGCCAGAAACATGGCTCACCTAGCAGTAGGGCTGTCAAAGGGCATTGTAAGGTCTCAGTAGAGCGGTCAAAGGGCATGGTCAGGCAGGACAAGGGTCAACTGTAACCCTGTCCTTATAAGGGTAAGACCCTAATCTTGCCCCGACCCTTTTAAGGGTTTGGATTGACTAGGCCCTAACCCTGCCTTCAAGTGTCAGGGTAGGGTCACATGGCAGTAAATAAAAGTGATTTTTTTTTTCTCATTTGAGATGATGAGATTTTTATCTACATCGACTGTCAGCCATACAAATTATTCAATTGAAATTATTTAAAATAAAATGAAACAAATAAAAATGAGGTAAAGCAAGTATAATAATAAAACTAGACAAATTAGAATCTATCTTGCCAGCAAACTAAGGTTGTAATAAAAAAAATTAAGGGGTTGGAGTTAGGGTTGACTATGAAAGGGCAGGGCAGGGTCAGCCCTAATCCTTCCCTTACTTATAAGGGTAAGACCCTAATCCTGCCCTAGCCCTAGCTCTTTAAGGATCAGTCAAGCTTGCTCAACTTGAGCTTAAGCCTAAACATTTGACCTCGAGCATGTTAAAGCTAAGCTTGAACTTGACACCAAGCTCGACCCGAATACTGGTCTATAGTCATATATGACAAATTATTGGATGAAGTCCTACAATACGGTCTATAATGCTGCCATGAGAACATGAAAGTTTAGTAACTCAAACCTCCCAACCTGTTACTTGCTCCCGCTCTCAAACCTCACTCCTGCTCCCAAACCTCTCAACTTGTTACATATGTTATTTTCCATTGTAAGGTACACTATTATTGTAAGGTTTGTTAATTATTGGTGATATTGTAAGTAAATTTGGAATGATACATTTAACATATCTTGTTTGCTATGACTACAAATTTGAATGGTGAATGATTTTGTTATATTTTAGAAAGTGAAAATGATATATTATTTGCATCTATTATATGGGTTAGGTTATGGCTTATGTGGTCCATATGTGTGTTGGCTTGTGTGTGTGTTGTGTAATATTACTTTACCAAAAAATAAAAAAAATAAAAATTTAAGAACCATCAAGTATACACGTGTTTATATTAATCCAAGGTTTTTAATTTTGAAATTCTCGACGATTTCGTCCAGCCAACCCGTGCGGGATTTCGACTAAATTTCGAAATTTGAAATATTAATATTTATATATTTATATGAATATTATTATTTTATTTTTAAAATTAATATATAAAATTTTGAAATTTTAGTAAAAATTTCGAAATATTTCAGAATATTTCGGAATTTTAATAAAAAAAACAATAAAATATCAATTTAAAAATAAAAAAAAATCAGATTTCTGCCGAAATTTTGAAATCCAAAATTTCACCCGAAATTTTTGAAATTTCGACCGAAATCTGATTTTCAAAATAAACCCAATTTCGATGTCGTTAGGGTTGTCCGAAATTGAGGAAGTATACAAAGTTAAAAATTGAGTTGAATAATTTTGAATATTTTTTCCAAAAAACCTAAAGTTAGATTATTGAACACAAGGGGTAAGAGGATCTTAACCACAGTTAGTTAATAGGGGTTAAAGGAGACACGTGTTGACCTGTGGGTGCGATTGAACTCTCCCCGAATTCAATCCCGATTGGCTGCGATTCGATATCATCCGCTAAACATTCCCCCCCCCCCCTGAAATAAGGTACTTGTACTTGTAGATTTGAGCAGAGTGTCTCAGAAAAAAGTGGTAGTGTGATAGGTGTCGAGCAATAGAGAAGTTTCGGCGGAAATGGCATCAGATTACGATCGTACAAAAGAATTAAAGGCCTTCGATGATTCGAAAGCCGGTGTCAAGGGACTCGTAGACGCCGGGGTCGTGAAGATCCCTCGGATATTCATCCAACCGCCGGACAAACTCCATCGGAAGTCGGATTCCGATGTGACCCACTTCCAAATTCCGACGATAGACCTCAAAGCCATCGATAAAGATCCTATTCAACGAAAAGAGATCGTCGAGCAAGTTCGACATGCATCAGGGACTTGGGGTTTCTTTCAGGTGATCAATCATGGGATCCCTTCAAGTGTTCTTGATGGGATGATTGATGGGGTTTTTAGCTTTAACGAACAATATTTTGAGGTGAAGAAAAAGTTCTATGCTCGTGATTACATGAGAAAAGTGGTATTTAACAGCAATTTCGATCTGTATGAGTCTCCAGCAGCTAATTGGAGGGACACTTTGTTTTGCAGTATGGCTCCTGTTCCTCCCCACCCAGAAGAATTGCCTGTGGTATGTAGGTATGTGATGAACACAGTACTAGGAAATATAATTTGATCATGCTGTTTGGTCTATTAGATATGTTATTAATTTTCTATTTATTGTTCTAAGGATGTTGATTTGCCAAAACTTGCCCTTTAATATATCTTGTATTGTATAGTTAACAAGGAATCATGTTTAGTGTTACTGTGGTGTAATGTAGATGAACTAGACATCTGTTTGATGTCTGATCAATGGTGATTGAATAGCTTAACATGTAGGTAGGTCTCATTAGGACTGTTGTACACTAGATCACTAATCAGAAATTGAACTTCTTCAGTTGCTGGAAATTCCCACTCATTGTTTGGATTTTCTGAAGAAAAAAAGAGAGAAGGCCTGATTCCTCTTGACTGTCTGAGGAAGTATATGAGAAAAATCTATTTTTTAAAAAAAACCTCTTAGGTCCGTTCTTGGTGAAACTTTTAAAGTTCAGAACTTTCATAGTTTCATGCTTAATTTTACTTAATCTCTAGAACTATCTTATTCCATAGAGGGCAAAAGTTCTACAAATATGGAACTTTTAAGTTCTATCCAAAATTTCGGATGTTTTAAGTTCCATCTATGCTAAACTTCTAATTAAATTGTACCCAATAAATCTGAGATACCATCGTATAAAAGAGTTAGAAACCCTTTCCCCTCTCCTCCCATACACTTGCCTCTTGCTCTAAAATATTAATGTTCTGAACTTTTAAAAGTTCCACCAAAAGAATGGAGCCTTAGTGTTTCTTGTCATATTTTAAGAAAATTAGAGTAGATTTCTGGGAATTGACTCTGATTTATGTGTTTAATTAATTTGTAGAGATATTTTGATAGAGTACTCGAAGCAAGTTAACAGACTGGGGATTACTTTGCTCGAGTTGTTATCGGAGGCTCTTGGGCTCAATTCCAACCACCTGAAAGACATGGACTGTGCTGAGGGGCACAACATTCTTTGTCATTACTCTCCGGCATGCCCGGAGCCGGAGTTGACTATGGGCACTAGCAAACATTCTGACAATGATTTCCTCACTATACTTCTACAAGATCAAATAGGTGGACTCCAGGTTCTTCATCAAAATCAATGGGTAGATGTTCCCCCCATGCCTGGAGCTCTAGTAGTAAACATTGGAGATCTTCTACAGGTAAGTCTTTGCTAAACTTAACTTGATATCTTTAGTTGTCACATTCTTGTTAAAGTAAATAGGCATTTCTTGAAAGGCATCAGTACATTTTGCAGCGACAACATTAAAACTCAGAGGGTGTCTGGTTTCAGCAATAACTCTATTTGGACATACTATCTGCATCATATAAACTATTGTAATCGTTTTGCTCTAGGGGATCATGGGGCTATGAACTATGCATTATTCCAAGGAAAATAATCCCCTCCTCGAGGTGAGGGGAAAATGGGTCTCGCGCCCTTTTTTTGCCACATGCCCCTTTCTAACTCCCTTTAACTGTGGCTAAGATTTACTAACACTTGGGGTTAAAGCATCTAAACTTGGTTTTTAGAAAAAGAATTAATTAATTTTTTGTAACCTTAGGGGTTAAAACTTGTTAACTATTGTTCAAGGGCAGTTAAAGGGGCTTTGTGAGGGCGATGACCAATAGTCCACTCCTCGCCCCAAGGAAATGATTATATTTTTGGTAATCTACAGTGAGATAAGTGTGTTCTTGGAAAAAAAAATGTTCAACCTTATCTGCATAATTAATATATGACTATATTTCTATCTTTAAGTCGTTATAATCTTTATATAAACCCTAATATGTGTCATTGTAAGTCAATCTAGAATTATCAATAAACTCCAATTTCATCATATGGTCATCTAATTACAATACTTCAATATATTTTCCTAATATCCGCAACTTGATTGTTTTCTGAAATGTATGAGAGATGTCAGCTTTGTGAATAAGATTGTTGGAATACCCTGGCAGATTCCATTCCACCAGCACCAAGTAAACCATGGAGGAGTGGTCGGGTTGTGGATAGCATCCATCCTAAGTTGTTAATATATGTTATTTGGCTTATCTTTACTGGTTTTATATTGTCTTTGTGCAGCTTATATCTAATGATAGGCTTAAAAGCGTCGAACACAGAGCACTTGCGAACCATGTAGGTCCAAGAGTATCAGTGGCATGCTTTTTCAACACCTCTCTTCAGCCATCTACAAAGATGTACGGCCCTATCAAGGAGTTGTTATCAGATAAAAATCCCCCTATTTACAGGGAAACCACAGTGAGAGACTATATTACATACTTCAATTCAAAAGGGCTTGATGGGAGCTCTGCACTACCACATTTCAAGTTATGAAGTTTAAAAGAGAGATAAGGGGTTGGATTTGTTGTAGCAGAGCATTTGCTGGACGTGTCCGATCCAAGCTAGGAAATCATTGGGCATGTTTTCCGACTCAAGTATTATGAATAAATCTAAACTCTGCAGACCAACGACGGAGTTCATTTGGTTAAACAAACACTTTATATTGAATACATGAATCTTTATACAAAGATTAAAAAAAATCAAATACCTTGAGGCTTAAGTGAGGTCCTAATGCCTGAATGACATGCCTCTCATGGTCGCATTAAAGATTAAAGAAACCCTCGGCTAACTCGCGGATTACAGAGCGACCTGCTACCGGCTTTATTATCCGTGACAAACGAGAGTCGACCACCATTTACAAGCAGCAAATAGTTCATGAATATTTAGCTCTTCTAAGTTACCAGTGTTTGTTACATGATAACATTTCACCAAAAAAAAAAAAAAAAAATTCATTTGGTTCCTGTTACCTGTTCATTAGGGTGTTATAGTACTCAAGCAACCTCCTCCCAAAAAAATTATATGGACTGTGCCAAGCAGCATAACATTCTGTCTCACTACCATCCAGCGTACCTGGAGCTGGAATTGACTAGGACACTAGCAAGAATTCTGACGATGATTTCCACGCCATATTTGTACACCATCATATAGGTGGTCTGCAAATTCTTCATCAAAATCAATGGGTTCATGGCCCTCCTGTGCCTGGAGCAGCTCTAGCAGTAAAGATTGGAGACCTTCTAAACAGGTAGGTCTTTACTAATCTCAACTTTATATATTCATTGATCACATTCATCGATGACATTTATACTTGGTGGTGTTTAGATGCAAAAATAAATGCATTCCGGTATACTTAGTTGCACCATAAAAACTAGTTCATTGCTTGGCTTCTGGGATCATAGGGCATTGCATTATGCATCAAATAAGGTGTCATTTTTGCATGTTCAGAGCAAACACCCCTTACAGGAAGAACATTTTTCTCTATACACATGCCTCAAGGATCATTTGTAACAATCATCTGAATGTTTAGCTGCTTTTATTTTAGAGAGCATCAAGTAGGGTGGGGAGGAATGTGGAAGATTAGTACCATTAAAATTTATGGATTAAATTATATTAGATTATAATTCAATCTTCAACTCTTTGAATCTTCATATAAACCCTAATAAGGGTCTTTGTAATTTGATCTAGAGTTATCAATGAACACTAATTTCATCAATTCTTCCAATATATTCCTCTATTATCTGCAACCTGATTGTTTTCTCCAAATGTACGAGAGATGTCAGCATTGAGAAAAGGAAGAAGACGTAACTAATTCCATCCCCCCAGTACCTAGTAGACCTTGGAGGAGTGTTGTTGTTGATAGCATCCATCGTAATTATTAACACAAAAAAAAAAAAAAAAACCAACTTTTTCCTTGTTTTGGTTTTATATTGTCATTGTGCAGCTTATCTCTAATGATAGGCTTAAAAGCGTCGAACTGGCGAACCATATAAGCCCAAGGGTATCAGTGCCATGCTTTTCAGCACATCTCTTTAGCAATCTACAAAGATGTATGGCTCCATCAAGGAATTGTTGTCAGAAGATAATCCCCCTATTTACAGTGAAATTACAGTGAGACACTATATTACATACTTCATGTCAAAAGGGCTTGATGGGAACTCTGTACTAACACGTTTCAAGTTTTGAAGTTGGAAAGGTAGATACACGTTCGATTTCTTAGAGCATAGATTACTGGATGGACGTGTTGAACCTATGAGCCAACAAAGAAGTTCATATCAAATGAATGCTGAACCTTGTATACAGGAACCCTGGTCAGCAAATATTTCCCTAGAACTGGGACCAAACCATTTGATGGGTTCCACTATGTCATGGAAAGTTTCAAAATAAAAGAGAGAATAAAATCACTGATAGGGAATGTAAAAAATCAACAAATTGTGAACCAAATAGAAGGCAGTAACATTACTGAAATGTAAAATCTAACCAAAGGCACTCCCATTGGCTTTAGGTTTTGGCGTTTCAAACAAATGGATAAAAAAAGACAAACACCAAGCACAAAATACCAGATAACATCTCCACACATTTAAGCAGAAAAACAAAAAGAAACTTTATGCGCATACTACGGAGGGAAAATGAAGATCATACACAGAAACAAGGGTCATGGGCCAGAAATGTCAATCACGATCGGAACCGACTCATGATATTTACACAGGAGTCTTCATGGCAGTTTCCCTGAGTCAACCAGCTGCAGTCATGAGATTATAGTCTCGGCTTGGGTTGCAGTAAGTGCATAAGTGACCACAAGATATCCATCCTATGCATGACTCTGTTATTCTTCCCCTGCAATGGTTCTCAATTCAAGATTCACACTTGATGGAATATGAATAGAAGGATAGTACAAAATTAAAAATCAAAGATTTCGGTTTGGTGGAAGGATACAAGCTTGTGTCCTATACTCGATACCCAACAAACTTGGCTCACATTGAGTATTATAATTGCAAGTTGCAACATTAATAACAAACATAAATATAAAGATCATTTTCTGTGAAACATGCAATATATATTAAGAGATTGCGATATTAATTTAGAGGATAATAAAGAAGAAGATGACCATGGGGATTTCCTCCAGCTCTGATTGTAACAAAAATCTTATATGCAATTAGAAGTATACCTCAACAACAAAGCATGCCCATGTCTTCTCACCACGGACATCCGTTGCACCTTTTAATATTGTAAGCCCCAAGCCTCTAATGGCTTCCGCAATCTCAAGAAAATGGCAGCATTCCTCGCACAACATCTACATAGTTTAAACAAAATACATATATTTAGATAAAGCCGAGAAGAAAAATGCCCGGAATTTTCTCTTCTCAATTGACATGTACAAACCTCTACAAGCATCTGCCCGCTTCTATTAAGATTATCAACTATTATTGGACAAACCTTTGACTGGCTTCCCACCTCTAGAGCCCAGCTTGAACCATGCTTGCGACTGCAAGATCCTACTAAGCCTATTTCCTTATTATGCAACTGCAGGTTCAAATATATAATGAGAATTGGCAGTTTCATAAATGAAATTAAATAGTATTTTTCTTTTCTTTTGATGATGGACACTAGGAAGTCCTAGTTAAATAATATCAACTTCCAAACTATGCTAAGTTATCCTAAAATACAGGCTTAGAGAAGAGTATATATGATGTACTAGATGTCAACTAGGAGCTTATTGCCTTTACAGTCAATAAATAAACATAAAGACCATGCAAGTGTATGCTTTACAGTCAATACATAAACATAAAGACCATGCAACTGTATGCTTTACAGTCAATACATAAACATAAAGACCATGCAAGTGTCTCTCCAGCAGGCAAGGACTGATTTGAGCAGAAAACACAAAAGAAGGAAATAACGATAAATACTAAATTAAATTGGTATAACAAAAAAAAAAATTTCTATCATATTCTTTCAACTTTAGCTTCTTTCTGATAAGGTTCCTTGTCCACCAAACTAAGGCTACATTTGAATGCAACAAATGGATCCAAGGGCAAATTGAATAGCTATAATGCTTACCTTTGATTCAGCACATTTCTTCAGCATGTCAGCATGCTTAGTGATACTTTGTAGAAAGAGCATGTGCTTAATTGTTTGCTCCAGCAGTGAATCAATACTGCACTGAACCATTTCAAGTTTTTCAGTGCATATTGAGGTAAAAGATTTCATGCGAAACAAAAATAACTGCAAGTATCACTTCAGCAAAAACTCAGAGAGATTCATTATGGAATAATTACCTTTGACCCATTGGGCACAAGCTCTCGCAGCTCTTTTACACGATCTTGGATCAGTTGTCTGTCCCTTGGCCTTGGTCTACAATTTTCACCAGGTCTAGTCCTCTTTCTGTTGATTTTAGCTGGTTTTGCCAACCTCTCCAACTGCTCACTAGTCGTTGTTGATAACTCCTTTGGAGACCTCATAGTACATACTTCTATTGAACTTCGGGCAGAACTCAAGCAGTGGTGTGAATTTTCCATGGGATATGACTGATCAATTGGTTCACCTGCTGAACTACTGGCAAGCTTAATACAGGAAGGAGTCTTTGGCATTTTTTCAGTTATCAGTAGTGACTCCACTGATTTACAGATTGAGTTCTCACTTTCAACATTGCTAGTACCATGGCAAGCATTAGCTACCACTGCTTCTAGAAGATTTTCTGATCCACACTCTGACTTAAACTGGCTACATCCCAACCCGTCTGGAGGCTCAACAGTTATTTCAGTTCCAGTTTTCTCTCCCTCATTCCAAGCACAACTTGTTTGCTCTTTCCTAAAAGCTGGTCCCAGCGCTTCGTGCAGCTCACAGCCAGCAGAGAACTTTAAGGAAGTGCTCACAGCATCCATGTGACTAACCCTGGTCCAGAACTCCAAATTCTGTTCTGATCCTTTTCCTAGTTGCATTTCCAGTGGTTCAGCTAAGTGCAGCACCCCACTTTGAGAATAAATTACTCTATCAAACTTAATTCTATCCCAAGCTGCAGTGCCAAGGAGGTCTGAAGGAAAATAAGCTAAATCTGCTCTAGGTTCCTCAGCAGGCAGTGTAACATTATATAAGTTTATATTCTCTGTGAGGAAATCGTGTGAAGCTGGGGTATCATTGTGTTGTGAACCCACATCCGCATCCCTCCACCCACTAGTCTGCTCCTCGCACTTCTGGTTACTTTGCAGCTTCATCTCCAACTCTTTTTGATGCTCCAAAGTGAATATTTCAGATTTTGATTGATATAAATCAACACTCTCATCGCCCCTTGATGTGGCTGATTCAACTTCTACATGTTTATTAACAACTTCAACTGCCCTTCTCTGATGGAGAACAGGCAGTGGAAGAACGTATTGAGAGAAATCATTGTGTCGCCCAAGAAATGGAAAGAAGTGCGGCCGAATATCTGGCCTTTTATTGCTTAAGGATTTATCTAATCTGTCTTCACAATCATGGAAAGTCTCTAAACCTGAAGTTCTTGTTGAGACTTTTGACTGGGAAAAGGAGAGCATCAGATGCTTATAAATTACGACAATACAATTTTCAAGGAAAAAGAAACATAGGAGTGGGCATACCAGACATAGGGTGCTCCTTGTAGTACATTGAATTGGATTAGGAAGACATTCTATGGAGGAATTTTGAAGCGAAGAAAATACATCCTTGATATGGGTCACCAGCTTCAAATCCTCAATGACCTGCTCCTCTCACATGAAAAAAAAACAAGACCAAGAAACTAGCTTTGACTAATGTGTAGATAGACTTCACAAATATTAGGCTATGTATGATATGCTATGTTGTTCTTCCATTATACTGGAAAGGACTTAGAAAGAATAAAGATATATTTGGCATTATATCTCGGTGCATATCTATTATAATGTACAGCTCAATTCTTGAAAATGAGCATCATAGCAGCACAGGGTATATTACCCATGCGTGCAGGGTCACTATGGTACGGAAACCCTCGGCTCTTTCAAAGGGTTTACTTGCCAGGCCCATAACAGAAAGGAATGGGCAAGGAAAACTCTTAGGAGGAAGGGACTCTATAAATGCGGGTCTTGGGTGCCTTTTTCACTAGTGCTTCAATGCCTTACAGACGAGGCCTAGGAACCACCAGGCAACCTTGTCCAAATAGTATCCGCATAGATCTTGATTAGGCGATGGGATCCTGGCTAGGCAAGGTGGTAGCCTAAGGCTAAGGTTAAATATTGATGGTATCATAGCCCCCATAACCTATGGTTCTTCAGGATTTAATAAATATATTTTCGACGACCAAGGATATGAATGCGTTAAAAAGTTCTAAATTGATTCTGATTAATTATCCTCAGTTAAAGGTCCCCCCCCCGGCGGTAATTTCCTCAGTCGAAGTTTGGACAGATTTTCGTACAGATTTCAACAATTCAAGATGTAAGTTCTGTTTTTAACATATGCAGATCTGCAATTTTGACTGTTTGTTAACATTAAAAAAAAGAATCTAGTGCTGAGAGGAACGTCAATAGTATTTCAGGAAAGCAAATGCTTACCTTTTTTTTTATTTTATAAATTCCACAAAATGAGGTATATATACTAATATACATCTAGCTACAAGAACAGAGATGCAAAACAAAGTCCAACCATTCATAATTCAGTACAGAAGCAGAATAAGAACTTACAAGGACTACGATGCGGAAAAGTGTATTTATTTTTTCAAAATATTAGAGAAAAATCAGATATGATTATAAATAATATGACACAAATTAGAGATATCTAGCCAGGAATCCCACATCAAACTATACTAAAAAGTCAGTTTAAATATTAAAAATTAATATTTGGAATCACTAATGCAACTAAAAGTTACCCTGACCAAAAAAATGCAACTAAAAGTTACTTAGAACTTATCTTACTGTGTTTAAAGAGCCAAGTTGTACAACTCCATATGGAACAACAGCTACAACAGCAACAGTCTACACAATGAAAAAGAACTTATCTTTGTTAATAAAATATCTCTGATGAATAAGTCAATGTGATAATACTTGCAAAGGGTAGGTTAAATCAAAAAACATATAGGGAGAGAATGAGGTTTGGGTTCCACAACTTCAAGACAATCTCCTGCATCTGGCAGACATTGATCCTCCATCAAATTTATAGCACTCACAAGGATCAGCCCCACTCCTAGAGAAATTCTAATTTCTAACCAATCAAATGCAATGAATGAACTCTTGGATGGTCAAAAGAATACTGACACAGGTGCACACATGTGGCAATGCGATCATAATCAATCAAGACCCATTCCAGTTATATGAGTGATGAATGTTTGACCCTTCAAGTTTGGATACACACACACACACACACACACACACACACACACATATATATATAATATCTTATGTCCAAAAGGGTATTCATGAGATGGTTAAGTTTGTTCTTGACATTGAATTTTTTTTTGGGAATTTCGCTAGTTCCAGTGGAGGATTAATATTTTCATGGTCTGGGTAGAGTAACACATGTAAGGAATCAAACTCATTGCTTTTTGACATTCCAATGTAAATGCAATTGATGCCATGGTTATAATCTTTTCAAATAGATTGAAATTTGGGCAATGACCAATCCAAGTGGTGTGCTAAAATTTACAGTCTCTCAATGGCAGATATTGCCTAACTACGTTGATACACATAATATAGCATGATTGGCACACCACCAAGGACACCTTGATACCTGGAACTGGTGGTGCAATTCACCAATCAGGGACAGCCAATCAATGCAGCACCTTTTGAGATACCCACACTGAAAAATACATCCACAGATGACCATAACCATCTAACCGATCACCTTAGTTTGCAGATCAGTTAAAAGATGTGCAGCAGTCCGAAAAGGGGACAACGGCCAGATGATTAGGGGTCTGTTCTCTGCTGTCACTTCTAGAGCATGCCCATCAAGAAAGTGGCCAACTGAGCAGAGGTAGACTATTAACAAGCACTTGGATATTGAGGCACCACCATACCTGGCGATGAGCCAGATCTCCCTATCAATCTATATGTATGTGTGAAAAATGTATGTACTGTGCAGTATTCACCATAGCAATATAAAGAACATTTTCAGTAAGGAACAGGGAGAGCAAGCATACCCTAATCCCAGCTGAAAACTGAGTGAGCCACCCATCACAGTACTGGGAATCACCAAAATGAAAGAATAAGAATAATTTATGTACCAATGTATAAAGAACTATCAAATCTCATCGGTTTGCAAGGGAAAGTGAAAAATGTGTCATAATTATCCATTGAACAAGGTGGAAATCTCTCACCTCAGATGATGACCAGGAACTAGATGCGGGATTATCTGCAAAAATCCACTGATGCCTTCCAGTAACCGCCACTTGTCCTATTATCCTGCTCAGTAAAAATTAAAATGAAAGCTACACATAGTGAGGTTATTTATTTGCATTTTCAACCATTACCATACTCAGGCTATTGCACAGAGGCATGTGCACAGACAAGCATAAGCTAATGCCAAAGGAAATTGCAAAAGATATTTGAAATTCTAACTAAGCCTCCATGATAGAATAATGGAAAGAAACAAAAGAGACAGAGCAAAAAACGATGAAACAATACCAATGAGATTGGTTCACATGGCAGTGGATAAAATCCTGTGGAACTCATTTTTTCCACAGCAAAATGCATGATACAAGTTGAACTATTGCAATATTGTGTGTGAAAGACCAAAAAACTGTTTTCAGATAGCATACACAACAAAGTATCAACATCATACCCTTCCCCTAGAGAATATACAAGATATGACATCTTTGCCACGGCCAATCCAAGAGGGTCCTGCAAATGACGCCCATGATGCAAGTTCCGAAAAGCATAACCAAGGCACATATTCTCTGAAGGATTAGGTGGTTCATGGTTATCGTAATAAGCATCCTCCCAAGACAACATCCTGAAATTAGTTTCATCCCCCACAAAACAAATAAGGAAATAGTTAAGCTTCAACCAAGAGTAACTTCTACTATGAAACAGTTACCCACAATTAAACTTAGTGTATAAATTTTATATTGCTAAACTTATCATCCGATCAATCTACACTACTAATACAATTTTTTGAATAATTAATAATCAAATGCAAACAGTGAATTATAATATTAACTCACAATTTTCCTTAGCTAATCTTCACAAACTCAGAGATCAAGTGGGTATCAGCATTTCAATTCCAGGACACAAATCAGTGAGCAAATAAAACAAAAGCCAAAATTTTAAAAAATTTATCACATGCAAATGAAAGAAAAAGGAAAAAAGGAAAAAATAGAATATGTTTTATTTTCTACTTTCCAGATTTAGCCAATCCATCATGTTTCAAGTCCATCAACAAGTCCTTAGAAACAGTTGTAGATGATAACAAGAGCTAGACAACAATAGATCACCTCAAAGAAAGACTTCAGATGCAAATAACATGCACAACGTAGTGGTGGAAAAACATAATTCCTAATGACTTCATCTCCTAAAATTGGAAATTATTCACTTCAAATTGTAATGTCCAACCCAATTTAAAGACGCCTCCGCTTAAATCACAATACGGATTGAAAATCAAGAGAAGTGCTAACTAAATATTTTGGAAAAATATGCTCAAGGAAAGCAAGATTCACGACCTGTCAACTGATATAACATCTTGCCTCTGTGGTCAAGAAATTCAGCATGTGCAAATTGATACATTTAGGGTCCGTTCTTTTGCTGAGACTTATAAAGTCTGGCACTTTGCAAGTTTTGTCATTTGACAATATGCATTTTTCTTTTGAGAACTAGATGTATCAAGCATTTCATCTCTTGGGTTGCAATTCCCATATGACTTTTTAAATGCAGCAAAATGAATGATTTCAAATCTCATAAAAAATGATAAGACTTGATATCTCATGATGATAAGAATTAATTTTGTTAGAAGCCTTGACAAAGTTACTCAAATTTCCTAAAAACTACCATGATAAAGTGCAAAGCTTTATAAGTCTCAACAAAATAACGAACCCTTAACCCTATGTTTGGTTGTCGAGAAAATAAGTAAAAACATGGAAAAGAAAAGAAAATTAGACAAAACACAACTAAAAATTGTATTAAAAATCCAAAATTTTCTTTTCTTTTCCATGTTTTCATCAATTTTCTCAGAAACCAAACATAGCATAAAGGAAACAAGGTCAGGAAGCCAATACCTCCTTAAATTATTCGAATTACATAATTTCAGAAGCAGAAAATAATATTAGGAAATTCAAACAGGAATTTCCTTGGGAAAAAAAATGAAGAGACTTACATCCGAGTTCTATGCTTGAGCTTCCAAAAGATGGCGTATATCCACTCTGTCTTAAAACAGAGGCTTCCGAGAATTTGCTGTAAGTGCGTACCCATCTCCTCAGCCATCAAAACTCTAACACCTGCTCCCTCCCCCCCAGGTTAAATGTCAGAATAGACCTGATTTTGTCAAATTCTGTCCCCTAGCTGCCTCTGTAAGAACCTCTTCCAGCCTGTTTCCTTCGCAGACCAGCTCTCCGTTTTATTGGCGGTCCGACGGTAGGAAGAAGCAAATGATCCATATAACCTCCCCCTCGACAACCAGAAACCCTAGACTCAATTGAATTACAATCTTCAAAGCTCTCAGAAACACTATAAAATCAAACTAGCCAGATCAATGTTGAAAAATCTCTGTACCGTGCACTATGATCGTGCAATTAGCCATCTACAGACTAAACAGAGACTCTCGTTCCTTCTCAAAATTCCTTCAGTTAGAATAATGAAAGAACAAGAGGAACTAAACAGAGAACTCACGAATGAAAACTCTACTGAACATCGGACGACATCGATAGCTCTGAATATGAAATCTTAAGCAAAAAACTCATGAAAATTCAAAGATTCTCAAATGACGAGCTCTAAACAGATTGAATTCACTAGAAGGAACTAGATTTTGAGTGTCAGCTTCAACATTAACGATTTCCTCAAGAAATCATCGCAACACGAACTAGGGTTCCTAGCTTCTACAGACATAAAATCAGAGATTTATCTTGTATTAGAATAATTTTTGGCGGGAAAACTATCGCTGCTTAGAATTACAGATAATAGAATCATCGAGAATTTCAGATTCATGAACTGCATTTCATTAATTTTCGTAGAGAAAACTCAAAATTCAAAGAGAAACTGAGCTTTTACCGACTTTTCAAAAGCTCTGTTTGGGTGTTCTGATGCTTTCTCTGCAAATCCCTTGGAAAAACGATTTTTGCTTCCAATTCTTCGCTTATATATATATAGCAGCTCTTTAGTCTGTTCCTCTGGTCTAAAATGCGCAGGATGCTTAGTACGCACCCTCCCTGCTCTTCCTCTGTTCTAAAACAGTTTAGTCATAATAACTTGTTAGAATGACCAAAATACCCTGCTGAAACATACCCCAAAAAAGGAGAGTGTTACAGTTTCAGATTTGAAATATGGGGAACTAGTAAAGATAATTTAAGGGAGTTGATTTAGGAGCCCAAGGTGCACCCTTTTTAGTGTAATTGATGGCCAACAACATGATGGCTAGGTTAGGACTTGCCTCTTATCTTCCCATCATCTCTTCATTTCCTCTCATATTTTCAACCAAGAACTCACCTTCTCATGACTTTCTCTACAATGATTCTTGTACTAAAAGGTGACACACATCTCAATTAACTTTGTCTACACATGTTCATTCATACTAAACCCCTTATGGTCTCCATGTGTATTTTTATTCGACACCAATGGCCAATCGATGTTCGTCGCGTGGCATTTGAGAACCATATTTTGTAGGGCTCCCTTCTCTCTTCATCCAATGCCAAACATTTGATGTATTTTTTTTAGTTATTATATCCTCATGACATCCTTATTAACTTATTTTTATTGCTCCTCACCAGCACAACATAGGCCTCCAAATTCCATGATTCACTTTAACAGTGCGATCGTAAGTGATTACTGTTATCGACTTCTAATCATTTTCTCATTTTTCCCACATTTTTTTCCCTGCAAGAGGATTAACAGGGAGTCAGGCCGAGTTTATTAGTCATGAATGTGAACAATACAAAATTGATTTAAAGAAAAAGCAAAACCGATGATCACATGATCGATAATGATAATCCATTTTTTATAACATAACTTTATGGGGGAGGATTCAATTTGTCTAGAGAAATCAAGGAAATTGAACCTAGTTTATGGAGCAAAGAGATGTTTATTGCCAAAAAAAAACTAATTCATTTTTAATCTCTTTTAATTTTCTTTCCTTCTACTTGTTTTTTCAGGAGTGATCATGAGATGTACAATGCTATTGGTGTAAGTGGGGCTTACTATTGGGTTTGATCAATTAATATTAGTTAGTATCTATTAATTAAGAGATGTTGAACAATACAAGATCGACTATCAACTATCGAGTAGGGTGTTAAACGGTTTAAGTCGACTCAGGAGACATTTCCCTTTTTTTTCTTTTCTTCTTTAATTACTATGAGCATGGACATCTCTAAAAAAAAAAAAAAGATTACCCTGTGGTATTAGTTATGCTCGAATACGGCAATCCAGCAAGGAATAAGGAGCATAGCGCTATATCGGTAAATATTTAGGTTATTTTGTTACAATGGCAGTTATTCTGCTCTTTTAGGTTGTTAATAACAATTAATTACTTTGATCAAAATATAATGACGTTATAACTGTTGTACTTTTAAATAATGGCACTGTTACTGTGTTACATCAGTCATTTACATTTTATTTTGAACCTTGACCATATGATCTGAAATTTCTAGCAGGGTATTTGACTTAATTTCCAGCCCATGAGCAGTAGGATGTTTATGATAATTTGGTTTGAGTGATTAGGTAAAGCTTTAGGGTATCCCTAACTTTATAAAAAGAGGAAGAATACCTAATAGGGTTCCTTAATGTCCATTCAATGAAGTCAACATGCTTATGCATGGATATGGCTTAGAGTGATGCAAATGATAGGTCATTTTCCTATATAAAGAATAACAATTGCAATGAGTAGGATCATGAATACAAAGAAACAAAGGATCATGATATCTTTTCTCCTTTCCCATTGTCTAATACATTACCAGGCTTTCAACTTCTAATTGAGTAAATCCAATACCCATTCCCATATGAGGTAAGGATTATGTAAGGCTAAAAGAAAGGTGTGAAAATTTTCTAGGGTTTTATACTGAGCATTTAGATTCCATGCCTACCTTTTCTCATTTGCTTCTTTTGCTTTCTTTAATCTCTCATTAGGACTCTCTCTCTTTCTCTAAAAAAAAACTAAAAAAGTTGGAACCAAAATCACACCAAGTAGATTTTGTAGCTTTGCTTTTTTCTAACATGTAATCTAAGCCAGTGCCTCCTTTAGTCTTCCCTGGTCATGAGTGATGGTTTTATACTGAGCATCTTCCTCTTCTCTACCTTGAAAGTCAATTTTGATGGGCGAGATATAGGAGGCCCATTTGAAATTTTAGCTTGTTAAGATTAGTTACATTTGATAGATTATAAGTAAGACTAGTGGCCATTACATTAAATGAATTTTCTACTGAATACTTATCATACAAGAAAAATGTTTGATACTCAAGTACTCTGAGTCAACTCAATTGCTCAAGCAAAAATGACTCACTAAGTTGAGTAATTTGTTAGGTCTACCTATTAACAAAATAGGATTAATAATGCTATGACTCTACCAGGCTTTTTTAGTTTCTACATGACCAACATGTTAGAAAGGGTTAAAACTATGTAAATAAAAATTGCCAAAATCCATATGTATCACTCGATGCGTATCTGTTTCGGCAAGTATCTATATGTTACTATTATTGATTCGTTTAGAAAATAGGTGAATTTACTCATCCAAATTTTATACGTATGACCCGTATGTATTAGTATTGCTTGATGCGAAAAAAAACCATTGTCTATAAATATCGTTCGATACATATCGGTATCGATGATTCGTAACTGACTTCAGCTGAAATTGTTACAAATTCCGAAACCTGTATTCTAATCCATGTTTAGAACATCGGGTGATCATTATAATAATGAAAATTAACATATCAATAGATAGAAGAAAATATGTTAATGAAAAATAGGGGAGGATGGGATCCCATATTGGACGGTGGGACTTTTGAAGGTGAGAAAAACTTTGTTTGGGGAAGATTTCCTCTCTCTTGAGTCTTGAGAGCTATCAAGTTTATGTAATGAGAGGCTTTCTACCCACCATGGAAGATATGACAAGATCTCTAACCTCATCTATTTCCTAATCCACAATTCCCATCTCCTGAGAGTTAGATAGAGATCACTGAACTTTAATCTTCTTTTTCTGATTCTTTGATTTATCAAATCAAAGAAATACAAGTTATATGTTTAACTCTATGTTTACACGTGTGCTACTTGGTAATTTGCTTTGAATTTCTTCCACATAGGAAATGTGGGGTTATTAGGGTCACACACATAAATAATATGAGAAGAAAGAGATAAAATTAAACCTATTAGTTGTTAGTGCTGGCATTTGGTTTAGATTATTAATTTCATAACCATTATGCAGAAAAGCATTTAAGAAATAAATGTTTTTGACAATTTACCTGTTTTGGCTAAATGCAGATGATAAAAAACCAGTTTAAAATACAAAGAGGAGATCTGCTACACAGCTTTGAGCGGAGCTCGTTTTTACAATATCACGGTGGCAATCTTATAATTTGGTGCGTTGCAAAATTGCCTCAGCCTATTTCAATAATTACAAACATGCTGCGGGGTGTAAGAGGTCAAACAAACTCCTATAGTCCTATTTCCATAAGTTTCAGTTCTTTGCAAAGTTCTTCTTTCTAGGGGTGTGTATCTTGAGGTGTAAATGTGTCGGGTTGGTCTGTGGCCCGGCCCGATCCGGCTTGAGCCCCCCAGCCCCCCCTTACACATTAAGAATGTCCCGTTATTAATTGGGCTGGGCTGGCCCGTTAAATTATAGAGCCGGGCTTGGGTTTACACATTTAAACCAAGTGGGCCTTTGGGTAGTCTTATAAACGGGCTGGCCCATCCCGGCCCAATTATACCCATATATAATTTAAATCCATTAAGATATATAACATTACCTAATTACCCTTCAAATTAAGTTATTAGACTCTCAAAGTGGGAAAATTGAAGAATTTTGTTTGTTAAAGGATCTTCCTGATGAAAAAAGGAAGGATTTGTTATTGTTGCTCCTGAGTCTTCCCATTTATTAGGATCCATATTAGTAGTTTAGTTATGAAATATTTTTTTTATGTTTTTCAGAAGACATGTGATTATATTTTGTATGCTTTTGGACACATTTTTAATGGTAGTTGTGTTTTGATGGCAGTGTTAGTATCAACTATTTGGACAAAGAATTTGATATATATAGGATGTGAACGTTTTAACATAACATACTATTAATATTTTGATTATACAATATGTACTTTGTAAATGTATTACTAGATAGTTTAATTATGTATTTATGGGATCCAATGGATGATGCGTTGTTTGAAGACATTTTCCCATAATTTTTATTTATCCAAATAGTGAAATTGAGAATTCTACGATCCAATTTCATGCAAATAATAGAATTCTGAAATCCATGGAATTCAATTTAGTAGAGTTTAATTCTATGAAAATTAATTCTTTGGATCAATTCCAATTCTAAACATCCAAACGCACTCCTCACTTTCACTCTCACTGGTTCCCTCTAAGTTCTAACCCTGTCCCTAAGCTAATCTCTTCTGCAGCTCCCTCTAAGTTCTACCCGTTTTCCCTATATTCTTTCCATCCAAATTCCTAGATGGTGAACAGCCATGATTCACACCCCGCATCTTGGGCCAGTGGTGGGATGTGGCCTCTCTCAATAGAGGGATCTCGGCATCCAATCTCTCGGGGATAAGTTGCAAGAGCTCCAATCCCCAAGCTAAACACTAACATTTTACTTATAACTTGGGTAAATGATATCCAAAGAAAAAAATACAGCCATGATTCCACAGTTAAAGCCTCGATTTTTTTTGGGGGTAAACGTGGGTATCCTGGGCTCAGACTTAGACTAGTCCCCCGTAACGCATAGGCAAACCCCCAACCCTTACATCCGATATTGAGAGAAGCCCAGATATTCGATCTTGAGACATTCGAGTTTACTATTCGTCCTTTGACCACTAGGCTACACTTCTGAGGGTCACAGTTAAAGCCTCGTTGCTACCGAACTTTGCGACACCTACAATCCAACTTGCTACCCAACTTTGCGACACGTACAATCCAACTTGCTGTCCTATTCTCCTCTACAGTTAAAAGCCTCGTTGCTACCCAACTTTGCGACACGTACAATCCAACTTGCTGTCCTATTCTCCACTTTTGGGCTCATGTCCATTGGAGCTGGGTGCCTTATGCCGTATTCCATAGCCTTTGGTGAATACCAATTCATTAAGCAAAGTTCAGTCCATTATGTATGTTCACTGGTTGGCTGATATCTATCGGACTGATGCATGTGTCATGTATGTTGGAGTGGCAATGAATCCAAGGGATCAATTTATGAGGCAAATCTTCTTACTTCTCTTGTGGAGCAAGCTGGGGGTAGTGATCTCCAATGTAGTCAGAAAATATAAATTATTCTCTCATTGGTTGTAAACTGAAGCAATGCTATAACTTACAAAAACTGAAGTAAGGTAATAGAATCTATTCTCTTGAGTAATTGATTACGTTCTTCACCTTCCATATGGCATAATTGGCTGTTTGTTGCCCCGAAAATATAAAAACTTGCAGGCCCGTTTATAATTGGCCCACCAAGCCCGCATAAGGCTCAATTATAATTGGCCCGCCCATGTCCATATAAGGCCCGAATACAATTGGCCCATCCAAGCCCGCTAGGCCTGAACCAGTTTTGACTTGATTAATAATAGAGCGGGCTTGGGCTTACCTATAATCCTGTTTATTAATCGGGCCGCAACCGGGATAGCCCAAACCCGGCCCCGTTGACACCCCTATGTGTATCCAAGCTGAGCAAGCTTGAAGGCTCGACTCGACTCATTCAAGCATTTTTTTTTCAATCGAGCTAAGCTCAATTGTTTTTTCGAGCTTGAAATGTGTTCAAGCTGAGTTCGAGCCAAGCCTTCGGTTGGCTTGAAGCTTGACTCAAGCTCCGCTCAACTCGATTATTATATATAAAATAATATATATTATCTACAGTATTAACATTAGATTTTAATAATTCAAGTTGAGCTCAGCTCGAGCTTGAATTAATTCGAGCTCAAGCCACACTCGAGCCAAGCTATTTAATTTCTAGACGAGCTTTTTGAGTTTGAGTCAAGCTCGATCTTGGTCAGCTCGACTCGAATACATCCCTACTTCTTTCATATACTCTCCAATAGGACAACTCTTTGTGAAAGTTCTTTTTCGTGAGGATGAGATGGCAGGCCCAATTTCAGCTTTCTGACTAAGTTCTCAAATATTGGGTATAAAGGAGTTCGGATGGGCAACAGTTGCCCCTTTGTGTCTTACAAAAGAGGGCCCCACATTCAGCAAGGGGTAAATTAGGAATAAAAAAAAATGGACCCCATTCTTATAAGACACAAAGGGGTAACAGCGCAACAGCGTGCGCTGTTGCCCATCCTAACTCGGTATAAAGGTGGTGAAAAAACCAAAAAGTAGTGGCCGAGCTTGACCGTTATTCATCATTTTTATTTTTTAAAGAATAGGTACTACTTACCGGGCATCATCTATATCTATATCTATAACCTAAATAAAAAGAGTGTAACGCCGCAAGATTCCAAAAGTTTTCATCGAACATTTTTTTCCAAATATACCATTTTCTTTACTTATAAGCTAATAATCCAGACGTCTTTACGCAACTGTTTTCATTACCTCTTCAACATATTTTTTCATTTTTCCAAAAACACCCTTTGGGTTGGTGAGCTGTTGAACAAACTGTCGAAAACGTCTTTTGAGAGGCAACGTGTCTCTACTCCCTCCCTTTCTCATGCCATCCGACTCCACTTGCACACCGCCCCCCCCATTTGTTCAATTAAAAAACAATAGTGCACCAGCTTCTTCATACATCCTTTAGTAGGATTTTTCTAGGTTTTTCCACAATATCAGAACAAAAAAATTCAGCATTCTTCAAAGGGTATTAATGCAAAAAAAAAAAAAAAAAAAACAACTTGGTTAGTCAATGCAATTGGAACTGTGAAATCAAAGCTGGCCAAGAATCTCTATGCATCACCGCTTGATTTTGCTTCGGATGTTCGATTAACCTTCACAACAATGCCCTGGCTTATACGATCCAAAAGGCCATGATGTGTCTGTCATGGGCGACTAGCTACTTGCTTGTTTTGAAGAGATGTTCATACGAGATCTTTGAGAAATCTTTGAGAATGAATAGCAGCATGTCTTTGCTTCTTAATTTGGAATAGCAACAAAACGAAGATTGTGGAAGATTCCAACTCCAGAGATTGCAGAAAAAAAACGATCCATTACTGCCAAGTGCAAAGGAACCTGATCCATTAAATACAACTTTATATGTCATTTGTAGGCAGTTCAAATATATCTAATTCTTTCAGTGAAACTTAGCAGCAATGGACTCATGAAAAGACTTCCAAAGGATCCAAAAAAAGATCCATGATTTCTCTCTCCCTTTTGATATAGTTGCCTTTTATAATTATTATTGTAAGCTCATTTATTGTTCCAAAAGGAATTCCAATTGGAATCTCCATTAGAATGAACTAAATAAAAGACCTAAAACAAACTAGACAGCAAGGCTTACCACCAAGAAGGTAGCAATCTCTACGGAAAATTGAATTTTAAGGCTTTTCGGAAAGCTTTGACGACTATAAATTCTAAGAAGACTTTGATTTTCTTCGGGAGTTATTCTGCTTCCTATTTCAGATACAATGAACCATGAAATCTCATTCTTTTTTTTCTCCTATCTAAATCATCACCATCAAGGGTGTTAATTTTTGATTGTGTGTTTATTTGAGAATTTATTGTATTGCATTTTTTATTGGACATGCACAGAATCTCCTCTTTGTTTTATCTTCCTATGCTACATCTGTTTGGATGAAATTGGCACACCTATTAAGCTATACCTTCAAGACCATTCCGTTAGGGCCGATTCGTGTTTAGCCTATCTTTAGAAATCCTACAATCTATTTAATTTTATATTAAATGATCAATTTGATTTAAATGCAAAGCACGTGCAAGGCACCCCTCTTTTTATATAGGTTATAGACTAGTTTGTATGATGCTAGTAAGTTATTAAATTATTGGCCGTGGACATATTAAACTATCCAAGGGACTTAAAGCTAAGTCCACCCTTCCTGTCAACAATTAGGGTTTTGGGTAATTAGACTTTAAGTTTTCTGCCTTATTTCTCAAAAAGAAAAGGGCGATTAAGCCGAGACTGAGGGTGGAAATTTTTTTTTAACCACTATGATTATTCTTTTTTATTTGGTACAAAAAGTTTCAAGTTTTGCCCAGCCTTTGTTCGAGACTGCCAATTTAATATTAAAAATAACACTAATATTGACAAAACCTAATTTAATTTTATGAAAATGTTTTTTTTGGATAAGGGGATGGACCGTTAAAAATAGTCGTTATTTAGAAGGGGCGTTGTTACTAGGGATGGCAACGGACTGGGCCAATCGGGTAACCCACCCCGCCCCTATTGAGACGAGTTTGGGGAGCTTCTAAACGGGTAGGGGTGGGTTTGGGAAAGAGATGTTAAACCCGAGTCGAGTTTGGTCCGGGGATGGGTTTAGCCCGTCCCGCCTTGTTTATAATACCAAATCACTATTTTGCCCTTAGTTTTATAATAAAATTATCTCATTATACTAATTATAGTATGAAATATAATTCCAACCTATCCCGGCCCATCCCGATCCGTCTCATCTAGTGCTTAACGGGACGGGGTGGGGACGGGGTTAAAAATTATTTTGAAAAATCGGAAGCGCCCTGCCCCACCCTGTTTCGGCCCAGGTTTGAGGTAGGAGTTTTCCATTAGGGGTAGGGTCAGGATAGGGGTGCCCTTGCCCAAGCCCGCCCTATTGCCATCCCTAGTTGTTACCGATCTAACATTGTGGAAGTGCAAGTCATATTAAAGTACTAATTAATATTGTTAACAATGGTTAGTGGTTTGAGAGCTGAACTCTCAACTTAGAAATGAGCTAAACATAATGAGCTTATTAACTGTCACATCGACACTTGAAGAAATAGAACCCAAAACATTCTAGATATAGACTGCCATTGGTACAAGCCAGCCAGTGTTGATGCTGGATCATATATCCTAACCTGCCTATAGTCAACTGTACTCACATTTATTATACATTGCCTTGTGTGAAAAAAAAACCGTTTGTGGGTCATATAAAAAACAGGTTAACTATTGAACACTAGAGGGAATTGAACCCTGAATATTCCATATAAGAGATATACACTGCCATTGGCATAAGCCAACGGTGCAACCTGTCTATAGTCAACTGAACTCACATTTATTATACATTGCATGGTGTGCTAAAAAAAACTTTTGTGGGTCATATAAGCAGGCTAAAACTCATCTTTACTATTATAATGCGAGAGGCATGCTTAGCTTGATTTTTCTGAAATTCTCAAACTTCCCTTATATATAACAAAACTTTGATTTAATATTTTACTTTAATTTCCAAATTTCTCCTTGTTCATCTATCTATTTAAATATTAGAATCACAGCCAATCACGATTGAACTCGGGGAGAGTTCAATCGCACCTATGGATTAACATGGGTGATGTGTCCCTTTTAACTCGTATTAGCTGTGGTTAACTCCTTCTCTCGTTCTCACATGCATTGCACGTACCACCCATTAGTTAGTACATATAAAAAACAAGCTCATTTGATTTGATTGACGAACAAAATATACTTAGCAAAAATAATTTTTACCGAAAAATAAGTCTAACACGTATTATTGTTTTGAAAAAAAACTGTCCCGTTTTATTAGTTTTTGTTGGCATTTTGTGTACCGATCTTATCACCTTTTGTGGATCCTAAAATACGGGTGGCCTTTGAGTCCGGTTATAACATTAGAAAATTGTAAGTCTTTCATTATAGGACATTCAAACATGCTGAGTGCTGATGTGGCCAATTTCAATTACACATGTTTTTTTGGTTTGTGATGTTTTGGGATATCTCTTAGGAAGCACGGATACAGGTACGTTACAATACGGGTATGACGATATGGCTGAACCTAAAAAAATAGGATAAGAGTATGGCTAGGATACATCTGAATTTAAAAAAAAAAATAAAATAATACTACATTTTGTATTATAATTACAAAATAACAGTTGATCCAATTTTGTTTATATATAAAAAAGATCATGTCCATACAAAAGCAAAGGAAATAGGGTCATCTCATCATCCACTAACCAAAAAAGAAAGTCATCCTATCATCCACTAAGCAAAATATAAAAAAGACTATGTCCATGCAAAAACAAAAGAGATAGGATCACACCCCTGGGTCTCAAAAAAAAAGAAGTCCGTATCCCGGTTGTATCCATGCCGTGTCGGAGCCATATCCGAAATAAAAAAATTATTTTTAATTAACCGGATATGTCTAAGTCGTATCTGTATCCGATACGGGTACGAAGACCTATTTGAAGTATCCGTGCTTTCTAGGATATCTCACTAACAAAATCTTTCCTCCCATCACTTAAAATTTCATTTTCAATTGGGACTGAAAGTTAAGAATCTAAAAACAAATATTCTAACCCTAAGGTGGTGTTTGGATAGACTTCCCTATACTACTTCTATCACGTCTAATTTTAGAAAGTCAAAAGTAGGCCAATTACATGTTTGGTTTGTCACTTTCATTTTCACTTCCTGAAAATGTAAAAAAGTTATGGGAAGTTAAGTTTCTATTTCCTGAGAAAATAAGTTGAGGTAGCTTCTGTGAAAGTCCACATATAGACTATGTGGGAAGTTGATGAAATGTCCGGAAATAACGTACGTATATAAATAAAGTGGAAACCACCTTTATAAGGATATTTTTAAAGGATATGTTGTTTGAGGGTTTTAGAATTTAGTTGAATTTGGTTTGCCATCATTCATAACTATGAAGTAAAGGCTACATGTTTGGTTCTTTTTAACTTCTATTAATTGTGGTTAAGATTCACTTACCCTTAAGGTTCAATTATATAATATTGTTTTTTTTAAAAATTAAAACAATATATCTCTAGTTAATAATTTTTAACTCTTAAGGTTAATATTTTTTTAATATTTCTTTTTAAAAACTAAAATCATATTGTTGAACCTCAAGAGTTCATGAATCTTAACCACAGTTAGTAAGTATAAAAAAAGACACATGGCAACCTATAGGCAAACATTAACTATGGTTTAGGTTAGTTAACTTAAGGTTAATTTTTTTAAAACCAAAGGTAGATGGATGAATCCTAGGGATGAGTGAATCTTAACCACAATTAGTGAGTGTTAAAAGGGACACGTGACAACCTATAGGCGCCCGCATTAACTCTGGTTTAGGTAAGTCAACCCAAGATTATTTTTTAAAAACTTTTTTTTCTAAAAAAAAAGGGTATATGGAAGAATCCTAGGGGTGAGTGAATCTTAACCACAATTAGTGGGTGTTAAAGGGAACATGTGGCAACCTATAGGCCTGCACATTAATTGTGGTTTAGGTTGTTAATCCGAGGTTTATTCGTTTCTAAAAACAAGGATAGATGGATGAACCCTTGGGGTGAGTGAATCTTAACCATAGTTAATTGGTGTTAAAGGGGACATGCGGCAATAGGCACCCGAATTAACTGTGGTTTAGGTTAGTCAATCCGAGGTTATTTTTTTTTCTAAAAACAAGGGTAGATGGATGAACCCTAAGGGTGAGTGAATCTTAACCAAAGTTAATGGGTGTTAAAAGGGACACATGGCAACCTATGGGCATGCGCATTAACTGTGGTTCAAGTTAGTCAACCCAAGAATTTTTTTTTTCTAAAAAACAAGGGTAGATGGATGAACCCTAGGGGTAGTGAACCTTAATCACAATTAGTGGGTGTTAAAGGGAACAAGTGGCAACTTTTATGTTTGCACATTAACTGTGCTTTAGGTTAGTCAATCAAACCTTAATTTTTTTTCTAAAAAAGAAGGGTAGGTGGATGAACCTTAGGGATAAGTGAATCTTAACCACAATTAGTGAGTATTAAAGGGAACACGTGGCAACTTGTAGGCGTGAGTGTTAACTATAGTTGAAGTTAGTTAATACAAGGTTAATATTAAAAAAAAAAAAACTAAAAATCAATGGTAGATGGATGAACCCTAGAGGTGAGTGAATCTTAACTATAGCTAAATGGTTGTTAAAATAGTTCGTGTCAAACAAGGCCCGCGTGCACGTTCCGCTGGACGGTTATCTCTCTTCAGTTGGAGCTTTGGTTAATGGTTTATTTTTATTTTTTTGGCTTAAGAGTTCTGGTTTATAGTTAATATCTTGTTTTAAAGCGTGCAAATACTAGAATAACATGATAAAACAAATGATGGTGACTCAACAATGCAATTATTATCGATGGTGTTGGCTTCACCACAAAATAGCCATGGGCTAAACTTTGGTTTTATACCATATTAGAAGTTACTTTTTGTAAGTGTAAACCAAACGTAAATTGAACTTTTTGAGTTTTTAAAAGTTATTTTTCGGATGTGTAAACCAAACGTTATTTTCTCATTCGAATGACTTTGTTAGACTTTCTCAAGAGTTATTTAACAGGAGGAAGTATTTCTCTTCTTTGAGAAGTCTATCCTAACAAGGCTTTTCTACTCTTTGGATTGAAAGACTTTCCTCAAATCTTATTTTGTATATTAATGTATTAATTTTCAATAATTTTTTATATTATAATTTAATAATAAATACTTGTATTAAAATCATATAAAATTAAACAAATTAACCCTGTCCTTCAAGCTTAAGCTTACCCGAGCTCGACCCCTAATCAAGTTCGTGCCTGAAAGCTCGATTAAGCTTGTTGAAGTTGAGCTGAAGCTCTCGAGTATGTTCAAGCCAAGCTAAGCTCATCTCAATTCGAATACAGGTCTATACATATAAATTTCAGTGGTTATATATATTAATAGTGAGAGTATAAAGGTCGTTTTTATTTTTTCTTTTTGATGTATAGGTGTGCCACTAAGTCTCAGGAAACCAGCTAACAATAGAAAATAGAGGCAATACTTGTTAAATGTCAAATAATAGAGGGTAGATTCCTAAAAGGCGACTCCTACATTTCTTGATTTCAGATTGGGGGGAGCTTTAAAAAAGAAAAAACTATTATAAACATTGAAGGTGGGAACTGGCTCACAGGCTCAGTGGCTCACATTTTTTTTTTTGGAACTCGGGTGTCCCCAACCCTTTGGGTCAGGACTAATCCCCGAGGGTGCGACGTGAGCCCGCAACCCGCCTCTAGGGCTCACATTACTAGATGTTATCCTTTATATCATGACTCGTAATCATCTCTAGTTGTAACCGGACTCAGGGGAGTCCGGTTACGCCACTGATGCTGCCATATGTCCTTTTTTATACTCCTTAACTATGATTAAGATTCACCCACCCCTAGGGTTCACTCACCTATCCTTGGTTTTTTCAAAAAAATTATAAAAACAAATTCAATCCTAAGATTGTGAATTTTATCCGGGGTTAAATTTTTTTTAAAATATTTTTTTCAAAAACCAAGGATGGATGAGTGAACCCTAGGGAAGAGTGAATCTTAACCACAATTAAAGGGTGTCAAAAGGGACACATGGCAGCGACAATGGCATAACCGGACTCCCCAAAGTCCCGTTACAAATGGAGAGAATCACGAGTCTTAAATTATTTGTTTCATTAGCCAGCTCACATCCATTTGTGAGCCTATTTTCAAGCTATTCAAAGAAAAACCAATCTACTGATGAAACAAATTGTCAAGACTCATTTGATTAGATAAAGTAAAGAAGTATATTCTTAGGCAACCTATTTTGGTGCCCCCAACCCTGGAACAATCTTTGTTACTAAATTTGTCAGTGTCAGAGCAATCTACATGGGTTGAGTTTTCCGTCAACATGGTGAGTTAGGAAGAAAGAAAAGAGAACAGAAATTCAAAACTATGACTCAAAGTATAGCTCAATTGAGCAGACATGTTGTCAGGGTGGGTCAGTCAGGCGCGGGTTAAGCCCAGCCCAAGTTTCAATTTTTTGGTTGGGCATTTTCGTCTTCTACTATTAATAGGACTCTCCAAATATAAAAATTGTGGGGTGCTACTCGCCACCAACATACTTGCCTCTTTCTATGAAAAGACAAAAGACCGTGTGGTGTAGGACTGTCAATGGATCCGATCTTGATCCTGATTCGATCCGATTAGATGGGATCCTCCGTCAGATCATATACGTATCCTAGATCTTGAATCCGATTATAATCGGATCTGGTTTGGATCTATAGTAATTCGATACGATAAAAATCCAATCCGATTAGAATAATAATATTAATATAATTTTACAAAAATATTGTAATAATAATAGTAATTTTTAGTTTTTTTTAAATTAAATATATAGTTTAAATGTATTAATGTTAAATTAGTAATCAGATTGGATAATTCATAATCCTCGGATACGTCGAATTCTTAATCGGATTCGGATCTTGGCGGTTCCGATCCATTTACGGTCCTAGACACGTGGCAGATCCACACATCTTTTCTGTATTTTTTTTTTTGCTGGCGAGTCCGCTTTGGAACGAGTGAAGCTAGCACTCCCCATCAGAAAATAAGGTGCGCAAATCCCTGTCAAATAAAATTGAAAGCAAAGAGTGATTGGTAAAGCACTCTGGTCTCTGGGGCTTTGGGTTGAATATTTGCCATATCTGCTCAGGTTAACTGTTATTGTCGGTTGAAATCCAATGTCTGTGTTTTTCTAACCAATAACTGTGTTGGTTCTTAGTTAGTTATCCTTTCCAATTTTCAGATTAAACTGTTCATCTGAGGACTGTTTGTATTTCACAAATCCAATCTCTGTTCCACCACTTCCTTGATACCCAGAATTCAATTTCAATCTCTGGGTATCAGCTTTGGGGTTCCAAAGATGGTTGAGTGTTTTTGAAAGATGGGTTTTTCTTTTCTGGTTTTCAGCAGGATGGGTTTGAGAAATTTCTGTTTTTTCTGTGTTTTGTGATGATATATTGTAGGTTTTGATGATTTGGGAGATGGGTTTTCTTCTCTCTGTCCAGTCAAGGATCTGAATTTTATTTTCTGGGTTGGCGAAAATGAAGGATTTCCCAGGAACACCTGGAACTTTGACTGGGCTTTTTCTTCGGATTTCACAGTGTTTGTTTGCAGCAGGTTCGATCGCATCAATGGCAACTACAAGCAGCTTCTTCAATTTCACAGCTTCCTGGTATTTTCTGCTGACCAAATCTATATTTTTTTTCTTTTCTTATTTATGTGGTGCCTATTCGGTTTAAGAACCCAGATTTTAATCTCTAAATTGGCATACAAAACTTGGTTATCTGTATTTCATTTAATTTATCTGAAGTGGTTTCATTCAAATAGGGTCCATTTCAGAAAATTTGCATGGATTGCTTCTTATAAGCAGAATCAGAATCAGATAGGGTTACTTGATAAAAATTGTATTCGTGTGGAAATGCTTTCTAATCTTGTCTCAGTTTGTTTGGAGAAATGTGATGAAGCTTGATATATATGGGACAGACTCCTAAGTTTCTAATGGGTTATAAAATTGGGGTGAACTCTATCCTTCTGGAGGCTGTATTCATAATACAGGAGAGAGAGGCAGTGTTTTCATTGTTTGCTTCAAAGAGTTAGTCCACTTTGTTGAATTCTATGTCCTTGCATTATTAGAATTTTTCGTACCTAAACTTTGGCCTTTGCTACTTCTTGCTACATAACTAGTCGTCTCTTTGACCTCTTTAGGGAACAAAACCTCCTCTCTTTTTTATACTTTCTAGTTTATCCTTCCACCTATATTAGAAATTGCATTTAATACATTTTCTTTCAGACTGAAATGCGCCGTCGGAAGAAATTAGTTAGGAAATAATGCTTGTTCAGCCCTTCAAAAATAACTTGGAACAATTACTTGTGTTTTTTTTTTCATTAAAGGGCATCCCATCAACTATAATCTCCCCCTACCCTATTGGATGATAATCTTCATCCACCCAAGGAAACACCGAAACAGAATCCCCAGAGTGGAAACAGTCCCAAAATAGAAAGAGTATCCTAATGGATCAGGATCTCTTAGAGATCTAATCCTCTCTGTACAATCCCTGTAAATCACGATTGTGTATTGGCATGTCCATTGTATATTGCAACTTACCATATTCATTGTAATGACTAAATCTATAAATAAGAGAACAACCAAGGAAGGCAAACAAGTTGCCTATCACGATCTGTTAGCATTCTTTAAACATTTTACGGTATCAGAGCCATGGCTGCTTCATCTCCCTCAAACTCTCAATCTCAATCCTTTGTTCTTCAACATCACATCTCCAATATTACCTAATTTGTCTCAATCAAATTGGATGGAAACAACTACCTGCTATGGAAGAGTCAAATCCACCCCATCTTGATTTCTCAAGACCTCTTTGGATTCGTAGATGGTTCTACTCAACCATCTCCACACCACTTTGCAGACGGGAAAGTAAATCCCAAATTTCAGGAGTGGCAACGATCTGACAAGTTTGTGATGAGTTGCTTAAATAGCACTCTCACAGAAGGTGTTCTCTCCCAGATCATTGGTCTTGATACCTCATGGGAAATCTGGGAGTTACTTGCCTCTACCTTCATCCAACACTCCCAAGCATGAGTGATGCAACTTCGGCTTCGCCTTCAAACTCTGCGCAGAGGAACAAGTTCAATGGCAGAGTGTCTAAATCAAATAAAAAGCATTGCAGATGCCCTTGCTGCTGCCCAAGATGTAGTGACTGATCGAGATTTGGTGATGAATTCCCTTGGCGGCTTACCCCACGAGTACGAATCGTTTGTTACCGCCGCGATCACCAATCATGTGGAACCGATTAACTTTGCTGAACTTCTGTCTGGCCTGCTTACCCATGAACATCGGATATTTCAGTACCAATCTCCTGTTATGACTGAGCAAACCTCCGCTCTCTACTCTGATCGTCAACCTAGCCATGGCAGGGGACGAGGACGCAACCGCTCCAACAATAACAATCAGCGTTTCCGAAACCCTGCACAACGGAACAGAGGCAGCAACTCCAACGAATCTCATGCTTATCGCACTAGAGGGACCTCTAACTTTGATCAGAATTTCTACACCATGCCGCCCCATCCGCCTATACAGCTTACCCCTAGCCACGTTCCACATGGTGGAGCTTCTCCACTCATTCTTTCCTGTCAGATTTGTAATCCGCCTAGGCCACTCCGCTCTTCGTTGCCGTGATCGCTTCAATCACACCTATCAAGATGAACTTCCTCAGTCCTTTGTTGCTATGACTATGGGTTCTTCATATGATGATAATTGGTATCCTGACACCGGGGCCACTAGTCACATGAAAAATGATCCTACCATTCTACAACACTCTAAAGCTTACAATGGTAACGATCATGTTATCGTAGGTAATGTGACAGGTATCTCCATTACTCACACGGGCTCTTCCTCTCTTCATTCTTCCAATCATGCTTTTCATCTTAACTCGGTTTTACTTGTACCTCACATTACTAAAAATCTGTTATCAGTGGGCTTATTTACACATGATAACAACTATGCCTTTCTTTTTTATCCATGGGGTTTTGTTATCCTGGATCTTTGCACGGGGCAGCCGCTTCTCACAGGACCAATTAATGGCAATTTGTACCTGATCCTTCTTCAACGTTCACATCCCACTAAGCTCTCTCAAGTGAAGTCTCCTCTACTAAAATATGGCATCGTCGTCTTGGTCACCCATCTGCCTCAATTCTTCAGTATTTATCTTCTAATAATTGTATTGATGGTTCAACAAAAATAAAGAATTTTTCTTGTCACGACTGCAATCTTTTTAAGAGCGACCGTCTTCCATTTAATCGAGCACTTCACAACTCTCCCCACCCACTTTATTTGGTGCATAGTGATGTTTGGGGTCCTGCCCCTACACTCTCAATCTCGGGGTACCGCTATTACATCATTTTTATTGATGACTACAGTCGGTACACATGGTTCTATCCCATGAAACTTAAATTTGAGGCCATGACTTGCTTTGAGCACTTTCGAAAACTTGTTAAAAATTTATTCTCTCGTAGAATTAAATATTTCAAAGCGATGGGGGTGGCGAATTTGTCAGTTGCTCATTCTCGACCCTTCTTGACTCTCATGGCATTTCGCATCGTCGTTCATGCCCATATACCCCCGAACAAAACAGGGTGGCTGAACGCAAACACCGTCATCTCGTCGAGACAGGAAATTCCCTTTTATCTCATAGTGGGATTCCAAAAGCCTACTGGCTTGAGGCTTTCTCTACAGCTATCCATCTTATCAATCGGCTCCCTACGCCCCTTTTGTGCAAAACTTCACCATACGAGGCTCTATTTGGCAAGACCCCAAATTACCTTCTTCTCAAAATGTTTGGGTGCTCTTGCTATCCCTTTATAGGAGCCAATCGCAAGGATAAACTAAGTGCCAAATCCGTCACATGCATCTTCCTCGGATATGCCTCTTCCCATAAGGGTCATCGTTGCTTGGATCCCTCTACTGGCCGGGTATATATCTCCCGTCATGTTAACTTTAATGAGTACTGCTTCCCCTTTTCTTCTCTATGCAGGAATAACCAACCAGCCTCTCCAATATGGACAGCCGTGCCAGGACATGCTCTACCCCTTACTTCTTCACATTGGGGAGTTCCCAATCTCCTAGATGCTGATGTTGTTCCTCCTGTTCCAACAGCTGCTCCTCCTTTGCCACCTTCTCCCACTGGCTCGGTGCCCTCTACTCCCGATGTTGCTGTCCAATTGCACAATTGCTCCACCCTGCAGCCTTCATCTCCTCATGTTCAGCATCTGCAACAGCCTGCTTCTTCTTCACTTGATACTGCCCACCAGTTGGCTGCTCAACAACCATCAATTCCACTCGTGGTTGATCTATCCCACTCTCCATCTCAAGCCTCTGCTCTGCCCCAGCCGGCTGGACCTTCATTGCATTCAATGACAACACATCAACGGGATGGTATTCTCAAACCTCGCTCATGGTTTGCTACTCGGTATCCTCTTACAGTAGCTCTTCTTTCTCACACCTCGGTTGGACCACTTGAGCCCACTTGCTACACACAGGCTGCCAAGATACTTGAATGGCGCCATGCCATGACTGAAGAATTCAATGCTCTCTTGAAAAATCAAACTTGGTCTCTTGTACCACACCAAAAGCACATGAATGTGGTCGGTTGCAAATGGGTTTTTTCGTCTTAAGCACAAGTCCGATGGGCACCATTGAAAGATATAAAGCACGCTTGGTTGCGAAGGGATTTCATCAACAACCAGGGTTGGATAATGCCGAAACATTCAGTCAGGTTGGATAATTTACAACCATTCACACTCTTCTTGCTATCGCTCTAGCTCGCAATTTGTCTATTCGACAACTAGACGTTCGGAATGCCTATTTGCACGGGTCATTAAATGAAGAGGTATTCATGAGCTAGCCGCCTGGTTTTGCAGATTCTAACTTTCCCTCTCATGTTTGTCGTCTCGATAAAGCCCTTTATGGCCTCAAACAAGCTCCCAGGGCTTGGTTTCAGCGCTTTAGTGATTTGCTCTTGGAAAATGGTTTTTTTGCAGCAAGGCTGATTCTTCCATGTTTGTTCGCTGGTCCCCTACTGGTACTTTCATTTTGCTCCTTTCGGTTGATGATATAATCCTCACTGGGACATCCGATGCATTGATTCAATCCTTCATCTCAGTTCTACATTCCACCTTTGACATGAAGGATCTTGGCGACTTACACTTCTTCCTCGGCATGGAAGTATCTCGGTCTTCTCAAGGACTTCAACTCACCCAAACCAAGTATTCCCTTGGCCTTCTAGATCGTATGGATATGACTGGTGCCAAACCTTGCACAACACCGTCCACTCTTGGATCCAAATTGTCCTTGCATTCCGGAACTCCTCTTTCCGATCCTACACCATACCGGCAAATTGTAGGTGCTCTCCAATATTTGACAATGACTCGACCGGATATTACGTATGCCGTCAACCAAGCCTCTCAGTTTATGCATCGCCCCACCGACCTCCATCTTGTGGCTGTTAAATGTATTCTGCGCTACATCAAGGGCTCTTTAGACTATGGGATTTTCTTTTATACCTCATCATCCTCTCATCTTTGAGCTTACTCTGATGCCGACTGGGCCGGCTGTTCGGATAATCGACGGTCCACTACTGGCTTTTGTGTTTATCTTGGGCCCAACCTCATCTCCTGGGGCAGAAAAAAGCAACCTATTGTTAGTCGCTCCAGTGCTGAGGCTGAATGTCGTGCTCTTGCAACTACTGCGGCCGAAACAATTTGGATCTGATTTCTGCTCCGCGATCTTGGCATCTCTAACACATCCCCCACTCAGCTCTTTTGTGATAATGTTAGTGCTACCTACATGGCCTCTAATCCCATCTTGTGTGCTTGCACTAAACACATCGAAATCGATTATCAAGGTGATCTTCACATTAGCTTTATTCCTATATTTGATCAACCCGCAGATGTTCTGACCAAGTCTTTACCGGGTCCTCGCTTTCGGCTTCTTCGATCCAAGTTAATGCTTCACCAACCTTCAACTTGCGAGGGGGTATTGGATGATAATCTTCATCCACCCAAGGACACACCGAAACAGAATCCCCAGAGTGGAAAGAGTCCCACAATAGAAAGAGTATCCTAATGGATTAGGATCTCTTAGAGATCTAATCCTCTCTGTACAATCTTCGTGATTAGTCCCACAATAGAAAGAGTATCCTAATGGATTAGGATCTCTTAGAGATCTAATCCTCTCTGTACAATCCCTGTAAATCACGATTGTGTATTGGCATGTCCATTGTGTATTGCAACTTACCATATTCATTGTAATGACTAAATCTATAAATAAGAGAACAACCAAGGAAGGCAAACAAGTTGTCTATCACGATCTATTAGCATTCTTTAAACATTTTTATACCCTACCCTACTGGGTGGCTTCTTTATTTAAAAAAGAAAAGTAAAAATCATCTCCTGAACTTAGACCTCTGCCGAATGAGGAGGTTGGGTATTGATAGTCAATCCTTTCCTTGGAGTAGGTAAGTTTCCAATTACTTCATATTTAACTTATTGGAAACACTATTGGTGAGGATGTGTAGCGAATCATATACGGGGCCTTTTTGAATTGGTGCTTATTTTATCAAAGTGACAAGCTCCACTTCCATTCCTCTTCATTGAAGAGTGCAGGTACTTATTTTTCAGATATGTTTTTTTTGATCGGTAAAACGCAATTTTATAAATAGAAAAAGAAAGGACCTGGATATAAGGACCACAAACAAGGGAGACGCCAAGAGTTTACAAGATACAAACTCAAGGAAGACTCAACAATGAAAACCCGCCAAGACCCCTGGCCCACACCCTCCCCCTAACCACTCCCTCAATTTAGCACCGCCCGAATCTCCTCCCTATCATGATACAGACTTACCCATTCCAACACTGACAACCGGACCTGAGCACGAATACGAGAAGGAGACGCCGATGAATTCTGAAATACCCAACGATTTCTTTCTTTCCAAACCATCCATGCTACAGCTCCCGGCGTGGTCTGCCTCCATCACACCCTCCACCTTCTCCCTAGTCCAAGATGCTAGGAAGTCAAAGAAAGACTCGGGAAAGACCCAATGCACCCCCAAGAGGGAGAGGAAAAAACCCCAAATGCCTCCCACTGTAGGGCAGTGCAATAATAGATGCCCCATTGTTGATCTCCGTATGAGTATCATTATGTAAGAACATCTTATTACTGTCTTTATTGATGCAATCAATCTCAATTCCATAATCTATTGTTGGAAAGTATCGGGTTGGCTCATGCGAATAGTTATTGCAAACAGAAATGGATGTTGTCTTATGCTTTTCCCTGAACCATTTTGTTGTTAAACTTTACCTCATTTTATTGTTTACTTTGTTTTCTCTGTGTTGGGTTCTTAGTGCTGCCTCTTCAAAGGGACTACATCTTATGGATTGATTGAAGATTTCGATAAGTTAAAAATGGAAAAGACATGCTTGAAGTCACATTTGTTTTAGTTTAATTCTCTATTGCTGAAAAAGGATCTTCTAGTAGAGGCTTAATAAATAGAGATCACTATATAGGAGATTCTCAGTCAATTATTCGTATCCAGGTAGAATAAGAGTGAAGAGGGACAGATCTTGGATTCGTCTCCGACTGGTATTAGAACCCTTCAAAAATTCTCAGTCAATTTTTCGTATCCAGGTAGAATAAGAGTGAAGAGGGACAGATCTTGCATTCATTTCCAAATGGTATTAGAACCCTTCTTTTTTGAATAAAATAAGAGTCATTTAGAAGAAGTCAGAGACATAGATGTTGAACTTTTTGTATAAAAAACGTATTAGCGACAAACTTTCACTACCCTCATAAAAAGGCACAATGGTGTAATTTGGTGAAGGATGTATGTTCCACTGATATGAAGAATGAACTAAAAGGCATAAGAATATAAATATGGTTCCTTATAAAAGCATTCTGAGTTTTAATTTCGTGAGAGTCACAATGAATTAAAGGCGAGGACAACTCTAGATGCCTCCATAATGTAGAGAAGGTAAATGGTTTTAAATTACATCTTCAATCTTTTTTTGAAATTTTAGCTGGTAAACAGACAGAGCATGTAAGGCTGCTGCTTGTCATAAGCATGACATGAAATTTGACGGCAGCATAGGATGCCGATGTGAAAATAAAAATTGTAAGTCTTAAGTGGAGTTTGTAACATTGACGAATGAGACATTGAATAGCTCATTTGTACGATCAAAGAGTCTGATGATATGAAAAGTTTCTTTGATGGATACTTGAAAGACGGGAGGGCTACTATCTGAGATGTCATGGACTGTAGTTGAATCTTGGTCAGAATTGCATCATAATCATTTTGAAAATGGCAATTTCTATCCATAAATGATTGGTTTATACTTCTATTAGTTGACTCGTAGTGAATAACAAAGACTACTTTTGTTTATTCCTATTTGTGCTCGGCGACACAAACCCTGTTCACTACTCTAGTCTGTCAAGACCCATAGTTTCGGTTAGAGCGTCTTAGCAAATTGTTTCTTACTATCTTCATCCACGTCCTTTCCTGGCCTTCTCCTCACCCTTTTAGACAAAATTGCACAAACTCTCTCCTCATTTGTATCGTCATTGGTCTTCGTTGAACATGTCCAAACCATCTCAATTAACTCTTCCTTATTTTATTTCCTGTTGAAGCTACTCTTAGATTCTTTTAAGCTCCTTCATTTATGAAATTATCTCTCCTAGTCTTTCCACTACATCTTCATCTCAATTACACATTCTATAAATATGTTGCTTCTTAGTTGCCTAACATTTTGGCCCGTCAAAGCATAGCTGGTCTAATTGTTCTTATAAAGTTCTCATTGTACTGTAATCAGAATACTGTCACATAACACCCTGAAAGCTCATCTCCACTTTAGCCACTTATATTAGTTCTATGGATTGCTTCCTCCTCAATCTCTCTATTGTTATGAATGATCGAGTTGAGTTGTCAAAATTGGTCACTTAGGGGTATCTCTAGACCATCAATCTTAACTATTGCTCTAACTCTATTATTTCTTACGAAAATTCAAAATTGTATCCATATCTTTTTGTCTTGGTTTGACTCGTTCTAAAATTCTTATATACCAAGTTATCCCTTTCATAGTTCTAATTTTGCACTCATAAACTAGTTTACATTGATTGAAGACTCTTGTTACTAAGGTTCTTATAGTTACAAAATAACAAAAAGTTTTAGCTTCTGCTTTTACTGTCCAACATACAGTAAGTAGAGTTCTATATCTCCTAATTTTATTTTCTACGGATACCAACTGACTCAAATGGAAAAATAATTAAAGTAAGAAGTAGGCTTGTTCTTTCTTCCACTATTAATAATTGCATCTATCAGACGCTCAAGGATTTTTATATGGTCTAGGAAATCTTCGCCTACCATGCCAGTGGTCCAATAACGTGAAATCAAGACCAGGATATAATCACATTATTTGTTTTCAAACCTTTGTTTTCCACATTAATGATTGCTTGTATACAATATGAACTGTGCATGGTATAGCTTGGAAAAATACAATTTCTCATCCTTGGAGATGAAAGTGCTAAATTTTATGCTGAAGCCAACAATGCCCTCTGCAGCTATCTGATCGCTGCAATGGGTTTGCAACTCATCTGGAGCTTTGGGCTTGCATGGTTGGATGCATATGCTTTGGCAAAAAAGAAGGTCATCCACAATCCTATTTTGGTCAGCCTCTTTGCCGTTGGAGATTGGGTCAGCCTTATTCAAACCTTTAACATTCTTTATTCTTTCATCATACCCAAGTTTTGTGCTGTCATTTAACAGATTTCTTGTGAATTGTTACAGGTTACTGCGACACTGTCTCTTGCGGCTGCATCTGCCTCGGCAGGAATAACGATCTTGTACTTCAGAGACTTGGGAAGATGCAGCATGGTGGAGTGCCATAAATACCAGTTGTCAGTTTCCCTTGCCTTCCTCAGCTGGATAACAATTGAAATATCATCTCTTATTATGTTGTGGATTCTGGCTGCAGGTTAGAGTTAGACCTTTTGTTAATAGATTTAAATTTTGGCTTTTAGATTTGTTGTTGGCACTGGAATCAATCTGTCACAGAAATATTACATCTTTACCATAAGGAAAAAAAGAAAAACATTATAATTCTCTGAAATTTACTTGCATTTTCTCCTATCTAATAAAGAAAAACAGGAAAGAAACAACTTCGTCACTATCAACTGGAGTTTGAACAAATGGAAACATCTCAAGATCCCCTGGAGCAATGAAGTCAAAAGTTTTGATAACGATTAATGCTATTAGCAAGATTACTTACCTGTCAAACGAATTTCTAATAGAGAACATTTTAAGTTTTTCATACTTTTGAGCATAAATGAAATGACACCCTGCCTCTTGCGTGAGTGGTAGGGGTGTGGCCTTCCATGGGGGAGGTCTGGGCCCTGGGGATCTAATCCCCTTGGGGGTAAGGGTTGCAAGAGCCTCAATGCCCCCAGCTAACTACTGACCGTACTGACTCTACTGAATACTGATGTATGCCGATACTGGAAAGGTTCAGACTCCATGAATAGGGCTTGCAATGGCCATTTATTCGGACAGTATGGATGTCGCACCTAATATTTACCTGAGACATTATGCTCCCAGCAGTCGGATTAATGATCACTTTTTTTGAATTGTCAAAAAAAGTCATAGCCAAAGTTCATAAATATTCATAGATTGAATGATTAGGAATATTTGATCTTTTGTAAAGCTTGAGTCTACGAAGAGTAAAGGAGGTATTACACTAATTGCATTAGTTTAGGAATCCACATTTGGCCATTCTGATAACACTGTTGTTGACAGCTAATTTTGTGATGTGGAAACTGATCACAAAAGATAGAAGATCAAATTAAAAAATGTTAGATTTTAATAAAAATTGTACAGTTCTCAAGAAACTCATCTGATTAACAGTCATACTTTGATGTATAAGAAAGGTGATCAGAGCTTATCTCTTGATTTCTTTTAATGTGTGTTGATATGGCTTTTCTTTTCTTTCGGACTTCACTTTTGATCGGCTAGAAAGATGTGATGTCTCCTTTTTTTCCCTTATGGGCTTCATGCTTGGTCGGCTAGGAAGAGGCTTCTAGAGGAGATTTGGCTTCTTTTCTAGTTGCTTTATCTGGAGGAATGCTTGATTACTTCTCTCTAGAGAATTCCTGACTTGTGTTGATCTCTACTTGTGTGCTTGACTTTGATCTCTTATTCTATTCTTGTGTGTTGAGTTTTGAATGTAGATGATCTCCTATGATGATGTGTTGGTGATACCCTTCTATGGTTTGAGAGTCTTATTTATCGACTGATGAGGTTAAAGATATTTTGAGTCCCTCCCCATTTAGTGATTTTAGCTTTTTAGGGGATAAGAGACTTTGGTGGACCCACCCATTCTCTTGTGTGTTGAGTCCATATCTAGACTTATTTGTTTGTGGGTCGACCAATTTAGGTGTATGACCTATTTATTGATAGGTAGTGTGTATTAGAGATAGTTTAGAGAATACAGAGTGGTATAATAAGGTGAGATGGTAGATTTGAATTTGAAAAATGTTAGGATCAATTAATTTGATTTGATTAAGATTAGATTTGATAGACTTTTTATCTTGAGATGATGTAATATCTATATAAACCCGCTATGGGGTCATTGTAAATCTTCCAAGCTATTTTCAATTAATTTTTTTTTTATCATGGTATTAGAGTAGGTCGATTGGACCTCATTTTGAGTTTATGTTTTTTCAATCTTGTTTTTTCGGCGGGTGGCAATGCAACCCATCTGGCTTAAACCTCTCATTTTCTTTTTAGTTTCACAATTATAACAATCATCAAACTCTTGTTAAAATCTTTCTATCATTGATACCTCTGAGTTTTTTTTTTTTTTTCTCACTCTCACTTGAACAACCGACTTCTCTTTATGTGCTATTGGGAGAGATCATGACGATTTGCTCTAGTGGACCACCGACTCTAACAAACTCTGAAATGAGCGGGATGCAATAATGATAGACTTCACAGACTGACGGTGACCACCAATATGTAGGGTTGTCGATGAACCACTGGCTTGATTCATCTTGAAATAAGCCAAGCTTGAGTTGGGTATTTGAGCTCAGCCGAGCCGAGCTAAATAATTGAGCTCGTTTGTTAATCATGCCGACCACAAGCAACGAGTGGCTTGGCTCAGCTCGGTTCGATTAATTTTACTGTACTACTCATAATACCCTAATAATATTAGTTTTCACATACAAGTTAAAAAACTTAAATATAATTTTTTGTTGATGTAAAACTTAAAAGGTAACTTCACCTTTTCAAAATTTATAGAATCTATATATCATGTTTCTTTAATTAGACTCACAAGAATAACTATGTTCAATTCTTAAGTTTTTTTTTCCTCTTTTGTGGGAGAATTTGATGAGCATGCTTAACTCTTATGATTTTGATTTGAATTCTTTTTGTTAAAATTAGAGTGAACGAGCCTAAAATAATATAGTGCAAGCTCGCAAGCTGGCTTGAGCTCGATTATCTATAGATGAGCATGTTGGCCTTAGAATTCACCATCTTACCTAAAACCAATTGGTGTTAGGAAGAACTTCATCTTTGTACTTAAACATGTGTTCGTGATGCTCAGTCCACTAACGGTTAGTCCAGAGCCCTAAGGGGAGTTGCGGTCCCATAACCAACAATCCCCCATGCAACGACTTAGGGTGACTCGAATAAGGAACCTTGGCTTTGATACCAATTGTTGGCACCAGAATTCACCATCTTACCTAAAACCAATTGGTATTAGGAAGGGCTTCATCTTTGTACTTAAACATGTGTCCGTGGCGGTCAGTCCACTGGCGGTTAGTCCAGAGCCCTAAGAAGAGTTGCGGTTCCATAACCAACAGACCTGAGCTCAAGCTAGCATTCGAGGGCTTGAATTGGGCTCGAGACGAGCTTGAGCCAACATATATATGTCATGAGCCAAGTTTGAGTAGCACCCGGCTCAGCTCAACTCGGCTCATTTACGCCCATACCAATATGCACGATTGGATGTTCAGATGACTTTTCAACAAAACTCAAATGATTACGGGCTATTTTTTTTTGTAACAATTGCACGATCCTTCTTCAAAGGATCATACAATTGCGGGATGTGATAAAAAAGAGATTAATTGAGAATAGCTTGGATGATTTACAATGACTTCATAGAGGATTTATATAGATATTAGATCATCTCAAGATAGAAACTCTATAAAATCTAATCCTAATAAAATCAAATTAATTGATCTTAATTTTTTTCAGATTCAAATATACCTAGATATGTGTATCTCATCTCACCTTATTACACCACTCTATATTCTCTAAACTATCTTTAATATCCTACTGCAATTGCATGGTCCTTTGAAGAGGGATTGTGTAATTGTTAAAAAATCAGTAGCCCGTGATCATTTGAGTGTTGTTGATAAGTGGCCGAAACTGTTGCTCAAATAATGGATCCTAGAGAAAGGTGGCGCGGGGGGGGGGATTGGTAAATTAAAAACTTTTTCTTAATTCCTTAATTAGGATTTTAAACAGCTAATGATATTTACGATTAAAATATAACAATGCAATAGTTAATAGAACCGTAGCTAATAAGAGAAGAGAGAAAGAGATCAAACACAACGATATGTTCTCAAGGTTCAGCTTCCCGCCTACATCCCCGCCTTAAGCTTCCTACTTGAGGATTCAACACGATCCACTATCGCACGATCTTTGTCACGGGTAAAGATCAAACCTTTACAACTTGCAAGAGAATCCTTTCTTGACTTCCTTTCAATGAAGCTTCCCCGCTTCAATGACCAGAATCCACCGATTCTTGATTTTAAATACAATGATTTTGATGAGCATATTGGTTCATCGAAACCAAATCAGTCGGCTGGTTTTTATAGCTAGTGAGAACTAGTCGACTGATTTCGATAATAGTGTCTATTCATAACACAGAGCATGAATCATAAGACTGATTTTGATGAGCCTCAAGAATTAGTCGACAGGTTTTCTGTTTTTCGCATAAAACTCATTTAAATCATTCCTAGTTGATAAGTATGATTAAATTGGTCAACTAACTTTACTTTATCAAGATTATGCCTATTTAAATTGATGTCTTAGGACATTAGAATGATATTCAAATTTATTCTTAAGGTTCCTAAGGTCATTTTAGGTCATTGAGCTTTCAAACTTCAAACTATGAAGACTTTTTACAATTGTCCTAAGATTTCTCAAACTTCAAATATAAAACCTTTAATCTTCTAGTTGGAGAGTCTTCAGTGTCCTTCAAACTTGATTTTGATTTGTCTTCTTTGATTTCATCTTCATGACCAAAATTACTTTTTAGTGGATCTTCTTCTTCTTCATGTCATGAGTTTAATTCTTTTGCTTTGGATCTTCAATTTGATTACATGACTTGCTTTGTGGATCATTGTTTATGTTTGGTGTCATTTTCATGCTTTGTGGCTTGGATGATTTGCTAATGCTCTTTATAAACTAGATTTCACATGAATTTAATAGAAACATTAGTAACACAATAAGGGTACCTAATGTTTGTAACATTTAGACTAACAGAAACATCCAATCATACGTGTTGATGGTCACTGTCTATCGGTGAAATCCATCATTGTTGCATCTCGCTCATCTTAGAGTCTGCCGGAGCTGATGATCCACTAATTGTAAACCGTCATGATCTCTCCCAATAACACATAAAGAGAAGCCGGTTGTTTTGATAACATGATAGAAAAAAGATTTATTGAGATTTTTTAGATGATTACGTAGAGACTTAAGTGAGTTTATATGGATATTACATCATATTAAGATAGAAACTCTTATCAAATCTAATTCTGATCAAATCAAAGTAATTAATCCTAATCTTTTTCAAATTTCAAATTCAAATCTACTTTGAGATGAGATACAGTTATTACACTACTTTGTGGTAGTTTCTAAATTATCTGTAATAGTGTAGAGCTTGTCAGGACTGAACATGTTACCTCACGTCTTGCAGATCCAACTATGTAGCCCTATTTCTATTAAACATAGTGTGTGTGTTGGGGGTGGTTAGATCCCAGCTTTGTTAAATTCTCTTGCTCTGTTTCATAGCGAATATCTTGATGACTCTGTGATGTACCTCAATTTGAGGGAATCATGTAAATCTGGTCTTCGTGTGTGTGTTCTTGATCTTTATTATGTTTATTTTCGTTTTTACATTTCCTGTTTAGGGTTAATTTTCTAACATTTATAACATTTATGAACGACCAATTTGCGTGGGTATATGGCCCGTGGATGGCTCAACTCATTTGGTGAGTGTATGACCCATTTTAGCCTTAAATTTGTATTTCGGTTTATGGGCTTCAACTTTAGACTTGGGCTATGGGAGGTCCCTTTACTTTGTGTCCAAACTGGAGCCATGTGAGGCCCATTTCATGCCAGTGAGTTCAATTTGAATTTGCGTGGCATTTTTCATGGTCTTAATTTGTAGTTTGGTAAGGTATGTTGGAAACTTTTTGTAAAGGATATATTTTTTTGACTCGGATATTTTGGGGTTTAAGTATCATTTTAGTTAAAATTTGGCATGAGTTCTCATTGAGGCAAGGGGAAATGAAAGCTACTGGTTTTGACTTTCCCATCTCCATGAGACTTGAAACTTGCACATCAGAGTGATTGCTTGGCTGCTGGGTCAGCGTTTCCTTGTGGAAATTGATGGTGATGGTGATGGTATCGGTGGTGGTACCATGTGGCAGTAGTGATGATTAACGATGATGGGTCATGCAGTTTTTTTTCCACACGCTTGGTGTAGCCAAGACGTCTCGAGTTCAATTCCTGGGCTCCCCTCAATTTCGGTTGTATGGGAAGGGGATATTTAATGTAAATTGATTATGTAAAATCTCGTTAATTTCAATATCACCAACTGGAGTCGGTTTTGACTTTTGAGTGTGCAAGTGGGTACACAAAGCATGTGTTCCCCCACCAATACAGAGTATGTTAGTAGTACAAGTTGTGAAGCGTTGAATTGCATAGTGAGTGTTTTTACCAATATTCCGTATTTGGCGCTGTATGATTTGGCACTCATTTTGGATCCTGAGGTCGCCGACATGTGATAGTGACATTAACGACTGTCTCTTCTTGATGGTCGGATTGACGATCCTACAATTTTCTTGCACTAACAAGAGAAAATCACCACCCTCGTTGTTAGTACCAGATGGGTGTGTGGAGTTTACGGAAATTCACTGATTTCCTTTGCCTTGTTTTTATTCTCTCTATCCTATCCCTCTCCTTCACTGTTAACTGCTGCCTGCTGGTATATGAGCAATGGGCATCCTTATGGAAAGAAATTAAAAATAATTATAAAAATACTACTGGGTTCTTCAAGATTAATCTTCAGAAAGAAAAAAAGATTAATCAAACTACCATTATAATTAGGGTAAATTGTCAATGCGAACACATACCCATGCTAAGGGTATTTTAGAAACAATACACTAAATTATCTTTAAGACTTGACTTTGTTTATTTTTCAAAGTACGCCTGACATGATATATGTATTGCGTTGTGGCCTTGTGAATTATCTTAGACTCTGTTTATTTTTAAAAGTACCCCTAATATGATATATGTATGAATTGCGTTGTGGCCTTGTGAGGAACGCGAAACCTAATACTACATTTCATTTTAAGTAATGATTTTCTCTCCCATTATAAATTTACTAGTGGGTGACAAGTGCAATAAATGTGAGGGAGAAAAAAGGAGAGAGAGAGTTGGAAGAGAGACCATAGTAAGGGCATTTCAAAAAAATAAATAAGGAATATTTTAACTATAGAAACTTGAGAGACATTTTGGATAAATAAATTTGTGAGAGACACTTATTGAAATATGATGTTGGGACATTTTAAGAACTAAAAAGCTTTAGAGACATTTTGGGTATAACAAAGAAAGGGGGCGGGCAGGAGCTTTGATAAGATGTTCTTTTTTCAGAGCATTTTTCCAAGAGAGCAAGGAGTCCGATTAAGCTACTGAGGTCGCTATGTGTCCCTTTTAACATTACTTAATTGTGATTAAGATTTATCCAGCTTTAGGGTTCACCCACATATTTTTGGGTTTTTAGAAAAAAATATGATCTTTTGAACCTTACGAGTTAGTGAATTTTAATCCAGGTTTAAAAGAAATTAATATTTTTTTTCTAAATACTAAGAATAAGTGGGTGAACCCTAGGGGTTGGTGAATCTTAACCACAGTTGGAGTCTCGTTACGCCATTGAGGTTGCCATGTGTCCCTTTTGACACCCCTTAACGTGGTTAAGATTCATCTACCCCCCAGGGTTCACTCACCTATCCTTGGTTTTTAGAAAAAAATTAATTTTTTTCAACCCTAGTTAAAATTCACTAATTCCTAGGGTTATTTTTTTTTTAAATATTTTTTTTCTAAAATCCAATGATAAGTGGGTGAACCTTAGAGGTGGATGAATCTTAACTATAGTTAAAGAGTGTTAAAAGGAACACATGGCGACCTTAGTGACGTAACTGGACTCCAAGGAGTCTGGTTATAACCGTAGAAAATTTCAAGCCTAATAGATAGATGATTGAGGGGTAGTATGGGAACTAAATGTTTTCAATTAAATGTTTCTTATATAATGCATTATGTCTTTACTAATATAAAGATGATGTCTGTTCAAAACCTTGATTGAATCTTTTGTAATTCCAATATATTACTCTTGCTATTATTTCATCTTTTTCTCTTCTTATCATAATTTTCTTTTAGAAACCCATATGATTTTTCTTAGATTTTCCAAACTACCCTTATCATAATTATTATATAAGACAAAATTGAATATTTGCTTGATTCCCATAACCCATCTATTTATTAGGCTTGAAATTCTCTACGGTGATAACCGGAGTCCTTGGAGTCTGGTTACGCCACTAAAGTCACCATATGTCACTTTTAACATTCTTTAACTATGGTTAAGATTCACCTACCTCTAGGTTTCACTCACTTATCCTTGGATTTTAGAAAAAATAACCCTAGGATTAGTGAATTTTAATTAGGATTAAAAAAAAATTGTATTTTTTTTTCTAAAAACAAAGGATAGGTGAGTGAACTGATGAATCTTAACCACAATTAAGGGGTGTCGAAAGATACACATGGCAACATCAAGGGTGTTACCGATGGTTAAGATTCATCCACTTATTCTTGGTTTTTAGAGACAAATATTAATTTTTTAAACCATGGTTAAATTTCACTAATGCCTAGGGTTAATTTTTTTTTTTCTAAAAATCAAAGATAAGTTAGTAGACTCTAGGAGTGGGTAAACTCTAGGAGTGGGTGAATCTTAATTACAGTTAAAGGAGTATTAAAAGAAACCCATGACGACCTCAGTGGCGTAACTGGACTCCTCACTCTCTTAGCAAAACGCTTCGAAAGAAGAACGTCTCGTCAAGCCCCCCTAACCCCTTTATTTGTTATACCCAAAATGTATACACTTTTTAATTCTTAAAATGTTCCTATATCATATTTCCATAAGTAACATGTCTCACTTTTAAAAAAAAATAAATCCAAAATGTCTTTTAAGTTTTTATACCCAAAATATTTCTTAATTTTTTTTTTTTCAAATATGCCCTCACTAGGTCTCTCTTCCCAGTCTCTCTCCCCTTCCTCTCTCTCATGTGCATCGCACTTGCTGCCCCACTAGTCTAAGATACTAAAGAAACGAAGATAAGATAAGAGCAAATGATAATTTTGGAATTACAAAAGATTCACTCAACATTTTGAACATGGGGCGTCATCTTTATATTAATAAAGATAATAGTTTTTAGAGATGCCATTTTGAGCTATGGGTGGTAAATGACCAAAATGCCCTTACAAACAGTAGCCTGTTGAGGCGTTGACAACAAAAGAACTGTACTTAAGGTCATTGCAGCCAAAGCAGCAAGCGTGTGCGTAACTAGAACATATTAATGGATCGACCATCACCCGCAATGGCTACAGCCCCAACGATTTAGGTTATTCCAAATTGAAAAACTTTTGTGTTGATAAATCTTGGGTGATTCTATAATTCAGAAGAAAGAGATTGGTGGCTATGTAAAGATCAATAACAATAAGCAAAAAGAAGGACAAAAGGTGGCTGTTACTTCAAGAACTTGGATGATGTAAACGTCCATTGTTCATTGGAGAGGAAAACAAAAAACAAAGATTTGGATGCTAATCAAATGGAGGCAACATTGCTGAGCCTAGTTCATGTTATATATTAGAGCCTCACAAAATACCTGTCGTCTTGCCAGTAAAGAGGGAGAGGGCAATAGGGGAGAGTGAGCAAAATCCTATATATTTTCATAACTTAAAAGGAAAAATATATACAAACAATACCCTGCACAAATTTATTCACCAAGCTTTACAATTCTTGTTTGGATTTTATCCTAAATTTCTACACTTAAAGCCCTTATTTCTCTCGTCTATGTGTGTTAAGGGATGTTTGGTTACAACTATAACTCTACCCCAATAATATATAGGAAACAATGATCTTCTAAGAGTATCATTTGGGTTCAATACTCAGTGAGGCTCAATAACGCTCAAAAGGAAAAGAAAAGGCATGGAAATGCCATTTTGACTGCATCTGTTTGGAAGGAAAATGGGTGCATGAAATTATTTTTGGGGAAAAAAAAAACTATATATGGTCAAACTCAGAACCTCCGCTTCCTCAGTCATGGTCCTGGCCAGCACATCAACCTCCCATTGCCCCCATTCACTTCCACCCTTTTCAAATGCTTATCTAGATTAGGGCTCTTCTGCCTGCAAGAAAATCAAGCATAGACTTATATCAGCAATCAAACACCCCCTAAGAGTTTATACCAATGGGAAGAATTGGGCACAATAGTAGTAAAAAGAAGAATTTTTTCATTCCCACAATAAGGAAAAGGTGTTTATTCCTGGTAATACATTCTCAATCAATGCCCTCAAAATGGTTAGATAAATTTCACATACAAATTCTCTTAGCAAATGGTTAGGGAAATAAAGGACAAGGTTGCGTTCATGATACAGCATATTTAATGGTGGGATTACACCTTTTTGCTATGATTATGACCTCAAAAAGTATGAACAGAAACTTAGATATAGTGATTGAAGAATCTAACCCTGCCCAGCTGACATTGTTCTATAATAGTCACACCCCTCTGTTCCTGTCCATGTCACAAATTGGGAATTCAGAATGTTTAGGGTCCATTCTGACACTTACAAAGCTCGGCATTTTGCAAGTATTGAGACGGCTAGGCTTTGCAAGTCTCGTCATTTGACAATATTTATGGTATTTTGAACCCAAGAAAGCAATTTGCAGGAATTTGGATTCCTACCATTATGAGACTTTAAGTCCCGCCAGTTTTATGAGACTTGAAATCCCTCGTTTAACGGATTCGAAACCTCACGAGAATTGAAATCCCAAGAAATGAGAAGCAGAATAACATCAAAAAAATTGACAATTCTCAAAAACTACAAATTGTCATTTCTAGTTCCTGTGAAAAGAACATGGCCTTAAAAGAAATCAATACAGTCAAAACTGGTCAAGAGGAGCTGCTTCAGCTAGCTTAATTCCTGTATTCTAGTTCTCCCTGGCTAGAGTGACAATTTTAACTAATTCCTCCCTGATTTTGTAACTATTTTTATTATTTAGCGTTTATCTGGCTTTTAGAACATTGAATTTAAGAGTTCATCTCAATAAACATCTTTTTTGTCAGTGCCGTATCCCAGTTATTTGGGGTCAGAAACATGAATCATGTTCTGTCATATTTATTCAAGAGCCATATCTTTAGTTAAAGACTATGTTATCAAATATTTTCACTATCTCTACCCACATCCTTATCGGTCTTTCCTTCAATTTGCACCAACTTAATCGTCCCTGTCATTCGAGTTCGTCTCAATAAAGCATGCAAGAGAATAGTTCCTTCTTTATCTTGTCCCTTTCTATTCAAATATTAAGACTGTGAAATGTCAGTTTCCAAGTGGGATCAAGAGGAACATGATACTAACAACATGCAAGAAGAATCAACACCCAACTCCATCATCATCTACAAATATAGATGTAATTTGTGCTCATATTCTTGTAGTAGAAGAGAGAACAAGCAAAAGTCAGGCACACACACACACACAAAAGCTATGGCACTTGAGGCAAGTGCTTTCGGGTCTATTTACAGGAGGTTCAAGCCTCACCTCCTCATGGTTCTAACTCAGATAGGCTATACATTTCTTTATTTCATCACAGAAGCTTCTTTCAATCATGGGATGAATCCTCACGTCTTCGTAACTTATAGACATATCGTAGCTGGTTTCGTAATGTTGCCTTTCGCCTATTTTCTCGAAAGGTACATTAACATATATGATTTTATATATCTTCTGCTTTTCATCTATATAGTTTAGTTCTTCAGAGCCAAAATGACTGCAATAATTGACTACTCAAGGAGGAAAAATAACAAGTATACATGTACACAATCTAGGCGCTAATAGATTAGCTAATGGCTGTTACAATTTCTATACCTAATTTCAACAATTCGAATGAGTGACTTGACCCATGTTCTAACTTTTCCGAGATGAGTTATATTTTTAACAATTTTGATAAATAATTATGTTCTAACTACTCATAGTACTAGCTCAGGGGGATTGACAATAGTCCACAACATGAATAAACTAGTTGCTTAATCATTTAAAAGATTTTCCTCAATTTCAGGCATATACATATTAATATTTCTCTCTTCCTTACAGAAAAGTAAGGCCAAAGATGACATTAGGATTGTTTGTGGAGATATTTTTGATTTCCCTCCTTGGGTAAGCTGCATAAACGATATGTTTCTGTACATGTAAATGAAATGGTAAGAGTTTTTATGTTTCACCTGACATATGGAAATGACCAACAATGTTTTCCAATTATTACAGGGTGGGATTAACTCTAAACATGTATTTCGCGAGCTTGAAATATACCTCTCCAACATTCATTGTATCAATGCTTAACACTGTTGCTTCCCTAACCTTTATTATTGCAGTTGTACTCAGGTCAGGACCCTCTTTATCCCTGAAAATTTTGAATTTACAAATAATCATCCCTTGTAGGCATGATTGGAGTACTTAAATGAATAAATAGATCTTTTAACCAGTTTCTTCTGAATGTAATTTGCGCAGGATGGAGGTTCTTAATGTTAGGAACCCTCGAGGAATAGCAAAAATTATTGGGACCTTACTTTCCTTGGTTGGTGTCATGACCATGACAATGTACAAAGGAGCAATGGTCAGAAACTTACAGGGCCCTCTAATCCATATCAAAGGAAGTACAACCATCCATGAGAATTGGTTGAGGGGTTCAATTCTTATGGTTGCAACCTGCATAACGTGGTCGATATGGTACATTAGGCAGGTATTTAACACTTCAATTATAGTAAGCTTACATATATATATAAAACAGATTATTACACAAGTTAGTACTCTGAATATCGTAGGCAATTACGTTGAAGAAATATCCTGCACAACTATCACTGACTACATGGATAAGCTTTATCGGGGGAGCACAATCAGCAGTTTTCACAGCATTCACACAACATAAACTGGAAGCTTGGACAATTGGATTCAACATCGACTTCTGGTCCACCATTTATGCTGTAAGTAGAGGTTTTGAGTAGTCTACAATATTCTTAAATCGAATTCAAAATTTTCAAGAAGGTATAAGCTATGGGTGATTCATGGCAGGGAGTAGTATGTTCTGGTTTAATAATCTTCATTCAACTGTGGTGCACAAAAGAAAAGGGGCCAGTTTTTGTGACCATATTTACTCCTCTTTCAACAATATTAGTGGCAGTTCTTGCATACTTCGTCCTTGGCGAAAGAATGTATATGGGCAGGTATATGATCAAGGTTTATGCATACACACACAGCACACAAACATAGTGTCTTGGATGTTCTAAAATTTTATTTTTGGCTTTTGCAGCATTGTAGGAGGAGTTATTGTTATTGCTGGTCTTTACTTGCTGTTGTGGGGCAAAGAAGCTGATGGAGAAGTTCAAATTAAGCCTCAAGAACAATCTTATTTGACTTATGTAGGGCAAAAGGAACCCAATATACAAATAATTACTTCAGCGGAAAGGGAGGTACTTTAAAGGGAACCCAAGAAACCTAAACCTACATAGAATTAAGGTGAGACAAAGGAGTTACCAAATCACAGAAAATCCACTAAAGCTAACTTTCTAAGCCTTTGAACTCTCCTCGATCCACAAGCTTCCGTGAAGTACTTGCAGTTTGCATCAAAAGGAGAGTAATTGGTAAGTTGTATCAAGCTACATTTTCTCTCTATGGATGGTTTCAAAACATTAATCAAGTTCAAGTGTTCAACTTCAAAGTTTATGGAAAGATTGTGATGATAGTCAAATGCCAAATGTGTTTAATCTTGGAAGTTAATTTGGTATTTCTTTACCAAATGTGTAGTATGACAAATTCGGACCCTGGAACTTTGTTTTTTTAAACATGTGTTTTGATGGGTGTCTAGTATTCTGTAGGGTAACACAGGGGAATATACTATATACGGACAAAGCCACAGGGGGTTGCAGGGGGCATACCCCTCTTCCATATATATATATATATGTATATATACTAGCAAGCACCCGTGCGATGCACGAGATGTAAATAAAATAAGGTAAGAATATATGAAAAGCACATGATAATTTTGAGATCCACTCATCACATGCGCGGTGTTGGAATTTTAGCTTTCAGTCTACACTGTAGAAACTACATTTAAGAACACCTGGTCACAATAAAATAGCTATTTCTTTGAGTTCACATATAAATGACCTGCTAAACCACCAGCCACAAATCATGGTGATGATTTTCTTGAGTAATTTAGATCTAGAACAAAGGCCCTCACCAAGTCACGATGCAATACCACCATCGACAACCAGAGGCCAGAGAAAGAAACAACACTATTGCCACCAATCACAGTGCGCATTCCTTCCTTTTATTTTCTTCATACTGTTGTATTCCAAATCTTCGAAACCGAGGACCGGCCCACCGAAACAATAGCAGCCAACGACTCCATTATCATCAGCCAAGTCGTCCAACCAGTCCAGCATGTGGGATCGTAAACAATAAAATTAGAAAAACTTTTTTTCTCTTCCACATTGAAGTCTTCTGAGTACCAGTTCTGAAGAGCTTTGTTTAGTGGATTCATTAATTGGAAAGTAAGAGCGCTAGATCATCTAACCAAGGGTTCCTGCATGTTGTGGGGCTGAAAGAGAAAGCTAGGATGGAGAGGAGGGATAGATAGATAGATAGATAGGTAGAAGGAGGATGCTTGGAGAAGATGAAGATTTGAAAGGCAGTTGGAGAGTTCTCGTGGATGGAGATAATACATTAGAAGACGAAGGGTAAGGCTCCCCAAAACGCCCCAACTTCATATCTCCTTTTTATTGACATTCAACACTCTAGGTTAGGAGATGAAAGGGTTCTTTGAAATCCTTGGGAGACCAAATGGGAGATGAAAATATTATTTGAAAATCCTTTAATATGAGACTAGCGGATGGCACGTGCGATGCACGTGAGAGAGGGGTAGGAGTTAACCATAGTTAATAAGATTTAAAAAGGACATGTGTTAACCAACGGGTGCGATTCAACTCGCTAGTGGCACGTCCGATGCACGTCAGAGCGAGGGGAAGGAGTTAAATTATAGTTAATAGGAGTTAAAGGGACATGTGTTAGCCTACGGGTGCGATTGAACTCTCTCCGAGTTCAATCACGATTGGCTGTGATTGTAAATAGATAGATGAGCTAGGGTTAGTTTGGGAATTAAAATAAAACATTAAATCAAAGACAAGCGGTAGTTTGAGAATTAAAGTAAAACATTGGTTAAAACATTAAACCAACGATTTGTTTTTATATAAGGGTAGTTTGGGAATTTCGAAATAATCATCTACGAAAGCCTCTCAGATTATAATAGTAAAGAAATGTGTGGGATGACGTGTATATATATCCTTTAGTATATATACTAACAGATACCCCGTGTAATGCACGGGAAATAAAAATAAAGGAAAAAGGTAGGCTCAATCATGTGGACGAAAATCACCCTATAAGTCTTTCTACAATATTTTGTAGAATATCTTCCACTTCATAGATTTTATTATTACCGTTAGAGCCATTGCCGAGTTGCAGTTGGTCCAATTCTCATTAAAATCCCCATAGGAAAATCAGAATTTCATCTTGTAAATATAAATTTTCACAAAAATAAAATAAAAATTCTTGTAAATATAAATAACTATACGAATAAATTTGTGAGAACCGACTGTGAACAAAATCTTCTTAGTCTAATGTAAAAATATAGTATGTGATGGATGTGGGAGAAAGGTTTGAGCCTAATGCCAAAAGGGAAAGCCCGGAAGTGAATAGACCACAGGAACCCCCACCACAAAAATTACTACAAATTCCTGTTGCATGATTGCTTGATTCAAGGGCAGTAGAATGCTGCATGCTTCGAGCAACATAAAATCCACGAGCAAACATCATATATTCCACAGAAAATTTCAAGATGACCTACCATCCCAAACATAAAAATCAAATCAAAGCAAATCTATCATCTTTGGGCTGTACAATCGTCAAGACTATCATATGTTGTTTCTAAAAAGTGTCTGAGAATGCAATATGTAAGAGCTAACCACCTACCACGAACCTTCATTACCCTTTGTTGGATTGTAGAAAGTATAAAATTTTCATTCACCCTAATCTTCTTTCCACTATGGTCGTATTGTATGGAGGCATTGTCATAACAGTTTTGCAAAGGAACGGAAGCTTGAAGATATAGATGAAGAGGCTTTAAGAAGGAGGAGACGTGAAGAGGAATAGTATGCAAGCTTTTACTTAAGGATTATGTATGAAGAATGGTTAAGAATATATTAATATATGCTTTCTTGAAAAAAGAGAAACTCTTTGAGAAGTGTAGGGATTAATGGATGTCTTGAACATTGGGAAATACAGAGATGCCTAGGGAAGAGACTATACCGAAGGGACTCTCTATTTTGTTTGTAAATGTAAAGGTAAACTACATAAACATGTATTAAGCAAAATTTTTTTTCTTTGGAACTCGGGGTGTCCCCTACCCTTTGGGTCCGGACTAATCCCCGAGGGTGTGACGTGAGCCCGCAACCTGCCACACCATGTAAGTTCAGGTAAATCCGTGTGGGGTTGGCCCCAAAGGTGGAGTGAGAAATGGAACCCAGGACCTCCCACTTGGGGAAAGGCCAAGGAACCACTGGTCAACTCCTTTGGGGTTGTATTAAGCAATAAATGGGATGCTGATGTGGCAAAGTAAGACAACAATATAAACTAAAGAAGGGCGCCACACCCCTATTTCTGAATGGGAGAAGAAGAAGAGGTAGGTTAAGTTCTCTGATGAATTTTTTGAGAAGAGTTGTATTAGTTGAGGGATTTATGGTGGTGGGATAGTTCATTAAAAATAGGGTAAATTACACTCACCTCCTTTGAGGTTTGGTGAAATTTCAGAAACCTCCCATCTAGTTTCTGAAATTACATTGTCCTCCCCTCAACTTTGGTTGTTTGTAACAGATACCCCATTTCCTTAAGTTTACCGTTACTTTATGGATGGACTTTGATGATGTCATCATTTAAACATTTTAAAATGTCTAAATTACCGTTTTTCAACACAAGGTTAGTTAATTTAATAAAATAAATGATAATTGGTTTCTAACCAAGGTTAATAATATCAACTTAAGGTTAATATATATTTTTAAAATCAAGTATATGTATTTTTTTCTAAAAACCAATCTTAGATAGATGAACTCTAGGGGTGAGTGAATCTTAATCATAGTTAGCGGGTATTAAAAAGGACACATGGCAACTTATAGAGATCCTTTAACTGTGTTTAAACATTATTAGCCTAAGATTTATTTTTTTATTTTTTCTTAAAAGCAAGGTTAGATGGATTAATCCCAGGGGTGAGTGAATCTTAAGCACAAATAGTGGGTGTTAAAGGGGATCGACACGTGGTGGCTTGTAGAGCTCCCTTTAATTGTGGTTAAGCATAATCAACTTAAGGTTTTTTTTCTTCTAAAAATCAAGGTTAAATGGGTGAATCCTACGGTGAGTAAATTTTAACCATAGTTAGTGGGTGTTAAAGGGGACACGTGGCGGCTTGTAGGGCTCCCTTTAATTGTGATTAAGCATAAGCAACCAAAGGTTTTTTTCTTCTAAAAACCAAGGTTTGATGGATGAACCCTAGGGGTGAGTGAGTTTTAACCATAGTTAGTGGGTGTTAAAAGGGACACGTGATGGCTCATAGAGATCTTTTAACTGGGGTTAAACATAATTAACCTAAGATTAATATTTTTATTTTATTTTCTTATAACCAAGGTTAGATTAATGAATCCTAGGGATGAGTGAATCTTAACCACGGTTAGTGGGTGTTAAAAGGGACACATGGCGTCTTTTAGAGCCCTCTTTAATTGTGGTTAAGCATAACCAACCTAAGGTTAGTTTTTCCCTAAAACTTTGGTTAGATGGATAAACCTTAGGGGCGAGTAAATCTTAATCATAGTTAGTGGGTATTAAAAGGGACACGTGGTGGCTTGGGAGTTTATGTTTTTCTTTGGTTGAGCTTTCAAACGGTAAAGACGAGTTTCCTCAATCTAGGGGTAAAATGGAAAAATGGTAACTTTAGTTAACAATGTTGATATTAAAAGTCTGACAGGGGAGGGCAGTGTAATTTCAGGAACTAGAGAAGAGGTTTATGAAATTTCACTAAACCTCAAGGGTGGTAAGTGTAATTTACCCGTAAAAATAAGAAGTGTGATGAGGTGGCACAACGAATTTAAAACCGTGATCAAATATGGGTGCCACTTAAGTGAACTCGTAAATGAAGAGGGAGAAAAAAAAAGACCTTTAGAGTGAGACACAATATAATAAAGGACTTTGCTACTGAGACCCAGTTAGGGTCGAGACCACAAAGAGCGTGTTCTAAGAGTATGGGATTTCAGGTGGGGCCATTTCACATGGTAGGCCCCATGTGAAATGGCCCCACTTGAAATCCCGTGCTCTTAGAGCACGATCTCGGTGGTCTCTGCCCTAACTTGGTCTCCGAGGCTTTATCCTATAATAAATGATGGGAATGACGTGACAAAATTAAGAGGAAATAAAGACTAAAGAAGGGTGTCACATAGGTATCCTATTTCTTTAGTATATATATATATTCTAAGTTGAAATCGAATTAGGTTATGCAAAAAGAAAATTGTTGCAATTGTGGTAATTCTTCTTTGAGAGTATAATGAGTTCGCAGGGATTCATCCATGGACGTAGGCGCAATGCTAAACCACGAAAATCTGTTGTGCTTGGTGTATATTTGTTTTCTTTATTACTTTAATTTTCTATAAGTACGTACCTTCATCCCTAAGCTGCTTCCTTCATCCCTAAGCTACTTCTTACAACCAAATGGACCAACATAATATCTTTCTAGAACATATTCTTTCGTTAATAAATAAGAAAAATTCATTAACCAAAATATCATTCAAGGATAAAAATTTCTCGTATAGAACATTTTGCTAGTACTCTATGTTGAGCCAATGAACCTACTAACTCAAGGCATTACATAGTGTTCAGAACATTTAGACTCACTTTCTCATTTAGAAATGCTTGCTCATAGAGAAAACTGGACCATTTCCATCTTTTTGGTCCATGCCTATGACGGTTGAATGTATTTTGTAACAAAGGACAAAACCTCACAGTATCAAACAAGTTAAAGATCTAGTTCCCTCATTTTGGTAGCTGCCTCATTGCCTGGATTAATGCCACTAAAGTAACCAAAGTAACAAAGGCATCATACCAACCCCTCTAGCTTCGATGGGCGGGGCGGGGCGGGGCGGGGCGGGCGATATTCGAATTCGTATCCGGATATATTTCGAATATACCAATATCCGCTCCAAAATTGGAAGGAGTTTCCAAATCTCTCAATATCCTCCCTCATACGTATTATGTGAACAACTGTTAATTGATTGTGTATGAGCTGTTGATTGAGAAATCCTCATTGATTGTATCCGTTATAGAATGTAAGCTCTATAAATATATTGGAATACAGAGAGTAATTCAAGTCGACCAAACCTTTGAGTATTCAACATCTTTAGCGTGCGCACGGGTGGGGGTGGGGGGAATCTTGAGACAGATGTACATGTGGCAAGTAGAATAACCACTAGGGGTGTAAATGGATGCGGATATTATTATTATTCGAATCTGTTTAGTCGAATAATTATCCGGATAGGCATCTAGCGGAGCGGATTTGGATAGTAAAATACTATCCGTTTATAATCCGATATAGATTCAGATACTATTATATCTGATCCGATAAATATCCGTCCGATTATATAATATATTTTAAATTTATAAATTAATATAACCTTTAAAATATATATTTTTATTTATATATTTTTTAAATATTAATTTATATATATATATATATATATATATATATATATATTTAAATTAATCAGATAATTCGGATACTATCTAAATCTGGATATTTTAATCGAAGTCGGGTACAGATATCATATTTCATTATCCACCGGATATTTATTTGGATTCGGATATATAATCGGATACGAATATGCCAATATCCACTCCGAATCCGTTCCATTTACAGTCCTAATAACCACAATTTTATTAGAACCAGATTAGGTCGGCTGGTTGGTTGAATTAATCTGTAAATCGGAACTGACCAGGTCATTGGTTTCAAAAACCCCCAAAATCGGACTGTATTATAAATTGGTAGCACCGATAGAACCGGTCAGATCCGATCAGTTCAACCGGGAAATTAGGGTTAAGAACCGACAGAATCGGCCATGGAAAAAGGGAAAAAGAAATAAAAAAATTATTGTATTATTAATGAAAGGTCACGGTTGGACTAGACCGATCAAACCGAAACCGGCCACTCTGACAGGTTTGACGCTCGGTCCAGTTCAATAACAACGTAACAGCATATAAATGATGCTATGTACACTCACAATTCTGTTTGAAGGACAAAAAATATCATCTAGCTATTACTTCGATAAGTCAAAAGTTATATCGTTGGTCATTAATAGCTTTGGTTTTGAACATTCTTAAGATTATCAGCTTGTCTACCTGAAGTACCAAAAAGTAAACTTAATAAAAGAGGATATGATAATACTAATGAGAATTTTATATAGTGTAGCCTATGCTAAAGCAGTTCATGTCACAGACATCTCTTGTTGTTCCAAAATACCTGTAAATGCTAAATCCAGAAAGGCAGATCCGGAAAATCACGAACAATACTGCTACCACGAACTCAGAAATAATCCTGCACTTGAAAATTGATTAGCAACTCGATAGCTCTTGTGAAGTGAGGCGCCCCCACAGATGCAATGGGTTGTTGGTCATGATATCTCCCAGGATACAACAACTTCACAGATCTATTCCTGACAGTAGAAAATGCACCTTCTACTATCGTACACCATTCTGTATTCTTAGTCTAGCAAACTCGAAAATATTGATGAAAAAATACCCCAAAACCAGAGGAAGAAAATAGATGAACTCTCATATACTAGCTTGCTTATTAGAAGAACTCAAGAAAAATTCTGTGTATAAACCTGTATAGAAACCCTCTTTATATAGATTAGGAAATAGTAAGAAGTCTGTTGATTTCCAAAATTGAAATTTTAATACCCGAAATTAATCTAATTAATTACCACAACGGTAATAAAACGAGAATAAAATAATCACTAGTAATTAGAGGTATGCCAAACGGTAATAAAACGGTAACCATGATTAATTAAAAATTAATAATAAATATTGTATAAAAAATAATATTTTATCAATGACCCAACCCAACCCGACCCGCCCGACCGACTCGACTCGGCTAGGCTCGGCGCGTGTGCGTGTGTGTGTGAGTTGTAGCATAGTATAGTCACAATGTGCAATGGGTGGGTAGACAACAAATTCAAAGGCCCTTGAAGGTCTAAGCCTTCTTCCAACACTCTTTCTTATAAAGAGGTAAAACTATTCATAGTTTTTCTATGTGGGACTAAAAGAAACACCCAAACTTAAAAGACAATGTTTTTCCTTTAGTTTTGAATCACACAAAAAAACACAACAATCCTCCACTTGATTCAAAAACAATAATAATAAAATTAACATATCTGGGTAAGATTAGATTTAATGCATAAACAAAGGTGTCACGTAAATTTGAACCTTTGTATAGTTTAAAGTAAAATTCTCACCAGATACTCAGTTACCATAAATCATAAATCTTGGTATTCAAAACTGAGATCTTTAGTGATGAGTCTTTATACTTTAAACACATTAACTCTTACAGAGTCTACAGGTGTCTTAGCCAGCACTTTTCGGCCATGTGCTTTTATCCCAATTTAATAAGTGCTCTAGAGAAATAGCCAATTTCTCATAGGAAGCGGCCCCATTTCCACACTTATATAGGTGAGTCTATCAAGGATGCCTATGTGACTCCACATCCCACTCAACAGATTTATAGATCTCATTAAGAGGAAACCCTCAGCCTCTAATCGTCACATACTTTAAGCACTATTTATACCATAGGAAAGGACTAGAAGAATAATAATATTATTCTACTTTTATAGTGCTTTCACCTCAAACCACTCAGTAACTCGTTCTTCCCAATAAACCTGTTCTTGGGATCTCCAGTCTTCAGGTTGGGTATCCATTACAGTTGATTTATTTTCAATTGGCTTAAGTCTCATTCCCTTTGATGTGGTCCACACTTTTTCCCTTACTAAACCTTTAGTTAAGGGATCTGCCAGATTTTCAGGTGATCTGATTTCATTGACAGATATAACTCCATGTCGTAGGAGTTCTCTCAAACATGCATGTTTTCAACGTGTGAGCATGAGAATTTCCTACCCACTTTCACATAATATGGTTTGACTGAGAGTCGCCACCTATTCATTCTAAGAGATAGGTCCCGGGTGTTCGCGTTTTAGATAAGGCAATTGATCCCATCAGAGTCAGGGTAAGCGGTTCGATTAAGCCCTGGGGAAGGTGTTAGGCACCCCAGGACCCCCGTTTTACAATGGTTACCTACTCCCTAAATTTAAGCCAAATTTAATCTCTAAATTTAATTAAAATGCTTAAGTATTTAATCAAATACTAATTCAAAAAAATGAAAAAGCTAAATAGCTAGGGTCGAACCCGAGTTGGGTTGCCTACGTACTCACATAGTGAGATCAGACCGAGCGTAGTTCTGGCACATAAGCCCGTGCCAAGGCTAGGGGTGTGTGTGTGTGCAAGGGTGGTCTAAGGTCTAGCCCGAAGGCTAGGTTTGACTGACCGGGTTGGTCAAGTACAAGGTATAATCTAACCGCAGTTAGAGAAAGGGGTTAACTGTAATTAAGGAGGCTAATCGCAGTTAGGAAAGCAAGCAAGCAAGATGATCTCTTTGGTCATTTTTTTTGGTCTTTTTTATTTTGTATTGTTTTTGTATTTTTGATTGTTTTTCAATTTTTTTTGGATTTTTTGAATAGTAGTTTAGGCTCGTTGCGGAGCAACGAGCTTAAACTAACTATGGGTTAAGAATAAACTATGGTCAAGAACTAACCTAGGGGTTGCTCAAGAATATCAGATTTTAAAAATGAGTTAAGATCCAACCTAAGACTAACTATAGAACTACCCTAGATTAACTAAGGGCTAATCCTATGACTAACTTAAGGACTATCTTAGACTAACTTAAAGACTAATCAAGACTAACCCAAGTTAAACTAAATGTTAAAACAGACTTTTCAAAACAGAAATTCCAAAAAGAAAACTATCCTAAATGCAAAGAAAGATTTACCTACACCTAGACTAACCTAAGTAAATTAGAGAGCACAAAATTAAATAGAGAGAAAAGAAAACCAACCGTAGTTAAAACAATCTAACCTACATCAGATTTTTCAAAAGCAGAAATTTAAATGGCATGGAAAAACTATTTATATTAGGAAGCATAATATCTATACTAATATGAAGAGTTTAGTACTAACCAAATAACACTAACGTTTCTATGGTTAACAACCTAAACTAACAGATTTTCAAGACTAACTATTTAACACTAAATTGAACTAACAGATTAAAGCTAATCAATAAAAAAAAAGAACTTCACTTATTAAAACAAAAACAAACAAAACTCAGAATATTATTACAGCAAACGGGGAGGGAAAGGGGCATAGCAGACGTTGCTGTTGGTGGCGAACTGGTGTGAGATCACACTGGTGATGGGAATGATCGAGATGACACTGGTTCGCCAGAAATGTTGTTGGAAGATGGAGGGGTGGTTTGGCCGAGCTGCTGCCGTGGTGGCAAGGATAGGAAGATGTACGGCTGTTGATCCGGATGTTTCAGATGATCTAGGTGTGGAGATGTTGGCCACCACGGAGCTGGCCAAACCATCAAAGGGAGGTGGTTCGAGTGTGAGTTGGGTTGTTGTAGGGTTTCCTTTAGAGAGTGCTACAAGGAGAGATCACTAAGAAGAGGATATCTCTCCCTTTAACATTCACACCCGCATGGATGAAGAGGTGAAGGCCAAAATAATAGGAGAGTGGGAAATCCCTAGCTGGCAGAAATTAAGGGGAAGAAGAAAGGAAGAAAATAGGGAGAGGATTTTTGTTTTTTTTTTTTTTGATTGAAACAGAATTTTTTTTTTTTTTCCCTAAACAGTGGCTACGGGTGGCCTCCTCCCGAATGGGTTTTGGAGTCTATATTTATAAGAAAAATGGAGGTGGTGGCATGGTTGTAAATTGGGAGAGGTAGGTGAGGCAAGTGAAAGACCATTGGGGAGTCAACAAGGGCGTGACTGGGGGTGCAGATTTATTCTGCTCATCTGGCCAAAGTCTGTGATGTCAGAGTTAAGCACGAAAGAGGAAAAAGCAAAAGAAAAGAAAAAAACAAAGACAAAAGAACAATAAGATGATACATCATAGAGGTGGTGAGAGAGAGAAGAGAGAAAGTAGGTGAGACATCCGAATGGGGTATTTGGGAAGGAAGTATCTCAGTGGTTGTGTGATCGTGGGGTGAACTTCCCTCCTCCATTGGATTCAAGGTGATGGTGGGTTTATGGGTTAGGCTTGTGTGAAAGAGGGTATGGTTAAATACAATCTATACTAGTAGGTACATAAATGTGCATCGGTTTAGTGTGTGCTTGTTGCGTGCTATCATTTCACCAAGACAATGAAAAGATTGGTATGACTAAAGGTCTCGGTTAGGGTAGTGGGCTTTGACCTTGAACTTGGACCCTTGAGTTGGGCTTTGATAATGGGCTTAGCTGGATGCTTCTAGTTAGGGTTGGACTAATGACTCACCAAGGGTTTGAGGTTTTACCTAGGGTTAGGTTGAAGATAATAATGGTTAAGTTGATTAACCATGATTAAAAGGGGGTGTAAAAATGGGGTGCTGACACAACGTATTTGTCGAGATTTTCCATTATACTGAGTTTTATTAGCTCTTCCTATTGCAGCATTGCAATCACAATTAATTTTAATAGCTGGGACTGGTTTATTCCAGAAAGGAATATCGAACAAAAAGTTCCGAAGCCACTTTGCTTCTTCTCCCGCTAAAGAAAGAGCTATTAATTTTGATTCCATAGTGGAATTTGACAGAATTGATTGTTTATTGGATTTCCAAGAAACTGCACCACCACCAATGGTGAATATATAGCCACTTGTTGCTTTATATTCATCAGAGACAGAATTCCAATTAACATCACTATATCCTTCTAATACAGGAGGATATCTACCATAGTGAATACCATGATCCATAGTTTCTTTTAAATATCTAAGAACTCTGCTAATTGCATCACAATGCTCCCTACTAGGATTACTAGTGTATCTACTTAATTTTCCAACTGCATATGTAATATCCGGACGAGTACAATTCATAACATACATTAAGCTTCCAATAACACTAGCATAATCATTTTGGTTTATACTATCTCCTTTATTAGGTGATAGGTGAACACTAGGATCATAAGGAGTACATACATGACTATAATCATAATGATTATACTTTATTAATAATTTTTTAATGTAATGAGATTGAGATAAAATTATCCCATCATCTCTCCTTATTATTTTAATTCCAAGAATTAAATTTGCTTCTCCAAGATCCTTCATATCAAATTGGAAAGACAAAAATTCTTTTGTCTCATTAATGATTTTATGATTTGAACCAAAAATCAGTAAATCATCTATATATAGACAAATGATAACTCCACAATCACTATTAAAATTGTAATATATACATTTATCACTTTCATTTGTACTATATCCATGAGATATTAACACTCTATCAAATTTCTCATGCCATTGTTTTGGAACTTGTTTTAAATCATATAATGATTTTACAAGTTTACATACTTTATTAGATTGTCCAGGAACAATAAATCCCTCTGATTGGTCCATATAAATTTCTTCATCTAAATCACCATTCAAGAATGTCGTTTTTACATCCATTTGGTGAAAGATTAAATTATGAATAGATGCAATAGCAAATAGTACTCGAATAGAAGTAATTCTTGATGCAGGTGAATATGTATCAAAATAATCTATTCCTTCTTTTTGCTTAAACCCCTTGGCTACCAACCTAGCCTTATATTTTTCTATTGAACCATCTGCTTTAAGTTTCTTTTTAAATATCCACTTACAACCTATAGTTTTAGTTTCAGGAGGAGGATCAACTAATATCCAAGTGTGATTGGACATTATTGAGTCCATTTCATTTTCTACAGCTTCTCTCCAAAAAGAAGAATCATGTGACTCAAATGCATCATTTAAAGAAATAGGATCGTTCTCTACCATATAGGTATAAAAATCAGATCCATAATCTTTACTCTTTTTAACTCTTTTACTTTTCCTAGGCTCAATTTCAGCCTCATCTGAATCGATTATTTCAAGATTTTTAGAATTAGGATTTGGGTTTATTAAACCCCCACTATTTGAAGAATTAAAAGGAAAAAGATTTTCGAAAAAATCAGTTTCCCTTGATTCAATAATCACATTATTTTCAATATCTAAAAATCTATATGCTTTACTATTTATTGCATAACCAATAAAAGCACATCTCCTAGATTTAGGTTCTAATTTATTTATTTTAGGATCATTAAATCTAACCATTGCTAAACATCCCCATGTTTTAAAATAACTTAAATTTGATTTTCTCCTTTTCCAAATCTCATATGGAGTCATTTTGGATTTTTTACTAGGTATTCTATTTTGAATATAACTAGCAGTGATTAGGGCTTCTTCCCATAAATTTAAAGGTATGCCTGAGCTGTTAAGTATTGCATTAACCATTTCTATTAATGTTCTATTTTTTCTTTCAGCAACTCCATTTTGCTGAGGAGTATAAGGAGCAGTAACTTGGTGTATTATTCCACTTGATTCACAAAATAAATCAAATTCATTAGAGGTATATTCACCTCCTCTATCACTCCTTAATATTTTAATTTTTAAATTTAATTGATTTTCAATTTCTGCTTTATAAATTTTAAACATATTTAAAGCTTCATCTTTAGATCTAATTAAATATACATATGTATATTTAGATTTTTCATCTATAAATGTAATAAAATATTTTTTACCACATCTTGTAACTGTTTCTTTTAAATCACAAATATCAGTATGAATTAGGCTTAGAATATCTGATGATTTGTCTACTTTATGAAAAGATTTTTTAGCTATTTTTGATTGACTATAATACACACATCTATCAAAGACATTATCATTTAATTTAGGAATTATTCCTAAATTACTCATAGTTTTCACATATTTTTCATTTGTATGTCCTAATCGATTATGCCAAAAATTAACTGAACACACAATATAAGCAGAATAAATTTTATTGCTCAAAACATTAAGTTTAAACATGCCATTGGCTGCATAGCATTTTCCAACAAATTTTCTATATTTGGAAATTACATAGTTATCAGACTCTATTACTTGTTTAAATCCAGCCTTATTCAGAAGATAGCCCGACACCAAATTTTTTCACACATATGGAATGTGAAGAACGTCCTTCAGAGTCACAGATTTCCCTGAAGTGAAATCGAGAGTGATATCTCCAACTCCAACAACTTTAGAGGTTGAGGAGTTCCCCATCTGGACATCATGGTTGCTTTTGACAGCCTCATATTTTTTAAATAAATTTCTGTCATAGCAGACGTGCATTGTCGCACCTGTGTCTGCCCACCAACCCTCACTGAAACCCATTATGTTGATTTCAGTGATCATAACAATTAAGGGTTCTTCCACCATATTTGCTTGAGAATAATTCATTTTCCGGAATTGACAATTCTTAGCAAAATGTCCAGATTTTTCACAGACGAAACATCCACTCGATTTTGAGCTTTCTCATGTCTTCTAAAAAGGTTGATAAGGCTTCTTATTCTTCATTGGCTTTTTGTTGGTTTTCAAGAATTTCTGTTTTTTCTTCCCCGAAGAATTAACAAAATTAACATTTGAAGTCATCTCAAAATTCTTTTTTTTTTATCTTGGGCTCTAGATTCTTCTTCAATCCGAATTCTCATTACTAAATTTTCAATTGAAAATTCTTTTGATTTGTGGTGAAGAGAATTTCTGAAATCCTTCCATGAATGAGGTAATTTCTCTATAATAGCAGCCACTTGAAATTGTTCTGGAATTTTCATTCCCTCAATAATAATCTTATGAATTATTATTTGAAAATCCTGAGTTTGTTTTACTACGGATTTATCATCAACCATTACAAACTTTAAAAATCTGCTCACTGCATATCTTTTAGAACCAGTCTCCTCAGTTTGATATTTTTTCTCTAAAGCTACCCATAAGCTTTTTGCAGATTTTTCAGTGCAATATAAATCATACATTGCATTAGTCATGCCATTTAAAATATGCCATTTGCACAAAAAATCTGCAGATTCCCATTTTTCCTTATAATGAGATCTACCCGGTTCTTCTTCTTCTTCATTAGGAACATCAGTTAAAACATATGCTAATTTAAGTGATGTGAGCAGAAAAAACATTTTCTGTTGCCAACGCTTAAAGTTAGACCCATCAAAAATTTCAGTCCTAATCACAGAATCATTCGTTCTAACATTCACAGAAGTCATGTCGAATTGTCTTAAAATTGTCGTTCTAAAATACCTGTAAATGCTAAATCCAGAAAGGCAGACCCGAAAAATCACGAACAATACTGCTACCACAAACTCAGAAATAATCCTGCACTTAAAAATTGATTAGCAACTTGATAGCTCTTGTGAAGTGAGGCGCAGATCACGTCGCTTTCTTTAAGACAATTCGCGCCCCCACAGATGCAATGGGTTGTTGGTCACGATGTCTCCCAGGATACAACAGCTTCACATATCTATTCCTGACAGTAGAAAATACACCTTCTACTATCGTACACCACTCTGTATTCTTAGCCCAGCAAACTCGTAAATATTGATGAAAAAATACCCCAAAACCAGAGGAAGAAAAGAGATGAACTCGTATATACTAGCTTGCTTATTAGAAGAACCCAAGAAAAATTTTGTGTATAAACCTGTATAGAAACCCTCTTTATATAGATTAGGAAATAGTAAGAAGTTTGTTGATTTCCAAAACTGAAATTTTAATACCCGAAATTAATCTAATTAATTACCACAACAGTAATAAAACAAGAATAAAATAATCACTAGTAATTAGAGGTATGCCAAACGATAAAACGATAACCATGATTAATTAAAAATTAATAATAAACATTGTATAAAAAATAATATTTTATCAATAACCCGACTCGACCCGCCCGACTCGGCTCGGCGCATGCGCATGTGTGTGTGAGTTGTAGCATAGTATAGTCACAATGTGCAATGGGTGGGTAGACAACAAATGCAAAGGTCCTTGAAGGCCCAAGCCTTCTTCCAACACTCTTTCTTATAAAGAGGTAAAACTATTCATGATTTTTCCATTTGGGACTAAAAGAAACACCTAAACTTAAAAGACAATATTTTTCCATTAGTTTTGAATCACACCAAAAAACACAACATCTCTTTCATAGAGAATACTATATGTACATCTAACCCACTTCTTTCCTATTCCTATCAATTTACCCAACACTAATGATTCCGGGCATCACCTTTTGATCATGCCTTTTAAACTTTCAAAGCTTTCTTACATGAAGGAGAAGACACTGTGTGATTCTATCTAGAGAAATAGGGCCCAGATAGCATATGCTTGATTTATTATCCATTTCTTATGGATGGGGCACTTATGTATGACTTAGTGCCTATAGCCTATATGCACGCATTATTTAAGAAAAAGAAGGAAATAAAAGGGACGTTGGGGACCTGCCCTAGTTTAACGGGTGTCGGTTTTTTGGATGGTTATTTGGACATTTATCAAGCAAGTGGAGTGCTAGTATCACGTCAATCATTAGTCAAAATATGCGTGTGGCTGCATTCAGAAGATGTTTGTTCTATTTTGTGGCGGGATTGAGGATAGCATTTTCCTACTCGGTGACTTTAATATAAAAGGAAAAAAAGTAGTGAAAAACTACAATTATATAACTTTTTTTTTGTCATGAAGAACACGTGAGATGTATTTCATGTGCATGTATTAAGTAGTTATCAATATGGGTGCCAATGGATACGGATATTTTCTATATTCGAATTCGTTTACTCGAATACTTATATGAAGAACTAGGTATCCAGTGAAACGAATTCAAATAATAATTTTATTATTCGTTTTTAAATGTATATTAATATATCCAATTCAATAAATAACTCATCGATTATAAATTTGATTATTATCGGTTTACAAAGGCAAAATAACCATACAAATATATATTTTATACATAATTTAAGACATTAATTGTTTTTTAAATATAAATAAAGATAAAATATTTATTTATTATTTTTAAAAGTACAATTTATATTTTTAAATATTTAAGCATGTTTTTCTTTTCTTTTTTAGAAGGAATTGAATAATCCAGAAAGTATCTCAAATTTGGACCATTGGATATCTATATTATAATATAAAGAAATAAGACTTTCTCACTGTTCTCCAAACTCCAATATCTCAAATCCTATATGTTCAATCCTAGGGATGCATGTGGCTTCCCTTTTTAATCTCCACCGTTTGATTTAGGTCATCAGCTATGAAACAATACGTCTTTACAACCTCCCCTAAATTTTCTCTTACACATCTCTATCTCCAAACACTTATACGTTCAATCTCAGGAATGCCATGTGACTTCCCTCTGTAATCTCTTTGGGACCCACTATCTCATCCTAGAGTCCTATCTATCTCTACTATTATAGAGTTCTCTCTTATCTCTAACTTTTGGGTGTATTAATTTAAGTTTAATACTAAATAATTTATGATTTTTCTATAAATGTTATTAAAATAATAAAAAAATATTATTATAAAATTAATTAATTAATCCAAATAATAATATATATATCAAATAATAAAAAACTAATACTATTAAAAAAAACATTATGAAATATTCTTAAAATATATTACTTAATATTTAAATAAATAAATAATATTATTTAATTTTAAATATTCTTAATTATTACCTTACATCGCACGGGGTCTCTACTAGTGTAAACATATACAATTTGGATAAACCTCTATCCGTTCTGAAATCGCACCCATGACCGCTCTAGTTTATCAAGTCGTAAACTGATTGATAAAAAAATAGTCAGTATAATGGTTGAGGGAATGTGTTCATAAGGAGCATCAAGGCCTGGCTTGACCCTTTTGGTACCATGACCCGATCTTCAAAAGCATTTTTCAATTTCACACGTATGAATCCATTATCTGCTATGCACGCGCATTAAATGACCGTGGAGCTACCTCTCCTCGCATTCCAAATCTACACTTACGTAAGCCAAAATTCGAATGCTTACGCCAGAGGCCCACAAGCCAAAGGATAGATTGTAGGCCCCCAAGTGGCCGACGTAACATCGATGAGCAATTAGAGGAACGCAAGCCACATGACCTCACGACCATCTGACTAAACTAGTGGTCGAAATACACACGATGTTGAACCTAATCTCAAACTAACCTTAAAAAGAAAAAAAAAAAAAAAAAAACACAGAATGGATTTCGTCTGGTATTCGCCAGACCAAAAGCGTCTACCCTAATCTCATGGCTCAACACGTATCTTTTTTTAATATCCCATAATTATGGTTAAGATTCACTAACCCTTAGGGTTTAATCATGTAACTTTGGTTTTTTAAAAAAATATTTTAAAAAATTTAATCATATGAGTTTTAAAATTTTTAATAAGGGTTAAAGGAGCAGTTAAATGTGAGTGGACAAGATGGTTTTGGTATGGCGAGGGCCAGACAAAATCGATCCCTTAAAAAATACCCTTAGAGAGAGACAGCCTCCGAGCCACCGGCTTGACTATTCAATCCATGCATTTGGGCATCTGAATCTATCTCCATCATATGCTGTGTTTAGCACTTATGAGGCTATTAACAATTCCCACCCTTGGATCTTACACGTGGAGGGATGTTGACCCTCCATATCTTCTTATCTACATCCAATTTAAATGCAAGAGAGATGTTACTCCTCTCATATAATGTTTAACCATGGAAGAACACCCTAAGGCAATGGTGAAGAAAGAGAAAGAAGAGAAAGAAGGAGGAGATGTTCGATACCGAGGCGTTCGGAGGCGGCCGTGGGGGAAGTTTGCAGCGGAGATTCGCGACTCTACTAGGCACGGTGCTCGATTATGGCTAGGGACTTTTACTACTTCGCAGGAGGCGGCACGAGCTTATGACCATGCCGCTTATGCAATGAGGGGTCCCTTAGCAATTCTCAACTTCCCGGATGAACATCTTAAACCATGTCATGACTCCCTTCCTCCTTCATCTTCATCTTCATCGCGTGAGAATGCAGAGAAAGAGAGGTCTAGAATTGAGCAACAAGAGAAACAAGTTTTCGAATTCGAGTACTTTGATGATGCGTTGTTAGAGGAGCTTCTAGGGTACGGGGAGAAGAAAACCAACAAAGAGTGAAGTTTCAGATCTTCAGGAGATTGAAGTTCAGTGCACATTTTATGTTTTGTTTTAGTTCTATCTTTTTTCTATCTGTAGATGTAAATTGTGGGTAGTGTTAGTTTCATTTGCCCCCAAGAACTCTCCTCTTTTCCGCCACAAAATCCTTCTTTTTTGTCCCAAAAGGGAAGACTGTAAAAGCTAGGGAGAGAATGAGGCTAGCAAATCCTTAAAATATTTTAAATTCGACTTAGTATCTTCTCCGAGTTGGTACTGTCAAGGAGACGCCGGCATCCAATGGAAAGATGCCACACACCCCCCTTCACACAAAGCCAGGCATTGGATCGTACGCATCTACTTGGGCAAGCGTGCAAAAATTGTGTGGCTTATTATTATTGCTATTGACATCACCTCACAAACACCAACCGAAGATCCTAAGTCTAACACTTTTCTTTTCTTACTGTAGCACGTGTTTGACAAATAATTGTAGAGCTCAGCTTCATGAATGGAAAGATATTACGTTTGATTTTGTCAAAGAACTTCCATTATACTGAAGACTATTAGGAGTTTTCTATTAAATTGTATTCTTTTGAATTGATTTCCGTTTTTTGAATAAATTAGGGCAGTTTGGTTTTGTTAAAGAACTTCCATTATACTGAAGACCATTAAGAGCTTTCTATTAAATTGTATTGTTTTGGTTTCATATCCTTTTATTCTTAACGAACTCTACGACTCAATAACCGTCAAAGCAACTGTATTTTGTTGGCACATTATTCTTGGATTGGTTGACTGACTTTTTTTTCGGGGAGAATCATCTGGTAGTTGGTAGTTGGTTTGATAAATTAAGGACAAGCACTAATATGGTTGTTGGAGGATGGATCATCTCGTACTTTCAGGATGAAATCCGGCTGGCCCATGTCCCACATGTCTAACACATGTCCCTTTTCACACTCCTTAACTGTGGTTAAGACTCACTCATTCTTTGGTACAATCATATAATCTTGGTTTTTAGGGGAAAAAAATTTAACCTTTGGAGATAAAACAAATCAATTAGGGTTAAAAGGACAGTTTAAGGAGCTCTGTCTGCGTGGACAGACGGTCATGGTCTGGCGAGGGCCAGACTTAATCAGAGCCCGGTTGTCGGCAGCGCTATAAGCCTTCTGAAGTGATTTTGTTGTTATAATCATTTTGTATGTGACTTCGATATCTAGGGATGCTCATCTCCCCTTATATATATTTTATAGGATTTTTCTAGCCACACACTTGCTTATTACACTCGCCCCTTTGTTTGGGGACAATGAGACAAGGATTTTATGATGCCCTCAACCGACACAAATTTTTTTTTTGCGGGCTGCCCAAAAGGGAGAGAGTGCAATATGAGGAGTGCGTGATTAGCACTCCCCTATCTTATTCGATTGGCCACTTTTTTTTCAATGATCATATTTTGGATTTTATTCTGCAAGTTGTTTGACTAAAAATTCTTTTTTCGCCTAACCGACCTCATCCATTACTTTGTCGATTAAAGGTGATTTTCGCATGAAGATATTTAGATTATATAATGTAAGTTAATAAAATAAAATATAGAAATGCTAACCCCAATCGCAATGTCTTCATGACGGGGCCTCGAACTGGCTGGTCGGCCTCTTCCTGGTTCGGCCAATTCAGTCGATTTGATCGATCCAGACGAACCGTGTTCTTTATTATTAAAAAAGGGGACGTATTCTTCTACAGTTGTAACAGGTTTTGCCAAAACCGGTTACGCCCCTGAGGTGGCCACATGTCTCTTTTGACACCTCTTAACTATGGTTAAGATTTACTCACCCCAAAGGTTCACCCATCTATTCATGGTTTTTAGAAAAAATAATAAATTTTTTTGTTAATTGTGGTTAAAATTTTCAAACTCCTAAGGTTAATTTTTTTATAAATATTTTTTCTAAAAACCAAAGAGAGGTGGGTGAACCCTAAGGGTAGGTGAATCTTAACCACAGTTAAATGGTGTAAAAAGGGACATGTGGTGACCATAGGGTTGTAACCGGTTTTGCCCAAAACCGGTTACAACTGGAGAAGATTACTAGTCTTAAAAAAAATATATAATTTTCTTTTCTTTAGTTGGTTCTTACATTTTTCCCGGTTTTTAGGCAGGTTATTATGATTTTTCTGATTGAACTGTCTGGTTCTTCCTATTTTCTCATTTTAAGTTGATATTTAAAATGAGTTTTGATGGTTTTGGCAATTGACTATTCCTAATTTTACCAATTCAACTGGCCGGTCCAAATTTTAAAAGACTTTCCAATTGCAGTCTTCCAAAGATGTAAGGTGGTGGCAACATGTGTCAAACCGCCATCTCCCTCTTACGGGCTACACCCACTATATGTGTTTGGAAAAAAATTGACTTAGTGCAAATAGAGTACATTTATGGTTATGATATGCATAAGATGCACTATATCATTACCATCAACACGATTCGAAGGATTTGAATTTAGAATAGGATTAAAATTGTGATTGAGATTTGATTAGGATTTGATTAGCGTTAGATTAGGAATGGTTTGATTTAGTTTCTATATTTATCTATATAATATTATTTAGTTAAACCCTAATTGGCAAGGTCTCTTTGTAATCATCTTGAGAATACAATAAAATTAATTTCTCGAGCATATCATAACCATACATGTACTCTAAGATCGTGAGACATGGGTATGAAAATGAGAACAGGGGATCGTAAATGTATAGAGGATGATAATAGAGTTTTATTTAAAACAAAAATAAAAATCAAAGGTTTCACACCCGGCGGACAGTGGCGGCATTACCCTCCGGAAAAGCGGAATAAAAAAAAATTCAAAATAGGCGAAGGATCGCCCACTCTGATACCATAAAAAGAAACTGATATCATTAAATTTTCAAGATGATTACAAAGAGACTCAATTAGGGTTTAAATAGATAATATTATTTAGATAAATATAGAAACTAAATCAAATCATTCTTAATCTAATGCTAATCAAATCTTAATCATAATCTCAATCTCATTCTAAATTCAAATCCTTTCAAATGTGATGATGGTAATGATATGGTGCATTTCATGCATATCATAACCATACATGTACTCTATTACTCCCCTCAAACTCATGTAAATTTGAAAATATGTGCGAGTTTGATACTCCATCAGGTAAGGTAGCTTACTAGTCACTCCATTGTCGTTGCAGATCTTGATAGTTGTCAATCGTCACCGTTGTTGATGTGTTATATGAAGAAAGAATAATATGGGCCTTAAAGGGCTAGACCTCTATGGGTGAATGAAAAATGGTGGATCTCAATGGGACAGGGCCTCAATGGCCCGAATAGCTTATTGGGCAATGAAATGGGTCTTGTGAGCCAAATACGAAATGACATTCATGATCTTGTCTATGGTCTTCTTAAAGGGATCACTAGTCTTCAAAAGAGCCTCTTTGGGCCTAAAAACGGATCCTGATGATCTTGACTTGTTAAAGGAGTCATAGGTCCTGAAATGGGCCTCTATGGGTAAAAAATAAAATAAATTTTGCTCTCTAGCTCTCTCTCTCTCTCTCTTACACAATCAACAATTTTTTTTATTCGATTCAGGTTCTGGTTCTGCACTTTGGATGTAAATCTTATATGAGAAACTGTCATATAGTTGGCCACCCTTTGATACTCTTTCTTCTATCCACCCAATGTAGACCATCTTTTTTATGCTAAAAAAAAAGGCCAAATGTAGACCATCTTTTCAAGCCGTGTTTGACTACCTCCAAATATGTCAGATCACAGTAGTGTTGGCCATTGGGATGAGATGCTAGTGGAGGAAAGGACCCGTGAAACAATGCTAGATAAATAAAAGGACAGTTTGCCCACCGGAGATAAGTGTTGTGGCAACATATGCACACGGTAAAAGGAGCTATTAAACATGAACAGGAGCTGGTCTAGGTTGAAAAAGTTGTTTATGCAAAAAGGATGACTACATGACAAGAGTAAAAACAAAAAACAAATGCACGGAGCAAAGAGGATGCTTTGAAGTTGTAAGAGGCAATAACATAAAATAAAATAAAAGCTTCAAGCCGGATGGGTGGCAGCAATGTCTCTCATATTCTAAATTCAAATCCTTCCAATTGTGATGATGGTAATGATATGGTGCATCTCATGCATATCATAACCATACATGTATTCTATTAAGTGCATCTAGGACTAGCCTTCTCAATGAAATAAATTTTTCTTTTTGTGACGTCGTCTTCATTTGTTCCTTTGTAGAATTGGAAAATAATCCTCTCCTCGCTAGATGCTATGTACGAGGGCATTTCCCCCCCCCCCCCTTACTACAAATTTTCGACTATTAATTTTTTTGGACAAAATGGCCTTGTTTTTTTTTTGGTTAAGGCATTGGTCTTGTTAATCCCATAGTTACAGTAGACTCTCTTGTAATTAATAACCATGGTGGAAAGAAATTATATTAATTAGAAGATAATATTATATATAAGAATTACCATATTGGTCCATCAAAAAAAAAATTTCATCAAAAACTTTCTTTTGAATGTATTGTATTTTCCGTATAAGCTTCATGTAGATACAAATGTATAAGACCAGTTTATGGTAATTTAAGTTTGGTAAAGAAGAAAAAATTAGTAAATTTAACCCATTTTCAAAAAGAAGAAAAAATATCATTTATTTTGGTGAGAGAAAAATTCATTTTGAATTATGTCGTGGGATTATCTCTTTAACTTTTATTAATTATTTTGATGTCTTCATAAAATGATTTTTTTAGTTTTTTCTTTCTAAAATATCTAAAACTTTATACCATATATATGATAATTTATTATACATAGGTAGAATATCTAAAATAATTTTATCCATTTCTCTTCCTAATACCTAAACCTTAAACTGTTTATAAGATTCATACAACCATGTATTAATATAATGTAAAAATCTCTCTTATAATTAATAATATACTAGAACTTTCTTAAAAAATTATTAAATAGCAAGTATAAGAGATTATTAAATATACACTATGGAATCAAGTTGGTTCCTTATAAATTTATTAATTATTAGAGATTATTAAGTTATAAAATATTAATTATAAGAGGAACTACTGTACTTGAAAATCTAATGCATAGAATTCTTGCTAATAAGTTAGTTAATTATAGTGAAACAGTACCTCATGGGATGCACGTATGGTATTTTAGACCTTTTTTTTAATTCACTCATCCTATAGAAACAAGTGAAACACTAAGAGCCTGTTTGGTTCGGATTCTATGGGGCGATTTAATCGCATAAAATCGATTTCCTATTAATCAGTTCATTAAAATCACGTTTGGTTAATTTCCTGAATCGGTTGTGCGCCCCATCGATTGAACTCAAAACCGGTTTATCCCGAATCAGATGAAGAGGTGATTTTAAAATTAGACAAATCGATTTGTATCACCGATTGTGCGGGGAGATTCATGACGGGAATACCGATTCGGGTATTCAGAATTTCAAATTAGTAATCAGTTTTATGTTAGGATGATCAAAATACAATTATTTTGTACAGAATCGATTTCCTGTAAATAATCGATTATAAACAGGATACTTCCAAACATGATTATTTTTAACAGCACTTTCAGTCGACAGTGATTATTCATGACAGCACTTTCTGTATAATCAATTGTGACTTTCATAATCCGAACCAAACGGGCCCTAATTTCCCCAAAAGACATTAGACCTTTTTTTTTAAATTCACTCATCCTATAGAAACAAGTGAAACACTAATTTCCCCAAAAGACAGCAAATAGAATTCAGATATAAAACGATGTATTTCAATTCACCAAGAGCCCTTTCAATCAATGTTTATGGATACTCTTCCTTCAGATAACCTATGCAGAGGGGGGAAAAAAACACCATCAAGAATACCGAGAAGGCATATAAAATATATAAAAACTGTTTCCTTTTTTTTTTTTTCCCCCCGTCTAGGGTTAGGGGTTAGTATTTGCTCAACTCAAAGTGTGGGGAAAAACTCTTTCCTTTAAAGTTGTAATTTAGTTCCCAAACAGCCTAATGAATATAAAGGACACATTCATTTCTTGTATGTTATTTTCCCTTTTTAATATCTGAAAATGGAACAGATAAAGAACCCAAAGAGGATTTAACAAATTAAATTTCAATATTTCGTCCCTTTCATTGACTCTCCTATTCTGATCCAAGAAGCTGCTCCAACAACTTATCGTATACATGCTCAAACACGATGACTTGGTTTTCTTGCTCGGGTGATGAACTCTCCTTCTCAGTATTCTCACTAAAAACAAAAGTAGAAGAGACTGGAGGGGAGCATTGGCTTTGACAATAATAATTTATTAGGGAAGTTGAGAATGACTATGTTGTGTGCAAAAAAAAGAGATCTTGGGTTTCGATAATAATATGACAAACAAATATGAAAATAATGTATAAGCATAATATAAGAATAGCGGATGGCACGTGCGCTGCAGGTGAGAGCGAGGGGAAGGAGTTAACCACAGTTAATAGGAGTTAAAAAGGACATGTGTTAACCCGCTGCTGCGATTGAACTTGCTAGTAGCACGTGTGATGCACGTAAGAGCGAGGGGAAGGAGTTAACCACAGTTAATAGGAGTTAAAAGGGTCACGTGTTAACCAGCGGGTGCAATTGAACTTTCCCTAAGTTCAATTGCAATTGGTTGTGATTCAAAATAGATAGATGAGCAAGGGTAGTTTCGAAATTAAATCAAAGGCGAGGAGTAGTTTGGGAATTAAAACAAACAATAAATCAAAGTTTTGTTTTTATATAAGGGTAGTATGGGAATTGCGGAAAAATCATCTACGGCAGCCTCTCGCATTATAATAGTAAAGATATAGATGGTTCACCCCAATAATGCTACATCCATAAACGAAGACAATAAAAAACTTTCACTTAATAGATATTACATGATATAAGGAGTCACTGGGATTAACTGTGTGTCTACACTTCTTTACAAGAATTTCCTATTCTCCAAAAGTTACCACTCTCCTTCCCGAAACATAAAATCAAGTCCTAATCTAATTAGGATTTCCTCAAATTCTATTCTTAAGCGATAACTTCATAATAATAATGTTTTATGATAAATAGAATTCTAGGCAAATCCCAATAGGCTCGATTACCCTATGTGAGCATGAGATTTTTCTTGCCCCTTTCACATTTTATGGTTTGACCGAGTATTCATTATAAGGAATAGGTTCCGGGATTGTTTGGATAAGGTAAATGGTCTATCAGAGTTAGGGTAAACAGTTCGATTAAGTCCCAGGGAAGGTGTTAGACACCCCAAGACCTCCATTTTATAAACGGTAACCTACTCCTTAAATTTAAGCTAATTTTAATCTCAATATTAATTAAAATATCTAAGTATTTAATCAAATGTTAATCCAAGAAGGATAGAAAGCTAGATGGGCTAGGGTCAAATCCGGGTGAGATTGTCTATGTACTCACAAAGTGAGATCAAACCGAGCGTAGTTCTGACATATGAGACCGTGCCAAGGCTAGGGGTGTGTATGTGTTCGTAGGGTGGTTAAGGGTCTAGCCCAAAGACTAGAGTGTAGTTGATCGGGTTGGTCAAGTGCAAGGTTTAGGTCTAACCGCAGTTAGAAGAGTGTTAACCATGGTTAGATGGGTTAACCAAGATCAAGAAGGCCTAACAAACATGTTTTTGGATTTTTTGAATGTTTTTGGTATTTTTGAATTTTTTCTATTTTTTTGGATTTTTTGAATGGTAGTTTAGCAACGGGCCTAAAATAAGTATGGTTATTTAATCCTAAAGATTGTCCTAAAGAGAGTTTAATTAACAAAGGGTTATCCGAATTCTGTAATTGATTTGTAAAAAGTTGACCTAACACACTTCTAAATTTCAAAAAAAATCTAATCTAAGTTTGGGACCTCAAGCTGACCTAGGGATTAACTAAGTTACCTTAAAAACAGAATTTTATCTTAACATGCAAGTTACTTTAATCTATACCTATGAACCGTTTTAACTAGCTAGCTAAAGAAACCTTAAAAATAAAATCCTGGGATTAACTAGCTAACTTTTAAAAAAAAATTTACATGGATGTGTAACTTTAAACTATACTAGCTAACTAAAGAAACCTAAAAATAAAATCTTGAAGTATCATCTAATTAGAGTAGACCACAACTAACAGTAGGCCAACTTAAAAGCAGAATTTTATCTTAAACATAGAAGTTACTTTAAGCTATACTAGCTAGCTAGAAACATTAAAAATAAATCATAAACTACTACCTAAATAAGGTAGACAAAAGTTAACCTAAACCTGGATTAGAATAGCTCAACAATTGACCTAAGACCAAGAAAAGTAGATAAAAAAAAATAACCTACAGATTACTTAAATCAGAAGAAGAGGTTTTAAATGATCTACATTACACAAGATAGCAGATTTTAACTCAACCAATCTAAGGACTTAAAGTTAGAATTCACGAAAAACAGATTTTAAGAATCGAATAACCTATTTGAAGTTTTTACTCCACAACTAACCTATTTGCAGACTTTTAAAACTAGCTTAAACTATTTATAGATTTTATGAAGAAGACTAACTAATCTAGTTTACAACCTAATCAGTGCAAATTTAAACTAATCTAAGGATTAACAAAAGGAAAGTAGATTTAAACTACTCTAAACAAAAAAAAAAGAAAAAAGATTTAAACAGAAATCTGAAGACTTTAAACTAACCTAATCAGATTTTGCAAAACAGAATTTCAAAATTTTTTTTAAAAAAAAACTATCTTAAAATGCAAAATAATACCTTCTACCAAAGATCGGATCTATCACATAACCAAGCTAAACCTAACAGATTACAAGAGGGACGAATAGGGGCTTACCTTTGTACAGCAGTGGTATACACAGGGATGAAGGCAGCTGTTTGGCTGCTGCTACAGTGTTCCTCACTGGCATTGAATCTCAGAGGAAAGAGAGGCTGCTGCCCTGGAAGTAACTTCAGCCTTTGATCTGGGTATGTAGGGAGCTAAAGGTGCTATGGCTGGCCAAAGCTGGAGGAAAGGGGGATGTTGTTCCGCTGCTAAAACCAGGGAGAGGTCCTGTGAGAATGATGGACAAAGCCTGGCCGAATTGCTGCTATGGTTCAGGCGTGGAGGTGAGGTGTTGCTGCGGGTTGGCACGTAGAGAGGGACACTCTCTTCTTCTTTTTCTAAAAGGGGTCAGCCATGGGGGAGGTATGTGCATGGATTTGAAAAAGGTAAAATGGATGGATCGGTGTTGAGTGGTGAGGGTTGGTTTGAGCTGGGCTGTATCCACAGGGGAGAGAAATGGAAGAGAGATGGAGAGAGCAAGGAGATGGGAAAGAGAAGAGAAAGCGACGGAAGTGACGGCTGCTCCCTAATGGGCCCTAGAAGGTCATGGCCCATGTTTGGGCCCATAACAGGCTTTGGTTTTGGTTTTCATGGGGTTTTTCGTGATTTGGCTGCTAAAGTGGGCCAAGAGCCCCTAGGGGCTTAAACTTGGTTTTAGCTAGGGTTTAGACTAAGGCTAGGCTTAGGGTTAGGTCTAGGGTTAGGCCTAGGATTTATCTAGGGTGATGCCAAGCTAATCATAGTTAAATTAATTAACCATGATTAAAGGGGGTGTAAAAAGAGGATGCTGACACCCTAAACTTAGGAATGTATTATGGGAATTTTTTAAATACAATGATCAACTGGGGAAGTTTTGTTCAAAATCGGGTGCTGAGGACCGAGGTCGAAAACCTAAGGCTCATGTAGCATGTAAAAAATCTGTAGAGCCAGATAAGAGGTAGGAATATGAATTCGTACACATGTTGAATAACCAAGCGGATCTTGCGTGGAGGATATGAATATATGATACTGCTGGCAGAAAACTCTTGAGATCCTCCAAGCTAAATGGGCAACCATATCTCATACATTCCGAGAAAAAAATCCGAACCTGTGGATTTACTAGCAAATGAAGGTTAAAATGAGAAATTTCCAACAAAATACAAGAGCTGAGCTGCTATTTCTTAGCTCATATTTGTTCATGAAGCTCATATCATGATTGTACTTAGATTTCTAGGGGTAAGATCCTCACTACACTTCAATCCGTGTACTATTCGTTGTTTTGAAGTTTCTTACCATTTGGTTATATGATCAAGTGATCATACAATTGCAAAAATTTCCATCAAATGAAAATAAAACATCTCCAAAAGACAAGCTACCCAACAAAAAGTCCTCTCAAAAGAACATAATGCATCTCGCATTTGGTAAAACTACCCTCAATCTCATGAATAAAAAGAACACATTTATGTTTGTATAGTATGTTCCAACTAAAAATTGCTCAAACATAAATCTCACACCTTTCAAATTAATTCAATCTTTCTTGCCTATACTCTCCTCTTCTGATTCAAGAAGTTCCTCCAACAACTTATCATCCAAATACTCTAACTCAATAACTTGCTTTTCTTCTCCGGCAGCCGAAGTACTTCTCTTCTCAACATCCTCACTTGGAGCAGAAGAGGAAGAAGAGAAATGCAATGAAGAAGACTGAGGATGAAGATAGCCTATGTTTAGAGAATTATACTCGTTAGGGAAGTTGAGAATGGCTAGATGACCCCTCAATGCATAGGCAGCTCGATCATATGCTCGAGCAGCGTCCTCTGCCGTATCAAACGTTCCTAACCATAAACGTACACCACGCCTAGATGGGTCGCGTATCTCCGCCGCAAATTTCCCCCACGGTCGCCTTCGAACTCCTCGGTGTCGAACTTCTCCCCTTCCATTCTCTTCCTTCTCCTTCCCCATGAGAGCCTCTTCCATGTTAAGTTTACGTGAAGAGAAGCTAACCTTTAGGTCTCCTTGGCTTACAAGGCTTATTGATGGATGGAGGAAATAGATAATTGATTTTCTTCATGGCGGTAGGTCTGACGGTTGAAAAAACGTGGGTTTGACGATAACTTTCTTTGAAAGTTCTCTATAACAGGTACAAAAATTCAATGCGTCCAAGATTTATATGCATTCAAAATCAAAGGACTTTTTGAATTTGTTTGCAGCACTAAGCATTTTTAATTGTATAATCCTGTTGTTTAGATTAGTTTTTTGAGAAATAATTTGTGTGTAACTATCTGTTCAAAGATTTTGTAGAGCATGGAAGGTACATGCATGGTACTGGACTACTCTTGGGCCCATATCACACAGCCGAGGTATTTGAAGGAGTCCATTTAACTGTCCTCTTAACTCTGGTTAAGAAGTTTTAACCTTTAAGGTCAATATTAAAAAAAAAACCAAGATAGATTGTTGAACATTAAGGGTTAGTAAATTTTAACCGCATTTAATGGATGTTAAAAGAGACATGTGTTGATATGCGAATAGATTGAACACTCCCGAGTTCAATTGCACTTGATTTGAAGAGGGTAGGCCATAGGGGTGGCAATTTTTGACCCGGCCGTCAACTCATATGGGTTTTCAATTGTTCGGTTGTGATATTGTGGACAGTGGATCCACTGGTCAAGTTTGGGGTTTTATTACATTGACCCGTTTATAATTGGGCCGGGTTTGAGTTGGTTTCCGTCCAACCAACATGACATAAATAATCTAGTTACTTTAAAGAAGTACGTATTATAAACATAAATGTTTTTTTTTTAGTGAAAACCCCATTTCTGTTTAGCTATATGTAAAGAATTAATCCAGGGATACTCCCAAAGTATACTTCCAAATTTTAACCATTTATCTCAACTATTAGACGGTTAAGATTACAACTGTTGTGGCATTAGAAAAGATAAAATTATCCAACTCAAATCCTAGCCCTTAGTGGTTGGTTATAAGCGGTTAGGATTATGGAGTATATTTGGGAGTACCCATAGACCTACTTGTTTAAAAATACCCCTTATCTTTTATGATTTTCTATTCTACCGCCATTAACTTATAAATCTTTTGCAAATCCACCATTCCAACCACAATTTAGTTACAAGGATATTAAATTTTTTTATGAAATGATCTTTTTAACCTTTTTATATTTATTTAAAGAGATTTGTTAAAACTTTTCAAAAGAGAAGTGTTTGGTACCCACTGATTGTGGTTAAGATTCACTCACTCATAGGTTTCCTCTCTCTAACCTTAGTTTTTAAGGAAAAAAACAGTAATCTTAGGTTGATAATGCTTAATTACAGTTAAATTAAGGAGGCTCTACAAGCCACCACGTGCCCCTTTTAAAACCTACTAACTATGGTTAAGATTTACTCACCCCTAGGTTTCATCCATCTGACCTTGGATTTTAGAAACAAAATATAAAAAAATATTAACCTTATGTTGATGATGCTTATCTACTTTTAATGGGGGCTCTACAACCCACCACATGTACCTTTTAACACCCACAAACGGTGGTGAGATTCACTCACCCCCTAGGGCTCATGCATCTGACCTTGATTTTTAGAAGAAAAAAATATTAACATTAAGTTGATTATGCTTAATCACAATTAAAGAGGGTTTTACAAGACGTCATGTGTCCTTTTATGTTTTTAACATCCACTAACTATGGTTAAGATTCACTCACCCCTAGGGTTTATCCATTTGACCTTGGTTTTTAGAAGAAAAAAATTATGAACCTTAGATTGTTTATCCTTAACCACCGTTAAAGAGGGCTCTACAAGCCGCCATGTATTATTTTTAACACCCACTAATTGTGGTTAAGATTAACTTACCCCTAGGGTTCATCCATTTCACCTTTGTTTTTAGAAGACTTAAAAAAAAAAATATTAACTTTAGGTTTATTAAGCTTAACCACAATTAATAGGGGATGAATGAGACATGTGATGGCCTATAGAGGCACGTGTTCCATCCAACGTTCCGTATAGCAGATAAGAATCAAGATGCATTCAAGAAAGGTTTAAAAGGTGATTTCATAAAAATTTAACATTCCTTAACTAAACTATAAATAATGGAATGGTGGATTTGCAAAATATTTTAAAGATAGTGGGGGTAGAATACAAAATCACAACATGCAAGCGAATTTACAAATAATTGAAATGATAAGTTTTTTTTTTTACAAAAAATTCCTACACTTATAATAGGTAAGAGATTAACAATGAACAGGAGCTCTGGTTGAATAGATAAAATGGCAACGCAAAAAAACCTTTGACATAGGTATCCTGGAAAGGGTCTTGAGTGGGGTCCGCTTCTAAGCTGACCCAAGTGTCCTCATGTCCCTTTTAACCTTTATTTAAGCATGGTTAAGCTTAACTAAATTAAAAACAATAATTTTGTTTTTCTAAATATCATGGTTAGATTGCTTAATCCTAAGGGACTAACTGTTGTTCCCATAGGGGTAAATTACCTGGAATTGCTATCCAACACAAATTGCAGTCTTTGAAGAACTCGAACAAAATAGCAACTTTTATTCCAGAAATTCCTGCACTTGAAAAACTGTTAGAACATTGGTAGTTCGTGTGAAGTGAGGCGCGGATCATGTCGCTTTCTTTAAGACATTTTATGCCCCTCACAAATGCACTGGGTTGACAGACACGATGCCTCCAGGATACAACAGCTCCACACAAATCTAACCCTGACTATAGGCGTGCATAACCTATAGTCGCACACCTTACTCTGTTTCTTACCGAGCAATCTCTCAAAAGAAAAATTCTCAAACATAAGAAAATATTATAGTTGAGAAAACCCCTTTCTACTCTTTTTTCTTACAAAAAGAGGAGATATTATATATGATATATATAGAAAACTAAATAGGTTTTTGGAATTCTAAAACTGTCACATTAGTGACTAATAATTATAATAATAAACTTTTAAAACGTTTCTTACCATTAAAGCCCTTAATGGCTATAGTAAAATTAAATAAATTAATATTTAATTCTTTTATTTAATTAATTTGAATCAATCACCAAAGGTACAACACTAACCATAGTTGATGGATGGTTAAAAAGGAGCTTGGACCAATGAGGTCACTTGGGCCAGCTTCTAAGTTAACCCAGTGGTCCGTTTTTCATTTTCTTTGTGAAAATTACAAGAAAAAAAATAGTAATAGAAGATACCCGTGATTGCCAATCATAAAAGATAGCCGCTTTAGGATTTTCTCACTAAAACATATAATGCCTACACTTTACGAGAGCAGTTGAGAGTCACAGTCAGCCTGCTCCCTTTGTTTTTTGGCACAGGATTCTCACGAGTTCAACTCGAGAGAATCCTCTCCAGTTGGAGCCCGAGAGGTCGCCACGTGTCTCCTTTGACACCCCTTAACCATGGGTAAGGTTCACCCAACCCTTGGGTTCACTCACCCATCCTTGGTTTTTATTTATTTATTAATTTATATTTTTTAAATTAAAAAAATATTTTTAATATTAAAAAACTCTGAAAACAGTTTTTTTAATTAAAAAAATATAAATTAATAAAAAAAAAAAAGCCAAGGATGGGTGAGTGAATCCTAGGGTTGGTTGAACCTTACCCATGGTTAAGGGGTGTCAAAGGAGACAGGTGGCAACCTCTCGAGTTGAACTCCAGAGGATCCTGACCCTTGTTTTTTTTTTCGAAAGCTACATATTCTCACGAGAGCAACCACTTTTCTTTTCTTATATCTACCCATTTCTCCTAAAAGTTATTCAAGTTCTCTTCTCTCCGAGAGCAACTCGCTCTCATATAAAAGTAAATAAGTACACTAAGTAGATATTTTACCATTATTATAACAAACTATATCTTCATTTGAGTTGCCATGAAGATCCACAACATGGATGTACTCCTAAAACACGTGAAGATCCACTTTATAGTTGTCCAATGTTCTTATCAATTGATCTACTTATCACACCGACCGAATCTGCGATGTGTAGTTTCGTACATATCAAGGCATACATTAAACTCCCTACTGCTCACACATACACTCCCCTACTGTTACTTAACTCCCAATGTACTTCTAAGACAGGAAATATTTGTCATATATATATATATATATACTTTTATCATATTTAATTTAAAGTGGCCAGGAAGTGATGTATTAACTTTTTTTTTTATTATGGTAAAGTGATGTATTAACTGATTTTGTATTATTCGTATTGAACTTTTCAAGTACTCTTTCAATATTATTTATACATAACTTTCTTATCTTCCTATAACGAGTAACTTGCATGCCTAAGCTCTATTATAAATCTCAAAATCTTCATGTCAAAGGTTTGTTTAATTCTTTTTTCGACATAGAAACCCATTAATACCTGCATATTGATAGGGATGTGGGGTTCATCCTTACCCACCCACCTAATAAATAATCAGAACTGACAGGCAAGATCCAGAATACGGAAAAATACACGGTCCAATCCACCAATTTATGGTTTGAGACTTAGTAACTCAAACCTCTCAACCTTATACTCGCTTCCACTCTCAAACTTCGCTCCCAAACCTTCTAACCTACTACAAATATCATTTTATTTTATAGGATGCAAGATTATTGTAAAGTTGGTTAATTATTGGTGATTTTATAATTAAATTTGGAAGGATACATTTAATATATCAATAATTTGTTTACTTTGACTACAAATGTGAATGATAAATTATTAATTCTTTCTTATAGTTTAAAAAGTGAAAATAATATATTTGTATATATAAGTAATTTTCAAGAACCATTAAGTATACATTTGCATATAGGTGTGGAGCCACATGGGGCCCTAAATTAAAAAAAAAAAAACAAATTTCCTATAGTGTGAAGCAAGGGAGAAGGACGAAGCTAGGGGATGAGGGAACTAACCCCCTAAACTTCAGAGAAAAAATATATTCCTTACAAATGGAAACAAACATATGCGATGACCAATCATGAACTTGACCCTAAAAAAAATCAAGGACTATACTAACAAACCCTCATTGTTAACCCTCTGCCCCTGTTCACACACACGTGTATATATATATATATATATATATATGTATGAAACTAAATTTGGTTAAGATTCACTCATCCCTAGGGTTCATCTATCCAACCTTGATTCTTAGAAAAAAATCGTTTTAGTTAAGCTTAACCATGGTTAAATTTGGCTTAAAAGGGACATGGGAACACTCTGGTCAGCTAGGAAGGGAACTTTGGAGTAAAGAAGAACCGAAAACGATTAACACAAATTTTTGTTTAATAATGAAAGGGCTTCCTTTTTTTTGAAGAAGACATATCCAATTGATGAGAATGTAAGAAAGATAGTACGACAACTTATTACTCATTTTGACAATAAAAAGACTTCCTTGTATCCCCATGAATCGAACAATGCAATGTCATTGCCTCTGCTTGTATTGAGTCTATTTATTTTGTTCATTGGATCCATAGGAATTCCTTTCGATCAAGAGGGAAATGATTTTGATATATTATCGAAATTGTTAAGTCCGTCGATAAATCTTTTACATCCAAATTTAAACAATTTTTTGGATTTGTATAAATTTGTGACAAATGCAATTTTTTCAGTTAGTCTAACCTATTTAGGAATATTTATAGCTGTCTCTTTTATATAGGTCTCTTTCCTCATCTTTCTAGAATTTGGACTATATATCAATACTCTAGAGACACCCTCGATCATATCTTAAATTAAAATTTAGATTACAAAATATATTTTTTCTACTGTTTGGTTAGGAAAGAAACACAAAATTTCTTGTCTCTACTGTGCTGCCGTACACCTGTTTTCTCTCAAAACTCGGTTGTTTTAAAAGAAAAGAAAGCAATTTTTTAACTTTCCCATTATACCCTCTCAACAGTCTACTTTTCAGGGTCATTTTCGTCTCTTTAAGGCTCCCTCCCGCTCCCGCTCCCGCTCCCGCTCCCCCTTTGGTACTTAGATTTGACTCTGACATAATCATTAAGAATGGCCATGTTTGGGTTGGTCAAACCGGACAACATTCATTATACCACCCCAGATTTAAACTTCGAAAGGACCCGGTATTGATCAGGCCACCCATTGTTGACATCGGATTTGACCCATCTTATAAATAAAAATTAAAAAATATTGAAATGTTTGGAAGGCTGGCACATATGGGATATTTCATGGGTTGGTGGGTAAAAGTGGAAATATGCAGGTCTCTCATCAACTATCATTCCAGGCCTCAAGTTATTTTATAGCCATTCAACATTACAGGAGGACGCTAACCACTTTTGGCTAAAGGCTAGTGGGTCAAACTATTAAGCCCTATGAGCAATGAGCATAGATTGGAGGGTGTTTTGACTTTGACTTTTCAATTCCCGGATCAGGTCAATGGATGCCGTGCTTTGCTACAGCAGGGTGTGTGTGACTTGTGTGTGTTGTGAGCTATAAATATATATACCTTACCAAAAAAAAATATTATTTTAAAATTCGTTGAGTCGACCCATGAACCCATCATTTAACATTATTTTGACTCGGCAACCTGACTGAGTTACTAGGTAAAAAAATCTTGAAAAAAATATTCCCTTCACTCGCCATCAGGGTGAAAACAGATGGGCAGCAGTCCTGTTGTAAGCTTGTACGCTTGTAGTCATTGGGCTATAGCAGCCATCTTATTGGCCCACTCAAATAAAATAATAATTTTGGTCATCACATCAACCTTTTCATGTGATTTCTTTAAATATGTATATATTTAAAGATGTGGACCAAAGAGCTGCTGATGTAGCCTAAGGGGCTACAATAAGGGCTTCTGCCCATCTGCTCTCATCCGGGCCTGGGCTACTCTTAGAAGTAGGGCTGTATTCGGGCCGGGCTTGACTAAGCCCGGTTCGGTCCGAAATGGAGCTTCAAAGTGCGGCCCAAAGCTCGGCCCGAATTCAATGGCTCGTAGCTCGGCTCGTCCAGAATTGATTCTAGCTCGAGCCGGGCTTGGCTTGGCTCGAGCTCGATTTGAATCTTTTTTTTAAAAAATAATAATATTTTATATTATTTTTATATACTTTTTTAATAATATTCGAGCCGAGCCGAGTCGAGTTTGGACCGAATTGAACCTCAATCGAGTCAGGCTTCGAGCCGGGCCGAGCCGCACAGGGGTTGGCTCGAGCTCGACTTGATTGAGTTTTCAGGCTTTTTTTTAGGCTTGGCTTGGCCCATTCGAGCCTAAAATCCGGGCCAAACCAGGCCGAGCCGAGCCGCACCAACGGGTCGATCGGGCTTTGTGCAGCCCTACTTAGAAGAGATTGAACAATTGCAAGAATCGTCCGCTACCACAAAAAAATATTTTGATTTTTTTTCTTTGTTATTTTCTAGTTTTATAAAGGCCAATATTGTTTTTCTTCTTTTTCTTAATTATCACATTTTTTTTTCTCACTTGAAATTTTCATTTCATCTAATTCATATTTGCATGAAAGTATACTAAAATATTAGTTGAATCCCATGGATATATCTTGTGTGTGATTTCTGGAAATTCTCAACTTTATAAAATGTTATTGTACACCATTAAAATTATAAAAAATTTGTACACCTTACAAAATTATAAAAAGATCTGTAAGATCATGAATAAGACCCTCCACATTTAAATGTGTCTAATGGCAAGAAATGATCCTCTCATTGTCTAGGTTTAGAAGAGCGAGAAAAATGTTATTCAACCATGCATCATTTTCATCTTAAATGTTCTTCATCCTCATCCTCATCCTCATCCTCATCCTCATCCTCAATACTCTGACCGTTAATCAAAGGAGTTTCTTGATAGTGTACCATCTTTTTTATTTTGATAATAATTTAATTATCAATCTTTTTCTATCAGATCCGCATTGCGAAATTTGTTGCCAATGTCACTTAAGAAGACTTCAAATGTTTTTAAGATATGACTATGTGCCTCCAAACCTCGACTATTGGAAACTAAAAAATAAGTAATATTTGACTAAAATAATTTTACCATACGGTCTAACGAAACTCACATTGTCCAAACATAGAGCACAACGAACATTTATTGTACTTCCTAGTACTTCCTAAATGCAATAGCCCCAAAAGTTTCAACCCCAAAAAATATGCCATCTAAAGCGAAGGCTATTGGAATTTAAAAAATAAGTAATATTTGACTAAAATTATTTTACGATACGGTCTAACGAAACTCACATTGTCCAAACATAGAGCTCAACGACCATTTATTATACTTCCTAAATGCAATAGCCTCTGTACCCCAAAAAATATGGCATCTAAAGCGAAAAATATGGTAATATTGGGCAACAACACATATCCCAATTTTGGAGAAGCTTGCTTTATAAGATCTTTTGATTGGAATAAGAATTGGTATTCGAAGGTAGGTAACTAGAGTGCAGAGCGAGAATGAGAGCGAGAGCTTAAGCATGGGAGCATAAGCATGAGAGCGTCAAATTTCAATTTAGGATAGGGTCGAGAGCGCCTCCGGAGAGCCAATATATATATATATATATAGTTCTTGAAAAATACTTGTAGATGCAAATATATCTTTTTAATTTTCTAAATTATAAGAAAGGATTGATAAAATCATTCATCATTAGATTTTGTAGTCACAGTAGATGACTATTGATATATTAAATTTCTCATTCCAAATTCAATTGGAAGTTCACCAATAAGTAACAAACCTTACAAAAATTTTGAACTTTAAAAAGAAAACTGATAAAATACACCACACTTATTATGAAAAATGGGAATAAAAATAAAACTTTACATAAAACTGCACTCTTTAAGCAAGTGATCTCTAGAAACTATATAAATCGCGCTCCCTATAAATCATAAACCACGCACTACAAAAATTGAAATTGAGCTCCCAATGTGAGAGTGACGCTTGAGGGCAGGAGCAAGTAGAAGGTTGAGAGTTTTGGTTACTAAGATTTGACGAACTCTACAAGCCTTAATAATTGAGGTTTTCGAAAAGTGGGTTTTTCCAATCCATTATAATTGAGTAGGGTTCTCCAGACACATTAAAATTTAGAAGATAACCACTTTATGTGTAATTATTTAATCAATTTAGGCATGCAAGTGAAATCTTGCACACACATGAATATATATAGAGAGAGGTTTAAGTAACATGCCATCACCCTAAATAAATAAATACAAATATTATCCCAAAGACGTCGTGTATTCCAATATTACTCTTATTAATTAGCATTTGGCATTTGTATGAATGCCAAAAGAGTAAATATGTAAAAAGCATTCCCTTTGAGAGAATAAAAACGCAAGGCATTCCCTATTTGATAAATATATCAAAAGCATTCCCTTTTAAGTAATAAAAATGCAAGGCATGCCCTTTCAGATGAAGCGCCCTATATAGAGTAATAACTATGAATCACTTGACGTTTCTTAAAGATAGTCGAAGCCTAAGAGAAATAATGACACTACACTTGATATATATTTAACTGGAATGCACTCTGGTCTGTCCCAACAATTTTGCACTGCTTTGCTTTACGGAAGATGGCTGCACAAAACCTTATTTAGGATACTTAGTCTAATGTAATAAAAATAGATTTTCATTTTCAACTTCTATGTTGGTACATTGCCTTTATTAGGGAAATATTATGTTAGGAATATAACAATGTAATATCAATTAGATATACATGATCTCATAGATTATTTTAGATTAGTGTCTCAAATTTAGATTTATATAAATTAGGCTGATTGAGATTATGTAGGATATCTTTCCTTTTTAATATCTATCATTCTCAATATAAAGGATAACGTATAATCATCCAAGCTACTCAATAGAATCAGTTTTGTTAATATTATTAGGGAAATATTTTGTTATAGAAATAATAATGTAATATTTGTGAGATATATAGGATTTCATAGATAATTTTACGTTAGTACCTCAGATTTAGGTTAGTATGAATTAGGTTGATTGAGATTATGATTGGATTATGTAGGATATCTTTCCTTCTAAATATCTATCATTCGCTATACAAACCCTTCTTAGGGTAGTCTGTAATCATCTAAGTTATTCAATAAATCAATTTGTCTAGATGGTATCAAAGTCATTGACCATTTGGTGGCCTCTTAGCTCTTGTTTTTCTCTTTCCGGTGGGTGTGCCGTCACCGTCCACACTGCCTACTGGGTGTGAAAATTTTGATCTGTAAAAAAAAACACTACCATCATCCACTAGACATTTACAACCCCCATTTCTCATATTCATCATACTCATGAATCACGATCTTCTATTTTCTTTTCATTTATTGAAAACCTCTCCATTGTGAGTTTTTCTTCAAATTGTTGATCATACTCTATCTTCTTTGGGAGAAGATCATGACAGCCTAATCATACTCCGTCTTCTTTGGAGAGAAGATCATGTCCTCATAAAATAAGTGGGATGTGACAGTGATGGACTTCAAAAACTAACACAGATTGATCAATGTCGAATGTTGCACATTTAGGCACCCAAAATAAACTTATTGATTCTATAGAGTTTAATTCTTATAGTTTTGTGTTTTAACTTTTGTCAGGGCCAAGTGAATAAAGTGTCATAATTTGAACTTTAGAAGAAGTTTTGGAAGACTTAGAAGAATCCCAACAGTGATAGGATTGAAGAAAATAGAAAATTCGAGCAAAAAAAGAGAATCTGCCTTGAACAGCTCGAGCGACCACTAGCTCCGCCCGAGAGGTGGTCAACAGATAACCAAGTGGAAACTATCTTGAACCCGCTTGAGCGGCCACTAGCTCCGCCTGAGTGGAGGTCGATCGAATTTCCTACTCTACTGCCAATGAAAATTAATGAAAAAAACCCTAAAGTGTTGCCTATAAATAGAAAAGATGGATTTTGAGTTTAGTGTGAACATTATTGAGCAGGAGTCTTGGCAAGAGAGCTTTTAAAGGTTTGGAGCATGGAGATTCACTCATCTATGGCAGCTTCTCCTTTCCTCATGGCTAACTAAGTATCTATCTAGGGTTTCAATGAGGCCCTAGCCAAACAATTTTGGTTTGATTGTATTTTCTTAGGATTTTGTTATTTGTAAATAACAATTGCATAACTTAAAGATTGTATTTCAATTGGTTTTCAAGTCTTCATTCGATCTTAATAAAGATTTTTTATTTTCTCAGGAATTATCTTATTTTTGATTGAGATTCGTTTCATACTTGATTTATGTGATTTTAGGTATGGATGTTATGCAATAGGATTTTTTTATTGAGGTAATTAAATATTAAGATGATCTATACCTAGGGAAGACGAATTGTTGCTACAAACTTAAGTTAATTAGTTTAGTCTGAACGATTCGTGACAACCAAAGATGGGTAATGCATAAGATTCGATTACTTGCTTTTCTTAATTCTATTAAGACTTCATGGTTAGGAGGTTAGCGGTGGATTCAATGTCCTAGATCTTTGTCTCTTGATTTCAAAACATATTCATTTATTTGTTTCTTGAAAATTTGAGTTGTCTTAGTTCTTTTTAGGGGGAGTATTAGGAAAATATTATGTTAAGAAAATAATGATGTAATATCTATGCGATATACAAAGTCTAATAGATAACTTTAACTTAGTATCTCAGATTTAGATTACTATGAATTAGGTTGATTGGGATTATAATTAGATTATGTAGGATATCTTTCATTCTCAATATCTATCATTCTCTATATAAACCCTTCTTAGGGTAATGTGTCATTATCCAAGCTATTCAACAAATCATTTTGTTTACATCCTTACCTTGATTTGTGTTCTTCTAAGCTAGGAAGACACTTGAATTGACACTATTGAAGCTCCTACAATCGATTCCTCCAAAACATACAAATTCAAGGAGAGCTTTATTTTAGGAAAAAGTTAATTTCAATCAGGTCATCATTAATCATCTCATAAAATATAAGAACAAAATTATTTTTTTGTACCACCCATTTCTAAAGTAATTGACTCTTTTCCTTTATGGGACGATTAATTATTGATACGATGGGGGCATTTGTAAGGGCATGCTTTTGGTATATTTTTCAATTAGGGCATGCATTATATTTTTATTATTTAAGGGGCATATTTTTGACATATGTACCTTTGGGTATGCATATAAAAGTCAAAAACCAATAAGGGTAATATTGGTATACACACTCTATTTGGTGAAACTTTTCAGACCATGCCCTAAATGGTATTTTTGGTTTAGGGCGACGAAACAGTACTTGACTCTTTTATGACCAAGCTGACTACAAAATAGGTATAATCATTTTGTTATACAAGATACAACCTTAAACAAGAACCAACCTGATTTTGCAGCCCCACAAAGAGGTAAGAATGCAATCTATTTATGATTATATTAAACATGGTGCCTGAACTCAACTGTATGCTTTAAACTATGGAAGACTTTCAAATAATTCTCGAAGTTTGATCAAATCTATCAAACAGCGATTGACTAGTCCATAGACACAGTTGTTAGAGGATACACACGCCTCTCCCAAGTTATCTCCTCATAGATAAGGATTAAGGATAACCAAATCTTATCCTTTCGTTTGAATATTTGAATATGCTGTAATAGCTTCATCCTTATCATAAGGATAAGCCTCCATGTAATCCAAGTGTGATCTCTATATATATGTGAATACAATCAATAGAGAAGGAATTGAAAACCTTCACCAAATACAAACTCTAACATGGTATCAGAGCCAGGTTTTCATGCCCGTAGCAAACACACTGAGATAGACTACCATTTCATTTTGGAGAAAGTAGTCCAAGCTGATTTGCAAATAGGTTTTGTGTCAACAAAGGATCAAACGGCTGATGCCTTCACCAAAGCCCTTGCAGACCCACAATTTTGATATTTACGGTCCAAGCCTACTGCCTTACCAGTCATCATCTTGTGGGGGAATGTTAGAGGATACACACGCCTCTCCCAAGTTATCTCCTCATAGATAAGGATTAAGGATAACCAAACCTTATCATTCTCTATGAGGAAATAACTTGGGAGAGGTGTGTGTATCCTCTAACATTGCCCCACAAGATGATGACTGGTAAGACAGCAACTTGGACCGTAAATATCAAAATTGTGGGCAAGGGGAGTTGTGGATGACATTTTGAAATGGCAAATGATGATGTTTAAAAAGAGCACAATCATGACAAGGATCTTATTTATTTGAAAAGGTAACATCAAGACATATATTGGAATTTAAAAACTGAAGAACTGTAAAAGATGGATGACCAAGTCTTTGATGCCACCGAACTGATGAGGAAACGCTACCGTGAAGAGCAACTGGAGGAGACCTTTGTAGAATGGGAATGGGTTATAGATCCCCATTAATTGGGCCTTGTAGAAGGCATTTCCCCGTGCGCAGATCCTTGATTGAGTAGCCCCATGGATAAAAGGAGAAAGAACAATGGTTATCTTTGGTAAAAGAGGCAACAAAGAGTAAGTTCTTAGCAATTTTAGGTAAATGTAGAACAGAATTGAGGATGAAAGATGAAGTAGGAAATTAGAGTGGAGAGTTACCGACATCCGAAATTGAAGTACTCTGTCCATTACCATCTAGCACATTGCCTTGACCTTGATAGGGAACGGAATGATGAAGAAGGGATGCATCATTTGTCATGTGACTCATTGCTCCGAAGTCAGGATACCAAAAATCATCCGAAGAAGGAGCCAGTGACATGGCTGTAAAAGCTTGAGGGACTTCATCTTGAAAGGTGTGGTTGAAGCGATCCTGACATTGAGTGGCGGTGTGGCCATGGCGATTGCAAATTTGACACAACATGGGAGAATGCTAGAACCCATCACGGTTGGAATCATTTTGCTGACTATTACCCCATTGAGGGGGCTGGTGATCTCCATAGATATCATTATGGGTCCGAGATGACCTATCATTTTGGCGGATCCTAGAAGGTTGACACGCACGCCCTCTTCCTCTACCTCGATAGGGAGGTGGCTGCCAGTCAGAAAAAAAGCTTGAGCAGTATCTGTTGGAGTTTGGGGATGAAACTGCAACATTTGTTGTTCATGAATTAAGAGGCGAGAACGAAGTTCGGGGAAAAAGATCGGTTCAACCTGATTCATAATGGTTGTGATGAATGCCTCATAGTCAGGTGGAAGGCCACCTATGGCATAATGGACTATATCTCGGTCCTGAACAGGATCATTTGCTAATGCTAAAGCATCTCCAATAGACTTGATCAGACATGGCTATGATTCCGTTGCGTAGTGTTTGCAAAGTTAGTCGCAACTACATAACTCGTGCCTGTGAGTGTTTAGTAAAACATTGTGCCAATAAGTCCCAAATGGAACGGGATGTTGGAATTCCAACAGTTTGAGACAACACACTCTCAGTTAAGGTACTGTTGATGCAGCTCACAACATAGCTATCCGATTGCTTCCCCTAAATGTATTCAGGGTTGATTACATTATCAACAAATTGGATAGGTGATGGAATAGAATCATCAACGTAGCCGAAGAGGTCTTGAGAAACCAAAATGGGCTGAATCTGAGATCGCCAGAGAAGGTAGTTGGGATCGTCAAGTTTGATAGAGATGAACTGGGCAATATTAAAAATATTGAGATGGGATGGTGGCGTAGGGCGAGAGCTAGTAGTAACCTCCGGGTTAGAGATGATTCTGCCATTGAAAAAAAATATTGAAAGATTAAGGACTTTGGGCGTCTGATACCATGTTTGTAGAACCCCGGATCTTGCTTTCATAGCTTGTGAATAGTGTGTGAATAGTGCCAGTGGATGGTAGATGTAAGGCCAAGGTCATCCCCGTGAACTTGGTGTTGGTTAAATGGGAATGAGGTACTTCATTTTAAATGAGTGTTATGGTACTGATTTTTGGCGTGTGAAACATGAGGTATGCTGTATGTGTGTTTGGGAACCAAACACAAGAGTATAAAATACTCTAAGTGTCGAAGAGGGTGGATGTCTTACTATAACCTCAACTTGAGGGAGCTCTAGTTGGGTCATAGCTTATCAGAATAGAGTGATTATTGAACCATTAGAAAGATATTGAACCCCTCTTTAAAGTTCATGTTTATCACTTTTTGAGATTTGGAATAGAAGTTAAGTCAAATGGGGGATTTCCAGACTCTGGTCTGCTGAGATTTCCTGGAACAGTTTGGACCAGTCCACTTGTGGGCTCATTTCGACCCTTTAAAACTCAGAATTGGGATTTGTGAAAAACGCAAAAGTTGCTCCCCTTTGAATGTAGAATTCAATGCAAGTTGAATTGTTGAAATCCAATCACCGAGTCAAATGTTATGGTGAAACGCCAAGGCAGACAAACCGGGCAGCCTGAGCGGGAGACCAGTGGTCTACCACTCCACTACCGGTCGACCGGTCAAACCAGGGGTCGACCGCTCTTGCACTTTTTTGTATGGGGGATTATTCCAGAGGGCCCCAAACACTACCGGTCGACCGGTCACAACTCCGGTCGAACCCTCCTTCCATTTTCTGCTGAAACCGACCATGGGGAGATATTTTTGAAGGGTTTAGGGGTCTTTTACCAACCCCTTTGCCTATATAAAGCCCCACACTCGTGGGTAAGGGTTTACACAACCCTTAGAAGAGATTCTGGGGATTTTGAGAAGAGATTTAGGGTTTGTGAAGGAGATTTTGCTAAAAGGTTGTTGTCAAGGCTAAAGTGAAGCTTGTTTAGCTTCTTGAAGTGCAATCTTCACTTCCTCGAGCTTTCTCAAGCCTGGAGTTGATTCCTTAAAGCTTTTTCAAAGCTTTTTAACTTCAAAAGTATTCTTGTGAATGGTAGATACACTCTACTACCTACCATGTGCTATTCTTCTTAAAGAAAACCATGATTTAAGTATGTTATTGGGTTTATTGGATGATGATTTGTATAGAGGGTGTAAACTATCACTAATATTGAAGTAATATGAATATGATTCCATGTTTACAAGTTTTCTAAGGCTATCATGATGTTCACAAGTACTCTATGCACTCTATGGTTTTCCGAGTACTTTAAGGCTCATAAGTCTCGCATGTTTCCATGATTTCTCATAAGTACGGTTTATCGAAGCATTCATAAGAATCTATAAAACTCATAAGCTACCAAGCTCATAAGCATTAATAAAGCCAAACATCGGGTTGGTCAAGGGTAGGGTATATCCAAGGATATATCATGTCTGGCTCTAAGTAATCTCATAAGAAATCAAGGATCTTGGTAACCTACTTCGATATATTCAATGAAGGGTATTTACATACCCGGCTCTAAGTCTTTTGACGGGGTGGTAAGGTTTGGCTCTAAGTTAATGCTCATAAGAAATCTCACAAGAATCAAGGAGGTTGGTAGCCTAGGGTTGTGCGGGTACTAACCTCTGGCTCACAAGAACTCATAAGAACCTTACAAGCTTATAAGATCTCATAAGTCTCATAAGTAAATGCTCACAAGCTGATAAGTGCTCTAAGATCTCACGGCTCACAAGAATTCATAAGAATTCTAAGGAACTCAAATAACTCACAAGACTTGATTCTCATATGCTCATAAGACTCATACGGTTTTGGATTTCATAAGAGACTTATAAGGAAATGGTTTTGGAACGAATACGGGTTTTCATGGATTTCGATGCTCTATGGCTCTATCTCTCATGCTTTATGCTATTATTATCTCACTGTTAGTTAGTAGTTTGTAGACACTGATTATTCCATGCTCAGCCGATTATTGATTTCGGTAGGTGCACGCGATCAATTTAATATCTGTGGTTTGGATCCCTGGGTCGAGGAAGAGTACTACAAGCCGGAGCCTTCCATGGATCATTACTAGGATGAGGGAGTACTAGATAGGCAGCCCAATTTTTATTTTTGTTGAGGGAATGAGAGAGAGATTATACTTATATTTTTGTTGGTATTGAGAGTGGGACTTGTCTACTCCATGCTTCATATTGTGGATATGTTCTAATTGGTTCAGACTTGAACCTAACTATAGGAGTGTTATTAAATTGTTTCTGCTTTGTCTCCGCTATATGTTATCAATTGTGTACTCTGACAGGATGGTGTGTATGCCTTATGTGTCATACAGGACAGTATGACATGGCGGTCACGTGCTCATGTATCCTTAACTCCTAGGGGGTATTTTGGGTCATGACAGACTTGGTATCAGAGCTTAGGGAATAGTTCCCTTAGGCCAAGTCGTCTTCTAAGCGGAAGCATGTTCTCGGAGTTGAACTTAGAACTCGGATGAACTTTTTAACTTAAGTCTGATACCGTGACATAATGGGTATCAAGCAAGTCCTTGGGTCAATCTAGGAAGTTAGATTCCAAGTATGGACTAGTCATCTAGTCTTAACCCGTAACTAGTTAACTCATTAGCCGAATTAAGAACTTAGCACCGCTAGGATTTTATTGGTAGGTTTATACTGTTATGTGTATACTCCGATGTATACTACGCCATATAAGGTGAGTTATCAACTGCAATATGTCATATGATTATTTGGTTTCCAATGAAGACTCACGTCGTATTATTGTTCTCGGGATACAACCATGAGACGTAACACCAGGGGTCGTGGGCACCAGATCAGGGGGAATGGAGGAGAGGCTCCATTGAGTGATGAGCAGCCTAACATCTCCCGACTTTTTGAGACTATGGTAGAGTCCATGGCCGTCCTTGCTGCTAGGCAGCCTACTGCTACACCTACACCTGCACCTGGGTTTCCTCCAATTCATCACACTACAGGACTTGAGGTGTTCAGGAGGCTCCGTCCTCCTAGCTTCTATGGGATGATAGACCCGATGGTAGCCGAGGCTTGGATAATGCATTTGGAGAAAATTTTTTGGGCACTCCGCTGCACTGATGAGCAGAGGGTGGAATGAGCTTCCTTCGTGATGGAAGGTGAAGCTGAACACTGGTGGAGATCTGCACTGAGGCAGAGGGAGGTCACCAAGGCAGGAGAGTGCCGTAAACTCTCGGGTGGTTGCTTCCACTGTGGTGATCAGGGCCACATGATCAGAGATTGTCCACAGAGGCAGTTACCGGCCAGGCCACAAGGAGTTAGACTTCCAGTTGGGCAGATGTCGTAGCAGGGGTTATCACAGGTATGTATGGACATGCTTGTATAAACATGTTACTTATATGTTATGAGTCTTTATGCTTTGCTTGATGTAGTAAGTGTAATGTTCAGGCACCCTCTTGATTAGTGAGTGCTTAGCATGTGTGTTGATTGACACTGGATCCTCACATTCTTTTATCTCGTCTAGCTTTGCCTCAGACCCGAGTCAATTACCCCAGGAGTTGTCCATTTCGACTCTGCTCGGCAAGTCGGTCAATGCAGACAAAGTGTATCGGGGTTGCATTGTACAAGTTGGGCAGCATGACTTGCAAGTTGATCTAATCATCCTGGAATTTCAAATTTGGACTTCGACATCATTCTTAGGATGGATTGGCTCTCGACTCACCATGGGTGTATGGCGTGCTTCGAGAAGATGGTGAACTTCAAACCAGTTGGGAAGAAGCCGTTTCATTTCTGAGGGCTACGAAAGCGAGACATTGCCCGTCTTGCAGCTCTAAGTCTATCAAAATCGGAGGAGTGAGACTCCACAGCCATCCCGGTTGTGTGTGAGTATATGGATGTGTTTTCCAAGGAATTGCCTGAGTTACCTCTGGATCAAGAGATAGAGTTCGCTATTGAGCTTACTCCTAGTACTGTTCTGATTTCTAGGGCTTCATACAGGATGTCTCCGATTGAGGTTAAGGAGTTGAAGGAGCAATTAGAAGAATTACAGAAGCTTGGTTTCATCCAGTCGAGTGTTTCACCGTGGGGAGCTCCTGTACTCTTCGTGAAGAAGAAGGATTAATCGATGCAAATGTGCATTGGCTATAGGTAGCTGAACAAAGTCACGATAAAGAATCGTTATCCACTGCCTCAGATAGATAATTTATTTGACCAGCTGAGGGGAGCAAAGTTCTTCTCGAAGATTGATCTTCGATCTGGGTACCATAAGTTGAAGATCATGACCAAAGACATTCCTAAGACTGCCTTTAGGACTCGGTATGGGCACTACGAGTGCCTGGTTATGCCTTTTGGTCTGACGAATGCACCGGCTGCTTTCATGGACTTGATGAATCGGGTATTCAAACCATCTCTCGATCGATGTGTGATCGTGTTCATCGATGATATCCTCGTGTATTCCAAGACATGGGATGATCATGTGAGAGACCTCCGCCTTACGTTGCAGACTCTTCGAGAGCATACCCTGTAAGCTAAGTTGAGCAAGTGCGAGTTCTGGTTGGAGAAGCTGGCGTTCCTTGGCCACGTGGTGTCTACCAAGGGTGTCTCAGTTGACTCTGCAAAGATAGAGGCAGTGATGAACTGGGAGAGGCCGAAGAGTGTTGCCGAGATTCATAGTTTTCTAGGCCTAGCAAGGTACTACAGGAGGTTTGTAGAAGGATTCTCCAGCTTAGCGGATCGGCGTACTTATCTCACGCGGAAGAATGCTAAGTTCACTTGGAGCGAGAAGTGTGAGGCAAGCTTCATGGAGTTGAGTAAGAGGCTTACTATGGCTCCTGTTCTCACAGTCCTATTTGGGAGTGATGGTTTTGTAGTCTATAGTGATGCGTCACTTATCAGTCTGGGATGTGTTCTGATGCAGCATGTGAAGGTCATTGCTTATGCTTCCTGGCAGTTGAAAGACTATGAGAGGAACTATCCTACGCACGATCTAGAGCTTGTTGCCATTGTCTTTATACTGAAGATTTGGCGTCACTACCTGTATGGGGAATAGTTTGATGTGTTCATGGATCACAAGAGCTTGAAGTATCTGTTGTCCCAGAAGGAGCTAAATCTAAGGCAACGTCGTTGGGTAGAGTTTCTGAAGGATTATGACTGCACTATCCAGTACCACCCCGGTAAAGCGAATGTGGTAGCGGATGCTCTGAGCAGAAAGTCTTCTGGACACATGGCTCACATGATGATCCATAAGTGGAAGATGTTGGAGGAAATGGCAAACCTCGATACTAGTTTTAGTATTCCTACTTCTGGGCCAGTTATGGCTAATCTTACGGTCAAGCATTATATCCTGGTTCAGATTAAGGAGTTGCAGAGTTCGGATGCAGAGTTGCTTGCTTACCGAGACAAGTCGGTTAGCAGTGGCAGTCAGGAGTTTACTTTGAATAGTGATGGTGCCATCACATTCAAAGGTAGGTTGTGCGTTCCCACCGACGGGGTATTGAGAAGTGAGATATTGGACGAAGCCCACCGATCCAAGTACATGGTACATCCTAGGGGTACTAAGATGTACCAAAATCTCAAGAGACACTACTGGTGGTGAAATATGAAGAGAGAAGTCGCAGAGTATGTTTCTAAATGTTTGGTGTGCCAGCAATTGAAGGCCGAGCATCAGAGATCAACAGGTCTTTTATAGTCTCTCCCTATTTCGGAATGGAAATGAGAGAATATTTCGATGGACTTCATAGTTGGCATACCAAGGACGGCAAGGGGCTCTGATGCTATCTTGGTTGTAGTTGATCGGCTGACAAAGTCTGCGCATTTCCTACCTTATCGGACTACGTATAGTATGAACCAGCTAGTAGCCTTATATACTAAGAAGGTGGTTCGACTGCATGGGGTGCCAATTTCTATCATATCTGATCGAGACTCGAGGTTTACTTTCAGGTTCTGGAAAGGCTTTCTGAGTGCTATGGGTTCTCGGTTAGATTTCAGCACTGCCTTTCATCCTCAGACGGATGGCAGACCGAGAGGGTGAACCAGGTGATTGAGGACATGCTCAGAGCTTGCATGTTAGACTTCCAGGACAGTTGAGAGGATTATTTGCCTTTGGTTGAGTTTGCTTACAACAACAGTTACCAGGCGAGCATCCAGATGGCACCTTTCGAGGCCTCATATGAGAGAAGTTGCAGAGCTCCTCTTTACTGGGATGAAGTTGGTGAGAGAAAGGTATTCGATCCTGAGTTGATCGAACAGACCGCAGATAGGGTCAAGGTCATTCGGGAGAGGTTGAAGATAGCTCAAGATCGACAGAAGAGTTATGCCGACACTCGCTGCAAAGACTTGGAATTCCAGGTTGGGAATTGAGTCTTTGTGAAAATTTCTCCGAGTCGAGGAATCATGAAGTTTGGCAAGAGGGGAAGCTTAGCCCGAGGTATGTGGGAACTTTTGAGGTGATCACACGCATTGGAGAGGTCGCTTACAGAGTGGCTTTACCACCTCACATGGCGGCGGTCCGTCCACAATGTCTTTCATGTTTCTATGCTTCGGAAATATGTGTCAAACCCTTCACATGTCATTGATCTTGATCCTATGGAGATTCGAGAGGATTTCACTCTAGTAGAGCAACCGTCTCAGATCTTGGATCGTCGAGATCAAGTCTTGCGCACCAAGACTATTCCACTCGTCCTCGTGAAGTGGCAGCACCATTCTGTAGAGGAGGCTACTTGGGAGCATGAGGTTGAAGTGAGGAAAAAGTACCCTTATTTGTTTGTATAGTTTCTATTGTTGGTTTTCATGTATTTTGTTCTTCTGTACCTTTTTGTAGCGTTCTAATTTTGGGGATGAAATTTCTGTAAGGGGGAGGATGTAGAACCCCAGAACTTGCTTTCATAGCCTGTGAATAGTGTGTGAATAGTGCTGTGAATAGTGTGTGAATAGTGCCAGTGGATGGTAGATGTAAGGCCAAGGTCGTCCCCGTGAATTTGGTGTTGGTTAATTGGGAATGAGATACTTCATTTTAAATGAGTGTTATGGTACTAATTTTTGGCGTATGAAACATGAGGTATGTCGTATGTATGTTTGGGAGCCAAACACAAGATTATAAAATACTCTAAATGTCAAAGTGGGTGAATGTATTACCATAACTTCACCTTGAGCGTCTGATACCATGTTTGTAGAATCCCGGATCTTGCTTTCATAGCCTATGAATAGTGTGTGAATAGTGCCAGTGGATGGTAGATGTAAGGCCAAGGTTGTCCCCATGAACTTGGTGTTGGTTAAATGGGAATGAGGTACTTCATTTTAAATGAGTGTTATGGTACTGATGTTTGGCGTGTGGAACATGAGGTATGCCGTATGTGTGTTTGGGAACCAAACACAAGAGTATAAAATACTCTAAGTGTCGAAGAGGGTGGATGTCTTACCATAACCTCAACTTGAGGGAGCTCTAGTTGGGTCATAGCTTATCAGAATTGAGTGATTCTTAAACCATTAGAAAGATATTGAATCCTCTTTAAATTTCATTTGTATCGCTTTTTGAGATTTGGACTAGAAGTTATGTCAAATGGAGGATTTCCGGAAACTAGTCTGCTGAGATTTCTTGGAACAGTTTGGACCAGTTCACTTATGGGCTCATTTTGACCCTTTAAAACTCAGAATTGGGCTTTCTGCAACACCTAAAAGTTGTTCTCCTTTGAATGTAGAATCCAACTCAAGTTGAATTGTCAAAATCTGATTACTGAGTCAAAAGTTATGGCCAAAACGCCAAGATAGACAAATCGGGCAACCTGAGCGGGAGACCATCGGTCGACCCCTCCACTACCAGTCGATCGCTCTCGTACTTGTTTGTATGGGGGATTATTCCATAGTGTCCCAAATACTACCGGTCAACTGGTCACACCTCCGGTTGACCCCTCCTCTCATTTTCTGCTGAAACCGACCATGGGGAGATATTTTTGAAGGGTTTAGGGGTCTTTTACCAACCCCTTTGCCTATATAAAGCCCCACACTCGTGGGTAAGGGTTTACACAACCCTTACAAGAGATTTTGGGGATTTTGATAAGAGAGTTAGGGTTTGTGAAGGGGGTTTTGCTAAAAGGTTGTTGTCAAGGCTAAAGTGAAGCTTGTTTAGCTTCTTGAAGTGCGATCTTCACTTCCTGGAGCTTTCTCAAGCCTGGAGTTGATTTCTTAAAGCTTTCTCAAAGCTTTTTAACTTCAAAAGTATTCTTGTGAAAGGTAGACACACTCTACTACCTACCATGTGCTATTCTTCTTAAAGAAAACCATGATTTAAGTATGTTATTGAGTTGATTGGATGATAATTTGTATAGAGGGTGTAAACTTTCACTACTATTGAAGTAATATGAATATGATTCCATGTTTACAAGTTTTCTAAGGCTATCATGATGTTCACAAGCACTTTATGCACTCTATGGTTTTCCAAGTACTCTAAGGCTCATAAGTCTCACCATGCCTCCATGATTTCTCATAAGTATGTTTATCGAAGCATTCATAAGGATCTATAAAACTCATAAGCTACCAAGCTCATAAGCATTGATAAAGTCAAACATCGGTTGGTCAAGGGTAGGGTATATCCAAGGATATATCATGTCTGGCTCTAAGTAATCTCATAAGAAATCAAAGATCTTGGCAGCCCACTTCGATGTATTCAATGAAGGATATTTACATACCCTGCTCTAAGTCTTTTTACGGGGTGCTAAGGTCTGGCTCTAAGTTAACGCTCATAAGAAATCTCACAAGAATCAAGGAGGTTGGTAGCCTAGGGTTGTGCGGGTACTAACCTCTGGCTCACAAGAACTCATAAGAACCTCACAAGCTCATAAGATCTCATAAGTCTCATAAATAAATGCTCACAAGCTCATAAGTGCTCTAAGACCTCACGGCTCACAAGAATTCATAAGAACTCTAAGGAACTCAAAGAACTCACAAGACTTGATTCTCATACGCTCATAAGACTTATACGGTTTTGGATTTCATAAGAGACTCATAAGGAAATGATTTTGGAACGAATACGGCTTTTCACGGATTTCTATGCTCTACGGCTCTATGTCTCGCATGCTTTATGCTATTATTATCTCACTGTTAGTTAGTAGTTTGTAGACACTGAGTATTCCATGCTTAGCCGATTATTGACTTCGGCAGGTGTATGCGTTCCATTTGATATTTGTGGTTCGGATCCCTGGGTCGATGAAGAATACTACGAGCCAGAGCCTTCCATGGATCATTACTAGGATGAGGGAGCACTAGATAGGCAGCCCAATTTCGATTTCTATTGAGGGAATGAGAGAGAGATTACACTTATATTTTTGTTGGTATTGAGAGTGGGACTTGTCCACTCCATGCTTCATATATACTTATATTTTACGTGCACACACACACACACATATATAGACACACATATATTTATTTGGATGGATAGAGATGGGTCGGCCCGAGCCTGGCCCAGTCCAACCCAACTAAAAAATGGGTAGGGCTTGGGCTTATATATCTCGAGCCCATTATAAATAGGCCTGAGCCCGAGGCCGAGCCCGGTCCCAGCCTGGCCCATTGACAACCCTAGATCCAACTGGTTCAACCGGGAAACTAGGGTTAAAAACCAGCCAGAAAATAGGGAAATATAGAAAGAAAAAAAATTTGTTATTAATAAAAGGACACAGTCGAACCAGTGAAACCGGGAATCGGCCACTCTACCAGTTCGAAGCTCGGTCCGGTTCTTAAAACATAGACGATCTTCTCAATGAGACCAATGAAGAGTCTCTCCCAATTCTATTGGAAATATAAGGTGGCGACGATGGTCTAAATACTCATTGATCGATGATTCTTCTATCATTTTCCAACGTGTTACTAAGTTTTCTATTTTTACAAGATAATAACATTAATAATGACAATAATATACATTTGCTTAGTAGAAAATCCAATCTCATTAGATTAATTAGCAACTTGTCATTTGTAGGCAGATAAAGATGAGGTATATACCATTTTCACTTGTTTTCCTTAAACAGAAGCATTTATTTATTGAGGACAGCCATACAGAAGCATCTGTACTCAAACCTTAAATTCAACAAACACAAGGGCAACAACCCGCCTCTTGCGTGAGTGGTAGGGGTGTGGCCTTCCAAGGGGAAGGTCTGGGATCCAATCCCCCCGGTACGCGCAGCAAGAGCTCCCTGCCCATGCTAGCTTCTGAGTTCTGACCGGCTGACTACTGACCTAGGACGTAGGTAAATAACAAGCACGAGGGCAAATCAAGCTAACAGAAATGGCCTAAATGTTGGCACCTTTAGGGCCTAACCATGGTCCTAAAGTGTCATGGAGAGAGAACTAAGACTGAACTCATGGTACAGTAAAGGGACCCATATGACCTAACTATGAGATCACCATGGTTTGACCCCATTAAAGAACTCTTACAACTAGTATATGTATATCAAAATGGATAATTGTCACGTTAAATTGCTGTGAGAGATTTGCTGTGATCACCATGGAATCGGCATGAGCTAAGCTCCAAGCTTTTTTGTTCAATGAAGGATACAGATTCATGCACTATCCCCAAAAAGGGAAAGGCCCTGGGCCCTTTTATCTTCAATCTTGTTCTCGTCTTTTCTTCTTTTAGGCTAAATGATTCAAGTAGGTTACTGCTTTGGGGGGAGGCACTGAGTTCCATGCCTGAGAGGGTGAGAGTTTGTATATACTCTCCACCCGCCCACTAACTGAACAGATACTAACACCTAACCGGTGTTACGGCCTAAACCGGTGTTGCGGCCTAAACGTATATCTCGAACCAAAAAAAAAAAAAAAAACTAGAATCTAATGTTTGATATTAATTAATACTATTAATCTTACGTTATCATCTTAACTGGATTTTGCAAGTTGTGTATACAAAATGCATGTGTTGGACCGACCTACCCTACCTTTTTCGATCGATATTTCCAATTCCTCCCTTAAATAAAAGAGCGTCAAATTCAATGGACAATGGACTGATCTATGGACTGATCTTCTGTGTGTAAAATTCAAAATATTTTGAGAAGGAAAATAGTTAACATACCTGTGGATCCCATTATATAACAGAATGGCCTCTCCTCATTGGTCCATGCCCAAATTTTAAATATTCATTTACTACGATTAATATTCACTCACCCATACGGTTAAGCAATCTAATCATGGTTTTTCATTTTTTTAAAACCAAAATCTTAGTTTTAATTTAGTTAAACTTAACTAAGGTTAAATGGGTGTTAAAAGGGATACGATGACACGTGAGTAAGATATGAAACGGACCGATGGGTCCGCTAAGCATTGCTCTTTTGAGAAATGCTAGTCCAAGTCACATACTTTTAGGCTCTCACTGTGGTAGCACTAGGTGTCGCTACTTTTCTCAATTATCTTGAGAACCAGTATAAATCATAAATTTATCATTTGAAGATTTTGTTTTCTTAAACTATTAAAGTGGTAGCAACGTCAAGTGTTGCACCAAAGAACCTATTTTAAAAGTAAGAGGGCAGTTGCCCCCTTACCCATGACTTGTGCTCTTAAATAAAATAATATACTTTAAATTAATAATTTTTTTCCTCAAAACTTTAAATGGGCTCTAGACCCCCTCGCCCGAACCAGGCTCTACCCTTATTAGTGTGTGTTAGTTCAAATTGGAGTCTAAATATAAGCCAAGCTCTGCTTCAAAGGGTTAAAGGGTTGTACGGAACTCCCATTTTCAAAGCATGTTGAACCCACTGTGCCTTTGGAAAAAATTCACTTATTGAGGCTAGGGCTAGCGCTCCTCATCTTTGGAAAAGAACCCGGCTTATATTTAAACTTTTAAAATTAAGGGGTAGTATCTGTACTATTATAATGAGAGAAAGAGAGGTTGGTGCCGATGATTAACTTTTTTTTTCTATTGCAAAAAATAAATATTACATTATTTTGTTACTACTTAGTGAATAAATCTTTAAGAGTATTAAAGTTATTTCAAATCTATTAACTTCAATCTCCTTAGATAGAGTTGACTCTCTCAGCTATCTACTAATTTATTTTTCTCTCACTCTCTGTGTCTTCAACTGCCGTATAACTCATCATTTCTATCACATTTTCTCTCTTCCGTATTTTCTCTATCAAATCTGCTTGGAATTTTATCCGAACTATTGCCACGAATAAGGATTGGAGTAAATTCATATGGATTTCAAAGATTCCTAGAAAGATTCAAATCTTTTGCTGGAAAGTTATGTATGAGGCAATTCCCATTGATTATAATATCCAATCTATTGGAATCTCTATGGTCAGCCGCTCCTCTTGCTACAATAATGGTAATGTTAAAGCTCTAAATCATCTTCTTTCATAGGGTGAGTTTGCTAGCCATCTCTGACTCAATTTTGGTAGGTTATGTTCAATTTCTCTTCTCCCTAGCAATGGTATTCAATGTTATTTGATGAGATGGCTTGGATATGCAAACAGAATCCATAATCATTTGTACATTATCCTCCCAATCATTGTCATTTGGGAGATTTGGATTGAAAGATGCAATCGAAAATTAAATAATCGTCACAAGCCTTTACATACTATTACCGACAATATCATAAAATGGCTTTTTGAGATTGGTTCTCTATCTAGCAAAGACAATATTGACATTTCTCCTTTTAATATTGTGGTCCATTATATTCAAAGAAACTACTCTGTTATTCATGTCAAAAGGTATTGCCCTCCCCAAGGTAGACTTAAGCTTAATGTGGATGAGGCCTTTAGAGGTAACCCTGGTAATGCTGGAGGTGGCAGAATTATTAGAGACCACTGTGAGAATCTTTTTGCAGCCTTTTATTCACACTATGACACGTACACTAATAACATTGTTGAATGCCGTGCTCTCTTGGAGGTCTTACTCTTTGCCAAAGCATTGGTGCTTCTCAAGTGCTTGTAGAATCTGATTCTAAGAATTTTGTTGATGCTTGAAATGGAAATATCATTCACCCGTGGTCTTCTTGGTACTAAAGTAAGAAAATCAATCGTCTCCTGGTTTATTCTTGTCCTCTGAACCACATCTTTAGAGAAGTTAATGAGATCGCCGATTTTCTGACTAATTATGGGTGCAACATGCAGACTTTTGGTTTCTTTTATTCGACTCAAGATTGTCCTGATAGACTTAGATCTCTTATTTTTCTGGACAAAGCTGGTTTAGATAATATTAGAAGTATGTAATCTAAGTTCCTTTGTAGGGGTAAGGTTTTATGCCCCCTCATGCTATGCTTAATTAATAAAACCGGTAAGGGTCCTTGCCAAACCCCCCCCCCCCCCCCCCCTCCCCCCTCCCCCCTCCCCCTCTGAGGGACTTTAATTAAAAATAATAATAATAATAAAATCTCTCATCTAACACACGTGCATTACATGAGTCTCTAGGGTCCCACTTTTCACTCTCTTTCTCCCCCTTCTCTCTCTCTCATGTGCATGCCACATGCGCCCACTAGTTATATTATAAAATGATTTAAGGGTTACAATTTTATGAACCTAAGAAGCAGGTCCGCTTCTAAGCTGACCCAAGTGTCCCATGTCCCGTGTCCCTTTTAATCCCTATTTAACCATGGTTAAGCTTAATTAAATTAAAATTATTAATTTTGTTTTTTATTTTTTCTAAAAACCATGCATGGCTAGATTGTTTAACCTTAAGGAGTTAAACACAATTAATAAATGGTAAAACAGGGGGCTGGGACCAATGAGGCCACTGGATCACCTTCTAAGCCGACCTTGGGGTCCATTTTCTATTTCCCAAATTTTATGAGGAGAGAAGAAGCAAGCAGAATCAATAAATCTACACAGACTATTGAGTTCAACTACCAATCTACGATGGGCCTAATGACAGGGGTATATTTGGAAATATACACATGAAGGACAGGTATTTTGTTTCATAATATTTTAAATATATCCCAGATTACCCCTACCATTAGTGGTTGATCTTTTGATGCGAACTCCCCTGCTTTATTCAAACTCTTTTTTACATTTCCAAATTCTCCAATAGATTTAACGTGTTGATACATTAGGCCTTAGGAGTGAAATGAGAGAAATACAGCATATGATGATCATCTGTAAGAAAAATACAAAACCATTAACAATATAATCAGATATATATTTGTTTCTCATAAGCTCACATCAATCTGAATCTGAATCTCATTCAGATATATACAGGTGGATTGATCTTGTTTTTTTTTTTTTTATAGGCTACACACATAGGATATAGGTCATTAAGGCGGTGAGAGATTATTCTAGTGAGGCCATTACTTGACTAGAACCCTTTCATATTGATACAGTGCTTTTGGCGTATCGTAATCGGGCGACAATTCATTCCGCTGACGGACGGCGGCGCCGCCGGACAAAAGAGGTGGTGGGACCCACTGATTGTTGCATCTGGGAAACGGCTATATACACTGAATCAGTAAGCATCAGGGCTTTGCCCAATTATGATAGTCAACTTAATGGCAACGTGTTCGGCTCCCACGAACAACTGCTCCGACCACGTGACCGGCGACGATTGACAGCTTTCTCCCTGTAATTAGTTGTTAAACCCTAACAACTTATTTAAAAATAAACCCCTCAATAACAACCTAACGGCTATATTTTTCATAAAAAAGGAAGGGGGGGGGGGGGTTATTGAACAAAATGTCTCGGATTCGATTAGTTAAAAGCTCGAGTATCGTTCGTTTATTTAGTAAACGAGCCAAGTTCAAACACACCATTGCTCCACTCGATAAAAGCTCGATTCGATTATATATACATTTTAACCTACTAAAATATATTTATTTCATTTAAATATTAAAATTAAGTATTTGAATTATATACTAGTATAGATTAATATTATATAATATGAATATCATTTATATAATTATAATCTTACACTAAAATTTTAGTTAACACCGTGATTTCTTTGCCTAGGGTAATAAAATGCATTTTTTTACCTAATATAAATAGTTATATCTAATAAAACAAGCTGCTCGTGAACTACACGAGTTCGGCTTGAGTTCGGCTACTAAAGTTCGTTTATTTAGTAAACGAGTGAAGCTTAAACATAATTTCTGAACTTGTTTAATAAACAAACAAGTTTGAACAGAGCACTACTCGACTCGGCTCAATATCACCCCTATATATGGGGTGTGTGAATGTGTGTGTGTGAGAGAGGGAGAGAGAGAAGAGTTCAAATGCCCCATGCTCACCTAATGTTTCAGTGAGTATTTCCTTAAAAAATTTGACAAGTGGCAATGCTTTTGAAAAATTAGATGTTAGATGTTAAGGTAAGTCTTTTTGACTCCATTCTTTTGGTGGAACTTTTAAAAGTCCAAAACTAATATTATGGAACAAAAGGAAAGTGTCCGGGGAGAAGATTTCTAACTCTTTTACACAATGATATCTCAGATTTATTGGGTTCAATTTAATTAGAAGTTCCATATGGATGGAACTTAAAGGCCTATTCTTTTGGTATAACTTTTAAAGTTTAGAACTTTTATTGTTTCATTCCTAATTTTACTTACTGTTTAAGAACTACATTATTTCATAGAGTGCAAAATTTTACAAACATGGAACTTTTAAGCTCCAACAAAATTTTCGGATTTTTTAAGTTTCATACATGTGGAACTCCTAATAAAATTAAACCTGATAAATCAGAAATACCATTGTAAAAGAGTTAGAAACCTCACCTCTCTCATCTCATACTCTTGTCTCTTATTCCAAAATATTAATGTTCTGGACTTTTAAAAATTCCACCAAACAAACGGAGCTTTAAAGACATGATAAAAAATAACTAAGTAATTTTAGACTATCTAACTAAGCTTTAATTAATGAGACTTAATAAAATTCAAAAAAAAAAGTAATCAGACTTAATATCATAGGATTCACGAGACTCTACCTAAGCTCTGAATGTTTTGATTTTTTGACATTTAATCGGATGGTTTAAAAATGTTCAATCAAACTGAGTTTTTACTACATGTGTCTAATAGACTTACCTTGACATCTAACTATTGAATTATAAAAAAAACAAATTAAATGTGTCGAGTTTTAGGAAGCCGCTTACTAAAGGTTCTAGTGAGCACTATATTTATATATACAATAATCTATATTTAACATATATATATTTATAACTGGATCTTGGAACATATATTTTTTTTAGGGTACAAGATCTTGGAGCATTACTGAAGTTAGTAACTAGAGTATGGAGCCCCTTTTTTCTCTTAACCAAAAAAAAAAAACTAGAGTATGGAGTGTTTGGTTATAAATTTTAAGTGGTGTTATTTTAGATCCTCGGAGAAAAGCCTTGTTATTTGGTACTAGAGGAGTGCTAGTCCCTAGGCACATTTTAAATTTGTTCCAAATTTTCACTCTGGTTGCAATTTACCATGGTAAAAAAAAATACTGGGTTTAAAAATAAGAAAGTTATGGTCTCAGCCAATTCTAAAGATAATAATTAAAAAAAAATAGAAACACATGTCATAATCAGAGTGAGAGTTTGAAAGCTTAGAAGTAGCTAGGCCCAGAATCTCTCTTTTGCACAAAGCAGTTGGCTCCTCAGAGAAAGCATGTGACACTTTTACCAACACTATTAGACACAAATGTACTTTAGGAAATTCTTGTTATCTTCTTAACTTACTTTTTTGTAAGGGATTGAACCTAGACCTCCTCCCAATGAAGAGACACTTTAATCTATTGCCCAAGTTTTGAACCCTAGAGGAGGGGGGTGAATAGGGTCTATGGTAAATTAAAATTTCTTCATATTCCCTTGAGCGGAATTTCAATTAAACTAATTAAAAGTAAATAAAATTATACAATTCTACATAAACAATATAAAGCAATAAAGTAAAAAGTAGAGAGAGAATGCAAACACAAGATATTGCTCACGAGGTTTGACAATCCCGGGTGAAGATCGCCGATCTTTTTCCGGGTGAAGATCAAACATTTACAATCTCCTTACGGATAAGGATCAGACCTTAACAATCTTCTTATGAACGAAGATCAAACTTATACAAAACTCCCCGCTTCAAGGACAAAAATCAACCGATTCTTGATTTTACTCTCACTCTATAACAAAGTGGATTACAATCACAATATGTTCCTTTACATGAGTTGGATGATCACTTTTAAGCTCTCTAAGAGTCTTTCAAAGAATAGAGTTGAATAGCTCAATTTCAGATTCTTTTGGGTTTCTAAGTTTTCTACTCAAATGATTGATCAATGAATGATAGAGTGAGTATTAGAATGATTGGAATGATTGAGGTTATTATTTTAGTTCATAAATCATCTCTATTTATAACTCTAAAAGGTTTTATGGCCATTGGAAGAACATTGACAATAAAACTAACAGTTACAATAGTTTCTGCTTCCCGCATGAATTCGTTGACAAGTATGAGAATGTCCTTTACATTCGTCGACGAGATCAAGGCCAGAATAGAGATACTAACATCTGTGACTAAATTCATCAACGAGTTCTCAATGCCTCTATGAATTCGTCAACGAGTTCTCTGTTATTTAATAGAAATCTCATCTTTACTTTATCTAAATGATGAGAATGTAAGGACTCTAGGCTAATTTTTATCTTTTTTTTTTTTTTTATCATTCTTTATGATGTCCTAGAGTCTTAGAATATTAAGCAATTTAGTCATTAGGCTTGTATGACCATTCTAGGCTTTGAGCTTTCAACTAACCAAACTTTGAGGACTTTTTATAAAAGTCTTAGACACTCTAAAAAATAAAAACTAAGACTCTAAACCTTCTTGAAAGTTGTCCATTCTTCTTGATCTTAATCTTGACTTGATTTATCTTCTTTTGCTTTACGATCAACTTCTCATTCTTCAATCTTCATCTTCATTACTTAGTCTTTAATATGATCTTCAACATCTTCAATATGATTCAACTTGATCAATAACTTGTTTGTCTTTGATGATGACTCTTCTTTATTGATGGTGTTTTTTTCATATTTTTTCATTGAATGATTTTGCTTCTGATTTTCATATAAACTTATGGAAACATTAATAACACAAATATCATTACATTATTATGTTATCATCAAAATCAATGATGTTACCTTAGGTTGAAACCTAAAGGTTAACATTAAAATCATGTCTAGAAGGGATGGTAAATCTTTATAACTTGTTTTGATCCAATAGAACTAGATTCCTTCCCATCCACCCCTACTCTTACCCTTTTTTTGGCAATATCATTCATCTACGGTTAGTAGCATAGGTTAGTGGTGGTTAGTACTGGGGAGTGAACCACTTGCATTTTTTTGGGGCGATATCATTTACTTATTGTTAGGAACATCAGTTAATGGTAGTTAGTAATAGAGGAGTAGACCACTTGCAAGTCATCATCTGGTGGAATAGATCCCATGACTTCTCTCTCTTATAAGACGCCACACCCTACACCCTACACCCTACCATTGGAGCACTCGGAGGGGTGTTGAACTGGATTCCCCTTTGTAACATATATTTTTTCCCACGTGACAATTGAGGTTGAATAGATCGCACGACCCCTCTCTCTCTCTCTCTCTCACACACACACACACACACACATAATAGGACCACACCCCACACCTAAATTAATGCAAACGGCGGGGTGTGGATTTTCCTTGTAACATAGTTTTTGGAAAATGCTTATATAAGGAAATGACTGGTCGTCATTGGTCCATGCCCCACTTTTCAATACTTATTAATTGTGGTTAAGATTCACCCAGAGTTTAGCAATCCAACCTTGGGTTTTGAAGAAAAAAACGCATAAAAATCTTAACTTTAATTTAGTTAAACTTAATTAGGATTAAATGGTTGTTAAAAGGGACACAAGGACTCAGTGGTATATTAGATAACATACCGAGGGGTTCGCTAATCACTACTCTATTTCTTTCCACATGACACCTGATGTGGAACAATTGAACACGGGCCTTGTCGCAATAGAAAGACGAAGCCTAGTAAAAAACTATAAGTAGTTTTTATTTTTATTTTTATGTAATGTAAAGTACCAATAACTATGAATATCACATAAATTATGGGTATAGCTCCACTTTCTTTTAAACTCACTTTCTCTATTAAGAGAAAGACTTGTTTTGCACTAAGACTCTATCTAATTAAAAAGAGCTTCAAAGAAAGTGGTGCTAGCGTTATCTTAAATTCTTTTAAGAAAAACAAGAGTATTGATAAGCGGACTCATGGGCCCATTTCATATCTTACCACGTGTCTTGTGTCATTTTTAAGACCCTTTTAATCATGGTTAAGTTTAACTAAATTAAAATTAAGATTTTGATTTTTTTTTTTAAAAAACCATGATTGGATTGCTTAACCATAGGGGTGAGTGAATCTTAACCACAATAGGTGAGTATTTAAATTGGGGCTTGGACCAATGAGGGCGGGCCATTCCGTTACAAAATAGGAACCACAGGTTTTCCAAAAAAAAAATTGGGGTTACAACCGTTATAACGGTTACCTGTTATTGCCGTTGCTCTAAATCGTGACAAAATTTCGGTAATCTTACAGAGTAATTCCCCTTGGCAGAGACAGAGAAAGAAAGAAATTCAATTGTCAAAATAAGAGGGTTTTTCCTCAAACTTGGTGGCTCTTACAAGAGAAATATGCTCTTCATCACTCTCCAATTGTAACTCCTGAATGAATTTGAAAGGAGACCAAATCCTTTACGGTGATAACCGGATTTGGGAATTCCGGCCGAGGTTGCCATGTGTTCTTTTTGACACCTAATAACTGTAGTTAAGATTCATTCACCCTTAGGGTACATGCACCCATCCTTGGTAATTAGAAAAAAAATATTAATTTTTTTAAAAAAATAAAAATATATCTCTAAATCTTTTTTAATATTAAAATTTTTAAAAAGATGATTAATTTTTTCCTAAAAGTCAACGATAGATTGGTGAACCTTATTAGAGGGTGAATCTTAACCACCATTAAGATGTGTCAAAAGGATCATGTGGCTACCTCAGCTGATAACCGAATTTTCCAAATCCCGTGATCACCGTAGAGAATTTATTTTCATTTGGAAGATTTCCAGAGATTTGACCCTTCACTTGGAGAGTTGTCACCCTCAAACAAACAATAGTGTCCTTTCTATTTGGAGGACTTTAAAATTCCAAGAATTTCTTTCAAGCCGTGAAGACTTTTGAATATAGGGGCATGTATCTGGACCAATTCAAACCATCATTCTTCCTAAATTGCCCTTTTATTTAGAATTGCCATTCAAGTGCAGCCTTACATATAAGATAAATCATTATCATCGCTTGTGATAGGTTCATCAGATTGACAGTAGTTCAAAACTTTTGCTCTCTATATATATAATATATATATATAAACAAATAAAAGTTTAAGTTGAAAAAGTGATTAATTGAGCATAGGTGACCCATAGTTAAATGGTGAATCTCACCATAATGATGTGAAGGTGGATATATAAGCCTAAGTTTGGTGTCTTAAAGGGAAATCCTCGGGTCAATCCCAACCGTTATAGCTTTATTAAACAATAGATGACATATGGTCATATGTAAGCAAACATGAAAGTTAAGGGGTGGGAGTTGAACACATAACCACAGGGAGCCACAGGGAGCAAACTCTGGATGCTAACTAATTGCCCGAACCCTAGTATCCATAGGAAAAATTCTAAATGGGTCAGTGCAGATACCGGAAGAGACTAGTCCTTAGCTCGAAGGCTTTTAGATACCCTCCGTTACCCCAAAAAAAAAAAAAAAAAAACATACATATATGATGACCTACAACCTAAACTTTTGTTCCAGGGTTTAGGCTGGTTGAGATCATCTTATTAAGATCAGCATTTTGATGGGTCACACTTGACCATCCCTACTTCAATTTGTAGACCTTGCATAAGCATATAAGGAAAAACTAAATAGCCAGCTGAGGAGAGATCAGTGGCTCAGCCACCTGATGTGGGTAAGAAATACAAACTCCCACTCAACTGTCGATCTGGGTTGTCCACATTTTTAGGGTACAACTCAAAATCTGCCACGTGGATAAAGAAGATGAGACGATTAGGGGTGGTAATTGGGGGCTAAGTTCAGGTTTCAAAGCCTATGTAAATATATGTAAATATGTCGGGCTTCGGCCTATTCAAAAATCACTAAAAGTGAAGCTCGCACTCAGCCCATTGCCACCCCTAGAGACAACCCAATGAGATCATCTAACTGACATCACTAAATGCCACCATAACCCAGCCGCCATGGGTAGTTTGACCACGTGTCCAACTGCCTAGTGGGACCCAATAAGGGCCACATTAAATAATGCTAAGACATCCTCCTTGGCCAATTTTCTTACCTCTCACTCTCTCTTCTTTATAGTTTTGCTTTTTTAGTTTTTTGTTTTACAATTTCTCCCTCGCATTTGGGTATTTAAAGAGATGGGCTTCAAATATATGTTCTAAACGTTCTTGCACTCTCAAGTCCTAAGAAGAAAGGGAAGACAAAGACCAAAATTCAAAGAAGCGAAACCCACCAATTCAAAGATGGATTCCTGTCTCTTTCAATACCCAAACTCCAAATTCTCGCCGGAATCATCTGCCGGAACACCAGAATATTTCTCATGGGATGAGCTAGTTATTGAGAACCAGTGCCTTCCCTTCAATGAAAATGACTCAGAAGAGATGCTCCTCTTCGACATCCTCGCCGAGGCGGCCGGAGAAACATCGGAGACCCTTTCCTCCAGTGCAATTAAGGAAGAAGAGGTGAGTTCAAATCCAATAGAGGAGCCCATGAAGGAGAAGGCCTATAGAGGAGTTCGAAGGAGGCCTTGGGGGAAATTCGCGGCGGAGATAAGGGATTCCACTAGGCATGGGATACGGGTCTGGTTGGGGACATTCGATAGCGCTGAAGCGGCAGCTTTGGCTTATGATCAAGCTGCTTTTTCGATGCGGGGTTCCATGGCTATCCTCAATTTTCCAGTTGAAAGGGTCCAAGAGTCTCTCCGGGACATGAAGTGTGGTTTCGAGGACGGGTGTTCCCCGGTGGTGGCTTTGAAGAAGAGACACTCCATGAGGAAGAAGCCTATGAGTAGGAAAAATAAAGGAAGAGAAGTAAGACTAGAAAATGTGGTGGTATTGGAGGATTTAGGTGCAGATTATCTGGAACAACTTTTAAGTTCATCTGAAAGTGCTAGTCCTTGGTGAATCAAGATTCACCTACATCTAATTGCCTTTGCTTAATTTTCTTCTTTTCTTTCTTAATTTTGTTTAGTTTAATCTTGGAGCAACCTTCCTGTTCAATTGTAACTTTTTTTTTTCCTTTTTGAGATGGGGGCAGAGGGATCTTTGAGTCTAGTGGCAGGCTGCAATGGTCGGGATGAGCGGATTTTGAATTCCTAAAGGAATTTCTTTTTGTTTCTTTGTAAAGTTGAAAAGATGGAGACGATTAAAGTTTTGCATTATGTTAGTGGGACTCAATTCATCTGCCTTTTGTTTTTCTTAAGAAAATATATATATATATATATACACACTAGTAGGTGTCATGTGCGATGCACGTGAAAGTAAGGATAAGGAGTTAACCACAATTAATAGGAGTTAAATGGGACACATGTTAACCCTCGGGTGCGATTGAACTCGTTAGTGGCACATGCCATGTACGTGAGAGCCAAGGGAAAGAGTTAACCACAGTTAATAGGAGTTAAAAGAGACACGTGTTAACCCATGGGTGTGATTGAACTCTCCCCGAGTTCAATCACGATTGGCTGTGATTCTACATAGATAGATGAGCAAGGTGTAGTTTGGAAATTAAATCAAAGGCATGGGGTAGTTTGGGTTTTAAAGCAAACCATTAAATCAATATTTTGTCTTTATATAAGGGTAGTATGAGAATTTTGAAAATTTTATCTACGGCTGCCTCTCCCAATAATAGTAAAGATGTCGGGAATGCTAGCGCCACTCACCTGAAGAAGACTCGCTCCTTTTCTTTTTTTCTTAACGAAATGACAAAGGTCATATGGCGTGTCGTCTCATGCCTAGGGGCGGACATGGGGGGGCCGGACAATTTTGGAAAAAAAAGCCGTAGTGGGAGATTCTATCCCCTTTTAAACTTTAGAAAAAAAAAAAATTCTTTACAAACAGTCACAAACAGAAGCATGGCCTATTAACTTGGACCAATAAAAAATAAAAAATTCCCGGGGCACTGCAAGGGGATCCTGTCTCCACCCCTACTCATGCCACTTCTGTTTTTTTTTCATAAAGGCAAGTCTGCTTGGCCCAAATTGAGGTACACTATGCTCAGTGTTGAAAAGGGTGGCATCACCTTTACGCATATCCTAGACCGTGAATTATTTTTCTATCATTTTGTTACCATCTGCTATTGTTTTTTTTATGTCTTTGTTCAAGAAAAATAATTATTATATGGGTCTTAAAAAAATTGTAACCGCTTCCTTAAAGGATCCTGTCTATCCAGTGACGAAGTATCAAAGATCTTTATTAATAAAACATGTAGGAATAGTATGGCGATTGCTTCTTTCGTTGTCCTTTTTAAGCAAGTGGTTCTTTTGGGTATAAAATAGATAATATCAAGATAGATATTATCTATATTCTATCACATACTCCCAATTGATCTAATTCTCACCGCCTCTTTACCTATCGATCTATCTATATACCTCTCTCTCTATACATACTAGCAGGTGGCACGTGTGATGCACGTGAAAGCGAAGGAAAAGAGTTAACGACACCCAATTGAACTTGCTAGTGGCACGTGCAATGCACGTGAGAGCGAGAGTAAGGAGTTAACCATAGTTAATATGAATTAAAAGGGACACGTGTTAACCCACGGGTGTGATTGAACTCTCCCCGAGGTCAATCATGATTGGCTGTGATTCTAAATAGATAGATGGCAAGGGGTAGTTTAGGAATTAAAGTAAAACATTAAATCAAAGGCAAGGATAGTTTGGAAATTAAAATAAAACATTAAATCAATGTTTTGTTTTTATATGAGGGTAATTTGGGAATTTCAAAAAAATCATATACGCATGTATCTCGCATTATAATAGTATATATATGAAAATTTAAGATTTTAGAACAAAAATGGATCCATCCTGAGGATACCCTCGATATGGTTCTTCACAAATATTCGAAAAATTATACAGAATTGAACAAAAATGGTGTATGTGGATCATTGTGATTACTATTTGGGTCAAATTTCAAATCAAGGATTTTCTTGTTCCAACTTCCAATTGGGACCATTTAGTGGTTGGTCAAATATATTCTATTTTTATAACTTTAACAGTAGTGGCCATGTTTTTCATATCCGATAAGTGATCCAAGTTATTCATGTGGGGACTTATGCTTTTTGAAACAAGATCAGCTACTATTTTTCGCCATGTAATCTCACATATTATCTCATGATTTAGGTTTTGATAATCTTTTTCGAAATTAAACACGGCTGCTGATAGTATGGCACTATCATGGTTTCTGAACAAACATTTGATGAGTCCCGGTAAAGATCTGCTCCAAGAAATTGGTTGATCGAATGATCGTGACCGTCCAATCTATTCTGATTGTTTTTGAAATATGAGTTAAGGTTCACAATAGTCCATACCCTAGAGATATGGATGGCCAGCCTCCAACTGGGTGTCAATGTCCTAGAGGGAACTTAGGAGCCGTTTGACATCATCCATTATGACGATTCTCTCATTTTGAAAAAGAATTAATTCTTATAAGTTTTGATTTTTATAATCAATTTTGTACTGTGAATGCATTTGATAACTGTCGGTAATAATCAATTATGAAGAAAAAAAAAATAATAGAATTATATTTGGATGAAAAAAATAAAAATAAAAAAATAAAATTATTTTAGGCATTAATATTTTTATATCATCAACACATATATGTATCATAAAATACTAATTTTTTTTATTATGTCTTATTTTTCTCTTCAATTTTGATGCTTATTTCGTTCGTTTTAAGCGTGTTTCTCATAATTGGTTTTAAAAACGATTTTTTTTTGTTCTTTAAAAATTGTATCTAAAGCTGGATAATTTTAAAATCGTTTCTTAAAAATGACTTGCCAAATGCATTTAGACGATTTCTCTTCCCTGGATAAGAAAAATCATTCCCAAGGAACGATGCCAAATAGCCCCTTATTAACTCCTGCATTTCCGATCCACGAGCACAGGAGGGTTACAGTGTCCGTTGTTCCAAGTACACTAGAATGACTGAACAATTGTATATATCTTAAGTGATTAGGATATGAGCAATAGTAATTGAGGGGAGAAAATACTGGAAAGGACACGCGTCAGCTGCAACTGTTCACCTCTGGTTTACTGGTAGAAGGTAGAAGTTGGAGGGTGTGATACCCTGACCTGTACTCCGATGATAAAGTAACTAGATGAAGAAGAAGATGATGAACAGTAAAGCAAGTAGGAGCACTGAAAAATATGTCTATCTTTCGATCCTCTCTCTCTCTTTCGATCCCTGTAGCACTGAAATTCTCGGGGTATTTATAGGTTAACCTTGGTATGGCCATAGATGACCATAGATGCCCATAACACGTGTCCTGCACTCATTACCAAATATGTCAGTAAGATATACCACCTATTGCATCACACGTGAAAGCCTACCATTAGTTCAGTCGGTTGAGTCTGACAGCATACAGAAGTGACCTGCATTAAATACTGAGGCAGTGCTTTCGGCCCACTTGTCAGAACAATCGATCGTCTCCTGCTGATTTCCTCCTGCGAGTCGGTCTCGTTGTTAACTCGAGCTCAAATACGTTGTGTATGTCTTAAAATATGACCTGGACATCCTTATCTGAATTACGGCGAGTTCGTTGTTCAATTAACACCGGAAACGTTGTCGAGAATACAACGTCTACGTTGTGCGCAAGACAACGGAAACGTTGTCGAAACCACAACGAGAACGTTGTTTCGCAAGACCACGGATACGTCTTAATGTGTACAACGCGAACGCTATGCATCAGATACTGCGTATCCTCCTATTTTAAGCATGTGACTCAAACATACGTCCACGTGTCACTTTCGTGCACAAAACAACAAAAGCCAGCTCGTTTCCCTAACGTTAATTAGTTTTTACGAATTTTATCCCTTACAATTTGCCCCTTTATGAGGCTTAGAACGTAGTTCGAAGTGTCATAAACGGACAAAAGAGCGACAGTCCATACCTCAATCTTCTGCCGGCACCTGGATCGCTGCGTCGTTTACGCTGAGAAGATAGAACGCCCAAGCCAGCTGGTTTACGCGTGCGAACCGTCACGCCTCATTAATGCAAGACAGGCTGTCATCATTACCGTTTCGGAATTCAAAACGCTTTATATCTCTGACGGTTATTCTCTTTACGTGAAACGTCGATCCTGCCACCAGTCTTTCCGGCTTTGACACAGGTGTACGGCTCTGATAGAGGGTATTCTGGTCTTTTCAATTCTCTAAGGTATCTATAAAAATCCCTCTTGGCTGCTTCATTTAACTTATCTCGCAATTGAAATACTGTTACTCTGCCTCACTTGCGTCGCAAGCGAAAGTTCAAGCCTTCTTCAATCTCTCATTTCTCTTCGCGGTACGTTCTTCTCCTTTTTCTTACTCTTTTCATTGATTCTGCTTCTCTTTCTTTCTCTTCTTCATTGTCGTCAATCTGCCCATTTTTCATTTTCCTTTCTGTTACTCTTTGTTCCATTCTCCTGAACCCATGACTGCCGAGACACCCATAGAATCCCTTAGACTAGGTGAAGTTAGAGGCCAATCCGAAGACGAAGCTAGTTGTACTGGTAGCGCACCGTATGGTGCCTACATCAAGAAATATTCTGCCCTACGCCAACAACAATTAGCATACCTTAACCATTCCAGGGAACGTTTCGAGTTTCCCTCTCATGTCAATCTTCACTTCAAAAGAGAAGATGCCTATATTGAAAGACGATCAGCCTGCATCGTTGTCTATCTCTCCCAACTCGAAGCCGGTCTTCGATTTCCCCTTCATCCCGTTCTGGATGAAGTCCTTTCCGCTCTACACCTTGCCCCAGGGCAAATGCACCCCAGCTTCTACAAATATATGTCCATGATGATCAAATTCATCAAGGACGGATACCCCATAGAAGCTAGACACCTCTTTCATTTCTGTCATGCCGTCAGATGTAGAGGTACTGACGATGGCCCACACAACTATTATTCCTGGAACAAGAAGCCGTTGTACCCAGACCTCGTTTCTGGCATCTTGGACAGAGAAAGAGGGTGGAAAGCAACTCCCTTCGTTGTCTCAGGGGGCTGGAAAGCTGAGACTTCCACTGTGGCCAATGTTTTCCAAGATAAACCAGGTAACACGATACCGTTGTCCGTTGTGCTTTTACTTCTTCTGTCTTTCCGTCCCATCGTCCGTTGTCGGTTTACTTTCTTCGTCCTGCTTACTTTCGTTGTCTGACACTTTAACTTTTACTTTTGCAGTTGAAGGAAAGAAACTTCCCTTCAAAAAACTCGCGCCTGAAGAGAAAAGTCTTCTTACCAACATCAAGCGTGCACGAGGAGGGGAGTACATCCGGTGGACACCACTACCACCTGACACTTGGAGCCTTTTCAGCAGCTCGAACCCGTCTCCTCCAAGGCAACAAGGCACCTCTTCCTCCTCTCCCGTAATTGAGCCAAGCTCGGAAGAAGAAGATATGGCCGGCACCAACCCTCCTGCGTTGATCCGAAAGCCAAGGACAACTCGTCCTGCAATTGCGCTGCCCCCTCTTCCACCTCCTCCAAAAACAATTCCATCCACAACGGGAGCGTCTTCCGAGCCGAAACGGAAGGCCATGACCCAGGCCGAGTTCGAGGCCAGAAAGAAGAGAAAAGAAGAACAGCGCCGAGAGAAGGACACTGCTCGTGCTGCCACCCCTTCCACTGCTGCTCCTGCTACGCACCAAGGAGCCAAGGCTGCGACGAGGAAACCTGTAGCCAGCATGACGCCTGCTGCTACTCCTACCTGCCCCAATTGCTTCGAGCTCCGCCCTGGTCGCTGTTACCACAACGGAGACAACCACACCTCTTCTCCCGTTTGGAGCACCGCTTCCAGATGAGATCAACTGGTCACCCGACTTCACGCGCTTCGGGAGGCCTACTATTCACGACTCGGTGCAGAGCTCGGAGAAGGTTGCTAGGGCCTTGACGCACTCCATGAGGCTTCCCCAGGATATTGCTGATGCTGGCAAGATGTCCTTGTCTCAGGTTTCCTATGCAGCCTGCCAGTCCATGGCCTCGGTACGACTTCTGTTCTTTGGTTTGCTTTATTCAATTCTCGTTGTGACAAACTGATATTCTCAATCTTGTGTATCATAGCTGAACGTCCTCCTCCACGAGCTATGTGATCGTATTACCTACCACTACAATCACCTCAAGGACTCCATCAGCTATTGGCAAGGAAGGACTGAGGCGCTGGAGAAAACTCTGGCTGAGGATCGCCTCAAAATTGAGTTTGATCTGTCTCAAGCCCGAGCTGAAGTGGTGCGGGTGGAGGAGAAGTTCATTGCCGCCTTCAAGGGGCAAGAGAAGGCTGAAGGCGAAGCTCGAGCAGCTAAGGAGGGAGAGAAGCAAGTCAAACAAGAAGTGAAGAACGCCGTTCTCTGAATCAGCGAGTTGGAGCTCGTCTCCCAGACTCTGAGCAGGCAGCTCGAGGAAACTGAGGCAGCGAGAGCCACACTGATGGAGGAGCTCGAGGAAGCCAAAAGAGCTGAAAAGGCAATCGAGCAGGAGGTGACCACGAGACTGCAACAACACTATCAGTCTCAGTTGGACACTCTTCTCGACGAGGACAGAGCAGAGACCGAGAAGGAGGTGATCAATATGCTCCGCCAACAAGGTCGATTGAAGGAAGACAACGAGGAGGACGTGACTACCTTCTCCGAGCTCCAGAGCAAGGATGTCATCGACCTCGACAACGAGCCCAAAGTTGAAGGAGTTGAGAAGCCACATCCCCTCGAAGGCCCTGCACCTCTTCCATCTGAACCATTCTTTGAACCAACTGCTCCTGAAGCTCCTCCCGTTGCCGAAATTCCTCCTGATGCTGCTGAAGCTGCCGAAGCTGCTGATGTTGCTGACCCTGTCTGTCCTCCCGCTGTCCTTGCTGATGCTGCCGACTCTTGACTTCTTCTCTTCTTACTCTCTCTTCTGCTAGTTGTAATGCATCATCTTCTTCCCCTGAGTTATGGGGTTCTTTGTACTTGACCCAGCAATGAGTTTTTCTAAATGAATGATCATTTTCCCTTTCCCTTTTGTTTTTCTTTGTATTGGAACTCGAAGTTGCAGAGCTCGCACAACGTATACATACATGAAAAAATATAATGTAAGTGTATGAACATGTTTTATGGATCATAGAGTTAAACATGATCACAAATAACTCATAACGTAGGCACTTTGAGCATATATAAAGGAATCCTTTTCGTGACGATTGATGCACACCGAACAAAGCACTCTGAACCATCTACACAACGGAAGCATTCATACAACGGAAAAGAGACATAGGCCTAGATACATCTTTATGTAGTTCATTGTGAATGTAATCTAACAAATAAAATTCCATAAGATAAACATAAAGTAACTCAGTTTCGAGACACTTGCTCAGAGGATGTCATTAGGATAAGCCACTGGATTTGCTCAGATGACATCCTTAGGATAAGCCACTAGTGTCTCGTTGTGAGTATGACGTCCAAGCGAAATTTTATTCGATTTTGCAAAACATTCACAATATTACACTGATGTTCCAGACAACGAGTTGATGTAAAAACTTCAAAACAATAATTCAACTGCTCATGTAATAATACTGGAAAACTTTTTATTGCAACAACTCATGTATTCACCACAGATTCTATTGAAAGAATTGCCTCAAGTTCATAATGTTCCAGGATTTATGAATGGGATTACCTTGCAGATCTTTTAAGTAGCAAACGCCAGGACTCCCCAGTCGTTCTACGATATAAGGTCCTTCCCAATTAGGTCCCAATTTGCCACTGTTAACCTCCCTGGTATTCTGAAATACTTTGCGGAGAACGAGATCCCCGACCTGAAGGACTCTTCGCTGTACCTTTTGGTTGTACGCCTTCCTTAGCTGTTGCTGGTATCTCTTCGTCTGAATGCTGGCATCTTCTCTCTTTTCTTCTAACAAGTCGAGGTGAATGGCTATGAGCTCAGCGTTCCTGTCTTTCTCTCCACTCTTCTTCTTGTTATGCCAAGAGCGTAATGTGGGCAAACTAATCTCAGTAGGAATGACAGCTTCCATGCCATAGGCCAAAGAGAAAGGTGTTTCATTTGTAGGACTCCTCGGTGTCGTCCTATACCCCCACAATACGTTGTGCAGCTCGGTGTAGAACTCCTCGGTGTCGTCCTATACCCCCACAATACGTTGTGCAGCTCGGTGTAGGGATTCCTTGGTGTCGTCCAATACCCCCACAATACGTTGTGCAGCTCGGTAGTCAACTTCTCCTTCAATACGTTGTGCAAACTAATCTATGCTGGCATTTTTAAATGTTCGAACGCATCAAGCCTTTCTTGCATCATCTGCTGGTGTCTGGTGATCTGATCCAAAGCAGATTGCTGCCTTTGCAACATCATCAAAATACGATCAGAGACAGAAGGTTCGATGGGGGGGGCATGGTCCTTCCTGGCTGGTCAGATGATGGACTGACCCCAGGGATGAAAGTCTGTGCAACCGAAGGTGCAGAGGGAGTGGCCTGAGGGGTTTGATTCTCAAGCCCGGGCACAGAAGTTTGATCAGTCATGATCACAAAGAGCTAAGGGAGGTTCGTTTATTATTTCCCACAGACGGCGCCAATTTTTTAGGGAGAAAAATACCGGAAAGGACACGCGTCAGCTGCAACTGTTCACCTCTGGTTTACTGGTAGAAGGTAGAAGTTGAAGGGTGTGATACCCTGACCTGTACTCCGATGATAAAGTAAGTAGATGAAGAAGAAAATGATGAACAGTAAAGCAAGTAGGAGCACTGAAAAATATGTCTTATCTTTCGATCCTCTCTCTCTCTTTTGATCCCTGTAGCACTGAAATTCTCGGGGTATTTATAGGTTAACCTTGGTATAGCCATAGATGCCCATAACACGTGTCTTGCACTCATTACCAAATATGTCAGTAAAATCTACCACCTGTTGCATCACACGTGAAAGCCTACCATTAGTTCAGTCGGTTGAGTCTGACAGCACACAGAAGTGACATGCATTAAATACCGAGGCAGTGCTTTCGGCCCACTTGTCAGAACAATCGATCGCCTCCTGCTGATCTCCTCTTGCGAGTCGGTCTCGTTGTTAACTCGAGCTCGAATACGTTGTGTATGTCTTAAAATATGACCTGGACATCCTTATCTGAATTACGGCGAGTTCGTTGTTCAATTAACACCGGAAACGTTGTCGATAATACAACGTCTACGTTGTGCGCAAGACAACGGAAACGTTGTCGAAACCACAACGAGAACGTTGTTTCGCAAGACCACGGATACGTCTTAATGTGTACAATGCGAACGCTATGTATCAGATACTGCGTATCCTCCTATTTTAAGCACGTGACTCAAACATACGTCCACGTGTCACTTTCGTGTACAAAACAACAAAAGCCAGCTCGTTTCCCCAACGTTAATTAGTTTTTACGAATTTTATCCCTTACAGTAATAGTCGCAAAGCTCCTTTGAACTATGGTTAACAAGTTTTAACTTTAATGATCGAAAAAAAATAAAATTAAAACCAAGGTTAAATGCTTTACGCTTTAAGTGAATCTTAACTATAATTAAAGAATAAAAAACAAAAGACTCATAATACAAAAAAGGTGGAGAGTGTAAATCTCCTCCACGGCCCCTAAGAGGGGATTATTTTTCATAGGATAAAGCTCGAAGACTTATGCATCTTCTAGACACTCCATTGGTCTATATTAGTGTCAATTTATAAACATGTGTCCAATTACAAATGGTGAACTGAACATGGTCACCTTTACTGGACACAAGGACATTAAATCTTAATTTATTCTCGGTGCATAAAGAAAGCATTTGTATGTACAGTACAGTACAGTCACAGGGGCACTTTATTTTTATTTTTTTATATACTACGTTTATTGAGAAAAGAAAAGGAGTGAAATCCTCTACGATGATGACTGGATTTGGCAAATCCGGTTATCACCCCTAGAGGTTGCCACGTGTCTCTTTTGACACCTCTTAACCGCGATAAAAAGATTCACTCACCCCTAGGGTTCACCCACCCATCCTTGGTTTTTTTTTTTTTTTTAATATTAATTATTTTTTTAAAATTAAAAAACTATTTTTAGAGTTTTTTTAATATTAAAAACAGTTTTTTAATTTTAAAAAATGAATTAATAAAAAAAAACCAAGGATGGGTGGGTGAACCTTACCCACGGTTAAGGGGTGTCAAAGGAGACACGTGGCGAACTCTAGGGTGATACCTGGATTTGCCAAATCCGGTTATAACCGTAGATGATTTGGCTCCAAAAGAAAAATGGATATATTCCTATTGAAGAGAGAGATAGGTGTTTCAGTCAAGATTGAAGAGGGCCTAGTCAATTCCAACTGGTTCTTAAATGTCTTTGGTTGTGAAGCATACAAGCAACATGGCCATGCTCAATCTCCAACGATTTCTGGGTCCTGTTGAATGATTAAAATAGTGTTAAATTTATTTATATGTTACTATTTTTCACTGTTCTTGCCTATCTCCATTTCATATTATATAATTATGGGTAGCAAGCATATGGATTTAGTCAATAACATTGTATTTGATTGATCAGTCAAAGTTTCTTAACCTCCCCATAATCATCATCACCATTTTCAAAGATTAATTATAAAGGTAGTTTTGAAATGCTTCCAAATGATAATGACTTTAACACCATAAAGAAACTTAGTATATTTAATAGATTTGGATGGTTTACAATGACTCAAATAGGATTTCAATAGATAATTCAACATTCTTGTTACAGAAGGAAACCTCAACCCTTCGAGTTTAGCCCAGTGGCCGAAGGATGAACCGTTAACTCGGAGGTCTCGAGGTTGATTCCTAGGCTCCCCTCAATATCAGTTGTGTGGGTGGGGGTATTCCCTATGCAGTACATGGGATGTTTATCAAAACAAAAATGAAACACCAATCAAATCAAATCAAATCAAATATTTAATAATCTAATTGATTCAAATTCAAATAATTTGTGATGAGATGCCGTACGTATTTTATCATTTTATTATCCTGCTATATTCTCAGTCAGTCAACTGGACATGGAGGTCGATGGATATCAAGCATTTGTCGACATCTTCTTCAATTTTTCATGTAAAGTTTTTAGAGGTACATTATCATTTGACCATGGATAATTCAAGTTTCTTTGGATGATCAAATATTTCAATGAAAATTTAGGCTAAAAATATTGTTGAAATATATTTAGATTTACTTTTTACATGATGAAATTTTTAGTTTTGAAACAAGTACAAAAAAAAGGCATGCAAACCCTAGTGGGTGGGCCCTTGTTGGGTGTTTCTTAGTTCCCACCATGACATTATGTCCTAGAGCTTTAGAAGTGTTGATTTGATAGGGCTAAGTGTAGGAGAAATAACAATAGAATACCGACGAAAAGAATAAACAAAGCACACACCAAAAGAAAACATAAGAGATATACGTCGTTCAGCAATAACCTGCTTACGTCAATGGGTCAAGATCTGATCATTTCTTTATTCAAAGAAACCTTGAGGAATCAGTGCAAAACCACTCAACTCACTTCTCAATGAAAACCCAAAAGAGAATCTCTATTTATCATTCCTTAAACATTTCCTAAGCCCTAGTATGCTTTAACATTTTCTATTATCTCCCTCTCTCAATGCATAAGCATCTCATATCAAAACCTAGACTAATAACTATATATTTATAAGCCTAAACAAGAGATCTAGACAATTAGAAAGTCCTTCACTTGAAATAGGAGTTTCCAAAACACAAAATAGGATTTTTTTTGAAAAACACCGCACCACTGATCGATTCGCCACTTAGTGGCTCACGCCACCGATCGATCAACCACTAAGTAACCGATCAATCACTCCCCCTGGTTTTTTTCAATTCAAGCCAATTTTTCAACAATCTCTACATTGGCGAGAATTCCGCGATACTACCACGAATCAAGAGAACTGATTTGCAAATCATCAAGTAAACCTTTAAGATAGAATATTGCATCAATCACATCAGGGAAGCACCTCGACCTTGAACCAAAACTTCTCTCAAAATTTTGTAACTCCGTTTGCAAATATCGCAAACAATCCTTTTGACCTTACCTATATCTGTACCATCTGCGTAAAAGACCCACCAGCTACACACACCCTCGAATCACCTCGAAAAATCATCCACCAGATTAGATCAAACATGGTCAAAACCCATCAGTAACCTGAAATTTGTCCTCCTTTCTAAAAGAATCCAGGACAATGACATAAACATGTCCTCTCCATCAAAGGCACATCATCACCATCTCCATGCTTATGAACACCCTCTAGAATACCAGTCCCCACTCCAACTGCGAAAGAGACCTTAGGTGAGCTTTCTACCCTCTACATAACACATATTTTCATTTTCCTGTAGACTTTGTAATAGCTTCACCTATCACTATATTTCTATACAAGAGATACAAACTATCACACTTTTTCCTCTTCATCAAAATTAACCACCTCCACTTAATTGTATTTGTTATTGCTGTCGAAGAAACTCTTCCGGAAGAACCCCTCTTCCCATCAGTACGTAACGGACACTCCCTTTCGAAGTGCCCTAATTATTTACAATGATAGCACTGGACTCTGTCGTTTCCCTTGGATTTGGATCTACCCCCTCATTTTTCAGATCTCTCTCCAAGTCTCTTCCTCTTCCCTAAGCAACCATAGCATGATTATGATTACCATCATATATTGGTTTTTGCCTAATCTCGTTAGAGAGTAGCGCCGTTGTGACCTCTTTCTACAATGTCTCATTGCTATACATAAGGGTTGTCACCAAGTACTCATTGTATGCACCTAATTTTTACACTCCTTTCTTAACCACAGTTAAGGTCTGTTAACCATGATTACCTCCATCGAGTCCCCCCTAAAACCTAGGTCCTAACCCTAGTCATACCTTAAACCCTAGGACAAACCCTAGCTAAACCTTGGACAAACCCTGATTAAACCCTAGGTCATAACCCTAGTTAAGCCCTAACTTTAGGCCTAACCCCAATCAAACCTTAGGACAAACCCTAGCTAAACCTAGGACAAACCCTAGTTAAACTCTAGGACTTAACCCTAGTTAAACCCCTAGTCAACTCTAGGACCCAACCTTAGTCAAACCCTAGTGGAGCCCTAGCCTAAGCCAAGCCCTTAGGTCCAAAACCCCTATGGTCTAAAACCTCAGCCTGGGCCCAAGCCCAAGCCCAAAATTTGAAATCACCAGCCCCGTACCGCATGCATGTTTGGTCCAGGCCCTTGCTGTGTAAAACTCACTGTTGGTAGTAGATTATCTACCACCATTCATTTTTCTGCATAGTTTGGGAATGGCGGTAGAATGATTACCGTCATTCCTTGGTTTCGTGTTCAGCAGCTCACCTGCCTCCCTTGCACACCAGGCACGCTCCCTGAGCAGTCCCACTCCCCTCTAAGGCTCCGCCTACCTGCGTACTAATACCAGGGATATCCTCAACCCCTAGCCTATAAAGCCACAAACCCCACAACCTTCTGCCCCAACTGCAAACACCCCATATCTGAACCCCTGTCAAGATACCAAGGTCTAAGCCCTCTCCCAGGTGTCTGAGGACCCTCCTCGTAGCACCAAGAGTACTCAGGAAACTCCCCAGCTCCTCCCCCAGCCTCTGTGTAGCACCACCACCGTGCATTATCACCACCGCAGGCCACCAGCAGCTCCGCCATAGTAGCAAAAGGGTAGGGCCTCCCTCTACCCCATTCCCTTTTTGTTAAAGCATCTCATTGTGAACTCCTAGTCCTTCCAGTGGACTTTCTTTTTCTTGTGTAGCAGAAGCCCACAGTAAGGAGCTCCCCCACCTTCTTCATAGGTGTGGGGAGACCCCTCATAGGTAGAAACACCTCTTAGGCCAACCACAGACACTTCTAGGGGTCCCTCAGTCCATGAGAGAACCCATGAAATCATCCTAGATCAGCCCCGAAGGGCATAAGGCAATTTCTTAAAAAATACAGGAATGACGGTAAACTTAGTACAGTCATTCCTAGCATTTTCTGTTTGAACGCCCTGTGGACCTCATCTGAGCTAGCCCTGATCCATTCCAAGGCATGAGTTAGACCCCTGAGCCTCCTCTCAACTTACCCTTGTCATTCCAGGGTCACCCCTCCAACTTAACCATGGTTAAAACACTCTTAACTTGAATCTGTCAAGAATAGTGGTAGAAACTCTATCGTCATTCTATGATTTCATGCGTAGCAGTTTTGGGCCCACATCAGGCCCACCTCAGACCAATTTTCAAGGCCTACCTGAGGCCCAGGACCTTCTCTAAAGTTCACTGACCAAGCTCTATGGGTCCAAAACCCCGTGGGTTAACCCTTGACCTAACCACAGACTAGCAAACTCAGGTTAAATGGAGTTTGGAAATGGCAGTAGAATCTCTACCGCTATTTCTAATTTTTGATATTCTGGGCTTAGCATAGGGCCTAGGCCTGGTAGGAGGCCTCCTAGGCCTATTTCAGACCAACCCAAGCCTTAACCATGGGTTAACCCAACCCTGGTTAAGCTTTAACTATGGTTAGCTGATCTAAATACTCCAAAAAATTTGGAAAATCCCCTGAAAATCCAAAATAATCTAGAAAGACAGAAAATACCAAAATCGGACTGTGCCAACATGCCTAACCACGGTTAAAGGAGTTCAACCAAGGTTAGCACTTGGCTTAACCATGGTTAAGCTCATTTAAACCCTGAAAATTCTCAGAAATTCGTGAAAAATCAGAAATGAAAGTAAGTACTCAAATCAGACACCAGAGACTGTCTAATCTTGGTTAATCAGACTAACCATGCTTAAACACATTCATTAACCATGGTTAACCCCATTTTAACCTTGAAAAAATCCCTAAAATAATCAATCAATTCTTAAAGACCAATTACTGAATTTGGACCTTTTTACTATGGTTAGTACCCCTAACCATGGTCAATCTCCTTCTTAAATCTGGTTAGCAACCCTAACCCTTGGTTAAATACCTTTTGGCCTACCATGCCTAATCCTTTGACCTACCGGGCCTAACTTTAGTTTACCGGGTCTGAACCCACATCTCTTAACTGTTGTTAGCACTCCTAACCACGGTTAGTTTGATCTAACCCCGGTTAGCAACCCTAACTTTGGTCAAACTTCGTCGTAGCCTATCGGGCTTTACACTTGACCTGCTAGGGCTAAACCTTAGTCTACCGGACTTACCACTGGCCTACCTGGCCCATACCACACACTTTGACCAACCCTAATCAACTAAACCCTAGTCTACCAGACTAGGCCGTTAGCCACCCTTGGTGCACACACACACGCACCCTCTAATTTCGGCACGGGCTCATGTGTTAGAACTATGTTCGGTCTGATCTCACCCCAATGTGAGTATGTAGGCAACCCAACTTGAGTTCGACCATAGATTAGTTTTTTCCTTCTTGGATTAATATAAACTAAACTTAAAGCATTTAATTAACAACTTGACACTAAATTGGCTTAAACCTAGCAAGTAGGGAACCATTGTAAAATGAAAGTGCCAGGGTGCCTAACACCTTCCTCGGACTTAACCGAACCTCTTACCTAGAACTCTAAGCAGACCAAATCTTTATCCGTTACCCGAGGACTTATCCCTACGAAATTAATATGTGGCGACTCCAAACATAACCTGGTGAGTAAAATCCGTACTCACACTCACATGATTCCGGAAGTGATGTAAGAAGTATCACGGCCTGATCTTCTTCATCCACCTTGACATCAACTTTCAACAGTTGATTCAAGATCTGGTTGAACACAGTCATGTACTCCATGATATCTGCACCTCCGCCATCTTCAAGGTATTGAACTCCATCCTCATATATAACATGTTAGCAATACTCTTTCTGATGTAGAGGTTTTTAAACTTATTCTACAGTCCCAGTGCCGATTCTTCATCCCTAACGCTATGCATCACTTATCTGTGAGATAGATGTGTATTGTGCTGATTGTCTTCGCCTCAATATCTTCTCAATTTGCATCGAGCATATTTTCCAGTTTTCCGGACTCCCCCTTCAATGCTTTTGCAAGACCCTATTGAACTAGGATATCTTTTAGCCTCATTTGCCACAGATTGAAACTCCATTTTTTGTCAATTTGTTTCAGGGGAAATTACCTAAAATTTTTCAAAGCTGTTGAAAAATAATTTAACCCAGAGCTCTGATACCAATTGTTGAGAAAATAACAATAGAATACCAACAAAAAGAATAAACAAAGCACACACCAAAAGAGAAGACAAGAGATATACATGGTTCGGCAATAACCTGCCTACATCCACGGGTCAAGATCCGATCACTCCTTTAATTAAAGAAACCTTGAAGAACCAATACAAAAGCACTCAACTCACCTTTCAATGAAAACCCAAAGGATAATCCCTATCTATATATTCTCTTTTAAACCTTTCTCAATCCCAAGTATGCTTTAACCCTTTCTATTATCACCCTCTATCAATGGATAATCATCTTATATGAAACCTTAGACTCATAACTACATGTTTATAGCCTAAACAAGAGACCTAGACAATTAGAAAGTCCCCCACTCGGAATAGGAGTTTCCAAAACACAAAACAGGACTTTTTCCGGAAAACACCGTACCATCGATTGATCCACCACTTAGTGGTTGTTCGATCGCTCAAGCCACCGATCGATCACTCTCCCTGGTTTTTTTCATTCAAGCCAATTTTCAACACTAAGGACCCTTGTACGCACCAAGTTTATGTGCTCCTTAGCAAGACCCTTAGTAATATATGACATCTCAAACAAGTTCATGCCTAAGTAATCAAGAGTGAGAGCGCAAGAGCTTCAAATTTCAATTTAGGATAGGATGGAGGGCTAGAGCACCAATTCTTGAAAATTACTTGTAGATGCAAATATATCATCTTCATTCTCTAAACTATAAGAAAAAATTGATAAAACCATTCATCATTCGAATTTGTAGTCACAATAAGATTTATTGATTTTATTAAATATATCATTCTAAATTCAATTACAAGATTACCAATAATTAAAAAATATTACAAGAAATTGTATCTTACTAAAAAAAAGAATTTTGTAGCAGGTTGGGAGGTTTGATAGTGAGAACAAGATTTGAGAGTGGAGTGAGCGGAGCTTCCCGTCAACGATAATTCTTATGTAAATTGCTAGACTTCAAGTGGAAGGTTGATGTACCTTTATCTTTCATGATTCAGGAAACATAATCGAATGTTTTGACCAAAAATATGTTATAAATATATTGGCTTTCATGCTCCTTGAATTACAGTACAAGTCAACGAGAGAAATGATTTCCTTTAATGAGTATAGAGTTAATAAAAATACACTAGAAGTCTATAACTGTCTTTGAATTGGTCGTTCGTCTTGGCAATTCATATAGGTGGTATACTTGACCAATAGCTTATTAGAATTTATATATACTTAGTGGGCCACACGTGAGATGCACATGAGGGAAGAGGGACTCTAGCGAGACCTCGTAATGCATGTGAGTAAGAGGGAGAGAGATGTAGAAAAGTATGATGTTACTTGGTTTGTTGGTTCCCTTAGTTCGAATTCAGGTTTGTGATTTTGCATTTCACTACTTTAGAGTGAACCCGTTTCACTAGGGGTAGGATAAGATAATTCATTTCTCGGTTAGCTTAGATTCTTTACTTTGGTTCGCTAGCTTGTTCACTTATATATATATATATATACTAGTGGACAGCACATGTAATGCATGTGAAAGAGAGGGGAAGGGGAGAGAGATTAAACAGAGGGACTCTGGTGAGATAATTTTAAAATTTTAACTTAAAAAGATGGAGTAGTGGGTTGAAACTACCTCATAACACGTCCCTATTTTTTCTCTTGAAAAGTAGTTACAATATAGAGAGGGTGTGGCTCTTCTTTGAGAGACCAAGGAGGGAGCATGATAGAAGATAAGGATAAAGATTTGAGGTAATCGTGGAGATATTCAGGGATTATTGTTAGTTGTAGTTGATTTTACTTCAATACCCCTACTATCTTTTCTCATGTAAAATATGATAACATAATATCTTTATTTTTTTTATATGGAGTTATGGATAAATTAGACAAAATATAAAAAATTCACCCTTACTAACTATAAGATACCATAAAATTGGGACTCATTAGTAATATTAGAAAAAAATCAACCAACTTTTTAACCCCGCTTATCTCATTAAATATATATATATATATATATTAGTGGGTCGCACATGTGATGCACACGAGAGAGGGGAGAAGGAAGACATTGGAAGGTGGGACCCTAGTGAGAGGCATTTTGGGGAAAAATTTAATGAATATTTCTTTTATAGAAACTTGAGGGAAATTTTGGGTAAGACATGTGGGATATAGAAACATGATATAGGGACATTTTGAGAACCAAAAAAACTTGGGGGGTGGGGGGGGAGGGGGGGCATTTTAAGTATAGAAAAAATTTAGCTTACTTTTGGTATATAAACTTGAGGGACATTTTAGAATAAAGAAAATAAAATATGTGCAAACTTGAGGAGCAATTTGGGTTAAATAATTTGTGAGATGCATTTTGATTATAAAAAATTGACTTAGGGGCATTTTGGGAACTAAAAAATATCTATGACATTTTGACCATAGAAAAAAAAACTGAGAGCATTTTGAGTATAGAAACTTGACTTAAGGGTATTTTGAGCATAAAAAACTTTAGGAATATTATAGCCAAGAAAATTAAAAAAAAAAAGTTTTATAATAAAATGACATGATCCAACCATATTGATCGAACCGAGAACCGGTCACACGGCTAGTTCAATGGCCGGTTTGGTTATGAAAACATTGCTTTATATATTAATAAATGGCAGTTTTAGAATTAAATTAAATTAAATTTTAATCAACCTTTTAAGTCCACAATATTTTTTTTATGAAAAAGTCCCCTATATAATTAAAAGCTAAAACTAATAAGGGCAATTTTAGAATTAAGCTATAATTCAATTAGCTTTTAAGTATATAATTCTCTTTATATATTTGAAAATGAGTAATTTTGAAATTAAGCTAAAATTTAATCAACCTTTTAAAGTACCATTGTCTTTATTTATAAGTAAATTGTAGTTTTGGAATTAAGTAAAATTCATTCAACATTTCGAACTCATATGTGTAAAGGGAAATTTTGGAATTAGCTAAAATTCAATCACCATTTAAACCTATATGAATAAAGGGGTATTTTGGAATTAAAATTCATTCAACATTTTAAATTCATATGAGTAAAGAGCAGTTTTGGAATTAGTTAACATTCAAGGGCACTTTTGAAATTAACTAAATTCAAGTAAAGGGGTGTTTTGGAATTAACTACAATTCAACCTACATTTTTTACTCCCTCATTCTCATTATATTTGTGATATATATATATAGTTATGTAAATAATATATTATGAATATTTATTTTCAAAACGTATAAAATTTCTTTTATGAGCGGTTCGCGAACTCAGAAGTCAAATCCACCGAACCCAAAGTATAAATTCGTTGAACCCAAAGGAAAAAATCGTTGAACCAGAGGTATTGGATTCAAATTCAAGGTTCGCTCATTTTTATGAACCCAAAACAAATCCTAATGCGAACTGGTTCATGGTTCGACTTAATAGGTACCGAATTAGGTCATACGGGACTGATGAGGGGTTTTGGGAAAAAGACAAAATTACTTGTAAACGTTTATAAGTGTAAGAGTAATTTTGTTCAATCAACGTTTATAAGTGTCTTATTCTTATTATAATTGTAGAGATAAAGAAGATACAAGTGTAAGGGTAATTTTCTCAATCTCATTATAATAGTAGAGAAGATTAGTGTAATGGTAATTTTGTCTATAGTTAACAAAATTTAATCAATTATGAGCACTATTATCTACAATTTCACTTCTAATACATTTACTCCAATTCATCACATCCCAACTTTCTTCTATACACAATACAATAAATATTACAAACTATCTTCTTCTTCTCTACAAAGTCAATCAAAATATTAAACCACGTAGATAATTTACCATTAAAACATAAATACTTAACCAAATTACAAGTCAATATATTATATATCGATACAACAAAATATTATGATTACAAAATGAAAAAAATCAAATAGAATTTACAAAATGTTTGGGTCAAGCAATAGTATCGCCAAATGTAAGATCTCTAAGCTTTTCCTCTCTATCATACAAATCTGTATTCAGTTCATAGATGTCATCTACTATGACCCTATATAGTTCAAGATATAGTGTTGTATCTCTATTAATCCGTTCGAGTGCAACAATTTTCACTCTGAAATTTTTTAATAAACAACATGTGGATGTTGTGGGTTACTCGGGGAGAGATGGTGAAAAAAAAAGAGATCATACTTTTAATGGCTTCATGAAGAGAAATCCAAGATGCTATGAGGAGGAGAGAACGATAGTTTATGGTGTCACGCCCCGAAATCCTCATACACAATATACCTTATATTTGTATAGGTTTTTGAAGCGTGAACTTGTGACAAACCCCAATAATTAATGTATTTTATCAATATATAAAATCATTCTAGATGTATAAACATATGAGCATAACTATAAGGTTTAAAACAAAGTATATAGTGCAACTAAGTTCTCAAAAAAATATTCCTCACAACAATCACTCTCTCCAAAAAGCGATAAAAGAATATTCGTCTAATTCTCAGCTCCTCAAGAGCTCCTATGGACCCTTAGATATCTCCTGAAAAATGTCAACATAACAAGGACGAGCACAGAGCTCAACAAGATGAACACATGCAATCATAAGTTATTATTACATTTTACTCAATATGTACCACACAATTCAATTCATTTTCTTCATTTGAATTACTTAGTTCGCATCCGACAACCCTCGGCAACACCTTTGAATAACATCATATTCCTTGATGGCAGCCCCCTTGGCATCATCTCACGACACGATTAAAGATCTCACATATGTTCATCTGTTAGCGGTCCTCTTCAACCCCTCACGGATACCGATGGAATCACACACTAGTTCCTACTTTTGGTGGCCCTCGGCAGACCTCAAAGATACCGATGGAATCATACGTCGTCCATCCTAGGGTTAAGTCACCTATAGTCTAACAGTTATAATGGTGTAACAGAAATAAATGTGTTATATCTTTCCCGCTATGGTGTCTCATACTACACATAGCAAGGTTGATCTAACTCAAGTTATTAACCAAGGTAAGTTTGTTATATCTTCCCCATTATCACTCTATAGCATCCTATATTGCCATAATAAGAAGGATCTAATGAAGCTAGATAAGGTCTATATATTTTAAGCAATTTCACTCAAGCATGCACAACAGTTGATCATTTTAAAGAACAACATAGATATTATGTGTGACAAGATAATGAAGTTAAAGCATGAATATTAATTTAAGATAAACAAAGTTAAACATAATTATGATAGAAGGGATCTAACATGCATAGTGTCTAAGCTTCAAGAGGTGATCCTAAACATGCATAATTTCTACATTTCTTGTTTGAAGGAAACAATTTTTTCAAAAACAGCTCAGTCTAATCAATCGGTGATACCTTCCGATCGATCGGAAGTGCACAAAGTCCGATTGATCGGAGTGAACACAGCCCGATTGATCAGTGATACCTTTTGATTCAATTGAAAGTTGACAAACTCCCCTTCCTACTTCCTATGATAATCCGATCGATCGGTAGAACAGTTTCAATCGATCGGAGATCGCAAAACTGGGGTAAAACTCCAAATTTCTCACCCCAAATTTGATTCACTTCCTCTATACTTCATTTTCAAGCATCCATGCCCTCAATATCCACATTAAAACAATCCTAGCACATATATTTAAAGATTTATGATGTTTTACAAATGATTTAATCCTAAAAATCTAAGTTTTCAAAAGAGGAAGATTCCCTAAAATCAACCAAACCATTCTAAATCAAAATAGATTATAAATAAGCATTAATTACAACAACTACATCAATAAATACTACACTATAATGGATTTAACGAACAAAAGGGGTATTCATTTGCCTCAACCCTAAAGTTTTAGGGTTTCTAGAAGATGGAAAAGCCCCAAATGGTTTGCTTCAAAAACTTGAGCTTCCCTAGGCAAGAACTCCAAGTCTTGAGCCATAAATCACCTCCTCCAAGCTTCAAACCCCTAGCTCCTCTTCTTCCTCCTTCCTTTCCCAAAGCTTTTTCTCTATATATTAGGTTTTCAAGAGAAATGAGAGATTAGGTTATCTCTTTCTTTTTATAACAAAACCCATTCTTGTGTTTTTACCCAAATACCCTTATTAGTTATGTTTGGTAACAAGCTCAAGTCAAACCCCTAATGTGTCATACTCATTTTAAATTATTCCACCGAAGGTTCTTAAATTCTCATGGCCAAACAGCATACTAAAATATTACTAAAATACCCCTAGTCCAGGAAATTACAAAAATATCCTTAGCATTTAAATTAGGAATATCAGAATCGCTACATATGGCCACTTCGTGGAGCACGATAGAGAACTAGTGGAAGAAGAAGGAAACAAAAAGAAAGAGAAAAGGGAAGGTCGGGTGATAGGTTTTGAGATAAAACGACACTCATTGACCATCATTAATTGCGACAATTCGTGGTTTATGACCATCGTTGTATATAAAAGATCATCGAAATATGAACGACAACTATTGACCGTCTTTTTTAGTGACATATTTATGTTATATTCTTCACATTTTTCACATAGCGGAAGCCCATAATCATTTTATCTCCATTGATAAGTTGTTAGAACATCGAATCATGCATGTTGGTGGTCTCCGCCTAGATGTGAAGTCCATCACTGTCAGGGGCGGAGCCAGGATTCTCTTGCAGTTTTTTTTTTTTGAGGGTCAATTTCATGGGCCGCATTTGTTTGTGTTGGTTTGTAAGGGATATGTTTGTTACTTAGCAATTTAGGGGGGGCTAGAACATCCCGTTCCCCCCGGCTCCAACCCTCTCCCAGGCTACACCCCTAGCAGGTCTATAGGAATTAATTTTTTTTCAAAATTTCAGGGGGGGCTTCAGCCTAGGGGTGTCAACGAGCCGAGCCAGCTCGGCTCGACTCTAAATAAACCGAGCTTAAGCTTTTACTTTGGGCTCGTTGAGGCGAGCCGAGGCAAGCCGAGCCTTAAAAGTGAGCTCGAAAGATAAACAAGCCGAGCTTGAACAATAGGAGGCTCAGTTCAGCTCCGCTCGACTCGATTAATTTTATAATAATACCCTTTAAAAATTAAATTTATATTATATATTTAGTATACTTTTTTTTGGTAAGATATATTTAATATACATTAACATAATTATTTCCATTTAAGTTTTAACTCAAGCTTTCACGTGAGTCACATAACACCCAAAAAAAAAATGTCCTTTTAATTTTTTTTAATTGAATTTAGTGTTTATCAATGTATTTTGTTTTAAAAAAATTATCTAGCCGAGCTTGAGCTCAACAATTTTTGGACGAGCCGAGGTTGAGCTGACCATTCTGAGCTCGAGCCGAGCATAAGCGTCTATAAAAGTCCAACGAGTTGAGCCTGAGAAGTGCCCAACTCGGCTCATTGACACCCCTACTTCAGCCCCACTTGGGCCCCATGTGGCTCCGCCCCTGATCACTGTTACATTTCACTCATTTTGGAATCTGTTGAAGCCAGTGAGCCACTAGATTAAACCACCATGGTTTCTCCCAATAGCACATAAAGAGAAGTTGGTCATTAGATAAAAAAACAACTCTGAGGTATCAGTATATTGAGGGATTTTAACTAAAGTTTAGTGATGACTAGAGTTTGGTACTAAAAAAAGAGAAGAAGAAGAGAGGTTTCGGTTGGATGGGCAAACACACCCATCCAAAAAAAACAAAATTCAAAGAAAAAACTCAAACTAAGGTCCAATCAACTTGCTCTGATAGTATGTGATAAACTGAATATTGAGAATACTTAGATGATTTACAATGACGACATAAAGGATTTATATAAATATTACATCATTTCAAAATAGAAATTCTATCAAGTCTAATTCTACTCAAATCTTACCTATTCTAATTAAAACAAATCCAAACTTACCGATGTATCTCATCTCACCTTATTACACCACTCTATTAATTCTCTAAGATTATCTCTAACAGTGATAGACTTGCAAAGTTTCAATTAAAAATTGATGATCCTGCAAATCCTCACCCCAGTTAGCAGGCCGACTTGGACTCCCCCACCCCAACAATAGATGGGCCTGAACTCTTACACCAATATACAAATAAGCCGCAAGGCCCAAGAGCTAAATGAACGGGCTAACTCCAAAACAGATGGGCCTATTAAACGACTGCAAAACATATGAGCCTCAACACCCTCGGAAGAAGGGAAAAAAACTATTTGAGTGTAAAAGCCCCTAGAAACAGATGGGCCTACAAGCCCTCATAAACAAAGAATCCTTATAAGAACCCAATAAAAAAAAAAGGGTCTCTAGACCCTTAAATGGACAAGTAGTTTCAGTAGACCTTCAAAGTTCAAACTCAAATCTCTAGGAACAACGAATAGTGAACCCATGAAGGACACAAAGAAATCAAACCCAAGAGTCCAAGAGTTAAACCTCTCAACACATCCAAACATAACCAATAACAAAACTAAAATTATTGGCTACAAGCCCATAACAGATGGAAATCCACTAATGAACCCAAGGCCTTACAAGGAAACAAAAGTTCCAAAACTCATCAAAGACCTAAGGTACACTTATCAATTATGTGTTTTCTGTGTTTGAGATACACACAGTAATAAAACCTGAAGTTTCTCTAAGCTTATCTATCCCTTCTTCTTTTCCCAGACTCGTCCACTACCAATTATCTAAGGCATTAATAACTCCTGTTTCCTAGAAAATGAGGTGTAGAAAAAAAAATTAAAGAAAATCTAAATGTTTTAGTGTTTAGTTATAAAGAAAACTTTTAATCTTCTTTCAAATGAAGATTTTATTTCATTCCAAAAAGCTTAGATTTAAGAAAGAAAATAAAGAGAAAAAATTTATCTCTTCTCCTAAATTCTAACTCTAGCACCATTTTTTTACTGCCACGACAACAACCACCACCACCTCCATCCGTAACCACCAACGTCCCCAATTCTAGCTTCCAAAAAGGACAATCCGCCCTCGTAGTGTGGCTTTGGTGATTATGCTGGGTTAAGGTCATAGTTTGACTTCCCAGCCTTTTTATTTTCGAGTCAAATCCTCTACGGTCATAACTGGATTTGGCAAATCCGGTTATCACCTCTAGAGGTCGCCACGTGTCTCAGTTGACACCCCTTCACCATGGGTAAGATTCTCCCACCCCTAGGGTTCACCCACCCATCCTTGATTTTTTTTTAAAATATTAATTGTTTTTTTAAAATTAAAAACTATTTTTAGATATTTTAATATTAAAAACAGTTTTTAATTTTTAAAAAATAATTAATATTTAAAAAAAAAAAACAAGGATGGGTGGGTGAACCCTAGGGGTGGGTGAACCTTACCCATGGTTAAGGGGTGTCAAAGGAGACACATGGCGACCTCTAGGATGAATTGGCTCCCCTTATTTTAAGTTTAAATATGACAACGAGAGCTTCCCTTTTAATGTGTAGCGGATTGCAATCTTGTAATTATTGAGAGAAGTAGTGAGAGTTTTGTAAATCTTTTCTTTCTATGATTACAAGGTTGCCACCAACTTTACGTTACGTTAAAAGGGATCTCCGCCAAAAAGCAAAGCTAGTTCCACCACATATTTAAACTCTTTTATTTTCTTATGCTAAGTTTATAATTAACGCAATAAATATTAACACTGACTCTCCATGGGCCCTTGAACTTTTGAAAAACATTTTTTTTATTTATTTGTAACTAGTAGAGACCCGTGGAGGGTGTGAAAAAAATATTGGGTAATTCACCTTAAAGGTCATGCTTTTAACATATTTATCAAAAAAGACTTACTTTGTATTTTTATTACCTAATAGGGTATGCTTTTGACATATTAACCCCTTAGCTACGCATATAAAACCCAAACAAGAATAACGGTAATATTTGAGTACATACCCTATATGGTAAAACTTTTCAAATCATGTCCTTTTAGGTGACATTTTTTATTTAGGATGACTAATCGGTACTTATCTCTAAAAAAAAAATTCTACACTCTCTATCCCCCTTATCACAATCCCCTAAAATTTCTCTTTACATTCTATCTCTATCCTAATTTATCTATTTATCTCTCTTATCACAATGTCTTGTAATCTCTCTCTACTTTCTCTATCTAGCCTTCTTATATTTATCCATCTCCTAAAATCCTTTCGACAGTTTTTGAATTGTGAGGCCCCTTATCACAATCCCCTAAAATCTTTCCTTACATTTTATCTGTCCTTCTTATTTCTCTATTTATCCCTTTTATCACAATGTCCTAAAATATCTCTCTACATTCTCTATTTATCTCTCTTATCTTTATCCCTCTTTTAAAATCCATCTTCATCCCTCTCCTAAAATCCTTCAAATAGTTTTTGAATTGTGAGGGAGATGTGTGCATAGAAGAGATTTAATGGTTAATATTAGAGATAGAGTCATGGAGGGAACAATATTCATAAGATTCTTGGAATTTGAGATAAAGAGAGGGGGTTAGGTGGCACTTCATTCTTTATTTTCTTTACTATTATAATGGGAGAGGCAAGCGTACCCTGAATTTTCTAAAATTCCTAAACTACCCTTATATAAAACAAAACTTTAATTTAATGTTTTACTTTAATTCCCAAACTACCCTCATCTATTTATTTAAAGAATAGAATCACAATCAATCACGATTGAACTCGGGGAGAGTTCAATCGCACCCACGGGTTAAGGCGTGTCCCTTTTAACTCTCCTTCCCCTCGCTCTCACGTGCATCGCACGTTCCACCCACTAGTATAGTATATAGATAGCAGTGCTCCCTTAAACTTTTGAAAAGCAAGGCATAGCCATGGGGGCAGTCCCTTAAACTTTTGGGAAGAAAAATCTTTTATATTATGTTGTTTAATTGTTTAACATGACATAGTTTTGGGACTGGTAAAAAATATACTATAGTTATTTAACAGGAAGACCATTAGGCGGGCCATGAGTAAGGCTGTCAAAAAAGCCCATATAGAAGGGTACCCGGCCCGGCCAGGCCCGGCCCTCCAAAGCCCGGCCCTACCCCAGCCCTTGGGCCGGGCAGGGCCAAAAAATTGGAAGCCCTTGTTCTCTAGGGCCGGGCTAGGGCTCCCCCTGTCCGGCCCGGCCCGGCCCGGCCCTACTTTATCTTAAGATAAATATTTTTTAATAATTTTACTAATATGCTCCCTTTAACCTTTCATTAACGTTACGAAAGTAGGACTATGTTTGTAATTGTACCAACTAAAGACCTTATAAAAACCAACCTAACATAGACCAAACCCTAACTTGTATTCACATTCTAAGACTTTGCCTCTTCATTCTTCAACTTCAATCGCACAGGCCACATACCACTTCGGCTCTTCATCGATCATCTCTCTCTTTCTCTCATATCTTACTCTCTACTTTCAGTTTTATATTTAAACATATTTTCAATTTTGTTCTATATAGTTTTATTATTCTACTTGTTTACCTATACTATGTTTTGGTTTATTATGCATGACTGTCACTAATAAGGAAATTTTTTTTTTAACTCTGTCATTGCTCTTTTTGTTGCAATGTTGATCCCAAACCCGAATAAAAGAGGAGGGTATCCATTTCCATGTAAGGTTGACAGTCGGTGTAGTAAAAAAAAATTTATTATCTTAGATGAAAAAAAAAAATTCCGCTCTTTCTTCCGGACCTTTGGCCGGCCCGGCTTGGCCCCGGCCCTTGAGGGGCCGGGCTAGGGCCCAATCAACCCCGGCCCTTGAAGGGCTAGGGCCGGGCTAGGGCTCTACTCTTATAAGGAAGGGTAGGGCTAGGGTTGACCCTGGCCCTACCCCAACCCGGCCCTTTGACACCCCTAGCCATGAGCTTTTGAAAACAAAAATATATTTTGTGTCCTATGTTTTTTAACTATTTAACCAGGCCTTTACCAAAAAAATAAAACTATTTAACAAGGAGTAGTCATAGGGCATAGAGATAGCTGCTCATGTAAACAAAGAGAAACAATATCCATAGGATATGAATATGAAGTATGGACAAAATGGCCAATGAGCTTAGTCGTATAAAAAATATTCCGGACCTAAGTCCTCGAACCCCTAATCCTCTTAGTACAAAAATATTTTGTAGGCGCATAATCATTCTCTACAAATTCATCAATAGTTATTAATCAACCATTGTTTGCCCCCCTTACAATAAAATCTTGGTTCCACCCATTAGGCAGGTGACATACTTTAATAAAATATTCAAATAAGGATTTTTTTTTAATCCTAAGAAGAGGACCCCAGGGTCCCAGGGTCCTCTTCTAAGCTAACTGCTGTGTCCCCGTGTCCCTTTTAACACCTCTTTAATCATGGTTAAGCTTAATTAAATTAATAATTAATAATTAAAAAAAAAAAACCATGATTAGATTGCTTACCCTAAGGGTGAGTGAATCCTAACCAAAGTTGATGGATGGTAAAAAGGGGGCGTGGACCAATGATATCCAAGGGTCAGCTTCTAAGCTGACCCTGGTCCGTTTTCCATTTCCATTTTTCTTAAAAATGCTTTGGAGGAGACTTGTTGCAGTGGAAAACCCCTTTCTTTTAATTTTCTAATGAGATGACCAAATAACATGCCTGCTGTAGCCCACTAGGCTACAGCCTAAAAGAAGGATTGTTGCTAATCCATAGTCCTGCAAACGTAATGCGATGCAACATGTTGGAGAGGTTGGTGAACCCTAGGATAGGTGAGTGAACCTAGGGCTGGGTGAATCTTAACCACATTTAAGGGATGTCAAAAGGGATACATGGCAGCGTCAGTGGCATAACCGGACTCTCCTGAGTCCAGTTAATCATAGTCAATCTAGAATGGCTTGCTTATTTATCCAAAAAATATGGGCACATATGTATATTTATATAAAAAAATATATCAATGGATATAGATTGTACCCTAAAAAAAAAAGACATAGATTGGCTTCCCATGTTTGGGCCAACAAGGGCTCATACCAGACTCAACAAAAACAAAATTAGTGGGCCCACGCACAATTTTTGCTCGGACTGTATTTGGGCTGATCAGTTGAAATCGATCATGATGGGCACAAACTGGCATCAGTTCGGGCCAGCCGGTCTGATGTGCAGCCCTGGTTAAATGCTAGTTGCTACATGTAAAGCAACTAGCTTGATTGTCACTATCATTGCCAAGCACATTAGCTTGTGAGTAAATGGTTGCTCTCGACCATATTCCCCAATATTTGCACCTAGGTGTGCCAACGGACTGGTTTTGAGCCGCCTAGGCCCAATTAATAAATGGGGCTGGGCTGGGCTGAGCTCGACCAATCCATATATTATTGACAAAGTCTGTTTAGAAGTATACTAAAATGGATACGTCCGAAAAACTCTAAACCCAAGTCAAGTATTTAATCAAAGCAGGTCACGAGGCAGCCCGGTCCATAAATGCCCTAATTTGACCTTATTCTGACCATTTCTCTGATAAAACAAAAGAAAGAACATCACTAGAGAAGAAAAGTAGGAGAATATACAGATACCATATCTCCTTATGAACTGGATCTGCTTGTTTTAAGAAAATAATAGTAACATCTCCTCTCCCATCTTCATTTGGAGTTTCATCTACCTTCACTTGATTAGGGTTGGAAACTCCTGCAACTGACTCTCCAGGATAACCTTCTAGGGCAACTGTACCCCAAAAAAAAAAAGATTGGCCTAGGCTTCGCAGCTTAGCCCCTGGCCATGTAAGTAATGTGTGACAAACCAGCATTAACCGATTGCAACCACTTGCTTTAAGAGAATTAATTGTTTTTTCTTACATATAGAATGGTCACCATTAGGGGTGTCAACAAGTTGGGAAGGTCGGGCTTAGTTTTAGTCGGGCTGGACTCGGACCAAGTCCACTTATAGATTCTGAGCAGAAAAATAAGGGGCTGTTTTAGTGTTTTTTTAACAAATAGGCGTCATCAGGCCGGGCCAGCCCAGCCTAGTTAGAAATATAGTATAACAGGCCCAAGCAAGAATAGCCAAATTAGAAGTATAGTATAACAGGCCAAGTCTAAGGTTCCAGGCACAAGGCTGGGCCATGAGCCAGCCCAGCCTAGTTAGAAGTATAGTATAACATGCCCAGCCCAGCCCAATTAGAAGTATAGTATAACAGGCCATTCCTAAGGTTCTAGGCACAAGGCGTGCAGAGCAATGAGCCAACCTGGCCCATTGACATACTTAGTCAGCATTTGCTAGCCTTGTGCAGCCACTAATTGTATAATCCAAGTTTTACTCACGAGCCTATGTAATTTTTATCCTAGTATACTTCACATCGGGCCAGCTCGAGTTGGTCTGAGAGATTTGGGGAAGCCCAATGTATTTAGGGTCAAACCTATCCTGAGACAATGTACGCCTAAATCGAGCCCATTAAATGTTGAGTTTGGGCCCATATATGTAATCCTGTACTGTAACCCGAAATATACTATAGAGGACGGATAAATTAGTGATGGTGGTGTCAAGAATTTGAGGTCATGTGACATGTCTGGATGCCCGGGGAAAAAAATAGACCGGTGAATCTTAACCCTGTAGGGTGTCAAAAAGGACACGTGACAACCTCAAGGGCATAACCAGACTCCCCCGAGTCTGGTTACAACCGTAGAGGATTTCTCTCCCCTCAAAATTTGCGACGCTTTGGAAAGTTAGCCTATGTGTCAAACACATATTACCCATAACTCCCTTTTCTATTTTTCTTCTTTAAATGATTACTGAAAAGTATAGATTGAAGCCCCCATAGTCTTGTTTTCTCACTCACTCTCTCAGATTTGAGTTCATTGTTCGTCTAAGGTCTAATCATTAATCAATCAATAGCCAGGCACAGGCTCGGGCTCGGGCTCGGGCTCGGGCTCGGGCTCGGGCTCGCTCCCTTTCTTTTCAAGAGGTCTCTCTTGTAAGGTTTGTTATATGATCTGCAAAATTTGTGTATTACATTGCACATAAAAGTATTAAATTATAGGTGGGTTGGACTAAGGTATAGCAGAATACAGCCCAAGCTCCACTTTGAAGGCGAAGTTGGGCCCAAATTCAACCTATCTGGATGAAACATGGGCCTTCATCTTTAACTGGAATAGGTCCACACAGGCCTGGAAACTGCCAGGCCCAATGGACAGCCGTACTTGTCAATAAATTAAGGACTCTTCACCTAAAAGCATTTCTATTAGGGAGTGGATTCTCTCAAGTTGCAACTTGAGAGAATCTCTCAAGTTGGAACCCCTAGAGGTCACCATGTGTCTCCTTTGACACCCCTTAACCATGGGTAAGGTTCACCCATCCCTAGGGTTCACTCACCCATCCTTGGTTTTTTTTTTAATATTAATTATTATTTTTTTAATTGAAAAAACTGTTTTTAGAGTTTTTTAATATTAAAAGAACTGTTTTTAGAGTTTTTTAATATTAAAAACAGTTTTTAAATTTAAAAAATAATAATTAATATTAAAAAAAAAAAACCAAGGATGGGTAAGTGAATCCTAGGGGTGAGTGAACCTTACCCATGGTTAAGGGGTGTCAAAGGAGACACATGGCGACCTCTAGGGGTTCCAACTTGAGAGAATCCTGGGCCTTTCTATTATCTAAAAGGTATGCATATAAAAGACATAACACTAATAAGGATAGTATTGGAATATTGGAATGCATATCTTCTTTTGGTAAAAATTTTCAAATCATAATATTTTTGGTCTATGGTGTACTTAGCTCATAAATTTAAAAACATTAATTATTGGTTATTGAGCCTATTGCCACAACTGACGACTCGTGGTCTGTTGAAGTCAATAATTCTCAGGTCCTCTGATCACTCAAATACAAATTGACATGAAATTATTATTTTATTTTTAACTTTGTTACCTTTTCTCATGTGGTGAAATTTGATTTGTTTGGCCAGCTTAGTAGAGGAACCTAGAGCAGGTTGAGAGAGACTCAAACTCAAGGCTCTATTGTAGTCAACTTGGAATTGGGTACGTAGGCATATCTTTCAGTTACATCTGCATCTGCAAATAGAAGGAAGTCGGGCTGAGAAGAAATCTTCTTTTTAGGTACCTAATATCACTTTAGTGCTTTTCTTCACAATTTCCCACAGAGAAAATCAACATTCTCGGCCAAGATTATAAAATAAAATAAAAACCTTGACTATGTCCGTGAGGAAAGGTTGGTGCGTTTGACAAGAAAATCCACAAACGTGGTCACACTCACACATGCATGGAACTATAAAAGAGACAACGAATAAAAAATAATTATAAAAAAAACAAAAGAAAATTAAGGTGTTCACATTTTTTTTCCTGGTTAAGGGGTTAGCACATTTAGTACAATGTACGGTCCTCATTGAATCATGTACCTTTTTTTTAACACTTATCAATTGTGATGGGGAAGCACGCATACTTCAAATAGGTCTTCGTATCCTAATAGGATACGTATCGGATATGCATATACCTTCGTTATGGTAGGATATGTATAGGATATGGCTTAGATGTATCAGGTTAATTAAAAATAATTTTTTTATTTAGGATACGGCTCCAATACGGCATAGATATGGCCATTTTTTTTTAAATAAAAAATTTGGAGACCCTAGGGTGTGACCTATCTCTTTTGTTTTTGCATGGACATGATCTTCTTTATATTTTGCTTAGTGGATGATATGATGACTTTCTTTTTTACTTAATGGATGATGAGATGACCCTATTTCTTTTGCTTTTGTATGGACAAGGTCTTTTATATACATAAACAGAACTGAACCAATGGTTATTTTGTAATTATAATATAAAATATAGTATTATTATTATTTTAAAAAAAATTACAGACGTATCCCGGCTGTACCCGTATCCTTTTTTTTTAGGTTTTGTCGTATCGTCGTACCTATATCATATCGTACCCATATCCCGTATCCGTATCCGTGCTTCCTAGATTGTGATTAAGATTCATTCATCCAACCTTGATTTTTAGTAAAAAAAAAATTAAAAAAACAATAGTACTCATAATTTACTTAAGTTTAATTATAGTTAAAAGGGGATTAAAAGGGACATAGGACACAATGGTCGACTAAATAATGAAATGCAGAGTTAGTGATTAGCTAATCACTGCTCATTAAAAAAAAACCTATGATACCTTCAGCTATCACCTTGTGGTGAAGTTGAGTTAATCAAAAAAAACGAGAGAGAAAGAGAGGCTGAGATTTCCAAAAAAATTTTAGTTGCTTAGCAACACTTGGCTAAACTACAATAATTTCGTTTATCGCTTTCAATTGTTTAGCATTAATCATTCCGTTCTAAGATTTTCTTAATTCAAAATGGTGGTAATTTTTTGTGTCTAATGACCCAAACTATAATATATGGGTATGTTCGTTTGGTGAGAAAGTGAAAAAAAAATAAAAATTAATTAATTGCATTTTTCGTGTGTTTGATTTGCATGAAAAACAGTTTCATTTTCTTGCATTTTCTCAAAAGGGGCAAACTTTCTTCAAAAATCTTCCTTCATCTTTCCATGGTTGTTTTGAAAGAAAATTTAGTTTATTTTCTTTTCTTCTTTTCTTTTCTTTCACTCGTTCTCTCACCAAATGAACACACCTTAGGATGGACCCACGCAATTCCTTCTTTGGGTGGTATGAAATAGGGGGCCCCTCAATTTATTTTTACTTTTTTTTTTAGTATAGTTCCCCCCTCCTCAAATATTTTGTCTTATGTATAGTGACTCCCCCCCCCCCCCCCCCCCCAAATTTTTTTATCTTCTATATATAGTGGGCCCCCCAATGGAGTTTGGTTATGCCCTTGAGGTTGTCACATCCCTATTGACACCCCTTAACTATGGTTAAAATTCACCCACTCTTAGGGTTCACATACTTATTATTGGTTTTAGAAAAAAATATTGAAAAGTTTTTAACCTTAAGAGTTAGTAAATTTTAACTACGGTTTAAAAAAAATTGATATTTTGTTTTAAAAACCAAGAATAGGTGAGTGAACCTTAGGGCTCAAGGGTGGAGCCAAAAAATTTTAGTAGTGGGGGTACACAATGGTTAATTAAAAGTGTGATAGTAATTGTTGATAAATTTGTGGAGAATTATTAAATGGGTATAGAATACTGAGTAGGGGTTTGGGGTGTAGCCCCTAAATTGTTTTGATAATTAAGTTCTTGGGCCATTTCATCTATACATTTCTTACATATTTTACATGTATTGTTTCTCCTTGTTTATGAGACAGTTGTCTCCTAATTCTATAAATCCACATTGATTCGGATTTAATTTTGATCCACCCACCCCTACAGAAACACATAACAGACGTTCTATTAAAAAAAAATAATAATAATAATAATAATAATAATAATAATAATTTAACCAAAGGATTGAAAAAAATTAACTTGTTTATGACAGTTGAAGGGGCGGCTTTGTGAGGGTGAGGAGCAATAGTTTGCTCCTCCTCCGATGAGTGAACTATTGCTCCTCGCCCGTGGACTTAATCCCTTCTAAACTGAGAAAAGACAGACATTTTGAGTACGAATACCACACAAAGCAATTATGGGCGAACAAATGATATCGACTACATAAGTACTCCTGTGTAGTGCTGTATAAAGTCCAAATCTCTTTTAAGGCATGGACTCGTATGGATTTAGCGGTTGTTCAAGTGATCTGGCTAACACAATGAAGGCCATTGGCGATTTGCTTTCGTGTAATACTCTCTTTCTAAGGAGAATGCTAACCTTACTCCTTAAAACAAACCTTGTGAGTTGTGGCACGGATATATTTATAAGGGCCTTGCTACTGAGACCGCAAAGGGACGAGACCACACCGAGACCGTGCTTGTGATGCACGGATCTCAAAATTTCATTAAATCTATTTTTAAAATTTTAAGATCCGTGCATCAAATGCATGGTCTCTCCGTGTGGTCTCGGCCCTTTGCAGTCTCAGTAGCATTTTCCTATTTATAAACACTCGGAACTCTCTAAGATTATGTATTGTCAGGTTGTAGTCCCACTTGTGTCTGATGGCAGAGAGTATATGGGCAGCAGCCCCTGTTGTTTTGTAGATTATAATGTCATGCCAACATGTGTTTAATTTTTAACTCTGGATAAGAGCCTTGCAGTTAAATCTAACTTTAGGTTTTTAGAATAGAAAAATTAATAATTTGTTCAGTTATACGGAAAATAAGATATATTATATATTCTGAGCTCTGGTGTCAGCACCCCCACCTCTTGGGCTTCAGATTACTTTTGGTGGATGCCTCAGGTGGGACCTCAGGCATCCCCACATCCACACATCATTGGATATGTGATGTTTTAAAGGGGGAGAGATATCATGAGGGGAGAAGTCAGAATCATGCAGAGAAAGTGAAATGACTTCTCCCCTTTTTATCTCCAAGTGCCTAATGATATGTGAATGCCTGAGGTTCCACCTGGAGCATTCACTAGAGGTAATCCGAAGCCCACCTCTTGCGTGAGTGGTAGGGGTGTTGGCCTTTAATGGAGGAGGTCTAGGGATCTAATCTCATCCGGGTATGAGTAAGCAAGAGCTCCAGTACTGCTCAAGCTAACCACAACTGACAGTCTGACTCTACTAAAAATTTTCATCACCGAAAAAAAGAAAAAACACTGTAGTTATTTTTGTAGGGTTAAGTACCTAAACCAACAATATCACCTAAAATAGCATGATTTGAAAAGTTTTACCGAATAAAATATTTATTCTAACATTACACAGGTTAGTGTTAGATTTCATGTGCATAGGTAAATGATAAATATGTCTAAAGCATGTCCTTTTAAGTAATAAAGTAGTAAAACATTTCATTTTTTATAATATGTAAAAAAATATGGATAAAGCTTCTAAGACCCCAATAGGGCCGACACCACAGAGACCATGCTCTAAAAGCATGGGATTTTAGGTGGGTCCTACCATATGAAATGGGCCCCACCCGAAATTCACTGTTGTAAAAGCATGGTCTCAGTGGTCTCGGCCCTAATAGGGTCTCAATAGCAAAGTCCAAAAAAAAATAACCGTTTAGGTGAAGCAAACTTTATTTTACTCTTATTTTTTTTTTTTTTGGGGGGGGGGGGGGGGAACCCAGGGTGTCCCCAACCCTTTGGGTCAGAACTATTCCCTGAGAGGAAATTTTATTCTTTACTTATGCAACCAATTAAATTAACAACTAGTATTAACAGAACCAATCACATTTTTTTTTTGTGACTGAGGTGTCCCAATAAGAAGGAATACTCCCTTCAAATGCTCGCAATCAACTGCAAACCACATGGGGTAAGCCGAGTTTGGATGGGCAACAGCGCACTGTTGCCCCTTTGTTTCTTACAAAGGAGGGCCCCAATTTGAACAAGGGTAAACTGGGAATACAAAAAAAGGCCCCCATTGTTTTGTAAGAAACAAAGGGGCAACAGCGCAACAGCGTGCGCTGTTGTCCATCCTAACTCGGGTAAGCCCGGGAGGAGTTAAACTTGCGAGTAGACCTTGTGGATTAATTAACTGGTATAAACAACACGTGTCATTGCTTAGTTATTGAAAGATTGAAGGCTAGCATTTCCTAGCTCTTTATCCATATGCAGCGAAAAAGGAACGTTAACATCTTAAGAAGGGGAAATTACTAATTGTTGCAAGCACAGTTGAGGAATCATAGACTGTAATATAAGGAGGTAGTCAATGCCATACATAACAACAATACAATGTAAGCTACTACAATGACGAGGAACATGAGCATTCCCAAGAAGTAGTAGAAACCGTCGCAGGACAAAGGATGACACCAGCAGCACTTCTTATTCTAAGCTACCTATATAATACCCATACTAACTAAATCACTTAGTTGGGATGCATGGGAGATGGAGCCTTGTAGGGTGGCTTGTGGTGAGGACTCGGCGGCTTCTTAAATGGCGTTGGTGGTGACTTCATCTTTTGCGGTGGCTTGTGCATCTCTTCCACATTCTCCGCCGGAGGGTGTCCAGGGAAGTGACCATGAGGCGGTGGTAGCTTGGGCTTAGGTGGTGGCTTCTCTACCTTGGGAGGTTTGTATACAGGAGTTGGTGGCTTGTGTTCTGGGAGCGGCTTCTCAAATGGCGACGGCTTATGTTTTGGTGGTGGCTTCGCTACCGTGGGAGGTTTGTGTTCCGGTAGCGGCTTCTCTAGCGGAGAAGGCTTGTGAAAAGGAGTTGGCGGCTTGTGTTCCGGGGGTGGCTTGGTGAATGGGGGAGGCTTGTGAAATGGAGTGGGTGGTTTGTGTTCATGGGGTGGCTTCTCATATGGGGGAGGCTTGTGATAGTCAGCCAGAGAGGGAGTGGTGATAGCCACCACCCCAATGAGGAACAACACTAGTAAATGAGTAGTGAGGGACATCTTTGGGCTCTGAGTCTGTGGTGCAAAACAAGGAGTTTGGGGTGGCTTTTTATAACGAGGTTGGGACCTCAAATAGAATGCCACGTGTCAATGACGCGTATGTTCATCCTTGGACGTAAATTATGATTTTTTTTCAAAGTAGGCTTTGTTTTAAATTGGCCCATAAATATGGGGCGGGGTCCATAAGTTGAAAACATGGCAAAGGGTGCGCTCAGTGTGCAAAAGTAAAAAATAAAAAATGCGGTGATTGGATTGGGAAGTGGTGCTGTGCAGCTCTTTTGGTCTTTTGCTTTCGCTGCTGTCGGTTGGCTTTTGTGAACGTAAGAAAGCTTGTGGTACTAAATTTATCAAACGGTGGAACATGATAGCGAGAGAGGAGGAAGGAGATAGTGGAATTGATCATCTTTATAATGGACACTGCACATTCCATTCAAGATCTTCCGTGTGGAATATTACATAGGCTGCAAAACTGTCTCTCACTTCCCAAATGATAGCTGTAGATAAGCTAAGTGATACAGCAAGATCCGATTATTTACCGTTTCACACCAAAGGGTTCATGAAGCAAGAGTAGAATACAAGGTGTATATAATGTTATTATTTTTTCCGATTTTATGATGGTTAAACATTAAGCGGTGTGAACAAGGAATGTAATGCGGGCGAAACATGCTTTTTAAAACTGTTTTATACGACCAAACTCAAACTCATGTGACTGTGCTTTTTGGGGCTGTTGAAAATTCCACTATATTGGGGACCTGGGGCTTGTGATTTTTCGTTGCTGAGAGGAAAAATATACTTTAGAACATTTGCAGCTACTTGTTATATGAGAACTTTTTTTTTTTTTTTTTTTTTTTTTTTTTTTTTTTTTTTTCTTTTCTTTTTTGAGAAAATACATTTACAACCCGTGAGGTTTGACGAAAATACACAGACCCTCCCAAGTTTTGGAAAATACATTAGATACCCCTACTTTTTAAATATTGACACTTATATTTCTTTCATCAGTTTTACCGTTACTCAACTAACAGAATGATGGTGTCATATGATAAAATTGATGGTGTCATATGATAAAATTTTATGAACTACCAAAAATGTCCTCTCTAAAGTTATCATTTTCCACTTTTTTTATATACGAAATTGTCCACTCATTTTCAAATTAAGTCAAATCCTCTAGAGGTGGCCATGTGTCCTTTTTGACACCCCTTGAGGTAGCCACATGTCCTTCTTGACACCCCTTAAATGGGGTTAGATTCACCCTCCCCTAGGGTTCACCCACCCATCCTTGGTTTTTTTTTCTTCTAAATATTAATTCTTTTTTTAATTTAAAAAAATTATTTTAAAAACTTTTTTAATATTAAAATATTTTTAAAAAGAATTAATATTTAAAAAAAAAAAAACCAAGGATGGGCAAGTGAACCCTATGGGTGGCCACGTGTCCTTTTTGACACCCCTTGAAGTAGCCACATGTCCCTTTTGACACCCCTTAACTGTGGTTAAGATTCACCCACCCTAAGGTTTACTCACCCATCCTTGGTTTTTTTTTTTTATATTAATTCTTTTTTAAATATTAATTTTAAAAAAAAAATTTAAAAACTATTTTTAAAGCTTTTTTATTAGTAAAATATTTTTAAAAAGAATTAATATTTTTTAAAAAAAAACAAACAAGAATAGGCGGGTGAACCCTTGAGGTGGCCACGTGTCCTTTTTGACACCCTTTGAGGTAGCCATGTGTCCTTTTCGGCACCCCTTAAATGGGGTTAGATTCACCCACCCCTAGGGTTCACCCGCCCATCCTTGGTTTTTTAAAAAAATATTATTTTATTTTATAAATATTTTAATATTAAAAAAACCTTAAAAACAATATTTAAATTTTTAAAAAATAATTAATATTTAGAAAGAAAAAAAAAACAGCTCTATGGGATTTTGCTACTAAGACCCCATTAGAGCTGAGACCATGCTCTAAAAGCATGGGATTTCAGGTGGGGTTCATTTCTCATGGTAGGCCCCACCTAAAATCCAGGTCTCGGCCCTATGGGGGGTCTCAGAAGCTTTATCGTATTCAAAACTATCCATAGTAGGTACAGCACTATTGGAGGATTGAAGTGTACATGCTTACAACCCCGGGTAGCAGCCCAGTGGCTGAAGGACGAACCGTAAACCCGGAGTTTTCAAGTTCGATTTCTGGCCACCCATCCATATCAGTTGTATGGGTGGGAGTATTCCCTATGTAGCACGCACGTAGGACTGATATGAGTCTTTAAGGCTCAAGATATCAACATTTATCAACAAAAAAGAAAGTGTACATGCTTACACACCATTGACCTGTCCCAGTGGTTGTGTATCTCCCTTTGGGAGATGTTACTCAAGTTCAATTCTTGATGTGGCTGTTGAGCGCCCAGCATGAGTGCTAATCTCCCTAACCTCTAACCTAGATAGATGAATGATTAGCGGCCCACCCAAAAAAAAGGGCCTCAGATTTTCTCTGGCGAACCATTTTGACTTCTCCACAAACTAAAGGACATGTGGTGATAAATGGATGAGAAAAGGGGGGAGTGATATCAAGTGGGGAGAAGTCAAAATCATGAGGAGAAAATGAACTAACTTCTCCCATTTTTCAGGCCACATGTCGCATGATGTATGGATGCTCGAGACCACCTTTCTGGCTTCCCCAAAGACAATCCTGAGCCAAAACAAACATGTACATGCTTTAAACGGTGGACCCCACTTGATGTTTGGCACAGTTGGATTTTGCAATCAGACCTACAATGAATTTTAAATGGCTTTCCTTTTTTCTTTTAATGTCCTTACATATAGAACAGTCACCAATGGGGGTCTTATGGATTCATGGATGGTCCCCAGGCACCTAGCGATTCAAGGCAAGAAAGGAGTTTGTTTTAGTGTTTTTTTTTAACTAACGGGCCAGCCAGAGCATCCCAGTTAGAAGTATAATATAACAGGCCCAGAACTAAGATTCAAGGCCAAAGCCCGCCCAACTATTTATTCCAGCCTGGCCCATTGACACCACTAATAAGCATTTGGTAGCTTTGATCTGCCACTAATTATATAATTGAACTCGTACAAGCCCATGAGCCCATGTAATATGGTATCTCAGTATACTGCACATCAGGCCAGCTCGTGTTGGTTTGAGGCCAGTTTGGACAAAGCCCTTTGTTTTTACACTAGGCCCGAACCCTTACCCCGTATCCAGCCCACTCAAAGTGTTGAGTTTGGACTGAACCCAAATTGGTCTCATATTTGTTAAGCCCACAAAACCCGAAATATATTATTAAGGATGGGAATAATGTGATTTTCACATCATGCATTTTGAGGTCACATGACATGTCTGCATGCGCACACACACAAAAACATGGGAGACCCTCATTTGCAGCTCCTACAAGGGAAAAATTGGCCTGATTGAATGACTGTAAGTCGTCTAACAATTGTGACATGTCTAACGCCTTAAAGATGTCTGATCATGCTATTTTTATTCAGTGGCAAACAAGGAATACTCGCAACTCACTTTTTCTTTTTCTTTTTCTGGCCCAAAAACATGTCGTGTAACCTCAAAACTTGTGACACATAAAGTTGGTTTATGTGTCTGAGTTATCTTTCTTTTTTCTTATTAGAACTTATTAGGGTTTAACAATCCTCTATTAGTCCGGTCCTTTTCGAGTTATTGAATGAGTTTACCGTCATGGCATCTTAGCGGTAACCTTTTCCTATGTTTGGTTCCCAAGAAAATAAGTAAAAACATTTGAATAAAAAATAACTAGAACTTATACTAGAAATTTAATTTTTCCATGTTTTCGCCTCCTTTATCGACAACCAAGCATAGCATTTAAGTCTGACTGAATGAGTGTTTGTTTGGGTGTTACTTTACCTCCTTTATATATATATAGAGAGAGAGAGAGAACCGGATCGGACCGGTTAGTCGAATCGGAAAAATCGGGAACCGGTCCCCTCACGGATTCCCAAACACTCCAAAACCGGCCTAATTGAAAACTTGTCATTTTTGTCAAAATTAGAACAACCGGCCGGTTGAACCCGGAACTGGTGGTAAAATAGGGAGAGAACTGGTCAAAACTGGCCATAAATGAGTAAAAACAGAAAAAAAAAAAAAAAAATGTTTTTTTAAACAAAAAGGACACAATCAAACCGATCAAACCGGGACTCGGCCACTCGGCCCGATTCAATAACCGTTCCGGTTCCGATAACATTCATATATATAGAGAGAGAGAATAGTTTGAAGCCCTCCTCTCATTTTTAATTTTATTTTTATTTTTATATATATCTCTACTATAATGAGAGAAGCCCCCTAATGATGGAAATTCCCAAACTACCCCCTTAACATACTGTAGTTGGTTTTTCCCAATTCCTAAACTATATACAAACCTTACAAATCATTCATTTCACGCTTTACTTAATTCCCAAACTACCCCTTTCTCATCTACAATGTACCAAATTACCCCTTTCTCAAACCGCTGCCTATTTTTGATAAATTTCCAAACTACCCTTAAGACAAAACCTTGATTTAATGTTTTACTTAATTCTCAAACTACCCTTTTCTCATCTACATCTTTTGACACTCCTTAACTGTGGTTAAAATTTACTCACCTCTAGGGTTCACCCCAATCGCTCTCCCCCAGCCATCTCTCTCACGTGCATCGGACTGTACACACCTGCAATGCGCGTGCCTTCCGCTAGAATGGATAAGGATAGTCTTGTGTTCAGACTTAGTCGCTCAGATTTGATCTCATTGTCACTCTAAGGTCTAATCATTAAGAAATCACAAACTCCTGACCTTTACATAGTCTGCGAAGTATGCATGTATTATATTGCATATAAAAATATTAAATTATAAGTGGATTGGATTAAGGTATCGCAAATTATAGCCCAAACTCAACTTTGAGATGTGCTGAAGGGTGAAACATTGGCCTACTTGTAGGGGTGGTTATTGAACAAAATGTTCGTGAACTACTAGAGTTCGGCTCGTTAAAAGCTCGAGTAATTTTCGTTTGTTTAATAAATGAGCTGAGCTTGAACACTATTTTCGAGCTCGTTTAGTAAACGAGCCGAGCTTGAACACACCTCTATTCGGCTCGATAAAAGCTCGGTTCGATTATATATATATATTATTAGTTAAATATGTTTTGGTGGGGCGATGTGGGGTGTGTCATGTCATGTGGCCGTGTGGCCCTTGAGTCCTCAACTCCTTCTACGGTGACACCTAATTGGACAAACGAATGTTTAGCTCACTACTTCCTTTCAAATACTGATGTGTTTTGAAGTGTTATGTGTGACCAAATATAGTCCCACATCGGTTAAGAAAAATGGATTGTGAAGTGTGTTGGTTATAAAAAGGTGTGAGAAAGAGAAGGACCAAATGAGTTGACCCTCCTCTACTCAAATCGGCTTGGCTAGGTGGGAAGGACCTAACGAGTTGACTCCAGTTGATTCGGCTTGGCTTGATAACACTTTAAAAAATGATTTTTTTTTAAAAAAAATTAAGTTTTTTTAATTTAATAATTATTTTATATAATTAGGCTTGTTAAAAGCTCGAGCTCGGCCTCGAATGTATTCTATTCCGAGAGATTGTTTATTTTCACGAGCTGAGTTCGAACATTAGTACTAATGTTTAGCGAGCCGAGCTTGAACACCCCACTACTCTCGGCTCGGCTCGGCTCGGCTCGGCTCGGCTCGGCTCGGCTCAATATCACCCCACGTGCCTGCCCTCATTTTAAACTGGAACAGGCCCAGGCGGGCCTGGAAGCGGCCAGGCCCAAAGGTGGCCTAACTTGTTAATAAATCAATTAACTAATTATTGATTACTGGGCCCACTGACATGACGGACGACACGTGCATGGCTTGATGAAGTCAACAATTCACAGTAAGATAAAGTCCATAGGCCTTCCCCACCCAGGTAAGAGTAAGCAAGAGCTCCAATGCCCAAGCTAACCCCTACTGACAGTCTGCCTCTACTAAGAATTTCTAAACCATAAAAAAAAAAAAAAAACAAAGGGTTAGAGAGAGAAAAGTTAAGGTCGTACTCAGTAGAAAACTGTTTTTAGATTTTTAAAAAAAAAACAAGGATGGGTGGATGAATCCTAGGGATGTGTGAATCTTACCCACAGTTAAGGGGTGTCAAAAAGAGACACGTGGTGACCTCTAGGGGTGATAACTAGATTTCCCAAATCCGGTTATCACTGTAGAGGATTTGACTCCGGAAAATAATCACCTCCTCGGTCAGTGACGCGAGGATGGGCGTTCGGCTCTCTTTTCTTACAATATGTTCTCTTTTAACTTCTTTTAATTGTGATTAAAATTCACTCACATCAAAAGTTCGCCTATTTACCCTTAGTTTTTAGAAATATAAAATTGATAAAAAAATTTAATCACATAGTTAAAAAAATTAGAGGAATGCTAGCCTTACTCTTAGTCAACTCATACTCTCCCCTCGACCAACCACTTGTCCATTTTTTTCGGTGAGAAAGTATTTTAATCATTGCATAATGTATAGGTAGTTGGTGGAGGGTGAAAGTAAAAGTTGACTGAGAGTAAGACTAGCATTCCTCAAAAACTTAACCCCAATTCAAGGCAATTGAAGGGGTGGCTTTGCGAGAGCAAGAAACAATAATTGGCTCTGGCTGTAGACTGAACTATTGGTCATCTTTAAGTTATATATGCTAATAAAGTGACAAATCTTTGATTAGATTTTTAAAGAAGATGACAAAGAAAATCAACGTTCTAGGCAAATGTAAAACCCCGACTACTTTCTAGTTATTTCTTATTTCAGTCCGTAATCAAAGGTGGGTGAGTTTGACCATAGAATCCACAAACATAAACGTAGTCACATTTACACATGGAAGAGATGACCATAGAAAACTATGAAAAAGAAAGATATTTTAACCACAGGGAAGACCATTGAGAGAGTTACCTAGTTGCTCCAATAGTGGGTCGTGTATCCTTCTTAGGAGTGGACTCTAAGGTGTGGATATTGAAAGACTCATTCTTTAAGTTTTCAATCTTGACATGAATGTACCTTATGCTTGTCACATGAGATTTCAGACATCCTTAGAGAAGAGCGAACAAAATTCAGATGCGAGGGTGTTTTGCAGCCCGGGGCTGCAAAAGCACCCTCACAATGCCACATCAAAAAACATAGGGCCGAGTTGTTCAGCTCGGTTGGGCCCTACCATGTTAGGCCAATGACCAACTCGATTGTGGGGTCACTTGAGTTGAACAGCTTGACCCTTTTTCTGATGTGGCATTGTGAGAGTGCTTTAGCAGTCTCGGGATGCAAAACAACCCTTGCAGCTGATTACTGTTCAAGAGGAGTACACCTTGCCATCTGAGCTGGAGGTGTAGGTTTTTCCCTTTTGTAGTAATGAAAATAGACAATAGATGCTTGAAGCGAGAAAGAAAAATAAACAGTTAACATGTGTCCATTTTAACCTTCGGGTTAAGATTCACTAACTCTTAGGATTAAACAATCAAAACTTAAATATTAATAGTAGGGATTAAAACTTGTTAACGTTAAAAAGGCAGTTTGTGAGTGGGACTGAACTCTCCTAGTACATAATTGAACAGGATCGGGACTCGAAGAAATCAACAAATCACACTAGATAAAGTCCATAGCTATCTTTTCTACCAAGTAAGAGTTCATACAGAAGCATCAAGAAGGTTGAGAGAGAAGCTCAAAGTCAAGGCCCTAGGCATATCTTTTAGTTATATCTGCTAATAAAAGGACAAATCTCCTATAATATACCTAAAGAAGATTTCACAATTTCGGACAAAGAAAATCAACATTCTCGGCTAAGATAAAATCCCTACTAGTTTCTAGTTATTTCTTATTTCAGACTGTGATAAAAGGTTGGTGCCTTTGACAAGACAATCCACAATGACAAACCTAAACGTGGTCACACTCACACATGCAAGAGATAACGATAGGAAACTATGAAAAAAGATATTTCAGTCATAGGGAAGACCATTAAGAGAGTTCCTCACACTTCGCTATAGTTGCTCCCATGGTACGTCGTATACCCTTCCTAGGGCGGCCTCGGTTTCGAGTCTCTAATGTGCAATGGTGGTTGAAAGGCATACCATATTGCTAACATCATTTTTTTACTTACATATTCTTCGTAGGGGTGTACAAGGGTTCACCAATTCTCCATTAGTCATGCCCTTTTGAAGTGATTAAGTGAATTTACTCTTATGATACTTTAGTGGTTATGTGTTTAGGGTGTTACATTATCATTATTTGATGAAAAAACAAAACTTACAAACCATAGATAAATGAAAAAGTGTGAAAAAATCAATGACAGTGAGCCACGCGAGCATAAGTTAAGTTTTTATTTTTCCTTACAATGTATTATTTATTTAATGATATATAGTTAAGGATGGTGAGCAAATATCAATGAGTGCACCTTCTGCTTGCCACATTATGAAAGTAAAGTTTCTCTGTATGAGATCTTAGACCACCTTTCAAGAGAGGGGCGCACCTCGCCATCTGAGCTAGAGGTGCAGTTTTAGGACTTTGCTACTGAGACTGCAAAGGGCTGAGACCACACCGAGACCGTGCTTGTGATGCAGGGATCTCAAAATTTTATGAAATCCGTTTTTGAAATTTTGAGATCCATGCATCACATGCACGGTCTCGGTGTGGTCTCTTCCCTTTGCGGTCTCACTAGCATTTTCTGTAGTTTTAATAGACACTTTCCTAGCGAGGGCCTAGAGAGCAGGCTACTGGTCTACTCTATCGATATCACATACCTAGTGCAAGGTTACGATTATACCACTTAAAATGGAAAAAAATTACCATAATATCAATAGCAATGCTAAGCATGCTCTCAGAATTCCTACTCACCATAGGGCCGTAAACGGAACGGATTCAGATCGAATACCTCAATATTTGAATTCAATTCGTTTACAAATAACCACTAATCCGAACTCGGTTCATTATCCGTCGGATAGTTAAATCATAATTTTGAATTCGAATTTGACAAAATAATTGAACTTTGGATAATATTTGAATTCGTTTGATTATAGTAGCCGGACTCAAATAATATCCCATTAATGAAATCGAATATTATCCGATTTATTGGACATGTTAGATCATTCCAAAAATCCAAAAACATTAGGAAAGAGATGAAGTAAAGCTAAAAGAAAAATTGAAAGGGTGAAATTAAAATTTGGGGAACCTATAGAAACCAAAAAAAAATTCTAAATTTATCACACATTTCATTCATTTAAGAACAAATCACTCCAAATAGAATTATAAAAAGGAAAAAAATTTAAAAGTGGAAGAAGAAAAACTCGCTAGTTCCCATGCCCGACCCTTGGACGACTCAATTTGAAAACCAAAGGGGAATATTGCTTAAAAAAAGAGGCCGTCATAGCTTCATCTCCCTGCTCAACCACTCATTCATCTCTTTCATTTCTTCCCTCACGCCCAATCGTGTTCCCCACCATCAACAGCCTCAAAGGTAGAGACGCAGACTCCTCTCCGAAAACGGCCTTCAAAGCTTCTCTATCCAACAAGGGAATGTTTAGGTTTTGAGATTTGTGAGATTTTATAAATGAGATTAACTTACCATTTTGACCTCTTATAAATGAGACATTACCTTTAAATGTTAATTAGACAAAGTAATATATAAGGGGCATATTTGGAACTATATATATATATATATATATATATTTTATAAGCATTCGGTCAGATTTTTAACAAAGCGAGTATACCATTATCCGAATCCGCTTTGATTATAAAAGGATAGGTAGATTGGTAGAAACGGGATATTTATCCGGCTAATCGGATACGAATACGGATCGGGATCGGGATCGGGATCGGAATTGGATATATTCTGAATTCGTTTACATGTCATATCTCACCCTATCCCTATTTAGATAACGGAGAATGCTAGCCTAACTTTCTTGTAACACCGCTCTTCCTTTATTTGAATAAAAAGATAAAATAAAAGTTGTAGGCTCACAAATAACTAACATATTATTTTGTCTTTTTGTTCAAATAAAAGGAGAGTGACTGACATGACTAGAAAGTGGGGCTAGCATTATCCTTAGAAAAAAAAAAAACAAATAATTAACATATTTAGGAATTGAAGGCTAGCATTTTCCGTATCTTTAGCTATGGAACCAAATAATTTGTGCTCTTCCATGGGTTCTTCCTTGTGGTCTAGGTGTTCGATGGTCACAATCTCTTTCATAGTTATTAAATTCGTACAACCGATTTGGCCTTTAAACCCTCCTGGCCATAAGGGAAAACCCAGAAAGAGCACAGACGATTTGCATCCCTTTATCCCTGTGCATGCGGCGAAAATGAAACCTCAAGTATTTTTTTTCATTTTTTCCCCGACGTTACCACTTAGAAACAAATTTAAATAGGAGCTAGGCTTGACGAGACTAAAGTAAAAGCTCTCTTTTATAATTATGGAGAAAAACAAGGGTACTTTTGTATAATACCATTTTTTCCATAATTACAAGATTATCAGTCCAATACACTAAAAAGAAGCTCTAGTTTATCAACAAATTGTATCATTTATGAGATTCACTATGAACTGGATCTCCCGTTGAATAGTCAATCGTAGCAACATAAAACTTGTCATAGGAAGGGATAGATCGGTAATTATGTACATAAAGAAGCGTGTTTTTTTAATTAAATTTTTTCTATGGAAATTTTTAGGAGCTCCTACGCATGTTAGTAGATGTAGGTTAAAAGTTAAGTTTGTATCGACTTCTCAACTGCCACGCAGCCTATCATTTTCCCTTATCTTATTTGTCGGTGCATGTTAGGAGTTTGGTTAGTACTTGCCTCCAAACGCAGTCCTCTCCTACGGAAACGAGAGCGGATTGGCCTGGCCCTCACCAGACCAAAACGGTGACCTCACTTATATAGCCCCTTTAACCGTCCTTTTGATCCTAGGTAAGAAATTCTAACCCTTGTGGTTTAATATCTCTTTTAATTTTTTTTTTTCTAAAATCGAAGGTTACATGGTTGAACTGAGGGTTACTGAATCTTAACCACAATTAAGAGGTGACAAAAGGGACATGGTCAATTTGTGGAATAAGGGTCACACGAATTTGGCGAGGGTCCGACCAAATCCCCTTCCGAAGAAAACATACCTCCAGAGCAAGCGAGGAGACGTGCCACACCGCAACGTTAACGTCTTAGGATGTGGATATTACTAGAGTGAGCTAAACTCTCTCTCTCTCTCTCTCTCTCTCTCTAACATTATCACAATAACAGTTCAGAAATCAATACCAGAGACTGTAATATAAGGGAGCACTCAATGCCATACATAAAAACAATACAATGCTCGATCATCTACCACAATGACTACGAACATGAGCATTCCCAACAAGTAGTGGAAACGGTCAGCTTGAACACAGCCCAGGAAAAAGGATGACACTAAGCAGCACCTCTTATTCTAAGCTACCTACATATCTAATACCCATACTAACTAAAACACTTAGTTGGGATGCATAGGAGATGGAGCCTTGTAGGGTGGCTTGTGGTGGGGACTCGGCGGCTTCTTAAATGGCGTCGGTGGTGGCTTCATCTTTTGCGGTGGCTTGTGCATCTCTTCTACATTCTCCGCCGGAGGGTGTCCAGGGAAGTGACCATGAGGCGGTGGTAGCTTGGGCTTAGGTGCTGGCTTCTCTACCTTGGGAGGTTTGTATACAGGAGTTGGTGGCTTGTGTTCTGGGAGCAGCTTCTCAAATGGCGACGGCTTATGTTTTGGTGGTGGCTTCGCTACCGTGGGAGGTTTGTGTTCCGGTAGCGGCTTCTCTAGCGGAGAAGGCTTATGAAAAGGAGTTGGTGGCTTGTGTTCCGGGGGTGGCTTGGTGAATGGGGGAGGCTTGTGAAATGGAGTGGGTGGTTTGTGTTCATGGGGTGGCTTCTCATATGGGGGAGGCTTGTGATAGTCAGCCAGAGAGGGAGTGGTGATAGCCACCACCCCAATTAGGAACAACACTAGTAAATGAGTAGTGAGGGACATCTTTGGGCTCTGAGTCTGTGGTGCAAAACCAGAAGTTTGGGGTGGCTTTTTATAACGGGGCTTGGACCTCAATCTGCATGCCACGTGTCAACCTACTACCTGGTATGTTGATCCTTTCGCGTAGATTGTACATTTTTTTCAAAGTAGGCTTTGATTCGTAGTGGCCCATACATGTGGATGGGGTTCATGAAAGTAAAATTGCGGGCGGGACTGAAAGAGGTGGAGCTCTTTAATTGTGGGCTGGTTTTTGTGAAGGTAAGGAAATTTGTAGTACTAAATAATTTATGGAATGGTAGTAGATGATAGCGTGGGGGAGGGGGAGATAGTGGAATGGCCTCGGATTCTCTCTCTGGTGATACCAGAAAGGGTGGTCTCGGGCTACCACGATGTGTGCGACATGTGGTTGGAGACATGTGGCAATAAAATGATGAAAAAAAGAGGAGAGATATCAAGTGGGGGAAGTCAAAATCATGAGAAAAAAATGAAATGACTTCTCCCCATTTCATGACACGTGTGGCATAATGTATGTAGCCCGAGACGACCTTTCTGGCTTTGCCAGAGACAATCCTAAGCCTAGTGGAATTCATCATCTTTATGATGAACAATGCACATTCCATTCATGTTCTTCCGCGTGGATTACATAGGCTGCAAAACTGTCCACTCATTTTCTTTCATCCAATCAACATCAACAACATATGGTTGTGATCCTATCTCCCACTCACACTCCCATATAGTACGTAGCCTTAGATAAGTGATACAGCAAGATCCGATTATCTACGGTATCTTTTCTTTTTTTCCTTTTTTTAGTATTGGCATCATTTATCTAGGTAAGTATGATCAGTATATCAAATGTTAGTTAGTACATCATATGTTAGCTTGGGCATTGAAACTCTCGCAACTTATACCCTTGGGGGATTGGATCCCCTGACCTCCCTCCATTAAAGGTAGGATTGTCAACGAATCATATTTGGATTAGATTTGTCTAGATCTAAATCTGATCTAATTAGGAATCTTACAAATCTGAATCCGATCTGAGATACATTGGATTATAAATTAATCAATCCGAATCTGATTACTAATCCAAGATCCAATCCGACCAGAATCTGATCCGATTAACATTAATATATCTAAAAATTAATATTTTAATTAAAATAAATAAAAAAATTTCACTAGTATTGTAATATATTTGTAAAATTATATAAATATTATTATTGTTATATATAATCTAATTGACCGGATTTTAATCGGTCGGATCACTATAGATCCAAACCCAATTCAATTATAATCGGATTCAAGATCTCGGATCCGTATCAGATCCAACGAATGTATAATCAGATTAGGATCCCATACATCTAATTAGATTCGGATCAGATCCTGACCAAGATCCGATCCATTGATAGCCCTTAATTGAAGGCCACACCCCGACCACTCACGCAAGATACAGGGATCGGGGGTGTTGATTATCTACCTATTCACACCAAAGGCATCATGAAACAAAAGTAGAATACCACGTGTGTATGGTTATAAGTTTTAACTATTATATTTTTTCGTTTTTTGGACGGTCGAAAATCGAAATCTTAATCTGGGGTGTGAACAAGGGAATGTAATGCGGGCGAAACTTGCTTTTAAAACTGTTTTATCCGACAAAACTCATGTGATTTGTCTTTTTCGTGGATTGAAAATTTTGAGAAAAAACACTGTATGGGAACTTGGGGCTCTGCCGCCCATTGCCCTGTAGTGAGGGAGAATGTACTACAGAGTTTATACCATTTGTAGCCACTTTTTTTTTTTTTTTTTTTTGGAAACGGGGTATCCAGGCCTCTTAGAGCACTGACTATTTCTTCGTGCACGTGCAATACTCCCCAAGCCACATGTATCAGGGAAGTCGGGATTACTCCCTGAGGGTGCCCAACAGAGGGAGAGTATTCGAACTCATGACCTCCGCTTCCTGAGGTGTGGTCCTCGCCAATAGCCCAAGCCACTTGCTATTAGAGAATGCAATTTTTTTTAAATTAGAGAACAAATTTTTTTTGTGGGATGTGATTTAAAAGGCAACGCTTGCCCCATACGTAGTGTGTGCTAGTCACCACTCCATTGATCCAGGTTTCACTTTCGAGAGGGTGTGAGTGTTGTCTTCTCCACCCGCCCTTCACTTAGAACAAATACTAACCTACTAACCGGGGTTATGGTCTCACAGTTTATCCCATATAAATTTTTTAAAAAAATTTTTAAAGGCAACGCATTTTCTCTAACAGATGTTCAGGACTTGGGCATCGTTCTTTTGCATGGCACGTGGGAAGACATTTAAACATGAGAATGATATATAGCATGCATTGCATATTCCGTACATTTCTCAAACTCGCCACATGTCCTCTTTGGCACCCATTAACTGCTATGAAGATACACACATCTCTAGGATTCAATAATCTCTAAGTTTTTTGAAAAATATTTTTAAAAATGAACTTTGCTTATAATTCACTTACTCATGTGATTAATTTTTAAAAAAATATTTTCTCTAAAATCTAAAGTTAGATTATTGAGCCTAATAGCCGAGTGAATCTTAGTCATAGTTAATGGGTATCAAAGAGGACACGTGGCCTGAAGAAGTCAACAATTCACATTAACAAACTCCATAGCTTTCTTTTCAACCAAGTAAGGAAAAGCTCAAAGTGAAGACCATATGCATATCTTTTAGTTATATATGCTAATAAAGGGGCAAATCTTCGATTAGATATCTAAACACGATATCACAATTTCCGACAAAGAAAATCAACATTTTCGGCAAATATAAAACCCCTTCGACTTTCTAGTCATTTCTTATTTCAGTCAATAATAACAGGGAGGTGAGTTTGACAATAGAATCCACAGACGTAACGTGGTCACACTCACACATTGAAGAGATAACGATAGAAAACCATGAAAAGAGAGATGTTTCAACCATAAGGAAGACCATTGAGAGAGTTACCTTGCACTTTCCTACTTGCTCAAATTGTAGGTCGTGTATCCATCCTAGGGATGGACTCCAGTCTCTAAGGTGTGGAGATTGAAAGACTGCCATGGTGTAACCTAAATTCTTAACTTACTAACTTTAGATAAATGTGAAAGGCAGTGAGCCACGAAGCAAATATTAGGTTTATTTTTGAAAAAAAATAATGCATCATTTATTTATTGATATATAGTTAACCCTGAAGAGGTGGACCAGTGGTTTCCGAGACTTCCGAGACTTATGCCTCATGAAGTGGTCATGGAAGGCCCTAGATTCGACTTCTCACTCCCCCTTTAGGGACAACTCCCGCATGGGATTTTCCTGGACTTACCCAGTGTGGCGGTTTGCAGGCCCACATCGCACCCTCGGGAATTAGTCTTGACCCAAAGGGTTAGGACACCTTGAGTTACCAAACAAAACAAAAAAAAACGATGGTGAGCTAGTGTACTCATTACTGCACCTTCTTCTTGCTGTTCTAAGTTTAATTTGTAGTTCAATGGAATACAAGTATACAATAGGGGCTGCTTCTCATCTGCGCTCGTGGCCGTGTGACACTAGTGCTTTTTCGGGACGCCCAGCTTCAATGACCGTTACAGCAAATACGTAGTATTGAATCTATCGATGTCACATACCTAGTACAAGGTTACGATAACGCCACCCGGTATGAGTAAGTAAGAGCTCCACTGCCCAAGCTAACTACTGACTGTCTTGAAAAAATGTCACATACCTTATACAAGGTTCCGATAATGCCTGGGGTGGAGAATTTTTTTTATTTAAGAAAATGCTGGACCGTGGATTTGGCTAGCTAGCCAATGCCGCATTTTATTAGTCTACATTTTCTTTTTAACTCCCGCTGACTGCGGTTAAGATTCATTCATCCTTTGGGTTCATCCATCTAATCTTAATTTTTTTTTCATATTAATTTTAAGTTCATTAAACTTAACCACAGTTGAAAAGGGCATTAAAAGGGACATGTGTATCGGCATCAGCTAGCTAGCTAAATGCACCGTCCACTAATCACTCCTGTTTTTAATTTAATATTATTCATATAAAAAATTTAAAAAATTGAGGGCCAAACTTACCAGCTTTTCATCCTCTAATTGGGGGTATATGAATTGACCTTTTTTTGTTGAAAAAAAATTTCCTCTAGTACATAATAATAAAAATTTTTAAAAATAATTAGGTGGGGAGTGCAATGGCCCCTCCCCTCTCCTCCTGATAATACCACTTAAAAGGACAAAACAATGAGAATAATATCAAGAGCACTGCTACGCATACTCTCAGAATTCCTATTTTCAACCTATTTAGATAATAAGACAAATGAATTAGTTTGACTAAAAGTGGTTTAACACCTTTATTTTAGGGACTTTGCTATGAGACCCCTTTAGGGTCGACACCACCTAGGCCGTGCTCTAATAGTATGGGATTTCAGGTGAAGCCATTTCACATGGTAGGCTCCACCTGAAATCCCATGCTCTTAGAGCACGGTCTTGACCCTAAGGGGGTCTCAAAGCTTTATCCTTATTTTAGTATCTAAAATGAGGGAATGTAGGACTGTACGAGTATGCTTAGCATTCCCCCCATATCAACTTTTTTTTTTTTTTTTTGGCATATCATCACTAGTATCTGTTCAGGGGTTAGCAAAGGGCTACAACGCACCCTCCACGTGGGATCGATCCCACACCACCCTTCTTGTGAGGCGATACACTTACCAGCCCCACTGTGTGTCTTTTATATCAACTTTGAAACCACTGGATATGAGAGTAAGAGGAGTGCTAGCCCTACTCTAAGGTTTTTTCTACTCTTACCTAGCCCTAGTTTTCTACGCTTAGTCTCCATTAATTAAGTGTCCTATTTTTCTAAAAACTTTAATGTTAAAAATATTTTAACCGGTTTTAATTACTTGATTGATCGAGACTGAGAGTAGAAAAAGCTTGATAGTAGGACAGTACTCATGAGAATAATGATGTTATAACTTTAGGAGAGTCTCGTACACCGACCTCCACAACTATATGACTTGAACACTAGGTCATACTCGTGCCCAACCAATAAGCTGATAATGATTAGTAATTTTTTATGCCCAACTTGCCTCAGAGGATCAGGATCAGGCTTTTTACCTTGGTTGGAGTTTTTTTTTTTTTTTTTTTTTTTGGGTGCATACCTTGGTTGGAGTTCGGTTAAGATATTTTCAACTGCTTAATAATTGGGTCAGATTGAGGATGGGCTTCATCGATCCGATAGGCCATAATACTAGTTAATTTAATAATTGAAATATACTTATTGTATATTAACTATTGATTAACAACCCGCCTCTTGCTCCAGTGGCGGGTGTGACCTCTTTGAAGGAGGTCGGATCCAATCCCCCACCCCAGGTATGGGTCGCAAGAGCTCCAATTTCCAAGCTAACTACTAACCCTATTAGCAAAGGTAAATGATATCAAAAAAAAAGAAAAACTTACTGATTATAACATTCAATGTTATTGTTATAATAATTAGATAATGCTAACAACACTTTCTTTTAAGACCCACTCTTTTTTATCTATTGGAGAGAGTGTTAGTGAAAAACACATATCATTCTCTTAATTCTCTTAATGGAAGAGAATAGCATATGTTTGATCTTTAAGGAAAGTGAGTTAGAAAGAAAGTGTATATCAAAATCTAACTTTGAGCTCTCAAAAAATTTCCATACTCTCCTTCATGAAGGACAAGTAAATGTAACTCTTCGATCGTATGGGTAATAAAATATGTTAGGTATTAATAACCAAGCTCTACCAGCTTAAAAACGATTTCGAGTCTTTTGTAAATGTGTATCTTTTACCCTTTATTTATGCAATCAGTTTAATTAACATCAGTACATGTGTGGAGACCACCATTTAATGCATGTATGACATGGCTACATTAGATTTTGGATCAGACGGCCTAGTGCTTGATAGAGCACACCCAATCACTTTCCTTCCTTTGTACCTATTTCATTCGGAGTCAAATCCTCTACGATGATAATTGGATTTGCCAAATCCGGTTATCACCCTTAGAGGTCACTACGTGTCTCCTTTGACATCCCTTAACCATGGGTAAGATTCACCCACTCCTAGGGTTCACCCACCTATCCTTGGTTTTTTTTTAATATTAATTCTTTTTTAAAAATTAAAAAACTGTTTTTAATATTAAAAAAACTCTAAAAAAAGTTTTTTTAAATTTTTTTTAAAAATTTAATATTTTTTTAAGAAAATCAAAGATGGGTGGGTGAACTCTAAGGGTAGGTGAACCTTACCCACGGTTAACGGGTGTCAAAGGAGACACGTGGCGACTTCTAGGGGTGATAACCAGATTTGCCAAATCCAGTTATCAATGTAGATGATTTGGCTCCGTTTCATAAATAATGGTACAAACAACATGTGTCATTGCTTAGGTTTTTAGGAATTGAAGGCTAGCATTTTTCGTCTCTTTATACATATGGGGCGAAAAGGAAACTTTTTTTTTTTTTTTGGGTGAATGTAATTATTTAAGACAAATTTTGAGGTAGAGCTTTGTTTAATGGCACGAAACGGAGCTTTGCTTTTTGGATTTTGCTAGTCCTTCCAAAGACACAATTGGGTAGTTACAAATGTCAAATAAATTGTGATTTATAAGTTTTTAAACGGTTAAAATAAGAAACATCTCCACCTGTTAAATGCATGGGTGACACTTTTGTATTTATAGAGAAAGAAAATGACCATTTTGCAAAATACTTTTTTCAAAGGCTCAAGAGCCTCTCGAGTTCAAACCGAGGAGACTCTCTCCGGTTTGAACCCTTAGAGGTCATCACGTGTCTCCTTTGACACCCCTTAACCATGGGTAAGGTTCACCCACCCCTAGGGTTCACCCACTCATCCTTAGTTTTTTTTCATATATTAATAATTATTATTTAAATTAAAAAAATACTGTTTTTAGAGTTTTTTAATATTAAAAACATTTTTTAATTTTAAAAAAAGAATTAATATTTATAAAAAAAAACCAAGGATGGATGGGTGAACCCTAGGGGTGGGTGAACCTTACCCATAGTTAAGGGGTGTCAAAGGAGACACGTGGCTACCTCTAAGGGTTCAAACCGGAGAGAGTCTCCCCGGTTTGAACTCGAGAGGATCCTGAGCCTTTTTCAATTGTTAAATCTTTTTAAAATATTTTTCCCAAAAACAAAAGTTAGATTATTTAACTATAGAGGTGAGTAAATCTTAACTGCAATTAACAAATAGGACTCATGACCAGATAGGGAGGTGTGCATGTATTGTCCAACAAAACGTATGAGATGCATGTTATCACCACCTTAGTAAAACACCCCTGCTCCGATGCACGCAACAGAGGCTTGTCTGAATGTGATAATCGGCATCTACCAGAGCCGTTGCCCCATTTCATCAACAAAAATGTATCATTTATCTAGGGTAGTAAGAAACCAAGTCCTCAACGGTGATAACCGGATTTGGTGAATCCGGTTATTCCCGGAAGTTGTCAAGTGTCCTTTTTGACATCCCTTAATTGTGGTTAACATGTGCTACCCCTGTGGTTCACCCACCTATATATTGGTTTTATAAAAAACAATATATTAATTTTTTTGAAATATTAAAATATTTTTAATGTAAATACTTTTTTTTATTATTTCCAAGGATGGGTGGGTGAACCTTAGGGGTGAGAGAATCTTAACCACAGTTAAGGGGTGTCCAAAGGGACAGGGGCATAATCGGATTCACCAGAATCCAGTTCACTTCCAGTTAAGGTTAGGGGCCTCGGATTGTCTCTGGCGAAGCCGGAAAGGGCTCTCGGGGTTGCATACATTGTGCGGCAGCTGGCAGAAAAATTGGGGAGAAGTCATTTGTTTTCTCCCATGATTTTTGACTTCTCCCCATTTGATATCTCTGCCCCTTATTCTCACACACTTATCGCCACATGTCCATTTGTGTGGGGAGAAGTCAAAATCATGGGCCCCATGATTTTGACTTCTCCACCACATGTCACCTATTCTATGGAACCCCGAGATAAGCCCTTACTGGCTTCGCCAGAGGCAATCCAAGGCCAAGGTTAGGAGTTAGGTCAGTCGGACTTTTCTTTATGATAGTACGAACTTGTAGACTGCTGCCACACCGCACTGCAAACCAGTCCTCTCCCAAAGAAAACATAAGCCGGGAGCCGTTCTTAGGATGTGGAAATTACTGGATTGGAACTCTCTCTCTAACATTGGTACAATAACAGTTCGAAAATCACTAATACCATACTGTAATATAAGGGAGCACTCAATGCCATATATAAAAACAATACAATGCTCATAGTATAAGCAAACGTACTACAATGACTAAAAACATGAGATTCCCAACAAGTAGTAGAAACGGTCTGCTTCAACACTATGCAGGAAAAAGGATGACACCAATAGCAGCACCTCTTATTCTAAGCTGCCTATCTAATACCCACCTTAACTAAATAACTTAGTTGGGATGCATTGGAGATGGAGGCTTGTAGGGTGGCTTGTGGTGGGGACTCGGCGGCTTCTTTTCCGGTGTCGGTGGTGGCTTCTTAAATGGCGTCGGTGGTTGCTTCTTCTTTGGCGGCGGCTTGGGCATGTCTTTCACATCCTCTACTGGAGGGTGTCCGGGGTAGTGACCATAAGGCGGTGGTAGCTTGGGCTTAGGTGGTGGCTTCTCTACTTGGGGAGGCTTGTATACAGGAGTTGGAGGCTTGTGTTCTGGGGGCGGCTTCTCAAATGGCTTTGGCTTATACTTTGGTGGTGGCTTCGCTACCGTGGGAGGTTTGTAGACAGGAGTTGGTGGCTTGTGTTCTGGCGGTGGCTTCGTGAATAGGGGAGGCTTGTACACAGGAGTGGGTGGCTTGTGTTCAGGAGGTGACTTATATGTGGGAGGCTTGTAAACAGGAGTGGGAGGCTTGTAAACAGGAGGTGACTTATATGTGGGAGGCTTGTGATAGTCAGCCAGAGAGGGAGTGGTGATAGCCACCACCCCAAGAAACAACACTAGCAAATGAGTATTGAGGGACATCTTTGGGCTCTGTGATGCAAAACCAAAAGTTAGGGATGGCCTTTTATAATGGGGTTGGGACCTCAATCAGCATGCCACGTGTCAATACCACGTATGTCCATCGTTAGCATTAGATTGTACATTTTTTAAAAGTAAGGCTTTTGTTTTCTGTTGACCCATAAATGTGGATGGGGTCCATAAGTTGAAAACATGGCAAAGGGCGCGCCCACCTTCATGAGTGTGCCAAAAGTAAAATTGAGAGGTGGAGTTCTTTTGGCTTTCTCTGCTGCTGTCGGCTGGCTTTTGTGAACGTAAAGAAATTTCTGGTACCAAGTTTATCGATTCGTGGTACATATATGATAGCTACAGAGGGGCAGGAATTTTCGCAATTCATCTTCTTTATCACACTATGAAATTTTTTGTTTTGTTTTGTTGGGTAACCGAGGGTGTCCTGAATCCTGAACCATTCTAAGCAAGGAAACTAGTCCATTCGAGTGTCCCACTCGAAATTTTCCCTCCCGACACCAGTAAGTAGAGAAGTGGGAGTTGAATGCACAACCACATAGGTAGCAAACCCGGGATGTTAGCTAACTGCACCAATCTTTGGTGGGTAAAAATTTGTTGGTATTTCTATCGGATAAGCCTATTATTTTCGAGTCGGTGGGTAATTGGGTATTCCCAAATATACTCTCATGCATACTCCCTAATCATAACAATTTATAACCAACCATTAAGGGCTAGGTTTTGAGTTGGCTTATTTTGTCATTTCTAATGTCACATCAGTTTCGATCCTAACTGTTTATTAATTAAGATTAACTGTTAGGATTTAGGAGTATATATGAGAGTACACTTAGGAGTATCCTTAGACTAATTCATTTTTTTTATTGGTAACTTGCCAAGTCTTATGACCTAGAGTATGAGTACCTCTAGGCTTTACCACTTTATCAAGGTCACCTAAACAATGAATATTGCATTCATCTTTGCGGAAGGGAATATGGATTACCCATATTCATTCATCTTTGCGGCAGGTAATATGGATTACCCATTTACCAGTACCCACATCGGCTCCAAAACTCTCAGTTTCCACATAGTAGCTGTAGATAACTGATACAGCAAGATCCGATTATCCACCGTTTCACACCAAATTCCAAAAGAAGTGTCGAAGTGCAAAGCAAAATTTTCTCCAGTAAGAATTATACAAAATCATGCGTCAACACCAAGAGGTAGCTGTGCTCAGGGGCAGAGCCAGATTTTTTTTTAATCAATAGGAAATATAGGTATGTTTTTTATTTAAAAAAATACATAATATACTAATTTTGTATAGAGTTGCCCCGCAAATAAAATGTTGTAATTTTTTTCAGTATGTATGATATAAAGAGATTGGTACTTTAGGCGTTCATGCGGCCTTTTTAACCCTTCTAAAAACCAAGGGCCGATGTATAAACCCTAGGAGTGAGTGAATCTTAACCACAATTACTAAGTGTTATGTGTCAAGTAAGAGAGACGCACACGTTCCACCCAATGGAATGGGTATGGAAAAAACAATCTTCATAATATAATTAATTTTATTTGTATACTAGATTTATTAAAAGGGAGACCTTATTTTTCTTTTTATGGACATTTATTGGAAAGGAAATACTATTGGGATCGTCCAAGGTAGAGACCACCTCGAGATAGTTCCCAACAGCACGGAGATTCAATTTTTTCTGTGCACTTGATTTTTGTTTCTCCGTGTTGTTGGAAACAGTCTCGGGGTGGTCTTCACCCTGGATGGTCTCAATAGCATTTTCCGTATTTGAATGATATATTAACGAATTTTAGGGCAACAAAGGATCTATTACCCAAAAAAAAATCTTGGGGCCTATGCCCCGAACCCCCAACACCACATACTTTAATCCTATTAATTTTGTCATATATGTACTTTGGCACCCAAAGGAAAGATTTCTGGCTCCACCCTGAGTGTGTTGGCCAAGACCGTGGAAGCAAAGGTCTTGAGTTCGATTTTTTTGCCTTTGTTGGCCACCATCAATGATTTACTTGGTGCGTGTGATTGGGGGTTTTGCACGTTCCTGGATTAGTCGGTGCTCTAACAGGCCCGGACACCCTTGTCACCCAAAAAAAAAAAAAAAATTACTGTCCTGCTTAACTATATTCAAAATAACTAGTTTATTGGGAGTAGTTCGTAAAGCTGGACTTTATATCACATGCAGTCGTGATCAGGCACCTTGTTTTCTCTATTTGGTGAATCAAGTCATCTAAGAACCTTCTCAATAGATTGGGGGTGTTTGGAGGTGGTCCACACGCTGTGGTGACCAACTAATTAACTGAATCACCATTATGGTTTTTGACTTTTGTTCACACTTCACACCTTGACCTGCTTGTCCAAGATTTCCCCTAGAAGCACCGTCCATGCTCAACTTATCCACATACAATTTCGGTCTAAACCAAAATGTGATTATAATCTTTATTCATTCCAACATTTCCAAGGCACAGGCTCTTACAACCCGGGGTGTGGTGAAAAAAGAACCTAATGAACACAAACAGAAAACACACCAGATATACGTGGTTCACCCAATTGGGATTATGTCCACGGAGAGAGTACCTTCTTCACTAATAATCAAAGCAAAGAGAAACAGCGTCTCGCCTCTCAAACAATCTCTCTCTCAAAGAAATAGTTTAGCTTCAGTTCTAGGAACTCTCCAATCAAGCCCTAATACAAAGATTGTTTTATAGAAGGGAAAACTTAGAAAAAGAAATTTCTGTAACTAATCCCGCTTCAGGGGATCGATCGACAACTCCCATAATTGAAACAATTTTAACACGAGGGTGTAGCCCACTGGCCGAGGATGAACCGTGAACCCGGAGGTCTCGATTCCTGAGCTCCCCTCAATATATATCAGTTGTATGGAGTGGGAGTACTCTTTATGCAACAACTGGGACTAAGACTCGGTATATCCACGTTTATCAAAAAAAAACAAAGGGGACAGGCTCTTACCACCCTTTCTATTGGGTTTTCTGTGGGATGAATTTTGGAAACAGGTCTTTGTAATCTAGGGCTAAGTGGGCTACAAGTGGGATGTGAGACATCAAGAAAACTGTAGTGTCGAGATGTCATATTTCTAAATAAAATATTTTAAAAAAGATTAACTATGAATAGGTGCTTGGTTCAACAGATAACTGGAGCAACCCAAAAAAACCCTTGGAAAGGTATTTATAGAAAAAAAAATTAGTGATAGAAAATACTATTTCTAATTATCAAATTACCACTACCGGCCAAAAGTTTTTTGTTTTTTGATTTGCTTCGATATCTGTCTTTTTTTTTTTTTTTTTTGTTAAGGTAACAACACCACAAGAGGAAGCTACAATCACAAGAAAGAAGACCACACACATGCACTCACGCACACACGAACACATTTTCATAGTTAATCTCTAAAGATGTTGACATTATACATTTAATTTATATTATTTAAAAATTACATTTTTCTTGATATGTCAACACCCACCGATCTTATGAGTTTCACTCTTTTTGTGCATCTATATCTATATAATTACAAGGTTGATAGTATTATATTCTAATAATAGAATGAAGATTAATAGTATGTATAACTATCAGTTTAATCACCAAGTATAATTCACTAATCCTCACAGAAAGGATATAATACCCAACAGGACTTGTGAGAGAGATGGTGTTGAATATAGTGCCCATGACATCAAATACCTTGAAAGTAATGGTGGGCATTAATAACCATTGTTAACCATAACAAACATTAAACACCCAACAATATCCAATATGCATACAGAGTCCCAGCAAACCAAATCTGAAAAATATCTATTAAATACAAGTTATTATAAAAATAAATTAGACAAATTATATGTATATACAAATTATTATTATTATTATTATTATTATTGAGCAATAATCTGCTCTTCAGGGTGCAGCGAGGAGTGACGTCTCACCCCATAAATGCCAACACGAGTCCCTTTTAACTATGGTGTCAAACAATGGTTTCTGTGAATAACTCTTATGAATTCATTTCTTCTTCTCCCAGTTGGAGGCAATATATAGATACAATTACATCTTATAAAATGAAGAAATCTTATTCTAAGGGAAACTAAATAACCCTATATTTACAACCAAGATTTAGTTAACTTACCGGGTTCCTAGGATTAATATAGAAACTGTGAGCGCGGGTTTCGGGAGAACCCTGGTTTGCATCTCACGGGTTGAGTTAAGAGTCGCCACCTATTCATTCGGAAGGGATAAGTCCCTGGGATTTGGATAAGGTCTTGGTCTGCGGTCCGAGGTCAGGGTAAGAGGTTCGGTTAAGTCCGGGGAAGGGGTTAGGCACCCCGGCACTTCCACTTTTCAGTGGTTCCCTACTTGCTAGGATTAAGCCAAACTAATCTCAATTTTTTAATCAAATGCCTTAAGTATTTAAGAAAATGCTAATCCAAGAAGGAGAAAATCTAGACTAGGGTCGAACCCGGGTTGGGCTGCCTACGTACTCACATAGGGGTGAGATCAGACCGAGCGTAGTTCTGGCACATGCGCCCGTGCCAAGGCTAGGGGTGTGTGTGTGTGCACCAAAGGTGGCTTAGGGTCTAGCCGGGAGGCTAGGGGTGGTTGACCGAGTTGGTCAAGTGCTTGGTATTGGGCCCGGTAGGCCTAAGGTAAGTCCGATAGACTAGGGTTGGGCCCGGTAGGCCAAGGGTGAAGCCCGGTAGGCTAGTTTGGGCCCGGTAGGCCGAGATTAGGCCCGGTAGGCCAAGGATGAGCCCGGTAGGCTAGGGTTTGGCCCGGTAGGCCGAGGAGTGAGGCCCGGTAGGCCCAGGGTGTCTTAACCAAGGGTTAGGGTTGCTAACCGAGGTTAAGAAAGGTGATTAACCTTGGTTAGGGGTGCTAACCATGGTTAAAAAAGTCCAATATCAGATTTTTTGGTCTTTTTGAATTTTTCTGATTTTTTTTGGATTTTCGCAGATTTTTTCCCAACGGTCAAAGGTGCTTAACCGCGGTTAAGGAGGGGAGGTCACCATGGTTAAGGGTCTTAACCATGGTTAAATGGTCAAAAGAGACCATTTTTGGGTTTCTCCTAATATTTTGGATTTTTTGAGCATTTTTCCAGATTTTTTCCGGGTCAGGATTTTTTACCCGTGGTTAAGGGTCAAAAATGGGGTCGACTCTGATTAAGTGTCTTAACCACAGTAAAAAATGAAATTGAAGACATTTCTGGATTCCATGTAATATTTATGATTTTTTGATGCTTTTTCCAGAATTTTTGCTAGGTCATGGGCCGCTTAACCATGGTTAAATGTTAACCACGGGTGAGTTTAACCATGGTTAAGGGGCCGACTGAAGCAAAAGTGGGTCCAAGGTTCATGGCAGGGCCTAGACTGGCCTCCTACCCGGTCTGGGCCCCCACAAATATTAGAAATTGCAAAAAACTCCAAATTTTCATCAAATTTGTAACCATAGTTAACATGAATTTAACTATAGTTAACGGGGGAATCGTGGGAATCCGAGACCACCATTGGGTAGCCTGATATGTGGAGAACAATTTGGGCCCTTGTGGGACCCAAGGGGATGCCGTATGTGGGCCCCACAGTGGCCTAAAGTTGCCCCGAAAAACACCACATAAAATGATGATTTCCACCAAAACAGATTTGTTTCCAAACTTTGCGGCAATTTTTCCGCTGATTGGCTCAACCCCTGGGGGATCCGAGACCATGGTCGTGAAGCCTACTATGAGGGGAACAATTTGGGCCCTCGTGAGGCCCAAGGGAAGGTCGGATGTGGGCCCTACAGAGGCCCAAAGTTGCCTCATCGCACAGATTTTTACACTGTCGACCCCACTTTGGGGTCGATTTAACTATGGTTAGAGTGCGAGTTAGGGGCTGAAAATTTACAGGGGGGTAGCCCTACATATGGGGAGTCTAACCATGGCCTCAGTTTCGACCAGGACTGGGGCTAACCATGGTTAAACCATGGTCACAGGGAGTGTCCTGAAACTGATTTTTTTTGAAAATTTTTTGAAAAAAAAAAAAAAAAAACACTTTGGTGGCTAGGTGTGCTTGGCCCATGTGAGTCTAGGGGGTTTTCTCATTGATTGAGGACCCCCCAGACCTCCGGGAGTGGTCGTGCACGGTGGTGAGGGCTAGGCCCGTGGCCACGCCTCAAGGAACTCCCCTTCCATGCCTACGGTTAAGGTAGGGGGGGTCCTATCCTAGGCTTGAGTTGCTGTAAAATGAGCATAACAAATGATATGGGACCCCTGGAATGAGACCAGGGGTCCCTTACAGCAAAAACAAACAAAATGGGAGAAAGAGTATACCCTTGCAATAGCAAAAAAAAAATGCTTCTGTACGGCGGCAGCAGCTACAGGCGGGCCTGGGGAGGATTAGTGGAGTCTATACAGGGGTTAGGGAGTGGTCTAAGGCTTAGGTGGATGAAGGTCAGAGACGTAGGAGGAGTGATGAAGGGTTGGCCGAATGGGTGAATGTACTGTAAAAAAAATTTAAAAAAATTTTCTGCACAGTAGTTATGGTTGTGAAAGAATGGAGCAAGGTTGGTGATGGTTGCAAACCAAGGTGAGGGTATCCGTTATGGGGTTTAGGGGGACGACCTAGGATCTAAAGGGATGGGGTATAGAGGCTGGAACAATGGCGGGAGGTGACTGTGATAAATTTTTTTCAAAAACTCCCTCCCTTGCGCAATGGCCACGGTTTGGGTTAAATAGAGGAAGAAGGGGAATAGGGGAGTATGGATAGGGCTTGGAGAGGCGTGGGGGACATGTCCTGGAGGAGGGCAGGGCGACAGGAGAGCATGAGCAGGCGTGGCCTGTTCACTCGTCCCTTTGGCGGGGACGATGAACAGTGCCATTTAAAAAAATTTGTTTTTTGTTTTTTTTTTTTTTTTTTTTTTTTTTTTTTTTACTTTCTTCAATCGTCCAATTGATTGAATTGGGCCCAATCCACATGTGGGCCCTGCCACATGGGATTGGTGCCCAATCAAATCCCTTTTTTTTCTTTTTCAAAATTTTATTTTATTTTTTGAATATATTTTTTTTTCAAAAAAAAATTTTTTACTTATATTTTTTGGTTTTAATTTTATTTTATTTTTTTATTTTACTACCCATTTTGGGCCCAACCACCACATGTGTGGGGAAGGCAAAAATATTTTTTTCATTTTGGGAATTGGCTCCAAAAATTGAATTTTAAAAGAGGTAGTGTGGGTCCTACCTTAGATTTGGCTTAATGGGCCCATGCTTGGGCCCACAAACAAGGTTTTATCCATTTGGGACTTGAAAAGGGGCCTTGAGCCCATGGGACCTTGCCTAGGGCTTGGGCTAGGGCTAGGCTTGGGCTAGACCTAGGTTTAGGTGAGCAGGGTGTAAAAATTGGGTGCTTACAGCTGCCCCTCTTTGCCGGAGAGTGCCAGGACGGCGATTGAACGGCAAAGACTGGAAACATACTATTTTTACACCGAGATGAATGTTAAGAACGATGCATGCTGTGAGTGTGGTGAAATGATGAATACTACTGCTAGAGGATGGCGAGTAGCATGGGAAGAACATGAATGTAGGGATGGCATGGCCCTAAGGCGTTGGCCGGAAGAAAATGTCGCTCGGAAGCGTCGAAAGGGATCGATCGAAACAACGTTTCCCGGGGGATATTACCCGGATCGATCGGAGGACACACCGGGTGTCGAGAACACAGGGGATGTTAGGCATTCCGGGTGTCGACAAAGTGCGTTATGTCGACGCTCACTAGGGATGCCCAGGACACACGGGGGTGTCAAAAAAAGGGGCATGCGGGTGGCGTACACTGTCAAGGTACACGCGGGATGTCGGGCATGCGAGGTGTCGACAAAGTGCGTTATGTCAACGCTCACCTGGGATGCCTAGGACACACGGGGGTGTCACAAAGGGGACATGCGGGTGGTGTACACTGTCAAGGTACACGCGGGATGTCGGGCATGCGAGGTGTCGACAAAGTACGTTATGTCGACGCTCACCTGGGATGCCCAGGACACACGGGGGTGTCATAAAAGGGACATGCGGGTGGCGTACACTGTCAAGGTACACGCGGGATGTCGGGCATGCGAGGTGTCGACAAAGTGCGTTATGTCGACGCTCACCAGGGATGCCCAGGACACACGGGGGTGTCACAAAGGGGACATGCGGGTGGTGTACACTGTCAAGGTACACGCGGGATGTCGGGCATGCGAGGTGTCGACAAAGTGCGTTATGTCGACGCTTACCTGGGATACCCAGGACACACGGGGGTGTCACAAAGGGGACATGTGGTAAGTTTCTGTAGGTTGACTCAGTGTCAATGGAGACTCTATGATGTCACAACAGGCAAGGTGTCGTCATGTTGACTTTGGTATGGCCGAGAGGCGCTGAAAATGATCATGTTTGATGATGTTAAAGTGCTGGTCATGCAAGGCATGACGCTATGTAAGTGATGTCATGCAAGGGATAAAGGAGGGGATGCTTTCCCATGACTCTGCTGATTGTTGCTTGCTGGGGAGATGCGGAAGCTACTTCTTCTGTTTTTGTCTCGTCGGGGTTGCTCAGTGCAGGTTGGTTCAACGGATTTTGAAACCAAGAGATGTTTGTTTTTTGAAAATCTTTTCTGAAGAAGTGTAAAAGATTTTTTTATTTTGACGAAAGTATGCTTTGTTAGCTTTTAGATTTGCCAGTAAATCGCCTTTGTTCAGGGCTTACGGGATTTTGTGGGTTCCTTTTCATTCTTGGAGAACTGAGTACGATTCAAAGCAGGATACTGCAGTTTCGAGCTAAGGACCCTGGTTGGGGAGAAGCTTTTAGAAGACTTCTGGACCATTGCTGGGGATGAGCATTATTGAGAGGCTGTCGGAGGCTTTTACCGGGGGATCCAATGAGGATTGGAAGATTGTTATAACCTGATGCTGAGGATTCGTTGAGGAGTAGGGCTCTGTTATAGACTATTGCCAGGGGGTCTGGGGCTTTCCGATTTGCTGGGGATTTCCCAATGTATGCCCCTCTGCTGGGGAGATGCTTTCTGGAGGATTCTCTGTTGAGGAATCACCTGCTGGAGATATTCCCTGATGGAATCTCTGTTGGGGATACTGATCCCTTGAGTTTAGTGAGACTGATCGCCACCAGATCTTGTTGTCAAACTGATTTTCAGCTTTTCTTCCCTTTTTTACCCTTGGGATGACCAAGTCATGGGGTTCGCATAATTTTTGCGCGATGAGGCCGTTGCCGGTTTTCCTCATGCCTGCAAAGCTGATTAATTTTGTCCCTTTTTTGCCCCTAATCGCAAGACTAGGTCTGGGGGTCGCGTAACTTTTACGCAATGAGGCCGTTTCCGGTTTTCACTCATGCCCGCGATTTGTTTGAGGGTTCCGATCTTCTCCCTTCACTGCCCTGATTGACATTCGTTGGGGATTGATACTCTACTGGGGATATAGGCGTGACATGGCACTTGTACTTGCAGTTTCTAGGGGATCTGGGAGGACTTAGAATAGGACGAAACGTTGGTTAGGGGACCGAAGTTTGGGACAACCTGGAATTATTCTTGCTGCAACTGACTTGCATGGGGGTTTTCTGTTGAAGCTGAATTTCTTGTTGGGCTCCACTGGGGATTGTCCTCTTTGGTAGAAGCTGATTGTTTTGGGATTCCTCCCTGTTTTTTTTTTGCTCATAGGGTCCCTGACTTGGAAAATGTTTCAACTTCTTTTTTGGAGTTTCCTTTTATGGAATATTTTGTAAACTTGATGTCGACTCCGTCGTGAAAATTGGGAGAGTTTGTCTCTGTTTGAGGAGTGACTCTATGGGGAAAAAGTTGTTCCTATGAAGAGAGAGTTTTACGAAGTTTTGGACTCTCTTTGGGAGAAAAGATTTTGAGGGATTAAGTCCCTTTTTGCGACCGCACCTGATTTGTCAGGTTGCCTACGTACCCTTTGCAGGATCAGGTCATGACGTAGTTCAAACAAATGCCACAGATTGGCGAGGGAGGGTGTCCCTGAAAGGTTTTTGTGAGAGAAAGGCTGTTAGGCTCGAAGGGCTAGCTAGCGGATTTCATTGATTTTTGTAAAAAATGGTTACATTGCTGGGGGTAAGGAGTATGCCAATGACGGCCTCCTGTCATTTCCCGGAGATCCTATGAGTACAAAGTGCCTGTCAGACCTAGACCCTAAGCGTAGTATCGTTTAACTTTGTCCATGTTGACGAGCTCTGGGAGGTCTTCGTCATCCATACGTCCGAGTCGCAGGGCACCACCAGAGAATTTGTCTCGGACTATGTATGGGCCTTCATAATTGGGTGTGAACTTGCCCCTCGAGTCAGGACGGTTTGGTAATATCTTCCGGAGGACCAGGTCACCGATCTCAATACTGCGGGGCTTGACTTTCTTGTTAAATGCCCTAGCCATACGCCTCTGATAGGCCTGAGAGTGATCCATGGCTTTCAGTCGCCGTTCTTCAATCAAGTTCAGTTGTTCATATCGGGTTTGTGCCCATTCTGCTTCTGATATTTCTGCTTCCATTAACACCCGGAGCGATGGAATCTCTACTTCGATGGGGAGGACTGCTTCCATACCATAGGCAAGAGAAAATGGTGTTGCCCCTGTTGAAGTTCTGATGGACGTTCTATAGGCCATGAGAGCGTATGGGAGCATCTCATGCCAGGCAGAATAATTGGTTGCCATCTTCTCAATGATCTTTTTCAGATTCTTATTAGCTGCTTCCACTGCTCCATTAGTCTGTGGCCTGTATGGTGTGGAGTTATGATGTTGAATCTTGAATTTTTGGCAGAGATCAGTCATCCCCTTATTGCAGAAGTTGAGAGCATTGTCTGTCACAATCTCGAATGGGACACCATATCGGCAGATGATGTCTCTCTTCAGAAAACGCTGAACCACAGAGGCTGTGACGTTGGCATAAGAGGATGCCTCGACCCATTTCGTGAAATAATCGATTGCAACCAGGATGAATCGATGTCCGTTAGATGCTTTCGGAGCTATGGATCCGATGACATCGATGCCCCAAGTAGAGAAAGGCCAAGGAGCAGTTAGATTGTGTAGCCTTGTCGGCGGTGCATTGATCTTATCAGCATAAATCTGGCACTGGTGGCATTTCTGTACATGCTTGCAACAATCCGCTTCCATGGTAGACCAATAGTAGCCCAGTCTGAGAATTTTTTTGGATAGCATCAACCCGTTCATGTGTGGGCCGCAAGTCCCTCCATGAACTTCTTCGACTACCTGTGCTGCTTCACTAGTATCGAGGCATCTGAGCCATATCAAGTTCGGCGATCTCTTGTATAAAATGCCCCCTGATAGGACAAACTGGATGGCCAGTCTTCGGATTGCCCGACGGTCTGTTTTGGTCGCATCGAGCGGGAAGGTCCCGTCCTCGAGGTACTGCTTGATGTCTGCATACCAAGGCTTGTTGTCGTTCACTGTGTCCAGCTCGAGGCAGTAGACAGGTTGATCCTGTTGCTGAATTTCAATTGGCCAGAGCATGATGCCTCTGGGGATCTGTACCATAGAGGCGAGAGTAGCCAATGCGTCGGCAAATCTGTTATGATTCCTAGATCGGTGACTGAAACTGATTCTCCTGAATTGAGTGATTAGCACATTAAGATAGGCTAAATATGGGACTAGCTTAGCTTCTCGGACGGCCCAAGATTCATTTGCCTGACAGATTACCAAAGATGAGTCCCCGTAGACGTCTATCTCCTCAATTCCGATGCCCAGGGCTTCTTTTAGTCCGGCTATGCATGCCTCGTATTCTGCTTCATTGTTGGAGCATCTGAATTTCAGCTTTACAGAGATTGGGAGGTGTGCCCCCTTGGTTGAGATTAGGACTGCTCCTGCCCCGTGTCCGTGACTGTTGGCAGCTCCGTCAAAGTATAACTCCCAACCGGAGTATTCTTGCTCTTCTGCTTCTGCGTACAGGATGGATTCGTCCGGAAACTGATCATGCACAGACACATAATCTTGTGTTGGGCTGTGGGCCAAGTGATCTGCAATCGCTTGCCCCTTGATTGACTTTTGAGTCATGTACGTAATGTCGAATTCAGACAACATCATAAGCCATCGGGCAGTCCTTCCGGTGGTGGCTGGCTTTTCCAGTAGATATTTGAGTGGGTCCATCCGGGAGATAAGGAATACCGGGTAGGAAAGCAGATAGTGCCGAAGACGCTGAGTAGCCCAAACCAATGCTAGACATGTTTTCTCCAGTGGGCTGTACCTTTCTTCGTACTCTAGTAAACGCTTACTGATGTAGTAAATGGCATGTTCTGTTCTGCCTGTCTCATCATGCTGTGCCAAGACGCACCCCATGGAGGTTGCTTGTACTGAGATATAGAGTAGTAGGGGTCGTCCCGGCGTAGGAGGCACAAGTACTGGAGGATTGAGAAGATATTGTTTTATCCTGTCAAAGGCTTCTTGGCATTCGGCTGTCCAAACGGTCGGTGTATTCTTCCGAAGAAGCTTGAAGATCGGTTCGCAGATCGGAGTGAGCTGAGAGATGAACCGGCTAATGTACTGTATTCGGCCCAGGAAACCACGGATCTCCCTTTCAGTTTGGGGTGCTGGCATTTCGATGATGGCTCTGGCTTTAGCGGGATCGACCTCAATGCCTCTTTTACTGACTATGAAGCCGAGGAGCTTTCCCGATGAAGCTCCAAAGACACATTTGGCTGGGTTCAGTCTTAGGCCGAATTCTCTGAGTCTGTCACAGAGTCTTTTCAGATCTTCAGGGTGTTGCCTGGCAGTAGGTGATTTGACAATCATGTCATCTACATAAATTTCAGCTATCTTGTGGATCATGTCATGAAAAAGTGCCGTCATGGCCCTCTGGTAGGTTGCCCCTGCGTTCTTGAGTCCGAATGGCATGACTTTGTAACAGAACGTGCCCCAAGGTGTGATGAAGGAAGTTTTCTCCATATCTTCTTCTGCCATTCGGATTTGATTATACCCAGAGAAACCATCCATAAATGAGAGCATCTCATGCCTTGCAGTATTATCGACTAGGATGTCGATGTGCGGGAGAGGGAAGTTATCCTTAGGGCTAGCCTTATTCAGATTCCGATAGTCGATGCACATCCGGACTTTTCCATCCTTTTTGGGTACCGGCACGATGTTGGCCAACCATTCAGGGTAGTTTGCTACTGCCAAGAAGCCTGCATTGATCTGTTTTTCTATCTCTTCTTTGACTTTTTGTGACCATTCGGGCCTCATCCGTCTCAGTTTCTGCTTAACCGGTCTGACATCCGGGTTCAGGGGAAGTCTGTGTACCACCAACGCTGGGTCTAAGCCAGGCATGTCTGCATATGACCAGGCAAAGACATCACTGTAGCTTTTCAGGAAGCTGATCATATCCGTTCTTTGCTGTGGGCTCATAGTTGTGCCAATCTGAACCAGCTGAGGGTTGTCTTCGGAACCCAGGTTTACTGTCTCGGTATCCTCGATGTTCGACTGTAGTAGCCCTTCACTGCGTTCTAGTAGGTCCAAAATCTCCTGAGGGGGTTTCTCATCCTGTTCTGTTTCCTGCTCTGAGTCATACTCAACTTCTGAAAGCTCAAGGAGGTTTTCAGGGGTAGCCTTGTTGGAGGCGATTTCCTGGCAAATCATTAAGCTTAGTTTAGCATGCTTATGTTTTTATGTTTTGTTGGCTTCAGGACACTAGGCCTTCCAGGGGAAGAATCCGTGTGATTTCGTCATTAGCCCAATGCAAATGTTTTTTTTTTTTGGAAAAACATGTTTTTGAGTCAAAAAATCCAGATTTTCATTGATAAAGAAATGGACTGTTTACAAAATTGACTCGATAAAACAAAAAGAGGCCTACAGTTGGCCAACATTTTGGACTTTTGCAACGGGAGCAAAGAGAGATAGATTAAGAAGAAGAGGGGAGTGATACTGCATCACTGCTTGATCTAACCAACCTTCCCTGCACTGCGCTTTCCCTGGCCCTGTGTGGCCTCGATGGTGAGAGCCTCAGTCCACCAACGAATTAGTGACTGGCGACTGGATGATGTTTCTGCGCTGTTGGAGATGGTGCACACTTGTTCTCCCGCCGAATATTCTGCTTCTGCTTCTGCATCTTCAATAGTCGGCTCTTCGAACATCCGGGCGACGCTGAATACTTCCGGTTCGGGAATCCCTGAAGATTCGGTGCCAGGTTGAGGGTTAGAGATATTGATGGCTGGTGCAAGAGGGGTTTCTGGGTCGGTTTCAAAGATTCCTATGGGGAAGGTTACCGAAATGTGGGGTCGGGGTTCAGGTTTCGCCGATTGTCTACTCTTCTTTGTCAGCTTGTTGAGATAGTCCTCGTAATTGGGCTTGTATCCCAATCCAAATGGAGGCGTGTAACGTGGAGGCACATATCTCTTCTTCATGCCCTGGTTCCTGACACCCAGGCCTAGACCCGGCTGGTAATTCATCTTTGCCATCATCCTGATAAATGGAGGTACTGCTTGCTTGTTCTGCTGTTCCACTTGGGCGATGGAGCTGACCTGCTCCTGGATGTCCCCGAAGGAAGTTGCCAACTCCTCAGATGGAATGACGACTAGGTGGTCATCCTGTATAAATTTGATTCTCTGGTGCAGAGAGGATGGAATGGCACCGGCCGAATGAATCCACGGCCTCCCTAGGAGCAAGGTGAATGAGGCAGGTACATTCACAACTTGGAAATTTGTCAAGAACTGAGCCGGTCCAACCCTGATGGTTAGGTCAATATCACCCAAGTTTTGCCTGGTGGTATTGTCAAAAGCCCTTATAGTCATGGGTCTCTTCTTAACTTGACTGGTGTTCATACCCAGGCTTTGCAGTGTGGAGAGTGTGCAGACATTTAGGCCGGAGCCATTGTCAATGAGTACCGAGGATAATGTCCTATCCATACACTGAACTGCAATATATAGGGCACGAGTGTGATCCCTATCTCCATCCGGTATTTCCTCTTCAGTAAAGGAGATGATTCGTGATTCTAGCACTTGCCCCACCATCTGCCCCAGTTTCTCAGGCGAGATGTCTGGTGTTACATGGGCGTTGTTAAATACCCGGAGAAGTTGCTTTCTATGATGCTCTGAAGTCAAGAGAAGGCCCAAGATAGAAATTTGTGCCTGAGTTTTGCCCAACTGCTGGATAATATTGAATTCTTCCGCTTTTTCCAATATTTTGAGTAGGAGAGCCGAATCTGCTGTTTCCTTTTCTGAGTCTGCTACCCCTGCTTTTTCTTTCGCCTTTTCTTTTACCGGCTCAATCGCCGGAGGTTGATACACCCGGCCGGATCGGGTGAGGTTGGCTATGTACTGACTTTCCAGGATGAGAGATTGAGGGGCAGGTACATGATTAAGGTTGAAAGGCCGGGAAGGGATGTAAGGGATTTTGACTGGTCCAGTGGATGTTGAGGCCTTGGCTGAGGCGGTGGGCCAACTGGCAGGACAGGGAATTGTGTAAACGATTCGCTCTTTCTCTGATTCCAAAGTGGGGAGTTGTATTGGGGTCTGGATGGTCTGAACACTTGACTGTGGCAGAGGGATTATGACTGGGGGTCGGTACGAGGGCCTGATAATACCATCATCGACTATGGGTGTGCTGGGTCTAGGTTGCCCTGCCCCGGGCTCTTCCCACTCAATAAAGTTAACTTGGTTGTTATGTGGGGGCAGTGGCACCTGGTCGATACTGGTGTTGCTGGGAGCTAGTTCGACCTTACCCGTATCCAGGAGATCCTGGATAGCGCACTTCAGACCAATGCAGTAATCGGTTGCATGGCCCGGACCTCTATGAAAGGCGCAGCGTTGGTTGACATCATAATTTTTGTTTCTCTTGTCTGGCGGTAAAAGAGGGGTAGGGCCTCTTAGTTCGAGAAGGCCCTGCTTGGTTAGGAAGTCCAAAAGTTGACTGAGTGTGTAAGGGAGAGGGGTAAAGGTTCTGGGGGGACGGGTTTGCCCCTGGTTCTGTTTAGCCGGCCGGGTGCTTTCAGGTGCTGGCTGTTGCCGAGCAGCCGGAGCCGGTAATCTGATCGGTGCTACAGGGGCCACCAAGTTAACATTTTCTTTTCTCTTCTGGTCTCTGTGACCGTTGTTTCGGCTGGTTGAAGCTGTTGCCGCTTTGAGGGGAGCAAACCCTAGGCTTGAATGAATGGCTCCACTCTGTATTGCTGCCTCAATACGGGCACCTGTTTTAACTATTATGCCAAAGTCCACAATCGGTAAAGTAACCATCAGTGTAGAGTAGGGTTGCTTCAACGTACCCAAAAATATGTTTGCCAGCTCTTCCTTAGGGATAGGGGTGATGACCTTTGCTGCCATTTCTCTCCACCGGGTTGCATATTCCAGGAACGACTCATTGTTCCGCTGGTACATCTGTTCCAGTTGGCTTCGCTGAGGCCGAAGCTCCTGATTAAAAGAGTATTGCTCCACAAAGGCATCCATGGCATCCTGCCACGTCTTGATTCTCTGCTTATCGATCGACATCTACCAGGCAAGGGCTGCCCCCTTCAGACTTTTCTGAAAATACTGTATGAGCAGAGGCTGATTCTTGTTATACGGGAGCATATCCCCCAGGTACATCTGCAAATGTTGTTTAGGACAACCTGAGCCGTCATATTTATCAAAGTCAGGTACCTTAAATCCAGGGGGAATAGCATCTCCAGAGGAGAAAGTCAGGTCCTCCAATGATAGAGTGGGGTTGACAGACGCTCCTTTCATTCTTCTCATTTCCTCTTTCATCTGTTTTATCTCCTCATGTTGGTCCCTAAGAGATGGTGTAGGGTCAGAAGATGATGGCCTGTCCTGATTGACATGTGATGTCTTAGGCTGGTCGTCATACTGGTCATACTCTTCTCCTCCTCCGCCTGTTGCGGGTATAGGGTTGGGAATGATGATAGGGGTAGGCTGCTCTGGGTGAGGCTGATCGGGGGCTTCATTGGAAGGGTTTCGGTTAGACGGTTCTTCGGTTCGGGCACCAATAAGAATATTCAGGGATTCCAGAACTCGGTCCAACTTGTTCTGCATTGCTACAATATCCCGGTCATGTGACTGTACCAGTTCCTCGATCCTCTGTTGATGGTCTGATGGTTCTTTCATTGCTTCTGAGTTGTTTTCTATCGGGCCGATGTAGGGTACAATCTCCGTGACTGGTATTTCTATGAGAACCGCTTCTGCGACTTCTGCGAGAATCGCAGTCAGAGAACGAGTCATGGGTCGGCTCATGCAGACTGAAAAGATGCAATGACTAAACATGAATATGCATGAGAGAGAGACAGAAAATGCAGAAAAGATTTTCATTGATTGCAGTGACTGAGTGAGTGTAATACAGGACTGACTCAATAAAAGCGAAAAAGGACTCAACCCTAGGCAGGCCCATCGGGGATGGCAAAGTCAAGTGGCCGGGGCACGCCATCAAGGTCCATGACCTGTTGTTGGAGGGATGTGATTTCGACCTCCATGCGCTCGATTGTTTCCGAGGCATTGTACATATGGGATCCGTACTGACGGATCCGACTGGTCATCTCCTCCTTCGCACTATCAAGCTGCTCCTGATGGAAGTGCAACTGGGCCCGAAGGACGGAGTTCTCTCTGATATCACCCCTGTGCCTCTTCCGCAAGGATCGGACTGTGTGCTCGAGGCGGTCAACCTGCTCCTGCATGGCTATGAGTTCACGGTTCTGCTCCGCTTCCTGCTGCCTAAATGCGCGCTGGGCTCGTCTGAGCTGTTTTTCTCTCTCCTGGATCTGTAGTTGCCTTTCCAGGAAAAAGTCTGTCCAGGGAACCGCCATGTCAGCTATAGGTATGGTTCCTCGAGATGGGGCTGCAACTGGTGTAGGCAGTTCCCTAGGTACTGGCATGCCAGGTGGAAGGTCAGGATTTTCTACCCATATACGGTATGCGGAATCAGTTGGTGGTCCAGTTGTTACCACAAAATCTGGCCATTTGTCCCTTCTGGAGCTTCGCCAATCTGCTTGAAATCGGCGGGTGAGGCATTCAGATTGTACTGTGAAATCGACAAAGTCCTGTTCCAGGTTGTCTATAACCGGGATGCGCTGAGGGAGTCCAAACTGTCTAAGGACTCGAAGTGGTACATAGGCTGTAGAGCCGGTGAGTCCCGCTAGGACCATGCATCGCCTTCCTGCTATGACGACGCGTGGTAGTTGTCTGCGAACCAGCCACACGCATTCCCATGTGATCTGCTCCTCTGTCAAGTCTTGGAGGAGCCGATAGAGAGTCTTAACATCTGAAGTCACGATCTCGCCCTGATTCTGCGAAATCTTTCTGGGTAGACTGTATACATCTCGAGGTACATCCGGCACCGGTAAGATGGTGGGCAGGTGTGAGACCATCCACAGATGCAAAAGCGGTGCACTGGCGTGGAAGACGCCCTTTCTGCGTCCTGATGCAAGGTTGAGAGCCCTGAGTAACTCTGCAAGAATGACTGGGACAACTGTCTTTGATTCCCGCATGTCGTCGATTACCCCTGTCAGTACTGAGTTGGCGAAGGCGCGAGTTTTTGGGAGCACCAGTTGGGACATGATGATCAGTGTGAAGGCATTGAGACCAGGGATCTCAGTTTCTAGGGAGTCAGGGTCCCACTTGCACTGGACAAAATATACAGACTCTGTGTAAGTGCACTGTGTATGAAATGCAAATGATGCAATATTTTTTATTTTATATATTTTTTTTGATTAGGGTGTGACATGGCACATGTATCCTGATAGGGCAATCGGTCAGGGGTCCGGTATGCTTTACCCGAGTTGTAGGAAATCAGGGGCCTATAAGGACAAGGCGGGGGATAGGTCTAAGTGAAGACCTATACGCCGAAGATTTGAACCTCATGTGCTATGTCTAGAGATGGGGTAGGATGTGTTTTATTACAAGCACAAGGTTGGCTCATTACATGCCCCTGATGGGTGGTTATCCGGGTAGAGTGTGCCCGGGTAGTCAACCATGACTGGGGACAGGTATAGGGTGTAAGCAAGTTAGGGTTTAGAGTATCCCTCCAGGTGGGCTGCTTGTAAACTATACTCTAGCCTAGGCTATATGTATGCATGCTGGGGTATGCAAGAGTGTATTCCTAAGGATGGGGGGATCACTTAACACCGTATATGCGACTCCCTGAAAGGGACGATTGGTGTAAGCGGGAGCGTTCAGAACCGTTTCCTGAGGATAGTCACCCAACAGGCCAAGTTCCGCGGACCTCCAAGACTGTTAAGCCCCTGTCACTGAGGATAGTCATCCAGCAGCCGTGAGCGTAATAAGCCTGTCTAATAGGTATTGGGTTGATTACACTACTATGGTATGAATGAGATGCACAGTACATAAATCACCAAGAGAAGTAAAATGATTAGTATTAGGTTAAATACTTAAGCATTTGATTAATTTGAGGTTTAGTTTGGCTTAAACCTAGGTTCCGGGTTGAACCTTAAGGTCCCCAGCAGAGTCGCCAGAGCTGTGAGCGCGGGTTTTGGGAGAACCCTGGTTTGCATCTCACGGGTTGAGTTAAGAGTCGCCACCTATTCATTCGGAAGGGATAAGTCCCTGGGATTTGGATAAGGTCTTGGTCTGCGGTCCGAGGTCAGGGTAAGAGGTTCGGTTAAGTCCGGGGAAGGGGTTAGGCACCCCGGCACTTCCACTTTTCAGTGGTTCCCTACTTGCTAGGATTAAGCCAAACTAATCTCAATTTTTTAATCAAATGCCTTAAGTATTTAAGAAAATGCTAATCCAAGAAGGAGAAAATCTAGACTAGGGTCGAACCCGGGTTGGGCTGCCTACGTACTCACATAGGGGTGAGATCAGACCGAGCGTAGTTCTGGCACATGCGCCCGTGCCAAGGCTAGGGGTGTGTGTGTGTGCACCAAAGGTGGCTTAGGGTCTAGCCGGGAGGCTAGGGGTGGTTGACCGAGTTGGTCAAGTGCTTGGTATTGGGTCCGGTAGGCCTAAGGTAAGTCCGATAGACTAGGGTTGGGCCCGGTAGGCCAAGGGTGAAGCCCGGTAGGCTAGTTTGGGCCCGGTAGGCCGAGATTAGGCCCGGTAGGCCAAGGATGAGCCCGGTAGGCTAGGGTTTGGCCCGGTAGGCCGAGGAGTGAGGCCCGGTAGGCCCAGGGTGTCTTAACCAAGGGTTAGGGTTGCTAACCGAAGTTAAGAAAGGTGATTAACCTTGGTTAGGGGTGCTAACCATGGTTAAAAAAGTCCAATATCAGATTTTTTGGTCTTTTTGAATTTTTCTGATTTTTTTTGGGATTTTCTCAGATTTTTTCCCAACGGTCAAAGGTGCTTAACCGCGGTTAAGGAGGGGAGGTCACCATGTGAGTCTAGGGGCTAACCATGGCCTCAGTTTCGACCAGGGCTGGGGCTAACCATGGTTAAACCATGGTCACAGGGAGTGTCCTGAAACTGATTTTTTTTGAAAATTTTTTGAAAAAAAAAAAAAAACACTTTGGTGGCTAGGTGTGCTTGGCCCATGTGAGTTTAGGGGGTTTTCTCATTGATTGAGGACCCCCCCCAGACCTCCGGGAGTGGTCGTGCACGGTGGTGAGGGCTAGGCCCGTGGCCACGCCTCAAGGAACTCCCCTTCCATGCCTACGGTTAAGGTAGGGGGGGTCCTATCCTAGGCTTGAGTTGCTGTAAAATGAGCATAACAAATGATATGGGACCCCTGGAATGAGACCAGGGGTCCCTTACAGCAAAAACAAACAAAATGGGAGAAAGAGTATACCCTTGCAATAGCAAAAAAAAAATGCTTCTGTACGGCGGCAGTAGCTACAGGCGGGCCTGGGGAGGATTAGTGGAGTCTATACAGGGGTTAGGGAGTGGTCTAAGGCTTAGGTGGATGAAGGTCAGAGACGTAGGAGGAGTGATGAAGGGCTGGCCGAATGGGTGAATGTACTGTAAAAAAAAATTTAAAAAAATTTTCTGCACAGTAGTTATGGTTGTGAAAGAATGGAGCAAGGTTGGTGATGGTTGCAAACCAAGGTGAGGGTATCCGTTATGGGGTTTAGGGGGACGACCTAGGATCTAAAGGGATGGGGTATAGAGGCTGGAACAATGGCGGGAGGTGACTGTGATAAATTTTTTTCAAAAACTCCCTCCCTTGCGCAATGGCCACGGTTTGGGTTAAATAGAGGAAGAAGGGGAATAGGGGAGTATGGATAGGGCTTGGAGAGGCGTGGGGGACATGTCCTGGAGGAGGGCAGGGCGACAGGAGAGCATGAGCAGGCGTGGCCTGTTCACTCGTCCCTTTGGCAGGGACGATGAACAGTGCCATTTAAAAAAATTTGTTTTTTGTTTTTTTTTTTTTTTTTTACTTTCTTCAATCGTCCAATTGATTGAATTGGGCCCAATCCACATGTGGGCCCTGCCACATGGGATTGGTGCCCAATCAAATCCCTTTTTTTTCTTTTTCAAAATTTTATTTTATTTTTTGAATATATTTTTTTTTCAAAAAAAAATTTTTTACTTATATTTTTTGGTTTTTATTTTATTTTATTTTTTTATTTTACTACCCATTTTGGGCCCAACCACCACATGTGTGGGGAAGGCAAAAATATTTTTTTCATTTTGGGAATTGGCTCCAAAATTTGAATTTTAAAAGAGGTAGTGTGGGTCCTACCTTAGATTTGGCTTAATGGGCCCATGCTTGGGCCCACAAACAAGGTTTTATCCATTTGGGACTTGAAAAGGGGCCTTGAGCCCATGGGACCTTGCCTAGGGCTTGGGCTAGGGCTAGGCTTGGGCTAGACCTAGGTTTAGGTGAGCAGGGTGTAAAAATTGGGTGCTTACAGAAACAATCTAATAATTACACCCCCCATATATATATAGCTCATGCAGACACTCCCCCTTCAAGTTGGAGCATAGATATCTATCATGCCCAACTTAACGATTATACCATGGAACACCTTTCTTGAAACTGCTTTTGTGAGCATATCAACTAACTGGCTTTCAGACTGAACAAATGGAAACTATATAATCTTCTGATCAAATTTCTCCTTGATGAAATGACGATCAACTTCAACATGCTTAGTGCGGTCATGTTGTACAGGATTCTGTGAAATCTCAATGACGTACTGCCTTATTATCACAATGAAGATTCATAGGTTTTGCATATTCAATTCCCAAATCTTTTAGTACACTCTTAATCTACAACAATTCGCATACACCATGAGCCATACCTCAGAATTCGTCTTCTGCACTTGATCTTGCCACAACCTTTTGCTTTTTGTTTCTCCAAGTGACAAGATTGCCTTCCACGAAGGTAAAATAACCAGACGTAGACCTTCTGTTGGTTTGATCACCTGCCCAATCAGAACCGTGTATCCTTCAATGTTAGAGACACTATTTTTTGAGAACAACAAACCTTTGCCTGGAGCACTCTTCAAGTATCTTAAGATTTGATATACTGCATTCATATGCTCTTCACTTGGTGCATGCATGAATTGGCTTATGACGCTCATTGGATAAGCTATATCCGGCCTCGTGTGAGACAAATAGATTAATCTCTCAACCAACCGCTGATAGCGACCCTTGTTTGTTGGAGCTTGATCTGGAAAAACTCCAAGCTTATGATTCATTTCCATGGGCGTTTATGCTGGTTTGTAAGCAAGCATTCCAGTTTCGGCTAAAAGATCTAGCACATATTTTCGTTGTGAAAGGGAAATCTTGTGTTTCGATCTTTCTACCTCAATCCGCAAGAAATATTTAAGTTGCCTAAGATCCTTCATTTCGAATTTAGTAGCCAAATACTCCTATAATGCTTTCATTTCACATGGGTCATCACCTGTCCAGACCATATCATCGACATACACGATTAAAACTGTTACCTTCCCTTCTTTGTGTTTTATAAGCAAAGTATGATCAGAATTACTTTGTTTATAACCGAATGTCTTCATTGTAGAAGAGAACCTCCCAAACCAAGCTCTAGGTGACTGTTTCAACCCGTACAATGACTTTTTCAATTTACAAACTTCACTTCTACACAAAGAACTACGTTTAACTCCGGGTGGCAACTCCATATAGACCTCTTCCTCTAAATCTCCATTGAGGAAAACATTTTTAAGATCAAATTGTTTCAAGGGCCACTCCCGATTTGCCGCTATAGATATGAGAATGCGAATTGTATTGATCTTGGCTACTGGTGCAAAAGTCTCTTGATAATTCATCTCATACCTTTGCGTATAACCCTTTGCAACCAACCTTGCTTTATATCTATCAATACTGCCATCTGCTTTGAGTTTCACCGTGAACACCCATCTACATCCAATTGTCTTCTTTCATTTGGGTAATGGAACAAGTTCCCAGGTAGCATTCTTATGTAGAGCCTCCTCTCTTCATTCACCGCCTTTGTCCATTTCGGATTTGTCAACGCATCCTACACACTACTAGCTAGGAATAAATACAGTGGATAATTGATTAACAGTAAACGCATATGATTTAGACAATCTATGGGAGGACACATGATTACTAATTGGGTATTTGGTCTTGGCTTTAGGATCAGGTTCATATTGTTTCTGTGGGACTCCCTTAGTTGATCTTGGTGGATATTTAGGAGCTATATCTTCTGCAGGAACATGTGTTTCATTAGACACATCAAATCTGGGATTCGAGATTACCTAAGAAAGAACATTTTGGGTTGATTCTTCAGTTAATGGTGTAGACATGGGCAACTCTGAGGGCATCGGTGATTTTGAATTATTTTGAGGAAGAACTATCAACTCACTCTCAACTTCAGGAATACTATCACAGCTTTGCTAAACACTTCTCCCAAAACTTTCATTCACTTTTTCTAACTCTATAAACTCATCTCCTTTGCCACCTTCTTGTAACACATTCTCTTCACTAGAGCTCTCCCCCTGAAGAGAAGGGCCAGAGACTCCCCCTGAGTAATAAGGTTCTTCTTCCTGAAAAGAAGCATCCAAAGTTACATGTAATTTTCAGGTTTGAGGGTCATAGCACCTATATCCTTTCTGAAACTCAGAATAGCCAACAAAGACACAACGTTTTGCACATATAGCACAAATACATAAGACTAATAAATATAGTTGTAGAAACCCGAAATTTAGTTTCTCGGCATTCGTGTCATTTATACTAATTTCTTGGAATATGTGCTGATTTTAAATGCATGTGTTCCTACTAAAATTAATGTGGGATGCCTAGATTAGTAACCTCTTATATAATAATAATAGTGATTAACTTATTATTATTATTATTAAATTAAAATTTTCAGGTTTAAGGGGTCACTTCATTGCCTAATATTAGGTTAAGATATCTATTTTCTAACTTCTACGAGTATAGGGTTCAAGCCTTGGGTTCTCAGTATTAACTCAAATATTTCGGGGTTCGCTTTCACCTTCATCCAACTTGAGGAGATATTTTACCTCCATGTACTTGAAATTGAGACTTCTCTATTAGATAAGAAATTGTTCTCCGTCGAATAGCGGTTCCAACGTAAGTTGAGTCGTCCAATTTCGATAACCAAGTCAAAAGTTACGGGCAAATTACCAGAGCAAGATTCGTAAAAAAAAAAAAAAAAAAAAGATCCGACCGATCGGCCAACTAGCACCGATCAATCGGTGGCGGTTGGGATCGATTGGCCAAACTCGCCGATCGATCGATGGGCGCTGAGATTTGCAAGAAAATGCTGATTTTAGACATTTTAAGTTCTCGTGAGTCCTCAAACCTTATAAATACTCCTCTAACTCGTGAATTAGGTTTCCTAGAGCCTCATAAACATAAAAGAAATGAAAAAAAAAGAATATTTTGAGAGATACAAAGAGAGAAGACCTAGAGATCATAAGATTCAATTTGAGAAGAAGTAAGGAGACTTGAAGATTTAGATCGAGACTCGTTCGCAAGTGTAACATCGTAGGGAAGTGATCAAGAGGTAAATAATTATCCATAGTCCTCAATATCTTAAATATTAATCTAAAGAATGAATTAAAAGAGATAGATCTAACTAAGAACGTAAAGATAAGTAAAATCTATAAATTGTTATTATCTCTGATTTATCGTTCATGAATGGTTAAAGTAAGATGTGAACAACATGATTAAGATGTGAATAACCATGTTTATATTTTGTTTATGCTTCAACAAGGGGATTGAGAATTTATGATGGATGTATGTGGATATATGAGGAGGAATTTATGAAGTTGAATGGAATGTATAAAAGAATTAAATGATGGATGTGGACTCTTTGTGATATTAGGGTTACATGATAGTATGATTTTGGATATCCTTAATGAGATTTATGATTGATAAGTTATGTATGTATTAATGATTTTAATCTTAATTAAAAATGCGTCATTGATATTTCAATTAGAATGTGAATTATGCAAATTAAAAATAAATTATGATTAAAGTCTGTTAAATTATTGAAAATATGAATGTTGTTGTGTGTTTATTTTTATGTTGTTATACATGATATATTATTGGGTAAAAGAACCTTTGATAAGGGTCTTGCTTGTTTAGGTCTGGTTAACATAATGGAATAGGACGCTATAATGAGATTTCCTATGTCCCTTGACTGATAATCCTAAGTATAATTTAACTAAGGGTTTATTACCGTGCATTCATTCAAGATAATGAATATGTACAAGCATGATAAAAAAACAAGATTACAAGTATTATACAAGTATACAAGTACACATGAAAAAGATGAATGCATGATTGAGTTTTGCACTGCCGGAGTACCAACAAGCCTAAGATCAAGGCAAGACAAGTCGTATGCACTGGATAATGTGTAGATAGGGTTATATTCAGGCCGGGCTTGGCCAAGCCCGGCTCGGCTCAGCTTGAATAGATTTGAGTGAGGCCCGAAGCCCGGCTCGGCCCGAAATGGCGTTTGAATGTGCTGCCCGAAGCTCAGCCCGAATTGAAAATCTTGGCTCGAAGCTCAGCTCAACCCGAATTGATTAAAGCTCGAGCCAAGCTTGGCTTGGCTTGAGCTCGGCTTGAATCTTTTTTTAAATAATAATATTTTATATTATTTATATATATAATAATGATATATATAAATAATATTTTTATTTATTTTTTATTTTTTAATAATATTCGAGCCGAGCCGAGTTCGGGCCAAACCGAACCTCAATCGAGTCGGGCTTCGAGCTGGGCCAAGCCGCACAGGGGTTGGCCCGAGCTCGGCTTGAATTACCTTTCGGGATTTTTTTTAGGCTTGACTTGGCTTGAATTAGCTTTCGGGCCGGGCCGATCTCAGGCCAAACCGAGCCGAGATCAGGCTTTGTGCAGCCCTATGTGTAGACAAACCGTATACACTGGATAATGTCTAAATCATGTGGTACCTCGGTAAGTAGGGTATATGTTAATCTCTACCCAATATATGAGGTAAAGTTATTTTAAGTTATTGCACAGTACATGTTGTTTGATTTATTCACGAAAAAGAAAGATAGGCCAGAAAAGTAGAACAAAAAAAACTAGTCATTAAAAGTAAGACAGGAAAGATAGGTTAAGAAAAGTAAGACAAGAAAAACAAGTCAAGGAAAAAAGACAAGTAAAATAAGTAAGAAAGATATGTACAAGTGAGCATATGAAAAAATTGAAAAAAAAATATATTTCTGTACTCTAATTTATGCATGTGAATTGTAATTGAATTATCACATGTATGCATGTTAATATTATGATATTGTTTACTATGGATTGTTACATATGCGAAGTAACTTGTTACTCAGTCAATAACTTTGTTGTGGATAAGTTCGGGATTTGATAGTTGTGCTCCGGAGCCTTGAGTTGAAGAGGAGTACGTAACAAAATCTTGCAGGTGATCATCCCGAAGAGGAAAGGGATTTCGATGGATGGTCCTACTATTATTTTACTTTATTAGCAATTTTTTAAATTCCAGAGAAATTATAATTGACTTATTATGGATTTATCTTTTGATTTAATGGATGGTTGAGAATCACGATGATGATTCAGATTATGTATGTTCAATTTAATTACAGATTTTTAATTGATGTCCAGTTGAGGTATTGAATATTATTATATTGAAGAAATTTTCAGGTCTATAATTTAGCATGTCTTTATTGCTTCTAACAAGATGGTATGATAAGTAAGTCACGTGCCAAAGATTTCACATTCTCCTGGGGAGAATTTTGGGGCGCGACAATAGTAGAAATTCTAATTCGAATAGGTAACTATAGTAGATATATTGAATTAGAATTTCAATTATATGTTTTTTTTTTAATATAAGACTAGTGGACCACACGTGCAATGCGCTTGAGAGAGGAAAGGGAGAGAGAGTGGAAAGAAGGACCCTAATGAGACTCACGTGATCCACGTGTGTTAAAGAAGAGACGTGCGAGAGAGAAATATGTTGGAAACGGCGAGTTGTACGGTGATTGAAAATACATTGAGAGTCAGAGAGAAAAAATAACAGTAGATAGTTGAGAGAATCGGTCATATCTAAGGGGAATGAAGTTAATAGATTTAAAATGGCCTTAATACTCTTAAATATCTATTTATTAAATAGTAATAAGATAATATAATATTTGGTTCTTTTGTCATACTTTTAAAAAAAAAAAAAAAAAGTCAATGAACGTCACCTACCCCACCTTCTTTCATTATAATAGTAAAGATAAAGTTTAAAAAGTCTAGTAAAAATAATTAAAAATATATTTTTTTTGATCTGATAAATTCATTGTACTTTTAATACTAAAATGATATATATATATATATATAATAGTCACTAACAGAGGTGTTAACGAGTCAGCCCGGGCTGGCTCGGGCTTGGACCAAGCATGCCTAGCGATTCCAAGGCAAAAAGGAAGTTTTTCATTGTTTTATTTTAATAAATGGATCTTATTAGACCAGCACAGCGAAGCCCAATTAGGAGTGTAATATAACAAGACCTGGGACTAAGGTTCTAGCCCCAAGCCCAGCCAACTATTTAATCACGCCGGGCTTTGGGCCAGCCTGGCCATTGACACCCCAAGTCAGCATTTGGTAGCTTTGATCTGCTGCTAATTATATAATCCAACTTGTAGAAGCCCATGAGCCTATATACCTTGGTATCCCAGTATACTGCACATCAGACCAGCTCATGTTGGTTTAAGGTTAGTTTGGATGAAGCCCAATTTCTTTACACTAGGCCTGAACCCGACCTTCGACAATGTAAGGCCAAATCCAGCCCATTAAAAGTTGAGTTTGGGTTGATCCCAAATTGGGCTCATATCTGTTACGCCCATAATCGATCCAAAAAATATTATTGAGGATTGGTAATATGTGATTGTCACGTCATGCGTTTTGATGTCATGTGACATGTAAATCATTTGATCGAACATACTTTGGATATCATGAGCCATGTAACAATTAGGGACGGTTAACGAACTATGTTGCTCATGAACAACTCAAGCTCGGCTCATTAAAAGCTAGCTTGTTTATTTAATATTTAATAAATAAGCCAAGCTCGAATAAGATTTTCAAACTTGTTAAATTAATGAGTCAAGCTTGAGCACGTAGGTACTCGCCTCGTTAAAAAAGCTCGACTCGATTATATATATACAACTAACATACTTAAATATTTAAAATACACTTACTTCAGTTAAATACTAAAATTAAAATTCATTTATTATATATTACTAAAGATTAATAGCATATAATTTATTTTATATGATAAGAATACTCTTTTATACAATTATAAGCTTATACTAAATTTTTAGTTAACATCGTAATTTCTTTACCTATGATAATAAAACAAAATTTTCACATAATATAAATAGTATATCCAATGAACCAAGTTGCTCGTCAATTGCTTAAACTCGACTCGAGTCCGTTTACTAAACCTCAAACTTGTTTATTTAATAAATAAACAATCAAGTCAAGCTCAAAACTTGTAACGCTTTGGAAAGTTTTTTTTTTTTTTTTGTTGAAATGATATCATGTAACTAAAACACACTCTCTAAACACACACATCCAGACCTAAGGTAGTCGCTAAGGTGTCAAAAGGGTAAGTCCAAGCAACCACTCTAAAAGGGCTTGTCTTAAGGAGGGTTAATGGCCCCTTATACACCTGTGAAGTCCATTTCCCAACTGATGTGAGACTTAACCGGGGACATTGGAAAGTTTGATTAGGTGTCAAGTGTAAGCACCCCATTTTTACACCCCCCCCCCCCCCCCCTCCTTCAACCATGGTTAATAAACTTAATCATGGTTAGCTCAACCTAACCCTAAGTCAACCCCGGCTAAACCTTAGGTCCAAACCCTAGGTAAATCCAATCAAGTCCAATTATAAAATTTCATTACCCCCAAACCCAAGTAGTCAAGCCCAATTACCCAACTACCCAATCTCCCAATTGCCTAAGCCAAAGCCTATTTACCATAGCTCAAGCCCAAATGTCATAGTCAAAGCCCAATAACCATAACCCATGACCCATCTACTAATAACTCATGATCTATAAAAATCTAGTTCACATATTCATATACACCTAACTATATCCTACAACTCATACTCATATAACTCATAGTTCACTCAACTCATCAACTCTCTTACACTTCTTACAACTCTCTTAAACCTCTTACAATACTCAACTCATCAACTCTTTTACACCCCTTACAACACTCAACCCATCAACTCTCTTACACTCCTTACAATACTCAACCTATCAACTCACATTACAACACTTAAGTCTTTACCTACTAACTCCTTTTATCCCCCATGTAAAAGACACAACTCAACCTCTTAGTTTTCCTATAAATACCAATCTCTTAGTCCCTTAAATCCATCCCTCAAGACCCTTAGAAGGTTCTCACTCACTTGTGTTTCTCTTAAGTTTGAAGAAAGGAGAAGAAACTAAGGTTTAGAATTTGGAAAAAATTCTAAGACTAAAAGCTTAAAGTTCTTCACTAACTCTCCTCCTTTGTGGACTCTAAACAAAACCCTACCTCTTTGAACATTGAATAAGAATCCTTGGAGGAGTAGGCACTCTTTTTTTCATCATCTTCTCTTCCTTTTTATCTTATTTTTATTTAGTTCTCTCTTCTTGGTCTCTCATTTCTCAAGTATAGTTGGGTCTCTCTACACCAATCTAATGGTGTATAGAGACCACATATCAAAAGCAAGAAGTTGTTCTCTTTTCTCTTCATTTTCGTGTACATATTTCTTCTTTTTATGCACCCCCTAATGTGGATATGGGTAGGCCCATAGAGAATGGAAGCTAAAGTTATACCTCTCTCTTCATTTTGTTTCTTTTTTGGAATTCTAATCATCTTTCTAGAATTCTTTGTGAAAGCTCATCCCCTCTCTAACATTCATTAGAATGATATTACATCATTTATAATTGTGTAAATGAACCACCTTAAAAAGGAGATGATGAGTTTTTAATTTCTCTACTTGTCTCTTTTTTTCTTATTCTCCATATTTTATGTTGAATGGGTAAATGATGGTTTAAGGACTTAAAGAGGACATTATTCAAAATGCCTCATACCAAAGACAATGGTATTTGATTTATTATCAACACTAATCCAACAAAATAGGTTTTGGCAATAGACCATTTACTATTCATAATGCATATCCCTCTTTATGTCCTAAATATAATCTTTTAACCTAACTTTTCCTTAATCTTTCTCTTGGATTAAATTTGACTTTAGTTAAGTTTGCCAAGACCCTACATATATGAAAACCCAAAAAAAACATGATAAAATCTCAAAATACAAAAAACATTCAAATATAACCAAAATACCAAAAACATTCAAATATCCCCAAAATCCCAAAAAAAAATATAAAAATACAAAAAGACCAAAAAGTGACTTATAGGACCTCTTTAGCTTTGGTTAGCTCACCTAACCATAGTTAAATTTCCTCTAATCGCGGTTAGACTTAGCACTTGTGCACTTGACCTCCCCGGTCAATCAACCCTAACTTCCGGGCTAGACCCTTAACCACCCTATGCATACACACACATACCCCTAGCCTTGGCAGGAGCTCATGTGTCAGAACTACGCTCGGTCTGATTTTACAATGTGAGTACGTAGGTAACTTAACTCGGGTTCGACCCTAGTCATCTAGCTTTCTATATTTCTTAGATTAACATTCTTTTAAACACTTGGACATTATAATTAATTTTGAGATTAAAATTAGCTTAAGTTTAGGGAGTAGGTAACCATTGTAAAATGGGAGTCTTGGGGTGCCTAACACCTTTTCCAAGGCTTAATCAAACCACTTACCCTAATTCTGATAGACCATTTGCCTTATCCAAACAAACAAATACTCGGGACCTATCCCTAAGAATGAATAAGTGACGACTCTCAATCAAAACAAACCTTTGTGACAGTGGGGTAAAAATTCATGCTCACATCAAGCACATATTACAACTAAGTTATCTTACCTTTTTGTTACTTAAATTGATTACTAAAGTATAGACTGAAGCCCCTTTCCGATCGATAAGGATGGTCTTGTTGTCTAACTCACTCACTTACTGGCATAGGCTCACTCGTTTTCTTTTCTTTCTTTCTTTTTGGATAAACATGGATATCCGGAGCCTTAAACACTAAGACTAGTCTCACGTACCCCATAGAACCAATATTGAGGGGAGCCCAGGAGACCTCCGGGTTTACGGTTCATCCTTCGGCCACTGGGCTACACCCGGGGTTCCTCGCTTTTTATTCAAGCGTGGCTCCTTGTAAGGTTTGCTACATGGTCTGCAAAAAATGCGTCTATTATATTGTATACAAAAGTACTTGATTATAGGGTCTGTTAGACCAAGGTATAGCAAAACACAGCCCAAACTCAAATTTGAGTCCGAAGTTTGTACCCAAATTCAGCCTATCCAGATGAAATATTGGCCCAGCCTGCCCTCATCCTTAACTGGAAAAAGCCCAGAAAGGTATGGAAGGGTCAATCCCAATGGGCAGCCTTACTTGTCAATAAATCAATAAACTAATTATTGTTTATTGGGTCCACTGCCACGGCCTGATGAAGTCAACAATTCATACTTAGATAAAGTCGAAAGCTTTTCTTTTCTACCAAATAAGAGGCAAAGGGTTTACTTGTTGCTCACCAGTAGTGACAACGGAATCAGTGGACAAAAAGACATCACCTCACCATAAGTCATTTTTTTTTCATTCATTTTTTAATTTCATTCTATTTTAATTTTTTTTTTCCTTTTTTCCTTACTACATGTCCACTGATTCAATTGCAACAGAGTAAACCCTTTGCCAATAAGAGAGCATACGAAAGCATCAAATCAAAGGGACAAATCTTCTATTAGATGATTCCGTATTATATGCTAATGAAGGCACAAATCTTCAATTAGATAATACTACTTTTGTGCTAGATTTCACAATTTCCGACAAAGAAAATCAACATTCTCGGCGAAGATAGGACCCCTACGACTTTCTAGTTATTTCAGTCGGTAATAAAAAGGTCGGTTAGTTTGACACAAAAATCCACAAACGTAAACGTGGTCTCAACACTCACACATGAAAGAGATAACGAGAAAAAAGTATGAATAGTGAGGAAGCCAAATCCTCTTCGGTGGCTTACCAAAAAAAAACCTCTTCGGTGATAATTGGATTTGGCAAATCCGGTTATCCACCCCTTGAGGTAGCCACTTGTTTCTTTTGACACCCTTTAACTCTGGTTAAGAATCACCTACCCCATCATTGGTTTTTTTTTTAATATGAATTCTTTTTTTAAAATTAAAAAATTATGTCCTACAAAGACAGTTTTTTAATTTTAAAAAAAGAATTAATATTAAAAAAAAAAAAAAAAAAACCAAGAATGGGTGGGTGAACCCAAAGGGTGAGTGAACCTTACCCATGGTTAAGAGGTGTCAAAGGAGACACGTGGCGACCTCTAGGGGTGATAACCGCAAATCCGGTTATCACCGTAGATGATTTGGCTCTTTTTGATATGGAAAACTTCTTTATACGTTCCACCCAGCAGAATCGCACACTAAGTCACCACGTGTCATGTATAACTTCTATTAATTATGATTAAGAACTTAAGATTCTCTCACCCTTAGGATTAATGAATCCAACCTTGGGTTTTTTTAATTTAAAAAAACTCTGAATTAATAAAGCTTAACCATAGTTAATGGAGAGTAAAATGACACGTGACTGTCTAGAGTGGCATCCGCGTACGTTCTGTTGGATGGAACTCGGTGCAACAACTTACATGACTTGGACGCAATCAAGGTCGTGCCCAACCAATAAACTGATCGTGGTTGGGAATTTTTGATGACATGTCGCAACCTATTCTGGTTAAGAATTAAACTAACTAGAGCAGTGATTAGCGAACCACACCGTCTCCTATATATCTTATTGTCGTGTCTTTGTATCCCTTTTAACACCCCTTTCAACCGAATAAACTTAACTACATAAATTAAAATTAAGATTTTTTTTTCTAAAATCCAAGGTGGATTGCTTAACACCCTAAGGATGAGTGGATCTTAATTACAATTACAATTAATGAGTGTTAAAAAAAAAAAGGGTATGAACCAATGAGGACACTTAATTACTAGTTAGTGATATAATCTAATGGTGTCAAGTAAGTAAGTGAGCCATCATTTAAAACATATGCATACTTAGGTTAACAACACGTGTCATTGTTTAGGTCATTGAGCACTCGAAGGAATCAGTGTGCTATCCCAACACTCTGTCAATCTCTACTTTCACAATCAACCAACCATCTGTCCACTTTATTGAACTTAAATAATTTTTTCACAAAAAAGTTTGAAACGGTTGATACGTAGAGTGAGAGAATGAGTTGACTGAGAGCAGGGCTAACATTCCTCGTCTCTTTATCCATATGCGGCGAAAACGCGACGTTAACATCTTAGGATGTGGAAATTACTAGACTAGCCATAGGCTATAGTATAAGGGAGGCAGTCAATGCCATACATAACAATAATATACAATGCTCATCTCGTACAAGCAAACCCTAAGAACATGAGCAATCCCAGCCAGCAAGTAGTAGAAACGGTCTGCATGACACCATTAGCAGCACCTCTTATTCTAAGCAACCTATCTAATACCCACTCTAACTATACCACTTAGTTGGGATGCATGGGAGGCGGAGCCTTGTAAGGTGGCTTGTAGTGGCGACTCGGCGGCTTGATATTTTCCGGTGGCTTGGGCATGCCTTCCACATCCTCTGCTGGTGGGTGTCCTGGGTAGTGACCATAAGGCGGCAGGTGCTTGTGCTCAGTTGGTGGCTTCTCTACTTTAAGAGGTTTGTATACGGGAGTTGGTGGCTTGTGTTTTGGTGGCGGTTTCCCTACCTTGGGAAGTTTGTCCACAAGAGTGGCTGGCTTGTGTCCCGGTACTGGCGGCTTCCCTACCGGAGGAGGTTTGTAAGGCGGATTCTGTTTGGGTGGGGGAGGCTCGTAAACAGGAGGAATACTGGGTGGCTTGTGTTCATTTGGGAGATGGTCAGCCAGAGAGAAGGTGGTGAGAGACACCACCCCAAGGAACAACACTAGTAAATGAGTAGTGAGGGACATCTTCGGGCTCTGTGGTGCAAAACTAGATAATAAGGGTGGCCTTTTATAATGGGCTTGGGACCTCAATCGGCATGCCGCGTGTCATGGATACCATGTATGTGTATCGTAGATTTTTTCAAAGTAGGCTTTGTTTTCTAATAGCCCATAACTGTGGATGGGGTCCATTAGTTGAAAACATGGCGAAGGGCGTGCCCACCTTCACGATAGTGTCAAAAGTAAAAGATGAATGTTGGGCGTACCATCACAAGTAAAAGAAAAAAAGTGGAGTCTAGGTAGGGTTGTAAACGGACCGGATTTGGACCGAACTACCTAGATCCCAATTTGATCCCATTAATAATCCGACATATCCTAATTTAATCCGAGATCCATCGGATTATTAATTACCTATTTCAAATCCGAATCCGATTACTAATTCAAGATCTGAATCTAATCCTAATCCGATCAGAGTAACATTAATATATCTAAAAATTGATATTTTAATTTTTTTGTTTTAAACAAAAAAAAACTATGATTACTATCGTAGAATATTTGTAAAATTATATAAATATTATTATTATTATTATTATTATTATCTAATCCGATCGGATCATTATTGATCCAAAATCTGATCCGATTATAATTGAATTCAAGATCTTGAATCCGTATCTGAACTGATGGATTTATAATAGGATTAAGATGATCACGTCTAATAAGATCCGGATCAAGATCCGATCCATTAACAGCCTTAAGTCCAGTCCCTCCTCTCAGGTCTTTCCTAGTCTCCGCGTAAGCCAACCACTTGTTCAATGCAAACTTATTAACCACTTGTCCAATACAAACTTTAACTATATCAATACTTTAATGGAGAAATTGGACGGATGATTGGGCTAAAGCTTAGAGTAGGAAAGACATGAGAATAAGGCTAGAACTCCTTTAAAAAAAACGTGTACTCTCCCCTCTTTTGTGTCAGCCTACGTGTAATAGGCCACAACAAAGCCATTTGTTTTATTTTAGGTTATGGATTTGAGGAAGATCACTTAAAGATTATCTCCATTTGGTGTTGATGTTGGTGCTGGTGAGGAGTCTGTCAACACCCATTTTTACTGTGCCGCATATCCTTTCATGTATTGTTGTACGTGTATAAAATTGATATATAAATACACAAGGTGGGTCGAGTATGAAATACGTACTTGATTGCTGACTGTCCCAGCACCAGAGATTATATCCATCCCGTGTCAATGAGAATATGCCTAAGTATTCCTCAGAGTAAAATTGCTGGTGGGAGAGGCGGAACTCTTTTGGCGTTTAGCTTCCTCTGTTGTCGGCTGGTTTGTGTGAAGTGAGAAAATTGGTGGTACTAAATTATCAAATCGCGGTACATGATAGTGACAGAGTGGGAGGAATTCATCATCTTTATCATGAACAAGTCACATTCCCATTCATCTTCCTCGTAGATTTGATTTCCATGTCATGTCGCCATTATCATCATGTTCGCGGTAGGGTCTACCCATGCCCACACCCGCCACAAAACTGCGCGCCTCAGTTCCCACATACTATCAGTAGATAAGATAAAGCGATACAGCAAAGATCATACTATCTACTGTGTCACAGCAAAGTGTTAAGCAAAATCATCTCTAGTAAGGATTATATCAAATAATGCTTAGATATATTCAAAATCACTAGTTTAATTATTAAAGTTGGCCTATGTTTTCAACAGATAAGAGTAGCCCTTTTGACGTAATAGAGTGATTAAATTGAAAATCCTGCTTTATTAATAATAAACATAATCGCTTTGGCCATTGGAGCAACTTCAGAGCTGTCTCCGAAAATGTCATTAGACTTTATATGATAGTCGTGATTGGCAAGACGATCGGACACCTTGTTTTCTCTATTTGGGTGAATTGAATCATATGAATTGGCCACTAAGCCCCTTCCACAAATACCATATGGACCAAGGTGGCTTATTTCTATAGCTGTTCAAAGCTACACGCGGGCGTACGAGCTCAAAATAAAAATTTTAAGAAAAAAGTCCGGACTTCAATCCCGTAATCAAAGCAAAAGGGTATTCAGGGATCTAGGGAAGAGGAAGGGGGAATTTGCAACGGATTCTCTCTGGCCGATGCCTCAAATTGCTCTCGGGCACCAGTCTTTGCATGACGCGTGGGCAGGTCTTTAAGTAGGGGGAGTGATAGCATGCATTGCATACTCCGTTGGGTGGTACACAAACCTTCCAAGCTTGTCACATGTCCTCTTTGACATCTATTAATCGTGGTTAAGATTTACTTATTCATGTGATTACTTTTTTTAAAAAACAAAATTTTAAGATTAGATTATTTAACTTTAAGGATGAGTAAATCTTAACCATTGTTAATGGAAGTCAGAGAAGACACGTGACGAGCTTGAGAGGTGTGCGTGTAGCACCCAACGGATTGTGCAATGCATGTTATCACTCTCCTACTTAAAGACCTACCTTTGCGTCATGCAAAGTGCCCCTAGAGCTAATTTCAGGCATCCGCTAGAGAGAATCCATAGACTCTCCCCTTTTCAGGGCAAAAGGACAAGGATTGACTTAAAATACCTGTCTTTCTGCCCCCCAAAAGAGGAGAGTGCAGTAGTGGGGAAGTGGAATAACAAAATCCTTCTCAAGAAATTTTCACACACACCCTCGTGGTGACCTACTAACTGAATTACCGTTATAGTTTTTGACTTTTGATCACAACTCCGCAGGTACCAAGGGTCCAAGATTTCCACTTGAAGCACCGTCCATGTTCAACTTAACCAAATTTCTAAATGACCAGTGGGAATTTGAGACATAAGAAAAAGGCCAGTGTGATGTACTCATATTTTCAATTTTTTTTTTTTAAAAAAAAAAAGGTAAATGTTGACATCTGAGACATTTATTTATTATTATTTAAAAGGAAAACAATCGCCTCCTCACTGTTGCTCTTTTCTCCCGTGCATATTTCTTTTTTAATCATGGTTAAAACTTATTAACCCCTAAAATTAAAACACCTAACCTTGGTTTCTTTTTTTAGGATTTAAAAAAAGGAAAATAGTCACCTCCTAGGGCCGAGGAGGTGAGTTACTGTCTCGTCCCTTTACTTCAATTAACTGTGGTTAAGATTCAGTCACCCCTAGGGTTCACACATCTACCCTTGGTATTAGAAAAAATATTAATAGAAATATTAACCATAGGAGGTGGTTAATTTATTAACCATAGTTCAAAGGGTTGTGAGAGCGAGGAGGAATAGTCCCCTCCTCGGCACGGGGAGGTGACTATTGTTCTGAAAAAAAATACCACAAAAAAGTGAACATTGCTCTTAAAAAAAATACCACAAAAATAAACTTATTAATCATAGTTAAAATGGGCATTGTGAGTGAGAGGAGCAGTAGTCCGTTCCTCCCTGGCCCAAGGAGAAGACTATTGCTCTATTTAAAAATGACATTTTTCATATGGGGGGTGAAATTTGCATCTAGTGAGAACTTTTTTTTGGAACTCGGAGTGTCCCAACCCTTTGGGTCAAGACTAATCCCTGAGGATATGAAGTGAGCCCGTAACCCAGCACACCAGGTAAGTCAGGGTAAACCCGTGCGGGTCTGGCCCTAAAAGGGGGAGTGAGAAATGGAACCAGAACCTTCCACTTAGGGAAAGGCCCAGGACGGTCCACCTTACATGAACAAAAGTAGAATAACACTTGTGTAAGATATTGACTGGTATTATTTATTTATATATTGACGATTGAAAAAGGGTCAGAGTGTGAAAAAGGGAAAGAAGTGCGGGCGAAATTTGCTTTAATCCGACCAAACTTAGGGGTTGAAAACACACTTTATACGGCGATGCAAGAGGGACTAAGGGGGGCTGTGCCACCCTTGCCTTGTAATGATTTATCGTGCTGAGCCTGAGTAGGAAAATACACACTTGTGTGTCCACCATTCCATTCAGATTATTAGGTAGTGCTTACTGCCTAACATGGTTTGAAATTTCATTATCCAACTCCCCAACTACTGAAATTTAAATAACAAATATATCAGTCGCATGACGATCAAAACAATTTTAATTTTTTTTCTAGTTTCGATTGAATTTAAATTTGATGAATGATTTTTGAAATTTTACTTTGGCCGATATTATTTGAAATTTCTAGATTTTATTTTTAAAATCTTTTTTTTTTCTTTAGTAAGTTTTTATCCTTGAATTAATAATTTAGTTAGATTACTACTTAATAAATTAACCTAATTAGATCCTTTTAAACTAAAACCCTTAAATAAACAAATACGGTAGATACTTAATTAATGATGACTTAATAAATCATGTATTTTTTTAATATAGTTTAAAATATGAAATTTTACATTCTATATAGTAATTTTAAGCTTTTTGAATTTTATAATATATAAACAGTAAGATATAATATATAAATATATAGAGAGAGAGAGAATGATATTCAATACATAGGGGTAAAAAAATTTGGTGAAGGTTAACAATTTTACACATTGAGTGAAGGATAGCATTTTCATATATAAGGTTTAAAATATCTCCTTTGTTGCTCCTAATTTTTTTAAAAAAAGGTTAAACAAATATGTAAAAAATTACATTGATTAAGATAGAGATATATTTCACCAAAAAAGAAGAAAAAATATAGAGATATAGGCATCAATAAGAGAAAAATAAAGACAAACTAAACTTAATAGAGTGAAGTAATGCACACAACGCCCCCCCCCCCCCCCCCCCCCCCCCCCCCCCAATTTTTCGGAAATCCTTCTTTACTTAGGTAAAAAAAATTTTGAAAAATAATTAATATCACAATTTTCTATAGTCCCCCACCCCTAAATTATGAGTTAATGGCCCCCCAATTTCCACGCGTTCCATCCGTCTCCTTTTTAACTATGGTTAAGCTTAATCAAATTAAAGTTAATGTTTTTTCTTTTTCTAAAAATCAATATTAACCTTAGGGATGATGAATCTTAACCATAGTTAGTGGGTGTTAAAAGGGACATATGACAGTTAGTAGATCCTCCTTTAATTGTGATTAAGCTTAATCAATTTAAGGTTAATATTTTTTTTCTTCCACAAACCAAGGTTAGATGGATGAGCCTTAGGGTGAGTGAATCTTAACCAAAGTTAGTGGGTGTTAAAAAGGGACACATGGTGGCTATAGAGGCCTAAGCATTAGTTGAGTGAATCTTAACCAAAGTTAGAGGCCCGTGCATTGGTTGAGTGAATCTTAACCAAACTTAGTGGGTGTTAAAAAGGGAGACATGGCGGCTATAGAACCCCACACATTCCAACTGAAAAAAAAAATTCTTATATATAAAATATAAGAAAATTAAAAATATAATTAATTTTATTTAAATAATAGCTCTCCCACCCATTGTCCCAAAAAAAATCGGGGGCTACGCCTCCCAACCCTCAAGACTCATACTTTGGCCTCCCAAGAAAAAATTCCTGACTTTGCCCCTAATTGGGCTAATGGCCAAGATCACGCCTCAAGAAGTGGAGATCTTGAGTTTGAGTCCCTTCCCCCTTATTGGCCACCTTCGGGATTCATCTTGGATTTCCTGATTGTGTAGTATAAGGGGATCTACACAACTTGAGGGACCTAATCGAGTGCTCTAAGAGGCCTAAATACCCTAGTTCCAAAAAAAAAAACTAGGGTGTGTGTGAGTTTTGTGTTGCTTTAACACACCTGTTGCGTTAAGCTTTCAACCGACAAACCTTAATATATTGAGAGTATATTAAAAATAATGTGAATATTAATCTAAATAATAAATAATAAAGACTTACAAGTATTGGAGAATCAAATCAAATTTTTGAGTCACAATCCAAAACAATGGTTACTAAATGAGAAAATTGAGACGGTTCATATGGGTTGGGATTCCAAATATTTGGTAAGCCCCACATTAATAATAAGGCTACTTAGCGAAATGCGCGGACCTCATTAATCTATGTCCACCTTTTTAATATTCATTAATTATGGTTAAGATTCACTCACCCTAGAGTTCACCCATCCAACCTTAATTTTTTAAAAATAATTAATTAATCATAATTTAATTAAGCTTAGCTATAATTAAAAGTAGAGTAAAAGCGACACACAGTCTCTTCAAAAAAAAAAAAAGTCACACAGTCTACGACTAATAATAATTACTCAATTATTGAGATAACTTTATAGAAAGTCCAATTCAACATTCCAACCAGGACCTGATATACATAATTAAATTCAAACTCAACCTATGAGTACAATAAATTAACCCAAATCCGTGTAAATTTAACCCGTGTCAAACTGGTGAGTATTGGTATGGTACGCATGGAAAGTGTATTGGTCAATATTTATTAATATCTTTACTATTATATTGAGAGAGACAGATTACGCCTGAATTTTTCCAAAATTTCTAAACTACCCTTATATAGAAAAAAAACTTTAATTTAATGTTTACTTTAATTCTCAAACTACCCTCATCTATCTATTTAAAGAAAAGAATCACAATCAATCACAATTGAACTCGGGGAGAGTTCAATCGCACCCGTGGGTTAACACGTGTCCCTTTTTACTCCTATTAACTGTGGTTAACTCTTTCCCTTTGCTCTCACGTGCATCGCACGTGCCACCCGTTAGTGTGTATATATATATATTAACAAATGGTGGGCCACACCACATACTCAAACCCAAGTCCTCCCGTCAAAGGGAGAAAAATCAGCAGCATCAACCGAGCTTGAATGTTCCAGGTTAGAGCATCTCCAACACTATCCCTGGCCCTTTGGCCAGGATACCGAGGATGAAGAATAAAAGTGCACTCCAAAAGGCTCCTCACAGTACCTCGCCAAGATAGGGCCGGCAATTCAGCTCGTCAATAGTGGCGAGACGTTTTAACTCTTAAATATTTTTTTTCTTAAAAAACTTCTTCAAAACCATTTGAGCCCTCAACCATTGCCAATTACGATTGAACTAATAAAGGAGAGTTCAATCTCACCCACAAGCCAACACGTGTTCCTTTTAACTTCTACTAACCGTGGTTAAGATTCACTAACCCTTGGGTTTTAACAATGTAATCATAGTTTTTAGAAAAAAGTATTAAATTAGTTAACTCTAGTTAAGCATTTTTAACTCTTATGGTTCATTTTTTTTAAAAAAAATTAAAATTATATTGTTGAACCCCACAGGTTGGAGAAACTTAACCATATTTAATAAGTGTTAGAAGAGGCACGTGTTGGTCGGTAGGAGCGATTGAACTCTCAACGGATGCAATGATGTTAAAATAAAATAAAATTAAAAATGAATATTTAATAGAAATATAAAAAAAATAGGGAATGATGTTGGAGTTAGAGGAGAAAAAGTGACTCCCTATTGGAGTCCAATCCTCTACGGTGATAACCGGATTTGGCAAATCCGATTATCACCCTTAGAGGTTGCCATGTGTCTCTTTTGACACCCATTAACTGTGGGTAAGATTCACTCACCCATCCTTGGTTTTTTTTAAAAAATATTAATTCTTTTTTTAAAAATAAAAAACTGTTTTTAGATTTTTTTTTTTTATATTCAAAACAGTTTTTTAATTAAAAAAAAGAATTAATATTTTCTTCAAAAAAAAACCCAAAGATGGGTGGGTGAACCTTACCCACGGTTAAGGGGTGTCAAAGGAGACACGTGGTGACTTCTAGGAGTGATAACCGGATTTGCCAAATCCAGTTATCACCGGAGATGATGTAACTCCCTCCCTTTATTAAGAAAGTAAAAAATTTAGAGGAAAATTAGGGAATTGTTAGAAATAGTGTTGGAGATGCTCTTACATTCTTTTTGAATGTCCGATTTGTATTACCTTCTTAAACTTGAACAGACCACATCCACTTTTGATTGAGTAGTACCCCCCAGATAAAGGAACAATGCACGATTAATACCCACTATCCAATGGAGTATTCATCCAACTAAAAGATCCTTGCTCAAATGACCACCCTATCTATGGCATCCGGTTCGATTTTTCAGGGTCTGATTGTGGAATAGCAACATTCTTGCTGGGTTTGTCCAAAGCCTTTCCCAAGAAAAACAGATTTTTTTTGTTTTGTTAAGATCACAAACATCATATGTAGATCAGCACCCCACCTCTGCAAGCTGAAGCAGGAATTGTCCAGTTTAGGTATCTGAATTTTTATTTTTATTTTGGTATGAGACACAGGGTTAGGCTGCAACCCCAGTTAGCAAGTCAGTATCTGTTCTAAGTTAAAGGCGGGTGGAGAGTGCAACCCACCCTCACCCTCTTAGGAATGGAACCCGGAACCTCCTTCCTAAGGAAGGATACACATACCACTGGGCTAAGAATTTCTGCCTGCTATGAAAAGACCTACTGTAGAATGTCTTGAATCTGTCAAAGAGCTAAACCAAATATACGGGCAATGGTTAGAAATGAAAGCTGTCATATTTCACAATTTGGACTTACAACCCCATTACACAGAAATCTACCAAAAAAATCTGAATCCATTATTCAGATGAATTAGAAACAAATAAAAACCAATATCTAGTCCTGAAACATGAGATGGAAATAGAGGTATGGAAAGGTCCTAGATTTACCATGTTTAAATGAATTTTCAGGATAAAATATTCTCCTCCTAAATCTGAGCAGTATAGAAACTGAATATTGAATAGATTTTGATGATTCACAATGACCCTAAATGGAGTTTATATAGATTTAACAAGATAGACTTTATGGAAAGTAAATCGATCTAATCACACCTAAGCAAATCTAATCTACCCTTGATTGATTCTAATATGATATTGTGATGAGATACACTTGAATGATATAGTGTATCTCATTCATCTTATTACAATACCTCTTACTATATTCTCCAATACTCCTCATCAAATTCATGGTGATTGAAAAATCTCCATGAATTTGCCATGAATAGAAATTCTCTCACATTTGATCTTCATTGTATGCTTGGTTGTACCGGTCAGTTGCTTGCTTGTTGATAAATGTCGTTTGCTTGTTGCTGAATGTTGACGAACCAAATGGGCCAAAAGAAGGAGCCTCTATGGGCAAAGAATGGTCTCTATGGACCTAAAAGAAATGCTTCAAAAGGGCTTGGAAAGTAGCGCCGCTAATGGGCCTAACAGGACTCAATGGCCAAGAAAAGCAGCTTCGAGAGGCTTCAACTGGCCTTCCATGAGCCTAAAAAGTGGTCTCTATGGACCGGGAAAGCAGTGCCACTAATGGGCCTAACAGGGCTCAATGGCCAAGAAAAGCAGCCTCAATAGGCTTCAACTGGGCCTCCATGGGCCTAAAAAAAAGCGGCCTCTCTGGACCCGTGAACATGGCCTCTATTATAGTCATTTTTTTTTCCACCATCAACCAATAAAGATCCGTAGGAAGGATGAGAGAGGTGGCGAATTGGCCTCTATGATAGTGCGCACCAACAGAACCATCAGGACCATTTGTTGTGAGGAGTTCTTCAAGGGCAACCTTCACTCTTGGGGGGAGGCTGATAGCCATTGGCATCCATAAAATTAGGAACAGCACTTGCTACTAAAATCAGCTCGACAATAATAACATAGTTAACAGATTCACTAGAGAAGGCACAGTGGAGGACAGTGTACTTTTTTGGGCTGCATAAGAGATTAGCATCAGCATGTGAAACCAAGATCGAAAGCAGAGCTTGTTGCAAAATCCAGGTGCATGCTGCCCGAAAGAAAAATTGTAACGGGGTGCAGCAAGTTGTATTCCAAGGAGGACGGCTACAAGTTGGATGGGCAGCACGGTGGCTACCTTAAATGCTAAAAGGAAAGAAAAAATAACGAGAAAAAAAAATTGCAGCCCGCCGGAAGGGCTATTCAACAAGATAGGAACCAAAACTAAAAACACGAAAGCATGGTCGGATTGACCCGCTCTGATACCATATAGAAACTGAATATTGAATAGATTTTGATGATTTACAATGACCCTAAATGGAGTTTATATAGATTTAACAAGATAGACTTTATGGAAAATAAATCGATCTAATCACACCTAAGCAAATCTAATCTACCCTTGATTGATTCTAATATGATATTGTGATGAGATACACTTGAATGATATAGTGTATCTCATTCATCTTATTACAATACATCTTACTATATTCTCCAATAAGTAGAAGGATCCGCTACAGTAATTAGGAACATTTTACAAATACAAGAAAAAAAATTAAAGAAAAGTACACAACTTCTTCATTTCCTCAAAGAGCCTCCAACAGAATCATTTAACGTATATCTCCACGTGCAAATCAAAGCAACCAGGCCCCCTTTCACACACTGATTTTAAGATTCAAATTCTTTTTTCCCGATAACCACTAAGCGGGTCTCAGCCCTCTCACTGCCGCAGAGAAAATCTACAAATCCATGCATTGCATCAAAAAGCAATGTCAAATCTCAATTAAATGTGAGTTACTAAACACTCAAATCGGAGTTTAAATATGCCTACCACTATTTTACCTCAGGTCTATGCAACATCCAATATAGTAGTATTTTCAAGCCTATTTAACAATTGGAACCTAATATTTCTGGTGCTTTGGGGTCTTTTACAAATATAAATGCAGGGAAGAAATACAAATGACTTGTAACCACCATACAATATGATCCAGCGGATCCCAATAACATGGATTCCCCAATCTATGGTTGAAGCAGTATGATATAGGAAGCGGAAAAATGCATCACTTTATAACACCATCAAACTACAAAGTTTCAATAAACTTCCATGTTGAACACCTATGACAAAGACTCGAGCAAATGTCCATGAAGGCAAAGTCTAAAATATTATCATTTTTTTTCTGTTGCATTGCAAGTTCTTTAAAAGGGGGAAGGCGTGAGAAAAGGTGTTAGGGTCTCCAGGAACGTGACGCTTACACCTTGTGCTCCCTTGTTTTAAGATTTGTATTGTTTCTCCACAGAATCAATAAGCAGGCCTCTGCCCTCAGACAGCTGCAGAGAAAATCTCCAAATTCACGCATTTCATCAAAAAAAGGTGAATCTCAGTAGCAAAGATGTTCTTTTTACTCCATAACAATGATGGCCAGCATGTTGATGGACATAAAAAATAATAATTTATGACTTACAAATGTTCTCACATCTGAGTCCAAATAAGCCAACCACTGTTTACCTTTCTCAGTTCAATGCAACATAATTAATAAAATTACCAAGACTTAACATTGGAACTTCTTATATCTGGTGCTTAAGTGCTTTGAGATCTTTTATAAATAAACAAGCACGAGGAATAAAAATGACTTAAACCACTAGACTATATGGTCTTTTACAGGTCCGAATAACATGAATTTCAGAATCCATGTTTCGAAACTGTATGGACGTAAGCAATGGAAATATGCATTGCTTATGTGATATGTCACCATGAAACTACATATTTTCAATACATTTCCATGTTGAAAACTCCAGGCATACATTTATCTATAGATATCTAACATACTCTTTATTTCTATCAACTGATATTTTATATACTACTGAATTTCCAGTGTTATTATATAAAGACAGGGATATTTTGGCATGTTTGGCTTTATGATACCACCATTCTGAGGCTCTGACAACCCCGTGTGCCTAAAACCAACAAAGTTGTCCATGTCTAATTTATTACATACACATATACATATGCATATACATATATGTATGTATTTATATATATATATATATATATATATATATATATGTAGAGAGCGAGAGAGAGAGAGTATCAAGATGTATATGGATTATGGACCACTTACAAGATATCAAATGCTTATATTTTTACAGTTCATAAAATTCAAATTATATCAGTGTTAGATGCTTCAGATATATTGTGTTTACCAGGCTTGCTGGGTTTATTGTCCAATGTAACATAATTGTGGCTTGCATTCCCTTTTTTAATTGTGGCTAAATTTGCATCTAAATTAGGTACGTTCAAGCTTAAGAATCCACTTTGCTATTGAATAAGATTCAAGATGCAGATATGGACATCCAAAATAGTAAAAGTTAGAGAGAGAAAACTGCAGACCTTATAAGGAGGCCCAGAGTTCTGGTTCAAGTCTCTGCGGGAAGCTTGATAGTGGCTACTGCTATTTCCTTCACAATACATGTGAGTACTCTTCTCTTTGTTATTGTTAGCCAAACTTCCATACCACTCATCTGGATCACCAGCTGGCCTTCCATCCTCTTCCGTAGATTTGTTCTTCAAGTGATTTGGTTTTGTGGAATCCAACACATCTCTTCTCCGCATTGTATTAGTTTGGTAGTTTGGCTCCTTCTTTGAGAACTGTGTAGCGGCTGCTCGTGCACCAGCTATGGCTGCACTGAGACTTGCTGGTTTATTCACTTCAGATGCTTTAGATCCAGCGAAGTACGAAGTAAGTGATCCTGGCTTCAACGAGAAAGGATCCCGTGGATCTGGAAGCGGAAACCTTACTGGTAGTGGACCTTCAACCCGACAAAGACCTCTAACTGCTGCCTCATATATCTGTGACAATTTCAAGAGAAAGAAAGAATTAAGGTTCACAACAATGGTACTTAACACACAAATAGGAACTAATAAGACAAATGTGAAGCTTTGTCGATGCTCTTATGTACCCTTCTTTCCAAGTTATAAACACCTTGGTACCCTCGCATCTCAAATGGAACTAACAATTTCTGCATTGATTGAAGAGATATGATTCGATCAATAAATTGAAGAAGAATAGGCACAGAATAGACATACTTGTAAGCATCTTGAGTGTTAATTCTCCAATTTATAGATACTACCCAGTTCTAGCTGTATTAGAATATATACCTGTGGTTGTTCACAAAGCCAGCAAAAATTTGTTTGCCCTTCTAGCCTCACCTGTAAGAGAGAGCCTAAATTATTCAGCTATACCCTAGATAAGTTAATGATGTGGAACTACAAGCATGTCATATTGATATATCAAAAAAACAAAAAATAAGGTAAAGATTGGGTGCCCACCCCTTCAGGCACCTCCTCCCAGCACACCAGCTCTTCACATTTAACACACCCAACCACTTCAACAGAACCTGCATCATTGATGAAACCTTTCAGGACTATTAGAAATCTTATTCTTAAAAGGGAAGATTTGTAGGAACATTAGATGTTTCTAAAGAAGATTTTGCTTCAGATTTAGATCCTATCTTTGGCTCTTTGCAAAACTTCGAAAAGCCAACATAGCATACCAAAAAAAAAAATTGCATATGGATCTGAACAGCTGGCATTCAATGAGAACACTATTTTGTCTTACATATGAACTATGGCAGATTGATAGCCTCAAAAATTGGAAATTAATAGCCTTCCATATTACCCTACTTAATCTAAACTAGGAGACACTTATTATAGAAGATGATCATTAATTCAATAAGTGGATGAGAGTAATGCCAGCGTCCAAGATTTCATCCTATGGAACCTGACAGTATAGGAGCAAGGGCATTAGACAGTGCAAATTTGTTTCACCTCAGGATATTAACAGGGAAAATAACCATTCAACAAGTATAAAGTATAAACATAACGTAACCATGAAATTGTGTGACCTCAAACCATAGCTAACTGGCTTGCATGGTTCCCTCTATTTCTTATGTGAACAAAAAGAGATATAGAACAAACAGAGAAATAAACGGTCTAAGAATTTTTTGTCCTAAATACAAATCCAACTAGGAGGGAAAAAAAGTATCCCCATTAAATCAATTCAGATAGGAGATAGATATTAGTGCATTCAGTTTATCGGAATGACATAAGTTATGATAGAAATAATTGGTTTATTGTATTGCACAAAAAATAAATATGAAAAAGAAAAACATGGAAATATATAATGTCAAAAATCCCATAAACAATATCACTTTAAATACCTAACAGCCTTGAAACTGGGTAATGTTCTGGAAACTTGAGGTCTGTTATCCCATTCACTGCATAGATTTCCTTGTAAAAGTCCTCCATTGCTTTGATTGTAGCTGGATCCGGAACCTTACTTGCAGCATGAATCCAAAGTCGTCCTTTTCAAGAAGAAAGATTATTTACATTTAGAAGCATACTCAAGAATACGGAAACACAGATAAGTATTCATTGCACATTAAATTGGAAGAACATAAAATAGACCTAATTCAAGATACATATAGGATGGGTGATAAACGCATAGGCAGTGTTGCCTATGCATCCCCCAAAGGGGGAATTGGGAATTTTCTGATAAGGGATAAGAGTGTTTTTCCTTGGAGATGGAAAAACCATTTCAATGCATGTGGAGGGTTTTAAGCCCACCCTAAAAAAAAACTTTAACCCATAGGTTCTTGGCCCGCAGATGTGGCCCATAGCCAACATCTTTCTTGATTGGATGGTCTAAATGTCTCCGATTGGGCTAATAATTGACCACATAGCTTGCATCCCCCTTCCCCCTAATGAATATTTTTTGCAGGCTAAAAAAAACCTTCACCGTCTTAAATAGAGGGGCGGGTTTGTTTCATGATTTATCTAGCAACCATTTCATTGAAGCCATTCTCCATCAGGTCCAGTTGTGGGTATAATAGCAACTTCTATCTTCCTCCAATGGTTCTATGTTACGGCCTTAACCACAATGCACAAATAACAGACGTTCTCTCTTAGGGGAGAAAGCCTGAAAGGTGAAAATCACAATAAAATTATATATTCTGTATCCTCCTTTCCCAAAATCAGACTTCAAACAAATAGATGCAAGACTTGCCATAACTGACTCCATGACCTACTCCTAATTTTTAGAACAATTCCAACAAACTAAAGACAAGAAAGGAAAGGCTATCAATGCCAACAAGGCAGATTTATGATAACCTAATATGACCTAATAGGTGCATGTAAAAGAAAGTGCAGGGGTGTAACACTCCACCCCTCTTAAACATGAACCTTGTCCTCAAGGTTCAAGCCAGGAAACTTCTCATAGAGGACATGAAACACTTCCCAGGTTGCATCTTCAGGTGCCCTGTTAGACCATTGCACCAAGACTTCAGTAACAGCTCGGTTGTGTCGCTTGACACATCGCCGATCTAGTATTGCAATTGGCTCCCCCTTAATAACACCATCTTCAGTAAATGATGGTAAATCCCCAACCGCAGTGACAAGCTGACCAAGCTTCTTTTTCAAACAAGAAACGTGAAAAACAGGATGAATGCGAGCGCCCTCCGGTAGTTGCAATTTATAAGCTACAACCCCAATTCATTGAAGAACTCTAAAAGGACCGTAAAATCGTGGTGACAATTTCATAGAATTACGACCAACCACAATTGTTTGGCGATATGGACATAAACGAAGATAGACCATATCCCCCACCTGAAATTCCCTTTCTGTTCGGTGACGGTCCACCATTTGCTTCATTCGATTTTGTGCCAGATGTAAATTTTCCTTGAGATTGCGCAAAACCGAAGTCCGAGTCTTCAAAGAATCCTCTATCGTCGCCACCTTGGTGGAGCCAGGTGTATACTCACTAAGAGCGAGAGGTGGTTGTCCGAATGTAGCTTCGTAAGGAGACATTTTAGATGCAGAATGATACGATGTATTAAACCACCACTCGGCTAGAGGTAACCAATGTACCCATTGCTTGGGTCGCTCACTGCAGAAACATCACAGATATATCTCTAAGCATTTGTTTATGATCTCAGTCTGCCCATCTGTTTGTGGATGGTAAGCTGAACTCATTTTCAGTTGTGTCCCTTATAAACGAAACAATTCGGACCAAAATTTGGAGGTGAAAACAGCATCCTTGTCACTAACAATTGACTTTGGCATTCCATGAATTTTAAAAATGTTATCCATGAAGGCTTGAGCTACAGAGAGAGCTGTGTAAGGATGGCTAAGTGGAATGAAATGACCCCCTTTGAAAGTCAATCTACAACTACAAGGATGACTGTTTTGCCTTGAGATGGTGGCAGCCCATTGATGAAGTCCATCGAAAGGTCTGTCCAAATTCGATCAGGTAAGTGTAGCGGTTGTAGTGTACCCAAGGTAGCTACTGTCTCCCCCTTTTGACATTAGCATACATCACATTCTACCACAAATCGTTCAATATCGCCCTTCATACCCTTCCAATAGAAGGAACGCGAGGCTCGTTTATAAGACTTCAGTGACCCAGAATGTCCAGCAATTGGGGATGAGTGAAATTCGGCCATGATTTCTTTCTTTAATGGTGACGTTGAAGCAAGCACCAAGCGTCCTTTATAGCGTAACTCATCATCAATGAAAGTGTACGTCGCGTGCAATTGAGGGTCATGCCGAAGATCTTTGATCAAGTCTTGCAGCTCATCATGTGTTTCCCAATATGATTTCAGTTTGTCAAGTCATTGCCTAAGAGGCAATGAGATTGCACTGCATTCAAATTGACGAGATAATGCATCCACAACCGTATTTGTAGCCCCCGTACGATATATTATCTCATAGTCATATCCAAGAAGTTTTGAGACCCATCTTTGTTGCATAACAATGGTGATCCGTTGCTCCATAAGGTACTTAAGGCTGCGATGGTCAGTGCGAACCTTGAAGTGCCACCCGAGTAGATAAGACCACCATTTTGTCACCACATGTACTATTGCAAGCATCTCCTTCTCGTATGTCGAGAGTGTCAAGTTCTTCCTTGATAGTGCCTTGCTAGTAAAGGCAATAGGCCTATTCTCTTGCATCAATACAGCTCCTATTCCTGTACCGGAAGCATCACAATCCACAATAAATGTTCTTGAGAAATCAAGTAAGGCAAGTACTAGTGTGGTGGTCATGGCAGCCTTGAGATCTTGGAATGCCTTCTTTGCTTCATCACTCCATTTGAAAGCATCTTTCTTGAGAAGAGTTGTAAGAGGAGCACTTATGCAGCCATAATCCTTCACAAATTTCCGGTAGTAATTGATAAGACCAAGGAAACCACGAAGCCTTTTTTTGTTGCTGGGACGGGGCCATTCAACCATGCTTGCGATCTTGAGGGGATCAGCTGCAACTCCTACTTGTGCAATTACATGCCCAAGGTACTCCAATTCGGTTTGACCGAAAGACATTTAGATTGTTTGACATACAATTTCTGTTGTTGGAGTATCTCTAATGTCACCTTTACATGGTCGTTATGAGTCTCGAGAGTAAGACTATAAATAAGGATATCGTCAAAAAAGACTAAAATGAACTTTTGGAGATAAGGTCTAAATACCTCATTCATGAGACTCCGGAAAGTGGAAGGTGCATTGCTCAAACCAAAAGGCATCACCAAAAACTCATAGTGACCCTCATGTGTCCGAAAGGCGGTCTTCGGAATATCTTCATCATGGACCCGGATTTGATGGTAGCCTGAGCGTAAATCGAGCTTTGTAAAAAATTGAGTGCAATGAAGTTCATCCAATAACTCATCAATGATGGGTATCGGAAACTTATCCTTGATTGTAATCTTGTTGAGAGCACGATAATCCACACACATTCTCCATGACCCATCTTTTTTTTTCACCAACAACACTGGCGAGGAATAGGAGCTCACGCTTGGACGAATGACACCAGATTCAAGCATTTCCCTTACAAATTTCTCGATCTCATTCTTTTGGAAATATGGATACCTGTATGGTCGAACACTAGTTGGAGTTTGATCTGGTTAGGTTGGTATTTGGTGATCATGGGATCGCTTTGGTGGCAGATCTAAAGGTTCTTGAAACACCTCAGAAAACTCTGATAGTACAGGTTGTAGAATCGATGATACTTGGACCGCTTCATCACTCGCATTAATGTGATAAATTTGTGCAACTACACCGGTCGTCCCTTTATGAATCAACCGCTCCATACAATTGGCATCAACAATCTTGTTTGGCCCATTCTTCTCTCCCTTCAAGGTGAAACGTTTTCCCCCATTGGAAAACTGCATCTTTAACTCTGCGAAATCTCACACAATCGGACCAAGAGTCCTCAACCATTGAGCACCTAATACCACATCACACCCACCCAATGGAAGAATATACATATCGGTATGTAAATGGTAACCTTGCATTGTTAACCGTAGGTTGGGACATTTTCCACGACAAGACAATTTGCCTCCATTAGCTTGCATGTGACAAACAATTTGTTTTGCCACCTTAGGATCCACAAATTGTGGGTGCTGCCCGAATCAATTAGGATTACCACATGTTGTCGTTTGATGCACCCGTTCACCCTCATTGTTTGTGGAGATGCATACCCAGATAATGCATGCACTGAGATCTCTGGTGCTTCTTCCTCTATGTCTTCATCATCATCATGGGTGTCTTCTTCTGTTTCTTCTGGATGCTTCCGCATCAAGAACAAAAAGCATCTGGAGTTTGCAGCGATGGCCTGGCTTAAATTGTTCATCGTAGTTGTAACAAAGGTCTTTCTATCTTCAGGCCTTCATTTCGGCATGTGAAAGTTTCTTGATGGGTATAGCTATTGGTCCCATTCCTATTGGTGCTACTACGTTTGGAGACGGGTGTGGTGTAGCCGGTGCGGCTGATTGTAATGGCCGACTGTTCATTGCTAGTTGGCTTGATCGATTTGAAATCATTTCGTCTTCCCGCAACCGTGCTAACCCAATTGCTACAGATAAAGTATTTGGATGAAACATCTGAACTGTGTGACGAGTGTCAGCCTTCAATCCGCCAATAAAACAACTAATTAAAGTGGCTTCATCAATAATTGTTGATCGGTTGGACAAACGTTCAAACTCCGATTGATAATCTTGGACGGTTGACGTTTGTGTCAACTTCATGAGCGATGTCATGAAGACGGTGAACTCGCTGGGGCCGAACCTGATGCACATAAATTTTGTAAAATACTCCCAACTTAACACTCCATTGATTTTCTTCAACCATGTGTACCATTGCAATGCATCATGCTCTAAATGGAACCCCGCCAATGGAACCCGTTCTTGAACTGTAATTTGATTGAAATTGAAGTATTGTTCAGCTCGAAAAATCCATCCCATTGGATCCTCTCCGTCGAATTTAGGAAAATCAATTCTTGTATACCTGGTTTGAATGGAACTGCTTGCATCACTTCGAGGTCCTGAGTGTCCCTCAAAACCACTCGATCGTTCCCCGTCGGATAAAATAGCTGAGATCTCTTCTTGAACAAACTTTATTGTTGATGAGAGATGCTCATGTTTATGATTCATCCCCAAAATCAATTCCTTCATCTGATCTAAAGCATGAGTCTGTCGATCGAAGTTCTCTTTGAGTTGATCGATCTCGACATCCATTTTTTGTCGTCTTGTGATCGTAGGTCGGGCGCCATAAGTCCTCTGGATCGTTTGGCTCTGATACCAAGTTGTTATGACCTTAACCACAATGCACAAATAACAGACGTTCTCTATTAGGGGAGAAAGTCTCAAAGGTGAAAATCACAATAAAATTATATGTTCTGTATCCTCCTTTCCCAAAATCAGACTTCAAACAAATAGATGCAAGACTTGCCATAACTGACTCCATGACCTACTCCTAATTTTTAGAACAATTCCAACAAACTAAAGACAAGAAAGGAAAGACTATCAATGCCAACAAGGCAGATTTATGATAACCTAATATGACCTAATAGGTGCGTGTAAAAGAAAGTGCAGGGGTGTAGCATTCTAGTGTGTCTAAATAAAATGGGGGAGCTAACTAAAATTTTTCCTGTCCCACTCAGCTTGGGTGTGTTGTGGGTCTTTTCAGCTTGAAGGATCTAATCTCAACCTAGTCCTTGAGAGGTCGATGATGCACTCAACATTGTGTGGAGGTTTCTCTAGGAGCTCTCAGTTACGTCGTTTGGGAGGAGAGAAGTAGGAGAGTGTTTGATAATACCTCCACTCCAGTAGAAAAAATCATATTAGGAATTTCCAATTTGTTGTTTTCATGGTGCTGGATTACGGAATATTTAGATGGAACTAGGGTTATCTGCTTATTTTGATCATGGGTAGTATTTATGTGTCTGTTTTGCCACCTAATCTCTCTAGTTTATAGATTTGTCCCTTCTGTTCATCAATGGGTGACCCTTTTCTGTACATTTGACTCATCTTATTAATACAAGATTTCTATTACAGATCAAAAGAGTGGGAGCCCCAACACTTAATGTAGACAGTGACATAGCTGAATTCACATCTTCAGGTTCCTCATACTATGATAACTCCTTGCAACTTGCAACTTGCAAGAACCCACAAACCCTAATAAAGAAAGCACCCCAAGACGCTGTTCTTGCTCAAAATACTGAAACAAGAGAACATTAAGATTCCAACTTATCACCGAATGACAAAGATAAACTGAACTTATGAAGATTAGATTCATATATCCGCCAAACAAAACAAACAAAATTCGTTGGTTTTGGAACGAAATCAGAGGGTTTATAGTAGTACCTCTGATAGGAGCAGGCCATGATCTTCCTTCGATGCGCTTGATGCCGTAAACGAGGAGAGAAGCCCATGGTTGATGCAAAGTCAGGCAAGGGTTCCTGTAATTCCCTTGAATTCTGCCTCCCATCTCTTCTCTCTGTGTAGACTGTAGACCGGTTTTGGCAGTTATTTTCAGCGATTTCAGGTTTCAGTTTGTTGGTATAGAACTGCGAATTCGCCTTTTGTTATATGGAAGCAGAAATCTTTGGAGATTGTTTCGAGATTGAGTCTAATAAAGAGTTCTAATTCGCGTAAATTTCATAGAATGGAAAGTATTGCTTTCAATAATTTACCGAATCTAAGGAGCCGTTTAGCATTTGCAATTCGGGAAAGTAGTGCTTTTCAAGAGTTTCTATTCCGGGAAGGAAAATTCTCGCCACCTAATCACTCAACTGTGGTTAAGATTAGCTAATCCTTAGGTTAATATTTTTAACCTCGTAGAAAATCATGGTTAGAAATATTAACCAAAATTAAAAGGAGCTAACCAAAATTAAAAGAGATGCTTTGTGAGAAAAACAAAGAGGCCAAGAGGCTGCTGCTCATGGCACCGAGCAATGATAAGCCGACCCATTGGTCCATTTCATATCTTACCCGTGCCATTGTGTCCCTTTTAACACCCCCTTTAACCCTGATTAAACTTAATTAAATTAAAATTAAAATTTTGATTTTTTTCTTTTTTAAACATGGTTGGATTGCTTAATCCTAAGTGAGTGAAACTTAAACACAGTGAGTATTTAAAAGTGGGGCGTGGACGAATGGGAACCCGTCGTTCAATTACAAAATGGGACACACGATGAATGGAAGCCCGAGGGCTGAGCCTCCAACGTGCACCAGAGATAATCCGTACGTTAACTATTTTCCAAAAAGATACATCCAACCACTCTAGCAAACAAGGTGAAAATGTTAATGGCATCATTTATCAATAAGTTAGGTTGCAAGGCATATCAACTGTCACAATTCAAGATTGGAACTCGAGTCCACCTCAAGAGGAACACACAAATCTCCCATTGGCACACTAGGGAGGAGTATGTCTGAATGCCTTTCAAAAGTGAGCAAGTAGATAAAAGTTGCGCTTATGATATAAAAATTGTTGAGGGAGCTTTTTTTTCCCATTTTGTAGGTTAGTATCTATTCTAAGTCATGGAAAGTAGAGATGACAACACTCACATTTTTTAGTAAGACATTCCGATCAATGGAGTGGTGACTAGTACACACTACCGATGGGGCAAGCGATGAGTAGTTGGGATTCAAAATCTTTATAAATTCTATGACCTATACAACGCTGCCACCATCACCATATCACACCACAACGAGGCTTCTCAAAAACAACCCCAAGTCAGAGTGTCGAGTCTGGCACAACACAACCCTTTAAAGTCATATCCTCGTAAAGTGATCAGGTAATCTCCAAAAATAAAAGGCCTTCTTACTTTAGAGTTGGGCCAGGTCCTTATCCTGCTCAGGTATATAGTAGATACATAGTTATTAGTATATATAATATTTTTTTATTAAAAAATTAAAACCTTCAAAGTGTTTTGATTTTGGGGGTATAGTGGTTATTTTACCAAAAATCCCTCTTATATAAAGCTCTAAATCTAACCCTAACCCTAATTGAGTCTCTCAACTTATCTCACCTCTCACTCTCTCATGCACTTACCTACAATTCTAGAGAGAGAATTGACTCTTATGTCTCTCTTTCAACCCTTTAATTTGTTTTTTATGTTGCAATGTCAATAATGTCAATCTCAAGCTGATAAAGGAAGAGGGTTTTAACTTTCATATAAGGTTGCTATTCAATGTATAAAAAACTCATTTAGTAAAGCATATGACAATAAAAAAAAAATTGCTCGTATTTCAGTCACATCCCAAATTAAGTTGAGGGTAGGGCTAGGGCCTAGCTAGTCCAGGCCCTCTGGGGCTAAGGTCCTATCATTATAAGTAAGGGCAGGGCTAGAAAAGACCCTAGCTTTGCCCTAGCTCATCCCTTTGATAGCCCAACCACCACCAACACCATTATTATCTCCACCTCCACCACTCCCATCACCATCGCCACCAGTACCACCATCGCTAGCCCCACCGCCCACACAACACCCCACAACTACCATCACCACCCCCACCCCTATCACGGCCACTCCCCACCATTACCACCATTCCCCATTCCCCATTCCCCATTCCCCATTGCCCATTGCCCAACACACCCACCACCCACCCAATCCTCACCAGCCTACAATGATCCTAATCCAAATGTGATTATTTGTTGTTTTGTTTTTTTAAAATGGATTCTAACCTAATGTTTCCAAACGGTTTGCAATAAACATTAATTTTGAGAATTTATATGCTTCCAGAATTAGAGAATAATCAAAATTGATGTCAAATGAGACCTAAATTAGCCCCTCTAACTTAGATGGCAATGTATGCCCCTCATTTGATGAAAGTTCTGGGATCAAGACGAAAGAGCACAAATCTACTAGGTGAAACCATATACAAATTAGGGATTCTTGCCTGCATTTGTGCTTTCATATTGGTGTTAAAGTCAAGTCCAAGGGATTAATTTGTGGCAATCAGTCCATCTTAGGGTTAATATTGACTCAGCTTAGAGGTTAAAAAAGTTAAGAGAATACTTCTTGTGTTCTTTCTTATTCATGGGTGCCCACGTACAAAATTATTTACTTGATTTTAGGTGGAAGATTTGGGCGATTTTGGCTCAAAGTCTAAGGAAGAAGTAAATTCCCAAGGTCATGATGTGGCAAGTAGAGGTACTTACTAACCCTAAATTCTAGAGTTTTGATCCACTCAAGCATATGCGTAAGAGAACCTCTTAACCTTTTTTTAAAAAAAACTCTAATTGAGTTAGTATTAATTTTAGATAGTACTCACCAACTAGAGTCAATGTGACATGTGTTGCAATTATGTTCATACTTAACAAGTTATCCTAAGCATATGATTGAGAGTTCTTGTTTTTAATTTTTAACTTACAAAAATGATGCCTTGTACGTTTAAGGAAAAGAAAGGTGTCTTGTACCCAAATTAATAAATAAATATTTTAGGGATGCAATATGATACAAAATATACCCGTCTTTGGTAACATGTTGTATAAGTAATTGATAAAAGCAAGTACACACTAATTAAGGTAATCGTCTGATGTCATTTAGCGATAGAACTTCAAACATACATAACTTTGATCTAAGCACCCATTTAACTATTATAATATATGTTTTTGGGGTGCCTTAAAATGAAGAATCTATGAAGACAGCTACGTGATTCTCCACTGCTCAGATTTCTCTTTTGGGTCATTTTGATAGTTTTTCAAGCACATTTTGGTCTTAAGGGCAATTTATTTTGATTATATGGGTATTTTGTAAATCTTTTCTAGGGCTTTGTTTTGCATCTTGAATTATTAATTCTTACAATCTTAGATGATCAGGATCAACCCTAGGATTTAGTTCCTATTTAAGATTCTCTTTATGCATTTATAAATAGTGTTGCAATTTGCCATAAGCTTAATACAAGAGAGTTCAGGCCCTTCTTCCATCTTTTTATTGTGATTTTGCAAGGCTGTGAGTTGTGACTTACCTCACCTCAATAACTATGTAGAGAGAGGTTACATGTTCATAAGCACGCCTGAGATAGGGCAACGACGTTTCCACATGTACACATCCAATCAACTTTGACCATTCAAACAATGAGCCGACCACCTCTTGAATGGAACATATCTCAAAGACAGCTTTTTGGACAAGCTTAACCATTAAACCCTATAACTAATAGGAAAGTGATGAAAAACTCTGGAGATAGAACCTACTATCTAGAGTTGGACCTTTGGATTTAATATCTAATGGTTCCATGTTTTCGCGTGCTTTAAAAGAATGCTCCACCTAATGCTTGAAACCATTGGATCTTTAATCCAACTCTGGATAGTAGGTACTATCGAGAGTTTTAAATCACTTCCCCAACTAATATATGAAAATTCTAAACATTAAAATCTTGGGGCTATCATTCCTCGTACAAAAGCAAAAATCACTACAATATTTTTTGTACTACGTAAAAATTAATACATAGGTGATCTAAATTGTTCGGTTTTACTCTGTTATGGGATAAAACTCTTGAATGGAACATATCCCAAAGACCAAGTTTTTTTGACATGTTTAACTATTCTAAACCATATGACAAAGATCTGAACACTAAAATACACTGTTCTTTTACTCAACTATTGGAAAGACACCAATCAACTGCAATTAAAGCAACAAATTGAAAAAAAGAGAAGAAACCTATTGCTTTAACAGACCATAAAAGTAATTAATTCGTTATAGTAACAACTTGTTCCACTTTTACCCCGAGAGTTTGGAACTACATGTCTGGAGCTATCATTCCTCATACAAGGGCAAAAATCATTATAGTCCTTTTTTTGTACTATGCAAAAATTAATGCAATTGGTGATCTAAATTGTTCGATTCTACTATGATATGATGGAAACATAATTCTTATAAGGGTTACAAGCATAAGTTCACAGATTAAATGGTTGAGAATCATCTAATCACACTCATTTTTGGTGTATGAGATTTGTAGATTAATAGACTTTTACTAGTAACATTATTTTTTTCTTATCAGTATTTGTTTGTGAGGTGAGTTAGGGTTGTCAATGCTTATTCATTTACCAGATTATCAGACTTATCCTAACAAACTTATGAGGATAGATAAAGGTAAGGATTTTTTATCTGATTCATAAATAGGAAAGATACGTGTGATAGAATTTTTACCCTTTCATATATAGGTGATGTATGATATAGAGTCTTTCCCCTTCCATTTTCTCCGATAAATCCCTAATTCCTATCCCTACTTTACCTACTATACCTTTATAATTTAGACTTGATTGATGACAAGATGAGTTAAATCTTATAAGATTCTATTGTTGTTTTATGGATGAATGAAATTTTAGAAGATTGTGTGTTTTGATGAAATATTTTTAATTTTGTAATTTGATGATTTTTGTTGTTTTGTATGAATAAGAATGGTTTGTGGTATGGGATATGTAATTGTTTTCATTTAATATTAATTTATTAGGTTTACCCAATTATTTAATAAGCAAATTGCTTTAAAACTGTTAAAAATTCTGAGGTAATTATTTTATCCAATTACGTAAGGGTCCTTTGACATCGTGCTCGGGAATGATTTTTGGGTTGGGAAGGAGGGTTTGGAATAGCATCTGAACGGTTAGAAATGGGATGATGATATTTTCATTGCTAGACCGTTAAATTCCACACCATTGAATTGTAAGAGCAAACAGTTGTTCCCAATTGGTTCAGGAATTCCGGTGATTGGGGTCTAATTGCTCTGACGAGGTCAATCTGGAAAATGAGAAAGGGAAAAAGGAGTTAGAGAGTGGAGGGTTATTGTTGTTTAAAAAAAAAATTAACCAGAGTTAAATTTTTTAGTGTTTTTTTATTTATAAAATTAAGGTTATATTGTTGAAGTCCAAGGGTTAGTACACCTTAACCACAGTTAGTTGGGGTTAAAATGCACAAGTGTTCGCAATTCTATGATTTGATTTTGACCCAACATCTGCGATACACACTCCAAAGCAAGTTAGGTGTTTTTTTTTTTTTGGTAGGAGATACAAAAATCTTCAAAGAACCTCATAAACTGTTTGAGGTCTCCTTGAAGCAAGAACTTTCCTACAACTCGAGGGAGTTAAAAGGTGGTGACGGTAGTCTTCGCTTGAGCATAATCTCAGGCTATGATTCGCGAGCTTGTGAGCAAACGTGTTAGCAATTCGGCTAATGTAGCTTATGACATGGTGGGGGATTTTGCATAATTCTTTTCTGATATCCCCCATGATTGCGGAAATCTCAGATGACTCCTTGATCAAAGGATGATTTGTGAGCTTGACCAAAACCTCGGAGTCCGTAGCAAATTCCATCCGCTGCCATCCTTACACGGCTCCTAGCAAGTTAGGTGTTTGTAGGAACATTATGCAACAGTTCTATGCAAATAATACAGATATGATACTAACAGAAGTTTCCAATTCAATTGATATTTACAGTGAATGATAATTAATGCCGATTTTTATGTAAAATATGAAAGAGTGCGCTTTTTGTAGTATTTGTTTTGTAAATACACCCGACGTTCTTTGAGACCTAAAATACACCCTATTTAAAAAAACTTCCCTAAATACATCTCAAATCTATTTTTAAGATAATTTTACCCTTATATCAAAATAAAGAGTTTTAAGAAAATCAAGAGTTTCTCTCCCACCATCGTACATGGGGTGTATTTTATCAAGGGTAAAATGGTTTTAAAAATAGTTTTGAGGTGTATTTAGGGAAGTTTTTTTTAAATAGGGTATATTTTCGGTCTCTCAAAGAACCCTGGGTGCATTTAGGGAAAAATCCTTACATTTTTTAAAGTTTTAGGGACATTTCACATTTGTTATAACTAATTATAATGAAACCCATGGTTAATCCACTCTCCTGTAACCCTCTATAGTAGTAATCGCCTACACATCCACTCTCTAGGTTACACATCCACTCTCTAGGTTAGATGCATTCGTAAAACCTCCCTCCCTAAAACACTCAGAAATAGTGATTTCATTTTTATTATTATCAGTTTTGAGTAAGAATCTTAGTTTCTTTGATGAGGTATGTTATGATGTAAGAGTAGGAAGCTTTTGAATTTGAAGAGTCAAGCCATACTTGTGATTTTGATTTCAAAGCAGTCAAAGGGCGTTGGCCATGCGACAACCTAAGAGACAAAGACTCTTTAAGGCGGCGTCACCTAGGTTTCATAGGGTGTTTGGATTAGATTTTATTAACTAAAAATCAATTCTGATAAAATAGATTTTGTAAAATAAATTATCAAATAATTATTTTTTCAAACAATAGTGATTGAGAATTCAAAGTTGAGTCTATCATCTTCCCCAAACACTATTATTTGAAAATTTGATTATTTGACAATTAATTTTATAAAATCACTTTTATCAAAATTGATTTTTGGCTAATAAAATCCAATCCAAATGCCACCTTAATATAATCATAATTCATTATTTTGGATAGATGACTAAGATTTTTTTTTTTTTAAGGGCCCCACAGGAACCAAATATCATTTACCTATGGTCAATAGAGTCAGCCGGTCAGAAGTTAGCTGGGGTAGTGGAGCTCTTGCAACTCTAGAAATTCATTATTTGTCATAATTGATACTAAACAGCCTCCTAAATTTTCAATAGGTAATTAAAAATTGGGTAATAGAAAACGGACTGCCCGGTCAGCTTCCTAACTCTCTGCGTACTCTTCTCTTTTAAACACCCATCAACTGTGGTTAAGATTCACTAACCCTAATATTAAGAAATCTAACCTTGTTTTTAAGAAAAAATAAAAATACTAACTTTAATTTAATTAAGATTAACCATAGTTAACGGGTATTAAAAGGGACATGGACATGACGGTGAGCTAAGAAGGGTATCGACCCTTCTCAGGAATTTTTACACAAATAGAGAGGATTGCCATCCCGTTGGGGCTACCCACACAAGATTCCATGGTTCTCATGGGCCTTGAGCTTATTGGTTCATGTGAGTTCCAGACCTAGACTTTACCTGGTCTACCCGAAGAACAAAAAAGAAGAACATTTTACCCCAATATAAATAAGGAAAGTGATTTAAAACTCACCATAGTAGGACTATTGAGAGCTGGACCACATGAACTAAAATCCTTGAGCACCAAGCATGAAGTGTGTCCCACCATTTAATGCATGTGCGCCTTGTCGCCGTTTGATTTTCAATCGTGCGAAGTAGCTCTCGATAGTAACTACTATCCGGAGTTTTCAATCACTTTCCTATGGATAAAGAAGGTAAGAATTCGGCAATTCATAAACAGGCAAGGAAAAGGCCAACCCATCCCCGTTGACAATGCCAGTGAGGGACCCGTTTGACACATTCGTAAAAAAAATCTTCCACTACTCCATTGAGTTTCCTATTCGGATGGCTAGGACCATGTCTGAGGAAGCGGATGTCTCCCTTCCCCTTGTTGGCCACCCTCATGGATATATTCTTCCTTTTCTGGTGCGTTTGAATTGGGGGGAGTTTGCATGTGTCTGGAGATTTAGTTAGGTTCTCTGAGAGGCCCGGATACTTTGTCGTAAAAAAAATAAAAAATAAAAAAAAATAAAATCCTATTGGGATTCGAATCCAAGACCTCCGTGTAGACTAGGGTAATTTGGTAACTTTACGGGTGTTGACTAAGTTAGACTTCGCATTAACAAAGCAGCGGTAATTTGCCAAAACCCAGTTTCAAGGGCTCAAGTTTTTAACCGGCGGCGGCACAGCGTTTGCCGTGCGCACTAGCCCTCATATATTTCTTTCTGCCTTTGAAGCCCCAAACAAAAACTCCTCATCGATCGTTCTCTCTGCTGGCTTTAAATCAGCGTTCGAGAGGAATGTTTCAAAAGTTCTTCGACTCTCAGAGGCAAAGAAAAGCCAACCCCATAGATAAATTACGATGAAGATTCATCGTCTCCATGGCATGTAGTTCTTTCTCAGCAGAATCAGAACAGAAGGGGTGTTTTTGTTTTCTGTTTTTCTCTTTGTAAATTATTTTGGCTTGTTAATCTGGATTTTGAGTTTGGGGGAACTAAGAGATGGATGCTGCTGTTCTTGACGATATAATTAATCGGCTTCTTGAAGTTCAAGGTAGACCCGGGAAGCAGGTACAGCTCTCAGAGGCCGAGACCAGGCAGCTCTGTTTGGTCTCCAAGGACATTTTCATGCAACAGCCCAATCTATTGGAGCTCGAAGCACCTATCAAGATTTGCGGTAATTTTTTATGCACCCCACATTCGCTTTTGATGAGTTTTTATTCTGGGTATGGATTAAATTGCTTATCTTGAAATGGGTTGCGTTTAATTTATGAGTTTGATAGAGAAAAATCTGTTATGGCTATGGATTAATTTGCGTTGTGTATGAAAATATATTTTGTGATACTGGTTAAATTACTTCTTCTGTAATGGGTTGTGTCAGTCTCCGTGTTCAACTGAGAAAAATCTGTGCTGGGTACTAATTTATCCTGAATGGGGTTGTGTTGATATTTTCAGTTCCAGTAACAAAAGTCTGTTCTTGTAGGGATTAGAACTTCTTCTGAATTCGATTATGTTCTCTTTTTGGCTTAACAAAAATCTGCTTCTTGATGTAGATTAAATTTCTTCTTTGTAATGTTCTGTGCTGTCTTTCAGAGTCACAAAGAAAAAGGATTGTATTTGTATGTAGAGTTTTTTTTTTGGGGACAATGTTGGATGCAGTGCCACTGTTGTTTATCACTGCTTTTGCTCTAAACACTAATTCTTTCCAGGTTGGTTTATCAGAAGGTTTGTGTTGTTTTGCCCGTAGTATTTGTGCACGAGATTTTTACAGCAACAAGGGTTGGTACATTGTAGCCATGGATGGAATGTTTTGGTTCTGGCACTTAACTTTGATATGTAGTTGTAGAGTTTTTCTTTAGACTATATGTTTTTACTTTTTAGTGCTTTACGATGATGGTTGTCCTTAGGGGTAGAACTGTGTTATGCATTCTTTAAATAATGTTTTAGATACATATATGATCACCTTATGATTCGTGCTGCTTGATAAAGATCCAAATCGCTATCGAAGGGCGTATTGGTCAGACGATTTTAGGATATGTATTGTTGATACGCCAAAAACAATGAAGATAGCTAAGAAACACTTGGATATATAAGGAAAAACTTGGATGCTTTGCATAAAACTTCTTTTAATGAAAATATAAGTAAAAAACAAACTAAATGAAGCTCTTTAACAACATTTATAACCATGCATATGAGAGTTAAGAATTCTAAAAATTAAAAAATTCGAACATGCTGATAAACATGTATGCAAACATAAACCATATTCATGTAGCCAATCTAAATTTGAAAACCTTATATTCAATGAAATACATAAAAAAATTACTGACTTTGCAATCTTAAAGTAAATGACATACATAATATAACTTCAATACCACATTGAATTATGTGCTGATTCGAACACTATGGGCTTAGGAAATAAATAGAATGGTATATTAACTGTGACCAACTCATGTAAACGTGATATGCCATATGTGGTTTGGTGCATTTGCATGTACGTCTAATCAGTGTAGTCAAGGCGTCGCCTAGGCGATTTTGGACTTGCGTCGCCTAGGCGCCCCTCTAGGCGAGCGATCCTAGTAAATTTTTTTTTTTTTTTGCTTTAAAAAAAATCTAAAATATCTCAATAAATAAAAAAATATGTAATGAAGAAGTAATAAGATTCTAAATCGTTTTTAGAATATTATGCCTGCCATCCCTCCGGGCAATCATAGGGGTGCTCTGCCTAATATTATATATGGATAGTGATACGAATTAGGGTATTTGGCTCAGATTTTGAAGTGTTTAATACTCCACTATGTCAACATATCTTTAGTTATGTGATGAATGATTGTAATAGACTTTTTATTTTATATTTTTGTGGAATGTGGGTGTAGAGTTTGGTCTTTTGGATGTTATATATAATAATATATATTCGTGATATATATATAATTATATATATATTTATATTAAATTTATCGCCTAGGCAACGCCTCGCCTAGTCGGGGCTAATGGCCTAGGCATCGCCTAGACGCCTTGACTACACTGCGTCTGATATTAATTGGCAACTAGAGCATACACTATTCCAGTTGGGTGCAAATTTGTTAATTGTGAAATTTTCCCATAACTTTCACTCGATGCATGAGACTGAACATCTTGTTTATAAGCTCTAGATGAGTGAGATTAAGCATCATGACCATAGCCATATGAATATGAAGATGTGCTCTCATATCAATAGCCACTACCACGGTGACTACGCTTGTGAACACCGACTCTATCCATCCCATGTATAATGTCATCTATGTCGAGGGCTGTCAATAGATATCCGAATCTAATTCAAATTCGACTCTGTTCAATCGGATAATATTTGAATATGGTATCCAACAGATTGAATACAAATAAGAAATACGATATCCATTTATAAACGTAGTGGTGTCAGATATTGTTATATCCGCTATGCCAAATATCTGACCGCGATAGATTAAACATGTGATGTGATATGATTTTTCTTTTCTTAATCCAACGGTCCAAACAAAGTCTTGAAACTTTAAAACCACCCTTGAAACTTTAAAATCATCTCTTTTGAAAAAAGCCATGTGCTTACAAAACAATGGGAGGAAGAGAGAACCTCGTCTCTCCCCCATCCATGGCTTGGTCTCCCTCCCTCCCCCTTTCCTCATCCTCATCTCTAAGATTTTAAGTCCTTCTCAACCCATGCTGTGGTCGTGAACTTGTGATCCAACTCATGTTGTGGTCGTGACTCGTGATCCTTTGAGCATAGTTCATGTATGGTCCATCTCTCTCTCTCTCTTTCTATTCTCTGTTCTCTTTCTCTTTCTCACTCTATATAGTTCATGTTTGGTATGACCTATAATCTGTATTTTTTTTTGGAATACAAAAATAAGAGGATTTTGTTGGATTCATCTTTTAGTTTTTTTGAATCATGCCAGGTTAGAACGTCTAGGGGTTTGTGGGATTCATCTTTTAGTTTTTTTGGGATTAAACTAATCGAATATCGGATATTATTCGAATTCGATTATTTTAATTGAATACGAAATCAAATGTCGAATTAAATTCGGATAGAGCTATATCCGCACCAAATTCTCTCCATTGACAACCCTATCCATATCTTGTGGCTTCCTGTAGTCACCCGCATGAACATGATCTCTTGCTGCCAACCAGCCTGTCACCGACTATCACGCTATTGTTGCTCGTCCGTTTGGCTTTCATGACCACGAGAGGGCATAGCGCAACATGATTGGTGTCTTGGGTGGCATGTTCAAATTGCTGTACTTTCATCGCCATCATTATCATCGTCCTCATCGTGTTTGCATCTCCTCTCTCATCCTCCTTGATATGAGCATAGTCACCAAGTACAGGTATGGGTTTTAACTGCCAATGATCTGTTCGAGAAGTATGGATTTTATACGAAAAAAGCATTTAAAAATTTAAAAAATAATTAATAATTATAAATAAATAGGAAACATGATACCAACTACTAGTCTACTAGCAATTATTTGAAGTCATCATTCAACAAAAGAGTTGCAAGAATATAGCCCTTAAAATATCATTATTCACCATTCAACCATTTTAAGAAACGAATATCATCATTTACCATTAAAAAAAGTACAATACCAACATCCTCTAAACTAGAGCCCCATAATATTCAAACCCTAACATAAAATTTAAAGCCTAAAATATGCTTCAAAATTCAATCCCTAATTTAGAATTCAATAACATTTTTTGTATAAATAGATCCTATATGCAAACCTATCATAAGATTAAAATAGGTAAATAAATTTACTTTTTGTTTAAAACGGCAACCCTATAAATTTTTTAAAAATTGTATGCATATTATTGGAATTTAATCTGGATAACACACTGAATACATGTTTTATATGAGTATTGCCGTTTTAAACTTAATACGACATAAGTATGCCATTTAAAATGGTGACCGTACACTTATAAAATGCGTTTTTGGTGACTATGGATATGACTTATGAGTCATCAGAGTCCTTATCAGTTTATCAAACTCGTCATCATTACCCCAACTAGTCCCAGCGCCACTCTTGTAGCCTCACTCAGTCCAACCCCACTAGTACCAGATTACTAGTGTCGCTGCTATGCCCAGCTCTACTATGCCTGCTTTGCTCAGCCTAGCTCCACCTGATCCCACCATACACTCATCAACGCACCTTGCCAAATGTATATTAGGCTTGGGAGGATCTCCAGGTTCATCCAGCATTGCCTCTCCCGGATCACCCAACCACTTAGCCAATAGATCATTCTCATCAAATGGTAGCCAAGGTCTATGGTATCAAATGATACATCACCTCTCCAAGTATCCTTAGTGAGGCGCTTCAGACGTAACCTCATATTTTAATGGGCGTCCTCCAATTGCTCAAATTTCTCATAAGTCAATTGGTTGCAGGGCTTTGAATGAAAAAAGGAAAATGTGCTTCAATTTTGCTCGGAACAGCTAGATGATACTGGCTGGGATAGGATTCATATTGTAATTTTTCTCAGATTTAGAGCATCGATAATCGATATCATATAGAAACCATCATTTAGTTGTACGAAAAAATACTTATTAGAATCCCTTACCAAGTATCAAATAGTAATGCTTACTTACAAATTTAAATACCTGGGTCAGACTTTTTCCTTCTTTCTCTTGTCATTGTATCACCGAACCCATACATGGTGTCGCAAAAGACTTTGCCATACAATACAAACTTTGACTGTCAAGTTTATAAGAACATATATAGTCCTCAATAATGAATATCAACGCGTAAAATAACTTTATAATGTCTTTACCTCCATGAGTACTAAAGTAGCCTTAGATGAATGTTTCTTTAATTTCTGCATGATGTTCTTTAGGGATTTAGTAAAGTTTCCTTAGTGTCGAGATCATTCATATAGTGATAGACGTGATTAAGATAATAGGCTGTTTTACTCAAAAAATTGGTTAACATAAATCAAAGGTTCAAATGATAATATCTAATCTAAATGCTAGCAAATAAAAAATAAATGAAATGTTACTTGTTGTGTGGATGTCATGTAAGAGCTACTTTACTACCTTCTATCTATAATTGTATATGAGCCCTCGAAAGACTTTGGACAGCAGCCTGAATAGCCAACTTCGCCCACCTCATCCCCTCGTACACATAATTATAGTGGTTTTCTTGTCCCCATCATCCATCCTTAGGACCTTTACAATGGGCTCAACTATTTCCACTACATGACGCTCCTGGTCCCAAAATTGGTTGTTGCAAATAATGTCTTCTACCCTTTTCATATCGGTAGTGAGGCTATATGACTACTCATGCCACTTATCAGATATAAACATCATCTTCAATCCTATTTTTGTGCAAGAATACTCTGAATGATTATGAAGTTGGTAATGACTCGACTGATCCTTAGCTGCAATAGCTCCCTAGTAGTGTGTTCTCTCACCAGACTTAAGACCCAATTATGATTGTAAATATAATTCGTAACTTTTCATACTTGCTCAATCACAATCTTCATTGTTTTTTTCTCTCTAAAATCTTACAACATCAAATGAATGCAGTGAGCCGCAGATGTTCAATACAAGTGCTTCCTCTTTATTATTAACAGTTCCCTGAATTTTTAAAATGAAGATTGGTTGTCCGTGGCAACTTGCACCATGTACTCCTCTCTAATCTCCTCTATCACTTCATCAATCAACTGATGGAGGCGTACATGATCCTTAATAAAAATGGATGCATTAATAGGTTTGTGAAATATTGTTTTACCATCATTGTAAATGAAGAAGTTAATGAGTGAAGTAGAAAACTAGGGTTTGGTGATTTAGGTTTGAGAAGGAGAGAAATAAAGAAGAAAAAAGAGAGAAGAGGAAAGGGGAATGTAAGAATTTATCTCCATTTTCTCTAGATCTCCTTTATATATTACTAAAGAGATGAAAAGACATATGTGCCCTTTCAAGTAATAAAAGCATAGAACATAAGGGTAGAAAATAGACAATAATAAAGTACAGAGCATTGGCTTATTTATTAGGCCCCCATTACAACACCCATCGTCAAGCAAACGTAGATGTTTAGCATGCTCAACTTGCCCACAATGTCACGGTACCGATTAGATGGTACTGCTTTGGTGAGGATGATTGGATCCCCAACAATCGCCAAAATGTTGGGTTCGAAGTGGAGGAGCGGACATGGAAATGCCAATAGAAGATTCCTCTGACAAATTCGGCCAAAATGCTGAGAAAGAGAGAAAGAAAGGGTAATCCAATCTCAGATTAAACTAAACCAGATGTCCTGGCTGTACGGAATTGATGATAAAATGGAGAAGTTGGAGAATGGGGAGGAAGAGTGGAAGACAAAGGTTGAGTGATGAGGGGGGATGGATAGTAACAATTGGTTAAGAGGGGAATGACGAGCATGCTATAGGTATTCTTAAAGATGATGGGTGGGAGACCAAAATCTAGCAGAGTTACGAGGCTTTTCTTGGTAAATTTGGGATCCTTCTCAAAGAGGAGAAATCCCTTATTTATAGAACCAAGAGAGGGTTAAAGGAGTTTGTTGCCAGCCCACGTATTGTCAATGGCCCATGCAGGTACTACAAACTATCATCATCGACTACCAACTATCATGATATGTGAACCAAGAGAGGGTCAAAGGAGTCTGTTGCCAGCCCACATACTATCAACTACCCATGCAGGTACTACAAATTATCCATCACCTGCTACCTACTATTACGATATGTGGTACACATGCAGTGGGTATGTGAGCGACTAATCCCTCTGACACATAACAACTTCCACCCTGTCCACTCATGACCATGCTGTCATTTAATGCACTTGACATTAGTGTCCTCATCTTTAGGCCAATGACTATAGTGGGTTGGCTTTAACACAACCACTCAAGTACTGGATTTGATGCCTTTGGAAATGTGTCACAAGGCGCCTCGAGGGGAGATATGGCTATGTTAGAGCTACTATTTCTCCTCAAATCTCTAAACAGAGGCCCCCATTACCCCCTAAAGATGGCCTAGTGGGGTGGACCATGTGCCTTGCCATACCACTTAGCTATCTTAATTTAGCAAAAGTGAACAGAGCCCAGAGGCCAATGGAGATAAGGTGATCCATGCGCCTAGAGGCTTGGAGATAAGGTGAAATCCACATACTCGAAAGCTTGGAGATAAGGCGAAAGCCACATACTTGGAGGCTTAGAGACAAGGCAAAAGCCACGCCTGTAGGCTTGGAGATAAGGCGAAAGCCACGTACCAGCAGGCTTGTTAAATAAGGCAAAAGCCACATGCCCAAAGATTTAGGGAGAAGGCAAAAGCCATGTGTCCAGAGGCTTGGAGATAAGGCGAAAATTACATGTCCGAGTGCCCGAAGGTAAAATTGCACCACGTGCTTGGAGGTTAGGTTAGAGATAAAGCGAAGGCCACACCCTAGAGGCTAATCGTTCCATGTGCCCAAAGGCTATGTTAGAGATAAGGCGAAAGCCAATGTGCGGATACCTGAAGGGACTAGTCTTTGGCTTGAAGGCTTTGGGACACCCTCCGTTACCAAAAAAAAAAAAGGCGAAAGCCAATGTGCGATGTGCCCAAAGGCAAACCATGCCACATTCTCAAAGGCTAGATTGGAGATGAGGCAAAAGCTAATGTGCCCAAGTCATAACGAATTGACCATCTTTAGGTGGTTAAACGTTATGATCTTGTCCTTCCTAGCATAATGTTAGATGAGTTGGTAAAGAAACAGTTACAAGGCGGGTCATGAACCTATAAACAATGTACAAAGGGACTATGCTCAGGATGCCATGACCTTGTTTGCCCAGAGCACAAACATAAGTTAGTAAAGAACCAAAACCAACTGCAAGGTTTGTCATGCACCTACAAGCTATTTGTCCAAATAGGGGATCATTGGTGTTAGACGAAGACAGCACTCCTAGGATGGAAACCATATTTGTCTTTAGGCCCCGTACACCAGCTGTTGGGAATGAGGCAATGGGGGCCACATTCCTCCCATGGTCCACAAGGAAATAAGGTCACGATTCAACCCAAAGTCCTCTTGACTACCAGTCCGGTCAGGAATAAATGCTGCCATCAGGCCCCAGACACTAGCTGTTGGGAATGAGATTATGGGGCCACTAGCTCATGGGGAAACGGTGCCATGATTCTACCCAAAACCCTCCTGATTGAGACACTCGGGATCCATGGCAGCCACACTTTGAGGAATCAATGGCAATACACGTGAGTTTCTCTCTGCCCAAGGATCATGCCAGTTGTGATCCAACGTATCAGGGTGGCATGTGATCTGCAAGTTGTGCCATATGGTGCGACGTGGTTTCTCTGTATTGTCCACATCATAGGCCACATAAGCTAGTGAATTGACGCCATCAGGCCACATAAGCTAGTGAATTGACGCCATAAAGACTAGGGTTAGAAGTTTGGTTGTAAAATTGGTGACGAAAATAGGTTTATTTTAGCCATTTTAAAATTGTACTTGAGCAGTATTCGATGTACAGTTGTGATTACTATCTTAGCTTTCACTTTAGGCCTTAGGGTTTTATTTTGTTATAAATAGTTGCTAGGAGAACATTGTTGGGGACTTTTGATTTATTGGATGAAAGTTTGTGAGGCTTTTGAGTTCCTTTGAGAACTTTGGGTTGTTTGGATTACCATCTTGCAAGAGGTTTTTCTTGGATTTCCCTTTTGAAAATTAAGGCTTTGACAATAATCAAAGTAATTTTTTCTCTCTTTACCATCATATTGTCACGTATTGTCCTATATCAGTATCTCATATTCTTCCTTGGTTTAACATTTGATCTAGGATATCGGAATGGAGAAAGGTTTCTTTCTTCAGTCAAGCATATGTGGTTCCTCATATTCATGATATTTTTGTAGCTCTTACTTTTTTTCCCCTCTCCACTTTTGCTTCAACCTAGTTTTTATCGAGCTCTTACAAGTAAACAATAACTTTTCTAGCTCTTATAAGTTTGAACACATACTGATATCAGTCAATCTGTTTTTTCAACTCTGAATCTGTGTTGCCTAAATGAAGCATTTCACACTCATGAGATTAGTAATGTTGTTGATTTTCTCTTTAGAAGCCAAAGCTGTAATGTTGATTTTGTATAGTTACCCCGCTGGCCTATTAAATCTGCAATCCTTGTCCCAGTGGTTGGAACTTGGATCTATCCCCTTTGGAAGGTGGAGGACTCGATTTCAAGTCTCTGTGTGGTGGTTGAGACACCTACCATATGTACTAACCTAACTCCTAATCTATACCTACTAACCTAGATAAATGATGACATCTACCAAAAAAAAGGAATAATTCATTTCACTGTGGTGATAGCAATGAAATATGTGTTTGTTGCAGCCAAAAGTGAAGACAACTATTTATTTTCCTGTATGACAGCATTTTTCTTCTGAATATGTAATTTGCGTTTTGGGTCACAGACGGGAAAAAAAATCTGAAATTTTTTCTCTGATGTTGACCTATGTTTCTGCTGCACAGGTGACATTCATGGTCAGTATTCTGATCTTCTCAGGCTTTTTGAATATGGTGGGTTCCCTCCTCAAGCCAATTACTTGTTCTTGGGGGATTATGTGGATCGGGGCAAGCAAAGCCTGGAGACTATATGCCTTCTCCTTGCATATAAAATAAGATACCCAGAAAACTTTTTCCTTTTGAGGGGCAACCATGAATGTGCTTCTATAAACCGTATTTATGGATTTTACGATGAGTGTAAGCGAAGATTTAATGTTAGACTCTGGAAGGTCTTCACAGATTGTTTTAACTGCCTACCTGTGGCGGCTCTCATTGATGAAAAGATTCTCTGCATGCATGGAGGGCTTTCACCTGACCTGAATAATTTGGATCAAATAAGAAATTCACAACGCCCAACTGATGTCCCAGATGCTGGTCTGCTCTGTGATCTTCTCTGGTCAGATCCCAGTAAAGATGTTCAAGGTTGGGGAATGAATGATAGAGGAGTTTCCTATACCTTTGGCCCTGATAAGGTTACAGAGTTTCTTCAGAAGCACGATCTGGACCTTGTTTGTCGTGCTCACCAGGTTTCGAATACCATTTAAAGTTTTATTTATCTATTTAATTTAAATGTCAGCATTAAATTGATCCAGTGCTTTAAACTGATTAGTACTTTCATTCTATTGTAGGTTGTGGAGGATGGATATGAGTTCTTTGCTAACAGGCAACTTGTCACAATATTTTCAGCACCTAATTACTGTGGGGAGTTTGACAATGCTGGTGCCATGATGAGTGTGGATGAGACTCTAATGTGCTCTTTCCAAATATTAAAGCCTGCAGAAAAGAAACCGAAGTTCAACTATGGGAGCACAACTACAGCTAAACCTGGAACCCCTCCGACAGGAGTCAAGGTACATTCAACCTTTGTTACTCCAAAGCCATGAACTAACATTTATATTGAAAATGATTGAAATATAGGAGAATAGTGATTGATTTCTTCTATCGCCGTTGTTGCCTTGAGTGTCATGCATCATGCTTATCATTAATTTGAGTAATGCCAATTGTATGCCAGTAATGCTGTTATGTTAACTGTTGAACCAACTGAAAGGTTTCTCTTAATTTTTTATTCTCTTAACATCCAAATATAGAAAGACTTGGAATATTTTGTAATTTAAATGTATGTTTAGAACCTTTCCAAATAATGATGTGACTTATATTACAATCACTCATGGTTCAAAATATTGGTATCGGGTGCCGTATCGGTAAGTCCAAAATAGGATACATATCAGTGTATTGGGCCATATCGGATGGATTAGGCAGAAAAATCAGGATATGCTAAGAAAGACTTAAATACGTAAGGAAAAACTTGAATACCTTTCATAAACTTTTTTTAATGCATATATAAGCTAAAAACAAATTAAATGAAGGCCTCCAACTATGTTTATAATCATTCGGGGTGTATTCGAGCCGACTTGAGCCGACCTTGGCCCTGATCGACTCGGCTTGAAAGGGGTTTACTCTAGGCTTGAGCTCGGCTTGAAATGGTGCTTGAAAAATCGGCTCGAAGCTTGGCTCGAATTCAAAAAACTTGGCTCGAGCTCAGCTCGAACTTGAATGGATTCACGCTCGAGACGAGTTTGGCTTGGCTCGAGCTCGACTTGATTTATTTAAAAAACTATATTTAAATAAAAATAAAAATATTTTATATTATTTAAATACATAATAATAATATATATAAATAATATTTTTTATTCTTTTACATAATATTCAAGTCGAGCTCGAGCTGAATCGAGCATCAATCGAGCTGAGCTGAATCAAACAGGCCTTGGCTCGAGCTCGGCTTGAGTTCATTTCAAGCTTGAAAACTCAGCTCGACTCAGCTCGGCTCGGCTCAATCGAGCCACATATTTGAGCTTGAGCTCGGCTTGATCGAGCCGAACCGAGTTGAGCAATCGAGCTAGCCTGAATTGTGCGCTCCCCTAATAACCATACTTATGAGAGTCAAGAAATTTACAAGTTAAGAAATGCATGTGCACCAATCAAAAAATAGTTAAAAAAGGCGTGTGTGTTGATAAACAGATATGAAAATACAAACCATAGTTACTTAGCCAAGTATAGGATATACAATCTAGATTTTAAAACCTTACATTCAATGAGTTAAATAAGGATGTATTAAATTACAATTATAAATTATAAGCAAGGTTCGAAATTTCGATTTTGCATGTCATTTCGAGCCTTGGAAAAAAGATATATCGAGGATATTTCGCAAGATATATCAATTTCGAGGGAACAATATCACACGTGGATGAAAAAAATTAAAAAAAATAGTGAAAAACATAGAATTTTTCAATGAAACTTAAGAAAATGTTAAAATAAATGTTAATACACATATGAGAGAATTACACTTTTTAAGGCTTTCAAATAAGTAGGAGTGTAGGACCCATTAAAAGGTGGAGATCAATTAATGTCGAGTTGAGCCTACTAAAGTAATATATATTAAATTAAAAAAATAAATTTATAAATTTAAAGATATTATCTACCCAACTAAAAATTATAAATTGTTATTTTAATGAACTTATGTAATAGAATCCTTCTAAGTTCTAACTTCTAAGTCTAATATAAAACTCTTCATCATATTGTTAAAAACATTAAAATTTAAATATAAAGTTTTTATTTAATAAAGTAAAAGATATTTACGTCCAAGTAAAATTTTATAATTTTTAATTTATGAAATATTATTTTATACAATTTCTTTAAATATCATTAGTATGGAAATTGTAATGTAAGGGAGAAGTCTCTCTCTTACAAAAAATAAAATTAAAATTAAAAAAAAGTTATTTATAAATAAGTATATTATAGTTATTATTCAATTATTAAGGTACTTTTTCGTAAAAAACCAATCTCTTAAGTTTAAATCCCTAAATTTCATTTCATTCGTAACATTAGCTATTCAACAGAGAACTCAATCTTAGAGAAGAGAAAACAGAAAAGGGGAAGGGGAGAGACTTACGGAGACAGCGATGGAGCTCTGCGACGAATGAAACTTTGGAGTAATAGAGCTTGACTGGACTCTGGAGAACGAAGACCTAGCCACCTAGGGCTAGGGCTTTAGGCGACTGTGGTAGATGGCTGGCGACGGTGACAGAGGTATGGTTCTTCTCTCTTCTTCTTCCTTCCTCCTCTCTTCTTCCTTCTTTCTCCTCTTTTTTTTTTTTTCTTTTGTTTCAGACAAAGTGAACCCTATAAGGTTTCATGAAAAAAAAATCACAAAAAAAAAAAAAAAATTGTTTTTTTTTTCTCAATAACGATTTTTTGAAGATTTCGACCGAAATTTCAGAAATATTGTGCGATATTTCCGAAATTTCGGTCGAAATCTTCGAAATTTTGAAAAACTTAAATACCTGGCCCAGATACTTCGGCACCCTCCGAGATCGAGATATCTCGTGTGAAATATCGGAATCTCGTCGAAATTTCAAACCTTGATTATAAGCTTCAATGTAAGTCTTTTTATGCTGAACTGTTACCCTTTTAGTTGAATGTTTGAATGACAAATTACAATCGAAAAATGAACTTTATATCCAAGTTGAAGGTAGATGAGAGATGGGAAGAGGAGAAGGGAGAGATCGAAGCTAGCACTATCTCTTACTTCAAGGACTTGTATTGCGAGAGGGAGAGGTGGCGCCTCAAGTTAGAAGGAAGGGCTCAATTTTATAGGTCTTTCTCAGGATTAGAGGGAAGGCCTTGAGATTCCATTTGAGGAAGGAGAGGTATTTGAGGCGATTCGAGGTTTAACAAGTGATAAAGCCCCTGGGCTAGACGGATTCTCCATAGAATTCTATAGGGGCTGTTGGGAAATTGTGGGGAGAGATTTCATGGAAGTGATGAGGGAGTTCTTTGACACATGGCAGCTTGATAGAGTCACGAATAACACTTTCCTTGCTTTGATCCCAAAAAAGGAAGGGGTGGTGGAGCTCAAAGACTTTAGGCCCATTAGTCTTGTCAGTAGTACGTACAAAATCCTCTCGAAAGTGTTGGCTTTAAGGCTCAACATTTTTTTTACCTTAAAAAAAAAATGTTATGCCTTCTCTTATATCTTCTTAATAGAGTGCTTTTGTCGGAGGGCGCCAAATCATAGATGGGATTCTCGTTGCAAACGAGTGCATTGATTTCAGGGTGCGATCAAAGGTCCCGGGTATACTTTGTAAGGTTGATTTGGAGAAGGCCCACGATCACGTAAACTGGGACTTCATGTCTTACATCCTAGGCAGAATGGGATTCGGGTGGAGGTGGAGGCAGTGGATGTGGTCTTGTGTTTCGTCAGTTTCTTTCTCTATTTTGATCAATGGTAGCTCTGTGGGATATTTTCCAAGCTCTTGGGGATTGAAGCAAGGGGATCCTCTCTCCTTTCCTCTTTGTTCTTGTGTTAGAGTCGCTAAGCAAAATGTTGGCGAAAGCCAATGGGACTTTTTTTGAGGGGTTTTAGATTGGCTAGACTGGTTTGAGGATATCTCACCTCCAGTTTGTAGATGATACGCTCATATTTTGTCGGGCTTCGCGAAGGGACCTTCTTAATATCAGATGTCTTCTCAGGTGCTTTGAGGCGGTGTTAGGCTTGTGAGTGAATCTAGCAAAATCATAGATTTTGAGGGTGGGGGAGGTTCTCATCCTTGATCATCTTGCCATTTGCTTAGGTTCTGGAGTGGGATCCCTCCCATCCGAGTATCTAGGGTTTCCTCTGGGAGCGAAATACAAGGCGAAATTAGTTTGGAATCCCGTTCTCGATCGTATTGCTCGAAGATTGTCAGGGTAGAAGGCATCCTATTTATCTAAAGAAGAGAAATTGACTCTGAATCGGAGCACATTACAAAGTATCCCAAACTATTTTATGTCGGCTCTTAACATTCCCCGTTCAGTGGCTTACACCATTGAAAAGGATTCAGAGGGAATTCTTATGAAATGATAAATAGGGGCGAGGAAAGTATCATTTAGTAGAATGGCCCCAGGTGTGCCGGCCAAAGGAAGCTGGTGGATTGAACATCAAGCCGCTCATCCAGATGAACAAAGCGTTGCTCGGCAAGTGGGTGTGGAGATTCGGAGAGGACAGGGACAGTTTGTGGAGAGCCGTGATAGTAGCCAAGTATGAGGAATCATCATGCTGATCCCTTGGGAGGTCAGGGGCCCCCACGGGTTGGGGCTTTGGAAGGGAATTATGGTTACTGCAGGGTTGGTAGTACCTTTCTTTAGATTTCGGGCTGGGAGAGGGTCAGAGATCAGATTTTGGAAAGACATTTGGATAGGATCAATTCGACTCAAGGATGACTTTGGAAACTTATTTGTTCTTTCTTCTGACAGGAATGCTCTAGTGGGAGATTATTTTGAGAGAAGGTCAGAAGGAGTCGCTTGGTGTCCGAGGATGCGGTGGGACCTCAATGATTGGGAAATCAGTGATTATGCTCGACTCCTAGAGCGCCTTACTTCGTCAGTTTTATACTCAGAGGTTAGGGATTGTCGGTCGTGGTCTAGGAGTAGACAGGGGAGATTCTCCGTTAGACTGTTGTTCCAGTCTTTGCTTCCTATTCTAGGGGGTTTTTATCCTCATAGAATGGTGTGGAACCCTGGGATACCCAAGGTTGCATTTTTCCTATGGCTAGTGTCGTTGGATAAAATTTTGATCGGGGAGCATCTGCAGCATAGAGGTTGGAGCTTAGCGAACAGATGCTATATGTGTCTCCAAGCGGAAGAAACATTAAATCACCTTCTTTTACATTGTCCAGTAGCGTTTGAGGCGTGGAGTTTCTTTATCTTCCGTATGGGAATGGAGTGGGTTTTCTCCTCCTCTTTCGTAATCTCCTTGATTGTTGGCCACGGGAAAGAGGAGTGGGAGTTTGGGAGGAGATCTGGGGAGTGATTCCTGGGGCCATTGCTTGGGAGATATGGAAAGAAAGAAATTGTAGAGTCTTTGAAGATATCTCGTCTACAGTGCCCAGAATTTGTGCCCACGTTAGACTGGCAGCTTCGGAGTGGGTTGGTTTATATTACTCAAGGGAGGAGATCCAGGATATTTTGTTTTAGTTACTGTAATTCCCGAGAGCGGGACAGTTACAAGGTTATCTTGTTGGCCGAGGTCGTGTTTATTTTCTTGTAAACCCGAAGGCCTTTAACCCTCTTTTTTGTGATCTTCTTTTTGTTTGATATGATGAGTTATTAATTAAAAAAAATGTTTGACCCTGTAGATAGAAATATTTTGAAGACTAAAATATGAGATGTTTTTGCCGGACTTTTGGATTTTGGTAATGTTTTGATATAGTAGAATTTATTAAAATTTTAATAATTGAGAAATATTTTATCATTAAAAGTTTGAATTTTGACCTAATCCCTAAAAAAGTACTAAAATGAGGATTTTGTTCTTGAACTAGAAAGTTGACTTTTTATTCTTCAAGGAATTTGGATCTAAGATAATTTTTATTGAATTCAAATAAGTATAACCTTATTTACATATAAATATCTTAAGTAAATAAAAGTAAAATTAATTTAAAATCATTTATTTCAATAAAATTTTATGTAAATAAGATGTGCGTATCAAGTTTGTGTTATGGATCCTAGTGTAAATAAAAGGAGAGAATAAAATTTAACTGAAAAATCCCCTGTATTAGGCCCGTATCTGCCGATACGACCTACGGGGTCGATACAGGGGAGTTTTTTTTTTCCAACGTACCAGTGTACCGGGCATAGTTGCCGGGAAGCTATTTACAAGGTGGAAAGCTCGCTTCCCAGGAAGCTCTCGCTTCCCAGGAAGCTCGTTTTCCAGACTCGCTTCCACTCGCTTTTTATTTAGTGGCCAAAGGGGTTATGAATTTCCTATTTAGGAAATAATGGGATAGACCTGAGTCTAAAGTTTAGTGCATAAATCCTAGGCAAGTATCATTGAATTGAAACCTTAGGCAAGTATCATTGAATTGAAACCTAAGACTTTAAGGCACCTACTTCTCCACAAATATCTCATATAAAGGTATAATTGGTCATCCTAACATAATGAGAATGATGCACCTATATCTATTTCTCGCTTCCCGTTTCCTAAGGATTTTTTGAGCTTCGCTTCCCGCTTCTCGCTTTCGCTTCGCTTCTTGTTTTCGTTTCACAACTTGGTAACTCTGGTATCGGGTAGCTCCAAATAGGGCAATACGTACCGGAATTTTAAATCATGCTATCACAGTATCACTTTCACATTCACCATTCTTCTTTTTATTCTTATTCATTTCTTTTTTTGAATTTGGATTTTTCAGACACAAAATCTGAACATGTATGTCATCATGAAATGAACTTCTGATTACCGATCAAAAAAGAAAACAGTTCTGGAAACAAATTTCTTAAGATAATCCCAAGTTGCATTAGTGATGTGCATAGTGTGAAATTTTGATCTATACTTAATTACCTATAAATTTACGCCAATACTTCTTGGGAGCACACTGCACTGTTTTCTTTTAACTGAGATACAAACATTGTTCTAACTTCTAGGAGACTAGACAGGATCCTGTGAAGTATCTTTCTCCTAATCCAAAAGGAAAATAAATTTTGTTGCAACTGCCGTGAAAAGTTGTACTAGACTTGAAGGCATCAGGAAAAATTGGTCAATTCAAGTCAATTTTTTCCTGATTGTAAGTATGCAAGATGCTTTAGTCTTTCTGACATTATTAAATTGTTTTTACTTTTAACATTTTTACTAATCTTAAACACTACATTAATTTTTTTTTTGGAAGACCAAAAAAAAACACTACATTAATAGTTTTATTTTTTTCACTTTGCTTTGGGGGGATGTCTGTCACATTTTTTGTTTGCAATGAGCTATTTCCCAATCTTTTAATGGTTATATCATCCTTAACTTCTTGCTATTTTCTATAGGGTGTAGTATCATGCCCTTTTGTTTTGGGGAATTGGGGTTGCCACAAGGACTTGTTTCGAGTAAATTTCCAAAGTATTTTGCTGTTCACATTTTCTTCTTTATGTGCTCCAGCCTCCAGGGACCATGAATCTGTTTATGCCAATTGCCAACTCACCAACTCCACCTATTCATTTCATTCATGGTCAAGTCTAGAAATGTTCAAAACTGAACTAGATATGGTCACTCACAGAGATAATCTTCTATTCTCAAATTATTACATGCCTCTGAAGGGTAACTCGATGAGTTCTTGAGGGGTTCCTTTAGCACCATATCTTCACGAACATTAAGATCTTCAGTGATCACATGGTGGTAGAAGGTGGCTCCTTTTTGTCATAGCATCGATGCACCCTTAGAGAATTTTAATAGAATCAACCACTTTGGGCGCTTGTTGATTCAAATGAAGTTTGGACACAGTATCCTAATGAGGATGTTGATTCAAAAGAAGTTTGGACACAGTATCCCAATGAGGATGTAGATTCGTTCACAAGCGCGCATATGCAATCTTTGTATGCAAAAAAACATAAAAAGTGAGTGCTAGCACAACTGATAAATGTACAAGATTATGGAAGAGAAGTCCCTGTAGGGGATGGATTTCTGGACTGAAAATGGAGCGAAGGAAGGCTGCATAAATGGATTTCTATATTTGTGGTAGCTAAGATAGTGTGCTTATAGCTATCCACGTGTTTCACCACCTCATCCTCTCCCTGAATGGCAAGTTTCAGCTCAATAGCCCTTTGTGTGGCGGGAAATTTAGACATGTTTATTCCACATGCTAGAAGAGGTATGTTTCTAATCTTTAAATAGAAGAAGGGCAAAACCAAACTTGGCTATTTTTTGTCACATGTCGGAAGGTTATTCGGCTGAAACCTTGCCACTTGGGACAGGATGAGGTGGTGAAAGACGTAGAGCCTTTTTTGTCCTACCACTCAGCTGCCATGTGTAATATACTATCTAGTGTCTAAGCATACTTCTTTTGCCGCATTGTCTGTGGAGAGCTTTCTAGTCCCCATTTATGAAAGCGACTACTTACCTTGTTTTTAGAAAGAGAAGCTCACTACTTACCTTGTTTTTTGTAAGAGAAGCTCACTACTCACCTTGTTTTTAGAAAGAGAAGCTCTGATACTATCGGCTTCTCTTCAAGTGTGAAACAAAAACCATTTGCCTTCTAATTATCTTATTAATCAATTGTTCTGCAAGTCTCCATGACCTGCCTTCTTTCTCTTTTGTCCTCCGGAGCACATTAGTGGTATCTAAGGTTCTTAATGTCGATATCGTGAGATATGTCACACAAGATATCTCGCAGGATATATTATTTTGTGGGGAAAATGTCACACGTGAGGGCATGGTTTGAAACATCGTCAGTTTCCTAATGTTTCCTACGGGCTACGAAACATGTCCGTTTCCTTGGGTCCCAACTCGAAATCTACCTGCAACATCAAAACTACTGTAGAGTAGGAAAGGGAAGATAAGGGTGGAGTCATACAACTTAGGGTAGGAATTAAGTGGAACTCTAACCATCAATCTGATTGTAATTGGAATCACACTAACCCAGTGTTTTAAATAGTGTGTGAGGCTTACGCCTCGAGGCGAAGCTTAAGAAAAATGCCTCAAGGCTCAACCATGAGGCGTAAACCCCATGAGGCTCACATGAGATGCACACCTCATGCCTTGAAGCTCGCTTTATGTCTATTACGTATATCTCATATATTAAATAAAATTAGGTTTCTAGCTACAACTGAGACTTGAATGTCATTTTTTTTTAAAATTTGTTATTTGTTTCAACTAATTTATATAGTATTTCCTTCGTGTACGCGTGCGTTCACATGAACACACATAATGTACACGAATACAAATATATATATATATATTTATATACTATAATTTTTCATTAACTTTTTGAATCTTTTTGTAATTTTTGTATACTTTATTAATTTGTTAAAATGAGAGAGCATGAAGCTTTCTTGTAAGGTTTACGGCTCATGCCTCAAGGCTTACGCCTCACGCATCTTGAGGTCCTTACGCCTCGCCTCACGTTTTCACGTTTTAAAACAATGCACTAACCATGAGGAAATAGAGTCACATCACTGTTTCAACACTAACATGCAACAAAAAGGAAATCTTCCTCATTGAAAATAAAACCAAAGAAAAACTCATATTTCAAAATATGCATAACTTAGACTTTGACTCGAACTAAGACTCAACACAACATAAATTCCATTTGGTATGGAAGTAGATCGGGTTCTAGTGAAAATCCAAATAAAAGCACGACGAACGGATGCCAGGAAGAGAGGTCGTTGTTTTTCAACTTTCGCAGATTGACAATAAAGATTCAAATTTTTTTTTACTTTTTGCCGAAATATCATATCGAGAATCCGTCATTTGGGCTGAAAAGGAAATTTTAAGATCTACAATAGCTATTTCACGAAGATTTTTAAGATTTTAGTGTTTAGGATGTCAAAATTTAGTTTAATTTTGGCTGTAAAATTAGTAACAAAAATTAGAGATATATTAGGTATTTAAAAATTCTGCTTAAGTTGTTTTAGATGTAGGGTTTAGATTAGTTGCTTAGCTTCTAAATTAGTTTTTAGGGTCTCTTTTTATTATAAATAGTTGCTATAAGAGCATTGTTAAGGAAATTTTGAACTATTGAATTAGAATTGGCCTTTGGCTTTTCTTTCGGTTCATTTGAGAATTTTGGGTTGCTTGGATTAGTCTCTGCCCATATGCCTATGGTGTTTGATGTTATTTCCTCTCTCGACTGGGATATATTTAGTCTTCCTTTTTGAACTTCTTATCTCCTTGGTCTTTTGTGAGATTGAAGCTCCTGAGCGGTTTTTAGTCCTTTCTGCCAAGTACTATAGTTTGGTGTATATGTAGGAAGAGAGAAATGCAAGGGTGTTTTATGACTCATCTTCCTCATCCATTCGTTCATGCGGGCGGATTAGAGTGCTCTATCCACATGGAGATTGACAATTTGGGTTGCCTCCCGCTGTGACGCATAGTATCGACTTGCTTTTGGATGTTGGCTTTTCAATAGATTTGGAGGACATCCCCCCCCTCCCTGTTAGCCTCTTGAGTTTGATCTTGTGAACTCTCTGTATATGCTCATTTTTTGTCAATATGATTCTCTTATATCGATTACAAAAATAAAAAATAAAAAAGAACACAGTGACAGCAATATTTAAAAGTAGAAACTCTACAACTTACATAATAAGAATTTCACTAAAATAGAAATTGCTAGGCTGCCATGAACCAGAAGTAGAAACTCTTAAATTCGAAATTGGCAGAAGTTTGGCTTTATTTGTTTGGAGGGAAAACGTTATGGAAAAGAATAATTTCTTTTTGCACAGTTCCGGAAGATAATTTAGTGCACCTATTTTCCTTCTAAACAATCGCAGCCTTTAGAAACCCAACAGTAGGCTGAGTGCGGCTAACATCGGGGTCTTAATGAATTTCCGTGAGCCTTTCTTCCTGGGCTATAAGCCTTGAGGCTCATTAACTGGCTGACAGCATTGATAAGTCTTACCTATGACATCTGCCACAAAATGAGCTGATGTGATTGGATGATAATAACAAAATCACCTTCTTTTGGACTCTCACATTTTTTAAACTGTTGAGAAGACTGTTACTTGCGATCTTGGGATCTGTGGCTGGTTGATATTCTGTCAGGTTTTGTACTTTTGTGCAACTCAGTACATATAGATGCGGTAATTTTAGCGACATTGTCATCACATACTTGCTCCAGATTTCAATTTCTAACAATAATAGCACCTCCCGGCTTCATAGAGATGTTCATGCTGTTTCCTCTTTCTGTCTACAAGTTTTCCTATATTTGCTCCGAACTTTGAGTTAGTACACAGTATCTTCCTTTAACATACATCTTTTCCTAAATGTTAAACTCGTTTCTGTGCAGTCTTTCCTTGGTGCAAAGGTATGAGAATTTGGGATCCATGATGAAGAGATGCCTCACACCAGTTTGGGTATTAATGTTTCCACAGTGGCTGTCCAAAGAATTTTGGGTCCATTTCATTTCAGTACGACGTGAGGTGTAAAAGTTCAAAGCCTCTTCATCTGAAAAGAATGAAAATATTTTGTTTGCTTGGCATAATGTTGGGTTTGAAGAAAGCAGGCTGTAATTTCTCTCTCCATGTACACTACTAGCTGCTGCTACAGCTGCTATGAATGATTAGTGTGTACACTTATGCTCGTCTCTCAGATCTGAACCTTTGCAGAATTTCAGATTTCTATGATCTATTCTTTTGCATTCAAGCCTTCAGAAAAAGCACAACGGAGAACCAAAAATTCCACTTGTCTTTGTATTTTCTAGACTACTCAATAACTCATGGAATCACCCAGATCATGAAGGTTTGATTGCTTGGCTGCAGCCTAATTTGTTGAAATGACATGTTGCTAATTCCTAAGTGCCTTTACCAATCCTATGCAGCTCAATTTCCACAATGGACTCTGGTTTTCCCTGTTGGGAAGCTCACTAATCACAGCATACATACATACATAGATATATATATATTTATATGTATGTATGTATGTATGTATGTATGTATGCATGCTACAAGTGCTGGAAGAATCTTCAAAAGGTGGTTCCGATCATTCAAGTTCATATAGGCTCTATTCTTTTGGTAGAACTTTCAAAGTTTAGTACTTTCATTGTTTCATTTTACTTAATGTCTAGAACTATATCATCCTATAGAGTGCAAAAGTTCTACAAATATAGAACTTTCAAGTTCCACCAAAATTTTTGGTTTTTTTTAAGATCCATAGATGTGGAACTTCTAATTAAATTGAACTCGATAAATCCAAGATACTATCGAGTAAAAGGGTTAGAAACCCTCTCCCCTCTCTTCCCAGACTCTTGCCTTTTACCTCTTGTTTCAAGACATTAATGTTCCAGACTTTTAAAAGTTCCAACAAAAGAATGGAGCCATAGGGATTTAGGGAGCTTGTCCTGGGCCTGGATCTGTGGGGATTAAGGAAATACATTGCACGCTAAGATTATTGAATGTTCTAAAGCTCTCTCTCCCCTGTAGAACTTTGCGATGACAGAATCATACGAGTTGCCATCTGCTTTCTAGTGGAATATTGTGGGAACACTGATGACATCCTCTTCCAGTACGCTGCTCTGTTTGAGCCTTATTTAATATCTTTTATCGTGTTAGAATTTGTTTGACTTGATACTTTGGGATATGATGAGATTGGAATGCTTTATTCAGTGTTCATCTCACTAACAAAATCACACTTGGATCTGCCTACTCAGCAACTATTGTCATGTTTGAATTGTGCACTGTTAAGCTTTCTCTGCCTGCCTGTGCTAGTGGCAGTGCACATGGGTGGTCTGGGATTCATTCTTATGAGTTGTGGTGTGACGGTTGATACGTCTACTGTATAATCTAGTTTTGCCTACTTTATAACCCAACTTTCATTGGTAGGCACTCTCAAACACCCTAACCACTGAACAGATATTCATACAACTAATCGGGGTTGTATCCTAAATATATTTGCGGTACCAAAAGCAGGGAAAAAAAAATTCTGCATGCTTCCCTTCAATTTGATCCTTTGACACTGCTACGTGGATTTAGACAACATGCCTATCCTAACCCACAAGGCTATCCCTTTAAGTGGGTCCCAAAGATCTTGATCAAAATGGGGTAGGAAAACTGTAATCTAGGACTTTAGGAACTTCTGTGAGGGATCACTTCAATGTGAACTAACGTATCTACAGATAACCACTTATCTGTGGTTATGTAAAGTCTAGATACCAAACAAATGGATATTATTCCCCAAAGTGATCTGTGGATTTCCTTTCCTATTCTCCTCCATAGAAGATTCTTAGACATTACCATCTTTTGTTTTTGGTCTTTGTATCTTCCACTTAGTCCTAAATGTGTAGCCTTCAAAAGAGGACTTTTCCCAAAACTAATAAATAATTTGCGAAATTTGTGACATTTTAAAAGAGTCATTATTTTTTCAAAAGTTGTGATTGCTTTGTGAATTGATTGTTCGATAAAAAAAATCGTGCATTATTTGAGACTTTTTGAAAAATTTAAAAAATTTATTACTATAATTACAAATTTAATAGATGGTTTCATAATCTCGTCAAGTGTGATTATTGTAAAACATAATCGCTTATGTCTAAAAAAAATAAGACTACAAAAATTATTTTCAGTACTCCATTTGCACCCTGTATGACCTACACGATTTATTAATCTTGAGAGAGATTTTTTAAAATATATAAATCTTTTTCCAAAATGACCGGAGTATTCTTTTTAAAAAGTGATCAGATAATTGCTTATCGATAAAGTGCAAATTAAATAGAATTACAGTTGTAGCATATTCCTGTCAACGCTTATCTAACCTTAGATTTTAGGAAATTTTTTTAAAAAAATATTAACTTTAAAAGAAATGCTAGCCCTACTCTCAGTCAAACTCTACTCTCAGTCTCCACCAACCACTTGTTCATTCTTAATGAAAGATAGTGCTTTAACCACCATAATTGATTTGATAATGCATAGATGGTTGGTGGAGGCTGAGAGTAGAGTTTGACTAAGAGTAGGGCTAACACGCCGCTGACTTTAAAGGTTAAAGTTGTTAACCAAAGTTAAAAGAAGACTTTTCTATTGCAACCGGATTACAACTTTATAGAATATCAAGTATTTTTTTTTTTATCCCATAAAAGTGGCCGTGAATGGAGGGAGAGTGGGTCTAATGACAGCAGAACCCTTGTGTGAGGGACCACTTGAATGTGACCTACATGGGGTAGGATGCATTTTATGTGTCGTTATGCTTTTGGATTGTAAATGGTATCTGAAATCGACCTAAGCCAATGGGTTTGGCCCTCACTGCATGAGGCGTGGTTAGGTATAGAGACCCCAACTACAAGCAAAACTTGCATTTCATTGTTTGATTCTTCCATGGTGTGGATGTGGTCCTGTACAAAATGGATCTCCTTTCCAACTACTCTCTCTGAGATCCCTACTTCTTTGATTTGAATTACAGTGACGAGTGAATTTTGGTCATGCTTTTGGAGTTATAAAAGTAGGTCTGCCTTTCACAAGGGTGGGTTTCTTGTGGAACCCATGTGAGCCACCACAAACAAATAAATAAGGGCATTTGTACGTGTTCTTAGAATTTGCTTTAATCTCTTAAATGTCACTGTACATGTGTACGTGGTTGGCTCCCGTGGGTTCCACATGAAACCCTTGGGGAACACTCCACAAGAGAGAATACTATTTTTAGAGGCATGCTAGCCCTATTCTCGATCAAACTCTACTCTCAACCTCCACCAGCCACCTATGCATTATCAAATCAATTATGGTGGTTAAAGCTCTATCTCTCATAAAGAAAACAAATGATCGGTGGAGACTGAAAATAGAGTTTGATTGAGAATAAGGCTAGCATTTCTTAGTATTTTTATTATCTTTCGTGCTGTGAACATGGATTTTTCTACCCACTTTCACATTTGTGGTTTGACTAAGAGTCGCCACCTATTCATTCTTAGGGATAGGTCCCGGATTGATTTGGATAAGGCAAATGATCTATTAGAGTTATGGTAAGCGGTTCGATTAAGTCCTGGGGAAGGTGTTAGACACTCCGAGACTCCTATTTTGTAATGGTTACCTACTCCCTAAATTTAAGCCAAATTTAATCTCAATATTAATTAAAATGTCTAAATGTTTAATCAAATGCTAATCCAAGAAGGAAAGAAAGCTAGATTGGCTAGTCAAAAAGGTGTGTACTTGGTGAGAGATGATTGGGTGGTCAAAAAGGTGTGTAAACATAAAAATGGAGCTATTTGGGGTTTGAAGAAAAAATAAAAGTTCTTTTGTAGGAAAGTGGAAAATGGACTTGGGTTAGTGAGTCTTGGATATGGGTTGAATAGATGTGGGTATGTGGACTAGACCTTATGGATCATGGGTTGTTAGTAGATGGGTCATGGGTTATGGTTATTGGACTTTAACTATGACAATTGGACTTGGGCTATGGTAATTAGGCTTTCGCTAAAGTAATTGAGTTTTGGCTAAGACAATTGGATAATTAGGCTTGGTTACTTGGGCTTGGGTAATAGAATTAAGTAATTTGGCTTGATTGAGTTGTTTGGGTACAAGTTTGGCCAAATGGGCTTGGGCCTTGGGTAACCTTGGAGCATTTGAAGAAGTGGGAAGAGGGATAAGGGGTGCAAAAATGGGGTGCTTACACGTGCGTCCTCTCGTTTTTGTCCTAGTTAATAGGACATAAGGTGAGAAGTGTTTCATGTGCCTGACGCGGTTTGGTGCCACTTGTCATGATTTTGAGAGCCCACTTCCATGTATAAGTTCTCACCCACCTAATAAATCTGTGGATTTCCTTTCCTATTCTCCTCCATAGAAGATTCTTGGATCTTTGAATTTTGTGGAGTCTGGGGCAGGCTTTTGGAGTTCAAAAAGTATGTCTCTATCTCCCTTTCCACCATTTCTTACTTTCTTTATTGCGTCAACGTCAGTTGGAATTTTCAGGAATTTCAGGAGACGGGTATTTGTCATATCATTGATGTGGGAACGTGTTCGGATGGCCTAACAGGCTTTTTGTTGGCCCCTTGTGTCTGAAAAAAATGGGCTTGCATTCAATAAGATTGCCCCCACCCCACCCCACCCCACCCACACTAATTTTTCAGACAAAAGAGGGCAACAGCAAGCACTGTTGCCCATCCGAACTCATGTGGGAACACAGCACAAATATTGGACCAACATTACCATCTTTTGTTTTTGGTCTTTGTATCTCCCACTTGGTCCTAAATGTGTAGGCTTCAAAAGAGGACTTTTCCCAAAACCAGTAATTAATTTGTAAAATTTGTGACTTAGACTCATTATTTTTTCAAAAGTTGGGATATATTACTTTGTAAATTAATCGTTCAATAAAAAAAATCATGTATTATTTAAGACTTTGAAAAATCAAAAAAATTTATTACTATAATTACAAAATTAATAAGTGATTTCAGAATCTCGTCAAGGGTGATTATTGAAAAGCATAATCGCTTATGTACCAATAAGATTATAAAATTAATTATTGTCACTACTCCATTTGCACCCTGTAAGGCCTACACGATTTATTAATCTTGAGAGAGATTTTTTAAAATATATAAATCTTTTTTCAAAATGATCGGAATACTCTCTCTAAAAGCGATCAGATAATTGCTTATCGATAAAGTGCAAACTAAACAGAATTATAGTTGTTGCATATTCCTGTCAACGCTTATCTAACCTTAGATTTTAGATATTTTTTTTTAAAAAATATTCACTTTAAAGGTTACGGTTGTTAACCAAAGTTAAAAGAAGACTTTTCTGTTGTAACCGGACTACAACTGTAGAGAATTTCAAGTCTTTTTTTTTATCCCATAAAAGTGGTCGTGAATGGAGGGAGAGTAGGTCTAATGACAGTAGAACCCTTGTGTGAGGGACCACTTGAATGTGACCTACATGGGGGTAGGATGCATTTTTATGTGTCGTTATGCTTTTGGATTGTAAATGGTATGTGAAATCGACCTAATCAAATTGGTTTGGCTCTCACTGCATGAGGCGTGGTTAGGTATAGAGACCCCAACTACAAGCAAAACTTGCATTTCATTGTTTGATTCTTCCATGGTGTGGATGTGGTCCTCTACAAAATGAATCTCCTGTCCAACTACTCTCTAAGATCCCTACATCTTTGAATTACAGTGGAGTGAATCTTGGTCATGCTTTTGCAATAGGAAAATGCTAGCAAGACCACAAAGGGCCAAGACCACATCGAGACTGTGCATATGATGTAGAGATCTCAAAATTTTAAAAACAGATTTAATAATTTTTTAAAATTTTGAGATCTGTGCATCTCGACCCTTTGCAGTCTCAATAGCAAAGTCCTTGCAATAATGGCATCGATTTCTTATGGACCCTATGTGAGTCAGTTAAACAAATAAATAAGGCATTTGTACTTGCTCTTGAAATTTGTTTTAGGGTGGTGCTACGCGCACACCAACATTTACTGATCATACCCCAAAGTTAAAAATTATGACCACACACCACTCTAATCTCCTCTCAGGCCAAATTTCTTCAAATCTCCTCTACGACTGACCTTGAGAACCCAACATCATCTCTTAAATAATTTCAAACAAATCTCTTTATTCCAAAAAAGAAAAAAATAAATAAATAAATAAATAGAGAGGACGGAAGGAGAACAACCTTCACCACATCTGACTATTTTTCAGAGACATGCCGGCTTAAAGAGTCTAAAACATTCATCTCAAAATCCCAGTTTTCAACTCTTCTTTTCCTTGGTTTCAATGATTCCAAACAAACCCTTCTTATTGTTTCACCTTTTGTCGCCTTCCTTTATTGCTCCAAATTCTCCATTAAAAGTGGGTGTGGTATTTTTAGTTTGGTAAGAGAAGAAGATTTCCGGCGTCTTTGGCCAGATACTAGAGGAAGATCTGAACCAGAGTTTTACTTGCTCGTGTTATCTGAATCTGAATGAAGAAAGAGATTTGGACACGGTACCAAGTTTTGGTCGTAGAGGAGAGAGAAAGAAGATGTGTTTCTCTTTGAAATGGTGTGCAATCAGGATTTTTTTAACTTTGGGGTATAATCAGTAAATGCTTGTGTGCGCGTAGCACCACCCTTGTTTTATTCCCTGAAATGTCACTGTACATTGGTACGTGGTTGGTTCTCATGGGTTCCACATGAAACCCTTAGGAACACTCACAAGATAATGCTATTTTTATTATCTTTGGCTACCCTTTCGCGCGTCCTCTCGTTTTTGTCCTAGTTAATAGGACATAAAGGTAAGAAGTGTTGCCTGTGCCTGACGCGGTTTGGTGCCACTTGTCATGACTTTGAGAACCCACTTCCAATTCCAATTACAGTGATTCCTTATATTTTGGGTTTCAAATGTATTGGAATGAGTCCTGAGAAGAGGACCTGGGTCCTTTTCTAAGCTGACCGCAGTATCCCCTGTTCCTTCCGACATCTCTTTAACCATGCTTAAACTAGATTAAATTAAAATTAATAATTTTGTTTTTTTAGCAACCATAGTTAGATTGCTTAATCCTAAGGGGTGAGTGAATCCTAACTACAGTTGATGGGTGATCAAAAGGGGCGTGGACCAAGGATATAGCTGACCCCGTTTTCCATTTCCCTATCCCTATTCTCAGAAGTCAGATCTATGGGCATGTTTACAAACGCCATTATAAACAAATAATAAAAAATTCCTCAAAATTAAAGGATTGCGTTTCAAGGAAAGCGGAATTACCAAGAGGTGGGCCCACCATCTATATGCTCAACAAAGTTATATGCTCAACAAAGTTAGGATCATCCAACTGGCAGGAATTCTGGCATGCATAAACAAAAGAGTTTAATTACATACAGGAGGTCTCGTTCAACAGATAATTGGAGCTCCCCAAAGTTTAATTGCTTTGGGCATTTTAGAAATTGTCTAAAAATATTTATATGACAAAAATATCTTTATTCTATATTTATAATTCTTAAATTAGCCAATAATAAGGCATGTTTTGAGGAGCTCCGGATATCTCTTAAACCAGAGCTCCTGTTCATATTTATAACTATGAATATTAAACCAGATTAATTAATCTCTACACAAAACAGACTGGTATTTATAATATTCCAGCCCCATCAAAATACAAATTCCAGTTAATAGGAAGATGGATACAGGCACACGAATTTTCTAAGTAATGAGAGGATCGTAAATGACATGTGATTTTGTACACACACACACACACACACATATATATATATATATATATATATATATATATATATATATATATATATATATATGTTGCGTATGAGTGTGGAAAAGCCTGCCTAACAGCAATGTTCAGACTACAAGCTGTTAGGCGGGTTTTTCCACATGGATACAAAAAATATATAGGTTTGTAAACTTCCTTGTCAAATGAATCTCTCTTGGTTCCAAAGACATGAGATCCTCTCCGGTAGTAGCTAGTGAGGAGACCAATGTTATCTATTACTTTGACTTGCACAGAGCTTTAGTTTACATTGAACAGATGTACGTGCCTAATCATTGGCCTGTATAAGTGGTGTTGGTGGTTTCCGGCCAACTTGTAACGGAGAAGATCCTGTGTCAGTCCTAAATGATACACAGTGCATTAGCTCTACTAATTGATTGGTGGGCCACCTCTTTCATCTAGACCATTGAATTGAATGACCGAATTAATGATCAGCCACCGGGGATGTGATTAATTATTCTTTTTATCATCTAAATAATAATATGAGATTTTAGGATTGAGCCAAGCCTACCTGGGGCTCGAGCTAGTAGCTCAAATGGTTGCATGCGGTCGCATGTATATAAACACGCTCATAGCACATCACTTTAGGGTCTGTTTGGCATTACTCCTAATGAACAATTCTCTATTCATTAGGAAGAAAAACTCAAGCATTTCTATTCACAGGGAATAAAAAATAGTTCATTAGGAGTGATGCCAGTAACCAAATCGTCTCCAATATTCATTGGGTTCTTCCCTGTCACCAGACTGTTTGAAGACCAGTAGGATATCTTGTACAGTTGTTAAATTCATACAAGACAAGAGATCAGGGCCTTTAAACACTTATAGCACAGGGAAGAACACAGTGAATATCACAGGCGATTTGCTTCTTCACTTTAGTGTGCTATGCCAACCAACCTCTGAAATTTCTATGCATCTTCTTTTACCAAAGAAAAACTTGTACACGGTTCATGAAAAAACAAAATTATATGCACCATCCATATGCTTGTATTTATCTGTTCTAGCCGGCATATATGGATTATCTATAATAAAATAAAAGATTATTAGGATTAATTTTTAAAATATCTAAATCATGTTGCTTTCAATGAAGAAAAAAAAGAGATAAGGTAACCATCAATGCTTTTCTTAGACTAGAAACTTGACAGAGCCGAGGAGGTGTCCCCATGTTCTTTCCAAAGCTCTCTAAAACAAAGGAAAGTTGTTACAAGGAACAATAGCTTCCTTGAAATTGTTGCATTATCTACTTTTCGTGTAAGAGAATAAAGAATCTTTTGTCAAACGCGTGTGGACCCACCTGAAGCTCCTTTAGTAGTTGATGAGGGAAGAAAATCACGTGTTATTGTCTAGGTTTTTTTCCCTGTGACCATGAGGATCCGAAGGTAAGGATCAGTACGGATTTAACGGTTGTAACAATTTGTTGTTGAAGAGATCCTGACTTTCAAAAACTCTGGTAACAAGAAAGAACCCAGGGAAGAGCACAAACGATATGGTTCTGTTGATGAGGCATGGAGTGTAGATAATTTTACAATGTAACATTGTAAAATTTGTTGAGGACCAGTGTCATTTTTTCAGCATGATAATGCTTAGGAGCCTCAAAAACCCTAACCCCATTCATGTGCGCACGCATCTACCCACCATGCATGTCACTATTTTTGAAAACCCTAATGTTAATGCTGACTTGTTGGGGGGCAGAGGATTGCATGAACAACAATAATAATAATAATAATTATTAGTATTAATATTATTATTATTATTATAATTTTCTTGTAATAAGAAAAAAGGCAAAACTTATTAAGAGTCAAAGAATATTAGACATTTTGCACATTTTGGGTGTGTTCATTTGAAGAGAAAGCAAAATAAAAGTGAAGTTTTTTGCACTTTTCTTGTGTTTGGTGTTCAAGAAACACACTTCATTTTCTTGCACTTTCTCAATAGTGACAAACTTTCTTCCAAAAACTCTCTCTATTTTTTAATGGTTATTTTAAGAGGAAATTTAAGTTTCTTTTATTTCTTTTATTTTCTTTCACCTACTTTCTCGCCAAATGAACACACCCATCTCTACGACAAACTGGGTTTACGGAATATAATATATAATATAGATTGTGTCAACACAAGGGTATCCGATGGATATATGATAAAACCTGTGGAAGATCAAAGAGCTATGCCCTTACTCAAACTTCAACTAATTCACAAGGATTTGACTTGAGACAGAGAACATGATAAGGATGACCATATATTATAACTTCATTACATTTAGTCATGTACATTTCTCTCTTTATTTTCTTATAATACATGTATCTCCTTATTTTTGTCATTGGCCTTAGGTGGGTAGTTATAATTAATAATGACCCTCACTCTAATCCTAAAACACTCCTGGCGTCAATTTAGCATTTTTTTTTTCTTTTCTTATTAAGAAGATGCTGAGGTGGGCATTCGAAAGAGGCCTCAGATTCTCTCTGGCCAGAATGGCTGTCTCGGGCATCCACACATTGTGCGCCATGAACTAAGGGATCCTTTCTTGACAACTTCCGCGAAAGATAGCACCGGAGCTTTCTTGTCCATTATAGGAGACAAGACAGATGAAATCCGTCTTTTCTCTATGAAAGTACTTTTTCCAAGACTTCTTTCTTTCTCATTCCTCGCTCCCCTTTACTATACAGGCTCTCTCTCCACCACCGCTTCTCTCCATTCTTTCTTGCCTCGGGGGGAGGGGCGCTCATTCAATCTCGTATTGCAGAAAATAAAATAATTTGAGGTTGTCCTCTCATTTTTGACTTCTCCACACATGTTGTGACACATGTCGATAAATGGTGAGAGAAAGGGGGAAGGGAGAGATATCAAGTGGGGAGAAGTCAAAAATCAAAGGAGAAATTAAAATGACTTCTCTCTTTTTTTATGCCACACAGCCACAATGTGTGGATGCCTGAGACAGCAATTCTGGCTTCCCCAGAGAGAATCTGAGGCCTTCGAAAGATGTGCTAGGTGAGAGTTTGACTTTGAGCCTTTTGCACTACCTTGTACAGGAGCCTTCTTGATTAGATTCAATACCTAACCCTAACCCTAACCCTAATAAGGAACAACGGTTTTAAAACTAACCTTAAACGCATTGTCTGCAGAAGCCCTTCTGTTGCTGATCCGGACGAACTTTTTTTAGCCACGTGGGGAGATGATATACCCAATTCAGGCAATATATCTGATTGGGGAGATCGAATCACAGCCAATCACGATTCATGAACTTAGGCACCCACAGTCAACACATGTCCTTTTTACCCCTTATTATTCATGGTTAAAATTTTCTAACCTTTAGGGTTCAACAATCTAACCTTAGTTTTTAGAATTAATTTTTTTTAAAAAGTTAACTCTATGGTTAGAATTTCTTAACCTAGGGTTAATTTTTTTAAAAGATATATTTTTAAAAAACCCAAGGTTAGATTGTTGAACTCTAAAGGTTAGGAAACTTTAACCATGATTAACAAGAGTTAAAAATGACATCTTGTTGACCTGGGTGTGATTGAACGTTCCCTAAATTTAATTGCGATTGGCTGTGATTCGATCTCTTGATTGGTGGCCCACTGCTAGGGCTGTCAATGGATGAGATCTTGATTTGGATCCGATCTAAATCGATCCGATTAGACGGGATCCTAATCCTATTATAGATTCATAGGATCAACTATGGATCCGAGATCTTGATCAACTGTTTATAATTGGATCAGATTTGAATCTATTGTGATTCGATTCGATTCGATTCGATTCGATCCGATTAGATAATAATAATAATAATAATAATAATAATAATATAATTTTACAAATATACTACGGTACTAATCGTAATTTTTTATTTTTTAATTGAAATATTAATTTTTAGATATATTAGTGTTAATCGGAGCGGATTCAGATTGGGTTCGGATCTTGAATTAGTAATCGGATTCGGATTGGGTAATGCATAATCAGACGAATCTCAGATCAAATTCGGATTTGTCGGATTCTTAATTGGATCAGATTCATATCTAGGTATATCCGGTCCAAATCGGATCCATTTACAGCCCTAGGATTGGTCAAATGTAGGCATCAAATTATCTCTAGCAGAAGCCAAAAACATGGTCTCGGGCTTCCACACATCATCCGACATGTCGCGATAAAAAGGGGAGAAGTCATTTTATTTTCTCCCCATGTTTTTGGCTTCTCCCCCACTTGATATCTCTTCCCTTTTTTATCGCCACATGTCGGATGATGTGTGGAGCCCGAGACCATGTTTCCGGCATCTGTCAGAGACAATCCGATGCCTCAAAGGTATAGTTGTTTCTCAGCTCGACAGTACTTGCCTCATGAGTAAAGGTGATGTGGCAAACACGAGACCCATTTAAGATAGCACCTGATGAGTGTACAAAAATACACCCCAAACTAGTTATTATGTAACATTTTATCACCCTTTCTAGTCTGAATCCAGGATTTAAAGTCTATGTTCTGAAATTGCTTCCCATCTATAGACTATGAATTTTAAGTATTTTTATATTATTTTATGCAGAGAATTCGAGTAAAAAGCTTTCATGGAAACCAACAGATAAAGAAAGTCAAAAATGCGAAAAAAGAATCCTAACTTAGACCATTCTCAGGATTTAAGAAAATAAATCCCAAGTCCAAGAAGCCCAAGACCCAATTTAAAGAGTCAAAGCCTAATACCAAGTATAGAAAGATTCTCTCACTCATGTGTGGAGAATCTTAGCAAAATATGGATGAATATGATTTTGACATAAAAATGATGAACTCTTGAATTAGAAAGAAAAAGTGTGTTATATTGATATTTCTATTTTAGAGAAAAAAGAAGAAAATCTAAATCAAATGAAAAACGAAAAGGAATAGAAGCAACTATATATATCTCATGTTGTACGGACATCCCACTATCACTTTGCACACACTGGTGTTGATCCTAGTCTCCTCTCTTATCTTATTACTGTTTTAGTTTTTTTCTTTGTATGAATTGTTAAATCCCTAGTCTTTACTAGGGTGTAATTCACTTAATGCGGTGATATTAGTTTGATTTAATCTATTGAATGTTTATGATTTCTAATTCTCTTGTTCTTTTAGTTTGAATATCTCTTTCAATTGAATCTCTTGAGTTTAAATCTTTTCACGAGCTCAATCACGCTTTTCTCGTAGTTAGGTAATAATTATTGATTTCTCAAACGAAGAACTCTAATCTCAATAAATATCATTTGCTACGATATTGCCTCCGAGTATATCGCCGACCTCGAATCTTTTCGGTGAAGTTATTGTTTGAGTTAAAACTTGGTTTGGGTAGTTGAGCAGAAATTTATTTTAGGTTTTTATTATAAATTGAATTTCTACATCTTTCGATTGAGGGGCTGGGATGTGAAATCCTCAATTAAATTATACTTTGGATTAATCGAATTGATATTACACCGTTAAGAGGAGGAAGCTCGATGCCTTGACGATTTCTCTAATTTATATTCACTCTAAATAAATTACAACTTTCTTTACCAAAAATCTACAATCTGTTTTTTCTACAAGTGTTCCTTACCTTCACTTTTCCTCGTGAATCGACAATTCTTTACTGTACTGTAAAAGTATCGCATATCTTTGAGCGACATCAACACCTCAGCTGCCACGTAAGAAACACGAGTCAAACAAATTGTGACGATAAGCATAGTCACAAAGTCGGGGTCCGGGTATAATTCGGCAAGGGGTCAAGTATAGAAAAATTAAAAAATTTCGGGAAAATACATGAAATGGGAAAAAAATGGAGAAAAACATAATAATTATAAAAATTAGAAATGATGCTAATTAATATATCTAACAATTTGGTGATATAATATACAAAAAGAGTAATCATAATTAACAACAATAAGTTCCTAACATCATTTTAACATCCAATTCATTTCATCATAGTGTCAAAATTCATTAAAACATTAATTATCAAGATTATAATACATGAATTAAAAAAATCATTCATTCCTATTCATCAATCGCTCAAAAGTAGCATCATCATCAAAGTTGGGTTTTAAACAATGTGTTCTACGTTTTAAAGAGTTCGGATGGGCAACATCGCTTGCTGTTGCGCTGTTACCCATATGTGTCTTGCAAAATGGGCCCCATATCCATCATTTGGTGATCCCCATGTGAACAGTAAGTGACCCTCATTTTATAAGACACATACGGGCAACAGCGCAACAGAAAGCGTTGTTGCCCATCCAAACTCCGTTTTAAATGGATTCTTCAAAAAAAAAAAAAACGTCATTTTTTGTGATGATTGGCGATGAGCTGTTTGGTGAACTCCTCTATGTAAAATGAAGTCTTTGGTAACACTAAAATAATAAGAAGAAGCGACATAGTATGGGACCTTGGACCGTGAGAGGGGATATGCGGGAGATTGATTCGAATATGGATGAGTCCCGGTGCACTTAAATAGGCCCTCTCTCTCTCTTATGTTCCCTCCATCTTCCTCGGACGTACCTCTCTCTCTCTCTCAACACAACAGGTGAGACATATCTCTCTCTCATACCCATCTAATTGCTTTTTAATTTCTCTTTCTCTGCTTCTGTTTCTAATTATTGTAGGGGCGAGTCCACTCGCCAAAAGTCGGCATAGCTTTTGGTACAGGTACCACACCTGTGACTCCAGGCTTCTTTGGATGCCACGTCGACTCTGAACTCCTAGCTCTTGTCTCCTTTGTGAGCAAGACCGGGTTTCCAACCGCACAAGCCGGAGAGATACTCTCCGGTTTTCAACCATCTGTCTCTCTAAAGTCTTCCCGACACATTTGAAATCCACGAGAATTTATGAATTAACCGATCTTAATTAGGCCTCTGACTGAAACCTGGCAACAATAGTCCTGGAATGGAGTGAAGTCAACGCTAGGGTTAGCTGGTGACTACGGTTGAAAGTAGGTGGTGACTATAGTTGTTAACCTGGGGCTGAAGTGGTTTCCTAAGGTTAGGTTTCCAGGCGTGTAATCTGGAGAAGATTCTTTAGCATACTTCTCCAAAAATGATGAATCTATGAAACCTTTTGATAAACGAGGAAAGATGAATGCGAAGCATATGTGCATTTTCATATTTTTAGATTATAAAAAGACGGTTTTATGTACGGCTAGGTAACACAAAAAATTTCATTTATTATTATCAGAAGTAGCAAAGTAATTGCTTTCTTAATGACCTAATAATTCAATCTATATTTTTAACTAATATTTCTAGTTATTGAAATTTCCTTCATTTCAAGCAAGGTCAACGTGAATCGAAATTTTGAAAATTTTCGGCAGGACTTTAATTTTTTAATAGTTTATTACGATTAAATATTTTCACGAAATTTAGGTCGAAATAATATTTTACTAAAATTTAATATATCTACAAATATTATTATTTTATCTTTAAAAATTTTCGATGGATAAACACTTCAGATTATTTTAGAAAAATTAAGAAATATATTTCAAAAAATAATCTAAAAAGTATTTAACAATAAATTTTCAAAATATTTCGGAAATTAATTAAGAAAATAATTTTAATAGGATTCAAAAATAAAATTTCAAAATTTTGACCAAATTTATGAAATTTCACCTAAAATATATGGGATTTCGATTTCGTAACCAAAATTTTGCAAAATTTCGCTGGGATTTCGAATCTTGATTTCAAGTGCTTCCTCATATCAAAATAAACTTTATTTCGCTTCTCTTGGTTTGAAATTCTTTTTTTCTTTAAGTCAATTTTTTATTTCATTTGAATTTTGAGACGATGATAACAAGAAAAAGGGGAAAAGCCGGAATTCTGAGTTTATCGCAGATAAAAAAAATATGGATAAAACAATTCAGTGAAAATTGATAATTAGGAATCTTTTATTCATGGTTCTGATTCTTCTCTCAATTGAAATCTATGATTTCTCTAAATTTCGAGCAGTCAAAGCGGAAAATTTCCGATATTCAGGTCAATATAAATATATCTCAATGTGTACAAATTCCAATTTCAGATAGGGTTGTGTGGGGTGTGGGCGTGTGTGTGAGTTTGTGGGGTGTGCGTGTGAGTAAGTATAGTGTGTAGATACCCAAATGATTGGAGTGCCCTCACAGAAAGATTATCTAAAGTTCTTTAGATTTCATTCCCCTGTTTAATCATAATAATCATGTGAATAAGTTGAGTCCATTCTTCTGAATTGTACTGAACTTGAAGAACAACTTTGAAGTTTTGATGAATCTTGCAGGATATATATCTTTGAGAATTGTTAGAAGGTAGGAGACTACTGCAACAAGTAGTAGTAGTTCTACAACTAGAGAAAGAAAGCTTCGGAGTAGCTAAGCCATGGCTAAGGAACAATTGCAGGTGCTTAACGCACTCGATATAGCAAAGACACAATGGTACCACTTCACAGCAATTGTGATTGCTGGCATGGGTTTCTTCACCGATGCTTACGATCTCTTCTGCATCTCCCTTGTCACGAAGTTGCTCGGTCGCATATACTACACCGTTGAAGGCAAAGAAAAGCCCGGCATACTACCGCCTAATGTAGCGGCAGCTGTTAACGGTGTTGCATTCTGTGGCACACTTTCTGGACAGCTCTTCTTTGGCTGGCTCGGAGACAAGATGGGTCGTAAGCGCGTCTATGGCCTTACCCTTATTCTCATGGTTGTCTGCTCAATTGCCTCAGGACTTTCCTTCGGAAGGGACGACCCGAAAGCGATAATAGCTACCCTTTGTTTCTTTCGATTCTGGCTCGGGTTCGGCATCGGCGGTGATTATCCCCTTTCTGCCACCATCATGTCCGAATACGCGAACAAGAAGACTCGTGGTGCTTTCATTGCTGCAGTCTTTGCTATGCAGGGATTTGGAATTCTAGGTGGGGGAATAGTTGCAATTATCGTCTCAGCTGCGTTCGATAACAAGTTCAAGGCCCCAATTTACAAACTTGATAATCTTAAATCAACTCCCCCACAGGCTGATTATGTCTGGCGCATTATACTAATGTTCGGTGCTTTACCTGCTGCGCTTACATACTACTGGCGCATGAAGATGCCCGAGACTGCTCGTTACACCGCCCTCGTTGCGAAGAATGCGAAACAGGCTGCTACGGACATGTCCAGGGTCTTGCAAGTTCAAATTCAAGCAGAAGAAGAGAAGGTGGAGAGGCTAACACAGGAGCCTTCCAATTCATTTGGTTTGTTTTCAAGGGAATTTGCCCGTCGCCATGGGCTTCATTTGGTGGGAACTACTACTACATGGTTCTTGTTGGACATTGCATTTTACAGTCAGAATCTTTTCCAGAAGGATATTTTCAGTGCAATTGGGTGGATTCCCAAGCCAGAGACCATGAATGCAATCTATGAGGTTTTTAAAATTGCAAGGGCACAGACACTTATCGCACTTTGCAGTACTGTTCCTGGGTACTGGTTTACAGTGTTCTTTATCGATAAAATTGGGAGGTTTACAATTCAATTGATGGGGTTCTTCTTCATGACAGTATTCATGTTTGCACTGGCCATTCCTTACCACCACTGGACTCTTGACGGCAACCACATTGGGTTCGTGGTTATGTACTCACTGACCTTCTTCTTCGCTAACTTTGGACCGAATGCCACCACATTTGTCGTGCCGGCCGAGATATTCCCGGCAAGGCTAAGGTCGACATGCCACGGCATATCGGCAGCGGCGGGGAAGGCCGGGGCAATAGTTGGGGCATTTGGGTTCTTGTACGCTGCACAGGATACAAAGAAGCCGGATGAGGGGTATAAGCCTGGTATCGGAGTGAAGAATGCATTGATTGTGCTTGGTGTGGTTAACTTCTTGGGGATGGTATTTACATTCTTAGTGCCGGAGTCTAAGGGAAGATCGCTGGAGGAGATTTCAGGTGAGAACGATGACGAAAAAGAGGTGGGGATGGAGCCGGTGCATCAGGCTGTTTACAAGACTGTTCCAGAATCTACAGGGTAGGTTTTATCAGTACTGTTCTACTATATAGAGTTTGTGTGAGCCTTTATTCTTCCTCTGTGTAATAAAGATGTACTTTCAGTCTAAACCCTAAAGTAAGCTGAACCTCAATCAAAGAATCAAAGATATCCATGGATTCGAGTCTCTTTTGTATGTAGGTTCGGCACTCAGTTCTTGCGTGCCCCTGCCACTATACAGCTTTATGTTAGTAAAATTACAAGAGAGCAAATTCGTCATATTGGATAATGAAGCGTTTTAGTGATATATGGCATTGTTTCAACTCAATAAGTGATTCTAAAAATCGATAATTTAACGCTCGATTTTGTTTATTAATCAGTCCGAGAAAAATCATTCCTTTCCATAAGGAGGATCAATTTTTTTTTGTTCCTTAAAAAATATTCCAATTGCGAAAGAAACGCGCCATAACAAATGCGTTCCCCAAGGATAAGAAATCGTTTCGTGGGAACAATACCAAACATGAATATTTGTATATTACTTAATCTTTGTATAGTTGAAGTTCTTGATTGTTTTTCCAGGTGAATGTATTAATGTAGCCCTATTATGAGTGAACCATATAAATCTTGTATTTTTATTGTTATTTATATATCTTTGTCATACTACCATTGAGTCCCAAAATCACATTTTTTCGCACATCATATACCATTAATTAACTTTCCATTAAAAAAATATACCATTAACATGATTTGATCATGATAGTCACCTCTAAGGGTACAAACTATTGAAATTTGTCTTGAATTGAATATCTCACTTGAGTGAGATTAATGCTCACGCGAGCGAGAGTGGTTTTGGTTTTGACTGTGCAAAACCCGTAGCCAACTTGCTCGAAGTGAGTCTAGGTTGGCTTGAGTGAGTTGTGACATTTTTTCTCAATTTTTTCGGGAAACTCCTAATTTGAGTAAGCCTTTGTTTCCAGTTGGGTTTTCTACCGTCTATATAAGTGTATATTCGGTTTAGGGTTTGTTAAGAGAGAAAAAAGTGAGTGAAATGGTTGAGAGAACAAGAAGATTTGTGAGACCATTAGGGCTTTCCTTGAGTTTTGGCTTTCTTTATGCGGGTTCTTCTCTTATCTTCTTTTTTCTTAAGGAAGTTTACTTTGATCACTTGGACTGTGGATGTAGACTTTTAGGCCAAACTACGTAAATCTTGCTTTGTGTTGTGTTCTTGTTTTGCTATTATTAGTTTGTCATTGTTGTCGACTATATTCATTAGGCGTTTCCGCACAACACAAACTTCTAGTCAAACCTATTTAATGTTGTTGTTCTCTTGAGTAGAACTCGTTACCCATATTGGGTTTTATGATTGTATTATATAGAGTGAGAGTTTATATTGAATACGGTTACAAGAAAGATTCATCTATGCAAAATAGAGGAGGACTCTCTTTGGAAATCTGCTGATATTCCCAACTGAGCATGGACTTAATTTGTTATCACACCCCCCCAAAACTCATGGTGGCTGCATCATGAGTTTGGCTTTGTGAAACTGAAACCGAGACTTGTGGTAATCCTTTAGTGAATACATAGACAGTTTGGTGATGTGTGGAGACGAATTAAACAAGCACTTCGCCTATGACAACCCATTCTCTAATAAAATGATAATCGATATCAATATGCTTCGTGCGGCCATAGAAAATGGGGTTGCATGACAGCCATATATGTAGCACTGACATTATCACATTACATAATTGAACGCTTAGAGAGGAATATCCTGAGATGTCGAAGAAGAGAATGAATCCAAATGACGTCCGTTGTTGTTGTAGCTAAAGCCTTATCACCAACTAGGGGTGTCAAATGCCAATGTGGGGCTAAGACCTTTCCCTTACCCATTTAAGATTATTTTCTTAGCTACCTACCTTACCTATACCTTAATGGGTAGGGTAAAATTTTCCTTTACCCATTCGACCCTGTATGTTAGGGTAAATATTTCAAACTGCCTATGGAGTAATTAATCAAGTAATTGGGTAAAATAAAAACCTCAGTTTTACCTGTTTTAAAGCAATTTACTATTAGATGTTTGAGTAAATAGTAGGTAACTAGGTAAAACTTCATAAATTCATGTGAAAACAATTAAATTATGTATCTTATACGACATATCATCCTCATTCATACTTAACAACACTATCATCAAACTACAAAATAACAACAAAACAGATCATTGCATAAAACTTGATTCATCCATAAAACAACAATATAATCTCATAAACATTAACACTTCATGCCTCCATCTAGTATAAACCACAAATATATAGGTAAATTAATATTTAAAGATGGTTGGTTTTCTACTTAAGCGTGTTCTAATATTGGAATACGCATGGAATCAAAGGCAGCCGCGTGTATAGTTACAAATATATTTTTTAAGTCCTAGTTGAGTAAGTATTAACCTAATTATGGGTTAATGCTGACAATATAGAGATTAGTAAACTTAACTAGGGTTAAAAATTAATCAAGGGCCTATGGATGATGTGGGAAAAAATCCTTGGGATCGTCCACATGTCAGTAGCTCAGATTGACTGGTAGAAGGATGCAAGTATGCTCATCATTCGCCTTTGTTGATGCGGGTGGAGGCCCCTCTTATCAAAGTCCTCCGATGAGCAAGTCAGTATACGTTGAAGATGAAATGCAATGAACAAAATTTTAATGAGAGAATGTCTAAGGCATAAACCTTTCATATATGATCTTCTCATTGATCAAGGCTTCGAATGGTCGAGGTTCAGTAGTCCCCCCCCCCCCCGCCCCCCCTTTTTGCTCTTTTCTTCTTTTTCTTTGTGGGAGATTTGGGGTATTTATAGGCTTGAGTTTGCATGCCTCTATATGCTCATCAATGCTCATGCATGATCTTACCACTTACTTTGTAATCATTACCAAATATGTCAGACGAATCTTCCTTCATACGTGTCGCACGTGTAAACCTACTTTCTTTGATACGCCTCACACGTGTGAGCCTACTTTCTTCAGGTCAGTTTTGGACTGCTTGTGGGCTGAGATGACCATCATTAACTCCTAATTGTCAGAGTATAGAGATCGTCTCTTGATTACTTTGTCCTGAAAGTCGGTTCCGTCCTCTACGTTAGTCTCACCCTTCATGTTGATACCGTCCTCTGCGTTGATATCGTCCTTTGACCACATATACTGATAGCATGCCTTGACTACGAGCTACGACATCGTCCTGAAGATGACAAATTCGGATACAGTCCTAATGATGATGATTTGAGGCATCGTACTGATGATGATGAATTCTGACATCAACTTGATAACGACGAATTATGACATCGTCCTCCAGCGTACGAATATTCGACTCCCCCTTACCACACTTGCTTATTTTACAAATTTTTTCCATTACAATTTGCCTCTTTACGATGCTTTGAACGTCCGTTCGGAGTATCGTAAATTAATTGAAGATCGACATTTGAAGAATACCTGCTAACTCGTGGAAGGTGAAACGTTGCATGCATTTATGAGCATAGGGACTGCCATGAAAGCTGTATACAATTGTTCCATACGCAAGACGATCAGTCGTGTCTCATTTAATGTTGGCAGGTCGTCATCATTACTGTTTGTGAGACTCGATGCACGCAAAAACTTGTGACGGTTAGCCTAGCATAGAGGAAGACGATCGTATCCCTAGACTTTTATACGTGTATAGCGAAGATGAGGACCAATCTTGTCCTGCCATAATTTTTTTCTGACATGCCGACTTCAATTCTGCGCATTACCATCGTGCCCTTGCACATATACTCGTGTATGGTGGAGATGGAGGGTATTCCCATCCTAGCGTTTATAAATAAGATGAGATAGTCCTCATTTCGTCATTTCGATTTTCATTCATACTGATACATTGTCAACTCAAAGAACCTTCCTGTGACCAAGCATCAGTGCAACTTTTTCTTATTCAATTCCCGTCCTTTCTTCAGACTTCTGATAAGTTCTTGCTCTGGTAATCTTCTTTGGTTTCTGCTTCATAAGCTGGCTGGCCTACTGTCTGTGCCATCCTTGAAGATCTGGAAAAGGAGATGACAGAGGACTGTGATGAGTAATTGAAGATTTCTCGAATTTCAAAGCACCAATTGAGGATTCCTAGGATAAAGTCATCCGGGATGGTTGTTCTTTCGATGTCATCATCATCTCAAAGACAGATGAACTTCAGATCGTGGATAATCCCTCTCACTGTCGAGCGTGCACCATGACGGTTTGAGCCTTCTGCTGAGCCTAGTGCACTTTCCGTCGGGTTTGTGTTTGGACCTAAAGAGCTTCTTGTGGCACATCCTTTTGTCAGCTCGTGAAGCAGACTTGATTGCCACCTTAAATTTCCGATCCTTTCTTTTTAATGTGATGGTCATATTAAGCTTGCATGGTCATTTGTATTTTTCTTTCTCTTGTAATCGTCTCGTCCGTTTTTTGGATGTTTTTTGAATATAATGCATCTTTACACTTCTTTACATTGACTTTTGTACATTTTCTTTACATTAAATTTTGCACATTGCATTTACATTGTCTTTACATTTGATCTCCATTTTTTTACAATTGTGACGAGTGTAAGAGCGGAAGCATGATCACGAGATAACTAATTTTAAGCACGGAAACATAAGCATGGAGACATAAGCACGAAGACATGAGCATGAAGATATAAGCACGGAAACATAGTAAGACAATACATCGTAAATGCGATTTAATCAGATGAAATTTTGTAGGTTGAACCTTGAATTCTTTGTTAAGAGAACATTTGGTTTAGATGACATTTCATTTGATCGTGCCTCGTGGCGAGTACAACGTTCATATGAAAAGTTATAACAATCAATTTGAAACATTTTTTTAGACAATTCATTGAGCTTTCATCAGGCAGTGCATTGGATATTCGTTTGACAATTCATTGGTTATTCATCGAGGTTTTGACAATTCATTGAGCATTCATCAGACATTACTTATGTTAGTTCATTCGTTATATGATTTTTACATTTCCTTTGATATTTCATTTGATAATTCATTTAGAGGACGGAAAAACATTTCCGTCCTTCGTAGAGGATGGGGAAGCATCTTCAGGACAGGGATGCATGCTATGACTAGCGCTTAATGCAAAGGGAAGTTTCTAGGATTAATGATACCTCTTGAGGGTAGCATGATTCAGGCCTTGTTCAGTCGTCGGCGGGCATTCACACTCTACACTCGACAATATGGTATGCTCGACGAAGGAGGTGGTATTCTGCATAGGTTCATTCATCGTTTAGCTCAGGTTTATCCTCAACTCATCACGAGTTTGTCCTCCGTAAGGCAGATGGTCGTCCGCCCTACTATAGATGTTTCATTTGAGTAAGTCAATATAAGGCATAAGCATATGAGCATTAGAGTCTAGAGATACTTATCACGCGGCTGTTGGTCGTTCAATAGAGCATAGTCGGATGACGGAGGTCTGTACAGGTTGAGAGCATCGCGCATGCCCATTAGGAGACGTAACTTGAAGACTTGAGGATGCGTTCATTTCAAGGACGGGGCTGTAGATTCGTGCTTTGAGGGCGTGCTCTGGGAACATATCTTTGTAAATGTGGATTTGAAAACGCAGCTCTGAGGCCATAGCTCGAGAGACATGCTCGTTAGTCCCTACTCCCATCACAGTTGTTACCACTTTCAGTGGTGCATTCTAAGATCATGACGTATGTTAATGGTGGGGTGATCATCATGAGTGCTATATAATGGAACAGATGATGAACAAGAAACAATGGGCAAAGGAAGACAACGGCTCCACAAGGTAGTTTTCTCCTCTTAGCTTCCCTTATGCTAATCTCGAACCCTTGACTTTGACTATTCTCCTATTCTTAACCCATGATTGATTAAAGGTTGCATTGTGTACACAGAATTTTGTCCTTTAAGCTCATACCCAATCAGTGGCCCACCAATATAACAGTCCAAGCACATTACCTTGTTATCGATCATGGGCTGGCCGGTGCGGGTTAACTTAGGCTAAGCCTGAGCCCATTTTTTTAGCCTTATCTCACGAATTGGGTTTGGGCCGGGCGGATTCAAGCTTATGAAAAATAAAAAAGGCTAATCAGCTTCAACCAGGCGGCATTAATCAATAGTATAGAATTCTAATTTAAATAGGATACTATTAATAGAATTCTAATTTGCTCATTATTTACATAGAATGCCATTAATGAAATTTGTAATGACCATACTATCCCTAAGAACCATTTATTAATATAATGTTTACTTTATAAACAATAAAGTAAGGTGAAGGTTAATTATGTCAACATAAAGCTTAGGTTACTCCTTGTACTTTTATTAGTAGAATGATATATATATGAGGGAAATTAATGTTTAACTTGTATTAATCATTTTTAGGGGTGTCAATGTACCGGGCCAGGTGACCCAGCCCAAAAAAAGCCTGCCCATTACCCATATTTTAGGCCCAAGGGCTAGGACCGGACTCAATTTTCTTAAGCCCGTATTATATGGGTTGGGCTTGACTCCTTAAAGCCCTGCTCGGCCCGCCATGTATTATTTAAAAATGTTTTATATTTGTATTGTTCATATAAAGCATATAACACTTATATTTTACATAGACTAATATATATTATTACTTATATTACACTTGCATAAACACAAAAAACAATGTGCATACTGTTCAGAACAGTGTACACAATGTTATCATTTTTTAAAGTGTGACTGTTGGAAATTATACTTATCTGAAATTCATATCTCCACTGCAACATGTTATATCAGTAGGCCTGTGCAGTATATCAAAATGCCATTGAGGCTAGATAGTAGCTCCAAAGGGAAACTGCTACGACTGTGGACTGTTTTATATAACAGCTTACACACTTTTACGTTAAACTCCTATGTCACTAAGTAAACTGTTATGTCACTAGTAGATTGTTATGTATTAAACTGTATACACAACAGTTTACACACGTTTTTATATATACAATCATTTGTATATTAAATGCTTATATGTGTTTTACATAGTATTAAATATAACATTTAACACTTTCATATATATAGAGATAGATGGGCAGGCCCGGCCTATATATTAAGCCTGTTTAAAATAGGCCCAGCCCAACCCGAGCCCAGCCCAATCCTGGTGTAGCCCGGCCATTGACAGCCCTAATCATGTTAATCCGTTGAATGTTTGACTAATCTAAAAAATATAGACTTTTTGACCAATCTAAAAAATATAGAGACTTTTCAATCACTTAAGAGGAGTAGATGAGAGAGTAGTTGTTAGCATATAAGTTTGATCAATTACCAATAAAGCTAACTAGATTACTAATTTTGTTCACACTTAAACTAGGTCCTAGTGATAATAATAATTTCAATGCAAGTAGGATTGCACAAAGCCCGATCGGCCCAATTGTTCGGCTCGGCCTAGCTTGGTTTTTAGGCTCGATCGGGCATAACTGAGCCTAAAAAAAAGCTTGAAAAGTCAATTAAGCCAAGTTCAAGCCAACCCCTGTTTGATTCGGCCTGGCTCGAAGCTCGGCATGATTGAGGCTCGATTCGGCCCAAGCTTGGCTCAGCTCGGCTCGAATATTATTAAAAAAATAAAAGAAATAAAAATATTATTTATATATATCATTATTATATATATATAATATTATTATTTTATTTAGTTTTTCTTAAAAAAGTATTCAAGCCAAGCTCGAGCCAAGCCAAGCCCGGCTCGACCTTGAACCAATTTGGGTCGAGCCGAGCCGAGTCGAGTTTCGAGCCATGCTTTTGAATTCGGGCGGAGCTTCGTGCCGACTTTTCAAGCTTGATATTGGGCCGAACCGGGCTTCAAGCCTAGAATAAACCTTTTCAAGCCGAGTAGGGCAAAGCCCGGCCCAAATACATCAAACATCATGACTAAAAATGCTTCACTAGGAACACTGAAGTGACATTTGGATAAGATTTTACTAGCCAAAATCAATTGTGATAAGAATTGATTATGTAGAAATTAGTTGAATAATCACTTTTACAAATAATTGAGTTTGGGGAATACGAAGTTGAAAGACTCAACTTTGTACTCCCCGAACACTATTATTTGTAAAAGTGATTATTTGACAATTAATTTCTACACAATCAATTCTTAACATAATTGATTTTGGCTAATAAAATCCGATCCAAATTCCCCATAAATCTTCATAGACATTTTGATGCTTCCTATTTCCTAAATTCTAAAGATCAGATTTTAAGTGTAACTAAAGCGCAAACACATAAGTTTTTTGAAACTATAATTTAGCCACTATAAGAATCATCAAATTCTATGCTTTAGCGAAGGAATGGAACCCCAAACTCAAGATAAATCTGGAATATTTGCGTTGAACATTCTGGAACCCACATTGTTGTAGATGCGATCAGATAATTTTTTTTATAAAAGAATTATAACAATATTAGGGAAAAATTGTAGACGTGCCCTTGCGCGAAAGGGAAAAAATTGTAGGCATTTGCATCCTCCTCTCCAAATGATTTTAATAAAGAGTTGATCAGAATAGGTTTGGAAGACTTAACAAATGAATAAGTATGGATAGAGGAAAATGGGGTGAGTCTCAGAGCGAACTTGGTGATGGCAAATCCGATCAAGAATGGCCAGTTTCGATTCCACTCTCAGCTTGATGAAGAGAGGACATATATGGATCAAATTAAGACATCTCTCTCTCTCCCCTTCCCTACTTGCGGAAGAAGAAGATAGGGAGATAGAGAAAGGAGGGTTCAAAGAGGTTTCAACATAGGAAGCCTATTCTCAACCAAAAATCAACACTTGTTCGTGCTTTTAGCCAAAAATCAACACTTACTAAAACAAAGACAAGTGTTTGATTTTTGGCTGAGAGTAGGAATGGCTAAGTGTATGTCTAGCACGCTTCATACAATATAGTATAGAGGGAGGGAGGGAGGGAGAGAGAGAGAGATTACATATGATGTGGTAAAAAGATACGCTTAAACTTTCCAAATTACGTGTAAACCATGGTGACATTTAGTAGTAAAGTGTCATTTATGCAATAGTTTTTTAGATAATTACAAAAATGGGATCATATTTGCATGAAAATAACCAACTGTGTATATCTTTTAATGTGGAGCTTGGCATCATATTTAAATACACAAATTTATAGTTAGAGTCCATCTATGGGTACTCCCAAATATACTCTTGAATCCTAGTTGTTTATGGTTAACTAATAAAGGTCAAGATTAATACTAAGGTAGAACTCTTTTGAAAAAGGATGCCAAGCCACACCTTTTAATCTAGGCCCTTAATTATTTGAATCAAAGTTTTAGAATTTGATAGTATGCTTGGGAATACCCATAAACTGACTTACTTAGTTATTGTAATTTTAAGCGTGAATAGTTTTTCTCTTAGTGACATGTGCATTGCTTTTTCTCGGATGTTTTTGCAGTCCGTTAAAGTAGCAACTTTAACATTTTTTATAAACCTTCCTTTCTAACCTGTTAAAAAGTAGCAGAAAAAAGCAATACACGTGTCAAAGAGAGCCAGTGTCTATAGAAGCCAACTTTTAATGGTAGATAGCATGGTGTCGTTATTTTTTAAATTATGTAGATTGAGAGTCAATGTTCAAATTTTTATAATTTTCTACTCAAATAACGGATCAAGAATCTGTTAGAGATGTTGGAAAGAAATTTTGAGATCTACAACAACTGTTTCACGAAGCTTTTCAAGATTTGTGTTTAATACATCAAACTTAAGTTTTAATTTTGGCTATTAAATTAGTGATGAAAATTAGGGATATATTGTATATTTAAAAAATTAAGTTTATGTTGTTTAGATGTAGGGTTCAGATTAGCTGCTTAGCTTCTAAGTTAGTTTTTAGGATTTTTTTTTTTAAAATTATAAGTAGTTACTATTAGAGTATTATTGCAAGGGAGATTGTTGAATTATTTAATGACAATTAACCTTTGACTTTTCTTTGAGTTCATTTACAAACTTTTGGGTTGCTTGGATTAACACTTTGCAGGAGTATTTTTCTAGATTTGCTCTAAGAAACTTAGCCTTCGATGGTGATCGAAGATTTTATACTTTTTTACCTCCATCCTATAGGATTGTCCTACATCATAATTTGATTTTCTTTTTCCAACCTGTAATTTATTAAGGTGAAAGGTTTATATTGAGGTGTGTACATCATGCTAGACCCAACCCAACAAAATATCTAACTTGACCCATTGGTGCCCTAACATGTACAAGTTGGTCTATAGGTACTTCCAAGTATACTCTGACTCCTAACACTTTAATTCACTATCTTTATAACCGGACCAAGCATCGAACCAGTAGAGTGGCCGGTTCGGTTCAACCGGTCCGGTTTGATAGTGCACTTTTTTTTTAAAAAAAAAAAACTAATTTTTTTTTCATTTTTTCCAATTTTTCCCAATTCTGGATGGTTTTGGCCGGTTCCCAAGCGGTTCTCCGGTCCTGGCCGGTTCTTAAAGAGTTCCGGTTTTGAGGGTTTTGAGAACCGACGAGAGGGCCGGTTCCCGGTTCCACCGGTTCAATTAGAAGGTTCGGTCCGGTTCTGACAACACTGCTTTAATTCAAATAATTGTCAAGATTAGAAGGAATAATATGAATTGACTATGTGTTACTTGATTTCATTTTTCTCAAAAGTGTGTCACTTCTACTTTAATCCTGACCCTTAGTGGTTAGCTATAAACAGTTAGGATTTAGGAGTATATTTGAGAGTATCCATAGACTTACTCTACATGTACCTACCTTACTATCACTTGTCACAAGAATTAACTATTCAACTAGGCAATAGAAGAAAGAGGTGCCTTATCCATTGGCTTGTTTTGATCTATTAACACTAGATCATGTATACAGTTGGAAGCCAACTCGGAAACCCACCACTAGAGTTATAAACAAAGAGAATTCGAAGCGGATAGTGGTATATTTGAACTTGTATCCGATAAATCCAACTATTTGAGTTTGATTACTTATCCGATAGGTCGTATCCAACTCCGATTAGATCCGATTACTTTTAAGAAATTTAAAAGAGAGGAAAAAATCCCAAATTTATTTATTCAAATTTGGAAAATATCTGAGTTATCCAATTACTTTAAAAAAAATTCAAGAGAGGAAAAAATGCCAAATAAATAAATTTTATTTTAAAAATGAAAATTTAATATTTTTTCATCATCTATTTTAAAATATTATATCTTAATTATGTAAAAAATATATATATATTAATAAGGTTATTATAGTTTTAAATATGTATAAAATGTTATGTATATATATATATATATATTATATAATCGGACGGATATTTATCGAAATCAGATATATCAATATCCAAATTTGCTCCACCAAATACCTATTCGGATAATTATATATCCGAATTCGGATACAAATCGAATATGGATAATGTTGGTATCAGTCAACACCCCTACCCACCATGACCGGCCAAAAACATAGTTTTCAAAACCAAGCAATGTTAATAAAAAAAAAAACCCCCCCAACGACTTAAGGATGTGCTTGACTTGTGCTCTCTTCAACTTCAACTTTATCTGCCTGCTTCTCCCCAATTAAGATTCCATATTTCCATGACATTGCTATTTAGATATTGATAACATGCCCACCCTAACCAGTCTTGATTGAAGAGTGCTAGGCAGAAATCCGAATGCTGTAATCTAAGAACCTAAGAGCTACTGTGCTGGACCACTTGACTGTGACGAACTATTCGACGTTAACGTGCGCATGGGGGGTACCAGGCATTTTCATGGGTCGATATACTTCTGACTTCTACATGGTATCTGAAAATGGCCAAACAAACCGGCTTAGCTTTCACTGCACTATGAGTGGTTAAGTGTGGACACCCTGAATACAAGTAAAATTGCAACTAGGTATGAATATGATTCTGTGGTCCTACAAGACTTACACCCACTAGTCAGTTAATTAGTCAACTAATACCTCAAGAAAGGTTCTGCAGAGAAACGACATCAAGGTCAATCAAGTTGATGAAAGACATGGACGAAGTAGAGATAAGCTGTCTAATTACATAGATAGACCTCAGGTCTATCGGATATTGATATGGTTGCTTACTGCGTCTAGGGCTGTAAACATATCAAATTTGGATTAGATCATGTTAGATCTGAATACAATCTGATTAAGTATGTAACTATCCTATAGATCCGAATCCGACCCGAAATTCGTCGGATTATAAATTGGTCAATCTGATTTTGAATAGGTTGTCTAGTCAAGATTCAAATTCAAATAATATCAAATTTCAAAATTATTTTTAAGCTTATAAAAAATTCATGAACATTTTCATAAATAATGTGAAATAATAGCAAGCATAATTCCATGCATTAAAAAAAATACTAATATATATATATATATACACACATTCATACTTCCAAATATATAACCGAATTGGCTCGGATCACCATAGATCTGAATTCAATTAGATTATATTTGAATCCGATCTGTATTTGATCTTACAGATTTACAATCAAATTAATATCTGCTCTAACCTAATTCAGATTATGATGCAATCATTGTCAGCCTTTACTGCCACCAATAGTCGGCATTTGAGCTTATAAGCTACATTTCTTATATTGAAAGATTAGAAACTCTCAATAGTAGGTACTATCCAGAATCTAACCGTTGGAATTGAACATGTAAAGGCATCATGTATGCACATGCTTTAGATGATGGCTTACTTATAACTTGACACCATTAGATATTTAATCAAATGGCCCAGCTCTCGATAGCACCTATTCTGGAGAGTTTTAAATCACTTCCCTTCATATATAGACTACATGGCCTCCTTTATTTTTAAAGAACCCTTATCGGTCCAACATTGCGGAGGTAAGACTTTGAGACAATGTTTGGCTAAGCCTATTTTATAAGGTGGCAAATCCTCTCCAGTTATAACCGGATGTGGCACATCCGGTTATAACCCCTAGAGGTCGCCACGTGTCTCCTTTGACACCCCTTAACCGTGGGTAAGGTTCACCCACCCCTAGGGTTCACCCACCTATTTTTGGTTTTTTTTTTTAAATATTAATTCTATTTTTAAAATTAAAAAATTATTTTTAATATTAAAAAAACTTTAAAAACATATTTTTAATTTTAAAAATAGAATTAATATTTTTAAAAAAAAACCAAAAATAGGTGGGTGAACCCTAGGGGTGGGTGAACCTTATCCACGGTTAAGAGGTGTCAAACGAGACACATGGCGACCTCTAGGGGTTATAACCGGATGTGCCACATCCGGTTATAACTGGAGAGGATTTGCACCCTATATTATAAAGTCATCCTCCCGTTTTTGTCGTGATAAGTCGATAAACAAAGTCCAATACTTGGATGGACTTAGACGCACATCTTTTGGACTTGGGGCACCCCTCCATTATTGGGTGAACTTTATTAATTTTTGGAGAACAACTTCTTTATCGGTATCAAATTGTTTATGTGAGATGCCAGAAAAATAGTTTGGACATTCACACATCATTCAACATGTGACGATAAAAATGGGAGAGATATCAAGTGGGGAGAAGTCAAAAGCATTGGAGAAAATGAAATCACTTCTTTTTTTTATCCACATGTCGGATGATGTGTGAATGCCTGAGACCATTTTTCTGGCATATGCTAAGACAATCCGATGCTCTCTTTATATGACACACCCAAGGCTTACTTAACTGATCAAGTTCGTGTACTTTGTGGCAAGGTTTGGAATCCCGATATTATTGGTTATTTCAGTCGCCCAATCCGAATTGAAATCTCAAAAATTTTGGTTATCACGGCAAGATTTCAGATTCCTTTTATTAATATTTTATTAAATATATATATTTATATAAATTTTATTATTTTATTTTTAAAATAAATATATAAATTTCTAAAATTTCATGAAACTTCATTAAAAATATCAAAATATTTCATAATAAAAAACTATTTAAAATCAAAATTTCGAAATCCCGCTAAAATTCCAAATTTTCGGGAATCTAAAATTTAACCAAATATTTCCAATATCCCAACCAAAATCGTATTTTCCGAAGTCCTAACTATATCGATAACAGTGGGGTTGGACGAAACTGGGGGATTTCGTGAAATCCCCCAAAATCCAACGTAATTTTAGACCTTGCTTTGTGGGCCAAGTGGGTTCATCATCCTACCTCATACCATTCAAAGGATCATACTCATACACTATATGGCTTAGAAGAGATGCTAACCAGAGTTGCAGACTTTCAAGCTTTAACAGTGGTACTGACAAGTGTAACTATTTGTTTCCTATTATCTTGAAAATTGGTATTATTCATTAATTTATCTTTGTTGAATTTTTGTTTTTTAAACATATAAAAAGGATAGTAATATCACGTGTTGCACGCAGTAGAATTGAGCAAATGTGAAAATAACTTCGTTTATGACCGTGTGAAAAAGGAACTCATTCATACATTATAGCTCCCCTTAGTTAAAAAGTGAGAAAATAATGAAAAAAAATGGAAAATTCTAATCAATGTGAAAAGGAACACATTCATACATCATTCTAAGTTGGGATCATATTCAATTGCGATTGAACTTTGGGAGAGTTCAGTCGAACCTACACAAGTCAACACATGTCCCTTTTAACTCCCATTAACTATAGTTAAGATTTACTAACACTTAGAATGAAAAATTTTAACTTTGCTCAACCGCATTTGGATAGGATCAGGAGTCTAGGGTTGTAAACGAGCCGAGTTGAGCCGAGCTGGGCATTGCTCGGGCTCGGCTCATTGGAATTTTAGAGAAGCTCAAGCTCGGCTCGGCTCGGCTCGGCTCATCCACAAATCGTTGAGCTTGAGCTCGATGAAATGGTTGTATGATCAACCCTCACTTCTTCTCTGCTGAAGCGGTCGTGTGATCGACCTTCGCTTCTCTTATCCATCATGTACATACCCTCATCCCCTGCAACACTTCGAAAAGAGATTATAAACTAATTTCCAACGCTTCAACTTCTTATCTTGTCAAACTTAACTTAGGATTAGATTAACTAATTCTCATTTCTTATGCTTTTCAAAGTTTCACAGGTTTTCGGTGTAAAAATGGTAGTGATTTCAGTCTTTGTCGTTCGCTTGCCCGCACCCTCCGTCAAAGAGGAGCAGCTGTAAGCACCCCATTTTTGCACCTCTATCCCTCTTCCCCCTTCTTCAAAGGCTCCAATGTTCACCCAAAGCCCAAGCCTATTTGGCCAAACTTATACCCAAACAACCCAATCAAATCCAATTACTAAATTTCATTACCCCAAACCTATGTAGTCAAGCCCAATTATCCAATTGCCTAAGCCAAAGCCTATTTACTGACCCAAGCCCAAATGTCATAGTCAAAGTCCAATAACCATAACCCATGACCCATCTACTAATAACTCCTGATCCATAAGATCTAGTCCACATATCCATATCGACTTAACCTATATCCTACAACTCATGCCCATATAACTCATAGTTCACTCAACTCATCAACTCTCTTACACCTCTTACAACACTCAACCTATCAACTCTCTTACACTCCTTACAACACTCAATCTATCAACTCACCTTACAATACTCAACTCTTTACCCACTAATTCATTTTATCCACCATGTAAAAGACACAACCCAATCTCTTAGTTTTCCTATACATACCAATCTCTTAGAGCATTCCTATCAGCCTCACCAAATTTGCCTTACCAAAATAACCAAAATTCAAAAAAAGTCATGTTGGTGAGCCATTTTTTTAAAACACCCCCAGCAACCGCACCAAAATAGCCAAAATTATCATTATTTTATTATTTGTGTCACATCCACACAAAAAAGAGGGAGAGTGAAACTTTTATTTTATTTGTGTGGGCCCATAAACAAGGAGGGAAAGAGAGATATTCTGGTTTGGTGAGTGTACAGTGACTCACCAACATTGGTGAATACTGTACACTCACCAAAACTAAATTTGCAAATTGGTGAGGCTGCTGGAGATGGTATTTTACACTTTTTAGCCAATTGGCTCACCAAAATAGCTAAAAAACTATTTTGGAGAGGCTGCTAGGAATGCTTTTAGTCCCTTAGATTCATCCCTCATTACCCCTAGAAGGTTCCCACCCACTTGTGTTTCTCTTGAGTTTGAAAAAGTGAGAAGAAATTAAGGTTTAGAGTTTGGAAAGAATTCTAAAACTAAAAGCTTAAAGTTCTTCACTAACTCTCCTCCTTTGTGGACTTTAAACAAAACTCTACCTTTTAGAGCATTGAAGAAGAATTCTTGGAGGAGTAGGCACTCCTTTTTTCATCATCTTTTTTTTTTATCTCATTTTTATTTAGTTCTCTTTTCTTGGTCTCTCATTTCTCAAGCATCGTTGGACCTCTCTACACCAATCTAATGGTGTAGAGGGACCCTATATCAAAAGGAAGGAGATGTTCTTTTTTTTTTTTCCTTTTCATGTACATATTTTTTCTTTTTTATGTACCCACAAGTGTGGAATATGGGTAGACCCATACAAAGTGGAAGCTAAAGCTATACCTCTTTTTTCATTTTGTTTCTTTTTGGGATTTTAGTCTTCTTTCTAGAATTTTTTGTGAAAGTTCATCCCCTTTCTAGCATTCATTAGAGCGACATTACATCATTTATAATGGTGTAAATGAACCACCTTAAAAAGGGAGAGGATGAGTTTTCAATTTCTCTACTTGTCTATTCTTTTCTTTCATTCTTATTCTTCATGTTTTATTTTGAATAGGTAAAAGACGGTTTACGGACTTAAAAAGAGGATGTTGTCCAAAATGTCTCATGCTAAGATAATTGTATTTGATTTATCATCAACACCAATCTAATAAAATAGGTGTTGACAATAGACCATCTACTATTCATAATGCAAATATCCTTCTTTATGTCCTAAATACAATCTTTTAGCCTAACCTCTCATTGAAATTTTTTTAGGTTAAATTTGACTTTAGTTAAGTTTGTCAAAACCCTACCTATATGAAAATCTAAAAAAACATAATAAAATCTCAAAATACCAAAAACATTCAAATATAACCAAAATACCAAAAACATTCAAATTAAATATCAAAATATCAAAAACATTCAAATATCACCAAAAATCTCAAAAAAATATAAAAAATACAAAAAGACAAAAAAGAGACTTGTAGGACCTCCTTAGCTTTGGTTAGCTCACCTAACCATGGTTAAATCCCCTCTAACTGCGGCTAGACTTAACACTTGTGCGCTTGACCTCCCAGGTCAATCAAGCTTAGCCCCCGGGTTAAACCCTCAGCCACCCTTATGCACACACAAACACCTTACCCTTGGTACGGGCCCATGTGCGAGAACTACGCTCGGTTTGATCTCACCTTATGAGTACATAGGCAATCCCATCCGGATTTGACCCTAGCTAGCTTTCTCTTTTTCTTAGAATAGTATGCTTTAAATACTTAGGCATTTTCATTAATATTGACTTTAATTTGACTTCAATTTAGGGAGTAGGTAACCATTGTAACATGGGGGTCTTAGGATGCCTAACACCTTCCTCAGGACTTAATCGAACCGCTTACCCTAACTCTAATCGAGACCATTATCATTAAATCCAATCTCGGGACCTATACCTAAGAATGAATAAGTGGCGACTCTCAATCAAACCAAGTGAGTAAAAATTCATGCTCACAGAGTCACCTAGTTGTCAGCACCGTATTTTTACACCCCCTTAACCGTGGTTAATTAATTTAGCTATGGTCCAAACCCTAGATCAACCCTAGTTCCAAACCCTAGGTAAACCCTTAACCATAGGACTAAACCCTAGTTAAGACCCTAGTTAACCCTAAGCTTAACCCTAGGTAGTCCTAAACCCAAACCCTAGGTAGCTCTAGCCTAACCTTAGTAAGCCCTAGGTATACCCAAGGCCCAAGCCCATTTGACCAAACTTATACCTAGACAACTCAATCAAACTCAATTACCTAATTTTATTACCCAACCCAAGTAGTCAAGCCCAAATACCCAATCACCCAATTGCCTAAGCCAAAGCCTATTTCCATAGCCCAAGCCCAAATGTCATACTCAAAGTCCAGTAATCATAACCCATGACCCATCTACTAATAACCCATGATCCATAAGACCTAATCCACATATCTATATCCACCTACCCTATATCCTACAACTCATACCCATATAACACATAGTTCACTCAACCCACCAACTCTCTTACACCTCTCTTACATCAACTCATACCTATATAACTCATAGTTCACTCAACCCACCAACTCTCTTACACCTCTCTTACACTCTATATCCTACAACTCATACTCATATAACTCATAGTTCACTCAACCCACCAACTCTCTTACACTCCTTACAACACTCAATCTATCAACTCACCTTACAACACTCAAGTCTTTACCCACTAGCTCCTTTTATCTCTCATGTAAAAGACACAACCCAACCTCTTAGTTTTCCTATAAATACCAATCCCTTAGCCCCTTAGATCCATCCCTCAAGACCCCTAGAAGGTTCCCACCCACTTGTGTTTCTCTTGAGTTTGAAGAAGGGAGAAGAAACTAAGGTTTAGAGTTTGGAAAGAATTCTAAGACTAAAAGCTTAGAGTTCTTCACTAACTCTCTTCCTTTGTGGATTCTAAAACCCTACCCCTTGGAGCATTGAAGGAGAATTCTTGGAGGAGTAGGCACTCCTTCTTTCATTTTCTCTTCTTTTTTATCTTTTTTTTATTTGGTTCTCTCTTCTTGATCTCTCATTTCTCAATCATAGTTGGGCATCTCTACACCAATCTAATGGTGTAGATGGACCCCATATCAAAGACAAGGAGATGCTCCTTTTTTCTTTTCATTTCCATGTACATATTTTCTTCTTTTTTATGTACCCACAAGTGTGGATATGGGTAGGCCCATAGAGAGTGGAAGCTAAAGCTATACATCTCTTTTTCATTTTGTTTTCTTTTGAGATTCTAGTCCTCTTTCTAGAATTTTTTGTGAAAGCTCATCCCCTCCCTAACATTCTTTAGAGCAACATTACATCATTAATAATGGTGTAAATGAACCACCTTAAAAGGGAGAGGATGAGTTTTCATTTTCTTTCATTTCTTTATTTTTCCTTCATGTTCTATGTTGAATGGGTAGGTGATAGTTTAAGGACTTAAGATAAATGATGGTGTAAGGACTTAAAGAGGACATTCTTAAAAATGTTTCATACTAAAGACAATGGTATTTGATCTATTATCAACATCAATCCAACAAAATAAGTGTTGGTAATAGACCATTTACTATTCATAAGGCACATCCCTCTTTATGTCTTAAACTATAATCTTTTAGCCAAACTCTTGGACTAAATTTGACTTTAGTTAAGTTTATCAAAACCTTACCTATATGAAAATTCAAAAACATGATAAAATCTCAAAATACCAAAAACATGATAAAATCTCAAAACACCAAAAACATTCAAATATAACCAAAATATAAAAAACATTCAAATATCCCCAAAAATCTCAAAAAATATAAAAAATACAAAAAGACCAAAAAGAGACTTGTAGGACCTCCTTAGATTTGGTTAGCTCATCTAACCATGGATAAATACCCTCTAACCGCGGTTAGACTTAACACTTGTGCACTTGACCTCCCCGGTCAACTAAACCATAGCCTTCTAGGCTAGACCCTTTGACCATCCTATGCACACACACACTCCCCCCTAGCCTCGGCACGGGCTCATGTGCCAAAACTACGCTCGGTCTGATCTCACCATGTGAGTACGTAGGCAACCCAACTCGGGTTCGACCCTAGCCATCTAGCTTTCTATTTTTCTTGGATTAGCACTCACTTAAAAACTTTGGACATTTTAATTAAACTTTGAGATTATAATTGGCTTAAGTTTAGGGAGTAGGTAACCGTTATAAAACGGAGGTCTTGGGGTGCCTAATACCTTCCCCAGGACTTAATCGAACCGCTTACCCTAACTCTGTAAAGACCATTTGCCTTATCCAAACAAACAAATACCCGGGACCTATCCCTAAGAATGAATAGGTGGCGACTCAAGTCAAAACATATAATTGTGAAAGTGGGTTGGAAAATCTCATGCTCACAGCTCTAGCGACTCCCCTGGGGATGAGATTCAAGCCGAAACTTAAATTTAAGCCAAATGATCTCAAAATTAATTAAAATACCTAAGTATTTAATTAAGTGTCGATTCTTTATACTTTTTGGGATGTTCCTTGTACAGTGCATTTCATGCATAGCATACTAGTGTAACAACCTAATACCCATTAGACAGGCTTATTACGCTCACGGCTGCTGGATGACTATCCTCAGTGACAGGGGCTTAACAGTCTTGGAGGTCCGCGGAACTTTGCCTGTTGGGTGACTATCCTCAGGAAATGGTTCTGAACGCTCCAGCTTACACCAATCGTCTCTTTTTAGGGAGTTGCATATACGGTGTTAAGTGATCCCTATCCTTTTAGGAACACCCTTGCATTACCCCTGCATGCATATATATAGACTAGGTTATGGTATAGTCTATAAGCAGCCCACCTGGAGGGATACTGTAAACCCTAACCTGCTTATAACCTATACATGTCCCCTCAATCATGGTTGCTCATCAGGGCACTCTGTCCAAATAAACACTCATCCAAGGGGCATGTACTGAGCCTTTTGTTGTGCTTGTAATAAAATACACCATACCCTACCTCTTGACATAGCATATGGGGTTCAAATCCCAAGTAAATAGGTCTTCGCCGGACCCACCTATACCTTTGACCTGATAGGTTCACGGTTCCCAACAACTCGGGTTAATGCATATCGGACTTCTGTCCGTATGCCCTATCGGATCACATATGCCTTGTCACACCCAACAAAAAAAAAATAAAAAAAAATAAAAAATAAAAAAAAAATCATCTCTCTTGCATGTCATTCCAAACTTCCAAACTAGGGGCATTGTCCCTATGTCAATTAGACCCTATTAGGTCATCTACATGCTTTCTAGTCTTCCCCCAATCTTACTTATTTCGATTCTTACTCCGTACATTTCAATCATTTCAGGAGCAGACCCTGAGTCAAGCACGTATTTGAAAAGCAAAACCAGTTGATACTTGATCAACCGATTGCAGCATGGACCCTCGGGATGGCCAAGAGACTGACCCTGACACACCGACATCACAACAAGCACAAGCCCTAAATCTTGAGGCAAAAATAGCTGAGAATGCCCAAAATATAGAAGAACTGAAAAACATTGTGCATGATTTTATGCGGGCCATAACACATGCTCTCTCCTCCTCAAATTCTCGACCGGCCGATGTGCCAGGCCCATCACAAGCTAATCCACCATATGTCACCAACCATATCCCACCGCCTGTTATCAACACCCCACTACCTGTTCAACCTCCACAACTGCATACCCTCAATATCCCTCCACCACTCGTCCAACCACAACCCGACTTCACTTTCGGCATACCACCTCCACCTGTTCAACCACAACCTATACCCCACATCACACCTCCCATCATTGACCAGTTTGAGGAGGAGAAAACCAGAGCTGGTGCTGAACCCCATACCGGGTCCGCTCATATATCTTTCAGTTCAGCCCAGATCCCTGATGCTTACAGAGAAAGAATTGAGAAGTTAGAAGAGCTAGTCAAGACATCTCAGGGAACCCGTAAATCAAATGATTTCAAGGACATGTGCATGCACCCAGGGATTCAACTGCCCCGCGATTTTAAGATACCTGACTTTGAAAAGTATAATAGGAAGGGTTGTCCCGAAATGCATTTAAGGGTTTACCGTGGAGAACTGTTCCAGTTGGAAAATGATGACAAGTTATCGGTGCAACTGTTTCAGAAAAGCTTGAAAAGGGCAGCCCTACAATGGTTCACTAAGGTGGATCCAAACAAGGTCAGAACTTGGGAGGGTCTCTGTGAGACATTTTTGGCCAAGTACTCCTATAACGTCGACTAGTCCCGCAGATGATAGATTTGGAAAAGATGTCCCAGAGGGATAACGAGACCTTCATTGAATACTCTGTTCGGTGGAGAGAAATGACCAGAAAAATGAGCACCCCTTTACCCGAGGAGGAGCAAGTGACCACTTTCCTCCGTACTCTTAAGCATCCACTTAAGACACTCCTGGCCGCACAACCGATCTCTGACTTCAGTACTATGGCCAAATGTGGTGCCCGGATTGAAGCAACAATAGATGACATAGGGGCATTCGATATGTTCCAGGGTTCGAAATGTGCATCATCTTCCCGTGCTCCCCTGCCTCCAAGAAAAGATAATAGAAGGAAAGAAAATGATGGACAAATGGTCGCGACCATACGGGTCCCTAACTTGCCCCAACAACCTCGGTAGCCCCAGCAGGCTCGACAGCCTCAGGAAGCTCAACAGAACCAGGAAAAACTCCTCGCCCACCAGATGACATTTGAACAAAGGAAAAATCGGGCGTTTACACCGATCCCGTATTCTTTGTCGGCACTCCTCCCATTTCTGTTGGGCAAGAAGCTTATTACACTGAAGGAGCCTCAGCCTCCACCAGTTAACCTTCCAAAGGGATACAGGCCGGAGCAGCACTGTGGATATCATCAATCACCGGGGCATCCTACAGATCGGTGCTATGACCTAAGGCATGCTGTCCAGGACCTATTGGAGACAGAAGCAATTTGCTTTACACCAGGGAACACCGACATCACCCAAGTCCCTCTGCCTAATCATGCTACTCCTGGGAATTAAGGCGCATCAGCCGGAAGCCCTTACAGTCGAATTTTGAGCAAACTCTATGTTTGTCGTGTCTTTGCTTCATTTTATTATCAATGTCTTGCAGTCGGCCTGTCGGCCAGTGTCAGTCCTGTCGTCCAGTCCAAGTCAGTCAAGTGGCCTGTGACCTTTTGTGTCATTTTGCTTTACATCGAGTCTGTTCACCCTTTTATGCAATTTAATGAAATGACACTTTTAAATCAAATTTTTATTGTGCTCTGAGATGCTTAATTGGGAACTGAACTAGTTTCTAATGCCCATAAGGACAATTTGATAACGGAAAGTGATCTTTCAACGAAAGGCGTAATGCTCAAATCAACAAGTACTCCTCCAACATTGAACGAATTAAGACAAGAACAATACAGGGGCAACGAAGACCTCTTTGAGCCGTCAAATCCCAACCAACTGAAGGAGAATGATGCAATGAACGTACATGCTCTTGACCAATTAAGGAAATGATAAGAGGCCATCTTTTGATAAACCTCACTATACCTCGCTTACCCATGCTATATATATCCGCTAGTTAGACCTTTGAGCCTAATAGCCTTTCTTTCAAAATCCACACATGGGCACCCCGTGAAAGTCAAAAGAACAATACAAGAGGAACAACCAGTAAAAAACAACAACAGAGTGGATTTTTAGCCGAACTACGTCATGACCTGATCCCTATTTGGGTACGTAGGCAGCCTGAAATCAGGTTCGGTCATAATACAGCAAATGCCAACAATATAAGACAATCATGCACAAAACAAAACAAAAAAAAAAAAAACAACAAAAAAAAAGTACTTGGCCAACAAAGAAACAAAGCTTCACCAAAGGACAAGGCATACAGAAGCTAGTTCCACCCCGACACTGAACAAGTATCATAGGGTGCCCTACCCTTGCTGAAACAGTAAATTTGAGCCATATCTCGTTTCTAGCCAAACCACGTTTCGTCCGAAACATTAAGCCCTCATTGATCTTTGAAAGGAATTGAGCATTAACGTTCAAAAGCATTCGTCCTCATTGTTCGACAGGTGATGATGAGAGAAGACTGGAGAATTATTGGAGAAAGGTTCAAGAACAGATGAGAAGATGCAAAACTTTTGTACCCAGTCCTGGTGAAAACCCGAAAGGGTCCAGGGGCAAAAAAGGGATAAATCAAATTTCACGAGCATAGTAAGGAATCATCAATCCTACTATTGCGCAAAAATTACGTGAACCCAGTCCTGGTAAAAACCTGAAAAGGCCCAGGGGCAAAAAAGGGATAAAAATCAAAATGTGCAACCTAGTCGCGGTGAGAAGCTGAGAAACTCGGGAGCAAAATAGGGAAGCATAATTAATACAAGTGCGAGTATCAATCAATCAGGAACAGATGCAGATCTATTCTAAAGATGATCAACCACAGCTTCATCAATGTTACCTGAAGGCAAAGGAACCTAGCCAGGTCTCCCACTGCAGGCAATCTCAGACACACATACAAGTGGTCAATTTCATTATAAACAGTCTACTGGTCAACCGTCAGTCTACCGTCAAACCACTAGTCAGTCAGTCCATCAATCTTTTTAAGTTGTTCGCATCACCTGTCAGTCAATCCATCAGTCTTTTATCAAGTCATGTGAATTCATAATCAGTCAAAGTCCATTCCCCAGTAGAGTCAGCTCAAAGTCGACTGTTCACTCTCGCTGGTGTAAGGAAAACACTGGAACCATGACAAGGCAAAGTCAGTAGACTATCCTGGATGTCACAGATCTTTAAAAAAGATCAGTACACCCTTGGGGGCAAGTACCAACAATTGGACCATCTGAGTCGGGGGCAATCCAGTTCGGCAGGTCAGATATATATAGAGAGGCAAAGATACATGCAATGGCTCAGGGTCACAACTCTCGCTCCCTCATATCCAATTCATTCGAATTTTCAAACTCATTGTCATACTCTCTATAACTCTTGCTTATTCTTATCAGCAACCTATTCAAATCTCTCCAGGGGAAGCAGTCGGATGGCTATCTTCACCCTCCTTAGTCCGCTATCCAGTCAGACAATGGGGCTGTTGTTTGTGCTGTGTTGCGTTCCCCTTCAGTGAGACAATCAAACGGTTGTCTACACTATGTTGGCTTGCTACCAGGTGAAGCAGTCGGGCGGCTGTCTTTACCCTTTTTATCTTGCAACCCAGTCAGATAATGGGGCCGTTGTCTGTGTTGTGTTGCATTCCCCTTCAGTGAGACAATCGGGCGGTTGTCTACACAATCTTGACTTGCTACCAGGTGAAGCAGTCGAGCGGCTGTCTTTACCCTCTTTATCTTGCTATCCAGTCAGACAATGGGGCCGTTGTCTGCACTGTATTGCATTCCTCTTCAGTGAGACAATTGGGCGGTTGTCTACACAATCTTGGCTTGCTACCAGGTGAAGCAGTCGGGCGGCTGTCTTTACCCTCCTTATCTTGCCACCCTGGCAGACAATCGGACGGTTGTCTACAGCGTTGCATTCCACCTCAGGTGAAGCAGTCGGACGGCTGTCTTTACCTTTATTTATCATTCTCGGACAATCGAGCAGTTGTCTGTGACTTCGCTTTCCCTTCACTAATCAAGGAGCACAGGAACAGTCGATTTCAGTTGCGGCCTCTTGTGAAGTCTATATCTGCTCGACTAGCTCACTGTTAAAGGAGTACTGTCCCGATCATGTGATCGGACGTCAGTTGCGGCCTCGGTGATGTTAGTCTTGCACTCGTCACCTTCCATTTTGCATTCTCTATCTCCGGTGAGGCGGTTATGAGTTTGACCATCACCCAACTCTATCTTCGGTGAGGCGGTTATGAGTTTGACCATCACCCTACTCTTATTTTTGGTGAGGCGGTTATGAGTTTGACCGTCACCTTATTCTATCTTCGGTGAAGCGGTTGTGAGATCGACCATCACCTCACTCTACCTTACGTGCTCTGGTGTAAAAATACGGTGATTCTAGTCTTTGTCGTTCAATTTTCAACCTGGCATTCTCCGACAAAGAGGGGCAGCTGTTAGCACCCTATTTTTACACCCCCTTAACCGTGGTTAATTAATTTAGCTATGGTCCAAACCCTAGATCAACCCTAGTTCCAAACCCTAGGTAAACCCTTAACCATAGGACTAAACCCTAGTTAAGACCCTAGTTAACCCTAAGCTTAACCCTAGGTAGTCCTAAACCCAAACCCTAGGTAGCCCTAGCCTAACCTTAGTAAGCCCTAGGTATACCCAAGGCCCAAGCCCATTTGACCAAACTTATACCTAGACAACTCAATCAAACCCAATTACCTAATTTTATTACCCAACCCAAGTAGTTAAGCCCAAATACCCAATCACCCAATTGCCTAAGCCAAAGCCTATTTCCATAGCCCAAGCCCAAATGTCATAGTCAAAGTCCAGTAATCATAACCCATGACCCATCTACTAATAACCCATGATCCATAAGACCAAATCCACATATCCATATCCACCTACCCTATATCCTACAACCCATACCCATATAACACATAGTTCACTCAACCCACCAACTCTCTTACACCTCTCTTACATCAACCCATACCTATATAACTCATAGTTCACTCAACCCACCAACTCTCTTACACCTCTCTTACACCCTATATCCTACAACCCATACTCATATAACTCATAGTTCACTCAACCCACAAACTCTCTTACACTCCTTACAACACTCAATCTATCAACTCACCTTACAACACTCAAGTCTTTACCCACTAGCTCCTTTTATCTCTCATGTAAAAGACACAACCCAACCTCTTAGTTTTCCTATAAATACCAATCCCTTAGCCCCTTAGATCCATCCCTCAAGACCCCTAGAAGGTTCCCACCCACTTGTGTTTCTCTTGAGTTTGAAGAAGGGAGAAGAAACTAAGGTTTAGAGTTTGGAAAGAATTCTAAGACTAAAAGCTTAGAGTTCTTCACTCACTCTCTTCCTTTGTGGATTCTAAAACCCTACCCCTTGGAGCATTGAAGGAGAATTCTTGGAGGAGTAGGCACTCCTTCTTTCATTTTCTCTTCTTTTTTATCTTTTTTTTATTTGGTTCTCTCTTTTTGATCTCTCATTTCTCAAGCATAGTTGGGTCTCTCTACACCAATCTAATGGTGTAGAGGGACCCCATATCAAAGGCAAGGAGATGCTCCTTTTTTCTTTTCCTTTCCATGTACATATTTTCTTCTTTTTTATGTACCCACAAGTGTGGATATGGGTAGGCCCATAGAGAGTGGAAGCTAAAGCTATACCTCTCTTTTTCATTTTTTTTTCTTTTGAGATTCTAGTTCTCTTTCTAGAATTTTTTGTGAAAGCTCATCCCCTCCCTAACATTCTTTAGAGCAACATTACATCATTAATAATGGTGTAAATGAACCACCTTAAAAGGGAGAGGATGAGTTTTCATTTTCTTTCATTTCTTTATTTTTCCTTCATGTTCTATGTTGAATGGGTAAGTGATGGTTTAAGGACTTAAGATAAATGATGGTATAAGGACTTAAAGAGGACATTCTTAAAAATGTTTCATACTAAAGACAATGGTATTTGATCTATTATCAACATCAATCCAACAAAATAGGTGTTGGTAATAGACCATTTACTATTCATAAGGCACATCCCTCTTTATGTCTTAAACTATAATCTTTTAGCCAAACTCTTGGACTAAATTTGACTTTAGTTAAGTTTATCAAAACCTTACCTATATGAAAATTCAAAAACATGATAAAATCTCAAAATACCAAAAACATGATAAAATCTCAAAACACCAAAAACATTCAAATATAACCAAAATATAAAAAACATTCAAATATCCCCAAAAATCTCAAAAAATATAAAAAATACAAAAAGACCAAAAAGAGACTTGTAGGACCTCCTTAGATTTGGTTAGCTCATCTAACCATGGATAAATACCCTCTAACCGCGGTTAGACTTAACACTTGTGCACTTGACCTCCCCGGTCAACTAAACCATAGCCTTCTAGGCTAGACCCTTTGACCATCCTATGCACACACACACTCCCCCCTAGCCTCGGCACGGGCTCATGTGCCAGAACTACGCTCGGTCTGATCTCACCATGTGAGTACGTAGGCAACCCAACTCAGGTTCGACCCTAGTCATCTAGCTTTCTATTTTTCTTGGATTAGCACTCACTTAAAAACTTTGGACATTTTAATTAAACTTTGAGATTATAATTGGCTTAAGTTTAGGGAGTAGGTAACCATTATAAAACGGAGGTCTTGGGGTGCCTAATACCTTCCCCAGGACTTAATCGAACCGCTTACCCTAACTCTGTAAAGACCATTTGCCTTATCCAAACAAACAAATACCCGGGACCTATCCCTAAGAATGAATAGGTGGCGACTCAAGTCAAAACATCTAATTGTGAAAGTGGGTAGGAAGATCCCATGCTCATACTAGTCTTTTTAATATTAGAAATCATATCAAGAGTTTATATCTGATCAAGATTGAGATGGTGGTTCGGATTCTGTGATCCAAAACGGATCATGGGTGTGCATCCAGGTGTGGACTATTGAATGAGTCAGTTGGAAAAACCTAAGAGACTCATTAAGTGGGTCGGTTAGGAAGCTCAAGTGTCTTCCAAGGCCTAGTCCTCGCTTATATAAGATGAGGATGAAGAGGAGAATTCTACACAAGTGAGAACTTGTATCAGACCTCTACCAGATTGAGCCCAGAAAAAAAAAGCGAAAACCAGATAAGAAGATTCAGACCTCTATTGGAAATCTAAAGCTCATCTCAAGGTTGAAACGATTTAACCTAGATAGACAGACACAATATTTGACCAGTCCATTCGGACCAGTTGATCCTCTATTACCAAACAGAGAAGTGATTTGATGCTTAGTCTGGCCGATTGAGGATCGTTATGTAACCAAACAGAGTACAATCCGAACAGAAGAACTCGACCAGTGTAGTAATACACTGACCCTTGGACATTGTTACCAAACAGAGTTTGTTGACAAGCTGTTTCCAAATAATGTATCTCTTCAGAACTGATTTCAGAATCCATACTGATCTAATTCTGGAATTGTTATAGAATCGCTCGTAGAGAGTAATTATGTTTGGCAATTACTTGTGATGACCTAACCTAGTTAATACAATTTGTATAACCATTTGGTCTCCTTGTAACGGGATAATTGAGACCTTAATTGGATTAATTAATCTATGGACATCTTAAAAGGAGGTTTAAGTACAGCTCCTACCAGATAGTGAAGAGCTGTAGAGGAACTGATCGATTCCTGACTAGATTGAATCCCAGGGATAGAGTTGTCATTTTTTCTTGCACACCCCAACTATCTTCAAAAAGCGCTTGTCGTGCCTCTTAGCCAAAATTGATTAAGTTTTTGTGGTCATAGTGTGCAACTGTTTTAAAGTAACCAACCAGCAATTTTAGTATTAAATTAAGGATGAAATAATGATTTGACATTATAAACGGGATGGGGCGACGTAAACTCATTCCCGACCTGAACCTAATTCGGGTTTAACATCTCATTCTCAAACCCGCCCCTACCTGTTTAAAAGCTTAAAAGCTGCCTAACCCCGTCCCAATAGGGGTGGGTTACCCTATTAATTCGGTCAGTTGTCATCCATTAGTGAAACTGTGAAAGAACTCCTCTAGTAGAGTGGAGCTAAGTAACCAGAGCGTAGAGCGGGTGTAGGAGCAAGAGTGTGAGAGTGTCAAATTTTAATTTAGGATAGGGCCGGGAGCGCCCATATATATATGTAAAATATATATTGATGTTCTTGAAACTTACTTGTAGATGTAAAGATATTTTTTTTAGTTTTTTAAACTTTAAGAGAAAATTGATAAAATCATTCATAATTCAAAATTTTCATTCCAACAAACAAGATGATTATTGAATTATTAAATGTATCATTTTAAATTCAATTACAAGATCACTAATAATTAACAAATCTTAAATGAATCTTGTACCCTACAAAGAAAAATGACAAAATACATTTTATTTCACATGAAAAATTAGGATAAAAATAAAATTTTACACAAAAACAGTACCTTTAGGTGAGAGCGAGATTTACAAAAGTTGAAATCGAGCTTTTGAAGCGGAAACGAGGTTTGAGAGCGGAAACGAGGTTTGAGAACGGGAGCGGATAGCAAGTTAGGAGGTATGGGTTATTAAGGAGTGGAGTCCTGGGTAACTGTCATTTTCTTTTTCGTTTTTTGTTTTTGTTTTTGGTTTCTGCTGCTTGCCTCCATTTATTTTATGATGGACCACCCATCGGTCCGTTGATTGCGAACGCGGCAAAATAAAGTGAAAGAAATTAAAAGGGCCCTTCCATCACATTCTCGGAGTTTTCCTCACCACGTACTGACAAATAGAGGAGACCTTGACTTGGAAGCAATCACACGCTTTTCTTCTCAAACTACCAGACCATATCATTATCAGGAACATCTGGTTACCAAAAACGAAGGCTTCGGATTATCTGGTGGACGCCCGGGATGGACGCCAGAGGGCGCTCGGGCATCTACAAATAATTGGATATGTTGCAATGAAAAGGGAGATAAAAAGATCAGTCCTTTCATTTTCTCCCGTCATTTTAACTTCTCTCCAGTTGATATCTCTCCCTTTTTATCATTATATGTCTAATCATTGATGGATGTCTGCTCACCCAACTCCGCCGTCCACCAGAGATAACCCGAAGCCCCAAAACAAAGTCCCAACAGCTTTAATAAAATTAATAATATATGAATTAAAAGTTGGTCCCCTTAGGTGATGGAAAGAAAATCGAGCCGAAGCACTTAGTAATTCAAACTTAGATGGAATCATAGAAGGTAGGATTTCCTTTTCGGCAATAAGCAGATGCCTATCTTTTTTGGATTGTCTTTATTGGTGGGGTCACGGCCCAATTGTGACTTGTGAGGTCCCTGAAATTCATTATCTCTGTTCACAAAGTAGATATAGTTCCCGTGAATGAATAGACATGCATGCATGTATGCCCCCAATATTAGGTTTCTACCCACAAAATCAACTTGAATGAATGTACTCTATGTAGATGCATGTGACACATGGAGTTCGAATCCTGTTCGATTGCGATTGAACTTGGGTAGGGTAATACCGTAATAGTGCTCACAAAGCCCTATTTTGATTGTAGTTAATTAAAAACTTTTAACTTTTAAAGTTAATTTTTTTTTCTTCTAAAAATCAAGATTAGATTGTTGGACCTTAAGGGATAGTAAATCTTAACCTTAGTTAAGTATGTTAAAAGAAACACATGTTGACCTCTGATTGCGATTGAACTCTGTTGACCTGTGAGTGTGATTGAACTCAGGGAGAGTTCAATCGCAATTTAATATGATCCCAACATGTATGCTAATGTAGGTTAGTCTTCTACCAATAAAATAAGGCATGAGATTCATCAAGCTTATATGGACATATTTCCCATATACGTCACCATTAGTGACTTATTCCTATTTTATCAAAAGGGTTGGGTCGTGTCCATCAACTGACCCACTTATCTCAACATTGGCAGGGGCTGGACCACGGGCATACTTGTTATATAATATTTAATGGAATCTGGATTTGGTTTGACAATTGAGCTAAGTAAAAATAAATAAAGAGAGTGAATGACTGCATATTATATATATAAATATATGGCATGTGGTTTTGGTTTGACATTTGAGCTAAGTTATTAAAGATAAAGAACTTTTAGTATATGTATATATAAGCTTGAGTGCGTGAGTTCAAACACAAAAATTATGAAAAGATGAAAACACCCGGAGTTTTAAAACAAGGATATTTGCTTACCAATGTCGACCATTGAACCACGTGTATTTTTCAGTAGACAAAAATATGTATTAGAAATTTCCATGAAGCACACAACAGTTGAATTCTTTTGTTATGCAAAGACTGAGTGGAGGTAGGAGGGTATAGAGCCCCTTTTCCAGTGATGGTAGTTAGGAGACCAAGTTTGGGTTCTATGATTATTCATTTCCACACAATAATGGGAAAAGTTAGAAATATCTAAGCACATTACTTTCTTTTCAGGAGATCGAAAAGGTTTCAAAAGAAATCTGCCTACTTCATATATATATATATATATATATATACACTTAATCAGCTGCACGTGAGAAGTGAGGGGCATTTTGGGAAAAAAATTAAAAAAATATTTTGGGTATAAAAACTTGAGTGAACATTTTGAGTAAAAAAATTGTGAGGGATACGTTAGGTAAAGAAACATGACGTAGGAACATTTTGAGAATCCAAAAATTTTAGGGTCATTTTGGGTATAGAAAATTTAAGGCATTTTGGGTATAGAAAAAATTGAGGGACATTATAGAAATAAAGAAAATGAAATATTGGCAAACTTGAAGAACATTTTGGGTTAAAAATTTGTTAGGGGCATCTTTGGTATAAGATTTTGACTTGGGGACATTTTAGGAACTAAAAAATATACACGACATTTTGACTATAGGAAAACAATTTGAGGGCATTTTAGGTATAAAAACATACTTAAAGGCATTTGGAGAATAAAAAACCTTTACGGACGTTCTAGCCAAGAAAATAAAAATATATATACTTTTAATAATAAAAGAACATGATCCAAGCAGACCGGTTGAACCAGGAATTGGTCATCTGGCCAGTTCGATGGTCGGTCCGGTTATAAAAACATTGTTTTATATATATTAATAAATGATTGTTTTAGGATTATATTAAATTTCAATCACATTTTTAAGTCGCCTATATTTTTTGATGAAATAGTCATCTATATTAATAAAAGCTAAAAGAAAATAATAATTTTGGAATTAAGTAAAATTTGGTCAACGTTTTGAACCCATGGGCAATTTTGGAATTAACAAAAATTCAACCTATATGTGTAAGGGTAGTTTTGTAATTAATTAAATTTCAACCCAACCCATATGTGTAAGGGCAATTTTGAAATGAACTAAAATCTAATCAACCTTTGAACCAAGGATAGTGTAGTTTCGAAATTAATAAAACTTTTTTATTTTTTTTGGTGGAAGAATTAATAAAACTTCAATCAACGTTTTGACAATATTTTGAACCCATATGTGTAAGGACAATTTTGGAATGAACTAAAATTCAACCCATGCGTAAGGGTAGTTTTGGAATTAACTAAAATTTAACCCATATTTGTAAATGTAGTTTTAGAATTACTAAAATTCAATCAAGCTTTTGAACTAAAGAATGAGTAGTTTTGGAATTAACAAAGTTTCAATCAACGTTTTGACCATGGCAATCCTTTTTATATATAGTAAAGAAGATAAAGAAAGATAAGAAGAGAGATCAAATATATAAGAAGAGAAGAAGAAGAGATAAGAGCAAAGACTAGTTTTGGAATTACAAAAGATTCAATCAACATTTTGAACATGAGGAATCCTCTTAATTATCATTCTACTAATAAAAGTGTAAGGAGTATGTTAGTCTTTGCTCTAAATACCATTTAATTTATTTTATTTTATAAATAACTTAGGGTATACCAAACTTTAATTAGGTCAATAATTAAAATTAAAAACCTTAAATAAAGAGGTATAGTGCATATAAGTTTATCTCTATTTTGCTATTTTTATTGATAAGGACTCTATATTTAGTAAAGAGTTAGAAGGACTCTCTTAGGTCCTTAACAAATTAAGAGAGTTCTATTTGCTCTAATCTTAGAAAGAAGCTAAACACAAAGCATAGGAGGGAAGGTAGGGAGGCCCTCATCCCCAGAGACCTCGATACGAACCACCAAGGCCTTCCCGGTTGGCCCACGACAAGGTTGGAGTTACTGCAAATTTTAGTAGTGTTGGTACGTACTAGTATTAGTATTATGGATTCTGAGGCAAAGGAGAAGATGGATGGTGTGTATGTTAGTAACACCAATATGGTTAACAGGTCTCAGGTTTGATCTGAGAGGAAAGGAACTTATGTGTCCTTAAAACTACCTATCATCCAGAGGTTTTGATGCACAAAGAAGATTGCTGATTTGCCTATTTCCGACTTGAGGATTGGTGATGCTGGACTCATGGGCAATCAGCCCTATATAGTGTGGAAGGACACAATTAAGGTATGTTCCTTTTAGTATTTGATAAGAGATACAAGCTCATTCTAGATTAAAGTAAAATCCAAATAGCGTATAACTGTTTCATACTATCGAAAGAAGAGAAAAAATTAAGGGCGCTGAAGGATAAGTAATCTACAGCCAAGTGGACTTTACACTTTTTTTTTTTTTTTAAATCATAACTGTGAGCACATAAATTTCACTCGCGGGAATAGAGTCGCCACCTATTTATTCAGAAGGGATAAGTCCACCTAGATATTGGATAAGGTCTTTGGTTTCCGATTAGAGATCAAGGTAAGAGATTCGGTTAAATTCGGGGAAGTAGTTAGGCACCCCGACACTTCCACTTATAGTGGTTCTCTACTTACCAGATTTAAGACAAATTAAAGTTCAGTTGTTAATCAAATGCCTAAGAGTTTAAGTTAATACTAATCGTAAGCAAGAAAAGCTAACTATAGTCGAACCCAGGTTGGGTTGCCTACGTACTCACATAGGGGTGAGATCAAACCGAGCGTAATTCTAGCACATGAGTCTGTGCCAAGGTTAGGGGGTGTGTGTGTGCACCAAGGGTGGCTAATGGGCCTAATCCGATGATTAAGGTTTTGCTTGACCGAGGTTGATCAATGTGCAAGGTATGGGCCCGGTAGGTCAAGGGATAGTTCGGTAGACTAGGGTTTGGGCCTGGTAGGCCAAGGTTGAAGCCCGGAGGCTAAGGGGTGTGTTAACCCAGGGTTAGGATTGCTAACCGGGGTTAAAAGAGGGATAACCATGGTTAGGGGTGTTAACCATGGTTAAAATGGTCCAAAAGTTAATTTTTTGGTCTTTTGTATTTTTCTGATTTTTTGCGATTTTTCTGATTTTTCCAAATTTTTTTAGGGTTAAGGGGTGTTTAACCATGGTTAAAAGTTAACTATAGTTGATTTTAACCATGGTTAAGGGTCAAAGTAAGTCAAAAATAGGTTCAGAAGGTATGACAGGGCCTAGAATGGCCTCCTACCAAGTCTGGGCCCTGTACAAAGCCCATAAGATAAAAATTTAAAAATTGAGGTAATTGGATTACCTCAATTTAGTTAAACTTTTAATCATGGTTTGCACTGGGATAACTAGGGTTAGGGAGTAAACCAGAAAAAAGTAAAACCATGAGGGGATAGCATGAAGTCCTAGGAATCCAAAGAGTCAAGAGTGGGCCTTACGGCAGGTCAAGTGTGGGCCCCACAAGGACCTAAAGTCTGCATTTGACGGTAAATAGTTTACCGCCAACATGTCATACTGGGATTTCTGGTCTGGCGGTAAACTATTTACCGTCAGTCTGCTAACTAGGGTTTGAAGGCCATCTAACTATGATTGGGCTTGGACCCAGGGTCCGAAAACTTGCAGGGAAGTAGTTGAGGGTCAGGGCTACCCATTGGGCCTGAAGAGGGCCCCTGGGCATGAGTGGTGTGGGCCCCACAGGGGCCCAAAGTCACTACCAAATTTAAATTGTATTGACGTTAAATAGTTTACCGCCAACATGCTATCCTGAGTTTGGATGATTGCTAACCAGGGTTGGGCTATGAGTTAGGGTCTGAAACTTTGTAGGGAGGTAGCCAAGAGCATGAGGTACCTAACCATGGCTCTGGAACTGACCAGGCCTAACCTAACCAAAGGTAAAGAGCAGTTACAGAGGAGAGTTGATAGTGGCGGTAAATAGTTTACCGCCACTATGCAATTTTTCCTAGAAATCAGTTTCTCCTTATGGGGGCTGCACCAAAGCAAGTCTAGGGGGTTCCTCATGGTCTGAGGACCCCCCAGACCCAAGTGAGGTGAACCATGCATGCTGTACAGGGGTGAACCCGAGCACAAGCCTCTAGGGGGTTCCCCACACCTATAGTGAAGGAGGGGGACCCCTGTCCTTGGCTAAGAAGCTAATATATGCGCATAAAATGACAAAATAGGACCCCTAGAATGGGACCAGGGGTCCTTTACAATGCTTACAAAAAGAAAATAACAGAGAGGGAGAACTGCTGTCTTGGAGGTGGTGGGACTGCTGCGACCGCTGGTACACGGTGGTGGCGAGCTGGGAAGGTATCAACAGAGGTCAAGGCTAGCTTGTGGATGGTCTCAGGTAGGAGGTAAGGCTCTGGTGTAGGTGGAGCAGGGCAGGGTTTGCACTGAACAATGGCTATACACGTTTCAGCAGGGTTTCTCTAGGATTTTTCGAAGTGGTTCAAGTTATGGGGTGGCTGGGCTTATATAGAGGATGGGGAAGACCCCCATGGGCAGTTCAGGCATTTTCGGAGGCGTGGGGAATCAATGGGAGCAGACTCTAGTGGCTGCAGAGGGGGTGCTGATACGCAGGTAGATTTTTACAGGGTGGCAGTAAACAGTTTACTGCCACTCTCAAAGCAGTATAAATTGAGAATGTCAGTAAACTGATTACCGACACCGTGAGGTTTTTTCATTTTGGCCACGCCCTCGCACACTTGGGCCGAAAGGGGGATAGGGTTTGTCGTATTGGGGTTTTCCCGCCTGTTTTCTGAACTTGAGGGGTGTGGGCCCCACCCTAGTGGACCATAAAGTGTTGTGGGCCTAAGTTTGGGCCTACCAAAGGCCTAGGCTTTGGGCTTTTGGGTTTTTGGACTGTTTAGTGGGCCTTGAGCACCATGGGGCTTTGGCCTAGGTTTTGGCTAGGGCTAGGTCTAGGGCTCACCTAGGGTTAGACCAAGGGTTTAACTAGGGTTAGCCTAGGGTTTGGTCTAGGGTTTAGGGGTCCTAGTTGTAATGGGCTTTAAGTGGGAGATGACCATGGTTAAATGCAAATTAACCCTGATTTAGCATGGTGTAAAAATTGGGTGCTTACAATAACTTCCAAAAGAGATAGTTTCATCTTTATAAGCACTTTTTTCTTTTAATGTTGATTGTGGTGGCATATCTACTTTAATCAGCTACACTTTCCTTCTTCCTATTTTAATTCCAACCATGGGTAATCAGGAAAGAGTAATCCTCATTCCCAAAGGGTATAAAAATTAAGTCCTTATTGATAGTAACTACTTATAATCAATTTAGAAGATGGGTTTGCAATTCCAATTAAGACTACCTCTCACATATCCTTTGGGAGAATCTATTGGTGTATCTTACTAATAAGACTAATTTTCTTCTAATAGATAAGTATTTCTTATAATTGTAATTCACTTCTACTTATCAATATTAAAGTAAAGTGAAAAGTAATTACATTATCATAAGTTTCGTTTCATTAGAGATTTTGAAGTCACTTATAAAGGAATAGCATGATGCCATTTAACTGTCATAGGACTCCAAAAAAGTTTTCTTTAAAGAACTATCGACCCCTTTCTGATTGCATTGAAACAATTTGTCTTTCACATTCTTAATGATATTGCTTATAACACCTCATCTGTTGGAACATATTCATTCTGATTTTTTTTTCATACATATATTCTAAAGATGAAATAAAGAAGATAGCATTAGCCTCTTAGTCATGGTCTTAAATATATATCTGCAAAAATTGTGATTTATTTACTTTTATATATATATATATATATAAGAGTCATGGAAAGAAAAATGGACTGCTCACTAGAAGTATTGATTCTAGATGAAGAAATAATTGAAAAGAAGAAGATATAGTGAGTTCTGCATTTCATCATTGGCCCTATAAAATGGACTTTAATTTTTTTTTTATTTTTTTCGGTTGACGGCAACTTACACCACAAGGTGAAAGCTGCAGGCAATAAAATGGACTTTAATGAGTGGCCGCATTTTTATTTTGCACGTGAAGGAGGATTTTAGAGTACTCTCATAGTGGGGTGGGGGGAGAAAGTGCGTATTTTTTTCTACATCTTTTACTGTGAATATAATTTCCCTTCAGAATTAGACCACCTTCATGGCACTAATGCAAATATGTCATAATTCAAACACGTGCATGCATTGGCTAAACGGCTACTATTTGAAACAGCTTAACCATGGCCATCAACTGAGTTCAAATATTTTATCTTCAATCTTGAATAGATAATGCTAGCAACACTCTATTGAGACTCACTCTCTTTTTGAGTGAATTGTGTTGTTCAAAACACATCTTTTTTTTTTTCTTTTACTGAAAGACACTAATACATATCTTTGTTTTGAAAAAAGTGAGTTTAAAAGAAAGTATAACTAACATTACTCATATTTAATAGGAGTTGTCAAGAGGGCAATTTCGAGCTATAAAAACCTCTTATAAATGGGATCTATTTAAAAATCATAAAAATTGTTTATTTTCCCCTACTCTTATGAGTGGAAACAACACAACAAATAAAAAATCTCACCAACTAGACTTTCTTCATTTGACTTGTAATCAACCTTACTAACTACCATTTGTTTATCTCTACACTAGTAAAAGTAAGAAAAAGGGAAAAAAAATATAAAGTATATGAACCCCACATGTGTTGACAACTATGATACTGTAAGAAGAATTACAAATTACAAACATGATCTTTCAAACCAATCCAACCACCCTCTATTAGTTTAATTAATCTCCTAGCTATTAAAAACACAAAACTAAAATTAATACCAAAACCTTTTTGAGTTACTCTCTTTTTGTTTGTTGGGAAAAAGTTGTGGAAAAAAAATATTGGGAATGATTTTCTCATCATTTCAGTTAACTTACCCACAAAAATAAAAAGGGAATGTTTCTCATTCCACACACCTTCCCTTGTTGCTCTTGAAGAGAAATTAAATAATAAGAATTTTTTGATGATTTACAATGACCCCATAAAGGGTTTATATTGATATTACATCATCTCAAGGTAAAGATTCTATCACATCTTACCTAATCTAATTCAATCAAATCGAAATTCAAATCTATTTAGAGATGAGATATGATGCATCTTATTTCACCTTATTACACCATTCTATTAATTGTCTAAAATTATCTTTAATACTCTCTTACAATTGCATGGTCCTTTTAAAGATTGATCTTACAATTGGTTTGAGAAAGAAGCCCATAATCATTTTATCTCCGTTGACAAGTCGTTGGAATATCCAATCATACATGTTGGTGGTCACCACCAATTTATAAAGTCCATCACTGTCGCAATCCACTCATCTTAGAGTGTCGGAGCTGGTGGCTTACTATATGAGACCAACATGATCTCTCCCCAAATAGAACATAAAGATAAGCCGATTATTCAAAAGGAAAAAAAAAAAACTAGAAGGTATCAATGTATAGAGAGATTTCAACTAGAGTTTGGTAATGACTATAATTTTGAAACTCAAAAAAAGGAAGAAGAAAAGAGGAAAGAGGTTTGGACTGGATGGATGGCATTTGCTGCTCACCAATTATTCAAGATTGAAAGAAAAAATTTAAATTAATGTTCAATCAAACTATTCTGATACCATGAAGAGAAACTAAATATTGAGAATTCTTGAATGATTTATAATGACTTCATAAAGAATTAATATAGATATTACATCATCTCAAGATAGAAACTCTATAAAATCTAACATTAATTAAATCTTATCTATTCTAATTAAATTAAATCAAAATTTATCTTAGAGATGAGATACACCTTATTACACTACTATATTAATTCCCTAAATTACCTCTAATAATAGCTCGAATGACAGGAAGGGTATTCACAAATGGGTGCACTCAAAGACTAGAGTCCCGCCTGCCCTTAAAGGCTCCACTTGCCCTCTCTTTTGAGGGTTGTGTGGGTGTTGTGTTTTGTTGCTCTAGGATGTGTGTAAATTGTGTGTGTTGTGTGCAATATATACATATATATATACCTTACCCAAAAAAAAAAAAAAGGGACTGGAGTCCCGATTGTACTAACCTACTAACTTTATATGCAAGTACAGAAAAAGTTTCTAATCCCCATTTTTTTCCTTTTTTTTTTTTTTTTTTGATAATCAACTATATCATTTATCTATTTATGCGAGGGGTTAGGTGGGTTAGAACTCAAGGGTGGGCACTCAACGGCACCACACCAGGACTGAACACGAGTCACTCCTCTCTAAAGGAAGATGCACTACCACTGGGACAAACCCAGGCGTTACCTAATCCCATTTCCTATCATCATGAAAAAGCACCCAAGCCCACTACCTTGCATAGTAATGTATCGTCCGTGGTCAACTTTGGCTAGGTAATTAAATGGGTTGCGTTCACGGCATCACACTCATTTTCAATTTTTTTGCTCTCTGCCTGCGGAATTTCCTTCCAAGACCCAAAAGCCCTCGTAGCAATTATCATGTCCCCTATAATGGCCACTTTCTTCCATTCTCATTTCTAGTGCTCCAACAAGAAAGCTCGCCGCGTCTTCATCTATACATGAAAAGCCGGGAGATAGGTGTGTGATATATAGGCTTGATCCTACGTGACAAGTTTAATGTGTCTCATTTTCTTAAAATGTGGTAAAAATTTAGTCCAAACAAAGAATAACAGACAATGCAAATTATAACTTATATTAGGTCACATTAACTCTAAGAATTAATACTAATTAACTAAGATAATGTCGAACTTGGATGGCTTATGCATCTTTGACTGCACTTGTTACTCAAACGTGTGATATGCTGCCTATTCATTATTTATTAAGTTTTTTCCCTATATACACCCAGGGATTTTTAGAGGGGCCAAAATACACCTCATTTTAAAACATTTACTTTTATACACCTAGCCCATTTTTTGATGACATAATTGCCCTTACCCTCCTCTTCATCACAAATGTGAAAGGGATTTACGAACTTATTCTCTCCGCACTCTTCAGCGTAACCCTCATTGCTCGAGTGTCGCTGCTCGGCTCCTGCTTGCTCCCCCACTGCTCGTGCCGTTCTTTCCATTGGTAATGAGGATTCAAGGATTTCTGGTATAGATGGATCCATATAATTAGAGTATAGCACATCTGAACTATAGGAGCAGGTGGTGGAGGAGAAAGAAGGAGAGATTGATAACTCTTTTGGTTTATTTGTAGAACTAGTTGGATTCCCTTCTAACTGCCTCTTCAATGATTCATCTGGAACTTTCTGCCTTTCATTGTCAATTGAATCGTTAAAACATTTACCAAATGTTCACACTTGGCTCAATTTGGATGAATTCTACTAGGGGATCTTGGTTGTTCCCCATTATAACCATGTCAGGGAGGCTCTGAGATATGGATGTGCTTACTCCCCATTTGCCATCTCTTTCTCTTGATTTCCATATGTTACAGATGAATTGGAGGATAAGTAGGAAATCATCCAGCAGGATTTGGTTCTTTCATTTCCAATCGCTTCTTTAAATGTGTATTCCATACATTCTTTATCTCGTTAGCGATTTTCCCCGGCAAGTGAGAAGCAATTTTCAACAATCGGTAAATATTTTGTGGGTAAATCTAATTATTAGAAGATAGAAAAAAAATGAAAATTAATTTACAAAAAAGCGTGACTTGTTAGTTGGTTTCATGATATCCTACTTGTTTCCACGAAAATCATTGATTTCTGGTATTGATGGATCAAATGGGATTTTAAGGAATTCTGGTATTGATGGACCGATGTGATTAGAGTTTAATACATCTGAACTATAGGAGCAGGTGCTCATGCCATTGCTCCCACCATTTACTAACAGAACGATCAGTGGGAACTAGTGGCACGAGTAACAACGGGAGCAATGAGGGTTACAATGAGACGTTTGGGAGAGAATGAGGAAGCCGAAGTGGGTTTTGTAAACCTCTTCACATCCTTTTGTTTTGAAGGAAAATGAGGGTAGGGGCAATTATGTCATGAAAAAAATTGGTTGAGTGTATAAAGGTAAAGATGTAAAAAGGGGGTGTATTTTGGGTCCCCAAACAACCCTGGGTGCATCCAGGGAAAGAACCCTTATTTATTTAGGGTTGCGTTCTAGCTGGCGGTACACTCAGTAGAACCTATAGAACACCCCCCTTAAAATCTTAAGTCAGTCCGCTTGGACGTTTTCTAAATCATATGATTGAAAGTTTAAGAAAAATATTAGATAATTATATAGCCTAGACTGAATGCCGCCCCCCCTAAATATTTGGAAAAAAATTATTTATATATAGGCATACTTTGTTCATGGCAGCATGGGTGAAGGGTGTTCTCTTAGCTTTACAATTTCTTTTAGTTATTATACTGTCTTGGAATCCTCCATTGTGATTAAGATTCATTAAACCTTATGGTTCAACCAACTAACTTTGGTTTCTAAAAGAAAAAAGAAAAAAAAAAAAAAAATATATATATATATATATATATATGTATTAACATATATATTAACACTAAGGGCTAAAGTTAACTAAAGTTAAAAGACTTCTATGTTGTAACGGGAATCCAAGGAGTCTAATTATTACCATAGCGGATTCCAAGTCTTTATTAAGGTATTAGTCATGGGGCATTTGTCCCATTGAATATAATTTTTTATTTAATTATTTAATAGAGCATAGTAATTGGACAATGAGGTAAGCTTTTGAAAAAAATATTATATTATATTATTTAATAGGGCATATATAGCAATTGAGCAAGAAGATCCCTCTAATCTTTTGAAATCAAAAGATATTTTTTATACAAGATTATTAATTTTTTAATAGGACAGAGTCATAAGACAAAGGAATAGCTACTCTCATAAATAAGGAGAAATAATACATGTATGATGTGTACGAAACGTATGGATGAAATGACTCATAAATTTAGGCGTCAAAAAAAGTTTCAAGGCCTACGCCCCCCGAATCCCCCATCCCCTAAACCCAAAATATTGGATAAGGAAACATATTCTCTTGTAAAATGAAAAACAATACATGTACAATATGTATGAAACATACATATGAGATAGCCTGACAAAAAATCTACTTACTTTTTCAATCAACCATCGCTTGCCCTACAAAATCTTGGCTCTCCTCAAATGAAACAATACAACTAACACATATTGATCAGCATATCTCAATTAAGAAAGGGAAGTTAACCAATATTTTCGAGCGGCTAATTCAATTAAGAAAGGGAAGTTAACCATTTTGCCTCAATAGCATTGTTGTTAGAAAATGGTGGGTACAGATGATTTCTTACAAGCTTTTCTTCAGGGCACTAATGCCTATAATAGGATTATTATTAAATTTTTTTTTTTTTGGGGGGGGTGGGGGGGGGGGAGGCACTTACATACTAAGAATTTTTTTTTTTTTGGGGAAGGCAAGTTGGTGTGTAAGCTGTAAGATGTATATACAGCTTGCACCCCATCTTAACACCTCTTAAAAATTGATTAAACAACACTACCAAAAAATTTTGATTAAACAAACATTTTTAGATTATTAAATGAGTAAGTTATCCAACTAATATGCTAATAGGCTTTGACTTTAGGTAAAGAGCACGGGAAGTGACTCTGAATCTGGGATGATTCATTGCTTCTTGAGAATTTTTTTATGGGGTTTTTGCATCTCAGCTGCTCTGTTCTACCAACTTCGCAAATTTATGATTAATAGTTTTTGTAAATTAACTCATGGTTTTGCAACCGTTTGTCAAACAACCTCAATTCTTTAGCTTTTCGTTTCTTTAGCTTTTCGTTTGTTATTGTTAGGAAAATGATTATTATGCCCTTATGATATTTCATAACCTCACAAAACCTTTAACTATTCTTGAACTATGGTTAATAAGTCTTAACCCTTGTGATTAAGATTCGGATAAAGCGTCTAACCCTGGTTTCTTTTTAAAATTAATGTGTCTATTTTAACTCTCTTTAACTTAGGTTAAGATACATTAACCCTTTGAGTTAAAACATCTAACCTTGGTTTTAAAAAAAAAATTAACGTGTTCAAAGTTAAGATACACTAACCCTTAGAGTTAAAGCATCTAACCTTGGTTTAAAAAAATCAACGTGTCCCACTTTGAACTCCCTTTAACTATGATTAAGATTCATTGACCCTTAGGGTTAAAGTATCTAACCTTGATTTTTAGAAAAAAATTAGAAAAAATTAATGCGGTCCCTTTGTAACTCCCTTTAACTATGGTTAAGATTTACTCATTTTTAGGATTAAAACATCTAACTTTCGTTTTTAGAAAAAAAATTATTAAAAATTTAATGTGTCTTTTAACTCTTTTTAACTGTGGTGAAGGTTCACTAATCCTTAGGATTAAAGCATCTACATTTGGTTTTAAAAAATAAAAAATTTAAGTTGTCCCCTTTTAACTCTTGGTTAAGATCAACAAACTCTTAGGGTTAAAGCAATCCTTGGTTTTTTAAAAAAATTAACATGTCCCGTTCTATAAGGGTTAGTGAACCTTAACCACAGTTAAAGGGAGTAAAAGGGGACAACTTAAATTATTTTTAAAAAAAACCAAAGTTAGATGTTTTAACCCTAAGGGTGGGTGAATCTTAAACACAGTTTAAGAGAGTTAAAAATGGATATGTTAATTTTTTCTAAAATCAAGGTTAGATGCTTTAACTTTATGGGTTAATGATCTTAATCACAGTTAAAGGTAGTTCAAAGGGGGATACGTTAATTTTTTTAAACCAAGGTTTGATAGTTTAACGCTAAGGGATAGTATATCTTAACCTAAGTAAAAGAGAGTTAAAAGGGGACACATTATTATTAATTTTTTAAACCAGAGTAGATGCTTTATCCTTAAGGGGTGTGAATCTTAATTATAAGGATTAAAGCTTATTAATCATAGTTTAAGGAAAGTTAAAGGTTTTGTACGGTTATGAAATAGCATAAGGGCATAATAGTTAATTTTCGAACAATAACAAACGGAAGCCTAACGAATTTAGGGATTGAGGTTGTTTGGAAGCGGTTACAAAATCATGAGTTAATTCAATACGTAAAAACCCTTTAGGTTTTTAATTTATATTCTAATTAAGAAAAACAATATTATAGATACATAAAAAGATATGGGGATTGAAGAGTTTTAATGTTTGTCTAGGAGGATGGAGCTGGCATTTAAATCAATGTTGACTTTTTTGTTTTGACTAACTGCGGGCCCATAGGAGACAGATACATAAAGTAGAGCTCCGCATGAGTCATCATCTAGAGCTCCCTACCACTACTATACAAAACAGTGTAATCGTCAAAGCAAGAAAGTTTGAAAATGATGGAAGTAAAGCAGCGTTAAAACACGACCGTTGACTGATAGGAAGATCGAATCACAGCCAATCGCGATTGAACTCGGGAAGAGTTCAATTGCACCCAGGTCAACACGTGTTTCTTTTTAACCTTTATTAACCGCGGTTAAGATTCTTAACTCTTATTGTTCAATAATCTAACCTTGGTTTTTTTTTAAAAATTTTACTTAGGGTTAAGAAATTTTAACCCTAGGGTTAATTTAAAAAAAAAACTAAGATTAGATTGTTGAAACCTAAGGTTTAATAAATCTTAACCACGGTTAATAAAAGTTATAAGGACAAGTGTTGACGTGCGGGTGCGATTGAAGCCTCGCCAAGTTCAATCGCGATTGGCTGTGATTCGTTCCGGAGGGAATATGCCCGTGAAGATTCGAGTTGGGGAGGGTCTGATGCAGTTAAATACGGAACCACTCCCCCCTGCTTTCCTTCCATCTACAGACTCTGTCTCTGTCTCTGTCTCTCTCTCTCTCTCTAAAACTCAAGAAGAAGTGGTGAGAGAGATCTCTCTCTTGTTGTTTGTCTTTAGTTAATTAAATGAAACAGAGACTCTGTTCTTCTTTCTTGCATGTACCCAAGATCGTAGTATTTTCATGGTGACGCTGTGGTGCTTCTGAAAATATTATTATCTTTGCTTGTTTCCGAAACGATTGAGGTACGTTAACCTTTTTTTTCTTTTTGAATTTGGAATTTCAGGTTCCTCATTTTAACTTCTTTAGACATTCTTTCTTCCATTTTTTTTTTCTTCTTTTAACAGTATTGGAAAAGTTTTCATCTTTTAAATTTTCATTGCTTGAATCTCGCCGTTTCTTTGTTCCTCTCTTCTAGTCATTGAAGCATGTATGATGTATCTCGCCTTCTTTAGCTTTCTTTCCGTATCTGTCCAGACACCTGATTAAGGAAGAAAACCTTTTTTTTTTGGTTATAAATTTTCAATTTCTTTGCTATTTTAGATTTCTATTTGATGGCTCCTTTTCCCAGTATTGAGGAGTTTTTTTTTTTTGGATAAAGCTTCTGAAACCCCCTTAGGGCCGAGACCACCGAGACCGTGCTCTTAGTGCACTGTCTCAGTGGTCTCGGCCCTAAGGGGGTTTCAATAGCAAAGTCCTTGTTTTTTTTTTTAATGGGGCATTGGTAATTCATAGAGAGTTGGAGTCTCCTTTTAGTTTCTTCTTTTTCCCCCTTTTTTTATTTTTTTTTATTTTAGGCCAAACGTTTTTTATTGAGTTTCTCCCAGTTTTTTTTTTTCAAAACAATTAGGTTTGTCTTTGTTTGCTTACGTATTTTAGTGGGTATGTGGTTGTTGGTTGAGAGAGAGATTTCCCTAGGATTCTTGCCCACTTTTTTCTTCTCCTTACATCTTTTCCTTGTTTTTTTCTTCTATGTTCTTCCTTCCCCGGGGTTTTTGCCTTTTGGACTTCTAGAAGAGATCAATTCTAGGTCCCCACTTCTCGGTTGTCTACCCTTAGTTAACCCAAACCTCCTAACCTGCTACTCGCTCCCGCTCTCAAACCTCGCTCTCATCTCGAGAGCTTCATTTTAACTTTTGTAACCCTTGCACTCGCCTTAGAGTTCTGTTTTTGTGTAAAGTTTCAATTTTATCCCAACTTCTCATGTTAAGTGGGTATATTTTGTCATTTTTCTTTGTAGGGTAGAAGATTCATTTAAGATTTGTTAATTATTGGTGATCTTATAATTGAATTTAGAATGATACATTTAATATATCAATAGAGGCGCAACAAAGGCGCCTCTATTGATATATATATATATATATATAGTGGGGGCAACAGAGGCGCTCTCGACCCTATCCTAAATTAAAATTTGATGCTCTCACACTCATTCCCGCTTTGGTTACTTAGTGTTTACCCTATAATAGTTTTTACTTATTTTTATACAAAAAGACAAAATAAATGTGCTAAGACCCATCAAAAAGAGTCATTATTTTGTTTCTTATATAAGAAAAATTACAAAGAGTGAACAACATGAAAGTAGACCTAGCATTGCTCCAAGAGAAGATTACGGGTTTTCTCTTTTAGATTAAATGAAATATAAAGTGAAGCTCTACTTCACGCAATTTTTTTTGTTGAAATGATAATCATGTAACTAACACACTCTACTTCACACAGTCGAAATGATATCATGTAACTTCCTTTATTATTATTAGGAAAATACTTAATGGACCTGTGGTTTCTATTATGTAATGGAATGGCTGGTCCTCATTGGTTCACGCCATACTTTTAAACACTCACCAATTGTGGTTAAGATTCACTCACCCTTGGGGTTAAGTAATCCAACCTTGGTTTTTACAAGAAAAAAACCGAACTCTTTAACTTTAATTTTGTTAAACTTAATCTTGGTTGAATGGGTGTTAAAAGGGACACGAGGTAAGATAAGCAGCGGACCCATGGTCTGCTAATCACTGCTCTTATTATTACGGTTTACTAGAGGTTCTAGTGAATGTCTTCTAAAAACTGGATACATGATTGATTTTTTTAAATTTGACCGGTAGATGTTAAAGTGAGTCCCTTGAGAGATTCAAAACAAATCATCAGATCGGTTGATGATATTTATACAATCTGATCATATTTATACAATCTGATCGAAAGTTAGAGAATCAATGATTTCTATGACTAAGTCTAGAGAACCTAAGAGGTTAATGCTGACAAATTAGTTCTTAATCGCATGGTCTAAAATGTTCCTACGGAACCAAACTTGACATCCAACTATCAAATTCTCAAAAGACATGCCACGTGTTGAGATTTTGTAAAAAGCCCGTCCATTAAAGATTCTAATGAGTAGCTACTAATGGAACTGTTCCTGATTATTATTATTGTTAGACTTGGGATCTTCTCCACCTGCCAACACAACTTGTGCACTCAAACTGCACGCATCCCAAAGCTCAATGCATGTAATAGGGGTAGGTGGCGCTTCCGGAGATAACAGTGGTGGTTTCTCTGCCATCTACTACCGGAGAGGATCCCGAGTATTATTATTATTATTGGAGTACAAAATTTCTTAGCTTTCCTATCTTATTTTATTTTCTTCATCTATCAGCATCTTGGAAAATCATCTGTTTTTTTTAATCAACTCAAATCATCTGCTCAAGAGTTTCAAAGTGTAGTACTCCTTTTGTCTTCTTCTGGAATTTCTGATGTAATTTTTTGTTTCACCATCATGTTACTAGTGACCATTCCTAACTGATAATCTGCCCCTTATTAAATCTTGCAGTATAGAAATAGAACTGTTTGAAGGAGAAGCAAGAGAGAACAATAGCTTGAGAGTAGCTATATCCAGCCATGGCCAAGGAACAACTGCAGGTCCTTAACGCACTCGACGTAGCAAAGACACAATGGTACCACTTCACTGCAATTGTGATCGCTGGCATGGGTTTCTTCACTGACGCTTATGATCTTTTCTGCGTCTCCCTTGTCACCAAGTTGCTCGGTCGTATATACTATCATGTCGATGGCGCAGCTAAGCCCGGAACATTGCCTCCTAATGTATCGGCCGCCGTCAATGGTGTCGCATTCTGTGGAACTCTTGCTGGCCAGCTCTTCTTTGGTTGGCTCGGTGACAAAATGGGCCGTAAGCGTGTCTACGGCATGACCCTTATGGTCATGGTTATCTGCTCTGTTGCCTCAGGGCTTTCTTTCGGCAAAGAACCAAAAGCTGTCATGGCCACCCTTTGCTTCTTTCGCTTCTGGTTGGGGTTTGGAATTGGTGGTGACTACCCGCTTTCCGCCACTATCATGTCAGAGTACGCCAACAAGAAGACTCGGGGCGCCTTCATTGCCGCTGTCTTTGCTATGCAAGGCTTTGGAATTTTAGCTGGTGGGATGGTTGCAATTATAATCTCGGCCACCTTCAAGGCCAAATTTGATGCCCCGGCTTATGAAATTGATCCAGTTGCCTCTACTGTCCCAGAGGCTGATTTAGTTTGGCGTATAATTGTAATGTTTGGTGCGTTACCAGCTGCTCTGACCTATTACTGGCGTATGAAGATGCCCGAGACTGCTCGTTACACTGCCCTTGTTGCAAAGAATGCGAAACAAGCTGCCTCGGACATGTCCAAGGTCTTGCAGGTTGAAATTGAAGCAGAACAGGAGAAAATTGAGCAGCTGGGTCAAGAGCCTGCAAATTCTTTTGGGTTGTTCTCTAAGCAATTTCTCCGGCGCCATGGGCTTCACTTGCTGGGAACCACCAGTACATGGTTCTTACTGGACATAGCATTTTACAGCCAAAATTTGTTCCAAAAGGACATTTTTAGTGCAATTGGGTGGATTCCACCAGCAAAGACCATGAATGCTATCGAAGAGGTTTATAAGATTGCAAGGGCACAGACGCTTATTGCTCTCTGCAGTACTGTTCCTGGGTACTGGTTCACCGTGGCTTTCATCGATCGAATTGGGAGATTTGCTATTCAATTGATGGGTTTTTTCTTCATGACAGTGTTTATGTTTGCTCTGGCCATCCCTTACCATCACTGGACTTTGAAAGACAACCGAATTGGGTTCGTAGTGATGTACTCACTGACATTCTTCTTTGCAAATTTTGGACCTAATGCCACCACATTTGTAGTCCCAGCTGAAATCTTCCCGGCAAGGCTAAGGTCGACATGTCACGGTATATCGGCGGCTTCTGGGAAGGCGGGGGCAATTGTCGGAGCGTTTGGGTTTTTATACGCCGCCCAGAACCAGGACAAGACCAAGACAGATGCAGGGTATCCAGCTGGAATTGGGGTGAAGAATTCACTGATTGTGCTGGGTGTGGTCAACTTCTTAGGAATGATGTTTACATTCTTGGTACCAGAATCTAAGGGGAAATCTCTGGAGGAGATGTCAGGTGAGAATGAGGAGGAAATTGGAACAGGGGTGGAGTCTGAGCACCAGGCTGGTCATAACAGGACTTTTCCAGTTTAATTAGATCAAATCTGGTAGTATAATAGTCATGTCTTCTTTGTCTTTGTTTAGAAGAAAGAGCATGTTCGAACAAAGCTCTATTATATCAACTTGGCCTTTGTTGTATCAGTTTAGAGTTCCTGTTATCTCTGTGACTCTAGTTAATGCAATGATAACTGAAATTCACAACTGCTACTGTAGAAAATCCACCAACGAGGTCTTATAAATTATTTATCCTCAAAGAAGAATAATAGCTGTTAGAGCAGAGTTTTGGCCTGCATTTTTTTTTTCGAAAAAGTGATCCGGTGCACAGGTTAATGTGGGGTACACCCTCTGTGCACGGATGGGCAACAGCGCGACAGCATATCGGATTATTGATCATGTTTTTCCATAGAGGGGCCAAAGTTTGGAGGTGTGTTGAGAAATTACCCCTGCGGCGTTCAGTAATTACAAACGTGTAATGCCCATAGTGTAAAAAGGGGAGCTCCACTTCAACGCCGTGAATCAGAGCTCCGGCTCAAAATTAATCTCATTTTTTAATGGGACGTTGTTTGTAACGGCATTCGATGCCTGAGAACAGTCTGCATTAACATGAAAACAATTATTTCAACTTCAAATATGTCATGTTTTTGGTTTTTGCTCAAAATTTTCCCAAACTTGATACCCCACCATTCTCGACCCATCTGAACGCGATGGAATCTGTCTATAGTACTTTTCCTGCACAGCTGCACTGCTCTGCAGAATAGTAGACACCAATCACAAGGGAGTTACTTCTCATTCTTTGGTGTGAATGCGTCTCTATAAAGCCTTTAGTCGCCATCAAACCGAACTTGATTCACTGTATGGTCACATTCCTGCATCTCTGTCTATCTTCCCCTTTGAATTTCTTGTGATTCATGTTTCTCCATTGTTGTTTTCTTTGGTGTCTTCTTATGTTGATGAGGGAATATATTTTGAGTGTTTTGATTGCTTGTGTTAACATTAAATTTCAAGGGGACCATTGATTGGACTCTCACCTACATATGTATAAGGGGAGTACTTGCCCTGCTCTGGCAAAATCCTATGTTGTATAATAATTTAAGTGGTAAATCATCTCTATTAATAAGAAAAATAAATGCTACAACAGTCAGTGTCTGTGATTTCTCAAATTGTTAAATATTGGACTTGAAATTTCTCTAATGTCTTTGTTAGGATTTGAAGATCTCAATTTTTCCATCTTTGAAACTTTTTCTGCTCATCTTTGCTTTTGGAAGTGAAAAACTAAGAGTGGTAACTTGTGATGTACCCTTTAACTTCCTATGTTATAGTGCCTTCTCTTATCCCCTAAAGTCATCCCCCAACTGCCCAAGAGTTAGCACAGAAATTCTTTCTGTTTAACTGTTAGATCAGTTGAATGGGCGACGAGAGTTACTGTGGAAAAAAGTACATTAATGTTCGGTTTGTTTCGATGTAAAATAAGGAAAACAAATGAATTTCACAGAAAATGTCAATGGTCCTGAAGAAAATACACACGGAAAAAGACATTTTCCTTGGAATCCATTTGTTTTCCCCTATTTTACAATGAAACAAAAGGAGCATAATTGGAAAACTAAAGTTCTAATCTGTCCAAATTTAAGGCTATGGAATCTCATATTCAATTCACTTGACTTTTGTGAAGGTCTATTTAAGTTTTTACCCATCTCTACGACAAATTCTATTGTAGCCAGGTTGGGAAAGCATCTCCTAGAGGGAGATAATAGTCGGATGCATCGGAACCGAATCTCATCATCACCTGTCGATGGTGTTTAGACATTATCGAATAACTGTGTACAGAAGCAACGTGTAATCCGTGAGCGATTTATACCAGCTAACCCCTGCCAAGCGACTATTATGCTTGCTTGCCAAAAGGAAAGGGGGGGGGGGGGGGGTAATAGAGGTTGTAACTGGCCTACAAATCTATGCTCTAACTTGGAAGAAAAATGGAAACTGAGTGAGTGCAATGCTTCATAACATGTGCCATCTAGCTCTCAAAGGCGACTCTACGGATGGATTTATATAACATAGGGATGGATTCTGTCAAGATTCCCAAGAGCTACAATTCTTCTTAAATAAGAAAGAGGAGGCAAAAAAAAGAAAAGGAGGTTAAAAGCAGTACTTCTAAGTGTAAGCATAACAATACTTGCAATGCGCTAACAATTACTACTAATTTTTCGCAGAATTTCTGTCTTGAGGGACTTACCTGAAAGAATAGTAACAAAGACCTCCATTTTTTTCCCAAATGGTTGCTATTAATTCGAGACTTTCTCGTCAACTAATTAATTCTCAAATTATTTATGAATCTTTGAAAAAACTTCGAACTAGACAAGAATCATTCATGACTTTTTGAGAAGTCACAAATAAATATGTAGTATATAAAAAAAATTGATAATTTATCATAATTAGTAAAAAAAATCCCCAATTTTTATTCAAATTCGGATAGTCGGTAATGTAATCGGATATGATCAGATATGTAATCCAGATACATAATCGGATACGAATTCATAATCCATATTTGCCCCTTTTACACCTCTACTCATGAATCATGCTAACAACATAGTTGGCTTGAATTGGTCAACGTCAAGCTTCTGAAGGCTATACTGACCAATACATGGTCAGGATTGGTAGAAACCTTTTTTTTTTTGAACGAAGATATCAATTACTAGGGTGGCAATCAGGTCGAGCTGGGGTTAGCCCAAGCTCGACTCAAAGTTCAAAACCTTAGCCCAAGCTCAGCCCAGCCCAATCTCATCCCAAGCACCCCAGCCCAAGCTTGGCTCACAAATAGTATCGGGCTTTGAGCCGTTGTCCCAAAGTAGATTGAATTCGGACCCAAAAAATGCTTTAAAAATTGGGTCTTTCCTTGTGTGATGCCTCCTTTTGGGCTGCCCACTTGGGCTGCTACTGCCTCAGTTGTTCTCCATCCTCGTGAGGGTAATAAAACAAATGAAAAGTGTAAAGTTTTGATTGCTAACATGAAAGGATTTCTCTCTCTATGCAGTATATGTTATGAACTATGAAGATTGAAAAGGGAGAGGGAATTAAAAAAAAAAAAATTTAAAAGAAGAGTGAAAGAGATGAATGTGGGCGTTCTCTCTCTATATATACTATATTTATATTATTTATAAAATATAAAATATTTTTAATTCGGGCTGAGCTAAGGGCAGCCCAATATTAACTTCGGACCTATATTCTTGCCCAATCAAAAGTAAGGAAGGCTCAGGCCACCTAAACTTTGGGCTGAACAATCAGGCTTCGGGCCAGCCAAGCCCAATTGCCACTTCTATCAATTACAGACTATAAAGCATAAACATCCAAGGGCTTTTTGTTGGCCAGTATTCTCCGACAACTCCATGGGGAAATACAGAGACGGAGGCTGAATTTTGCAATATATGGGCAAAACATTGGACTTGCGAGGCACATGAGAGCAAGACAATGGAGAGGGATGCATGAAATCTCCCTACGAACGTCTCCTAGCAGCGCTACAGTTTCAGTCCGGCCGGCTTTGCTAGGATTGTTGAAAGCATTTACGATAAATTCCATAGTCTAGTTCAAAGACTACATTCTCCCACCCGCTACCAACCGCAACAAGAGGGAATCCGCCCATCATAGCCTGAAAATGACCTTTTATGATGGATGCTAAATGGTTTCTGGCAACCCGCTCGATCGCCACTGGTTCAGTAGCCCCGTCAAAATTGACTTTTATCCACCCTCTCCTTGGGGGGGTCCAAAAATGCTGCAAAATGGTTAGTCAGTTTCTAGACTCCACTAAACAAAAAGTACTGTAATTAGCAAGACGACAACATTCTACCTATAAAATGATCAAATGAGGATTGGGGATATGACCAGAGAACAATTTTGCATTTCTAGCCTTCCACAGCATCCAGAGAAGGCTTGCACGAAAAGAGAGAAGATTGGCTTCTTCTTCTTTATCCTATTTCTGACTACACCACTGAAGTCAATCCTTGAAACTCAAACTTTGATTAGGATCTGCATCAGATCTGAGAGTCAAGTGTGAACCCCACCAAACGCACCTCACAATCTGACATTCAAAGAAAATGTGGTTTAAGAATTCATTATTCTATGCAAAGAGGGTGCCGCTTGGGTCTATGGGAATTTTTCTCGTTTCCTTGACTAGAAGGGCATCATGAAGGCACCTCCAAATGAACCAGCAGATTTTGGGGGGCAGGGAGAGTTTCCACAAGGCTTTCCATCCAAATGAATCGCTATTGTTCGACGTGCTAGCCTTTTTCGCCACTCCCATTGGGTGCTCTTCCATATGTTTATGGTAGGGAGATCTGACACAGAAATTCTCATTTTTACCATTGTACCACACCAAATCATCATTTAGCCTGTGGTGCTGAATTGAAGTTTTATGATCGTTCTAACTTCCTCCTGGTAGAGGAACTAATCCAATGATCTTTGTTCCATGTACCGCTGTCTGTGTTAAGGAAATCTGTCACCTTTTCCCACTCGCAACTGATTGGTTTATATGTAACAATTTTAAATAGGGGAAGGATAGGGAACCAAGGGTCTTACAAAAATTTGATACTTTCTCCCTTATTGAGATTCCATCTCAAACCTTTCTTAAGGAGATCTTTGCCGGCAAAAATACTCTTTCACGCCATGAACCTCGCTTAATGTTCATGAAGGTCTCTTTAGGGAAATAAATGCTCTTGATTCACCCAAAGCGAATTTGGATTCTTCAAAATATTTCACCCTTGTTTCGCAAGCAGAGCACCCCCCACCTATCTCTTTAGTTCTGCACAGGTTCTCCCAGCTAATCCAATGCATCTTTCGCTTGGAGTTGTCTTGTCCCCACCAAAACCTTGCGGTGGCAGAGTTAGTCTCATTGCAGATTTTTATGGGAATCTTGAAGCAGCTCATTGAATACATGGGGATTGCTTGCACCACAGCCTTTATCAAGACATTCCTACCTGCCTTGTTCAGGTATTTGCCCTTCCAACCTTACATCTTGGCTTGCATCCTCTCTTTTATGTTCTCAAAAAGAAGGGTCTTTGATTTGCCCGACGGGAGACCCAAATATTTTCCAGCATCTTCATTACTTTTATTCTCAACAGGCGGCTGATAATTTTAGAGAATCTTCATGACTTCTATTCTCAACAGACAGCTGATAATTTTAGAGAATCAATTGGGAGTGTGCCTGCTGAACACGAGGCTAGATTTTTGGTAGTTCACCATCTGGCCGCATAATCCTTAATGACGTCTTTGATCTTTCCTGCTTCTTGGAGGGAGGCCTAGCAAAACAAGATGCTATCATCTGCCGAAAACATTGTGAGTAATAATGGGGCTGTAAACTTCCCAAGCAGACTGAAGAGTGCATTCCTTAAATGGATATAGTCAAAAAATAAAATATAAAAGCTACTACTCTTGATGCACATTCCTGATCAAAGGAGAGCATTCCAAAAGAAGGATACGTTCCACCTAGTATTCTTATAAAGGAGCCAGGAAAAAAAATGAAGTGTCTCATGTTGATATTGAATAAATTCCATGAGAGCTCTATGGCTGTACAGATGGTATTAACAAAATCTCAACATTGCTGTGGAAGGATCATTACATTAGAATCCCAGGAAAAAATGGATTTTAAATTGACAAAATGCCCCACAATATTTTACAAAGAAACAGAAGGTAGAAAAATAAATGAATTAACAGTTAGCAGCAATATGCACAGTTCAAACCAGTCATCAATCAACATAAAAAGCATGTGCTTCTAGTTTGTGGCGCGGTCTGATCTTCAAGGCCTCTCAAGAATGCTCTGATTGCTAGGTGCTCTGAAGCATATGTCATGAAAGACGCCAAGACTAGACCTCCCACAACCATCAAACCTAACCTGTGAAAATCACCATTCATTTTTATCTAAATGCTTCCTGGAAGTAATTACTTGACAGTAGAGACACAGCAAAGAACACAATACAGAAGTGGTGGATGCTATCAAGGCTTCCAGGAATTATCAACAGTTCAAAAGAGTTACAGAAACCAATCAGTTAAAGGGAAAGGTGCCTAATGAACCATGTAACTGACTGATTCTTTAAACATTATACTGGGATACTGTCAAACTCAAAATCCAATGGATCACCTAAACCAGAAATTGCTTGAAACTAGAATCTGTTAGGTGGTGCTTCAGAATGTTGACTAGATGAGTAGATGGTACAAAAAGATAACTATCCATTTATCAATTGTCAGAAGGTTAAAATCGTTCAACCAGGTTATTTCAAGGCTCAAGGCAATCCAAGAGGGTATGGAGGCACCCAAATGTGTCATTTGGACAGTGAATGGGTGAAGATGCACCATGTGGTGGTATGAAATATCACCTCCGTGCTTTCAAACACTATTGGATTCATTTTCAGAAGAATAAACAATGAAGTGACTTTAAATTTTGTGTCTTTGAAAGGCCTGGCCATACTTGAAGATTGCAAATGAGAGATAACTACAACACAGTGAAATACGATGCGACAATCTCCAAATCTTGTCAAGAAAATTACCTAAGAAACAGTGCAGTAATCCCAAAAATGCATGGCAATGAAGGGGCAGCAACAGCCAGCAATGCCATCCCTAACCCATAATACCATGTGGCAGCATCACAAGTAGAAGCCTGCTGCTGATGGCCTGCATTATGTATAAGAACCATTAGCCAAGAAATAAATCAAAGAAAAATTCATTTTGTGAGTAATCAGACGTGAAAGTGTATGTATAAACTCAACGTGTATGTATAAACTCAACAAACCTTTTCCAGAATCACAGTCGAATGATTCAGGATGAGAGGAAAACAATCCTGCTTGAGTTGTTATCTTTCCCAATTGATAAGTCAAATGGAGATAACCTCCAAATATTAGATAGAAGATTGTGAATGCCCATTCATACATCAGCAGCAACCCTGTCCATGGCATCACTTGCCGAGGGACAACTGCAAATGCAAGTGCAAGGGACACTACAGCAGCCATGAAGCAAACGAAAATAGAGACTCCACCCAAATAAGCAGGTACCTTGGACTGTTTGCGATTAAAAAACAATCGAACAACATAAAAAAAACAATAGAGTTTTTACAGCACAAAAACGATGTCAATTCAACTTCAAAACAACTAACAAGGAAGAATGACCATCCCATTCACGCATACACGAGCACAAGAGATATGAGTCAGTCTGTATGTTTTGTGGTACCAAAAAGAGTACATGAACAATAAGTTATTTTTTAACCCCTTGCACAGTTTGCGTATGTATCTCAGTGTTCTATTACAAAACACTTTAACAGTAATGCATATCCTACTGACTGGAATCAAGAGAGGAAAGTGACCTGTTGATTGGAATTAATGATGGACGACGAAGAAGCACCAACAGCAGAATAAGCAAGTCCGCCACCAGCTCTGAATTTGTAGTAAATATGTTTAACATGATCGCATAATGAGCCTCTACGAAGTGCATCAAAGAAATCCTTCGATATCTGCTTCAACATAAACACAAGATTTTAATGAATCTAAACACTCAATCTTCATTCACTTAGGTTCTAAGAAATAAGCCAGTACTAAAGCTGCTAACCTGAAGAAAAGACCGATAATTACAGAAAAGCAGAACAAATAGAGGAAGGAGGGAAAGAAATTTGAGTAGAAGATCTTCATTAGGGTTTCTGCCCCCTCCTGTTCCTGGAAGGGATTCCCCAAGCCGTTCCCGAACATTCTGCAGCATTAGCAAACATAGATATTCATATAGTAACAGGTCGATTTAGTGTCTCAGTCCCTTTCTACTGACTGCAGAAACCTTAAAATTCAGTCATGTGCCACTGCGCACACATATGTCCATAGTCCATACACAACTATATGCTCCAGGCTATATGTAACACATACAGATGCCCGCCCACCACCATCACAACATACATATGCCCATACACAAGCATATGCACACCCACATTTACGAACATGCATAGACTTAAACGGCTGGACTTACACCCCCACCCCCATATGTGTGCATACAAACAGACTGTGAAACACAGGTAAATTGAATCGACAATAATGACAATGGAGTTAAAGAAAACACCTGCCAGACATCAACAGGTTTTAACAGCCATGCTGTCCACCAGTCCCATGGTTTAAGTGGGCCAAGTGTGTAGTGAATAACCTGAAGTTCTTTCTCATCTACCATCCACTGCATATATACCATTTACAAACATCAGAAGGTTCTATCAGCAAGCTTGACACAAATCAAACGCCAAATCAGAGCTCAATCTTTAAAAACTAGAGGATCCATCTTCCATCAGTATGAACTATGAACCAGTCATGTGCAAGATTATTGTTTATGAATTCTTTGTATTAGAAAAAAAAAGATCGTAGAGATTATAGAGCTTTTTAATTTGGATGTTGATGTATCATTGACATACACAGAGATTCAGGTCATCATTCACATTATAAATAAAGTTCTTCGCGTTTACTAAGGTGTCCTATACATGCAGATGAAATTTTATTTTACTAAATATGCTCCGCTTATAATATTGTCCATAAAATATGGTTGTAAAAATGATTTAATATACCACACCAGAATCACAAGAAAAATATTACTTCTGTTGAAAGCTTGGGGTATCAATTACCTTATTGGCCAGCATGTACAGACCAACATCTGCATTATATAGAGTAGAGAGTCGCTCCATTTCAGGAACTGGCCTAGAATTCATGACATCTGATGATAAGTTTGGCTCAAAAACATGTGCACTGGCAAATCCGGAAAAATAGGAATTCAGGAATCCCTGATCTCCTGTTAACATATAAGAACAGTAGGAATTAATGACAAAAAAGAGTATTGGTTAAAATGTACACTTTCTGGTGTCTTTCATGTTGTAGACAAGATATGGTTAAAAACAGAAACAACAACGTTGCCTTGCTCAAGTTTTTTCAAAGCAGAAAACATCTTTAACCATGGTGAATTTAGCATTCCTTTATATATTGTGTTATGTGTGCATATTTGAATTGGTGTCCTACAATTCTAATTGAATGTTTACTCAATTCAGGATGTGAAATACTCCTATGAAACTATCAATTCCTAGACTCTATGGATTATAAGTAACTTGTTTTTGAAAGTTTAGTTCATGGTTGTCAAGGTGACTAGGCGACTTAAGGCGACAGACCCCATGGAAACTTCAGCCTAAGGCGTCGCTTGGTGAACTCTTTACAGCAAAAGTCCCCTGATAAGCATAGTTACCAAACACCTGTATTATACCTGTATACGTATAATACTTTTAAGGGGGGTCATCGTTTATAACTCCATACTTTTGTCGTGTTACGTATTATACCCGTATCGTCGTTTAATACGCGAATTACGTATTAAACGCGTACAATACACGTATTTTTGCTGTTCTTTTACCGTGTTAAACGCATATTCCACATTAAATGATTGTTATTAGTTAATATCATGATCTTTATTTATTTATAATTATTTTTTCATTTTTCCATACTTTTGCCGTGTTTTTGCCATATAACACCCGTACTTTTCGAACGGATCATTGTCGTATTATACCCGTACTTAGTGACTATGATGATAAATGCTTAATTTTGCTTAATTATTCTCATTTAAATTAGCATTATCAAACTTATCTGGCTTATATCTTCAATTTTACACGTAAAGTGGTGTATTCTCTTCTCACCATTGCGTTGTCCTCTTTCTTTTGATTTTTATGGAATAGTTGCATGCCTCCATGCGCATCCGGAAAGGTAACATGCAAAGCTTTCTTAAGAAAGACTTATTACATGTATTTATTTTTGCAGGAATCTTAACTCAGACCATTCTCGGGATTCAAGAAAGCTAAAGTCCAAAAGTTCAAGTTCTAAAGAAGATAAAGTTCAAAGGCTCAAGCCCGTGTCCAAATTCTAAAGCCTAAGCCCAAGTTAAAGTTCAAGTTCTAAAAGTCAAGGAACCCAAGTCAAGAAGACAAAGTCTAAAGCCCACAAGTTAAATAGTCAAAGCCCAAGATGTCCATCTCAAAGAATCCAAGTATAAAGCCCAATTCCTACTGGGGACGTTTTTTGTTTCCTTCCAAAGAAAGCAAAACAATTCTTAATAAATGGAAAGTCTTTATAAGATTTGGAATACAGAGAGATTTTCCCTCAAAGGAGTGCATGGTTCCAACTAATAGAAAAGAAAAGAAAAATGACATGGAAATTCAAAAATGAGCTCTCAATGTTGAAATATCAGTTTATTTTGTTATGACCTTGTTAAGACAAGTTGGGTGAAAGTCGTCGTCGTAAAAAGCGAATAAATTGGAATATCGCAGATAAAGCCCATGAGGTATTAAGGTGAATATCCACATCTTTCGTGATCCTGGATAGATTAGCTTGGTTTTGAATCAGATCCTTAGGCCATTTTTTTTTCTTTTCCTTTTTTTATCAAAGACCTGACAAGAGGTAACCCTTTTCAGAGTACCTGGTTTAATTCAATGGTTTCTTTCCATGACTTCATCATAACCCAATTTTGTTTTTCTTCTTATCAGCAAACCAAGTTAACAAGATGGTCATAGTTCAACAGACTTGGTTTCTCCCTATATTCTAGGCAATTATCAAGTCAGCAACTACTAAATTTAACCTAACTCCAAAATTGAGTCAGATGTGTAGTGAAAGTTCAAAAATTCAGCAATTTATAAAATTCACTAACTGAGAATTAATAACAAAGACTTTCTGTTGTAAATAGCTGGAATTGAGCTTCTTAAAGATTTTCACCGTGTACCTTTATAATCCAAAATTCAATAACTCAATAGATGGAAGGCAAAGAAGAAATAGAAAGTAACCAAGACAGAAACACAATTTCTTTTTTCTTTTTAATTTTTTTCTAAAAGGAGGAATGCAATGGTCTATATTATTAGCAGAGATTATCCCAACAATAAAGCACACATCTACAATGAGCAATTGGGTCTTGGTGAGCTAAAGCCCACTAAGGTAACACTCCAACTTGCTAACCGTTCAGTGAAAATACCAAGAGGGGTAGTTGAGGATGTGTTGGTTCAAGTAGACAAATTTTATTTTCCTGTTGATTTCATTGTCTTCGACACACAACCTGTGTTGAATGCATGCACTCAAATCCCTATCATTTTAGGCCGCCCATTCCTTACAACCTCCAACACTTTGATCAATTGCAGAAATTATGTAATGAAACTCTTGTTTGGAAATATGACTTTGGGGATGGTGATGATGTGCGTGGGGTAAACTAAATTGAAACTCTTGTGCAAGACCAATTTCTTCAATCTTCTTTTTCTGATCCTCTAGAAGCTTGTTTGGCACATTTTAATGATTTTAACGAGGACATCTTAATTAATTCTGTAAACTCTTTATTGGAATTTGTTCCGGTGTTGGATACTAACAAGTGAAGATCACTTTTTGAGGAATTGCCACCTTGAGATACCATGCCCCTCTCATCAAGTATCCAAACACCAAAGCTTGAGTTGAAACCTTTGCCAGCTGAACTCAAATATGCATTTTTTGGCCAAGCAGAGACATTCTCAGTAGTCATCTCCTCACAATTGAATGAGACTCGGGAAGAAAAATTAATTGATGTTCTTAGAGAACACAAAGGTGTAATAGGGTGGACCATTGCTTATATTAAGGGAATCAATCCCTTAATTTGTACCCATAGGATATATTAGGAGGATAATGTTAAACCCTTTAGAGAGATGCAACGCAGGCTGAATCCCAACATGAAAGAGGTAGTTAGAGTAGAGGTCCTCAAACTTTTGGATGTAGGGATCATATACCCTATTTCTGATAGTAAATGGGTAAATCATGCCCAAGTGTTACCTAAGAAATTTGATATAACCGTAGTTAAGAATGTTAATGATGAATTGATCCCAACTAGAGCCACAACTGGTTGGCATGTGTGCATTGACCATAGGAATTTGAACTCAAGTGACTAAGAAAAACCATTTCCCTTTGCCCTTCATGAACCAAATTTTAGAAAGAGTAGTTGGTCATAATTTTTATTATTTCCTAGATGGGTATTCCGGATATAATTAGATAGAAATTGCACCTGAGGACCAAGAAAAAATCACTTTTACATGTCCATTCGTTACTTTTGCTTACTGAAGGATGTCATTTGGGTTGTTTAAAACTCCTACCACGTTCCAAAGATGCATATTGAGTATATTTAGCGATATGGTAGAGCGTTTTCTTAAAGCGTTTATGCATGATTTTTCTGTTTTTGGTGATTCTTTTAATGATTGCCTATGTAATTTAAAGAATGTTTTGATTCAATGTGAAGAAAAAAACCTCATTTTTGAATTGGGAGAAATGTCATTTTATAGTCTCTAAAGGGATCGTGCTTGGTCACATTGTCTCCTTCTAAGGAATCGAAGTGGATAGAGCCAAAATTGATTTGATAGCCAATTTGCCCACCCCAAAGATCATTAAGGACATTAGATCTTTTCTAGGTCATGCAGGATTTTACAAAAGGTTTATTAAAGACTTTAGTGCAATATCTAGATCATTATGTAACCTTCTATCAAAGGCAAACTCCTTTGAGTGGACTAAAGCATGCCAGGAAGCTTTTACAAAGCTGAAAGGCATGTTGACTTCTGCTCCTATTATGCAACCACCTAATTGGAGTTTACCTTTTGAGATCATGAACAGTGCTCAAATAAACTATTCTACTACAGAAAAGGAACTCCTAGCCGTAGTCTTTGCACTTGACATGTTCCGATCTTACTTGATTGGATCCCAAATTATTATTTTCACTGACCATGTGGCTTTAAAGTACCTTCTCTCCAAGAAGGATACTAAGCCAATACTCCTTTGGTGGATCCTCCTACTCCAAAAATTTGACTTAGAAATTAAAGATACGAAAGGAGTAGAAAATGTAGTGGCTGACCATTTATCTCGTCTTGTGCTCTTTGATTCCTTGGTGACAGTGCCGATCAAAGACACGTTTCCCGATAAGGAAATTTTTGTTGTCTCCCAATTACCTTGGTTTTGTGAATTATCTTATTACAGGTAACCTTTTTATTCATTGGAAACAAGAAAAGAAATTTTTGACCGAGGCAGGTAAATTTTTGTGATAATCCTTAGTTGTTTAAATATTGTTTGAATCAAATTATTAGGAGATGTGTACCCGATTCTTAACACATGAATGTCATCTCCTTTTGTCACTCGGAAGCATGTAGTGGTCATTTTTCGGCTAAAAAGACTACCGCAAAAATTCTGCAATGCGGTTTTTATTGGCCCACTATTTTTAAGGACACTTGATGAGTTTTGCAAAGCATGCGAGCGCTGTCAAAAATTAGGAGGAATCTCCTGTCGGAATATGATGCCTCTCAACCGAATTTTGATTATTGAGGTCTTTGACTGTTGGCATCGATTTCATGGGACCATCCCCTCCTTCTATTAGGTATCATTATATCTTAGTTGTTGATTACGTATCAAAATGGATCGATGTTATTCCAAGAAAACCAATGACCACAAAACGGTCTTGTAATTTGTAAAAGAAAATGTTTTATCAAGGTTTGGAATACCCCGAGTCATTATTAGTGATGGGTATGCACTTCTGTAATCGACCTTTTGAGGCCTTGATGAAAAAATATGGGTTAACCCATAAAGTTTCTACCCTTTATCACCCACAAACAAGTGGACAAGTGGAAATATCCAATCGGGAGATTAAAAATATTTTACAAAAAAACAATAAATCCAGATCGTAAGGATTGATCGTTACGACTAACCGATGCGCTATGGGCATACCGTACAGCTTTCAAAACCCGATTGGAATGTCTCCATATCAACTTATCTTTGGAGGGGCTTGTCACTTGCTTGTTGAAATGGAACATAAGGCTTACTGGGCGATAAAGACACTTAATTTTAATTTGGAGAAAGCAGACTCACTTCGCAAACCCCAACTTGATGAGTTTGAAGAAATCCGGAATGATGCTTACGAGTGCCAAAATTTACAAGGAATGAATGAAGGTTTTTCATGATAAGCATATTCTTCAAAAATCTTTTGAGCTTTCTCAAAAAGTTATTTTATATAATTTTGCATATATTTCCTGGTAAGCATAGATCTCGTTGGATCGGTCCTTTTATTGTGAAAACTGTCTATCCTTATGGAACTATTGAGATTAAGAATCCTAAAAATGGTAATATTTTTACAGTTAATGGTCAATGATTTTTTTATCGATAATCGAGGCAAATATATAAATAAAAAAGGATAGAACTACAAAAGCTAAAATAAGCACAAGTTCACAAGATCGTGAACCAAAAGATGGCAGAAACAAAAAGAAACAAAACACCTAAGGGAACCCCTAGCCGCTTGGACGCGGCCCCATAACCGACTTAGACTAGGAGAAGGCCCACATTCGCCCTTGCCTGACTAGAAGAAACCCACTCCAATACTAGAGAGACGGTGCTAGCGCAGATTCTATGAAAAGGAGAGTGCAAGTTCTCAAAGACTCTCATTCCTCTCTTTCCATATTGACCACGTTATTGCACCCGGCAAAACCCGTCAAATGGCCAACCTTGAACCATCCCTGCTTACCAAGTCCCAGCAGGATAAGAAGTTTAGAAAGGATGAGAGAAAGACCCACTCCACAGTCTACACCCACTCTGGAAAGAAAGAAACTTCAAATCTCACAAGCTACAAGACAATGCAAGAGGAGGTAATCTACCAACTCTTCCGCTTGAAGGCACATGAAGCATCTATTAGCCATCCTCTGCCCTCGATTTTTCAAGTGATCACATGCGATGATTTTATTCCAACCCGCATTCCAAAGGAAGAAGGATACTTAAGAAGGAATTTCACCTCGGTTTCAACAATTGAAACCGTTCTTGGAGAATTTCACCTCGGATGTTGAGTTCACAACTCTGGAAGAGCCGGTTTATCAGGATTGATCTTTTCTCTCACTTGAGAAAGATTTTTGTGTATACTATGCATTTTTTATTGCTTTTACTTGCTTTATTTTCTCTTTTAGTTTGATTGATTAGTTCATATCTCTATGATGTTTTATGTCCTCTATCTCTTTTTGACTTCTCAATGTTATATTTCATGAAAATCTCTATTTGAAACATTGACCATATTCGATTTAGGTTGGGGGGTGTAGATGTGTGTTTTATTGTTGGGATAATCTCTGCTAATAGTAGATACCATTGCATTCCTCCTTTAGAAAAAAAATTTAAAAACAAAAACAAAAAATAAGAAGAAATTGTGTTTATTTCTTGGCTACTTTCTATTTCTTGTCTTCCATATATTGACTTATTGAATATTGGATTATACAGGTACACGGTAAAAATATTTAAGAAGCTCAATTCCATCTATTTACAACAGAAAGTCATTGTTACTAATTCTCAGTTAGTGAACTTTATAAATTGCTAATTTTTGAACTTTCACTACACATCTGACTCAATTTCTGGAGCTAGGTTGAATTTAGTAATTATTGACTTGATAATTGCCTAGAATGTAGGGAGAAACCAAGTCTGATGAACTATGACTATCTTGTTCACTTGGTTTGCTGATAAGAAGAAAAACAGTACTGGGGTATAATAAAGTCATGGAAAGAAACCAGGGAATTAAACTAGGTACTCTGAAAAGGGCTACCTCTTGTCAGGTCTTTGAAAAAAAAAATAGAAAAAAAAAAAAAAATCGGTTTTCGACTCAATGAGAAATGAGCAAAAATCACTGAGAATGTAAAGCAAGAGAAAGAGGTCTAAGGCTTCAGGAAAATCCATCTATCCCTCCTTATACTTAGATTTGAATGAAAATGTATCTAGAATTAAATAATGATTTAATCTAAACAGAAAATAATACGATAAAACCATTGACCATTAAATTCAATTGAAAAATTAAAGAAATTTAAAGAGCCCTTTGTATGTAACTCACAAGGGATCCAAGTATTCTATATATTATTAGATCATACGAAATCAAAAAACATTTAGAGATGAACAATTAACCATACTAAGAAAAATTATTTTAATTAATAATCAAACCATCCACATCATCCACATAAGTTGGAAAAGGCTTCTAATTCCTAACCTTAGAAGGGTGTTTAGCCACCATAATTGAAGTTGTCATCCTCCTTAATGGTTCGCTAAACATTACAATAAAATAAATCAAATAAAAAAAGAACTAAAAGAAGACAAACTAAAGGACAAGAGAGCAAGAGAGAGAAGAGAGCTAGAGATTAACGAGAGCTAGCTAGGGAGAGATAGTAGCTAGGGACATCCAAGAAGGTCTTTGTAGGGCTGGACGTTCAACCCTTGCTTTCCAATTTGTAAAGAATCTCTCCTCTTGTACAAAAATAGAAATATCTATAAAGCATAATCATTTTTAATAATTCCTTGAAAGTCCTCATCTCCTTTTTAACTTTCCTCTTAGTTGAAACTGTACATTCCTTTGAGAACAAATCTCTCTTTATTCCAAATCTTGTAAAAGCTTTCCATTTATTAAGAATTGTTTTGCTTTCTTTGGAAGGAAACCAAAAACATCTCCACTAGGAATTAGCATTATCAAACTTATTTGGCTTATATCTTCAATTTTACATGTAAAGTGGTGTATTCTCTTCTCACCATTGCATTGTCCTCTTTCTTTTGATTTTTATAGAATAGTTGCATGCCTTAATGGGCGTCCGGAAATGTCACATGCAAAATTTTCTTAAGAAAGACTTATTACATGTATTTATTTTTGCAAGAATCTTAACTTAGACCACTCTCAGGATTCAAGAAAGCTAAAGTCCTAAAGTTCAAGTTGAAGTTCTAAAGAAGATAAAGTTCAAAGGCCCAAGCCTGTGTCCAAATTTTAAAGCCTAAGCCCAAGTTAAAGTTCAAGTTCTAAAAGTCAAGGAACCCAAGTCAAGAAGACAAAGTCTTAAGCCCACAAGTTAAATAGTCAAAGCCCAAGATGTCCATCTCAAAGAATCCAAGTATTAAGCCCAAGGCACAATTCCTAGTGGGGACATTTTTGGTTTCCTTCCAAAGAAAGCAAAGCAATTCTTAATAAATTGAAAGTCTTTACCATACTTGGAATAAAGAGAGATTTGCTCTCAAAAGAGTGTACAGTTCCAACTAAGGGGAAAGTCATAAAAAGGAAAGTCAAAAAGGAGATGAGAACTTTCAATCAATTAGAAAGAAGAATTATGCTTTATAGATATTTCTATTTTTGTACAAGAGGAGATTCTTTACAAATTGGAAAGCAAGGGTTGGACGTCCCGCCCTATGAAGACCCTCTTAGATATCCCCAGCTAATATCTCTCCCTAGCTAGCTCTCATTAGTCTCTAGCTCTCTTGTCATTTAATTTGTCTTCTTCTTTTAGTTGTTCTTTTTTTATTAGAGTTATTTTATTGTAATGTTTAGCAAACCATTAATGAGGATGACAACTTCAATCATGGTTGGCTAAACACCCTTATAAGGTTAGGGGATTCGAAGCCTTTTCCAACTTATGTAGACGATGTGGATAGTTTGATTATTAATTTTAATTGAATAATTTTTCTTAGTATGATTAATTGTTCATCTCTATGTGTTCTTTGATTTCGTATGATCTAAAGATATATGAAATACTTGGATCCCCTGTGAGTTAGATACAAAGTGCTTTTTAAATTTCTTTAATTATTCAATTGAATTTAATGGTCAATGATTTTATCATATTATTTTCTGTCTAGATTAAATCATTATTTAATTCTAGATGCGTTTTCATCCAAATCTAAGCATAAGGAGGGATAGGTGGATTCTCCTGAAGCTTTAGACCTCTTTCTCTTGCTTTACATTCTCAGTGATTTTTGTTCCATACTCATTGAGTGGAAAACCGATTTTAAACTTCTTTCTCCTCTCTCAATTTCGTTTCCTTAATTCTTGTGCACAACAGTCAATCCCTGTGGATTCGACCATGTCCTCACCAGATACATCAATTGTGTCACTTGTGCACTTGCAAGTATATTATTTTTACTCTTGATTTTATGTTAATTAATTTGGATTAAAGCAAGTTGTAACATCCCCCAATATGAGATCTATGTATGTTGCATTTCCTTGAATAAAGAGCCATAAAATTCATATAAATTTAAAATCTTCATTATCAAGATGCACTCTGATAGAACCAGCATTGGAGATAGTTCTATAAATAATAAAAGTGCATTTCAATCCTTGGGAATAAAAAATTTTGAAAAAAAAAAAACAATCTACAATAATTGTCGAAAGAGGAGAGGGATTGTAGGGGAAAATAGAAAAAACTGTTTACAATGATGGTTGAACAAGAGAGAGAGAGAGAGTAGAGAAAGTGAGGGGGAGAGTGTAGGACTGAATAAAAAATAATCTAACATCAACGTGACTGTCAAACAAGGGATAGAGAGAAGAGAATAGGAGGGGGAGGGGGAGGGGGAGGGGGAGGGGGAGGGGGAAGAGGGAGAGGGAGTACCTCTTAATTTCCTTTCTTCTTTCTTTTCGATTATGCCAAAGAAAGGTAATGCGCCAATGCCTTTAACAACTATGGTTTAGCTGCAACCCACACTTCCTAACACTTCAAGCATCGCATGACACTATCAGGTAACCTAATCTTCTTTACATGATACTCATAAAGTCATAATCACTGGGATTTTGTAGCGATTCTGAAATTCCCAATTTAAATGCAAAGGGTATTTTCATAATTTCCTATTATAAGGGTATTTTAGTAAATATCCCTGTGTATTGTTTGGCCATGAGAATATTAATAACATTAGGCGGAATAATCTAAAATGAGCATAACACATTTTAGTTTAGCCTTGAGTGTAACCAAATACTTAAGTATGGGTATTTGGGTAAAAGCACATGAAATAGGTTTAGTGTAAAAAACTAATGTTGACCTAATCTCTCATTTTATTAGAAAACCTAAATTAAAGAGAGAGCGCTTTGGGGAAGAAGAAAGGAGGTAGGGTTTTGGAGCTTGAAGCTTGAAGCTTGAAGAAGGTGATTCAAGGGTCAAGATTCAGAGTTCTTGCTAAGAGACGATCAAGAGCTCAAAGCAAACCCATTTGGGGGTTTTCCATCTTCTAGAAACCCTAAAACTTTAGGGTTGAGGCAAGTGAATACCCCTTTTATTTTTAAATCCATTATAGTGTAATATTTATTGTTGTAGTTGTTGTAATAAATGTTCATTTATGATCTAGTTGGATTTAGAATGGCTTGGTAGATTTTGAGGATTCTTCCTATTTTGAAAACCTAGATTCCTAGGACAAAATCATGTGTAAAACAATATACCTTATATGCTCGTATATTTATACATCTAGAATTGTTTTATATGTTGATAAAATGCATTCACTATAGGGGTTTGTCCTAGGTTCACGTTTCGGAAACCTATACAAATATAAAGTATATTGTGTATGAAGATTTTGAGATGTGACAGATTTGATCAACTTCTTGCACAGCAAATGATTTAAGAGAAGCATCAATAGGAGAAACTACACACTTAAAAGACATACCCTAATAATGTGCATACAGACTGAAAATTACATAATTGAGAATAAAGATCCATAATCGGGAATAAAGCTTGAAGGAAGAGTGAAACCTCCAGTGTAAGAAGGCAAGGTGTTCACTTTGCTCATCATATCTTTGAAAAGCATTTCAGATGGCTCCACTACCATGACTCCAGAATTCAGCCTCTCAGAATGCTTCAAATTTGCACAGAACTTCCCGCATTTAAAGAGATCCTCAATACTCTTGACAATTATTGTATCAGCATCCAGATATACAACTACACAAAACGATTTACTCCAATATGAATCAACAGAATTCATTAGAAAAAAATGGATTAAGCAAAGCTAATTCAAATTACTGAAAATTGATCGAGCAATATCAGCTACCTTTCCTATAGTTTGTCATATTAAATATTTTCAGTTTAGTATAGACTCCCCAAAACCGCTTCGGCCGCACTTGATTGGGGTTAGCCAATAAACTTATAAGCTCCACTATCCAACCATCAGCCTATGCAAATAATCCAGCATATAAGTAAGCACAAATATAGATCTTAAAAAACAGAAGAAAAAAAACTACTACTAAATCAGATAAACTCAGGAGAATTCCAAAATTAGATAACTACTTCATGTAAACCAAAACCACAAAAACATATAAAATTACAATGAGAAATGAAGATAGAAACCTAGAAGTAATATCAATTTTCAATTTTAATAGAAAAAAAAAAACAGAAAAATCACACCTTGAGGAGCTTCTTAGCGTAGTTGGAAACTCCATCAGAGACAAGAACGACCATGTCTTTGGTCGAGCCAGTATCCCTAATCGATTTCCCGAGAACTCGAACACCAAGTAGAAATTCATCTCCGTAAAGAAGAGTAACGTAAGCCTCTGATCGAGATCCGGAAGCTAGAGCAGGAAGTCCAGATTGAAATGACATAAATAGAATAACCAGAAAACCGAAAATCGAGTGTTTCGATCTCATCCTAATCCGGAACAGAAATCAAAACCAGAAGATGGAAGAGATAAGAATCGGAAATGGAAGAAAAGGAGGGATCTTTTCTAGTGATAATTCATGAAGAAAATCAAATTCAAATACTCAGGATATCGTCGATCGAAAGGTGAGAGTTTCAGAGATTTGATTGAAGAAGAGAAAATATCATGGAGGACTGTAGAAGAATCCCTAGGAATCCTTCAAGAAGACCTTGGGCTATCTTTTCTCTTGTTCAAACAAGAGTAATTGTTCGCTCCACTGGGCTCTCACAAATTCAAAAGCTGAGGCGCACCCACCTGAGATCGAATGATAGCCCATCACGATTGATCTCTCGGAGAGTTGAATCGCACCCATTAGCCAACACATTTTTAACCACTATTAACTATGGTTAAGATTTAGTACGGGATTCAACAATATAACCTTAGTTTTTATAAAAATATTAAACTCTTTTAGTTAAGGATTTTTAACAAACTAAAGTTTTATTGTTGAACCCTAAATGTTAGTGAATGTTAACCACGGTTAATAGTTCAATTGCAATTGGATCTCCATGCCCATGCTATGCAGTATACATTTAAAAATATATATATATTTCAAAAGTTTAGCCCTGTTTGGTTGCACTTCCGTTTTCTATTTTCTGTTTTTAAATATAAAAATTTAGAAATTTTTACATAATACATATTTGGCAAACATGTTTTAGTTTTTAAAAATTAGTAACAAAATTTTTAAAAATCAAAGAAACAGAAAATTTCTGTTACCTCTATTTTTAGAAATAAAAACAGAACCACAATGCATTACCACACCACCACCGCCACACCACCCACCATCACCACTCCACCACCCACCACCACAACTACACCAAGACCACCACAACCACCCACCACCACCGGTCCACCAACACCACTATCACCACTCCACCACCACCACCACCACCACACCTCCACTCCACCATCACCACTCCACCACCACCACACCTCCATTCCACCATCACCCCCACCACAACCACTCCACCACCACCACTCCAGCACCACCAACACAACCACCACTACTCCACCACCAACACCACCACCACCACACAACCAACACCATCACCACCACTACACCATAACCACACCACCTCTCCACTACCACCAACAACAACAACAACCACACCACCACTCCACCATGACCACACCACCACTCCACCACCACCACCACCACCACTCACCACTATCACTATGGATTGAAATTGTTTACTCAATTATTATATACATCATATCTCTCAAACATGTTTTTTTGTTTTTCCTTTTTTAAAACAAGTAACGGTTAGTAATGCCAAACATATTTTCTCCTTAAAAAATTTGAAAACAGAAACTTGTTTTCAGTTTTAAAAATCATAAAATAAAAACAAAAAAATAGAAGTGTATCCAAACGGCCCTTTAGGGGGGGCAAGTGCCCCAAGCCCTCCCTTGGCTCCGCCCCTGGGATTGGGGTATGAGGCCTTGGGGGTTCGGGAGCATAGCTCCCGATAATTATTTTTTTTTTGACTAATGAGTCCATCATGGTCATAAAAGTTATTAATATTGCACTCTAATATTAGTCTATAACAAGAAAAATAAGGTTTCTCTTTTGATAAATCCATTATATAAATAAAAATAATTATTTTTTATATCATGAAAATTATTTTTTCCTACGCGCATTCCACTGGGTGGAACATGCGTGCCTCCCTTGCTTTACACGTGTCCCTTTTAACACTTATTAATTTTGGTTAAGATTCACTCATCCCTAATAGGGTTTATACATTTATCTCTTGTTTTTAGAAAAAAATTAAACCTTGAGTTAATAAATCTTAACTAAGGTTAAAAGGGACACATGAACGCCTAAAGAATCAATCCTTTTATATTATAAATATAAAAAAATTACAAAATTTTATTTTGGGGCCACTCTATTCAAAATTTAGATATTAAGTATTTTTTAAGCTCCTTATCATGGCAAATTTTCAAAAAAAATGGTGTCTTTCACAATGAAATCTGATAAGTGAGATTTCAAATGTGTTCGTATAATCTTCCGTTGTTCAGGGCTCCCTTATCATAGGCATTGTACCCTTTTTTTTAGCTTTGAAAGAGAGGTGCTCCTTACATTCATGCCAATGGGGCAAATATGTTTCTCATCGTAATTCACCTTCATATTTTTGAGGAGTGTCACCCTACTCATAGTCATTTCCTACTCTCAACTCGAGCCAACCACTTGTCCATAAAGCGTTGCAACCAGTTAAAGTGTGTACTTTAATAATGAAAATGGATAAATAGTTAGCTCAGAGAGTATGAAACGCCTGAAAATAGGGTAGCACTCCTCATTTTTTATATAACGACTTACAACAATCCTAAGAAATTCTAATCCCACGGAATAATAAAGTTTCATTGGATCTTTCTGTTTGAGTGAGCTAATTTGCATTTTTACGGGAAAAAAGCTTTGACTAGTGACCTTAAGGTAGCACTAGCAGACTCCTACTATACAAGTTCTTTGAAGCCCACCACTCCTGCAAGCTGAAACTATTACTGCTCCATTCCCTAACAGACCTTTCAAGGCTTCAAATTACACTACCTCCAATCACTTTCAATGTCCAAAGTGGCATTGGTGTTATACTTTCGAAACAGTGCACCCCATAGAACAACCTTGTACTGAAAATCATATAGGCTAATTAATGAGCACTTAGAGGACTCATTGCGCTAAGACCCGGAATTGGGCTGCACCTACCTACTAGCTAGCGTGTGTGACCCAAACCCTGGCCTCATTAGTGGGAATAAGAGAAAAATGGATAGGCTCATGCATGACTTAGGATAAGTTTCAGGTCTCGCTTGGACTGGACCCTTCCCTTTTTTTTCCAATTTTTTCCCCGTTTTTGAATAAGTCATTTGTTTACATAAATGGGAGTGGAACTTAGTGAGAGAGGTTGTTATAACCTAAGGCTACAAACAACTAATGCTCTCTAGACACATTAGAAAATATGTGAGATCCATATGTTGTATTATGATTTCATCTAAAATTTAAATATTATAAAAAAAAACTTGTACAATTGTACCATGGGCAGTGGTTGTGAGCTATAACTACCATTGTTACTAACTTTCACTCTATAAGTGGTCAGTGTGTGTGTTAATTTGGGATGAGCAGGATCATGGAATTTTAAATTCTTAATAAATCTCTTCATATCAAAAATATTTCAAATATTTAAGTAAAGAAATTACAATTAGTCAAATGAGATGACCAAGTCACAAGGGTTTTCATGTTGGGGACCTTCAGTCTATGTTTTCATGAAGGCTTTTTGGGAATCTATAATCACGTCAATAATAGGCTTCTATTTCAAGTGAATGACTTACAACTCATTTCAATCATTATAGGTATCAAACCAATAGCGATTCATGCAAGCCAAATCTTCTAATCTATAATTGAGTAACATATTCCGTATTAAATTATTGTTATTAATTAATATCATGATTCATTTTTATTGATAGAGAGGCAAAGACACCATGCCCTATTATAGGGGACTTACTTTGCTTACATAATGACCGTTTTGTATTTGGTAGAGAGTTTCAATCAAATTTATTTGGGAGTATTTTTCTTGAAAATCAATTCAATTGCCTCTTTAGGGCACACTCATTTTACCACCCAATTAACCAAATACAACTCTTGGATCAAATAGACATTGAACCAATGGATCCGTAATGATAGACACTCGAGTGAGTCTATAGGATAAAATCCATCCCGGGGTATGTATTGCCTACTAGGGCTATCAAAGGGCAAAGTTGGGGCAATAGTGTTACAAATCTCGTTATCAGGTTTTATCGGCCCAAGTTTTTTTCGGGAGATTTTTAAATCTGATATTGTTTTTAAGTATTTCTCGCCCAAATTGTAAACACATAAATTTACCGTCCTTCCTCCCCTCTCCACTCTAAGAGTCGAGATAAGGTCCGAGAGTAGAGGAATAACGCTAAATTTATTCTAAGAGTCGCCACCTACTTAGGGGAAGTAGGATCCCGAGATAATCCAAAATAAAGGGGTCTACGGTCCAGAGTAGTCTAGGTAAGAGATCCCTTTAGGTCCTGGGGAAGGGGTTAGGCACCCCAGGACCTCCATCCAATGATGGTAACCTACTCATTAGGTCCAAGCCAAACATTTAAAATCACTTAAAATTTCCTAAATAATTATTAATTTTGCTAATCAATATGGGGTGTAAAAATTTAATTTTTGGTTGGGGTCGAACCCTGGTTTTGGGCTACCTACTTATCCGGTTAGTCGGAATCAGACCCTCATAGTAGTAGTTCGGGGTAGTGACTGTTTTTATACTCGTTTCGGAGTGTGGTCACTTCCAACTCGTGTTTGAGTTGGGGGGATGCGGAATTGAGATTTATGAATCTCATTCCGGGAAATGGTTACGTAGCTAGGTGCTCGTGGGGGAGCTCTAGGGGGCGTTCATTTATTATGGTAGATTTCTTCTTTTTCATTTTAGACCTTTGAGAGTTTTAAACAATTGAGCCAAATTCATGGACTTAGCAACAAGGTTTAGCTTGGGCATGGTTCAAGGGTTTGGTATGGGCTTTGACATGAATAACAGATTTTAAGCTTTGGGCTTTGAAACAAGGGTTTGAGGCTTTGACATGGATTTTGGTTATGAATTTGATGAAATGAATTTAGTGAAATGGATTAAGAAATGGGCTTGAGATTATGGAAATTTTACTCTCTCTCAAGACTCCCCAAGCTCGCATAAAATAAAACTAAAATTAAGATTTAAAATTACAAGTAAATGAGATTAAATTTTAAAAAAAAAAAACCCAAGGGATTGAGAGGTGTAAAAATGAGGTGTTCACACAAATCTCAGGAATGATTAAAAAATGGGAATTGATAGTCTACGCATCCGCGTTCCTTCGATGGAACGTGGAAGCTTTGTTAAGCACAAGTTAATTTTGTTTTCAAAAGTGATTTCCCGGATTCTCTAACGTTACTCTCTATCTCTCCTATGAATTCTCCCTTTCTTTTTCACGCCTCTATCATGTGTCCTTTTTTAACACACACCAACTATGGTTAAGATTCACCCACCCTTGGGTTCATCCATCTAATTTAGGTTTTAAAAATAGTCATGTGTCTTTTTTAATATTCATTAATTATTGTTAAGATTCACTCCAAGGGTTCATCCATCTAACCTTGGTTTTTAGAAACCAATATGTGTCTCTTTTAACACCCACTAACTATGGTTAAGATTCACTCAATTTTAGGGTTCATCCATTTAACCTTGGTTTTTAGAAACTGTCACGTGTCTCTTTTATCACTCACTAACTATGGTTAAGATTCACTCAATCCTAGGGTTCATCCACTTAACCTTGGTTTTTAGAAAACTGTCACGTGTCCCTTTTAACATCCACTAACTATGGTTAAGATTCACTCACCCTTAGGTTTCATCCCTCTAACCTTGGCCAATGTTGGATGGATGAACCCTAGGGGTGAGTGATTCTTAACCACAATTAATGAATTATTAAAAGGGACACGTGAATATTTCTAAAAATCAAAGTTAGATGATGAACCCTAAGGGTGAGTTAATTTTAATCATAGTTGGTATATGTTAAAAAAGGACACATGATAGATAGAGAGAAATCTTCATAAGAGACAAAATATTGAAAATAGAGAGTAACCCCTAAGTGAATCCAGGAAACCATGTTAAAAAAAAAAATTAACACGACGTGATGACTTTACTTCCGCGTTCCTTCAAAGGAACACGGAAGTGTAGACTATCAATCCCCTTAAAAAAATATATTGAAATTATAGAAAATAGTAATAAATATCACTAAGTTATAAATTCATAAAAGCAACAACATTATGTATTTCTCGTAACATTTTTAAAATCTCGTGATATATACGAGATAAAAAGAGAAAATTATAGTTTTCGCGAGATTTTTAAAATATCATGATCAAAATGGAGTTTTAAACTTTAAATGTTTTTTTCGAATTTGCTCGGGAGAAATTGAGTATTTCTTGAGAGATTTGTAATAATGGGGGTAGGACAGGTTTAAGGATCAGGGCAAAACAAGAAATAAAAACAATAATTTTTTTTTCATTTGATATGACAAAACTTTTTTTTTTGGTCTGACTACTAACCCAACAGATCATTCAATTAAAATAATTTGAAATAAAATAAAAATAAAAGTAAAGAAACAAATATAATAATAACCAGATAAAATATAACTCACTTGACAATAAACTAAGACAATAATCAAAGTGTTAGGGATAATCATAGTATTAGGATTATGAAATTAGTAACCGTTTAGTTATTTTGGTGAGTCAAAACACTAAAAATTACAAAAATGGTTTCTAGCAGCCTCTTCTAAATAACCATTTTGGTTTGAAGAGTACATTACGAAACCAAATATTCATCTCTACCTTCCTTTATTTTGGTCCCACACAAATAAATAAAATAATATTTCTTTCCCTTTTCTTCTTTTTTGTTTTCTCACATAATTAATAAAATAATGTTTCGCTCTTATCTTCTTTTTTTTCTTTTTCTTTTGTTAAATTGGGGAGACGGTTGGAAAGTGTTTTAAAAAAATGGATAGCCGAAATAAATAAAAAGTAAGTTTCGACTATTTTGGTGAGTAAAATTTGATGAGGGTGCTAGGAATGCTCTACGGTTGGGCTATCAAAGTGCAGGTCGAGAGACACGGCAGAGCCAACCCTAACCGTGCCGTAGCCTGCCATTAGAAGGCCTGGGATTGACTTTGGCCAGGTACCCTTTTAAAAGGCTTTTTTTGAGCCCACTAGGCGTGATTTAGACCGTTGATCTCAAAGACGGTCTCTCATCCCCATTCCCAAGCGCCACCTCCTCAGCTGGCTGGCTCACTCCTGTGTTCTTCAAGCTCTTTCCAATTCTCTTCAGTTCTATACGTATATTCTGGTGAGTGGTAAAGCATTGCAGATTAAAAATACATGCATATATATATATATAAAATTGGTTTCTTTTATCCCTTTATTTCCCTATTATCCAATACTCTTTCTGAATTATTTCATTTTTTTTTTTGCCTTTCCTCAATTTGTCTTCATGAATTTGTTCTCATATTTCCATTTTCTTATGGGGAAAGATTAAAATGCAGAAGAAAGACACAGATAAAGAACCTCAAAGCCCTGATTTCTGGATCGAAACATTCGATACTGTCGGTCGCCGGTACAAATTTGAAGCCAACGGCCGTCTCTCTGTAATTTCCTCTCTTACTCTCTACTTTTGAATACTGTTTCTAGGGTACGATTTTTGAATTCTAATGCATCTTTCTAATGGGAATCTAGGGTGAATGCATTTATTTTGGTTTTTTTTTCTATGCATAGGTATCAACTATCAAGCATTTCTTTAATAGGTGGTTGAAGCTTATGCCTATATGTATCCACTCACATTATCTCCTAACTCTACAAGTTAAAGTTACAAATTTTTGTTCTTGTTCATCTTGAATCTCGCTCTTTGTTTCTATTTGGTTGAACGAGACTACGAGTTAGGGCTCCTAATTTTTTATTAGGATTTGAGAACTTGATTGGGTTGGCGGTATGTTCGGATGGGAACCCGGATTTATCTTGTTTTCCCAAATATGATAGAGCTAAAGGTAAATTCAATCATTCAAAATACTAGATTGGACATATTTAATTTTGACAAGGCTTTACGCTAATGTTTGATAATATTTGATATTTGTAGTAGTGTTATAAGCTTTTGCCTTTAATAGATGAACTTAGGTTTTTCATTTTTTATATAAGACGATAGGATTGATTTGGGCTTTGGTTTTTGTAATTCTATAAGGGGATATTTGGAGTTTGGACACCTAAATGAAGTCATTTGCAAATTGTGTCATTTTAAAGTGTTTTGTTTTTAAGTCCAATGCATTTCAGAATAAATTTATTGGAGCTGTAGTTTAAAAATCAAATGCATTAATTTCCTAAGTGGACCATTTACAAATTGTGTCATTTTATGGAGCCAAAGTTCTACAGATATATGTCAAAAGCTAAACGTGATGCTAGTTTCTTTTTTAAGAAATGGTTATTTGAATAAGATTTACAATTTGATTTATTCTAAGTTTCAAGTCTGTCATAGATGGGATAGTCTAATTAATTTGATTGGAGTGGGTAATAAATTTTAGACAATGTAGAATCATCTTCATAGAGATATTCCATTCTTGGAGCAATTAGATTTAAGTTTAGGGCATTTACGCATCAAGGCTCGCCTCTGGCGAGACTCAAGGAAAATGCCTCAAGATTCAGCCTTGAGGCTTAAATGTCATGAGGCTAACGTCTCAAACTGTGAGTTTCGCTTTATGTTTGAGGCATGTGCCTCATACATTAATAAAAAAAATAGGGTTTTAGCCATATGACTAAGACTTAAACATTATATTATAAGATGTGTGCCTCATAATTCTTTTATCAATAAAAAATATTATTATTTTTTCTTTTTTTATTTGTTATTTGTTCAAATTAATACTTAATTTATTATGTCTAACGTATTTAAGTTTTTTAAAACCTTGTTGAGTATATTTCACTCTGATTTTCATAGTAGACATGACTTGGAGCCCTTGTCTAACATATGTAGTTAGTGACTACTTAGAAATTGTTTGTTGGAATCTAAAATCAACCACATTAATAAACATTATTTGTCTTTCAATATGTATATGTCTATATGAATAAAAAAGTAAATCTAAATTTTAGCTTTTCTTATATAGTAGTACATATCCGTGTTCGTACACATGCATACATACATATTACCTTTAATTAATTTTTTTAATCTTTTTGCAATATTCTTTTTTATTATTTATTTATCTGTTAAAATGAGGTTGCTTAAGGCCTTTTTGTGAGGCTTAAGCCTCACGCATCTTGATGTCCCAACACCATGCCCTACGCCTTCACGTTTTAAAACACTGGTTTAGGGTGATTTTAGAGGTGAACCACTTCCACATGTTTTGGGGGATGTTTTCTTTTACTTTTGGGTTGTCAGGGAGGGATCGATGCCAAATTCTCAATGCATAGGTGAAATTGCAGTGGGTCATTAAATGATGTGTATGTGCTAATGAGGGATTTTGTCTGCTCGATCTTGTCAATGGTGTTTTCAGTATGATCTCAGACACAAATCTTGTTCTTGGGTTTTTATCGGCCTAAGTTTTTCTCGAGAGATTTTCAAATCTAAGTTTTTTTCAGGTATTTCTCCTCTAAATCTCAGCAATGATTAAAAAATATATATTAAAATTACATAAAATAGTAATAAATATCACAAAGTTAGACATTCATGAAATCAATATTTCATATTTCCCATGCTATTTTTAAAATCTCGGTTAAATATCGGTTAAGTCTCGCGATATTTACTGGATAAAAATAGAAAATTATATTTCTAGCGATAGTTTTTAAAATATCGTAATAAAAACGGAGTTTTAAACTTTAGGTGTTTTTCTCTTGAGAAATTGGGTATTTCTCGGGAGATTTGTAACAATGATCTCAGATAACCTTGTTGTGAGACAAGGAAAATACTAATTCTGTTTTTTCCCATCCAAACGTAATTCTTTTGTTTGTTCCTCATAATTGATTTTGCCTAACAGTTGCCAAACGCGTTCTTAGCACAGAATTGATTATAAGAATCAAAACTTCTAAATAGATTATTTTCCACAACAAGAGAATCACCAGAATTGATGCCCAACGGCCCCTTGGTATCCATTTGTATGATTTGGTACAAGAAAACTACAATAGTGATAGCGATAAAAAAAATTACTATTGTAATGAGATTAATGACCTATCACATGGTTGTGAATTCTCATGTGGTATAATGGATGTACTGTGATCGTATTCCAATTTCGACGATTATTATCATAATAAAGAAGAAAAATTTGAGATCCAGTTATAGAAGAGACAAAAAGTTTGATCTTAGAAATAGTTGATAAAGAAGGAAATTTGGTTGATGCAGAAAATATGTTTCAATGATCTATATTAAGTGGTAAGGCCAAAAGATTGGGTTCTTACCGTGTTGGGATAGAGTTGAATGTCTAAGAAATTGTGGTCGCTGATAATTCAGTAATGTTGATGCAAAGTTTTGTTTATGTAGTGGACACAAAAGACGAAGAACATTATTTTCATAGATGATGATATCCATGAAGTAACGTGCCAATCTTCATTGGTCAACAGTTGACACTTACAAGATTTGATCGGATGATGATTATGATGGAATCTGTGAATAAATCAGTGTCGTACACGTTGTGATAACAATAAAATCACTGAAAGTAGGATAGTTTCTTTCTCATATACATGATAGTAAGGACAATCATGCGGGGGGGGGGGGGTTTAGGGCCTTGAGGCACATATTGGTGATTATGGACTCATTCTTTGACTAGAAGCACAAGCCGAGGAAAAGTATGTAAAGTACAAAGTTCAATCACGTGCACATCTGAAGCAGAAGACTGAACACATTAGAGACTTTGTTTGGATGATAGTTTCATAATTTTCATTCAACAAACTTTATAGTTTATACAACAGTTGGGATTGTATAGCAGATGGTCGCGAGGATGATACATGACTTTGAAAGTTTGAGTTTAAGGAAGCCTGGTAGAGTATAATATAAACTCAATTTCTCAAAATTATAGATTAAATATATCATATTTTTGATGTATTTATGCTTATCTTTGTTAGGCTAAATGCGTTTCATGTTGGTAAGTTTTTATCTTAGTTATTTAATTTTCTCATAGATAATACAGGATTAGAATGAATCTTCTTGGGTTTTCTAACTCTACAAAGTGGTCTCATAGGTAGGTTTTATTGTGTGAAAATATGAAGTGAAAATTCTTGAATTGAGTTCCTTTATCTTTTCTCTTGTTTCGCTTTGTGTACTTTTCTGAGAATTGTTCTATGTGAGATATTCAATATCTCATGATATTTTGATCCAAGTTCTCACGGTTCTGCCAAAGCACATTTCATTCCTTTTTCCTAGATCCCTGAGAATTCTATCCCTTTGGAATATATATATTTGTTTGCATTATTGCATATGAAGATTATTATTGGAACATATATCCTTCTTTCATTGTGGAGGGGAATTTATCTTCTGGATTTTGATTTAACAAATGTCACTTACAGTAGTCTATTTAAATGATTATTTAAAATTTCATGTTATTACATTTAGGAGGGATCTACGGGTAGATGAAAAAGAAGAGAAAAAAAAATCAAAATTTTTGTTGAAGATATATGATGTATCCATTACATAGGAAGAAAGGGATAAGAAAATAATGAATCAACAGATAGAAACATACACAAGCAATTGTATTATTTTATTACTATATCTTCTCTTGGATTAGCTGGGATTTGACCAATGACCTCAAAGTACCATTACTCTCTTCCTAACCATTAGGAGATGAGCCTCAGCCCACTTTGATTCTGTCATATTAACTAATTTTAATATGATGTTTCATTGCTTTAAGTAATTTTTTTTTTTGGCTTCACTACTCCCTTTCTTTTAATGATTTGAGGAGAAAATAATTGATGCTATGTGACTGAAGACTTGTTGGTAGTGGCTAGATTTAAAGACTCAGATCACAGTCAGAGTTGAGATTTCTCAAAGAGAATCCCATGTAAAACTACTGATAATGGTTTTCCTAGAAATTTGGGAAAACTCAGATCGCAATCAGAGTTGAGATTTCTCAAAGGGAAACATGTTCCTTTCTCAGCAACTATTTAAAGGAAAATAAATGACTAGAACTGACTTAGGAGTTACTATAATTTAATCTAATTCTAACAATGTCTCAAATACCCAAAACTTTACACCAGCACTAGAGTTACAAACTTCAAATGTTGTTTTGAGGTTCAAGAAATCTTACAAGGTCATGTGGAGTCTGAAAATAGCTTTCTAAAATCTTGATGGATCCTCAATAGGACACTTGCCTATAAAGTTATGACCTTTGGAAGCTGATATATCATTGTGCGGCCTATTTGATTTGAAGATTCAAAACCTCTTTAACTACCATCCATTCTTAATGACTTTAGTTGGTTATTGAATTTCTCTCTCCTTCATGTTCATCGCTCCCACATCAACCGTCTGATTCTAGGTTTAAAGGCATATTATTCTAGATTGCTTCACACACGTGTTTTTTTTTTTAATCAATAAACGGAGATAGGAAATATATATGGTACGATAGCTACAAAACAAGTAGTGGCCCCAGGTTCACCAATAGTAAACCAAGTGCGCATGGAATAGAAAAAAATGAAAAACAGCAGCCAAGGAACAACTATAGCACCAAAAAACTACAAAATAAAAGGGTTAACCTAGGGATCCGCGCCATCACCCCCCACCGAGCACCAATCAGAAACTAGTAGACGAACTCAGGACTAGATCCTGTGGACAGACGAGGTAGAATTTTCGAAGACTCGCCTATTTCTTTCCTTCCACAGGACCCAAGCTATTGCCTCCGAGAGGATAGGCCACACTCTACCTGCTGGAGAGGGGAACAAAACTAAAAGCCAATAAGATAAGAAGCTCTTAAGGAATCGGGGAAATATCCAGGAGGATGCTTCACCCCACATGTTCACATGCCCACTTACTAAAGTTGAGTATATAGTTGTTCTGAGCAAGTTCTATGTCAACCGTCAACATACATAAAGTTTGCATAGAGCATGGTTTAGATTATCGGTATCGGGTGTCGTAACGGTAAGTCTAAAACAAGATAAGTGTCGTCCCGTACCAGATGGATACGACAGAAACAATACGGATATGTTAAGAAACGCTTGGATACACAAGGAAAAATTTAGATACCTTGCATAAAACTTCTTTTAATGCAAACATAAGCTAAGAACAAACTAAATGAAGGCCTCCAACAATGTTTATAAGTTATAACCATACATATGAAAGTTAAGAATTTTATAAGTTACAAAAGGCGTGCGTGCTGATATACAGGTATGAAAATACAAACCACAGTCATTTAACCAAGTATAGGAAATACAATCTAGATATTAAAACCTTACATTCAATGAGTTAAATATGAGTGTATTGAATTATAAGCTTAAATGTAAGTCTTTTTATGCTGAACTGTTACACTATTAGTTGACTTTTTGACCCTGTAGATGAAAAAGTTTTAAAGACTGAAATATGAGACTCTTTTGCAGGACTTTTGGGTTTTGGTAATGTTTTGATATAGTAGAATTTATAAAATTTTAATATTTGAGAAATACCTAACTATTTGAAAGTTGAAATGTTGACCTAATCTCTAAAAGGCGATAAAAAGAGAATTTTGTTCTTGAACTGGAAAATTGACTTTTTATCCTTTAGGAATTTGGATCTAGGATAATTTTTATAACCTTATATACATGTAAATATCTTAAGTAAATAAAAGTAAAATTAATTTAAAATCATTACTCAAATAATATTTTTTGTAATTAAGTTGTGCATACTGATTCTGTGTTTTAGATCCTACTGCAAATAGGAGAGAAAAATTGTAACTAAAAAACTCACCATATCGGGCCTGATACGCACGATATGGGGTTGATACAAAGGAGTTTTTTTACCAGCCTATTAGTATACAACTCCAAACAAGATACGTATCGGCCTGTATCGGTCGATATGTACCAGAATTTTAAACCATGTCATAGGGTTAATCTAATCTACCAACTGGTTTGAGTATGAGGTTTGGTTGTGTATCAAGGCTGGCATTATTGGACTTATTAGCTTAAGTGTAGCACCAGTGTGACTTACACATGGGCAAGAGTGCTGATGTTCAATAGTGAAATGAGCATGTGATAGTGTTCTTGGCGAATCCAAGACACTGGGATATCCTCATGTATATATTTAATGGATAACATTGAAAGACATAGTTCTCGTAAAACAATATGTTAAAAGAGATTCTAAATAATATAGTAATATCATGGAAATGAAATTCGCCAAAATTGATACATGTCGCTCGATACGTTTCGTTAGGGTACCTATACGATACATTGGCCGATTTAAATAACAGATAAAAGATGGTCGTTTTATGACTCGTTTATACTAAAACGACCTAGAAATGATTGTTTTTACTAAAAATGACCTTTAACAAAACATTTTCTAAAATAAAATAATGTCGTTTTTACTATAAACGACTGTCATTTATAGTAAAAATGACCAACGGAAAAAAATTGATATGTAACGCCCATTATGTAACGGTTTCAGGCCTTTCAATGATACGTAATGTTTTCAGCTGGTTTTTTAATCCTTGAGTAATGTACATACTAGGAAAAAGGAAGAAATAATATTTGATCGTATCAAGCATGTTGGTTGTGTCATCAATACACATTTTTGACACATAGCAATTAGCAAAAGGAGTTTCATTGTTACTTAGATCGGTTATGAGTGTTGATTTTTTTTGGCGGTGGGGGGTTCTGAAAAAATTAGGTTTGTTGTCTGTAGGTAATGATATTTGGTTTCAAGTTTAAAGACCTGATTTTGGAGTGCAACTCAGCTAACATTGAAACAGCAAACCTTGAGATCGGTTGGTATGCAGTTCAAACTTATTTCAATTTTGGTACAGGTTTCAAGTAAACCAGTCAAATTGAGTTGTTCTAAGATTGATTAACATGCACTTAAAATGTTTCAACTATTAGACATATTTTGGGTGAATTGTTGGTCTGTACCAGCTCCTGTTCCTTGTACAGGATGACACTGATATTCTCTTGGGTAACATTAAATTGTATTGAGTTCATGACTTTTGGCACTTCCATAAAGTGCCAAGTTGAAGGCTTTCAGGGTCGTATAAAGTTTTTACAAGAATTTATTTATGTTTTGAATAGTTCCCTTGACAATGGAGAAGAGTTTTGGCATGCTCCGTACATTGATATTCATTTTCATTGAACCAAAATATGTGATGGTTATAAACTGTTCCATCTGGTGGGAGAACATGCCAATTTTGTATTATAAGATTTTCATTTTCATTGCACCAAAATATGTGATGGACCTGATGGTTATAAGATGTTCCAACTGATGGGAGCGCATGCCAATTTTGCATTATTAGTTCTGTAATTTTTTTGCTAGACATAAATCATGCTTTCCTTCAAATGGATTAGTCTTAAACTTCGGATATTCTGTGTAGGTGAAGGTGGTTGATGACTCGAGACAAGTCGTCCATAGAATTGTTCATTCCTTTCTTAATAAATTTTTCCCCACAGGATATCCTTACAGGTATCTACTTTGATCCATCTTTGCTGGCATTAAAATTTTGGCTATTAGCATGGAAGTTTGTAGAACTAGATGGTTGTACGGTTCCTTTTAGCTTGTGGCTTTTTATTGGTTGTGCAGTGTTAATGAGGGGTACCTTAGATATACACAATTCCGGGCGCTGCAACACTTCACCAGTGCAGCACTATCAGTGCTATCAACTCAGGTCCTCTTCTCTTTCCTACCAAGTATCTGCTGGGCAACAGAAGGATGACAGTTTAGAGTATAACATCCAAATATTTTTATTCTATTTATAACTCTCAAGAAAGAAATTTCACCAGGATGCATGGTGAATATCCCTGTCAAGCATCATTTTTTTTTTCATGCGCAAAATGAATATGATGTATTTTCAACTGTACTGAATCATCTGTATTTGGATTAATCTCAAGTAAAAGCATTATATTTCACTCATATAGTTTTGTTTTAAAAGCTTTGTAATTGGACTGACAACCCCAATGTGGGTGGTGGCTTCTCAATATTCTTACTCCTTTGCAGTCACTGCTATTTGCTGCAGGCTTGAGACCTACCCCTGCACAGGCGACTGCTGTAAGTTGGGTAAGAACCTCATAAATTGGATCATGAATTGGATGTCAACTCATAACGAGACTTTGTTCAGAACTCCTGTTGTTCACCTTGATGACATGCAGATTCTCAAGGATGGGATGCAGCATGTAGGAAAGCTCATATGTAGCAATTTGGGTGCAAGGATGGATTCAGAGCCAAAACGTTGGAGGATTCTGGGTTTGTGTTTTGGGTTGGGAACATCCTTTTTCCCTTGAATTCTTGCATAGGTTTTCTCTTTGCGTCTTTTTGTCAACTATTAAGTGGAATCGCAGCATCTATTTGCAAGATATCATCTGCCACCTCTGTAGGAAGGTGTTTAAATGAAAAGTGTTTTTCACTTTGCAGCTGATGTGCTTTATGACTTGGGTACTGGCTTGGAAGTTATTTCTCCATTATGTCCCCATCTTTTTCTTGAAATGGCTGGCCTTGGCAATTTTGCAAAGGTATCTTTTTCATGAATGCCTCAGTTTTTCTTCATTGATGATGACTTCTGTTCTTTTGCTGCGTCGAAAATAAGTAACAGTGTAAGACCATTTAGATTGTCAATAACCTGTGACATATGGGTTGGCTTCAAAAGGATAGGGCATTAGTTGTTTGGATTTTTCCATTCTCCATTGCTCCACTTCAGTGAAACTATTCTGCCCCTTCTCTGACCATTGAGTTTGTTGTCCGTAAATACATTATTTTCAACACAGCATTTTCTGTGTGGGTTTGACAGGGAATGGCAGTCGTTGCAGCAAGAGCGACAAGGTTACCAATATATTCTTCTTTTGCCAAAGAAGGCAATCTCAGTGACTTATTTGCAAAAGGTGAGGCCATCTCAACTCTTTTCAACGTTGCAGGAATAGGAGCAGGGATTCAATTAGCATCTACTATTTGTTCATCAATGCAGGGAAAGGTACAATTTTAGTTGTCTTGATCTGATCGATAAAAATACTAATATATGTCTAGTACTAATTTTGTTGTCTCCACAGAATATTCCCAATATATGACTTGCTATGCCATTGTAGGACCCACTTTGCTAGTTTACTCATTGGTTCTAGAGGGGGATTTGGCTGTTAGGTGAACCAGGAATTGAAGTAACACTATTAGAAATGGTTTAATTTTTAATTTTTTTTGAGAAGATGTGGTTGAAGGCACTACACCCTTTCGTCTAAGAGATGGTAAATGGAAGGGGAAGAGGTTCAAATGTCTTCTTCTATATGGAGATCTATCTGGGTGGTAGGTGCTCCATACCTAGGCATGGTTGATTTATATAGGTATGCTTAATATTTCACATCATCTTATTTGGCTTATGTTGATTCTCTCTTTGCTCCTATCTAGGCACAACTAACTGTAAGGCCTTATTCTTAACTCCCTTTGGCATGTCACTGCACCAATACAAATGTCATTTCAGCTACTTCTAGGAATTTTATATACTAGAGCAGGGATAAGATAATTAAGAAGCATATGTGACTGGTAGTATCAGCACAGGGTTCTTTCCCTTCTCTTCTGATATCTGGTGTACTGTTTCTGTAGACAAATGTACTTGAATTGTCTGAATAACACCTCTATATCATCCTATTATCTATGTAATGATCTACTTCTTGAGTATCAAACATCTAGGTTTTTTCCAAAGCTGTCCCATCTGATGCCCATGTCTGTGTTTGAAAATGAGAAACATCTGTGCCCACATAGCATAGGTTGTAAGAAAGGTTGAACTGCTCAGGATTCTAGAAGTTTAAGCCCCACCAGTAGGCCGTGTATTTGTTTTGATGTCAGTGAGGCAGTTTGGTGTATGCTTGTAAAGAACCTGGCAATGAGACGGATTGATAAGCAACCTCAATTCCCCTCTCAATTGAGTTGACTTTGCCAAGTTCCTAAGAATCCCTATAAACAGCTAGATACAATTTACCAGAGTGATGCCTTCTTGATGTTCAGGCATCAGGTAGAAGATGCTTGTAGTTTCTAGTAATGTATTGTTTGAAGGAAAGATTACTAGTGCATATCATTGTGTTTGTGTTTCAGTGATTATAGTCCTCATCAGTTCGTGTATCAAATATGAAGAATGCCTAATTTTAATTGCTTAAATTTTTGTCATACGAGTTCTTACATCCGATCATATTTCATGTATATACCATTCTTCTCCATGTAAATGGGACTAATGGATTCTCAGACTACTTAGCTCAGATGTGGCTCTTTCTGATTTGTAATTTATTTCAGATGGCAGTTGGGCCTCTTCTTGCAGTAATACATATTTACAGTGTGGTTGAAGAAATGCGAGCAGCTCCTGTTAACACCTTGAATCCACAGCGGACTGCCATGATTATAGCTGATTTTCTTAAGGTGTGATTGCGAACTACAACCTTCTGAAAATATGTTTTTCTCATCTGATTCTTAATTGGAATGCAATCCAGACTGGGAAAATATCAAGCCCTGCTGACTTAAGATACCGAGAAGATCTTCTCTTTCCCGGGCGAGTCATAGAAGATGCTGGAAGCGTGACGGTGGGCAGGGCTCTGCACAAAGTCGTTAAGCCCTCAAAGCTTAGCAAATCGAGAGTTTTTTTTCCTGAAGAGAAGTTTTTGATAATTCGTGGAAATAAATGCACCGACATGGTTTTGGAGCTCAATGCAACAGGTGAAGATGCACTGAGGGGTTGGTTGGTTGCTGCGTATGCTGCAAGCATGGAGAAATCCAGTCACGAGCCAGGGGAGAGAGTCTTACAAAATGCTTACAGCAAAATGGATAGCCTGTTCCCTTCAATTTTGTCTGAACTGAAGATGAAGGGATGGCATACAGATCGTTTTCTAGATGGAACAGGAAGCCGTTTTGCATGGTAATGTCATGGGATTTCAGGTTCTGTCGTCAAAGTTTTCAACTTGATCTCTGAATGAATGGGTCATAAGGAGATATAGAAATTCTTTGATTAAGATGAGTAGGGCCATGTTTGGAAGGTGTCTTAGCCTGCTTGTTTAAAATAGCTAGGTCTGGTAAGCTTTACTGGTAGCAGACTAACAGTAGGTTTTTTTTTAAGTTACAGACTACTTAAGAGAGAGTAGGACTGTGTTTGTTATATGTATTTAGACAAAACAATTTTTGGCCTTGCATTCAAACTCCAAAGAGAAAGGGGAAAAAGAAAAAAAAAATGAAATTGAAGAAGTTTGTGAGGCTGAACTAGTCAAAATATTGAGCAACTCTAGACTTTGGTTGCATGCTTGGGATGGCTGCAATTCCATTCTATTATAAATCAATTATGACATCCCGAGTGAGTTGGTGTAAGTTGAAGGCTTTAAAAAATCGAGGGAAAGTGTTGAAAAATCATGAAATTTGACCAAAAGAATGTGTTGCCGACCCTCGAAATAATTGAGATTAAGACTGGTAATGATGATGACAGATCAGGGGTTAGCAAGTTGAGCCAAACTCGGTTCATTTTTGCAATCTTTATGGGGTCTTTTATTATTGTTATTTTTTGGGTAAATGGTTCTATTTTTATTTCTGTGAAGAACTGTCTGCCATTTGATCTAGCCCATTTGTAACACTTGCCATGGGGTTAGGACATGAAAAGAATAGCATCAAAATAGGCCCTGAGATATTCTGGAAGGACTGGTTTGGGATAAAAAAAAGTAATGAAACCTAGCTTAGTTGGATTTCCATGAATCCATAGTGTGTGTTACATGATATCATTCCAACCAAAAAAAAATAGTGACAGCCTAGGCAACTGGCAACCGCTATAGCAGTTGAACCCAAATAATATTTCCCAGGCTAAAAATATAGGAACACAAACAAAGCCAGCCCAACTTCGGTTGAACTTTTCTGGGAAAGAAACCTATATTTTAAAGACATGCTTTGAAAGATTCTAAAACTCGACCATACAACCTAATTGCTATGATCTTTCTCATTTTCTCAGTTTGAAACATTCGAGTCTTGTTCATTATATTGTAATGCCAGTGGCATAATTCATACTACTTGACAATGGTTACACCCAAATGATGAGAGTATCATTAGCAAACTAATAGTTTGAATATTTCTTACAGCATTTTCATATCAAGTATGTATTTACGTGCAAATTGGCAAACAAACCACGTCAGCAGTATTTGATTATTAATCATGGGAGATTTACAAATGATATTGATTTGTCAACGAGATTAACTTATTCATGTGTTTGATTTTGTAAAATACATAGTTAAAAACCTATGGCTGTTTTTTTTTTTGGCTTGAATGCTACTTAAGCTGAAATTACCTGTGAACCCTAGTGACAATGTTAAATCCCTAAAAAAAATTAAATAAATATAAATAATAAGTGAAGGAGGTATCTTCCCTTTGAGCGACATTCTTTTTTGCTAGCCATGTTGCAAGTAGACTATTGGGGGTGTCTGGACATAGGCAAGAGGCGTCTCGCTTGAACGGATTATGGAGGCACATAATATTTCTTTTGGTAACTCAGGGTGTCCCCAAGCCTTCGTGTCAGGACTAATCCCCGAGGGTGTGAAGAGAGCCTGAAACCGCCACACCAAGAAAGTCCGAGAAAGTTATGTGCAGGGCTAACCCCAAAGGGGGAGTGAGAAGTCGGACTCAGAACCTTATGCTTCATGATGCGTAAGTCCTAGGAATCGTGCAAGTCTATTCTAATTTAAAAATGTGTTTCCTTTATCCAGAATAGAACTTGTCCATCACCCATCTCCAAACATCTGCTTGCTACCATATTATTGCATGGGCCAAGTTGATCCAATAAGCTTTTGGGTCCAACCTTTTCTGGGCTTCATCTGGGCAATACCTGTGGTCCAAACAGGAGTGAAGGGTATTATTATGTAGACTTATCTATTAGATAAGGGTTTCAATCCGGCCCTCCATTTGTCTATGCTTCAGATCTGCATATTTGTTAAGATTACACTACTAGTGATCAATCTTATGCTTACAAAACGATCACTGAAACATGCGATCACAAGATCATAAGTAGGGCTGCACTCAAGCCAAGCTAGCTCTACGACTCGACTCAACTCAGTCGTTTGAGCCAAGCTCAAGTTGGCATTTCAAGCTTGAAGGAATCACACCAAACTTTTATTTGAGCTTGAATGTTTAAACAAGACAAGCTCAAGCTAGACCCAGTTTGATTAGACTAATATCAAAGATCAGTTTGTTTAGGGCTCAATTTGACTTGAGCTTGATTCCGCTTGAAATATATATATATATTTGATAATGTTATCTATATTAATACAAAATAATATTTAAAACTTTTTTTTATTATAGTTTGTAATAATCTTTAATTGATAACAAATAAATTTAAGAGATAATAATAACAAAAAAAAATTAAGAAGTTAATAGCAGAAAATCGATCTAACTCACTATTCTTTGGATCGAAGACTACTCCCAAACCTTATTTTTGCAAATAAATGTATTAATTTTTGTAGTTTCTTGTATTATAATTTTTTAATAAACACCTTTACTAAAATTAAATAAAATAATTCTATGAATTAAGCTTGAGCCAACCCAAGCTTAGCTCAACTTGAATAAAGTTCGAGCTCGAACGGAACTCGATCAAGCTCGTTCAAGCCAAGCTCAAACCTAAATATTGGAGCTTGAATCAAGCTCAGCGATTAAATACACCCCTAATCACAAGTATGGCTTTTATTTTTATTTTTTTATAACGGTAATAATACTTAACTCACACACACAGACCATACAAGACTTTGACCCAACACATCTCACCAAAATTACCTCTCTTAATGAGAGGAAGGAGCCTTATATGAAACCAAGGTAGCACATCATTTTTCGATGTGGAACTAAATTTGGTGGTAGCACCACTCATGTTTCTCTTGTAGCCCAAAATAGAGGAAACTGCCTCACAGATAAAACGTACGCAATAAACAAACAAAAATGTGAACAGAGAAGCGAAAATGGATCATCGATCACACTGATAGTGGATAGAAAATGAAGCAAGTGGGCCAAAGAAGCTGAAAAAAATTGGGTAGAAGTCATTTCAGCTAAACTTGATCAAAGAGGGATGGCTAAAGCAAAAGTAAACGGTAACAAATGAGAAGAATGAAATGTGGATTAGTCAAAGAGAATGAAACTGAAACAAAAGCCAAAAAAATGTGTAAAAGATTCATGTATTTCCATGTTTGATTTGGATAAAATAACTTCTTTTTTTAAAATAAAATAGCTTTTTTCTTGGTCAACACATCGGTACGACTCCAATCACCCTTAAATAATTTAATTTACTAAGGAAAGTAGATGTTATTTTCATGCAAAGACCCCTAACTATGTTTGACGAACATATTAATATATATTAACATGTATATATAATGGAGAATTGATGGTACATGGGTATGTAATATATATGCATACATCCATTCATAGTCAAGTCGAGGGTATAAAGTAGGGATACACACAAGCCGAGCTGGTTCGAAGGCTCGGCTAGCTCGGCTCAATCAAGCCGAGCTTGAGCCAAGATTCCAAGCTCGATCGAGCGGAGCTTGAAGCTAAGCTCAAAAATTAAATATATATGCTGAGCTTGAGCTAGCCCATGTTTGATTTGGCTCGACTCGAATAAGCTTAGTTCGGCTCAAAGCTTGGCTTGATATATATTAATATAAATATTTTTATTATAATTTTATAAGTACCCGTAGCATATACCCAATGAAACCCTAACTTGTTCGAGCAGGGCTTTGAGCCTGATCATTCCAGCTTGATTCGAGCTTGAGCTGGGCCTCATCTGAGCATGCTCAAGCCGAGCTTGAGCTTTGGCTCGAATTCACCCCTAGATTTATAAAGTATATACCCACGTATTGGATACAAAAATAGCACAAAAGATTGACTTTGATCATCGACACCAAACCGTCCCAAAGCACTCACCTCTCTCTCTTTTGCTGGCATTCCAGATTCAGAAAATCATTGCACAACTATGACAAAAGTATCTTGTCAAAGAGAGAGAGGGGTTTATTATTTACTAAGGTATAGGACGTCTGATTTGTAGACCACGTCGTGTAACCATTTCAAGAACTAAATTACAGTATTAGCTGTGTTTAGGCTTTGTAAAAGAGCTGTTAATTAATTTAGTGAGGCCCCTCTTGAAACTTAATCCGTACCATGCTTTTGAAAAACTGATAGTTGAATGTTAACGTGGATCCTTTTGAAGACACGTGATAAAAACCAATTCGATTGGGCATTCTAGACCATCTAATTAGCGGTATTGATTCCTTAGGATTCACTAGATCTTATATTATAGAAATCTCTGATTTTTTGACATTCAATCGGATGGTGTAGAAATGTCTGATCTTTGAAGGGATCCACCTTGGCATCATATCGATTAAAAAAAAAACTTACACATGTCAAGTTTTTAGGAGCTAGGGTGCTCACTTAGAGGTGAGCAACTCCCACTAGATGACCTCATTGCAGTGCTTAATGTGCATAAAAGATTGGTAGGATGAGTATTAAGACGATAAGACACTAAGGTTGATATAGCCGACGATGTTGCAAACTTAGATATAAGCAACGAACCAAAAGATTAACGATAATATTGTATTTTTTTTCTATTATTATAACTTGTAACGCTTGAGCAATGCAAATGATAGATAGCCAACTTAGTTGAGACGTACTCAAACTATAGAGATGTAATTCTCGTGTTTATTTGGAATTTTGTATTGTACTAACTACTTGTATTAAAAATTTCAAAGATAAATAAAATGACACTTTATTGAATTTTAGACTAATATAGGTGTCTTTGTATTTTAATTTTACAATAATAAATTTAATTTACAAAAAAATGGAAAGTGGGCTAGGCAGGAATGACATGCCATGGGCCTCCATATTTTGTTAGTGGGCCGGCACGGCACGGCCCGTTTGACAGCTCTAGTCACATCCAATCGGATATGTTATATATCAAATTGGTAGCCGATGATGGTTTGAAAAAAAAAACATCGATAAATATCATGACAATAAATCTATTGGTGCTTTCTACTTGGTCTACTTTCTCTCAGAATGCTGAGTCCCTTCAAACACGACCATCATCAAGGGAAACTCCAAGGAGAAGCGGCAGGTCACAGAGGCACGGAGTTCTTGGGGCAAGGGTACCACTGAGACATATGATCAGTGACTATTTTTCCTTGATGACTATTTTTCCTCGATCAACCGACTAGACTTGATAAGTGAGTTCAGAGACAGAAATGGTCAAGGGGCTAATTGACTCGCATGCTGGCTAGAGTTAACGAATCAGTCTCAAGGGCGTTAAACAGCATGACTATCTTTCAAACAGCTCTCACATTCAGTTTGAGTTCAGGTCATGGGTGTGAAACGGGCTATAAACCTACTAATGTACTGAATCTCCTGATGTTTTTTTCAAGCCAAGGCTCGGCCAGGTCCAACCCTAGCCTTGAGGGTAGGGCTTGGGCCTAGCCAATTCAAGCCCGTGAGAGCTTGGGCCAACCCTTGCAAGTGATGGTTGGGCTTGGATAGACCCCGGCTCAGCCCATTGACAGCCCTAGATGTGTCTCTACTTTCTCTGTTACCTTTAGAATCGGTTGAACCCATAACTTTATCATTTAGAAAATTTGATTTTCTTAACCTATGAGTAGCAATGACATGAGAAGTATGGCCGAGTTTGAAAGTCTGGGTCAAGTGCTAACAGTTCTCTTGATTTAAAACAGTAGAGGGCTAGACCTTTTTTTTTGTTGGAGTTATCATTTACCTATGTTAGCAACCATGAATCAGTTAGGCAGTTAGTGGTTAGCTTTGAGTAGGAAAGCTCTTGCAACTCGTACCTGAGGGGGATTCGATCCCCAAACCTCACGCTCGCACACACTACATAAAATAGTACTACTCAAGGTGTAAATAGTCAAATGAAATAACTAACTATTCAAATGGGAAGTAGGCAATGAGTGGAACGATTGCCAACTAGTGAGAACATTTTTTTTTCTTGTAAACTTAATAATAGAATCATTTCTTCAATATGGTATCAGAGTCATCAATCATTTAGTAATCACTTAGCACTTATTTTTTTCCTTTGCGGTGGGTAGTGACTATACATCACCGCTCATCGGGTGTGAATTTTTTTAAAATAAAAATTTTGCCCTCCTCCATAGCTCTACAACCCCTCAGTTCTCACACTTATGTTTCACAATATCATATTCTTCTTCTTTTTCATTTATTAAAGACCTCTAGCTCCAACAAAAGTTTTGCAAATCGCTAGGTCATACTTTGTGTGCTTTGGGGAGAAGATCATGACAACATGATCCAGTGGGCTACTGACTCCAATAGACTTGTAAAAATGAGCATGATGTGATAGAGATGAACTTCATATACTGACGGTAACCACTAAATGGGAGTGAATGTTCTAGTTATGTATCAACAAATCACATGAATTAAGGAAGATCGGGGGCTGAATTTGTAACCAATAGCATGCTCCTTCTTCAAAGGACCATGCAATTGTGACAAGATAACAGAGAATGAATGATATAATAGATTTGATTAGGTATGATTAGATAGGCTGATTTACTTTCCATAAAGTCTCATCTTGTTCTCTTTAGATAAACCCTATTAAGGGTCATTGTAAATCATTCAAGTTCTATAAATAAATCCTTTTTTTCTGATATCAGTAAGCATATATTAAATAGATACCCAATTAATAGAGCATATTCATGAGGAAGGCGCAAGTGTTACCCTAAACAAGAAGAAATAATACCCGTATGATATATACGTAACATACGGATGAGATGGCTCCGACAGTCATGGCAAAGGGGAAGCTACCCCCCCCTAAACAAGAGGAAAAAATACCCGTTGGATATGTATGCAACGTACTGACGAGATGTCTAGGGAATTTGGTCCTTAATTTTTTTTTTTCTAAGCCCATTCTCAAGCAAGAGATCGTAAGGAAATGATCAAGGGAGGTACTATACACTGTTCTAACCTAATAATATGTATGAGATAACTATTTTATGATATGAGAATGATGTTTACATGTTGTTAAGGGTTGTTGATCATGTTAAGGGATAGATTTGCATGTTTTCAATGGAGTTTTCATGATAGTTATTGGAATAAGATGATTAATGTTGGATTATACATTCTGAAATTATGATTGTGATTGGAAGATGATGATGATGATTATCTACGATATTATGTTGATTTTTAGAAATCTAATGCCCTTATGATTAAAGTAGGATGTGAATAACCTTGTGAATATCATATTTTATGCTTAAACAAGGGAGTTGAGAATTACTTTGAAAATATGTGAATGTATGTGATGGAAGGGATGAATTATGAAGTTTTGCATATGATTGAAATCGAAAGAAGAGACTTGTTGAACGATGATTAAATCTGAATTTGAACATAACTATGATTCTATTCCTTGTATAATAAAGTATTCTTATATGACTTCCATGTAAATTATGCCTATTTATGCATGTATATCGATTGGTTGAAGCAGTCGGGCGACTGTTTTTACCCTCCTTATCTTTTGGCTTGCTACCAGGTGAAGCAGTCGGACAGCTGTCTTTACCCTCCTTATCTTCTTGTCGTGCTACCCAGTTAGACAATCAGGCGGTTGTCTGTAGCATTGTTTCCCCTTCATTAATCAAGGATTATACTGAAACGGTCATGTGACCAGATATCAATTGTGGCCTCCTGTGAATTCAATTCTCGCATTACTAGCTCACTATTTAAGGAGTATACGAACACGGTCATGTGACCGGATGTCAGTTGCGGCCTCCAGTGACGTTAGTTTTGCATCACTTACTTCATTTTTATCCTGTTAGTTCACTATTCAAAAAGTATATTGACACGGTCGTGTGACTGGATGTCAGTTACGACCTCTAGTGACGCTAATCCTGCACCTATCATTGCTTTGCTTCTAAAGCCCAGTAAAATGACTGTATGATCAACCCTCACCTCATCTCTGTTGGTGCAGACGTGTGTCAACTTCTCTTATTCATCATGCTTGCTCTCATCCCCTGCGCTCTCAGGCCAGGAGATGTCAACATCAAACCCATATTCCCGGTGTAAAAATTGGATAATTTCAGTCTTTGTCGTTCAATTGCCAATTTAGCACTCTCCGACAAAGAGGGGCAACTGTAAGCACCCCATTTCTACACCCCACGTAATCGTGGTTAATAAGCTTAACTATGGTCAGCTCAACCTAACCCTAGGCAAACCCTAGGTCAAACCCAAACCCGAACCCTAGGCCTAACCCTAGTTAAACCCTAGGTCAAACCAAAAGCCCATTTCTAAGCCCAAGAACCTCAAAAACCAGCCCAGACCACCCTGCGGGCCCAAGCTTGGGCCCACATACCCCTGGAGCCATTGGTGTGGGGCCCACTATGCAGAATTTGAAAAGTTATGTGGGTTCACCCTTAACCTGACCACAGTCCAGCAAATACCATTCTCAGAAAGACTGAGAATGGCGGTCGACTTTCTACTGTCATTTCAAATCTATAAAGATTTGGAATGATGGTAAATAGTTTACCGTCATTCCCTATTTACTTTATTGGGCTTTTGTATAGAACCCAAACCAGGTAAGAAGTCATTCTAGGCCCTGCCATGCTATCTGTGTCTACCCTAACCAGACCATACTTTTTAACTGGGGTTAACTCAATCCCGATTAGTTTTAACCATAATTAAGACACTTTAACCCTTGGAAAAATCCCCAAAAAAATATCAAAAACATTAAAAAAATATAAGAAAACCAAAAAGAGACTTGTAAGATCTTCTTAGCTATGGTTAGTCCCCTAACCATGATTAAATCTCTTCTAATCGCGGTTAGACTCAAACCATGTACTTGACCAACCCGGTCAACCAAACCCTAGCCTCCGGGCTAGACCCTTAGCCACCCTTGATGCACACACACACTCCCCGTAGTCTTGACACGGGCTCATGTGCCAGAACTATGCTCGGTCTGATCTCATCTTATGAGTACGTAGACAACTCAACCTGGGTTTGACCCTAGTTTTGTTAGCTTTCGCTTTTTCTTGGATTATCATACTCTAAACACTTAGGTATTTTCATTAATCTTGATCTTAATTTGGCTTAAATTTAGGGAGTAGGTAACCATTGTAAAATAGGGGTCTTAGGATGCCTAACACCTTCCCTGGGACTTAATCGAACCGCTTACCCAAACTTTCTTTTAGACCATTAGACCTTATCCAACCATCTGAGACCTATCCCTAAGAATGAATAGGTGGCGACTTTCAGTCAAACCAAGTAGGTAGAAAAACTCATGCTCACATTCATGTTACAGGCATTGTCGAATCATTTTACATGCATTAATGATACTCATGCTTACATGAACATACACATTTCTTACATGTCTACACTAGTCACGAGTCTTACATGCTATGAATGATGTTTTTATGTTTATATGCTTTCACACATGAACTGTAAGATATGTTTATTTATGTTAAAGCATGACCATGGTTATATGTTATGATATCGTCAGCTAGACTTTGTATACACTGAGCTCTCGTTTGCTTAGTCGTACTTTTTTATGTCGATAGTTTCAGAAGGATTTGACATTTGTGCTCCGGGACCTTGGATTGAGAAAGAATACCCAGATGAGCCAGAAGGTGATTACCAAGAGAGAGAAGCTAATCTGGATCATTATTTATACTACAGATCCAGTATTTAGTTATTTCTATATATTTCAGTTTACAAATATGTATTAAGACAATTTCAGTGAAAGATGTTGCTTAGGTTTAATTTATAGTTGAGATCAAATTGGTGATCGGAATATTCTTTTAGTTGGTTAACAGTTAAATTGGATTATATTATTAGGTTATTGATGTCATTCTATTTTGAGGTTTATTTTAATTAATTGTCGGAGAAATTTTGAGATTCGCATATTAGCATTTCTTTTATGTTGTTAAGTTATCAAGGATATGCAGTGTCAAGGGCTCAAAGTCCTATTTGACCAACAATGGGATTTTGGGGCGCGGCACCAGACTCCCGCTCTCTTGGTGAAACGCCCCAAAAGAAAAATGTTTGGCCAAGGCCCTGCCCGTCCCCTTTCTTTGTTATACCAAAAATGTCTTTAAAGCTTTTTGGTTCTTAAAATATCCCTACGTCATATTTTTGGCTTCAGATTTTCTTTGGCGGATGCTCGAGGTGGGTGCTCGGGCATCCACACTGTATTCAACGGACATGTGGTGATATAATGGGAGAGATATCAAGTGGGGAGAATTCAAAATCATGGGGAGAAAATGAAATGACTTCTCCCCTATTTTATCATCACATGTCCAATACTGTGTGGACGCTTGAGCACCCACCTTGGGCGTTCGCCAGAGAAAATTCGAAGACTATATTTCTATAAGCAACATGTCCCTCACAATTGTTTTATCCAAAATGTCCATCAAGTTTCTATACCTAAAATATTAATTAATTTTTTTCCCGAAATGCCCTCATTAGGGTCCCTCTTCCCAGTCTCTCTCCACTTCTCTCTCACGTGCATCGCATGTGCCGCCCACTAGTATATATATATATATATATATATATATATATATAGAGAGAGAGAGAGAGAGAGTAGCATTCTAATGAGTCATGCTCATTGAAGCTTGAAATGAGCGGTCCTTAATAATGTGACACGTGACAAGTTGTTTCAGAATCTGACCGTAAGATGTCAAGACGGATTGCTCAAGACACACGTGACAAAAAAACTAGCTCATCAGACATTTATAGACTGTCCAATCAAAGAAGGGAAGATCAGCCATTTCTATATCTTAAGTAGGGTCTAATGAACCCTAAGAGATTAATGCTGCAAATTAGGGTCTAAAAAGACGGTCTAATGGACCCAATTTATCATCCAACAGTCAGATTCAAAAAAATTATGTCATGTGTAATATTTCTAAAGAGACCGCTCACTACAAGTTTCAATGAGCATGGCTCATTAGTCCCTCTAGCTCTCTTTCTATATATATATATATATATATTTTTTTTTTTTTTGAAAGAGATAAATATGGGAATGAAAAAGAACTTTTATGTTTTAAAAAAAATCGTATAATCTTTCATCATTTTTTTGGATTTTGTTTATTCTATATTTGACCTCATTAAAAAATGGAAATATTAAAAAGAAACATTTAATTAGGAAGAATATATGGTAGGGTGAGTGACCCAGACAAATACATGGGCCTACCAAGACCAATAGATTGAAACGTTTGTCCCCTTAGCCATATCGGCGCACGTGACTTGTTAATAGAACTTTACAATATTCAAAGTGGGACTAAAAGCATTACCGGCTAGCATAAAATGTTATATGGATTTAATCTCAAATTTTTGTTTTTATTTTTATTTTCGTATGGGTCATGGTTATTAGTCGTTTAACACCTCTTGAGCCACCGGGAATGAGTGTGCCGCCTACCATATTACCATAAGAAACTTCTACCAATTCATTGGGAGTCCCTCGTCCAGATCTCAATAACACCCCCAAATGAAAAGGAAAAAGAATGTTAACTGATTTACATTTAAATTAAGTACTTAATTACATTGTGGTCATGCTATCAAGAGCATGCACAAGACAACTCTTAACATTCTTTTGTATGTGTTACAGTGAGTCTAGGGCTAGCAATGTGCCAATGTGGGTTAGATGAACATTCACTAGGTTAAGGTGAAATGAAGGATTTTAATCTTCAAATCACTCATACGTAAGCTATCTTTTTTAGTGCCAATTTCAGTCGGAAAGGAATCAGAATTGTGCATTGACTTGTTTTCTCCGTAAAGGGGTTCCACTACTTTAGATATTGAAAGCAGCCAGCTCTCTTGAAATGCTCTGTGAAATAGAAATGGAGACTCTTGGCCTGGATAGATAAGTCAATGATTTGGTTACGAGTGCTTTAACTCAATTAGTTACCATCATTTTTCAATTTTTTCATCATATAAAGCATAGTAGACTAAGAGTCTTGAAAAGATGGCAAACCCTTCTCCCTCATGAGTTATTTAGGGGTGGGAGTGGGGGGATTCAGGGATTTGATTTGAACGTTTGAATTGGTAAAAAAAAAATAAAAAATTGCTATGAGCGTATGATTACATCGATACACGCAATGAAATCCTACTGCTATGCAAATATAATCTGTATAATTAAACCCGAACAGGTAGCACAGTTTTTTTGGGTCTTGGGAGAGATCCCATGGTCTTTGAGTTCAACTCCTCCCAAGCATACCCAATACATGTGGTTTGCGGGTGATTGCGTGCATTCGAAGGGAATAGTCTTTCCTTATCAAGGTTGGGACATCCTCTATTGCCAAATAAAAAATAAAAAAATGTATAATTAGGTATTAAAAAAAAAGCTACAATATCTAGTGTAATACATAATGACCCTTTATTTTTCCAATTGATGCTGCATCTAAGGGTGGTTATTGAACAAAATGTTCATGAACTACACGGGTTTAGCTTGTTAAAAGCTCGATTATCGTTCGTTTATTTAGTAAATGAGCCGAGCTTGAACACACCCCTACTCTGCTCGATAAAAGCTCGGTTCGATTATATTTACATATTACCTTACTAAAATATTTAAAATATACTTATTTTATTTAAATATTAAAATTAACTATATGTATTATATACTAGAAAAGATTAATAGTATATAATGTATTTTATATGATAAGAATACCCTTTTACATAACTATAATCTTATACTAAAATTTCAGTTAACACCGTGATTTCTTTGCCTAGGATAGTAAAATGAATTTTTTACCTAATATAAATAGCTAAATCCAATAAAACAAGCTGCTCGTGAACTACTCGAGCTCGGCTAATATAGCTCGAGCTCTTCTATTTAATAAACGAGTCAAGCTTGAACATGATTTCCGAGCTCGTTTAGTAAACGAACAAACTTGAACACACCTTGGCTCGACTCGATATCACCCCTAGTTGCATCATATATATACATCATTGTATAGTAAGTGAGTAATAGTCTTCTATATTACAAAGACTTGTAATTCTCTACAGATAACCGGATTGGGGGAGTTTACACTTTTGAGGTCGCTACATGTCCCTTTTGACATAACTTAACTGTGGTTAAAATTCACCCACATAACTTAACTGTGGTTAAGATTCACCCACCCCTGGTTTTTTTTTTATAAAAATTTACTTAGGAATAGTAGATTTTAACTTGGGTTAAAAAAAATTTAATATTTTTTTCTAAAAACCAAGGATTGGTGTGTGAACCCTAGGGGTGGGTGAATCTTAACCATAGTTAAGTTAAGGGGTGTCAAAAAGGACACGTGGCAACCTCATGGGCGAAACCAGACTCCCCTAGTCCGGTTATAATCGTAGAGGATTACGTGATCTCTATTACAAATGAAGTCTAAAGCAAATCCCATCTTAACTTACACAAAATTCCACACTTCCATTAAAATTGAAATTTCTACTTTCCTCTGTACAAAGAAATAGGACTATCTACTTTCCTACCTCTAATCTAATTAGTTAAGATCTTGGTTTTGTGTTCCTTTTACCTACCTTATGACATCAACATCGTTTGGGATTTTTCCACTAGGGGTCTCAGGCTTGGTCCATCACCTATTTTCATTTTGTATCGAGTTCTTCCATGGGGTGGTTGATTTTCCCTACTTCAGGTAGACTCTTTGGTTGGTTGAGAAAATTCCTAAACCTTCTTTTGAATGGTCCTTCCCCTAAATCTACAAGAAAAGAAGCAGGTAAAATGTGAATACAAACCTGTTCAAAGATCCTTCTTTTCCTTGAGCTTACAAAGGCCATTTTCCAATAATTTAATGCCACGTCACGCTCCTAAGGCGGTATCCAATGACAGTGTTCCACATCACACCCAATTTGACATGAACTGACAAATGGCACTATAATAAGATTGTCTACCAAAGTCACTTGGGTTTGACTATCCTCATATGATTTCTCAAACAACTTTAATAAAAGAGGCAGTGCATGGCTCACAATCATTTAGTTTTTTATTTTCTACATATGGACCTATGCAAGCCTCTTTCCTTGACCCCCCCTCCTCCCCCGTTCATCCTTAAAGTTGAACTCCAAAAACCACAAAACAATTTAACACATGTGAATTCCCTTCCATAATCTTTCTACCCAATTATTCAATTTTTTCTCCTTTATCTCTCAACACTCTATCCCCACATGTTTCCACCTCCTGTTAAAAAAATCCTAGAATATATATATATATATATATATGAGAAGCTAACATCCCCATATTAAAGAGGAGGTTAAATAACCTCCACAAATTAAACTACCCCTTGAATGAATACCTTCTTTACATAGAATATTTTGAGTGAAATCTTTAGATCAATGGTAAGATAGAGAGGATGCAAAACATGTAAGGAAAGTACTAACTAATCACATCAATCATTAATCGCCCAAAAAAAAGTTAACATACATTTTGATGGAGCCCCATCAAAAAAGTTAATTGGTAGTATTCCCCAAAATGTAAATAACATATATGTAAAATATTATTTATATTATTGCCCTGCCACACATTTTTATTTGAGGTGAACTATGAACATGATTGAGAAGCAAACTTGAAGCAATAACAAAATATGCCTTCACAGGAGTAGTTTGAGAATTACTTGAAAAATTTTAGTTGATAGAAATACTGTTCATTTGTATTGTAATTTCCAAACTAACCCTACCATTGGGAAAATTTTTGATTTGCTATTCAACCAGAACTCTTGCTTATAGTTAATCTCCTTTTATTTTTACCATTCAGCCAAAGGGAATGCATGCTTAGCCCTGTCAACCTCAAAATGAAAAAGTCAAGCACCTTGAAGACTGTTTTGGCATATATTTCATGTGCCAAACACTAGACTGGATATATTAGTAAAGGTTCTAGTTATTAAGGGCAAATTGGTCCCACTGCATAAGTCATAACTAGTGTTTTTACCTATGTACCCAGAAGGCCAGAATTACTTACTACTGTCATGGGGCCACACAAGATTTGTGTGCCGTCTTGCACACACAAAATAGACTCCCTTTTGAACGCCCCACGAAATTTTTTTAAACTATTATTTTTTTGTAATATATTAATAGTTGACCCGCCTATCCCAGTGGTTGTGTGTCTCCCTTTGGGATGGTGTAGCTCGAGTTCGAAGACTCGTGTGGCCATTGAGTGCTCACCATGACAGCTAACCCCTAACCTATTACCCTAGAGGTCGCCATGTGTCTCCTTTGACACCCCTTAACCGTGGGTAAGGTTCACCCACTCATCCTTGGTTTTTTTTTTTTTCTGTAAATATTAATTCTTTGTGGGTGAACCCTAGGGGTGGGTGAATCTTACCCACAGTTAAGGGGTTTCAAAGGAGACACATGGTGACCTCTAGGGGTGATAACCGGATTTGCCAAATCCGGTTATCACCGTAGATGATTTGACTCCATAGATAAATGATTAGAGCTACCAAAAAAATTAGTTGACCCAACCACTAATGGGAATATTTCGCTCAAAATACCCTATGGCATGCTTGAAGCCACGGAAAAGAACAATTGGAAATTTTGAACAAAATAAATGATAGCATCATTTTTATTTTTGTAACGGAAAATAGAATTCCTACGAAACATCACTTTTTTAAAGAATTAGTGGAGGGATACTCCCAAGGTGTACTCCCATATACACTCCCAAATCCTAACTGTTTATCTCAATTATTAAACGGTTAGGATTCCAGCTAATGTGGTAATAGAAAAGATAAAATAAGCCAACTGAAATCCTGGTCTTTAGTAGTTGGTTATAAATGGTTAGGATTAGAGAGTACATTTGGGAGTATGGGAGTACCCATAGACTGACTCTTTAAGTAATTAGAAAAAAGAAGGTAATGGTTATCACTTTGCTATTAAGTCCCATGACGTCTCTCATAAGATTGGAGTGTAGTAGAAAATGGTAGCGTCATTTGATTCATTTGCTAACTTATTCTTTGTTATTTATATTCTCATGATGGTCCTCCTTGAATTTGATTTTTCCTATTAACAATAAATGACAGTTGGAAGAAATCCACATGGCATATCTCTTAGTGTATAAATAAATCTAGAGAGAGAGCCTCATTTCCTTGAAGTTGCGGGCTTTGCTTTTGAATTCGGATACTGCTTTTGGACTGACTCTCTCTCTCTGTAGCACGTTTTGGATTGTGGAATCTCTTGGAATAAATAGCCATTCGTGGGTTTGGAATTAAGGATCTTGAGCTTTGGAATCTCAATATAGAGAGAATTGAGAATTGGGTGTCTCAATTTTAGAACCAAGATGGTGAGAGCTCCTTGTTGTGAGAAGATGGGATTGAAGAAGGGGCCATGGACTCCTGAAGAAGATCAGATCTTGATTTCTTACATTCAACAATTCGGCCATGGCAATTGGCGGGCGCTTCCGAAACACGCTGGTAATTACAAAATCCCATCTTGGTATTTTTCTAAAGAAGTACTAGCTAGGCCTTGAAGACAATCATAGTTTTCGCAAGATTCCCATGAATGATCATATGTTCTTCTTTTATTCAGGTCTATTAAGGTGTGGAAAGAGTTGCAGACTCCGATGGACGAATTATTTACGACCAGACATTAAAAGAGGAAACTTCAGCAGAGATGAAGAAGAAACTATCATCAAGTTACATGAAATGCTAGGGAATAGGTGTGTACTGATAGATTTCTATATCTAAAACAAATGATTTTTTTTTCCCAAGATATGAACGTTGGACATAAAACTTTGAAATATATTTAATCACAATTAATATATAGCCTAAAATGGATTGAAAAAAGGTATAAAATTGCAAGTTTTTGTTCATTCAAGCTTCCTCAGTTTCTATATGGGCATTCATAGATCCATAAGAAAATGTTTATTTCTGAGTGTTCTTCTTTGAACTTTGTGGGGGGACTTGTGAAATAGTCCTCCAAAAGAAAACTCTCTCTCTCTCTCCTCTCTCCTTGATAATTGTTTTTCATTCAAATAACAAGTGGAGCTGAAAGATTCTCTCATTTTTTGTTAGTATTAGGTCTGCCAATTAAAAAAAAACTCACATGCACGCGCGTTTATACATGCATGTGTTCGGTAATCAGATTAGTATTTAACAAGGGAGAGTTTTGTAGCTATTACAGTACTGTTAATACCAGTGATTCTTAAATTATTGCTCATATAATAATGATATTAATTTCATTGATTTTCAGATGGTCTATGATGGCGGCGAGATTACCCGGACGAACGGACAATGAAATAAAAAATGTCTGGCACACCCATCTGAAGAAGAGACTCAAACAATATCAGGCCACCCCAGAAACCAAACATCATTTTATCGAAACATCCAAATCTGATACAAACACGAGAGAATCAGAACCCATGAATTTTCCTATCCGTGCTAGATTCGAAAGTCCGGAAACTGCGCCAGTGTCTCCACAACAATCTTCCAGTGACTTCTCCTCAAGTATGGATCTTTCTGTCGTCACAAGAGAAGACAACAAGATGGGTATCAAAGATGAGCATGTTGAATCATCAGAAACCTTTCCTGAAATCGATGAAAATTTCTGGTCAGGAGCACTATCAGATGATAATTCCGGCATACCAATCGATTATCCGGCAGTCACCACCGAGCCAGAATTTCAATATCCTTTCTCTCCCATCTCTATTATGGAACCAGTCTATGCTTATAGCTCGAACATGGACAATGGCATGGATTACTGGTACAACATGTTCGTGAAAGCGGAGGATTTCTCAGATGCCGGAAATTTAAGCATTTCTGGTAATTTTTCCTCCGGAGAAGGATGTGATTTCTTGGTGACGGTTTTTGACCGTTAAGCAAAGAAGACAGGAAATTTCAACGGGGTAGTATTGGCCAGAAGCTCGAGTCATTCATTGACGCAACACAAAGATGGTTCGTCGGTAGTGAGGAAATTTTAAAAAAGTATCCGTTGATGGGGATTTGAAGGTCAAAAAGAATATAGACAAAAAAAAAAGACCTGTGGGAGAGTTTTTGTATAGTAAATGAATGTATGACTTGAGAAGGACAAGAAACGCAAGTAGGGACATGATATACACACACTAACAGTTAGAAAATTGAGGGGAAAAAAATAGAGATTTGTATGCTATAACCCTAATCCCAACCCTTCAAATCCCCATTGGAGAAGTTTATGTTACCTCATATGTAGAGGGGTTCTCTCCATTTTGATATTTGTTACTATAGTTTTTCTTGTACCAAAAAAAGAAAAATGAGCCTTTTGTATTTGTATAATGATGATGTTCAGTGGCATTTCATATATATAAATAGTGGCACTTCACCTAAAAGGGCATGTCTTGTATTTTTATTACTTAATAGGGTATGCTTTTGACATATTTATCAAATAGGGCATCCTTTGTATTTTTATTACTAAGAAAGGGCATGCTTTTGACAAATTTATCCCTAAGTTATGCATATAAAAACCAAACACTATAAGGATAAAATTGGAATGCATACCCTCTTTGGTAAAAATTTTCAAAACATAACTTAAGTAGTGATATTTTTAGTTTAGGGCGACAAAACAGTACTTAACTCTAAATAATTTATATTTCTAATAATATGTGATTAAATTGTCATTTAAGGCTCAAAAATTTATTTTATGATCGTCTAATTTGTTCCTCGAATGTTCAATAGTGGTATTAGAGAATAAAAGAGTATTGTAATAAAGTGAGTGAGATACAACACTACATCATTCAAGTGTATCTCATCAGAATATTAGATTAGCATTAACAATGAAAGATTAGATATGATTAGATTAGGTTAATCTACTTTCCATAAAGTCTACTATGGTATCTCATGCCTCATGTCTCTCATTTTCTTTTCATTTATTGAAAACTTCTCCAACGAGAATTTTTTCTTTAAATCGTCAGTCACACCTTTTTTTCTTTTTCCGCACACTTTACTTTCTTTTCTCTCTTAGTATCTGTAACGTGCAAATTTCATTGCGGTCAAAACACTAGCTCAATCGGGCGTTGCAATTTTGCTGCCCACAGTGTCATCTTTCTTATATCTCTACAACCACCATATCTTAAGAATAGAGAAGCTTGTTCACGTCACCAAGAACTTCACGGTTCTGCCAAAACATCAAGGTTCTTCTCATCATGGGTATATTTCATCATGGGTATATGGGGAGGAAAAGGTCAAAAGGGAAAATTCCCTTTCAAATATGTGAATCAACTCCATCATGATGAATGCGAATTGGAAAGTGGGAATGCAAGAGAGAGCCAGCAATATAATATTAATCAGGCAAGAGAGCCAGTGATATTAATCAGGCAAAGGTACCGTGAGGCAATGACATCATCAAGAAGGGAATAGATGTGCTGCCTCTTTAGAGGAATAAAAAGAAACTTCTCCGATCTATATGTCTGTTAACTTAGTACTTCATGATATTACAGAACAGTGGGTACCGATTTTATGTTTCTTCAACTCACCAGATGCTACTTCATGTCTTACTAGGAGAGATCATGACGGCCTAATCTAGTGGGCCACTAGCTCCGATAGACTCACAAATGAGCGGGATGTGATAGGGACTTCACAGCGGTGACCACCAATAAACACGGTTGGATGTTCTGACCATTCAACATCAACAAATCAACAAAGGGAGTACTCAAGTAGTGGCAAACCCATGAAGAATTTCATCCACATGTGTTTGAGGGGGAGTATTAAGGAATTAAATGTTAGATGAGATTCACTATATCATTAGTGTATCTCATCACAGTCATAATCTTGGATTGTTATCTTTAGGATTAGATTTGGATTATCTTTAGATTATCTTTCTAGATTAGGAGTCTCTTCCATTCTATTTAAACCCTTGAATAGGGTCATTGTGTATCCAAGAATTCTCAATAGAATCAATTTTTCTTTAAGCGGCACCCTGAAGAGAAACATGGGTATTTTTGTATCTCTAGTAATCTTATCATATAGCCGAGATTAGTAACAGTACCGCTTAGAATGATACTAATGCTAAATCCAACAACTTTGTTTTAGAGTTCCCCCACCCCCACCCCCGCCCCGCCCCGCCCCGCCCCGCCCCGCCCGCCCAAACTTCTATATGAATGGATTTGTAGTAGTGAAAACTCATAGTACTTAAGCGCGTTTATGCGAGTTATGCTGTCTTGAGAAGAACCATGGTGCACCTCTTTTATTACTAGTTTGTTTTTTACGTAAATCTTCGCGTTGTGGTTGTTTCCTCACTTCAGGAGCACATAACACATTCACTCTTAATTAGATGCCGGACAGCAAGCAGACCCACCTTATTAAATTCAGACAAGAAGCAGATTTGGATTTGTTATGTGGACTTTCTCATAACCTTGTCTTGTACATGTGGTTTACCCTAATAGTTCCTGACTCTGAATCTGTTTGGAATTTTGAGAAGCACATAACAAATTAATGCGAATCTTTTTGTTGTCTATTTGAGAAGCTCATGGTACCTAGCTGAGGAGCTAGACCATAAGTGCTAGGTCAAGATGACAACTGCCTAAGCGAGCACTTGCAGTTACTAGGCCCAAGCTAGGCAGTCTTCCTTCAAGTCACTTGCTCAAAAGAGGATAGTATAGGAAAATAAGAACTCCTGTTTCTGAATTCAAAGCTTACAAACTAATCTGATGACATTACAAAGCAAATCAGAAATTTGTCTTGTGAAAAAAAAAAATCTTTTAAACATGTAAATGAAGGTATAATTTCTGTTATAGTTTTTTCAGATGATAGGATTATTATTGGCACTACAAGAAATTTACCGGGCAACGACGGAATAGTAGTGACGGCAAATTTTCCGTCAATAATACATAACTTATAGTGACGGAAAATTACACCGTCACTAATGGTTCGTCTCTACTAGGGAATTTGATTCTTATGATGTTTATCTGATTAAATGGAGTATTAGTGATGAAATTATTTCCGTCACTCATTTGGCTTATATAATAGTGACGGATATTTTCTGTCGCTGCGCGGTAAATTTCTTGTAGTGTGGTGACATTTTTTCATTGATCAGTCTCTTATATCTTGACTTTTGATTTGTGATGCATTTCACCACTAAAGTATGCTTTGAAAATTAGGAAAAGAATGTGAAAGATCTTAGAAATGGACCTTGAAGTTGTCTGATTCCATATGAAGGGCTTGTTTGGACAAACTTGTCTGAGAAAGGAATGACTACTTTTTAATAACTTTCAAGAAAAATAATTTTTTAAAAATTTGGGACTTTTCACAAAAGCTAGCTGGGGTAGCTTCCTCTAAAAGTTAACATTTCGATTTTATAACTTTTGACTCGTAGAGAAGTTACCCTCTTAAGTGCCAAACCAAACGATATTTTAACCAACTTTTAACTCTACAAGAACTAGAAATCACAAAAATTCAAAGTAGACAATTATTCGAACACTATACCTAATATTCTTAGTCGTTGATGTTTCGTGACGTTCTCAATTTATGTTTGTTTTTTAGCATTATATTTGGTTTTTAGTGTTAAATTCCAATACCCATTACATTTATAAGTCAATTTGTTGTTTTCTATCTAATAATATTTTCCATCAATTGAAAATGACCTTCTTTCTTTTGAATTGTAGTTTGTTGGTAGTGCTAAATATTTCAATACCCATTACACTTATAAGTCGATCTTTTGTTTTCTTTTTCTATTTTTCACCCATTGATAGTAACCATCCTCTCTCTCTCTCTGGGTGTTTGATTATATATATATATATCAAAAAGTATACCAGATGATCTAAGCATTAAATTCACGGTGTTTCAACCGAAGGTATGCACTGAAGCATCCACTATACACATGTCCCTACGCGCTAGTACATGAAGCAGCCCATGTGCCTTAGGGACATGTTTGCTTTGGATAAGCACATGGGATGCTTATCTTGCTAGAGCATGGAAATTTCAGTAGCAAGATGGGAAGGGAAATTTCAAGTAGCAACAATCGTTACCAGCAAGGAAATCTTAACTTCACTTCCTAGCAATCCGAATTATGTATCCTATGATATGCCTTTGACGTAGAATAGGCAGTGGTGAATATTTGGAACATTTGGATAAGAAGAAACTGGGTTGTCAAAGGCATAAGTAGTCTATCTTTGGCCGACTTAACTTCCGGCGAGTACAATTCAATTCGGGCTCAAATATCAGAATGTGTATTATTATTATATATTGTTGGAAAGCTCTCAACAAGCTATATAACTATTTAATAGTCATTAATTTACCGAACCTCAAAATCATCGCTAAAATACATAGTTTCAAATGTCAAAACACACTTTGAAGGCTTGAAGCGAAATTTACTATTTTTAGTAAAATTTTATTTTGTTCATTTTAGGAACCATTTTTGGGTTTCGATAGTCTCCATTCTTATTTTTTGTTATTAAAAAAATACTATTTTTGGTAAGTCTTATCTTTTTGAGAGTTTTTTTTTTTTTGGAAGGCAAGCTAGGGTTAGGCAGACCCCAACCAGGATATATAGAAAAAACGGCTATTACATTCTATAGTAAACCTTTCCGGAGCTATCATCGAAGATGATCTTCTGAAGCTCAATCGAATCATGACTTTGATAAATTTAAACGACACTTGTGAAGAAATTTTCACTTTTTTTTATCAATAGAAATTTAAAAAAAAAATGATTTTATCCATTTTCTTTGTGCATTCACAGTTTATTATGAGGGAGAGAAAATGATTTCTTTTTCCGTATTTTTCACGCTTCAATTTGTATCAACCTTTACTTCTCGTGGACTAAAATTTCAATTCAAAAAAAATGTATAGGTATGCAAAAGAAATCACTACACAAATTGGATTTTGTTCGCCAAAATGTCTTTCTCAGTAAACTGTACGCTACAAATTCTTCTTTCTTGGAAGTATTCTAACCTGCCGCCTGTAGCCCAGATGAGATTGGATCACAGTCAATTGCGATGGTTTAGCCACTTGTTTCGAGCTGATTTCTTATCAATCCTAAGAATACTCTAGTCATTGCACCAGTGACGTAGGGCGGCCGCGCGTCATCGATGAATTGAGAAAGAAAAGATAGGACCCAAGATTCCATTTCAATAGAGAAAGCTATCAGAGAAAGCTATCGATGATCACATTGGGACGGAACACCCCCATCCCCCTCCTGCGCGGAGGGTTCTATTATGGTGGCGGCTACCTCCCTCGGTCCCACCAGTCTCCATGTAATCTCAATTATAAGAAAACTCTTCAGAGGGCAGCAAGACATTACACCATGCCTTAGCCTCATTTTTGCTTTTGATCAGATGGTTACTTTAGCCATACTTCTACCACCAGTTCTCTAAACCGTTACTTTTTATGTGGGAGGTAAAGAGCATGAGCTAATCTCTGCATGCCTGGAACTAGGGGTGCACTCAGCTTGGCTTGTTTGAGCCAATCTCAAGTTGCTATCATAGGCTGAACGAAGCAAAGGCGATCTTTTATTTGTTTAAACAAGTCAAGTTCGAGCCAGACTGTTGATTTGGCTTGACTTGTTTAGGGCTCGGTTCGACTTGAGTTTGGTTCGGCTTGAAATAGGCATATTTGGATGACATTATGGTAATTAAGAAGTGTTGGTTAGGCATTTCTAAAAATTTCATTTTTTAGAAAATTACAAAATTGCTACCCAATTAAGCTACCATTATTTACCAAACTGCCACTATTACAAGCCACCATGAATAGGGCTGTCAATTCGGCCCTTTGATGAGGGGCCCGGCCCTTCAAAGTCTGCAAAATAGAGGGCTTTGTAAGGCCCTAGGACTGAGCCAGACCTAATTTTGTAAAGCCCTCTTATTTGAGGGTCGGACTTGGTAGTACTCGGCCTAGCCTTTTGCGACCCTCTATTCTTTATGCTATACCATATATAATATTATATGTAATATATTACATATGTAATATAATAACTTAATACTTATAATAATAACATAAGAGACTAAGCCCTACTTTGTGTATGTGTAACATTTTAACATTATAATGTAGTATCTTTCTATAATCTATCTAATACGATAATTTGTAACTTTTTTTTTTTTAATTTGTAATGTTTTTCTTTTTCTTTTTCTTTTCTTTTTAATGAAAAAAATCTAATGCTAAGACTTGTTTTGTGTATGTGTAACAAATTAATAGTGTTGTCTCTTTTTATCATCTTTTAATATTATTACTTGTAAATTGTAACTTCTTAAAACAAATATAACAATATTAATACTAAAAATTTAATGATAACAATTGTGGGGCACACATATAATAACAATCTAACGGTACTAAATTTATGTCGTGTTGATCTTTGAATTGCATTATTGGTCCCAAGTACGAATAAAGGAGGAGAATTGTACGTCAGATTAGCAATCAATGTATAAAAAGAGCGTCAAAACATAATATTTTCTTTTTGTTCTTTCGGCCCTGGCCTGACCCTAGCCCGGCCCTGTTGAGGATAGGGCTTGGGCCTAGTCAGTTCAGGCCCTCTGAGGGCTAGGGCTGGGCTAAGGACTCACCCTGGTGAATGAAGGCCGGGCCCGGTAATACCTAGGCCCTGCCCTTGCCCGGCCCTTTGAAAGACTAACCATGAATCTTGATAGCATTCATGCATGTGTAAACGATATCAGCCCCCATATATATAATATTTTTTGATAATGTTATTTATATTAATAAAAAAATAACTTTTATCTTTCTTACCCTAGCTTAAACCAAAAACCTTGACCTTAATTCTCTACTCTCTTAACTTAATTACCCCAAACGTTATTTTTGTATAAATGTACAGATTTTTTGTAGTTTGTCTAATTGTAATTTAATAATTTTTTTTTAAATCATGTAAAATTAAACAAAATAATCTTGTCAAATCAAGCTTGAGCCAATCCCTTGAGCCAATTCGAGCTCCGATTGGCTTGAATACTAAGTCAAGATTTCTTAATTAATTAGCTACTTACTCGAACCCCTTCCCATTTCGTTCGTCTTTAATTGTGATTAAGCTTAACCAACGTAAGTTAAATATTTTTTTTTTATAGAAACCAAAGATAAATAGATGAACCTTTGAGTGAATCTTAACCACAATTAGTAATTAATGTTAAAGAGGGGACATGGACCAACGATGACCGACATTTGTGTAACGACCCCAAAAACCCACCATGACTAAAATGGGACTTTGGACCCGTTACATTTCCTTAATCTGCTTAAAATTCATGCATACTAACATGAGTCTCCAAAATGAGGATAATAAAATTCTGATTATATAAACCTAAACCATCTTGTACAACAGTCATCTGCCCAACATAACAAAATTCAACATAAACAAAAATAGTCTAGTACCAACAGTAAAATAGTCTAATAAGAAACATCATCTAATGTCTATTAAAATTCTTTTAAAACTGAAACAACTACCTAATAACAAGAATGACTATCTAAATCTCTAGCCTTCCCCTTAGGAAGCTCACCTTCTTCCCCTTCTTCAGCGTAAACCTCCTCAGTCCAAGGCTCCTCTCCTAAACCTGAAGATAATGACAGGTCGACTGAGTATGGAATACTCAGTGAATAAACAAACTAACAACATAAAATAGCATGAGCAATAATAATATCATAACTTAGTTTATCTACGCTTAATCATAATAGATTCACGTAACATAGGCATACTGACATAGTCAGAGTGCGAATCATATAACATGTCATAACATCATCTTGACTCGTGTACTTGTGTAACCCTTATTCATGAACTTGAACTTAACATATGCATAGACTTATGTATGCATGATTCATGATGTGTTTGTCCCGTCAACGCATAATTCATTATGTTTTGTCCCGGCAGTGCATAATTCATTGTGTTTTGGAACATAGTCGCGGCAACGTTCGTAACTAAGGATCATTCTTTCATAACATAAGTACAACAACGCGTAGAGTGAATGTTCGTAGTGGGGATCATTCTTTCATGGCATAATTCATAACATGTTCATGTCCAATGCATACATGCTTGTGAGACAAGTGAACTCATGAGACACAACTACTTATCATGCAAGTGAACGTGTGCTTGAGTGTCATGATTGGAATTCAAATGAGTTATTCATTAGATTCTAATCTTCCGTTAAGAAACTCTGCTAGGTTACATCTCCCTAGTTAGAGAATTCCCAAAATGGAAGATTTTCCTCTAAGATTTGACATACCCGAATACCGATCACCATACAAGTAAATAGGACATAATTTATCATGACAAACAATAATATCAATTTAACTTAGTTTCTTATTAATCAATAGCATTATACTATCATTTTCAAGCATTTCAACAAACACCTTGAGTGCGTTAATTATAAATACCTTGTCATTTCACATTTTTAACATTTCACCACACTATAATCCATCCATACAACCCAAACATAGTCCCCCTCCACACATTCATCCCATCCTCCATAGTATTTCTCATCATTCATAAATTTCATCCATAGTATAAAACTCATTTTCATCTCTAATAAGCTTAATCCATACCTAACAAAAGAAAACATATAAGATCTTCATTTCTATCATTTATCTCATACTAATATTCACAAAATATCATTAATAGGATTGGGTTAGAGAGTTTATCGACCTTAAGAATCCTTCTCTTGGATCCAAATCGCTCCCAAGATGATTTGGGAAAGATTTTCAAACTTCCTCCTCCTTCTAAGAGCAATCTCATCTTCACCAAGCACAACCATCTTAGAAACCCTAGGTTTTCTCTCTACTTTTGCCAAATTAGGTAAGAAATGAGTGGGATAGTTTAAAACCTCCAAATAGGACCCTTATTTATAGTCTCAATGGTTAAAAACCCAAAAATTCGCGTCTTTTGATGAAACAGGGTCGCATCCTGACGATCGATCGTCAATATAGACAATCGATCGCCCAAATTCTAGTGACTAATTAAGGATTTTGTGCTCAGGACGATCGTTCTTCAAAAATCCTGAGTGCTGTCCTTAATTTTCCCTTTTGTTATTTTGACCATAACTTTTGACTCGTTCATCAGATTTTGACGATTCAACTTGCCTTGGACTCGTCTTTCAACGGGAAACAATTTTGTCTCTAATAGGCAAAATCTAATTCTGAGTTTTTAAAGGTCTAAATGGGCTTTAAAGCTGACTGGTCTGGGATTTTAGCAGAGAAAACATCGAAAAACTTAATTTTGACTTAGCTTAGACTCAAAACCTGGAAAAATATTAAACATGAACCATAAAGAGGGTTCCAATATCTTTCTAATGATTCAAGAATCACTCGATTTTGATAAGCAGTGACAAAACTAGAGCTTCCTAAAGTTGAGGGTATGTTAAGAAATCTCTCTCTTTACAACTTTAATTAAGCCTAGATCACACCACGCCAATTAGATATTTATACATAAGCATAAAATATGATAAAAGACTAAACTGCCCTTATTAAACAAGATGGAAACAAATAATTTATATTCGGGTCACTACATCCTCCCCCATTAAAAGAATTTCGTCCCCGAAATTAACGTATCTTAGGTGAACAAGTGCGGGTACTTTTCGCAGACCTCGGCTTCTCTCTCCCAAGCAGCCTCTCCTCTAAAGTGATGCTCCCATTGTAAGAGTACAAGAAGAATGACCTTAGAACGCAAGACTTGCTCATTCCGGTCCAAAATTTGAGCCGATTGCTCCACTAGAGTCAAATCTTCTCATATTTCCAACGGTTCCAAATCAATGACGTGTGAAGGATCCGAAATATACTTCCTCAACATAGAGATGTGAAAGACATTATGCACACCTGTCATATGAGGTGGCAAGGTGACCCGGTAAACAACTTCTCCGACTTGAGTGATGATCTCAAAAGGACCCACATATCTCGGACTGAGCTGCCTCGCTTGCCAATCTCATCACCCCCTTCGTAGGTGAGATCTTGACAAATACAAAATTTCCAACATGGAACTCAAGATCCCTCTTACGAGTATCGACATAGCTCTTTTGTCTACTATGAGCCGCGTTCAACCTCTCCCTGATCAAATGAAGGGGTCTTCAGTCTGACGAACGAGCTCAGGACTTAAAAGCTTCCTCTCGCTAACTTCATCACAACACAAAGGTGAACGACAACTCCTCCCGTAAAGTGCCTTAAATGGCGTCATCTGAATGCTCGCTTGATAGCTATTGTTGTAAGCAAACTCAACCAATAGCAGATGATCATCCCAACTGCCTTGGAAGTCTAACATGCAAGCTCGTAGCATGTCCTTTATAATTTGGTTCACCCTCTCAGTTTGCCCATCTATTTGCGGATGAAATGTTGTATTGAAATCTAAACAGAAACTCATAGGCTTGCTGAAAACTCTTCCAGAATCTGGAAGTAAATCTCGAGTCTCGATCAGATACAATGCTAATTGGCACTCCATGCAAATGGACTACTTCTTTGATGTAGAGGGTAGCCAACTGGTTGGAATTGAATGTGGTCCGATACAGAAGAAAATGAGCAGACTTAGTCAATCGATCAACCACGACCCAAATGACATCAAAGTTCTTAGCCGTCATTAGCAAACCTACCACGAAATCCATGGAGATATTTTCCCACTTCCACTCGGGAATAAGAAGAGACTGAAGAAGTCCTGTCGGTCTCCGGTGTTCGGCCTTCACTTGCTGACACACCAAACACTTTGACATAAAGGTAGCCACATCCTTCTTCATACCTTTCCACCAAAAATACTTCTTGAGGTTTTGATATATCTTAGTACCTCTCGGATGGATGGTGCACTTGGACTTGCGTGCTTCATCCAGAATCTCCCTTCTTAAATTTTCATTATCCAGAAAACAAAGTCTATCCTTGAAACAGATTCCACCATCTCTCCAAGAGAAATCCTCAAGCCCACTACTAAGCGACTTGTTCATGGCAACGTGTCAGCGTGCAGTTCCCCATCATTCCATTGCAAGTCTTTAATCTTGTCCACTATGGTTGACTTGACTATAATGTTAGCCAACAAAGTTCCAGACGCTCCAACACTGAAACCCGCATCAAGGCTAGACACCTCTTCAAGTAGCTTCCATTCTTGGATCATCAAATGTGCCAAGAATCTAATAGGTCGCCTACTTAGCGCATCTGCCAGTACATTTGCCTTTTCCGGGTGATACTGGATAGAGCAATCATAATCCTTGAAAAATTCTACCAAACAGAGTTGCCTCAAATTTAGCTATTTCTGTGAGAACAAATACTTTAGACTCTTGTGATCAGTGAATACTTCAAACTGCGCACTGTACAAGTAGTGTCTCCAGATCTTGAGAGTAAAGACCAATGCTGCCAATTCTAAATCATGGATAGGATAGTTCTTCTCGTGGTCTTTCAACTGCCGAGAAACATAGGCAATCACATTCCCGTGTTGCATAAGAACACAACCTAACCCAATGAGTGAGGTGTCACTATACACCACAAATCCCTCGCTACCGGATGGTACAGCCAAGATCGGAGCGGTGGTAAGGCGTTCTTCAACTCAAGGAAACTCTTCTCACATTTCTCATTTCACTCGAACCTAGCGTTCTTCCGAGTTAAATGAGTAAACAGAGCCGCCAAACTGGAAAATCCTTCCATAAATCTTCGATAATATCCAACTAAGCCCAAGAAGCTTCGAACCTCTGTAACTCTTTGGTCTTTCTCATCCTTCCACTGCTTTATCTTGGAAGGATCTATAGAAATCCCCTCTTCTGATACCACATGGCCTAGAAATGTTACATTTTCTAGCTAAAACTCGCACTTGCTAAGCTTAGCGTATAGCTTATGCTCTCGGAGTGTCTTCAGTGTGGTTCGGAGATGTATCTCATACTCCTTTTGTGTCCTAGAGTACACTAGAATATCATCCATGAACATGATCACAAAGTGGTCTAAAGTCGGCTTGAAGATTCTGTTCATGAGATCCATAAAGGTTGTCAGAGCATTTGTCAAACCAAATGGCATAACTAGGAATTCAAAATGCCCATATCTAGTCTTGAATGCAGACTTGGGGATATCCTCGGCCTTTATCTTCAACTGATAGTAGCCCGACCTTTAATCGATCTTGGAGAAATACTTAGCTCCTTGCAACTGATCAAACAAGTCATCGATCATTGGTAAAGGATATTTGTTCTTGATAGTGATCTTGTTCAATTGCCGATAGTCGATGCACATCCTCATCGAACCATCCTTCTTCTTCACAAACAACACCGGAGCTCCCTAAGGTCACACACTTGGGCGGATAAACCCAAGACCGAGCAACTCTTTAATATGCTCCTTTAACTCTTTCAACTCTGCTGGACCATCCTATACGGAGTTTTAGAGATGGGTGCCGTACCCGAAACTAATTCAATCACGAACTCTATCTCCCTATCCGGTGGCAATCCTGATAAATCTTTAGGAAAGACATCTAAGAATTCATTCACCACTGGGACGTTCGAGGAGTTTGGCGCTTCCGGTGCAGAAAGGCTTAAGGCTGCAAATCTAGCTACATCCCTCTTGTTCAAACCCCGGAAATGAAAGGGAGGCCACTGACTGGCTTGAAGTTAACCACTTTCCTGAAACAATCCACATGACCATGGTAGGTGGAAAGTCAATCCATGCCTAAGATAATGTCAAAATCTTGAAAATCCAGGACAATCAGATCGGTTGGCAATTCTCTAAGACCTACCCGAATATCACAAGCGCGATAGACCTTATTAGTGATGACTGAACTACCCACTAGAGTGGCGATAGCTAGCTTATGGTCTAACAGGCTTGGCTCCGAAGGGAAAGCTTGAGCGAAACTAGGAGTGACAAAGAAATGAGTTAATCCGTTGTCAACCAACACACGAGCTAAACAGTCATTTACCAACAAGGTGCTTGAATTGGATACATAGCTAAGTGTGTCAAAACATATGTGTAAGTACCCAATTTTTACACCCCTGTCCTAACCATGGTTATCCCCCAGTCGAGTCCCTTTAAACCTAGGGCAAACCCTAGCGAAATCCTAGGACAAATCCTAGTTAAACCTTAAACCTAGGAATAATCCTAGCCTAACCCTAGGTAAATCCTAGCTTAATCCTAGGACTTAACACTAGTCAAAACCTAGGTAAACCCTAGTCTGAGTCAAGCCCAAGCTTAGCCCTAAAGCCTTAGGACTTAAACCCTCAAGCCCAAAAACCTCCAGAGGACCCAAACCCTCGGCCTGGGCCCAAGCCCAGGCCCAAAATTCAAATCGTTAACCCCGTACTGCGTGCAAGCTTGGGCCAAGCCCCAGTTGGGCAAAAACCGGTTTTGGCGGTAATATATTTACCGACATTTCGCTTTAGCCTATCAAGGTAATGGCGGTAGTTATTCTACCGCCATTACCTGAATCGTGTTCCAGTGGCTCACTTGCCCTCCTGCGTACTTAGGCACGCCCCTAAGCAGCCTCTCCACCCTCCTGCACCTCCGTCTACCCCGGTACTAATACCAAAGGTGTCCTTAATCCCCTGGTTATAAATACCACGCCCCTACAACCTTCAAAAAAAAAAAACTACAGAATCCCCTACCCGAATCCCTGTCCAAACCGTGAGGCCACTAGCCCTCTGCCAAACTATCCAGCATCCTCCCAACAGCTCCAAGAGTTTCTAGGGACCTCCCAGCTCGTTCCTTCAGCGTACAACACCTCAACCGCGAGCCACCATCACTGTCTACCATCAGTCCGGCGAAAGCGACAATAGCAGCTGGGTAGGGCCTCACCCCTCCCCTCACTTTCCTTTACTTTCTACACTCATGTGAGCCCCTGGTCCTTCTAGGGGACTTGTACTTCTTGTCTTGCTAAAAAACCCATGATAGGGGTCTCCCCCACCTTCCCCATAGGTGTGGGGAACCCCTCAAGGGTATAACATCACCTTAGCCAGCCTCAGGCCCCTCTAGGGGTCCCTCAATCCATGAGAGAACCCCTGGGTTCACCCTAGCAGCAGCTCCTTAAGGCAAAGAGCATTTTCTGAAAATTTACAGGAATGACGGTAAACATAGTATTGCTATTCCTGGTGGTTCTTGTTTGAGGCTCTGTGGCCCCCACCTGAGTAACCCCTGGTCCACTCCAGGCCATGGGTTAACTCCCTAAGATCTTCTTAAGCTAACCCTGGTCTTTCTAGAGTTACCACATAGCATTAACCATGGTTAAAATCAACTCATTCTGAAAATGTCCAGAATGGCGGTAGAACATCTACCGCCATCCTATGATTTCATGTGTAGGGGTCTTTGGGCTTACACCAGGCCCACATCAAACCATACCCAAAGTCTTTCCTGAAGTGCCCTCTTCAACCCTGTGAGTCCAACACCTCGTGGGTCCACTCCTAACTTAAGTTACAGTCCCACAAACCCTGGTTAAAAAGAGTTTGGAATTGGCGGTAGATCCTCTACCGCCATTCCTGATTTTGTATTTTTGAGCTTTTTGCAAAGGCTCAGGCCGAATAGGAGGCCCCTCTAGGCCCTGCCTAGCCCCCTGAGCCCACATCCCAGACCACCCTAAACCTTAACCACGGGTTAACCCAACCCTGGTTAAGATTTAACCATGGTTAGCTGATCTAACCATAGTGGAAAAATCTCAAAAAATCTAAAATAATCTAAAGTAGCAGAAATGATCAACATCGATCTGTGTAAGTCTGCCTAACCACGGTTAAAAGGGCTTAACCATGGTTAACACCTTGCTTGACCATGGTTAAGCCCATTTAAACCCTGAAAATTTCCAGAAAATCAAGAAAAATCTAAAATGACAGCAAATCCCCAAAGCTAACTTCATAGACTGTCTAACCATGGTTAAACTCAATCCTTAACCATGGTTAACCCCATTTAACCTTGGAAATACAGGGAAAATTCCTAAAAAATGTCAAAGAAACATTTAAGGACCATAAATCAAACTTTGGACCTTGCCCAACCATGGTTAGAACCCCTAACCATGGTTAATTCCTATTTAACTTCGGTTAGCAACCCTAATCTCGGTTAAATCTGTTTTGGCCTACCGGGCCTAATCCCTTGGCCTACCGGGCCCAACCTTAGCCTAGTGGGCTTGACCTTACCATCTTCAACTGTGATTAGCAACTATAACCATGGTTAGTTTGACCTAACCTTAATCAAACTTTGCCTTAGCCTACCGGGTTTCTCTCTTGGCCTACCGGGCACAAACCCTAGTCTACCGGACTACCCCTTGGCCTACCGGGCCCAATATCATGCACTTTGACCAACTTCGGGTCAACCAAACCCTAGTCTACCGGACTAGACCTTAAGCCACCATTGGTGCATACACACACTCCCTCAGCCTTGGCACAGACTCATGTGCTAGAACTACGCTCAGTCTGATTTCACCCCAATGTGAGTATGTAGGCAATCAAACCCGGGTTCGACCCTAGTTTAGCTTTTCTTCTTCTTGAATTAGTATAAACTAAACCTACGGCATTTGACTATTAATTGACATTAAATTGGTTTAAACCTAACAAGTAGGGAACCATTGTAAAATGGAAGTACCGGAGTGTCTAATACCTTCCTCGGACTTAAACCGAACCTCTTACCTAGAACTCTAAACAGACCAAGTCCATATCCATTACCCGGGAACTTATCCTTACCGAATTAATAAATGGTGACTCTAAATCAACCAGTGAGTAAAATCCGTGCTCATAATGTGCACAAACCATTATTATATACTTAGCATATTTATACATAGTAGCAAACATCATAGTCATACAAACAGAATAACATCATACATAATTTAATCTATGATTTAAACGTACCTTATACAACGTCATCGGACGCCTGTGCATCCTGCTCGTACGTAGTTGCCCATAGAGCAGGTGGGGCAACTTGTGGTGCCTGAGGAGTAGCACGATGAACGGTAGATGCAACTACTGGCCTCTGATACGGGGTTGGCCTAGCCATTGGTGTTGGGCTTGCCATCCTTAGCCTTTTATCCTACGGGCCGTATTTGCCTTCCTGGAGTCTCTTCTTCTTCAAAAACTCAGTCGACCTCCTCTCAGCAATCAAAGCTCGCTCGCTTACCTCTCTACATGATCCAAGACGTAGGATCTCTACCTTGTCTAGGATGTAATCCCTCAAACCTCCTTCAAATCTCCTCACCTTCATACTCTCCGTAGTGATCAGATGAGGCGCAAACCGGGATAACTCTACAAACTTGGCCTCATACTCGGCCACAGACATGCTCCCTTGTCTAAGAGTAGAGAACTTGATTTCTTACTGTTCCCTCATAGATGTCGGAAAACACTGTTCATAAAAAGACGTCGAGGAACTCTCCCCATGTCCATTCTTGCCCAACTCGTACCTCATTTCTCTTCCTAGATGCCGCCCTCCACCAATGTTCTGCCTCTCCTTCCATCATAAATGAGGCTCATCTTACTCTCTGCTCATCATCAGCCTCGAGCACAGAGAATATTTTCTCCAACTGCATGATCCACAACTCTGCCACCGATGGATCTGTGCTCCCATAAAAGGCTGGAGGACCCATCCTCCTAAAAGATTCCACTCCATTCTGTCAGGGTAGGTAGACCTCAACTGGCCTCTCTTGCCTAACTTGACCGGTTGCTAGCAATGCAGTTTGTTGAGCCATAATTTCAGTCTGTCTTTCTATGGCTGCAGCAATAGCTTCCATAGCCCGACTCACATTAGCCTGGAGAGTACCATTTGGGGTATCCCCATCAGTCACACTGCCACCTTCGTTTCTATTGTTTCTTCTGTCCCTTCTCATGCCTACAGTCCTGAGAAGAAGAAAACTATTTATTTAGGAACACACTCACATAAATTCTTAAATCTATGCCTAACAAGAACTCAATCTTCAACGATTTTAAAGTCCTAAGCTTGATGTTGCTTCCCTAAGGTTGACATCTTCCTATATCCTATACTTAATATCTTAGTTCTAAGGACTCTAATGCCTTAAATCTCTTATACCACCTCTGTAACGACTCTAAAACCCAATTATGACTAAAATGGGACTTTGGACCCGTTACATTTCCTTAACATGCTTAAAATTCATGCATACAAGGTATACTAACACGAGTCTCCAAAATGAGGATGATAAAATTCCGATTATATAAACCTAAACCAACCTGTACAATAGTCATCTGCCCAACATAACAAAATTCAACACATACAAAAATAGTCTAGTACTAACAATAAAGTAGTGTAATAAGCAACATCATCTAAAGGTCTATTACAATTCCTTTAAAACTGAAACAACTAACTAGTAACAAGGATGACTATCTAAATTTATGGCCTCCCCCTCAGAAAGCTCACCTTCTTCCCCTTCTTCCGCATAAATCTCCTCAGTCCAAGGCTCCTCTCCTAGACTTGAAGACAATGACAGGTCGACTGAGTATGGAATACTCAGTAGATAAACAAACTAACAACATAAAATAGCATGAGCAATAATAATATCATAACTTAGTTTATATATGCTTAATCATAATAAATTCACGTAACATAAGCATAATCAGAGTGCAAAGCATATAACATGTCATAACATCATCTTGACTCATGTACTTGTGTAACCCTTATTCATGAACTTGAACTTAACATATGCATAGACTCATGCATGCATGATTCATAGTATGTTTGTCCCGTCAATACATAATTCATAGTGTTTGTCTCGGCAACGCATAATTCATTGTATTTTGGAACAGTCACGGCAACGCATAGAGTGGTATGTTCGTAATTGAGGATCATTTTTTCATAGCATAACATGAGTGTGACAACGTGTAGTGATGGATCATTCTTTCATGGCATAATTCATAATATGTTCGTGTCCAATGCATGCATGCTTGTGAGACAAGTGAACTCATGAGACACAACTACTTATCATGCAAGTGAACGTGTACTTGAGTGTCGTGATTGGAATTCAAATGAGTCATCCTTTAGATTCTAATCCTCCGTTAAGAAACTCCGCTAGGTTACATCTCCCTAGTTAGAGAATTCCCAATGTGTAAGATTTTCCTCTACGATTTGGCCTACCCGAATTCCGATCACCATACAAGTAAATAGGGTATAATTTATCATGACAAACAATAATATCCATTTAACTTAGTTTCTTAATAATCAATAGCATTATACTAACATTCTCAAGCATTTCAACAAACACCTTGAATGCGTTAATTATGAATACTTTGTCATTTCATATTTTTAATATTTCACCACACCATAATCTATCCATACAACCCAAACATAGTCCCCCTCCATACATTCATCTCATCCTTCATAGTATTTCCTATCCTTCATATATTTCATCCATAGTATAAAATTCATTTCCATCTCTAATAAGTTTAATCCATACATAACTAAAGAAAACATATAAGATCTTCATTTCTATCATTTATCTCATACTAATATTCACAAAATATCATTAATAGGGTTGGGTTAGAGAGTTTATCGACCTTAGGGATCATTCTCTTGGATCTAAATCGTTCCAAGATGATTTGGGGAAGATCTCCAAGCTTCCTCCTCCTTCTAAGAGTAATCTCCACCTTCACTAAGCACAACTCTCTTAGAAACCCTAGGTTTTCTCTCCCATTTGGCCAAATTAGGTTAAAAATGGGTAGAATAGTTTAAAACTTCTAAATAGGACCCCAATTTATAGTCCCAATGGTTAAAAACCCCAAAATTCACGTCTTTTAATGAAACAGGGTTGCGTCTTGATGATCGATCGTCAATATAGACGATCGATCGTCCAAATTCCAGTGACTAATCAAGGATTTTGTGCTCAGGACGATCGATCGTTCGATTGGGACAATCGATCGTCAAAAATCCTGAGAGTTGTCCTGAATTTTTCCTTTTGTTATTTTGACCATAACTTTTGACTTGCTCATCGGATTTTGATGATTGAACTTGTCTTGAACTCGTCTTTCAATGAGGAACAATTTTGTCTCTTATAGACAAAATCTAATTCTGAGTTTTTGAAGGTCTAAATGGGCTCTAAAGCTGACTGGTCTGGGATTTCAGCAGAGAAAACATCAAGAAAACTTAATTTTGACTTAACTTAGACTCAAAACCTGGAAAAACATTAAACATGAACCTCGAAGAAGGTTCCAATACCTTTCTAATGATTCAAGAATCACTCGATTTTGATAAGCGGTGACAAAACTAGAGCTTCCTAAATTTGAGGGTATGTTAAGAAATCACTATCTTTACAACTTTAATTAAGCCTAAATCACACCACACCAATTAGATATTAATACATAAGCATAAAGCATGGTAAAAAACTAAACTACTCTTATTAAACAAGATAGAAATAGATAACTTAGATTCGGGTCACTACTATTTGACTAAGATCGATAGCCGAAAACGCAGTCCACCAAACAGCTCCTTATTTAAAACCATGTCCGAGACTGTCATTTTGCACTACTACAGCCAATCGCGATAGAATTTAGGGAGAGTTCAATCGCTCCCAAAGGTCAACACATGCCCCCTTTAACCCCTAATAACCGTGGTTAAGATTCTCTAACCCTTAGTATTCAATAATAAAACCTTAGTATTTTGAAAAAAATATTTAACTCTAATTAAGAATTTATTAACACTTACGAAATTCTCTCAATCCTTCCTTTAACCAATCCAATAGCCATATCCTACAACCCATCACCCTTAAATATTTCCCTCAATCTCTTGGTTGACAATGCTTAATTAGTTTATTTAGTTTCTTTATTTGAAAGCATGAGAATGCTAATAAATTATAATGCTCCATTGAGAGCTGGAGGTTGAATAATCAATTGTTCCAAGGAACTTAGGAGGAGTATGGCCACCTCGAATAGGCCATCTCTCTCATCTTCTTCTTTTTTCTTCTTTTATAAGAGTTTGCATTCAATACGATCGTGAGGATCGTATCACTATTATTGGAAATAAAATATGGGGTGCTACTGGACGTGGGGCCGGGTTACTGTTGTTGAAGAGGAAAGATGATGGGGTGCTGCTATTGTGGGCTATAGACGAGTTGAGAATGGGGAGATTATTCATGTTTTAATCCCCTATTATTAGTTAAATCTCTACCTTGGTTTTCTATGTTAGTACTGATATGTTGTCTTTTGACAAATTATATTTTTTTCTATTTTTTTTCATAGGATGTGAGTTTCTTTACCATAGACTCTCAACCATAAATTTGAAAAATCTGTTTCCAGAACTTCAAATTAGTGATACGGTGCATCATAGTTTTCCATTATGAATGTCAGTGGTACCATGGTGGGTGTTGAATGGTGAAACAGATTGTGGTTTCAGTATTGAGCTACTTTCTGAGTTTCATGTTAATTTGATATATTTTTTTGCATTTGGTGTTAATAGGTGATAATTTATAAAAGAAAATTTTCATTCAAACTTATTATAGAATATTCTCTTTTTGTATTTTTAATTTCCTTATATTTGTGCAATATTGCAATTAGTGGATAAGGCATTTACACTGGACTGTATCTTTTATAATGTTGTTCCTAATTTTGATTGGAAAGGGGATCATAAATTACTAATATTTTAGATTTACCAACATAATCCTTTTAGTGTTTACTGATTACTCTTCCAAAGTTTTGTTTAGTACTTTTGTGAATGAGTTTTTTTCCTGATGGATTGATTTAGAATGGGTTGTGCAACTTTACTTTTTATTGACATAGCATAGGATTTATCAAGTAGATGCAATTTTGATTCCTAATTTTTTTATTATAATAATTTATCAAGTCGATGCAACCTAAGTGGAACTTAGCTTCATATTGTTAGAATTGTTCACTTGACCTTCTTCCCACATTAATTTGGATTGAGTTGAGAATGAGCTATATGTGTCCTTCTCAATAAACCAAAAAACATGCATCCTTGAAATAAACCTCTAACCCACAAGGACTACTAAGATGTTGTAATGTGGTGATACAAGTTAAAGGAATGTCACCCTTTTGGAATGGCCATGGGTGTTAAGCCTCATGTGCCGGGTGCATGTGTGCTTGTGTTTGGTGCCTATGTGAGTCTACTAATTCTTATAAAAGTTAGATGTAAAAAAAGGTGTATGTTGAATTCAGTTATATATTATATTGTACAAAAGAACGACTTTTTAATGTAATATCGTGAGAATGACCTATACTTGCTTTAGTTTCATTGACATTATAATGTTCTACAATTTCATTTTAAAAATTAGATGTAAAAAAATTGATTTGAAAAGAATTTTTTTTTTTTTTTTTTTTTTTGAATGCTATTTTATTCTTTTTTTTTTTCCTGTGCATGGCACGGGTATTTGCTTAGTTTAAAATGTAGATATAAGTAACCAGTTAATGACATCTCTATCTAGAATGAGAATGGAAAATCAAATCTCTTCGCAAACAAAAGAATAGCACAAAAATCAACATAAGAAATTGCTTCTCTCTCACCTAACAGTTCCAGATCAAGTAAAAAAAAATCCCTTACTTTTTATTCAAAATTGTAGCTACTTATCTCAATTGTATTATATGAGTCACTTGTCACCATGATAGAGAAGGGAAGAAAGCATTTAAGAGAGGCATGAGTATGCCAGAGCCTTCTCCTCATCAGAAAACTCCTCTGCTATCAAGTCCAACTTCTTTCTCGAGAACTCATTAATTTGAAGTCCTGTGCGAAGGAAATAGAGATGCGATCAATAGGTCAATCCAGTTGAGTATCTAAATTGTTGGTAGACTTAGAGCATCTCCAACGCAACTCTTCAAAATGCATCTCCAAAATGGCATCTTCTCCAAATTTAGAGATACTGGCCCCACTAAAAGGTTATTTAAACTCTAATCCACCCCCTCTCCAAAACATTATTCAATCTCTAAATCACTATTCATTTATTTTTATTTTTAAAAAAAATTCACATGTTTTCTTCCCCACTTTTCCTCTCAAACTTAATTATTCCCACTTTTCTTCCAAAACTAAATAATTCACTCATAAAATTACCACTATTGATCAATAATAAATAATTCATTGTCTGACATGAGCAAATTAAAAAGAAGACTAGTTAAGTTTGCATCTTTTAATTAAAAAAATTGTCAAAAATACATTAAAATAAGACTAGTGAAATCACAAGCACTAGATTAACAAAAAAAAATTAGATGCGTTAGTAAAGTGGTAAGTCATCTCAACTGTATCCACCTTGATACTAACAAAAGCTATTGAAATCACCGTGACTAAATGTAGCGGTTGATCCACCTATTTGGGAATCATGGGTCCTTTTTTCTACAATTTCCAATTTCTTGCTTTGAAAATATTCATGTTCGACTGAATCGTTTATCGAATTAAGGTCTTCATAAAATCCCTCGTCTTTCACGTTGAAGCTGTAACTTGTTACGCTCATTTTCAGCTTGTAACATCATGACATTGTAATATCAAAATTCATTTTTATTCTCCTCTTTTCCAAGTCTCAAGGATTACACGATTTTCCTCGAACATACCAGCAATGAGCTCACTCTTGTCAGCTGCTAGCCTCTTTCTCATCTTTTCTTTTTTTCCTTCTCATAGGGTGACCAGAAGAATTAGTACAGACTTCAATTGGCGTTTGCTCATATTCGTCTGCATTCAAGTTAACAGATGATGGCGTTCCCGAAGATTTGGATGTAGGAGTCCCCGTTTGAGACCCTTCAGAATAATCAAACCATTGTTGTTGTTGGGGAATGACATTAGCCCATTTCTCGGCATCTTTAAGGATGGGCCACAAATGATAAAATAAAAATCTTTTTTTCTCATCCGGATCATGTGGAAATAGGACTTTGGTATTACTCAACTACAAATAGTACGAAAGAAGTTAATTTTTTTTAAAAATAAAAAATAGTCCAGTAAGTATAGAATTGCATTCCTTATGACTAATTGAATAAATACTTACAATATCCAACTCAGAAGCACAACTGGGATTAAGATTTTCGACTTGACGAAAGCGTCCCCAGAATTTGTTGACGGCCTTCATAACCGAACAAATACGACATTGGAGAGACTTCGGTGTTCGAGGCGTTTGACCATAGTTGGGCCTACAACTTTCAAAATTTTCAAAAATACACTCCCACAATCTATCTTTTTTTTATTAGCCCCGGATATGGGATATGGGATATTGAGAAATCTAAAGACGACATAGGATCTTGTCTTCTTCAATTGAGAATGATTAGCCACGAATCGTAGACTTTGCACCGGAACTCTATCCAACCGACTGAGGGAGATTCATTCTTGATGACATTTTTACAAAAAGAGATTGAATGCAAAAGAAGATTGAAAAATAAAAAATTTTGATTTTGGAGGAGAAAGATGTCACTATTTATAGAGTATTTGTTGTGGATTGTGTTGATGAATCCAATGGTTAAAATGAATTGTACTTTACATCTAATGGTTAGCATGAAAAGTTATGAGTTTCTTAAGTCTTGTGCTTGATGGAAAAGACTTGTCAAAAATGTGTTGTATAGAGTGTAACCACAAGTTGAGAATCCTATGGTGGAGACATTTTCTACTTTATATCCAATGGTTAGCATGAGAAGTTGTAGTTTTCTTAAGTCTTGTACTTGATGGACAAGACTTGTCAAAGATCCATTGGATAGAGTATAACCACAGGTTCAGAAAACTATGGTGGAGACGTCTTCTACTTTATATCCAATGGTTAACATGATAATTTATTGGTTTCTTAAGTCTTGTGCTTGATAGACAAGACTTGTCAAAGATGTGTTGGATAGAGTGTAACCACAAATTGAGAATCGTATAGTAGAGATGTCTTCTACTTTATATTTAATGGTAGAGATGTTTTTACGAAATGATTTCCCATCATCAATTTCCCCCTTATAAAGTCAACACACCATCAAGTCTACTTCACCATATCACTCTTGCCCAAATTTATTGAAACTCTCTCACAGTCATCTTGAGCAATGAGTTCCAGAGCAAACTCATCTCATCTACCATCTTTAGATTCCGAACACGAACATATTTCTCTACCACATTCCCCTAATCATATAGCAGAAATGGAAGAGTAGGAGGAGGAACAAGCATTGATAATTTGTTTATATGCCTCCATAACGCCTTTAGAGTTCACTCTCTCGAAGAGAAAAACCAACCGAAACATAGAGGCTTAGTTCTTGGACATATAGTACTCCACCGTGGGAGGGAAGAAGGTCATATTCGATTATGAAATGACTACTTTTTCGAAAATCCCATGTTTGAAGAAAGTTTATTTCGTAGACGATTTCAAATGCATCGAAGTTTATTCCTCCGTATCATCGACATAGTCAAAGGTCATGACAATTCTTTCATACAAAAGAAAGATGGTATTGGTAGACTTGGATTGTCTACTTTGCAAAAAGTAACGGCTGTGTTTCGAATATTGGCAGCATCGGCAGATTTCACCAATGAATACGTAAGAATTGACGAATCCACTGTAATTCAATGTATGAAGAAATTTTGTCCGGTAATTGTAGAGATATTTGGAGAGGAATACCTAGGATCACCTAACGCCAATGATGTTGCAAGGCTACTACAAAAAGGTGAAGAACATGGCTTCCCAAGAATGTTGGGGAGTCTTAATTTTATGCATTGGGCTTGGAAAAATTATTCAACGGCTTGGGTGGGACAATACTCAGGACGTCATAGATCCCCAACTATCATTCTCAAGGCAGTGACATCTTGTGACCTTTAGATATGACACACATACTTTGGCTTGTCGAGCTCCAACAATGACATTAACGTCTTGCAGTCATCCAACCTATTTGTGAACCTCGCTCAAGATATAACTCTTTCTACTCATTATACGATCCGAGGTACAGAGTATAATGTCAATTATTATTTCGCCGATGGTATATACCCTAAGTGGTTAACTCTTGTACAAACCATCTCCCAACCCCAAGGTCGTAAGAAGAAGTATTTTGCAATGATGCAAGAAACACATCGAAAAGACGTTGGGGTTCTCCAATCACAAATTGCCATTGTCAAGGGACCATCACGTTTTTGGGATAAACATGTACTACATGATATTATGTTTGCTTGCATTATAATGCACAACATGATCGTCGAGGATGAATGTGATGGTTATGGGAATGTTGTCGATTTTAATCCAACACTTATCCCGAATGTCGATATGGTGATTTGTGAAACAGAACAATTCCAGTTGTTCCTTGCTCAACATTGGCAAATTAAAAATAAGGAGGCCCACTATGCACTTCGAAACTCATTAATTAAGCATTTGTGGGAAAGACATGGTGATGCTCCATTTGGCCCAGATCTTTCTCCATGAAATCTTAGTGGATGATCGACCTAAAAGGTCATTCTCTATGTAATCTTTGGATTGTCGTTCATAATGAAGCTTTAGTTTGCTATGATAATTTTAAATAGTAGAGATGGGTTGATTTAAATGAATTTTGTTTTTAAATTTTTTTGATGGATTAATTTAAAAATTAAACATTATTAATAAGATATAAAAATAATTTCAATATAAGATGAGAATTATTTTAAAAAAATTAAAAGGACAAAAAATGGCAGTTAAAAAAGGTTGAGAGGAAAAAAAAAAGGGACACATGGAATTTAGTGTGGATGAATAGTGTTATAAAGAAGTCATCTTCATTTTCTCTCTCATCTCCATATTTGGAGATCCAAGATAGAGATTTGGAGATAGGTCTCCAAATTTGGAGATGCATTGGAGTGAGATTTTGAAGATGGGTCTCCAAATTTGAAGATTTGGAGATGCATTGGAGATGCTCTTAAAAGTTAGTATATAGTATATGCACTGCAAGAACTACTCACAGGGTAAAGGACAATTATTATTTTGGACATCAAACATGAAATTCTGTATTCAGAACACAATAACTAGAGGTTCAAGCTGGCTTATTTGTCCCATGAAGGTGCCAGTGGGTGGAAATGAATATTATTTTAAAAGCTACAACAATTAAAAAAGAATATAGCTCGAGAGATTCTGCCTACAGTGATAACAAATGTTGACACGCATTAAACTCCAAGCAGAGCTGAAAGAAAAAGGAAGTAATATTATAGAGGAAATGGAAAAGAATATAGCTTGAGGGAGAAATTTTTTTTTGAATAAAGGGGAAAAAAATGATACTTGTAATCAACTAAGATGAATAGATATGTTATCAGCCAATACCAATAAAAGACAATACTGATATTAGTTCTAACTTCAGCATTGTCCTTATATATTATAACATGATTAGCTATTCTCTCACCTTGTTCATTGTCCATTCCCCATTGCGACAAGTGACAGGAAAGGAATAGATGAGGCCTGCCAGTACATTGAATGAGCCGTCAGAGTATACAGCAATGGAAACCCAAGTGCCCTAAAATGTGCAACACAAGAAAAATAAGTATGAGATGCTGCACACAAAAACTATTACCAAATATGTGTGTGTGTGTGCGCGTGAGAGAGAGAGAGAAGCCATAAGCAATAATAACCTCAGGAGTTCCAAGCACCCAATCACGTATGTGATCACAAGCAGTGCTTGCAGCAGATACTGCGCTAGAGAGCTTTCGAGCTTTAATGATTGCAGCGCCAAGCTGTTTGACGGTAGTGATGAATTCTCCATTCAACCTTCAAGAAAAAAATACGCAATAATGTTGTAGCGAATTCAAACCCATTATATATAAACAAATAACAATTGATATCTGTTCTTTTATTGTTCATACCATTTATCATCTGAAACAAGCTCCTGGGCAGGCTTTTCTCCAGCTGGTGTTTTCATTGTTGCATGGTTAACATCGGGATACTGAGTCAAAGAATGATTTCCCCAGATAACTACATTCTTCACATCACAAACTTGAACGTTCAGTCTCTCCGAGATCTAACCCAATGCCCTGTTATGATCCAACCTTGTCAGACAAGTTATGTTTTTTCTCAGGAATAGATGGTGCAAACTCCTTCAGGATCAAGGCATTGGTGTTTGAAGGGTTAGCAACAACCAAAACCTGCAAGGAACAGCAAGCAGAAACATCGGCAAAGGCTCACATAAGATTTATATATGAAGTTTTTAAGAAAAGCACCATTAGCATGTTCACTTTATTTGCATTCTATTGACTAATTTAATCAAGTCATACAGAAATACAGTAGAATAAACACCTTTCAATTTGTGGCTGCATGCTTTTCCAGAGCAGAGGCTTGAGAATTGTAGATGGATACGTTTTTTGACATCAAATATTTTCTTTCCATTCCTTCTTTCCTTGGGAAACCGCCAACCATGACTGCTATGTTGACCCCAGTGCATGCCGCTACAACATCAGTTGTAGCAACAACACCTGATAGAAATATCATGTCAGATCTTTTACTTCAACCAATAAATGATAACTCATCAGACATAGAAAAATATACCCCAAATAGAGCATTAAGAGAGCTTCTGACTTACCTTTAAGTAGAGGAAATGCAGCATCTACTAACTCCATTTCACTCCATTCAATGCCTCTGCAGCAGGCACGATATCAAGCATGTGCAGAATTACAGGCTGGTCAGGACCCAGCATCACTCCTCTAGCAATCATGGGGACAAGAGCATAGTCGATTTGTCCTGGAAATCCAACAGACCTTCCTCAAAAAATTGTCCAATAAAGAGAAAACTACACAATAAATACGAACCAAATCTAGGTAAGATTTCAGTTTATTTTATGTCAAACACCCAAATTTCAAAATGCATCTGGCTTGAAAATGGGAGTTAGTAGAAGAATTGTTGCAGAAATAGTGCAAAGAAAGAGAATGATTAAGGAACTTGTTAAAAGCATCACCAACAGTGGGAAGATAAATGCATATGCTGATTATTAGGGAGTTGTCGATGTTAGATAAGAAAAAAATTATTTGCAAGATAAAAGCACAAAGATTATTTTGAATGTGAGGTTCTTCGATTCTTGATCTTCAGGATTATGAACAGTAGTTTTATCCTTATCATTTATCATGATCTACTAAAATATCGGCCATAGCTCTTCATATAATCCATTGAAGTTTAAACTTAGACGATGATATTTCAGGATCTACTAAAATACATGCTAAAACCCTACTTTTCATTGAATCTGTTGAACGTTAGATCATTAGACCAGAATACTTCAAGATCGACTAATAACCTAGCTAAAACTCCTACTTTACCTAGACATTCCACCCAAACAATAAGATTACCAGTAAATATCTAGCCAAATCTGAACTAATCAGAACAAATGAAGATTTTATGGTCCTCTTCGAAGATCAGATAAACTCAAGTTAGTACTAGCTACCCGCTTCAAAACCCGATCCTTCACAATACTTCAAAGCACACACTTTCAGATAATCTTACAGAGAAAAGTACTTAATTTCGTGCTTGAACCCCTAATTTCATCAAAAAACCTCAAACGATTCAACGATCTTAAAAACTGTTATCTAATGAAAAATAATGTACAATACAACTGTTCTAAGAAACGAGATCTTACTTCAACCCCAGTTCTCTCAGATCTCAAATTTGTTCACAAAAACTATAAAAAACGATTCGTCTTTTCATTTTGGTCTAGAAAGAATGATTTGTACACTACAATAAATGAAATCAAACAGATCTGGAAAGAATAAAATCGATAGATTAGCTAACGAACCTGCAGCACCAGTAAGAAGAACACGAACCGGTTCTTTTGCCATTGATGGAGATCAAAGGGAATACTTCGAATAAGATAAACGATGAAAATGGAAAAGGGTATAAACTTCGAAGAAGATGAAGAAACAAGAGAATATTTATAGATGGAAAATAGTTAACTTATCCGGGGTTCCCATTTCATAACGGGCCGGTCCTCATTGGTCCTCGCCCTAATTTTAAAAACTTACCTATTGATGGTTAGTATTAACTCAATCCAACCATGGTTTTTTTTTTTTTTTTAGACAACCAAATCTTAGTTTTAATTTAGTTAAGTTTAACCAGGCTTAAAAGAGACACACAGACGGGTAAGATAGGAAACGGACCGTGGTCCGCTAAGCACTGCTCTATGTTCTTTTTGACTCCCATAAGCAGAGGGACCACCGTGGGACCATCATGCTACATTTGTTTTTTAAACAGAATATATCCCAACTATTTACTGTAAATTTTGTTCCCGTTTGTTCCCCTAGCATCGCATGGGGTGTTTGCTATTACAACAGACGTACCGGTAATAGAGCCGGCCCGACATTAGCCCAAACTTACTCTTAACATGTCCCTTTGGTCACCACATGTCCCTTTTTACATCCCTTAAATGTGGTTAAGATTCACCTACCCTTAGCTTACATGGGTTGCATGTGTGTGGTGTGTGGTGTGTGTGAGTTTGCATGTGGTGTGTGTGTGTTTGCTTGGGTGGTGTGAGTGTTCCCTTGTCTTTGCCTTCTGTCATTGCCTAGTGATAATTGAGTTTACAAAAAAAAAAAAAAAGGGTTCGCCCATCTATCTTTAGTTTAAAAAATATTTTTTAAAAATTAACCCTATGATTTGATAAATTTTAACCACGGTTAATAATTTTTTTTTTAATTTTTTAATAAAAACCAAGAACATGTGAGTGTACCTTAGGGGTGAGTGAATCTTAACCATAGTTAAGAGGTGTTAAAAGGTACATGTGGCCACGTCAGGGGCATAACCGGTTTTGGCAAAACCGGTTACAACCGGAGAAGAATACGAAAGGCTAATGCACATAAACAGGCTAAAACCATAGGCCCATTAGCTAGTTAGACGTTAGAACTCCCAAATAACAAAAAAAAAAAAAAACTAACAGGGAAAGGCAAAGAAGAGAAGAGAGAGAGCGAATCTCATCTTCGTCTCTCACCTTTTCTAGGGTTTCTCTGCGACTGAAGATTTTCGTGGCATTCTCACATTCTTACTAATCAAGGAGCATTACGATTTTCATCTACTGGTTCGAATATGGCGACTGCATCAGGTACGATTCTTTACTTCTTTTTCTTCTACGTTTTTTTTTTCCTTCTAATTTCTCATAGAGAATTTGAAATTTTGATAATTGATCTAACTAAGGTAGAGAATTTATGATACGAACCTCTAAATTAATTGCATATAAAGATACAAATAACCTAATCTTATTGATTAGGACCAATTTGAGGTGCAAAAGCTCCTTACAAAACTCTCATACCTTTCTCTGGTTAACCCTAGAAAAACGAAGTGTCTCAAATTCTAATAAGATAAACTAATCCTAATCCCAATCTATACCAAATTTGTCTTAAATTATAATAAATTTCACCTCCCAAATTGGATCATAACGATTTATTTTTTCTGGCAGTTCGTTTGATTATTCCCAATAGATTGTCTTTCTGTCTATAATCCAACTTCAGTTGGATTGAAAGCTAAATTTCATGTATTTTTACTGTTCTGGTGTTGTTGAGTGACAATGATTTAGATTTATTTTTTTCACACTCTTGGGGTTTTATAGTATATCAGGTTCTATGACACATCAAATATTAACCAATACACCATGGAAAATTAGGTTGTTAAAATTGATTATTATGGATGGCATTATCAAACCCCTCATATTTTTTTTTTTGAATTTTTTTTTCTACTTCAGCTTTGGCATAAGTTTTTGAATTAATGATTGATAGCAATAGCTTCAAAACAAGTATTAGGTTAACTTCTGGTTTGGTTAATAGCTCAGTTGGCTCTCAGTTTGTGGGATATGGTAATGCTATAGTGAATTAGTGATGGATGATTGATAACACACTCAACCTCAACTTGACGCACATTTTCCTCTTGAAAAGTCTAATTTCATTGCAAAAAAGGGGTGGATCCTATATACAAAATGCCACCACTTGAAAACGGAGATAGCCCAAAACTGTACAAAAATTTGTATTAAGACTATAAAAAATTCAGCTTAGTTAGAGCTGCTGAAGAATCTCTGAAGTTCTGAGAATGGAGAAGAAAAAATACAGCCCAACTTGACGCAAATATTCTGCACGTAAAATCATTGACCTAGACTTCTATTTTTCGGCTAAGTAGGACTTTGATTGTTGTACTTGAAACCCATTCAGCCTAATTGATTCATTGGTTTCGATTGGACTAACGAGTTTTCAGAGATTGGGTTATGAGTTATAAGTCTCGTTCTCGAGTTTTTATTGGCCGGAGTTTTTCTCTAGAGATTTTCAACTCTGAATTTTTTTCTGCTATTTCTCGCCTAAATCTCGGGAATGATTAAAACTATATATTGAAATTAAAGAAAATAGTAATAAATATTACCAAGTTACAAATTCATAAAACCAACAACATTGTGTATATCTCATGATATTTTTAAAATCTTGATTAAATCTCGCAATATATACCGGATAAAAAGAGAAAAATATGTTTCTCGCGAAAATTTTAAAATATCACGATAAAAAAGAAGTTTTAAACTTTCGATGTTTTTCTCGGGTTTTCTCGGGAGAAATTGGGTATTTTTCTAGAGATTTGTAACGGTGGTTATAACTATAACATGTGGTCTGATATGTTTGCCTTTGTTCGTTATGTTTGTGTATATATATTGAATTGGTTGTTTTCCTTTATTTTTATAGATTAATTTTGTTGAGATATTCTAACTTTCATCAGTGGTTCTCTAAAACTCATTATTATTATTTTTTTCTAATACTCATTTACTCATGTTAGGAATCTAATCATCTCTGCTCTATTTAATTATTAAGTGTTTCCCATTTTTTTCTTCAATTTTCATAATTGCATCTTATATGGTGGGGCTTGCAGTGGCTTTCAAATCTAGGGAGGACCATCGGAAGCAACTCGAATTGGAAGAAGCACGTAAAGCTGGGCTTGCACCAGCCGAGCTTGACGAAGATGGAAAAGAAATCAATCCTCATATTCCTCAGTACATGTCTTCTGCACCTTGGTATCTCAATGCAGAGAGACCAGTAAGTTTCCTTTTTGGTTTTTCATTGTTTTAGCCCACTCGTACCACAACATAAAGGCTTAGATGCTGACTGAAGATTGATTTCTTTTTGTTTCTGTTTTTTGTTAATTTAGAGTTTGAAACATCAAAGGAAATGGAAATCAGATCCAAATTACACAAAAGCTTGGTACGACAGAGGTGCAAAAATTTATCAAGCTGATAAATATAGGAAGGGGGCGTGCGAAAAGTAAGTGGTGCCTGTGTTTCTATACTGTCCTGTCTCTCATGTCTCTCTTTCTTTTGTTATATTTTTTAGTTGGACTTTTTTAAATGGGTAAGCAAGATTAAGAATGCATAGATCAGCAAAATCAAAGTAAAAGAGGGTAAAAAGAAAAAAAAATGCATGCAACCTAAGGAGTTCACAATCCGATGAACCCTCAAGCAAGAAAATAGCAAAGGGAGAGGATTTGCTGGAGGGCAAGGCAGATTCAATGGCTTAGTGTTCTGTTCGTCCGGGTTATGACTTATGAGGAGATGGTGTTCTGTTTGTCCAAATCGACCGAGTCATCCTTGTTGTTGGACTTGGTAAGGGTAAGATACTGTTAAGGGGTATTAGAAGTAAGCTGCCCAATGATTGGGAAGAATTAAACCCACTATGGTGTCCTCGGAGCATAACGGTCATGTCACTTCACCTAAGAATGTTTGACGACCAATTTTTATGGTTGATACATGAAGAATATAGACAATTTTATTTATTTATTGTTATCTAAAATTTTTATATAAAGGAAAAAAGTAGAAGAAAGATACAAAAGAGAAAAGACCAAAAGCCCACTAAAAACCAAGGTTTTAAATAAGGGTAAATTACACTTACCTCTCCTGAGGTTTGGTGAAATTGTAGAAATCTCCCCTCTTGTTTCTAAAATTACATTGCCCTCCCCTGTCAGGTTGGTCAAATTAACACCGTTAATGGAAAAGGTGATTTTACGATTTTACCCCAATCAGTCTACTACCACTACCACCCCTTTAATTCCACTAATACAGTCATGACGCCTCACCACTCCTCACAACCACCTCTCACACCAACCACCCCACCAATATCAACACCCTCACAACCACCCACACCTCCCTCCAACTCCTGGCCGCATCCTCATTAGTCTACAATAATCATCTTTTTTAAATTCAAACATGATCATATTGTTCTTGCTCTTCAAATTTTTTTTTTGACTATATGTTTTCAAATAGGTTATGATCACAAAATCCATTTACAGGAATTCAGGAAGAAACAAATACCCATTTACATTGAGTACATGCATGCTATGTGGGAAGCTAAGAGTTGCGATGAATGTCTTTAATTGAAATAAGGATGAGATCCACTCAATCTAGACTAGATCTATATGGTGGAGTGTTTGTTATTTGCTTAAGTAGTCTATTTAGATAGAATTCTTAGTTAGCTTCTACTTAGATTTGGAATTAAAGAAAATGTAGAGTGGCATCTCAAATCCATCATTTTTCCCCAATTCTTCTTCACATTTTTCTTAAGTTGCCTGGTATCGTATCATATTCCTTTGCAACTATAATGAAATTGTAAGGCCTTTAAGCTTCAAACCAATGACACTTTTCTTCAGTTTGAAAAGTTTGTAGATGAGTTCCAATTGGGTGTCTTGTTATTGGTATTTCAGGGGTAATTTGGGCATTTTAAAATATTTAAAGCTTGACACCATCAAAATCCATCCATGTTAGTAACGGCATATTAACAGAAGGGGGAATCTGTTACTGACAATTGAAACACAGGGGAGGGCAACGTAATTTTAGAAACAAGAGGGGAGGTCTCTGCAAATTCACCAAATCTCAGGGGAGTTAAGTGTAATTTACCCTTTAAATAACGGTTCCTGTTGTTATAGATAAAACATGTATTGCATGCATTGTTTAGTTGATAAATTTTTTTAAATAGTACATAAAATTAGAGAACATTGTTTAAATAGGATAAACAAACAAAATTATTGACATTAAATGCATATTGTGCATGGAAATATAAATTTACATATTTTAATTAACACATAATGAAATAAAAATGATAAGCATGATCCAAATCATCATTGATCATTGTTTTCACGTGAAATCCATGAATCTATGTTCTAATTTTGCTAATATGCATTACATAACAAACACGGATTGAAAAATCTTGCCCAATAACAAACACCCAAACTATATTTTTTTTAAAAGTAGGTTTTGAAAATTCTGATCGTCGATTTGTAGCATAGATTTAGTTTTTGATCCAATTGAATAAGATTGAGTGGTCATATTTGATTTGAGAGGGGAAGGAAAGTAAAAATATCAAAAGAAGTGAGTTATAATGGGTTTCTTTAAACTTAGTATGTAAGGGGGGTTAGCTAGCATTTCTGGTTTGCTCCTTGTGGTTGTGTGTTCAACTCCCACTCCTTGACTTACCTTGGGGTCTGTAGGGAAAATTTTGAGTGGGTCGGTGCAGACACCCGAAGGGACTATTCCTTGCCTCGAAGGGTTTGGGACACCCCTCATTACCAAAAAAAAAAAAAGGGCTGTTTGGAATCAATTCTGGTGATTCTTTGATTTTGAAAACAAATCAATCTGAATTCTCTAAAACGATTGTGTTGAGAACCCATTTGAAAACAAAATCCATTATAGAATCACGTTGGGATGGGAAAAAAAACTAGTTCATTGTTATGCTATTCCAACTGGATTACAAAACATCCATCCAATTATAGAGTCTCATTGAATTGCCTCAATTATACATATCATGCGACAAATTTCATAAAATGCTATGTATCATACATGTCATACTTTTTTCCCCGTAGTGCTCATCTTGTAGAGAGTTGGGAGTGGTGGAGGGAGGCGGTGGTGGCGGTGAGGGTGGTAGTGGTGGGGGAGTGGTCGTGATGTAGTTAGTGGGGCTGGGGGTGATGGTGGAGGTCGTGGGGCTGGATTGGTGGTGGTGTGGTGGGAGGTGGTGGTGGCGGTAGGTGTGGGGGCATGGGTGGTGTGGTGGAGGTGGCGGCAATGGTGGTGGTAGGACAGGACATTATGATGGTGGCAGTGGCTGTGGGAGAGGAAAGACTTAGGGAGAGAGGAAGGAGTTCGGGAGATAGATGAGCTAAGGTTTATGTGTAAACACTCCTCTTGTAAAATGTTTCTTGGGAACATTTCACAAAAGTTTTTTGTTTTTGTTCACAATGGAGTAGAAAAACGATCCCTAAGAACGATGCCAAACGGCCTCTAGTACGACGTCAAATGTTATGTAACGACTAGTAAGAAATGCAACATGGCTCGTATTGGTTCGGGTATTTCCGAAACATTTATGCAACAGCCATTACATAATGGTTTTAGCAAAATTTATTCCTGTGCTAATGCTACAAACATAAGGTCTTTGTATCTACCTCATTCTTAGCTAGGGAATCCACCATATAGTTACACAATCTTGGAACGCTTGAGAAAGAGATGTTCAGAGTGAGAGCCAATCCCATATTTTGTTTTTTTTTTTTTTTTTATCAATGTTGAATAATTTTTCTTGATGAATAACGTGAATTATATTAAGAGAGAAGAATGTACAAGTGTGAAGGAATTGTAGGGATTCCCAAAAAAAAAAAAAAAGCAACTAAGTAAAATTAAGAGTCACCTAAAGCTAAGTGTCTCCAATTATACATAAATTCTGCAGGCCTGTATCTAAGAATTCTAGAAAAATGATCGACCAGCTACACAAACTCCACCCAATGTTTGAAACTAATTTGGGAAGAGATGTGTCTAAGCCTTTGGGAATTCTGCTGCTCCTTTCCTTCTATATCCTCTAAATATGGCCACTGGCCTGCCAGCAGCATACTCTATTGTCTATATCTATAAATTCTTCATTCAGCCACCCAAGAGTGATGTCTCAAACTTCCTTTTGGCCCACCCAAGCAACACTGAACAATGAAAGAAATGAGCTCCATGTTGCCCACAGGCCACACCCAAGGACAATGGGGGACAAGTGGTGCACTCTTTCCTCCTCATCTCTGACATGTTGCATCTGTTTGGTATTGCATGCCCCGGTTCCTCAAATGGTCTACTATGAGGACCTTGTCCAAAGTCGCTGCCAAATGAAAGCTTGGACCTTCAGGGGTACCTTAAGCTTCCAAATCTTTCCAAGTAGGACAATATGGAATAATGTCTGAGAAATTCTCTTATTTTCGTTATTCTAAAATATAGTGTTTATTGAATTGCCTTATGCCACCACTCTTGCTAAGTTGAGGCATCCAACAATCCTAAGATGTCGAAGGTGAGCTAATGTCTTGACCTTATTTGGAATTGCTACATCCTACCGGGCCTGAAAAAGCATAAATGACTTGTCCGACTTGCAAATGTGTAGTTTAGATAGGGTCCAGCAATCCTATGCAAGTCGGTGTCAGACAATCAAATTACTAATTATAATGATCAATAAAGAAAAATCCACCTTACTAATTTGTTTATATTCCTATAGTTATGTCTGACAGATTATTATAAAGCTTTCTTTGTTCATATACGAAATTGTATTTTCATCTTACTTTATTTGCTAAGCTTAGAATGCTAGATAATGATTCTTACAAAAAAAAGGGATAGATCAGTCTATACACAGGAGTTACTTTGAAGGGTATTTAATCCCTGTTTTCAACATGCTTTACTGAATCAGAAATGACAGAATGTAATATCCTTGTGTCATGAGTTGGAACCAAATCTGGTAAATAGTGGACACTGTCTTACATCTATTTGTTGCTTTTATATTGTGCTGGGGCTCTTATATGAGTTTCTTATTTACTTGTTACAGCTGTGGGGCCATGACACATGACACAAAGTCATGCATGGAGAGGCCTCGAAAATTAGGAGCAAAGTGGTCAAATAAGCACATTGCACCTGATGAAAAGATAGAGACATTTGAGCTAGATTATGATGGAAAGCGAGACCGATGGAATGGCTATGACTCAGCGACCTATGCCCGTGTCATTGAGAGATACGAAGCAAGAGATGAGGCTAGAAGGAAATACCTAAAAGAACAACAGCTGAAAAAATTAGAGGAAAAGAACAATAACGAGAATGATGAGGTTGAGGTTAGCGATGAGGAGGATGAGGATGACGAAGATGATCTAAAGGTAGACGAAGCCAAGGTCGATGAGAGCAAACAAATGGACTTTGCAAAGGTCGAGAAGCGTGTGCGTACCACTGGTGGTGGGAGCACAGGAACTGTTAGGTGAGAGACCCTTTACTTTTCTTTGCAGAGGTCTTGGTTTTTGGTTTATTATAAATTCAGTGCTGTATGATGACTTTTTTTTCAATACGTAGTGCTCAACTTATCCTTTTGTTTTCCAATTTGGTGGAATGATTTTCTTTTCCATCTGTGCCCTTGATGTTAGACATAGTTATAACTGACGTATTTTGTTTCCAGGAACTTGCGTATTCGGGAAGACACAGCAAAATATCTTTTGAATCTTGATGTCAATTCCGCTCACTATGATCCCAAAACCCGGTCTATGCGTGAGGATCCTCTTCCAGATAGTGACCCGAACGAGAAGTTCTATGGGGTGAGTTCCTTGGAAAATTGTGGACATAATATTAGTTATATTTCTTCGCCTTGATGGTGGAAATTATTATGTGATCATAAGCTAATATTGTTCTTCCGATTTCAGGGGGATAATCGATATAGAGCAAGTGGGCAAGCTTTGGAGTTCAAGCAGCTCAACATCCATGCCTGGGAAGCATTTGAGAAAGGACAAGACGTTCACATGCAAGCGGCTCCATCACAAGCTGAATTATTGTTTAAAAATTATCAGGTCATTAAGGAGAAGTTGAAGTTCCGAGTGAAGGACACCATTATGGAGAAGTATGGCAATGCAGCATCTGAAGAAGAACTTCCAAGAGAACTTCTCCTGGGACAAAGTGAGAGAGAAGTTGAATATGACCGTGCTGGCAGAATCATAAAGGGCCAGGTAAGATATGCATAGCAACTTATGAAGTTATGCTTAATTTGGTGATTTTTAATCTCTGCTTCGGTATTTATTTATTTAAAACATTATTATTGTTGAAATATCATGAGACCTATATTATCTCTTGCTTAATTTAGCTCAACCCTAATCATCCTTTATCATTGTTTTCCATTTTGCAACATGTAGGGGCAGATCTATTTCCTGTCTTCTTGTCACCATATACTATCTTCAATATGCCCCAAAACACAGGAAATAGGACCATCTGGTATTAAGATTTAGCCAAGGAATAGTGACAAAGTTGAGAAACTGGGTGAGCTATCCACCGCCTTTTTAAATTTAAGGGGTTTGAGCTCCTAGTTCTATGGTTCTCCCATATTTTGAGGAGGCAGAATTATGCAGACAGGTCTGAGAATGCAAGAAACAAAAACGAGGTTTTTTGGTTTAGATTACAGACGGGTATAGGTTTTCCTAGGGTTTGAATGCAGGGATTTTGGTACCTGTATTTTAGGGGAATTAAGTACTTGTAGTCAGGGACAAAGTTAAAGGGTGATCTAAATGGAAATAAGGCTGCAACTTAGATCATGAATAGGTTTGGAGTTAGTTACCAGAGCGAGAAGCGAGGCTCAAAAATTCTTGGAAAAAATGAGAAGCGAGAAATAAGATATGGGTGCCCAACTCTCATTAATCTAGTATGGGCAGTCATACCTTATATTTTACCTTACATGATATGTGTGGAGAATTAGGCGACTTAGGTTCCAATCCGACGATACTAGCTCAGGGTCTACGCCCTTGAATATAGACTTGGATCTATCCCATCATGTCCCACCTACATAGCCTTCTTTGACAACTAATTGGGGTGTGATGGAAGCGAGACTGGGAAGCGATCTTCCATTCTTCCCACCCTGCACATAGTTTCCCTTCAACTATGGCTTGGACAAACAATTTTCCTTTACAGTTATTGTAGATACTGTATGGCGATGTAATTGGGTGTAATGCCCCAGTTTTCCTTTAAGCCCCCTCCCCCCCCCAAAAAAAAGGCTTTGGTTGTACAGTTGGATGGAGATTGGTGAACTGAAATAATCCAGAGCTTAACAGAAAAAGAAGTATGCCACTACATAAGCTGGATTCAAAACATCACTCTTTCTGAATTTTGAACAAGGCACGCAGCACGTCCAGCTTAGCTTAAATAACTTGAGATGATTGCTCATTGTTGCATCATGAAAATTGCTGCCTGTATATCCCACTTTGTGCTGCTACTCTTCTCCAGCTTCTGCTATCATGTGCTAGAAAACAATGATTTTCTTTTGAAAATATTAATTTTTTTGGATTATTTCAATTAAAATAAAGAATGCGGATATGTCGCAGTAATCATGGCAAAACATCTGGGGGGATTTTGCCTCACTAGATCATTAACCTAATTGTGTAAACTTCCCTATTTATTGTCAGTATCATTTAATTAATAGGAATATATCCCCGTGCTTTACCATCTAATAATTACAATATCTGGATAACTATTATTCTACTAGTTTTTTTTTTATAATTATTCCACTAGTTATTAGAGCAACAAGACTGCAATGAGAAAGTCAATAGGCCAGGGAATTCGATATGAACAACTTCGAAGGAGGCTGTCAGGAATTCAGGTTTTTAGTGGTTTGTTCCAGGCCTTGCAAGTGACATTTTTATTTTTATTTTATCATTAGTAAAAGCAGCTGCAGAAGCTGAAGAAGAAGCTGCTTTGCTGATTCAACCTTAGCTTCTATTTCCCCTTGGAGTCGACACCTTTTTAGACTCTCTGCCACAATATTAGAAGATGATGACTTGGTGTCTTTGACAACTAGTTTTCAGTTTAGCAAATCCCTTCCCTAGTATTATTAATTGATGATCCTGCCCTCTTTCAGAGTAGCCTTATTGCAGGGTCTTTTGAACTACATATATATGATTTACCACTGTTGGTATATTTTGCCCCATGAGGTGTATAGTTTTGCTTTGCATGAGATGTATATTTAAAAGGAAATAGAAATCTTGTATCCATAAATGCATCAATATTCTTATTTTCCATAAAATGATTACATTTGATCCCGTTATTTTGAACAGCTACAGTTCAAGGTCTTTTCTCATTTAAAGTCACGATGACACAACAACATTAGATCGAGGGGGATCTAATCTTCAATTTTATGGTGGTATTTGCAGGAGACAGCTCTTCCAAGAAGTAAGTATGAAGAAGATGTTTACATCAATAACCACACAACTGTTTGGGGTTCGTGGTGGAAAGATCATCAGTGGGGCTACAAGTGCTGCAAGCAAATGATACGGAACAGCTATTGCACTGGTGCTGCCGGAATTGAGGCTGCTGAAGCAGCAGCAGATCTCATGAAGGCTAATATCGCTCGTAAAGAGGCAACAGAAGGTTAGTACCTAAGCTTACTTTCTATAATAGTCTTTTTCCTCTTTTCTCCTGTGCAAACTCAACCTCGGCAAAAGTCTGTCATTGGCGACATTTGGGTTTGGCTCCGGTTATTCCTTCATTTGAAAGCTCAAATAATTGTAAATTGTGATTATTGGCATTTCAAATTCACTCTTTTTGCCTTTCCATATAAATTTTGACTATTTAAAAAAAAAAAACCATCTTTCAACTAAAATTTTTACTACCATTCTATTTAGTTCTTCTTATTCATTTTTTTGCAATTTCCTTTTCCTTTTAATCTTAATGCTTGTCATGCCCTAAGATTGATTGTGCATTACCAACATGAATACAGAGATGCCTGCACCAGTGGAGGAAAAGAAGCTTGCTACTTGGGGAACTGATGTGCCCGAGGACTTGGTTCTTGACCAGAAACTACTTACTGAAGCACTTAAGAAGGTATTATGAGGCTCCCCACTTTCTCCTCTTCCTGGTTTTCTTATCATGTTATCTAAAGACTTGACTAAAGCTGGGGTCGAGTTGAAGCTATGACTTGGTTTTCTTAGCAATGGAAAGGAAAAAGAGAAAAATGAGCTAGCATTTGAATTTTGAAGCTTGAAAAATCAGACTATATTGTAGTTTTTAACCCCCTAGAAAAGCTCCTTTGGTGGTATTTTATAAAGGATAATGCTAGCATCACTTTCTTTGTTAACACACTCTCTTTATGAGAGAACAGAATGTTAGTACAAAACACGTGTCTCTCTTAACGAAAGACAATAACACACTTGTCTTCTTGAAGAAAGTGAGTTTAAAAGAAAGTGTAGCTGGCATTACCCTTTTATAAATCATGTGTTGGAGTTCTGACTGCTTACGCTGGAATATGTTTGGCTTGGACAGGAGGATGAGAAAAAGAAGGAAGAGCGGGATGAAAGAAAACGCAAATACAATGTGAGATGGAATGACGAGGTATGATCATTATTCTTTATGAAAAAGCCATACCAATACAATCTTTAATACTGCATTGTTTCTGGTGGTTTTCTTGGGGGGTTTCTTATGACTGTTTTATCAATTTTAGGTTACTGCTGAGGATATGGAGGCATATAGGATGAAAAAAGTCCATCATGATGATCCAATGAAAGATTTCCTGTAGTAGATTTTGGACTTATTTCTTCCAGCTGGCTTTCCCGTCCAGGCTATTCGACTTTCAAAGCTTCGAGACTCCTCTGCCTGCTGCAGGCTGGATCCATTAATGGGTTATATTCAAACCAGAGAAAATTGATGGTCTAGTATTTGTCCTCTCTCTCCCTCCAAATTTTTTGTATTGTTTTAGTGTGTGTGAATCTTGTTCAACTAGAGAATCAATGTGAAGATGTTGGATGACAACTCTCCTGTATATATTTACTATTTACTAGGCTTATGGTAATCAAGCATCCTTCTTCCTCTGTACAACCTGAGAAACAATAGATTGTGGGAACATATGAGATCCTTGTGGTTCTTTTTTTGTCTTTGCAGTGAGAACAATTAAAAATAGATAATTGTTACAGTAGCAGCAGACGAGACGGTCTATGGGTACTCCCATTTATATTCCCTAATTCTAACCGTTTAATTTCAACTACTAGGGGTCAGGATTTGAGTTAGCTTATTTTGTCTCCTAACGGTTTAATAATTGAGATAAACGGTTAAGATTTGGAGTATATATGGGAGTACACTTTGGGAGTATCCCTAGACTAATTTGCAGCAGAAACCTTCTTTTGGGGACAATGAAAACATTCACCCTATCCCTAGAAAATCGCATTCTCGGGGAGAGGATGCATTGTTTGGTACCCTATAATTCTCTAATAAAATAGCGCTTTTGAACTGTGGATCTATTTGGATAGAGATGCTGTAATAAAAAAATCCTTGTAGTTGTATATTGATTATTGGATGAACAATCGCTTGAGGGGACTGAACGTATTATTCTCTTATGTATTACTTCATCTGAGTCTGACGTTATTTCAATTATACTAGCAGATACCCCGTGCAATGCCGGGGAAATAAAAATAAAGGAAAATGGTAGGCTCAATCATGTGGACGAATAATCACCCTATAAGTCTTTTACAATATTTTTTTACAAATAATAATGTTCCAAACGCCCCAATATTGTAGGAAGGAGCAACCACTTCCACCCATATGGGAATGGTCTCCTATTTCTAGTCAGACCGAGTAACATCGCTAGTTGACCTTTGTATCGGTTATAATCCTTTAATTAGAAAAATATGACTTATATCGATTGGGCACCCAAATTACTTGTTTTGAGTCCTTTTAGGAGATCACTCCCGATGCTAAATTCCATATCTACATACCTATGTTATATTTCATGGATTCATTTAAATTGTAAAAATCTTAAATTAAATAAAAATGCTAACACCAATTGTGTCTATTTCCTTTATGCGACGATTAATGGTTGAGACAATTGAGGCTATCATTTTCTTTTCCTACATTTATTTATTATAAGGTCCAAACCAAGTCAAAACACTCCTTGGCAGAAAAATCATTGAAAAAAGGAACTAAGTCCTATACGGTTAAATCCGGTTATGCCCCTAAGGTCGCCATGTGTCCCTTTTGACATCCCTTAATTGTGGTTAAGATTCACCCACCCTTAGGGTTCACCTACCCATCATTGGTTTTTTAAAAATAATAAAATTATTTAAATATTAAAAAAAAATACTTTTTTCAATTTTTGTTGTTATATTATTTAATTTAAGAGGGTGTAGGATACACAAACACAAACTTGGCCCCCAACCCACACACCCCTTTGTTAGCCCCTACAAGAAAATCCTGGCTCTACCCTGTGTGGTCTATACAATGCACAACCAATACCCTTCCCATCCTTGCTTTTCCATACCCTCCCTTCTTTTTTTTCATGATAAAAACAAAATGATTTTGTGTATCTTACAAGTAGGTCACACAAAATATTTCATTTTATTTAAAAAAAAAAAAAAAGAGAATTTTTAAAGAGGTATGGGCAGCGTTGATCAAACGGAAAGAGCTTACCGAGTTGGTGGCTAATCTAGAGTTGGGTCCAGAATCTTATGGCAGGAGATGGTGGCTAATCTAGAGGTGGGTCCAGATTTTTGCAACAGTCAAAAGCAAACAATTTATGATGCACCTGAGCTCCATTTTACTTGCTCGAGTTTATGTTCATTATCATATAAGTGACCGCGCCATTCATCCATCTAAACCAAAAGGAAGACTTAGATGGACGGTTGATATTCGAAAAACATATTCAGCCATGTTAAACACTTATGTTGAGTAACGAATTGGCTCATCATGTTCTGACCTAAAGTTAGAAGATTTCCTAAAGTTAGAAGCTTTGAAGATGTTACAAAAAAAAGGATCTTCAACACTTGCAAATACTATGATTTTTTTTTTAAAAAGTTAAAATGATATCATGTAACTAACACACACTCTCTATGGTTGAGTATTTAGAAATCCAAGATTTGAAAGCTTCCTGCTTCACAAGAACTCAAAAAAAAAAAATTTCACATGTTATAATTTCCCGATTGCTTTGCATCTCCTTGTTTATAGATCTCATGAAATTTTAGGTTGATTTTGAATGCAGATTCGACTCAAATTCATCTAAATTCCTGTAAATCATAATTCGGTACACACAAACAGTTTATGGAATTCTGTTGTTGCTTGGTGCCCAATATGAAAGTGACATGTCTATTAGGCATTGTTGAGGTTTCTATGGACGTACTCTACAACAACTCTTTTTTTTCATTAGTCCTGTATTTGAGTGGAGCTAACCCGAGTTTCACCAAGTTCGATCAAGTTTGGTTCGAATATGTTTGAGTCTGATTTGAGCTTGATTCGAGCTTGAGTGTTCAAGTTTGAGCTTGGCTTGAGCAAGCTAGATTAAACTTGAGCTCAGATTAGATTCACGTTGAGTTAAACTCAAACTTAATTCAAGCTGAGCCAAGCTCAGGTTAGTTCAAGCTTGATTAAAAATTTCAAATTATATTGATTAATTTTAAGAAAATTATTTATTATTAAATTACAATAGAAAAATACACAACATTAATTAATTTAAGAGATTAACTATCAACAGGAACTCCGGTTGAACAATCAATCAGAGCAACTCAAAAAGTGCCCTGGGAAGGGATATTTATGGAAAATGGCAATCTTGAAACACACCCTTCTTTATGTTCATAATTACCAAACTAACACTGCCCAAGGCAATTTTTTGGGTTGCTCTAGTTGACTGTTCAATCAGAGCTCATGTTCATAATTATTCTCTTAATTTAATCATACACAAAAATCAGGTTTGAAGGTAGTCTTCAGTCAAGAAGTAGAGACTTTGTTTTTTCTTTTAACTTCACAACTTTATTTTGTAAATTAACTTATTTATTATTTTGGAATAGTGTCATTTTTATACAGGTTTTTGTGAGATAATTAGATATAATTACACAACATGCAATAAAATAACATCATGTTTACATTGGAAAGGAGAGTTCTGAATTTTTTTTTTCTACATCTCTGCATCATATTAATTAAACACTTAGGGCTTGTTTGGTTTGGATTATCATAAGTGCTTTGGGAATTAATCATAAGCACTTTGGGGAATTAATCGCTTGTCTAAATTATGTCCCAACAATAGCATTTGTTTAAAAAAATACTTTTGAATCTTTGTGGTCTCGGCCCTACACGGTCTCAAAAATATTTCCCTAAATAGATATTCATTTTCTTTTCAAATTGATTTTACATCATCACTTTAATTCATTTCTCTAGTAAGAGACTCTATCTAAAGTCAACTGCGACGTTGCAAATTGGAAGAGAAAAAAACATATATATTTTTCGCTTTATTTTCCTCATCCAATCCATAAGCCAATCCACAAGTGACACGTATGATTTAATTCATGAATCACACTTATGTGATCCGAACTCCTAAAGTTAATATAAAATGACATTGATTTTTCAGTTAAGGTATTACCCCTCCTTATTAGGATCATTTTTAGCTATAGGTTTTTTTTGGTTAGAGAGGTAATTATCTAAAAACACATACACACGTAAAGTAACCGCTAGGGTGCCATAAGGGTAAACCCACACAACCACTTCAAAACTTAGGTAGGAGGGTTTGTGGTCCCTTATACACCCTGCGAAGGCTAGTACCCTCCTCAAGACAAGCCCTCTTGGAAGGCTAATACCCTTCTTAAGACAAGCCCTTTTGGAGTGGTTGCTTGGATTTACCCTTAGGGGCTACCTTAGGTCTGGCTGTGTGTGCGTTAGGATGTATGTGTGTGTTACATGATAACCTTTTTACCAAAAAAAAGCTAGTGCCCAACTGTGGTGAGACTATAAGTGAGATTAACACCCATAAAAGTGGGGAGAGTAACACTCAACCGGCAGAATTATTATTTTTAGGAGTGCTAGCTGTAATGGATAAATTTCGTAAATGAGCAAGTGTTGTAAGGGCGAGTAGAATCATTGTCTTCGGGAGAGACGAATGAGGTTTCCGTACTCCATTTATAGTATGAACCCGTGCTCCTTAGGACGATTTCAGACATCGTCGTCTGAAGGACAATTTCAGATATCTTCGTCTGAATGATGATATCTAAATATCGCCGTCTGAATGACGATTTCAGATAATGTCGTCTGAATGACGATTTCAGGTATCGTGCTCATGATAAGGACGAGCTCATGCTCATATTGAGGACGGAACTGCCTTGTAGGACGAAATAATTACGAGGTGATCTATTTACTCTGTTGTCAGGTGAAAAACATCGTCTTAGCATTTAATGCATCTGATGCATGTCAGATAACCTGCTTTCGACCCCCGACTTTAGAAATAGTAGGCTCACATGTGTGACACGTATGCCTAAAGATTTGTCTAACATATTTGGTATAATGATCATAAAGCAAGTTGCACGACCATTCATGGGTATAGATGAACATGAAGGAACATCCGAACTCAAACCTATAAATACCTCATACCTCTCATAAGGTAAAGACTATTGAATTTCGATTATTTGAACCTCTTATCACTGAGAAAACCACACTTGAAAGCTCAAAGTCCTTCACACACTCTCTCTCAAAAGTTTGTTCTTTGCACTTCATCTTCTATGTATACTGACTTGATCATCGGAGGACTTTGACAGGAGGAGCCCCCACCCGCATTAATAAAGACGAACAATCTCACCTTCATCTTTCTACCAGTCAACCTGAATTCAACAACCAAGTAACACGTGGACAATCCAAGAAATCTCATCACACTAGCTCATGCTCTACCTCTACTCTCACCCTCCACCAACCATTTCTCCATTTTCTCCATTTGTCCATTTTCCAAGTGATGAAAGCACTTTTTCACAAAAAAAAGTGGATAGATGGTTGCTAGAGGGTGAGAGTATGGTCGACTGAGAGTAGGCCTAGCATTCCTCTTTTTTCTTTTTTTTTGTTAGAGAGGTCATCTTAAGAGGATTCCCGTCACCAAATTTTACTCACCAAAATAACCATAACTCACTTTTTTCTATTTCGGCTATCAACTTTTTAAAACACTCTCAACAGCCTCACCGATTTAACAAAAAAAAGAATGGAGACAAAAAACAAGGGAGAGAGAAAAACATTATTTTATTATTTGTGTGAGAAAACAAAAAAAAAAGGGAGAGAGAGAGAAACATTATTTATTTATTTGTGTGGGACACAATAAAGGAAGGGAGAGAGAAATATTATTTTATTTAGGGAAATAGTTAAGTACCCATGAAATCTATTTCCAAACGTATGGCACCACCTCATGGTGGATGCCCCCCTCTTAAATACTCACAAACTGTAGTGAGTATTTAAGAGGGGGGCATCCATTGGTATTTAAGAGAGGGATATCTACCAATAAGGTAGTGCCATAGGTTTGGATATGGATTTCATGGGTACGCCTATCACTGTTTTTTATTTATTTGTGTGGGACCACAAAAAGAAAGGGAGAGATGAAGATTTGGTTTGGACCAAAATGATAATTTTGAAGAGGTTGCTGGAGACCCATTTTGACAATTTTTAATGTTTGGGCTTACCAAAATAACTAACAAAGTATTTTGGTGAGGCTGCTAGGAATGCTCTAACACACACATCAGACCTAATTAGCCAAAGATTTCGGGAACCTGATATCAGCTATCATTTAATTAGCCGTGACCTAACAACAGTCAACACCTCCTTATTTCAGTCTAACACCTCTACATAACTCTCATAAGCTTGGCCAACCTCCCCAGTACATATATAAGAGCTTTTATTTCTCAACCTAGCTAGCTATCTCTAAGAAAAACCAAAGCTTAGACAGAAGCCCTTCCCGGAGCCCTAGACCTTGGACTGAAGATAGTCACCTCTTCTCTGTTGAACTTCAACCTCCTTGCTTCCTCCCTACTGATGCGGAATGCATTGACCAGCACCTCCTCCGGCATCGCCCGAATTGCCGAAGTCCTTCCGGCCAGTGGGCTGATCATAGCATTATCATTGGTCTTGAATGAAACCCATTCAAACCCTTCATTTCCAGCTTGTTTCACCACAGCAAAGTTCTGTGGAACGATCAACAGCTGACCCTGGCGAAGTTCTCCATTGTAGACCGGCCTCTCGGAGTTTCCGACAATCTGAACATGGGCATTTCCCCTAGTAACGTAGATCACACTATGCGCATTCAAGTTCCAGTGAGGTGCAAGGAGAGCATTCTGCACAAAAAAAATAAAAAATAAAATAGAGTTTTGGACATTGTACATGTAGGGACCTATTTGTCATTATGAGAAATGATGGAAATCTAAGTGAATTACCCTATAGAGAACTCCTCTCTCAGCGCTCAGTTGGAGATAGTTGAGGATGGGGAGCTTCTGGCTGTTAAGGCTGGTGATGCGGCCACCCTGCGGCGAATACACGTCGGCTCGATCCGGGTTTGCAATATTTGCCATAAGCCTCATGTTGCAAAGGGTTTCTTCTAAGCCATTGTGTCTTCTGCTGCGTTGTTCTTGTTCTTCCTCCTCCTCTTCTCCTCTTCTTGGCCTTACCACTTGGAGCCCATTCTCCACTCGGACAATGTTGCCCCGCTTATCGTCTTGGCTCTGTAACTTCCTCGCTGTCTCGGTGCTTACCCCGAAAGCCTCGGCTAATATCTGGACATCGAAGCCACTGAAAATGTTGTTTGACGATGATCTCTGCTGGCCAGTAGGTCGTTGTGTATGATATTCAAAGCTTGTTTCTCTCTGCTGGCTTCCGGCGAGTTGGAATCCCTAAAACATGTGTATAAGAGTCAAATAATATGTGGGATTTTCCCAATTAATATAGGCCTAAGTAAGGATTAAGTTTTCATAAATTAGCTAGGCTTTGAATTTTATAAAGAGATACCTTTTCTAAGCTTAATTTGGAATTTCAAAATGATTATAAATTCATATGGATTATGCATGCATTATGAGTAGATATTAAGTTGAAAATTGAAAGGCTAGGTATTTTAGAAAAGGAAAATCCCCCAATAATATATTGATCAGTAGTGCATGCATGAATGCATAGGGCATAGGTGATGGAGTAGTAGTGGAAAGGAAATGGAATGGTTACATACTCTGAGGTTCCGATCAAGCTGGTTGGCGTGGTTGCTTGTGTCGAGGACTGCGACAAGGACGAGTGGGGTCTCGCCATCGTTGTAGCACCAATGAGCTACTCCGGCGGGCAACGCAATGATGTCTCCCTGTCGGAACTGTCGAATCTTTTGGTGATGGTCTGATCTCTGCCCTCGTGCTTCCTTGGATTGTTGAGATTGTTGGAATGATTGGAACGTTTCAGGGCATCCAGGCATGATGGCTCCAGTCATACCCCTACCTGCTCATGCATATATATGAAAGATATTAATGAAGGTATCTCATCATATAAAATAAGGAGGATTAATGGATTTTTTTTTTTGAATTTTGAAGAACCCCAATTAAAAAATAATAATTTATAGCTTAGCATGAGCAACAAAGTAACATAAGATAAAATAAAAGATGGTTTGGAGGAGGGCGAGCCTGCCTTGGACGATATAGGAGAGCCTAGGAGCATTGTCAAAAGAAGGCAAGAGAAGGCCTCTAGGTTGGATGACATAACGAACGGCGGCGACACCAGCGCAATCCAACTGCTCATTGTTCTCATCCCAGAATTCGGTGACACCTGCCTCCGACTCGATTCGTCTGCTGGGTTCGAGAGCGCTAAGGCTCTCGATTCGGCATTCGCTTTGGCCTCGGAACGGCCGTGGCTTCTGCTGCTGCTGCTGCTGGCCTTGGCCTTGCCATTGTGGCTGCTCTAGCTGAGCTAGAGAGCAATGAAACAACAAGACTAGGAGGCAAAAACCGAGAGAAAGGAAGCTGGTGGAGTTGGCCATGGTGGTAGTTGTGATTTGAGGTGAAGATAGTAGGGGTAATTTATAGGTGAGAACGGTAGGGTTAGGGTTTGACACATATCAGGTGGCTGGCAGTGGCTGGTGAGAGATTCTTCTGCCATTTTTCACTTTGCATGGGTGCAATTTCCCTCGCTCACGAACTCGTGTTGCCGCAAAGCCTTTACAGATGAAAACAAAATTTGAGGAAGAAAGACATAATTGATTTGGCTGGACACTAAACCATTTTTGTAGTGCAAAAGGGGTGACACGTGTGTAATATACAAAGATACGTGTGGGGTGGGGTGGGGGGTGTGGAACTGGTTTGGACTAAGGGCCAAACATTGTGGTTGGGTTGTCCTCAAGAAGCTTGTGCTGGAATCTGGATACCTTCCAAGGCGGAGAAAACGATCTCGATAGTCCCATGCACCTCGGTTGGTAGTTGCTACTAGCCTTCGCAGGTTGTATAAGGGACCACAAAAGGATGGTGTATCCCCACTGCTTCTCATGCACTGTGTGATAAATATTATCACCATCTACATCTACAATGGGCATATTGTAATTTTTCCCATAAGATACGTCGTTATACTCATCAATGATCCTCCACGGCTGAGATCAACGGTTACAAAAGAAGTACACAAGATCTGTGCGCCTTTACCGGTCATAACGAGCAGATCTTGACAGCAATGGACGTTGCAGCCAGGGCGGCAAAGACCCTGCCATGTCGGATTGTATTTTAGTTACTTCCTGCCAACATTTTCTATCGTTCGGACATAAATCTGATGTGTCGGAAACCCATTTGATATTTGTAGCCTGGGGCTGCAAAGTCGTTGGAGCCAAGAACTGCTCAACACCAACAAAGTGCGGTTTAGAGTCTTAGACCGAGCAACACTCTGATAACAGAGTAAGAAAGGAAGAGTGGTAGGTTATAAAAGTAAAAAAGGGAAGGAAAACGCGTTTGACTGACCTTGTAAACCCCCTCGACTCACCACCACCACCATCATGGATGAGAACGGAAAGACGAGACTCCACTACGATTCCCAAATGAGGAATGAGACCCAAAAATGCCAGCTAAATCCCCAGACCTTAAACCCAGAGCTGACTGACCTAACAATAATCAACCACCCAATACAGCTAGCAAACCCCTTCCCTTCAAAAACAAAGGGCCAGGATCCTCTCGAGTTCAACTCGAGAGAATCCTCTCGAGTTGGAGCCCGAGAGGTCGCCACGTGTCTCCTTTGACACCCCTTAACCATGGGTAAGGTTCACCCAACCCTAGGGTTCACCCAATACAGCTAAGCGCTCGGGCATCCACAAACCATTGGGCAGCTGGCGAGATTTTAGGTGAAAGTCATTTCATTGTCTTCCCTTGATTTTGACTTCTCCCCATTTGATTTATTTCCCATTTAAAAACGCCAGGTGTTTAATGGTTTGTGGATGCCCGAGCACTTAGCTCGGGCAGCCACCAGAGGTAATCTTTTGCCGCTATAGTGTGGTACCCAATACGAAAGTGATCATATTAGCAAGCTGTTGTTAAGGGAGTTCGGATGGGCAACAGGGCTAGCTGTTGCGTTGTTGCCCATCTGTGTCTTGCAAAATGGGCCCCATTTTTATCATTTGGTGATTCCTATGTAAACAGTAGGTGGGCCTTCATTTCATAAGACACATATGGGCAACAGCTTGTGCATCCGAGTTCCTGTTAAGGCTTCTATGGGTGTACTTTGCAACATTAATGGTGCTGATTAGATCTTTATTCGAGCCTAGCTTGGCCAAGCTTCAACTTATTTTGAACATGCTTGGATTGGCTTGAACTTGCTTGATTCGAGCTCTAGTGTTCAGGCTTGAACAAGCTAGAACGAGGTCGAGCTTGAACTTGATGGAAGTCGAGCCGAGCTCAAGCTAGCTCAAGCTTGATTTATTTACTTTGATTATTTTAATTAATTTTACATGATTTTAATAAAATTACAATACAAGAAAATTACACAAATGAATTCATTTAATCATATAAGTTGAGCTGAATCATATATATATATATATATAGATTTTAAGCTGAATCAAATAGGCTCTGGCTCAAGGCCAACTTGTTTAAACATTCAAGCTCAAATTAAAACTTGTTTTGATTGTTTGAAATGAAGAAAGAGGAAAGCTAGCCTTAGACGCTAGCTCTCTCTAATATGTGTGTTGCTTTTTCTTGGTTATTTTTGCAGCAGTTGAAAGCAACAACTTAACATTATTTATGGGCCTTCCATTAACTTTCATTTGACCTGCTAGCCTAGGCATAGACTTCCAAACCCATACTTTCGTAGTGACATTGTGTTGCTACTTTTCTATGTTACCTCTGTGTGGGTAGCCGCACTCCTCTTGTTATTATTTAACAGTAGTAATATTTTTACACGGGTACGTGTTTTAGGTAATTAGATTGCACAAAAATTACCTTTGTGTTTAGAATGACTAGTACCCATGGTGCACATGCAAGGCACATGCTTTGTGTTATTGAAATGTCCCTCTCCTAAGAAGATAATAAAACATAAGTTAAAAGAAATTATCTAATATAGCAGGGATGTTTTCGGAAAGTAAACAAGGGTGAGAATATAAGCGAAATTTGTATGAAAAACTCAGAACACATTTATTAAAGGCTCAAGATCCTCTCGAGTTCAACTCGAGAGAATCTCTCCGGTTTGAACCCCTAGAGGTCGCCACGTGTCTCCTTTGACACCCCTTAACCATGGGTAAGGTTCACCCACCCTTAGGGTTCACCCATCCATCCTTGGTTTTTTTTTTTAAATATTAATTCTTTAAAATTAAAAACTTTTTTAATATTAAAAAAACTTTAAAAACAGTTTTTTTTTAATTTAAAAAATAATAATTAATATATAAAAAAAAACCAAGGATGGGTGGGTGAACCTTACCCATGGTTAAGGGGTGTCAAAGGAGACACGTGGCAACCTCTAGGGGTTCAAACCGGAGAGAATTCTCTCGAGTTGAACTCGAGAGAATCCTGTGCCTTTATTGAAATGCCTCTAGGAGTTATCTAAAGATTCAAGGGTATTTTAGGATAAGCGTAAAAGAACACATTTCTAGAAATGAGTTTATTTATGAGGCAAGGTTCTACTTCAGACGCCTTGAGTGAACTTCTCATTTTAATGTATAGATAGTGGCAGTCTTATAATTATTGAGAGAGTTTAACCGTTTTGCAGAGAGTTTTCTCTCTATATTTATACTATTAGAGATTAATTTAAACCGGAGCTCTGCTTCACGACATTGAAGTGGAGCTCCCTTTTTTACACTATAAGTGTGTTATGTTTGTATTGATGGAGGCTGGGGTAATTTTGACACACCAAAATTATACATTTGCCACCGGACAGTATAAAAAGGGGAGCCCCGCACAACGTGGTGAAGCAGAACTCCTCTTTATATTTAAACTGATAATATTACTACCAACTTTACATTAAAAGGGGAGCTCCGATCAAGATATTTGAATCAAATAAAAGGGTAGCTTCGCTCAAGATATTTGAAGCAAAGCTTCACCTCATGGTAAAACTCTATAAAACTACCATATAGAGTTTATTTGTTGCTCCTCAAGACTTGTTGCATTATTGCCAATGTAGTAGACTGGAGTGGCAATCACCAATCTGCTTTAAAAAATGGGAAGCCTAACCTAGGAACTTCTTTTGGGATCCAAATCGTCTGTGTTATTCCCTATGGCTTAAGTGTTTGAAGGTCAGGATTTCTTGTACAGTTGTTAATCCATACAAGATAATAGATCTTGGCCTTTAAATACTTTAGGCCGCAGGGAAGAACCCAAGGAATAACACAGATGATTTGTTTCCCTTCTTTTGTACGTACCTAATAAAGGAATGAGAAAAACTCGGCCACATGAGCTAGTAATTTATTCAGTTTCTTATCTGCCCCCAACAAAAATCACTGTGTGGACTAGTTTCGAGTCCTTCAAAGTGGGTTAAATTTTTCACCAGTTTACTAACCTAATCACGAACTCAATAAATTGATAGAGAATATAGTATTAAGGAAAATGTAAAATGAGATACTATCATAAGTGTATCTAAACATCACAATCTTGGATAATATCGTTAGTATTAGATTAGGATTATCTTTAAGAATATCTTTTAAAGTTATGGGTCCCATTTAGTTTCCCTCATGGTCTTGCAAATATAGTCTATGAGGATGACCAAGGGACCGTAACCTTGCATATTTTGGTTATATATTTACATGAGTAGGGCTAGCCTCAAATGTAGATTTCATTATTTTTTAAAAAATAAAATTGAACTGTAAATGCAACATCCGTTCATGTCATTGTTAGTGTAAGCCCTTCATGTACTGGTTAAGAAAATATCTTTTTTAGAAAGATGAATTATGGTTTCCAATTCTAAAGGTACATAGTGAGAGTTTGGAAGCTTGCGTCTGAGGCTAGAATTTCTCATATTTACATTTCCCTGGTGGCCAAAGTATTATATGTTCCCTTGTGCTCACAATCATTCAAACGTAACGTCATGCGCCCTAGGAAACTATGTTCCTAGCTGGGCACATTGCCCGTCTCCGTGGCTTTTTTTTTTCAAAAAAAGAAATGCTAGCCCTAGATGTAGATTTCCAACCACTCACCGTGGTAGCGACAATTGTGTGCTGCTACTTTTCCCTATTACCTTGAATATGGGTTTAGACCATTAATTTATCCTTTGAAGTTAAATTTTGTTTTTATAACCTATTGTAGGGGTAACATGCTAAGTGTTGAACTCACAGTGAGAGTTTGGAACAAAAAATGAATTTTGCATCTAGGGCTAGCACTCCTCAAATAAATAATACAACGACAAGGGTTACGTAAGGCTATGTTTTTGGACCTTACTCACTAAATGATACAATTATAATTCTGGGCTTGCAATTGGTCTCTGTCTATAGATTTTGTCTTGGGCTTGGTAATGAGCCCATATTGGAGTTCTGGAGTTGGAAGTAAACCTTAGCCAACTCCTATAAACTGTCAACCGCAAAATTATTTCAAGACGTTCGGTCATTTTACTATAAGGGGAATGCAAGCATACTCTCACCTTTTTAGATAATAAAATAAATAATTTGTTTCAATCAACTTGTGGTTCCTACAAAGTCATTTGTTACAGAGATTAACTATGAACACACAAAGTCATTCGTTTTTAGAGATTAGCTATGAACAGGAGCTCTAATTGAAGAGATTACAGGAGTGAACCAAAAAATTGCCTTTCACAGGGGTATTTTTGAAATTATGAAAATTTTAACTATCCAAAATGCCAATCTTTTATATGAGATCCAAAGTGGGTCTTGGAAGCTTTATCCTTATAAATATGTCTGGATAGGGGTAGTTTGGAAATCATAGGAAAAACTTTAGTTGATAGAAATATCCTTCCTTTGTGTTGTAATTTTCAAACTACCCCTACTAAATGGCATATTTTTGATTGCTCCGGTATCCTCTTCCACCAGAGCTCCTACGATAGTTAATCTCTTTTTGTTTCTGGCGACCCCTCCTTATCAACATCACTGTTAGCCATAGATTTTGGGAACCTTTAGCTATCATTTACTTAGCTGTGACCTAACAACAGAATATTAATTCATCTCAATAACCTCACAAGTTTATGGTGGGAAATCATGAATTTGAATACATGTTCTCTACTTAATACAAAAACTCTCTCCCTTGTTGGCCTTTTTCTTCCTAGGTTTTGGTGTGTGAATTGATTATATTTTTTCTCGTGTATAGAGAGCTTAACAAGGTTCATCAATAGCTTTTGCATGATGAGATTCCATTATGTGATATGTTCTTTGCACGATAAACCATGACCCACTAATGTAGAATTGACAATTGAAAAAAAGATCTATGAAGGATGATGGACCTGTACTGCCTTTTGTTATTTTCAAACAATGGCACTTGTAGTTGACTAGGTATTGTTAGAATTATTTAGTATAATTCTTGGTCATGTGATCCACGTACATGCCCTCTTGAGTTTGTGATTTCTTCTTAAATCAACTTGGATTCTCTTATGTTAATTTCAATCCTAAAGATATCTTACCCCCTAGTTATTGTGAGAAATATTATTAGAGTCATTAGGTAACTTTCCTTTATGGATTAAGAAATTAAGCCTAATGAGAGTATGAGTCTTGACCCTCTCTCTACTCATATATAAAGACTTGAAAGTTAAGTTCCATAACACGTCATAGAAAGAAAGAGAGAACAGAGAGATCGGTGACTCAAGAGAGAAGATCATTCATGTTTGCATGTTTGCTCATGTCTTCTAGTTCCTTGAACATCAAGAGAAAAATGTTTGCTCATGTTAGTTCGTTGAACATCAAGAAAAAGAAATAGTTGGTAATTTTCCATGTATGATGTCGCAACAAGGTATGTATAATGAAGTTTTATTCTAATGTGGAATGCATGTAATTTTTGAGGATTTTTGTGGTTGTTAAATCATTTGATAGAAACGAGCATATGAAAGCCTATTATGAGTTTGCCCCAAAATCTAATGTCATGAACTGAAATATCCATGGATTGACATAAGAAAAGGCCACATCTTTATTGAGTAACCCAAACACCTCTCTCATGCTTGGTCTTTTTTATTAACAACTAACATTATTGATGGAAGGAAACAAAGCCTTCATAGTCTCCATAGGAGAGGAGAGCCTTCTCTGTCTATATATATAGGATAGTAGTAGGCAGTACTGTACTAAGAGAGGAATAACAAAACTTTGTTCAAGAAGAGGTGGTCCTAGGAGGTAAGAGCAAGCTGTGGTGCTCCCTATTGTATTTGAGGTTTTGGGCTTCATGGTTTGAGATCTGGTAGGAGTTTGCAATGACTTCCATAGGCATGGCCTTGAATACTGAATTTTGACCTACCAGAGGGCTCTTCATCGGCAGGCTTGACGTCTTGATGGCCACCCATTCGAAGCCATTGTTTCCGGCCCTCACCGTCGAGGCGAAGTACTGAGGAACCACGAAAAGATCGCCTTGTCGCACTCTATCGTTCAACACTGTCTGTCCATTGTGTCCGACGACCTGCACCTGCCCCTCGCCTTGGGTCACATATATAATGCTGTGGGAGTTCATCGACCAGTGAGGTGCGTGCATGGCATTCTGCAAAAAGTATTTCATGAATTACAGTCACTAGCTGAATTAGGGTTTTTTTGTTTCAAAATAGACCTCAAGTAATAGGTTTTTCTCAAAATAGGCTTTCAAATTTCAACTTAATTTTTTAGGCTTTGAATATCCACTATATTGTTCCATGGATATGGACAATACATATGATCCATATGATGAAAATTCAAAGCCAGAAAAGTTAAGTCGAAAATTCAAAGCCTATTTTGAGAGAACTCACATACTTGAAGCCTATTTTAGGGGAAAAACCCTAAATTATGATACATAACTGGAAATTTTGAATTGCTAGCTTAATATGGTGGCGAAATTACCGGGTAGAGGTTGCCCTTCTGAGCACTCATTTGCAGATACCTAAGGATTGGAAGCTTATACATGTTTACTGAGTTAAGTCGGCCGGCTTGCCTCGAATAAATGTCGGCTTCTCGGGGGTTGTCGAGGTATTGGTTGATCCTCATGGTGCAGATTGTCTCCTCCAGCCCATTTCCCCTTCTTCCCTCACTGCAACTCCCTTCGCATTCTTCCTCTTCTTCGGGCCTAAGCATGCTCATTCCTCCTCCCTGGACCTTGACGATGTAGCCCCTATTGTCTTCCCTTTGCATCCTCCTAATAACATCCGCAGGAACGTTAAAGGACTCAGCCATCAAATTCTCGTCAAAGGCGCGGAATATGTTCTGGTAGGTTTCCCTCTCTTGCTGGCTTTCAGTTCCTTGCATCCTTCTCTGGGGTTGCCCACCGCCGAGGTAGAATGACTGCATACCATCAAAACACCACCACCACCACGTAATCAGCATATCATACAAGAGAAGCATGGCAGTATGTTTTGTCTATGTGGATTTCCCAAAATAAGCATGTTTTGTCTATTTGGTTTTCCCAAAATAAGCCTCAAGTTAGGGAGTTTGAGAAATGCTAGCCCTAATCTCAGTCAAACTCTACTCTCAGTCTTCACCAACCACTTGTTCATTTTTGATGAGAGAGAATGCTTTAACCACCATAACTGATTTGAAAATGAATAGGTGGTTGGTGGAGAGGCTGAGAGTAGAGTTTGACCGAGAGTAGGGAAAGCACGCCTCTAGGGAGTTTTATCAAAATTTTAACTTTTGTTATGCCGACTTTTCACCGATCAGAATGATTGGTAAGACAAAAAAATTAAGTTGACAATTCAAAGTCACAAAAATCTATTAATTGAGACCTATTTTGAGAAAATCTATCTTCCCATAGCATGATAAACTACATGCATGGTACATCTAATCTACACGTGTTACATGCATGAGGGGGTAAGTGCATGGCAACAAGGAACGTGTATTGGTATATATATATATTTAATGCTAGCCCTACTCTCAGTCTCCACCAACCACGTGTTCATTCTTGATGTGAGAGAGTGCTTTAACACCATTACTGATTTGATAATGGATAAGTTGGTGGAGGCTGAGAGTAGGGTTAGCACGTATCTCATATATATATATATATATGAGGATAATTGATGTGGTGATGGAGCAAAATGGTTACCCTTTGTTTCTGATCGAGCTGATTGGCTTGGTTGTTGAGGTCGGTGACCGAGACGGCGACGAGCTCTTCATTACCATCGTTGAAGCACCAATGAGCTACACCGGCCGGTAGGGCAACAATGTCTCCCTGGCGGATCCGGTGTACCTTCTGGTGTTGTTCTCCCATGCGTCGTCCACCTTGTTGTTCCTGGCTTCCCTCTGTGCCGCTGGGAGATTGTTGTCCTCTAGAGTGGTATGTCTCTGCGCATCCTGGGTAGGCTATCCCTACCAACCCTCTACCTGTGCCATCACATACCCTTAATTAGCTTTCCAAGTCATTCGCATGGGCTTGGCTTCTCGATAGGCCTAGTACTCTATCTATATTGGGCTTCAAAATTACTTTGGACTTTGCTACTGAGACCTCTTAGGGCCGAGACCACTGAGACCGTGCTCTAATAGAGCGAGATTTCGGGTGGGGTCCATTTCACATGGTAGGCCCTACTTAAAATCTCATGCTCTTGTAGCATGGTCTCGGTGCTCTCGGCCCTAAGGGGGTCTCGGAAGCTTTATCCTTTTTTTTTTTTTTTTTTTTATGGTTAAACAAAGGCTAATGCTAACTACACTTCATACTTTTTCATGAAAAAGACATGTGTTATTGTCTTCCATAGAAAGACTCTCCAATTAAAAAGAGAGGGAGGCATAAAAGATAAAAAATTTATGCTAGCATTATTCTTAAACAAATAACTTTTCTTCGGGCCACAAGTGAATTGAGACAAAAAAAATTTGTCTAATTATCAAGGGAGGGGTGGGGTTATGAAAATTTGTGAGTATGCTTAGCTTTCCTCGTTTCCTCTTGAGAGAGTAAGAGAAGACAAAAGCCGCGGGATCTTCTCCTGTTGCTATGAGGAGCCAGCCAACATTCATTCTGAAGCAAGCATCACGTATCCTATCTTGTGCATCCTATCTAAAGTTTTACTTTGTATACACAACTGCCATTAGCGTGCATAGAATATGTGCTGCTTCTAAAGTGTTGTTGGCAGTCTCCTCGAGGGAAACTACCGGAGAAGATCCCAAAACAAGCCAGAAATAAAATTAAACAGCCTCATGCTGTACACTCCTACGTGCACTTGTGCATGTGCATGTGCATGCGCTCTCTCTCTCTCACACACACACCTTGCTGAATGTAGACTAGGCGAGGGGATGGAGAGAAGTTGGGCAATGAGAGTGAATTGGGTTGAATGATGTTCCTCATTGCCGCAACTCCGGCGCATTGGAACTGGTCCTCGAACTCGTTCCACATCTCGGTCACGCCCCCTTCCGACTCAATCCGTCGAGAGGGCTGGCTCGCCGTCAGCCGTTGAATACGGCATTGACGAGCGTCGCTCAGGCGTGTCTCAGTGGGTCCTCCAACAGCCGCGCAAATAAGAAAAGAGAGAAAGATGGCAAATACTAGATGACTAGCCATCACTCGAATCACAGCCACACACACAAAGAAGGCAATATGGGAGGAGACTCTCAAGAGATGATGAAATGGGCTTCAACCTAAAGCCCATTATATACTGAAGAGAGAATTTGGAGTCTTGTGAGGAAGCGGTGGGCGTGAGGGTTGTTTTGCATGTATGGGTCTGTCGTGATGTTAACTAACGTGCGCCACCTTGCAATGGTTACAGTCTCTTCGGTGTTGATAATGGCAGCTTCTTAACACCTCTATACTGCACCAACCATTTGTGCAGGTCTCTCTAATCATCATCAACCAACACACACACATACACAAGATTAAAAGTTAAGAGGATTACTTGAGTGTACACCGGAGGACAGGAAGAAGCAGTCCTCCATTCCCTGGTTGATGGTTCCAAGCTTGGAGATTTCCTGACCGTCCAATCTATGTTCTGTAAAAATCTATAGAGTACCCAGCCGGTCGGCCCTAAAAAGCCCATAAACTCAGTTTTTTTTTTCATAAACCCCCGCAAGTCTATGTAGGCTCAAAAAAAAATAGGCCCGCTGATATGAGGGTTGGACTTAGGCAACACCCCCTACAACCCGCTCGGCCCTCTATATATATATATATAATAGTATTATTTTAATACAATTTAATATTACTAGTTATTTTCATACATATTAAAAAAAATATGTATGATCATCCATTACTCGTAAGAACATCTTCCTACATAACATAAAATAAAATAAAAACAAACAAAGAAAATTAAATAGCACACAGATAAATTGTACTATAAGAACTTCAAGAGACAGCACAACAATGAACATGCTCTACTATTACATTGCTCCAAATATACATTACAAATGCTCAATTGTTAAGATCAAATTCCTCTAAACTCACATGGTTAGGTTTGTAGATAAACTGTTTTACGCCTACTACAAGCAAAATAATGAATTGAATGTCCATTGAATGTCCAGCATCATATTCTGAATAAGAATGTCCCACGTTATGTAACCAAACATACCAAATAAACTCCAAGAGATCCTAACAATACATGTATAATTATATATACTTTTGAAGTTCATATTCATGAATATGTTTAATCTTCATCTCAATCATCTTCAAGGCCATAGTCTCTTATAATGGCTTTCTTTTTCTTCAAAATATCCAAACTTTTTCAGAGACCAAAAAGCCATACGAACATGTGTTAAGAAAAAGACTGTTGATGGTGGTTTAGAAAAACAAATGATAAATAGCATGAAAAAAGTTTTTTTTTTTACCTTCTTTCAAGCCTAGCCCGGCCCAGGCCTAGACTTGACCTTAAAAGTAGGGCTTGGGCCTAGCCTGTTTAGGCCATGCGAGGGCTTGGGTTGAACCTTTACAACTGAGGACTGGGCCTAGACAGACCTCAGCCTGACCCGGCCCGGCCCATTGATAGCCCTAAATATAACGTTCTGACAAACTAATAAGATGACTTTAGTTGTAAGGCATGAAAATAGATTGGATCCTGCATGGGTAAACGTGGATCTGGATATTGTGAGGGGAAATTATCGAAAGGACACGCGTCAGCAGCAGCTCCTCTCAAGTTCTGATTAGCTGGTAGAAGGCTGGAGTGGAGGGTGTGATACCCTGACCTGCACTCCGATGATTAAGTCAGTGGGTGTAGGAGATGATGAACAGTAAGAATATAATAGAGAGTTCGAAGGTCTTAGCTCTCCTAATTTTTCGTCCCCCCTTTTACACTGTTCTTCACAGGGTTATATAGACCACTCTTGCCATGGCCATAGGCACCCATTGATGTCCATGCATACCTCGAATCTCTGATGTGTACTTCAGTAATCATTTTAGATAGATCTCCCGGTCATTCGTACTGCACGCACATCTGCACACAAAAAGAGCAGGCAAAGAGTAGGAACTCTTCCGAGGTGACTGGCATTAAATGTCATTTAATGCCACGACAATGTTACCCACCTACCATCGTAGAGGTAGGATCAGTCCCAGGCGACTGGGCAGCAACGCCAGATTTTATAACGTGTTAGGATACGCGATCGTGGACAATAAGACGACGGGTACGTCGTCTGAATGAGGATGTGATCGTCGTCCACGAGACCACGGGTCCGTCGTCAGAGTGAGGACGTGATCGTCGTCCACGAGACCACGGGTCCGTCGTCAGAGTGAGGACGTGATCGTCGTCCATGAGACCACGGGTCCGTCGTCAGAGCGAGGACGTGATCGTCGTCCATGAGACCACGGGTCCGTCGTCAGAGCGAGGACGGAAATGAACTCAAACGATAACACCACACTGAGGACGAGCTCGTCGTTACCACACTTAGGTTTTACGAAATTTACCCATTACAAATTGCCCCTTTATGATACTTTGAACGTGGTTCAGAGTATCATAAATATAGCGAAACGTTGGAGGAGAAGATACGGCTCACCTCAGAATGATGATAGGTCATATACTCTGTACGTGAAGACGTAGCGTCGTGCCAGCTGTATTGCGCGTGCCGAAACGTCATTCCTCATAAATGTCTGGCAGGCTGTCATCATTATCTTTCGGACGCTTCGTTTTTCCCGACGGTTACTTAACTTGGTCAAAAGACCATCCTGCCCTTCGGGCCGTCTACATGTGTGGACACGCGTACGATACAGATTGAGGTCATTATCGTCCTTAGAATCATGGTCTGGCCTATAAGTACCGAAGACCTGGTACTTCTTCTTCACTCGAATTTTTGCATCCTGTTACTCTGCCAGAATTTCTCCTCACCGACGATTTGCTGTTCTGGTTTTCTTCCTTCTCCGGTCGTGCCTCCCCTTGCTTCCTAAATCCAGTTTCGGTAAGAACTTTCTCTTTTCTTTTTATTCTGTGGTCGTCTTTCCTACATTTCTTCTTTTTCTCCTTGTTTGTGACCATGTCTGCCGAAATAGTTAGGATAGACAGTGCCGATGAGGCTAGTTGCTCAGGCAGTGCCCCTCACGGTGTTATCACCGGCGCTTCCAAATCCAAAACCAGACCAGTGGTTAAGTACGCACTTGACCATTACAGAACTCTTTTCCAAATTCCTTCTCACGTCCACCTCCATTTCGGGGAAGAAGACGTTCTTCCCGACCATCGTTCTTCTTGCACAATCGTCTACCTCGCTCAGTTCGAGGCTGGACTTCGATTTCCCCTTTCTCCCGTCACGGACTCCGTCTTGTCCGCCCTTCAAATTGCCCCGGGACAAATGCACCCGAAGTTCTACAAGTACATGTCTCTGATGGACAAGTTCAACAGAGACGGGTATAATGTAGACACCAGGAGCGTCTTCCACTTCCGCTTCGTCGTGAAGTGTCCCGGGGTTGTTGGGGAAGGAAAGAAGACGTTCTTCACTTGGAGACAAAAATCCAAAATTCCCGACATCATCGCACACCTCCCCGACGTGGAACGGGGTTGGAAGGAGATGCCCTTCGTGGTCTCCGGTGCTTGGAGGGCAGAGACTGCCCGTCCTGTTCCCCACGAGTTTACCTCAGGTCTGCTACTATTCAGTCGTTTTCCGTTGTCGGCTTTCTGATAACGTGCTCCTGCCACATGGCTAACAATATTTTACTTTTTCTGCAGAGGCTTCAAAGATACACTTCTCTGACTTGTCCGCGGAAGAAGAGTACGCGCTCCGGAGGGTTCGCCGCGATAAAGGGGACGCCTACGTCACCTGGAGACCGTCCTCGACTCGAGAGAAAGAGCCCACTGCAGCAGTAGGGACCAATCCTAAAAATTCTCGTCGACAAGCTCGTCCGTCGTCAAAGAGACCGCTCGGACAGGCAGCTGCTCTCGGAGAAGAAGACATGGCCGACCAATCTCCTCCACGATCTTCACAGGCTCCGGCCTTAACTCGTCCTCCTCGCCCTTCCCGTCTATCTTCAGCGGAGAAGAGGGCGGAGAAAAGAGAGAGAGTTGAAGCTCTCAAGGCTATAACGGCGAAGAAGGCTCGGCGAGAAGCAGAGCACGATCGACGGGTCCGAGAACGCGCATCTGCCGGGGTGCCATCTACTCAGGCAGCAACGGTTGGCGAGGGGAGTGGTGTCCCCGTGGAGGAACCTCCAATCGTCATCAGCGGCCCTCCCCCGGATGTTGTGACCGCTCCGTCTATTGTGGCAGAGACGGCTGCCCCCGGGATCGTCCCGGCCTCTGCTCCCTCTCCAGCCGTAAATGTGGCCTCATCTTCTGCCCCTCCTCGAGAGAGGATTACCACGGGGGGCCCTGCCGAATTCTGGAATCCCGTCTTCCCCAGAGGGTACACTCGTCCTACCGTCGTCCATTCGGCGATGGAACACGATTTCATTGCCACATCGATGATGCTGGCGATGAGGCTCCCAGCGGATATAGCCGCGACGAGGGACATGCACTGGATGGGGATGTTCAGTGCCACGAGTCGAGCTGTTGCCACGGTACGTTGTTTTTTTTTTTTTTTTTTTTTTTTTTAATATCTTTCCTTCTCTTCCTCTTTCTCTTTAGATGGGCAACATGCTCGCTGGGATGTACGAGGTTACAGCCGACAACAGGCGTACCTCTAATGGGCTGAGGGACAAAGTCCTTGACCTGGAGAGGAGGGGAGCCGAGGACGTGAAACAGCTGAATCACGAGCTGATGTCCGTCAAAGCGGATCTTCGGACTGCCAAAGGCACAATTGCCTCGGCTGTGAAACAGCGGGACAAAGCTCGGGACGAAGCCCGTAAGGCGATGGAAGGAGAGAAGGCGGCAGTGGAACAGGCCGAGAGGTCCGTCCTCAGGATCAGTGAGATGGACGAGATCGTGAACTCTCTCCGTCAGCGGCTGGAGACGATAGAAGCCGAAAAAGCAGCATTGGCCGAACAGCTCGAGGAGGCCACGGCCGCGAGGGACAAAGAGGTTGAAGCCGCCAAGGAGGCTTTAACGGAGTCTCTTCGAGCCCACTTCCAGACGGAGATGGAGCGGCTGATAACTGAAGACCGGGTCGAGACAGAGAGAGAACTCATGAACGAACTCTGAGAGTCCGGACGACTGGTAGAGTCTCCCCAACAGTCGAAGGACGAGGCCACTCGTTCTGAGGCTGTGGGCATGGAGATCTCGCCTGGCGAAGAACCCGAGGTACAAGGAGGGGGGCAACCCTCGTCTTCTCTTGGACCGTCTCCCGTCCTGCCCGAGGCTCCTGCGGAAATCGTCTCTGCCGATCCTGCTGCTGCTACTGACGACGTCCCGACCGTTCCTGATGACACTGTCGTGATCGTCGACGTTGTCGAAGACTGATCCTTCCTCCTTTCCATCCCTTTCTTTTCAATTTTGTATCGGCTGTACTCCCGTCCATCTTATATCAATGAAAAATTTCTGTTTTATATGTACCTCCTTTTATGATCACTGTGTTGCAACCGATTGGTCCGGAATAATCATCTCGTTCAAATAAGACATGGCACATAATTAACTCGTGATTGAGTATAAATCTCATAACGAAAATATAATTCACATCACTTCTAATAACGGGTCGTTAAAGAAGCGGATTAACACTACGGACGTAATTTGACAACAAGTCCATTTCATAAAGACGAACTTATGGTAACTCGTGGTGGGACACCATGCTCAGAGGACATTCCATTAGTATAAGCCACCGGTATGCTCAGATGGCAATTCCTTTTTATGAGCCACCTGTGTCCCGTGGTGAGTACCCTGTTCGTATGAAATGCGCTCGCCGTGGTAACTCGCGGTGGGACACCATGCTCAGAGGACATTCCATTAGTATAAGCCGCTATGATGCTCAGATGGTAATTCCTTTGTATGAGCCGCCCGTGTCCCGTGGTGAGTACCCTGTGCGAGTGAAATGTACCCGTCGTGGTAATTCGTCTAGAATGTTTTACAACGTACTGTTATTGGAAAAATTAACTCGTGGTAATTCATAACACAACTTTACTGGAAAAATTGTTTTAAATTCATAATGTTCCACGATTTTTGAATTACATTACCTTGTAAGTCTTTAAGGTAGTACACCCCGGGACTCCCGACACGGTCCACGATATATGGCCCTTCCCAGTTGGGACCCAGCTTTCCGCTATTGATTTCTCGTGTATTTTGGAAGACTTTTCGAAGAACGAGGTCTCCGACTTGAAGCGCCCTTTTCCGTACTTTCTTGTTGTATGCCTTTCGTAATTGTTGTTGATAGCGTTTCATCTGAATACTGGCGTCTTCCCGCTTTTCTTCTAGCAAGTCTAAGTGAATAGCCATCAACTCGACATTTTTGTTTTCCTCTCCGTGTTTCTTCCGTGAACGTGTTGTTGGCAGAAAGACTTCAGTGGGAATAACAGCTTCCGCCCCGTATGCTAAAGAGAACGGGGTCTCGTTCGTAGGGGTCCGTGGTGTTGTTCTGTATCCCCACAACGCATTATGCAATTCGCTGGTCCACTTTCCCTTGGAATCTTCCAGTCTTCTCTTGAGGGCATTCAAAATATTCTTGTTGGCTGCTTCGGCAAGGCCATTCCCTTGAGGATAATAAGGAGAAGAGAAGATGTGCTTGATTTTCAACTCTTGGCAAAATTCGGCGATGAGCTTTCCTGTGAATTGCTTCCCGTTGTCAGAAATGATGGACTGCGGGATGCCGAATCTACAGATAATGTGTTCCCACAAGAATTTCTTCACTTCTTGTTCTCTAATACGCGCTAGGGGAACAGCCTCGATCCACCGGGAGAAGTAATCCGTGGCCACGAGCAGAAAAATTAAATTACCGGGAGCTTTGGGAAAGGGTCCCACGATGTCAAGTCCCCAACGAGCGAAAGGCCAAGGTTGAGATACGATGTTGAGTTCTTGAGCGGGGGCATGAATCAACTTCGCATGACGCTGACACTGGCTGCATTTTCATACGTATTTCTGTGCGTCGGCTTGCATATATGGCCAAAAATATCCTTGCCCTAGAGCTCGATGAGCGATAGTCCGTCCTCCGGAATGGATGCCGCAAATCCCCTCTGAAGCTCGGCCAAGATCCTCTCTACGTCTTCAGGATGCACGCATCTCAAAAGAGGTCCTCCAAAGGATTTACGGTACAGTTCCCCGTCCACAAGGGTGTAACGGGGAGCTTTATATTGTATTCGACTTGCTTCCTTTGCATCAGAGGGGAGAATTCCATTCTTCAAATAAGCAACTATGCCTGCCATCCAGCTCGGCACTGGACTTACAGATAACACCATGCGTTGCGTTCGCAGTTCAATAGAGGGGTATTCTTTATACTCCATGAGGATTGTTTTGGGCTCATCAGCTCGCATCATTGAGGCGAGGTAGGCCAATGCATCAGCATGCCTGTTATCATCCCTTCGGACATGTTTAACCTCGATGACATCAAAGGCCTTTCGTTGTTCTTGTAAAAGTGCAGCGTAGCGTCTCATTCGCTCATCTCAACATTCATAGGTACCGTTGACTTGGTTCACCACGAGCTGCGAGTCACAAAACACTCGGAGCTTAGAAATTCCCAACTCTCGGGCACTCTGCAACCCAAGTATTAACGCTTCATACTCAGCTTCATTATTGGAGGCAGCATAACCAAGGCGCGTCAACTTCTGCACTTTAACATGATCAGGGCTGACAAGAACAGCACCAAGTCCTGAACCGCTGACATTAGACGACCCATCAACGTACAAGAGTCAATCGCACCATGCCGTCAGTTTCGTTCCTTCTCCTCCCGCGTCTTCCACAACGGAATTCTCCTCCGTGTCGTCTGGCAGCTCATGACGGTCGGGCTCTACCGACGTTTCTACCTCTTCCACGGGGAAATCGGCTAGGAAGCTTGCTACGGCCTGCCCCTTCTCTGCGGTTCGGGCCTGATATTGGATGTCGAATTCGCTGAGCGCCACTGCCCACTTTGACATGCGTCCCGCGGTTTCAGGTCGTCCCAACACAGTTTTCAAAGGGTACGTGGTGATGACGACGATGGTGTGTGCCTGAAAATAAGGACGTAACTTCTCAGCGGAAAAGACAAGAGCCAGGCATACCTTTTCCATTCTGCTGTATTTGGATTCTGCTTTGTGGAATGTTTTGCTGACGAAGTAAACAGGCTTCTCTACGCCGTCGTGACTTCTGAGCAGCACGGAGCCAACGGCTCGTTCCGAAACGGAGAGATAGAGGTACAACACTTCACCAGATTCAGGCACAGAGAGGATCGGAGCGGAGCCTAGATACGTTTTCAAGGCGGCGAAAGATTGGGAACACTCCTCGGTCCATCTGAAGACGGAATCCTTTCTCAGCAATTCGAACAGAGGTCTGCATCGATCAGAAGACTTTGATATGAACCGGTTGAGAGCAGCGATACGTCCCGTCAGTTTTTGAACTTCTTTCCTTGTCTTCGGTTCCGGCATATCTATCAGAGCACGGATCTGCGCGGGATTTGCTTCAATGCCCCGTTGGCTGACGAGATAACCGAGGAATTTGCCCGAGGCGACGCCGAATGTACATTTCTCAGGATTTAACTTCAGATTGAAAGTACGTAAAATAGAGAACGGCTCCGCCAAGTCAGCCACAAGAGAGACCCGAGTTCGGCTTTTCACAACGATATCGTCAATGTACACCTCCACCGATTTACCGAGCAAGGGTCCAAACATCAGATTCATCAACCGTTGATAAGTGGCACCGGCGTTCTTCAGGCCAAAGGGCATGACCCAGTAACAGAACAGACCACGCTCCGTTATGAAGGCCGTTTTCTCTTGATCGTCCTCCGCTAAGAGGATTTGATTATAACCCGAATACCCGTCCATGAAGCTCAACATCTCGTGACCCGCGGTCGCTGTGATTAGTCTATCGATTCTGGGAACTGGGAAGAAGTCTTTCGGGCAAGCTTTATTAACATTGGTGAAATCGATGCAAACTCTGACTTTCCCGTTCTTCTTCGGAACAGCTACTACATTGGCTATCCACTCCGGATATTGGACCTCACGAATGAACCCGTGCCGAATTAACTTATCGATTTCTTCATTGACGGCCTCATGGTACGCTGGAGCGAGTCTACGAGGCTTCTGTTTAACTGGATTGACTACGGGATCAACGTTGAGGTGGTGACAGATGATTTCAGGACGGATACCCGTCATGTCTTCATGTGACCAAGCGAAAACGTCAAGATTCTTCCTCAGAAAATTTACCAACTCCCGCTCTTCATCTGTTGTCAGACAAGTCCCGATCTGTAGCATTCTTGGCTCGTTCTCCGTCCCGAGGTTGACAAGCTTCGTGGGTTCAACAGAATGGTTTACCAGTGATTCACCCGTGCTCTCCTCTTCCACGGACCCGACCTGTAATTGCTATTTGAGCGGGTTAGGTGAGACGTAATCACACTTCTGCGATGCTAGCTGGTCTCCTTTTATTTCACGTGGTCCGTCCGGGGTGGGGAATTTCAGTACCTGATAATAGGAAGACGGAACAGCTCTCATTTCGTGAATCCACCATCGCCCCAAGATAGCATTGTATGGGGACGGAGCGTCGATAACGGAGAACCTGGTGGGTAGGGTGATAGGTCCAGCTTTGACTGGCAAGATGACTTCTCCTAGGGGTTGCATCGAACTTCCTTCGAATCCTATCAAGGGGGTCTGTGCAGGGACAAGAACCGCCGGATCCAACTCCATTTTTGCGAAAGCATGGAGATACAGGATATCTGCTCCGCTTCCAGGGTCAATGAGCACTCGCCTGATGTCGAAATCGTCAATCCTCATAGACAGGACAAGAGCATCGTAATGAGGCCTAACCACAGTTGTCATGTCTTGATCAGTGAACGATAGGGCCTGCTCGACTTCCTTCGTCGTCGATCGCACTTGACAAACTTTTGCCGCGTGTGATAACTTCCTTGCCTTCGCTCGATACTGTTGCTCGGCATCTACTTCCGGCGCCCGAGCGCGATGGATGACGTTTATGACTCCCTTCGGTGCTTCTCCACCTCGGCTCATATGACCAGATGGCTCTCCCTCGTGAGACCGAGTGGAGGGCTCTGTAATATGCCCCTCTTCTCTTCCAGAGTCCACGTATTCTCCCAGATAGCCCTCACTGACTAATCTTTCCAAGTATTCTCTCAAGATGCGACAACGATTTGTGAGATGCCCATGGCATTTGTGGTACTGACAGTATTCGTGCGCCCTGGGTCCCGTGGTGACGTCACGAACGGTCCGCGCTGGCCACTCGAAGTATGGTTTGTCTTCCATCGTCTTCATGATCGTCGTCGGGCTTGCTGAGAAGTTGACTTGACCACCACGAGACGCGAAAGAACGTCTTTCTGTTGCTCGATTCTCCCTCTCCTTGTAATGCCCGGGTTCCTCTCGTCCCTGATAGGCACGGTCGTCCCTCCGCCGGAAGTTGGACCGTAGATCCGTTTTCCTTGACGAGTCTGCATCTTGGCGGATTCCCAACGAGAGTCGGTTCGGTTCTCCTTGTCGCTCAACGTACACAACTTTTTCCTGTCGTATGCGTCTGCGTGGTTCCTCGTCACTGGAAGATGATTCATACTTTGATCTCTTCCCTCTCTTTGAGGAGGGTCTGCTTCCCCACTCCACAGCGTCTACCCCTCGTGCTCTGGGCCTCGTCGTTGCTGCAATATCCTCCTCCATCCTTCCGTACTTAGAGGCACGGACTATCAGCTCGTCCATCTTGATTGGACAGTCAAGGGCAAGAGACTCGTAGAGCTTGGAGCTCTTGGGTATGGCGTTTTTGAAAGCCGCTATACAAGTGCAGTCCTCAATCTTGTCGATATTAGAGACTTCATCGGTAAACCGTTGAATAAAATCTCTAAGGGACTCCGCCGACTTCATTCTCATGGCGAAGAGGGAATCTGCACCTGCTTTCTTCTTCTTGTTGATGATGTACTGGTCAATGAAAACTGATCTCAAATCAGCCATACATCTGATCGACCCCGCGGGTAGATTACGGAACCATCTCGCAGCCGCTCCAGTCAGGCTGCTAGGAAAGGCTTTGCAGAGGAGATTGTCATCCGGGTTACGGACAGCCATAGCATTTTTGAAGTCGGTCAGGTGGTCAATAGGATCTCTCCTCCCGTCGAACTTGACAAAGTTTGGTACCGTGAACTTTGATGGGGTATAGGATTCGACGATCTCCTTGGAGAAAGGAGACGTCTCCTCCTCGTCCTTATACTTCTGAGCATACTGATCGAGAGAGGCTCCACCTGTCGTTCCTCTGACTCGAGCATTAATCAAAGTTTCCACGTCTTTGAGGGTCAGGCCTGTCTTCAACCCGTCGTCGCTGACACGGAGATCTCGATGTTCAGCACGTGCACCAAGAGAACGAGGGTGGGTAGCTTCTTCAGTAGGAGGAGTGAGAGTGAATCTTCTTTCCAGATTCTCTGGCGCAGACGGCGAGATCGGGGCCGTTCTCTTGGGGGGAGGAGAATGAGGGAAATTGAGTTTACGAGCTGCAGAGCCTCCTCTAGGAGATTCGTCATCGATCTCCAAGTTTCTGTGCTCCAAAGCATCAAGCCGCTCCTGCAGTGACTGTTGTTGGCTGACTATCCGGGCCAAAGTGGCCTGTTGTTGTTGTAATAGTAACAAGATGGGATCGGATATGGTCATGGGCCTTTCTGGTTGTCCAGAAGATGGGCCTGATGTGAACGTTTGCGCGGTGGAAGGAGTGCACGAAATGGCTTGAAGGGGCTGGTTCTTGATGATAGACTGAGGAGTTTGGTCTGCCATGCTGACTGAAAGAAGTGGTGTGAGCAATGGGTGGTTTCGGTTACGAGATTCCCACAGACGGCGCCAATTTTGTGAGGGGAAATTATCGAAAGGACACGCGTCAGCAGCAGCTCCTCTCAAGTTCTGATTAGCTAGTAAAAGGCTGGAGTGGAGGGTGTGATACCCTGACCTGCACTCCGATGATTAAGTCAGTGGGTGTAGGAGATGATGAACAGTAAGAATATAATAGAGAGTTCGAAGGTCTTAGCTCTCCTAATTTTTCGTCCCCCCTTTTACACTGTTCTTCACAGGGTTATATAGACCACTCTTGCCTTGGCCATAGGCACCCATTGATGTCCATGCATACCTCGAATCTCTGATGTGTACTTCAGTAATCATTTTAGATAGATCTCCCGGTCATTCGTACTGCACGCACATCTGCACACAAAAAGAGCAGGCAAAGAGTAGGAACTCTTCCGAGGTGACTGGCATTAAATGCAGCATTAAATGCCATTTAATGCCACGACAATGTTACCCACCTACCATCGTAGAGGTAGGATCAGTCCCAGGCGACTGGGCAGCAACGCCAGATCTTATAACGTGTTAGGATACGCGATCGTGGACAATAAGATGACGGGTACGTCGTCTGAATGAGGATGTGATCGTCGTCCACGAGACCACGGGTCCGTCGTCAGAGTGAGGACGTGATCGTCGTCCACGAGACCACGGGTCCGTCGTCAGAGCGAGGACGTGATCGTCGTCCATGAGACCACGGGTCCGTCGTCAGAGCGAGGACGGAAATGAACTCAAACGATAACACCACACTGAGGACGAGCTCGTCGTTACCACACTTAGGTTTTACGAAATTTACCCATTACAGATATGTATATATATGAATTCACAGCTATTCTACAATAGTTGGACTTGGATCCTTATTAGCTCGGATCATAAGATTCATATCCGACTTATTAAAAATCAATACTAAGAATATAGAATCCGTATCCAATCTCGGGGTAGGATAGTGTCAGATCTCGTTATCCATTGTTAATCGGGTATGATCCACTTCATTTCATGCCCTTTGTTACGACTGAGTTCCTACATCTCAATCTCCACTCCACAAATGTCCTAGCCACACAGATGGGCTACCGAGCCCAACCCGCCGTGGGCCAAGCTCGGGTGCCTATGCCCGGGCCTGATTTTACAGCCGGTTAACTATATGGGTGGGCCTAACCCTACCCTTTCATAGGTCCAACTTAATCCCCACGTCAAACCATTGGCATAGCTGAACGGACCGCTTCTATAACGGACCACTCCTATTATAGATTGGGCTTGGGCCCGTTCTTTTATGAGTTGACCCAATTGAAGACAAGCTTAATCAAACATTAAGGATGAACCAGTGTTGTCAGAACCGACTGGACCAGTCAAACCGGCAAAAACCGGGAACCGGTCCCCTCACTAGTTCCCAAAGTCCCCAAAACCGGGCCTAATTAAAAACCGCAAATTTTTGTCAAAACCGGAAGAACCAACTGGTTGAACCAGAACCGGTGGTAAAATAGGTTGAGAAACGGTCAAAACCCATAAATGAGTAAAAATGGGGAAAAAAAAAATTAAAGGACAAGGTCAAACTGGACCGGTTGAACCGATCAAACCGGGAACCGGCCACTCAGCCGATTCGATGACCGGTCCAGTTCTGATAACATTGGGATGAACCCATTTCATGAAAGAAGAAGATATTAAGGTACATGAAATTCACATTTTCATCAACCCCACAAACTGTGTTTCTGTGCCAACCATAAGAGGAGCTCTTTCAAAAACCATAAGAGGAAATATTTTCGCCAGTGATCGGTAGATTTCTTTTAGTGTTTAGGGCTCACAACTATTTTGGAACTCGCAATGAGGTGTTGATTTATGCGTACATGGCTTTCTGATATGATCTGAATATTGGAGTAGCACCCATTTTGAATATATGTCATCATCTTTTCATGGCTCATAACTTTTTACAGTCTATACTAAGAACACAGAGATTTAAAAGGTTGAATGACCAATTAGAGAAGACATTATTGGTTGTACTTCAAGTTGTATCTTAGTAGAGTAGTGTATAAGACTTTTTCAGTTTATGGTGTTTGCAATAATCACAAAATGTTTTGTTTAAGGAAAACCCCTCGATTGGTCTTTCCTAGTCAATTAGAGCGTACCAAATTGAGCCTAGATAATGAAGGTAATCATATGTATAGGACTTGGTATATCCAAGATGCATGGTATCGTATTTTTAAGAGAACACGATTAGTTATAACTAATTATGTAGACTTAGAATCTTTGATGTGTAAGGATTCTAAGACTTTTATATATAAAGGGAGTTTGTCCCAAGTCTCACTCATACTTATATACGTAAGAGGAAAGAACTTCCCCTCTAGCTGTCAGATAAAAGGAGAAAGTTGAATACCTTCAACTCAACAGGTAAAAAGGAGGCATTCAACTCTATGGATATTTGATTTTTATTTTATTGATTATCATATAATTATTTTGTACTTACTTAGATGAATAGATCATAGTAGTTTTAAATCTGTGATGAATATTACAAGTAGAACTTTATTTAATTAAACTTTTCATTAACTTCAATCATGAATCCTGACCATGAGCTTGGGGGACCTGAAATATTTAAAAATGGCTATATGGTCTCCAAAAGTGAAGGTGTGAGTTCCCGTCGTACGATAATTAGGATCAGTAGTTTGAAACTCAGATCGGAAATTGAATTATTTAGACCATTACCCGGGTATTAAATTAGGGTGATCGTCATCAGCATCATTAACGTGAGTCAGCTACATGAATCCTTTTTTTTTTCAATAAAAGCCCCTTAGAGGGAAGGGGGGTTTGGCAAGGACCCCTACCAATTTTATTAATAAAGAAAATCACATTACTTCTAATATTACCCAAACCAGTTTTGTTCAGAAAAATAAGAGATCTAAGTCTACCATGATAATCTTGAGTCAAATAAAAGAATCCAGATGTCTACATGTTGCACCCATAATTAGCCAGAAATTCAGCGTTCTCATTAGCTTCTGTAAAGATGTGACTCAAAGAGTAAGAATAAGAGGTTCCACGCTTGCTTCACTCTAAAGGAGTTGGAGAATTAGAGGTTCCACACTTGCTTCACTCTAAAGGAGTTGGAGAATTCATGCATTGTCTTGATACCAAGGCCTCCTTCAGATTGAGGGAGAGAGCATACTTTCCACTTAACCCAATGTCTTCTTTTTGCAATATCATTGTTGTTCTGGAAAATTTTCTAGAAAATTTTAGTCAAAGTACGGTCAATAAGAAGAGATATGCTTTTAGGAACATAAATGTGTGCTAAGAGATGGGTAGGAATAGAAGATAAAACATCATTTGTAAGCACCCTATTTTTGCACCCCCTATCCCTCTTCCCACTTCTTCAAATGCTCCAAGGTTTACCCAAGGCCCAAGCCCATTTGGCCAAACTTATACCCAAACAACTCAATCAAGCCCAATTACTTAATTCCATTACCCAAGCCCAAGTAGCCAAGCCTAATTACCCAATTGTCTTAGGCAAAACTCAATTGCTTTAGTGAAAGCCTAATTACCATAGCCCAAGCCCAATTGTCATAGTTAAAGTCCAATAACCATAACCCATGACCCATCTACTAACAACCCATGATCCAAAAGGTCTAGTCCACATACCCACATCCATTCAACCCATATCCAAGACCCACTAACCTAAGTCCACTTTCCTATAAAAGACCTTTTATTTTTTCTTCAAACCCCAAATAGTCTCATTTTTATGTTTACACACCTTTTTAACCACCCAATCATCTCTCACCAAGTACACACCTTTTTGACTAACCAATCACCTCTCATACTCCCTTACACCTCTTACAACTCATTCTTACACCTCTTACAAAACAATTAATTCTCTTACACTCCTTTTGACCACCCAATCATCTTTCATCAAGTACATACCTTTTTGATTACTCAATCACCAACCACATCAATTTTGACCAACCAATCACCTCCCTTCTTCTCACCCAACCCTCTATTTATCACCAAATTGCCACAACCCATTGAAACCTCTATAAATACAAGACCCTCACAAGCCATTTCTTCCATCTCCAAAAATCTCAAGTGGAAACCCTAGCTCTTCCTCCTCTCACCTCTTTTATTTCTTTTTACCCTTGAAGAAAGTTAGAAGAAGCCAAGGTTTAGAGTGTGTAGAGAATTCTAGGAGTAAAAGCCTAGAGTTCTTCACTAACTCTCTTCCTTTGTGGACTCTAAAAACTCATCACCTCTTGGAGCATTGGAGAAGTAGTCTTTGAGGAGTAGGCACTCCTCCTTTTATTCTTTATCTTCTCCTTTACATCATATCTTCTTTTTTTTTGTAGTCTTCTTCTAGAATAATTTAGGAAGACCTTTCTTTTCTCAAGTTTAATTGGGTCTCTCTATACCAATCTAATGGTGTAGAGGGACCCCACCTCAAAAGAAAGGAGATGTCTTATTTTTTTCTCTCATGTAAATATTTCTTTCTTTCATATGTACCCACTAGTGTGGATATGGGTAGGCCCATAGAGAGTGGAAGCTAAAGCTATACCTCTCTTTTTTATTTTGTTTCTTCATTTTGATTCTAGTCCTTCTTCTAGAATCATTTGGAAAACTCATCATCACTCCAATTTTCATAGTTGAATCTCATTACATCATTCATAATGGTGTAAATAGACTACATTAGAGAGGAGATAATGAGTTTTCATTTTCTTCACTTGTCACTTTTTCATTTCTTTCTTTTTTCTTCATGTTCTATTTTGAATGGATAAATGATGACTTAAGGACCTAAGGACTTAAAGAGGACTTTAATCCAAAATACCCCATATCAAAGACAATGGTATTTGATTTATTATCAACACCAATCCAACAAAATAGGTGTTGGCAATAGACCATTTACTATTCACAATGTGCACCCCTCTTTATGTCCTAAATATAATCTTTTAGCCTAACTTTTCCTTAGCCTTTCTCTTGAATTAAATTTGACTTTAGTTAAGTTTTCCAAAATCTCACCTATATGAAAATCCAAAAAAAAAACATGATAAAATCTCAAAATACCAAAAACATTATAAAATCTCAAAATACCAAAAAAATCTAAAAATACCAAAAGACCAAAAACATGCTTGCTAGATCTTGGTTAGCCTACTCAACCATGGTTAACACCCTTCTAACCGCGGTTAGACCTAGACCTTGCACTTGACCAACCCGGTCAACTAAACCCTAGCCCCTAGGCTAGACCCTTGACCACCTTATGCACACACACACGCATCCTTAGCCTTGGCACGGGCTCATGTGCCAGAACTACGCTCGGTCTGATCTCACCCCAATGTGAGTACGTAGGCAACCCAACCCGGGTTCGACCCTAGCCCATTTAGCTTTCTTTCTTTCTTGGATTAGCATTTGATTAAACATTTAGACATTTTAATTAATATTGAGATTAAATTTGACTTAAATTTAGGGAGTAGGTAACCATTGCAAAATGGGGGTCTTGGGGTGCCTAACACCTTCCCCATGACTTAATCGAACCGCTTACCCTAACTCTAATAGACCATTTGCCTTATCCAAATCAATCCGGGACCTATCCCTAAGACTGAATAGGTAGCGACTCTTAGTTAAACCACAAATGTGAAAGTGGGTAGAAAAATTCATGCTCACATCATTGATAAGAGTAAGTCTTCCCCCAGCCGATAAAAGTTTCCCCTGCCAACCCTCAACATGATTTTGAGTTCTTTCCACAACGAGAATGAACAAGCAATTTTCATGGGTCTTTCCATGAATCCTGTTTACTATTCCTTTCTAGTCAAAGTCATGGCTCTAGTTAAATCGTGTAATATCAGATCTTTTCTCACTATCTCTATTTATTAGCGGCTAAAGTTTCTAATGATTTCACCCTACAACACGAATTGTGGCAGCAGGTTTGTTAGATGTTGGGCATGCAGTAATGTGGAAGTTTAATTTATGATAAATGATCAATCAAGAAATCTTTTTAAGGTGTAAATTAATGGTCTCTTGGGGGAGTATGTAATGTGCTGTAAAATATAATAAAAGGGGGATGCCCAACATTTGTAGCATAGTTCTATTGCGACTCGGGCTAGCACTCCTAGAAAAACAAAATCCATACTCTTCTCTATGGATTGGTTGGGTTCAGCCTATTGGGTCCGTATGTTGGCCTACCGAGAGAGTGTTTTACATCATGCCGGTCCATGCACCTATCAGATCAAAACATAAAAATGTTATCCTTTCAAATTTCTGAACAACTAAAAGAATGATAATGTGTATAAACTTCGCAACAAAGCAATGCACTGGTGTATGGAGAAAGAAAAAGAAAAGATACCAAAAAAAATAGCATAAATATAGTGTAATATAATAGAACTAATCATCTATACGACAAAAATTACTTCAACTTCAAGACCCTCTCCATTTTCACCAAATTCTCTTTGTAATGTCGCTCGACCAGTTGTAGAAGACCCTCTCCATTCCCTTCGATCAAGACCCTAAACCACTAAACTATGTTCACAAAACAATCAGCCCCTATATTTAGTGTGGACTTCCCCCTAGGGAAGGGGTTTCCGTTGGGGAATTTGGTAAATACAAAAATAAAGGAGTGGTATTTTTGTCAATTAAATATTTCATAATTTCAAAAATACCGTTGTAAAAGGTAATTTCTTGGTTTGCTCCTGTAATCTCTTCAATCGGAGCTCCTATTCATAGTTAATCTATAAAAAAAAATGATTTCGTGTGTTCATAATTAATCTCTAAATCAAATGACTGTGTAGGACATTGAAACAAAATCATTTGCTTAATTATTTAAAAAGGCAGAGTATGCTTAGCATTCCCCTTATACCGAAACATCTTGAAATACTTTGCAATCTTGACAATTTATAGGAGTTAGCTAGAGTTTTCATTTTCCACTCCTGAACTCCAATATGGGCTCATTACCAAGCCCAAACCCAAAATTGTAGACTAAAATCAAGTGCAAGCCCAAAATTATAATTAATACCCATAGTTAATACCCAGCCTATGTCCCTTAGCCCTAGGTGAACCCTAGCTAAACCCTAGGCCTACCCTAGCTTAGCCCTAGTCTAACCCTAAGCTAAAACCTCATGGGCTCAAGGCCCATTTCAAAGTCCCAAGAAACACACAAAAAAATCAAGGCCCATGACCTTTTAGGGTGGGACCCACCTGAAAAGGGTTTTTTTCTTCTTTAAAAAAAAAAAAAAAAAAAAAAAAAAAAGGTGTTTGAATTGTTTGGGCCAACCCAATGTGGCAGGGCCAACATGGGTTGGCCCATACCCGTATAAGACTAAAGCCCAAACGGTAACAAACCAAACAAAAAATTATAAAAATAATTTAAAAAAAAAAAAAAAACCACTGTTCACCTTCTTCCTGCACACGCCACACCCTCCTGCAGTTTCAGTCACACGCCCAGCACCCCTCCTGCAGACGCCCACTCCATCTCCTGATCACTCCACCAAGCCCGGTACTAATACCGTGTGTATCCCTCTCGACCTCCCCTATAAATAGGGAACTCCCCTCACTGTCAAGGGGACTCCTCACCTCCACATCCGAATCCCTGCTCAGGTTCAACCCCCTCAAGCCCTTAGGCCACTTCTAGGAGTTCCCTAGGCATCCCCTTTGAAGCCTCACCATCCACCACTAGTTCGGTTTTTTTTCAGCAAAAAAATTCTGTAACAGGGTATACCCCTTTTCCCTTGCTGATTTTTTTTCTTCTTGTATTATTGCCATTGTAAGGGACCCCTGGTCCCATTCCAGGGGTCCCATATTATTTGCTTTTGTTCTAGTTCAGCCAAGGATAGGAGTTTTCCCCTTCATCTTCCTCATAGATGGGGGTATCTCCTTGAGGCGTGGCCACGGGTTCACCACCCCCACCGCCTTTCACAATCTCTTTTGAGGTCTGGGGGGTCCTCAATCCATGAGGAAACCCCCTAGACTCCCATCCTCAAGCCAAACAGCCCCCAAGCAAGTTCTTCAAAAAATCTGGAAAAAATACAGTTTCGGGTTGCTGCCTGTAACCTCACTCTAACCATGGTTAGAGTGGGCCCTAGTCGAAACCAGGGCCATGGTTAGACTCATCACACTCCGGGCTATCCCCCTGTGCAATTTCATCTCTTAACTCGCACTCTAACCATGGTTAAATCGCTGACGAACAGAGGTCAGAAAATCTGTTTTTTTGAATTCCAGTTTCGGGTTGCTGCCTGTAACCTCACTCTAACCATGGTTAGAGTGGGCCCTGGTCGAAACCAGGGCCATGGTTAGACTCACAACACTCCGGGCTATCCCCCTGTGCAATTTCACCTCTTAACTCGCACTCTAACCATGGTTAAATCGCTGACAAACAGTGGTTGAAAAATCTTTTTTTTTTTGAAATCTATCATTTTATGTGGTGATTTTTTGGGCGACTTTGGGACTTTGTGGGGCCCACAACCGAACTCCCCTTGGGCCCCACAAAGGCCCAAATTGTTCATTACTCTTCAGGCTACCCCCTGGTATTCTCAGATTTCCGGGATTCACCCTTTAACCATGGTTAAACTCGCGTTAATCATGGTTATAATTTGGATAAAATATGAGGTTTTTTTGCACTTGTTGGACTTTGTGAGGGCCCAGACCGGGTGGGAGGCCAGTCTAGGCCCTGCCATGGACCCTGGGCCCATTTTCACCTCATCCGGATCCTTAACCATGGGTAAACTCACTCATAGTTAACATTTAACCATGGTTAAGCAGTCCATGACCTCATAAAATTCTGGAAAAATTATTAAAAAATCAAAAATATTCTCTGGATTCTAAAAATATTTTTTGTAATTTTTTTCATTGTGGTTAGGACCCTTAACCACGGTCAAAAACCCCATCCGAGTTGATTTTTAACCATGGTTAAGCGACCCTTAACCATAGAAAATCCGGAAAAATGATACAAAATTCCAAAATAATTTGAGAAACCCAAAAATGGTCTCACTTGGTCATTTAACCCTGGTTAAGCCCCTTAACCATGGTGACCTCTCCTCTTAACCGCGGTTAAGCATCCTTAACCACTGGGAAAAACTCCTGAAATAAACAAATTAACTTTTAAGGACCATAATACTGAGTTTGGACCTTAACCCCAAGCCTACCGGGCTGATCCAAGCCTACAGGGCTTAACCCTAGGCCTACTAGGCCGAACCCAAGCCTACCGGGCTTAACCCTTAGCCTACCGGGCTTCTACCTTGGCCTACCGGGCCCAATCTAAGCCAACCGGGCTTCACCCTAGGCCTACCGGGCCGAAGTCATTAAACTCTAACAACTACCAGTTGATAAAGGTAATTCGTACCAGACACAACCACTTATCCCAAAAAACGATGGATGGGAAGGGCGCAATCTAAATATTTATCACTTGAATGACCCGAATGAATGGAAAGGACGCAATCTAAATATTTATCACTTGAATGGTAACAAAATATTACATAATCAAATCTACCATTGACATAAAATTTCAAAGGTGTATCAGAAATTTGAGTACATGTTGAGGAGAAGTGGAAAGGAGATCGTCGGACAGATGAACTGAAAGTATATCTCGTGGGGGCGGACGATCATACGAGAGAGCGCATCGAAGGATGCCAGAGAAGGCCAAGGCAATCGCCGAGGCAAGAAACAACCCCCGAACTGCCATGGCGACGGAGAAAGAAGAGAAGCGACAACAAAGAAGAAGAAGGAATCTGGAGAAGGACATACAAGTAAGGGAGCAAAGAAAGTAAAACCAACTGCCTACTTAAGCCGAAGGGAGAGGACATTCATTATTTTTTCCTGTATCAGTATCTATTCTCTTATTATTAATTTCTTTTTTCGCCAGTTATGACTTTTAACGTTTCGGACAAATCTCTCCCCCAACACAGCTGAAACCATCACTCTCTGAACAGAAGAGATCTACATTCACTTACAGAAGTCGATCCAAGAAGAACAGATCGATTGTTCCAGTAATTTTTTATATTTTTTTTATTTGGGCTTTGTAGTGGATTGTTAAAGAGAAGTAAAGGGTTTAGTTTGTTTAGTGATTTTTCAGTATTTTTAATTGTGATTTGATTTGCTCAGGTTGCGAGGTTGTTTGATCCGGCGATCTTTGAAGCTTCGAAACTAAGGGTTCTGTTCTTAGGAGTGGATGAAAAGAAGCACCCGGGTAACCTTCCAAGAGCTTACACGCTTACCCATTGCGATATCACCTCTAAACTTACTCTTGCCATCTCTCAGACAATCAATAATGCTCAGGTAAACCAGTTCTACAAAACCCCAGATGCAAAAAACGTGATTCTTTTTATTTTTCACATCTTTAAATTTCAATACAAGTCAATGGTTTTCCTTGTCTGTTTGAATTCTAAGCTATCTGAAATCAAACGAACAGATGAGGAAAGCAGGTTATCTTTGTAGTGAAATAACCTGCAAATAGAAAAAAGAGATTTAACAGAAATGCATGGATCATCCGACGTGGCCTATGTCTACAAAGAGGCCGACAAAGAGATCCTCTTCTTCTTCACTGGTGAAAATTCTAAATCTAATATTATATAATGAGCAATGCTGAACCTTCTCAAGCTATTTCCTACTCTCAAGCAAAAGTTTGTTTCCGGTCTATTTCTAGAAATCAGATGTTGAACATTATAGAAGTATCATCTGATGAATACTTTTTTTTTTTTTTTTATTTTACATAGTGTTGGTTTTATTTTACAGAGTGTTGTGGTAGAGATGACCGTAAATTTTTTAATGCTTGATGACTAAATCTTGACTCGAAGAATTTTGTTACTGGTCCTGTGTTTTCTTTGAATGTATATAGTAAAATTGATCGATAAAGATATCCTCCAAGCAACCACAATGTTTGGCCCTTAGTCCAAACCAGTTCCACACCCCCCACCCCACCCCACCCCACACGTATCTGTGTATATTACACACGTGTCACCCCTTTTGCACTACAAAAATGGTTTAGTGTCCAGCCAAATCAATTCTGTCTTTCTTCCTCAAATTTTGTATTCATCTGTAAAGGCTTTGCGGCAACACGAGTTCGTGAGCGAGGGAAATTGCACCCATGCAAAGTGAAAAATGGCAGAAGAATCTCTCACCAGCCAGCCACCTGATATGTGTCAAACCCTAACCCTACCGTTCTCACCTATAAATTACCCCTACTATCTTCACCTCAAATCACAACTACCACCATGGCCAACTCCACCAGCTTCCTTTCTCTCGGTTTTTGCCTCCTAGTCTTGTTGTTTCATTGCTCTCTAGCTCAGCTAGAGCAGCCACAATGGCAAGGCCAAGGCCAGCAGCAGCAGCAGCAGAAGCCACGGCCGTTCCGAGGCCAAAGCGAATGCCGAATCGAGAGCCTTAGCGCTCTCGAACCCAGCAGACGAATCGAGTCGGAGGCAGGTGTCACCGAATTCTGGGATGAGAACAATGAGCAGTTGGATTGCGCTGGTGTCGCCGCCGTTCGTTACGTCATCCAACCTAGAGGCCTTCTCTTGCCTTCTTTTCACAATGCTCCTAGGCTCTCCTATATCGTCCAAGGCAGGCTCGCCCTCCTCCAAACCATCTTTTATTTTATCTTATGTTACTTTGTTGCTCATGCTAAGCTATAAATTTTTTTTTTTTAATTGGGGTTCTTCAAAATTCAAAAAAAAAAAATCCATTAATCCTCCTTATTTTATATGATGAGATACCTTCATTAATATCTTTCATATATATATAAAATGATCATCCATGCATGCGCAGGTAGGGGTATGACTGGAGCCATCATGCCTGGATGCCCTGAAACGTTCCAATCATTCCAACAATCCAAGGAAGCACGAGGGCAGAGATCAGACCATCACCAAAAGATTCGACAGTTCCGACAGGGAGACATCATTGCGTTGCCCGCCGGAGTAGCTCATTGGTGCTACAACGATGGCGAGACCCCACTCGTCCTTGTCGCAGTCCTCGACACAAGCAACCACGCCAACCAGCTTGATCGGAACCTCAGAGTATGTAACCATTCCATTTCCTTTCCACTACTACTCCATCACCTATGCCCTATGCATTCATGCATGCACTACTGATCAATATATTATTGGGGGATTTCCTTTTTCTAAATTAGCTAGGCTTTGAATTTTCAACTTAATATCTACTCATAATGCATGCATAATCCATATGATATTATAATCATTTTGAAAATCCAAATTAAGCTTAGAAAAAGTTCTCTCTTTATAAAATTCAAAGCCTACTTAGGCCTATATATATTGGAAAAATCCCACATATTATTTGACTCTTATGCACATGTTTTAGGGATTCCAACTCGCCGGAAGCCAGCAGAGAGAAACAAGCTTTGAATATCATACACAACGACCTACTGGCCAGCAGAGATCATCGTCAAACAACATTTTCAGTGGCTTCGATGTCCAGATATTAGCCGAGGCTTTCGGGGTAAGCACCGAGACAGCGAGGAAGTTACAGAGCCAAGACGATAAGCGGGGCAACATTGTCCGAGTAGAAAATGGCCTCCAAGTGGTAAGGCCAAGAAGAGGAGAAGAGGATGAGGAAGAACAAGAACAAGGCGGCAGAAGACACAATGGCTTAGAAGAAACCCTTTGCAACATGAGGCTTATGGCAAATATTGCAAACCCGGATCGAGCCGATGTGTATTCGCCGCAGGGTGGCCGCATCACCAGCCTTAACAGCCAGAAGCTCCCCATCCTCAACTATCTCCAACTGAGCGCTGAGAGAGGAGTTCTCTATAGGGTAATTCACTAGATTTCCATCATTCCTTCAAATGACAAATAGGTCCCTACATGTACAATGACCAAAACTTTTTTCTTTTTTTTTTTTGTGTGCAGAATGCTCTCCTTGCACCTCACTGGAACTTGAATGCGCACAGTGTGATCTACGTTACTAGGGGAAATGCCCATGTTCAGATTGTCGGAAACTCCGAGAGGCCTGTCTACAATGGAGATCTTCGCCAGGGTCAGCTGTTGATCGTTCCACAGAACTTTGCTGTGGTGAAACAAGCTGGAAATGAAGGGTTTGAATGGGTTGCATTCAAGACCAATGATAATGCTATGATCAGCCCACTGGCCGGAAGGACTTCGGCAATTCGGGCGATGCCGGAGGAGGTGCTGGTCAATGCATTCCGCATCAGTAGGGAGGAAGCAAGGAGGTTGAAGTTCAACAGAGAGGAGGTGACTATCCTCAGTCCAAGGTCTAGGGCTCAGGGAAGGGCTTCTGTTTAAGCTTTGGTTTTTCTTAGAGATAGTTAGGTTGAGAAATAAAAGCTCTTATATATGTACTGGGGAAGTTGGCCAAGCTTATGAGAGTTATGTAGAGGTGTTAAGACTAATATAAATAAATAATGCATGCCTTTTGTTTATGCTTTAATTCTATTTCTTAAATCTTTTTTTTTGGTTTTTCGTTTAAAGAGAGGCTGTTACAGGGGAACCAACCAAATCGTCTGTGTTAATCAACATCGTTATGGTCATATTAGTCATCTAAAATCATTAATAATAAACTCATATATACCAGATCCAAATTTCAAACTACTAAGTACTAGCACAACCCTACTCTTTCCTACCTTCCTAGCTGGACTCCCTTCTTCGGTCTCGATAGGCGTCGTTAAGATGGAGTAGTATCTGAAACCGGCCGGCCACAAGGAGGTGGACGCACTGGCAAGAACAAGCGATGAGATCCAACAAGAAATCTCAAGAAAAAGAGGCTGATGAATCCATCCACTAGGGCCAATCGCCTCGCCTTGCTTCAGCTTGAGAGCATGCGCTCCAACGCCGCCTCTACAAACACCGACAGCGATCACGACGTCCAGCCGGGTCCGAGGTAGGATGAAGGGCCTCGGACTGTCTCTGGCGAAGAAAGGGATCTCGGGGTTCCATACATTGTGCCACAGTTGACATTTAAATGGGGTGAAGTCATTTCCTTCATTTTCTCCCCATTATTTTGACTTCTCTCCCTTTGATATCTCTCTCCCTTATTCTCACACTATTATCACCACATGTCTTATTATGGGTGAAGAAGTCAAAATCAATCATGACCCTGATTCTGACTTTTCCACCACTTATCCCTTATTCTATGAAACCAAGATCAGCCCTTCCTGGGTTCGCCAAACGACAATCAGGATGAAGAAGAGATGATCATCATCTGCAGCACAACCAAGAAAGATTAAGGGAATCTCGGTCAAACCCACTTCTCCTAAAGACACCACCACCACTGGTGCTTTGGGGGCACAACCAAGAAACAAGATCTCATTCAAATCCTCACATTAGTAGTGGTGGTGTCTATGCTCGAGAGTTGGAGCAAGTGGAGGTGATTGGTCATGGTGGATGTTACGTGTTTTTAATAAGTAAATTGATTTTTCACACCTTATCAGGTCAGTCTTTTGAGGAATATTGATCAATGCACTTTGTCAATGGTATCAGAGTCAGACACCACATCACGACTTTGAGTCATGGAAAAGGCTACCTGAAAAGAGCTATGGAAAAAAAGCCGGAGAAATGCCCCGCCCCAGAGTGAAAGTTGCTACAAAAAGAACTACCTAGGGAGGGCTATGGAAAAAAAATCTAGAGAAATACCCCACCCTAGAGTGAAAGCCGCCAAGGATGTCGACTACGGAAGCGTGATGGTATTGTTACGCGCGTGCCTTTAATAAGTAAATTGATCTTCCACACCTCATCAGGCCAATCTTTTGAAGAGCGTTGGTGAAGGCACTTATCAAGTGGATTAATTCTTGAGCACATGTTTCTCGAGGTTCCCTCTCCTGCATCTCTCTTCTTTTCTCTCTCCTTATGGTTTTAAAAGAAGAATTACCTTTAGATTATTTATTAGAGAGTGGCTAATTGTTCAAGTTTTATTTTTGAATGGCCGGGCTGGTTCTTTTGGGCCCACAGGCTAAACAAGTAGGCCTAGATTAATGGAGCTCCACCCAATTAAGTATATGGTAGCTCTTGATTTAATCTGAGATTTTCTCTTAGAAGCTTGAACTAAGTTGGTTTACGCTGTACCTAACAAAAACCATTGAGTAAAAGGATTTTGCTAACTCTACTCTCGCCCTCATGACAAAAGAAAGTGCTAGCTTCAACTTCCTAAGCCCCGGTGTGTTGGGGGTGTTAATTGGTCGGGCTGGTCCTGCCGATTAAATTATTGGGGTGGGCTTCGGCATAGAGGCTTAGGCCCAGGACAGTTAGACCTTATTTCTAATTGAATTTGGCCTGGCTGGTCTGGCCCGATAAGACCCTTTTATAATCAAAACCACAAAACTAACACTCTTGGGTCCATTCTTTTGCGGAGATTTATTTAATTGGCACTTTGCAAGTTTTATCAATGGATAATATGCATTTTCTTTTGAGAACTAGATGCATAGATTTATATTGGGTTGCAAATCCCATAAGAGCGGCAAAATAAATGATTTCAAATCTTAAAAAATGTAAGACTTGAAATCTCATGATGTAAGAATCTTATTAAAAATCTTGACAAAGTATCTCAAATTTCTTACCAACTACTATGAAAAGTGTCAAGCAAGTAAGAAAAGGGACCCTTAAAAGAAAGACATGTATTGATTTTTTTTATTTATTTTTTTTGGTAAAGGACATGTATTGATTTTTGACTGAAACCAGTGGCAATATTTTAAAGTACATTACTTTAAATTTCATAGTTTACTGCTATAGAAAATCTAAAGTGTTCCCTCCACCAAAAATCTGAAATGACTAGATGAAGGGTAACCCAATTGCTGCAATCACTTATTGCTTTATAAATCACAAATGTCAAATATTTTGGACGTAAGCCCACACCAAAACCTAGTTTGACTTTCACTATTATTATATGGAGCAATTAACGGTTGACTCGATTAGCACTTGCATTTCTCATGACCAAATTACATTTACATCCATTGCTGCCTTAATTTGCTATCATAATCTTAGTGGAGCCCTAAAAAAGCAAATGAATTAATTTCATTTCTTGCTAAACCTAAAGGCAAACACTCTAAAAAGAACATATTCCCCTCAATGAATAGAAGATGCAGATCCACATTCAATTTCATAGGCATATATTAACTTATAGAATTGCCTTATTCTAATCCAATTCTAGGGGTGTTTTTAAGTCGAGCTGAGTCAAGTTTGAGTTTGGCTTGAACATGCTCGAGCTCGGCTTGAGCTTGATTCAAGCTCAAGTGTTTAGGCTTGAGCTTGGCTTGAACAAGCTTATCAAATTCAAGCTCCGAGGTCCATTCGAGCTCAAACTTTATTCAAGCCGAATTGAGCTCGGGTTAGCTCAAGCTTGATTCAAGAAAAAAAAATTCACGGTTTTAATAAAAGCATATTTTATTAATAAATTATAATACAAGAAAATAACTCAAATTAATACATTGTATATGGACATAAATTTGGGAGTAGTCAGTCAATAGAGTTTCTACGTTTAACTTCTTAACTTTATTTGTTATTATTATCTCCTAAACTTCTTTATTAAAAATTATTACAATCTATATGATACATAAAGTTAAAAATATTACTTTGTATAACATTACCAACAACCGAGTCAAGCTCAAGCCGAATCGAGCCCTAAACAAGTCAAGCTTCAAGCCGAGCTAGCCGAATCAAACAACATCTAGCTTGAGCTTGGCTTGTTTAAACATTTGAGCTCAAATAAGAGATTGTCTTGATTCGTTCAAGCCTTAAATATCAGCCTGAGCTTGGTGGCTTAATTGAGCCGAACTAAGATGAGCCATCGAGCTAGCTTGGCTTGAGTGCAGCCCTATTCAATTCATTGATGGAGAGTCAGAGAGAATCGACATATTAATTCTCACACTAAATAATTATTTACACCCTCATGAAGTAAGATTAACACTTTAGTCACATGGAGGGTCGAATATAGGTCCGGCTTAAGCATCTCATAACATATAAGCCTCCACCCAAACACATAGGATCGACTGCACAAATCCTGTTCAAGAGTTCGCCCATATATTCTGTAAAATTGTGTGGACGTACTCAAATTTAATTAGGATGCTGCTACGAGAACACCAATATTTATTTATTGGACACTGAATATATAACTTACTAACTGTACACCATTAAAATGTAACAAATTCTAGGAGCACACCAAGCGATAAAAAACTCCCTTTAAAATTTCTAATTATACACCATTCTAGACTTAAAATCATAAAACATGATAATCCATTACCCTTTTGATTGACCCAAACCCAGCTGAATGTCGAATAAATTGGTGTCTAAGGAATCATACCAAATTCCTTATATATTGTACTCCTATTTGTATTGGTTAAAGAGCTTGTAACACCCTCCGAGGTTGTAGCCCAATGGTCAGAAGACGAACCGTAGACCTAGAGGTCTCGGGATCGAGTTTGGGAGCACCCGCATTACTGGTTGTTAGGGGAAGGGTATCTCCTGGTAGCATGTAGGGATTAGTCGTAGTCTTGAGCTTCGGACACCCCATGTTTATTTTAAAAAAAGAGCTTGTAACAAAATATCATAGGAACTCAACACTAAAACTAGTGTGGAGAAAATCAAACTATTTGAAAAGTACCCGCGGGATATTTATCTCAAAATAAAGAGCTTAAAACTGCTTATTACTCATAAGATATTTCAAAATAAAGTAACTTCATAAATTCTACTAGAATTGAACAAAATGGACAAAAAGATACAATTAAAAGAAAAAATAATAATTGGGTTGAAAAGCTTATAATAGCTTTTTTTCTGCAACTTGTCGCCACTGTGAAGGTAAGATAAGAGGAGCTTGCTGGTTCATTATTAAGAAAATAAATTTTTAGAAGAGGGTTTAGGGATTTGGGAATATGGATGCTCATAAACAAGTCATTCTTTTAAAAAAAAAAAAAGTGATTTCTTTTAAATGGTGTCCAGTTAGTAAATATTGGTGTGCTTGTGGCAACACCCTTTATTTATTACCACTGGAATGCTTAACCATTCCCGCCCTATTTTTGATGGCCAAGTTTGTGTTTGTGTATGCCTATACCCTCTTAAAATAAATAATATAACAATCTAAATTTAGCTTGTTTTTCTTTTCTCAGAAGTTGAGGGAGGCTCTAGTGGTTACTAGGGCTGTCAATGGACCGGATCATGATCCGGATCCGATCCGATTAGCCGGACTTTGGACCCTATATGTGATCCGTCGGATCGGATTCGGATTCGGATCGGATCGGTAGAATCCGATTATAATCGGATCGGATCTGGATATAGGGTGATCCGGTCCGATTAAAATCCGATCCGATAATAATAATAATTTTTAATTATTTTAAATATATTATTTAGATTTTCTATGTATAAAATATTAATTTTTAAAAAAATTAACATTAATTAGTATTAATTAAGGTATTATTAGATTTTTTATTATTAAAATAGATTTTTTTTTTAAAAAATAACCTTACTCGGATCGGATCGGATCGGATTCGGATCGGACGATATATAATCGGATCGGATTCGGATCGATTACTTCATGATCCGACGGATCTCAGATCGGATTCGGATCAGCCGGATTCTTAATAGGATCGGATTCGGATCTAGGCAGATCCGGTCCGAATCCGATCCGTTGACAGCCCTAACGCCCCTACTGACACACTACGTAATTTTTTTTTCCAAGTTCAGGTGATATAGCCCCCCGACCCCACGTGGCTCCGCCCCTAACACCACACTTTGTTTCGGGGCCAATCCTGAGAGGGTGCAATGATAGAGATATCTTTCTGTTTGGCCGTCCCACTAACTCAAATTGATATTAACACACACACTAACTGTTTTGTTGGCCTTGCCGTATATCATGAACCAAAAAAAGGTTGGAAATGGGAGTGTATTCGAGCCGGGCTTGGCCCTGCTCGGCTCGGTTTGAAATTTTTTCATCTATACTTAAGCTTAGTCCGGTTTGAAATTTTTTCTTCTATGTTCGAACTCAGCTCCGTTCGAATATGTTCGGTTAGGCTCAAGATTGAATTATTAAAAAATAATTTTCAAATAAAAATAGTAATATTTTTATTATATATAAGTATACAATAATTATATTAGTTATATGTATAATAATTATATTACTTATATATATAATATTATTTTTTATATAATATTCAACCGAACTGAGCTCGAGCCGAACCGAGCCTCAATTGGGCCGAGTTTCGAGCTGAATCAAATAAGCTTTGACTCGAGCTCGGCTTGAATACATTTTTAAACTCAAAAAATAGCTCGGTTTGGCTCGATCGAGCCTATTTTTCGAGCTCAAGCTGGGCTTTTTCAGGCCGAACTTCGAGCCAACTCGATTCGGATACACCCCTAGTTGGAAATGCGAGCATGGCTAGCAAAATTCTTATTGTACCATTGCACTCTTAACAGAGATATTAATATAATTAAATGATTGCAACAAGGAGATTAGTAGACCTCTCTAGTACAGGTGTCAATGAGCCAAGCCAGCTCGGCTCAACTCGAAATAAAGCTCGCTTGAGCTTTTACTTTGGGCTCATTGAGCCGAGCCAAGCCTAAAAATTGAGCTCGAAAAATAAACGAGCCGAGCCTGAACAATAGGTGGCTCGGCTCGATTAATTTTATAATAATACCATTTAAAAGTTAAATTTATATTATATATTTAGTATACCTTTTTTTTGGAAAAATATATTTAGTATAAATTAACATAATTAATTTTCGTTTAAGTTTTAACTCAAGCTTTCACATGAGTCACATGACATCCTAAAAAACAATGCTTTTTTAATTTTTTTTTAAATTAAATTTAGTGCTTATCAATGTTTTTTTTAAAAAAAAAAATTATTGAGCCAAGCCAAGCCGAGCCGGAGCTCAACGATATCTGGATGAGCCCGAGCCTCTGTAAAATTCCAACAAGCCGAGCCGAGCTCGAGCCTCTGTAAAATCCCAACAAACCGAGCTCGAGCAGTGCTCAACTTGGCTCAGCTCGTTGACACCCCTACTCTCTAGGCCATTCATTGGGTCGACTCAGGGAGTAGGTTATCTTTGATGTTCACATACGGGTGGGACCTATCCATCCATATACATGCCACGTGTACAACGACGGCATACGGTGCAGCCACCAACCATTGAAGTGGAAATGGAGCAACATAACACTGTTTTCTTAATAATTTTAAGTTTAGACTTCAAACCCGTGTAAGTATTAAGTGGGTACCCGAATAGAACAGCAATATAAACACAAAACTAAGCTAATGGAGACAACTAAGTGCAAGCCCCATTTGCCAGGGAGAAACGTTGGGCTTGAAGAGCTGCAGCTTCTTCTGAGACAAGGCCTTGTATGAGGAGAGTCTTTACTTCCCACGCAGAATAAGGGAAATCCTTTCTGGCGTATGAATTGAGTAATGCCGCGCTCGACTGCTTCAGCAAGTGGGAGAATGCGTTGTTGACGTCGTCATTCCTCTCCGTTGCTTCTAGGAGTGTTAAGTCCGATCTGAATCGCTCCAATGCTCTTGACCCAAACACCTTCGACACCGACGATGTCTGCGGAACCATCCTTGGCCATGCTTCTCTTCGGCTGCTCCAAAATCTGCGAACCCGAATACATAAATAAATAATAAAACAAATATCTCACAAGATTTACTCGAGGCTCAAACCAATTACAGAGCTTCCACCATACAACGCTAATGCTAAGATATAGCTGTTGTGAGGCCCTTCTACAGTGAAATCGCTAGGGTACATGGCACATTGGATCAAATTCAAACGGCATATACCCCAAAGAAATCTGAATGGAAATTAAAAGGTTGGTATTAGCCGATCTATCAGACTTCTGCACATGCATGATGTGCCATACCTCTTGACTATATCCATGAGTCTAATTGCTGAAAATCAAACACCTAAACTTGAAACTACGAACAATTTGATTACAATAACAGAAATGCTAGCCACAGTCTCAATCTTCCATAGATGCAACGTGGTGGTTACAAATGTCAAATGTCTCTTGATTTTTTATTTTTTTAATCTATTAAAATATCAAAATCTCCACGTGTTGCACCTACTCTTGCATCTGTGGAAAAAATTTGAAGTTATTGCGACTGGGCTAAGCACTCCTCTTACGACAATCTATAAATAACCCAAAACCATAAGGGATTGGACACATTTTAACAAAAACCGGAAAAAGAGTGAGTTTTGTTAAAAATAAAGACAGAAAATAATAAATAATAAATCAATGACGGAATGCAAGAATTACATGGTTCATTCAATGTGGGCTACGTCTACAGAGAAAGACAAGATCTTCACTAATCACAAGCAAAGGATACAAGGATCTGTCTCCCCATTTCTCTCTCATGTTTTCACACTAATCAATCCCTATGCCTCAACAACCATAAATACTTAGCCTATTACGAGTAATGCCCCCAATACAAAAATTATTCCCAATATTCACCCAAGTAAATTTGGATAGGGGCCTAATTGTGGACGGGTGTAAACAAATACCAAGATCCGTCACAAACTGAATACAACACCTCTTCAGCACAACAAGTTGATGCAAGTTGAAGGCTTTAAAAGACTTCCAAGGACATAATCCATGGCATAAGAAGTGGAAGACAAATCCCTTGGAGAACAGGGACATGGATTTCAGATATATCCAAAATGATTCTAGAAGGTTTTAACAGAGTGCTACTGAGTCATAATAATCACAAGTCGAATCATGTGATAGACAAGTTGGTGAGGTTAGGGCATTCCATGCAAGGAGCCATTATGGGAAGAGAGGCTCTCCAAGGAAGTTTGAGAGGTATTTGGGTAGATATTTTTCAAAGGAGTTCTACTAAGTTCTATATTGTTGGGACAAGGCACTAATGATGATGATTACATCGACACACAATCCATCAATGAGAGAATCCACAGACTAATATGAAAAATATTAGAATTAGAGAATTAGAGCTTACCTCCCCACAACCAGGTAATAACTCACCCAACACTGTCCCTCTATTATGCAACCCCGCCTTACCACTTGTAGCAGCTAAGCCTCCGGTTGCTCAGACAATTTTTTGGGGATCGACAAACTTTCAGTTATAGATCAAAAGGTTACCCTTTGATTATATACTGCAGGAGCATTGAGTTTATGCGCTCCATAATGTATTTGCTACAACCCATTGAGGATTGATAGACTGAGGTTATTAGGAAGGTTATAGCTTTTGAATTTTGAATCTTGTATCTTAACTATGTACAGCTACACAATTAGCCAAATAGGAAAGTCAATGGGCAAGGATCCTCTTGTAAATGGGAAAGTCTAATGGGCAAGGATCAAGGATCCTCTTGTAAATAGGAAAGTCCAATGAGCAAGGATTCAAGAATCCTCTTTAAACATACTATTTATTCTCTTCTTCTCTATGTAATGAGACAATTGGTTTTGCTCACCAAAAATTCATATGGTATCAGAGCAACTTGACGCATTCCCGTCTTGTTAATTGCTTCCGCATCAAGTATCTCATTCCAGATCAGCTATAATGTCTGCAACTCCCGACATTAATACTCCCACTGAATCCATCTTGGAACCCGGCCAAGCTTTATACCTTCACCATTCGGACAATCCGGGAACTATCCTTGTTTCCCAGCCGCTTAATGGTGATAATTATGCAACATAGAGTCGTTCCATGAGCATGTCACTTAGTGCTAAAAACAAGACAGGGTTCATCGACGGATCTATGCCGAAACCAAATGCTTCTTCGACGAAATACTAGTTGTGGGTTCGTTGCAACAATATGGTTTCATCATGGCTTCTCAACTCTATCAACCCCGATTTAGCACATAGTGTCCTCTACACTGATTTTGCATATGAAATATGGACGGATCTCAAAGAGCGTTTCTCTCAAAGTAATGCTCCACGCATTTTTCAGATCAAAAGGTCTATTTCTTCCCATATCCAAGGTCAAAATTCTATTGCTTCTTATTTCAATAAATTAAAAGGATATTGGGATGAGCTTGCATCCTATATTTCACTACCGACATGTAGTTGTGGGGCACTCAAGAGCCTTTCGGAACATGAACAACGAGAAAAAAATCTGCAATTTTTAATGGGTCTAAATGATACATATTCCCAATCCGAGGGCAGATTCTTCTCATGGACCCGTTGCCCTTTCCTCTTGTTCTTCAAGAGGAAAGGCAACGGGAAATCACCATGAGCACTAACAATGTTGATGCATCCGCTCTTCTTGCTAATGCTGCCAGCACTGGAGGAAAACGGCGAGAACGCCCTACTTGTGAAAATTGTGGATGGGTTGGTCATACTAAGGCCAAGTGTTACAAATTGCACGGTTACCCACCGGGCCACCGACTTCACAAAACTGGACGCCCTACTTCCAAGCAGAATTCAAGCAATGATGATTTTTCTCGAGTGCCTCCAATTGAATCTGTTGTACCATCTTTTACACCTGAGCAATATCGCCAGATTCTATCACTTCTCAATGACGGTAATCCTGTAGCAAATTTTGCAGGTACACCCACATGTTGTTCATCTTTTTTTGAACCTAATTGTTGGATAATTGACACTGGTGCTAGTGATCACATGATCTCTTCACCTAACATGTTGCATAAGGTTTCTACTACAAATAATTCTTCACCAATCCAACTTCCAAATGGCACCACCGTTCCAATCACTCACATTGGGTCGGCACACATTAGTCCCCCATACATGTTGACAATGTTTTATGTGTGCCCTCTTTTAAATTTAATCTTCTCTCAGTGAGTAAATTGACTCGTTTCCTTAATTGTTCCGTGACATTCTTCCCTGATTTTTGTATTTTTCAGGACCTGGCAACGAAGATGACGATTGGACTGGGTAAAGAAAGTGGAGGTCTTTATCAACTCACCACCAACATACCACATGCTTTGGCGGTTCCTCATCCCATCCACCCAGATCTTTGGCATCAACGGCTCGGACACCTTTCCTCCGTCTCCCTTCATCATCTATCTAAGTCAGTTAGCGATGTTTGTTTTGATAATAAAAGTAGTTCTATTTGTCAAATCTGTCCTTTGGCGAAGCAAACTCGTTTACCGTTCATACGGAGTTCTATTTCTTCCACTGAACCTTTTAATTTAATTCACTGCGACATTTGGGGTGGTTATGCTGCATCTTCTCATACTAATGCTCATTATTTTTTATCTATTGTTGATGATTATTCGCGTTGTACATGAATTTATCTCATGCAGTTCAAATCCGAAACTCAATCTTTATTGAAATCGTTTCTTGCTTACGTTAAAAATCAATTTAATAGGCAAGTTAAATCTATAAGAAGCGATAATGGCACTGAGTTTCTCTCTATGAGTTCTTTTTTTGGAGAACATGGGATTCATCATCAACGTAGTTGCGTTTACACACCTCAACAAAACGGTGTTGTCGAAAGAAAACACCGCCACATTCTTGAGGTGGCCCGGGCCTTGCGTTTTCAAGCCACTTACCTGTCCGTTTTTGGGGGGAGTGTTTTCTCCAGCCAGCTTAATCATTCAACCGCATGCCGTACACCCTTCTCTCTGGTCGCAACCATATGAGGTTTCTTTTCAGCAAAAAACCATCATAACTCCATCTTCGAGTTTTTGGTTGTCTTTGCTTGCCACCAACACTAGTTGGAGCCGTACCAAGTTTGATCATCGAGCACGGAAAATGCATTTTGTGGGATATCCCATGGGCAAAAGGCATATCGTATGTATGACCTTCCTACAAACCAGATTTTTTCCTAGTCTCGATGTAGTGTTTCATGAAAACCATATCCCTTTTCTAATATCCCTTCCACTCATCGGCCTACAACCATCCCATTGCCCATACACCTTCGAAATGGAGTCTAACAATTTGGGCTCACCTCCAACCCTTTACACCACCCACATCGGACACTCTTTGACCGACCCACCATACCACCAACTTCACCACCTGCCACTGGACTGCCTCAAAGGGATCGCCAACCCTCCCGTTGGCTACGTGACTACCATTGCTCAATCGCCAAAGCTTGATTACCCATCCTCTTCATCTTCCTCCTTGCCAGGTTCCAATGAAAAAGGTACTCGTTTTCCTTTATCTAATTTTCTTTCATATAATCGTCTTTCACCCTCGTCATCATGCTTTTATTGCTAAGATTTCAAGCTACTTCCGAACCTACCACCTTTGCTCAAGCCATGCAGGATCCTCTTTGCGCAATGCCATGGACGCAGAAATTGAGGCACTCGAGCGAAATCATACTTGGACAGTCACCACACTACCAACTTCCATCAACCCATTGGTTGTAAATGAGGTTTATAAAATCAAGCATCGCTCTGATGGTAGTATTGAGCGCTACAAGGCTCGTCTTGTTGCTAAGGGATACACTCAAACTGCTGGACTCGACTACCACGAGACATTTGCACCTGTTGCCAAACTTGTCACCGTGCGAATGCCTTCTTGCAATTGCCTCAGTTCGACAATGGCCTCTCCACCAGTTAGACGTCCACAATGCATTTCTTCATGGTGACCTTGATGAGGAGGTCTACATGACCTTACCTCCTGGATATCCTCGACAGGGGGAGAAGCTTGTATGTCGTTTGCAAAAATCTCTATATGGTCCTTAAACAGGCTTCTCGTAATTGGTTCTCCAAGTTCTCTTCTGCTGTTCAAGCTGCTGGCTACACACAATCTAAAGCGGACTATTCATTGTTCACTCGCTCCCATGGTGCTTCATTCACAGCTGTTCTTGTATATGTCGATGACATCATCATAACGGGTAATCACCCTCCTGACATTGCTGCCCTTAAGGACTTTCTCCATCAGCGTTTTCACATCAAAGATCTTGGTCCCCTCAAGTTCTTCTTGGGTATAGAGGTTGCTCGCTCTTCGCATGGTATTTGCATCTCTCAACGCAAATACACTCTTGAAATTCTAGATGAGATGGGTCTTCTTGGTGCGCGACCCACTACTTTTCCTATGGAACAAAATCTCAAATTGACTCTGGACGATGGTGAGCTACTTAACGATCCAACTGTGTATCGCCGCCTCATTGGTCGTTTGATTTATCTCACGATTACTCGACCCGACATTGTTACTCCGTCCACATTCTTAGTCAATTTATGCATCAACCACGCCAACCTCATCTTGCTGCTGCCATGCGTGTCCTTAGATATCTAAAGGGTTCTCCAGGTCAAGGACTCCTCTTGTCCTCCACCAACAATTTACAATTGAAAGCCTTTTGTGACTCCGATTGGGCAAGTTGTCCTCGCACTCGCCGCTCCACAACCGGGTACTTTACTATGTTGGGCAACTCTCCTATCTCATGGAAAACAAAGAAACAACACACAGTCTCCCGTCATCCGCAGAAGCGGAATATCGCGCAATGGCTGCTGCTAGTTGTGAACTCACTTGGCTCATTTATCTTCTACACGACTTGGGCATCCCATCATCACTTCCAGCTCTTTTATTTTGTGACAATCAAGCAGCTCTACACATTGCGGCCAACCCCGTTTTCCATGAACAAACCAAACACATCGAACTTGACTGTCATTTGGTTCGTGATAAAATTCAATGCGGTCTCCTACAAACTCGTTACCTTCCAACCACTCAACAAATCGCCGATCTCTTTACTAAACCTCTTGGCAAAGCACAATTTCAGCACCTTGTTGGCAAGTTGGGTATTCACAGCATTCACACTCCAACTTGAGGGGGAGTATTAGGAAGGTTATAGCTTTTGAATTTTGAATCTTGTATCTTAACTATGTACAGCTACACAATTAGCCAAATAGGAAAGTCAATGGGCAAGGATCCTCTTGTAAATGGGAAAGTCTAATGGGCAAGGATCAAGGATCCTCTTGTAAATAGGAAAGTCCAATGAGCAAGGATTCAAGAATCCTCTTGTAAACATACTATTTATTCTCTTCTTCTCTACGTAATGAGACAATTGGTTTTGCTCACCAAAAATTCATAAGGTCCATCATATGAAATCCCCATTTGCTAAATTCCCTAAGGTGGATTAGAGGATTCTCTAGTACATGGTCTATGAGAGAGAGATGATAGCAGCTCAGCCGAGTTCCTCGACTCAATAGACTAGATGGAAACAATACGAGTCAACTCACTGAGTTCTTAATCGACCTAGTTTCTTCCTCTTGTTTTCTCTATATTCTCAGTTTTCTATTTCTATCCCACAAATCCTTTCTGTGGTTATTAGAAAAAGGGAAGAAAAAAAAATATACTTTCTGGGCAAAATAGAAAGCCCTAAAAAGTAAAGCTAGAAACACTGAAGAAAGCTAATAATCGAACACAAATGCATAAAACAAGAAATATTCAAGATACCCAACTGAGTTTTATCTTTGTTTTCTTATTATTTTACATTTGAAAGAAACTTGAGCAGATGAAAAGCTAATGTGGGGTTTTCAGTGAGAAATCTTACTGGGGAGTACATCTTCCTCTGGTTCTTGTGTAGAGAAATCCAGGCCTTTTCTTTCCACCCATTGTTGTTGCTTCTGCTGTTGCAAAACAAACAAGAAAGAAAAGAAAAACGAGTCGACTCACTGGTGAAGACATCTCCATCTTTTCTCTCTCTCTCTCTCTCTGGCCTCAGAGATTTGAGATTTCTTTAGCTTTGGTTTAAATGGCTAGTCTGCCTCCGAATCTTGAAATAGTTGTCCTTTTCAATTAAAGGGAATGCTAAGCATACTACTCTCACTTTGTGTGAAACACCCCCCCCCGGGGTGACAAAAAATTTTGGTCAAGAGAGAGACGGTATCGAAACTTTTGAAGTGTGATCGTTCGCTTGACATTCCTTGCCGAGGAGTGCTATCCCAATCGTATTTACTCCAAAAGTTTCCCCAATAATATTACTATGGGTGCCAGCCAAGGTTTAAAATTTCGTTTAAATTTGACGAAATTTCGGTTTGTACAATCCCAACGACAAAGAAACTAGATTTATTTCGAAAATCAGATTTCGATCGAAATTTCGAAAATTTCAGGTGATATTCCAGATTTCGAGATTTTTTTTATTTTTAAATAGTTTTTTTATTAAAATTCTGAAATATACCGAATATTTCAAAAATTTTACTGAAATTTCAAAAATCATATATTAATTTTAAAAATAAAATAATAATATTTATATAAATATATAAAATTTTAGTAAAATATTATTTTTTTAATAAATATATATATATATAATAAAATATTAATATTTTAAAATTTCGCCAAAATCCAACAATATTTCGAGGTTTCGGTTCGAGTTGGCTAGCCAAAATCGTCGAGAATTTCGAAATTAAAAACCTTGGTGTCAGCTAGTTTAATTGGTAAAGTCTCTAGCCGTCGTACTAGGGACCTGAGATCGAATCCAAGGTTTTTAATTTCAAAATTCTCCATGATTTCAGTCAACCAACCCGAACCGAAATCCCGAAATATTGCGGGATTTCGACGAAAATTCAAAATTCGAAATATTATTATTTTATTTTTAAAATTAATATATAAATTTTCGAAATTTCAGTAAAAATTTCAAAATATTTCAGAATTTTAATAAAAAAAAACTATTAAAATAAAAACTACTTTAAAATTAAAAAAAAACTAGATTTCGGCCGAAATTCCGAAATCTTCGAAATCCAAAATTTCACCCGAAACTTTCAAAATTTCGGCCGAAATCTGATTTTCGAAATAAACTCAGTTTCGATATAGTTGGGTTTGTCCAAAACCGAAATTTCAACGAAATTTTAAACCTTGATCGAATCTGCCTATGTTTCTTTGGTAGGGGTCTACCCAACCCAGCTTTTTGCAAAAAATATTATGTGGAGATGTTTTATATTTTAATATATTAAAAAATTAAAAAACAGAAAAAATTTGACATTTGTGGCCACCAAGTTTCGTCTATGGTTACGACTAGATCTAGTAAAATCCTTTCCCTTAGGAATACCAAACTTAGAAAAAAAAAAGAAGGTGCTAGCCCTACTAGCCCTACTCTTGGTTAACCTCAACTCTCATTATCCACCAATCACCTGTCCACCTTATTAAAATTAAAGCATTTTTCACAAAACAAGTTAACAAATGGTTTGTAGAGAGTGAGACTATAAGTTGACTAAGAGTAGGGCTAACATTCCTCCTAAAAAGAAATCAGTTAGAGGAGCTCTATTTCACGTAGTTGAGCGGAGCTCCCCCTTTTACACTTGGTTGTGGCACGTTTATAATTATTGAAAGAAATTTGAACAATTTTGCAACAAACCATAATTATAAAATTAATATCCTAGTAATCTAAAAAGGAGAGCTCAGCTTTAATCTAAAAAGGAGAGCTCAGCTTTAATGTTGTGACTCAAAATTAGTTTTCTGAAAAATATACCCTTTTCTAGTTTTTTTTAGGAAAATAGTTAACGGACTATGTTGTCCAATTTTCATTGGTCCACACCCAACTTTTAAACAAACACCAACTATGATTAAGATTCACTCACCCGTAAGGTTAAGCAATCCGACCTTGTTTTTTTTTTAAAAAAAAATCAAAATCTTAACTTTAATTTTCTTAAGCTTAACTAAGGTTAAAAGGATGTTAAATGGGACACCCAGACACCAGGTAAGTTAAGTACCTTTTTTAGATGGAATACTCAACACACCAGGCCAACACACATGCGCCAACACAAGACTAAACCCAATCCAACTCACCCAAAAAGTTCTATTTCTTGAATACTACCTCTTGATTTTAAAATTGAACCTACGAGAAAACGAAAAAAAAGACGACCATTTTATTTTTAGGACTGCTAAGCTACTCACAATCCCTGCCTCAACCTTTTTCAGGTTAGACTTCCACAGTATGTCTCCTCGTGGTAACCACAAGTATTACTGAAAGGGAAAATACCCGGCCTCACCACGCGTCAGCAACACAGGAGTTCTGGTTTTACTGGTAGAAGGTAGGAATTGAAGGATGTGATACCCTGTCCTGTACTTCGATGCCAAAGTAAGTAGGAGATGATGAATAGTAACAAGCGCAAAAACAAATGACAGAAGAAAGTAGAATAATCTTGGTCCTTTTTACTGAATTTCTCGGGGGTATTTAATTATAGGTTCAGTTCTGAATGCCTATGGAGGGCCATAGATAACCATAGGATGACCATAGATGACCATACCACGTATCCAGCACTCATTACTAAATATGTCAGACAGATCTGCCACCTAACGTATCCCCCGTAGGCGCCTACTATGAGTTCAGTCGGTTTGTTCTGACAGCACACTGAAGTGAACGGCATTAAATACCAAGACAATGTTTTTTGCCTATTTGTCAGAATACGACGATCGTCTCCTCCTGCGAGTCGGTCTCGTTGTTGACTCGAGTTCAGGTCCGTTGTGTATGCCTTACAATGCGGGAACGGCCCAGTTATCAGAAGATAATGTATCCGCTGTGTAAGACAACGAAAACGTTGTCGAGAGTACAACGGGTACGTCTGTATCAGACAACGGAAACATTGTCATGAACACAACGAGCATGTTGTTCACAAGACTACGAGTACAGTTTATGAAGTACAGACCGGAAACGTCGTGCAACAGACAATGGAACAGCTCTCACTTCGAAACTCGTGATCCACGTGTCATACTTTGGTACACAGCACAAGCTAGTTCGTTCTTCAACACTTAATCATTTTTACGAATTTTACCCTTTACAATTACTACTCGTTATTAAGTGAGAACCTTTGCAAATCATAATTTTATTTTGAATTTGTTCTTTTGAATAAACATGTTGAAGAGGTTTTAATGCCACATGTTGCTGTGACCCTTTTGAAAAAAATTGAATTGTGAGGCTGGACTAGCACTCCTCTTTTAAATAATATAATAAAGGGAAATAAATGAGATTATTATCAGTTTCTCCGTTCGTCGACGCTTTTTATATGGAACTAACATGTGTCCACACATTTCCCAACAACTTTTCCAGCCGATTAAACTAAGAACGAGAGACTGTTTAAATGCTGAAACTTGATTCGGCTGCTTGTAGCATGGAAAAGTGTGAAAATACATTGGTACCATAGAGAAACTAAGTGAGAGAGAGATAGAGAGAGAAACAAAGCTAACATTCCCCTAAAATAAATGACTTTGTGCTAGGGGTGTAATCGAACCAAGCTGAGTCGAACTTGGCCCAGCTTGGCTCGGCTTGATCTATTGCTCGAAAAGCTCAGCTCGAAACTCAGGTCACATCTGGTTAGATTGGCTCAAACTCGACTTGATTTATTATAAATCTATTTTAAATAAAATAACAATATTATTTATATATATATATATATATATATATATAATATAATAATAATCTTCAAATATTTTTTTTATTTTTTCATATAATATTCAAGTTGAGCCGAATCGAGCCTCAATCGAGTCGAACTAGATCGAATCAAATAGGCCTTGGCTTGAGCTCGACTTGAACACATTTCAAGCTCGAAAAATAAACTACGCTCAACTCAATTGACCCAAATTTTTAAGCTTGAGCTCGGCTTAATCAAGTTGAGCCGAGCCTTCGAGCTGGCTCCGCTTGGATACATCCCTACTTTGTGTCAGCTTACTTGTGGCCCCTAAAGTTTGTTTGATTTATTATCTAAAATGAATAGGAATATAGATTCATTATGCTTAGCATTTTTTCTTTCTTTCTTTATTTCATTAAATTAACTATAAAAATGAGTTCCGGTTGAACAGAAAATTGGAGCAACCTAAAAATTTTTTATGATAGTTGTAGTTTGGTAATTACAGAAATAAAGAAGGTATTCCCTATCACTAAGATTTTTTATATAATTCCCAAAATACCCATTTACAAGGTTTTTTTGTTTGCTCTGATTATCTAAGTTAAATCTCATTTTTCACAGCCAAAGATCTCCATGTCTCCTCATATAACCTCCTCAGAAAGTGACAGAAATAATGACAATATTATTTCTAATGTGAGGAAGAACTTCAGTTACTTTGTAAGTAATAAGTGATAGATTACGATTGATTCTTCAATTGAAAACGGGGCATCAATTGATGGGCCGAATCCCTGACAATGTGAAAGAATTTCAGTGAGACTCGTGCATTGCTATTTTGACATTAGTTCTACCCCATGTATGGATGTATAATCTCACGGTACCAATTTTTGGTGGTCCGAAATGGATCTTACTTTGTGACATGCAGAAGACACTCCGACTCCGTATTCTTTTCTCCTCTCTAATGATGTTAGAACCTTACCGCCTCTGGGAGATCCCCCTTTCATTGAGGCGTATCTTGCATGCCTTTAGGCTATGTTTGGTTGTTGAGAAAATAGGTGAAAATATGGAAAATAAAAGAAAATTTTGAATTTCTAGTACAATTTTTAGTTGAGTTTTGTCTCATTTTCTTTTCTTTTCCATGTTTTTACTTATTTTCTCGCCAATCAAACATAGGGTTAGTTCTTCTGCTATCTGTCTCACATCAATTGATGTCGCAGGTGAGTTGTAACCTCCTATGTTAAGGACTTACAGGCTTTTGTTACATCATTTCGGCCTTTTTACTGTGTTAACCACAAAAAAAGGCCTCAGTTTGTCTCTAGTGAAGCCAGAAACCCCTCTCGGGATTCCATACATTATGCGACAGTTAGCGTAAAAAGGGAGAGAAGTCATTTTATTTTCTCTCCATGATTTTCACTTCTCCCCATTTGATATCTCTCCTCCTCATTCTCACACTTATCGCCACATGTCTTATTATGTGTGGGGAAGTCAAAATCATGGGCCCCATGATTTTGACTTCACCACTTCTCCCCTATTCTATGGAACCCGAGACAAGCCCTTTTTGGCTTCGCTAGAGACAATCCAAAGCCCAAAAAAAAGGGTAAAGGCTATATTTTCATAAAAATAAGAGTGCTAGCCCTACTTAGCCCTACTCTCAAGGCTTTCTTACTTAATTTCAACTTCAGCTAAACATTTGTCTACTTTCAATGTTAAAGCACACTTTTCTTCTGTGATTGTAAGGCTTTAACATTGCACACACTTTGTCCACTTCCAATGTTAAAGCAAATAAAAAAAAGACACTGCTTGTAATCTGTAGTGCATATCTCTTCAAAAACCAATAGAAAAAACAACAAAGATGGATCCCTTCCAGTTTGCACATGAGAGAGCTGGACTTGGACATTTCTCTTTGGACTGCATGAAATGCTAATATCATAGCATCAAGATTCCCTCTTCAGATTATCTAAAGAAAAAACAAAAACAAAAAACCATTCCATCTCCTCGTGGGCTTCTCTCAGTCAGAGTGCATAATCTAGCTCTTCACGAATATTAGCAGCAAATGCATGAAGTAACCATCATCTCTTCATGAATATTAGCCATTGAAGACCGGCTGTCTGTAGTTTTCGATGACCTGAATCCAACCGTTCCCCGGAGTACAACGTAGATCACTTCATGCGCGTTCAAGTTCAAGTGCCATAATAGCATGTTCAAGTGTCATAATAGCATTCTTCACAAATTATTGAGGCTACATCAGTAATTTCACAAATATCGGACTACATTGTCATTGTATATTGATCGGTGCTAAATGTTATACATAAAAGCACCTCAAACTTAACTTGCTAATCATTTAGAGTAATTATTTATATTATTTTATGCTACTTGGTTGTTTATTCTTGTTTCAGGTTCATGCGAGGAAAAAAAAATAAAATTGAAGATTTACAAGCTTCAAAGACTCCAAAAATCTCAGAAAAGAGAAGAGTAAAAGAAAGAAGAAGAAAAGAGAGCGAAATCGCAGAAATCTACCTTGATAGATCGATTGGCCAAAAATCGCACTTCTATCAATAGAGGGGTAGTTTGGTAATTTGTTTTCATCCAAAATTTATGAACTTTTTGGGTAGATTCTAGATGACCTAAAGGAGCTATGTTTAAAATTTCGGGTCAATCCGATTAGAATTGAGCTCTCTAGAATTATTTGAAGTTCAATGGCAAAACTGTAAATAGGGTGAAATAGTATTCCGTGAATAGTGTTTTATGAATAGTGTTTTAGTACTTTTAAACACTTTCCAACTCTATTATTGTCTTCCTAAAAGAGGGTTTAATCCTCATTCAACCCAAAAATGATTATAGAGAGAGAAAAAGAAGAGTTAGACTTCATTTAGAACTCCTTATTTTACAAGAACTCTGTCTTTCTTTATAAAAAGAGAATTCCTAGCCATTATCATCATTATTAGAGAATTTTGTAGAGATTTTGGATCTGAAAAAAAAAAGCTCTGGAGATCAAGGAAGTTATGAAGAGTAGTGCTGCAGCTTTGTCTATGAAGATGTTGCATTCCTCCCTCACGATGAACTAATTCTCACTCTAGGGTTTCGATGAAACCCTAGCCAAATAACTGTGTCCTTTATTTTGTTTTTATTTTGATTATCTGTATTGTAAGACATTGATTGCATAAATTAGAGGGTTGTTTTTACAACCGGATTTATTTTATTTATATTTGATTTCAATGGAATTCTCAACATTGTCTTAGGTATTATGAAATTGGAATTAAAATCACTTGTGTTAATTTCCGTTAGAATTTAAACATAGGTTTTATGCAATGGTTTTAAAATATCGAGAGATTAAATCCGAAGATATTTTATACTAAGGGAAGACGAGTGATTACACAACCGTAGATTAGTGTGTATCATTCGTGCTAACCGAAGATACGATATGCTAAAGATATAATCCCTTGAACTTTTCTAGATTAGTTGAGAGGGGACGTGCTGTCACTCTAAATAGAATGTTTGCAATTTAAGAGGTTATGATAAATTCAAAATATGGGATGGTTATTAGGTTAGTGGTGGATTTGAAAACCCTAGATTTTCTCTTCCAAATGATTTAAAACCATTAGTTGATAATTAATTTAGAAATTTCCTTTAATTAGTTTAATTAATTGTTTTAGTTAATCAAGCAAAAATTCAAATTACTCATTTTATTAGTTTAAAATTAATCTGAATAAAAGGCAACGAAACCAGCGCAGTCCTCAGAGGAACGATACCCTTACTAGTACTATTCTATGGAATTATTACTAAGAAGGAATAATTTAAAATTGATTGACGATCATATATATAACAGATAAAAGGTATACTCATCATTCTTGCAAAAAACAAGACACATTTTCTTGCTAGCCCCAGACAAAGTGTGGAAGCTACACGTGTCCTTGCTACCCCTTCAACAAATTATAAGAAAACATTTTTTTTTAAATGAAGAAGTTATAAGTTTAACTGGTTATAGAGGTTGTCGGGAATGGCTACATGCATCAAAGAGAGTTTGGAAGTCTGGAACTATCATTTCTCATAGATTTTATGCCCGGCAATGCTGTTTGGTTAGCGATATAGACAAACTACTAAGCATTTATAGGTAAAAATCATTGATTTCTTAATCGGTTTATTACCATTTTCTTTTCTTGATGACTACTGTAGGCCTCCCAATCAATAATATTTTATAAAATAGAAGGGTCATAAGTGTAAGATATAGAACAGGGCATTGGATTCAATTAAAAGATTGAACCATTCGAATCGATAAATTGGGGTGTACACAAATTGTAGAGAAAAAATACACTTTGAAGGCATGAACCTTAATGGTGCTTATCCCACCATTTTCATATCCCTAATGGTTTAATGATCGTCAGTCAATCTTAAATTATTCATTTTTAGTAATAATTCCGTAGAATAGTACTAGTAAGGGTATCGTTCCTCTGAGGACTGCGCTGGTTTCGTTACTTTTTATTCAGATTAATTTTAAACTAATAATTGAGACAATTAACTTTGGTTTGATTAAAGAACAATGAATTAAACTAAGGAAGATTTCTAAATTAATTATTAACTACTGATTTTAAATCATTTGAAAGAGAAAATCTAGGGTTTTTAAATCCACCACTAACCTAATAAGCAGTTCCTATTTTGAATTTATTCCAACCTCTTAATTTGCAAACATTACAGTTAGAGTGACAGCACGTCCCCTCTCAACTGATCTAGAAAAGTTCAAGAAATTATATTCTAAGCATATCGTATCTTCGGTTAGCACGAATAATACACACTAATCTACGGTTGTGTAATCACTCATCTTCCATTAGCATAAAATATCTTCGAATTTAATCTCTCGATATGTTAAAATCATTGCATAAAACTTATGTCTAAATTCTAACGAAAATTAATACAAGTGATTTCAATTCCAATTTCATAAAACCTAACACAATGTTGAGAATTCCATCGAAATCGAATATAAATCAATAAATCCGGTTGTTGAAACAACCCTCTAATTTATGCAATCAATGTCTTACAATTCAGAGAATCTAAAAAACAAATTAAATGACACAGTTACTTGGCTAGGGTTTCATCGAAACTCTAGAATGGAAATTAGTTCATCGCGAAGTAGGAATGCAATATTTTCATAGACAAAGCTACAGCACTTCTCTTCATGGCTTCCTTAAAGAATAGTCAAATTGGGCCCAACTGAAGATTTCTCGCAGCTTTAAATTTTCCAAACGCACAGATGGGCGATCGATCGCCCCCCCTTGGGCGATCGATCGCCCAGGGTAGAAACTCCTCATTTGTTCTGCTCTTTTGCTCAATTCTTTCACTTTTGTTCATGAGATCCTTTTAAGCCTTTGATGTTCTTAAAACCTTTAATTTTAAGCTTTTTTTCGCGCATGAACCTGAAACAAATTGAAACTACCAAGTAGCATAAAATAATACAAATAATTACTCTAAATGATTAACAAGTTAAGTTTAAGGTGCTTTTATGTATAACATTTAGCACTAATCATTTAGCCTTTAGCTACGCCCTCCTCGAATGTGCGATAGTCAACAAAAGGCAACTCCTAGCTATTAGACTGGGCGCTTTGAAAACCAATATTTTATTAGTATTTTAAATGCTGCATTGGATCTAAAACCTAAGCAGAAACTCCACATAAAGCTATTAAATCTCAAAATGGCACACTTCTTCCTAATTCGTGCTTAGATTTCATCTATTCAAATTTATATTTGTCACCAATCTTTATGATTTATGTTCTATTTTATAAACCACTAGTGGGCTGCATGTGAGAGAGAGGGGAGGGGGAGAGAGACGGGGAAGAGAGACCTTAGTGAGGTGCATTTTGAAAAAAAAAAAAAAGGAATATTTTGGGTATAGAAACTTGAGGGGGTTTTTGGTTAAAAACATTGTGAGGGACACATTTGGTATAGAAACATGATGTAGGGATATTTTGAGAACCAAAAAGATTTAGGGGTATTTTGGGTATAGAAAAAATTGAGGACATTTTGTGCATATAACTTGAGAGACATTTTAGAAATAAAGAAATTAAAATATGAGCAAACTTAGGAGCATTTTAGGTTTACAAAATTGTGAAGGGCATTTTGGAAACTAAAAATATTCAAGAAATAGGGAAAAATTTGAGGTCTTTTTGAGTATAAAAACCTCACTTAAGGGCATTTTGAGAATAAAATTTTAGAGACATTCTGGCCAATAAAATAAAAATATATATATTTTTAATAATATATAGACATGATCCAACCGGATCGATCAGACTAGTCACCTGGCTGGTCTAAAGGATAGTTTTGAAATTAAGTAAGATTCAGTCAACTTTTTGATCCCATATGTGTAAAGGGTAATTTTGGATTAGCCAAAATTCAAGCAACATTTGAACCTATATGAGTAAGAGTAATTTTGGAATAAACTAAAATTCATCTAATAATTTGAATCCATATGTATAAAGGATAGTTTTGGAATAACTAAATTCAATCCATTAAATTAGTACAGATAAACGTTTTGAACACACCCATCCTCATTATATAACAGAAAGATAAGATAAGATAAGATATGAGTAAAGGGGCATTTTTGGAATCAAGAAACATTCCATCAATGTTTTGAACACACTCATCCTCACTATATAGGGTACTTTTGGAATTAACTTAGTTCAGTCAATTAAATTATTAAAGATAAGAAGATATAAAGATATGAGTAAAGGTTATTTTTGGAACTAAGCAAACATTCGATCAACCTTTTGAACACACCCATCCTCATTATAAATAGAAGATAGATAGATAGATGGATAAAGCATACTGGAATAGCTATAAGAAGGGAAATGAAATTCAAAATTAAACTTTTTTATGTAATTTAAAACTAAAAGATGCAATCCTTCATCGCGCACCACCCCAATGAAAGTAAGATTTACATAACAAATAGATCAATCAGTATAGTGCCATGGCAGTTCCCAGAATTAAAACTCGCAACATTTTCATCATTGATTCAATCTTAAATTTCCAAGGCAATTAAAAATATAGCAAAGTAACATGACAATAATTAAGTATTTAATGGAAGAAACTAGTCATTTTAGGAAAATATACATGGGGACTGTGGGTTTTGTTTTAAATCTATAGAGAACTTTTTTCTTTTTGAAGGTCCCATTGTCGATGGTCAATAGTACCTTCCCTGGTTCACTAATGTAAAAAGAGTTTCTAACAGTCTCTCCCATTTTCTTTTCTTTTTCGATTAAGATCTTGTACGAGCCTTCGTCGTCTGGAATGAACTCCTCCTTGTAACTCACATCCCATCCCACGACTGTTACATCCCACACCATGGTCACCCCTGGCTGATCAATTCAAAAAATAAATAATAGCAAAGTGTATCAGCATTTTCCCCAATGAAAATATCAAAATATTTTTAAATTTAATAAAATGGTATTCAATATATAGGGATAAAAAAGTCCGGTGAAAGTTTCCAAGTTCACTAGTCTCGGTGAAGATTAACATTCCCCATATATATATATATGAGTTAGTGAACTTAAATGGAAAATGTTGAATACCTCAGTGACAGGAATTTGGATACTCTCTATATCACCTCCTTTGACAATTAACTCCGAAGCTTTGTTCGCAGGTGAAAACTCATCATCCTTCTCTCTTTTGAGGCCACCATATTGCACTGGGATGTGTTCTGGGGCGATAAACCTTTTTATAGCAATTGGATCAAAAGTTGGAAGTGTAACCACAATTAAATTTAAGTACTGGAATTTGATAAGGTAATTCTTACTTGAGAAGGGTCTCTGCGACTCTAGATGGCCGAGCAAAGATGAACTTGCTTTTAGTTCTTTGAGTTAAGATCCGGGAGAATAGTAGATGGCAAGCATAGTACCAAAAAGGAACGTTTATGAATATCTGATAATCAAATGAAGCATTGCAATTACACATTAGCTATCCTTAGAGTGTATTGTGCAGTAAAATGTATGAGCAAATAAACCGTGATTTGTTTTTAGAAGAGAAATTATTGTTATTGTAGAATTTAAAAATAGACGAGGAAGATTATGTTTCATCCATTTTAAGTTTTAATTAACCACTTGAATTTTATGCTATTTTTCGTTTCGTTCTAAAATGCACTTGAAAAAAATATATCGAGCAATTGGCAATCCAATACAGTTCAATAAAACCTTTAGAATTTTTATCTTCAAGAACTAATGCAAATACCATACACAAACTACCTATAGGCTTACATTTCTAAGAACGAATTCAGGATAATTGTCTTGAAGCAGCAACACAGCTTTTTTGCTAGCGGCACCCAACTCCTTCATGGCTGGGCCCGGCGAGTTCTTTAAGTCAGTAATCTGGACCATAGAATTCACTCCTCCATCTTTGAAACTCAACTTCTTGATTCCCTTCTCCATGAATTGAATTCTCCACCTCAAAAACTCCTCGCGTTTCTCCTCCGTGCCGAACGTTTTTTGGTACAATTCCTTGTCTTTAAAAGCCCCATAAATGTTATAACACAAAGGGTGACCTTTCTTATCTGTACTATTCATATACACAACATTTTCAAGATCAGACCCCAAATTCTCTTCTAGAATTCCATCTGTCTTGAATTCCTTCCGCCATATCAATGTCTTTTGAAGCATCTCGAAAGCCTCCGAGACCTTGAAATCTCTAGCTTTCAAGAATTTCAAGAGGATAACATCGGTACCTTCGTGGGCTTTACTAGGTAAAAGAGGAATCCCCCAAATGGAAATCTCTGTGAAATTCTCTCTCTCCTTTGATCCTTCTTCTTTATAAATACTTACATGCGAGCGACCGAAAATATAATTCCCTAGAATTGCATCTTCCACCTTGCACCGGAATTCTAGCAATGCTTTCTTTGTATGTGGCTTCAATTCCTTGGTAACTGTGTTTTCTCCTTCAACTATGAAATTAGTCGGGTCAGAATTTTCTTGTTCTTCATGGGTGATTTCCATCTCATTACATTCTGTGAAGATCCCGTCACCCTCAATCGTTGTAAAGCTGGAATTGATCATCCAGTGGTCAGAATTCCGGCAGCCGGGGAGAGGACTAGCCGGAAAACTGAACCTCCGAAGTGCTCGGATCCTAAGGGTAGAGAAATGTTCTTATGATGCCAAAACGCTTAAGAGTTTCCAAAACATGTGATGACGTCAGCGAAGATTGAGAGTTCAAATTCCAGCCGTCCGTTATCTGGCGCCAAGAATCTTGGGCCGTGGGTTTTAAATGATAGCGGGAAGCAACGGTTAGTTTGGTACAAGGTTAGTTTTTTTTTCTTTTGGGTGAGATGGTAACAAGATTAGTTGAAATAGTCAAAGTGTTCAACAGATAATGATCTGGCAGTTAAATATAGTTAAATTCCTAAAATAACACTAATGAGAACGATTCAACGGCTATGGTTCGTATTAAGTATTAACAATAACAAAATAATCAATGGTTGTGGTTATTCTTCTTCCTTAGTGTGGCCCACCCCTATGAGCATCACATATGCATATTGGTATGAATCTGGACCGTCTGTAAAGTGGGCCTGGGCCTCATCTAAAGATGATATAGCACATATTATATAATATATATATACCAGTTATAGACATATTTTACACTATTAAAAGTGTTATATACACACTGTTAATTTAAAACAGTATATACTACATTATAACACACATTGTTAACATATATTATTATTATTATTAAAGGAGATCTATCTTTCCCGAAGAATGATCTTTTGAAGGAGATTGATTTTTGGGAGCCAAGCATGCTGATACCCCGAAGGAACAAAATTGTCATCTTTTGTTCCGTGAGAACTCTTAAATGATCCTTGGTATAGAAGACTCATGGGTAGACTTATCTGCTTGACTATCACCAGATCAGATCTTACATATATGGTGGGTAGGCTACTCTCAGTCTGAGCCAACCACCTGGCAATTTTCACCATCTAATTAAATGGTGAAAATTATGGTAAAAATTGGCAGGTGATTTGGTTCAAGATGAGAATAGGAAAGGCCTAAGAATAGGGTAGTACTTCTCATCCCTATAAGACCTCTACAAATACCTGCGTGGGCCTCTTATACCAAGGTCCCTTTGTTGAGTAAGGGGCCCTAGACTTCTGCTTCCTTTAGGCTAGGGGAGATACTATCCTAAAATAGGAAGCCTGATGAAACTCTTATGAGCAATAGTTCGCTCTACGGCGAGGAGTGAACTATTGCTCCTCGCTCTCACAAAGCCAACTCAATTTTCATGAACTCTAGTTAATTTTTTTTTAATTCTTGTGGTTTAAATTTTATATTTTTTTTTTCAAAAAAACAAGGGTAGATGGGTGAACCCTAGGGATGAGTGAATCTTAACCATAATTAAATGGAATTCAAAAGGGGGACACATGACATTAAAAGGGGACCCGATGCGAGGAGGTGATTATTTTCCATTTATTATATAGATGAGCTGGCCCGAGCCCAGCCCTATTAATAATAAAGTAATATATCAGGCAGACCCACATAGAATCGGGCCCAACCAAACCCGGTCCTGCACATAAAACAAGCCCAACAATAATACACTCAACAATAACCGCTATTTCCTTGTAGCGAGGCTACTGATTATGGATAAATTTGATTGGATTTGCAGGTTCCAAACCCCAGTTTCCAGAGAAGTAAAAGGAGCAGATCTTGATGGCTGCTATCTGAGATTTGTACTCGTCTAAACCCTAACCCTAGCTTGTCATTCTCTCCATTAAAGGAGCTCGAAGATATGGCCATGGCTGTCTCAAACGTCTTTCAATGCCCTAAATCACATTTCCCTCCAAGGATTTGCCTAGGCTCAGTTTCAAATGTCCACACCCCATTTATTAGGTAAATTCGAAGAAGATTTCTTTCGCGTGATTTTTTCCTGCTTGAATTATACTGAAATTCCAAGTGTTTTGTCGCCTCCAGGGGCAAATATTTTGGTGTTTGAGCTTATTTTATAAACATTTTGTGGACTTCATTGTAAAATCATGCTATTAACCTTAGACATAAGCTGAATTCCATGTAAATTCAAATTTGTTAGCGAGGCTGTTGGAATTTCAGCTTAATTTCACGTCATGCTAAATTTGATGCTGTTTGGAACAATATGATTCTGGATTTAAGAAGTTCTTTGAATGATTTCTATCTTTTTTTGCTCACCTCTGTTAAATCTTTTATGAATATGTGCAATAAGCTTATGAAATATATGAATAAGTCTTTCATTGCCTTAGTCTGGTTCTATTTGATCTATGTTTTTTTTTCCCCTTTTTGTAGAAGTGTATGATTTAGATTTAGTTTAGTGGCTTATTGCACGGGTTTTGAATTATCAGGTTTTCTAGAATACTGTTGCAGAATAACAGGATGCTTTGTACTGCCGCATCTGCTGCAGGAAGTTCTAGTTCGGATAGTGATGCAAACCCATATGAGGTAACTTCAGCTCATATCATGTTTGTACTCCTAGACAATATAGTTATAGGTGACCGACACCCTGGGGTGTTTGTTTATGCTTATTAGCGATTATTTTGTATTTTATAAGGTTCTTGGTGTCAGCCCCATTGAGGGATTTGATATGATCAAGGCAGCATATACAAGAAAACGCAAGGAAGCTGAGAGAAGAGGTGATGAAGCATTTGCAGCTCGTGTAGGTTACAAAGGATCTCCTGATTGAATTTGAAATTCTGGTTAAATTTCTTATTCATTATATATTCTGTTGCAGAAAAGGAGAAGTGTTCAATTTGAGAACCTAACTTTTTAAAATATGTTATATTTTCCAGTTAGAAATGGCATATGATAAAGTCATGATGGCACAGTTAACCAATCGGAAGAAGGGCGTGACATTTGGTTCATTTAAGGTGGAGTTCAGATATTTTCCTTTCTTTATCTTATATCTAATTTCTTGTGTTTGAGAAGTGGCCCAGTGGGAAGAACATGGTTTGTTGTAGTTATTAATGCACTGGTTTCTGTAGTGGGCCACATTTTTTTGAACTTGGAGTAGTCTATGCCATAGGATAACTTTGGATCACTGTTGACATCCTTGGCATCTAGAAAGCACGGATACTTCAAATAGGTCTTCGTACCCGTATCGGATACGTATCGGATACGGATACGCCTCCGATACGGCAGGATACATATGGGATATGGCTTAGATGTATCCTATTAATTAAAAACAATTTTTTTATTTCAGATACGGCTCCGATGTGGCATGGATACGCCGGGATATGGCCATGAATAATTTTTTTTTTTTTGGAGACCTAGGGGTGTGACCCTATCTCTTTAGTTTTTGCATGGACATGGTCTTCTTTATGTTTTGCTTAGTGGATGATAGGATGACTTTCTTTTTTGCTTAGTGGATGATGAGATGACCCTATTTCTTTTGCTTTTGCATGGACATGGTATTTTTTATACATAAACAGAACTGAACCAATGGTTATTTTGTAATTATAATACAAAATATAGTATTATTATTATTTTTTTTAAAAATTACAGACGTATCCTGACTGTACCCGTATCCTGTTTTTTTAGGTTCTACCGTATCGCTGTATCCGTATCGTATCGTACCCATATCCTGTATCTGTATCCATGCTTCCTAGCTTGGATAAGTTTTGTCAATCTACTAACCATTGTTTAGCTCTCTTCAAAAATTTGTTTGTCATACTAATGACTATTTTTTCTCCTGAACTCAATACCTGATATTTACTGTTGACTGAGTGTCTCTCATGTTCTGACTTCTGACAAAGAAGCAACTATCCGTGATCATTAGACTTGAGATCTTCTCCAATAGTAACTGGTGAGGAGACCGCCAATGTCAAATGTCCGTGTCAAACACTCGCCACGTACTCATGTGCACGCCTTTCAAAGGCCTGTGCACGCCAACCATACTGTTGACCGAATATCTCACATGTTTTGACAAAGAAGCAACTATCTATGATCATAAGACTTTGGTTGGCGTATACAGCCTTGAAAGGCGTGCATATGTGTACGTGCTTCAGGAGGGAAAGTTGGCAGTCTCCTCGCCAGTTGCTACTAGAGAAGATCCCATGACTGATCATAAACCCACTTCTGTCTTCTTATGTCAGTACCCACATATCTGTCATTCACTGATGGCTCACATGTGATTTTCAGGTTTGTGTCGCTCATTGTACTGGGTCAACACTGGATTATCTTGAAATTTTATATCAACATCAGTCTTTATGCCTCTACAATGTCTTTGTTGTTATTTGCCTTGTTTAGTAAGAATGCTTTGTAGTCAATATAGAACTTCTCATGCATCTTAAAGTACAATGTTCTTTCCGAAAGATCATGTGATGATTGGCATTTTCTTGGTGATACCATTTGTAATGGGAAAAAGTCCTCAAATTAATTCACGTCTTATTTATCTTTTAAAATGCTCTCATAATGCTTGATATCCATTATTTGGTCTTAATTCATTATGGTTATCTTGCATTCCACAATTCCGTGCTTCTGTTTGTTTACTCAACTATTGGTTTTGCTTGTACAATCCAGGTTTCTAAGGATATCAAATATGCTGATAAGCAACCAATTGTACCATGGGGTCCGAGGTATATATTTGCATCATATCTATAAATGGAAGATCTTGCATACTATGGAGAAGCATAACAAGATTTTAGAATGCTACTATGCAATTTAGTGGCTAATCATTGTTTGAATTAATTATCAATTTATTGCTGTACTCTTTATATAGACTCAGTGTCATTGTCAATAGATTAAACCATCACTTGAGAATTACTGGGCTGTATATCTGCATTACATTTATGGTTAGATAAAACAATTGAATTCATTATTAATGTCCATAGGGAAGTAGTAATGCAAGGACTATGCAGTACACACATGTAAGATGATGCGAAATACCCCATTTAACATCACTTGTGGATATATAAATTAAGTATTTTGCTTCGTTTTTAAACGATCTCTTTTGGGAACGAATTATAACACAGCAACCTTTGAATATATACACCAAAGACGTCACACGAGAGTATGCTAATATGGGGAATTTGGAGTCGCCGCCAATAATTGAGTTTAGGTGTGACTGTTCACCAATAAAACGAGATTTTTAACTTTAAAAACAGCACTCTGAATCCGTGAAACGAATAGAATCTTGAGTGAGGGGGTTCGATTATTGATTGGGGAAGTTGTTAGGCACCGCAATTCATTTGTCCAAAGGATGACTACCTATGATTTCAAGGTTCCCTTAGCATTTACACATTTGAAAAACCAGCTTAAAATGATGAAAATGCATGAAATGTATTGAAGGATGCATGAAGACTTAAACTCAAATAGGTTCCTAAATTAGGATATTTACAAAAGCAAAAGATGGAAGTAGGAAGTAAAGACTTCGTTCTAGGCGCAATGAGATTATGGGAATGCCTACTATACGTCTCTCATCCCTATTCCAGGATACCAGAATGAAAAGAATTTTTTTTTAAAGTACAAACAAGACCTCAATTGAGAGTTTAGGTTTCATGAAGAAAATGGAACCAAAAGAGATCTCCTATCATTCATAAGCAAATACAAGAAAGGCTTAGTGTAAATCTATAAAGAGAACTAATAAGGTCAAGATGACATAGACAAGACTAAAAGGCTAGGATGGGACAATGATGGTTTCATGAGATCCAAAGAGAGATAACAAGGGAAACAGAAAGACATTCTCTCTTGCCTTTAGCACAACTTCTGCACCCTCTTGATATCTGTTTTATTGAATTAGTCAGAGCTAGTCTTTTGTCTTTCTCATGTTTAGATCTTCATGTGAACTATAATGCATGCAACAAATATCTCTGTTATAGTGGTCCTTATAGCAGAATTGTCTTCTTAATACTGTTGTTCTCATTGTGGAACTCTATCTACTTGCAGGTTCACCAAGTCTAGTTTAAAAGATATGCGCATCAACATGGCGATATCTGCTTTGTTTGTAAGTTCCAAAGGAGCAACAGAAAAGAAGTTTTAGTTCTGTATTTATCTTTTCGTTTGTTTTGACAAGCGTGGTTAGTGGACTGCAATTATTATGAGGGCAACTAGGAGGCACGTGTCTCTTGTCCTGAAATCACTATATATATATATAACACTATATATATATATAATCTTGGGCCACATGATCCAAAGTCAGTCTTACATGAGGGTTTGTTGTAGAACCGAAATTTTCTGGGATCCAAGAAGATATAACAGGCGATTTTCCATATAGCCTCGGGCTATTTCAAGTTTATTTAGAATCCACCAATTTATTTTTTTTATCGAGATCCATTTAGGATCCCTGCTTAATTTTTCCATCCTGATACCACCTGACCCCACTCTCAAAGTCTGTATGACTTCTCTCTGTTTGCTATACAAGTCTGCAGTGCCAAGATACTTAAAATATCTCTTATACCTGTATCTGGTTCATTTTCAACTTTCAATTGTAAATGTGCCACCGCAAAGTGATTTCTAAATAAAACTGGACCGTTATTGATGGTACTGCTTCCTTTGCATGCAACTGTCGAGTCTCTCCCTCCCTCTTTTGTCTTGTTATTCTCACACGCATAACATATTAACTGTACCTGATGAAATGTAAAAGCAACGTGATCAACTTTTTATCGTATGGAGCGAAGTACTTAATATGTTACATGCCACACTTCTATTTCATTGTGCATTTTAGAAATGGTGGCCTGAGTGTTAGCAAATGGCTAAAGTCTTTGTATGATAGAGACACTAGTGAAGCAACAATTGAGCTGTAAACCGTGTTAAAAATCAGATTCGTATTGGCATTTACTATAAATTGCTGTAATTTTGGAATCATTTTAAGGATTTATTTTATTTTTAAGCATATTATAACTGTCATAAATATAATAAGCAGATTTGGTTCCCTGTTTTGGATTGTCAAGAACTGCGGTACTATTACTTTCTTCTCTTAGTAGTGTGTTGATCTTTCATCTTCTACTTTTCTTTCTGCAGACAGCTTGGATTGTCATCCAACGAAATGCTGAATGGAAACCTTTGCAGTTCTTAGCTTTTGTATTTGTGTACCGGATATTCGAGAAGTTGAAAGCTTCTGAATCAACTTTTTCACCCACATTTACTGTGAGTTACAATGAGCAACTAACTTAAAAATCACTGTTTCCTCTCTATTGAGATTCTTTCTAAAGAACTTCATTGATATTTTAATCTTTGGCATGCATCTTCATTATTTATTGAATTAGGGATTTATAATTGCTCATGGCTGCAGGAAGATGGTGAGGATGAAGGACGTGGATTGCGGATGGGAAAACGCCTACTTCGTTCTCTTGCACTAGTTTTTGGCTGTATAGCTGTTTCGTCTTTGGTATATGATTCTATAACTGTTTTGATGCAACACTAGTATATGTGTCTCATAACTGTGGTGCACAGCCATAGGTTAACTTGAAAGCCTTAAAAGATCTCCAGTCCCACTATATATTTTGATAATTGTAAGACAGAAGACCTTAACTGTTTAGAGTTACGAAGTTTTTTTTTTTAGGAAGGTAAGCTTGGTAGCGTTATTAAGTTATACTCCTTGCATCGTAATAACATAATTCCCCTTCAAAACATTGCACTAAGCTCCTTCTTTTATGTTTCCAGTTTCCGTGACTACCCTCTTAAGTCTCTAACCAGTTCCAAAACATGTTTCTGGATTTAAAAAAATATCGATGCTGAATTAGTGAATTTCATAGGCCGAGTTAAATTGATACTTTTTCTTCTTTATTCTTATTCTCAATGTTAGAAGGATACCGTAGTGTCCTTTTGCTTGTATTTGTCCGCCTCTATTTGCCCATACTTTCATTGGTCTCTGAGAGCACCTCTAATTGCATGGTTTCTTCTTTGGATGTCTTTCCTTCTTTTCCCTTATTTATTTCACCTACCCTACTTGCTTTGGCTGTGTTAAATTAATGCAGGGGTTCACTGGTATTCTAAACTTGATTGAGCTTCTCGGCCGCTATATACCTGTTTTCCTCTACAACAACCAGGTACTGACATTGACCTTGGCAATGAACTGAAGGTTTTGAGGACACGCGGTGTACACACACACACACACACACATATATACACAACCACAAGCATATTGTCCTTATGATGCATATGCGCATTTATGTATTTGTTCACGGGTAGCTTAGTTGGTTCAGGTCTTAGGAGAGAACCCCAATGTCTTGAGTTCTACTCCTCCTAGGCTTACCCAATGCACGTGGTTTACGGGTGATTACGTGCATCCTAAGGGACTAGTCCTTCCTTGTCAAGGTTGGGACACCCTCTGTTACCCAAAAATAAAGGTATTAACATCTCCAACTGCTGTAAAATTGGAATTGTGAATACAGACAACATGCAACTTTTTTTTATCGTTAAATCAGATGATATATATAAGGAGAATAAAGAATGTACATAAACAGCTAGAAATGTCACAGTAAAGTGAGCCAAAAAGTTGATGCTGTGAAAGCAACTACATAGAAAGGAAATCTACTCTGAAAGGGCACTCCCGATAGTGGATCTGTCAGCCCGGCGACGCAATATCACAATTGTAGTAGTTCCAAACCATCAAAATCTTAACTAACTAAGCACCGCTCCAAAATAAGACAACGAGCACCCCCACATATCCGTGGAGAGGGAAGAGCCACGCCATAAAAAAACCCTGCAAGTACTCTCCTTCCATAATAACCAAGCGATCACACCCAGAAGGAAACCCGAAAGAGTAGAAAAGGGTGCCATCAAACCAACTAGAAGCCAACAAGATAAGAAGCTTTTAAATGAATTTAGAAAAACCGAGGTCACACCCATTCGCTCAAGGAAATAACTTCATACCTCCATCGCGAAAGGACAATGTAGTCATCTAATCATTTGTTTCTTTGTGCTTTAATCCATTTATGCATCTCTTTTGATCTAGCTATATGTTAATGTCTTAGTCTAATGGCAAGTTTATGGATGTGCAGGAACTGTTTGTCACTGCTTCAACTGCAGTCATGCTCTACATCATGGCATCATATTACAGGTGATTTATCAATTTCACTGGCTGGAGGAATCAGCAGCAAGTTATTATCAGAGAATCAATTTTATCTCTGTTTTTCTCTGCTGTCAAATTTTGCCAATTGAGATACTGGATTTTCAGTTAAAGAAAGAAAATAGAAAAAATCGGTAACCTTCACCGTCTGAGCTGAGGGGTGAGTGTGATTCAGTTCTTTTTTTTTTGGACCATCCAGAACAAAACAGCATGTATGATGAAGAGCAGAACACTAGCTTCTTTAATTCAACAACCATTGTGAGGGATGAAACTTGAAACCCAAGAGCCCAATTCTCATTTTACTAGGCCGGCCTCAAAATTCCAGCATAAATCTCCAGTCCCTATTGTGAAACACCGGCCATTTTATTCTAGTGAAGCCAGAAAGAAGAGTGGTTGAGCCATAGCCTGATGTCACACGTGTATGCTTAGTTCCACACCAGCCATGTATTGGACATTGTTGGGCCATTGGTGTGGAAGTAGGCAACATCTAAAGCGGCTAGTCTTTTTGGTTGGCAAGCACTCTGTGACAAGTTGGTATCAGAAGAGGGTTGTGACGTGTGGGATGGAGAAGGCCATGTATTCACGGATTGTGGTGGAGCAAGTTGGGGAGATGAAAGGCAACACTAGCACCATCAACCTACTAGTGGATGAGCCAAGGAGGGTCAAGTCCACGGGTGCTCAAAATGCCATGGGGACACGACATGCTAGGGGTGTGCTTGTCGTGACAAGCAAGGGAGATCATGTTGGGGAGATGGACTCATGCATGATGGGACTTGAGTGGGGATTCGAGAAATCCGGAGGGGAGAGCACCATGAAATCGATGCTCGACACCCAATGACATGAGTGAGACATTGTCTGAGCCATGGTAAATAGGTGGAGACAGTAGTTTTCCATCTGCTCATATAGCAAATTGGATAAGGAGGAAGAGACAGATGAAGAGGATGATATGATGGGCGAAGAGGAAGAGGATCATGTGGAGCTTCCTCGGAACGAGGGAGTCATGTTTTTTCATGAAGGAGCATGATGGGGGATGAGCCCACTCGTAAGTTGGGATCCATAGGGTGGATCCTCCTGAAGAGGTCGTTAGGAATTTATGCGTGGGAGCCTCTCACACGTGCATGTTTAGTCCCACACTAACCATGTACTAGGCGTTATTGGGACTGAGCACAACTCGGAGCCAAAGTCGAGCAAACTTGAACCATGCCTTATATTTTCGGATGTCCACAATGAGAAGCCCGATCCATAGACGTTTCTTGAGTACCTAGGCAAAGGGCCCATGCCCCCTAATCACTAACACGATAGCTAACGATGTCTGTCCCCAAAAAATAAAAATATGGTACTGCTACAACACACAAAGACACAAATATTCATTGACTGGACACCAAATATACCACTTATTAATTGTAAACCATTAAAATGTAACAAATTCTATGAGCATCCCAAGAATAAAAAATTATCTATATATTTCTAATTATACATTATTCTAAACTTAAAACCATAAAACATGATAATTCATTATCCTTCTGGGGATCCCAAACCAAGGCCTAATAAATTGGTATCGGTTAAAGAGCTTGAACAAAAGATCATAGAATACTCAAAGTTAAAAGACATGGATAACTATCAAGTGTTCTAAAAAAAATATTGAGACTTGTATGTTAAATGTTCCAAACAATATCTACCAAATCTCAAGGGCTTAATACACTAAAAAAAAACATATCCAAATCAAGCCCTTGGGTATGCTAGATGAGGGAAGCCAAGCAATCTACGCCATAATTGGCCAGTAATATAAACAAGATAACAAACATAATATAACTCAACTCAGATCATCAACAAGCTTCTTAAAAAATTTGATTAGTTACAAAAAGTTGGGTTTATTCTTATAAGGAGAATACGATTTTAGAAGAGGGTTCATACTTAGAAGGACGAAACGTTTTTAGAAGAGGGTTTAAGGGGTTTGGGACCTAGTGGTATGAGTGCACATAAACAAGTCATTGTATGAAAAAAAAAATCAATGGTGTCCAGTTAGTAAATATTGGTGTGCTCGTAGCAATCTCCTAAAAATAAGAGAATTGCTTCCATGCTTAATAACTAAGACATCTTGACCGTCCAATCAAATGACCCTCTTTCTATTATTATTATTATTATTATTAGGATAAATTACATTTACCTCCCCTAAGATTTGGCAAAATTGCAGAGACCTCCCCTCTAGTTGGAGAAATAACACTGTTCTCCCCTGTGTTTTATCCCCCCTTCCGCTAGTTTGCCGTTAGTAATGTTGATGGATTGTGATGATGTCATGCTTTAAAATTTTTAAAATACAAAAATTAGCCTTGTAACGCCAATAATATAAAAAAATATTTTTGAACCCTCTTGTCTGTTCTTACAAATACACTTTGATAATATGTTGTCAATATCAACATACCAGGCACCTTGCATCTATGGCAAATGCTCATAAAAATGGATTGTACGTTATAATGCCACGCTCTACTCGATTATAATGTTATCGGAGTTTAATCACTGTGGTTAATTTTTTTCCTTAAAACTAAAGGTTAAATTTTTTTAATCCTAAGAACTAATAAATCTTAACCACAGTTAAGAAAGGGACATGAGGCAAATTAGTGTGGCTGAGTCAGAGTATTTTACTTTATCCCGGGTAGGAGGAAATACTAATCCTAAAGGGTAATGCTCAATGCTTTTCTATGCTATCTTGGTTGAAGTCATAACTTTTTTAAAAATTATTTTCATAACTATGTAGCATAGATTCCCAGCTCGTTTGTATCGGAAATCTTTAACCTAAAATAAAATAAAATATGTCATATTAGACATTTTCCCATTATTTTTTTTTTATAATATTGGATATTTTTTCATTCTCTAGATTCCTTGCAATGTCTTTTGTCCTTTTTTCTTATTAGGAAGAGTCTACTTGGAGGTGCGTGGGATAACGTTCCATTTGCCATTAAAATAATATTCATTCTTTAGCCGATAATGCCATATTATTTTTTACCCATAAAAAAAAGTGCTGAAAAAAGGAAAAGGGAAGAGTAAAAGTAAAAGAGAGCTTCTAATCATTCTCCTGTAAATGCTCCTCTCCCACCTTCTGTAAGTTGGATCACCGGCATGATGTTGTAAGACCGAATCCACTCTCCCTCCTTCGAATAGATTAGATTAAGACAGACATATTGGCAAGCAAAACTGATTGTTATTGGGGTAAATTCGTAAAAGCACATTCTCCATTAACAGTGTTAACTTGATCGGCCTGACAAGGGAGGGCAGTATTAACTCTGAAACAAGAGGGAATGTCTCTGCAATTTCGTCAAACCTCAGGGGAGATAAGTGTAATTTACCCTTATTATTAGTAGTAGTAGATGATGATTTAAGTATGAGCAGGTGCTCCGCAGGGCACACTGGGCCACAAAAATCTCTTGTAGATGGGGATCAAGCATATTCAAAAATACAAAAATGCAAATCCATGCTCTTATTAAAGAGATAGCTGAAGCAATTCAAAAATATATTTTTTAAAAAAATATTTGTCAACTATATATATATATATATTTTTTTTTTTGTGTCATTTATAATCCCTTCCTTGAGGCGAGGAGGGTAAAACCATCTCTCACCCTTTTATGCCACATGTCCCCTTTTTAACTTTTTTTAACTATAGTTAAGACTTACTAACATCTTAGGGTTAAAGCATCTATCCTTGAATTTTAAAAAAAAACATATGGGTTAAAACTTGCAAACCATATTTGAAGGGTCTTTTGAGCGCGAGGAGGAATAATCCCTTTCTTGCCTTAAGGAGGAGACTATTGCTTTTTTTTTAAATACGACATATTTTTTGTTATTTAGGTTATCTCTACAACTAGAGTTGTAGAGTAGAGTTGTAGAGTTGTGTTCGTAGTTTATTTTTATTATATTACGAGATTAGCTATGACCAAGAGATTCGGTTGAAGGGAGTAAACCCACCTCAGTTGGGTTTTAGCTTTTGGGGTGTATGAGGGACCACCTAGAAAGCACGGATACTTCAAATAGGGCCTTGTACATGTATCGAATACGTATTGGCTACGCCACTGATACGGTGGGATATGTACATGATACGGCTTAGACGTATCAGGTTAATTTAAAATAGTTTTTTTTTTTTCGGATACGGCATGGATATGGCCGGGATACGGACATGATTTTTTTTTTGGAGACCCAGGGGTGTGACCCTATCTCTTTTGTTTTTACATGGGCATGGTCTTCTTTATATTTTGCTTAGTGGATGATAGTATGACTGTCTTTTTTGCTTAGTGGATGATGAGATGACCCTATTTCTTTTGCATGGACATGGTTTTTTTTCTACATAAATAGAATTGAGCCAATGGTTATTTTATAATTATAATATAAAATATAGTATTATTATTATTTAAAAAAAAAATTACAGACATATCCTGACCGTACCCGTATCCTTTTTTTTAGGTTCTGCCATATCGTATTGTACCGGTATCCGTGCTTCCTAGGGGACCACAAACCCTCCTTAAGTCAACCCCTTTTGGAGTTGTTTTGTGTTACCCTTATGGCACCCTAGAGGTTACCTTATGTCTGATGTGTGAACTCTCTGTTGAGGGAGGTATGAGGATCCAATCTCCCTGGGTGATGAGTCTACAAGAGCTCCAATCCCCAAAACAAACCACTAACCGAATGATATCCAAAGAAAATAAAAAAAATTCTCATGGTTTTTATCAACTAACTATTAAGGGCCAAGATTTGACTTTACTTATTTTGTCTATTCTAATGTCACATTAGATGTTAATTCTAACTGTTTAATAATTAAGTTAAATGATTTGAATTTATGAGTATACTTAGGAGTGCACTTTGCGAGTACCACGTAGACTAGGATTAAAATTATAAAGTATATTTAGGAGTACCCATAGACCGACTCAATTTAAAAACCATGGGAACAAAATTTAGCTTATAAAAATATCCCCTTTCGAGCAATGCTACTTCCATTTTCCGGTTGTCCGCTCTTCAATTGTTTCTCTTATTTTCATTCAAGAAAACAAAATAAAAATAATAGGACCCACACAAAAGTGTCAAACTATTTTATCTTTTTGTATAAAAAATAGAAGAGAGTTGACAACTGGAAAATAGATGTAGCATTGCACATCCTCTTTTTATTTTTGTATTTTTCGAAGGGTGGTGTTAGACGCACCCAACATATGATAGGTATACACCATTGAGTAAAAAAACACCATGTAAGTACATAATACCCTTCTAACCTTCTACCTCCTTATTTGATCCGGATATTTTAATCGGAGTTGGATATGGATATCATATTTCACTATCCGTCGGATATTTATTTGGATTCAGATATTCGGATATATAATCGGATACGAATTTAGATATACTAATATCCGTTCCGTTTACAGCCCTAGGTTCGAATATGTGTCATTCTGCTTGTTTAGCCAAATGATCCTGGTTTGATGTTCAACCATGGTTCTTGGATCGCTTAGTGTTAGAACTAAAGGATGGAGTTGTCTGATCAACTGGATTTAGGGACTCATAAAAAAAAAAATTAAATTATCAACTGATTAAATGGTCCGGGTGAATGAGTTGAAAATGGAGTTCATGTTCATTCTAATGAAACTATGATTAAACGGTCCGGGTAAATGAGATTAATGCTGTCTAGGATCTTTAACTTTGATCTTCAAGTGAGCATGGTATTATGGACTTGTCTCTGGTTGCTAGTGATGGAAAGACGATCAGTATTAAACTCCCTTTAAAATTTTAAATAATTTAAAATAAAAAAAAGCACAGATTTAAAGAGAAGATGCCAGAGAAAGAGAGGTGATGGGAGACAAGAACAGAGAGGATGATAAGAAGGGTATGATAGTCTTATATTGTGTTTTTATTTCTTATGGTGTAAACCCATCAATTATTGAGGTGCGGGGTAGGGTAGCACCATCCTTTTCAAATTAGACAAATTTTATCTTGCTTTCGTTTTCTCTTAACTCGAGTTCTGGTCAAAGTTAATCTCTTGTATTATTAAAGTGAAGTCTTACAAAAAAAGAAAGAAAGTGTAGTCTTAAAAATCTGTACGATGATCCCAACTGTCCAATCAATATGCAATCCTTCAGTAGTCCTTCAAAGATTACGAAAAAAATAAAAACAAAGAATAAAAAATATGTCCTAAGATTGGTGGACCAGCCTTTGGATGGGCTATCAATTATCATAAATCTTCACCGCCTCCATTAAACTGTATGTGTAGACGGATTATCTCTTCTTAAATCAGACCCTTTTAAATAATTACTTGATATTTTAACACTAATCTTAGGTCTGGTGATATATTAGTTACATGATATCATTTCAACAAAAAAAATAAAATTATTATAAATCCTCCCATCGAACTAATCATGGGTTACGATGAAAGATATACATAGAGAACCCAATTACAACAATTGATCTGAGACGTCCAACGGGATTGCTTCCACCTCTTAGATTAATCACCCCAATGGGAAGATCCTAACCACTGAATCCACGAATCAACCATAATCATAATAAATCAGACAATCAAGTCGGCTGTTCCATTGTTCATACGTGAACGGTCTTGATCGATGGATATAAGAGAAGATGTTGTATATAATCGTGTCTCGACATACACTTGAGATTACCTCTTTCATGATGTGATCCCGCGTCCTCCTCTCCCTCCCCTGTTTCTTACCCGTTTTCATCTCCCGTCGTGTCGTGTCGTGTCGTGTCCTCCTCAAAAAAAAAAAAAAAATTTGAAATAATAAGAAGACTCTTAGAAGCTTCGCTCAATAAATCAGAAGCATTACTTTCCTGCTAAGGAATATCTGCTATCCTGCGTTATATTGTAGCCCTAGATTTTGAAAAAAGTTCTACAGAAAGTAGAATAGCTTTTCGCTTTTCTGTTGTTGTTGTTGATGATGATCTAGGGCATCTCAAGTCTGATCTTTGCCCTTGATTGTTATCTCTGATTTACCCTGAAAACCTTCGAAAAATATCATTTTTTTCCTGGATTTAGGGCTTCATTTTGCCCTAGTTGTCAGTTTCTTCCTATCTGCTTGTTCTAATTTTGGTTGCGAAATTTTCCTCCAAAATTGAATTTCCTGTTCTTGTTATTCTTCATTAAAGTCCTCTTAGAAGTTGGGTTGAGTTGGTTTTGATTCTATGGGGCAACAGCAATCCAAAGACGAGTTGGTTTATCAGCAGGTCAATTATGGAAATGTCGAAGGGATCAAAGCTCTTTGCCGAGAAGGTGCAGGCCTCGAGGTATTGAAAAATCGTTACCTGCACAATTTGTAAGATCATTTGTATATCATTGTTCTTGATCAATTGAAAAGTAGGGTCTTTCTGGTGGATTAGGCATTTTAATTCGGTATTTAACTGTTGTTGATTAGTTTTAGAATGATGGTTCAATTGGAAAGTTGCATGTTTGTGTTTTTGGGTGAGTTTGTATGGAGGAAGTAATTTTTCATACTAAATTTCGGTGCAGTGGATTGACAAAGAAGGAAAGACTCCCCTGATCGTGGCGTGCATGAATTCTGAACATCTCAATGTTGCCAAAACTCTGATAGAACTAGGTGCAAATGTGAATGCTTACCGTCCGGGTAAGTGTCTTATGTGTTTTTTATATGATTTTATTTTTATATTATTTTTTATTTTATATCAAGGGGTGCCTTGTTTCTTTGCAATCCTTCTACTACTCCTTGCTGTGGAGTGAACCATTTACTGTGTTTTTTAGAAAATAATTTATATTGCTGTATAGAACCTCTAGATTTTTGAAGTTCAAACTGATGCTTATCATTTGTTGATGCATTTCCTTCCTATTTCTTGGTTGATTCCATGTTGTTCAATACCTATTTAATGCGACTATGCAAGAAAGAATTTTTAAAGAAGCCAATGTGGGAGGGGAGGGGAGGGGAGGGGAGGGGAGGGTTTAATGCAAGTATTCATTTCCTTCCTATTTCTTTAAAGAAGCTTAAAGAATTTGAACAATTCGGGCCATGGCCGGCATAGTCACCATATCGGAGTACAGGAATTGTTCGACTAGGTAAAAATACAAATAAATTGGAAAAATTCAGAAAATTAAAAGAACAAAATTAGGGAAATGTCATGAGTAAAACTAAGATTATTAATTATGAAAAGCTACAAACAAATATATTTCATATATTAGATATTTGTTTGTGAATTTTCAAAAAGTCAATAAATAATTTGCTTGTAATTATTGAAATTTGCAACTTTTTGAAATAGTCGCATTTTTTCCATCAAAAAGTTACAAATATTTTGTGAATGAATCATTTGATCGAAAATTTGGGAATGATTTGGGACTTGTTGAAAAATTGTAGAATTTTGTTACTATGATGGCCGATCATAACCAATAAAAGTGAGCATAATTTAAAATCATCCTGAACCTTCTCATTTTGTAATGAAAAAATCGTATAAATTTGTTCTCCAAGTGAATTGTGATGGAAAATAAATTCCCCAAACTTTCTCGTTTCGCATTCATAGGGCATCTCGATGAAGGAATATGCAATGACTTAAAATCTAGTGTGTTGAGATCAAGATTGGATTATGCAATGACCTAAAGTTATAAAATAACGATTTGATCACAAATAATTATTCCATAAATTCAAGAAAGCAATTTTATGATGATTCAAGGCCACGTCTGATGTCACAAACCTGCAAAATACGGCTCTCAATTATATCGCAAGAGTTGTATGAAATTCTATGTTTCCACAAGTTTAGGTATTTGCTCTTAATTCAATGCAGATTTTCTAAACTGTTTTAGGGTTTCGAAGGTTGAAGGGTTAGGTTTTCGGGATTTTAATGTTTACGGTTTTGGAAATTTGATGTGTTAGGGTTTGGAGAATATTAAAACTCGGCGAGTCGACTCGAAACTCGGCTGAGTCGACTCGACTCGGTCAGGTTTCGAGTCAAGTTTTAGGTAAATCTCGGTTTTGACACTGAAAATCGAGTAACTCGCCCCGACTTTCTCTGACTCGCCCCGACTCACTCGAGTTTTATACTTTTTTTGTTAAAACAAAAAATCGAGTAATCTGCCTACCCAAGTGACTAAATTATGTTTTATTTTATTTTATTTTAACACACTCCACTCACTCTTAAGTATAAAAACGAAACAAAATGGGGGTGTTTAGTATATATTGAATTATATATCTCATTTTAGGCATGATTTATCATTAATTTGAATTTATACCATATATATAGTATTATAAAAATATTATATATGTCCAATTTTAGGTGCCATTACTCGTCCGAGTTTTGCCCGAGTTTTCGAGTTGACTCTACTCGGCAAGTTTCCGAGTCGAGTTTTCGGGTTTTAAAACACTGGTTGCAATAGGTTAGGTTTAGGGTGATTGTTGCATCAATAGGACAAGGTAATAAGGAAAAAACTTGTCTGGGGTTGGACAACAAAGGATATGGTCTATGGTTGCAGGGAATAGGTTTAGGAAGGTGTAACAATCAGGTATGAAGCTATGTAATGTTGCCACAACAATAGGGATTTTAGGATATGTTGCAGCAATAAAGGAATGAACCATAGAGTGGTGCGACAATCAATACAGTGACTGTATATGGCAGCAACAGTAGTAGCAGCAGCTTGGGTCATGGTTCAAAATATCGGTATCAGTTAGTCCAAAATAGGATATGTATCGGCGTATCGGTACCGTATCGGTTGGCTACGACGGAAAAAAACAGGATGCGTTAAAAAAAACTTGGATACGTAAGGAAAAACTTGGATACCTTGCATAAAACCTCTTTTAATATAAATATAAGCTAAAAACAAACTAAATGAAGGCCTACAATTATATTTATAACCATACAAATGAGAGTTCAAATTTTTATAAGATAAAAAAGGCACGCTCGCTAATAAATATGTATGAAAATACAAGTCATAGTTACTTAACCAAGTATAGCAAATACAATCTTAATATTAAAATATTACATTTAATAAATTGCATAAAATGATTGAAGCTCAATACCATAATGAGCTTCGTGCTGGCTCATACTCTGTCACTCTACGAACAAGAATTGAGTTGAGTGATACATTATAGGTGCCCCAGACATCATGACACTACTGTGGCCAACTCATCTATTCATTTTGAGTTGATTACAACCTATTTTCATGAATTTAAAGAAGTAAAATGAATAATTAATTTTTATACTCTCTCAAAGTTTTGGGTAAGGTTTTTAAAATCCAAAATCAAATGCCGAGATATTTGTTTTTCAACATTGGAGTTGTTGTTTTTAACTTAGAATTTTATTATAAAAGAAATTTGGGAGAGAGAATAGAGTTTGGAGGTGTTTTGAAACACCTTAAAATGAATAAGTACAGTTTTAAGGCCCGTATCGGGCCGATACATGAACCGTATCGGTCGGCACCCCAATTTTTTTTTACATTGTTCAAACTACGTGTATCGGTATCGATACGCCCGATACTACGGATACGACTGCGATACACAAATTTTATTTTATTCCTGCGTATCTATGTCTCGGGTATCTAAAAAACCGATACGTATCGGCCGATATGTATCGATATTTTGATCCATGGCTAGGGTAGGGAATATACCTGGGGCAGCAAGGGTTTGGGTTGGGATATGGTTGCTTTTAGGGTTTAGGTAAGATAGGGCTGGCTGTAATGGCAATTGGAAAAGCTTATGGGATGCTACAGCAATACTAGTAATGTTGTGGGGCTATTGGATAGAAGGGAAATAGTTGTAGGGGCTTTAGAAAGGAGGGGACAGCAAGAGAAGGGGTGCTGGGAACAGGGTATAGGGGACTGTAGGGTGAAGGGGACAGGTTGTAGGGATTGTGGGGTGGCTGTGGCAGCTGGGGGAAATAGGTATAGGGGCTGTTAGTGCAGGGATAGAGCTGTGGCTGTAGAACAGAGGGAAAAGAGGGTTGGCGCTTGTAGGGGCCTGGTGGCTGTAGGGAATGGCTGTGGGACGGGACTGATGACAGTGCAGGGAGGGGGCTAGGGTTTGGTAGATTATGGTTTTAAGATTAAAAAATAGAGAAATCAAAGAGAGATAAGGAGAAGAATAAAAATAAGATCAATAACATGCTTTATACCTTTGGGAATCACTCTCATGACATCACACCAAGAATCCGTTGGGAATCACTCCTATGGCAGCATGAAGAATGCTCAAAAGCTCTTCTTTCATTCATAAAATCATTAGCCAAAAATTTACAGTAGAAGATAAGTTTAAATAGATGTAAAACCTACTTATTTAAAGATTAAAGATACCCAAACTAATAAAAAGACTAAAATAACCCTATACTAATAAATTGTTTCTCACTAACTAACAGGCTAGCCCATTAGGCTTTAAAAATCATGCCTATATGCACATCTTCCTAATGTGGGGTCTTCCTAATGATCAATGTGTGCAATGAGATCTTCAATACCCAAATCATCTATTCATATTGACATGTGGGCCTTCTTTTTCCTCCACCTATGGTAAACTCAGTGTAGTCAAGGCGCCTAGGCGATCAGGCCTGGCTAGGCGAGGCGAGGCTTTGCTTAGGCGTGGCCTAGGCGATAATATATATATATACTCAAAAAAATAATACACCACCAACCAAAAACAATATAGAAAATAAATGACAAAAGATACTTGAAATTAACAAAAAGAAACTATCAAGTATATGAATCATTATCTCCTCTTTGCATGTCCACATTTACATTCGTTGATGGAATAAACAAAAAGAGCACCATCATCATGAACAAAAATAAACAAAAAGAAGCCATATTTGCATGTTCCAATCTCCACATTCACATTCACAAAAAAAACTTAATCATTATCAAGTATATGAATGATCACAATCACTCATCAATCATCACAGTGATCCATAATTGAATGTAATAAAGCTTCATCCTCCATGTCATCGCCATCCTCATCTAAATCATTATCCCCATTTTCAATGTAATGTTCTTCTTCTCCATCCGTCTCATCAGATTCAACTAGGGGTTCCTCAACAACTCTTCGCGAGTTTCCTCCTCTTTGTAATTGCAATCTAGACCTAAGATCGCTTGGTCGTTCATTTGCACTAGAAGCCTCTTCAACTTGTTGCCACGTCAAATCACCATCCTCATGCACTAGTTGCTCTTGCTTGGTTCCAGTGAGCCACTCAGTACATTCATCAATATTTTGCAATGTGATAGGGTCCAAAGAATCTTTTTCCTTGAACCTCTCCACCAACTTCTGGTTATAACGAACATATACTAGGTTATTCAACTTCATCTGCTCCAACCTATTCCTCTTTTTTGTGTGGATCTACAAAATAAGAAAATAAGAAATGTATATTGTAAATATAGGATTTACAATATAGGTAAATAATAAATATAATATAAGTAAAAAAAACTCTAGATATACAAAATTAACATAACTTACATGCTCAAAGACACTCCAATTTCTCTCACCCCCACTTGCACTACAAGTCAAGCCAAGGATTCTGCAGGCTAATTGTTGTATATTAGGGGTTGAACTACCATACATTTTCCACCATTCAACTGCATCATATAAGAAAATAATATAAAAATTAAAAACACAATACCAATTAAAAACTTAATAAATACAAATTTGTAGTCAATAGATTACTTGGTGGTGTTGTAGTCCTTTGTCGAATAGCCAGGGACCTCCCAAAAAGGCCTTCAGCATTTCTATAAACTGCCAGCTCTCTAGTTATTGCATCTTGTGCATCTAAATCTGGTACTAGCCTCTCAATGATAGTCAACAAGCCTCTCACAACCTCCTCACAAGAATCAATATCTGAATTTGCATAAAAAAACTCCGGATTGAGGTAGTATCCGGCTGCATGAAGAGGTTGGTGGAGCTGTACATCCCACCTTTTGTCAATAATTTCCCAGATTGATTTGTACCTATACATCCCATTTTGACAATAATTTCAATTTTTTGTAAACTATGAGCAATCAAAGAGACATTCTATATAACCATAATCAATTAAATTAAACTTACTTTCTCTCATTCCGTTGGCCTCCTAGAGCTTCTTTGATAGCTTCCTTCGCTTTGTTTATAGCTTCATAAATATACCCCATTGGGGGTCTTTTCTCTCTGTCAACAAGTCTCAAAACACGAACTAATGGAGCTGTCACTTTCATTGCATAGACAATGTCATTCCAAAAAGAAGTAGATAGAACAGTTTCCATTGCTCTTTTCCCTTTCAAATCACGAGGCCACTTTGATTTGTTCCATTCATCACAAGTGAAGACTTTTCTCAAAGCATCTTTTTTCTTATAAATGCTTTGTAAAGTAAGGTAGGCCGTTGCAAATCTTGTCATGGCTGGCCGAACAAGATCACTGTTATTCGTGTGTGTCCTCATCAAGTTCAACACGAATCCATGATTGTATATGAATCCGCTCAAGCTAATTGCCTTCTCCAACAAACTCTTAATCTTTGGAAGATCACCAATGTCCTCGAGTATAAGATCAATACAATGAGCTGCACATGGTGTCCAAAAGAGATGAGGCCGCTTCTCCATTAATAGTCTCCCAGCCATTACATATGTAGAAGCATTGTCGGTCACAACTTGTACGACATTTTGCTCACCTACTTGTTCTACATATGTATCCAATAGTTCAAAAAGTTTTTGTCCGGTCTTCATATATGATGAGACATCTATAGATTCCAAGAACACCGTACCTGAAGGACTATTCACCAAAAAATTTATCAGAGTCCTATTTCTCTTGTCTGTCCAACCATCAGACATAATTGTGCAACCATATTTTGCCCACGACTCTTTAACAGGAAGAAGTAATTCATTGGTGTAGGCGACTTCCTTCTTAAGTAAGGGAACTCTGAACTCGTGATAACTAGGAGCCTTCATCCCTGCTCCATATTGTCCAACTGCTTCAATCAAGGTCTTGAAGCTCTTCAAACGTGCAACATTAAAAGGAATCCCGGCTTGATAGAACCATCGTGCCACATATTGAGCTACTTTCTCTCGTTCAACTTTCTTTTTAACACTATTAATTGTTGTCTGCTTTACTTTCTTCTTCTTATAAGATTTTTCGGGATTTGATGTCAAAAAACCATCCATTGGACCCTTTCTCTTAGGAGGCCTTGGCACTCCACTTGAATTCAAATGCACTGTTTCAGGTTCTTCATTGTTTTCTTCTAAAAAAGTTTCTGTTTGTTCTGGTGCATCTGAAGCAATTTCATTTCCACTCTTCTTATTCTTTGCCTTCATTTGAGTGAGATAAGCTTGAATCTCATCTCGTACGGCTTCTGGACAACGCTCACATTTTGCAATATTCCCACCGTACTGGGCAAGATGTATCTTCAGACGGTAGATGCCCGCTTTAGAAGTAGTGTGACAAAAGTTGCAAGTGACTGCATTTTTATCTTTGGGGTCTTTAAGGTAACCATACTTCCAACCTATGTCTTTGGATTTAACAACTCCAGGTTCCATCTTAAAAACATAAAACAATATTATAGAATTTATTAAAGCAACAAAGAATGCAATTCATTTTATACATTTCATATTTCATAATCAAAGAACAAGTGTATCTAGTAAATTGAAGAGTCTGATGCGGACCAACCTTTGTTGTAGTAATTCCAAAGTCAATCGATGCTTTGCCTTCCTAAAATCAAAGAGTATGATGTTTTGGCCTTGCGTAACAAAGATGCTTAACCTAAGACAAAAGGAAATGGTTGTTTATCATTAGTTAACTCACTAACAAGGTAAGCATAGGCATTGCACAACTATGGCTGCAAAAAAAAAAAGCCTGCAGGCCCTGTACAACTATGGCTGCCAAAAAAAGAAGCCTGCAGGCCCTGTACAAATATGGCTGCAAAAAAAAAAAAGCCTGCAGGCCCTGTACAAAAAAAAGCCTGAGCACAACTATTTAATCAGCCCATTGCATTCTAAAATCTAAACTATTTCAGTTTCTGCAATCCAATGAATTCCAAATGCTTTATTTCATCTTATGCGTAGTCTAATTCCATCTCTAATTATTTTTGGCACAACCTAATTAGATGGAATTAGAGTAGGCATTGCAATATGTGCCCGAGGCTAATCAGAAATCATGAAATAGACATATTCCATGACTCAGAGTAGGCATTTAAATGGACCCGTGCTCAACCTAGTTAAATAGACAAATCCCCTTCACAACTATCTCTAATATGAAATAGGGATAGACAAGATGACTCAGAAATCATGAAATAGAAAAATAGATGAACACTAAGTTAATCCATATACCCAACGTGACCCAGAAATTGTGAAATAGACAAACTCCATTCACCACTATCTCTAATATGAAATAGATAGAAAACAAAAGTGGAAAACAGTAATATAAAAATAGATTAGCAATATTTTAATCATCTAAAATATTTTAATTTAAAAGAGATAGACAACAACAGTGAACCTAGAAATCGTTGGAGATTGAGCATGGGCCCATGTTGCTTGTTTGCTTCACAACAGACGGTGAGAGAGAGATTGAGCACGGGGTCCATTTTAAATACAAAATAAAAAAATAAAAAAAAGGAAAAAAGGTGTTGCTTGTTTGCTTCAGACGGTGAGACGGAGAGATTGAGCATGGGTCCATTTTAAATACAAAATAAGAAAAAGGAAAAAAGGTTTTGTTTGTTTGCTTCACAATAGACGGTGAGAAGAGATTGAGCATGGCCCGCATGGGGCCCATTTTAGATAACCAAATAAATAAAAGGAAAAAACAGATGAGACAGTGATAGATGAGAGAGAGAGAGAGAGAGCAGACAGTGAGAGATGGGAGAGAGAGAGCAGACATGGTGAGAGAGAGATGGAGTGTGGTCCGCATGGGTTCATTTTAAATAATAAATAAAGAAAAAAAAAGAAAAAAAGGTGGGAGAAAAGCTGAGAGCAGAAGGTGAGAGAGGCAGACATAGTGAGAGAGAGAGGACGGAAGAGAGAGAAGACAAGAGAGAGGAAAAAAAGGTGAGTTACCTGTTGTTGTTGTTGTTGTTGTTCTTCCCTCTTCTTCTTCTTCTTCTTCTTGTTCTCTCGGGTTCCTGCCTTTTTTTTTTGACCTAAAAACAATAAAGCAAGCCTAAATCATTAGAATGTTATAAATAAACTAATTAAGTCACTTAATAAAGAAATTAAGTCAACTAATTAAAAATTAATTGGGTATACAAAAAGTCATGTTTTAAAATTTTCACGCCCAGGCAACGCCCAACAGGAAAGGCCTAGGCGTCCCAGGCGCCGCCCAGGCGACCACCCAGAAATAATCGCCTGCCTAACTCCCTGCCCAGGCGGTACACCTTGTAAAACGCCTAGGCGACGCCTTGACTACACTAGGTAGACTTGAAACTCTTTGTGTTGTTGAATAACTGCATCACATCCCCTCTTCTTTTTGTGGAGAACTGGATGTAATTACAATTTCCTTCCAAGCACCACAGGCACCCCATCTAACACTCACATTATCCAATTCATTCCAAAACTCAGCAGTATCCACTTATCCTAATAATCCATAGACCCCTGAAAAAATGCATTTAAAACGTAGTTGCAGGGAAGCTATATATAGGATGGGGAACTCGCTTCCCAGGAAACTTGTTTCCTAGACTCGTTTTCTAGGAAGCTTGCTTCATCGGATAGACTCGCTTCCATGAAGCTCACTTCCATCACGTCCCGTTTAATAGTCAAATGGAGCTCTATGTGTGAAGTGATAGGGTAGACCACAATCTATAGCTTAGGGTGTAGACTCTAAGCAAGTATCATCGGTTTGGAGCTTAAGACACCTACGTTTCCACAAAAATCTCATGTAAAATAAGATCAAATATATAGCTACCCATAATAACATAATGGGAATGAGGAGCCTATATCTCATTTCTCGCTTCCCGTTTCCTAAGGTTTTTTGAGTATCGCTTCCCACTTCTCGTTTTCGCTTTGCTTCTTGCTTTGGTAACTATGATTTAAAATCATCCTGAATAGATTGACAGAGAATGAAAATCGAGTAAGCTCACAACTCAGATTTCAAAACTTTTAATTTCTCATTGTCTCAAATTGTCAATATACCTCCTGATGCCCCTATCGAAGGGGTAGTAACTCAGTTCTGGACTGAATCACCCCAATTGTCCCTAATGTGATGGTCTTGGATATTCTCCAACTTTTTCTCCTGAAAGCAAATAATAGACGATCTCTTTGCCCTGACAAACTATCTTATCACACATCTTTTCACCATTAACCTAGTCCTCTAATGTTCAAAGAGATTATGAATAGGGATAAACCTGTCATCTACAACCCTTCTTGGGGCTACTAGACACACCTTTATGATGTGCTAAATCATAGTTGACATTACACTCCAATCTCCTCAGCTCTGATGTTAAGTTCCCCATCCTTCCTAATTTGGTTTGGGTTTTCGAGACATGCCCTCGCCCATTGGTCATAACTCAACTTCGTTGCTAAGTTCCTCACCCTTCCTAATTTGACCAAGTTTCATCACAGATTGTTGGATTATCCTATGCAAGGGGCACATTTCACTTGGTCTCATTCGGCATTTAGCTCGCTAGCGAGCAGACTTGATAGATTCTTGTTTGATCCAGTATGAGAATATCATTTTCCAAACATTATCAGGCATCTCTTCCTAGACTCACATTAGACCATGTTCCAATAGTGCTGGAACCGTAGTTTCAAAGGTGGTCCCACCTTATTTCAGTTTGAAAAAATGTGGCTTGAGAATGAGAGAGTTAAAGAGCTACTGGCTAAAGTGTGGAAAATCTCAGCGTGGATGGGGATCAACTAGCACTAGATTTGGCCTTAAGTTGAAAGGTTTCAATGCCATGCTTAAGGTGTGGAATAAGGAAGTTTTGGCAAATTCGACCTGATCAATAATACAATTCAAGCTTTGCAAAGAGAGATGGATTGAGAGTTAGAAAAGAGATATGTGAGAGAGATTGATCCATCCCTTTCCGTAGCCATCACCCTCGCCGTTGTCCGCCGTTGCTAATTCCCATTGCAGCTATTTTAGAGAGTTGTAGAAGAACTATTTGCGGAATAGAAAAGAACAAAAATAAAGATACACACAATTTTTGGTAATAGGAAGGAATTGATAACTATTTAGAAGGTATAAGCATGATTGTCAAGGCAACTAGGCGACAGATCCCATGGATGCTTGAGATGTCTGAGGTGTCGCTTGATAAACTCCTTGCAATAGAAATTCCCCAAATATAAGTTTTTTATTTGTGGCATTTCCTTGGATAAGGGGGCTTTGCTATTTGTATAAATTGTAAAATCTTCATTATCAAGATTCAATTTGATAGAACCATCATTGGAGACAATTTTAGGAATAATTAAGGGGATTTCAAGTGTTTAGAATTAAAAAAAAAACACTCTACAATGACTGTCGAAAAGGGTGGAGGGAGAGAGATTATGAGGGACAAAAAATATAAAAAATGACAGTCGAATAGTAGAGAGGAGAGGGAGACAAGGTGAGTATGAGATTGAATAAAAATAGTCTAACAATCAACTATGACTACCGAACAAGAGAGAGAGAGATAAATAGCCTAATAATCAACTATGACTACTGTGAGAGAGAGAGAGAGAGAGAGAGAGAGAGAGAAAGAATGTCGTACCTCTTCTCATTTCTCTGTTCTTTATCTTGGTTATGCCTAAGAAAAGTTAAAAAAAACATACAATAAATAAATATATATAATCATGAGACATACATTTATTTAAATTATAAAAGACCTCTGAGAGTTTTGAGACTTCTAGAGGGATTTGTGGAGGGCATTTAAAGGCATTTTCTTTCTTATTAGGTCGCCCGGTTGCCTAGGCGACACCTTTAACCTAAGGGAAAAAAAGGGGACCCACATAAACATAGGAGAGAGAGAGAGAGAGAGAGAGAGAGAGAGAGAGAGAGAGAGAGAGAGATGGAGGCTAATTGGTCTACCCATTGAGCGCGAGAGGGCAAGTTAGCATAAAAAAAAACATATTTAACACCATATGGTCTCTTATTTTTTCTTCTATTTGCAAACGTTTTTTGTTGGATATACAAACGCTTAACATATTATATGGTAAAGACACGTGAAACATATAAAATAACATGTTTTTTTGTCGACTAAACTGTCATCTTCAAATAAAATGAATTTTATATCCTTAAATAATAAAATATTACATATATCAGATTTCTAGCAATGATCGCCTAGGTGCGCAGTCGTCTGACCCTAGCAGCAAAGATCAAAAAATCGACAATATCGGCGATATATTGCCGATATTTGTCGGTGTCGACCATTGCCGACATGTTTATATAGTGTAGGAATTTTTTTGCATGTTGTCAAGAGATATCAACGATATATCGCTGTTATCGGCGATATGTCGACAATAACACATCGATATCAAACCAAAAATCCAAAATAGTGTTCGATCACGGCCAAAACAGTGTTCGGTCACGGCCAAAACATCTTTTTCCCCCTTTTTTTCAGATGCACAGGCATAGATCCAAGAAAAATAAAGGAAAAGGGTTTATTTAGAAGAAAGAAGGAAGAAGAAGCCAGAGGGTACTGTGGCCGTCCACAGTTGCCGTTCACCGTCGTTGTCCATAGTCGCCGTCCACCGTTGCTGGAGCATCCCCGAAGCCAATCCAAGGTTTCTCCCCCCTCTTCGTCTTCGGCTCTTCCTCATTCCCGAGCTCTGCTTGTGCTTTTTTTTTTGGTTTGTTCTCTGAATGAAATGGGTTTATACTTAAAACCCTACAAGTGTTATACTAAGTTTACGCTCACTTTTATTTGTTTTAATCTTTAAGGGGCGTTTGACAACTAGTATGTTTGGTTTATACTTAAAACCCTAACAAGGGTTATATTAACTTCACTCTTTACTTTTATTAGTTTTAATCTTTAAGGGGGCGTTTGCAACAAGTACTTATTTATTTATTTATAAATAAGTTCCTTTGGGTAAAAAAAAAGTTTAAAACCCCCCAAAAAAGTACTTATAAATAAGTAGCTCCATACCTACTTATAAGTTATAAAAAGTACTTATTTATAAAAAACACTTATTTACAAAAAGTTACTTATTAGCTTTTAGTGGTGTTGCCAAATGCCCTCCAAGTGTTTTAAACCCTAACAATGTCAATGGTAAATTATGTCCATAAGAGCTTTTTAGTAATATTAAAAAATCAATAATTTCTTAATAATTTTTTATAAATAAAAATTATTTATATTTAATAAGATTATGCTCATAAGGACTTTTTAAAAATATACTAACATCTTTTTTAACATTTCCTGAAGTTTCCTGTAAAATTCCATTTTTTGCGCTATTTTTCCAAAAATACCAATAAATGATATATCTTTCGATATATCTCCAATATATCTTTATTCCGCGGCTCGACATGTCGAGTGATGGGTACTTTTGTTACGATCAAGAGCTATCACTTACAGCAGTCTGGCATTTTTAGCCCTTCAGTTCCAACCCATCTTGAATAACTACATTAAGACATATACGATATTCTCAGATCCATTTTCTAATCAATATGTTTCCATGGGGCAACTTGATGTATATATATATATGTGTGTGTGTGTGTGTAAGCAAATTAGCCTTTTTTTTAATCGTTAATTAGCATTTTGTTTTGATTATTGAAAGTGTAAGTGATCAGAATAAGTTTAGTGGACTCATGATGTTGGCAAAATATGTAATGATGTCAAACAGTTCTCATGAATGGCTTTTCTTATGCTTAATTCATCATTGCATCTTACAATTAAGAAAATACTCTCCTATAGTCCTATGCTTAATTTTCTTGATCAAGCCATAGCAAGACGAAGAACATGTTCATTTCCCCCCTTTTTCTGTTATTGTACTTTAGGGTGTCATGCCGGGACTCCTTTGCATCATGCGGCAAAAAGAGGCCTGGACCAGACTGTTAAGTTACTTCTCTCCCATGGAGGTATGACTTACGGACTTCATATGGATTGAAGGCTGTATTGCTGTAATGGGGCTTGGACATTAAGTTCCTTATAGGAACAAACAATGTTCATTCTTCCACTGTTTGTAGTAGTATTAATAGATGAATTGTTGTTAAACATTTCAGCAAATTCTTTAGTGATGAATGATGATTGTCAGACTCCACTTGAAGTTGCTAGAGTAAAGGGTTACAGCAATGTTGTTCGTGCAATTGAGGTATGGTTGAACTTTGTGAAGTCATTATTACTTGTGGTTCCCCTTCGTGTGTTCTGGCTAGGTTTTTCTTTTTCTCCTCAAGCTTTATTTTCATTATGATGCTTCTTAGAGCCATATCTGCTTATTCTCTGGTTGGCTGCGGGAGCTTCACGGGCCAGGCTTTTTGGAAGCATTAGCTCCTCAATGGGTTTCACGAAAAATGTGGGTGCCATGTTCATTTACTTTTTTGTTGATGCATTTTATTTATTGCTTTTCTGGTACTCCTTTTGTTCTTTTTCTATGCTGTGCTGTTGTCTGAGCTGTATTTGCCAGATGGCTGGACTTAGTGAATTTTACACAGTTCATACTTATTCTGATTTTGTTTCTAGTTGCTATTTAACTAGTTATTTCTCCCAACAGACTAGTTATGTGCTGACTATTATTGTATTATTTGCAGTTGGGTTGTGGTTGTACCCTGTGGTTCCCGTAATCCCAGGAAGCCTCTCAAATTGGAGTTGGCTATATATCCTAGCTCGCAGGTATTATGGAACACAATTGCTCACCTCACAAGAAATTGTTACCTCATAACACAAATAGGGCTATGATCTGAAATTTCACAAGTTTCTATAACGTATTACCTCTTTACTTTTCATGTTTCTGCAATTGGTTGTTATCGACTTATCGTAGGGTTAGGCTTTTTGTGATATGGATAGTGGTAGAAGATATCTCAGCACTTCGGTACGAGATCAGTTCAATCTCTGTAGCTCTCAATACATCCAAGTAGTCCATTTTTATATATAGTTTTAGTTTGCTGTCGAATTGCTTAATGGGTGCTTGGTTTGTGCTTTGGAAGCATGAGATGAAAGCTAGATGAGTGGTGTGCTGAAGAATTTAAATATGTGCTTCCTTTGTGGGTGACTTAAAAACAAGCTTCTTACCTTGGTGTTGCGATGGTAATGTCTTATGCATTAGGAAGTGTGCTCAGGTCTCTTTTCATGCTTCCATCAACCATAGTGACAAGTCGTGGTTCGGGAATTATTCGGCAAGGATCAAGTTCGGAAAAATCCAGAAATTCTGGGAAAAAATAATAATTATAAAAAGATATCCAACAATTTGATTAGATAATATACAAAATAAGCAGTTTACTTTGTCTAACTAAATGAATTGATGTAAAATTTGCAAATAATAAAAAAATAATTTGTGAAATTCGGGATGATTTGACAAACTTAAAATTCGTGTATAAATCGAAGTATAATTCGGTACACCCAAAATTCATGAATTTCAAAAATTCAGAGAATTTTGTTACTGTCATCAACTACTTATAGAGGGTGATGATAGTTGTTCCGTATCAAGTCCCTCTCCCCCTCCCCTTGACTAATTGGATGCAGCGCACATTTAAGTAATTAGATTGCACACTTCCCATCAATCTGGGCTTTTGGGATCAATGGTTGTGTCTACCTACACATCAATTGGTATCAGAGCCTAACACCACTTCTTTGGTTCGAATCACAGAAAGGGCTACTTGGGGAGGATTCTTGGATCAGTGTACCCACCCTTCGCATCAACCCGCCACAGATTGTCGTCGAATGCGGAAGCGTGGTGGGATGTTATAGGCAATGGGATAAGTAGTTAAATTGCGCCTCTTCCATTAATTTGGGCTTTTGAGATCAGATCAGTGGTTGCATTTGGGTATGCATCAATTAGTATCAGAGCCTAACACCATGTCTCGGGTTTGAGTATTGAGCTCGTTGGACCCAGCCAAGCTAAAGATTGAGCTCGTTTGTTAACTGAGCCGAACACAAGCAACAAGTTGTTTGGCTTGTTTAATGTTACTGTATTACCTTTAATACCCTTAATAGTATTAGTTTTCTCATACAAATTAAGAAACTTGAATATAAATTTATTGTTAAGGTAAAACTTAATAGGTAACTTTACCCTTTTAGAATTCTTTATATCTTCTTATTTTAGAAACCCTAACTTTCAACAAGATCCCTCTTCGAATAGAACCTTTGATACAGAGCCGCTTTGAAGATTCATTATCAAGTCTTAATAAGGAATTGCATTCGGAAATGACACCACTGTTTATATTAGAAACAAGTTGGACATCCATAGGGCAACAGAAATGGCAGCTCGTGAGCCTACTCGAGCTCGATTATGTATAGACGAGCTAAGCTTGAGCTATCATGTGAGCTTGAATCAAGCTCAAGCCGAGCTCGAGCCAGCATATATATGTCACGAGCCGAACTTGAATAGCACCCAAATTGGCTCAACTTGGCTTGTTTACAATACTACTTCCCGGTGCGCTGATAAGGGGTGATATGTCCCTGGATGAGCTTTTCTTCCTGTGGAATCTTGATCACCTCTGGAGATGATCAATTTATGAAAAAGAGATTTTTTCCTTTTGACCAAGTCAGTCACTTCCATGTTGGAACTGTGATGGTCAGGTACTGGTTTGTTGCAATTGCCACATGGGACCATGTGGCTGCCAATTGTTGGCTCAGTGGAAACTTCACCATTTGTTTCTTTTCACTGCAAGTTAAGGATGTTTATACACCCTTCCCTTTGGTGTAGAGAGATGTACCGAAATTAGTACACCTACCTGTCTCACTGCCCCATCTTTTTGGTGGCCAACTGTAAAAATTGAGGATGCAAGAGGTTGTATTGTTACTCAATTCTTGTCACTACCTTGGAAATAGCGTATTCTGTTTCTGACATTGTTGTTTTCTGCTTTTATTAGAAGTTTAGAACTAATTGATATCTGTTTTTTTTTTCTTTCTAAAAGTGGTTTCCTGACACAGCGCTATTGATGAATGAACAGGATGCCCAGCCTCGCACAATTATTGCACTGTGGAAGGCAAAAATGGAGGAACCAAAGTTTCACCAGCCAGATCCTACACTGCTCCTTTATGACAATTCCAGTAATTTCTTAGTTCTGAAGTATTATCTTTGTTATGGCCTTTTTTTTGGTGCGGGTGGGGGGTTAAGCTATTTTTTGATGGCCATATATTGGAAGACAATATTATGACCATTTCTTAGGATGGCTATTTTGGGAGATGGTTTTACATTTATGCAGAGATCCTCCAAAGAGTCCCTATGGAACACATAATAAAGTTGGACTTGGTGCTGTACTGACCATTCACTCCACTATAACATAGATTTGTTTGTCCAATATCTATTGAAATATATCCTTTTTATGTTTTTTTTTTTCTTCCTTTCCTTTCCCTTTTTTTTTAATTATATAGTTCTGCTCCCTATTGTTGTTCTTGGTCATGCTTTATGCTACTATGATAGGGCTTTCTTGACCATATATTGCCATTCCTATATGTTATGGTGGAGATACATTCTGCACTCACTTCTTTACAGAACATATTTGCTATTGGTACTTTTTAGAGCAATGTGCCCATTCTGTACACTCCAAGACAAATACCTGTTCTAACTGTTGCCCAATGTCATTGTGAGACTTCATCATTTGATGTCCAAAGCTTATGTTTTATTTAAGCACTTCTATTATTACCTTTTCTTTTCTATTAATAGTTTTATTATAGACATGGTTCAAAATATCGGTATCGGTTGCCGTATCGGTAAGTCCAAAATAGGATACGTATCGGCGTATCGGTACTGTATCGGTTGGATACGGCGGAAAAATTCAAGATACGCTAAAAAAAAGCTTGGATACGCAAAGAAAAACTTGGATACCTTGCATAAAACCTCTTTTAATGCAAATATAAGCTAAAAACAAATTAAATGAAGACTTCCAACTACATTTATAATCATACATATGAGAGTAAACAAATTTATAAGTTAAAAAAGGCATGCGCACTGATAAATATGTATGAAAATACAAATCATGGTTACTTAACCAAGTGATAGAAGCTCACTTGCATTTATAAATCAAAATATGAAAATACATAGACCTTTGTATTCACAAATCAAATTACATACATGATAGAAGCTTAATACCAAATTGAGCTTTGTGCCAGCTCATACTCTATCATTGTGGGATCGGGAATTGAGTAAATTAATACATTATAAGTAGTCCAGACATGATGACACCACTATGTCCAAGTCATCATCGTGCAGTACATGTCCAGATATGTCTGTTACTGAGTCGTGTTCTGTCTATAACTGTCAGTCGAAGACTGAGACTGAGCATCATAACCAATGGCTCGTGATAAGTAGGGTTGGGCTGGGGCATCATAATCAATAGCTCCTGATAAATAGGGCTGGGCTAGGCCATCATAACGAGGGAGATAACCTTGTTTACATATTTATATCTAAAGTAAATAAAAGTAAAATCAAGTTAAAATCATTTACTTAAATAATATAATATGTAAAGAAGTTATGTGTATCGGGTTTGTATTGTGGATACTAGTGTAAATGAAAGGAGAAAAAAAATTAATTGAAAAATCTCCGTATCGAGTGTATCGGGCCTGTATCGGTCCAATACAGTAGAGTTTTTTTTCCAGCGTACCAGTGTATCGGGTAGCTCTAAATAGGATACGTATCGGCCCGTATCGGTCGATACGTATCGATATTTTAAACCATGATTATAGATTGCCTAGTAAGTGAGTAATCGTTATACCTACATACTACCTCCAAAAAAAGCGATAATAATTTTACTCATTTTCTAGGCAATATTTACCAATGTTTTAAAACGCGAAGGCATGGGATGTGATATTGGGACCTCAAGATGCATCGTTATACCTACATACTACCTCCAAAAAAAGCGATAATAATTTTACTCATTTTCTAGGCAATATTTACCAATGTTTTAAAACGCGAAGGCATGGGACATGATATTGGGACCTCAAGATGCGTGAGGCTTAAGCCTCACAAGAAAGCCTTACGCTACCTCATTTTAAAAAATAAATTAATAAATAAGAATAATGCAAAAAAGATTCAAAAAATTAATTAAAGGTAATTCATATATATGTGTGTGTGCGCGTGCGTGCGCGCATTGTGTGTTCACACACATGTAGCACTTTATAAATTATATTCAGTCATAAAAAAGAACACACACATATGTAGCACTTTATAAATTATATTCTGTCATAAAAAAGAAATTTAAGAGCGGTAAGAAAAGCTAAAATTTAGATTTTATTTGGTCATATACATATTGGAAGATGGATAATGTTCAATCATCATGTGGTTGATTTTGGATTCCAACAAATCTCTACCATTATAATGAGAGAAGGATGGTTAGATTGAATTTTTCATGAATGATCATAACACCTCACTGTCATAATACCCTTTACTACATGCAAACAGTTATATAAAGGGTATTTAGGTAATTCGAACCATAACTACCCACAACCTAGGTTCTGAAAATCGACAATATCGGCGATATATCGCCGATATTTGTCGTTGTCGGTCATGGCCGACATGTCTACACCTTGTAAAGAAATTTTTACTTGTTATCGGGAGTTATCACCGATATATCGGCGATAACTCACCGATTTCGACCAACAGTTCAGTTTATAAAAAAAAAAAGAAGAGAGATTCGGATCACGGGAAAACAACTTTTTCCCTCTTTTACAGATACGCAGGGCCAGATATCCATCCAAAAAAAGAAATCACTCAACAGTGAACAGAAGACCCGTGACAGTGTGTCAACTCCATTCAGTTTCTTTAAATCTCACTGATCATTTATGCAAATTGCAAAGAATTGAGATTTGAAAGTGGAGATTTTAATATTTATTTTGGATTTAGAAGGGAAAAAAAAAGGGGGTTGAAACTTGAGAGTAGAGAAGAAAGAAGAAGGAAGAAGAGAAGAGCGGTGTATCGTGGCCATCCGCCATCGCCGACTCCGTTTGCCTTCGCCGTTGTCGTTAGTCGTCACCCAAGCCAAGCTAAGCTGCCAAGGTTCCTCCCTCTCTTTCTACTTTCCGACTTCCTTCCTTCCTTTTTTATTTTTTTTGGTTTCCTCTTGCTGAAATCGTTGAATGAGGATTTGTTTTAACTTTAAACCCAAAAAAGGGTTATGCTAGCCTCACTCTATTAAATAACATGAGCCTTTGTTTTAACTTTAAACCCTAATAAGGGTTATGCTAGCCTCACTCTATTGAATAACATATTTTATTTGTCTTAACTTAAACTTTAAACCCTAACAAGGGTTATGCTAACTTCACTCTTAAATAATATTTCCTTTTATTTGTGTTTAAGTGGTTTAAACCCTAACAAGGATAGTGCTTATTTCATTCTCTGTTAATAACATCCCCTTTTAATTGTTTTAACCTTTAAGTAGTTTAAACCCTAACAAAGGTGAAGGATAATACTAATTTCACTCACTGTTAATAAAATTCCATTTTAATTGTTTTAACTTAACAAGGGTAATGCTAGGGTTAAGGACTTAAGGGTTTTAACCTAAAATTAAAAAGGTAATGCTAGTTTTACTCTCTTTAAAAATTATAAAAGAGGATAATGTTGTTAGAGGCTTTAATTAAAAAAAAAGTTTCACTATGTTGAAACATAATTTCTTCATAAACAAATTATGCCCATAAGGTTTATTAAAAAATTAATAATTTCGTAATAATATTTTATAAATTAAAAATTATTAATAGGTAATAAGATTATGCTCATAAGGGTTTTTTTAAAACATACTAACACTTTGAGTCTTTGACCAATAATAAGTATTTCAAAATTTCAAAACAATTAACATGGATAATCATTAAAAAAAAGAGGCGATAGGAGTTGAGAATTTTTATGTTTTTAACTTGATTATATTTTTTAGTGATCCACTGTGTAGTATTTTTTATATTGTAAAAGAATTAGCCCGAGTAATTCCACTACTCTATAATTTGTAAAAGAAATAAAAACCTTTGTATTTTGTATTTCGACGAAAAAGTCTTGCTTGATTACAATAAACTTGTAATCACCTAAATAACACTCAATATACCTAGATTACATCAATATCAAAATTCTATATATTTAAAACTTAAACAAGAGCCCCGCACATTTAAATAAAATTACATCCATAAGTTTTTCATATTTCTAAAACAATTAGCATGGATAATCATTAAAAAAAAGAATCACGGGTTTTGGTGCTTGATTATATTATGTGTTTGACATTAATATTTATTGGTGATCCACTAGGAAATATTTTTCATTATGGTACGGGATATAGGTTGTTCGCATGGAAAACCAATGGAGGAGAGCAAATATGGAGCAATATGTAATTATTGTGGCCAAATAATAAGGAGCGGTGGAATTACCCGGTTAAGTGACATCTTGCCGGGGGTGATTCGAATGTGGCAGACTGTGCAAGTTGTCCGACGGAGGTCGGACAAGCTATGAAGACTCACCTTACCACTGGGGCTAGGGAGAGGCTGGAGCATGTCGCGCAGCAAAAGGCTGTCCGTGAGGAATTGAGGTGTGGTCTACAGCCACCAACAGATGTGGATGATGGCGACGAAGATGATACTTTATACCAATCAACTGTATTGGAGTTGACGAGAGGCTAGCATATCTACAAACCTATCGTCAATCTATGCGCCAGCTGTGGGACAGAGATCAGGAGCGTTCATTTGCAGCTCGCATGCGGCTTGGCGATTTCAGAGGCAGTGCTGGAGCAGGACCATCAGGTTCGACTAGTAGAACATCTGATTTTGGGACTGGGACACAACCACATGGTATGTTTGGCCGCTCACAGAGCATGAAAGTCCCAGATCTGCCACATGATTCATCTCTGTACAAAAGTCGAAATGTAAATCAGAAGCGACTAAAGGAAATGTGGAGTGGGGGAAGTCTGGTGGAAGCGCTTGGAACAGTTGTATCCAAGTTTTTTTATGCATAGTCATGTGCCTGCTAATGTCGCCTCAACCCCATAGTTTAAGAACATGATTGATGAGGCAGGATAGGTTGGGTCGGGGTTAGAGCCTCCTCCATATGAGATTACAGTTAAATACTTAGACGCAAAGGAGAAAGAGATGAGAGACTATATTGACACCCTAAAGCCGTGGAAAAATTTTGGTGTCACTATTATGTGCGATGGTTGGACAGGATCCACTAGGCTTTCGATTATCAACTTTATGGTGTATAGTCAGGGAAAGACTATTTTTAAAGTCTGTTGATGCATGGGAAAGAAAAATGTAGTATAAGTGGTGACCAATAATAGAGTGCCTTCGTGAAGGCTGAGAAGATGCTTATAAAAAAGTGTCACCTATACTGGACCTCTTGCGCAGCCCATTGCATAGACCTGATGTTTCAGGCAATAGAAGAAAGGAAATCTGTGAAGGAGGTTCTTGATGAGGCAAGAACGGTAACCAAACTTCATATACAACTACGGTTGGGTTCTAACGAAGACCAGGGCCTTGTGTGGTGGTGAAATAGTACGGCTAGGGGCGACGCGCTTCACCACCAATTTCATTGCCTTGAAGAGTCTGTCCAAACATAAAATTGGACTAAAGACATTGTTCACTGGGACTGATTGGGTAGAGTATGGACAAAAGCGCACTGTTTTGGCAAAGAAAGTTGAGAACATTGTCCTTAACAACAAATTTTGGGACAAAGTGGATGATATGACTGCCATTCTAGAGCCTATTTACCATGTCTTAAGGGTGATAGATGTAGATAAGTGGCTGATTATGGGTTCTGTGTACGAATTAATGCGGGTAATGAAGACGTCGATAAAGAATGTGTCCCCTTGTGAATACAAGTGGGTCCACAAGTTTATCGATGCTCGTTGGGATAAGACACTGGAGCATCCCCTTCATGCTGCTAGTAAGTTTGATGTTTATTAGATCTTTACATTGAAGTTATTGCATGCTTGTAATAATAATTGCATGTCGTATAACTTTCACGGTTTTAGCATATTATTTGAACCCAAAGTATCACTATAACCACCAATTGGGGAATCGGGATGACTTAATGAAAGTTGTTCACGACGTCTTCGAGACGTCGGACCCGAAGTGTAAGAAAAAAGGCGACTTCGGGAATGAGGTGAAATGTCTTTATCTCGTTAACTATAGCATATTTATGTACATTATTGCATTCTAATATATTCTATCTAATTGGAACATGTTTTTCAAAATCTATAGCTAGTGCGTTTCAGGGATGCGCGGGGGAGCTTTGGAAGAAATGCTGCTAAAGAGGGAAGGTCTAGGATGACGTCGGGTGAGTAATTTCTTCCAAATAAATTGACTATTTTATTTCTCTGCATCAAAATATCTATGAAACTAATGGATAACATCGTTTAATTGTCAGCTGATTGGTGGCAAATGTATGGAACCGACTGTCCGACCCTCAGAAAATTGGCGGCTCACGTGTTAGCATAGACTGCTTCATCTTCAGCATTTGAGCGGAACTGGAATACATTTGCCCTCATCCACACAAAGCAGCGGAACCGACTTGGCTACAAAAAGCTGCAAAAACTAGTCTTCTGTCACTATAATATGAAGCTACGACTTAGACAATTGTAGATTGACACTGGGAGGCAACCTGAGCAGGATCCTTTAGACCTGATGTTAATCGGTGCCACTGAGGATCAAGATAATCTACTTTCTGAGTGGGTTTAAGGTTTCATCCCTTAATGAAGATGATGGGTGACCGAACGAAACTATAGCTAGCGTGGCCGTTGAGATGGGTATCGAAAGGGTTATTGCTACAGAAGTGGGGTCTAACACCAGCGGCAATAGGAGCAGCTTTAGCACAGAATCATTTGATGAGATGATAAGAAGTCCAAAAGATCTTGGGACTTCGGATGCAGCAACCTCTGGGACAAGTAGATTGTCCAATAGTAATAGTGAGGGTGGTGATGAGTCTGATGACCATGATGAGAGTGACGGAGACGGCGACAGTCTTGGGGATGGAGGCAACGTCGGAGTTGAACCAGAGAGACAGAGGCCTTTGAGCCCATTCACCGTAGAGGCTGACTTTGACCATACCACAGAGGACCAAGATCATGGTGCCCTGTCTTCACATCTAGCATAAAGCCAACCGAGTCATTATCTCTCTCGTCGAGGAAGCCAGGGTAGGGGTTAGGGCAAGGGCAAGAGCAAGAGCAAGGGCAAGGGACGAGATGCGGAACACGATGCTTGGTTTGAGGCCATAGAACATTCAGGCTCTAGTTCTAGAGGGTCTCAACGTACATGGTCCTCCAGTCATGACCAGGATACACAGTCTCACAAGCTCTCAAGAACATAGCTATGCACATTCCACACATGACCAATATCCTTATGCATATGTCTCAGGATATGAGCCACCTCCATATGGGTATGGAGGTGGCAATTTCAAAATCCCAGTGCCTGTGGCAGTTGTGCCTTATCACCTAAAGTATCCACCAATGGGCGTGCTACTACATCTTAGCCCAGATTACTACCAACATTATATACATGAGGATACATCCATGTATCATAATGTGATGAGTTGGGCAAAGCATTGTACGTATGTGGAGAATCAGTACTATAGCCAGCCAAGTCAGGACAAAGATGATGACATCGAACCTCCGCGTAACTCCTTCTGGTGGTGATTGTAGGTTTTTTGGCGGTTTGTATTATGTATGTTTGTAATGCGTGAACTCCTTAACACTCACGCAAGCAAAAACATCAAAGGTATAAATGGCAGTTATGTAATTAATTAAAACATGACTGCCATTTTCATAAAATCAATTATAGACAATATTTCCTAGTATACCCTTGCTCCTTATATCAATTCCCAAAGATGTCCTTGATTTTAGCTTGCGTGAACTCTCTTAGAGTTCATGCACTACGTGACTTGTATCATTTCCCTATATATATATATATATATATATTTGTATTTGTATTCATTGTATGTGTTCATGTGGGCGCACACGTACACATAAGAAATACTATATAAATTAGTTGAAACAAATAACAAATTTTAGAAAAAAAACGACATTTAAGTGTCAATTCCTAATTTTAGTTAATGTATAAGACATACATAGACATAAAGCAAGCTTCAAGACATGAGGCGTGTGCCTCATGTGAACCTCATGAAGTTTTAAGCCTCATGGTTAAGCCTCAAGGCGTTTTCCTTAAGCCTCGCCCCGAGGCGAGCCTCGAGGCGTAAGCCTCACACGCTTTTTACAACACTGGTTTGTATTATTATGACTCTTATAAATTATGAATTTATGATTGATTGAGAAATGAATGAAACATGAATCAATCTTACATTATCGTCACTCGTCAGCGCACATCTTTACTCTCTTCTCATTACATCTCTTATGTACATTGTTGTTTTTTTTTAAATTTTTTATTCTAAAAGGTGTATTAATATCTATTTTAACATTTCCTGAAGTTTCACTACAAAATTCCATGTTTTGTCTCATCTTTTTACAATATTTTCAAAAATCACCGATAAACGATATATCTTTTCTCCGCGGCTCGATATGTCGAGCGATATCGACATTTAGAACCTTGCCCACAACTCCTTCATAGACCTCGATTCTCTCATTCCTCCGTTCATCTCCTCTCACGCCGGTTCAATCTCTATATGCATTTTCAATCCTCCATTTTCATCTACCTTCCATCCTCGACTTGACATGGTCTTCTGTTGTCACAACTTATCTCTACTATTATAATGAGAGAAGGAGGGTTAGATTGAATTTTTCATTAATGACCATAACACCCCACTGCTATAATACCCTTTACTACATGCAAATAGTTATATAAAAAGAGTATTAAGGTAATTTGAACCATAAGTACCCACAACTCCTTCATTGACCACGATTCTCTTATTCCTCCGTTCATCTCCTCTCATGCCGGTTCAATCTCTATACGCATTTTCATCTACCTTCTATCCTCGACTTGACGTGGTCACTTGTTGTCACTCTTATTGGCTTATTGCCGCCGCTTGTTGCCACTTTCTTTTGTTGTCTACTACTATAGCCGGTAAGTTCATTTCTTTTTGAGCGTCTATTTTCTAAAATTTGTTTGATTTCTTTTCATCTTCAATTCCGTGAATTTTCTAGAGATTAGATTGCAAGAGATTGAAAAAAAAGAAGAAAAATTCTTCACTGCTTACCCAACACCCTCAAATCATCATCTACTCATAGATGGTTAGAATAATATATTAGAAAAAAAATTCGATCATAGCATCTCTTCCCGATATGGATCTTCTTCTTCATAAGCTTTTTTTTTTTTCATAAGCTTCTTTAGGGGTTGCAGATGCCGATCTATGGGTTTTCTCGATATTTGAGGGGTCTAGATTGCCTGAGACGGCCGATTGAAAAAAGACATGGAAGAACCAAGGAAGTACATTTGGAGATATATCATTAGGGTTTGTTTTGGAGCAGATTGTGAGTTACAGATGATTTGTACCGGTAAATAATCAGGATCTGTGATACTGAAAAGAATGCCACTTGGGAATCAACCATTTCTACTCAAATACATTTCTCCACTAATTTTCTTGACGAACCACCGCTAGCTCCGTCTATGCCGCCTCAATCACCATCTATTCCGGCGACCCGTTTTATACCGCAAATATTTGATTTGAAATCATGTAACCATCTGCTAAACAATAAATCTATGACTTAGCATTGATGTGTCCGTGATTTTCCTTGACTACGGGAACATGAAGGATCAAACTTGGTTTGCGATCTGTCTTGGATACGTCGTTGCCCAACCATAGATCTGATTCAAATATTGTTTTTTCCCCTTTGATTCGCATTGTTATTGAGATATTTTCTTGAGGTTTCAATAGTTGTTGGGTGATTTTCTGGTGTTTTTTTTTATTGCATTTGAAATATTTCGTTTTTTTTTCTCCTTAGTTGTGTGAGGCATGTGTGTGTGTGTGTGTAGTGTATAGTGTGTGCGTGAGTTTGTGTGTAGGTGATTCCATGATTGTGTGTTTTGAGTTGTGTATATATATAAAAAAAAAAACTTACCAGTTTCTGTTCTCTTAGGATCGAGGCTGTTTCTAGAGAGTAGGGACTGTAAGGTATGTTTGACAAACACAAGGAATTATATGGTGTTATTCATGTCTATCAAATAACAATCTCATTTGATACTTCTTGATCAATTGAACTTTTCTTTTAGATTAGAGTCCACACAGTTCATCACTGTGCCAATAACATAAATCATATGGTGTTATACATGTGTATCGAATAAAAAAAAATTGCGATACACCCATTACATATTCCAACATGTAGCAGCATTTGTTACCATATATAATGTTTACTCTAAAAATGGGTCAACACATTAGATTAGGGTAGTGATTAGCTGACCATGGATCTGACTATTTGGTCAAATGTCGTGTCCACGTATGTGACGTATCTTTTTTAACTATGGTAAATCTTAGGAAAATTAAAATTATATTTTTTTCTTTCTAAAAATCAAGGTTAGATTGCTTAACCCTAGGGGGTAAGAGTGAATCTTAACCACGATTGCTGGGTGTTAAAATTGGGGACATGAACTAATGAAGAAGTGGAAAACAGTTGTACTATAATTTATATGAATTGTTTACTTACATGCATCACATGTGCATTCTGCTAGTAATTATAAAATGGTCACCAACTACCTATATTGTCAATGACTCTAAATCTTCGCAATGTATTCTATGAAAATTAGGATGAAATATATTCAATAAGGTTTTAAAAAGTCCAAATACGTTAGACATGATCAATTAAGTGTTAATTTAAACTAATAACAAAATGAAAAAAATTAGTTTTTTTATGGAGAAAAAGAAATAATGAGGCACGCACCTTATAATTTAATGTTTAAGTCTTAGTTATGTGGTGAGAACCCTATTTTTTAAAAAATTAATGTATGACAACATGAGGCAACTCTTTTAAATAAAATTTCAAGCCTAAATTATGTGGCTAGAACCCTATTTTTGATTAATGTATGAGGCACATGCCTCAGACATAAAGTGAGCCTAAAGATTTGAGGCGTGCGCCTCATGTAAGCCTTAAAATCTGAGGTGTTAACCTCATGAGATTTAAGTCTCAACGTGGAGCCTCAAGGCGTTTTCTTTGAACCTTTCCTTGAGGCTTAAGCCTCACACGCCTTTTTAAAACATTGATATTTACTTAGAAGAGTATGCAAATTACTCGCATGTTGTTTACCCACAAAGACTGAAAACTACAAAGAAATGGCAGACAAGCATGATTATGTCATAAGCAATCTTTACTTATTAGAAAAATAAGGATACATACTGTATGTGCTACTGGATACATTATAAAAAGTCGTTCCCTTACATATTGAAAATTTGTGGTATTCTGAAGTTTTATTCTATGCTTTCATTTCAGAAACACGATATAAGCTTGCATCTGCAAATGAGGGTGATAAGCAGCAACTTCGGTGGTTATATAATGCATGCATAGGAATTCCCCAGGTACCACATATAATAGTTTGTCTACAGATGTTAACTTAACTCTATTCTGTGTGGATAGTTTGTCATACATAAGAAGTACGAGACATTTGGTATTTGTTGCTATAAATGAGTACCTATAAAATTTAAATGTGCACATGCTGATACTCCAGAAGAATATTTACTGCAAAATCATTATTATGTGTAGCACTATGGCCCAAGAAGGTTGGTTATTTTCCTTGTCTAGGGCATCATATATCTAAGAAGGGTGGTTGGTTCACCTTACCTAAAAACAAGAAATGTGGTTCATATTTTGTTCCTGACTAAATTAAAGCATATGACTCCGGGTATCCTGTATGATATTTAAAACGGGGAAAAAAACCCACCTTCTGACTATTATTTGTTTGTATATTAAACAATGTTATATTTTCCAATTTACAAGTATATTCTATAAGGAAAATAATCACCTCCTCGGTCGGTGACATGAGGAGGGGCATCTCGGCTCATTTTTTCTTGCCATGTGTCCCCCTTCTACCCCCCCATTTAACTGTGGTTAAGATTCATCCACCCTTAGGGTTCACCCATCTACCCTTGTTTTCAGAAAAATAATATAAAAAAATTAACACAAAGGTTAAAAAAAACTAACCCGTGTTAATGGAAGTTGAAGGGTTGGCTATGTGAGAGCGAGGAGGAATAGTCCCCTCATCGGCCGACGAGGGGACTATTGCCCATTCTATAAAACATTAAACCACTATTCTGATTTTGTAGCCAACCCGAGGCAAACTAAATTGACATACCCTTGTTCCAATGAGTAGTTAATTTTTACATTGCTTCAAATTACATGTTCTTTCAAACGCATAAGTAAATTTAAGGATGGAATCAAATGTGAGCTTTAATTTTGTTTTCTTTGTATCAGGTGTGTATATTTTTTATCTTTAAAAACAAGCAATATTGATTGCAAATGCTAAGTGATCCACCAGTATGATGAACTTGCTTTTCAGTGGTCCACGAGAAGGGGATGAAAATACGCCAAAAATTTTGAGGGCACACTAATGCCCAGCCTCATTAGCATCAAATCGACCCAGAAGTCCAGAGAAAGATACCAATAACTCTTAATTATGCTTTCGAGTAAGACAACTACTGCTTTCAGTTCTGGATTTTCAATGGAGTCTCCACAGATGCTAAGCTTGGGAAGCCATCAGTTTGGTTCCTCATTTTCCTGAGGTCATCTTAGGTGTGTATTTACCATTCACCACCTCATGCCAGGTCGTGAGAATGTCATCTTTGTAAGCAATTCTATATTATTTGCACATCAGGTCCACAGTGATTGTAAACCCGTCCTATCTTTGAGACTTTGACTCTCTTGGAAGTCATTCTCGTGTCAAAATAGTCTAGTACTCATCTTCTCTTGGAATTCATTCTCGTCTCAAAATAGTCTAGTACTCCTATCCTTTGAATGCTGGATTGATATGATTATTTATTTCACCCAATGTCCAGGTTAGCCCATCCTTTAAAGGTAGTGGTCAAAAAATCATAACACCTTAAGTTTACCAGAAAACAGAATAATGGTAGTTTAATCCTGCTTGATGTTATTTGTTAGAAGAAAAATACAAAAAACCATCCAATACTTGATAGGTAATATGATGCAAACCACGTGGTAGCATTAGTCTTTCCTATAGGATCGACCCAAAGTTACAAATCCCCAATATGTAGATATCGGCCTCAAGGGTATTTTGGTAATGTCACACGCTCAAATCTCAAATTCAGTGGTATTGATGTGTTCCGGATGTAGATTAATTAATATACTATAAAATCTAGTATCAATGATCAAGTACAGAATCAAATTTGAGGGAATTTAACTTCAATAGCAGAATTGCCATTATTCTGAAAACTCTAAGGCTCCGTTCTTTTGGTGGAACTTTTAAAAGTCCAGAACATTAATACTTTGGAACAAGAGGCAAGAGTATGGGACGAGAGGGCAAAGGGTTTCTAAACCTTTAACACGATGGTATCTCGGATTTATTGGGTTCAACCATTGAATTAATTAGAAGTTCCACATTTATGGAATTTGAAAAATCCAAAATTTTTGGTAAAACTTGAAAGTTCCATATAACTTTTGCACTCTGGAATAATATAATTCTAGACATTAAGTAAAATTAGGCATGAAACAATGAAAGTTCTAGACTTTAAAAGTTCCACCTAAGAACGAACCCTAATCTACAAACTCTGCGCTAACATTGCAATCTGAAATTGGAATTGAAGCTCAATATAGTTCAAGGGATATTCATGGAAGAAAACCCTATGAACTAATCAAGCTTAAGATCAAAATTTATGACAAATTTTGAAATTTCAGGACTTTAATATGTACCAAAATATCAGTGTAGTTAAGGCGTCGCCTTGGCCTTTTTGGGTGTGGGGCGCTCGACTACGTGATTAGGCAGTCGGAAATGGCTAGGCGGTCGCCTAGGCGACGCCTAGATAGGGTCGTCAAAGGGCAGGGCCAAAGCAAGGCCAGGGCAGGGCCGGGGTCAACCCTAGCCCTACCCTTCCCTATAAGAGTAGGGCCCTAGCCCAGCCCTAGCCCTTCAAGGGCCGGGATTGATTGGGGCCCTAGCCTTGCCCTCAAGGGCCAGGGCAGGGCTAAAGGGCCGGGAGAAAGTGCGAGATTTTTTTTGTGATTTGAGATGACTAGAGATTTTTTTTCTACACTGACTGTCAACCTGACATGGAAATGGATACCCTTCTCTTTTATCCGGGCTTGGGACCAACATTGCAACAAAAAGAGCAATGACAAAGTTAATTTTTTTTCCTTGTCAGTGACAAGCATACATGATAGAATAAAATAAAGTAAAACTATATAGAACACAATTTATATATCAAAATCCTCTAAGCAGGAGGAGGCGAGGTGGCAATTTCGCATACGAGATTAGGGTTAGGGTTTGTAACGAGTGTCGAGGCCTCGAGGGGTTTATAACGATGGTCATGCAAAATTATTCATTTAACCCTATTATTAAACCGTTTGAAAGGGTGAAATGAATAATTTCATAAATATAATATATATATATATACACTTTAATGGTATATAGACCTTAGCTACCGTGTAGCAACCAAGGAAAAGGGCAGGGCCGGGGTGAGCCCTGGCCCAGCCTTGTAGAAGCAAGACTTTCGGATTTTGTACCCTGCCCGGCCCAAGGGCTGGGAAGGGCAGGGCTTCAGAGGGCTTTGGAGGACATGGCAGGGCAGGGTACCCTTCTACGTGGGCTTTTTTGACAGCCCTACGCCTAGACGCCTAGGCGTTCGATATCTGGGCGGTCGCCTAGGCGGTCTGCTTTATAAAAGCTATTTTTTTTTTCTGTTTTTGCTTAAAAAAAATCCCAATAAATAGAAAAAAAACAAAAAAAAACATGTAATGAAGAAGTAACAAGATTCTAAATCGTTTTTTTCACTAAAAATATAATTTTTTTCACTAAAAATATCGTTTTCGACGCAATTTGGGCCTATTAGGCTTTGTCCCCCCTGCCACCCCCCCGGGCAATCTCCTTAAGGTTGTACCTTCCAAAACAGACAAGATATTTCTAAAGCCAATATGAAGCTCAAAATTTAGAAATAAGAAAATTAGATGGGTCGAGGGTTGAAACATAATCCAATCTAGATAGGCAGATACACACTGTTGGGACAACACACGATGAAGCTCTTCTTAAATACTGTACTATTTTCTGGGTTCAAATGATGAAGCTCTTTTATTATTTCTATATTCTATAATCTTTAATCATCATGTTGTAATTCTGAATACATTTTTTAGGCTCTAGGGCCTAACATTATACATGTAACATGGACAGTGACATGAATTTGGATATTTGGCCCAGATTTTGAAGTGTTTTCAATTCTCCACTATGTCAACATATCTTTTATTATGTGATATGAATGATTGTAATTGACTTTTTATTTTGTGTTTTTGTGGAATGTGGGTATAGAGTTTTGATCTTTTGGATGTTATATATAATAATATATATACGTGATATATATATATAGGAAAAGCTAGAGATCGCGCCGTACTTGAATCTCTTATCATTCACGCAGTGAAATGATGATGGCAGAATTGTAATTATTGAAAGAAAATTAGTCAATATTTCGAACTTAGTTTTTTTTGTTAATGTCAAGTATGCCACTCATAGCAACTACAATTACCAATCTGCCACCGAAAATTGCTTTGCGTGAACTTTAGTCATGTTCACGTACGGTGTGAACTCTAGCACGTCCCTATATATATATATTTATATTAAATTTATCGCCTGGGCGTCGCCTAGGCAACGCCTTGCCTAGCCGGGGCTAATCGCCTAGGCATCACCTAGACGCCTTGACTACAGTGCGAAATATAGGGTTTGATAGAACTCTTGGGTTTATAGTTTCGACCCATTAGCGTTCTTCACTAATATGATCAAACCAACTTAAACAACCATGTAGTTCATCAATCAATCTTCTGATTTCAGCAATCAGCAGCTAGGGTTAATAAGAAACTCTTATTAAACACTTCTAAATTCAAAAATTCTTCTTCATTACAATAGCATACATATAAGGTCTTTATGTCATAGTTGCAGGGAAGCTATGTACAGACTACAGAGTGAGAAGCTCGCTTCCTAGGAAGCTCGTCTCCAAACTCGCTTCCTAGGAAGCTCACTTCCATCACATTCCATTGAGTGGTCAAAGGAGGATATGTATGTGGGAAGTGGTGGGATAGACCCGAGTCTGCAACCTAGGGTATAAATCCTGAGCAAGTATTATTACATTGGAACCTAAGGCACCTACTTCTCCACAAATATATCATGGAGATAAATTTAAGGTATGAATAACCAAAATAATATAAAGGGAATGAGGTGCTTATATATCATTATTGCTTCTCGCTTCCTAATGATTTTTTGGGCCTCACTTCCCGCTTTCGATTTGCTTCTCGCTCTGGTAACTATGCTTTATATAGGCTCTAACAAAACTTGTAAATTGACTCCAACTCCAAATTAGACAACTTCTAAATCAACCAGAAACTCCCAAGTCCTAAGTAGACCAGAAAGAGAATAATGACTAACTTTCACACTTCTACTTAACATACATTTCTAAAAACTCAACTTAAATTAGCTATATGTAGTAAATCCGAATTTTACAATTTTTAGTAAAAAAACTACTGGTACCTTTTATTTTTTTTATCGGTAACCCCAATGGTTACTTAAGCTCAAAGAAATGCTTAAGGCTCAATTAAGTATTAACATGCTGGCCTAGCAAAATTAATAAGCAAGCTAGCCCAACCGAAATCTAATAGGGGCCTTTCTCTTATGAGGGGGCTCATAAGTAGAAATGGATTCTGCCTGGTACCCTCCTAGGCCCAACAGTACCGCCCTTGATGCTCCTGCATCTTATGGCAGAAAGTTAGAACTGACAATTGTGGGGTGCTTGCATACCAAATTTTTTGTTATATCGTACTCACTTTTTGTGTTCTTCCATGGTTGTTTTAACTTTTAACTTGGTTGAATCTAGATCATTGATCTATTCTTTCGACTGTAGTTTAGATGGTCTCAATGCCGTCAATCCCCAATCACCCATATGCATAGTCATGCACCCAGTGACTGAATCCAAGATAAATATTGTTTATATAGAATATTACGTTAACTACTTAATAGTAATAACTTGTACCTTTTTAAAGTTTATATTACTAAGAATTATATCGTACAAAACACAACTTGGTTAGCCAATTGTCAAGGCTGGCCAGAACTTCCAGCCCCATGTTGTGAACAAGCACCTGGATATCAAGTGGCATGGCTGCTGATTTACATGTAGGTGACCAGGTGAGCACCTTGAAGAGCATTTTGTTTAATGTCAATGGTGGTATTCTACACTAACTTGGCTACAACAAGCTTGTAACTAGCTGTTTTTAGGTTTGCCTTGTGAGCACGCAAAATTACTTGAGAATTTTCCTCAGTAAGAGACAGAAGTAATCAGTCTTCTGCACTAAAAAGAACTGGTGAAATTGCCTTGTCATTATAAGGATACTCGTGAACCTATGTTTGACTTGCTTAATATTCCAGGTAGATCACGCACCAGTTGTTCCTGTTAGCGCACCACCGACTGCTGTGGAGGAGAGACCACCAATTCTTCACGATGCCCGCCTTAACTCTGAAGCAAGCAACTCCAATGGTTGGGAGAACTCGGTAGATAACGCGAGTAACAATGGTTGGGGCTCAGCGGGAGGATCTGCTCCTCCTTCAAAAGCGAGTAGCAGTGGATGCGTAGCTGAGCCGGCTAAAGATCCATACAATGGATGGGGAGCGGATGCTGGGCCCGAAGGCAATCCAACTCAAATTATCCAAAGCCTGCCTAACATTCCTGCTGTTGTCCAAGCACCCCACAAGATTTCTGCACCTGCCTCTTTAATCCCATCAGCTCCACCAATTCCTGAGGTTGTAGATGATAGCCCGATTCACTATCCATCAATTGATTGTAGCCCCATCGAATTCCCCCCATCAACTGTGGAGAACGAATCTGCCAGAACAAGTGAATTTAAAGAAGATGGAGATGCTTCTTCCTCATGCGTGATATGTTTGGATGCTCCAGTTGAGGGGGCTTGCATCCCCTGTGGTCACATGGCTGGATGCATGTCTTGTTTGAACGAGATCAAAGCCAAGAAAGGGCTTTGCCCTGTTTGCCGTGCCAAGATTAATCAGGTTGTACGGCTCTACACTGTCTGAGTAGTGAAGCAGAATATAATGAAACTGTGTATGTTTCATGGGTGTATGGCGGGTGCTTATAAATCTATTTTTATCTGCTATACGAACTCCGTTTATGACTGATTACATTCTCAGTGATTGTGTATATATCACAACTTGGCCTCAGATATGTATAGTGAGAGATTTGCCAACTGCAGGAAGTACCCAGTGCTTACAAGGATGACTCCTTTATCAACTACAGCATGCCTTTCTAATGAAGGAAAAGAACCCGGTATGAACAACTGCGTTCTAATCGGTAATCTTCACCGAACCCTCATCTATATTCTATATCAGTTGGACCTGAAACAGGTATGCTGAAACCCTAATTTTGATCTGCTTGTCATCAATGAGGTGTGGTGTAAACTGACAGTTGCAACTTTCTTGTCTGCAAGTCTTGAAGAATATTATTGATGATTGTAGTTTTCATGTGGAGATAATACATTTGATATATTTTTATGAATCAGTCTATGGGTATTTACCTAATATTAATCCTTTAATTCAAATAATAAGGGTCAAGATTAGATTTGGCTTGACTTATTTTGTCATTTTTAAAGTCACATCAACTCTAATCTTAACCCTTAAATATTTGGATTATAGGGTTAGGATTTGGGTACTCATAGACTGAATATTTATATATGTTCTATTTTCATTTTTTAGCTTTTCATATTGTGGCATAAATTATTACTGAATTGTCAATTTAATAGCTATTTCAAGCCAAATCTATGTTTTGGATCCGGAGGATCCAAAGTCGGATCAGGCTGCCGAAATGGATCATCATATGCAATTACAGAATTGGGTTTTGATCAAAATGGTTCGGTGTCTGGCCCATTTAATACCAAGAGATAGAACAAGGAAACCTTTAAAAGACAACCACCATTGTCAAATCTATGCGACAGAACTCTGTACCCTCCATAAATTTGTATCCATAAATTTGTATCCTAGGTTGCAGAAGCATGGGGCCTAAACATAGCCATTTTCAATATCTACCATACCCTTAAGATCCGGAAGTCTAACATTAGATTCCCATAACCCGGTTTTCTAACATTAAGAGCCCCACATACCTAAGAGTAAGATAGTGATGGAAAGCTAAGTAGAAGTAGAAATCGATCATTGAAGCATAAACAGGATCATGACCCTGAATTCCTTAGCTACCTAAGATACATTGTATGTTTTTTGCTTTAAAAGCCAAGATATCTGGATTGAGGGTGAACACCCTCTTTTGTAGAATGTTTTAATATCTGGGACGAGATCTGGTTGTATTTTCTGTTTTCTCTGTCTGTATATGTATATTTTCATTTACCAAAAGAAAAAAAAAAGAAGGAATCTGGTTACCCGATCCTTTCCCCTATCAGTTGAGAAAATAGTTGAATTTTTTTTTGGTTTTCTAATATACTTCTTAACTGTCTTTTGCTATAAATGAGGAGCACACCTTCACCATCTTAGCTCAGGGAGGGAGGCAGGTGTGGTTTGGGAGATTTTCTTTTCTTTTTTTAATAATTTATTTTTAAGTGGAAGGCTTTTAGGGTAATTTCTTTATTTTGCTACATCAACAAATGAACTTCTAAAAATTTATTGAAAGTTTCTCTAGAATTTGAATCTTGAACCTGATCCTACTAAGGGGCACACCTTCACCATCATGGGATGGATGGCTTGGGAGATTGATGGGATAGGATTTTGAAATCCTTGGATGCGTCATGTTTGGCTTTTATTGCTATAATGGTGACAAGAAAAGAAGGATATGGGCTGGAGAATACCTGCCATGAAATGGGGCTCTCTACAAATTCTATAAAGCAAAGAGATAGGATCTGTAAAAGGGTCAGGTCAAAGTTAGGTCACATGTTCTGTTTTCTTGGTTAGAAATGCTTTCCCCTCTACACAATATTCTTCACATGGTATGTTACTTAAAGCTAACTCCTTAGTACTTACTCTCCCTAGGTTAAACATCATTTTCTTCCTGGGGAAATCAACTTTAGATTGACAAAATGCCCTATATTTTTAATGACCAAAATACCCCTATATGAAATTCTTAGTGTACTTTTGATTACAAATAGACTATGCAGTGTAATTTCAGTTCCCATAAAAACTATTTTATTTTTGGATCAGTGTGATTCTAGGGGATGTTGATTAGAATTCCACGTTCCTCCTCTTAAGCTTTATTTACCCTAAAGCATACTTGAAGAGAGAAAACTTGGATTCCCTCTACGCTCGCTAAAATTACTAATCCTAGTCAAATTTGTAAATAAACATAGAAGTGGTAATTTTGTTCATTCATTTGATAAACACTTTGGTAATTCACTTGTTTGGTTAACAATGTGGGAAAAAAAAAAAGGTATTTGCACAGATTTTCAAATTTCAATTAAACTCGCACATGCTTAAACAATTTCAGCAAAATCATATTTAGTTCACAGAAACGGGTCAAATGATTAACTATTCAAGTTTTTTTTTTTTTTGGGGGGTAATTACTTACTGGAAAACAGTTATTTTGTGTTATCCCAAACCCTTCTTCAAATGAAAAAAGTTATCTAATAATCGCCTCAAATAAGCTAAACCAAACAGGGAGAGAATGCTGGGAGACTTCTACACTATATTATAGGTGAAAGCTGATAATGACCCTATATAAAAGTCCATAAATAATTGTGTTAATTGTGTTTTGTTTAGTGAATGTTTTGGGGTTAGGTGGGATCTAAAGTATGTTATCTAACATGTTGAAATTGCTATTTAATTAAGGCCACAACCAAGAAGAAAAACAAAATCATACACTTTCAACTTATTGCAATGATAAAAATAGAATCACCAAGCCTATTTAATTGCTAAGGATTAAAAATTGAAACAGATCGGACGTCTGCGATGGGATCAAGTCATCTCTTCATATAAAAGATTTCTTAGACGAAAGGGAGGCAAGATGGGTAGTCCCTGCAACCCTACATGGTAGTAGCCTCCAATGCATAAATTATAATGATGAACATATTCAACAAAGACCAATGATATTACAAGATTGAGTTAGTGTATGTTAGAGCACTAAAATAGTGAGGGCATGTGAGTTTTTGTTTCAAAAAAAAAAAATTGATAATACATATAGAGTTTAGTTGTGGGAATGACAAAATTGGATTCATATGGCCGCCCCCAAATATTTCCAAAAAAAAAAAAAAAAAAAGGCATGGATGATGACCTTGATATTTAAGGTCTCTATGATTATGACTTCTGTTATGTTCTTATTTGATCAAGACTAAAGATCTATTCTGATTGGGGTTTTTTTTTTCTCTAAATTCCCCTTCCTTTTGAAGAATGGAGATAAATGATTAGAGCATACCAAAAAAAAAAAAAAAAAAAAAAAAAAAGGGTTATATTCATGGATGGAAAATAATCCGCTTCTTGCACTGCGAGCGCGTCTCGCCCCCCATAAAACTCGCCCATGTCCATTTTCTTAAACTACCTTTTAACCCTTAACTTAAAAAACTCCTTTTAGGGCGAAGCTAGGATTTTCTTGTAAAAGGGAAAGCAATGATTAATTGATAATGTTAATAATTATTGATTGATTTGCAAAGAATGAATAGACGGTACAAAATATTTTTGGTCTAGAAAGTGTGGGTGTTTGAGTGAGTAGCCCCAAATTTTTTCTTTTTTGAGGGTCAGGTTCATAATTGTAAAGTTCTTTTGAGTTAGGGGAGCAGCTACCCACCCCCACCTTGCCATGGCTATGCCCTCTTAAATTGAATAATATAGTTTCAAATTTATTTATTTTTTGTCAAAAATTTAGGTGGACAGCTGCCCCATGTCTATGCCCTTTTAAATTAAATAAGATAGTATATACTTATTTTTTTCTTTAAAAGCTCAGGAGGTTGCCCCATTCACCTCATCTGACTCCGCCTTTGCCTTTAATTGTGGTTAAGATTCACTAATTATTCTGAGAATTAATACTTTTAACCTTAATTTATAAAAAAAAGTAAGATTAGAAATATTAAGTGTTTAAATATGAGCCGTAGCTCTAATTCCGTGCGTCAAGCGGAGCTCCTCATTTGGGTAGCAGTTTTGTAATTATGAAAAAAAACAAGAGTTGTTTTGTATTCTCATAATTACAGAACTGCCATGAGCTTTGTAGAAAAGGAGCTCGGCTCCAACATGGTGAAGCAGAGCTCCGGGCTCCGGGCTCCGGCTCATATGAAGACTCAAATATTAATTACAACTAAAGGAAGTTAACTACAATTAAAAAGACACTTGGCAAGTTTTAAGAGGCGGATCTTGTGAGGAGCAGATTAATGCTCTTGAAAGCTTTATTTGGCCACGGGTCATGCTAGCCTTTGGGGCAGAATCTCTTCACCCATTCTATTCTCATGGTCATACTTTCGATGTCATTCCACCATAGTGTTTTTTTTATCCTTTTGCTTGGAGATCATTTACTTACTAACTTTCCTTACCATATAAATGATTTTCAGAAATGATTTCCGGATAAAAAGTTTATTTTCTTGTGTTTGACGTTTCGGAAAACAATAATTTTCTAAAAGTGTTTTCCCTATCTTAACCCTATGTTTGGTTGCCGAGAAAATAAGTGAAAACATGGAAAAGAAAAGAAAATTAGACAAAACACAATTACGAATTGTATTAAAAATCTGAAATTTTCTTTTCTTTTCTATGTTTTCACTTATATTCTCGACAACCAAACATAGCATAAATGTTTTCCATCATATATAAGAAAACCTTTCCCCTTAAAACGGAGGGAAGTTACTTCCGTATAACAATCACAGTCTTAGTAGAATTTGGTTAGTGGTTAGCATTGAGAATAGCATTGAAAAGTGGAATGCATGTTAGTCGCCACCTGGTGAGAGGCCACACCTTACAAGGGGAGTGTTAGGGCCGGACATACTTAGTTCCATAGACACAATGTGGGTACAACACGTGGTGTACTACCTGTAACAGAAAATTTGCTGCGACCCTGTTGCAATCACCTTGCTTCCAGAGGGAGGCCTACGACTGGTGCTAGCATTTCTACACCTTACAATTAGAGCAAGCCGCGGTGTTCTTTCCAACAGTTGAAAAATGTAGTTTTGTGCAAAAAAATAAAATAAAAATCATGGTTATGGAATTAAATTCTCTACGGTTAACCTGATTGGGAGAGTTCATTTACGCTCCTTGAGGCCGTCACCTATCCCTTTTGAAACTCTTTAACTGTGGTTAAGATTCACCCACCCCTAAGATTCACCCATCTATCCTTGGGTTTTGGAAAAAAATATTAAAATTTTCTTAACCCTGGTTAAAACTTACTAACTCATAGAGTTAGATTTTTTAAATATTTTTTTATTTTAAGAAGTAAAAACCCAGGATTTCATTCCATTGGTTATATTCATGGATATTATTCCTCATTATTAATTAAAAAAAGATCTGAATTTGGTTCAACATAATATCTATCTAATTCTGATTTTATCTCATCTTCCCTTTTTTTATTCTTAATTAATTTCACCACAAAACTGCAATTGCAAAAGGGCCCTACCATTTTCTTTTCTTTTGGTTTTTTCTTTTTCATTTTTCTGTCTCTCTCTCTCTCTCTCTCATGGAGGCTGGAGCTGTGTGAGGAAATCAGGGAATAAGGGTTTACAGAAGGGTTCAAGGAAAGATTTAGAGTGATTGATGAAGAGTTTCAGTTAAGCATCCGTTTATGTTTTCATCCACAAGCTTAAGCCACAGCAACAGAGGTATGGTTGGTTTGTCTTTCGTTTGAGAGATGAAATATTGTTTGTTTGATGAATTTGTGAATGATTTTTGTTGTCTTAAAATGGGTGGGAGATGAAATCAGTTGGGGTTTCTCCGTCTGTATAATTCTATCTGAGAAGTTCTTCTGTTTTTCTTTGAGTTTGGTAGGTTCCTAACATTATTTTTCATATAATTGAACAGAAAAGTTTTGTTTATCTTGTTTTGAACGCATTCATTCAGAAAAGTGCAATTGAAGAACAAAATTTGGGTCCTGGAATTGTTGAATCTTCCTTGAAGATGTTTTCTCAAAAATCCTTTTCAAACGAATTAATATGAACTACTTACTTGGGTTTGCTCATTTCGGGGGAAAAGTTGATTTTTTTAATGCCACTCGGATCACTCACTCCGAATTAGAGTTAAAAACTGTTAATTTGGCTGGATAAATCCCGTTTTCATTCGTGATGAACCCACTGTTGCAAAGTATGTGCTTTGGGCCTACATTAATGGTGAGAAATACATGAAGGGGTCTCTAATAGGATATTAATAGAGACCTCTTATAGTTTGTTGAACAGCCTGAAAGGCTGAAATAGATTGTTCTTTCTTTTCTTTTTGTTCTTCTCCAAAACTAAGTAAAGATTTCTCTTTGAGGGACATAATCAATTGACTCGATAAGGAGCGTGAGTAGAAGATGTTTTGGAAGCACCTGTTGGAGAAAGGATTTTATTGTCTTCATTTTCACTGTGAGGCCCTTTTCTGGGAGCTAGTGCCAGTAAGATTTCCCATCTTGTGGGTTCTGAAATTCTAGCTTCCACTAGAGTGAAAGTCAGTGATCAAACTTTCTGGTTGAATTCTATATAATACCCAAAATGATTCAAAGAGAAAGTGCCCAAGATGGCAGTAACTATGAAATAATCATGCTGGATATAAGCTTACAGATAAGTATGCCTCTGTCCTTAGGCTCCAAGAGTAAATATTCTTATATTATATATTATTTCTTAATCTTACATGCGGTTTTAACTTTCAGTTGACATAATGGTGCATACTCATTTTTTTAATTGCTCATATATGTATTCATAAAAACATATGTAAGAAAATGCAAAACATAAATATGGTATGTAGCCTAATGTTGGAAAGTTCCTTTCTGCCGCTGTTCTTTGAATGGATATGCATCTTAGGTCTCCATTATTAATTTGTCTTCAGCTCTATCAAGTATCAACAACTCAGTTGATGCAACTGATATACTGCTGTGATCCTCAGAAGTTTCATGCTTCTCTTCTTTAGGTTAGTCGTTGATTGTTGAGAAATTTAGCAGAATGTAATTTCTGATTTTTGTGCCTAGAAGGGATAAAATTTCATTTAACCTCATTATAAATTTCAAGAGTATAAATAACTTGTCCTTAATATAAGAGATTATCAGCCATACGTGTCAGAAATTATGCATTTGGTATGACTTAAGCTGGGTGAGTTCTTAATTCAATAGTATGTGCCATGTGGTCATACCATGGCCTTGGAGAGATGAATAGGAAGCAGAACCATCTTGGATCTAGAAATGAATGAATAGGCGATTCCAAGTTAATTTGTAAACCTGTCCTTTTAAATTTTATCATCGTCATCCTCCAAGATTGTTTCCAGCTTATATTTGGTTGGAAATTCCATCCTTCTAAATAATTTAAGATAAAAATGCATTTTGATAATTAAAAAAAAAAAAAAACTCCGAAAAATATGTAGAATTTTAGGAGAAAGAATAAAAGATGGGAAGATAATAGCGCAGCATGCTGGCCTATGTGATTAATTTATGGGAATCTCGCAAATGAGGTATTAAAAGTAAGAGCATAGTGAGCAAATACAATTGAGAGGAACACTACCCCTTAAAGGAAAAGTAAATTTTGTAATCTATCTATTGTTATTTGCATTGTATAAAAGAAATAATCCATGATTTTCCTCAAAAAAAGAGGGAAAACATAAGAAGAATAAATGAATCAAAACAAAAATGAGGATTTTTGATCCCTTTTGAGATTATTCTAGAGAAAACTATAAATTGGACAAGTCACCCGATCCTTTTAATCTACCAATTCCTATCGATACCAAAACATCTCTCAACTGGTTAGGTTACATAGTTGGGTCCAGGATATTGCCAAATTGATTATACGATTTTATGTGCAAAGTTAGTCTAATGTGATTTTTTAGGCTCCAAAGTCTGCATATAATGCACAAACCTGCAAGTGTGGCTATCGGTTGCCAATCTAGATCATCCAAATGTTAGGTCATATTTGGGTCACATTCTGCAATTCTTGCCATTTGGAGTAATTCTAACTATTTGATGATGGAGTTATGATTAACGGTTAAAGACTAGTGGTATGTATGTTGCACATCCATGCAGTCACAAATTTGAACCACCAAAATCTTAGAATGTTGGGTTGAATACAAACTGAAATTGGTCTCTCTTGGATGATTATAGCATAATTACACGGAAGGTATGTACAAGGTGGGAAGATCGCTTCCCAAGAATCTCACTTTCTAGGCTTGTCGTTTTTCAAGAAGCTCGCTTTCATCATGCCCAATTTAGTAGTCAATGAAGGTTGTGTATGTAGGACGTGATGAGAGAGATCTTAGTCTACAGCCTAAGGGACCTTGAGCAAGTATCTTTAGATTGGAACCTTTTTGGTGAAGGATTGGTAGAATATAGTGTGCCTAGCCGCCTCTAAGACTAGTAATGTAAACCATACGCGAATACCATTAGATATTTTTTCCCAGGATTTTGATATTGATTATATTATTTATATTATTTTATTCCAACCCAAGAACAAAAGAATTGAATGATTTTTATACAATGTCCACTATAGTGTCAGATGCCTAGTTCTTCATGAAAGTTTTTGGCTCGTTTTCAATTTTCTAGGAGGCACCGCTCGGGCGGAGCTGGGCGCTGCTTGAGCGATTTCATTACTATTTCTGTGCGGAGGCTTTGGAGCAATCCACTCTAGTGCTGCTCGAGCGGTGTAACTCGATTTGAGTCCGATTTTTGCTTTGGAAGCTGCTATTTCGGTAGGGAGACTTTCTGATTGTCTAGGACTCTTGTATAGGCCTATAAATACGTAGTTATGGGTTTAGGGTTTGTTAAGGAAAGCAATACAAGGTATTGGGTGTGGAAGATAATAGAAAGGGCTAAACATATTAGGGCTTGGGAAAGGTTGAAGGGAGGATAGATGGGGATTCTTCTTTGGGTTTCATTGAGAAGGTGAGTTGAGTGCTATCGTACTGGATCCTCAAGGTTTCTTTGAATAAGAAGGAAGTAATCGGATCTTGACCTGTAGACGTAGACAGGTTATTGCTGAACCACGTATATCTCTTGTTTTCCCTTAATGTGTGCTTGTTTATCTTTTCCGTCGGGTTCCATTATTCCCAACACCCCACATATCTCATTTAAGAAAAAATTTAAGGTACGGCTGCCCATTCCCATTCTAATATGAGGGGAGTGAGGTGGGCCATTTCTCGTTTCGCAATAATGTTTTGAACCTCGCTTCCCACGTCTTGTTTTCCAATGATTTTTTGAGCCTCGCTTCCCGCTTCTCGCTCCGGTAACTATGGATTATACTCATTTGAACAATGAAGTTTTGCTACTTTAATCGTGGACAATTGCCCATAGGATAATTTCAAAAGGACGCTCTTTATTGGACCTTGGAGATCATTCGAAATGGCACAAATTTTGAACTTTGACCAACCCAAGGAATGGCCTACTCTTTGAATAGTCCGGAGTGATGACCATGATGGCATGATACCGTTTGTCCACGTCACATCCCATGGACTGCCTAAAGGTGGGGCAATTAGTTAAATATTTAGTGTTTCTCCGAACAGTAATAATGTTGGTTGTGGTCAATCCAGAGGACATCCTAGCATTTTGAGAGTCTAGTCGACATCAACCTGTTGTGTAAGATTTAAACCTAAATGTCACATTTGGGCCACCTAACTGCCTGTTCTTAGTTTTTCATGAGTAGAAAGAGGTTATGAGACTTGGTTGGCATTACAGAAACACTCCAAATTTGTTCCCTTTCATGGGTATTAGATTTGGTTACGTGTCAACATACTTTTAAGTTTTATCCATCTTCTTCACTTCTTTGTTTCCCCTAGTTGAAGGATAGACTTGGTCTGTCAAGGCAAATTACTCGTAGCACACAGATTTCAGGAAAACTTTAGGTTCTTTTTGTTCTTGTTTTTAAAGTTCTCTGTGAAGCTTATCCAGTTGCGGTTTCTCATCATTGCTAGACCATTTGGTCGCAACCACTCTTTGCCAGTTATGGAATTACTTAGTGCTGGAATGTCATTATAAGAATAGGTTGTAAAAATATGTCTTAATGTTCCAGACCTAGTTCATTGTTTGGCCTTTACTTTTGTTTTATTTTGAAGTGATTTATGTCTTTATTTCATTTAGAATGGTTGGATACTTCCAGACCAACCCAGCTGTGTAAGTTTTCTATCTCCCATGCATGTTTCTGATCTTGTGCCATTCATCCACAGAATCTTCATTAATATATCAAGGGTGTGTCTGACATAAAAGGATATTTATAAGTTAGCCGGGGCTTTATTTATTTGGATCTTCTGCTAAATTTCTTCTTACCTGTAACCTATCCAGAAGAAAAATATAAACAAAACCAAATGTGTTTACTAGTGTATGGACTAATTTGACACATGGAGGCAGGTTAGATTGTAAGCAAAAAAGTAGTCCTCTAGAACTAGAAATACTTAGAATTAGAAATACAGATCACTGTTGTCATTCAAAATTAGTCATTGTCAAGGTGTTGCAGAATGACGCCTTTATATGGAGTATATAAGATAGTTTCTAATCTTTCATGTTATTCTGTTGCGAAATTCCTTTTCATGGAAACAGGTCAGATGGACACAAAATCTGTTAGATGTCTGGTTAACAGCATTTCTCGATTCATTCATCTGGTCACTTGCCAGAATTTGAAAACTATGCCCACTCAGAAGGATTACAGAAATATGGTGGGTTTACTGAAGCTTCTGAAGCCAGTGCTTGATGAAGTTGTTGATTCCAGAATTCCTTCGGATGAAGACCTGCTTAAAGAGTCTGAAGAGTTGGATGTGGCTGTTAATGAGGCTAGAGAGTTCATTGAGAGCTGTTGTCCAAAGATGAGCAAGATATGCAGTGTGAGTACCCCTTTAGTAATTCCAATGCTTATTTAGTGATCCATTTTACTCAAGCAAAAATGCGTTTGTTGGTTTATATATGTTTTCTGTTTTCCCTTTTTTTTAATCAATAAAAAGTTCCTATTTTGTATATGTTTTCTTTGTTTTTCCCTTTTCTTTTATTCAGGAGTTACTACAGCTGGCTGGGCTTGATTTATCAAATACTCTAGTACTCCCATTCCTTCCGTTGGATCCATCACATGGTCGGCCCTTTGTATGTTGGACTCAAATCAAGCTAAAATATTAAAATTTCATCAAAACTCAAAAGTATAGGAAGAAAAGGAAGAGAGCATCAAGGGAAAGTGGTTTAGAGGATAATTACTAGAAGCATATTAATTGTGATGTCAAAGCAAGTCAGGCATATCTTGTTCCCCCATTCTGTGAGTGTTGTTGGGAATACAATCTAAAACATATGCTTGTTATATATATGTATCGTGGTACTTTTTGTTGTTGTATTTGGTTTTAATTTCGCATCCGTTATTCCTCTTATAAGGGGAGTCTGGTCTTTTGTAAAGTTATCACGTCAACCAAGATATAGTGCTCCGCACACCTGGAAGCTGTGATCTCTTGGGGGTACCACCAGCCTTTGATGATATGAATACTTGTCTTTTATTTGCCGAGGTTTTTACACTTTGATATTTTTAGGTGCAGAACACATCACCTTTAGGGTGGTAAGGTTGAATAGTCCACCCGTTTTACCTACATAACATTCTGATTTATCAATCAATAGGTACATTTTAAATAAAAGAAGTCCATAATGCTGCAATATATCTAAAAAATTTCCATTTTGTTTTCTGAAACACTAATGTTTTCAGCAGCAATACTGCAATCTAGTAAAATTTCAAAATTTTATGGTCAAACTTTCTTTCTGATTCATGCTTGAGGAAGCATCGTCTATAACCTCACAAACTTGGTCTGTGTGGGCCTCTTATCACAGGTTTCTCTCAACTAATCCTTTGATATCTCTAGGTTCTACAGAGTCAGCCGCTGGCGACAAAAGTCCGGAGTTCGTTGCTGGAGATTTGTCGCATATTGTGTAAATTGCTACAATCATCTCCATCTACTTCAAATTTAGCTTGCGTTCAGGTACTAACAAAATTGAAATGGATCATTTCTTCCATCCTTCGTACCAAGTGGTCCCTTGTGACAAACCCACCTTCGTTTACAGTTGTTGAAAGCCATGGAAGTTTTTGTTTCATGTTACTTAGTTACCATTGGATAGCTATACCTTTCTTAGATCTATGCTTGACTATAGGGCTAATCTCATGGTAAACTGTTTTCAGCACTGTATGCAGGAACTTCAATGTTTGGAGCAGGAGAGAATTTCAGCACTCATAGAAGAGGCTCTGAGAGGTCAAAGAGACAATATTGTCCCCCGCGCTGAACATCTAATAAAAATTGTCGAGTCACTTGGTTTGACATCAAATCAGGAGTTGCTGAAAGAGAGTGTGGCCTTGGAAAAAGAGAGAGTGAAGGCCCAAGCTAAGAAAAAGAAAGGGGAGTTGGACCAAATCAGTCAGCTTGTGGATCTTGTTGCCCATATTCGTGATTTTATGTTTAACCTCAAGCAGTTTGAGGCCATAAATGGTGTAACAGTCCCTACATACTTTCGTTGCCCTCTGTCATTGGAACTCATGTTGGATCCTGTAATTGTGTCCTCCGGACAAACCTACGAGAGGGATTTCATCCAGAAGTGGCTTGATAACGAGCTGACCATTTGCCCTAAAACCCGTCAAACACTTGCACATACAAATCTCATTCCCAATTATACTGTCAAGGCTCTGTTAACAAATTGGTGCGAGGACAACAATATAAGGTTTTTCAATACCACTGATTGCACCAATATCTCACCCCCATCCCTATCCCATCAAGTATCTTCTCAAGAAATCATCCATACGGACAGTTTTCATGGTTCTTTTCGCAGTAGCAATTCCACGTCGAAGTCCTTTATTGAAGTTGGAAATGGGTTTGAGAAGCAAAAGGTCGATGGCTCTTCAAGATGTGGCGAGGACGACTCCAATGTATGCCACAGCCATGAGACTAAAAAATGTGACCACCCATCCCCTGAACAGTCATATATTCACAGCCGGAGTGAATCAGTCTCAAGTGCCATTTCCAGTATCGAAGATATGCCTACAACCTTGACTCCAGGTCTTACTGAAGTATCAAGGGCATTAAGAAAGCACAGGGATGTAAGTGAATTGTTGGGAGAAGTCACATCCGAGTGTTCTTCTTCTCCTTCAAATAAAGATTCAAGATTTTCTCCTTGGCTATCTGGTAGAAAATTTCACAGCTCCAAAACAAGAACGGTGATGGCTGAGAATGGTAGCATTAACCATCACAGAAGCCTCTCCATCACATTTTCAGATGGGGGATCTGATGATTTCACCACTTCTTCCCATGTCGAGAAACTGGTTGAGGATCTAAAGAGTCAATCCAACGAAGCACAAGCTGCAGCTGCAGCAGAGCTGCGGCTTCTTGCTAAGCACAATATGGAGAATCGCATCATTATTGGACAGTGTGGGGCTATTGCACCATTAGTTTCATTGCTATATTCATCTGTGAACCTGACCCAAGAGCATGCTGTCACATCCCTGTTGAACCTATCAATTAATGAAGACAATAAGGCCATGATTGCGGAAGCGGGGGCAATAGAACCACTAATCCATGTTTTGAAGTCGGGAAATGTGGGAGCCAAAGAGAACTCTGCAGCAACTCTGTTCAGTCTCTCTGCCTTAGAAGAATACAAGATAAAGATCGGTCGTTCTGGTGCAGTTAAGTCCTTGGTCGATCTTCTAGGCTCTGGAACCCTTAGAGGGAAGAAAGATGCTGCTACTGCCTTGTTCAATCTATCTATCTTTCATGAAAACAAGGCTCGTATTGTCCAAGCAGGGGCCGTGAAGTACCTCGTTGAGCTGATGGACCCTGCCACAGAAATGGTTGACAAGGCCGTTGCTCTTCTTGCAAACCTGTCAACAATTCCAGAGGGGTGCTCAGCAATTACTCTTGAAGGGGGCATCCCATTAGTAGTTGAGGTTGCTGAATCGGGATCTCAGAGAGGGAAGGAAAATGCTGCCTCCATCTTATTGCAACTATGCATTAATAGCCCCAAGTCCTGTAGCTTGATTCTGCAGGAAGGAGCTGTGCCACCTCTTGTTGCATTATCTCAGTCTGGCACACCAAGAGCGAAGGAGAAGGTATGCAGCTGAACCTTTCCTTTTGTGGATCAGATATTTAACATTAGAAAACAGTGATCCTCTAGCTGATCATGTTACCCCAAGAATGAAGTGGCTACACAGTAGGAAGTATGTGTGTGTGTGTGTGTGTGTGTGCACGCGCGCGCGCATGCGAGGGTAACACATTAACGCATCGCTTCTGAGAAACCCTGAAATGGGAAACAATCCTTTTCCGAGGGTCAAAGTATTAAAATAAACTTAGAGTTTGGTGCACTGTGTGAATTTAGAGATAAACTGATCGAGTCCTTTTATTTACTTATGCAGGCACATCAGATTCTTAGTCATTTTCGGAGCCAGCGGGAAGGGGCTAGGGGAAAGGCAAAATCATGATATAGAGAATCTTTGTTGTTCCCTTCTAGTTTTGTCTTATAATGAGCTTGGTGTTTCTTGCGAACGTTTTACCGCTCCAGCTGTTTCTTCAATTCCATGTAAGATGCTCCCTTCTCGAACAATTCTTTTCAAATATTTCTCGCTATTGACTATATTCATTTGTGTTGTAGTTATGGAACTTTTCCGACCATGAATGGACCGCAAATAGAACTGATGGCAAACTTAGGCTATTTTCCTCTTAATTTCACCGAGGATGCAGCAGGCTCAACTGGTAAACCAAAATAACTACAGTTTGTGGTGTTGTAAGTCCGGTATTGCAGATATTTTTGTGTATATGCTGTAAACTCTTTGTAATCTGTTGTAAAATCATGGTGTGGATATTTCTATTCTTTGATGCACACAAGATTCAGACTTGATGGAAGCTATTTTAACCAGTGACATACACTTATGTACCCATGCAAGCACCTGAGGGACGGACATACATTGAGTATACGTAAATATGCAGAGTTCTGCATCAATTTAAAGGGTATGGATATTTAAGCTTGGGTTTTCAATAGTCCTCATGGTATAATATATGAAATTCTATAATGATGATCAATTACTTTTGGTGATGAATGATGAAAAATTGTTGAGATTGCATATTGTAGGAATTCTTTCTCATCATGTTTAACGGGAGATATAAATTCTGGGCCAATTACAATTCTTTGCAGGTGTTCGATTGGGAATTTAAGCTGTGCACCTCCCATTTAATTGATGCGCTCTTGCAGGAGTATTTGGCACCGACATGATTTTTTATTTTTGGTTCATTGGAGACCACATGGACCTATGGGCTACACAATGAGGGGTAGCCCTCCCCCTCCCATGATGTAGGTGGGATTCGATCCCAAGTCTTTGGTATGACTCCAAGAGACTTTACCGACTAAACTAGCTCACACCTACGGCACCGACTTGATTTTAGGGAATGCAGATCAAGTGCATATAAGTGTTTGTCGGCCGTAATTGTGCTTAGCACAATTTTGAACTTGCAGTGGACTTATATATCACCATTTATTTTCCTTTCTTTGGTTTAATGGACATTGTCCTTGAAACCCAAGCCACCCATGCATTTGCCTTGGCATAATGGCACCATGGTATTCCAACTAGCTCTCTTCCTTATATATATTCCATGTGCTCAGTATTTCAGGAGCCCATGTTTTAGCAAAGCATACCCTGGCCAATAGTATATTGTTACACTCCTGTCTCAAGAGAATGGCATTCTAGCTCTGGGGAGCGTTGTAATCTGGGTGGACATTGTTATTATGGTTATGCTGGTTCTGTAAGTTGGTCAATTGGCATGATTCTTCACACTAAACCCCGAAAGCAGTTTAAAATAATTTTTGGTTTCCGCTTCCAGCCAAATGTCGCTTCAGAGAAGATATAACAATCACCAACAAAAAGTTAGTTAATGGGACATTTCTGAGCTCGTTTGGTAGGTCTTATATATTTTGGAAATATTTACCCAAAAATTTATAACAAAAATATATAAAAAAAAATCGGAGCTAGGGGCGATCGATCGCCCCTGGCGGCGACTGATCACCAAAAACGCCGTTTGAGCTTCTTTTTGCGCATTTTTCTGACTTGTGGAGTCCTTAGGACTCCCAACATTATAAATACCTCTTATACTTGTGGGTTAAGAGTTTCTAAAACTTTTTAGACCTAAAAGAGAGTGAGAGAAGGGATTTTTGAGGGATCCAAGAAGAGGGGATCAAAGGTTTTGCAAGGAAGAAGGGTGAAAAAACGTAGATCAATCCCATTCGCAAGCGCGTGATCGTAGAGAAATGATCGAGAGAGGTAAATATGATTTCCTTCCTATCAATATAGAGATTTTTGATATAAATATGATGAACGTGATAAATCTAAAGCAAGAACAATAAGAGTAAACCTGTTTGTGATGTTTCAATCTATTATGGAAAATAAATATGATGATCTTATGATGTTTACACCAGGATTTTCTTATGGAAAATATATTGTAATGATTTTGTGATGTTTTAAATCATGTTTTTCTCTTAAAAAATTTATGCTTGATGTTAGAGAATTTTAAATCATAATTTTCTTAGGGAAAGTATATATATGATGTATAGAAAGTGATCTAAGTGGTGATTTCCTAGTGAAAACTAGTATGTGAGAGATGTTCTTCATGATTTTAATTTTATGTCAAAAAGGGGAAAGTGAATGATTTTTGTAGTGTATGGATGAAGGAGATGATGTTCGTAATCGATGAAATTGTTATAAGTTTGCTTTGAGATTATGATGTGTTATAAAAATTAGGGTTCTGTGAGATTTATTTGATTATAATTGTGTATTGAAAATTTAGACACGATAAATAAAATTATTCCTTATTTTATTTGATAAATCTATGTTTTATATTGATCATTTATGAGAACTCCTACATGTTTAAATATATGCATGATTTGCAATCATTATTATTTCACTCACACTGATTCACGAAATTTAAACATGAATAAACATGAAAATAAACAAGATGACAAGTATTATGTAAGTACACAAGGACACAAGCATTATGCATGATTGAGTTTTGCATTGACCGAGTACCCACAAGCCTATGATCAAGGCAAGACCAGCCGTATACACCGGATAATGTGTAGATAAGCCGTATACACCGGATAATGTGTATCTTGTGTGGTACCTCAGAAAGTAGGGTATATGTTAGTCTCTACCCAATATATGGGGTAGAGTTATATTAAGTTATTGCATTGCATGTTGTTGGATAAATTCAAGAACAAGAAAATAAGTAGGATAAACAAGAGAAATAAGTACAAGTGATCATGTGTAAGAATCGAAATTGAATTATGCTTCTGCACTCTGAATTGTTATATGTTTACATGTTATGTTAAATCTCAAACCATGTTTATATTAAATATCGTTATATTGTTAGATGAGATTTTATATATGCGTTGGGTAACTTGTTACTCAGCCGATGACTGTTGTTGTCGGCAGATTCTAGTTTTGACATCTATGCTTCAGGACCTTGGGAAGAGGAAGAGTACGAGGAAGAACAGAAAGAGCCAGTAGTTGATTACCCTGATGGGGAAAGGAATTTGGATTGCTGGCCATATACTGGACATTAGATTACTAGTATTTTAAATTTTGAAGTTTAGACATTGTAATAGACTTAATTATAGATTTATGCTTAGTTTGAATTTATGCTTAGGGATTCATAGAGGATGATTTTTAATTAATTATGATATCTTAGCATTTATTTCGGATATTAGACTTGATTAATATTTATTTGAAGAGAAAATTTTTAGGTTCATGTTTTAAAATTGCCTTACATGCTTATGACAGGAAGTTAATGATTAAGTCACGTGCCAAAGTCTCACATTAAGTTAGGTGAGATTTTGGGGTGCGACATCAGGTGCTCTAAGCCTAAATACCATCGTTTCCCCAAAAAAAAAAAAAAATTCTTAAATAACATAACATTCATGTCCCATCCACGTAAATCACTGTTGATTCATACCGTTGGGTCATTGGATCACCTCATGGATCATTCGTAACCAAATATCACACTAATGGGATACATCAACTGCCAAATCAATAGATCTTGCTCAATCCCGTATCGATCGTTTTATTGATTATTGAGTAGATATTAGTTGACTAACAAACTATTAGCTATGAGGTGGATCATCAATTGGCATGGATGTATATTTTACGTATGGTTAGGCAAGTATCGTGTTTGTGTAAGACTTGCACTCAATTTATCTCATAATTTTTTTTTTTTATAGGTGAGAAGGGCCCAGTTCAAAATTAAGGCATTTTGATTTGAGAAATGAAAATTTGTTTTCTTTAAAAAAAGATGGGAAAGTAAGAGTGTCAAATAAGGGGAATTAGGCTACAAAAGCCTCGTAAATGGGCAGGAATTGGGTCGGACCTATTCAAAAATCACAAAACTCAGGCCCAAGCCTGGCCCATTGAGGGAGAGTATGAAATTTTTTTAAATTGTGATAACATGTTTACCATTCGCATTTAGATTGAGAAAATAAGAAAAAGTAGCAAGGGTGTCTTGGTCATTAAGAAAAGAAATTGCTATATTCCCTCATAAAAATAGGGGTAATGCTATCATTATCCTAATAAGAGAAATGGAAAACAGGACCCGGGGTCGGCTTAGAAGCTGACCCTAAGCTGACCCCGTGATCTTATTGGCCCACGCCCCTTTGTTACCACCCATCAACTGTGGTTAGGATTCACTCACTCCCTAAGGTTAACCAATCTAACCATGGTTTTTAGAAAAATAAAAAAACAAAAATATTAATTTTAATTTAATTATGTTTAACCATGGTTAAAGACGTGTTAAAAGGGACATGGGGACAATGCGGTCAGCTTAGAAGAGGACCCTAGCCTCCTCTTCTCAGCACTCTAATCCCCTCCTCGCGGAGGAGGGGATTTATCGTCGGCCCCTTTTTTGCCACGTGTCCTTTTTTTACTCCCTTTAATGGTGGTTAAGATTCGCTAAGACTTAAGTTTAAAGCATCTAACCTTAGTTTTACACGAAGAAAAAAAAAATTTAATCTTAAGGTTAAAACTTGTTGACCATAGGTCAAAGGGGGCTTTGGGAGGGCAAGGAGGAATAGTCCCAGGGACTATTGATCATCCCTCATATTTTAGCCCCATAACTTTTCCTGTCTCCATCATCCCAACTTACTAGCAGTAGTAACCTCTTTCAAATTTTCCACAAAAGCCCAAAGTGAGTTCCTACCATTTACCATATATATTCTCTCTCTTTCTTTCTTTCTCTCTCTCCCCCTCTCTCTCTCTCTCTCTCTCTCTAAAGGAAACTATACATCCATCATCAACACACAGGAATTCAGTTGCCCCCCCTGTTTGGGAAAACAAATCTATCCATCTATCAAATATTTTCAGAAAAAAATCCACGAAGCCCACCAGTATCACAGTCTTTTAAGGTTTTTAGTATTGCTCAAACATAGAAACCACAGGAAAAAAGAAGGAGAATCCTCACATCCCATCAATTTCATCATCAATATCATCCTATCTATAGCATCAAAATCCTCCCTGACCTGACCTGAACTCTCTCTCTCTCTTAATTTCTCTCTCTGGTCTTTGGGCTTTTCTAGTCTCCCTCTCTCTGGTTTCCATCTACTCTTTACAAGGAAATAAGGGAAAGGAAAACCTAGCCTGGAAGAAGACCAAGAGAAGGAGAAGAACAAAAGTCAGAAGACAGACATCAACACAGCAACATTAAATCTCAGTGCTGCAGGATCCAAGAAGACAGAAGTCACAAAACAGAAAAAAAAAAAAGAAGAAGAAGAAAGATCATTCTTTCATGGATTTAGTTCCACACGTAGACAGTTCTAACTCCGAGAACCACCCCATCATCCACACCAATACCAACAGCTCAGCTGCGAGCTCATCGTCAGCTTCCACTCCCAGCAGGTACGAAAACCAGAAGCGTCGAGACTGGAACACCTTCGGCCAGTATCTAAATAATCACAGGCCTCCACTGTCACTCTCTCGGTGCAGTGGAGCTCATGTCCTTGAATTCCTCCGATACCTCGACCAATTTGGCAAGACCAAAGTCCATAACCAAATCTGCCCCTTCTTCGGACAGCCCAACCCTCCTGCGCCATGCCCGTGCCCTCTTCGCCAGGCTTGGGGAAGCCTTGATGCTCTCATCGGACGCCTTCGAGCCGCCTTCGAAGAACATGGTGGAAAGCCTGAAACCAACCCGTTTGGTGCCCGAGCAGTAAGGCTCTATTTACGCGAGGTTCGCGATTCACAGTCGAAAGCAAGAGGGGTCAGCTATGAGAAGAAGAAGCGAAAGCGCCCGCCTCCGCAGCAGCAGCAGCAGCAGCAGCAGCCAGTATTGCCATCTCCAGGTGCAATCTAATAATAGCACATTGTTGAGCATTTTGCACTGCTTCTCTAATGGTGGATTATCAAAAGCTATATGAGAATTGGTAAAGGAAAATCCAATCTCTTTGTTTCTTTAGCTATATGGGTACCTTCTCTACTTTCCCTTTCAGATAGGTAATTTAAGTATGTAGAAGTAGTTTCATTTGTAAGATTTAGCTATTCATATGTGTATTTTCTTTTCCTCTCACAGAACCTATACCCTTGAATTTGCTTCTGTTGCAAACAGAAGTGGCTGTAGTAGTTTTAATAGCAGCAGTAGTAGTAGTAGTAGCTGTTGTTGTGGTAGTAGTAGTGGTGGTGGTGGTAGTAATGGTGGTAGTGGTAGTAGTAATGGTGGTGGTGGTGGTGTACGTTTTGTGGAATTGAGCATCCAATTGTCTTAGATATGTACTTGAAAATTCATATATGCCAAAGAAGAGATTTGCAGATCATCTTTTCATGTATCTTTACTGATATTTTTCTTACTTTTTTAATGGCTATTGGCAATTCACTTCTTAAAGGATGAAGAGAACTTTACAAGGATCATCTGTCAGATATGTGTAGCACTACACTTGTTTATCTGTGGTATTGCAAATGGTGGTCAGCTTTTCATTTCTATAATTTTGTTTCCTTTTTTTTTTTCTATTCTTTTTTATCCCCTTTTTAACTGATTTTCTTCACTTGAGATTGATTAGAACAGACGTGGCTTGCTGTGTGAAGAAAACTAAACCCTTAAAATAGTAGTCTTAATTAACAAGTAGATCTAGTTTTAGTTTAATTAATAGATTCTGTTTTCTTAGTGATCATATCAATTCATTTGAAGGGAGAGGAATTGCAAATGGTAGACAGTGCAGTTTCTTACTCTTCCATACTTCTCAGAATCTACAGGCTGTGTTCAATATTCTATCATCTTCCACAGTTTTCTCTATGGTTTCATAACAGTATCTGATATTCAAATGTTCCCAAAAGAGGAGAGAGCATTTAAGTGAAGTAACACTAACTGAAGCTTGAAACAGTGAAATTTTCTTTGAGTCTTTTATAAAAATCAATCTAGGTAGTTCTACATTTAGGCAAAAAGACAATACCCAGATCAAATATATATTTTTATAGATGCTAGCTAAGAGATAATACATGTTAATATGCAATTAAATATAAATGGGTCAGGGAAAATGGTTTTGAGATTTGAGAGGTATTTTCCAAGTCAATTAGGCCGACAACCCTTCTAACATGATGAGCAATAGTTGGTTTTGATTGGCTGGTGTTGGGATATCCTTTTTGAGTATTTGATTATTTATTAGCATTTATTGATTTGGTTTCTCAATCTTCTACATGCTTGAAGAGGGAAGCTCTTATCTTTCATGTCAAAATATTGTTTGCTTATATATGATGAGTTTTGTGTGTCTCCCAAATGGAACACTAATGCTATACAGCAAAGATGTTGAGGAACCCTTTTCCTTTTTAACTATTTTAAGTGGGGAATAAGACTACCACTACACCAAATACAGGATCTATTCCACTATTAGCTAGTCATTTAGGTTTATCTAGGGTTAGTTCAAGTTGTTTCAAGTCAATGAAGGTTCCCATAAATGGAAAAATATTGATCTAATTAAGCATTTTCTTTTAGATGTCATGAAGTTTATAATTACTTTTTAACAATGGGCTGATTGCACCTATGAATCATATTTGTATATTAAAAGAGACTATGATTTATTCAAAGTAGGAAATTATAATGTGTTGGACTTAATTCCAAAGTTGGAAATTATAATGCGTTGGACTTAATTCAAAGTCAGAAATCATAATTCGTTGGACGCTTAAGGTTGGGCCATTCCTATTGACACTCGACTTGCTTCGGAATCGATTGCTCCACAATAATAAGCCTCGAAACATCCTTCTTATTTATTTTTTTTCCTTTGTGCTTGGAATCACCAAAATAAGTGGATACAAAAATGTTGGGGCTGGACTCCGAGCCATAGCTGGTTGCACAAAGAACTACCATGGTTTAGTGTTGCTCATGTTATTTTGTAAAAATTTTCTTTTTGTTTGCTGAAAATAAATTTTTATAAATCGGTATTAAGTGTGGAATTTTATTCTGAAAGCCCTAATTTATAGGAATGTTTGCTGCCAAAGCTCCCCCAGAAGCATTATCTTAGATTGCTGACTAATTTATGTTTGCAGATGATCTATATCACAAATTAATTATGTTCCAGATTAAAGTTGTTTAAATGCAATTTAAGTTTGAAACTTGAATGACATTGGATATTTACTTGGCAATGGTGTTTGATCTTCAGTTGAATGCATTGAGCACTAGTGCTTGCAGTGGTTAGACCATAGCATACGTCTATGATTTAAATATTGTCTAGATGGTAGTTCAGTTTGATTATTCATGAAAAGAGATCTTCTTCCTAGTTCATATTTGATGTCAATCCCTATGGACAATTTTACTCTCTAAGGCCATGTTTGGCTGCAGGAGGAAGAATTTTTGTTGATGAGTGTCTCCTCATTCATTGGAAAGGGAGGACAGTTTTTTCTCTTTTGTTTTCTTTTTTCTAATTAAGCACACTTCTTCACAAAATACATGCACTCTCATCTGTTGTTCCTTTGTAGCCAAACTAGCTATGGGAAATTCTATGCCTTTATTTTCTTTATTATGTCTGATTACTTTTGTGATTGTACTCTTATTATCCCTGCCAATAATTTTGAATAAATTAGGATTAATTAGATTTATTTTCAAAATCTTGAGGGTCTAGTGTACCCTCTATTAGTGCATGGTTTTAATCTATTTGGCGAACTTCTCATTTATTTATCACCCATTTAAAGGTTTTAGTCCAACACTTTTTTAGGAGAATCATCTAACGCTTGATTACTTCTTAATTACAACCCTTCATAAATCTAAATTCATGAATGCACATTTGGTTTAGCTTATTTAAGTTTTTTTGCTCACTTTCACTGAACGAAGATGTGCGTTAACACATTAATAAGTACTTTCATAGCAAGAGACTACGAGAATCTTGGAAGTTAATTGGTTGGAAACCATTTTTCCGTGCGCTAACCAAACAGGTAAGTTGACAAAAAGTGTTTATATATGTCTTGACCGCTTTTCTGCATAAGTGCTTCTTAATATCACTATTGTAGTAGGCCATGCGCTTTTGTTCTGTCCTATAATGATCTCATTGTTTCATTCTCTAGTCATAAAGAGTTTTCAAAAGTTAAAGTTTCTCAGTTTAATGTAATGTAATTTTCAACTAGAAAGACTTTCAAGAAGTTGTTTTATCCTTTGCATCAATATTACATAAAGACACATTATATGCTTTTCTTTCAAAAGCTTGGAACCCAAGTTAGGTTTCCAATGCAGTGGACTTTACTCAGGATGGAATAATGTTCTTAGTTAAGCTTCATCATAAAGACAGAAAAATAAGAAAAACAGCAGTTGTGATATTGGAGCTGTAAGGAGGAGCCAAAAGGAGCATGGCGAAGTGTAGGCATCAATGCCTTTTGCCCCGCTCCACAAAATTGAGAAGCCAAATGAGATGTAGTTCTTCCGGTCCTATATAGTTTAAGTGATTTGGGTTCCCTCTAATTGCCCTTCAGTGCTTAGAGCAGAACCATTGTTAGGAAAACATGATACATCAGAAAAAGTTATGAAAGTTCGATGCAAACTTTTGCTTAAAATACAAACACAGAAATACTATTAGTGAATAGTTCAGGTGTAATGTGATTTTGAGCTAAAAAGGTGAAGTAAAAAATTATATATACACAGAGTGGTGAAGGTTACTAAAGAGAATGAATTTATTGAGAATTCTTGGATTATTTACAATGACCCCATAAAGGGTTTAAATAGATGTTTCATGCCAAGACTCCTAATATAGAAAGATCTCTAAAAGATAATCCTAATCTAATCATACCTAATCAAATCCTAAATTCAAATTTAATTGATACTATCTAATTGTGAAGAGATACACTGATAATGATACAGTGTATCTCATTCACTTTATTACAATATGATATTTCCTAATATTCCCCCTCAAACACATGTGGATTGAAAATCTTCATGGGTTTGCGGAACTTGAGTACTCCCTTTGTGCATGAAGAGCTAAAACATCCGTGCTTGGTAGTCACCGCCAGTCTGTGAAGTCTATCTCTGTCGCATCCCGCTCATATTTATGAGTCTGTCGGAGCCGGTAGCCCACTAGATCAAGATGTCATGATCGTCTTCCCAAAGCACCCGAAGATTGATTTGCAATGTGAAGAAAAACTCTCATTAGAGAGGTCTTCAATAAAATAAAAGGAGATACACTTATTACGACAACCATCAAAGAGGAATAAAAAAAAAAACTAGACCAACCATGCTAACATCTATGTTGGCTTTGATGACAAAAAAAATAAGAAAGAGAATAAAGAAACTTCAGTCCCGACGGGCGGCGGCAATGCCACCCGCCGGGAACACGTAATAAAAGGGAAAAAAAAATCAATACAGCCAGATCGCCCACTCTGATACCATAAAGAGAATGAATTTATTGAGAATTCTTGGATTATTTACAATGACCCCATAAAGGGTTTAAATAGATGTTTCATGCCAAGACTCCTAATATAGAGAGATCTCTCAAAGATAATCCTAATCTAATCATACCTAATCAAATCCTAGATTCAAATTTAATTGATACTATCTAATTGTGAAGAGATACACTGATAATGATACAGTGTATCTCATTCACTTTATTACAATATGATATTTCCTAATAGTTACCTAACTCAAACACTCTCTCCTTCTCTACCATTCACATTGAGAGAGGGAGTGTATGTGAATTTGGTAACCTCCACTACTCTTTGTATATATATATATATATATATATATATATATAATTTTTTACTTCACTTTTTGAGCTCAAAATCGCGTTACACCCGAACTGTTCATATATATATATATGAGCTGAGATTTCCCTGGTTTAAAGGACGGTCGTAGGTACCTGCATATCCTGGTCCAGCCAAAACTTGTTATTATAATTCAAAATTGTAGTGAAAACGAAACAGAATACGTTAAGCAAACTAAAATGCTTCTCAAAATCAGCTTTAATAAAAGTGCCACATAACTTAAATAAAAATCTCCACCATTTTATAGTTTAAAAATGCCTGAAAAGTCTTTATTAATTCAGATGCATACATAGCATAAAGCTCTTACATTTGATGGTAAAAACATTGTAAAAATAAATAAATTCCTACTGTAGTGGGCGGTAGAGGGAATGCAAGCTTATCAGACAATTACAAACTTTCTGTACCAAGTTTTATATATATATATATATATATATATATATATATATATATATATATATATATATATTTGGCTGCTTTTTGATGAGAAATGATTTTGTAGACCTGAAATGTATATATTTACTGGAACATTTACGTAAAACTGTTTTTGATAAATAAACTTATGGATGTGCAAAATGCTTTTGGGCCACAAAAATCCTTTCTTCGACCCAAATTTGTGACCAACATATAATGCATGAGACCACACCTTTTAGGGGACATTGTCTATGGGTACTGCCAAACATACTGTCACCGGCCTCTCGCTAATTAATTAACCACTAACGGATTTGACTTAACTTGTTTTGTCTTTTCTAATATCACATCAATTCTAATCTTAACATTTTAATAGTTGAATTAAAATGTTATGATTTGGGAGTGCACTTTGGGAGTAACCATAGATCTAATCATAATATTTTGATAATTGAATTAAATGATTAGGATTTGGGAGTACACTTTTGGGGGGTACCCATAGAATTACACTTTTTAAAATCCAGCAAACAATAATTAATGTAAGGAAAACTTATTTTAAAACACAAAAAAAAAAAAGTAATAAAAAAAGGATATTTACTTGTCTTTTCTAAAAAAAAAAAGATATTATTTTTGAGATTAACTATGAACAGGAGCTCTGGTTGAAGAGATAATGGGAGCAACCCAATATATGTCTTATGGAAGGGTAGCTTGGGAATTACATATACAACGGAAGGGTGTATCTTTCAACTAAAACTTTGTTCTGTAATTCCCAAAATACCCCTATCAAGGGATATCTTGGGTTCCTCCGGTCATCTCTTCAACTGGAGGTCCAGTTCATAGTTAATGTCTATTATTTTTTAGAAATGATTTTATCTTTTTACAACTATATTTATATGTTTTAGCATGTTTCTTCGCTGAGAAACACTTAACATTCCCAGAAATGATTTTAAAAAACACAATCAAAAGGAAAATGTATTTAAACACTTTTTAAGTAAATAATAATTATAAAACCATTTCTTTTGGCTTGAATACAATATTTAAAATAATAATAATAATAATAATAATTTTGTATTCAAAGGAAGGGTATATCTGTTAACTAAAACTAATTTCCACAATTTCTAAAATACCCCTGTCAAGGGATAGTTTGGGTTGCTCTGGTTATCTCTTCAATTCAAGCTCCATTTCATAGTTTTTGAGAAATGATTTTATCATTTTACAACCATACATGTTTTAGCGTGTTTCTATGCCTAGAAACACTTTACATTCCCAAAAATAATTTTTAAAAAACTTAACCAAAAGTAGAAAAAAACAATGTATTTAGAACACTTTTTAAATAAATAATAATAATAAACCGTTTCTTTTGGCTTGTATATAATTAAAACAACAGTTCCATTTTTCTTTTCAAAATGAAATTTATATTTGAATTCTTTCCTACGCGGGATTCTAAAAAATTAGAAGAATGCTAGGCAAACTCCAAACATCCTTGGCTGTGGAGAAGCCAACAACTTCGCAAAGCACTTCTTCGGAGAGGGTGGCATTGAACCAACTAACGAGAAGTTGATCCGTGAGAATCCATTTTTCGTAGAGAGGGTTTGGCACAGGAGATTCACCATTGATGGGTGGAAGAAACATAGCAGGTGCAGTAAGAGAACCGTCCACATAGCCTAGTAAGTTCTGGTTGCGGAGAAGGAGAACAAGACTCTTCCAAAGGAGATAGTTGTTGGGAGTAAGCTTGATGGAAATCAGATTTAGAATAGAGGAGAGGGATGTTGTAGGGAAGGTTTGGGTTGTAGGAGTGACAGGGGGATTTGAGGTGTTGGAGGACGTGACCCTCTCACCACTGGATTCAGCCATTTGAGAATAAAAGAGAAAGTATACAGGAGAACCGTTATGGCTCAGATACCATGAGAGGAATATTGAGTTCGTGTTCTCAACACGAGAAACACACAACATACACACGTTTCATATTTATAGAAAAGAAATTAAAATAGTTACAAAAGGATTACAACTCTTTAAGATAAGCATGAGCATGAGCATGAGCATGAAGAAGATAATGATAAGCAAGAAGATAACGATACATATCCTAGAAAGAACCGTAAGATAGAGTAGAGATAGAATCTATCTCTTAACAACTCATAGTTAGCAAATACGTGTATATTACACAAACTATTCAAATTATTTGAATTTTTTTCTATTAACTGGTTTTTTAAACATAATAAAGAACTAGTAGAGACCTCTTGCGATGCACAGGTGTGAATAAAATAAAAATCTCCACATCTCTCTCTATCCCTCTTATCACAATCTCCTAAAATCTCTCTACATTCTCTCTCTATCTTTCTTATCTCTCTCTTTATCCCTTATCATAATCTCCTAAAATCTCTCTCTACATTCTCTATCTCTCTTATCACAATCTCCTAAAATATTTTTAATGATTTTTTAATTGTGAAGAAAACGTATATATTCCCTAAAATCTCTCTAATAGTTTTTGAATTGAGAGGGAGACGTCTGTGAGAAAAAGAGTTAACGGTTGAGATATTAAAAAGGGTGCCACATAGCATCCTTAAAATAGAATTCATAGGATTCCTAGGATTAAAGATTGGAGAGCAAAGAGAGGGGGTTAGGTGGCACTTATTTGTTGGGGGTTAGGTGACACTTATTTCTTTATATTATAGATAGATATGCATTTTTTAACAAGCGAAAAAAACATGTGTTATATGTTAATCTGAATTATATACGCCTAAAAATAACCTTTTACATATTTTTCGATTGGTGTCGGACTGGTCATAGTTTCTTGCCGTTGTTTCGAGTTTGCGTTAGGTGAGCCCCCTCTCTATTTTCCTTAAGAGCTCAGATTTATTTAACTATAGGTTTTAATTATTTCTCATCTTTGTCGTCGCCGTATTATTTTAGAGGAAAAAAAGAAGTCCTATTCTCACGTCCATATATAAGTAAAACCTTCTAAATTATTCTCCAACCACACAAATTTCTCTCAAGATTCTTTAAAAAATAATTGTTTTACTTCTAACATCATTCTTATCTCTTCAAACACTTAGAATTTTTTTTTTATCTCTTAATACATGTTCTCTTGCTTTAATCTTTTTTGTCATTCATTATTTTAGAATTGATTTTATTAGGATCCTAGAATTTTTTATTTAGTATATATAGCTTTTATTTATATATTTATGTAATTTAAACTTTGAAGCTTAGGATTGTTTTTGGTCATTTGATGTACAAAAATAATTGGGCACAACAAAATAGCTAAGCCAATGATTGAAATGAGTTTATAATTGATAAATTCATTTAATACACGAATACAATTGAAATTGGTATAATACGATTTTCTCCCAAAATTATATTATACCAAAACTATCGCATCCGATTGCTTGTATCCATTTTTTGTTGCTGAATTTTTTAGAGTTTAACTACATTCAAGAAATCTTATTATAGAGAGTAGTGGACAGCACGTGCGATGCATGTGAGAGATAGGGGAAGGGGAGAGAGACTGAGAAGAGGGATGGGAATTTAAAAAATTTTAATTTTAAAGTTTTAACTTAAAAAGATGGAGTTGTGGGCTGAAACTACCTCATAGCACACGTCCCTACTTTTTATCTTGAAAATAGTTACAATGTAGAGAGGGTGTGCCTCTTTGTTGAAAGACCAATGAGGGAGCATGAGAGAAGATAGGGATAAAGATTTGAGGGAATCATGGAGATATTGAGGGATTATTGTTAGTTGTAGTTGACATTACTTCAATACCCCTACTAACTTTTCTCATGTAAAATAAGATAATATAATATCTTAATTTTTTTAAATGCAGTTATAGGCAAAATAGGAAAAATATAAAAATTCACCCTTATACCATAAAATTGGGACTCATTAGGAATATTAGAAGAAAATCAATCAACTTTTTAACCCCGCTTCTCTCATTATAATAGTAGAGATAATCAAAACTCTAAAAAATATGCCTTGACAAGGCATTTCAAAAATTACACAAAAAAATTTACTTGAAAAAGTACCTTTTTATATTTATAGCTTCTAAATTATCCTTATAAAAATGCATATTATCTCTTGAACTAGAGCTTCTTTCGTAGTTGAATAAAAAAATCTCACTTTTGTTTCAAGGAAAATATATAATTGGCTAGAGGACCTTTCAATTAGGAGATAACATGTGGTAATGATAAACTTGTTAACTTGTTTTAATAATTAAAGATAATCACTTGTGATAGAGAATAGAGTAGGATAATAAAGTGTGATGAGATACGCCGTATCTCATCACAAGGTTATTTGAATTTGAATTAAAGAGATTACAAAATATTAGATTTGATTTGATTGAGTTTTCCTTCTACTTTAGAAATCATGAATTATCTATTTAAACCCTCTACGGGTCCTTTTAAATCATTCAAGTCAATCAATAATATTAAGTTTTTTATAGTATCAGAGCAGGTCGATCAGACATTGATTTGATTTTATTTTCAATCTTGTTTTTCCGATGGGCAGCAATGCCGCTCATCTGGCCTAAACCTCTATTTTTTTAAAATTTAATTTCACAACTAGTAATCATCAACGACGGACGGTGGCAGCACCACCCGTCAGAAAGAGAGCAACAAGAGTAAAGAGGTCACCAAAGGATCGATGACTCTAATACCATAAAGAAAATAAATATATTGATAATAACTTGGATGATCTCTAAAATGACCCTTGTATGGTTTATATAAAGATGAATTACATTTAAAATAGAAACAAAACCCCAATCAAATCTATCTTACCAAGTCAAATCAAATCCAATATTTTATAATTTCTTTAATTCAAATTCAAATAACCTTGTGATGAGATACAGTGCGTATCATCACACTTTATTATCCTACTCTATTCTCTATCATCTTGTAGCTAGAGGTATTTAATTTCCTCCTTTCAGAGTTTTAAAACTTGAATGGTTGATCGGCTCGCAAGAAGATCTTATGATCCTCTAATTACAATTCTTTTTTCAATGTAGGCTCAATAATTCTCATAATACATTTTCCAAAATTATATATATTTATATATAACAACAATACTCTTTTTATATTTATAAATTTTAAATTATGCTTATAATAAGGCATGCTTTAGGAAGTTCCCATTATCTCTTGAACCAGCTGATTTTGTAGTTAAGATTTTAAAAAAAGATTGGGAAATGTAGCAAAATACGCGGTCCTCATTGGTTGAAGCTCCCCTTTTTTACACCCACTAACCGTGGTTAAGATTCACTCGCCCCTAGGGTTCATTATCCAGCCTTGATTTTTTGAAGGAAAAAAAACATTAACCTTAATTTATTTGAACTTAATTATAGTTAAAAGGGACACAGGGACAAGACAATCAACTAATAGTGAAGTGCAAGGTGAACTAATCACTGCTAAAATATTTTCAATGATAGGCTCAATAATCCCAATAAAACATTTTTTCATTCCTGAATTTATTAAACTATGAAAGAAAATGACAACTTATCTACCTTTTTCTTTTTCATATATCGAGTCGAGTCGAGTCACCTTACTTTATCCCATAAAATTAAAGAGCAATTGTCTTCTCCTTGGGCAAGGAGCAGTCTATTACTCCTCGCTCTTACAAAGTCTCTTTAACTGTTTTGAACTCTAGTTAAAAAAGCTTTAACCCTATAATTAATTTTTTGTTCCTAAAACCAAAGGTAGATGCTTAAACCCTATGAGTTAGTGAATTTTAAACACAATTAAAAGGATACACATGGCAAAGAAAAGGTCCCGAGATGCCTCTTTTCATTCCATCGTTGAGTGGGTGATTTTTTTTTTTGAGGGGAGGGGGGGGGGGCATAGGTTTGCAACTATTGCTTTGGGCTCTCACCCCTGATTAAAAAGTTTTAACTCTTATGATTAATTTTTTATTTTAGAATTAAGGATAGATGCTTAAAGGGTTAATAAATTTTAACTAGAGTAAATAAGGGTTAAAGGGAGATATTGGGAAAAAATGCGGAGGGGACTAATTTCCCTTTTTCCCGGTATTGATTCAGAGCGGGAAAAATATTCTCTCTCCTCTAATTTTCGTCTTTCACGCTAAAATAAAAAGAGAATCTAAAGTACTAATAATAGAATCCCGCACTCTACGTATGTCAACTCAATGAGACGTTTGATTTGACACATAGGCCCAGCTTTGTCCCACCTCACGTGCGCTACGCACGTGGATACCTGTCATCCGTGTCTGATACGGAGCAACCTTCATTCCAGTCCCAAATCACCTCCCTCTATTATCTTGCGACACGTGCTCCCAAAATCAAGTCTCGGAACGTGTAAGCCGTACCACCACCTTATCGTGTCCCCATCGTCCCACTTCAATTGCTTTTCTTTTACCCTTTTTTTTTAATGTATCCCAACGGTCAAATCAATATGTGGGTCCCAATCCCTGCTTTCCTTCCATCTTTCGCTGCTGTAATTTTGACTTTTCCGTACGGTAAACGTAAATATAGAAATGAATATTTATTGAATAAGATGAAGTGTCATTTCATGTGTCGGACACGGCACTAAGAGGCTCAGTTATTGGATGTGTCCCGCGTTCACTCGCATTTGTTGCAAATTCGACACCTACGTGTCCTTTATTACACGTGGATGATGGTTAAGATAGGAGATCTGTTTGTCTGTCTTCTCTTTCTCTCTTTAACTGGGTCCTACTCCTACTTGATTGAACTGTCTAGACGAAAAAAGAACGCACACCATGTGTAGTTTTGTACTGTGTATAGTGTTGTACAGTAACACTTTGGAGGCAGTTTCTTAAATGCGCCGTAGGGGGGCATTACTCACCTACCCTAAACAGTGTATTCGTGACGAATCCACGGAGGACTAATCAGAGACTTAGATAGCTAATTTATAAGTGGTGGGTCCCACTCTCCTAAATCAGTCCGACAAAAGAGGTCTCAAATTTCTGTGAGAGAGAGAGAGATTGGGTATGAACAGAAGCAGTTAGAAGTGTCTTTTCGGTTCAGCTATTTTTAGGGCATGTGCAGTGTACCCCACCCCATACAAGAGAGAAATGGTGGTCCCCATGCTGCTGGGTCCCATCTAAAGATGATAGACCTCTAATCTGTCGTTTATACTATGACTTCAGTAGTTGTACTATATTAACTTACGGCAGGGAATATCACATCATAAGTATTAGTTGTTTTAGGGATAATCCCATGAGGCTGTACATCCAGCCTCAGGTCAGTTCGGCCCTAGCCCAGTCTGGTCTTATCTCAGCCCGAGCTGTGCTGGACCCCACACAGCCCAGTCAAGTTCTTTATGTTTAGGCTTAGCCCCAGTGACCCATATTGGTAAAACCCAAATTCACTACAAATCTAGTTAAAAAATGCTCGTCCCCATACGCAAACTGCTAAACTCTCAGGTTATAACATGTCGCTACTTTGTCATGTCTACTAAGAGGTAGCAACGACACGTATTACCATGGCAGAGCCAGGTGCAAGGGGGGCCATGGCCCAATGCATTGATAAATTTTGAAAAAATTAGGTAATATATAAATTTTGTATATAGACACCCCCCCCCCCCCCCCCCCCCCCAAAAAAAAAAAAAAAAAAAAAAAAAAAGGAGCAGTGCTTAGCGGACCCATGGGTCTGTTTCATAACTTATCCACGTGTCCCCATGTCTCTTTTAACACCCCTCTAATCCTAGTTAAGCTTAACTAAATTAAAACTAAGATTTTGTTTTCGTTTTTTTTTTTTAAAACCATGGTTGGATTGTTTAACCTTAGGGGTGGGTGAATCTTAACCAACCCCAATGAGGACCGGCTATTCTGTTATAAAATGGGAACCCTGAGTAAGATAACTATTTTCCCAAAAAACATTGCAGTTTTTTTTACATGTATAATATAAAGGGATTGATTCCTTATGTGTTCCTTTTAACCCTAGTTAAGATTCATTACCTTATGAATTAACTTTTTTAAATAAAAATCAAGGGTAGATGTATATACCTTAGGGGTGAGTAAATCTTAACAATTAATTAGTGCCAAAAGGTGTGTCAAATGCCTTCCCATTTCATCTCCTCTAACCGTGGTAAAGCTTAACCAACTTAAAGTTATTATTATTACTGTTCTTCTGAAAACTAAGGCTAAATTGATGAACCTTAAGGGTAAGAGAATCTTAACCACAATTAGTGGGTATTAAAGAATAAGGTAGGAACCCCTGAAGACCGGCCCATGTTTTTCACTTTTTCTTGTTACTGAATCATTTTTAGAATGCAACATTAATGAGTTTTATGAGTACGATGGACCCATTACTATATAAAATAAAATAAAATCTCGGAGCCCATGTCTCTGAACCCCCAAAGCCCCCATGCCCCAATTTCATTAATTTTCGTGATATATGTAGTTCGCCCCCCAAGGAAAAAATCCTAGCTCCGACCCTGGGTATTACACCCACATTGATAATGTGGTGAGCTAGCAGTCGTCAATTCATGTTTGATCACACAAACATAGAGTGGTTCAACTCTTTTTAAAAAAAAATTATGTGGGATATAATTTTTGGTCTCTTGAAATTAGGGCTGTCAAACGGGCCCTCAGTTGAGCGGCCCCACCCGACTTCATGCAGCTCTCAAAAAAGGATTCCTTCTTTTCATGGGCCAAGAGCCAAGCCGGGTCCAAAAATACAAGGCCATCTTAACTTAGGGCCGGGATAGTGAAATAGCCTGCAAAGCCTGATCCTCAATAGGTCCCAACATAAGGTGCCATCAATGCTGATCATCCCTCTTTTGCCTATCCACCATTTTTTTCCCACCCATCAATCCAACATTGTTGCATTCTTCAATCTCAACCGTCCATTTGACATGCTAGTTGAATGTATCCCACTTGATGAACGGTCTTGATTACGAAGCCATGTGAACAGTGGCACACACATATAGGGTGTCAATTTCCCGACTTTACACAGGCCACACGTTGGGTCGGGGTTTGGGTTTTATTTCGTCGGCCCATTTGCAATTAGGTCAGTCTAAGATTTGGGCTCCTCGGATCCGAAGAGTCATAATATCTAATGTTTACCATGACTTGGTGAAATTGGTATCCTAGATGATATTTATACTCCTATATATATTGGTCAGCAAATTAATGGAAATAAAAAATACTTTAGTATTTGCACAAGAAAGCAATCGATAGATGGGAAACAAAACCAATGTAACCTGGTTCGTGAGTTCACTCTATTTGAATTCGGGTGAGATTTGCAACTCGTTACTCTAGAGTGAACCCAGTTCACTAGGGGTAATATCCAGATAATTTGTTTTTTGATTCGCTTAGGTTCTTTAATTGGTTTGGTTCTTAGCTTGGTTCGCTTATATAATAGATATATTTTAATCATTTTAATATATATATATATAATTATTTTAAAAAGTATCAAAATATTTTTATGAGTAGTTCGCAATCCCAAAAGTCAAATTCACTAGCCTATAGTATAAATTAGCCCAAATAGAAACATCGCTGAATGAGAGCTATTGAGTTCGAATTTTTTTCGAACCTAAACAAAATCTAATGCGACTTGGTTCACTCTGAACTAGTTCGGTTCGATATAGTAGGTAGTGTATTAGGTAACCCTGAACAAAAATACATTTTTTTTTGTACTTATTGTTTTTTCATTTTAATGTGTCTTTTTTGAAATTACAAAAGTACCCTCATATCTAATAAACCAATATTCAATACATAGAGGGTAAAAAAGACTGAATTCAGTTTAGTCTCAGTAGACTTACCATCCCCCCCCCCCCCCCCCCCCCCCCTCCGGGCACCACACCAATAACACATTACTTTTATAACTAATTAAAGTAACAAACTTTCTCCATTTTTTTCAATTTGTTACTTCAACAGTTTCCAAAAGTAACCCATCGCAAGTTCACAACAATAACACATATTGCTTCTACCGTGAAAGATTGGAAATCTGTCTCTAGGGCTAGCTTTCGCTAGTCATAGTAGACGTTATACACACACAAATATATATAGAGAGAAGGTGAAAGGATAACTCATCTAACTATAAGTTAGTGTATGCTCTACATCGGACACGTGATATGTATTTTTTTAAATCGATCATTGAGTGTCACAAATATATATAGAGAGAAGGTGAAAGGATAACTCATCTAACTATAAGTTAGTGTATACTCCACATCGGACACGTGATATGTATTTTTTAAAATCGATCATTCGGTGTCAATGTAGGTCCATTGGAAGACACGTGACAAAAGATTAGCTGGATCAGAATTGCCTAGATATCGAAAAATCGGTAATTTCTATAGCGGAGCCTATGTATAGGATCTAGTGAACCCTAAGGACTAATACTGACCAAGTAGAGTCATAATCAGGCTAATGTTTTTGCTATGTGGCTATCAAAGGACCAACCTTGAGATTAAGTGAATCTTAGAGATTAATACCAACAAATTAGGATCTAATTAAATTGTCTATATACCTCCAATCGGACCAACATTGGCACCCAACAGGATTCAAAAAACATATGCCACCTATCCCTCAATTGCCAGTGAATTTGGTAACCTACCTTGAATGGTGATGTGTATCCCTCTCATGAGAGTAATGGTACCAATTCTCTGGGAGGGAAGCTATTTTTTTTTTTGCACAATCTAGTATTAGTGGGTTAGTATCTGCTCTAAGAAAAGGGTGGGGAAATCACGACACCCACCCGCACTGGTCTCGAGCCCGAACCTCTCTCCTAGTGAGGGGGGATATACTTAGCACTAGGCTATTCCCAGTGAGGGAATCTTTTTCTATGGCAAGCGCTTTGAAACTGTTACCTTCAACAACATCTATCGTGAGGCTAATTTAGCGGCCCATTGTGTAGCCCAGAGGGCCCTCAACGAGAGTTTACAGTCTCCTCCTAATCCATGGAGTTTACTCATGTTTTATCTTCTGTTAATGATTGAAATTTCATCTTTAAACCAAGAAAGTCCACTTTTCATTTACTAGACCATTATTCCTAACTACTAGCATTAGATAACTACAATGACCTTGTGGTCTGGGGGTGTGTGTGTTGAGTATATATAGTGTGTTTACTGTGTTACCAAAAAAAAAATGATAATTGATACCGCTGGCTATTACTAATACTAACTACTAAAAATGATAATAATTGATGCCTTGTAAGGGGGAAAAACTTTTGATAAATATTTATTGAACTTTGATTTTGAGCTTAAATATTAGAAATATCATATACATAATTTATTTAGGGTGGTGCTACCGGCACCTCAACATTTTATAAGAATACACTATAAGTAAAAAAAAAAACACCATATAATACCACAATACCCTTCAGTTCAAGGGAGAAGGAAACATGGAGCTGTGGTGAAAAGATACCTAAAGAATGCAAATAGAAACACACACAAGAACACAAGATATGCGTGGTTCACCCAACTGGCTACGTCCACGGAGAGATCTCTTCTTCACTAATAATCAATAGCAAAGAGCTAAATGTTTCCTCAACCTTTCAAACACACTCTCTCTCTCAAAGAAAGGTTTTGCTTCACTTCTATTTTCTCTCTTACCAAACCCTAGTTCAAAGAGGTCTTTAAAATAAGAGAAAACTCGGAAAACATGAATTTCCGAGAAAAATCATGCTTCAGGCGATCAATTGCCCAAGAGGGCGATCGATCACCACTACTGACGATCGATCTCCCATCTTGGGCGATCGATCACCCTTGCAGAAATTGTACCAATTCTAACACTCTCCACCTTGGTTTCAATTCTGTTTAGCCTCGGGTGAAGGATAACTGCATCTCCAAAGATGCCTTCACACCCTCCCTCAAGGGTGTGGACTTCCATCTACCTCATTGAATGTTAACCAAGTTCAAGCAATGCTTAAACTTGGATATAGTGACCGGCTTTGTCATCATATCTGAAGGGTACTCACTTGTGTGAATCTTCCCCAACGAAATCTTCTTCTCAGATATCGCGCCTCTAATGAAGTGGAAGCACACATCAATGTGTTTCATTCTTGAATGGTAAACTTGATTCTTCGCCAAATGTATAGCACTCTGACTGTCACAGTAAAGAATCATCTTCTTCTACTTTACTCCTAGTATACCAACCTGACTTCTCAACCATATAGCTTCCTTGTTTGCTTCTGAAGCTAGTCTTGGTCGTTGACAATGCTGTAGTAGGCTGCAACATGGATTTCCAACAAATTGGTCATCCACCCAGTATAAACAAGTACCCTGTAGTAGACATCCTCTTGTCCAAGTCTCCAACATAATCGGAATCGACATACCCAACTACCTCACAATTTTTATTTTTGTCAAACAAGACTCCGACATCAATGGTACCCTTCAATTACTTCACAATTTACTTCACTACCAACCAGTGTTCTTTTCCAGCATTTGCCATATACCTACTAACAACACTGACACCTTGTGATATGTCAGGTCTAGTCCAAACCATGACATACATCAAGCTGTCCACCGCACTTGCATATGAAAATTCAGCCATCTCTTCATATGTCACTGGACATAACTGAGATGATAACCTGAAATGTGCTGCCAATGGAGTACTCACCGGTTTTGCATCTTGCATATTGAAACGTGTAAGGACTCTCCTTATGTACTTCCCTTGGGATAGAGATAGTCTTCCTAATTTTCTGTCTCTTCGAATTTCCATGCCTAGAATCACCTTTGCTGCACCTAGGTCTTTCATCTCAAACTCACTATTAAGTTGCTTCTTCAATATCTTCACTTCTGACATGCTTTTGGCAGCGATTAACATATCTTTCACATAGAGTGAAAAGTATATGAAGGAACTATCACTAAGTTTTCTGAAATAGAGATATTGGTCATACTCACTTCTGGAATACCCATTCTTCAGCATGAATGAGTCAAACCGCTTGTACCATTGCCTGAGTGAGTGCTTTAGACCATACAGAGACCTCTTCAGTTTGCAGACTTGATCTACTTTTCCCCTCATCTGAAATCTCTCTGGCTGTCGCATGCATATCTCTTCATATAGCTCTTCGTATAAGAAAGATGTCTTCACATCCATCTGTTTAAGCTCCAGGTCTTGCATAGCAACTATCGACAATATTGTTCTGATAGAGGTATGTTTTACAACTGATGAGAAGATCTCATTGAAATTTATTCATTCTCTTTGTGCAAAACCCTTTGCAACCAGTCTTGCCTTGAACTTTACTTTGCTGCTTTTAGTGGTAGGTTCATTTTTTCTTAAAATCCACTTGCAGCCAATGACTTTCTTCCCCTTAGGCAGTTCTACAAGATCCCAAGTATGGTTCTTGTTTAGTAATTTCATCTCTTCATCCATACCCTTCTCTCACTTTCTATGATCGTCATCTGACACTACTTCCTTGAAGCTGATTGGCTTCCCATTCACAGTCATGAGAGCAAAAGCTACCATGTTTGTGTCCTCATCATATTTTCTGGGTGCTTTTCGAACCCGTTGTGATCTCCGTGGCTGTGGTTGTTGGTCGACTCTCTCGACCTGAGGTGGTTATTCATCACTTTCATCTGATTCAGATCTATCCAGCTCCACCTAAACTGAATGCTCACTACTGCCGGTTGCATCATCACAATGCTCCTCCTTTTTCATCATGGTAGTCTCATCAAAGACTACATCCCTGCTCACAACAATCTTCCTTGTTTCGGGATCCCATAACCTGTAGCTTTTAACTCTTTTCTGGAAACCCAAAAAAATGTATTTCCTTAATTTTGTATCAAGCTTACTCCTCAGATCAACATACATATGTGCATATTCTTGACATCCAAAAATTCTCAATATAGAATAATCATAAGGTTTACCTGACCAAACCTCTTCTAGTGTCCTCAGATCTAAAACTTTAGATGGTAATCTGTTTATCAGAAAACTTGTTGTGTTGATTGCTTCTGCCCATAAGTTTTTCTTCAATCCAGCACTGATCATCATACTCTGAGCTTTCTTTAGGAGTGTTCTGTTTATTCGTTCTGCCACTTCATTTTGTTGTGGAGTTCTTGGTGCAATGAAGTATCGAGCGATACCCTCATCTGTATAGAATTTAATGAATTCTACAGATGTATATTCTCATCCATTGTCTGACCTCAGACACTTCACCTATTTTTATGTCTGCTTTTCAACCCTGACTTTTCACTGCTTGAAAATACCAAAAATATCAGACTTTTTCTTCATGTAGTACACTCAAAATTTTCTCAAGAAATCATCTATAAATGTCACATAATATAGAGATCCCGACATTGAATTCATAGGGGCTGGCCCCCACACATCTAAATGAACATAATCTAAAATTCCCTCACTGCGGTGTGAAGAGGTTTTGAACTTCACTTTCGTCTGCTTCCCGAATACACAGTGCTGACAGAACTGTATCTTGCAGGTTTTGATGTCTTTTAAGAGTTTTCTACTATGAAGCTCCATTAAGGCCCTCTTGCTCATATGACCCAGTCTCCTATGCCATAGTTTGGTCTCATCATCCCCTTCTAATAAATCAATCGCGGCTTCACTTGTTATGGTATTCCCTATCATCTTATATAGGGTTCTAGTCCTTATACCTTTCAGGATAACAAAGGCTCCCTTGATTACCTTTAGAGCTCTACTTGAAGCTATGCATTTATACCCAACGGCTTCCATCGTACCCAAAGAAATCAAATTCTTTTTCAGGTCCGGCACTTGCCTAACATTAGTTAGGGTTCGAATTACCCCATCGAACATCTTTATTTTGACAGTACCTATCCCTACTGTCTTACAAACTGCATCATTTCCCATCAAAACTATACCCCCATCATAGGTTTTATATGTATCAAACCAATTTCTATTTGGACACATATGATATGAACACGCGGAATCTAAAATCCAAGAGTTAAAGTAGGTTTCCTTATTTGTATGGGTGCAAAAGGCGTCGCCATCACTACTTTTTTCTGAAGCTGCATTAGCTTGGTCTGAGGCTTTCCCTTTCCCCATTTCCGGTTCATTTTCTTGTTCCTCCTTTAAGATTCTGCAGTCTTTCTTAATGTGACCATATTTCTTACAATGGTGACATTGAGGCCTAGTCATTCCAGACTTTGATTTCGACCTTCCTCTTCTTTGTTCTTTCTCATTTTCCCTTTCTTTTCCTCTTCCTCTTACAAACAAGCGCTTAGCCTAAGTATGTTCTTCTTGAATTTTTTTTCTCAAATCATTTGAGAGTAGGGTTGTTACAATGTCTTCTAACTCTATAGAATCATTTCCATAGAGTAAGGTTGTAACAAGATGCTCATAAAAGGGCAGAAGTGAATAGAGAAGTTGTAGGGCATGATCTTCATCGCTGACCTTCTCTTCAATGCTTGCTAGGTCATTGACTATTCTGTTGAGAGCATTCATGTGCTTTGTGAGATCCCCACCTTCCTTTATCTTGGTAGTATGAAGTTCTGCTTTAGGAATAGCTTATTTGACAACGATTTTGTCATATATAGGCTCTCAAGCTTCATCCAAAGCTTCGGTGTTGAATGCTCATTAACCACGTGATAGAAAACATCGTCAGATAGGCTTAACCAAATGGTGCTCGCCGCTTTCAATTCCAGATCTTCCTAATCTTCATCGGATATTGACACCGGTTTCTTTTCTTTACATTTTAGGGTTTTGTATAAACCTTGTTGAATTAATAGATCTTTCACCTGACTCTGCCATAATCCGAAGTTGCCAATCCCATTGAATCTTGCAATATCGAACTTGGCGCTGGAACTTTTCGATGTCATTGCTTCGAATCAAACCTGGCTCTGATACCAATTTGTGGTGAAAAGATACCTAAAGAATGCAAACAGAAACACGCACAAGAACACAAGATATACGTGGTTCACCCAACTGGGCTACGTCCACAGAGAGATCTCTTCTTCACTAATAATCAATAGCAAAGAGCTACAATGTTTCCTCAACCTCTCAAACACTCTCTCTCTCTCAAAGAAAAGTTTTGATTCACTTCTATTTTCTCTCTTACCAAACCGTAGTTCAAAGAGGTTTTTAAAATAAGAGAAAACTTGGAAAAAATGAATTTCTAGAAAAAATCACACTTCGGGCGATCGATTGCCCAAGAGGCCAATCGATCACCACTACCGGCGATCAATCTCCCATCTTGGGCGATCGATCGCCCCTACAGAAATTGTACCAATTCTAACAGGAGTCACTCGGCTGTTAGCTCCGTATAGAAAGTTAGGAACCACGAAGGTAGTTCAAATGGGTGGAACCGTGGAAATCGGACTAAATGGTTGTTAGCTTCGTATAGGAACCACTTGGTTTTTAGCTCTGTGTGGGAAATATGGTGAAGATTAAAGGGGTAGTAGTAGGAAAAGAGGTGAAATTGTACTTTTCTCAAAATGCAGCTGTTGAAGTTCTTTAAAGTGTATGCTTTTTAGGAAGTTGAGCTGCTGCTGCTAAGTATAGCTGGTTACACAAACAGACATTAACATACCTCTCTTGTAGAAGAATAACTAATTTTCACCTCAATAAAGAAATTAAAGGTAGTGGGTCCTTTTGTTTTTACTTTATTTACCTGTTGCTGTTGTCTAAGCGTGGCGTTCTCTTCCAACAAATGGGCAACTTCAAACTCCAACTCATTAGTATAATGTAATGGGTAAATTTTGCTAAAGCAATGGGCAAAGTGGGAAACCCCCACTAATTCAAAACAAACCGACATAGCCCATTTGGGCTATGTGCTGGCTCTTATGAGTGTTATTTGACAGTTGACATCATCATGACCACACAAGTCATGATGACTTTAGTTGCTTATAAATAAGCAAAGATCATCAGAGGAGAAAGGGATGATGCGTAAGGCAAGAGAGAAAGAAAAGGAAACCAAAAAAAGGAGAAGAGGAAGAGTGATTGGGGGGCTTGGGCCGTTCACTGATGAACCTCATCCCCGGAGGGCATAGCCACCCACCTGATACTCTCCACATCACCTGATGTTCTCACAGTCCTTGATGCTCTCCACGGCCTCACGATCGATCACGGCCACCTAATGCTCTTTTGAATCTACCATGTCCGCCTGATGTTCTCCATGATAGGTACCCCTATACTTTGTCAATACCTAATGCTTCATGTTTATCTATTTAGTGATATGTCAGTGCCACACTACCACTTGCATGACCACGTATTTGATCACCTGCTGAGTACACTCTCACTCGAGTTCGTGCCCGAGCCAGTGCCCACCGTTGCCCAAGCACGTGCCTGCCATTGTCCGAGCACGTGCCCGTTGTTGACTGAGCCCTTGCCCACCATTGACTGAGCCCGTGCCCGCAGTTGACTGAGCCCTTGCCCGCCGTTGACAAGCCCGTGCCCAAATTAGAACTAACACATCCCCAAATCTACGTCCTCAAAACTACGTCCCCAAAGCTATGGCCTCGGAGCTACGTCCCCAAAGCCACCTCTATAAGGCTGCGTCCCCGGATTGCACGTCCCCGTCTTGATGAGCACGACTTCAGAACCCATCCTGATGAGCACGACTTTAGAACCTGTCCTGATGAGCACGATTCCTGAGCTCGTCCTCAGAGCATGATTCCTAAGCTCGTCCCCAAAGCACAACTCCAGAGCCCGTCCATGAAATGACCATGGACCCGTCCTTGAAATGAACACATCCTCATGTCCTCAAAACTACGTCCCCTGATGACCATGCACAATGCTCCCGACCTGTATAGACCTCCGACATTAGACTATACTCTACCACACGATCTACGGTACGTATCTCGACACTCTAATGTTTATATGCCTATGCACTATACTGACTTGCTCATCGGAGTGTCTATGACAAGTCAGACGACCCCTCTCCCCCCTTTTGCTGAGGACGAACACATGCTGAATCGGGGATGAACACATGCTGAACCAAGGACGAACACATGCTGAATCGAGGACGAACCCGTGATGAACCTTGGACGATTACATGCGGAATGTCAACTCCTTCGAAGAACGTGACAAACGACAAGAGTATAGATGAATTATGCCTGCAGACGAATGTACATGACATGAATTATGCAGCCTGTGATAGGTACCGTTAGCCTGAAAATTCCCCTTTACATATAAGACTGCAAAAATTTCACAAGAAAACAAATCAGTAAGCATCAAAAACCTTTTTCATTCTCCCAATCAAACTTCGGGAATTTCACATAAAATTAGAGAGAGATTCCTATTTTCTAGCTCTGGATCGAGTAGCAAACTCTCGATTCTTGATCATACGCTTTTGTCACCGATCGTCAGAATCACCGTTAGTTTGAGGTACCCTTTTCTTGAGAAAAGAAGAAGTCAATAGAAGAAGCAAAAGCATCGAAGGGAGTGTTAAAAGAAGAAATATAAGAGGGTGTAGCTCCACTATCAGGGCTATGCAACTGTGATCAGTGTGGCCTAATAGGATCAGTGTCGAGATAATGAAATTCAGGGCCTGAATGCAAGTGTAAAATAGTAGCCGGAGAAACGAACGGAGTGACATCTCGAGCGACTGTGAGATTAGTGGAAGGGTCGAGCAAGGAGGTCCTGAAGGATGGTCCCTCAAAAGCTACCCATTGGCCATTGCTGCATTGGAATGAGTGAGAATGTAAGTGGTGGTTGGTGCCTTTGGTCGCAGAGAGACTTGACTTCATTGATTGATCATCAGGTAAGGAGGAAGAAGATAAAGAGCATTATGGTCTTATAATGTGTTTTTTAAAACTTATGATGTATACTCATCATTTGTTGGGCCTACCATATGAAATGAGCCCCACCTGAAATCCCGTGCTCCACAGTCTCGACCTTAGAGGGTCTCAGTAGCAAAGTCTTTTCTTAAAGGATAAAGCTTCTGAGACCCTCTTAGGGCCGAGACCACCAAGAGCGGGATTTCAAGTGAGGCCCACCATGTGAACTAGGCCCCGCCTGAAATCTCATGCTTTTAAAACACTGTTGTCTCGGCCCTAAGGGGTCTCACTAGCAAAGTCCTTTCTTAAAACCAGTTTGGTGAGCAGGTTCGGGCTGGTTTCGGGATTACATGTGCAACCCGTTTATAAATACCCCGGGCCAATTATAGCCCGTAGGTATCCGTCACCGACAAAATTTGATCCGGCCCGACCCATTGTCACCTGTACCCGTATACATTAACATCTCACAGGCTCACAGCTAGTTTTACCGCGTAAAATAACGGAAACTTGATGCACCCCGCGCATTATAACAGAACCGTCATTCAAAACAGACTACAAAGATCTACATCTCTCTCTGAACCAGAAGAGCAAAAATGGGGTCTCTCCCACCATTTTCAGACCTCTCTTTAGATCCCAAAGAAACCCAAACCCTAGTCAAACCTAACGAACTTCTCAGCCTCTTCAAATCTCAGCAGAAATATCTAAATTTCTTCTTTCAAAACCTCGACCAAACCCAAACCCTAACCTTCACTCAAACCCTATTGAACGCCAAGGGAACAATCTTCTTCACCGGTATTGGGAAATCTGGGTTTGTAGCTCAGAAGATCTCCCAAACCCTAGTTTCTCTCGGCATCCGATCGAGTTTCTTATCTCCTGTCGACGCCCTCCATGGAGATATTGGAATTTTGTCAAAATCTGATCTTCTTGTTTTCTTTAGTAAGTCTGGGAACACTGAAGAGCTTTTGAAATTGGTTCCTTGTGCGAAGGCCAAAGGGGTGTTCTTGATCTCTGTGACGTCTTCGGAGGGGAATTTGTTGACGGGTGTTTGTGATTTGAATGTACATTTGCCTTTAGAGAGGGAATTGTGTCCTTTTGATCTGGCTCCAGTGACGTCGACGGCTATTCAGATGGTTTTTGGGGATACCGTGGCTATTGCATTGATGGGTGCACGGAATCTGACTAGGGATGAGTATGCTGCAAATCATCCAGCTGGGAGGATCGGAAAAAGCCTCATTTTTAAGGTTAGGTTGATTTCAATTACATGAAATTTCAATATTTTGCATTTGTTTTCATTTTCAGTAAGAGTGAAGATTGAGATTTCAATCAGTTAGCCTGGTGTTGTGTTCTTAATATGTAGAGATCTTCTGTTTCCTTATTTGGATCTCTATATACAAATAAAGGGTTGAATTCGGTCGCTTTTCCCTTGAATTCAGATCCGGGTTTCTTTGGTTTGTGTCAAGTTGGGAATTAATCTGGGGGCCTTTTTCTGTTAGTTAAGTTATTTTAGTTGATTCAGACCTTGTTTTTCTTTTTGAAAATTTAATTTAAGATCAAGGACGGACTGAGAACTGTTGTTTTACGGTACTTTAAGAGTTGTTAGTTGTATTATCACATAATGATGATACAGATTAGCTTTCTTGTTGGTATCGATGATCCTGGGATTTAGTTATTGGTGATACTAGATCTGGCATTTTATTTTAGCAGCATTATACTGATGGTTTGAGCTGGTTGGTGTTATTTGATCATTAAGGGGCACTTGAACATTGAGTTACGAGTCTAATAATGAATTAATGACAAGGCTACCATCTCTGCTTAGTTGATTGATTGTTATTATCTGGTTAATGAAGGGCACTTCAGATCTGGATCATTATTCTTAATCACAACATTTAAAGGGCTAGATGGATTTATTTTCCTTTGTTTTCTAGACCATTATATAGTTCTTTATCTGCTTATGATCCAAACCTGGACAAAAGAGGGTAAGTGGGAACATAAACTTGCACATGAATGACTACAATAATATTTATATATAATTATACACGAATCACCAAGTTAAGAGGCACTTTATTAAAAGTATTTCTTGAAGATAGTTGAAGCCTCTCACTGTGCAAGTGATATGGCAGCTCTATCTCCGGGATTCAACTTAGCTCAGATTCACTCCGATTTATCCCTACAAGCTTGCATTGCTTGGCGGAAGATGACGGTACCAAACCTCCTTTAGAATGCCCATTTAGTAATAATTTAAAATAAAATATTTAAATTATCTAACCCCGTATAATCTGGAAATTTCATTTTCATAAGGTTAAAGAACACCCACCAAATCAGAATTTAATTTGAAAAAATCCGTCACAAAATTGATAGAATCTCCCCTTAGCCTATGAAGTTTCAGGTTCATGGATTAGCCCAATCAAGGACCGATCCAAAAAATACTATCCGATTGGACTCTCAAGTTTCTAGTCAATTAGGATGGACCCAAAAGGCCTATCCAATTAGTCTAGACAAGAGATGGTCCATTTGGATTGTCAAACAAATTGACCAAGAGATCTGTCTAAAAATACAGTCTAGTTGGATCAATGTAATGGTATAGTTCGACCACTGTTTGGATGAACAAAACATAATGGCCGCTGATCGTCGAAATTTGTCAGATTAGGCCTCTCGTACCTCTGCAACAAGTCTCTGTACCTCTGCAACAAGTCTCTGGTTTGGAATAATTTATTCTAAGTTTTGACCCAACAAAAATGGTCTTTACATGAGATCTCTCTCTTACCCTCACCCTTTATTTATAGAGTAGATGAGACAAGGGCTCCATAAGGAGCACAAAACCCAAGAAAACCAAGAGACAATTGTTTTGGAAGTTTTGGGTTTAATGAAGGTAATAAATATATTAAATATATTAGTGGTGCAAGTTTCAAACTTTTGGCTATGTGTAGCCTATGATCCAATATATAATAGATAAGAAATGTACCATATCAAATCTCATACACTAAAAACAAACATCAAAAAGTATATTTTATTAAATTGTTCCAACAAACCCCCACTTGATTTTATTTTAAAAAGTATACATTTATATGGGCATTCAAGAATATCTTGTGCATACATGAAGGTGTCTTTCGACTGGAACCTCTACTTAGTGCAAACAAATCAAAGTTAGCCGAGGAACGCAGTGGATAGAACCTTGAAATGTGAACCCGAACTAACACCGGATCTATTACACACACATTCCTTTCAAAAGTTAGTTGTACCAAACAACTCAGCATTTTTACGTCCATATTTCAATCCCGACTTATTGAGAGTTCTAAAGATAAGTCTCAACTCATAAGAAGTTACGAGCTTCCGACTTCAGAATGGTGAGTCTATCAAGAGTGCTCCTGTCATATTCCCACCATTTAAGGCGTATAGTACTCATTAAGCAAATTTTTAATAATTCTCAAACTAAAACCACAGGATTATCTGCAGATTGATAGGCTGCATGTTATGCACTATCCACATCTTTTCAGGAAGTGACTCATCTCATAAGAGATACAGGAAATATATTTCATTGATGATAGTGCTCTACAATTATTTGAGCTAATTGTGCTCTAATTTGTGATTGTTTATTTATTAATCTTTGGTGCTTGGCAGATTTGTTGGATTTGATTTTAAAATAATTTTTTTGATGTTTGTCTTTAGTGAATGAGATTTGATATGGTACATTTCTTATCCATTATATATTGGATCACAGCCTACACATAGCCAAAAGTTTGAAAAACAAAGGGTCGTGTGAAATGGAGTTAGTGGTCTTTTGGAATTCTTGAAACTTGCACCATTAATATATTTAATATATTTATTACCTTCATTAAATCCAAAACTTCTAAAACATTTGTCTCTTGGCTTTCTTTGGTTTTGTGCTCTTTATGGAGCCCTTGTCTCATTCTCATCTACTCTATAAATAGAGGGTGAGGGTGAGAGAGAGATCTCACAAAGAGACCATTTTTGTTGGGTCGAAACTCTGAAGAAATTATTCCAAACCCGAGACTTGTTGCAAAAGTGTAAGAGGCCTAATCTGAGATAGATTCGACGATCAATAACCTATATGTTTTGGTCGTCCAAACAATGGTTAGACTATGTACTGACACTATGGAAGACTTCTCTAGGACTGGACTAATTACATCAGACATGTTAGATTGATCCAACCGGACTGTCTTTTTAGACAGACCTCCGGGTTAATTTGTTTGACAGTCCAAATGGACCATCTCTTGTCTAGACCAATGTTACCTAGTTCGTCAGTTCACTCAGTTCGAATTCAGGTTCGCAATTTGCAATTCGCCACTCTAGAGTGAACCCAGTTTGCTAGGGATAGGATGTGATAATTCGTTTTTCAGTTCGCTTAGGTTTTTTGTTTGGTTTGCTAGCTTAATTCATTTATATATATATATATATATATATATATCATAATATTAATAAGTTCTAACCCATATAAACAAAAATATAGGCTTAATTTATGCAAATATTCTTAACATTCAATTAAAAAAGAGCAGTGATTAGCGGACCCATGGGTCCACTACCTAACTTACCCCGTGTCCTTGTGCCCCTTTTAACACCCTTTTAACCCTAGTTAAGCTTAAATAAATTAAAGTTAAGATTTTGATTTAAAAAAAAAAACTAAGGTTGGATTGATTAAACCTTAGGGGTGAGCAAATATTAATCACAGTTGGTGAGTATTTAAAAGTGGGGCGTAAACCAATGAGGACCGGCCATTTCGTTACATAATGGGAACCCTTGGTACGTTAAGTGTTTTTCATTAAAAAAAAATGAGTATGAGAGAGAGAGGAGGGGTTACCCGAAAACAAGAGTAAAACATGATCTAATCAAGTTCATATGCAGAAGAGAGAGAGAGAGAAAGTACTTGACTACTTTCTGATGTTTGTTTTTATTAGTTTACAAAGAGAGAGATTACTTGAGTACTTTCTGAAGTTGGTTTTTATTTGTTTATGTGAAATGACATTTTTGCTCCTTAATTATTAACAAAACATATTTGCCCCATGTGCCATTTTGCCTATTGAAAATTGAGCTCCTCTACACTTCCGTCGAACCCGGTTACGAGACCCGGCAAACCCGACGAGTTAATTACAACAAACTTACATCGTTTTGCACCCCTACCGGTTTGTTCAAAAACACCGAACTGGACTGAACTGAACCGCGAACTGGTTCGCTTCAAACTAGTTTGCGGTTCGCACTAGTTCCCAGTGAACTCGGTAGCATTGGTCTAGACTAATTAGATAGATCTTTTGGGTCCATCCTAATCAATGTTTTAAAACGTGAACGCGTGTGGCGAGGCGTTAGGACCTCAAGATGCGTGAGGTGTAAGTCTCGAAGCGTGAGGCGTAAGCCTCACAAGAAAGCTTCATGCTCTCTTATTTTAACAAATAAATAAAATATAAGAAAAATTGCAAAAAGATTCAAATAGTTAACGAAAGATTATAGTATATATATATATATATATAGATAGAGAGAGAGAGAGAGAGAGAGAGAGAGAGAGGGAGCGAGACACATTTATATATATATATATATATACAAATTAATTTGTATTCGTGTACATTGTGAGTGTTCATGTGGGCGCATGTGTATCCTATATAAATTAGTTGAAACAATTAACAAATAAAAAAAAAAAGACATTTAAATCTCAATTGTGGCTAGAAACTTAATTTTAAATAATGTATGAGATGTACGTCATAGACATAAAACGAGCTTTAAGGCATGAGGCATGTGCCTCACGTGAGCCTCATGGGGTTTAAGCCTCATGGTTGAGCCTCAAGGTGTTTTCCTTAAGCCTTGCCCCGAGGCGAGCCTCAAAGTGTAAGCCTCACACGCTTTTAAAACATTGATCCTAATTGACTAGAAACTTAAAAGTCCAATCAGATAGTCTTTTTTGGATCAGTCCTTAATTGGGCTAATCCATCAACCCGAAACTACATAGCCTAAGGGGAGATTCAGTCAATTTTGTGACAAATTTTGTCATATTAAATTCTGATTTGATGGGTGTTCTTTAACCTTATGAAACTGAAATTTCAAGATTATATGGGGCTAGATAATTTAAATATTTTAATGAACAAGAAGAAGAACGATCAAGATCAACATCAGGGTAGACCCATAGGAATAAACTGACATCAATGTCGGGTACACAAGCAACTAGCCTGCTGGGGAGGGGTGGCGTGAAGGAAGGGCACTATCAATGGCCCACCCTTTCTTTGAACCTTGTCAATGATCGAACTTAAAGATATGAACTGAGTGCTACCCAAAAATGAGATTCTTGCCGAATCCGAGTTTGCTGCTCCAACCATTACCAATTCGGGAAGGTGGCGACTTTAGTATACGGAAGAAGCCTAGGCTTGTGTAGCCGTAGCCGCAAAATTATTAATAAATGGGCATTCTAAAAGAGGTTGGGTACCACCGGCTTCCGCCAAGTAGTGCCAGCTTGTAAGGATAGATTGGAGTGAATCTGAGCTAAGTTGAATCCCAGAGATAGAGTTGCCACATCCCTTGCACAATGGGAGGCTTTGACTATCTTCAAGAAAGACTTCTAATAAAGCGCCTCTTAGCTTGGTGATTCACATATAATTATATATAAATATTATTGTAGTCATTCATGTGCAAGTTTATGTATGAACATATATTTTGTAAGGATAATTTTTCTTTTAGGTGCTTGGCAGCAACACTTACCAAAAAAAAGCTTATGGCCTCGAACTTTGAAAGAAAGAAAGGAAAAGGAGGATTACAAAATAATTAATCGATGTGTGGTGGGATTGAATAATTTGTGATGCAGGTAAAGGATGTTATGAAGAAGCAAGAGGAACTTCCAGTATGCAGGGAAGGAGATTTGATAATGGATCAGCTAGTGGAGCTAACAAGTAAAGGATGTGGTTGCTTGCTTGTTATTGATGACGAGTGCCATCTGATTGGGACGTTCACAGATGGTGATCTGCGGCGTACGCTCAAGGCTAGTGGAGAGGGTATTTTCAAGCTCACAGTGGGGGAGATGTGCAACAGGTAAAAGAAAAGAGAATGGTTATGTCATCCTGGATTGAAAACATTTTTTTTTACTGCCTTGTGCAAATTTATATTTACTCCCTTTTGGCTTTGCTAGGAACCCAAGAACAATCTGTCCAGATGCAATGGCAGTGGATGCCATGCAGAAGATGGAGTCCCCGCCATCCCCTGTGCAATTCTTGCCTGTCATCAATCATCAGAACGTCTTGATTGGTATCGTCACATTGCACGGATTAGTTTCAGCAGGTTTGTGAGCACTGTACCTGCCATATACTCTGCGTACCAATATACGATTATTCTTTGTATCTGTTGAATTTGTACCTCTAATGAAATGGGGATCTTCTGTTTGTAGTAACTAAGTATTCAAGAAAATTATAAAAGTTGTGCGATTCTTAATCGTTGGATTATTGTCTCTTGATCATTCCATGTTTACTTCTTACTTGAAAGCACTCGTGGGATGGAATACCACGATAATGATGTAAAAATTTGGAATTTCAGTTCAAGATCACTGTTATGTACATGGGTGATTATTTCAGTTTGGTCCCTGCCTTAAGTGCCTGACTCAGTGTCTAACGAAGGGTTTATCTTGCTCGAAAGGTGGTTCAGATGGGATCAGATTAACCATGATTAGTAGGAGATAGATGAGATTAGGAAGCAAGAGCAGGAATAAAATTCTGAAACAAGAACTAGCATTCCTGTAACTAAGCTTGAAGCGGCCTAATTTGAGCCAATAATCTGGAGCCTCCACAGTTGAGCCACATTGCCCATTGTAGGGCCTAGTTCTGCCATACCATATGGTGCAACAGGTTTCAGTGAAGAAGGTCCAAGCTTGCCCAGCCTTACCAAGATGGGATTTGAGGCCCCACCCTTTTGTCTGCATTTCTTCTCTTACTCGATCCAGTGTGGGGCAATAAAAAATCCTTCTATCCAAATTCAGATACGGGCACCTAAATATAAGTAAGGAATGCAATTCCCTCTGATCCATATGCTTCAGCTCTTTGACTTTCCCGTGCCGACACAGTTGCAATTTGCAAAGCCCCGCAATGTGAACACCCAAACATGCAAAACTTTGTGACCATCCAAACTAGACCCAGGAGAAGAAATCAAATAAGATTTTAGATTATACAGAGTGGCAAAGTCGACTCAGTAGAACAACAAAATACAAGTGGTGCCTTTTATGGTATATACGAGTACATCTCCATTATCGCGTGAAAAATTTGTCTGGACACTATACTACAACTACAGGAGAGTATCCACATTATGTATTTGATAATGAGAAAGAGAATACATCTTGATTCCCAGCTTTCTCACGGCTACAAAAAAAAAAGCATTACAAAATTGATGGGAGAAGAATGGATAACAAAAAGAGAAGCAGGTGTTAGCTGAGTGGGAATTTAGCATTCACATAGTTAAAACTGCTGCAATAAGTCTGCCCTCAAATTGTGTCGGACTGTATAAAAAAATTATCTTGGGAATTCTGGATTGCTTCATTGAAAAGCCGAGACACCAATCCTTGATCAACGCCTGGTTTATCGATTCTCAGTATGCTATACAGTAAGTGTAATTCTTCTGGGTTCGCCTTTCTGAACAGACCGGTGAGTACTGTATTGACTCCTTTGGCCAATGGGCAGTTCTCAGAGACAGCACCGGCCTCTTGATCTTTAGGCTCCTCCTTGATCCTTCCATTGAGGTCGCCGGCAGTGTTTCCAGGTTGGAAATGTAGTGGGATTCGGAGATGGGCTCTGGATTTCCAGTACTCTGTGCAAATCCGATTTCGGTCCATTGCCTCTATACCCTGTTAAGAGAATGAAGAAACAACATAAGCATATTGCCATGGAAATGAGACAATCTTTCCAAAAATGGACTTGATTGCACAAGCATGCGAATATGAAATTTTCAAGAAAAAGAATCTGCACATATTTAAGAAAGACCACAATTTTGAAAATTCTATTTTACAACAATTGAAAGAGCCTATTTTCATAAGAAAAAGTCAAATTATTTTTGTAAATTTTCTATTCTAAAGAGTTAAAGGTAAATATTCTTTTTTTCACTAAATTTCTTCAGGCTTGGGGTGACAAGATTGAAGAATGTTATATTCATTTGGATATATGATTTGTTCATTTCAGATTCTTCAACAAAATCTACAAGTACTTGGTGTTTTAGCATTTTAAAATATCAAATGCAGCTTTAATCATTTTGGACTTATAAAATATACGGAACTTTCTAGTGCAGTTCTCTGAAAATTAAGTCTTGTACCAGAGCAATTGCGATTTAAGGGTTCCAAAACTAAAGCCATCGCTTTGTACCTGCCTTTTCCACCAAAAATAGGGGCTCCAATCCTAGATTTCCTACCATCAAATATAAGCATTCACAAAGTCATTCTAAAAGGCAACTAGGGCTGTCAATTCGGCCCTCAAGTGATGGTACCCCCAGCCCAGCCCTTGAAAGTCTGCAAAATCAAGAGTTTTTCTCATTTATAAAGCCCGCAGCCCCAAGTGAGCCCAAAAAAATTAGGCTCGCTGACATGAGGGTCGGGCTTGGACAACACCCCCAAGAGCCCAGCCCAGCCCAGGCCCTCATAATAGCCTATTTGTTTCTAGTATTTAATAGCGGATTTTCTCCTTTTTCCCTTTCTTTCTCTAATGAAGATAGTTGCACGTAATGACAGATCACAGGCATAATATTAAAAGCTTCTGGTAAAAATGAGTTTCATTCTAGTGCCCAAAAATAATATTCCAAAACTTTTGTATGTTCTCCGTTGCTCGATATATATATATATATATACTTCTGTAACTTAAAATAACCTATAAAACCTTCTTTAACGGAATATTTATTGGGGGTTTATTAGTATTTTCATTACCATATTCCCCTGCTTAAAGACCACCCACCTTCGAGAGACTTCTAATTCTAATTATCTAATACATCTCTCTTTCATTCTCTTTGTTACTCTCTTGCCTTTGCTATCATTCGTCTGCCAATGGTGGTTTATAATTTTTTTTTCCAGATAAAAATCATGACCAATTTTTTTCATTAACTTTGTCTCAAGCCCAGGCCCAGGCCCAGACCCGACCCTGAGGATAGGGCTTGGGCCTAGCTAGGTCAGGCCTTGCAAGAGCTTGGGCCGAACCCTTACAAGTGAGGGCTGGGCCTGGACAGACCCCGGGCTGGGCAATAACCCTAACCGCAAGGCATTGAAACAAGAATCGGATTATCTGAACCCAAGAGTTGTTCTTACAAGTGAGAATGGTTTTCAAGCCATGTTGAGAAAGTTTCAGTCGTAGATTTACCTGAACGATTGTTGGTGAAGAGAATCCAAACATTTCCAGGCCATCAAGACTCCCAGGAGGCTGTAAAGGAGGAAGTTTTATCCTCCCCAATTTATGTTGTTTCATTATCTCTTGATTCACTCTGTCTCTCACCATGTCCCAGCATCTGGCAGCTGATATATGTATGAATACCTCACTTGGACATTGCTCTACCGTAACCTGGAAAACCAAGAATATGGAGCATTAAATGACTCAATATTCTACCAAGTTAAGAATATTTGGTTATATGTGTTAATACCACTCCCAAATGTTAGATTCGGGTGTAAAATCATTGATTAGGACCTAAGATCCAAAACTAAGGTTTTTGTTCTGTCAGAATTCAGAAATCAAAAGCATTGTAAAAGGATTTCCATTTTAAATTTAAATATATATAGAACCTTAATATATTAATGAACAAAGCTAAACAATTATATCCTAGATTTTCAGATCATTTTGTGTCTGATTACAAAGTGCCTTCTGACCAAGCAGATACTGGGGAAAGCCAGTTTTAGTTGGACGCCTATATCCCATCATATCTCTCATTAAGTATGAGACCAAAGAAAGAGTTCATTATTGAGCTCAAGGCATACATATCTCAAGGGCAATTTAGATTGCATACTATTCATAAATTCCAATCAAACCGTGTGCGTAAGAATCATAAGTATGATTTTAATGGAACTGGTTCAGCAGAAAATAGAGGCAACATGGATTTTGACCGTAGATAGGACTGAGGTACAACAGACCTCCATACAACTGTACTTGCTTATAAATGATGATTTTGCCTACAGTGGAACTAAAATAGAAAACCGTGCTGAATTAAAATCAGCAGTTAAAATAGTGTAAAGGTTCAACTCAAGGATAAGAGACCTTACACAGAAGGATTCTGCAACTATGACACCTGCCAATCTAGTGTACAGAAGTAAGGTCTCATTTGCTGTTTGGTTGTTTCGACAGTCAGAAAAACCGAATCAGTCTAACAGTAGTTATATACTTAGTCACCTCAGATAGGTTGAAGCTTCTTGTTCTAATCTACAATGTCTTAAACTTGCAGAGGAAAAGGCTTCATAAGAACTTAGCAGAAAAAAGAAATTAAATATTGAATATTGCAAAGATGTAAATAAGACAAGCAAATCAAAAATCTGGAAGAATTAAACACTATTTTCAGATATATTTTTTGATTTATTGGGTGTTTCTGAGAAGAATTGCCAAATGGTTCTTCAGTAGGTTGGTCTTCCAGCTCTTTAAGAAAATGTAGCAAATAGCTTTGCATAATTGTCCCCTTTGCAATCTGTTGGGAGTTCGGAAGGAACTGAGTAATAAGATCATGATAATCAGGATTTAAGACTCACATATTTAAGTAGCAGAAATGTATGTTGCACGGATTCTTTAAACAACAGGCGTGTCCCATGTTGAAACGTGTGGACACGGACACGCCACAGACATGGCTGTTGTGGCTCATATTAGAATGGATCAATTTGTTTCAACAGGGAAAAATCAAAGAAAGAACAGGACAAGTATACCGATCCGGAAATTCCTGTAATTGAAGAGAGAGAGAGAGAGAGAGGGAGGGGGAAAGGGGTGTCAACAGGTTGAATTTGACCCACAAAACCTATTTTAACTTAAATCATTTTTTAGATCAGCATTAATATTTAGAATTAATATATGCTCATTACTTGATTAGTTTATTTGCTTTATTTGTGTCCCTGAATCTTTTTTGTGGGTTCGCCTTGTTTGATACCCTGTATCCAAGTCTGACACTGACATGCCCGTGTCTGTGCAACATAGGCAGAAAGGATAACAAGGCAATTAATAAGTGGAAAAAGAAAATTTGTCCTCAAAAGATGACAAGAGTAGGCATCATCAAAGAAAACTCTTCTAAAAGCAATAAACCTAACAAAGTAACTACCCTTGCCTCCATATCAGATATAAATGATTACACCAAGTGATTACCAATAAAAGAAAAAAAAAAGGATCTCCCAAGTGACATTAGCAATTACAAACCAAAGAGAAAATTCAATTACCATAAACAGAGGGCTGGGCAGTCCGGCATCTAGAATTTCTGAGACATAATAACACGTATTTGCCGGATCTAAAATGCTCAAGTACCTAACCCGACTCCTAAATCCTGCAACAAAGAGGAAAAACACTCGTAAGGACATTATCATATGACTTATTTATCGAGTTAAAATATCTACCTCTAAAAATGCGCTCTGTGGAGAATACACAGTTGGAAGCAACATACCCTTGGGGAATATGGCCTGGCTGTTACACCACAACTTTCCAGAGAGCACAAACCCATATTCCAAAGGCTCAATATTGCAATTGATCCTCCGCACTACCTTTGCAATGCGAGGACCCTTCTGACGGAAATATCTGTCCAAATTATTTGGAGCACAAGATGCACTCCCTGTAGCAGGTCGTACACTGTCTGTTAACTTTGAGTGGGGATACAATCTCATCTTTCCATCCTCGCCATTTGGTTTCCCACTGCCATATGGCTGTGGATGCTGCAGGTGACTCCCAGTATTTGCTATATTATTGTCACAGTTATCTCTGGCAGATGGGATCTCCTGAATGTATTTTTCAAAACATGCACCAGCAGAAAGGTTTTGAGGCAAGGATCCCACCAAGGTATCACTCAGTGTCATGAAGCTGTAATGAGTGCCTGTTTCATCTTTTTTATGGTCTCCAACCTGTTGACACATAGAATGTGAGGAATGGTCCTCCTTTTCTACATCAGGTAACATATTGTCATTGCCTTCACTCATCACTGTCGCTTTAGTCTCCAGTGTGTCCAAAACTTTATCTTTCTGATAATTACAGGGGTTCACCTTATCGTCACAACTTGCCAACCTTGCAGAAACTTCTGGGTGCTTTGAAAAAGATTCTTCCATTGCTCTATTTGTGATTGACCCATGTAACTCCTCACCGTCATCATCACTAAGAAGAATAATGTTACCTTGTCCTGATGATAAAGAACTTTTTGCTTTAGGTTCCTCTGAAGCTAAGTTGCTCAAAGGATTCCTTCTAGAACTCACAGTAGAGCCCCTCTTATAATTATGTTCACTAGAAGTACCTCTTGGGAGCTCAATGTCTTCAAAAGAGAGCTGACAAGCTGGTGTACTTAAATTGGAAGCCGCAACAAAGAACCCTTTTTCCCTGAAATGAAAGCTAGGATCTGCAGCTTCTTTTTCATGTGAAGACTTACATGGAACACTTGACTTGTTCATAGCTTTAGAAACCAATAAGGCTTTAGATGGCTTCTCTTTCTGCTGCGAGGAGTTATCATCTAAGATATCGGTTGAATTGGCCGTGATCGCTGTTGTGAGTTCTTTCTCTTTCAGTTCTCTTAAGGATGCTACTTGGGAAACAGGTGTCTTAATTTCTGGAACTATTCTAGGAATGGAGCTCCCTACAACGCTCTTGGTTACTGCATCTTGTGATTCTTGCTCTTTTAGTTTTGTTTTTTCTGAGGAAAGGGCATTACCAACAGGCCCAGTTACTTGCAAATTATCTTTGGAGACATAGGAACTCAGAGCCAATCCAAGATCTAGCTTTGCCCATCTGTAGATTGCACTTAATTTCCCTTCCAAAGCCTCGACAAGGACATTTAGTTCACTGACTGCATAACGAAATAGGAAATATTTGGCACTCCAACCACATGAGCAGAGCTGCTTTGCATGATTCAAGCATACATATCTCTCTGGATAACACTGACAACCCACTGCAGACATGTGCAGATCGTAGAGACACACACTGCATTCCCTCTCGCTGGTGGCATCGAAACTGATGTCCATCTTCCTTGACTGTGAAGAAGTGCAAAGATATTCCCTCCTCATGCACTCCAACTCAACACGCGTCTATGCAAGAAAGAAATTTATAAGTCAAGATCTCAATTGAAAATTATCTGACACATGCTTATTATGTTGCAGCATACACAGTTTGCCTTTTGGCTCATAGAACACCAATCTATGAAAAGAAAGGGCTTACCTTGAGTGCCTTTGCTAAGATGCCATCCTTTCCACATACGTCTTTCCATCTTAAATTATTTAAGGTGTCCTTCCTCAGTAATAAAAGTTCCCAATGTGCCCTCACAGATTCCCTCGCTGCCCCAAGCAATAGCTTATCATGGGAAATGGACGTCTTACGCCCCTGCTCGCGATAGAGCTCTACAGCATTCTGCCCAAAAGATAACCAGTCGACAGGAGCCACATTTACCGCCTCAGCACAATTAAAGCCACAGTTGAATCCTGAATGATATGCTCGAGGGAAGGTGAGAACAAACTCCCTGGGATGCTGGACACACCGATAAACAGGTACACCCTCAGATTTTAATATGGTGGGGGAGAGTTGCGTGACCTGTAAGTTCATGAAAGCATCAATAGGGAAAAGAATACAGAACTCTTACCAATATGAGAAAGTTTTGACATTAAATCAACTAATCAGAGGTTAGTGTGAACACAGCTACTGTGAGTCTGTGACAACCAATACGAGTACGAATTGTAGCTGGTGATTTCTTTCTGTATCCGGAGTAACCCCCATTTACCGGTAGGACCATATATAAATTATCAAGAGCAATGACAAGGAGAAAGAGATTAGAAGGCTTAGATGCTCAAGCAGTACTCTGGAGGATGTGACATTAAAAGGGCCATGCAGATAGATGAAGAGCAGGTGGCAGCCAGATCAGTTAATGACAAAGAAGTAGGCCATGGAGAGGAGTATGATCATAGTGGCACTGAACTCTTAATTGAAGGTTGAGTCTCCTCCCACAAAGTTGAAGCACGTCCCAGATACAATTTTGGAAGCAAAGAGGTTGAGGACCTGAGTTACAATGGGTGGATAGCATGACTTTTAATAATCGACACATTTTGGTTAGTATTGGCTGAAAGGTGTTGGTCTGCTGGGTCTCGACGGGGAAACAAGAAAACTACATTGTCTCAAATAGAAAAATTCAGTAAACTTCAGTTAATGTCATACTGTCTCGGTTAAAAGTTTTAGTGGTAGCGAAATATCAGATATGTAATGGGTTATCCATTACATACAATTGCATATAGTTATAGAGTTGGATTTAAATAATTTAATTCGAAATATTAACCTAATTTCATACATATTGATATGTTTATATGTTATTTAAAAATTATTTAATTTAAAAAAAAAAAATTCCAAGAAAATTAAAGTAAACCATAAAGCATATATATCAACCAATGCATGTGTCTTTTTATGTAACTTAATCATAATTTACTAATCAAAATATCAAAATTCAGCTAATTATAAACATAATATCCTATGCAAAAATATAAAAACCATAAAAGTGAATAGATTAAGAAATCTCATTTGAATATAGCTGTACAGATGATATAAACTACCAATATGATTTTTTTTATACAATTTTTATGACTGAATTTTAATTAAAGAGAATATTTTTTAATTTAAAATGAAGCTTGAAAGAATATAAAACTCCAACTTTTGATACATTTAATTATAGTTTCCTAATTATAAATTACATAAGATAAGAAAAATAAATTTCAAATAGGTAAATCATAAAAAAAAAAAAAAAAGATATTTGTATAAGAATTAGAAAAATGAATTAGTTATAAATATCATATGAATACAAGTGCATGTACAAATGATAAATCTTACATGCACGATCAATAATTAGATATAACTTTTATTACCTAAGTATCAATTATTTATGGGGCAATATTTTAGAAATTAGAAAAAAGAGAAAATTGTGAAGTACAAATAAACTCTGATTTTCTTTTTGTATGTAGTAGTTCTAGCAAGTACAAAAATGTGATTGAATGTTATGTTCACATTATGTAAGATAACTTTTAGCCACAAATCGTAACACTGTGTATTATGTAATTTTCTTTATTTTTACTTTTAATTTTTTTTTGTGGGGGGAGGGGGGGTGTTGTATTACTTTATGTCGGTGGCAATGGACAATTATTAAGTGTAACTTTGACTTTAGTGTTTCAAACATGTGCCACAACTTATATCATTTGTAATTGAACTCATTTTTTCTATCCAAAGTGTTAATTTTGGTTATATCATGAGTTTTGAATGAATAATCATTTCCAAAAAAAATTATCCTTCACTTTCAATGTTTATAATTTTCCATTAATTTTTGCAATGTTACCCTAATGGCTTAATCTTCCTCGAATGTTTGCACTTCCTTGGGACCAAAGTTCATACTGAAACCGAAGCTTAAAACCATAGTTAGCATGTCTAAGTTCAAGGATTATTCGGCTAGGAAAATTTTGAAAAAATTCAAAATAAATCGGGAATATTTTGGGCAAGATAAGAAAAAATATAAAATAATTTTATTAATTATAAATTTTTAATAAATATATTTCATATGTTAGATATTATTTCGGGATTTTCTCAAAGAGTTGTGAATAATTCGTGTTTAATTGTTGAAATTCGCCTTCTGAAAAGGTCGCGAATACTTCGTGAACTAAAACAAAAAAGTTGCGTAGTATTCGGGACTTTTTGAAAAAATCGAGATCTTTGTTACCATGCTTAAAAACCTTAAGCATCCCATGAGCAAAAAAACACAAGTCCATGCAAATTTTCTTCTTCTTTAATATGTTTTACCAGTTATTGTGGAGTTGAAGGTGTGAAAATGTGGAAATTCTTGAGCTCTTTTGTTCTAGAGAGTTGATTTTTCTTTGGGATCGTTTTGGGAGCTGATGGAACTGGAGCTAATTCAAATTGTTCAACAAGGCTTAATGCCAAAAAAATCTAAAAGAAATTTGTTTTCCACCTAAGCAAATTTTTGATTTTAAAAAGTTGCATTAATGGAGGTGGCAAGATAGAATGATACAATCGATCCCAAATAGTTGGGAGAAGGATTTGTCCAAATAGTTGGGAGGATTTGGATGATAATGAGTTAGGTGATGGGAAAGGTCATGAAAGTATTACATGAATTTTAGGTGATGGAAAGGTCATGAAAGAAATAAATGAAGAAGGATTCGTTTAATTTCCTATTTTATGTTTTCTTAGGCTTGCAAGTCGTGGGAAGCAGAGAGATACTTCAAACTTTACTATCTTTCTATGTGTTTTTGTGGAAATATCCGTGTCCTACTAAACATAAGAACAGAAAAATTTTAAGAAGCGGATATCCCCTGCTTCCGATGATGAGGAGCAAACTGAAAATTTTCCACCTAAATTTCCCATTTCCCACCGTAGCCAAGTGAAACCTAAGGCAATCCCAAAGTTACAATTTTTTTTACAAAATTCTCGAAGTATATGCTAATATTTCACATTTTGATAAATACCATGATATTTTGACTCATTTATGTTATAAATTACAATTATGTTCAATTTTCAATTGAAATATCAGGAAATTTCAACCAACTCTTTCTTTGAGGGAATTTTAAGAGAGAGAAGAACTTATTTTTTGGTTGGGTTCTCTACTGAGAACTAACAACTCCATTAAAGAAATCGTAAATCTAATCCTAAAAATTTAGTAGAAATCAACAACACATGGCGGTGTCTACAATTTTTGAACCCAAGGTTCAGTTTTATTTTACTATATTCTTATTATCTTGCTTTTCTTAATATAATTAGGCCTCTTTAGATTAACGAAGTGTGACTAAATTAGATTTATTGATCGCAAATGAATATAAACTAAACCTACAAATGATTTTTGGTCTTATTCAGGTTGTGAGGTTTCCTTCGCTTCCCTCAAAGGTATATTTTTTCTTCTAGACGGCGGTTTTAGATAAACTCTTAACTTGCGATCACCTCATGCACAGATGTTGGTGTCTGGCTAACAGATGTTTCATGTGCCTTATAGTAGAGGAGTCGGTGGACCACTTACTGCTTCATTGTCCGGTGGTGAGAGAGGTTTTGTCTTATTTCCTTTCTCAACTCCATATCCCTTGGGTCTTCCCCGGATCCTTCAGAGCTTATCCTAATGGTTGTCAGTGTCGTTTTCAGGGCCAACGAGGGCAGTTTGGCCTCTCCTCCCAGGGGCGATAGCATGGTCGCTCTGGAAGGAGAGGAACATGAGGGTTTTCGAGGATTCATCCTTGCTGATATCCTGGATTTAGGCTAGGGTTCGTTCTCTCTTCTCAGATTGGGGCTCCACAAGGGGAGATGGTGGGAATCTCTGGGGGAATACCTAATACCTTTGCATTGTGATTCGATGTTCACATCTCATTGTGTTATGTTTTGCTTTTGGTTTCCGTTTTACTTTTCTCTTGGTTTTACCATTGGTGAACCTTGTGATGTAGGTGCTCTTCCCTATCTAATATATCTCTGCTATTTACCGATCAAAAAAAAGTGAAGAAAGGGAAATATTAGGAAATCTTCAAGTTTTTGTTTCATTTTCACCTTAAATCTTTAAGTTTGGACCCTAAATAATTATATGTGAAACATTGAAAGACAGTATCTGTATATCTATCTGAAACTAGATTTTGAAGTGAGGATCTCTGTAGATTTGACTAAAAAAATGATGGTAAAAAATTATATTTAACACTTTTAATTTATAATAAGACTTTAAAAATAAGTATATGTACAAAAATAGATATATAGCAAACATATGTTTACTTATTACATATCTATGTTCCGAAATAGTAATTATTTCTGGTGTATTAGTTACCAAAAAAATCAACGTTTTATGTTTTCTTTTTTCTCAATAATTAACAAATCGGATAAAATAAAAGCATATTTAAAATATATAGATATGTAATTGGTAAGCCATCAGATATTTCTGTTTTAAAATATTAACTCCATGGGTACATTAACTTTTGTAGTTAAGGAATTAAAATAATAATTGTAATTAAAAATTATAATTTACTAATGATATAAAAATCATAGCATTTAAGATACTAGTGGACTGTATTACTTGAGTTGATTAACTTACATTGTTGACTATTGGATTTTTTTTTTAAATGTATAAGTGTGATTTTATCATACATGCATACATATTCCTATAGTTTTGCCCCACAAACTTTTAAATCGTATGCAGTTCTTTTTCAAATTCTTAGGTGTGTAATAATGTTTATTATAAATTTGATAAGGTTTCACTGAAAAATTCCCCGTCTCCAAATTTTTCCTCCCACTGCAAAAAAGTACAGCATTCTACACTATCTTGCAAAACTTCCCATTTTTGAAAGTGCAAAATTATTCCACAAAACAGTATTTAGAACCTTTGAAATTCAGAAATTGGGGAGCTTTAGAAACAAAGGTGCGAAAAGGAGAGGAGATTGAACTAAAATAATGTAAAGAAATAATACATTTGACCATTGATGGGGACCAATAACTTATCCAAGGTAAGAGTTGGGAAGTCAAAAGTTAAACCTGAATGGGTTAAGAAATAAGACAAGGTTTTTTTTTTTTTGGTTACCGCTTTGGTCAATAGTATATTTCATTTCCTACATAATCAAGAACATGACAAATTTAGCTTTGAATAATTGTCTGATGGATATATGTCCGCAGACCAGTGCCATGTGTGCATCCCATTCCAGAATTTTCCAAAAAGGTGAATCATCCTTGTTGCATGAGGCAAAAAATATAGAAGAGATGTCATTTCTCACCAGCTTATGAAGCAAGTCCGGCTGCTCTTCAAATAAATCTGGCAAATGCTTTTTCATAGCCGCCTCCAACTTAAGGGAATCTCTTCCTGGGATACCATACCATATTTTTGGAGCACCCCAATGCATGTAATTCAATGAGTATAAGTGGTGGTCCTCAACGTGCTGTCTCACAAAATAAATAAGAAGATAGAATAAATAATCAGCATGATGACCCATCCATATTTATTGTTTACACAAAATTTGAGTAGTCTACAAACTATAATCAGATTCCATAGAAATATCAACAAGCAAAAAAGTGATAGGATGCAAATATACACAGATAGAAGTGGCAATTGGGCTGGGCTGGGCTGGTCCAAAGCCCTGTCCAGCCTGAAATTTGGGCGGGCTGAGCCTGCGTTACTTTGACCTGGACTGAACTTTTGCTGGAATTTAGACCCAAAGTAAATTTAGGCTGAGCTTAGACAGGCCTTGGCTCAGCCCAGACTCATCCTGTACCATACAAAGAGGTCTTTTGTTTATATGTTTGCATATATTTGAACCTAAATTTTTACAGGTTAATAATCGTTAATGAATGATATGTTTTACAAATGTAAAATTTACAATTTTAAAGGGTCCATATGATTAATAATCAAATCAGGTGTCTTTTATACATTTTTTCTTATCATTTAAATGAAAATTTAGTGGGGTATTATTTAGTCCATATACAGCCCACACATAGTTCAACTTGCACAGCTTGAAGTCAGCCTGAACTTAGCCAAACTCATCCTACGAGTTGTCTAGACTAAACTTTATGGGAACTCAACCCACAAGTTGTTATACTCAGGCCAACCCGGAATCGGCTTGAAGCCTGATGTTATGTTGTGAACCGAGCTTTGGCTGAGGGTCTTGTGCTGATATTGGGATTGGGGTGGATTTCAAACTTTCGGCTGAGCTTGGGATAGGGTTCTAAACTTTGGGTTGAACTCAGGCAGACCTCAGCCCAACCTAGTCCGGCCTGACCCAATGCACAGATAGTCAAGGAACCAAAAATTTCTTCCATGAAGTGAAAAGAACCATTACATCTTACCCAACAAAATGATGAAAAGCACATTCCTACGTACAACCATGGCACAAGAACACCAGAAATGTCACCACTTTCAAAGGAGAGCACAGAACCCGGAAGTCTAGGGAGATTATTTAAGTTCCAGCCCGATTTCAAGTACTGTTTGTCACAATCAGAACACTTCACTTGAGAGGACACTTTTGGAAATCCACTGCCAAACACTCCAGTTTCCAGATCGGCCCCATAAAGCACCTACAAAGCACACCAGCATAATAAATGTACCACAAGAAAAGAGAAAAAAACATAAGAGAAAGTTTAAAACAGTTCTCTCGATGGGCTCATCCACCTCACCCATCATACCTCAATTTCTTCTGTTGGCTTCTCAACCAGCCGCCAATATTCACCTTCTATATTCTCCACTGATGGTTCCAACTGCTTTTGAAGCACAGTCAGATTACCTCCTGAATCTTTACACTTGTCATTCTCGCAAAAATACTGCTCCTTGAAATCATCTGCATACTGCTGAAAAGCTTCCAGATTGAACTCCGGACCAGGTTCGAACCCAAACCTCTGTGCCGCATAGGATCCAGCTTCAGCAGGACCCATGATATCTCCATTACCAATCTCACACTCCAGCCCAGTTCTCACACGTTGTCTCTTTTTCCTCTTCATATTGCTATAAATTCTAGACATCTTTCTCAATGAATCACGATTCTGAAGCTTGTCAACCCGTTGGATACGAGTAGCAAATTTAGAGTTTTCCCATATGTTCTTTTCCTTGAGAGGGCAGGGTGGTTTCCAGGAAGAGGGAGGAATAATGCGGCAAATTCCATATGGCTCTGCTCTCTGACGTATGCCCGCAATATAATTTAGTGTATCTCTGAACTCCTATTGCAAAGGTTCAAAGCTCCTTCAGAAATCTAATTTCTACCAGCCAAAGCACCAGGCATTTTACATGGAAACAAAAACAACCAAATGCATAAAAAATAAATACTGCAGGTGACAAGAAAGACCTCTTCAGTTGGGTAGAATACAGGAGCCTCCTCAAGGACAGGCATGCATGCATCTTCTGGACGCCACCTTGCTGTGACCTATTCCAAGACTTCTATTATCAGTTATGTACATCAAAAGACAAAAGATGCAAGAAGAATAAAGAACCTGAATAGCATGAGATTATGATAGGATTGCATAAGGCCTAAGAAAGGTTTGAATTGTGAGATCATTAAGTTAAAATAATAATTTTTTTTAATAACTCAACCTTTTGGCAGTTAGTACACTCTAAACATCCACGGATAACTCCTTTAGGAAGACAAGGTTTTGAACGGAGATTCTGCAAAATAAATGAAATATAAGCTAACAGCCGAGGATTTCACACTCTACAAGAATGCATAGAAAATCCTGAAAGTGGGGTCCAATGAGACAATAACAAAATGATCACTGACCTGATCAAACTGTTCAGACTCGGACTCATCTGAGCTGTTATCAAATTGGCTGTAGTTTATCCACGGTCTACGCCTAAGTGACCTTGTAAGTTTTGCAGTATCATTGATGTCACACTCGGTGTCCATCTGGGTGGACCGTGATTCAGAAGCACCGGAAGAGGCCATGCAACTAATCATGACTTCATTATCATCTACTCTTTTCAATGTGAAGGATGTAAGTGACACGAAACCTGGTGGAACTGATGAAATCTCACTTTTCTCTACTTTAACACAAGATCTATGCATTCTATCCCCATCAATACTGCAAAGCAAGAAACATCATGTAAGTGCTAAATAGATGGACACAGGAAATTGAGTCTGAATTGCTCCTTTAGTAATGGATACAATCTAATTTTAACATTTCTTGAAGATATTGAACCTAAACATGACCTTTTGTTTTCAAAAGACCTAAATATTAGTATTAATCTCACCATAAAACTAGGTGGAAGTAATGAGTACGTGACAACGTCGATCAACTTGCCGCTGCGTTTTAGAGCTAAAAGAACAGCACAGTTGCCTCTGGAGATGCATTTATAAGTGGAGTGTGCTTGAGAAGATAATTTTGATATCCATATATCTCTATGATCAGATGGAAAAAACTTATCTGCATTAACAGGGAAAAAAATGGATTAGAGCAAGAAGTTCAACCTCAATCTAGAAGACTTGCTTTATATCTACATGCCTCAGAATGAACATGATGTATGTTTAGACATGCTGCTAGAGTTGTTTTGCTCTGTATAATCATATCATTACTTGTAGCAAGGAAATTAGAGTCATTTTAACCTTCGTGATTGTTTATGTTCAATGCCACTTAAATGAAATTTTTGGTAATGTCTGATTAAGGCGACTAAAGTTGTGATAGTTGGGTGATGGTATTCTAACCCTAATCTTTCTCTCTGTTTCTTTTTTCTTTCTTCCTTCTACAGTTATCTCAACTTTGAAAGGGGCTTGACCTACAGTTATTTCCTGCTTCTCATCTTTCTTAGTGGTCTGGTTGCACAATTGAAATCATCAGATTATACAATTAATGCTATCAGCCATATAAACCAGTGTAGTTGTACAGTGTAATATATATAGCGCATAAAAGCCTCTATATTGGAGGATGTTTACATGATTTTGAGGCCATGCCGCATACTATGTGAAAGAATCTGAAGATCCTTTTTCCAAAATTTTAGGCTTGTAGAATTTCAGTTTGTGCAATGAATTTCAAATGTTTCAGGTCAGAATTCCAGGATGCCAAGGAATTGGTCTCATCCTAGCTAGGGACGAATATCAAGTTTGGGGACTGTTAGACCATCCTAGCTGGGGAAGAATACAAGCTTTGGGACTGTTCTTCAGGATACGTATCTGTCCACTCTAGGAAAGTCATCCACTTCATAGTGGAACTCTTTTTCTTTCCTCTTTATCGCCTACAGATGAAATTCTTAGTTCTAAAATTGATTCAAGAATCCGACATGCCATCAATTAGAGAACCTAGATGCAACTTTAGCAATAGCATAAATAGGGGTGAGGCGCTAATTCGGATAGAGAGAGATACCCGAACATTACTAGTTCCAATATCCGAGCTTGATCATGCAAAAAGGAAAGATTGAAATGAATGTTTCCCATAGTTTTAGAAATGGGTGGCTGGGATGTGCTTCTTGAATGTTATGCGACCAACCCATTCTCATCAAACCAAAAGGAGATACTTACAAAACAACAATAAGACCAACCATGCTAAATGGAACAGAATGTTAGGCAACCAAGAAGCAACATTTTCATAGGATTAGTGTAGCTGAGTTTAAGAAGTTGAAAATGATGAGTGGAAAGACTAGGACTGCTAAGATTAGATATGAGCGCATTCATGAGAATTTGATAGGAGCTCCAATTGGTGAAAAAAAAAGGGAGAATCATTTGAGATATTTTGGACCTGTTCAACAAATATTAATGATGGCACCAACAAGGAGTGACTTGGTGCAAGTTGACAACTCTAAAAGGATGGGGGAAGTTCAAAAAATATGTGGATGGAAATAATGAGATAAGATTAGACAGCACATGCTCTAACTAAGTGATGGCTCTGATAGAGTAGAATGGAAGAACATGATTTTTGTTGCCAACTTTAAATAGTTGAGGTAATGCACTAATTAAGGAGAAAAGAAGTTGGTCAGTAACCAGCAATAGTCTCAATAGGCAACAATTAGTAGATAGTCAATTAAATATAGAACATATTAGTGGAAAATAAAAACAACCATTGGAAGAACTAAGAAGAGCCAGGGAATGAGAAAATTGTGTGTAGCCCCATCTTAGTCATGGTTATACCTTTTAAGATGGCAAAAGAAGTCCAGATTTTGTCTACAGAGCCTACTTCCTTTGAGCCCACATAAGAAATAATGGCAGTTTGGAGAAAAAAGAATTTTTAAGTTTACGATGAATTAAAAAGAACACTAAGAGCATATCTGTGTTCATATCCTTAGGAGCAATGTCATGCTACTCATGACAACTATTCTCTCACTTCTTCATAGAGAGGAAAGACTTGCTATAGGTGATGCAGCAGTTTTTTTATTGTAATCGAAAGATCCATCTTGATTTCTGACTCTTGGTCAACTGCTTTGCGGACTCCTCATGGGAGAGTCTAATTATCTATTAGTCTTCTCTTTGTTGGACAGGCCGACTCAAACTATAATTATTTTTGTCACCTCTGTATTCCTTATGTATTTTGCCAGACTTAGGTGCTTTATATCTTCTGCACACTGGATCTTATACTTCTTTTGTGCTTAACGCATGAGTTGGAAACAAAAGAGAGTTGAATGTTGGCATCTTCTACTATATTATCCGTCTGTCTTCTTTACACTCTAACTCTCCTAGTCTGAAACCAGGCTGTTGATGTGGTATATATACATTGTGGTATATATACATTGTGAATTGAGTAAATTTACTAACCATTCTACACAATTTAAAATTGACATTGCTCATTTCCCCGCATGTTTTCAATTGCTTCCTGTTTCTAGTTCTTTAAGAAACCTCGTGGAATTCATTTCTAAACGCATGTTCACTCAGTTTGACCAAGATGAGCATTTCCTTGCCAGAACATGAGCATTGGCGTGACTAAGATCTTGATGAAATTATAAAGACAACAAACCATTTATTTGTTGATTAAGAGGAACAAATCATTGCCCTAAAACTCAACTCTCCTAACTTATAACTCAAATGAAAAAGGAGCTTTCCTCTCATTTTATCTTCATATTCATATCCTTAGTGAACTGTCTTTCATTTTATGTTATGTATACTTCTTTTTTTCAGTAATTAATATATAACATCTTTACCGATCAAACAAAATATATAAGAAACATGATACAATGGAAAAATTAGCCAATCCTACAATCTCTACATACTAATGATTAAAAAAACTATAAGGAATATCATGTGACGAATTTTTCTTGATTCTTGCAAATATATCTTTAGTTCAGATTTCTTTAAACCCATTTGTTTATAACTTACAACTGTAATCCCTTAAAGAATCCCAGATTGACTGATGAATTCCGCAGATGCATGTAAAATTCATCATACCAACCCAGTATTTGATCATAATGGTTTATAAAACTAATGTTTCTTGACAGGTTTCCTCACCATACCAGAATCTTCTAGATGCCACTAGCTACTAAAGATCCTGAATTGTAAACTCAAACAACACATATTACCATCTGAATCTGGAAACCACATCATAATCCATCATCACAAATCACAAGGTATGCAAATTTGATAAATATTATCATATCCTCAAGTATTGAACATCAAATATAACCCAAATTAACTGATATATCACCATCACTTCTCATAATTAGACCTAAAATTCACAATTGCATCTTCCAAAAGTTCATACCAATTAAGAAAATATATGGGAAAAGGACAAAATTTCTCAAAAACCCTAAACTTACCCATTCTTGATTGAAGAGCCCAATACTTCCTTTGACCTAAAGCAGCTCAAAATCCATTGACTACAACCCCACATGTTAAAGAAACAACAATAATTATATGAAAGAAAAAACTCTGGACAGCTCAAAAGGGTAAAAAAGGAAAGATCAAAAGGGTTTATGGAAATCAGCAGATCTAACCCTAAACCAGGAATCTGACGAGATGGAACCCCACAAAACCGCTCTTCTTATAGGAAAAATGGTTTTGTGGGTACCCTTAAAACCATGGATGAGAATTAAAACCACCTTTTACTATGATATCAAGAAATTCTAGATTAGTAAAAATATTGGGGATTTTTAATTTGAAGTTTAGAAAACCTAACCCTCTAAAATAAAAAATCAGGTACTAGACCGTGCCATGTTATTAAGGTTATAACTTTTATAACTTATAAGGCTGGTATGTGTTTCTCATGGACAATGTCTATAATTTTTTTTTGTACCAGACAAAAATTAAATAAGAAAAATAAAGTTAAGAAAGTGATTTAAAATGTCGATAGTTCCTAAACGGTGCCAAAGTGAACTGCATTAAAATGGTAGGCCCATTTGATGTTTAGTGCCGTTGGACTTTTAATTCTACGGCTGAGCTCTTGATAGTTGATAGTAGGTACTATCAAGAGTTTTAAATCACTTCACATCTATGATATAATATAATATAACTAGGAAAGCTCCCTTATGATGCATGAGAGTACAAAAAAATTAATAAAAAGAGAACAAGTAAAAAAACAGTTGAGCTAAATTGAGAGGACTCTCGGAAAATATTAGGAAGAGTCTGGCATTTAAGAAAGAAAAAAATAATATGAGATACATGAGAGAAAATTTAGGAAGAAATCATTATAGGTTTTTTTGGTATCAAAAAGTGATAATTAAAGAAAAAAGCCACGGTGAGAATTATAGTATAGATATGAGAGGAAAATGAGAAGATTTTATAGGTGGGGATAGAGAGAAAAGTGGAGGGAGGACACGTCTCTATACTTGCACACATTTATCCGTGCGAGAAAATAATCCCCTAAAATCTCTCAAATAATTTTTGAATTGAGATGAAGACGTGTGAGTGAAATAGTTAATGGTTGAGATTAAACAATGGTGCTATGTGGCATCTTTAAAATAGAACTCGTAAGATTCATGGGATTGAAGATTGGAGAGCAAAGAGAGAGGGTTAGATGACACTTATATTATATTATATCTTTGCCCTCTTTTCACCTAACCCCTCTCTTTACTCTCCAATCTTCAATCTCATGAATCTTCCAAGTTCTGTTTTAAAGATGTCACGTAACACCTTTGTTTAATCTCAACCATTAACTATTTCATTCACACACGTCTCCCTCTCAATTCAAAAATTATTTGAGAGATTTTAGGGGATTGTGGTCCTCCATTTTATCGCACGGATAATGAGTCATACGAGTTTTGTTTTAAAGATGTCACATGACACTCTTATTTAATCTCAACTGTTAACTATTTCACTCACATACGTCTCTCTCACTCATTTCAAAAACCATTTGAGAGATTTTAAGGGATTATGATCCTCTATATTTTCACACGGATAAGGATGGGCAGAGTTAAGAAAGAAATTTTTTCGTCGATATTTTTTGGAGATCAAGTCTAAAGAGAATTTTTTCATCAATAATGTAGCAAAATATGTGAAGAATGAATAATATATACATGGTATTATACTTAATAATGCTATTATATTAAGCTCCAGAAAGCCAATTACAAAAACGGGAAATGTCTTGCTTCAATAATCATCTCTGCACCCACTTGCTGGGTCAATAGGTCGAGCATCACGCCTCATGAAGCGGAGTTCTTGGTTTCGACTCCCAACAACTTCTATCTGCTTACTTCTGGTGTGGGTGTCTGGGATGGGGCCAGAAAGGAATAGTCCGACCAAAGGTTGGGATTCGTTGTAAAAAAAAAAAAATCATCTCTAGAAATCTAGATAAATGTATGAATACATCTCCTCTTCCTGGACAACCGATTTACTTTGGCTGAAGCCCAAGTAAGTTACTTTGGGCTAGCTTCTTTGCCTGAAATGTGTCCCTTTTAACTGTGATTAAGATTCATTAATATACATTTGGGTTAATAAATTTAACCCTTGTTAAAAAATATTTTTTATAAAAAAATATTGATTTAAAAAATTATTAATCTATTTTCCACTAAAACCATGGTTAGATTCTCTAACCCTATGGGGTAGTGAATCTTAACCACAACTAAAGGAAGGGGCGGGAGGGACCATGCCCCCCCAACCAATTGTGAAAATCTCTCTTATACATGGGTAATTTTTTAAAAAGTGTAAACAATATCTAATTTTTGATATAGTGGTCCATGTGTGAGAAGTTTGGCTCCTCAAAATTTTGGAAGTTTTTTAATGGGAAATACTTATTTACAGGTGGACGTTTCACTGTGCAGGAATGCATAGACCCCCACCAGGCTGTCACGTGTCCCATTAACCCCATTAACTTTTGGTTAAGATTCACTCACCCTAGGGTTATTGAACCTCACATTTATTTTTAGGGAAAAAATGTATTAACCCTTAATTAATGAAGTTGGAGTAAAGGAACACGTGGAGGACTGGAGGGGCATGCGTCTCCGCTGGGCAAAGTGCGTACATGTAAAGAATCATGCCTTTTTTAAATGTATAACATAAAAAAATTAAAGATATATAATTTTATTCATATAATGACTCTCCCAAAAGAGAGATCCCTTGTTTTTCTTGTGCACTGAACCTTTATTAAAATGCAACGAATTTTATAACTACAATAGACCCAATGCTTAAAAAGGAAAATCAGGAGCTTAGCCCCGAAACCCCCAAGCCCCATAATATTTTTGTGTACGTATGTGATCACTCTCTACAAAGTCCATTAATTTTCTTGATATATGTACTTCGGCACCAAGGAAATATTTATGGCTCCGCCCTTGGCTAAAGGAGACACACATCAGACAAAGAGGCTAGACCAAAGTAAATCCGTTGCCTTCTTCCTAGCATGACAATCAGTAGCCAATTGGCTCCCCGTGTAGATGCAGGGAATGGACTTGAAGAGAGGGAGAGAATTTAACATATTCTAAAAGTGTTCGGATTCTCCGTAGGATTTTCTTGCCCTGAAAATATAAGATAGCAGTATTTTGGGGTCTTCCTCAATTCATTTATGTCGTATACCTTGTGCAGCAGCTGTTAACACTCCACAAGTCCCCTATTTTAGACAAGTTTGAGACACGGGGGATCAAATTCTGCAGTGCACCAAATTTCTTCCCATGAAGTCTCTCGGAAGGCTTTCTGCAGCTGCATGTAGGGCAGGGGTGGAGCTAGGATTCTCTTACAGGGGCTAACAATGGGAGTACGGGGTGGAGCCTTTGAAAAAAAATATTTGAGGGAGAAGTTCATGGCCATTGTGTTTGTTTGCAGAGAATATATTTTATTCTCAAAAATTTAAGAGAAATGCTAGCCCTAATCTCAGTCAAACCCTACTATCAATCTCCACCAACCACTTGTCCATTCTTGATGAGAGAGAGTGCTTTAACCACCATAACTGATTTGAAAATGGATAGGTGGTTGGTAGAGGCTGAGAGTAGGGAAAGCACGCCTCAAAGTTTAAACATCTAAAGCCTCATCTCCCAAGCTCCGCACCTCTCCCAGACTATTAATACAATAGTAAAAAAAAATGGGACACGCCAACAAAATCAGTTATGGTGGTTAAAGCACTCTCTCTCGTTAACAGCTCTCCTTCAATGAAAGTCCTGAAATTTTAAGAATTTTTTTTAAAATTCTTAATCAGTTATTTTAAGAATTTTTTAAAGATGTATTAACTCTGTTTTAAAGATGTATTAACTCTGTTTTAAAGATGTATCAATTTTAAAATTCTGTTTTAAAGATGTATTAACTCTCTCTCGTCAGAGAATAAACCTTAAAAAAATGGGACACGCCAACAAAATCAGTTATGGTGGTTAAAGCACTCTCTCTCGTCAACAGCTCTCCTTCAATGAAAGTCCTTATCTTTTCACGTTAACAGTGTTATTTTTTGTTCACCAACATGCCAACAAAGAAAGTTTTAATAGTTATCCAAAAGGAAAATACCAGGGCCCTCCCATAACAGGAATGGTCAGGCTGATTTTGAATGTAGGTCATCAAAAAGGTGAGTTGTCATTTCTTTTTAGGAGCCAAATCATCTACCGTGATAACCGGATATGGCAAATCCGGTTATCACCCTTAGAGGTCGCCATGTGTCTCCTTTGACACCCCTTAACCGTGGTAAGGTTCAGCCACCCATCCTTGGCTTTTTTTTTTAAATATTAAATTCTTTTCTTAAAATTAAAAAACTGTTTTAATATTAAAAAAACTCTAAAAACAGTTTTTAATTTTTTTAAACAATAATATTAAAAAAAACCAAAAATGGTTGGGTGAACCCTAGGGGTGGGTGAATCTTACGCACAGTTAAGGGGTGTCAAAGGAGACACATGGCGACCTCTAAGGGTGATAACCGGATTTGTCAAATCCGGTTATCACCGTAGAGGATTTGACTCCTTCTCTTTATGAGGCCAGTGGGGTTGATTTTTGTCATGCACGATAGGCCAATACACATGGCCCTATAAGACTTAAGCGTAACACATCTCTCCAAAATCGAGAGAGAGGAATGAACCTCAGGGAGGCCTACATGGACTTAGTGGGGTTGATTTGATTGGGGGTAACACTCTCATTCCCAATAATACCTTAAATTTTATTGCATCTAGAGTACCTTTCAATCTGATAGCATTAAGCCAGTAGGCGATATAGTTGACATTTTCACATAAGGGGATCAATTGTCTTTATCTATGATAAAAAAAATCGATACGATCTTTATAAGGTTTATTCTCTGAATTAAATTTCTGGATTAACCCTCAAAAATGCATTGACATGGTATTTTAAGAATTACAAAAAAAAAAAAATTTAATAATTGACATGGGGCTACTAGCTTTTTTTTTTGGTTAAGAGACGAAAATTTCATTCACAACGGGGAAAACGGGTTACATATCACCTGGGGAGCCCTTGGAGGGGGAACAAACCAGTGAGAATCATGAGGCGGACCGGAGATGTTCCTGATGCTAATATTGAGCGCCTGATGTGCGACATTATGAGCTGCCTCGTTAGCTTTGCGGTTGATAAGATGAAACTCCACTGTGCTGCCAGATCGGATAAGCTTTTAATATCTTCCAGAATAGAGTATATCTCCCAGTGAGGGAGGAGTGATAAGCCCGATAGATGATCCAGGATTTCTTTGGAGTTTGATTCCAAGACAACTTGGTTCCACAAATGTTGATTAGCCAACCTTAAGCCCATACGAATAGCCTCGGCTTCTGCCACTCTGCTAGATACCCCACCAAGGGGTTTTCTAATCGAAGACAAAAGATTTCCATTATGGTCTCTCGCAACCTCACCCGCCCTAGCTGCAAGGCCTGAAACCAGAGATGCTCCATCAACATTTATCTTCACCCACCTTGGTTCTGGAACTTCCCAACGGAAATTGCTTTGGCTTGGCTGGTGAGGAGGAGTAAAGCCCCGAGATGATTCAACGAATTTCCAATGTTCATTAATCATTCGTTCGACAACTAGGAGGACTGGTCGAGGGTCCGAAGGGGCTCCAGTAAACACCAAGTTATTTCTATGATTCCAAATTGCTCATAGAGTAGAACAGAGACGCACTACAAAAGAGCTACGACCCTTATGAAAATTTGGATGTGTGGTCCATCTGATCCACCAGTCTTTGAAAGATAGGTGCTGCTGAGTGGCAGTTGTGATTGAGATAGGTGAACTGAACCATATATTCCTTGTGCAAGGGCAAGTAAGGAAGAGGTGATCGATGGTCTCCTCCACCTGGTGGCACAGCGGGCAATCTGTTGCTAGGTTGATGTTTTTTTTTCTGAGGTTAGCGGCCACTGCGAGAGCATTCTTACATGCACGCCACATGAAGAGTTGGATTTTTGGGGGTATGGAATTCGCCAGAAGATGGACCAACTAAGGCCTTGGGTTGAACAAATTGAAGAGTTGGATGATGCCTTAGTAAACTCGATGATTGAGTTGGCAAGATGTGAAGCTGAATTAACTTTGAAACAGCCACTCTTAGTGTAATGCCACAATAGTTTATCTGGGGCTGAAAGAGAGCTTATAGAGATTCTACTGATTTCTTGAACTGATTCGATAGTCATGACATTAGCTAGGCCTTGGAGATCCCAGCTGAGTTCCTCACTATTTATAAAGGTCGATACAGGCACAGACTGTAAATTGGTTCCTACGAGCATAATTGGTTTGAATTGAGGCATGGTAGGAATCTATGGATCAACTTCCAGCTTGACGAGCTCGCCATCTCTGATTTGCCATCGAATTCCTTGAGCTAGTATAGTCCGTCCAGCTAGCAAACTGCACCATCCCCAAGACGGTCTAGCACCAGTCTTGGCCATTAGAAAGTGCTCGTGGGGATAATATATAGCCTTAATGGGTAGAACCTACAGGTTGTTCGGATTGGAAAGGAGTCTCCACCTTTGCTTGGCAAGGAGGCCAAAATTGAACTGAAGATCCCTAAAGCCCATCCCACCGTCTTTTGAGCTTGTACAGAGTTGTTTCCAGCTTACACAATGGATTTTCTGTCCCGGGATGTTGCTCCACCAAAATTTTGCCGCCGCTGAGTTTACTTCATTCGTCCATTTTTTTGGTAATTGGAAACAACTCATAGCATATCCAGGAATAGCTTGAACAACAGGCTTGATTAAAAATCCTCTCCCCGCTTAGGAGAGCGTGGATCCAATCCATCCTTGGATGCGATTGAGCACACGCCTTTTGAAGCTCTCGAAAACCTCCATCTTGGATCTTCCAAATTTAGACGGTAGCCCCAAGTATTTGCCCGACCCCCTTGATGGTTTGATCTTGAGAAAGCGGCCAAGCATCCGCCTAAATCTCCATGGTGTGTTTGTACAAAAAGTGATGCCCGATTTGCTCCGATTTATAGCTTGACCTGACACCTTCTCATATTGTGCAAGGAGGTCCACAAGAGCAGTTGCTTCAGAAAAATTTGCCCTTAAAAAAACGATGCAATCATCCGCGAACATTAGGTGGGAAATGATCGGAGCTCCCCCAGCTATTCGGATCCCACTGAGGGCATGAGTGTTAACAGCTTGATTCAAGGAATGGGAGAAGGCTTCCATACATATTAGAAACAAATAAGGGGATAGTGGGTCCCCTTGTCGCAATCCTCTTGTAGGAGTTATGAACCCTTTTGGCTCCCCGTTCAGCAGCACCGCATAAAATGTTGTGGTAACACACTGAGTAATTAGGTGAATCCATCTTTCGCTGAACCCCAATCTTCTCATCATGTGGAAGAGAAAAGACAATTCGTCCCTATCGTAAGCCTTACTCATATCCAGCTTAATAGCCATTTGCAATTGACCCCCCTTACGTCTCTTTTTTAGGTGGTGTGATATTTCATGGGCAATAAGAATGTTGTCGACAATCTGCCTGCCTTGTATAAATGCCGATTGAGCTTGGTCGATGATGCCACCCATACACAGATGAAGACTGTTGGCTAGGATTTTTGATATCACCTTATAGGTTATGTTGCACAAGCTTATAAGATGGAATTGAGACAATTCTTAGGGATGGGCCACTTTGGGGATCAAAACTAAATGCATGGAATTTATTTGCTTTAGCATAGACCCCTCTTGGAAGAAGCTGGATACTGCCATACATAGGTCGGCTCCCACAGTCTCCCAATGTGTCTGGTAGAATAGACCAGGCACACCATCTGGGCCTGGGGCTTTTAGAGGACCAATTTGAAAAACTGCTTGTTTGATCTCCTCCATAGAAATAGCAACACATAAGGTTGCATTCATCTCCTCTATCACTCTAGGTTGAACATAAGATAACGCATTCGGAATACCTATGGGGTTAGTAGACAAGTATACTTCAGAAAAATAATGCAAAACATGCTCCTCTATCTCTTGCGCTTCATGGCTCCAGCAGCCGCCTTTACCCTTTAATGCAAGAATTTGATTCCTTTGGCTTTTTTGTATTGCCGAAGTATGGAAAAAGTGAGTAGTTTTATAACCCAATGCTAACTAGTCCGCACGAGCTTTTTGCCTCCAAAACGTCTCTTCCTGAGATTGCCCCACATCTAATTCAGTTAAGAGAGCTTGCTGGGTTCTAACCATAGATAGGTTCTGCTCTCCGGCCTGAAGCACAGCTATTTGACGAGCAAATTTCTGAATCTGCTCTGTTATCCTTCCAAAAGTTTGTTTGTTCAACTTGAGTAAATTGTCTTTGCAGTGACGGATTCTCTGAGTTAGTTGGGACATTTTGGATCCCCAACATCGCTTTCTCCATGCCAACCGGATAATAGTCTGACATTCTGAGTGTGACTCCCACATTTGCTCATAACGGAATAGTTTTTTATATCTCCTCTTACAGGGATTCTCTCCAATAAGAATGGGGAAGTGATCAGACCCTATCGCGGGGAGGATTGTAACCACTTCGTGGGGAAATAGAAGATGCCACTCAGCACTAGCTAAAGCTCAATCTAGGCGAGTGACAATGAAATTTGGGTTTGCTCTTTTATTGGATCAGGTAAACGCTGAGCCTTGGAAGCCCAGATCCAGAAGGTTGGCCTCTGACACCATATACTGAAAATTGCAGAGATGAACTGGAGACACTGGGAGCCCACCAATTTTCTCACCTTCTTCCAAAATGTCGTTGAAATCCCCTGTGCATAGCCACGACTTGCTTTGAACATTTCCCTTTCTAGCTCCACAACTCGTGTCTTAACACATCATTCACTGGACCATATACATAAGATGCTGCCCAGGTTCTATTTTGATTTTGATCTACAATAAACACTTCTATTAGGTTTTAAGATGCCGATATAAGATTGACCTAACGGGAGTCCACCCACATAAGGGCTAAACCCCCTACCATTCCCGGTGGATCTGCAATGTGCATATTAGTCATCTGAATTTTCCTTGCAACTTTAAAGATCTTTGATTTTTGGTTTCCATTAAGAATACCACACCTGGTCGATAACGGAAGAAAATTTCCGTTAATTGACGAACTGTCCGGGGCCGACCCAGCCCCTGACAGTTCCAAACTAGGGAACTCATTGGGAATAGGGTGGCTGCTCCCTGGCAGGCACCCCAGACGCATTCTCTTCCGAGAGGGTAGTGGACTGGAAGTTCACAAAACTTGGAGTTAGAGGTGGGATAGTGGTTGTTGCTAGTTGTAGACCTTTGTGATTAACAGAGATGGTTTTGGTAGGCGGGTGGGCCATTTGAGAGAGCAGAGGTCCCTGGGCCTTGATTGAATTGGGATTATAGGGTTGTGTCCGAATTTGGCTTTTTTGTTTGGCTTTGAATGAGTTTGGGCTTCGCCGTTTAAATGGGGTAATTTGGGCTTTTGGGCTGTATACTCGGTTAGGGCTGTCACATATCTGGGTTTTCGGATCCTGAATAATTTCGGGTAGGCTAAGATCCATCGCCATGGAAACCTCAAACAACCTTTTCTTGGGATCTGGTGGCAGGCTCCGTCCACCTTCGGGGCTGGTACGACATAGATTTTTGGGTGTAGTAATAACGGTTACCTTGTTCGGATCTCCAATTCCACTTGGCAAATCCCGACATAATCTGGCCACGATCTATCTGATTGGTACTGTTGTTGCCACGTTCCTTACGAGAATATCCTTCTTAGTACGAACTACCAGGTGGCCGGCTTCCATTGAATGTTCTACAACTGTCTGCGGATTCCGACCGGCATGGTGGGCTCTGCTGCTGTTCTCCCTTGCGGAATGACTCTCCGAAGGTATCTTCTCTAGCAAGCCTTCTGGCACTGGGTTGCCATCGCCTAAGGACATTACCGGAAGGTGGTGAAACAACCAAGTTGGATAGTTGAAGCTCTTAGCACGCATCCAGGTCCCAAACCATTTAATCTGGTTGGCATTCGTTCCGACTGGTCCTTTGGTGAGCATTGGTTCAGTGCAGTGCTTATAATCGTGCCCTATACAACCACACCTGAAGCAAAGTGTAGGGAGTTTCTCATACGTGATAGGGAATGGAATCGGCCCCTCTGATGGTAATCGGAGGACCACCAGAGGCCTCAAAGGGGTATTAATGTTCACCATAATCCTCATCTGAATAAACTTCCCCTTATCAAATCCCCTCGTGGTATGTCAACTTCTTCGACTTGCCCCAGTCGCACCCCTACCGACTCCCCAATTTCTGGTAGGAGATACTCTGGTGGGAGGCCGTGAACCTGGACCCATAGAGTGAGCTTACAAAGCTCCAACGTGGTGACCAAAATATCCGGTTGCCATCGCATCATCAGGAGAGGATGGCCATGGAACGACCAAGGTTGATGTTGAAGAACACGATTCATTTCGATCTCCGACGCAAACCTAAAGAGAATATATCCGTTTTCTAGGTCTATCTCACTTACTAGCAGGCGGCTGTTCCATAAACGGATTATAGTACGTTTGGCGATGGTGAGATTAATCGGTCTATCTGTCACAAATTTTCCGATGATACTTGCTTTACAATCATTCTGGCTAGCACCCAACAGATCCAGCGAGATATAGATTGGCTCCATAATACATTCAAGGGATAATTGTTTCTGGAGTTCCCCTGCCAAAGATTTCGGTGATTTGATGCTATTGTCTATAGCATTTAGTTCGGTCATTACAAATAAGGCCTCAAACAAGAGATTTGCAAGAGAAGGAAAGAAATGGGATGAGTGGGAGGTATGGGTCAGAAGGACGCTTGGAGGACTGGGGATCCAAGTTAATGGTAATACGGAATCGTGGTGATAATAAGAAGGGGGGAGGGGGGAGGATGGGAAGACGAACTTACAGAGGTATCATTGGGGTGAATCTAGGGTGTAGGGAAATAATGGAATGGGATAGAAGAGGTTACTGGTAACGGCGAGGCAGTCGGATCCGGCACAATACGATTAACCAGGATAAAAGGGGAGAACGGGGGAAATAAACCACAAGATCCACCACCGGGAGGGAAGGAGAAGGGCAGAGATCAGGAACGCTCTGCACTTAGCAAAAAAGCCTTGAACCTAAGTATTATCGCTTTGGGGCTACTAGCTCACCCGACCAAAATGGAGCTACTAGCTAGCTAACCATGGCCCACACCTAAAGCAATAAATTTGTTTTGGTATCGATCCCATGGGAATACACATTTGTTGGTTATATGCGAGGGAACGTACTCATCAAAAGGTTAGAATCAAAGGGATGGAACTCATTCCTAGCTCAAGAGCTCTCTTATACTAAGAATTTCCACAATGTAAATGGTAGCACAGAATAAAAATGTCATTGCACTGTGATTGTAAGTTAATATTTTTTTTGGTAGGCGAATACGATTGATTAACAGCGGACTAAACATGATAAGCCTATCAACCACTACACCGTCATTGGAGGAAATGAATCCCTGAACACCTCACATGGAAGATATGCACACTGCCATTGGCACAAGCTAGCCAGTGTTGTAATTTGATATAATATCATGTATAAGCAAGTTGTTGACTGTGAAGATTAATTTTGATGACCTTTTTTCAGGCCTCTGCAGGACAAAAGCTAGAGCTAGGGCTGGGCCAGGTCGGGATTTGTCTAGGCTTAGCCCTCACTTATAAGAGTTCGGCCCAAGCCCTCGTAGAGCATGATGGCTAGGCCCAAGGCCTACCCTTGGGGTCAAGGCTGGGCTTGGGCCATGCCTGACCTTAAAGAAAGAAGATAAAGAAAAACATTTTTATTATGATATTTATAAATAATAAACAAAATTTAAACCACTACCAACCAACAAGTGACAACAAAGACAATAGAGTAAAGTAGAGAATGAAAAGGGAGGTAGATTGGATAATTTGAATTAGAACTCTCTTGTTGGTGAGTGGTCGGGATATGGTAGTGAGCTATCATACCCCAACAAATATTATGTTAAAGAAGGTTATATAGGTCATTTTAAGTTAAAATTTGGGTAATGTTAGGCGCACCCCAATAATTGATGATTGTGCCCCATTATTAGAAAATTACTGATTGTACACCATTAAATTCATAATATTGCTTGTTCACACCAAAATTAAAAAAATATCCATAAATTTTATATCTACACACCATTTACAAGTGAAAGAGATATAATGGTTGACATGCAACTCGTCAACCAAGAATGGGTTTGAAGTGCTGGAAATGTGGTTTTGCAACCATGATACCAATCAAGCCAAGAATAGCCCCTGTAAAAAAAAAATCATATTTCTTTTATTTATCATAGGTATGTTAGGATCAAACTCAAACAAGAGCTTTCATTGTATTTGAAACACATTCACCACCTAAGCAAAGGGCTTACAAGTAACAAGAGGGTGTTGACTATATTTGTTGAAGGAAAAGTTAACAACACAAGAATAAAAGGATGACTCAGACCATTTTAACACCAGGTTCAGCTTCAAGTCGAGCTTCGGACTCTAATTCCCTCCTTTTAACACGTCTTGTTAGCATCCAAAAATAAAAGGATGAGTCGGGCCATTTAGCACCAGAGATCTTGGTACCCTTATGAACAGATGTAACAATAGAAAACCTAAAATCGGCATCTAGAACCAATAGCCCATGAAATATTTGAAAAAAATAATAATATAAAATTGCAAATTTTCATGGATTTCTGGAAATGTAAAGATTTGGGGGTTGCAAGAAAGATAAATTTTCAAAATCTTAAGAATTTGGGGTTTACAAAATCTAATCTTCGTTGCCATATCCGTTTCCCTCCAAACACTTAGATTTGCATGAGAAATAATTGGGTTGCCGGAATGGTGAGCAAAGAGAGAAAAGGGGGATCACCTTAGAGAACATTCACACTTGGTTGTAAGTGTGTTGAATGATGTAGTTGTCGGAGATTGGAAGGTGGAGCTTGCAAATGGAGGAAAGAGCACAAGGAAGAAGTAGAAACAAATTCCCACCAAAATTGAACGGAAATAGGCTTGGGTGCGGCTAATAAAAGAGAAGAAAACTGAAAATATGAGGAAAAATACAAAATGGGGTGCAATAAACAAATAGTGGGGTGTGCTTAGCACCACCCTAAAATTTTAATATATATATACAATGCCTAGGCTTGGCTTTAGGGGTGTTACCCAAGCCCGACCCTCATTTCAGTGGACCTAATTTTTTGGGATACACCTAGGCATGTGGGCTTTGTAAATAGGAAATAGCCCTCGCTTTTGCGGGCTTTTGAGGGCAAAGCTGGGCCGGGTACCCTCACATGCGGGCCTAATTGACAACCCTACGCAGGACAAATCCCAACCAATATGCTGGCTACGTATATGAATAGAAAAAAAAATCCTCTATTTTATAAGCTTTTAAGGGCCGGGTCAGGTACCCTTACAGAAGGGCTTAATTGACAGACCTACTACTTATGCATTAGGTTTACCCTCTAAGAATGATATGAGTCTATGAGTCAGCCATCTAATTAGATGACTCCTATATTATAGGATTCAGTAATTACTTAGAGCATCTCCAACGGTTTGCTATTTGGTGTTCCAATGCTATATTATAGCATTGGAACACAAAAATGGTCTCCAACAATTGAAAATGGTCGTGTTAAATTATGGCATATGTCATTTTCTGTGCCAAATTTGGCACATGAAATAACATATATCATAATTTAGCACACCCTTTGACCGGATGAATTTTGTTAGGTATTTACCTTTTTGCCCTCTAACGGCTATTTTTTTTTACCATTTTACCCTCCAACAGTCATATTTGATTTTTTTACTATTTTGCCCTCATATAGTTATATTCTTTTACCATTTTATCCTCCTGTCCTTGGTTTTTAGAAAAAAAATATTAATTCTATTTTTAAATATTAAAAAAATATTTTTTGGTGGGGGTAAACCCTAGAGGTGGGTGAATCTTAACCACTGTTAAAAGGTTTCAAAAGAGACACGTAACGACCTCAAGGGTTGTGATTGTGAAAAAAATAAATTGGCACAGACCATTGGAGCAGCATGTGCCAAATATGACATTTTGACACAGTAGCTGTGCCAAATCATTCACCGTTGGAGATGCTCTTAGGATTTTGCTTCTAAACCTTCTAGGCCGAGATCTTGAGACCAGGATAGCCTGCATGGGATTCAATTTTTTTATAAAAATAAAACAGCTTAGGATCCGGAAAAAACATGTTGGCTGTCCCGGTATCGGGACAGTCTCGACCCTAGACAGTCTCAGAGGCAAAAGCCAATTATTTATGTTCCAGGTATGTGTTTATCGTTGTTTGGAAGGTTGGTCAATTCATCTTGGATTTTACATTACATTTAAGATGATTATGCTAGCAATTTTTTTTTTTCTGCTCGCGCTAGTAACTCTCCTAGAATCAGCGAATGGATTTTCTTCAAAAAATTCTTGTCCACATCCACTCCAACTAGCTTATCGGCTACCCCGATTGGCCTCCCTGCATATATTGTTAAAATGGCACTCGTGAAGCAATTAGAACATTCTTCTCTAATATCCTTCACTAGTGAAGCCTCAAGAATGTGGATGTATGTATGTGAATCATGTGAAGTGAGGATAGGTAGGTATGGGAAACCAGATGTGTTTTTAGAACAAAGAATAATATGATTGATTATCCATACAAAGTTCCAATGCCATATTTATACATTACATACATCTATATATATGCATAAACTAATATTCCAAGCTCCAAACAAACAAATTATATCCCTATACACCACAATATATCATGAATGATCAACAAATGGGTATCAATTTTTCAGGTCCAATTCAGAGAAAAACTATACTGTTATCATCCTCAAACCTCATTTCAGCTAGATTTGGAGGTCCTCCATCCCCCAAGCTATAATCTTCCAAGCTCATATTGAATAAAAACCCATACTCATCATCACCTTTAGAGCTAAATTCAATTATGGGTGTATTGTTCATTTCCTGAGGGAACTCAAGAAAATTAGGGTTTAACAGTGGTAGATTGGGCAAGCTAGTTTGACTGTGGGCTTGATGGTGTGGGATTTGGGAGGATGAGATGATCTGTTGATACCCACTTGGCATGGTTTGGTCAATAGGAGAAGATGAGGCCACATTTGCATAAGATGCACCAATAGTTGTCTCAAGCTTGGTGATGTGCTTTCCCTTGTGAAAGACTCTACATATCACCCAGTCTTCCTGTGAATGAGTTAAACCATATTAGCAGACATGAACACCCAAAGACAGCATGAAAGGGAATTTAAATATCACTCCAAGACTCTCTCTCTCTCTCTAGCATGGGGCAATCGACCATGGCGTCCATGTGCATGTTAGGTTATACTTTACTTGCTCAACACGAGGCCTACTCACAGGTTTTCTCTATTCTAGGTCTCAGCCAATCAAGTGTCCCAAACGCAAGGCAACGCAACACGTTAAAGCATTTTTTAATATTAAAGCACACTTTTTAAAAAGTTGGGACACTTGGTTGGCCGTGAGTTTAGAAAAGGTCTGAGAGTAGAGCTTGTACTCCTCTGACAAAAAAATATTGTACATATCTCTCTCTCATCCATTATCGACTAATTCTATAGAAGCCTTCTTACTTGTGCACTGTGTGTAAATCTGAAAGTAGTGTAAGAACAAACCTTAGGAGGCATATCTGGATTTTCCAAACGGAACTCATGCATGACCCATCCAGTTTTGATCCCGTTAGGAGCTCTATCATGGTGGAAAACTAATGTCTTTCGCATACCGACAATTGCATGGCTGGTTGGATCAAACACCAGACGATCCTTTCCAGTTGCTTTCCAGTATCCAGACGCTGTAGCTCGATTTGCACGGAAGCCATTGGCATATTTACGATCCCGAAAGCTGAAGAAGTACCACTCATTCGCTCCGAATTTAGCCACATCTGAGCCCAAACAAAAATGGGAACCCCTAATTATTTCTCATGATATATATGGCTCCATCCTAGACAGATTAAGTTTGAATTTCTAATCATACTTTGTTCATCTATTTGGATTCTTTGATGAAAGCCTTCTTAGGGTTCAAATGCCTGACTACATACCAATTATCACCTCAATTATCCTTGGTTTGTGGTGACTTTGCTTTCTCTGATCAACATCTAAACATGAAATTTAGCAGTTGGTCCTGAGATTTAGGGTTAGTGTTCACAAATATCTCCTATCAACGTCTAAATTAAGTGTTTTACTTTTTTTCTTTTACATGATTAATGATTTTTTTTAATTTAATGAGGCGATTAATGATTGACGGGAATGGATACCTCTTTGTTATATACCCTTGAGAAAAAGAGAAAAAAAGAAAGGGTATCTGTAAGATAAGAATAATGACAATGATGCATGGTCATATCATTTTCCATCCTCTAAATGTGATATATATGGCTCTTTATAATTGTTTCAACTGTTAGACCAATACTTGGATGGTCTAGTTCTTAAAGAAGAGTCCAGTTGGTCAAGCTTTTGGGGTTTGCCTCATCCATTGAGGGTGGTGGACACCTCAATTCCACTAAATTTATGTTTGTTTTTTTTTAAATAAACCAGCCCAATTGTAGAATGAGAAAATGGGTAGGCATGTCAATTATATCCATCTTTTCTTGGTAAAAACTAAAAACTACCCAATGGGATGGTGGGTTTGGCAGGACCCAGTAGTTTATTAATAAATAGAAAATTAAAGCTTACAATCTAGACGGGACTCCATGGCCTTAGCTTGCCTAGTAAGAACACAAAGTACTTATTATCCTTAAGGAAATGCATTAAACTATCCTCTTATCTTTGAGGAAGCCAAAGTTGATTTTTTACTTTTATCTTCTTCTTTTTTTGAATATTTATGATCTATTAAAATTTCATGTACGTACCAGGGAAAATATTTATTATTTTAAGAATTAGAAGAAAAAAAAACTAAATATGATGGATGACCAAGAAAAATCTTTACTCAAAATCTAACTACCATAATTTTGTCCAAGATGGCCTTCTAAAAGGATTAATATTCTATATACAAATGAATATATATATATATATATATATATATATATATGTGTGTGTGTGTGTGTGTGTGTTTTTCTAAACAACAAATACCCAAAAGAAAAAGAAGCTAACAGAATATTGCATGGTAGATCCTAATTCACTTTGTTATGGGTATGCTTAACCTTGATGCCAAAAAAAATGCTTAAGCTTGATGCCATATATCTTAGAATTTCTTAAACCAAAAGGTTTTCAAATAGCAATTGTTGCAATATACTTGTACATATCCAATCATTTTTCCATGCTTGTATGTATTCGTCCACTCTTCTAGCATTAATATAAAATTCAGGATGATTTAATTTTTGGTTATCACTAATTTAGAATGGTATACCCATGAATTTATTAATTAACTAAAATATAAAAAAAAATCATTAATTGAAATTAAAAAAGGGGCATACATTCGCAGCACAAAATATCGGGGGAGGTTGGCACAAGAGAGGTTAAGAGATAATTTGAGATGAATATATGGAAACCAGGGAAAGTAAGGGTCACCTACCTGGTAGCTGCCATGGCTCACATGTATGCAAGTCTACCTCCACCATGGTCCACTTTAAGACTCTCTCATTAGCAATTTTTTTGTAGAGATAATGGCAGACTAACTCCTCATCACTTGGAGAAAACCTAAACCCTGGAGGTAGTGTAGCCTCTATGTCTCTTAAATCCATGAAGTGTTTTCAAGGTAAAATGGTGATAGAGTTCTGAGTTTGAAATGCTACAGAAATCTGTAGTTAGGGAATGTTGGAAGCTGGGATATAGATAAGATATACAGAAAGAAAGCAGCTTGTTAGGTTTATATATAATTGTCACATTGGTCAGAAATCCTGGCAATATATATTCAGGAGCTTATGTTTGTGTATGTATAGTAAGAGTAACAGGCTTCAAGAAGAACCACTGCCCCAAGAAATCCTCTTTAATTAGGGGCCAAGGGAGTGGATAACTGATGCTATATATGAACAAAATTTAAGACATTTAATAAGAGAAATCCTAGAAATAACTCAATTTTTAAAAATTAAGAAACTTGGGTATTTATAAAAAAAAACATGGCTTATTCAAAATACTCGAGATGGCGTACACGTACCAATGTGTTAATCAATCTGGTGTCATGATGGCTTGGGGCATCCTACTTTGTGGGCCATAGCCCTAAAACTGCATTGATTGGATAATCCTATTCATCTAACTATTGGTCAAATGATTGGGATTATGCATTCTAGGCTGGGTTTTTGGAAGTGGGTTTTATAGGGAAATACAGAACTTACATCGACATTTAGCAATAATCATAAAATTCAAAACAAGAAGAAAAAAAAAACTTAATGCGTTGTTTTCAATAGATCAAACGTGTCAAACAACAAGTGGGTCGACATATGTGGTCTAGTCACTCATGATGGTTAGAATGTCAGTCAATGATATCACCCCAATTAATCAGAAAAATAAGAATTATATACATATATAGATACATATAAATATACGCGCGATAATCTCATTATTACTAATTATATATAGCAAAGTAATATGAATTCATTCATCGTATTTTCAATAACAAAACCATTTATTATGTATAATATATAACTGGATCCCAAATAAAGCTAAAGTTGTGTTTCTTGAGTCCTTAAGAGTTATAACTAATTAATGGGTGTTTATGGCTTAATGAAGCAAAACAGTAAGCAAAAATACCTTTGTATTGTGTTTTTATGTACATGAATAATAGTTTATTGGACTTAGGTATAATTCAAAATTTTCAGTCTCTCATGTATTCAAAACTTTCAGTCTCTCATGTATAGCAAACAATACTACATTGAGCTTAATTAATTGCAATTGGGATACCATCTAAGTTGATCTCACACTTCTATTGCACTTGCGAGCTAACTGGCTACACGATCAGGTCATTCGATGTGTGGGTCATCCTCTTCGACGAGATAGTACTCCAAAAATCAGACGTACCCTGAGTGATGCAACTAATCAGATCAAAACGGCAGCTCTACACTACAACTAACAGAGAAAATAAAGTAACAAAAATCAAACAACCACAAGATAAGGATTGTACTGCAAGTCGATCCCCGTCAGGTTGAGTAAAACCCATGTCAACTGACAGAATGCAAGACATAAAATAACACCAAGTACCTTAAGATCAGTTAGAAGTGTTCCATATTCTGTCCAATGGAAGAATATTAGGATCGATGACTTGGTGGGCCATGTTCATGGGATGTGGTTTCAGGTCAATCAAGGATCGATGATGGACTTCTTACTTTATTTCTTTTGATGAAATCATGAATAAGGTGACAAATACACATACATTGTAGAGTACTAATTTATTTGATTTCATTTTTGTTTTAGTTATGTTAATGAGGCAACAATAATGAAAATAAAGACAAAAGAATGTCTGTCACTAGAGGACAATAATTTGATGTATATTCTGCATTTTATGATATTATAGGGTCTCTATGATTACCGTAAAAGATGGAAATAATGGAGCTCATGATATTTTTCACCTGTATGTGACAGAAGAACCTTAAGATCTCACATTTGGATTAAATAAAAAAATACCCCAGAGATTACGAGGCGATTATATATATATATATATATGTCGGTAGCCTCTTCAAATGAATTGACATTATCATCCTCATTCAAGAGATATTCGCCTTGACTGGCTCCTTGCTTGTTCATGTTGTCTGAGAAAAACCAGTAGAGTGGCCAATGCCAAATGATGAGGGTATTTTTGACAATTCATCCTACCGCCGAACTTTAAGTTGTTGTCATCCTCAGGTAATTATAGCAATATTTGAATTTGAGTGAATGACTATCCAAAAGAAGGTGAAAGAGTACAATGATTGGGAATTTTAGGGTTAGGGTTTATGTCGTTGGAGGGAATTTTTGTTAGGTGAGGATGATATTGTGGAATGAGTCACGGCTCCATCCTACTCCTCTCTCTACATCCAATAATTCCTCAAAGCCTTGGATTGTCCCTGGCGAAGCCAGAAAGGCCTCCTCGATCTCGGGCAACCACAACAAGTGGTGGAGAAGTCAAAATCATGGGACCCATGATTTTGAATTCTTCACGCACAATGAAACATGTGGTGATAAGTGTGTGAGAAAAAATGGGAGAGATGTCAAGTGGGGGAGAAGTCAAAATCATGGGGAGAAAATGAAATGACTTCTCCCTTTTTATCACCACATGTCGCTTATCGTGTGGTTCCCGAGACATTTTCTGGCTTCACCAGAGAATCCGAGGCCATTCCTCAATCTCGCAGCCGACCTTTACTTGAGCTTCTTTCATAAGTTTAAGGGCTTTTCATACTGCAATGTACCAATCATATTTCTAGGACTCCAAAGCTTGATCCTAGTCATTCTTTAATGTTCCTTGTCAGCTTGTTCTTCATTGAGGGTGTCATCATTATCATTTCAATGTGTCATCATTATCATTTCAATGACTATCCTCATGAAGTGTCTCTCTCTCTCTCTCTCTCTCTCGCTCTCTCTCTCTCTCTCTCCCTTTTTTTTCAACTAACAAAGGAAAAGAAGAAAAGACTTGCAAGTTGGTAGTTTTACCACCAAGATCATTAAATTTAAGTCATAAGCAATATTAAAGTCTTCACCAGTTCAAAGAGCTAGGAAAAAAAGTGGCAGATAAACTGTGAGATCAATTTCAAGGCAATCAAACATTTTTCCTTCAGATGTCCCGTGGGAGACAGACATCTGATAAATTTGAAATATTTGCAATCAATGGACTATAGAATGGAGATCTTTAAAAAATAAATTCTAGAATTCTATGAAAAAAATTTCTATGGTTTGGTCAATTTTTTTAGCTTTCTTACAATTAAAATTGCGAGGTAAACTTTCTGTTAAATATGTATACCGGTGTTCTTATAAGTTTTTTAAACAAAATTCAGTTATAATTTTTTCTAAAAGAAATTTTTTTACAGAAAGATCTTGGAGTAAATTATACCTGTTACCAATAGGTAATGTATGTTTTGAGAAAAAAAATTTAGGAAAAAAGTTAATAATTCATGCCTGAAAACTTCATTAAAAAAATAACTTTTTTAAACATTAACATTTTTCACATTGTTACATACTAGTGGGCGCACGTGCGATGCACGTGAGAGAGAGGGGAAGGGGAGAGAGACTGTGAAGAGGGACTCTAGTGAGAGAATTTTAAAATTTTTCGTTTTAAAATTTTAACTTAAAAAGATGGAGTAGTGGGTTGAAATTAACTCATAACACATGTCCCTACTTTTTCTCTTGAAAAGTAGTTACAACGTAGAGAGGGTGTGCATCTTCGTTGAGAGACCAAAGAAAAAGCATGAGAGAAGATAAAGAAAAAGATTTGAGGGAATCATGTAAATATTGAGGGATTATTGTAAGTTGTAATTGATATTACTTTAATACCCCTACTAAATTTTCTCATATAAAATAAGATAACATAATATCTTAATTTTTTTTATATGGAGATATGGACAAAATAGGAAAACTATAAAAAAATTCACTCTTACTAACTATAAGATACCATAAAATTGGGACTCATTAGGAATATTAAAAAAAAATCAACCAATTTTTTAACACCGCTTTTCTCATTATAATAGTAGAGATAATAATAAATCTGCATAAAAATTAATATAATGTTGGCTTATTTGCGACATTATTATATAAAATAAATTTAAATAAAAACTTACATTTATGAGATGATAATATAAAAATATTAAGTTTAAAAAATGTAATTTTATCTTAATCTTTATTTAACCATGATAAATTAACGGAAGTTACGTTTTCAGTATGCCTAAGAATTTAATGGTAAGGAGCAAATGCAAAATATGAAAGGTAAGGGTGTATTTACAAATATCTAAAAAGATAGGGCATTTTTTACAAATATCCCAAGAATTTAAATATCCTAGCGTCACCCACTACAATTAGCGACAGATAAATAGGAATTAGGGAAGTAGCCAACAAAAAATACCGACCCAAGGAGCACATTTTAGACAGAAAATCAGCTCCTTAGTTGGCTTCTCTAAATCCAAACTCAAAGACAACATGAACATAAAAATTCACCCGAAAGTTGACTAAACCATAGCCCCATTATAGAAATATAAGGTGTGTTTGGTTGCAATCATGACCATATACGGATAAGTTAACGGATGTAAGTGTATGGAAGGTTTACACTAACACCCTTAGAAATATATTCAATTAGGGTTAGCATTGCAGCCAAGCAACTCCCTAATGGAGATATGAATGGATGACAACCCTCCTGTACCCTAAATATACATCAACCCTGATCCCCATGCGACCTCTTTCTGGTATATTCTTCTCTAGATAAGAGGTCCACAACAAATCTCGATCAATTCAACATAAATTATCCCAACTTAGCCAATCTTTCCTAGATTTAGACAGTGTTTGGGAACGCTTAACTTTACACATGAATATAGTTTAACGCTAGATTTTAGCAGCTAAGCTTGTTTGGGAACATGTTATTTGAATGTCTGAGCAACCAAATTAGTTTGCTTAAATTATTAGGTTTGACACGTCAAGTTCCTAGGTCTGTGCTTAACTAAGATTGTTGAATGAGCTTTTGCGCAGAGCTACTTCTAACCATCACATGAGTTACAAGATTACTACAAAAATTGATCACTTTATTTTTATAAACAATCAAAAATCTCCAAAAGGCCTTCTTAGCTTTAAAAAGTTGTTTATTCTCTAGCTAGCCATTAACCAAGCAAGCTTTTGGATCTTAATTTAGTGTCAGGTCTATGTTACGAACTGTTCTTAACTGTACGATTAGCCGTTCAGCTACGGATCCCAGCTTAAGAATTAAGGTTCCCAGACACTACCTTTTATGGTCAACAAGTTACCATATGCTCTAATATTCCCACATGAGCAAGAAATCAAAGCAAAGACTCATCCATGTGCACATGTATCCACTTTTGGATTATGTAAAAAGAAGCAAAATAATCACCTTCGCGGTCGGTGACATGAGGAGGGGCATCTTGGCTCCCATTTTCTTGCCATGTGTCCCCCTTCTAACCCCATTTAACTATGGTTAAGATTCATCCACCCTTAGGGTTCACCCATTTACCCTTGGTTTTTAGAAAAATAAAATAACAAAAATTAACTAAAGGGTTAAAAAAAAAAAACTAACCCAAGTTAATGAGAGTTGAAGGTGGGCTATGTGAGAGAGAGGAGGAATAGTCCACGAGGGGACTATTGCTCTTCATCCAAATAATATAATGACTGAAAAAACTCAAGAATTTAATCAACAATGCCAAGTGATACACCGGCCTTGGGTCCAGTTTATGTCACACTTTGAACCCCAAGTTCAGCCCGCCAGTGATTTGGGCTGGACCCAAGGCACCATCCGGCGCAAGCCTTAGGCCTTAAATTTCTTATGTAAGGTTTGTATTGTAAGAATGTTCATCCTCCTCTCGTCTGTAGCTACTGCAGTCTAGTTTATTTGGGCTTGAATCTCTCCCAGTTTCGCATCATGTAGAAAGGTCGTTGCTCACATATTGCTAGGGACAAGCCCGGCCGTCTTAGCCTTAAGTTCATTAAGTGTAACCAAGTTTAATCACAGTTAAAGGGGGGCGAAATGGGAAGGCATTTGGTTACCTAGACGAATCCGAGGTCTCACTACTAAAACAAACTATAAAATTTTGAGGGGTCAAACTTCTCACATAATCAAACATTTACATATACTTTGGGGGCCACTATATATAAAAATTAAAAATTATTTATTTTTTTAAAAAAATTATACCTATTTAATAAAAATAAATTACAAAATTTGGGAGGGGGCATAGCACTACCCATCCTCTGCTCTGCTCCCGTTGACATCCAATAGTCCGAATCTTAAAAGTGCCACATGTCCACTTTCAAGGGGCCGCTTAGCCCCAGTTTCCTTCTCCCTCACTTTCTCTCTAATTTAAACACATGTCCATTAATTTCCCAGTTGCTTTTGCAGGCGGTTAAAGCTTCAACAAACAGCTAATTTAAAACCCACTCTCCCTTCTTTTGTTATTTATAAATAAATTCCCCAAAAGGGGTACGCAAGAAATAAAAAAAAATCTAACTCTCCTGCCCATCTCTCTCTCTCAACTCGTTCCCTATGAAGGGGAAACTAGGGCTGTCAATGTATCAGATCAGGGATCCAGATCCGATCCGATTAGCCAAACTTTGGACACTATATGTGTTCTGTTGGATCGGATTGGATCCGGATATAGGGTGATCCGATCCAATTAAAATTCGATCCGATTATAATAATTTTTTTTAATCATTTTAAATATATTACATAGATTTTCTATGCATAAAGTATTAATTTTTTAAAAACTTAACATTGATTAGAGTTATTAATTAAGATACTATTAGATTTTTATATTATTAAAATAGAGGTTTTTTTTTTTAATTAACCTTAATCGGATCGGATCGGATGGGATTCGGATCTTAAAAATATAATCGGATTCAGATTGATTGATTCACGATCCAGCGGATCTCGGATCGGATTCGGATTCGGATCTAGGCAGATCCGATCTGAATCCGACTCGTTGATAGCCCTGGGGGAAACTGAACTTGTGTTCCTTGTCCTGCTATAGGTATTACAACCCATATTACTAATTAAAGTCATTCAACGCTTGATCTTTTGAAACTGTCATTAAGTACCCTCTCCAATTGGAAATAAATCCATTTTAGGTTCAACAGAACAGTTCCATTATGAAAAAAATAAAAAGGAACCCACCCTGAAAAAGGAAAAGAGATGAGAAAAATGGGGCTTGATCATGTCTGTCTTCTCTTGCAACTAAAATTAAGAACAAATTTCACATTCCAATATAACTCTTAATGCAATTCCTTCCCTAAAATCCAATAATACTTTAGGAAAAAATACAATAAGATTTTGAGTAAGCTAAATGTTGTTTTTCCAATTCTTCTGCAACTATCCCAAAAGGAAATTTTTATCAGTCTTTAATATCAACATAAGACCCATTAAAGGAAACTGAAGCAATTTCGTGAGAAAGAGAGGGCAGGAGCTGAATTTTTTTTCCAAAGTTAAAGTTTGTTCTTGGCACTTTCCTTCGGTAGGATGGTGGGCTTTGAATTCGGATGGGTCTCTTCTCGCTGATGGAGTTGGGATAGGTGGGATTTTGCGTGATCATAGGGGAGCTCTCCGTTGGCTTTTGCTGAGGGTTGTTTGCCTGAAGATATTGACTTGCTAGAGTTGAAAGCGGTTATTAGAGGACTTCATATGGCTAAAGTTTTTGGAGCAATTAAACTTTTGGTGTTTGTGGATTCTAAGTGGGTCGTTGACTGTCTTAATGATGCTTCTAAACCTCTGTGGAGATGGAGAGCTGAGATGCAGGTTGCCCTCGTGTTGGCCAGTGACTTTTCTGAGTGTGTTTTCCAGCATGTTTGGCGTGAATCAAACCGGGCTGCTGATTCCCTAGCGAAATTCTGTTTGGACTCTTCTATTCTAAACTTTTCTCCTCTCTCTCTCTCCCTCTAGTGACTCAGTCTATTATTGAGGAGGATCGGGCTGGAAAGATTTATACTAGATTGTAATTCGTTTGTGGTTTCTATATTATCTGGTCGGGGTCTGCCTTAATCCTAGCTCACCATCCAAAAAAAAAGGAGACAAAGGGGCGGTACATCGTTGCTCATGGTTAACGTTACCATTAATGGATCTTTTCCGAAATTGAAGCAGCTCATGTTTTTTTTTATGTCATCATTAATAGAGTTGATCACTTATTTTCAACGCACAACATTGATCAGGGGAATCTTTTGGGCTGATTTTTTTCGACGGGTGATCAATGACTAGGTGGTTGGGTCACTCTGTTACTAGTGAAATAGAGAATGAGTTGAGAGAGATAGAGAAGAGAGAGGGGGAGACAAATGGACGGGACTGTTATATTTTATTTATTTTTGTGTACCTTTTTGGGGTATTTATTTATAAACAATTAAAAGAAGGGAGGGTGGATTTTAAATTAGTTGTTGTTGAAGCTTTAACCAGCCGCAAAAGCAGCCGAGAAATAAAGGGACAGATGTTCGAATCAGAGAGAAAGTGAGGAAGAAGGAAACTGGGGCTAGCATTTTCCATATATATATATATATACATATATAAAGGAGGTGATTAGTCAGCCTAACTGATTATACCTTATAATCAGCTCACCTCTTTTTTACCATTAAATCTTAATCAATGATCAAGATTTAAAGAGTCTATTACTATTATAATTTTTATATTACCGACAATACCCATATTAATGGTCTAAACAAGTTCTCTCTTAAAACCGAAATACTCAAGAAAGATGAAGAAGAATATTAGATGCATCTGATGGCTGATTCTCCAAACCAATTTCTAACTGAAAAATTTGGTAACTTGTCAATCGAATGTGGGAAAGGCAGCTTAGTTCTATTGTAAATTCTGAAATTCTGATAACCCGAATGACCACCATTGAAAGCTATATGCAAACTGACCGATCAAAACCTCAATGTATTCGAGACAAGTAATGACAGAAATCATCCATTTTCTGCTGAGGATTGAGGGGTTTAAGCCGAACTTGTTTTAGTTGTGGGATACCCAAATCTCGTAAGGTGCAAAACTTGTGCTGAAAGCAACTTATTGACGATTGCTAGAGAAAGAAATTGATATGAAACAATAATGGCAGTGTTCATTCAAAATCCATAGAATAAGAACTCATGTCCCTACATATAATTTCATCACTAAGAGAGTGCATGCATAAGCAGGTGATACTGGTTGTGCACAGTAACTGTTCGATGAAATGCGACTTCGAAAAAAACCAGTGGCACAAAACAAGGGGAGCTTTATGAAAAATGCTCATCAAATTCCATTTTAACTGTTCTATCTCCAGAATTAGAAAAATGCTCATCAAATTTCATTTTAACTATTCATACCTAGAACTATCTTTATCTCCAGAATTAGAGTGTAGATGACATCGATATAGTTTGTACATGTACTCATTGCCGTTGAAGCTCTAATTCATAGTTTTCTTCTTGGATTCTAATTAAATGAAGTTCTCAAACAGTAGTTTTTTTTTTCTAATATGGACAAGTTTCCCCTCTAGTTTAATCCATTTAAGCTTTTGCTTGTACATTAGGAGTACAATGATGACACCTCAACTCACAAACAAGACGATGAAGAAGAAGAGCAGTTTCACCATACAGTTGAGATATACCCTTGATGGGTCCTTTCTACATTTTTCTTTCTATCAAAGCACTACATATATGTGCTTCTATGTTCTTACTTTTGCTCCAACTCAGACCTAACCTTGTATGGACTTCCTTTGTGGCCAAGTCCACTAGGAGATCTAAGCCAAATGAAAGATTTTGGTATGAGTAGTGAAGAAGAGAGAAGAGAGGAGAGAGAAGAGAGGAGAGAAGAGAGAACGTTACCAAGAGGAGAGGAGTGAACATGTTTAGAACATTAATGTGGGTATTTTCGGTAATACAAAAATTAGAATAGTAAAAGGCTTTTTAAATCTTAGCCATTGCTTAAGATCTAACGATAAAAAAGAGGTGAACTGATTATATGGTATAATCAGCTAGGCTGATTAGTTACCTCCTCTATATATATTCCATTTCATTTTATTTCTAAATTTCCTTCTCCGAATAGAACTAGGCCACTGGTCCACTCGCTTGCAAAAACAATGTTATGCGTAAACGTTTTACAAATTAACTCATGGTTTTCCAGTTGGACAAACAACATCAACCCTTACTATTGTTTGAAATTGTTACTAACTATTATCCTCTTAACAGATTTCGTAACCTCACAAAGTTCCTGTAATTGCTCTTGAACCATGGGTAATAAGTTTTTTAACTCTATGGTTAATTTTTTTGAAAACTAAGGTTATATGTTTAAACCTAACCTTGATAATAAGGTTAAATTAAGAGGGATGAAATGTAATATGTTTATCTAGTGGGTGTTGTAAATGAGTGGTTTATTATGTGTGTAGTTTTATAACTTATTTTTATGTCTTTTTAAGAGTAGTAATCATTTATTTTGAGAATGAATGAATGAAGATGAGTTTTTAAAAAAAAAGAGATTTGGGAAATGTTGGACTCTCTCGAACGAGCCCAACAGGTATAGAATTCCCTTTAATGAGATTTAATTTTATCTTCTTCTCATTTAATTTATCATTTTTATTTGGGAAGAGAAATAAGTAAATAACATAGAGAGTGTCCCAAGGAAGGACTAGTCTCTTCGGATGCACACTATCACCCACAAACGACTGCATCGGATAAGTCTGAGAGGAGTTGAACTCGAGAACTTGGAGATCATCTCTACAAAGACCCGAACCAACTGAGTTACTCGTTCGGATTAAATGCAATTTACCATAAGTGACAACCGTCGGTGTGGGATATTTTTTCTTGTGGGACTCGCAGAGCATCCCGGAAATACCCGATGAAGCATATGTTGATCTTGAGTTTTCCCAATTTCACAAAGATGAATGTTCCGCGAGGGGCCTACCATCGATCCCCATTGAGTAAGCCAGAAGAATGTGTTGAAGCTTGGAGACGGAAATGGAGTTTGTGGAGCAGCCTGTAATTTGGAGTGCATGTGGCATCGCACATGGGAGTGGAATACTTGCAAGAACTGAGATTTAATAGTCACTGGGTATTGAATTTGGATGCCACAATCAAAGGCCCCGACGAAAAAAGGGAATACCAGTTGGCTTGGGCTCCACCCTCAACATCATCTTAATGCAAGTTGCATGTTCTGATTTGTCAATCACAATCACTCAGACATTCGTCAATATCTCTGACTCTTTTTTTTTACCTAAAATTAGTGACAATCACACCCGGCTTCTTGCGCCAGTGGTTGGTTGTCGTCTCTATGTTGAGGAAGGTCTTTAAGGATCCAATCTCTCCGGGTGATGAGTATGCAAGAACTCTAATTTCCAAATTAACTACTAACTAAGGGTGTAAAAAAGCCGAGTTGAGTTAAGATGGGTGCTGCTCAAGCTCAACTCGTGACATATATATGTTGGCTCAAGCTCGTCTCGAGCTCAATTCGAGCCCTTGCATACTAGCTTGAGCTCGGCTCGTCTATAGATAATCGAGCTCGAGCTGACTCGCGAACTTGCACTATTTATTTTTGGCTTGTTTATCCTAATTTTAACAAAAAGAATTTAAAGAAAAATCTTAAGAGTAAACATGTTCATTTGTTTATCCTTAAAATAACCCTTAAGATCTGAACATAGTTATTCTTGTGAATCTAATCTTTTTTGGTTGAAATGATATCAACATAGTTATTCTCGTGAGGCTAATTGAAGAAACATGATACAGAGAATTTATAAATTTTAATAAGATGAAGTTACTTTTTAAGTTTTACCTCAATAAAAAATTAGATTTAAGTTTCTTAACTTTTATACAAAAACTAATATTTCTAAGGTATTATAAGATACAGTAAAATTAATCGAGATGAGTTGAGCCACTTGTTGCTTGTGTTCGGCTTGATTAACAAACGAGCTCAATCATTTAGCTCGGCTCAACGAGTTCAAATACCTAACTCAAGCTCAGCTCATTTCAAGACGAATCAAGCCGGCTCACAAGTTAGCTCGGCTCATTGACAACCCTACCACTAACCCTACTAACGTAGGTAAATGATATCCCAAGGTTAGTGGCAGGAGGAGCATACTTGCAAGAATATCACTTATTGGGGATTAGATCTCAAAACCTCTCTCGTAAGAGAGGCCACACTGTACCACTGGGCAAGAAGTAGTGGTAATTGAGTCCACCCTAGGGGAATACAATCCTACCAAAGCAACCCCGGAGGTTGTAAGTCCTCATTTTGTAAAGATAGATTTTTCGTTGCATAAGAAATATACGAACAAATAATACTAGATTTTTTTTTTTAATAATGCAGCATTCTAAGGTATATCTCATTAACTTCTTCTTTTTTTTTTTTTTTGTGGAACTTGGGGCATCTCCAATCCTTTGGTGCAGGACTAATTCCCGAGAGTACGACGTGAGCCTGCAACCCGCCATACCAGGTAAGTCCAGGTAAACCCATGTGGGGCTGGCCCCAAAGGAGGAGTGAGAAATGGAACCCAGGACCTCCCACTTGGGGAAAGGCCGAGGAATCACTAGTCCACCCCTTTGGGATTAACTTAATTGAGTTATCATAAACCATAAAATAGACAAAAATGACAAAAGAAATTATACTTGGCACACTACAAACTCATTAGATTTGGCAATCTTCATGGGTTTCACGGGAGACTAATAAGAAATACTATGAGAGTATTACAATGAGGTATAATGATTTATATTTATCACAGCTTATCTAGATTTATATTAAAATTTGATTAATTAAGATTAGACTTAGATTGTTTTATTTAGGTTTATAATTCCCATTATTTATACATGTAGGAAGACTTAGGATCTTCTCTAATGGGTGTTGGCAAGGAGAACGCCATCATCTAATTAAAAGGTGTCACATGCTCTTTAATGTCAACCAATACTTCAATTTGTGTGCACACATCTTCTTCTTTTTTTCTTTTTTTTTTGTGTTGCGGTTATCATTTAAGTTACGTTAGTAAGTTATATCGGTCAGAAGTTAGCTTGGGCAGTGGAGCTCTTGCAACTCGTACCCAGGGGATTGGATCCCCAGACCTTCCTCCACTGAAGGCCACACCCCTACCACTCGCACTAGAGGCGGGGGTGTGTGTGCACACATCTTAGCAAGCGTGCAAAGTGGGTGTGTGGCAGCACCAACTGAACAAGATCCAGTGCTGCCACGCGCAACCCACTAATTTCTTATTATACACCAGTATCAAATAAAATATGTTAATTATTTTGAGGTTCTTGATCGGCGTTAATTGTTACACATTTATGCACCTCAAACTAAACTTGTTAGTTCCTTAGAGTTTAATTTTAAACTATTTTACGGTACTTGGTTATTTTTATCCTTTTCAGGTTCATGCAAGGAAAATAAGATAAAATAGAAGATTAGATGCTTCAAAGCTTAAAAGAATCTCAGAAAGAAGAAGAACAAAAGAATAAAGAATAAAAGAGAGCAAAATCGTGGAAATCTACCTTGATGGATTGATTGTTCAAAACCGCATTTCTATCAATAGAAGGGTAGATTGGTCATTTTCCTTCATCTAAATTTTATGAAACTTTTTGGGTAGGTTCTAGAGGACCTAAAGTAGCTATGTTTCAATCGAGTCAATCCGATAAGATTTGAACTCTCTAGAATTATTCAAAGTTTAGTGGCAAAACTGTAAATAGGGCAAATAAGGTTTCGTAAATAGTATTTTAACACTTCTAAACACTTTCCAACTTTATTATTGCCTTCATAAGTGAGGGTTTGATCATCATTTAACCCTAAGAGAGTTTAGATAGAGAAAAAAAAGAGCTGGACCTCAACTAGAACTCCAAAATTAACAAGGACTCTATATTTCTCTCTTTCTCTATAAATATGAGAACCCTTAATCATAATCATCATGTAGAGATTTTGAAATTTGAAGAAAAGAAGCTCTAGAGATCAAGGAAGTCAAAATGAGGAGTTCTTCGCTTTTATCTATGAAGATAATGTGCTCCTCCTTCGCGATGAACTAACTTTCCATTCTAGAGTTTCGATGAAACCCTATCCAAGTAACTGTGTCGTTCTTTGTTTTTATTTAGATTTCTTATTTGTATGATATTGATTGCATAATGAGAGGGTTGTTTTAACAACCGTATGTATTGAATTATATTTGATTTCAATAGAATTTATATCCTTGTCTTAGCTATTAGGAAATTGGAATTGAACTCACTTGTGTTAATTTTCGTTAGAATTTTAAAATGAGTTTTATTTAATGGTTTTAATATATCAAGAGATTAGATCTGAAGATATTTTATGTTAAGGAAAGAAGAGTGATCATACTACCTTAATTTAATGTATATCACTCGTGCTAACCGAAGATACGATATGCTTAAGATATAATCTCTTATATCTTTCTTGATTAGTGAAGAGGAAACGTGCTATCAATTTCACTGTAATGTTTGCAATTTGAAAAGTTTGAATAAAATCCAAGTATGATTGGTTATGAAGCTAGTGGTGGATTCAAACATCCTAGATTTTCTCAACCGATATATAACCAAAAGATCTTAGTAATTAGGTTAATTAAAATATGATAGTTTAATTAGGTTAAAATCAATTAATTTTGTTACTCATTAGTTTAAAATTCATCTTAATAAAAGGCAACGAAACCAGCACAATCCTCAAAGGTTCGACACCCTTACTAGTACTATTCTACAAAATTATTACTATAAGGAATAATTTAAATTGCGTAACGACCAATTTTTGACACTATTGTTGGGGGTTGCTGGAACGGTCTAGTTGTTAATTTGTTAGATTAACTTTAAATTAATTATTAAAAAATCTAATAGTATCAGATTGCAAAGACTTGCTCAAGATCTGGAAAGCAGGAGAGCTTTGTAAGTATTTACTTCTTTAAGTAGATATTTATTTCAATTTGGTGTCTGTCAAATATAGATTATTTCCATAGGGCGCGTGTATGCACGATAGGAGGTCCTGTAATCCAGATTTGTTTCTCTTTAATTCAGAGTTAGAGCGTACTGCTAGGTTCCTCAAGGTTTCGGCCTTATTCCAATCAAATTCAGAAGCTAAGGCTTCTACCATCCCTAGAACAAAACTAGAAACTATTCCTTTCCCGAACATGGCGGAAGAGCATGACCCGATCAAATATTTGAAGGAGTATTTTACTCCTTCTACATATCTATCCCCCTCCTTCATACAGCTGCCAGAAACATCGGCAGCCCACTATGAGATTAAGTCAAGTATCATTCAAATGATATCATCCTGCCATGGACTTAATAATGAAGATCCATATAAGCATCTTGATGAATTTCATGAGATCTGCACCACATTCAAGTTGTAAGGATTTTCGGATGATGTCCTTAGATTGCACCTCTTCTCATTCTCTCTAAAAGACAAATCCAAGTATTGGTTTAATTCTTTAGAGGCCAATTCTATTGAGACTTGGGCTCAACTCCAGTAAGAATTTCTGAAAAAATTCTTTCCAATAGAAAAAATCAACCTGATTAGGCGAACCATCACTAGCTTTGCTCTAATTGATGGGAAGTTATTTCATGAAACTTGGAAAAGATTCAAAGATCTTCTCCGTAAGTGCCCCCACAGCCAAATTCTAAAGTGGCAATTAGTTCAATCTTTCTACGATGGACTGCCTCAATGCAATCGTCAACTGGTTAATGTCTCATGTGGTGGAACATTTATGATGAAAAATGAGGCTCAGGCATGAGAGTTGTTTGAAAATCTGAGTGAAAACTCTCTCCATCATGCCTCGAATAACTGTTATAAGAGACAACCATCTACCTTGACTCCCAAGAGAGGCATCAATGAAGTAGACACTTCTATAGATGTCTCATCTAAAGTGGATGAGTTGTCTAAAAAATTAGACAAACTATTGGCTACAGGACCATCTTCTTACACACCCCATCAATCAACTCCTACTTAGAGGGAGGTGTGTCATATATGTTCTAGCCCTGCACATTATGTGCATGAGTGTCTGTCTACTGCCCAATTTCCGAACCTTGTCCAAGAGCATGCCAATGCTGCTTATATCCGCCCGGGTAATGATCCATATTCAAATACTTATAACCCGAGATGGAGGAACCATCCTAATTTCTCATGGCAACCATAAGCTCAAGGAAATTCCTTCCCCCAACCTCATGGGCCGAATGTTCGGCCTTTTCAAAATCAGTCCAACTACTATCCTCCCCAACAACAGGAATTCCATCACTATCTTCCTCCTCCTCAAAGGAACCCATCTTTCGAGGAGAAAGTGTTGCAAGCTCTCAAAGGCTTAGAAGCCAACACTCAACTGTTGCTCTCTCATTCTCAATCTATCCAGAGGATTGAATTTCAATTGGGACAACTAGCTAGTATCATATACAAGAAAGAAGAATGGAAGCTCCCAAGTCAACCGGTGAGCAACCCTAAGGATGTAAATATGGTTGATGATGCTCAAAACAATGAAACTCATCGTGAGCACGTTCTTGCCATTACCACCCTAAGGAGTGGGAAAATAGTTGAAAACGAGGTTAGAGAGAAGAAGAGTGAGGAAAAAGAGCTCAATGTAAGCCCAACAAATCTCCAAGGAGAACGGGTGAATGTCTTTAAGAAGGACCAAAGTCCTTCTTCGTCTTTATCTAATCTCACTCCGCCGGAATCCTATATGCCCAAAGCTCCTTACTATCAGTGCTTAAAAGATTCCTCCCCTTTTGGGAAAAAGGAAACTAAAATTGATGAGATGATGGAGGTCTTTAAAAAAGTCAAAATCAACCTTCTGCTCATAAATGTCATCAAGCAAATTCCGACGTATGTCAAATTTCTCAAGGACATGTGTACTTAAAAGCGTAAATTAAGGACTTATGTGTCCAAGAAAGCTCTTCTCACCGAGCAAGTGAGCTTCATTATCCAACACAACACTCCTCCAAAATTTAAGGACCCCGGTACTCCTACAATTTCATGTATCATTGGAGATCACTCCATTGACTAGACACTCCTTGATTTAGGAGCTAGTGTTAATATATTACCCTTCTCGGTATATGAGAAACTTGGCTTAGGAGAGATTCGCCCCACATCCGTTGTATTACAATTAGTGGATAGATTCACGAAAAAGCTCCGTTGGGTAATTGAAGATGTTTTGATTAAAGTAAACAAAATTTTCTTTCCTGTCGAATTTCTTGTACTTTACATGGAACCCGTGTATAATTTAAAAAGTCAAATTCCAGTCATTCTCAGTTGTCCCTTTTTAGCTACTAGTAATGCTTGCATAAACTGTAGGATTAGGCTAATGAAGGTGTCATTTGGTAACATCAAAGTTCGGTTTAACGTCTTCACTACCCCCGAACAACAATCAAAAGGGAAAGATTGCCTCCTGGTTGATATGCTTGATAAAATAGTTGAGGATGCTTATCCTTATGTTTTAATTGATAATCCTTTAGAGACATCTCTCTCTTCTTAAACCCCCGGACCCAATCATAGAAAAATCCATAGGGAATAGACCTTTTTTGCTTGATCTCACTCATCTAAAAGGTTTTTCATTGGAAAAACATAAAGTAAGGGCCAAACATAAAATTGCGACCTTTCAAAGGCGTAGGAATTCCATCTTTTTTGACCCGGATGGGCGTGTGCTCAAGGCCAAGGCCCAACACCTCCAACCTTACTTGATCCCATCTACCTAGATAGTTGATTATTTTGAGGTCGTCTGGCTAAAGATGATAAACTTAACGCTTGTTGAGAGACAACCCAATCTCTTAAGTCTAGTATAGGTCTTTATTTATTTATTTCGTTAATTCAAGTTTGGGGTGGTAATTCACCACCCTATTCCTCAAAAGGGAGATCGATCGCCCGAACTCGTAAAAAAAAAAAAAGGGTGACCAATCGCCCAAAAGGGAGATCGATCACCCACTTGGGAGATCAATCTCCCAACTCAAAAAAAAAAAACATTAAATTAAATTAAAAATATCCAAATTTTGTTCTTGCTTGATGTTCTCTATGCTTAATTGAGATATATTGATTGATTTAGCATCTATTTTTTGTGTGGATATTTCTTGTGTTACACTAATCCTATTAGGTGTTGTTTGGGCAAAGTTTGTGGTGATTTTTATACATTCTTAGTCTATTTTCACCCGTCTTCGTCTTCCGGACTTATGGTTTACCTATTACTAGTCAGGTATTATTGTTCTAATCACTTCATTACTTCAATTTTATTTTTATATTAAGGACGATGTAATCTTTAAGTTTGAGGTTGAGAAATAATAGCCGATATTTTATTTACTATTTTCTGGTGATTGTGCAACCATGCAATAAGGTAGGACATGCAAAAATTTAATTTTTAAAACTGAACTATTCTAAATTTTAAAAAAATTGTGATACATATGAGGAAATCCATTTTTTATTGATAGGGTTAAATTTGAGAACATATGATCCCAAATATAAACAGTTTTTAACCCATCATTGAACTACTAAAGCTGAATTTTTTTTCAAAAGTTATGAAAACACTTTGATTATATGCACGAGTATTCTAATATATTGTCTAGTGGAATTTGAAACCATACTAATTGATTAATGCTTTTGTTAACTCATAAGAAGCTAGATGAACCTAGAAATTGAACACCAATCTTGGCTAAGCTGAAAATTTTAAAAATTTGATAAAAGAATGGGTTACCTAAGCAAGTTTTACACTTAGTAACAAGGCCTCTTGCCTCACTAAGCAGAGAGTGTTCGTGTCAAACCATGTGATATTTGGAATTGATAAAATAACCTAGTGTGATTAGTTTGAGTTCAAAGCCTATTTGACTCAAGTTAATAAACTCTTAGAGGTGTCTTGACACCTGGTGCCCTAAAGCCTTTCGGTTTGGGAGTCACCGGCCTAACACTCACTACATGGGTTGTCTAGAATGCTTAATGAACTTAGATTTTACACGGTCACACTTATAAACGAAAAGTTGAAAAGTGAGTGAAAGTCTTGGATTGTTTGTTTAAATTGATAGGAAGTTCAATGACAAGTGGGTCAACAGAATAACTATTGAGAAGATAGGTTGAGATCACACATTCAATTGTTAATTCACATTACACATCAAAGAAAAATTATGACAAATCTTTTATGAGCTGAACTATTTAGAGTTGGGTAAGAATTGTGTGAAATTGAGAATGTGGAGAGTCAAAAATTTAACCTTATTAATAATTTGTGGATTATCTTGTATGTGATGTGATTTTGAAAAGTTTTGAATATGTATCAGTCACTGTTTTGAAACTTACATGTTTTACTTGAGTATATTGCACATTTACATGATATTACAGATGTTTGTGAATGTCATCACTGTAAACCTTCACGAGATTTCACTCCTCCACTAGGACCACCTAGGGGTTTAAAATGCTTGTTGCATATGCAAAATGCAACCGGGGATCCCACGAAAGGGGATGTAGATATAGTTTAGTTTAGTTTTTATTTTATTTTGTATTGCTCGATGACTAGCAATGTCTAAGTTTGAGGTTGTGATCGGTGCTAATTGTTACACATTTATGCACTTTAAACTAAACTTGTTAATTCCTTAGAGTTTTATTTTAAACTGTTTTATGGTACTTGATTGTTTTTATCATTTTTAAGTTCATACAAAGAAAATAAGATAAAATGGAAGATTAGATGTTTCAAAACTTAAAAGAATCTCCCGAAAGAAATAAGTAAAAGAAAGAAGAATAAAAGAGAGCAAAATCCCGGAAATCTATCTTGATGGATCAATTGGCCAAAACCGCATTTCTATCGATAAATGGGTAGTTTGGTTACTTTCCTTCATCTAAAATTTATAAAACTTTTTTGGTAAATTCTAGATGACCTAAAGTAGCTATGATTCAAATTTTGAGTCAATCCGATAAGATTGGAACTCTCTAGAATTATTCAAAGTTCAGTGGTAAAACTATAAATAGGGTGAATAGTGTTACATGAATAGTGTTTCGTGAATAGTATTTTAACACTTCTAAACACTTTCCAACTCTATTATTGTCTTCATAAATGAGGGTTTAATTCTCATTCAACCCTAAGAGAGTTTAAAGAGAGAAAAAGAAGAGTTGGACCTCAACTAGAACTCCTAATTTAACAAGGACTCTATCTTTTTCTCTTTCTCTATAAATAGGAAAACCTTTAGTTATACTCATTAAGTAGAGATTCTAGAATTTGAAGAAGAGAAACTCTAGAGATCAAGGAAACCAAAAGGATAAGTTCTTCGTTTTTGTCTATGATGATGATGTGCTCCTCCCTCATGATGAACTACCTTTACATTCTAGGGTTTCGATGAAACCTTAGCCAAGTAACTATGTTGTTCTTTGTTTTTATTTAGATTTCTTATTTGTATGACATTGATTGCATAATGAGAAAGTTGTTTTAATAACCGAATTTATTGAATTATATTTAATCTTAATGAAATTTTTATCTTTATCTTAGGTGTTAAGAAATTGGAATTGAATTCACTTTTGTTAATTTTCGTTAGAATTTTAATATAAATTTTATACAATGGTTTTAATATATCAAGAGATTAGATCTGAAGATATTTTATGCTAAGGGAAGACGAATGATCATACTACCCTAATTTAATGTATATTACTCGTGCTAATCGAAGATACGATATGCTTAGGATATAATCCCTTGTATCTTTCTTGATTAGTGGAGATGAGACGTGTTGTCACTCTCACTGTAATGTTTGCAATTTGAGAAGTTTGAATAAAATCAAAATAATATTAGTTATGAAGCTAGTGCTGGATTCAAACACCCTAGATTTTTTCAACCAATATATAACAAAAAAATCTTAGTAATTAGGTTAATTAAATCTGATAGTTTCATGAGGTTAAAATCAATTAATCTTGTTACTCATTAATTTAAAATTAATCTTGATAAAATGCAATGAAACTAGCGCAGTCCTCAGAGGTTTGACACTCTTACTAGTACTATTCTACAGAATTATTACTATAAGGAATAATTTAAATTGCGTAACGACCAATTTTTATCACTACGCGCACCCAAAATTCTAAAAGTGAAAAGTTGTTTTTCTTTCATCATTTTCCTTTCTACCCTTTTGTCGCAAAATCGTCGAACTCCGGAAAAACAAAGAGCATATGACCACACGAACTCGGAAGATCGCATGGCGGTGAGCACGATAGAGGGTTATAATCAACACCCCAAGATAGAAGAAGAGAGAAGATGGAAGACGGTGGTAGTGGTGAGCACGATGGCGGGTGGTGGTGGTGGTTTGTAGCCAAAAGGGTGGCGTGTTAGTGTGGGCTTCATTCATTTTTTGAGCTTGGTTGGCCTGCTTATGAGAGAGAGAGAGAGAGAAGTCGAGCCTACAAGGAGTTTCCATTACAACCTCACCACTTTGTCTGCGTTTCTTAAGAGTATATGATGGGTAAAAGGAGAAGAGAAGGGTGACTAATTACATGAGAGCTTCAACTGGATCAGACGTGCCTGTTGGTATCTTTCTAGCATGAGGGGTTGCAAAAAGACAATTCCTCTTGATTTCTTTGGAGCAGAGAAAAAAATATATATAGAGAAAAATGGAATTGTTTTGAGGAATTTGGACTGAACAATGCACATCATGCCTACTTTCACCCTACTCATCTTACTCACCTTCCCTCTGGCTCCTGGCCTTATGGCACCAATGATGAATCAATTCCTTTCATCATACTCACCTTCCCCTCTAACTCGGGCCATTTGGCATCAACTTCTGTCATTCTCTTATTCCGGAAACAAATGAATGGTACTATCAAAAGAGGTCTTAATGAAGAAGGAAGATCCAGGGAGCTCTTGATCTTGATGGAGAAGGGAACAAGACCACCGTTTGGGTTGAGCACTAATAAGCTTACTTATTAGAATGGTGCTTTTTAGAAAATGTATAGAATTTTTTTTTATCTTTTGGTGTGCACATTGGATATAATCTCTTTAATGGTGTATAGTGAGTAAATTGTTAGTTTGGTGTATACTAATAAGAGCAATAGTTTTCTCCACGGTAGGGGTGTCAACGAGCCGAGTTGGGCACTGCTCGAGCTCGGCTCGTTGGAATTTTACAGAGGCTCAAGCTCGGGTCGGCTCGTCCACGGATCATTGAGCTCAGCTCGGCTCGTCTCGATAATTTTTTTTTTTTAAATACATTGATAAGCACTAAATTCAATTTAAAAAAAATTTAAAATGACATTTTTTTCTTTGGGATGTCATGTGACTCACATGAAAGCCTGAGTTAAAACTTAAACAAAAATAATTATGTTAATGTATACTATATAAATTTTACCAAAAAAAAGTATACTAAATATATAATATAAATTTAATTGTTAAAGGGTATTATTATAAAATTAATCGAGCCAAGCCGAGCTGAGCCACCTATTGTTCAGGCTCGGCTCGGCTCGTTTATTTTCGACCTCACTTTTAAGGCTCAGCTCGGCTCGGCTCGGCTCAGCTCAACGAGCCCAAAGTAAAAGCTCAAGCTCGTTTTTTTTCGAGTTGAGCCGAGCTAGCTCGCGAGCTGGCTCAGCTCATTGACACCCCTACTCCACGGGCGAGGAGTGAACTATTTCACATAGCCGACCCTTGAACTCCCACTAATTCAGGTTAGTGTTTTTTAACCCTTTATTTATTTATTTTTATTTTATTTTTTTTTAAAACCAAGGATAAATGGGTGAACCCTAAGGGTGGATGAATCTTAACCATGGTTAAATGGGATTAGAACACGTGGCAAGAAAATGGGAGCGGAGGCACCCCACTTGCGTCACCTACCAGCGAGGTGATTATCTTTACTATTATAATAGGAGAAGCTTGCGTAGACAAAAACTCCAAGCTTTTAAAACAAATCTGGGTATGAATTATGAAAAGCTTTTAAAACAGGGATAAGGGGTGTTTAAGTAATCTTCTTTATCTTTATCTCTTCTCTTCTCTTCTCTTTATCTTCTTTACTATAATGATATGAGAAGCGTGCCTAGACGAAAACTTCAAGCTTTTAAAACAAAACAGGGTAACAGGGACAAGGGGTGTTTAAGTAATCTTCTTTATTCTCATCTCTTCTTCTTTACTATTATAATAGGAGAAGCGTGCGTAGATGAAAACTCCAAGCTTTTAAAACAAAACAGGGTATATATTATGATTGAGTGCGTAGATAGAAAACTCCAACAGCTTTTAAAACAAGGATAAGGGGTGTTTAAGTAATCTTCTCTATCTTCTTTTCTTTACTATTATAATAGGAGAAGCTTGCGTAGACGAAAACTCCAAGCTTTCAAAACTAAGTATGAATTATGAAAACTCCAACAGCTTTTAAAACAGGGATAAGGGGTGTTTAAGTAATCTTTTTTATCTTTATCTCTTCTCTTTAATATTATAATAGGAGAAGCGTGCGTAGACGAAAACTCCAAGCTTTTAAAACAAAACAAGGTAACAGGGATAAGGGGTGTTTAAGTAATCTTCTTTATCTTTATCTCTTCTTCTTCTTTACTATTATAATGCGAGAGCCAGGCGTAGCCTGATTTTTCCAAAATTCCCAATCTACCCTCATATAAAATAAAACTTTGATTTAATGTTTTATTTTAATTCCCAAACTACCCCTGCTCATCTATCTATTTAAAGATTAGAATCACAGCCAATCGCGATTGAACTTAGGGAGAGTTCAATCGCCCCTGTGGGTTAACATGTGTCCCTTTTAATTACTATTATAGTAGGAGAAGTGTGCGTAGACAAAAACGCCAAGCTTTTAAAACAAAACAGGGTATAAATTATGATTGAGTGCATAGATAGAAAACTCCAACAGCTTTTAAAACAGGGATAAGGGGTGTTTAAGTAATCTTCTTTATCTTTACTATTATAATAAGAGAAGTGTGCGTAGACGAAAACTCCAAGCTTTTAAAACAAAATAGGGGTATGAATTATGATTGAGTGTGTAGACGAAAACTCCAAAAGCTTTTAAAACAGGGGTAAGGGGTGTTTAAGTAATTCACTTTTAATAGATGCGTTCCACTAATTCCCTCTATTTCCCTCTCCATTTCAATTTCCTACTCACGCTCTCTCATCGTCTCTCTCCCATCGCCGATCGCTGCTATCCCAGATCCTTTCGCCGGTGGCTGCTGCCCCCAGATCGTTGCTACGGCGGGTACTCCTCCATCTCCCCCATCGCTGATCGCTGCTACCCAGCCACCCCAGATCATTGCTTCCGACGGGTACACCTCCAAGTCCTCTCTTTTCTCCCGTTGGCGGTAAGAAATTGACCCCAGAAAATTTTTTCCTAACCTTCTTTCTTCTTCATTCTTCCTCCATCCTCCATTATTTTCAGTTTTTTTTCTCCCCATATTTCTATTTCTCTACTATTGTTTAGTTTTCTATTTACTTCTCTCATTGTGTTCTAAGACATTATTTTTACTACTGTAATTTCTATTTATTTTTAATGGATTATTTCCATGCAACTGTTCTATGACTTGGTGTATTTTTTCTTTCCTATTTGTAGGATGCATATTATTTTTTTGGGGATTTTTTGTGTGCTTACGGTTTCTTAAATGATATGCGTGCTGTTTCTTGGGGATTTTTGGTTTATATTATTTTCTCACATGTTTTTCAAGACTTATGCTTTGATCTATTTGGTTCTTGGGGTGAATTGATATGTGTGTTTGCTGTTACGATTCTATGAGAACCTTTAGGGATTTTTGCTTTACTTGATTTTTTCAAGTATTTTTTTCTTCTTCTTTCCATGGTAGGTTTTAGGCAAATTTAATAGAATCATATTGCGGTTTTTCGGGTCTGCTACTCACTATTCTTCCATGCCCCAATTTTTAACACTCACCAACTGTGGCTAAGATTTACTCATCCCTAGGGTTAAGCAATCCTAGGGGTTTTTAGAAAAAAATTTCGAGTATTTTTCTTTTCTTCTTTCCATGGTAGGTTTTAGGCAAATTTAATATAATCATATTGCAGTTTTTCGGGTCCGCTACTCACTGTTCTTCCACACCCCAAATTTTTAACACTCACTAACTGTGGCTAAGACTCACTCATCCCTAGGGTTAAGCAATCCTAGGGGTTTTTAGAAAAAAATATTTAACTTTTATTTAGATAACTTAACCAATGTTAAATGGGTGTCAAAAGGGACATGAGGACACGGTGGTGACTTAAGCCTTATATGTTTGAAGGAAGCGATTGAGCAATCTTACTGATAATATGTTTGAAGGTTTTGATAAGTTTATGCAAATTAGGTAAGCTAGAGGAAGCAATTGAGCAATCTTACTGAGGCGTTTTTACTTAATCCAACATCCGTCATCATGTATTCAACAAAAGGTAAGCCTTGGTTTGAGCTTTCTGTGAGTTGATTTTTATTCTTATTATCAATTCATTTTATGTTTGGGATCTTTCACTTTCTCTTCGGTTGAACAAAATTGAACGACAAAAATCCAAGAGACCTCTCAAACTTCACATTATTGCCCTCGTCGAGGCAATTGCTGATGAATGTGAATACCAGGTGTTTCATCTAGTTCTTTTATTATAACTTTATTTTTATCCAAATTGGCTGTTTATAGAATGCGTTTAGATTCAAAATACCTCAAAAGGGTTCCTTAAAAAATTAACACTTTCCCCTTTATTTTAGTTTTTGTTGTTGTCTGTCTCTGTATTCCTGCATTGGACTTCAAAACTTAACAAATTCATTGCTTCTATGATTAAGAACTAGCGGAAGGCATGTGTGATGCACATGAGTGTACAGTCAAGCAGGTAGTATAAAGACGAGTCATATATAGATGACAATATAAATATGTATGAATATGATAAAGGAATTCTAAGCAGGCAAGCAGGTAGTATGAATATGTTTGACATATGATATGGGTATTCTACTCAGAAATTTTGTAGAATCTTTGGACTCACTGTGTAGTGTTGAAAAAATTATTTATGGTTGTAAAGTAGTATTTATGAGAAATTTGGAATGTGATGATTATATATGATATGTTTAAATGAATTCTCTTATGAACAAGTCTTACAGGTAATGTATAAAATTGTGGAAATCTTCTATTTTTAGAGGAGACTCTACCGAAATTTTTCTAAATAAGAAGGAAGATATTATGATTAAATGTTCTTATTTTGTGAGTTGATATTCATTCACTGAGTCATGTCTCAGTGAATGAATATGTATGAATATGATAAGGGAATTCTAAGCAGACAAACAGATAGTATGGATATGCATGAAATATGATAAGGGTATTCTACTCAAAAATTTTGTAGAAACTTTTAACTCACTGTGTAGTGTTAGAAAAATTATTTATGGTTGTAAAGTAGTATTTATAAGAAATTTCGAAACTGATGATTATATATGATATGTTTGAATGAATTCTCTTATGAGTAGGTCTTATAGGTAATGTATAAAAATTTTGAAATCCTCTATTTTTAGAGGAGACTATGCCGAAATTTTTCTAAATAAGAAGGAAGATAATATGAATAATGTTCTTATTTTGTGATAGTTGATTTTCATTCATTGAGTCATGTCTTACTCTGTTATTTTTCTCCATTTCAGATTAGTAGTATTTTTTGATAGGGTGCAATCTTTCGTCGAGTTTGTAGAGATCGTGTCGTGGACTCATAATTGTGTCTTAAATTGAAGTCTCATTTTATTTTCAAACCTAACATTTTCATTAGACTTTTGCATTTTGAATCTATATGTATATGGATGTCCAGACATTTACTTTTTTTAGATGCATTCAGATGGACATTTATATGATAGTAGATTTAGCCCGTGACATCCGAACTTTTGGAATTCTACATATATGTTCTATTGTTCAGAAATACGTATGAATGCATATGTTTTAGTAGATTCATGATTAGAATTATTTTATCCACCTAGCAAGTTCCTCACCCCGTGGGACCAACTTCAACTGGGGGTGTTTACCCCACTGGAAGGAGTGTGACATTTAGTAGTGTTTATAACTAACTAATAAGGGTCAGGATTTGAGTTGACATATTTTGTCGTTTTTAATGTCACATTACCTTTAATCCTAACCGTTTAATAATTGAGATAAACTGTTAGGATTAGGGAGTATATGTGGGACTACAAATTAGGAGTATCCCTAGACTAATTCTTTATTTAGAAGTCTTCTAATTTATTTTTTAATTATTATTCTCAAATGCTAATATTAGGTTGTTAAATAATTTTATTTTTGCAAGTTTCATATTTTATTCTATACTAGAAATCAAAATTCTTTTCCCAAAAGAATTAGTCTAGGGATACTCCCAATGTGTACTCCCAAGTTTAGTTGTTGAATTGGATGTGAAACACATCAAATTCGTGTTTTTTAAGCCTGCTAATTTATCTATTATTTTAAATTAATTAGTATTGTACACTAACGTGCATCGTACGTGCATTCCGCTAGTTTTTCTAATAATAATAAGAAAAAATTGGTGTACTCGTAGCAACATCCAAATTATTATTTAATAAAGTCAAGTTGCTTTTGACCGACATCCATCGCTGCCTGTCAGTTGCTTTTCACCGACAACTATAGCTGCCTGTTAGCGTTTATATCATATTATTTAAATCATTCTAGAGTTTATAATTAAAAGATTCTAGTCAGTGTGTCATACTGATCATAGGGAGAATTGTGTCAAACCTATCTATGCTAAACAATTGTTGAGCATGTACCCAACATGGTGACCACTTCGAACCGAAAAAAAAACATGGCGACCACTAAGACTTGGATTATTTGGAAATCTATTCCAAATAATGGTAGAGTTATACTTGTATCCAAACAGATCCTGCAAAGATTCTGTTGAGAATTTAGCCCTTATTATTAAAGTGAATACCCTTATTTAATTCAAAAAACTCGCTTGACCAGAAATTGAATCAATCAATCTTAATCCATTTTGAAGGACTTAATTCAACCTAAGAACCAAGTGGAACTAAGTTCAATTGATCCTAATTTTTTGAGCATCCTTAGATGTTAAAGCATATTTTGTTTTCAATATAATGAGGAATATTCTTTCTTTTAGCATTAGGTATTTATATGAGTAAGGATGAGTAGGGTGGTTAAATTACTACATACCCCAATGTTAAAGCTGTTAAGAGCATCTCCAACGCACTCCCTAAAGGAGCTCTCTTCCCTATAGTAGAGAGGCATACCCTCTTTTAAGCACTCCAACGCCTCCCTATTATAGGATTTTTGATTTGGCTCCTTACTAGTAGGGAGCCAAATCCCTCTCCCTATTATTATTTTTTAATAGTCTTATCAAATCGTTTGAATATGAAGTAGAGTTGGGAACCACAGTCAATTGCGATTGAACTAATAAGGGAGAGTTCAATCGCACCCACATACCAACACGTGTCTCTTTTTAACTTCTACTAACTATAGTTAAGATTCACTAACCCTTTGGATTTAACAATATAATATTAGTTTTTAGAAAAGAAATAAAAAAATAGAGTTGAAGTGCAATTGAACTCTCAACGGTTGCAATAATGTCAAAATAAAAAGAAATAAAAAATGAGTATTTAAATAGAAGTAGAGAAGAAATAAAGAGTGGGGTTGAAGTTGCAAGGAGAAAAAGTGCCCCCTATTTTAAGAAAACTCTCTACTATAGAATAAAAGTAGAGAAATTTAAGAAATTGGGTTGGAGATGCTCTAATAGTAAAGAGTTACGTGTAATAATATAAAAAAAATAAGAAATAATGATTGTATATTTCCCAAAGTCCATGGTCATTAGACCAATAAGTTTCCCAAATTCCCATCTTGTAGTCTCTCGTTTGAATCCTCGTGACCTAGGTTGATGGTCGTGTTAGCACCATATTGGTGACAACGGATTATACCAAGTACATGTGCCAAATTTCCTCTCTAGCACCACTCTTTGCATAATATGTGATAAGGTATTTAAATAAAGAGTGATAGCATGCATTGTACATTTGTACATTATGTTGGGTGGTACACACATATCTCATAAATTTATCACATGTCCTCTTTAGCATTCATTAACTATAATTAAGATTCACTAATCTTTAAGGTTAAATATTTAACATTAATTTTTAGAAAAAAAATATTTTAAAAAAACCAATCTTGCTTATGATTCACTTACTCATGTGGTTACTTTTCTGACAACTAAGGTTATATCATTTAACTTTAAGGATGCGCGAATCATAATCACGGTTAATGGATGTCAAGAAGGATATGTGGCGAACTTGGGATGTGTGCATGTAAAACCCAACAAAATGTGTAATGCGTGTTATAATTCCCCTATTTAAATGTCTTACCAAGGGTCGTGCAAGCAGTGGTGCTCAAGAGGAAATTCCGAGCATCTGCCGGAGATAATCAGTTGCCCGTAGTGGCATGTCTCATAGAGTTGAGCCAAGACATTTCAGGCTCAAACGAGGTTCCTTGTCTAAAATTGAACAATGGTGAGTTAATTTGCAAATATGTTATGCAAAGCAGTATATTTGCAAACGAGGATAAACTTAGCAGCTGAAATGCAAAAACCCCAACTCGCTAGGTAAAATACTTGAGATAATCTTTCTTCAATTTTGTTTTTGTTTTTGTTTTTGTTTTGGGATTAATCTATTTCTTGATAAGTCTCAATCTCTCCTTCTGCCTTTCCAGAAAAAGAAAAAACCAAGTAATCTCCAAGAACTCTGAGATCTATACTGTCTCTCTCTCTCTCTCTCTCTCTCTAGATCCGTCACAGTCTCCTTGAAGCCTTATATAGCTCCTCAGCATCTCTCTCTCTCCATTTCCTCTTTCAGAACAGAAGCTCTCTTTCAGAGCTCCCGTGAAAATCTAGGGTTTCTACAAGTCTTATCTGGGCCTTTTAACGTTGTTCGTAATTGAAGGTCGAGATCCGATGCAGATCTAGATCACATTTATAATCAGTAAGTTAAACTATTCAATGCTTGTTTATATCGTTTGATGTTTGGAATTGGCTTGTTGTGGATTTGGCGGAGATATCAGAGATTGATTCTTTAGTTAGATCTGTTTGCATTGCCGGCCAAGATTGGTCAACTTTGTTGTTTTGACGCTGATTTATTTGAATTTTGATCGGATTCAGGTACTGGTTTTTGGAAATGTATGTAATTTTACTGGTTCTTTGATTTTGTTGGGGTTTCTTTCGAAAATTTGTGATTTTGATGATTTCTCGATGTGTTTTGCTGCAAAGTAGTGTTTTTGGGGTCTTCGTTTCAGATCTACGAGTTCCTGCTCACTGAGTGATTCGGGGAGCTAAGAATTTGCTGATTTTTTCTTTCAAATAGGGGAGAAAAGACTGAAAATGTAAATGGAAAAAACGAGCTGGAAGTTTTTTTTTTTGTTTTTTTTCCTTGTATATAAATTTTGTGTGTGTGCGTGGAAATACTGCCGACGCTTTTTTTCTAAAGCATTCGCTCTCTATCTCTCTCACTATCGTGCTGTGTCATTTTATTGGCTGCGGTTGTCGGTGGTTAACATTAGATATCACTGTTTTGTTTTCTGCTAAGATGTAGTCCGGAAGGGATTATGTCTAACTGGGGCCAGAGGTTCAAAATTCGTTGGGACATCATGGTCTAACCGAAAGACATGTTTTACAGTGTTTATTTATAATCTTCTATCGTACACCATTTTGGGAATCTGTTCAGTGTTTTTTAATTAAAGCAACTGGGGTTCTTTGAGAATCACTGATATTAGGTTTTTTTGGCTGAATATTTTACTGGGTTTGCTTTAAACTGGTTAGATTTTATCTGGGTTGAGTTATTTTCTTTCATCTCTTAGGTGGTGATTGGTATAATTAAGTATCGTTTGTTTTATATTGGTTTTACTTGCCTTGTCTGGTGATTTAGTGTTCTTAATGCTGTATTTTCACTGGCAACGTGTTTTAGTTAAATTGAATTATTGTATCTAGGTTTTGTTGGACTTCAGGGGTTTTGATTACCTAGCATTACTAGGAAGATTTTATGGATTGTCGCTACTATAATCTTATATTACTGGATCTTTATGGGACAGCATGTTTGACTTTTGCAGGGTTGGGCATCAGTCTGTGTGGTCCATATCTGTTTTCAATAGATCTTAAGGTTATGCTGATCTGATCTGTTGGAATAGGCTAAGGGAAGCACAAATTGGTGGCTTATTTGTGGCGAGTTTTGTTCAGAGGATTTGGCTTGAATTTTGTAGTTCTTTAGTGGGTCTTCAGTCATTGATCAGTCCGGCGTATGACATCCCCTTGGTGATCTTTGAATGCTAAACTAGAAGCATAGTGGAAGCCCTGTTTAAGGAATCTGATACAAAATGATGAGGGGAAGAGCTGATGGAGTCCAAAAGAAGTTGTTGGTCACTTCTGTTTGTGTTGCAGTGATATTTCTTGGTTTTCTATTATTATATTATGGATCTTTTTATGGCTCTCAAAACCATGGTGCATCAGCTCTAGAGTATGGCAGCCGATCTTTAAGAAAACTTGGGTCATCGTACTTGGGTGGGGATGAAGATGCTGATCTTGGCAGCAAGCAAGATGAAATTTCCACCAAGTTCTGGCAGGAAGGTGAAGAGGATGATGTCATACCGAATAGCTATCCTGTGAGTTAGTTTTGACTGAGCTTCTTTTTTACTTGTCTTTTTTTCTTTCCAAGTAAATGACAATTTTATTGACTTGTTTGCTTATGCTCCTTGCTTCAGTTATATTAGTAACAGTATTTCATGCTTTTTTTTTTCTAACTATGAAGGTTTGTGATGATCGACATTCGGAGTTAATTCCATGCCTAGACAGAAATCTTATATACCAGACGAGGTTGAAGCTGGATTTGTCTTTGATGGAGCACTATGAGAGACATTGTCCTCAGCCTGAAAGGCGCTACAATTGTTTGATTCCTCCTCCACCAGGGTACAAGGTGAGGTCATGCTTATGTTTTATATTATAAATGGAGCTGTGGTCTCCTCATTTGAGGTCCAGGAAATATCAACTGTTCTGTTGTTCCTGATTTTTACAGGTCCCAATCAAGTGGCCAAGAAGCAGAGATGAAGTATGGAAATCAAACATTCCTCATACTCACCTTGCACACGAGAAGTCTGACCAGAATTGGATGGTTGTCAAAGGCGAAAAGATTGTATTTCCAGGGGGAGGCACTCATTTTCATTATGGAGCTGATAAATATATCGCCTTACTTGCAAATGTAAGATTATTGGCCCTTTCACAGCAGAAGAAAAGAAAAGGAAAGGAAACACAAGTCCTTTATTTTGTCTATGAATTTATTTAATGAACTTTTTTGGGAATCACAAGTCTGTTTAGGGCTATATAGAACTCATCATTTGCATTCTTTCTTTTCCATGTGACAGCACTTTTTAGTGTATTCAGAATCACTGTTTCTCATGTATGTTGTTTTCTTCTCAATATTTTCTTGGAATTCATGGCTAAAGCAATAATCTTGTTCCTTGTTTGGATTGACAGATGCTCAACTTTTCAAATGATAATTTAAACAATGAGGGAAGGATCCGGACGGTTCTTGATGTTGGCTGTGGAGTTGCAAGTTTTGGAGCATATCTTCTTTCATCTGATATCATAGCAATGTCTCTAGCACCCAATGATGTGCATCAAAACCAGATCCAGTTTGCCCTAGAGAGAGGGATTCCTGCGTATCTTGGTGTTTTAGGAACGAAGAGACTTCCTTATCCAAGCAGATCTTTTGAACTTGCACACTGTTCTCGTTGTAGGATTGATTGGCTTCAAAGAGATGGGATCCTTCTTCTTGAGTTAGATAGGTTGCTCAGGCCAGGAGGCTACTTTGCCTACTCGTCTCCTGAAGCATATGCGCAGGATGAAGAGGACCTCAGGATATGGAGAGAAATGAGTGCTCTAGTAGAGCGCATGTGTTGGAAAATTGCTGTCAAAAAGAACCAAACCGTCATTTGGGTCAAACCTCTGACAAATGACTGTTACATGGAAAGGGAGCCTGGTACTCAACCTCCTCTCTGCAGATCGGATGACGATCCAGATGCAGTGTGGGGTGTTCCGATGGAAGCTTGCATTACACCTTACTCTGACCGTGAGTACCCTTTTCTCATGCGCTGTTCATGTCATATCTCCATGCTTTTCCTAGCTTAAAGATAAATATTGAAGCAAAATGTCAAATGAATTTCTGTTAAGTCAATACAGTGCAGGGTGTAAGTCAGACGGAAGAGATAAGATAGCCTTTCCAAGTTTAGTGCCCTTTTAATCAGGTGAGCAGCTGTCATTACAGCTTGGCTCCAAAAACGTTTAGGAACATTCATTTGAAGGTGCTACAGTACAACCAAAATATTAGAATCTGATGGCATTCAAGCCATGAGTCCACAATTCAGTCGAGCTCTAAGATGATCAAACCATAAACTGCCAAATAGACCTGTGTAAGCCCAATTCCAGTAAGACCCTAGATCCTGAAAAACATGATGAAAACTTTGTTTTTCTCGATTCTCATGCCAAACACCCGAAGGAAAACTAAAATTTGATGTCAATAACACACGGTATCCCTCAAAAGAGAGGCTTCACGTGTCTTCTCAATGGTAAGAGTCGGGATCCACTTAGCTTACATTGGCTTTGGCCTTGGTGATTTTTTTTTTTGGAATGGGGCTGATTTTTCAAGGAATCTTGTTGTTCCTGTCATTTTGGAGTGTCCCATTGCTCAACTAGAAGGAGTTATTGTTTCTTTGGAAATTGTCCATTGCCTGGCTCTTCTGAAAATTTTGGCCATTATAGATTGATACACAGACTCTAAACACGATGCTACATATTTAGTTCTCAATAAATAAAGTATTAAGGGACATAAGGACATTATGTGTAGAGTTTACATCTTGACATTGATCCACATGATTGGTGGATTAATTCACATCTTCATGACACATAGTTATGTTGAGGGAGAACCATATAATAATGAGAAAGGTGAAAACTGACAACTATAAAAAATACATAACCAAGCAAGACTAAAAAAAAAAGCTTTTATGTTTTTCTCACTCATGTACTCTATTCAGTGAACTCTGCTATAGTGCTATTATATGGGGCACCTTGTGTTTGGTATCCTATCTCTAATTCCTCTTTTGTTTCTTGAAAATGAACTGGTTAATACACTTTAAGACAGTGTAATGCAGTGTGGAGAATGGAATTTGGTTTTGCTTGATTATGTTTCTGTTGTAATATGCTCCCCAGTTGACACTTACATCCAAGGATTTAAAAAGTGGTTTCAGGGGCTGTATTGGTCCCAACCAAAACCAATACGTATCAGTTTCATACAATACATATATTATTTTTTGGGTATTGTAGCTACACTTTCTTTTAAACCCACTTTCTTCAAGAGAGACGTGTTATCGTCTTCCATTAAGAGAAAGACACGTGTTTTGTAACAGTGTTAACAAATTAACAATGTCATGGGAAGCGACTCAAATACAAAGTAGCAAACACAACCACAATTACACTCTAAATGAAGTAAAAATAACTAATAAACGAAACAAGTAAATAAATAAAACAATTAACAAAGACAAAGATAGATACCTGTAAAATACCTGTAAAATGTAAAGATGTATTGAGCAATTAGAAAAGATGGGAAATTCAATTGAAATCAATGAAACTCACCACCATTTACCATTTTTTTAATAAACCTGATTTCATAAAAAGAAAAGAGAAATTTTACCCGATTGAGCAATTCAAATGAGGTTTGAGGAAATGAAGAACATGATGCTGAATACTTCAATTTGTTGATTCAAATCTCAAATCCAGCTTTACCTTCGAAAAAAAAAGTTTTTGATCACAAAAGCTCAAAAGGAATTTGAGTGTTAGGGTGTAGAATAAGAAGAGAATGAGAGAAATATGAAAGAGGTAAGTATTTAGGGTGATATGGTAACCCTTATCAATGGATAACGTTGAACGAGTCTCACGTCCAAAACCGATACATATTAGTAAGACTCGTTCAATGCGTATCGGTTTCAGACGAGTCCTACAAACTACGCAATAACGTAGCATTGTAAAAAACATACATGATTCAACTAAAACCGATATGTATCGCCCAATACATATCGGTTTTGACAATTTTCATTATCATGCTTACAGCATCATAGTCCTATCAAAAATCAATGGGTTATATAACATCTTGTTTCATACTACCATTTTTTCATGAACATGTATTAATGCAGTGTTACTATTCCCACATGAATTCCTTCTACTAAGAAGTATATAAGTTGTAATACTGGGTAAAACATTAATTTTCATTGTTTGTAGTTTAGGTAGAAATATAGTAACAAAATTCGTTTTTTTTCTCTTTCAAAAAGTCGAGAATAATTCACAACTTTTTTGTCAAACAATCAATTCACGGATTGGTCATGACTTTTTGAAAAATTGCAAATTAGACCCATATACTTTTATGCAAATAAATATCTATATATGAAAAATATTATGTTATTTCATATAGTAATCTTCTTTTTTTAATTTTTTCTCAAACTTTTTCAGATTTTTCCACAGTTAATATAACATATTTAGTTATTTCTCGGTCTTTCCCTAGCCAGTTTTCTGAACTTATAATATTTCTTGGTCTTCTAGTTAGCTACTATAACATTTCTCACCCTTATTGTACATTTGTACTACACAGTTCGTGGAAAGGGAAAAATCCCGTCAAGATGGATCATGACCTTTAAAGGTTATTGTTTTCAATGTTTGAGTAGATGAGATTTGTACTGCACGCTACCTCATACTTCACTAGAATCCCAAACATTATAGTTTTTATAGTCATTAGTATCCAATGAGAATCCTGGTTGATTAATCTTGAATGTGATTTTCTTAGTGTTGGACTGTTGAAATCTGACAGCAATAGATTTTACAATATTTTGACTTTTGTGGAGTGCCATTCTTTTATCGGGACATATAACACCCTTTTCTCGTATCCAATGAGAATCCTGGTTGATTAATCTGGAATGTGATTTTCTTAGTGTTGTCGGACTGTTGAAATCTGACATCAATAGCTTTTTCAAAGTTGACTTTTGTGGAGTTTAATTCTTTTATCGGGATATATAATCCCTTTTTCTCGAGTCCTGTTGAGTATAATATTTATTACTTTTATGTTTATATCACAGAAACTGTTTCATCTGAGCTCTTTTCATGTGGTTTAAATTTTATTCATCTCTTTTACTGCTGATGCAATTACTCGGAGATTAAGAGTTGGAGCTTCATTCTTTTATCGGGATATATAACCCCTTTTTTCAAGTCCTGTAGAGTATAAAATTTATTACTTTTTGTTTGTATCACAGAAACTGTTTCATCTGAAATCTTTTCATGCGGTTTACATTTTTATCTCTCTTTTTCTGCTGCATTGTCTGCTGATGCTATTACTCAGAGATTAAGAGTTGGAAGTTTGAACCATTCACTAACTAAATTTGTTTATTGTTTTTTTCAGAAACCCAGAGAGCCAAGGGGAGTGGATTGGTTCCTTGGCCAGCTCGATTGACTGCTCCTCCTCCCCGGCTTGCTGATTTTGGCTATTCAAATGAAATGTTTGAAAAAGACACGGTAATCCAAAGCAGCACTTTCTCATCTACCTGTATTTGTGTATGCATAGTTCTAATGTTGTCTGCCTGTGCAGACACGTGCACACACAAAAAAATGGTGTATGATATTATTGATGTGGTGCAGGAAGTTTGGCAGCGGAGGGTTGAGAATTACTGGAATCTTTTGAGTCCGAAGATTAAGCCAGACACTTTGAGGAACTTGATGGACATGAAAGCGAACTTGGGATCATTTGGAGCTGCTCTGAAGAGTAAAGATGTTTGGGTGATGAATGTTGTGCCAGACGATGGACCAAACACACTCAAGCTAATATATGACAGAGGCCTGATAGGCACTGTTCACAACTGGTACTGAAGCAACTTTTGGCTTTCCACTTTTCTTGTCTTTTAACATGCCAGAAGATAAAAGGAAAGAAGGAAAAAAAAAAAAAAGGCAATGCCATTGAAAATCATGATTACCTAGGTTAGTTTGAAACTCGAAACCTTGTTTTTTTTTTGGCAAATTCAATCATACCACAAGGCAATGACTGAAGGCAAAGACAAGGGAATACTCATACCAGCACAGCAAAAACACACACACACACACCTCACACATGCAGCCCATGTAAGCTTCACCCTAGAGCTCCTCAAAACGGGTACCAACCGTTTGAGGCGCCAAGGAACTTATATGGGACAACATGCTCGGGTAGGTACCCAATGTGGGACTAAGCACTCAACGTAAAGGTGTTCTGGTTTTTTTGGTAAACTCGAAACCTGTGTGCGCCTGTTTATGAAACTAGTGGTAATTAATTAACTCTTTTTTCTTTTGTCCTCTGGGATTTGCCTTTAGTTCTACTTTCCTGACCTGGGGATAGAGTAAGGAAGAATTAAAGTATTAAACCCAATTCAATGGCTTCAATCAAAGCAGCTTTTAAAGATAGCTTGTTCTAACTTGACTGGTGGCCTTTAGTTGCTGCCTTTTCAGCTTCCATTCAAAGGGAAGTGAAAACAAAAAAAGCAAAATCATAATGAATAGTTTTTGAAATGCAACCATGCAAGTCACTGAATGCTTGATTGGTACAACACTTTTGGCAGGTGTGAAGCTTTCTCGACCTACCCTCGAACTTACGATCTACTCCATGCTTGGACCGTCTTCTCTGATGTCAAGAACAAAGGCTGTAGTGCCGAGGATCTTCTGATCGAGATGGACCGCATGCTCAGGCCTACTGGTTTCATTATCATCCGGGACAAGCAACCAATGGTAGAGTTCATAAAGAAATATTTGCCAGCATTGCACTGGGAGGCGGTGGCAACTGCTGATCCCAAGTCAGATCCAGAGCAGGATGAGGACGATATAGTGCTTATTATCCAAAAGAAATTGTGGCTGACGAGCGAGAGCCTCAGGGATTCAGAATAAGAAAACATGGCCTCACGCGTTTCCTCGTATGGTTTCAAAGATTTCTGTCCCTTCTCTCTCTTACTTTATAACATTGCCTATGCAGAGCTTAAGAAGCATGGCCCTGAGTAGTGCTGGTGGTAATCATTTCTTTTTATTTTGTAGCATTTACTATTCTTCCAATCCCAATTTAGGTGATAAGCAGTAGAATGCTATAATCTCTACACCGTTCTTCTTTGGTTTCGGCATTCCTAAAATATTCTTTTTTCCCTAGAGTATTGCTTCAGCTAAAGATCAAAATCAAAACATGGAATGGATGCTGCTGGAGTGAACAAGAAAAATGGCGTATATTTATCTATAAAATTATGATTGGCTGTTAGTGTATGTGTTTCTTTATTTGTTGTCATGCTCTCTCTGTTATACTAAGATGATTTTTCACCAAACAAACATTGGGCACAGCTAGCAACACTGTAGGAGGACGTTGAGGGACTTGTTTGGTGTTATTTAGAAAAAATGGATTCACACTGTTTCAGGAGCAGAACAGACCTGATTGGAAGAAAGCATACACTTTCATGGGCAGAATAAACACGAAAAAAGGGTCAGAGATAAAATATGATATCTTCAGAGGAAGATCAGAGCTACAATGCCTCCTGGTTCCTTTGCAAGAACTTAAAATTGTTCATTGCCACCAAAAGAAACCAATTACCATGATCAGTACTCAGTGATGACTCCTGAAAAACTAGGGAAAGCTAGTGATCCAAGTCAAATAGACTTCTACACAACAAGGATCTATAGTTTCTTCATTTAATTTTTTTTAGCAATGCCAGTTGAAATTAGGTATCTGTGCATAAATCATATCTGACAATGGCGAGAATGAAATATCCTAGAGCACAGAAAATGAGATTTTTCTCCTGTAATGGCATTCCAAACAATTCACAAATTTGAGCAGACCCCCAGTTTTAGTTGATCATTCACATTTTAGCTCAGATTTAGTGCTTCCCAAGGGTTGATATTCGAATGACAAAGGCAAGAATTAAGATTCTCGTCCAGGCCATGAACTTTTGGCATTTTTTTTCTGGTAGACTGCTTAAAGAAGTAATGGCTGGAATATTCAGGAGCTTGAACTGATCTAAATGCCAGGAAGCTCATCACAGTTCTGTGATTCAGACATGTTGGTCTTTACACACAAACAGAAAAAGAAATTTTTTTTTGTTAAGTTACAGAGTAGGTTTCCATTTTATAACATAGTAGAAACAGATTATTTCTGAATATTTATTAATCCGGTCAAGGGAAGAAGAAAGCTGGTTCGAGCTTCTGACAAACTGCAATGAATTCATCAGTCTTGATCTGAGCGTTGGATGGCTTGCCTCTCTATCAACTCATTGCCAAATCTCTGCAGGAAATGTATTCAGAACAGCTTTTTTTTTTTTTTGGGTGCAAGACAATAGGTTAGTAAATTGGTGGGAATAAATATGAAACCCCATGTTAGTTTGGGTGATCATATGTTCCCTGGGAATGATGATACATTGACGGGGAATGGTATATATGTATATATATATATATATATATCACAGAGAATTGGCAATTCACCATAAAATATATAACTCCATGCACAAATGTAATGAATGAACACCCCAATACTATTCCTTACCCAGTTTCCAGACTCTTCCACTCAAACTTCTGTGCCGAAATTTTCACAACTCTTATTTTCTGATAATAATTTTTTTTTTAAAAACTTCATTTCGGATTGCGGATGTTTTATAACTTATATTCGGGAAACATAAAGGGTAGTGTGCAATAATTTAACACCGTTTATAAATAATAAAAAAATTAATTATTGTTTTTATCTATTTGCACTTAGTGTGAGAGGTAATGGCAAATGGAGAAGTAGGTTTGGAGAAAAATGGATTACGTTGAAAATATCATGCAGGTCTGATCTCAGAATGAACCCAAGGGACATTTCAGGAAAAGAATACAAGATCTTAGGCATCTAACATTATAGTCAAAGCTTCTGTTGGAACAGTATCTAGAGGTTTGGACCAATGTTACCTGGTTCGCTCGGAGCTGGAATTCGGGTTCGCCACTCTGCAATTGAACCAGGTTCGCTAGGGGTAGGATGAGATAATTTTCTTTAATTTGGTTCATCGCCTACTTAAACATGTAAAACAAATATATGTTTTTATAATATATATTGCAATATATAAATATATATATGTAAGTATGTAAATAAATATATTATAAATAATTTTCTGGAAAACCCTTTAAAAAAATATATTTCTACTAGTGATTGCGAACCCAAAAGAAAAATTCACTGAACCCAAAGTATAAATTCGCCAAATTCAAAGAAAAATTTCAGCAAACTCGAATAAAAAATTTTGTGAACCAAGCTGAACCAAACTAAGAATTGGTTCTGCTTTGCCCGGGTGGGTTCGCCATAGGAGACAGCGAACTTGGTAACCCTGGTTTGGAGACAGCCTCAATGAGAACTTTATCACCACTTTCTATCATGACTCAGGACCATCCACGCTTTTGCACCAGCATCCAACTGGTCTTCTGCCAGGACTGCCAAGTGCCAAGCCCCAGTTGAAGGGCACAAAAATTTTAAGAAAGCTAACACCTTGAGAATCAAACGCAGCTATTTCAGCACCAGCTCATTACCATTAGGGAGGATTAGGGGGTGATTTGAGGAAGAGGGGAAGGATGGCAAAAGATAAATGACTTGAGGGTCAAGAGGGAGGAATTAATTGAAAATTTATTTTTTCCTGGCTTTTCCAGATGTGCAAAAGAATAGATGGCATCTGCACCAGGCCCTGCTCATCCTCAGTAACTTCTATTAGATAACTGCACCCTGATAAGGGAGCTCAAAAATACGCTGCAAGCAAGTAGACATGAGATCCGCAGATGAGAGACCGACTCCGGGAAACCTTAGCATATTGGACACAGACTATCGGCACTTTCCTCTTTGTCAGTAAATGAATTTACGAGACATCTCAAAAAAATATTTGAATTTTCGGAAGCGTTTGGAATTTGAATGCCTATAAAACCATTTGCAATTTGCGAATGTGTGTATATATATATATATACTAGTTGGTCTGGCACGTGCAGTATATTTACTAAATTGTTTTCCTGATTCAATGATCATATGATATGTATTTTAAGTTTTTTTAAAAAAATTACATTTCTCATCACAAGGAATGTTCAACTTTTGGATAAATTTGAAATAAAATGATAAAGGAATGTTCAACTTTTGGGTAAATTTGAAATAAAATGACACTTTGAATTTATCCGTATAATAGCTATCTATTGTTTTTTGCTAAGCCCTTACAAGATCTATAAACAGGGTAAGACAGCACTTGTAAGAATACGTAGTAGTTGAACAATTTTATCAATCAAACTTATGTGGAATTTCATGGAAAGGTATAGTACAATTTTTCTTTTAAGGGTAGAGCCGTTTTATTGTCAATGACGGCACACCAATGGCCAATCCGAAATATGCTCCTCCACATAATTAAGGTGAAAATTCTGACTTCTTCCATTGAAGTAAAAAGCACATAATAATGATGTATGCATCACTTAAGTACATGTGCGCCAACTTCTCCTTCTCCTTCTCCTGATCCTGATAGTTCTGGACAAAATTGCATCCAGTCAGAGATAGTAGAAATAAGTAGAGAAGTATACAGTCTAGTAGAAACACCCACCCGGTGGTTAGGAAAATAGATATTGATAATGGATGTTTATATGTGTATGTGCCAGTGTTGTCAGAACCGGACCGACCGATCGGTCAAACCGGGAACCGGCCCCATTCCCAAGACCCTCAAAACTGGAACCATTAAAGAAAAATACTATTTTATAATAAATCCCTCTCAAACCCACAAGTAACCCAACATTCCAGTGTCATTTTTGTTCCTCTCTCAAAAGTTCCACAAAATAAAATACAAGTATTATCTCTAATTCTGCCAGGTAACAATAATAGCACGCAAAACCAATAAGTAATAACTTTAAGCGTCCCCTAATTGCTTGTCTTCAACCTCCCATGCATTTATCTATATATAGCTGAATGTTTTGCATTGCTTATTCCTCTCAAGGTTTTTTATTCCTTTACTGATATCATCATAGTATTATAGTAGGTTTCAAATTTCAATCTAGAACGACCAGATATCATCTACATAGAATCAAGCACCCAATAGTGTGCCGCGCTTCCATCTGGATAGCAAATATTCATTTCCCTCTAACAATTAAAAATCAAAACTACACCATTTCCTCTGTAGTGATCCAAATCCAATTGAATTCAAAGTTTCAAACCACTGTTTTCATAACCGGACCGGGCATCAAACCGGTAGAGTGGCCGGTTCAGTTCAACTGGTCTGGTTCGACCATGTACTTTTTGGAAAAAAATAATAATTTTTTTTTCATTTTATCGTAATTTTTCCTGGTTTTGACCGGTTCCAACCGGTTCTCTAATAGTTCTGGTTTTGAGGGTTTTGGGAACCGGTGAGAGGGCCGGTTCCCGGTTCCACCGGCCGGTCTGGTTCTAACAACACTGTTTCAAACAATGGTAGGCTAGGTGTGCTTCTCGACCTAGCGAGCTGCACACAATCACGCAAGGGTTCTCAGAATTGCTGGCAATCTATCTTTTCCAGCTATGGTTTTAAAATTTAATTGCAGAATTATTTCAATTTTTATCAACTAATTTCCATAATTAAATCTACATATAAGAAAACATAAAGAAAAAAGAAACAAAATTCCATCACATATTGCTTTTTTAGGTTATCGGGAAGAGATCTCAATTTGCAAAAATCGATCTACATAAAATTATATTAGAACAAAACAAATACTCACCGTGGTGATCAGGCATGGTTCCCAGCTTCCAAAAAATCTAACTTTTCTCTGCCATATAAACAAGATAAAGGGAAAAATGATTTGTAAAATGAACAAAAATAAATAAATAAAACCGAAAAAATCTCACAATTTGCAAATTTTCAATTTAAGCTACCAAATAATCTAAATTCTTTACCAAACAAAAACAAAAACAAAAATGAATTCCTTTAGCCTTAAGACAATAAAATCCAAATGGAATATATAGATGTCCAAACGACCAAAACCTCAGGCAGAAACGGGATTTCCTCAAAGAAATAGGATGCTGGAGACAAAAAACTTCCATCCATTATTTCAGATGGCAACATGCAACTCGGAAACATAAACCCCAAAAGAGGAACTAAAACTCTCCTTGGCTCCCTCCACACTAATTGCCCACTCTTCTACAAACAGCTCCAAAAAAATTTCCTTCACAAACCAGTGGAACTCTGCATGAAAGAAAAAAACAAAAATATGGTGAAACAATTCAAAAGGATTACAAAAGTCCAACAAAATCACAGCATACAAAAATAAATAATAAAGAAGAAAAATAAAGATTGAAGAACCAATTGAACATAAAAAGGGAACCTAGAAAATATAATGATGTGAGGCATGTTTTCCTAGAGCATCTAAATACCAGGAAATCGAATTAGATCAAGCCAAAGGTCAAGAAGACACCAACAGCTGCAATCATTAAATTGTGTCTCCAAAAATCATAGTTCCTAAAAAATCTGGATAGTCAAACGCATGATCGCTTTGAAAAATCAAAATGAGAACCTTAAATTTAAGCAAAACCAAAACCAAACTACTACATGTCTATCCAAAACCATAGATTCAAAAACCCATGATTTGTGTAGAGAAGAGGAGCATGAACAAGAGAGGCATAGAGATCAGTGGGCAGTGGGCGGTGGGCGGTAACGGTGGAAAAATGCAAGGGGCAGTGGAAAAGGGAGCGGGACTTAGGCTCCTTTTGTTTCGATGTAAAATAGAGGAAAACTAATGAATTGCACGGAAAATGTCAATTGTCCTAAAGAAAATATGTGCGAAAATGATATTTTCCACCAAATTCATTTGTTTTCCCCTATTTTACATCAAAACAAACGGAGCATTAGAGGAATTTGTGTAAAAGGTAACAATAAATAAAATTATGGTAAACTCACATGCAAGGTTCTCCCTGCTTGTTAAAATAATAGCTAATGTATAAATTAGCGCATGCATAAATTAGTAAAGGGAAGAAAAAAAATTAAGAAAACTTTATGTGGTTTGTTGAGCAGAAAAGCAATGATGAGACTTGCAGGGTGGTGGGCTTGATCCAAAGATTCATGTCCATGATCCATCTAAAAGTTGGATAAGTTCCCATTGCATTTATCCAACTCATCTTTTCCAAGAAGCAAGAAGCAAATGGAAACATGCTAAAAATCAAGAAATTCATTAGTCTATGGGTGATTAATTGTGGTAAAGAGATTCACTAGATAATTGGAAAGATTTTTCTACTTTTTATTTATCATGACCTTATTGACAAGGGGATCAAATTAATTGGCATAAACTACAAAATACCTTATCTTGCTTTTAAAATGGTCCTTTTCCTTCACTTGTTGTTTGTACTTCTCTTATGAAAGTCCATGATATTACAAAGAGGTGGCTTTGCAGTTCGATGAACCTGTAAAATAAAAAACAAAATACTTTACTGGAACCATGGCCAAGACTAAAATCATGTGAGGCTATAATGTAATAGATAACTCATGGCATGGGTTCTCTATTATTCAGTTGCCCAGAGAAATCTAGTCATTCCTACTGGAAAGATCTCGAAGATGAGATTTCTCATGAATTATATATATCAGTCCATAACCTCATATTTCTGCGAGATAAATTCAATGGTTTAACTTTTTGTAGTTGTAGGATCATTTCACAAGATATAAGATGGTCATATCTCATAAATCAGAAATATATAGGTTAGTGAGCCCTGTCTCAGACTCAATTGAATCTTTGTAATTATTTCAAGATTTGGGTTGGGTTCAGAATGATTTTTTCAGATCCGATGTATCTGAATACCTAATTAATTCATTAATAATTATAATAGTTACCCATAATCAAATTTTTTAGGGTGTTTTTTTGTGTGAAAAACTCCCTAACTTTTCAGCTATTTGTAAATACTCTCTAATCATGTGTCTCATTTATCTCCCTTTAGTTGGGGAGCTTAATCGATCTAAGGTTAATATCTTGTTTAAAAAAATCTAAGAATCAAGGTTAGATGAATTAACCCTAAGGGTGAGTGAATCTTAACTACAGTTAGTGAGTGTTAAAAGGGACACATGACAGTTTATAAAGTCTCTTTTAATTGTGGTTTAGCATAATCAACTTGGTTATTTCTTTTCTAAAATCCGTGATTAGATGCATGAACCCTAGGAGTGAGTGAATATTAACCACTGCTAGTGGGTGTTAAAAGGGACACGTGGCAATATGTAGAGCCTCCTTTAATTGTGGTTAAGCATAATCAATCTAAGGTTAATATATTTTTCTTCTGAAAACAAAGGTTAGATGTATGAATCCAAGGGGTGAGTGAATCATAACCATAGTTAATGGGTGTTAAAAAGCACATGTAGCGACTTGTAGAGCCCCTTTAACTGTGGTTAAGCATAATCAACCTAAAGTTAATTTTTTTTTTCTAAAAATCAAGGTTAAACAGATGAATCCTAGGGGTTAGTGAATATTAACCATAGTTAGTGAGTTCCAAGCACTTCCCATGTGAAAAGTTTTTATGAATCTCCTTAAAATAAAGGTTAAAAAGATAATTTCATGAAAATTTTAACGTCCGTTAACTTAATTTTGGATGGAAGGGGAGATTTGTAAAAGTTTTAAAAGTTAGTGGACTATAATACAAAATCACAAAACATAAGGGGATATTTACAAATAGCTGAAAAGTTAGGGGGGCTTTCACAAAAACCCCCATTTTTTATATGTTGTATGTTAACTATTTATTTAAGTGCACATATTACTATATAGAAACAATTTTTTATAAAAAAAAGAGGTTAAGAGAGTAAGTTAAAATTAAGGGGTTCCTTATTAGCTTGTGTTCTGGTTCGCCCTTTTAGCATATTTATAAATAAAACGGTCTCATATTGGAAGTAAGCCGCATGGATCCTTTGGAAATGAGTTTAATTCTTAGACTCAACGATGAACCACCTAGTCTGAACCCAATTCGTTTATTAATTGAGTTGAGATGTCTAGACCTTACATTCGGAATAAACGGATGGGCCGGTTGGCTTGGACAGTCAAATTTGGCCGAACTAGCTTCAAGTCTCAAAATATATATATATATATATATAGAGAGAGAGAGAGAGAGATATCATTTACCTATATTAGTAGTCAGGCCGTCAGAAGTTAACTTGGACAGTGGAGCTCTTGCAACTCATACCCAGGTGGTATTAGATCCCCAGACCTCCTCCATGGAAGCCACACCCCTAATACTCACATAAATGGTGATTTCTTGATAATGATTTACATCAAGTGCACAACAACAAATTAACTAAAATTAACTTCATTAGCCTTCAATTGCCTTCAGTAATCTCCTTGTGGTGTGTTATTGAGTTTACCAAAAAACTTCATTAGATGGTTACGAACATTCAATCTATAGACTTTATTTTTTCGTAAGATTATCAAGAAATATATATAAGGTGAAAAAATTAGAGAATCAATTGCAACAACGAAGATTAATGACGACACACTGGAGCCCTATTAGAGATGTGTGGTAATTAGCTCTAACCAATTTTGATTTTCAACTTTATTTTATCACACTGATTTTTTGACAAATGAGGTAGGAATCATTTACTCCTGTTTATTTGTCTGTTTGTCGAGAAAATAGGTGAAAACAGATATTAAAAAAAAAAATTGTTCCTCAATGAGGAGTGCTGGCCCAGTTGCATGCAGAATTCAAATTTTATCCAAATGTCACAGTATGGGTACAACTCGTGGTATTGATACCCCTTCAATAGGTTAAAAATTAAAATGAGGAAGTTATGACTTTTACCAATTCTCAAGCTAACAAGAAGTTGTAAGAACACTTGACTCTACCACTGAGACTTTGGAAGTCTGCGACTAGGTACCATTTCTCTTCGTCAATATGCCTCTTGATTGCATTTTCTTTCAGTTTTTTTTTCTTTTCTCTATTGTCACATATTTCCTCAACAACCAAATAGGAGGACATCAGCTTAGTGTTGCCTTATTTCATTTGTAAACTAATTAACCCTACAAATTCAAGCTTAGGCTTAATCGCCGTGCTTGATCCTTACTCCTAAATTGTAACTATGCAGTCAGTTGGTACATCGAAAGAAAATCATTCCCACAAGCTCACTTATAGATTATTCATAGTATAGCATGAAGCAGAAAACAAAAATCCATTTTAATGGATCCAATTGTTATTTTTCCATCTTTTATAAACAATCCCGGTTGGTACATCACATACAAATTTTTCTCCATGATCAAAGAGTTAGTAACATCTCGTTATCATTTTCCCCTTCTCAACATCGTAAATTTACTTTAATTGATGTCTTTCATGTGTCTAAACTATCTACTAATCTTATCACAGTTGGTCAGTTAGTCCAAAATCGTTGTTTAGTAATTTTCTTTCCTGCTTATTGTTTCGTACAGGATCTGGCAACATGGAAAGTGGTTGGAGGGGTAGGAGGAAAGGACGACTCTTCTTGATAGACTTGGATGACTCTATTACTCCAGCTTCTTGTTTCTTTTCTCCTTCTTCTGATGATAATTTTCATGCAAATAAAATGCGGAAACTTTGGCATTGGTGCCTTGGTCACCCACACTCGAAAAAATTATCTCACTTATTTTCTTTTGGCATTTTGCATAAACTGAAAGTTAATAAATCTTGTATTGATATCCTTCATGTTGTTTATATAAGAGTAAATGTGTGTTATTTTCTCTTAGTACTTCTAGATCCACTGCCTCTTTTCTGATTATGCATACTAATGTTTGGGGGCATCCCCAATGTTGTCCATGTCTGACATGTGGTACAATGTGATATTTATAGACGATTTCTCCAAATATACATGGATATATTTATTGCGTTCCAAATCGCAAGTATTCATAATTTTCCAACAATTCTACTCTACGGTGGCCACGCAGTTCGAGACGAAGATTAAGGTCCTCCTGCTCAGATTCAGGGGGTAGTACATCTCCTTAGAATTTGAGACATACCTACTTGATAATGGGATTATTCATCAGAAGACTTGACCAGGCACACCTCAACAAAATGGCGTTGTTGAACGATAAAATCGACACATTGTCGAGACAACCAATACTTTGATGGCAAAGACCTTTGTTCCACTCACATTTTGGGCTGAGGCAATGTTGCACTTTGTAATGTCAACCAAACTTCTTGGTAATATTTGTCCTTATTTTGTTCTCTTTAGTTTTCTTCTTCCTTACTCTTTATTTCGCATATTTGGATGTGTTTGTTATGTTCATCTTTCACCACATGAATGAAATAAATTATCTCCTAAGTCTATTCGTTGCATGTATCTTAGGTTCGGAGATATCCAAAAGGGTTATCGTTGCTATGACCCTCATGCTCGTCGAATTTGTATTTCGATAAATATTGTCTTCTTAGAAAATGTCTCATTCCATGCCCAATCTTCACTGACTTTGATTGCTCTTCCTGCTGCAACTAATGGATTAATGTGGTTTCCCGATATCCCTCTTGTTTCAAGTGTGCTTCCAGCTCCTTTGCGGGTTTATCAACACCAACAGAGATTGATGCCTTCTCCTCCTCTTCCTTCTACTGCTCCACCTGAAGTCGATCCATCCATTCAAGAGGTACGTCGATCTATCAGTACATCTCACCCTTTAGATTGACTCATTTGCTCTCTGTTTTCTAGTCTCGAGTCTGTCTTTGTCCCTACCTCATATTCTCAGGCATCTACATACCAATGTTGGAAGGACGCTATGATAGAGGAGTTACAGGCGTTAGCAGATAAACATACATGAGATCTTATTTCGCACCCCATGGTCAGCAAGTGATGGGTAGCAAATGGGTGTATTCTATAAAGCTAAAGTCAGATGGATCCCTAATCGATACAAGGCTCACCTCATGGCTCAAGGTTATAAGCATGAATATGGTATCGACTATAAGGAGACTTTCACTCCAGTTGCTAAGATGAAAATCGTCATGACATTAATTGTCGTTGTTATTACTAGGGATTGGTCCATTCGTCAAATGGGTCAGTCCCCAGGTTCTAACTCCGGTAAAAGATATATAGTGTGCAAGCTCCGCAAAGCATTGTATGGATTAAAGCAGACACCTCGTGCTTAGTTTCAACGATTTCACGAGGTTGTTGTTGGGGTTGAGTTTAGTCAGAGTCGTCATGATTCCTCTTTATTTATACGGTCCTCATCCCGCGGTATTGTGGTTTTACTTGTTTATGTTGATGACTCACTCCTAAGCGGCAATGACACATCTGGAATTGTAAAACTTCAGTAGGTCCTCCAGTCATCCTTCCACGTGAAGGACTTGGGTTCGCTTACATATTTCTTAGGATTAGAAGTCTCCTGCACAAAACATGGTATACTTGTTAGCCAATAAAAGTATGCATAAGACCTTATTAACCAAGCACAACTTTCTGATTAGCTCACCGTTTAGACACCGATGGAATTGAATGTTCAATATGGTAAAATGGTGGTGATCTTCCAAAATAGTTTACTCTCTTTCGTCGCTTGGTTAACAATCTTGTTTACTTGACGATGACCAGACCTGACATTGCCTATGTTGTACAAGTTGTCAATCAGTTTGTTTCTGAGCCTCGTACCTTACATATGACTATAGTCTTCTGAATTATTCACTACTTGCGAGAGACCTTGGATCGGGCATTATTCTTCTCATCAACTTCTCTCATTGAGTTGATTGGCTATGTTGATACCAATTGAGCTGGATGTGCTCTTACTTGTTAATCCAGTACAAGATATTGCATGTTTCTTGGCACCTCGCTTATCTCTTGGAAGTGCAAGAAACAACCCACTATTTCAAAGTCTAGCACAGAGCCGAGTATAAAGCTATGTATGCCATGTGTAGTGAGATTGTGTGGTTACGGGGATTACTTTTAGATTTTGACATTCACTTTACCAGTCTTACACTGCTTCATGTGGATAATACCAGTGCTGCCCAAATCGCTTCAAATCTTATGTTTTATGAGCAGACTAAGCACATAGAGGTTGACTGTCATTTCATTCGTGAAAAGTTTCAATATGAGATTATTTCTCTTCTACATGTGATGTCTTAAGATCAAATTGCAGACATTTTGAGAAAGGCTATGACGACTGTTAAACATTCCTTATTCGTAAACTATTGTTTATTGATCCACCGCATTAGTTTGGAGGGAGGGGGGGGGGGGGGGGGGGGGGGGGGGTGATCAACATAGTAACAAAATATTTTCAACTACTACTTTCCTATTGTAGAGAGATTTCTTTCTTCTTGTATTCTTTCCTTTTGCATAGATCTTCTTACAATCTATTCTCTTGTACACAATCTATATAAACTCTATTGGGTTAAAAAGAATAAATCAATTCGGGTATTCCCCCAAAATCCTATTGTTATCATCGATGACGTGTGACGAATCAGGTTCGTAGTTCCGAAACATAGATATGTGAAAGACGTTATGTATCCTCGACAATTGAGGTGGTAGTGGCGGCCTGTATGCTACCTCACCAACTCTTTGAAGGATCTCAAATGGTCTGACGTACCTCGGGCTCAATTTTTCCTTCTTATCAAAATGAATCACTCCCTGACGTGGTGTCACCCAAAGAAAGACATGGCTCCCAACTACAAATTCCAAGGGTCTCCTCCTATTATCCACGTAACTTCTTTGCTTATTATGTGTTGCAATCAACCTCTCTCGAATAAGATAGATCTTCTCTGTGGTCTCTCTCACCGAGTATGGCCCAAGAATTGAAGAGTAAGAGTGCACCCTCAACTATTGCATTATTCTAAGAATTATTCTAACAAATGTTCATGTCTTATTTTATAATTTAACACAAGCATAAATCTCATATGGGTATTATTCGAATGATAAAAAATCGACTTTTAGATGTAAATCAAGATTAAACCAGTTCAAGACCACGTAAAACTTACACCTCTCTGCAATTCGATAATCTCTTTACAACCCTAAGAACAAATAAAAGGTCAAAAAAAAAAAAAAAACCCAGATATATAGGAAGAACAGTGAAACCTAGATCCTAAAAATAACCTACCATTATGGTATTATAGACCCAACTAAAGTAAAGAAAAAAAGCTTGAAGCTTGAACATGAAGAAAGATCGCAAATCAAAGCAAAATTAGGGACAAAGAGGGGTGCGGCTATGGAAGTGTACACATATCGATAAGTCAGAGATCAGTAGATTCCAAATTCAACATGAAATCATGAAAAGTAAACCCAAATGCTTCTAAAAATTGAAAATCTGCCATGAATTCAACTATTTGTGAGAATCAAAACAAAGCTTGATTAGTAGAGTTTTTCAATACCTCTTGTAGATCTTCAGCTTTGAGAGGCAAATCCTTTGATTTTAAGCTAGTAAGGGGTGGTGGCATGGGGTACACTTATGGAAGTGTACACGTATTATCCCCAGAGAGCTTGATGTAACATTGATCCCGAGATGGTGAAAGAGGGTGAAATGGTGAGAGAGAGAGAGAGCCACGAGCATGGTTAGTAAATTCGTGTATGATACGCGAATTATACACAAATTATACGTATAACAAATTATACGTATAATTCATCCGTATTAATCAAAGATATGAAATATTTTTGAATTTTTTAAGTAAGATGAATTATACGTGAATCGTTCACTACTTATTCATGAATAATATATATATATATATATATATATAAATCATCTTTCTTCTTTCTTGCATGTGCACATAACTCTTTTTTTTTTTTTTTTGTCTCAATCTCTAACCTTAGTCTCTCTATCTCATTAACCACAACATCACTAATAGTCGCCAACAACCAGTATTGTAGCACTCATTGGCCATTACTTAGTCTCCTCATTTTCTCTTAATCCTCTCTTCTTAAATCTCAAACCCTAACTACTTCACAATCGTCACTTGTCACAACTGCGCGCACAACCAATGGCCAGCAGTTGAGGATCGAGTATCCGACTTTATAGTCTTGTCAATGCCAACAACTGTCACTCTCTATTCCAAGAGTGACTCGCTCTCACTCTCTCTCTTTCTCTCTTAATCTCCACTCTCCTTTCCAACTGCAACTCTCTCTCTCTCTCTCTCTCTCTCAATCTCAATCTCCAACTGCACTTCTTTTTTTCATTTATTGCAATAAGAGGTAAAGATTTAATGCATTCTCTTAGAAATTTTATATATGTAATTGTATATAGTTAGCCAAATTTTTCAACATATTATTGAGTATTGGCCCGAATTAGTTTTGTACCGCACTTTTGACATTCTGCATTTATTTTACCGAATTTTTAATCGAATTATTGAATGACAATTCTGAATTATACTCGAATAATTCCTATACCTGATTTTTACCGCCGAATTACTAACTATGGCCATGAGGGGAGGGGTGAGAGAAGAGGGCTCGAAATCGTAGTGAGAGAGAGAGGTAACGGGGGGTTGAGTGAGGTGTTTCTCTCCCGCCAAAAAATCACCTGTTTTTTGGGTAGGAGTTGCGACCAGCTACTGCCAGTCACAAGGAGAACTCTTGGCTAGATGAACGACCACGATTATTGGGTGACTAAACAGTACTTATCTCTTTTTTAACCTCTTAAAATATCAAATGTCTTTGCGGTTTTTTTTTTTTGGTAATAAGAAAAGATGCATTAAAAGAAAACCAAAGGGTGCCTCAGAATACAGATTTCGGGCCCAAAACACTTGCCTTAGCCGTTGTGGTGGCAAGTTTATGGGCTCCAGAGGTAAACTAACAGGGAGCATATAAAAGAGATACAATAGAGGGAGTGCCCCTAGATCTATACAAGCAAAAGAGTTCCTTAATTTCTAACAAGATGTTATGAAGCTTTGGGAAGGACGGTGAGCGTTCTTTGATAGCAACCAAAACCACCTGAGCATCAGATATCACAAAAATTTTGTTAAGATTCCAATGTAGAGCCATTTGAAGTCCCAATTTGAGAGCTATTGCTTCTGCAAGCGATGGAGAGGACCCTGCCACACACAATGATGCACAACCAAGAAACAGGAGGAAGCAAACCATAGGGGTCGAATTTTTGGGCAGCTGGTAAATATATATATGCCATTGTGTTTCAGGCTCTATGGAGCATAATGGGCAAGTTGGTGTTGATGATTAGTGACGACGGACTAGATTATCATAGACTGGGAGGGAGTTATACATCCCCCTCCAACGAAAGAGCTTGACCTTTGGTGGTAATTTAGGGCGCTCGTTTGGCATCACTCCCAAGGACCAATTCTCTATTCCCTCGGAATAAAAACTCTTGAGTTCCTATTTCCAGGGAGTAGAGAATTGTTCCTTGGGACTGATGCTAAACGGACTCTTACTTACCCAAAACCATTTCCAAAAAGTGAGACGTGACTGCCATGAATCTTCGTGAACAATTGGAGAGGGGCCAAGGAAGGAGGAATGAGCAAATAGCCCTGACATAATACGGCGATAAGCCGACTTAACAGAGAAATTGCCTTTGGCATCCCATTTCCAGAGCGGTTTGTCAACAACTCGAACACAGGGAGTTGGCATGGGAAGAACTATCAAAGCGATCAGATGGGGAAAGAGGGACCATTCCAAGTAAGAGACGGAGAGATCAAATCCGCAAAACGATGGAATGCGCATCCATTAGGCCGGTATGGTTGGAGCATTGCAGGGGTAATACATGGGAGCCAAAAGTCATTCCAAATGTAAATATGTTGTCCAGTGCAGAAGACCCATTCCAGCCCATCTAGGATAGTCTCCTTGCCTTGGAGGATGCTTTGCCAACCCCAAGAATCCTGATTTTTAATGGAGTGGCGAGAAAGCTGGTGAAAGAAAAGAAAAGAAAATAATGCTATGTTTGGTTGCCGAGAAAATTGATAAAAATATGGAAAAGAAAAGAAAATTTTGGATTTTTAATACAATTTTTAGTTGTGTTTTGTCTAATTTTCTTTTCTTTTAAATGTTTTTACTTATTTTCTCGACAACCAAACAGATAAAGGAGAATATTAAAGAAAGGAAAAAGGAAAGAAAATTAAATTTTCTCGCAAAAATAACTTAAAGTTTTTGGGAGAAAATTTGTCACATTTCAAAAAGTGCAAGAAAAATGAAAATGTGTTAGAAAACATACATTTATTTTATTTTCCCTCACTTTCTTTCTTGCCAAACTAACAGACTCCCTATGTTTGGTTGATGAGAAAATAAGTAAAAACATGAAAAAAAAACAAAAAAAAAATTAGACAAAATACAAACAATACAATTGTATTACAAATCTAAAATTTTATTTTATTTTCCAATGTATTCACCTGTTTTTTCTCGGCAACCAAACATAACAAAAGGAAAATATTTAGCCTTAGCCACTGTGTTTAACAGTTTGGTGTATAGTTAGTGATTCTGGGTTAGCGCGTAATATCTCCCAAAAGTTATGAACAGAAGAACCTACAAAATCAGAGCTTAGACTTTCGAATTTCGATACCAAGCAATGAAATCCTGTGGACAACGAGGTCTATATGCACCGAAAATGGCGGGCTGTTCGATTTCCTTGTTTTCTAGGGTTTTGGATCGATGTTATTCTCGGACAATTACGAGGTAATCCGACTTCTCTGCCGACTTCTCTGGATTTAACGAACTTTTCAGATTCCCATTTGATTCCGATCGCGTTCGAAATCCCGAATTTAGGTTTTTTTATTTTATATTGAGAGATTTGGTTTTCTTGGGTTGTAGAATGCTGGATATTTCATACTAAGTTGATTTCATTGTTTTATGCCGTGAATTAAACAATATGGTTTTGAATTTTGATGGGGTGTCTTTATGTGGTTGAATTGGGATATCTTTTTTCCTATGAAATTTAATGTCTTTTTTTTTTTGATTGATGATCTCTACGGCGTAGGCACTTTTCTGGGGAGTTTGAATTTCCGGGATTTAATTGGTGAGAGAAAGAAACGGGATTTGGTTTTGATTCGGGGGACAGAAATAAATGAATTACCTAAAATGTGGATATCAGTCGGATTCTGTTGAATTTGAACTTTTTCCTCCTAGGTGATCTGTTCCCTAAAATGCAGAATGCTAGAAATTGGTTTTTTCTGGAGTGGGCTGCATTGGTTTGTGAATTGTGATCTTCATCCATGCATCTTGTATTTGGAGAGTAGAGGAATGAACAGTTAAGAGATGCAGATTTTTACTTTTTGAGATACCCATTGAGCTGAAGAGAGAAATGGATTCAGCAAGGAGTTGGTTCCAGAAGTTTCAACCTCGAGATAGATTGAGGTCTTCGATGAAGAAGAAGGAATCAGCGAGTAATGAAAAAGATGGGTCAAAGCCGCCGACAAGTGAAGAAGCACCTTCGAATGTAACAAAGCAGAAGGCTGCTGCAGCAAAGCAATATATAGAAAACCATTACAAGGAGCAGATGAAGAACCTGCAGGAGAGGAAGGAGAGGTATAGTTTCCTTGTTTCTTAATAAATTAACAGTATTCTTGGCGTTTATTTTATATGGCTTGTTCCCTTTTTCCTTTCTTTTTCTTAATAATTTGTGAAATTGGTTATCTTTACCATATTCATCTTTCTATGTTATCTGATTATTTGCTCTTAATTTATGTTTCGTTCGAAGATGTTAGATTTTCTTTTCATTTCTTTTAGAAAAAGTAAATGGGAATCAAAAACAAATTATTATCCAAATATTCTGAATCGACCAACTTTATCCTATTCTTGACACTGGCACACTGCTGAGCTTTTTTTTTACTCATGCATGATTGGCATGAAGTGGATTCAGCTTGTTGCCAAAGTTACTTAAATTGTAATGACCAATTTAGTGTAGAAGTGCCAAATATGCTAACCATGGGTCTAACAGTCTAACCAACAAGGATCATTCATTTTCCCTATAAATTTTTCATCTTTAAGACAAATTCATCGTCATTTCTTCTTCTTTCAATATTGTTTTTTTTTTTTTTTTTTTTAGAAAATAGGTAATCCCATTTCCCACCCCTTCCAATATGTATATAACTTTTCTTTTTTTGGGTGGAGTGGAGGGCAGAGTTGGGGTTGGTCGGGGAGGTTTCTATCTTTTCCCAAATAAAAATCTCTACTATGTGCAGTGTCACTTGAAATCCAATCAACTTCTGCATTTCTATTTCCATTACCATTTCAGTTTTAGACCTTAAGAGTTTCATCTTTTTTTCTTTCACTAGAATCATTGTTTACCTTTCTAGATCTTATAATTCATTAATATTTATCTGAAAAAAGAAAATTTATTATCTAACTTTTCCCTATATTTAATAATAATTGCTTCAGGATTTTTTTTCTTTGAAATAATTACTCTATCTGTACTTCTGATTGAAATTCAACTACCAAGATTCTGCATCTCTACTTTTATTACCACATGAGGATGTGTTATTATTGTTTATAGCGTTTAGAGGCTCTGAAACTCTTGTTACAAGCTTTAAGAACTAAGAAGTACCATTTCAAGCTTGGTGGCTTGTGCAAGTCTGTGAGGGAAAGATAAGATCTCTAGCTTCCAATCTTTTTCTTCCACTTTTCTCATATTTGGATGGTGTGAGTTTATATAGGTCCCAATAGAATGCCATTTAGCTAGTTAAATGTTCTGTTAGTCATAAGCCAATGGTTTCACTATGGTTCCATCGTTTTGTTAATGATATATTCATATGCATACAGGTCAATGCTAGCATAAAGTTCTTGTACAGGGACTTCCCTGCATCTTAATGGGGTTAAATCATTTATAAAAGAGCACTTATCAAGAAGGTTTATATAATCAATGGGATTGTAGTCGTTTTGAATTCAAAATGCTTTAGAGTGATATGGTATTTAATTATAGTTAATCTTTTTAAGCAGACGAGATATACTGGAGAAGAAGTTGGCTGATGCTGAAGTCTCTGAGGAAGATCAATACAACCTACTAAAATACTTGGAGAAAAAGGAAACAGAATACATGCGTCTTCAGAGGCATAAAATGGGTGCTGATGATTTTGAGTTATTGACAATGATAGGAAAAGGTGCATTTGGGGAGGTATGCGTTTTTCTTTCTTTTTACATAGCATCTGATGTACTTATTTTCTAAGTATGGCAGGTCCTTAAATTGTAGAACATGTTTTCACAGTCTGTAATCCTTTTGTAGTTGGTCTTTTTTTTTTGTGTCCATCATAATTATTCTTTTGTCATTACCTTTGCAACCTTTCTGAACCTTCTTAATAATGCATGTAGCTCGCAAAATTGATGGTTGCAAATTGTTTAAGAATCTTATGTAAGTAAAACCAAATCCTTGCAGATGATCCATTTGTGCATGAGTAGGAAACCTTTTGGATGTCACAGTGCTCAGGTTGAATGGGCCTGCAAGTAGGGGTGTTATCGAGCTGAGCGGAGTTGAGTAGGGGGGGTGTTCAAGCTCGGTTTGTTACAATATGCAAACGTTCAAACTCGGCTCGAACTCGACTCGAGCTCCGAAGCCTGTGTTCAAGCTCGGCTCGTAAAATGTATCATAAGATTGAGCTCAACTCGGCTCGAGTATATTTAAAATAATATATTTTAATTTCCTTAGGCTAAGCTAGAGCTTGGCTCGCTAACTCAAGCTTCAGAGCAAAGCCAACCTCTAATGGATTAGCTTGCAATGAGAATCTCATTACTCTTTTATAATCTAACTCTCCCTAGGCCTTTCTATTTTTTTTACTGATGTGGGACTAAACTCCCATTGGTTCCACTCACACGTTAAACAACACACTTCACAAAAAAAAAAAAAAGTGACTTAGTTCCAAATCGGTTAAACACAAAAGGGTAGAGGGAGTGTGGACCTAAAAAATATTTATGAGAGCCTTTACTTTACATGCCATTCATTCACCTTAACGAGCCAAGTAGGGGTGTGGTCAGGCTCGGCTCGTTAACTAAATGAGCTTAAAAATGTGTTCAATCTCGGCTTGTTAAACTAAATAAACGAACGAGTTCGAGCTTTTAACGAGTCAAGCCCGAGCCGTTCACGAGCACCCTTGTTCGGTAACCACCCCTACCTGCAAGACAGTGATTCTGTGGAATGTTTTTTATTTTGGGTAACGGAGGGTGTCCCAACCATGGCAAGGAAGGAATAGTCCCTTCGGAAGCACACAATCACCAATAAACCACGTGCTTTCGGTAAGCCCGGGAGAAGTTGAACTTGAGACCTTGGGGATCTCTCCCACAACCTGAACCCGCACGATAGTTTCTTGGGATTTTTTTGCAATGGCTGTGATGCTGTTATAATTGCTATGACGATGGATGTGATGCTGTTACAATTATTTTAGACGAAAACCACTTAGTGCATTGTTTCTATTTATTTTATTCATTTGTGGTGCAGGTCAGAGTTTGTAGGGAGAAGACAACGGGTGTTGTGTATGCGATGAAGAAGCTTAAGAAATCAGAGATGCTTCGTAGAGGCCAGGTATACATTTTATCTGGCCTGCCAGATGATCTTATTGAGGTTTCAATTATATTTAATGCCAGTATGCTTCTAAATCTGTTCAGGTTGAGCATGTGAAAGCTGAGAGGAATCTGCTTGCGGAGGTTGATAGCAACTGCATTGTCAAACTTTATTGGTCTTTCCAAGATGAAGAGTTCCTTTATCTCATTATGGAATATCTACCTGGTGGAGATATGATGACTTTGCTTATGCGAAAGGATACCTTGACTGAAGATGAGTCCAGATTTTATGTTGGGGAAACAGTTCTGGCTATTGAGTCTATCCATAAACATAATTACATTCATAGGTTTGTGCATGACATTGTCTTGATTGTATTAGTGGAACCACTGATATGCTTCTAACTGTGGTCTTCTTTGACTAGATCAGAAGGATTAATCCTTTCTATTATTACATGCAGAGATATCAAGCCTGACAACTTGCTGCTTGATAGATATGGTCACATGAAGCTGTCAGATTTTGGACTATGTAAACCATTAGACTGCAGTTCTCTCCAGGAAAAGGATTTTTCTGTGGGAAACAACCTAAGTGGGGCTCTACAGAGTAATGGACGCCCTAAAGCACCAAAGCGCACACAACAGGAGCGACTTCAACATTGGCAGAGGAACAGGAGGATGCTTGTAAAGTCCCTTCTATCAAGTTACTAGATTTTCATTTTATAAGTAGTGGCGGTATATTAATTAAGATAAACGGTGCAGTTTCTCAGCAGCATGTTTTTTTCTTAAGTGCCAATGAGAAAGATCTATTGTCATGGAGTGCGCCTCACATCATTATTTTAAAAAAAAATTGATGCACCTTACACCATTGTTGCCTTGTAAAAGTCAGAGAGAACTCAGGATTTACCTTTTTTTACTTATTTAATGTGACTTCGCAAGTTTTTTGCAATATTTTGTGGTTACTGCATGGGGATTTTCTTATTATCCGAAACTGTTGCTATTGGAATATTGCAGGCTTATTCTACTGTTGGTACACCCGACTATATTGCTCCAGAAGTTTTGCTGAAGAAGGGATACGGGATGGAATGTGATTGGCAAGTAATTTATATTGTCTTCTAATTTTTTTCATAGTGAGGCATTCATTTAAACAAAATTGTGGTTGTCATCTTCCCGCAGGTGGTCACTCGGTGCAATCACGTATGAAATGCTTGTGGGGTATCCTCCTTTTTATTCTGATGAACCTATGTCAACATGTAGGAAGGTGGAATACTAATTATTCTCTTTTTCTTATTTGATTCATTTATATTTGTTAAACTAATTGTTATTGCATCAGTCTCTTTATTTTGTTATTCTCAAAACCATTGCAATTTGCAACCATTAATTTCCAACGTGGTCAGAATAAATAACTCCAGTTTCTTGAGATGTTTCACTTCAGAATCTTTTATTTCCTCATCTAAGTTAAAAATTCCGGTTAAGTTCTCTGCATCTTTTTGTTGAGCTTTTTAACTCATGTATTTCTTTTGCTTTAATTATATTCGAAAGTATGAATCCTGTGTTTCCTGTGGGACCTTTATCTGTTTATGTTCTTATCATTATCTTGAAGTATAAGAGGCATACTGTGTGGAGGAGGTGTAATGGACAAAATTTAGTTGGGATGAAGGATCCTCTTTTTTAGTCAAGGCTTATTGTTTTGTTTCCTTGTCAGCAGCCCAGTAATGAGGTCAGCAATTTCACCAGCTGAGTTGCTCATCAATTTTATTTTATTTTTATAGAATTTTAACCTTTTAACGACTATTTATTGGTGATACCAATCCTGTGTAGACTCCATGATACATTTATGTGATGGCATGTTCCATATCCTATCATCCTAACCTTGGAATATTTTTTCCTAGTTCCTGATAAATTAAAGTGTTTCAGCTCAATAATTCAGTCATTCTTTCACCTATACATAAAAATAATATTATTTTAAGTCTTCATTTCTTGACTCCCTCTTCTATTATCATCTTTATCATTGTCTCTTTCTCCATTTATGTAGATAGTGAACTGGAGAACTCATTTAAAGTTTCCTGAAGAAGCAAAGCTATCTCCAGAAGCAAAAGATCTTATTAGTAGACTCTTATGTAATGTCGAACAGAGGCTTGGAACAAAAGGCACGGATGAAATAAAGGTGCGGTGTGGTGTGTGTATTTAAATTCTTGAATTGGTTTCAACAATAGAACTGCAGGTTGAGGGAATTATCTGGCTGGTCCTTGCTGCATTCTTCAGGGTCACCCATGGTTTCAAGGTGTCGAATGGGACAGATTATATCAGATGGAAGCTGCATTTATTCCAGAGGTCAATGATGAGTTGGATACTCAAAACTTTGAGAAGTTTGAAGAGGTATGGTGTCTCTCCATTTTGTACAAATCTTGTGGAGCATACCAGTTAAGAGGCATCTTGTGTTGCTTACTGTATATTCTTTTGCTTCTTTATTGTGATGCAGTCTGACAACCAAATTCAAACGTCATCAAAATCAGGTCCATGGAGAAAGGTAAGTGTACTGACTGTAAATGTCGGATTGCCACTATGGTGCGACGTAAGCTTAACAGCTACTTTAGCTGTGCATAGATAATCAATCTTGATTGCAGTTACATATATAGTTAGCTCCAGCTGCTGGCTGTGAAGTATTGCCCGCTGTTTTGGCTCTGTTCTGAGAAGACAATCTATATTCGGCATTTTTTTTAGTTGGCAAGTTGATTGGATTTGTACTACCGTGCCTTTAAAAAGATTTTCAGGAGTATGTCGTAATGCTCAGCATTTGGCACAGACATGCCTCCAAAACTGAAATGTTTTCATGACGGCTGCTTGGTCCACCAGTAAATACATGGTCAGAATGCTTACTCATACAATTGTTATGAGTAGTCATAAAGTTAATGTTTCATGTTAGAATATGGATGAAGATGGTTAGGCCGTCTTTTACTGTAGGGGTAGCTGTTTCTTGGTCCTGTATAAGAGCTTATCATTGTTTGGCTTGCAGGGAATTAAGAGATTATGGTCTCTGAAAAACAGTGACTTTTTGCTCGTGGTTTTCTGGTCAAGTGTGCTCCCAAACAAAAGTCTTCCACTTTCCAGGAGTAGACCTCATCTGTGAAAATGTCAACATTATCTTTGCACTTAAACATGCTTGGCCGTTAGGTGCTTGGGCGTAGATTGATTTGAACAATGCATGTTAGCACTAGTACATAATTTGGCCTGAGTACTGAGTTGCAATTTGTTCCTAAAGTCTCACCTTGTATATTTAGTTGTTGATCTATGAAGCATGAATTACCTTCCGATTGTAGAGTTTGCGGCTGATATAACCTTAGTAATATCCTGAGTTTGTTCGTTAAATGACAGCAACTGGTGCCTTTACTTTTGCTGCAGATGCTCTCTTCAAAGGACATCAACTTTGTGGGTTACACATACAAGAACTTTGAAATTGTCAATGATCATGTGGTGCCTGGGATAGGTAGCTCTCTCTCTCTCTCTCTCTCTCTCTATATATATATATATATATACTGAATTACTGATATGGAACTTTCTTATTTTACAATTTATTTGTGTCCCCACTCCCATATGCCATTCTATCCATATATTACCTTAATTACAACACCTTACATTCTTTGATGTCCTTGAAGGAAAATTCAAATTTTCTTAATATTCTCACAGCACGCCCATACTTCTTTTCTTTGTTCATTTTTCGATTTTCTAGTCTTTTTTTTTGTGGAAGTGGGGGGAGGTGCCAAATGTTGACCCAATGTGTCAACCAATTCAGTTTTAACCAGGTTCCAGCTTGGCTTATCCCTACTTAAATATGGAATCGAGTTGGATCAAGATTGAGGCTCTATGACCCTGATTCGACCAGACCTGTTTTACCCAAGAGAATAATCTTAGTAAGATCTTCCTTCAATTTTCAAAACCTCGACTAGAGCTTATCGATGAAAACAAATCTGCACTCAAGCTTGACCCTACCAGGGGAGCAGATCAGGTCATTCCAGTCAGATAGGCAGGCCAGAGCTAATATTTTTTACTTGGAAGGTCTTGTTGTGGAAGATAAACAGACCTGGGGTGGAAACCCAGGGCAAAAAAGGCTTGGGTTAAAAAAAATCTACTTGCAGGTAATTTTCCTACCAAAAAAAGGCCTTCTTTAGATCCCAACTTTAAACCCAAAGTTCTCTTTTCTTTGTCTTATCAATGCAAATAATCCCCAAAGCCTCTCTTTTCCTCATCCGGCTTCATCCCCACCAGCAAAGGAGTTGAACAGCGAGAGAAATAGCAATGATGATATTCAACAGCCATTAGTTTGGAGCATTGCTCCAAACACGAGCAATTGATTGAGCAGATCCATGATCCATCGGCAGTAGTCTCTCTCTTGCTCGCACATTGTAGCTTGGATCTTCAACCTAACTATTCTGCTCTTCATAATGTCCAAACATCCAGAGTTATGCAATTAGGGCTTCAGAAATTGCCTTGGGTTTATATTAAGGGCTTTGAATATTTTACAATTCTCTTTAATATTTTTATTTTGGATCGGATCTTTTTGTATTTTATTTATCGAACTAAAGAGGATCAAATGGGAACAAGGGCTGAAAATTTTAAAAAGGACCTTATAGAAGGCCTGACATTCAATCTCTCTTGGGATCACCCCAATGCGGAGGTTCCAACAAAACCTGCCGGGTGACAAGTTTAATCCAGTTTCCATTCATTCCCTGATCAAGGATCAGACCCCGAGTTGCCTAGGAATATGGTTCTAGAATCGTCAACTCTGATTGGCCAGGTTCTAGAGTCATCAACTCCGATTGGCCAGGCTGGTCCAGGTGTTAAAACATTATATTTTGCACTACAAAATCACTGATACAACCACGGTAAGATTTTACAAGGGAGGGATCAATAGCTAAATATAAACCTGGGGATGTTTGCATATGGAAATTCCATGGGCTAGCAAGTTTGAATATGAGGAATACGCCAACCCCAAAGTATATTGCGTGCATGGCAATCATAATTTTTGAACTTACGTTCTAGGAAATAATAGGGCTGATTTAATTATGTTTCACATTTATTCTGAATGTTATAGCTTTAAAGAATCACGGCATTTATTCATTTACATCAAATTCTCGCTTCCTCATTATATTTTAGCTTGACGATGGTCTTTATTCGTGACTGGTTTTGTTTGTGTTCCCCTTTGCAGCTGAATTGAAGAAGAAGAGCACCAAAACAAAGAGGCGATCCATCAAGTCTCTCTTTGGTAGGCTTCTCCTTTGCTTTATATTCCCTGGAAAACATTTGTTCCTCTCGTTTTTCTGGTACTTGCATTTTTATATTAAACTATTGTGCCCTAGACATTTCCTGATAAATAAGTTTACCTTGTTTGAGCTAATGAACAAAATACCATAATAGGAATTCAAGCCTTATGTGTGTATTGTGGGGTGGGGGGCGGGGGGGTTTCTATTATCTGGTGAAAAATCCATTCATGTTTTACTCATCTCCCAAACTATACCCTCTTCTTATTATCAATTTACTCTAGCAGTCAGCCGAAATCACTTGCTGCCGCTGCAAAGGCGTGTTCAAATTTGGGATATAGGGTGATGATTTCAATTGAATTAATGCAAGACCCTTTAATTGTTACATTTCAAGGTTGAGTGTGAATGCCCACTTTTGATGCCATCCGTCACACAAATATTAATATGGCTTGACAACTGCATTGGTTGCTGCAGAATGACAATTGATAATGCAAAATCATGATAAGAGTCTTCATCATCATCATCAGTGCCGTATCCCAACTTTTTGGGGTCAGCAACAAGAATCATGTTGCCATAAAATCATGAATAAGGATGATTTGAAATAATTTAAGCCTAGGGAATATTCCCTTCTTTTCATTTCTCTCATCTCTTTGGTTCACATGTTACAGCTGAAGAGTCTGATACAGCTGTTAATCAATCTGTTCAGGGGAGCTTTGGTAACCTCTTACCTCCCCAACTAGATGCCTCTCATAACAAGAGCCAATCTTCATAACCCCAACTAATCTCTCCATTGCATAAGATGGCCAAGGAAATCCAAGCCCACAAAGTCACGTGCTTTTTTGAGTAAATAACTTATGTTTTACTGCCTCCTTCTGCTCCTGGGTTGGTCAGGTGGCTATATTTGCAGAAATTTGACTTCTATTCAAGTGAAAGGTTGAGGAAAAAGGTGGGCAGGATTGGAGAGACCAGTTGGATCAATGTCTTTGTAAAATTGTTACTGGCAGTAAATATTAATTCTTTTACTATTGATATGTAATTTTTTTCTCTGTCAAATTGCAAGAAATTATGTACAATACTCGTGTACATGTACTTGATGTTTATTCTTGGGTTAGTGGTGTGCCAAAACAAAATTTTGAAAGTTTCAGCTCAATCTGGGTCTTTGATTATCAGTATTGTAAGGTTTTTGGAAAGAACAGGATACTAGCTTTGTTGCAACACCTAAAGGTGCATGTTTTTTTTTTTTTTTAATGATATCATTAAGGGAAAGATCTAAAGAGGAAGATCTCTTTGAAAGCGGGCAGACGGACCTTCTTACAGCACCCGCTCGATCCGAATGTGCATATTTCAGACTGGCTAATGATCAAGTCAGTTCCGATCATTTGGGCTAGAAGTGGCTTTTCCCGACTATTTAATCCATTTTCTGAATTCAGGGTGGGAATTAGGGTGTCAATGAGCTGAGCTTGATCATAATACTAAGGCTCAGCTAGGAGTTTACCCAAGCTACTAGGATAAAGGCCTGTTTGTATAAACCTCTCTAATAAGAGGACTTTTCTATGAGAACTTTCAAGAAAAGTAACATTTGAAAAAATTTAAATTTTTTGACTTTCCGTTGAAGTTTCCTTGGGCTAGCTTCCTAAAAAGTTTTTTTTTTGCTTATAATTTTTGCAGAAAGTCAAAAATTGGATAACCAAACATGTTTTTTTTATGGACTTTTGATTTTTATAGGTCGATAAAAGTCAAAATTTATCCAAAGGCAACCTCTCTCTCTTTGTTTTTGCTTCAGGTATCATTTACCTATGTTAGTGGCTAGTTTGGGGATTGGAGCCTATGCAGACTCATCAGCCCGGGGGAGGGGGGATTGGATCCCCATACCTCTCTCAACATAGAGGCCACACACCACCACTGGCGCAAGAGGCGGGGTTACCTAAGTTTCTCTCAAAGGAAGCGAAATTGAGCACTAATAGTTCTCATCTTTCACTTTCCTTCCACGAGGAACAAATTGTTCTAGGAGTCAAATCCTCTAAGGTGATAATTTGATTTGGCAAATCCAGTTATCACCCCTAGAGGTTGCCACGTGTCTCCTTTGACACCCCTTAACCGTGGGTAAGATTCACCCACTCCTAGGGTTCACCCACCCATAATTTTAAAAAAAAAAATATTAATTCTTTTTTCAAAATTAAAAAACTGTTTTTAGAGTTTTTTTTAAATTAAAAACAATTTTTTAATTTTAAAAAAAGAATTAATATTTTTTAAAAAAAAACCAAGGTTGGGTGGGTGAACCCTAGGGGTGGGTGAACCTTACCCATGGTTAAAGGTGTCAAAGGAGGCACATGGCGACCTCTAGGGGTGATAACCGGATTTATCACCGTAGATGATTTGGCTCTCTACACACAACTCAACAAACGGAACTTCAGGTTTGATGATACGTGGAACCTATAATATCAAATCATATTACAAGATCAACTTCCTTGATATAAAGGCCTTCTTCGCCAATTGATCGACGTTGCAACAATGACATCTCCTTCTTAGCCAAATGCTTGGTTAGGGTCAATTACCCCCCACCCACATAATTTTTTGTGGGTTCGGGTAGAGCCTCTTGCCTAATTTTACTTAATGTCTAGAACTATATTATTCTATAGTGTAATGAATTTGAACTCATAAATTTGAAATACCATCACGTAAAAGGGTTAGAAACCCTCTTCCCTCTCATCCAAGACTCTTGCCTCTTGTTCCAAAATATTAATGTTCCGGACTTTTAAATGTTCCACCAAAAGAAGGGAGCCTTGTTTTAAAAATATTAATATATGTTGATTATATGCTGCAATTTAGGTTCTTACATCTTTGATTTAGTAAGAAGGAAAACTTCTTCTGAACTAAAGTGGAAGTCTGTAACAAGACCCTTCCCCTGGAAACCTATTTATTTTCTTTTATAAGTACAGGGAATCTCATTTCCAAAAAGGGGAAACCCATATACGTAAAGAAGCTATCCGAAGAAAATTAAAAATGAAAAAAAATATAACCCAACACTATACAAGATTAATACAGAGAGCCATGCCTTAATATTCCTGAAACCTTAACAATACCCAAACCTTTACCCTATGTTTGGTTGTCAAGAAAATAAGTAAAAACATGGAAAAGAAAATAAAATGAGATAAAACACAACTAAGAATTGAATTAGAAATCTAAAATTTTCTTTTCTTTTCTTTTCCATGTTTTCACCTATTTTCTCGGCAACCAGACATAGTTTTTTTTTTTTTTTTTCCTGTATTTACTCCCAGTTAATAACTGGTTCAGGCCAGTGACAGATTTAACATCAATTCCCAACTCGAGCATCTCCAAGCTAAATATTTCGGAACGGGCCATGCTGACTTGAATAGATTGCAAGTTTCAAACTCCTTAGAAATCCCTTTTCTTTTATCATTTTGTAAGTTTGTCATTCTTATAGTTGATAATCTTGATGTGAAGTGAGTGGGCAGTGAATATTCAACGTGATAGCTACTCATCATATGTCGGCCATTACCCCATGTTTGCCTATTTTGCCATCGCGGAAAATGAATCAATTGGAAGAGAATGCTACAATTTTATGCAGATACAATTTACATGAGTTTTTTTTTTCTTTTTGACTTAATCCGTCGAGGTAAAATTTTTGATTGCCCCGTTTGCTTTGACATTGTTGTTTGATGGGCTATGTATTGGAGATTGTTTCCCTTCTTAGGTCTCTTATCTGTTATTGATACCATCCTTGCAAAGATTTGGTAGGGCCCCATTATACATCACAAGTTATTCTTCTGTTGATACTGTGTTTGTACTGCACAAATATGCTCCTAAGTCCCAACTCAAAACCATTATGTACTCATGGTAAGGATGAGTTTTCGATGCCATAAATATCAGACTTTATGGTTGGGTATGTGGTTATGGGGTGGGGTGGAGTTTGAAGCTGGTTTTCTTCCTTCTTGCAAGTTATGGATAGGAGTCTAATGATCATTATACACTAAATAGTTACCTGATTGTATATGATGCAGAAGTGGCTAATTAAAGACATTGCTATCAGTGGTTACCTAGCTCATTTTGGGCTTCTTGTTGGGGGTTGTATGGTGCTTCTTTTTTTTTCGGCGTATAAGATTGGGGATATGTGCCAAATTATCATTATATTTCTTATAAATGACAATAGTGTTGAAAGGAAAATGAAAGGGCATATAGAAAAAATCCAGGGAAGAGATTTCATTACAAACAAGTTGTTTGTAAATATGCGAGGATTACTGATAATATTGTTCACGATATTTTCCTTTTATATTTAGTACAGGTAATTTTGTTCACGATATTTAAAATAAAATGTTCTCTAATTATAGTTTGAAGGGGAAAATTCCCAAACTCGCCACGCTTCAGTAGCTGCTAGATGGTAGAGATCAAAACACTTCACCTGCAAAAGAAAAGGAGTCGGGTGTACACCCTAAAATATACTTCGATGATAAAGTCAGAAAGCGAAGGAGATGATCAATAGTAAAACACTGTAGTATTGAAACACTGAAAGAAATGATCTTTTGATGAACGTTCTGCACTAAGTTTTTGGATATATGCTAGAAATTATTTGATATCTCTGGATCCTGATACACTGGGTCACCGGGGGTATTTGTAGGTTATGCTCAAGATGTCCATAGATGACCATTGATAGCTATAGATGACCATGCCATTAGCTTTACACTCATTACCAAATATGTCAGACATATCTAGAGCACTAAGTGTTCATACGCGGAAACCTATAATCTCTAAGTCGGTTTCCGGTCGAAAATTATCTGAAGTGACTAGCAATAAATGATAGGATAGTGCTTTTCACCTAACGTCAGAGACAAATAATCACCTCCTGATGATCGAATCCTGATAGTCGGTATCGCTGTCGACTAAAGCATTGGTTCGTTGTTCACAACGAAGACGATATCGTTGTCTTGATGACTACGAGTTCGTTGTCATGCACACAACGAATAAGTATTAAAAAACACACACGAGCTCGTCTCCACTATTATAACACCAAAAACATGATTGTAGTCACAACACACAGATTAATTATGAATTTTATCCTTTACACAGTTTACACCATTTTAGCCAAACAAGTCCACAAAATCATTGACTGTTCTATACACATGGGCAATGTTCAAAAAATGATTTGAAATAAATCTCCAAGGGCTGACATCCAAATACAAAGCCCGTGAGTCCCCAGAGAGAGAGAGAGAGAGGGAGGGGGGGGGGGGGGGGGTGCTATACCCCCTTGTATCTTTGTGAGTTCACGCCTTGGTGAACTCACATGCATATTCTTTCTTAATACGTATACCTCTTTACCAATAATTAAAAAAAAGGCATAACCGATCAACTTATGTTCCGATTTCTTGGTTTTAACAATCGGTTGTTTTCTCCCTGATTGGGGACAAGGGGACAGGGAATTTCAATGGTATTGAGGGGACCTCCTCTACCTCCGATGGATCTGAAAAGGCATCTTGGAAGATTTTGAGGCCTTGAGATAATGCCGTCACTTCATTTCAGTGGTAATTAAGTAGCTGTCTCGCTTATTGCTTGCTCATAGAGATATCAGAAGCAGGCAGAAATTTTCTCTCAACGATCACCTCCTCGCGGTCTGTTTCTTGGTTATTTTCAATGTAATGGGTAAATTTCGTAAAAACCTAAGTATGGTAGTAACGAGCTCGTCCTCGGTGTGGTGTTATCGTTTGAGCTCGACTGGCGGCACTGAACATCCCCATCCAGTGCAAGTCTCTCGTTGCGGCTATATCCGCTGGGAGCCTCATCGCCAACATCATCGATGTGGCAATGGAGTCGTGCTCCATCGCCGAATGGACGACGGTTGGACGAGTATATCCTCTGGGGAAGACGGGATTCCACAGCTCAGCGGGGCCCCCCATGGTGATCCTCTCTCGAGGAGGGGCAGAAGACGGAGATGCAGAAGAAGAAGCCACGTTTGCGGCTGGTGAGGAAGTAGAGGCCGGGACAATCGCAGGGGCAGCCGTATCTGCCACGGTAGACGGAACAGCTACGACGTCCACGGGAGGGCCGGTGCTGATAATTGGAGGCTCCTCCACGGGGGTACCACTCCCCTCGCCGAATGTTGCGGCTGGAGTAGACGACACCCCGACTGACTCCCGTTCACAAACCCGTTGATCGTGCTCCGCCTCTCGCCGAGCTTTCTTCACCTTCAGAGCTTTGAGAGCTTCTACCCTCTCTCTTGTGGAACGAGTTGCGGGGGGTGTGCACCCTGAAATAAGCTCCGATGATAAAGTCAGTATAAGGCACCAAACACATGATAAGGCACGAGCACAGTATATGGCACAAGCACAGTATATGGCACAAGTACATCAGTATAAGGCACAAGCACAGTATATGGCACATAATAGTATAGAGATACTTATCGTGAGGTCACTGGGCATATGCACTTGAGGACGAGCTCTGGTGTTATGCTCTGGAGATTGTAGCTCAGGAGGCACAGAGAATATGGCTCAGACAACGTAGCTCTGATAACGCAACTCGGACAAGGCACTGACCACGTAGCTCTGATAAGGCACTGGCAACGTGGCTCGGATAAGGCACTGGCAATGTAGCTCGGACAACGTAGCTATAGCTCGGACAAGGCACTGACAACGCAGCTCGGATAAGGCACTGATAACGTAGCTCTGATAAGGCACCGACAACGTAGCGTTGATAGGGCACAGACACGGATAACATAGCTCTGACAACGTAGCGCTGATAAGGGCATAGACAACGTAGCTCAGAAGGCACTGACAACGTAGCTCTGATAAGGCACTGACAACGTAGCTCGGAAGGCACTGACAACGTAGCGCTGATAGGGGCACAAACACGGATAAGGCACAGACAACGTAGCTCAGAAGGCACTGACAACGTAGCTCAGAAGGCACTGACAACGTAGCTCTAGCTCGGATGACATAGCTCTGACAACGTAGCTCTGATATCGTGGCTCTAGCAACGTATACGTTGTGCATCCGTTGTGCATCAGACAACGGGTACGTTGTGCAGTAGACAACGTGTACGTTGTACAGCAAACAACGTGTACGTTGTACAGCTCACGACGGGTACGTTGTACATCAGACAACAGACAACGAGCTTAGCACTATGCACAACACAACGTGACAACGTATTCGACACCATTCACAGCACAACGTATTCGGCACTATTCACAGCAGGCAATGCGACAACGAGTTTGGCACCATTCACAGCACAACGTGACAACGGGTTTGGCACCATTCACAGCAGACAACGCTACAACGGATTTGGCATCATTCACAGCGTCAGGCACAAGTACATGTGTGATTGCACTCATCAGATGATCAACTGCAAGGCCGTGCAAGTGGCAGTGTGACCATTCATGGAGAGCATCAGGCGGACATGGCCTATTTGAGAGAATCTGACGGCCATAAACGCTTGTGAGGCCATAAAGAGCATCAAATAGCCGGAGAACACCAAAGGAAGATGAGAGAATCAGGTGAGTGGTCATCTGCACAGCCCTTCGGGGTAGGAGTGTGAATGACTCAAGCTTCTCAGATCTCCCTCTTCCTCTTCCTCTTCCTCTTCCTCTTTCTCTTCCTCTTCTTCTTCTTCTTCTTCTCTTGATCTCCTCTCTTGCCTTTCGCACCATCCTCTTTGCCTTTTGCACCATCCTCTTTCTTCTTCTTCTGTCATTTTTCTCATCTCTTGCCTTTCGCACCATCATCCTTGCCTTTTGCACCATCCATCTTTCTTCTTCTTCTGCCCTTTCTCTCCTCTCTTGCCTTTCGCACCATCATCCTCCTTCTCTCTGGTGATTCTTGCTTATTTACAGGCATTTGGAGTCATCATGACTTGTACAGTCATGATAAGATCACCTGTCAGACAACACTCAAGTGAGCCAGCACATAGCCCAAGTAGGCTTATGTCGGCTAAATTGTCAGAATTTGTGAGCATGAGAAATCCCTATTTTACCCCTTCTTTTTGCTCCTTTTTACGAATTTTATCCGTTACAGAGATAATGCCGTGATCACTTCATTTTCAGTGGGTAATTAAGTAGCTGTCTCGCTTATTGCTTGCTCGTAGAGATATCAGAAGCAGGCAGAAATTTACTCTCGCGGTTTGTTTCTTGGTTATTTTCAACATTTAAGATAGTATAATCATACATTAGGCTAGTGGCATGGAAGACCATGGAGTAATATTTTCTGCCTCAACCAGGTTTTTTTTTTTTGTCCTGCAGAATACTTATTTAGAAAGGCATTGTAGATCTTCATTTTCACAACACTCAGGGCTGTTGGAAGTAAGGCTTTGGAAGACCTTATTTAGAAAGTAAGGCATCGTAGACCTTTATTTAGAAAGTAAGGCATTGGAACTTGGAAGACCATCCTTCCGAGCCACTTCATAAGCGGAAGGCCATTCATAATTTTGGCTAGCATGGGTGTTCTTTTCTTTCAATGTAAGCCTTAATTGTTGTTTAGGGCTTAAATTAAATGGTAGTTGGTACTTAGCTAGTTTTAGCGAGGTAGACGATAGTACAGGAAGAACGGTGGTCTGGAATTACGTCTTCTTCCTCAAAATGAAGATGGACATGAGGGGGAATTTGGAAAAGGGCTCTGTAATGGTCAAGGGCATATCTGACGACTGGTTTGGTTTTGGGGTTGGAAACATTGGCAATAACACCGTGAGGGGCACTGCCTGAACAACTGGCCTCATCGGCACTATCTATCCTAACTACTTCGGCCGACATGGTGGCAAACAAGTAGAAAGAGAAAAAATTCAGGGAAAACGACCACAGAACAAAAGGAAAAGAGAAGGATCTTACCGAAAACTGTATTTAGGAAGCAAGGGGCACAGCCAGAGAAGAGAGAAGAGCAGAACAGCAGACCGTCGGTGAGAAGAAATTCCGACAGAGTAGCAGAATGCAAGAATTCAAACGAAGAAGATGAAGTACCAGGCCTACGGTACTTATAGACCAGTCCATAACTCTAAGGACGATAATGACCTCGATCTATACCGTACGCGTGTCCACGCATGCAGACAACGTGAAGGACAGGATGGTCTTCTGACCGAGTTAAAGAACCGTCGGGAAAAACGAAGCGTCCGGAAGATAATGATGACAGCCTGCCAAGCATTTATGAGGTATGACCTTTCGGCACGCGCAATACAGCTGGCACGACGCTACGTCTTCGCGTGAAGAATATGTGACCTATCACCATTCTGAGGTTAGCAGTATCTTCTCCCCCACCGTTTCGCTATATTTATGACACTCTGAACCACGTTCAAAGTATCATAAAGGGGCAATTTGTAATGGGTAAATTTCGTAAAAACCTAAGTATGGTAGTAACGAGCTCGTCATCGGTGTGGTGTTATCGTTTGAGCTCATTTCCGTCGTCTCTTCGACGACGGGCCCGTGGTCTCATAGACGACGATCACGTCCTCGTTTCAACGATGGGCCCGTGGTCTCATAGACGACGATCACGTTTTCATTCAGACAACATACCCGTCGTCTTATTGTCAACGACCCCGTATCCCAACACGTAATGAGATCCGGCGCTACTGCCCAGTCGCCTGGGACTGATCCTACCTCTACGATGGTAGGTGGGAAACGTTGTCTTGACATTAAATGCAGCATTAAATGTCATTTAATGCTAGTCACCTCGGACGAGTTCCTACTCTATGCTTGCTCTCTTTTATATGCAGATACGCGTGCCGTACGAATGATCGGGAGATTTATCTAAAATGATTATTGAAGTACACATCAGAGATTTGAGGTGTGCATGCACATCCATGGGTGCCCATGGCCATGGCAGGAGTGGCCTATAAAAACCTGTGAAAAACAGTGTGGGAAAAAGTTTTTTTGGAAGGGCGAAGACTTTCAAACTCTCTGTATTTTCTTACTGTTCATCGTCTTCTACACCTTCTACCGGTAAACCAGAGTTTGGGAGGAGCTGCTGCTGACGCGTGTCCTTTCGGTAAATTCCCCACACATTCAACATTTAAGATAGTATACATTAGGCTAGTGGCATGGAAGACCATGGAGTAATATTTTCTGCCTGAACCAGGTTTTTTTTTTGTCTGCAGAATACTTATTTAGAAAGGCATTGTAGACCTTCATTTTCACAACACTCAGGGCTGTTGGAAGTAAGGCTTTGGAAGACCTTATTTAGAAAGTAAGGCATTGTAGACCTTTATTTAGAAAGTAAGGCATTGGAACTTGGAAGACCATCCTTATGAGCCACTTCATAAGCGGAAGGCCATTCATAATTTTGGCTCGCATGGGTGTTCTTTTCTTTTAATGTAAGCCTTAATTGTTGTTTATGGCTTAAATTATATGGTAGTTTGTACTTAGTAGTAAGGTCTTTTTTTTTTTTTATAATTGTTTGATTTTTCTAATTTAGTTGGTTTGTTTATTTTAGAAGTTGTTTCTAATTCTCTTTTGAGAGTAGAAGTAGTTTGAGTCAAATATTATCTGTGTCATTAGGGGAATAGGAGTCAAGTTAGTAAGTGTTTCCAATTCAAGGTATAGTAAGAATTAGGAGGTGAATTTCAGCCCTATATATATGGCCTTTTGTTTGACTCTTTGTTAATGTTGAGTTGAAGAAAAATTGGCTTAAATAAGTGGAGCTTTTTAATCTTATAGCTGCTAGTTGCTGAAAGCCTGAAACTGGAGATTGTTATTGCATCTTTGCCTTGGTTGTTTGAGACTTTGAATGTTTAAATCAAAGTATTTAAGACTACTTTGATCAAAAATTCTGATTGAATCAACCATTGGACTAATGTTCTATAGCTGCCGCCCCACCCTATTGAAGTAACCCTTTCATCTGAAATCATTAATTTGTTTCAGATTTGAGTTTGGGATAAAAAGCCCTAATTCTCAAAATTTGATGACTGTCTTATTATTGTCCTTTTGAAATTAAAACCTTAGATTTTATCTAGATACAATTCTATTGATTAGGTTTTGTTTGTTTACATTTAACTGACCTTACTTGATCCTTATTGATCCCTAGAATCAAAACCCTAGCTGAGTTTTATTTATTTTTCCATCGTGTCATGAAATTCCGGGTACATCCTATTTTCTGTAGGGCTTATCCACTGTGACCTAGACTTGTCCGATTAGCCTCAAAATTGGATCAGACCTAAATTTTTACATGTAGATCACAACCAATATATATATTGAGTTCGACTTTTGGAATAGTAAGTTACCAAAATACCCCTCTAGCCAAAATATTGAAATTGGGGATTTTGATTATTAGGGTCGATCTCCTTGATTAAACTAAGGCTATAGCTTCTACAATTGGACCAAAAGGGCAACGAAGAAGCAAATGATCTACTATTTTCTCCTCAACCGAACACATAAAACACATCCCCCTACTCTTTAAGCGGTCCAAAGTAAGAACTTCATCCCAAAAAAAATTGTCCAAATGAAGAATGATTTTTTATTTGATTGGTAATCAAGCAAGTATATTAAAATAGGAAGGGAATTACAATAACAAAATATCAAAAAAATTCACAAGCTCGTGAACCAAAGAGAGAGGGAGAAGGAAAATACAAAAGTTCGTAATCCCCCATGGGTAAAGACTCATGCCGATCTAGACAGACCAATCATGATAACACTGCTCCAAAGTCCACCCCTTTATACTTGAGGGAGCACTAATCCAAAACAAGCAACTAGATATGAGAGGAAATGCGTGAAGGGATAGAATGAGAGTCGTAAAAAATTCTCTTGGATGTGGAATATCAGGATTCTACACAACATAATGAGGAAAAAGGAAATTGGATTTGTCGTTTGTAACAAAATAGAATGATCTCATAGTGAACCGACCCTTTGTCCATAATCCACAATCTTCCGTTGTCCGCAAGAATGTTTGGCTTCATCAGTAATGGACTCCTCAAAAGATTCAAGAACTCCTTCGTGTAATAATTATTCAGTCCCCCCTTCTCAGCTTGGGCATCAAAAAATCTCGTTATTCCTAATTTCAGAACAAGTAGCCATCTTCTCCTATGGGGAAATGGCAAAATTACCTTTCTTGAACTTCTTTCTTTGAAATTTCATAATGTTCTTTCAAACATGTTGATACTAACGAAAAATTGTAGAATTATAAGAAAAATTTGTCTTTGATCAGAGTCCGAAATTTATCTTTGATGTGCAAACTTTTTTGTCATTCTGAATTATGTATGCATTACTCTGATTTAGAAGGGTAATTTTTAACGCGATCTTAGAACATTAAAATGCGTCATGAATACATCTGTTTATCTAATCTCCTCTCATAAATGTCTCTTAAGGGGATTGATCTATGATGCTCTCATGGTTACAGGGTCTGCAGCCCAAAAAGTCGCCTCATTTGCCCGATCGCCGCCACTTGCATTTACAAAATGATCTATAGGCCACTGCCCAAAAATTGAATTGGACAAGCCTAGTGTGATTTTATCTTTCGGCGGAGAGGCTTGGACTTTGTACAAATGCAAATTGTTTTTGAGACAATTATAGCTTTTGGATGTCCATCAAAGTGATATTGTTGCTAGAAAAGTTTGATCTTATACATCATCTCTTGGCACGTGGGTGGGACATGAGTTCACTTTAAGGCTGTTTTTTTCTAAATGGTCGTAGCCGGAACAAGGGATGTTGGGTCAAGCTGTCAATGCTGAATTCGAAATGTGAATCTAATTTTGGACTACTGGTAGCCGTATCCAAATCTATTTGTAGTAATATGTAAAACAGCATGGGATTGTCTCTGGCAAATGCCAGAAAATGGTCTCTGGCTTCCCACACCATTGACATGTGGTAATAAAAAGAGGAGAAGTCATTTCATTTTCTTCCCATGTTTTTGACCTCTCCCTGCTTGATCTCTCATCCCTTTTTATCGCTACATGTCCATGTCCGATGATGTGTGGAGACAAAGACCATTTGTCTGGCATTTGCCAAAAACAATCCCATGTCATGTAAAACATGTCTTGATTAAGATGATTTGGGATCGTCTCTGGCTATGGCAAGAGAATCTCAATCTTTATGACTGCAATGTTAGTATGTAATGTGTCTCATAACTGTCCAATTTGAAAGTAATTGACACAAGGTAATAGGAGAAGCGGTTCAGCTGGCAAGAGACGATCCTAAGTTGATTAAGAAATAGGATTGTCACGTGCCATTAATAGTCTATATTTCATTTCTATTTTTTCATGTCATCACGCCTCTCTTTTTATGGGCCTACCACTTCCTCCCCACTTCTCTCTCTCCCTTGTGCCACATCTCACTTCCATGCCGGTCTCGCACACACACAGCGCTAGCTCTACACTTTCCTCTCTCTCTCTTCCTCACATGCCACTCCTCCCGGGCCTCCCCACTTCCCACCACCACCTCCCCACTTCTCTCTCTCCATGATATCACACCTCTTATAAACATTCTCCTGTGACATTCCCCACTACTATTTTTGGGAGGGTAAGCTTGGGTTAGGCAGACCTCGAGCAGATAGATTAAACAAAAAGAGAGCTAGCTAGCTAGTTACATTCTACCATATTTACTACCCGAAGCATCTTCTCTAACAATAGCTTGAAGAGGCTCAGGAAAATCAGACGGCAACAACAAAACTTCACCAATAACATTACAAAATGAAGCGAAAAAAAAATCGGCTGCACGATTGGCCTCTCTCCACGTATGATGAATCTCCACTTTTCTAAACTCTTGAATGCTTCTCTAATGTCTTCAACCACATAACTAACATGCCACCACATCTCCGAAATAGAATTTTGACCATCTACAGCTGTTTTGGAATCCGAGACAATAATTAGCCTCCCAAAGTTATAAACTCTTGCTACATGGCATCATGTCTTCTTTATCGCTAACAGCCCAAGACAAACATAAGCTGCCCAAGTCGATGACTTGAAAGCTAGAGGCAAAGTCGGAAATGGGCTCCCCTATTTTGTCGACAACCAAACATACCCTAAATGAGCGAAATAGAGGAGGATGGTAAATAGGGAGTCAATGTGTTATATATATGTATAGTCTATAAAAGAGAAGAAAAAGTGTCGTGAACGCTTGGGTTAACATAGATGTAATAGATGTAGAGTGGGAATCAAATGGTTCGCTGAGAACAACTGAAGTCGGACTTTGCCTCAGTCTAGCTATAAGTGAAGAAGTGAAAAAAGAAGTTGGAGCTTCTACTATGATCAATGAGTGAAACTATGTTAAGATTTTTTTTTGACATGATAAATGTAAGCACCCTATTTTTGCACCCCCTATCTCTCTTCCCGTAAATGCTTCAAGGTTTACCCAAGGCCCTAGCCCATTTGGCCAAACTTATACTCAAACAACTCAATCAAGTTCAATTACTTAATTTTATTACCCAGGTCCAAGTAGCCAAGCCTAATTACTCAATTATCTTAGCCAAAGCTCAATGGCTTTAGTGAAAGCCTAATTATCATAGCTCAAGCCCAATTGTCATATCTAAAGTCTAATAACCACAATCCATGACTCATCTACTAACAACCCATGATCCATAAGATCTAGTCTACATACCCACATCCATTCAACTCATATCCAAAACCCACAAACTCAAGCCCACTTTCCATTTTCCTACAAAAGATCTTTTATTTTTTTCTTCAAACCCTAAATAGCCTCATTTTTGTGTTTACACACCTTTTGACCACTCAATCATCTCTCACCAAGTACATACTTTTTTTACTAACCAATCACCTATTTTACTCTCTTACACCTCTTACAACTCATTCTTACACCTCTTACAAAACAATTAATTCTCTTACACTCCTTTTGACCACTCAATCGCCTCTCATCAAGTACATACCTTTTTTACTACCCAATCACCAACCACATCAATTTTGACCAACCAATCACCTCCCTTCTTCTGACCCAACCCTCTATTAATTACTAAATTACCACAACCTCTTGAAAACTCTATAAATACAAGACCCTCTCAAGCCATTTTTTTCACCTCCAAAATCCCAAGTGGAAACTCTACCTCTTCCTTATCTCACCCCTTATATTTCTTTTTAGCCTTGAAGAAAGTTAGAAGAAGTCAAGGTTTAGAGTGTGTAGAGAATTCTAGGACTAAAAGCCTAGAGTTCTTCACTAACTCTCTTCCTTTGTGGACTCTAAAAACTCATCACCTCTTGGAGCATTGGAAAAAAAGTCTTGGAGGAGTAGACACTCCTCCTTTTATTCTTCATCTTCTTCTTTACTTCATATCTATTTTTTTTTTATTTGTAGTCTTCTTCTAGAATTATTTGGGAAGACCTTTCTCTTCTCAAGTTTAGTTAGGTCTCTCTACACCAATCTAATGGTTTAGAGGGACCCCACCTCAAAAGAAAAGAGATGCTTTTTTTTTTCTTTTATGTAAATATTTCTTTCTTTTTATGTATCCACCAGTGTGGATATGGGTAGGCCCATAGAGAGTAAAAGCTAAAACTATACCTCTCTTTTTATTTTGTTTCTTCATTTTGATTATAGTCTTTCATCTAGAATCATTTGAAAAACTCATTATCGCTCAAATTTTCATATTTAGTGTTTCATTACATCATTCATAATGATGTAAATGGACTACATTTGAGAAGAGGTGATGAGTTTTCATTTTCTCCACTTGTCATCTTTTTCATTTCTTTCTTTTTCCTTCATGATTCTATTTTGAATGGTTAAATGATAATTTATGGACTTAAAGAGGATATTATCTAAAATGCCTCGTACCAAAGACAATGGTATTTGATCTATTATCGACACCAATCCAACAAAATAGGTATTGACAATAGACCATTTACTATTCATAATGCACATCCCTCTTTATGTCCTAAATATAATCTTTTAGCCTAACTTTTCCTTAATCTTTCTCTCGGATTAAATTTGACTTTAGTTAAATTTGTCAAAATCCTATCTATGTGAAAATTCAAAAAAAACATGATAAAATCTCAAAATACTAAAAACAATATAAAATATCAAAAAAATCGAAAAAAAAAACAAAAAGACCAAAAACATGCTTGCTAGGCTTTCTTGATCTTGGTTAGCCTACCTAACCATGGTTAACACCCTTCTAATCGTGGTTAGACCTAAACCTTGCACTTGACCAACCCGGTCAATTAAACTCTAGCCTTTGGCTAGACCCTTAACCACCTTATGCACACACACACTCCCCTTAGCCTTGGCACGGGTTCATGTGCCAAAACTACGCTCGATCTAATCTCACCCCAATGTGAGTACGTAGACAACCCAACTCGGATTCGACCCTAACCATTTAGCTTTCTATTTTTCTTGGATTAGTATTTGATTAAACACTTTAGCATTATAATTAATATTGAGATTAAAATTGGCTTAAATTTAGGGAATAGGTAACCATTTATAAAATAGGGGTCCTAGGTTGCCTAACACCTTCCGCAAGACTTAATCGAACCACTTACCCTAACTCTGATAAACCATTTGCCTTATCCAAATCAATCCGGAACCTATCCCCAAGAATAAATAGGTGGCGACTCTCAATCAAACCATAAAATGTGAGAGTATGGTAAAAATTCATGCTCACAATAAATATATTAGGTGTCAAAGAAAGTTTGTGATGATATTCTTATTTAGAATCTGAAGAAGAAGACGGTTTGAACCAGTAACCACAATGAGAAATAAGAAGAAGAATGAAGCATCAACAAATGATTTTTTTTAAGGAAGACTAAAGAGGGAGGCTAGGAAACCTACTCGATTTAAAGACTAGTTTTTCTTTTATTGTTAAGATCAGTGTCTTTGTGTCATTGTAGGGGTAAGGTTTTATTCCCTTTTGTTTTTTCTTATTAATAAACTAGTAGGGGTCTACCAAACCCCCCACTCCCTCTAAATGGTTTAATTAAGAAAAAAATATTCTTCTACAATGTATTTCATTGAATTTGGCTTGAAGTGGTCAAGTTCTTAGGCAAGGAACTCGGTCAGAAAGTGAGAGGTTGATTTAAAGACAAGGGGAAAAAGTCATTATTATCATTTTATTGTTTTTGATAGTTAAAATTGAGATTAATTTTGAGCCAGAGCTCTGCTTCACGGAGTTGAAGGGGAGCTCCCCATTTTCTACTATGTGAGTGGCATGTTTGTAATTACTGATTGAGGTTGAGGTAATTTCGCAATACATCAAATTCTAAGATTGCCACCATGATAGTGTAAAAAGGGGAGCTCCGCTCAACCCCGTGTAGCAGAGCTCCTCTTTGTATTTAAACTCTTAAAAGTTATAGAGAGATCCTCTTTAGCACTGTGTTAAAGAAATCCTCTACCAACTATAACTCTATAAAAATACTAACACGTGTCTTATTAACCCTTGGCAAAGAAATTCTCTCTTGCAAGTGTTAATGCTGCTTCTCAAACAGGATTAGGATTTCCTCTAGCTAGAGCTATGGTAGGGCTGGTTAACGAACCATCCTGCTTCCTCCTTACGTGATTGGGATGATTTTGACACTACCTTCAGGTGTTGTTTTTTATAAGAAAAGGTTTTTGAATAAGGAAAAGCTTTTGAATCACAAGAGGAGGTCTTTGAATCTGGAAGCAAATCTTGTAATAGAGGAAAGTTATCACCAACAAGCATGTCTTTGATCTAGTACAAGAAAAAAGATTGCACAAAAAAGGCACCTCAAAAGATGATTTCAATGACCTCCTCTTGTGATTCAAAAGTCTTTACTTATTCAAAAATCTTTCATTATCAATTTTCTCTAGCTGGGTTAATAGGAAGGGCTCAAAGGCAGCTCAATCCATGCAGAACCCTTAAACAGACATGAGTGCTATGCTTAACAGGAGGTGAAGGTGATCTCCCTAAAGCTCGAGCTCGGCTCACTAAAAGCTCGAGCTTAGCTTGTTTATTAGCTCAAGCTTGATTTTTGAGCTCATTAAATTAACGACCAAGCTTAAACAACCCACTACTCAGCTTGTTAAAAGTTCAGCTCAATTATATATATATATATATATATATAGTTAATCTATTAAATATTTAAATATATTTACTTCATTTAAATATTAAGATGAGTACATTTAATTAGATTATACTAGTAAAGAATTTTATGTGATTAGAATACCAATTTTAAATTTATACTAAAATATTTAGGTAACACCGCAATTTTTTTTATAAATACAAGGATAATAAAGTAATATTTGCACATGATATAAATAGTTATACCTAATGAATCAAGCTACTCGTGAATTGCTTGAGCTCGGCTTGAGCTTGTGCATTAAAGCTCAAGCTCATTTATTTAATAAACAAGTCAAGCTCAAGCTTAATTTTCAAGCTCATTAAATTAACAAACAAAGCTTGAACAACCTACTACTTGGCTCAGCTCAGTTGAATAACACCCCTAGTTAGGCCAAAGTACAATCTCTTTAATTCGCCATGTGTCTCTTTTAACTATGATTAAGATTCATTAACCTTTACTCTAGCTGGTGCTAGAGTAAAATACTCTAGCTTAGCCTCTTCGACTCACCATGGACGGAGCTAAATTTTCTTGTAGGGGGGCTAATAAAGAGTTGTGGGTGTTTTGGATCATTTCCCCATTTTTTTAGGGCCAAGATTTTGGGTCATCTCATTTGTGTTTGCCTACGCTATCTTAAATTAAATAATATAAGAGTAGTTTAATTTTTTTTCTTCAAAAGTTGAGGGGGCTCTAGCCCCGCCACCCTGCTCTGCCCTTGCTCTCATGCTACGCCATTGTTGATACACTAAACAAATTTTTCTTTTTTCAAAAGTTGGTTTTGGGGGAGGGGTCTACAAGCCCTGGCCCCATGTGGCTCCGCCCCTGCCTATGTGTCCCTTTGAACTTCCTTTAATTATGATTAAGATTCACTAATTCTTAAGAGAAAAATATATATATATTGGTTTTTAGAAGGAAAGAAAAATATCACATGAGTTAAAATTCTTAACCCTTGAAGGGTGTTAGAGGTCGAGTAAAATACCCCGCATTTGCTCCGCTCTCAAGCACTCTAGAACCTGTTTTTTTTAGGACACGAGATCCTCTTCAGTTGATGCTGGTGAAGAAACTGCCAACAGCCACTGGGGATGCGCCATATACTCTTGCGCACACCAACCAAAAAACCTTGATGTGTATGCATGTTTGGGTTAGCATGTACAAGAGTATGTAACAGTAGTCTCCTCGCCAGCAACACCCAGAGAGGATCCCAAGTCCTTGGCTTTTGAGTAGATCTTGTGTTTTGCCCGTGGCACGGCACCACCCTCCTCTTGGGGTGGTAAAGCTATCTTCCTAAACGCGTTGCGTTAGGCAAGCAAAGTGGGTGAGAGAAGATAGCGCTTCACCTCTCAATATTCTTTGTAATAAAATAAATAAATAAATAAATTGTAAAAGTAATTATAAAGATTAAGAAAATAAAAAACACAAAAATCTCTCCTATATCATTCTTTGCTTTCTTCTTCTGTTTCTTTCCTCTCCTGTCCTTCTCATCTGATATTCCTTTCGTTAAATCTTCCCAATTTTCCTTTCCAATATCATTTATTTTTTCTTCAGGTCTGAATTTAATCTTCCAATTTCTCTTCACTTGGCCGTGAAAGTCCTGCCATTTGATTCGTTTTCGACTACATAATATATATATTTTTTTAAAAATTATCTGATTATTTTTGATCGGATCCCTATTATTTTTCATTTATTTTCAATTGCATTTGAGTTTTTTGGCCGTGCCGTTTGATGCTCATAGATTTCGGTTTGGAATCGCAGCAGGTAGGTGAAGATTTAGGGTCTCTGTTCTCTAGGGATGTGAAAGATCAGTTTTTTTTTTAATATATATAAGGACGGAGATATCAGGGTTTTTGATTCAGTTTTAGATTTAGGTTTGCAGAGTTCATTGATTGTTAATTATTTTCTTTTATTTTTATATATATTTTTTAATTATATCTGGGTTTAAGGGTTTTGAGGTGTCTTTTTGATTGATTATCGAAGGAAAGAATAGATTTTTATTCATTGGCATAGTGGAATTTGAGGAATCTGAGAGTTGTTTAGAGATTTGAGGATTTTTCAAAAGAGGAATCGAAGTTGGATCAGTGAGAAAAATTTTATTATAATTTGGAATGTGAATAGGAAAAAGGGTAAGGTTATTTTGTTTTTTACGCAATTGGAGTGAGGTTTATTTAACTGGATTAGATCATGGAGCATTTAATTGGTGGAAAGTTTAAGATGGGGAGGAAGATCGGTAGTGGATCTTTTGGTGAGCTTTATCTAGGTATGTTATCTTTTTTAAAAAAATAAAAATTCTAGGTATGTTCTCCTATGTAATTTTCTTTCTGGCATTGTGTTTATGTTTTTTCCTTTTGTTTTGGTGATTTGAATTTTGTTTGGTGGTTTGATTTTATTCAGGGGTTAACACACAAAGTGGAGAGGAAGTTGCTATCAAGCTGGTATGTGCTATACCCTTACTTCCTATAGAAATTTCTTATGATGTTGATGGGATTCAATGATAATGTGTTAAATGTTTTGGATTTTTAGATTGAATTTATATCTCTGTTAAACAGATTATAATTTTAAAATTGTGAGTATGATGACCAAGTTATTAGTTACACAAACAAGAACTTATATGAACTTAAAAACTGGTTTCCATGTTTCATTCCTCTATTTATATCATGTGTCTGCTGCTCTACATTAAGTTGGCAAGCTCTTCAGTGAAATAGATCTGTTTATATCCTGTAATACTGCCTTTGAGTCTGATGGTTTTTGCATTTTAACGAGAGTCAAATCCTTGATTTTTTTTTTGCGTTGCTTGGTTTTCATAGATGTATTTTCTCGTCTTTTGCATTTGATCTACTCCATGGTATATGTTAGATTCAGATCTTCCATTGTAGCCGGTTGAACCCCATTCTCCGCAAGCAGTGAATCTTGCTTCATCTACATTTTTATTTTTGGCTCATTTTCCTTTTAGTATCACAAAAATTCAAAAAAGAAAAGAAGTAATTTTGTAGTTTTGGAGAAGAAACAGTAAGAATGGAACCTTAGGTCTCGAAAGAGTTCCATTTATGGTATCATTGAAGCCCTCATACAATTCGTGACCACTTAGGAAAACATTTCATCATCCTAATGCCGGATGGAAAGAAAAATGTTAGTTATAGAACCCTTGTTTTGTTTGTCATGGTATTGTGTCTTTGTTTTTGTTTTTGTTTTTGTACCAAAGCACCTTTCTACACTTCTATATTTACTCTCATGATCCCTTTATTTTGCAAAATCTCAACCTATATCTTCCACTTTATTTGTAATTTCCAGGAATCTGTGAAGACCAAACACCCCCAGCTTCATTATGAGTCAAAATTGTATATGTTTCTTCAAGGAGGGAGTAAGTTCCTCTTTCTCTTGTTCTTTTCGTTAGATGATAACGGATTTTATTCTAGTAGAATAAAGTAGGAAGTGATTATATTCATAATTCTTTATGTGGCAAACTGTCAAAGAAAAACGGGTTTTTTTAAAAATGAATTAAAATCAAATTTATTTTTTATTTTTGAAATGAAGCGGGGATTCCCCACCTTAAGTGGTTTGGAGTCGAGGGCGAGCACAATATCATGGTTATTGACCTTCTTGGGCCAAGCCTGGAAGACTTGTTCAACTACTGCAATCGGAAATTCACTTTAAAAACAGTGTTGATGCTTGCAGATCAGTTAGTAAGTTTACATATTTTCTGTTGGTATCAAAAAATGTGTTAGATGATATTTTAACTGCCACAATAATGCTTTCTCTCATTGTTTTTATGTAGATTAGCAGAGTCGAATACATGCACACGAGGGGTTTTCTTCACCGTGATATAAAGCCTGACAACTTTTTAATGGGCTTAGGGCGCAAAGCAAATCAGGTTTTTTTTAATTATTATTTAGTATTTGTATGTTTTTTTGATAACTTAGTACTTATACTCTGTGTCAGCAATTATTTTTTTTTGATCGGTAATCCAAGCAATATATATAAGAAAAGAAAGAGATAGCAGACAAACAATGAAGAAAGAAACAGAACAACATGGCTCACAAGGACATGAACCAAAACCCAGCAACTACCAAATGGGAATGTGAACAAGAATCAAAAATAGGCCCCGACCCCCTCAATGCGGCCCCTACTGCAAGATCAGACTAATAACATGTCCACATCCACCCCTGCCTGACACGCAGTGCACCACTCCACCACCGTCGAACGTGCCCAAGCGCAAATACTATGGATAGAGGATGTAGAATTCTCGAAAACCCTCCTATTTCTCTCCTTCCAAATGGATCATGCTATAGCGCCCGGTAAAATTGACCATATAGCCATCCTTGAGTCTAACTCGCCTACCGCCTCCCAACAGGATAAGAAGTTGAGTAGAGAAGAGGGGAAGACCCAAACCAAACCCACACGAATTAGAAAGAAACTCCAAATTTCACGTGCTATAGGGCAGTGCAAAAGAAGGTGATCCACCGACTCTTCCTCGTGGAGGCACATAAAACAGCGATTCGCCATCCTCCACCCTCTAGATTTCAAGTGATCGCAGGTGAGGATCTTATTCAAAGCCGCATTCCATAGGAAGAAAGATACTTTAGATGGAATACCCGGATTCCACACAGTCTTATGAGGAAAAAAGTCAGGAAAATTGAGCCTAAGAGTCTGAACTAGGGATCTCACAGTGAAACGACCCGTGTTGCCTATAGACTACACTCTGCTACCCCGACTCAGAGAAACCAAAGGGGGTGAACCCAAACGCTCTAAAAGGCTACCAAAAACCAAGACTTCCCAGTCATTCAACGCTCTTCTCAGTCTAGGGCACCATACAACCTCCCCACCCCCCTATCTATATACTCTCCCACGGATGCGTCCATATCAATGGATAGACGAAAGATAATGGCAAAGTCATCCTGCAATCTCGTGTTGCCGCACCAAATGTCTTTCCAAAACCTGACCTCCGCTCCCCCCCTTACTCGATATTCAAAGAATGGTATTATCAAATGCGCAACTGACATGATGCCCTTCCACAAACCCACCCCATGTGCCCTCCTGACCTCTTTCAGAATCCAGCACGAAAGGGCCCCATACTTGGCTACTATCACAGCCCGCCACAAACTCTCTCTCTCTTCCCCGAAACGCCAAATCCATTTTCCCAGCAGCGCTTTGTTTACTAACGACAGAGACTTCAGATTTAAGCCCCCTTTGCTCTTGGGGCGACAAATGTGCGCCCAATCGACTAGATGGTATTTGAACTTCCCTCCCTTTTCATGCCAAAGGAATTCCTTCTGCTTCCTTTCAAGAAGTAGAGCTACCGAACGAGGGATAACGAATGCTAACATGAAATAGGTGGGCAAACTGCACAAAATGCTCTGAATTAGTGTTAATTTCCCCCCTTTGGATAAGAAAGATGATTGCCACCCGGACAATCGCTTTGAAAATCTATCTACGATCGGAGCCCAAATGGCCTTGGATTTGAACCTACCTCCTAGTGGCATTCCCAAGTATGTCGATGGGAGATACCCGGCCCTACAACCCAAGGCTTCCGCCAAAGAGGACATTTTCTCCACGTCCCCAACGCCTAAAATTTCTGACTTGGACAAATTGACGCACATCCCTGATACCGCTTCAAAGCATATGAGGAGGCTCCTAATCGAAAGAAGATCCTGACGAGAGGCTCTACAGAAAATAAGGATATCGTCTGCAAACTGGAGATGAGAGATACGCAGACCTTCACTGCCTAAGGAAAAACCGTGGAACACCGGCCCGTTCGCTCTTGACAACATTCAACTCAGCGCTTCTGATACAATGATGAAGAGGAAAGGAGAGAGAGGGTCCCCTTGCCTCAAACCTCTAGAGCTTTGAAAGTAACCTGCCGGAGTCCCATTAATGAGGATCGAGAAAGACACCGAGGAGAAACACAACTTCATCCAATGGCTCCACTTCGGACCAAAACCCATTCGTCTCAAAATATACCCCAAGAAAGACCAGTTGACATGATCATAGGCTTTTTCCATGTCCACTTTGCACAATAAGCCCAGGACTGAGGATCTGATCCTGTCGTCGATACATTCATTAGCTATAAGTATGCCATCAAGAATCTGGCGACCCCCCACAAAAGCCCCTTGTTGCGGGGAAATGATATAACTCATCACTCTCCTGAGGCGACTTGCTAGCACTTTGGACAGGATTTTGTAAACACTACTCACTAAGCTTATTGGCCGGAAGTCTTTGATATCTGTTGCCCCTTTGTGTTTAGGGATCAACACGACAAAAGTGTTGTTGATCACTCGATCGAAATGTCCTAACTCAAATAACTCCCTCATGACCTCCAAGAAATCTTTTCCCACAATATCCCAACAAGAGCGATAGAACTCGATAGTAAATCTGTTCGGGCCAGGGGCCTTGTCCCCAGCTATGTCTCTAATAGCACCCAAGACCTCCTTCTCTGAAAAACTAGACTCCAGCGATACCCTTTGATCCTCCGGCAAACTCTCAAACGGCAGACCATCTAATTGAGGGCGCCACCTTTCCTTTTCTGAATACAAGTCTTGAAAGAATGCGACAACACTCTCCGCAACCTCTACTGACCCCTCCTTCCACTCCCCGTGAACCTTTATTCTGGAAATAAAGTTTCTCTTACGATGAAAGTTGGTCATCCTGTGAAAAAACTTAGTATTTCTGTCACCCTCCTTTAGCCACCGGACTCTAGCCTTCTGTTTCCAGTTGATCTCTTCCATCCTAGCCGTGGATAAGTACTCCAATTTCATTGCTTCCTTTGATCGAATTTCATCGACGGATAGAGTCCCCGATTCTCCCCTCGCATCTAACTCTCCTATGCTCTTTAGAAGGACTGACAATCTAGATGGAATATTGCCAAACTCTTCTCTGTTCCACTCTTTGAGGCGAGCTTTAAGAGCCTTAAGTTTAAGTCCAAAACGCGTGCTCGCCAATCCCTGCCCTCTTCTTGCATTCCAGACTTCGGCCACCACCCCCTTAAACCTATCGTCTAGGAGCCACATGTTTTCAAACCTGAACGGCGTGGGCCCCCCTCTAAAAACTCCAGCCTCTAAAGAAATGGGAGTATGGTCTGAAATCGGCCGTGGCAAGGTAGTTTGAATCTGATTTGGAAAATGATCCTCCCACTCTGAGTTGCATAGAAAACGATCCAGTCTGCTTGCTAGAGTACTAGACTCGGAGTGAGCCCACGTAAAAAGCTGCCCTTTTAACGGGAAATCAATCAACCCATGACGGTCGATGAACTCCCCAAATCTTCTCATCTTTGCATTGACCCTGCCCCCTCCTTTCCTCTCCTCTGAGAACCTGATGCTATTAAAATCACCACCCAGACACCAAGGCCCCTCCCAACGGACACTGACGTCCTCGAGCTCGTCCCAAAACACTGTGTCGTTGGTCCCTCCAGAAGGGCCATATACCCCCGTAAAAACCCAAGTGAGCTCATCCCCCACCCTTCTACACAGGATGGAAATAGAATAAGCCCCCAATTCTGACTCTTAACACTTCCAGCATTTCCTTGTTCCAAATTAAGAGAATGCCTCCCGAGGCTCCCAAAGATGGAACGGCCAGCCATTGGGGACTAGAAATATCCCACAAATCATGGACGATGTGATCCTGGACTAACTCTAATTTAGTCTCCTGAATGCATAATAAAACCGGTCTTCTAGATCTAACCATACGCTTCATCGCCACCCGTTTATCTACTAAACCCAAGCCCCTAATGTTCCAAGAGATGATGGGAAAATCTGTCATCTTCGAACTCTGCGACCCTTGCCTATACAGGGACTACACGAAACGCTCCGAGACCCGGACAATTCGTAATTGACACTGCACTCCAACCTCCTCAACTCCTTGGCGGATTTCCCTCCCCGACTTACACTAGCTTTCCGACTAGGACTCACAATCTCCTCGGATCTACCCCTCTCGAGACGAGAGAACAAATCCCTAGCTTCCTGTTCATGCCCCTCAAAAGACAACCCTAGAAATTTCCCCAAGGCTTCGAGCTGGCCCGAACCCCCCTCAGACCACCCTCTAGACTCCCATCTATCTGCACCCGTTGAACTAGCCCCTTGATTACCATGGACAGTATGAGAGTGCGATTCTATAGGCACTGACTCAAGTCTAACTGGATTTACTGTGAGAACCCTAGTAACTGAACATGTTCCAGACCCAACTCCTGTTCTAATTTCCTCATTAGACTGTGGTATCGTGACTCCATGGATTGAAAGAGTTGAAACAAAAAGCTCATCAGTGGAACAACTAGAACTCTCCATATTCGTCCTTACCCCAACCGTGATTGGGGTGGAATGAATATAGCGAGAAGAGGGTTCAGGCGTACCTCCCATTGGAACATACGGTGTTTCTCCGATCTCTTGAAAGTCCTTGCCTCTAGATGAGTGTGAGGATTTGAGAGGTTCTGTTGATCCCGAGTGAGCCTGAACTTGTTTCTTTGACCCACTTCCCAGCGTTACTTCCGCAAAACAAACTGGGGATTGGTTTGCAAGATCAGAATCAAGAATGACATCTGAACTGGAAGTGCCTTCACCCTTTGCCTCCTCCCTGGTTGTCAACTGCATCGGACCAGCTTCAATGACTCCCCTATATTCTGCATGCTGCTCCCCTAGCCCTGATTTGGCTCTCTCATTCTCTAATCCTTGTGCCCTGTCTGAACATTCAGTGATATTATCCTGTAATGGGATGGAATGCATCTTCACCACAGCCTCACTCAAAGGCACTGACGCGTGATTTTCCTCTGTAATATCTTCCTCCTCACCCCATAACCTGCCTTTGAGTGGAGGAAGAGAAGAGACCTCAACTTTCTGCTGGCTATCCAAGAGGCTCCTCTCACTACTAACCCCCTCCAAATGACTATGGAGAAACCCCTGCTTCCTAGCGTCCGTATGCTCAAGACCCCCCTCAGAAGTCCTAGAAACGACATCACAATCCCTCATGGCCCCTGAAGCAAACCCCAAATCCACTACCGCTAGACTGAGAAGACCCAATTCCAGGAGGTTTGTTTCCATACTGTTCGGATGCGCAGGCTGGATCTGCGGCTCCTCCTCTGTTGCGCTATTGATCTTCACAAGATCCCCTGGCGACCCTAACACTGTAGAACTCTCGCAAGATTTGCTCTTATCGGATGCACGAGGCACATCCTTTGGATATATGGGCCCCGTAAGGATGTGTTTGTGCCTTGTCGCTCCATCCTCGCGCTCCTGACCTTCGATCGATGGGGATGCACCTGCTACTCGATCTGTCATCACCCTTGTACTTGGTTGATCGAAACTCCGGCCAAACCCTACCTCGAACACCTCTGAAACTAGTCCCTGTTCCACTTCAACGATCGGTGATGTCTCCCGGTGTTTGTGTAGAATGGCTTGAAGTTGGCTGAACAACGGCGACATGGCCTGAGCCCCTTCGGCCATTAAAACCTGCTCCTGTTCCTTATCCCCCATATTCGCAGATCTCGGGGCTGGATAAGAACTATCGAGCTTATTAATGTTTTCCTTTTCGATCAACGGGTATAACCCGAATGGGTCGTCGGATTGAACCGAATGTCCACTATCCTCACCAGGTTCGAAAACCATATCCTTAAATGTTTTGGTGGGCTTGAAGTGAACTAGGCCCATCCGCCCATCCTGTTTAGAGAAGCCCATTTCTTTGGGCCCAGCGCTAACCAGGCCGCCCCAACTCTCATTAATAGAGCTCACGTGATCAGGACGATGGATGCCAGGGTCGTCTTCCTCATCGATCTGCTCCCCTGTTAACCTAGATTCAACGCAACCGCTCCCGATATCATCTGAGCCACCCAATGAGGAGAGAGACTTCAACATCCGACGCTTCCGACGCCATCTCATCCGTCTGAGGTTCCTGCCCCTGTTTTTCACTTGATTTTTCCTTGTTTTCTGTATCCCTTTCCCCTTTCCTTTATCAGCTAACATCGAGGTACTGACTATTTGCGTAGGTAGGGTTGGTGGCTTGTCTCTGACCACCTGCGTGCTAGCTGCGTACTCCTCCCTGTTGGATGCAGTCCCGGATTGATATTTCGCAACCTCTAGATTCAAATTTGAATTGGAGACCCTCCCACTGTCGCCACGTGTGACGATCTTCTCCGGTAAACCGCCGTTTGTTTCAACCCAACTTCGGATATATCAAACCTCCATCGCCTCCGGCCACATCTGGCAGTTCTCACAAAGCTCCTTCTCCCATACAAGAACTTCCAAGGGGTAAGAAATGGAATGGAAGACTATGGATATGACTCGTGGAACTGAATTGAGGTCGCCGGCCACCTTGATTTTGGCAAAAGACAGGTCAGTCTGTTCCACTGTTGAAGGATGCACCTCCAACAGACCTCCGCACATAGCTCCGATCTTGTCGAACACCATCGGGATCCAAAGATGAAATGGAATTCCTTTCACTGCCAGCCACCTGGGTTTGTTCAGCCCAGTGTAAGAAAGAGAATTCGCCGCCGGCCACCATCTCCGAAAACTCACAATATTTTACCCACTGGAATACTGAAACTTCTGCACAACACTGAAAGCTGGGAGGCATTTTTGGTGTGAAAAATGGCCCTGTGCGCTTCAACTGGGAACACTACGACATGCTCCTCCTCAGGCAATAGCTTGCTGATTATCTCGGTAACCTCCTCCCAGTCATCCAGCCTCTGAGGACCCCCTATCGTGCACACTACTGCCGCATCCCAACCCCGAAACGCTCCTGAGTCCAGGTCCACCACCAATCTCCTATTCTCAATATGACATTCAATCCCCACCCTGGGTACCACTCTCCCTGAGTCTACCCTTGTAGGATGAGCTAAGTGCATTCCAACCGACTGTCTCTGGTTGGAGTGAAATTGCTGATAAGATGACCCTAGAGCCTGAACAAAAGCTTCCCATCCAACATTTTTGATGCCTTTAGGGATAATGATACTGCCTCCGCCCCCCTCTCCCATGAATGCCTTAAAAGTGATGAAATCTCCTCTGCCATTACTCTTCTTTTCCCCTACCAAACTGCAATTTCTCCCCCTGTACTTCCTGAAGCAGTACCCCTTTGCATCAGAGAATTGCTGAACCGATTTTTCCATCCAACCTATTGCATCACCGGGAACCCACAAGCTCCTTCTGATTCCCCTCATGTTTTCCTCAGTAACCTTGAGAGATAGTCCCTCACGCAGCTCAACTCTTTGAACGTCAAAGGACTTAGCTTCTACCACAAACTTGACTCCCCTCATCTTGTTGGAAGTTGGCTCTTGCCAAATACTTATTCTCTTGAAAATTGGACCATTGTCAGCAATTATAGTGCATGCATATCAGATTTCATATGGTAGCATTATGTAATCCATGCATAGATTCCTTTTGTGGTTGCCAAATTTTTTTTGTGGTTTTGAATGATTTCATGCAAGTACAGTTTTAACTTTTAAATAACAGTTTCATTGTCCATATTAGGTTTTGCCAAATCCTTAACACACACTGTATTTTACATTAAAAATTCACAAAAATAAAAAAAAAATCCAAAAGCATGTAGGAAAAATGATAAAATTGATAAACAAAGTCATTGACACTAAATGCCTATTATGCCCATGGTTCAACATTATCGGTATTGGACGCCGTATCGGTAAGTCCAAAATAGGATACGTATCGGTGTATCAGCACCGTATCGGTTGGATACGGCGGAAAAAAACAGGATACGCTAAAAAAAGCTTGGATATGCAAGAAAAAACTTGGATACCTTGCAGAAAAGCTTTTTTTAATGCAAATACAAGCTAAAAACAAACTAAATGAAGTCCTACAACTACATTTTTAATATTTATAACCATACAAATGAGTGTTAAAAATTTTATGACTTAAAAAAAGGCGTGCGCGTTGATAAATATGTATGAAAATACAAGTCATAATCACTTAACCAAGTATAAGAAATACAATCTAGATATTAAAATCTTACATTTAATAAAATACATAAGAAAATATAGACTTGCGTTCATAAATTAAATTACATACATAACAGAAACTCAATACCATATTGAGCTTCGTTCCGGCTCATACTTTGTCACTCTGGGATCATGAATTGAGTTGAGTGATACATTATAGGTGTTCCTAACATGATGACATCACGGTGGCCAACTCATCTATTCATTTTGGGTTGATTAAATCATATTTTCATGAATTTAAAGAAGTAAAATGAAGAACTAATTTTTATATACCTTCAAAGTTTTTGGGAAGGTCTTTCAAATCCAAAATCAAATGCCGAGATCTTTGTTTTTTTAACAGTGGAGTTATTGTTTTTAGCTTAAAATTTGATTATGAAAGAAATTTTGGGGAGAGAATAGGATTTGGAGGTGTTTTCACCTCAAAATGAAAAAATACAGTTTTAAGGCCCATATCGGTCAGTATCGGTCTGATACATGAACCGTATCGATCGGCACCCAAAAAAAAAAAATTCATGTTCAAATTACGCGTATCGGTCCGTATCGGGCCATATCAGTACCGATACGGCCACGATACCATGCAAAAAGATTTTCATGCGTATCAGTGTCTCGGGTAGTTCAAAAACCGGCACGTATTGGCCGATACGTATCGATATTTTGAACCATGATTATACCTAATTGATGGTGATAAGTTATCAAGTTTAATTAACACATAATGAGATAAAATCAAAATACATATCTCAAATCATCACAGATTCATGGATTTTACTTGGAATCAATGAATCTATGTTCTAAACTTGCTATAATGCATTAACCAAAAAATAATTGAAGAAATTTCAAAATCTTATCCAATGAGAAGCTACAAATTGATTATCTTTCCTAAATTTAGTTTTGAAGTTCAATTCATCGATTCACAGTGTAGATCTATTTTTATCAAAAAAACACAATAGAGTGGTCGATTATTTTACATTAACCGATCGTGATTCTCGTAGAAGTACTATTTGGAAGATGGTCGCTTGTACAACATGTTAGAGCATCTTGAAGGAAAAGAACAAAAGGTTTTTCGAATAGCTCTCACTCAAAAGAGAGAGTGGACGAATACCATTAAACGACTTGTTTCTGGTGCTCCCATTTGAAAGATTCCAAGGGAATTAATGTGTCTAACCTTCTACTGCCACAAGGACTAAACCCTCTTTTTTGTCTATATAGTTGTTTTGGGCACTATAACAAATCTCCCAAGAAATACCTAATTTCTCCCGAGAAAAACATCTAAAGTTTAAAACTCCGTTTTTATCGCAATTTTTTAAAATTCTTGCGAGAATTATAATTTTCTCTTTTTATACCGTATATATCGTGAGATTTTACCGAGATTTTAAAAATATCAAGAGGAATACACTATGTTGTTGGTTTTATGAATTTATAACTTGGTGATATTTATTACTATTACTTGTAATTTTAATATTTTTTTTAATCATTCCCGAGATTTAGGCGAGAAACACCCGAAAAAATTAAGATTTGAAAATCTCCCAAAAAAAACTCTAGCCAATAAAAACCTGAGAACAAGATTTGTAACACTGGTTTTAGGGAGCCATTTTTGTACAACTTATGCCTTTTTTCATTAGGCTTGGATATTTCCCGAAGCATGTCTGGGTGGTTGTGATGCCTTTTATTTTACGACCCCTTGTACGTTCTTCTCTTTTATATACTATTCTTTATCTTTTACCTATGAAAATAAATAAATTAGAATGGGTTTCCAAAACTCTTGGTATGTATTATATATAGCGTCGAATGTTATGTAGCAAGTAGCAACCATAACATTCATAATTGCTTAGGCAACCAATTTATTTATTAAATTGATAAAATTAAAAATGTTTGTGCATTATATAAAATCAAATTAAACGACTAGAAATAAAGCTTTTGGTAAGACCAGAATGTCACTATAACGAAAGTAAAGATCATAGTTTACTACCGAGGAGTGAAGTAATGAACGTTAATTTTCTATGGAAAAAGAGAAACAATTCAGTGTCTTAGTGGCAAAAACACACACAAAGATATATAAATAAATATATATATAGAGAGAGAGAGAGAGAGAAAGATAGAGAGAGAGAGAGAGAGAGAGAGAGGGATATCCATCCTTCTTCTTTGGCATAGTGAGGGACAAATAATGAAGCGCTAGAAAAATTCCCCAAAACCGGACACTTTTTTTTTATTTTCTTTTTGTTAAGGAGACCTTTTATACCCCATGATATCAAGGTAAACGGTAAACCTGCTTGATTTTATATATTTATCTATTGTTTTAGTTAAGAAAGTCTTAAATTTACTTTTGTCACTAGTGCTTGGACACGGCTTAGGCACCACTAGGCAACCGCGTCTTAACAAGCATCTGCGTAGACCCCATATGCATTCCCTGGAGATCTAGGCTTACTGAATCAATCACCTGGACAATGCTTTGACTACACTGTTCTGAACCATGTGTGTGAAGTGTTGTCCTCTCATGTTGTCATTCAATAAATCCTTTTGACTTGTCATCTAAAAGGGACATTTTAAGTAGTTTAGCAGAATCAAGTGAGTTAAGGGTTATAAATGCCATCAAGCTTGAAAGACTCGAATCAACTGCCTCTCTTGGTTTTAGGTTTTGGACTCTTTAGGGTTCAAGAAAGTGAGAACTAGAAAAGAAGGTGGGAGAAAATAAAATTGGATTTTATCGCTATTATTCGGTTTGCAAGAAAATAAATAAGATAGGCCATTCAATGATGATCACTGATTTATTCAATTTCCTATTTTAGCCGTCAATTAATACCCAGTTAAAAAATATCTTTAGGAACTTCATCCTAGCATAGAAACCTCTGTTCTTGCTGGTTCTTTTAAATTTCACTATCTTATCAAATATTTTATAACAAATTGCAAAAGAAAAACAGAGAAGGGTTTAGTGGTTGAGATGGACCCTCCATTGATAGCTTGAGATAAAATAGAGACTAAGAAAACAATGATTGACAAGATGGGATTTTGACTTGTTATTGGTTCATATGTGGTTTTATTTTTTATATTCAGAACCCTCTCTGATTTTTGATATCCTTAATTAGTTCTGTTGGGTTTTGGTGTTTTTTCTCTTTTAAAGGATAAAAAACTCTAGAATTCTTGAGATCACATGAAAAGCAAGAATAGAGGGTTTGGTTGGGTTCAATTGGGTTCGGTCAAGGTTCTTGCAGATTTTTTTTCCTTTTATATGCAATGGGTTAAGTTGGGGACGGATGGGGTTCTGGGCTTCGTTTCTACTTTATTGGAAAGATTATGCAATGGGGTTCTACTTCTACAGGTTACAGAGAGAGAGAGAGAGAGAGACGTGGTCTGTTTTGTACAAATGTGATATACAGGCAATGGCCATTCAAACGGCAGTCGTTTGGCTAGATCCGGACAAAATAGAGAAGGTACTGCCAGAGGAATGAAGGGCAAAGTGGGCAAATATTTTATTGTTAACGCTTTCTTGAGTGTTCTTGCATAATAACCTTTTTGAGTGAGAAAAGTTCCGATGGAAAGTGCATGAAAAGATGCACTATTTAGAATTTTTTTTTCTCGATAAAACTCATTTTTCTGATGAACCAAACATATGAACAGTGGGTTTTTGCGAGAAAACACACTTTTCCACCTTACTTTCTTGCAAAACGAACGGACCCTTGAGGTTTTCTTGAAGTTCAAGATTCTATTTTAACTCGACGCTCTAACAAGGGTAATTAAGACATGATGCTATCTTTGTATTTTAATACCCTCTCATTCCTATTTCTTCTTTTTTCAAGCAGTACCTGTTTGGTAGGTATTGTCTAGATGATAGCCACCTAAAGAATTGTTAATTCTAGCATTAACCCTTATCATAAATATAATTAATTTTAAAAGAGAGTGTTGCTAGCATTAACCTTATTATTAATTATAATTTTACTATTAGAGTGTGGTTAGCATTAACCCTATTATAAATTAAAATTTAATTATTCTAATAATTTTATTATTAATATATTATGCACAAAAGGGCTTTTTAGTAATATTAAATAATTTCGTAATAGTATTTTATAAATTAAAATTATTTAACTACCCATCTCCTCCTCACATATTGATTCAGTCCTATAAAAACATTGAGCTCATCAATTGTAGATTGAAATAGGTTTATAAACTATATTGAATTTCAATTATTTATCAACTTTAATGTGAAAAGGTCTTCCCCAAGTGGGAGGTCCTGGGTTCCATTTCTCACTCCCCCTTTGGGGTCAGCCTTGCACGGGTTTACCCGAACTTACTTGGTGTGGTGGGTTGCGGTCTCACGTCGCACCCTCGGGGATTAGTCCTGAACCAAAGGGTTGGGGACACCCCGAGTTCCAAAAAACAAATGGTGTTACTTATCTCCTTCACTTGACAAAGAGAATAAAATTTAATTAAAAAAATTTGACAATATATAGAAATATCAAAAAGAAGTTACAACTCTGACAAGCAGATAACAAATGTCACTTAACATGATTCTCACATTTGAGTACTACATGCTTGCATCAGTAATATAATAAATTCTAAATGTGTATTTATGCTTAAGTATTGAATCTTTAAAGTTTCATCTTAGATTTCTAATGTTTCCTTAAAGTTTCCTAAACTCTTATTTATTTATTTTTGACATAACTTCTTTGGATTTTCTTAAACTTCCTCGAAACGTGTCAACTTCTGTAGCGACTGAAGTTTATACCGAAACCGAAATTTAATACATTGGCTAGGGACACATGTCGTTCCTTATGAGAAAGTAAGTTTAAAGCGAGTGGAACTAGCATTACCCTTTTAAGTTAAAACTTAAAAGTCTTTCAATTTACAGACATTTTTTTGTACACTTTGGTTAACTTCTACCGAAGTTTTGTATTTTCTAAACATTTTTTTTTCTGTTTCCGTCAAAGTTTACCACAAAGTCCTGCATTTTTAAAATACAAGTGTATTTTGCTTCAGACACCATCCAAGTCGACTCAATTCGGTGGAAGTTGACCAAATTGAGTCAATTTTTGACAATGCTCCCTCCCATGTGACTTTCTAGAGCTCATCTAAGTGATGTACGCGGTACAAAACTCATGATGCAGAACTCTTTTGGTTCATCCTAATGGCTCGGCTCATCCAAAAGAAAAATCTTCCAAATTGGGGAATACCAATGAAGTACTTATTTATTTAGCCAACAGACTCATTCTAAAAAAATGATGCGGACTTTTCACTTAAATTGCTCCTTTGTCCTTCCGTCAAACCAAGCCTTGATGCCAGGGTCGCTAAGCCTAAAACACTCATCCATTTCTGCTTCTCCCAATGGGAGGTCGGTGCGTGGAGCCGGGGAGGCGGATGAGACTCTATTTCAAGGCTTCAGGTCGAGCCCCCTCCCTTCAATAATGCGGAGGATCAATGTTTACAGTCTTTAACTACAAAGATACATCGAATGTTTATGATTTACTCTTTGACTTCTAGAGTTAGACAAGCGCAACAACTTTTTTTCTTTTGATCGGTAAATCAGAGAATATATGAGAATGCATCAAAAGAGAAGACAAAACAGCCCAAGGGATCACAAGCGAGCCCAACTTATGCTTATTTATCTCACTTTTCCTATTCCAAATGGTTTTTTGGGTTATATAACTAGTTTTGAGTGTGTATTGATGATTGTTTTATCATTTCGTAAAATGTAATCATAGATATCCATTGGTTCTATAATGTTTCCATAATTTTTGTAATGTTCCTTTAGACTTCCTCAAAATATTTCTACTTTCTGAGGGACCAAAGTTTTTACCAACATAATCACCAAGTCAGAGTTCAGGAATTATTTGGCTAGCTAAATTCCAAAAACAAAAAGGCAAAATTTGAAAAAATCAGAAAAATGCTGAGAAAGATTGAAATTAATAAAAAAATATGATCACTAATAATAAAAAATTGTAAACAAAAATATTTCATAAAGTATATATATCTTCACAACTTTTTTGGAAACACCGTGAATAATTTCGCATTTAATTCGCGACTTAAAAAAAAATTGCACTTTGTGAATTAATCGTTTGGCGAAAGTCACAAATTATTCTGGACTTTTTTTTTTTTTTGGGGGGGGGGGCTACTTAGTTACTATATATGCTGAAACCAACTTTAAATCCTTGATTCTTGTTGTCTTCTTTTTCTTGTGAATATATAATTTCCCCACTTATCCAAAAAAAACTTGGTGCTTGTCGCACATAGCAGCATACACCTATATATAGGCTTTTCACATAAAAGGTGGAAAGCCCTTTCAAAGCATTAGTTAAGCATTTGGATTGGATTTTATTGGCCAAAAATCAATTCTTATAAAATAGATTTTGTAAAATTAATTGTCAAATAATCATTTTTTCAAATAATAGTGTTCGGGGAATACAAAGTTGATTCTATCAACTTCATATTCCCCGAACACTATTATTTGAAATATTGATTATTTGACAATTAATTTTACAAAATCTATTTTACTAGAATTGATTTTTTGCTAATAAAATCCAATCCAAACGCCCCTAAGAAATCATTACTAGAAAGCGATTAGTTTGAGCCAAATATTGATTACATTCATTTTTAACTTTTAAGAAATTGATCCCTTCGGGGCGGATACCTGAAGAGAGTCAGTACTAGTCCTTGGCTCGAAGGCTTTGGGACACCCTCCGTTAGCCAAAAAAAAATTTTATAAATATTTTACTCCAAAACTATCAATGTAAAATAAAAAATCTAGGTATAATAAATCAGCTCATGTTGGATGTTAGTGTCTTGACCCTTGAGTCCAAAAAAAGTGAGGTCAGTTGCTAAATAATGATGCTTATTGTTCTAAGAGGTCAATGAACTGCTTGAGTAGATTGTGGATGCATATTTTCAACATCGCTCATCGAGGAAATAAGAGCTCAAAATGTCCAATAAAGAGTATAATCTAATAGTTCAATAATGTTATAAACACAATTCCTTTAGTCATTAGTGAATAAAGGGAGAGAGAGTGTTCCTTTACCAGATGATGCAGGAGGGTGTAATCCACATCCCCATAATCCCAGAACTCCCCTAACTGCGTCTTTTGGAGGAGTGTGTAATCCACATCCCCATAATCCCTCTTAAACCAAACAACAGAAATAGATCTTATGACTTATTAAACTAGAATTATCTCTGCAACCAAGCACTCTTAGGATGTACAAGTGTGTCCATTAAGTTGTTTATTCTGTAAGTGTTTGACCCTCACCCTATGGGCAGCACTGGAGAACTAAGCAGCTATTCAGACAGTTCTGAACCTAGTAATTCAATTTGCTAATACAAAAGAAAAGATGGAATCCATAGATGGTAGTTTGCTAAATTAATAAAGGCTACAGATGCTGGAAAAGGGGCTGATGAAGAATATCAATAGTTCATAACTGAGAGCAGTGAAGGGGCATGAAATTAGTAAGTGAAGCTCAGATTGCTTATTAAAATGGGTTACTCACCCAAATTTGTGGCAAGATTAACTTAGGTGATAAATAAGTCTGTAAGTTGAATTTTTCAAATGGCAAGTTATAAGAGAACCTAGTTTGGCAATAACAATTTTTGACAATGCCTGATGCAACTGTGTTCAATTCTTTATTGTTTGTTAGTGCAAGACTTAATCTACTTTGTTTGCATTTGATGATATTGCTGGCTCCGTGCTCAAAATGATTGGTACCGATAAAAAATAAATGCTCAAAATGACCGTTAATGCAAGATAGATTTCGAAAGTGTTTATTTCCTCTTTTAAGGATAAGAAACTATCAGTATTGAAGTTAAATATTGAGGACTTTCTGATTTCGTCTGTCCTGGGATTCACTTTATACAGTTGTAACCTTAATCTTCTCTTGTTGGTTTGATCTGCAGGTATACATCATTGACTATGGCCTGGCGAAAAAGTATAGGGATCTTCAAACTCATAAGCACATACCGTACAGGTATTAGCTTTAATATATTTACTTCAGAATCCAAGATCTCAGTTTCCTGCTGTCCCTGCGGCATATCTTGTAGCAATGCTATTGAATTCCGAGTTTTTGTGCACTTTTATCTTATTTGTATAAGACTTGCAATTCCCACCCATGTTATAATGTGCAACGGCCAGTTATTAGTCCAGAGATGAATTAGACGGGCACTCCATTCATGCATGGGTGCAGCAACACTTCTATTTATGCTTTCCTTGTTTACTGGTATTTTTTAGTGGGTGGGAAAGGGGAAAAGTTTCAAAGTGTTCCTAATACATGGATTGCATACTTTGCATTAAAGTTGGCATTGGCCAGGGTGTACTTGTCCGAAATACTTGGGCCTAAATTTATATTAAGCAGAAAAAAAGATACAGTGATTATGGGCTATTACTTACTCATTCTTCTTATAATGAATGAAGTTTAAAGTAAAGAGACTATTTGTTCTATAATAATGTTAGCTGTTTCCGTAGACATGATTATTTTCTTAGCAACATAAATAAGACCAGGTTAAAGAATGAAAACAAAGGTCTGTTGCTTAGTCTCTTCTGTTTGTATGCATATAGTATAAATGAAAGCCTGTTTTCACACTTAGAGACTCATAAGTCGTATCTCAATTTTTTACCCATACACAGCTTCTTCCAATTTTGCTACACTATTAGAAATCCCTTTCCAAAAAAGATCAATACACCAAGCACTACACATAGATTTATTTACTTTTCAACATGCCGAGAAACTTTGTTTGTTAATGAATTAATCTGTTTATGCTTAAAGATTTTGCAAAGGGAATAAAAAAAGTTTATTGTCTGCTGAAAGGTAGGTAAAATGTGTAGAGCTTAGGTCAGTAATTTTGCGTAAACCAGTTTAGTGACTTTAGTCAAAGCATATAGAGCCTCTAAGTATGGTTTAAAATTTCGATACGCATCAACCAATACGGGCCAATACGTATCCTATTTTGAGCTACCCAATACACTGGTACGCTGGAAAAAAAAACTCCGCTATATCGGCGTATCAAGCCAATATAGGACTGATACACCCAATACATGCCTAATACGAGGGATTTTTTAGTAAATTTTTTTCCTTCTATTTACACTAGGATCCACAGTACAGATGCGCACAACTTAATTACTTTAAATGTTATTTAAATAAATGGTTTTAAATTAAATTTATTTTCATTTATATAAGATATTAATATGTAAATAAGGTTATGCCCCTTATTTGAATTCAATAAAAATTACCTTGGATCCAAATTATTAAAAAATAAAAATTCAATTTTTCAGTTCAAGAATAAAATCTTTTTTTTAGCACCTTTAAGGGATTGGGACAAAATATCAACTTTCAAATGATAAGGTATTTCTCAAATATTAAAATTTTATAAATTTTATTATATCAAAAATTACCAAAACCCAAAAGTCAGGCAAAAAAAAAGTCATATTTTAGTCTTAAAAAATGTTTTCATCTACATGGTTTATAGTTGTAATTCAATACATTATTATTTAACTCATTAAATGTAAGGTTTCAATATCTAGATTGTTTTTTTTATACTTAGTTAAGTAACTATGGTTTGTATTTTCATACCTTTTCATCAGCACGCACACCTTTTTTAACTTATAAAAATCTTAACTCTCGTATTTATAATCATAAACAAAGTTGATGCCCTTCATTTAGTTTGTTTTTAGTTTATATTTGCATTGAAAGAAGTTTTATGCAAGGTATCCAAGTTTTTCCATTCGTATCCAAGCGTTTCTTAGTACATCCTAATTTTTTCCACCATATCCATTCGATATGCCGATACGTATCTTATTTTGGACTTACCGATACGGCACCCAATACCGATATTTTGGGCTCTAGGCAACGCCTAGGCAAAGAAGTTCCCTTGGCGAGGTGCTGCCCAGACATTGCTTAGCCACCGCCTAGGCGGCCAAATTTATTAAACGTATACAAATTTTGGCTATTCATGTTTCTTTGAAAAGTAAAGATTAGAAACTAGAAATAAAGAATAACATTAACCATATGTTACACCATACAATAAAGAATGTAGTTTAGTGAAAGGAGAAGAGACCCGGATGCAGAAATCCTAGTAATTTCTGTTAAGAAAAAGTGTTTTAATTTAGTGCGTAGAGAGAGAGAGAGAGAGGTGGCTAGTCATCCCACCTGACTATAAGTTATAGTCAGCTCCACATCGGTTGAGGGACACGTGGCATTTTTTTTTTTAATCCGACTGTTCAATTTCAATGTGGGTCTCTTGGGAGACCTGTGGCAAAAAATCAGCTTGATCTTGTCTAAACCATCCAATTAGATGTCGGAAAAGAAATGATTTCTATAACCTAGGTAGGGTCTAGTGAACCCTAGGGGGTTATTGCTAACCAACTAGGGTCTAATCCGACAGTCTAGAAGTATCCAATTTAGCTAATTATTTGCCATGTGCCTATCAAAGGACTTACCTTAGAACGGATGGTCAGATTCAAAAAAACACATGCCACGTGTCCATCAATCAACAGTGGAGCTGACTATAACTTATGCAGGTGGGCTGTCCTGTCACTTCCTATATAGCATTAATGTCTTTGTAAATAACATCTAACTTTATGTAGGTATCAAGCACCTTTGTAATTAGCACTTTAGTACCCCGAGAGATGAGGCTTACGCACTACTTAGATTTCATGGGCAGACGATACAACACGAGTTTTTAATAAAAAAGGCCCTAGTAGGCAACCTCGTTTTAAAGTGTCCGCCTAGGCCTTGATTAGGCAGTAGGGTCCCTGGTTAGGCAAACTGGTGGCCTCGGCGACATGTTTACTACATTGAAGCGAACATAGAAATGGTATATAAACAGAAAGATGTTTAAGTGCTTAAATTGAATGTCAGGATATTAAAATGCTGACAAAATGTGTAGGCGGTTGTATGGGTGGTCTAATCTAGAACTCAAGCTCCCGGGTATTAGATTAGAAAAACATATTATACTCGCCATCTTGATGTCATGTTATATCTTTTTTCTGTATTTGGGGTATCTTTGCCCATTCACAAGCTTGCTCACATAATTGTGAATTCGTTTTCAGCTCTTTTTACAACCCTTAATCTTTTGATATATGTAATGAAGACTCATGAGGTTTTTCCTTGAAGGGAAAACAAGAATCTCACAGGCACCGCTCGCTATGCAAGTGTTAACACTCACCTCGGAGTTGGTGAGTGAAGTGCTATATCAGTTATATGCTACCCACTAATAGTTTGAGATGGGTCATCATTTCTCTTCCATGAATTCAGATTTATTCCATTCCTTTAATTGTTGTTTGTTTAACTTGCAGAACAAAGCAGAAGAGATGATCTTGAATCCCTTGGTTATGTGCTTATGTATTTCCTGAGGGGAAGGTTGATTACATAGATTTGCCACTCTTATAGTACAACTTTTTTTTTGTGATTTTTCCGCTTAATGCAGTATCTTTCCTTTTTTTCACATTTTCTAATTCATTATATAATTGCTGTGTATTAGCCTTCCCTGGCAAGGGTTGAAAGCTGGCACTAAAAAGCAGAAATATGATAAGATCAGTGAAAAGAAGATGCTAACTCCCATAGAGGTAACATCACACTTGACCTGCAGTATATGATACTAAGATACTTCTTCAATATGATGAATTTATACACTATAAGGTCCCTAATTAAGAACAAGTTTGAGCTGTTGGATCACTAACTGATGCCCTGATCACCAGCTGATTCGGCTTTTCTCATATGTTGGTGTTTTGTGACCGTACAATATAGCAGACTAAATTTACATGAAATGCTAATATTTCATCAGGTGCTTTGCAAATCATATCCATCAGAGTTCATATCATACTTTCACTCTTGTCAATCATTGCGGTTTGATGACAAACCAGATTATTCATCTCTAAAGAGGCTTTTCCAGGACCTATTTATTCGAGAAGGTAAAACCCCAAGATTAACTTCTTCTTAACTCATAAAACTATATGTCCTGACTTGTCCTAACTCTCAATGTTCTTCATAGTGGATTCAGTTAATTTAACATTCTCCTCAAGGATTGGTCTAGAGTTTCGTTCGAGAGTGCTGAAATTTAATAGCCGCATCTGAGTCTTGGCGTTGTCATTGGTGCAGGTTATAATTTTGACTATGTATTTGACTGGACTATATTGAAGTACCCTCAGATTGGTGCCAGTTCTAGAGTACGGGTCAGTGCTTGTAAGCTTCTTGTTGTGGATTTCTCTTCTTCCATGACTTTTTCTTATTCTCTTTCTGCTGTACGTTTTCAGCAGCCCAGTGGGAAAACAGGTTTAACTGCAGGACCATCTGCAGAGAGAACAGAAAAGCCTTCAGGTCTGTTAGTTTTCTAAACAAAGCTAGGTTTAGAAATGGGGTGGCAAGTTCAAGTTGTTGAAAGTATTTACTAATTTGGAAGTTTAGAATTTTTAAATGTCATCATAATTTTTTACTTCAACACTTGATCAAATGCTCCATGATCTAGATTTGGGGTTTTTGAGTGCTAGATTGAGGTTTTTGGCTTAGAAAAAGGCTTTGGTGCCTCCCCCCTCCCCTAATCTAATATTTAGTTTGATGAGTCAAGTAAATTTGGCGTGACTCTTCTGCTTAAATTTCTTTCTTTCATAAAAACTGTTGGAAAGTAGTCTTCTTTATGAGATTTTCAATGCTTGATTCGTGTGATTACTTGTTCTGTCTAGTGAGACAAGAGATTCGAGATAGATTCTCTGGTGCAGTTGAAGTGTTTGCTAGAAGAAATAATTCGGCCTCTGGTTTGCATGGTGATCACTCCAAGCACAAGACTTCAGTGGATGTGCCATCATCCAAGGATGTGGTAAGTAGTTACAACGGGAATTTTGTCCCAAAAAAAAATATTTTTTTTTTCGCCCTTTTGTGGTGCATTTGGATCTGGTTTCAAGGTGATTCAAATCCTACTGCTTTTCCTGAATAGAAATTAAAGATATCCTTTCCCTTTGTATGTCAACTACTGATCAATGTTGTAGAACTTATTTTGTTTTATATCCGGCTGAATTTCGTTGTAATCTTTCCCTTGTTTTATATCCGGCTGAATTTCGTTGTAGTCTTTTCCTGCTTCTATCATCAAACCAATGTGATGAGGCTCCATTAATGAAAAAACTGTCATGTTGGACATGATGTAGCTGTCATTATCTAATGTTCTGCTAAACTTATGCAATTTATACAAACTTTTCTGTTTTATCTAGTTCAAATTCTTTTGTACAAATGGATGTCTTTTCTATAAGTTACAGTTATATGATCTATTGTTTATGCGATTATAAATCTTTTTCATTGCCATAAAACTGCATGAACATATTGGCATGTCATGTCAGTGCGGATACCCTAAGGGACTAGTCCTTGGCTCGAAGGCTCTGGGACACCCTCCGTTACCCAAAAACAAAATGTTGACATGTCAGACACTTACATGATCTATTCTTTATACAATTGTAAATCTTTTTTTTTTTTTGGCCATAAAACTGCATGAACATGTTGGCATGTCAGGTTGAGAACAAATCCGACATTATGCTTGTGCTTGTGTTCATGGCCAATGTCAACCCATATCTTTGTATTTTTTAAATAGCATGAGAAGTGCATGTGCTTGTGCCTTGTAGTGTATAGTGCTTCATAATTCCTATGATTGTATACTTGGTGCTTATGGATATCATTTTTTGTCAGCAACCCAACTCTGAAAAAGCCCGCACTTCCTCTCGGAATGGCAGCTCTTCAAAGAGAGCTGTCATCTCAAGCAGCAGGCCAAGCTCCTCTGGTGAGCCCAGTGAGGGTCGTTCAGGCCGGGTGGTCTCAGGCAGTGGACGCCTGTCCACCACACACAGGTTCCTACCTGGGTTTGAGTCCAAATCATCGTCTTTCACCCGTGCTGGAGCCGCAAGAGGCACCCGTGATGACCCTATTCGGACTTTAGAGGCCCTCTCAATTGGCACAGAAAAGAGAAAGTAAAGGACGGATTAATCTGGTAAGAAGTAGCTTCTGTGAGGAGGAATTCCCTTTTTGAGTTTCTCTAAAAACATTTCCAGTCTCTTTTGTTCAGGAGTTCTAGCCATTACAATGAGTTGTAGACTCGTCAAAGAAAGAGTTCTGCAAATTGTAGGGAATTGTTAATATAACTGAGACTTGGCTGAACAGGATTTGTGCCGCCGATCCCAAATAGTTAGCTGGGACGAGGCTTCGACAATGATATTAATATATGAGACGTGGTTGGTTGTCATAGATAATGCTCTTATTCATATGTCCGCATACTTTGCTCTGAGACCCATATGTTCTTTGGTCTTTCCTTTGTATTTGCTTATGTTTCTTACATTGTGCATTGATGCACACAAATATGTGATACAACTATGATTTCAGATATGGGCCCAATACAGAAAAATTGTATTATTACTTATTAGAGAGCAGTACCATTGATTACTAACTTATGATTAGGTGGTGTTTGATTTAGGGGTGCAACTTGGGTTGGGTTGGCCCGACCCCAACCCGGTCAATGGACGGACTTGGGGGCTAACATATTAGATTTTTGGTTCGGCTTGGGTTAAAACCCCAACCTGAGCCTGACCACTCACACACACACACACACACACATATATATATATATATGTATATGTGTGTGTGTTTGTGTGTGTGTGGACTATATTCTCTTGATCTCTTCAAAAGTGCAACTAAGTTTTTAAGTTGCCTAATTATTTAGGGTGTTTTTTTTTTAGATTTTATGGTTCTTTATCATAATTATTTAAAATTTTATCCTCAAGAATGAAGATGAAAGGTTGAAAAGTCAGGGATTTCTATAACTTGTGTAGGATTTAGTGAACTCAGGGTAGTTAGGTAGGGTTTGACAACTCTTATAAAAAAAAAAGATTCTTTTCTTCATATTTGAGCTTATTAGGTTTAAGAGTGTTTGATGATGTGCTTATTAAGACCTCTAGAAACTTTAGAAGTAGAGAAAAAACCTCTAAATAATATAAGAGAGAGGAGGGGACTCTTTTTTTTTGTCTAAAAAAGTAGAGGATCGGATCCTTAAACAGCTCAGTGGCTCTCCATTATTGTCTTTTTTTAAAATAGGACCATGAATTCTAATTCTAATGGGTGAGAATCCTCGAATGTCTTATTTTTTTGTAACATGACTCCCACAGAACACACCTTGACAATTCACGGTCGGATCTTTAAACAGCTCACCATAGAGTGGCTCTCAATTATTGTATTTTTTTTTAATTTGGACCATGAATTCTAATTGAGGGAAAAAAAACCTATTTGAAATTTTCTAATAGTTGAACTCTAGACCACATATTTATTGTAGATGATTTCAATTAAAAACTTGGATGGAATGGATCCATTCCACAATAGCGAATCATAATATAAGGTATTAAAGGGTTATAGATTAAGCCCTATACTATAACCCCAATATTTTCACAACTACAATGTACTTGAAGTTGCAATGAATCCCTGAGCCAAACCGTTTTCGTTTTTTCTTATTTTTGTAGGTATCATTTAACTACATTAGTACGGTCACGACGCAGTAATTAGCTTGGCATTGGAGCACTTGCAACTCATACCCTTGGGGGGATTGGATCTGCCGACCTCCCTCCATTGAAGGTCACACCCCTGCCAATCACGCAAGAGGTGGGGGTGTTCTTTTCGTTGAGAGGCTACTTTCTTCAAAGCAAATTAACCCCTATATATGGGATAGGGTTGCGCTAATGGCCAAGACTACGCCTCAAGAAGCGGAGGTCTTGAGTTCGAGTCTCTTCCAGCTAGTCCTTATTCAACTAACAGGGAAAGGAAGGGAAGAGAGAAGACAAGGCACTAGTCATATTAGCGGCGGAACCCTTGGCCATCCTTTGGTAGGGGTGGTTAACGAATCACAGTGCTCACGAACTACACAAGCTCTGCTCGTTACAAACTTGAATTTATTTAATAAACAAGCCAAGTTTAAACATGGTTTTAGAGCTCGTTTAGTTAACAACGAACAACCCCTACTCGGCTGGTTAAAAGCTTGGCTGGTTAAGAGTTTAGTTAACACCGTGATTTCTTTGCTTAGGATAATAAAGTACATTTTTTTTATCTAATATAAATAGTTATATCCAATAAACCAAGCTCCTCGTGAACTACTCGAGCTTGGCTTGAGTTTTACTAGTAAAGCTCGAGCTGGTTTATTTAATAAACGAGTTAAGCTTGAACATGATTTTCAAGCTCATTTAATAAACGAACAAGCTTGAACACACCACGGCTCAGCTCAATATCACCCTACCCATTGGGATTATCCCGGCTTTCCTGATTGGGTAGTATAAGGGGACCTGCATGACTCGATGGACTTAGTCAGGTGCTCTAAGAAGCCTTGATACCCTCGTTCCAAAAACCAATAATAATAATAATAAATTAACCCTATATTCTTCATCAATTTCTTTCAAGCCTCACTGATGAAGAGTCAAGAGAGCTATCCAAAGAGCAATTGGGTGGTGACCTATGGTCCTCCTAATAGTTTCAAAAACCAATTACAAAATCCCAATCCGGCCATGTACATTGTGATCATCGCTACATTAAAATCGATTTTTGCAAACACAATTTGAAATAAAACTCTGAGCTAATAAGACCACATTCAAAACCGAAGACGCCACACTATAGTAATAGTAGCAGATTGTCCCCCGGTCAATAACTGACTTTGGGACACAAAACCTGCTGCATCCAAACACACCTTGTGTTCTTTTGTTGTTACGAATACTGTTTTCCACTGGGCATCGAACCGGCAGAGTGGCTGGTTCCCAGTTCCACCGTGTACTTTTTGTAATTTAAAAAAAAAAATCATTTTCCCCCATTTTTAGCCGGTTCCCAACCAGTTATTAAAAAGTTCCGATTTTTTCATTTTCCACCATTTTTAGCCGGTTCCAACCGGTTCCTAACCGATTATGACCGGTTATTAAAGAGTTCAGTTTTGGGAGTTTTGGGAACCAACGAGGGGACCAGTTCCCGATTTTTCCCATTACGATCCTCAAATGCATATGAGCCTATTTTTCTCCTCCTTAGTCACCCTATGGAGTATTGGTTAGATCCTATAATAACAATGTTAGAGCTGGCACAATGATTCGAGTTCGAGTCTCCAAGGAGGGGACCTAAGACGCCAAGAGCCAAAATGAGAGCTACGGAACTATTAAAAGAAAAAAAGGAGGCTAGCGTGGAAAGCCATTGTATACAACTTTCTTTTTGGAGTATTATTGGACATCTTTGTGCGAACAATGCTTGCCCGAAGGGGCGGAGGCTTTGTCTGGACACATTTTAGAATTCATTTTGAAGAACAAAATCAATAAAATCGCATTTGGATAGGGAAAAAAATTGATTGTAGAAAGTGATTGTTTAAAATCCCGCATAGTCTATAAAATATATCTATATGTACGAGAAAAAAATATATTATGCAGCCTTTACACTCTGCCCTGCCTTCATTATTTCTCCATTACTTGTAGAATTTCCAATCAAATGCTGAAAATGAGAAAACCATATTCCAAATACAAACAAAAACAATATTCGCGGGGATATTATTAATAGAGCCAAATTTTCATGTACTTCACGCAATGCAAAAATATTATTTCCAAACAAATCAGTCCAAAATGTTCAATTTTGGTGGGAGAATATGGCGGTAATACCAGAAACTCATAAGAATTTGACAATCTCAAACTCTCTAATGAACTGGATTTGCAAACTGTTATAATGCTCCTCACCTGTCCAATATTATGCTTGTTTTCAGAATAGTGGTCTAACATAACTGATCCCCACAATTCTGGGCTGTGGGTCAATCTGATAGGCGCAGCCCACCAAATGAACAGTCTAGACTAGTCCGTTGATAGTATTGCGTTAAAGACACTGAAAATTTCTTCTTCATGAAATTAAAAAGTGTAACACCTACGATATACAGTACAGACCTTAGCCGAAATCCAAATTGTAACGAGAAGCTGAACTTATCAAATCAGAAAGAAGATGGTGAAGTTATTTCGATCTTCAGTTCATGGGTTTCTAAGGGCTGCCAACCTCTTCTCAAGCTCATCAACACCAGAACTGCAGACCGAGAAATATAACATTAAACAATATCCACAGGAGGTAAAAAAAAAAAAGGATGAGTAAGAGTAGTAAATGAAAATGATGGCGGTATGATGATTAACATGAGAATTTTATCAGTAGAAGAAAAAAGGAACAAATGCAAAATGGTTATACAGGATAATTGGAATATTCAAGATAATCAATTCAGCATATGATCCTGATCCACTGGTGATAGGAAGCAGGGGGTGATCTTGTAATCAAACCATGATCATACTGGTAGGAAGTGTTTAGGGGCACTTCCCATAATCATCAAGTAAGATGAGATTGTTGTGGGGTACCATCATCAGGTAATGTCTTAACTAAATCATTGAAAAAATTGAATATAAAATTGTCTCTTGTACTTGCCATTCCTTGCAGCATAAACACCTAAGACGTACTGATATGGGGATGATAAATTGCCTGAACCCCAAAGAAAGGTAGCCCGAATGGGTGTTTACAGTAAATCATCTAAGAAAAGGAGTAATAGAGAAATGGCTAATCCTACCATTTGCAGACCATACGTATGGTTTACCAACTTCATGCCAAGTCGCCAACACATGAGGCAGCCATGCAATGGACAAGACCAACCATTTGAGGGACCCACCTAATGGTTCTTCTACATCAAAGAGATTGCATTCATTTGGAAAGTTACAGTCATCAAATTGAGTCTTTTCTTGGCATAGCAGACCTCCTAGGTTGGAGCCATTAGATGGCCAGTCCTGTCTCCTGAGAGTTTCCTTAATTTACCAGTATGAGGTTGGTTGATCATTGTTGGGGAGTCTATCTAAATTCTAAGAGGTAGTACAGGTGTTCTTATCTACGTATATGATTTAAGGAGAGAGCAATGAGTATGTTCTGAAATGGTAACGTTTAAGCATGGAAGTGACAAAAGAAAATTCAACAATGATTAATCCGATAACATTATGACAAGATGTGCATATGTGTGTATATTGCAAATTGGTATGAACAGAAGTAATGAATTCAAAATGATGAAAAGAGCCAACATGGCTACATCCCAGGGAGTTGACAACCCAAGATAATCTTTAACTAATATATGTATCTTATCTTCTCTTTAGTCTTTACTAGTGACTAATACACTGTCCAAATGTTGATTCATTAGGACATGTACTTGATGTCTCTCTAGTTCAGATTTTTGCATTTTATCAGTGTCAAGATCTCTTTCCTTTTTCTTTTTCTTTTTGGGTAGATAAAAATTCAATTTTTTATATATACAAGTTTTGTGATATTCAAAAATGTTCACACAGTTATTGCTCATGGTCATATAAAAGAGCCATCACAAACTGTCAAGCAAGTAAAATGATATATATAGTGAGAGAGAGAGAGGATGAAGAAAGAGATACAAGGTCAATATACCTGCTAACATCCTCAATCTTCTTCCCCGCAATTCTTCCTTTGGGAGCTGTCGACAACTGTCAAGAATCGCAATACAACTCAAATCAGCTTAATTATTAAGAATATGATATGAATTGACATCAAGAGATACCAACAGTCTAGAAAAAGATTAATACTAATACCAACCTGTGAAGCAACATCAACGCCAATTTCATCTAGCACCTGCATCAAATGTAAACAATAAACTTGAGATAGAAGTTTAGAACAGGTGAGAACCCGATACAATTTTCGTTTATAATACAATGTATTTAGGCCCTCCATGAACTCAAAACATTGTAACTGATAAAATTGGCCCACCGAGTCCACAGTTAGAAGTTCAATCACCAGTCACCTCTTGAAAGGGGCATAGCCAATATCAGACCGTCTAAACCTGTTAAACTCTTCTATTAACCTTTAACAGCAGTCCTTTTCCTAGTCAACGTTTTGAATTAAGACCAAAGGTTAAGATCCTCCAGTCAGTAAGATTTCTGAGCCATGCATCACATCCATAAGATGATAATTGAACAGTCATGATAAAGAAGTTAACACGCAATGCTCATAGTCCTTCCTTAGTTTTATGGAGCAAAAATGCATCATACAACAACACTAACAATTTTGCTTAATGACATAATTTCAAAGAGAATTAAAGTGAAGCAAAATGATGGAGCCTACCTGATTTGTCAGCTCCTCCGTTTCTTCTTCTGCCTCATCATTGTCCAATGCATCATCTATGGCGTCTGACATCATTTCAGTCTGCATGCAGCATACTAGACTAGTAAGTATCACAACTTTGCGATTGAAGCCAAGCAAAAAATATAAACGTCGCCCATCTCAATTGAAGCTATGGAAAGTACATATTTTAAAGAAAGTGCAGAATATTACTGTCATATCCATCTGTGCTGATTGCCTCTGAAATTCTCGTACCACCTTCACCTGCTTTGCAGGTGCCATTTGCTGCAAGTGAAACAGATATAATTACATAAAGAGATAGAAACACGAGAAATTGAAAATGAAAGCACGTCTTTTGGCTTCACTTTTCATGGCAATTATTTACAGTTTATAATATTAAAAAAAGGCATTGAGCAAGTCCATCACTACAAAAGTGTATCTATTCAAGTCAAAGCTGAAACAGGAGTTCAAGCTTCAGATGATATAAGTTCATTAAATATTTATGTTTTTGTATATTCATATTTTTGTTGTATGTTATTATCAGACCTTATTCATAGCTGCCATCGCCTTACTTGCACCTTTCATGCCAACAGCAACCGAAGTGTGGGCAGACATTGCCTGCAGAGAGGGATAAAAACTGTTAAGAACGCAAAACACTCAGTCCCCTCCCATAGGAAAAAAAATTCATCTCAGAACAATTCTTGACAGAAAAAGAGAAGGTTTATCAGTGCACCTGTGTGTGTGTCGCTATACCTCGCATTTGAGCTCGGCTGCCTTGTAGGTTTGAGATTTGCTGCCTTAGCCTGATCAACTGACGAGCTAGAATTTTAGTTGCTGCCTGCAAATACAGAGAAAGAGAAAAGAAAAATATATTAAATTATAGCAGCTGATAAATCATGTGAAAGGTTTGGGAAGTAGAACTTTAGCAATGTAAATATAGCAGCTGATAATTCAACTGAAAGATTTAGAAGCAAAACTTTAGAACTTTTGATAATGGTTGAATGCCAAAGTGATTCAAGCCTCCAAGGGCCAACAACAATCTAGGTAAATAAACATTGAATAGCCTACCTCATTTCCTGTTCTGGCAGTCCTCTTTATCTCAGCAACAAGCTTCTTTTCCTGTCACAATGGTGGCTTAGATTAGATCTAATATCGATAACAAACAGGACAAAAAATTTAGAGGTTCTCCACATACTTCTAACTGCAATGCTCCGATCTCCCTCTCAATGCCTGAAACAAGATAAATGTTCAATTAATCAAGTGGTGTGTGTATTTAAGTTTGGGCCCAACCTCAAACTTCAATAACAGAGACATAGTTCTAAAAGAATGAACTCTAGTGTGGAAGGCGAATCTCTTAGTTCTTTCCTTCAAAATCTCACTTCTTTCATGCGGTAACAAAAAGGAACAAAAATAAAAAACTGCAAGTAACGTACCCAATAACAATGCACAAAGTCACAAGCATGACGCATCAACTACTTCTCAAGAAAATTCATGTACTCTTGTTTGACCCCACATAATGACAGCTTATTGATTTTTAAACAGATAATTGTAAAAAAAAAAATTAAAACTAAGACTTTAAATCTTTCAACAAAGAATAACCCAACATACAAGGATAATACATGTACAAATGCACGAAAAAAAACTGTACCAGTAAATGGACAATTTATTGCCTTTTTCGAGGCTGAGTTTAATCTACATCTGGATGGCTAAGTAAAATGTTCTATAGTGTATAATACATTATATATCTTGCTCCAAGAAAGAAAATTCACCCACTCAAGTAGGGAATATATATGTGTGTGTTGTATAATTGGTAGAGATTGTTGGCAGCACCAACTAAGGGATTAAGTCATGTCCATGCAACATAAAAATCTCTCATGAACACCCTAAGTTAACTGCAAACTTTCAATAGATGGTATCCCAATTAAATTCAGGACAGTTTGCTTCCATGGGAGTTAGAACAAGATCAAGCTCTCCATAAAGTGAAATCTCTAATCTATACAAATGTGCTCCTGCAAAATGGTCCATTGGTGCAACAGACTCCAGACATATAGTCCAGAGAACACTCATCTTAGAAAGCACTGAACCATAACAACCACGCAAACTCCACTACCTACAAGGATACAAGTCTACAATCCTTTGAACCATAGTGACAAAGTCGGGGTTCGTAAATAATTCGGCAATGGTCAAGTTCAAAAAAATCCGGGAAATATTTGGGAACAATTCGGGAATAAAATAATAATTAAAAAGATATCCAACAATTTGATTTGATTATATACAAAATAAGCAGTTTACTTTGTCGAACTAAATGAATTATTGCAAAATTCGCAAATAAATCAGGAATAATTCGTGAAATTCGAGAATAATTCGGCAAACCTAAAATTCGCAAATGATTCGGCACACCTGAAATTCGAGAATAATTCACAAATTTTTCAAAAATTCGGAGAATTTTATTACTATGCTCTGAACAACCTTTGAAGAAACAATTAGGACAAACTGATTTTCGAACACAAATAGATCGCACCCACTTCCCCCACCCCTAAGTTTAATAAGGAACTTGTAGAAAATGTAGATGGATCCTACTTCTTTCAGTAGCTAGAAAATATCTCATATAAAACTCTTGTCTATGCAAAACCCTACAATCAACTAACAAGATTTCCCACTCACATGATTCTGACAAACGACTTTATATATGCAGGGAGTGTCTTATGAACCGATGCAGGTGAATGAGTTCATAACATATATATCGGATGGCTTGGAGAAGATTTCCTTTTCAAGCACCCCAACCAGATTCCAGTAGTTAACTTATGAATTCTCTATTTCCTGGAACCCAAGTTAGTTAGTTCAATATTCAATTTGTGAATTAATTCCAAGCTCATTGGTGTCAAAAGAGACAATGAACCCTCTCAACGCCAAAAATTCAAACCCATGCCATGTGGAATGCTAATATAACAATTCTAGACTCTAGATAAGCATGAATTAATATACTTAATGAAATGTAAAAAAACAAAATCATCTTTTCCTGATATCTAGAAACTCAATTTAGTATAATCAAATAATACCTCGAGTAGCATTCGCCATTTCCCTCTTACTCTCGCGAAGCACCTCTGCAATCAAAAAGTGAATATAACTTAATTTAGCTCTTAAAACAAAGAAGATTATCATGAAAATAACCAGGAAAAAAGGAATTTGATTAAACAGTCCATCAGAAACCAAAACAAACACGATACAGCACCGAAAACCGATCAAACTACAATCATTACTTTAAATTCACACAATGCAAATGAAAATACCTGAAATTGAACGCAAAAAAAAAAACTAATAGATAAGAAATCAAATGAGAACTAGGGCACGAACCTTTCGCTGTGAGCTTTTTTGCGAAGATATTCATGTTCGATCCAAAGATCCTCTGGAGATGACGGAGATTTCTTGTAAAAAATATAAAAATCCAAGCTTGGGTATTTGAAGAGATTGTATGAACTTGTGTAGAGAATATCTAGAAAGATGGAGAAAAAAAAATGGGAAGGAGTTTTTATACCTTGTTTCTCCCAATGGAATTTAAATACAACGAAATGAAAGAGACATTATTACGGTAATGCCATTTAAACATTTCCTTTCCCACGGTTGGTCGTCCAAACCCATGTCCATTTTAACCTCTACCTTTGGTTGTCAAGAAAATAAGCGAAAACATTTTTTTTTTTTTTTTAAATTATATAAAACACAACTAAGAATTGTATTAGAAATCTAAAATTTTCTTTTCTTTTCCTTAGTTTCACCAATTTTCTCGACAACCAAACATAGCTGGCTAAGATCCACTAATCCTTAAGGTTCAATAATCTAATCTTGATTAAACATATTAATCCTATAGGTTAAAAGCTCTTAACCAGAGGTGCAATTGAATTGGACAGAATTGGGTCTCCCAAACGACACAACAGTGACCCCATTAGAGCAGGAGTTGGAGCGCAAATAGTCTATTCGACGTCTGACACTGTTACTGGTATTTGGCGACATCTCCTCCTCTAAAACTCGTCATGTGTCCCTTTTTTAACAAACTTTAAATGTGTTTAAGATTCACTCACCCCTATAGTTAAACCATCTAACCTTAGTTGTTGGGAAAAAAAAATAATTTTTTTAACACTTATGCTCTGATTGTTTTGATGTAAATTAGGGGAAAACAAATGAAATTCATGAAAAATGTCAATTGTCTTACAGAAAATAAACGCGAAAAATGACATTTTCCATGAAATTCTTTTGTTTTCCCCTGTTTTACATCAAAACAAACGGAGCATTAGGGTTTGGAAATCTTAACCACAATTAAGGGGTGTTAAAAAAAATTATTTGTTTTTTTCTAAAAACCAATGGTAGATGATTTAACCCCAAATCTTAGCCAAATTTAAAGAGTGTTAAAAAGGGGGCATATTGCGAGTTTTAGAGGTTGAGACATCACTTAATACCAGTGACGGTATTAGGTGCTGTTCAAATGATTTCCATTGTATGAGGTGAAGTCTGATGGGTTACACCTGCCCATTGGTCCTAGTGGTAGACATTATGTCGTTTGGGTGGACCAGTAGGCAAAGGATTGTCTCTAGTGATGCCAGAAAGGTAGTCTTGGACTTTTACACATTATGCGACATGTGACAATAAAAAAATAGAGAAATCATTTCATCATAAGAGAAAATAAAATGACTTCTTTTTTTTTTTTATCGCCACATGTATGTTGCATAATGTGTGGACCCCGGGGAAAAAAAAAGGAGTCCTTGCTAAGTGCCTTTCTAAAACATTTTAGGCCGGCAACATAAATTTGTTTAAGCATTCTAAGTCTAAAACTAGAAATAACGGATCATGATTAATGACTTGACTTAGGGTTGGGCCTGCCATGTGGGTTATTAATCAGACTAGATGGAATCCAATTATCAATTGAGTTGGTTACAGTTCAATTACTTCTTCTTCTTTTTAATGACTTGACTTAGTGTTAGGCCTGTCTTTTTTTTCTTTTTTTTTTGTTAGGGGATAAACAAGAACACTAAACATTAACAAAAACAGCTGGAGAGCTCCTGGCTGACAAAATAGATCTGCAATGCCAAGGCCTGTAATGTGGGTTATTAATCAGACTAGATGGAATCCAATTATCAATTGAGTTGGTTAAAGTTCAATTACTTCTTTTTTTTTTTTTTTTTTTGGTACAAGTCATACGGTTACGTCACAACAATAGTTAATAATATTAGTATCTGTTATAGGTTAGTGGTGTTAATGCCTATCATTTGAAGTTTGAGGGGTGGATTTGAAGTTTGGGGGACTCAATTCGAGAACCTACCTACCATGCCATTCTATTTTATATTTTATGTGTATTTCCTCCTGTAAATCATCACAAGGGAAGGCATTTTTTCTACATCGAGTTGGCTTAGCTTCCATCCTCGGCGTCATGAGATAAGAACTCGAACTGAATTTATTTTGGCGCCAAGAAAAATAAATCCTCTTGCACCAAGTCATGCAAGAGCAAAACTGGAAAATTTAAATCTCCTTTTTAATCTTAACCATAAAAGATTTCTCGACATGTGAAAACATACTTGTTCTCTTCAATACCCGAGCGAAAGTCACAGATTTTTTGTTTTTTTTATTAAATACGATAACACGAACCCACTATCCTCACAGACACTAAGTCACGAGGCCATTGCACTCACACACACTTCTTGTCCAAGTATTGACTCTAGAGGGGGGGTGAATAAGGTCTTGGCCAATGTTATCAGAACCGGACCGGTCATCGAACCGGTTGAGTGGCCGGTTCCTGATTTGATCAGTTCGACCGGTCTAGTTCGACCGTGTCCTTTTTTATTTAAAAATAATAATAATAAAATCATTTGTATTCCGTTATGCCCGGTTCTGACCACCGGTTCCCGGTTCAACCAGTCGGTTCTTTCAGTTTTAACAAAAATAGCCGGTTTTGGGGGGATTTGAGAACCGGTTCCCAGTTTTTCCGGTTTGACTGGTCGGACCGGTCCGGTTCTAACAATGGCCTTGGCAAATTTAAAGTTCTACTTAATTCCTTTTTGCGGAATTTAAATTATCAAAGGAATGACCACTAACAATTCTAAATAATGCAAATAAGAAAAGTAAATTGAAGAGTTAGAGAAAGCAAACATAAGATATTGTTCACGAGGTTCGGCAATCTCACCTATGTCCCCGCCTCAAGCTATACTCACTAGAGGATTCACCACGATTTACTCAATCGCACGATCTTCTTCTGGGTGAAGATTAAACATTTACAATCTCCTTACGGATGAGGATCAGACCTTTACAATCTTCTTATGGACGAAGATTAAACCTATTTGTAAGAGAACACCCTCTTTTGACTTTTACAAAGCTCCTCGCTTCAAGGACAAAAATCCACGATTCTTGATTTTATTAGCCTAAAGAACCTTTGGTGCTCTTAATAATTTTAATGATAACATAATAATAAAATGATCATTGTGGTACTAATGGTTTTATCAAGCTTTCATGTAAAACAAATTATAAGAACATTAGCACACCTTGCAAGACATAAAACATGAAAATTGATCAAAGCATTCAAGATAGATCAACAAAAAGCAAACTTTCAATCAAATGCAAGTCATCAATTCAAATATGAAAGACTACTCCAAGTCAAAGCTCAAAAAGTCAAATCCAATATCATAAAGCTCAAGACTCACATGAAGCCAAAAAGAAAAATCAAAATGAAGAACTCTTGGAAGATTATGAAGACAAAATCAAAATTGAAGATCCAAGATCAAGTTGAAGAAAAACTCTCAAAAATCTTTTACAATCTTATTTTTACTTTTGAGAGAGTAGAACTTATTTTACTTTTGAGAGAGTAGAACTTATGTAAGAAGTACTCAAGATATGAAAAATTGAATGTTCAATTACTTAGATTAACCTTAGGAGTGTAAGACAAAAATTCATATTTATTCTAAGGCCCTAGGATATCATTAAAATAATGAAAATAATGGTAAAGTAAAACTAAATGACCTTAGAAAAGATCACCATCATTTTTCTTTTTGGTTCAAAGATCACCATCATTTAGGTCTTCAAAAGATGAGATTACAGAGAAAATCAACTGATCTCGTCAACGAAATTATAGAGGCTCTGTGATTTCAGCGACGAAACTGGCCGCAGAGCTACTGTTTTGAGCTTTGTCCTTGATTCGGCGACTAATTGAGATTGACATCCCAATCTCGTCGACGAAATCATGCGGGAAACACTGAAATGCTATAACAGCTAGTTTTTGCATTAAATATTTCACCAACAGCTAGAATGATCTGAGAGCTATAAATTGAGTTCATTTATGAACTACAGAAAACTATTGATCTACCATTCATCAAAGCATTAACTTTCATCCTTTATTCTCAAGTTTTAACCATATCACTATTTAAGAAAACCTAGAAATCTTCAAATCTCTTTTTGAGCTATTCAACTCCTATCTTTTGAGAGATTTTTAAAATGCTTCAAGGTAATCTTTTCAGTCCAGTTAAAGAGCAAATTTCTTGATTGAAATCCATTTCAAATACATTATATTATGAAATCAAAAATAGGTGGATTCTTGTATTGAAACAGGAAGCTTCGGGAAAGTCAAGAGATGATTATTCTCTTACAAGATAAGTTTGATCTTCACTCGGAAGAAGATTTGATAGGCTTGGCTTTCATCCGAAAGAAAATTGTAAAGTTTTGGGCTTCACCCGTAAGAACTCTGTGCGATAGTGTATCGTGGAATCCTTGAGCAAGAAAGCTTAAGGTGGGGACGTAGGCGAGAGTGCCGAACCTCGAAAACAATTCTCCGTGTTTGCTCTCTTTCTCTCTCATCTTTCATCATTTCTTTATTATTGAATTATTTAGAATTGTTAGTTGTTATTCCCTTGTTAATTTAAATTTTGTAAAAAGGGATTAAATATAAATTTAAATTTGTCAAGACCCTATTCACCCCCCTCTTGGGTCGAATACTTGGGCAACAGATTTCACATACACTTTATAGAGTGATGTTTACAATCAGACTTTTTACTACTTACATGAACTAAATGATCACTTGAACGCACTCTAAGAGTATCTAAAAGTATGAAGTTGAATAACTCAATTTGAACTAATTTTGGGTTTCTAGGTTTTTATTCAAATGATTGATCAATGAATGATAGAGTGAGTAATAGAACGATTTGAATGATAGGAGTTCTTGTTTTAGTTCATAAATTATTCTATTTTATAGCCCAATGAATTTTATGGCCATTTGAGTTGCATTTAATACAAAACTAGCCGTTGAAAACTAGTCGTTACAGAATTTTTAATATTTGTCCCGAGACACCTAGTCGACTGGATGGGTGATCTAGTCGACTGGATGAACCCAATGGCCAAATCAAAATCCTGACCTTCATCTAGTCGACTAGATGATTCATTTAGTCGATTGGATGGTCCATTTAGTCGACTAGATGATTCATTTTTAGTATAAAATTCATTTTTCTTGACTTTAATCATGAGATTGAATTCCTTGATCTTTTACCTTATCTTTATCATTATTTTGGTCATTTTTTATGATGTTCTAGGTCCTTAGAAAGATATCCAAACATAGTCCAAAAGATTTGAGCATTCAATCAACCAAACTTTGAGGATTTTTTACAAAAGTCCTAAAACTTTTATACTAAAATATAAAACATTAAACCTTTCTTGAGAGTCTTCTATCTTGATCTTGGATTTCATCTTTAAGCTTCTTTGACCAAAATGATTTCTTCATCTTCATATCATGACTTGGTCCTTTAGTTTTGGATCTTCAATTGGCTTGATGACTTGATGAAAGAGTCCTTTCATGTTTGGTGTCATTTCCATGCTTTTGTCTTGAATGGTTTGTTAATGCTCTTCATAAACTGAATTACACTTAAACGTAATAGAAGCATTAATAACACAAATGACATTACATTATTGTGTTATCATCAAAATCATTAATGTTACCTTAGGCAGAAACCTAAAGGCTAACATTACCCTCCCTAAAAAAGAGAGGAGGGTGGGGATATAAGTGGGGCTGCACTCAAGCCAAGCTAGCTTAACTCAACTCGGCTCGTTTGAGCCAAACTGAAGCTAGCATTTCAGGCTTGAACGAATCAAGCCAAACTTTTAATAGAACTCGAATGTATAAACAAGCCAAGTTTAATTCAGCTCGGCTCAAAGCTTAGTTTTTTTAGGGTCGGTTCGACTTGAGCTCGACTCGGCTCGATATATATATATAATATTTTTGGTAATGTTACTATATTAATATAAAATAATATTTTAAACTTTCTTTATTATCAAGTGTATTAAATTTTAATAAATAAGTTTAAAAGATTTAAAAAAAAAACGTTGAAGCATAAATTATGATCTAACTCTCTACTCTTTAGGCCGAAGGACTACTCCCAAAACTTATTTTTGTATATGAATGCATTAATTTTATGTGGTTCCATGTATTATAATTTATTAATAAAAAACTTTGATTAAAATAATACAGAATTAAATAAAATAATTCCACGAATCAAGCTTGAGCCAACTCATTCTCGACTCGGCTTAAATAAAGTTCGAGCTCGAACAGAGCTCGAACTCGAACAAGCTTATTCAAGCCAGGCTCAAGCCTAGTAATTCGAGCTTGAATCAAGCTCAAGCCAAGCTCAAACTTGGCCAAGTTTGGCTCGAATATCCCCTAGCTATAAGGGCTCACCAGCAGAGTTAAAATGCACCAATGTGGGACTAAACATTTTCATATTTTTTGGTTAAACACAATAACACCCAGACCCACTATACTCACACACACACCCTAGGCCACAATGCCATTACACCCACACACCCTCTCTAAAAAAGAGGGGGTGAGGCTATAAGGACTCACCAGCAGAGTTACAACCCACCGACGTGGGATTAAACCTTTCATCTATATTGGTTAAACACAAGTCCCTACTTCACCTAGGAACGATTGGTCTATAAAAGAATTTTCAGCGTTAAGTTTGGTTTGCAGGTTCAATATAAGTCATTTCAGTCCATCGGATCAATAGGGAAGGAGCACTAGTGTCGTAGTTCCTTCCACAAGCCTCTCAATAGGCCAAGAAACTGTCTTCTCCCCATTTTGATGAGTTGTTATTTATTGCTTGGTCTGATATACACTTGCCACATTATTTTTCTCTGATTATTATCTAGCTACAACATCTCATACCTCGTGACAAAGAGAAGAAATAGAAAGCCTTCAGTATTTCATAACAATTACTACAGAGTGGAGATGTAATCACCACACTATAAGAATCCAAGCTGATGTGCAGTAACCAACAACTACATTCAAAATTCAAACATGGATTTTGAAGTTCTACAATACCAGAATTAGACAGACCGGGTGCCACATTGAACCTCTTTCATTAGAATCGGATTTTCATTTAAATATACATCAAAATTGCTAAAAAAAATTCTACCCATTTTGATTTTTGACAATAGATAGGTGTAGAAACCGAGATTTGGATTTGTTGAGATGAATGTTGATGGTGCTCCATCGTTCGGAAATCAATATAGATTTGAGAAGCTTGCAACTCCAATATAGCTCAATTCCAATGTCTAGATTGTTCTATCTTAGATTTTTTTTGCAAAAATGCTAGTGGAACAAGAGAATAACAAAGAATGATAAATGGATGCTCAAATATAATTAACCCAAATGCATATTTTCTATTGTAAGATAGTGGCAAAACGGGGTCGATCCACATAGACTTGTTAAATGGGTACTAAGATTAATTTGGAATTTCTTAATAGATTTAATAAAAATTGATTTAAAATTTTTATACCAAGATGATAATTAAAAATAAAATAAAACTAATTAAACAAATAAATCTTTTATTAAAGTAGAATGAGAATAGGGGATCCGGATTTCACCAAAAATATAATAAGATTAATCCTAAAATTATTTTCTAAAATTTTCAATTAAACACGATCCAATAAGTAAGTAAATGTTTTGGATCAGAAGATAGATCTTATGAAAACTTTAATTAAAATCGATATTTAATATTTTCGTCATAACATAATTTTGGAGTATTTAAAAACTAAAATAAGAATAAATTTTACTAGGTTCTTGGTTTCCTTGGTAGCATTTAAGGTAATACTGATGAAATAAATCATTCTTCTCTTCATTAATGTTTAATCGACTTTTTTACACCATTCTTTTTTCCACTTTTACAAAATAGAAAAATAAAATAAAATAAAGAGTTGCTTGGGTGAGAGAAAGAACTAGAGACTAAAAGAAAATATATAATTTTACAGTACTCAATCTTCAATAAAATCAATCAAAAGAGTAAAGAAGATGAGAGAAAAAAGACCAAGGGAGAGAGAGCAAAAAACTGTTTTTAATCCTGATTTCCTTCTCATCTATGCATAAGCCTCTACTTGATCGAATATTTTGTTCTCTTAAACGTCCAAATTAATAGATTCTCGTGAAATCTAATTTTGTTCTCATTTGAGTCTTCTTTCTAATGCCTCAAATCTTACCTTAATTTGAGCTCTCAATCAAAAGTTTTGACCAAATTAGTGAGTCATGGTCGGATTAGGCGGGAATCCGAGAAATCTTCATTTTTTGGAGATTTATTGCTCAATAATAAAACGCACGAAATTTACTTGCTTTTCTTGTAGATTTGGTTGTCAAATATCAGCAACCCTGTCTTCTCCTTGATTTAATCCAATTAGATGAGTGGGCTCTGCATGACTTTTTTTCTCTAATGGGTTTTTAGCTTTAAATTTCTTTAATTTGTGCTTTGAATTGGGTCTTAGACTTGAGTTTTATCTTCTTTAGAACTTAGACTTAAACTTTTGGACTTAGGTATTTCTTCTCTAATCCCTCAATTTAGCCTCATTACTATGCAACTCTCCCAAATTTCTACATAATAAGAGAAAAACTATCATTAAAAAAATTAAGACAAGGTAAATAACTAACATATGCAAATAAATGGGTAGTAATTAACATTATTTCATGCACATAATAAAAGAATCATGGCTAGATGACGAAATGAGGGAGTTATGAAGAACACCAAACTTAAATGACAAGCCCTTAAAGAAAAGTTATCTCTAACAAATAAATGGAAACGAGATACTCTAATCATCTCCATGAAAACAAATATATCTTCTGTAGAGAGAGACTTCATCAAAAAGAATACTCTTCAGAACTCAAAAGCCAAAACTCTGTGGGAAGAACTGTCTCAATTGCTAAGCAAGAATCCTAAAATTACCTGTATAAACTGGAAGTCCTTGCCCCCAAAACTCAAAGATACCAAAATGAGAAGCTCTTAAGTTCTAAAAAAGTTAAGTTACTCTAACTGAATGATATCAATCCTTATTTATAAGAATATATGTGAGATTGACAACTAAGGTATGGTTAGCAATAACTGAACGTGTCACTACTAACCCAAATGTTTTGAGGTTTTCTCTCACATTCATCCAACTTGATGAGACATTTTGGCATTCAAGGACTTAAAATTAGGACTTTTCTATTAGACAAAAATTATTCCCCTTCGAATAACAATTTCAATGCCTCTTGAATCGTCTAATTCCGATAACCAAGTCAAAAGTTGCTAGCCAATTACTGAAGCAGGTTTCGGATAAATAAAAAAAGGGATGCAATCGATCGCCCACCAAAGTCGATCGATCACCCAGAACGAGATTTTTTCGGGAAAACACAAATTTATGATTTTTTTTAAACCTCTTAGGGTCTCAAACCCTATATACACACATTAGTTCGTGAGTTTAGGGTTCTAAGAGCCTCCTAAACCTAAAAGAAAGAGAAAAGAGAGTATCTTGATAGATCCAAAAATGCAAGACCTAGAGATCACAAGATTCAATTGGAGAATAATGAAAAGACCTTGAAGATCTAGATCGAGCCCTATTCGCAAGCGTAAGATCATAGGAAAGTGATCAAGAGATGTAAATAATAATTTCTAGTTCTCAATTTCATGAATATTAGTCTAAATGAAGATTTAAAATGATAGATCTAAGTAAGAACTTGAATATAAAGGAGATCTATGAATTTCTATCATCCCTTATGTATTATTTCTTACGAATTATTAAAGTATGATGTGAATAACATAAGTAGGATGTGAATAACCCTATGAATATTATATTTTATGCAAGAATAAGGGAAAAAAGAATTATTATGAAGATATGTGAATGTATGTAATGGAAGAGATGTATGTTGGAGATTGTTTTGAATGATGGTATGTTGAATGAGTGATTTCCAAATTTTCCTATAAATAAGGATTTTATGATTACTACCTTATATATGAATTTCTTGAAACCAAAGTATGATGAATGACCCATTATTATTTTTGAAGTGCAAAGAACCATGATGATGTATAATCTATGGAAGTAGGATTCATGAACTTATATTATTATTGTTATTGTAAGAACCCGGATCTATTGATGTTTAAATTACAATCTATGGAATTTATATGTATGACAATTGATAATTGATGTAAGATATGAATTGCCACATGAGTAATGTGTATTCGGGTATATAACTTTGGTTAGAGTTTTGGTGGCTTTAGGATTTAATCATGGTGATGTGAATTGCTATAATAGATTCTCGATGCCCTCGACCTATGATCGAGAGTGAAATTTAACCTAGTGTTTATTATTGTTTTCAACCATGATAATGTTATATACATACGCACGATGTGATAATAAATACAAGAAAGTAAGAGTCAGATAAATAAAATTGTATAATCGAGTTTTTTCATAAATAATGGATGTCAACAAAGTAAGTAACAAGGGTATATCGTATCCTGCTTCAAGTATAATTCAAGTCTAAGCTCTACAATGGTATATCATGCCCAGCTTCAAGTATAAGTTATGCAAGGGTATGTTACACCTAACTTCAAGTCTAAGTTGTCCAAAAATACTAGTGTCTGGCTTCAAGTTTAGTTTTCAAATGTACTAGTTAACCGGTTTCAAGAAAGATCTCAAAAGATGCTAGTGTCTGGTTTCAAGTTAAGTTTTCAAATGTATTAGTTATCTAACTTAAAGAAAGATCTCAAAGAAAAAATAAAAAAAGTAAGAAATGAAGAAAAAGTAAGAAAAAAAGAAAAATAAGAAGGGAAAGAAAAGAAAATAAAAAGATGTTTTCCGCACTCTGATTTATATATGTGAACTGAAATTGAATTGTTAACTGTATACATGTCAATGTTTATGATATTGTTTATTTTGGGTTATTATATACGCAGAGTTACTGTGTTACTCAGCCGATAATTTCATTGTCGACAAGTTTGAAATTTGATAGTTGTGCTCCAGAGTCGTGGGTTGAAGATGAGTACATAAAGGAAGACCATGTAGGTGATCGTCCCGAAGAAAATCGGGATCTTGATCGATAGCCATACTATTTATTTTGGTTTATTAGTAGTTGTTTGAATTTCAAAGGAATTGTAATTGAATTATTCTGGATTTATGTTTAGTTTAGCTCGATGGTTAAGAATCATGATTTATGTTCAGTTGATTATGGATTTTACTTAATAGTTTATTGGAGTATTAATAGTTATTAATTGAGGAAAAAATTTCAAGTTCATATTTTAAATCGCCTTAAATGCTTCTAACGGATGATATGATAAGTCACATGCCAAAGTTCTACTTCTCCTAGGGGTATTTTGGGGCGTGACAATTGACTATGGGGAACTTGATCACCCATAGCCCATAGTGAAAAGGGGGACAATTATACCAAATCCCTCATGGGTGTTAGCTCAATCAGTAATCTGTCTGCTAAGATAGAAGGTGAGGGGAACACACACGCTCCTTCCCACAGGAAGGCAGTGGCCTACCAAACATCATCTCACTGACAAGAAATTGACCAAATTCTTGTCATAGGAATCAAATCAAAGGTAAAACTACATTTAGGCCAGGGGTGTATTCAAGTCGGGCTGATTCGGGCTTAGCCCTGCTTGACTCGGTTTGAAATTTTTTCATCTATGCTCGAACTTGGCTCGATATGTAGTTTGAAAATGCTCGGCTCGAATTTGCTCGGTTAGACTCGAGCTGAACTTGGCTTGGCTTGAGCTTGGATTGAATTATTAGATAAATATTTTTAAATACAAATAATAATATTTTTATTATATATATAAATATATATTATATATTATTTTTTATATAATATTCAAGTTGATCCGAGCTTGAGCCGAACCAAGCCTTAATCAGGCCAAGCTTTGAGCCAAGCCGAATCAAACAGGCCTTGGCTCGAGCTCGGCTTGAATACATTTTCAAACACAAAAGTAGCTCGACTCGATCGAGCCTATTTTTTTAGCTCAAGCCTAGCTTGATTGAGCCGAGTCGAAATTCGAGGTAGCCCGATTCAGATACACCCCTAATTTAGGCTAATCTGGCTTTTATTCCCACTTGATAATTAAATCCAAGGCAAAACTGCATTTACCCTAATCCTTCTTTGATTCTTACGGATTAGTGAAACTCCATAGAGCTTGAAAAGCTCTCTACGCCTTGAGCCTAGTCGAGGTTGTCCATAGGTAGGGGTATCAACAGATATAGATATTATCCACATATGATTCGTTTCCGAATTCATTTACTTAGATAATTATCTGAATAGGTATCCCGAGGATCGAATTCAAATAGTGAATTTACTATCCGTTTAAAATTGGATATGAATACGAGTATTGGTATATCCAATTTGATAAATATCCAGCTAATTATATAATATATTATTATATATATAATGAATATATTAGAAGTTTACTAAACTAAAATAACCTTATGCATATAAACATTTTATATAATTTAAGACAACAAAGTGAAGATAAAATATTAATTTGTTATTTAAATATATATATATATAATAGTTTTTTAGTATTTTTTCTTCTTAATGTTTTAAAATAATTGGATAATTCGGATATTATCCGAATTCAAATATTTTAATCGGAGTTTAATACAAATATCTTATTTCACTACTCACGTTTTTAGTCTCCTAACTCCCTCAACCATCAAGGCTTCATGAGATATTTATTTGAATTTGGATAATCGGATATGTATACGAATATGAATTTGGATATATTTTTATCCACTCTGAATTTTCTCGATTGACAGCCCTATCCACAAGCTGTCCGTGGTTTAATCCACTTGCCATCCAGTCACTGCAGATGGTGGCATGACATTTTTGACTTGGTGGGAATGTCCATGGCTAGTATCTTTAAATCAGATCATCAACAGTGGGGATACGAGGGATTGATGCCTTTTTAGCATGACAAAGAAGTCTCCATTGACTATTCTTTACGTGTGTGTGCGTTCTCCCTTCAGTTAGAGAATGAAGACTTAGGGTCCGTTTGGAAACACAGATTGAATAGAATAATAAGCTTTGATAATTTTTTAGAGTTTGATAAAATTTTGAAAATTTCCTCTATAGAATAGTAACGCTTCTTTGGTAAAACCTCTTTATGAGTGGAGAAATGTGAGGGGTAAGGGGTAAGGGGTATGCTTGCAATTACTTAAAAAATTGAGGACATAAAGGTCAATTTATGATAGTTTTATGCACATGTGATGAAATTTACCTCGAAGCGCTTTATACCAAAAACAAAACAAAAAAACTCTAAAGCAAAACAGGAGCTTCCTCTTATGTTTATTACATTGAGCTTTAGACTGTAATCAAACACTCTAAAGTTCGAATAAACTTAATCATTTAGAGTTACCTAACGTCCCTTTACTTTAAGCCCAAATGAGCTTAGGGAAACCAACCCTCAACCTTCATACAAATCACAATAGCTATCTACTGGGTAATGCATGTGAATGCTTATTGGGTATTTCCTGGACTTACCTAGTGTAGTAGGTTGCGGGCTCTTGTCGTACCCTCGGAGATGGGGATTAGTCTTAAATCAAAGGGTTGGGGACACCTCGAGTTACCCAAAAAAAAAAGAATGCTTATTGGCTACATGACTAATCCAGTCAATAACAATTTTGTTTTTGTCCTCAGTGATAGTTACATGATGTGAATGCTTGAAAACCAAAAATATTACCTCTCATTCGGAAATCAAAACTATCAAATCTTGCTTGGAGTGGCAGGATTATAAATAACCCTACTAATATGACTTAGAAAATGATGATAGTATTCTTATTCTCCATATACAAGTCAAATCTAAGATACTATTGTATTTTCACATCACTCTTTAATTACATAATTCCCATTGGAGCCCTATCTAATATTTTTTTGATTATGTTTGGTCTTATTTTTGTAATTTCAATATGTTTTAGCACTTTGATAAATAAATTTCTTTCTAGGGGTCTATTTTGTTTTGGATAAGATTTTACGCCTTAAAGACTCCGACTAATCCTACGTGTTGCACATGAAATATTCCCACCCTATACAACCGATATTAAGGGGAGCCCAGGAATCAACCTCGAGACCTCCGGGTTTAGGGTTCGTCCTTTGGCCGGTTACACCCCCGGGTTTCCTGCGGTCTATTCATTACATGTTTTTGTTTCTTGATTATTAATATGTGGTTGTTAGCCTTCGAGTCAGTGATAAATTGACTTGATTTAGACTCCTCAAAGGCGCTCTAATCAGTAATGGGAATCATTGGATCAAACAAAAAAAAAATCATTGATTATGATAGAATAGACGCATGATTTTAAGGCGGCGAGTTTGACCACAATCCGACTTTGAAATAATTACAGATTATGTATTTTAGGACTTATCTTGTAAATTATATGTAACTCAAGATTAGAAAATAATATCGCCGTAATAGTTAATTGAGGATGTTGGTTATGGGAAGTGACTTAAAACTCTCGATAGTAGGAGGTACCTACTATCGAGTTCAGCCTTTTGATTAAAAATCTAAAGGTGCAAGCACTAGGTGGCCCATTGTTTAAAGCATGTGTACAAAGTAACTATTGGATTTTTAATCCAACGGTCATGCTCTGAATAATAGGTATATTGAGAGTTTTTTTTATCACTTTCTATTCGTTATTACTGAGCAGGACTTTGACTAAAAGACTTGCGTTTCAAACATCAACTTTCAAACAATGTATTTTTAGATAACAAAAAAATAGCAGATAAGGTCTTTTTTCTTGTTTTGTTTACTGAATTTCCAAGTGTTTTAGATAGGGCTCCAATGGAAACAATAAAACATGTAAGTTCGACGATATTAGCCGAGTTAGTTAAGCATTGATCACTGGGTTGAGCCCCGGTCAGTTTTGGGTTGAGCAGGATTATTGTCTACCCGGGCCTACCATTTACCAATAGGAAAATAATCACCTCCTCAGTCGGTGACGCGAGGAGTGGCGTCTCGGCTCCCTTTTTCTTACCATGTGTCCCCTGTTAACTTTCTTTAACTATGATTAAGATTCACTCATTTACCCTTAGATTTTAGAAAAAATAAAATAAAATAATTGACCATAAGCTTAAAAAAATTTAACCCAGCTAATGGCAGTTGAAGGGGCAGCTTTGTGAGAAGTGAGGAGCAATAGTTTGCTCACCAATAAGCAAACATTAATCCCACCTCCCTTGCCTCGCCCTTTTAATATAAATAAATAATAGCACACCATGGGCTGTCCCAGTGGTTGTGTGTCTCCCTTAGGGGAAGTGTCTTGGTGTGGCCGTTGAGCACCCACCATGAGTGCTAATCCTCCTAATCCCTAACCTAACTAGATAAATGATTAGAGCCTACCAAAATAAACAAAAAAATATATATAGATGTATAAATTGTTCTTTTTAAGTTATATTACATCAAAATTTTAAAAGATAATTATAGTAGATAAAAAATATATATTAGAAAATTAAATAGGTATAATGACCCACCAATTTCCAAACTAATAAACCCAAACCTGATACCCAGGTGCAAAGCATCAACACGGCCCCGGGTTAAAGGAGAACTTGACATGTGAAGTCAAGGTGGCCACAATCAGGGCGGAGCAACAAGGGGGCCGGGGTGCTGCCCCCTGAACTTTTGAAAAAAAAATTGTATTGTTTCATCTTGGGCATAGACTGGAATCTTAGGGGTAGAGTCAGCTATGAAGCTGATAAATTTCCTTGACTTTTGAGGAAAAAGAAAAAATTAAATTTATTCTTATATTATTTTAAGAAGGCATAAGCGGATATAAATAGATGAGATGACCCACAAACTTGACCTTAAAAAAAAATTATGGGGCTACGGCCCCGAACCCCAACACCCACATAGTTAGCCCCTACAAGAAAATCCTGGCTCGGCCTCTGGCCACATTGGGGTGTAAACGAGCCGAGCTGGGCACTGCTTGGGCTCGGCTCGTTGGAATTTTACAGAAGCTCAGGCTCGGCTCGGCTTAGCTCGTCCACAAATCGTTGTGCTAAAGCTCGACTCGACTCTATAAATTTTTTTTAAAAATACATTGATAAGCACTAAATTAAAAATAAAATAAATTAAATGACAATTTTTTTTTGGGGGGGGGGGGGGGGGGATGTCATGTGACTCACGTGAAAGCTTGAGTTAAAACTTAAACGGAAATAATTATGTTAACGTATACTAATTTAACCAAAAAAAATGTATACTAAATAGATAATATAAATTTAACTTTTAAAGGGTATTATTATAAAATTAATCGAGCCGAGCTGAGCCACCTATTGTTCAGGCTCGGCTCGTTTATTTTTCAAGCTCACTTTTAAGGCTCGGCTTGGCTCGGCTCAATGAGCCCAAAGTAAAAGCTCAAGCTCGGTTTATATCGAGTCAAGCTGAGCCGAGCTGAGCTGGGTCGGCTCATTGACACCTCTAGGCCATGAAGGGGGATCCGGATAAAAATTTATGCGGAAACTGAATCGTCTAAATCTTAACACCATCAAAAGCATCAAAATTATCTAAGAGTTTTAGTCATATCACCTCGGTGAATGCTTTTCACTGGTGAAGCTTAATCCACTCGAACCATCAGAACTCTTTGTAGAGTTTTCTCCAAAAAAATACTAGAAGCCCGAACCTTATTCTTCGCTATCCCCACGAAGCTTTAGAATCTCCTTTAGAATTATTGATGCAGAAGGAAGAAGATGGATCAATGGTGTAGACCTTCTATCACCAAAAATACTAAGATTCAAAACCCTAGAAAAGCAAAACCCAATTTGCACCACCTATATAGCTCACCAAAATCCCTAGGGGTCTCCCTAGGGTCTCACGGTTTGGAGAGAGAGAGGAGAAAAGAGAAAAAATTCTGGAGAAAAGTGCTTAATGGTCTAGGGTGTTAGGGTATTTATAGACTAGGATTCTATCCTAATCTTACTCCAACTTGATCTTATCTTTTAAGGAATTATTTAACAATAATAACTCTTATTATTTAATAAATAATTTTCTAGTTTATCTATAACTATTCTAGTTATAGAAGACCTTCTTATTAAGGAGTCATTCTAATAAAAGGATTCCTTAATTAAAGGGATAAGTCAACATCCTACACAATGAGGAAACCTAGTCAAACTAGGAGACCATCTCTAAGGGGGTAATCCTAATTGCAATCCAACAATTGAATTTTAATTCCATTATAAAATGAATTATATTTCAATAATTATTCAATTAACACAATCCTAATCCAATTAGGATTTTTCAAGTGGGCGCCCCACCCTAGGGTTTAAACCCATGGGCTTTGACCCATATTAAAGGTCCATTTTAATGAGTTTATGGATATGGGTCAAACTCATTTCCCTTTTAATAATGTTAATTAAATAATTAATAAAATAATCTCTAGATTTAAATTAACAATTAATTTAAACCATAGATTAACTTTTAATATATTTAATTAAATAATTAACTTTTAATCACTTAAATAATTGATTAAAATTTAATCAATTATTGAGCTTATATTTCTTATCTGAGAACCTCCACAGATTGCTCTGGGACATTCTTACCCTGGCTTATCCAATGTTATCCCATTGACCCTAAACGGGAATTACATCGGAATTGTAAGTAACGTGAGATATTCATGTTGCAATTGAATCTCAGTGTATGAACATTAACCATTACGGATCCCGCCACATGAACTTTTAAATTTGATTTATCATTCCAAATACATTATCCCTAATTGGCCTTCAAGATTGAAATACAATCTAACTCATAGCTCATTGCAAATCATCCGGGTTTCCAAGACTTATGATTAAGCCATGAAAAACAATTTCTCATGAAAAACATTTTGAGAAAAACCTTTTATATGTATAATACCTTTTAATAAAAGTATATTTCAAAACTTATTTTGTTTTCAAAATCACTTGCGCAGAATTTGAACTTAATCAACTGTCTTACCCGGAACTTGGATAATCTCTCAAATTAATGAGTATGAATTTCTTATTTGAAATTCATCATGACTCGAACAACTTTCTGACTATCCAACTGTCACTGTATTGTATTCTCTAACTTATAAAATACATTGGTGGAATAAAAACAGTCAAATCACTGCTCAATCATAGATGAACTCATCAGATCTAAGGATCATCGAAACCATTCAATGTAAATGAGAGACCAATTATCTGATAATATGTTTATGCAAGAGGTCTCTCATTGAATGCAATCAGTCAGTGTACATTTAAGTACCCATATGCTGATGTGTAGTCTCCATTCACAATAGTTCGAGATAGAACTACATCTCAACTATTGAGAACATCTTAGCATTCTGGCAGCCATATAAGTAAAGTGCCCAGCTTCACCCACAACTGTGACTATATAAGGTATAAGGAACCGGAAAGTTATATCTACATGTGATAATCTACTCACATAACTTTCCTACAATATATCCTAAAGACCTTTATCGATATCTCATATCGTATAGATCATCTCATGATCATGGTCAATTACCCAAAATGAATACACAATAGATTAAGAAGAAATCTTTATTAATCAAATTAATAAGAATCTAACAATCTAAATGACTTTTCTGGGCATCATGTCTAACAGGCCACAATGAATGAGTTGGCTCAAAATGGAAAAATCCAAGTCAAAATGATTGGATCAGGTTGATAAATCAAGTCAAGTAAATGTTCGCTATTTCTGGAACGACAAAGGATTGTTTCTCGCGATGCCAGAAAACATGGTCTAAGGCTTTCACACATTAGGCGACATGTGGTAGAGAAGTCATTTCATTATCTCCCATGATTTTGACTTCTCCACACATTATGCGACATGTGGCGATAAAGTGGTGAGAAAAAAGAGAGAGATATCAAGTGGGGAGAAGTCAAAATCATGGGGAGAAAATGAAATGACTTCTCCCTTTTATTGCCACATGTCACCTAATGTGTGGAAACCCGAGACCATGTCTCTGACATAGCAGAGACAATCCTAAGCCTTTTGGAGCTGATTAGTGGGAAAATATCCTCTTAGGAGCCGTTTGACAATTGACATTTGGCATCGATTTCCTGAATTCAAATAAAAAACTAATTAATTTGAATTCTTTAAAACAATTTTGTGCTTAGACCTTGTTTGAAAACAATTAAGTCAGAATTCCTTTGTCCTTTATGAAAATACCAAATTATCATTGCATTTAATAGAATGGTCTTTAATACATAGGGGTAAAAAAGGTTTAGTGAAGGTTAATAATTTCACACATTGAGTGGTCGTTAGCATTTCTCTCTCTCTCTCTCTATCTATATATATATATATATATATGGGCGTAGCTTGGGAGTAGGGCGTAGACGGGGGACTTTTAAGAAAATAAATATATTCCTTACAACTGGACTTTTAAGAAAATAAATATATTCCTTACAAATGGACACTGACAGGCATGAAATGGCTCACGAACAAATCAGAGGCTCCATCTCTGAACCCTAATACCCCATTGTTAGCTCCTGCAAGAAAATCCTAGCTCCATCCATGTGTAGGGGGTTGTGATGGAGGTGGTGGGGGTGGGGAGTGACAGTGGTGGTGGGAAGTGGTGGTGCAGGTAAGAAAGAGGGTTTTTTTTTTTGTAACAAGAGTATTCGGGCTTCTTAGAGCACCGACTAAGTCACTCGGGCCATACAAATCCCCTTATACTACGTAACCAGAAAGGCAGGATAAATCCCAATGGGTGACCAACAAGAAGAAGGGACTTGAATTCAAGACCTCCGCTACTTGAGGTGTGGTCTTGGCAACTAGCCCAACCCCTCGTTTGGGGGACAAATAAGAAATAATTTTGTTTCTTAGTACCTTTTTGTAGAGGAATTTTTATGTCAGCTCATTGGGGGAGGAATTGACTAGTGCTCCTTGTTCTCACAATGCCCGTTTAACAACTCTAAATTATGGTTAAGAAGTTTTAATCTTTATGATTATTTTACTCCTTATAAACTATGGGTAAATGTTTGAACCCTAACCCTATGTTTGGTTGTTGAGAAAATAAGTGAAAACATGGAAAAGAAAAGAAAGTTAGGCAAAACACAACTAAAACTTGTATTAATAATCCAAAATTTTATTTTATTTTTCATGTTTTTACCTATTTTCTCAACAACCAAACATAGCATAAGGGTATGTTCGTTTGGCAAGAAAGTGAGAGAAATGAAAAGAAAAATGTGTTTTCTTACACTTTTCTTATACTTGGTTTGCAAGAAACACACTTTCATTTTCTAGCACTTTTCCAAAAGTGACAAATTTTCTTCAAAAACCTTCATCCATCTTTTGATGATTGTTTTGCAAGAAAATTTAATTTAATTTTTCTTTTTTTTTTCCCTTTATTTTATTTTCTTTCACCTACTTTCTTGCCAGCCAAACCCACCTTAAGGGTTAATAAATCTTAATCATAGTTAAAAGGGGTTAAAAGGATATATTTGACAAAAAATACAAGGGGGATGGAGATGCCTTCCTTTGCTCTGTCAGCGAGGAGGTGACTATTTTCCTTAACGTCTGAAAAGGGAAAACATCACTTAAATCAATCATGCAGAGTAGAAAAATGATCCTTCCTTACCAAAAAAAGAAAAATGATCCTTAGAAACCATGCGAGACGGCCCTAATCCCACAAAAATCAAAATTGAAAGAGGAAAGTTATTTTTTTTGTGTTGTTTGTTTTTGTTTTAAAGAGGAAAGGTTCGAAGGAAACGAATTCAAAGAAACGAAGAAACTCTAAAATGCGCCAGGGGTGTTCTTATAGAGTCACACAGGTGTATCATGTTACATGTATGCCAGCATGAGACTAATCTTTAGGCAGTTTCAGTTGTTGCAGTAGTGTTTGGGGAAGACTCGCTGTTTTTGGTTTTCTCTCATTTGAAGGGTTCCGAGGTTTCGAATCTCTCTGCAAACGAATACCAAAAACCCTATAAAATCGCTCCGATCTCTAAGAAAATTTCCACCAGTTCCTCCATTTCTGCATCACTCTCTCATCGCCTCTGTTGCGAGGCGAAGATTTACAGTTCGATTCTTTATCTATGAAGGATCGATTCAGATGAAGTGGCCATTTTTTTTTGTTTTGAAGATCTGGCGTTCTTTCTAGTTTCATAGCTGGAAAATTTGGATTTTTGAGGTTCGAATTCGAGGCATGGATGCTGATATTTTAATGGTGGTGGAAAGATGATGAATGTTATCTATGATTTCGATGTTATGATACTAAGTAGGAGAAATTGGGCTTAGATTTTCGGGTGCAGGGTTGGTGATTTCAGAGGAGTTGTTGAGATCTAGGGTTTCTATATAGGTCTTAATTTCCTGGTGTGTAATGGAACTCGCAGGGGATGTGGTGTCTCTGGACCCCGAATTGTTGCAGCTTCCGGAGGTATCTCCGTTGGCACTTAAATCGAACCCTCATATTGCTGAAGAGCTGTTTGCACAGTGGCTTTCGCTTCCTGAAACCAATAAACTGGTATTCGTCTATGCATTCTTTGATTCAAATAAATTTTTGCTTCATTAATCATCTTAGTTTTGGACTTGTAGTGGTAGGTCTTATGGCATGATTGGTTTCTGTTTATTGGGATATTGTATTGAATGTCCTCATTCAAATTTGGCCTTTAAGGTTATAAAATTCCTTGTTTTCCCCTTTCCGTGAATAGATTGATTTTCTTGCCATTCACTTATAGGTTGCCATAATGTAAGTTAAATCCAAAACAAAGTGAAGAAACATTGCAACAGAAAATTGGGTAATTCTGGGACATCTCAATGAATGTGGAAATGGGAAATTTTTGTTGAGGCGGATAACCTCTATTTTTCTGAGGTCAACATGACACATTGAACAGTTTGGGATATTTATGAATGTGAAAAGCCAGACATCCACATAATCCATCAAATTAATATAATTTGCAGCAGCTCCCAGTAGATGCATGGGCATGGTTCAAAATATTTGTATCGGGCGCCGTATCAGTGTCAAATATAGGGTATGTATTGCCATATCGGATTGTATCGGTTGGATATGGGCATAAAAAATCAGGATACACTAAGAAATGTTTGGATTTGCAAGGAAAAACATGGATACTTTGCATAAAACATCATTTAATGCAAATATAAGCTAAAAATAAATTAAATGAAGGCACTCACTGCATTTATAACCATACATATGAAAGTCATTAAATTTAGAAGTCAAAAAAGCGGTTGTGCTAATAAACAGGTATAGAAGCTCAAGCAATAGTAACTTAGCCAAGTATAAGCAATACAATCTAGATATTAAAACCTTACATTCAATGAATTAAATAAGAAAATATTGAAGTATAATCATAAAGTAAATTACATACACGATACAAGCTCAATACCACATTGAGTTTCGTGTTGACTCAAATGGTGTGGGCTCATGAATTGAATTAAGTGATACATTATAAGTGAGCCAAACATATTGACAATAATGTAGCCAACTCATGTGAACGTGGTATGTACTAGTACATATGTATGTAGTTTGCTGTAAATCCGAGAGCTATGGAATCTATTCATAAATGTCACTCGATGCTTGAGACTGACCATGTAGTGACCTGACACCATATACAAGTCAATGCGTGAAATAATTTGATCGATCTTTTGTGTTTTAACAATATTTTGACGTATTAAAAATCACGAGCCTTTAAGATTTGGAAAAAGCCTTATAATTTGGAAATTGAAATTTGACTTGGAGGTCCCAGGTGACTAAAAATTGAACTTTAACATTGAACTGGAAATTTGAATTTTGATTCTTTTAGAATTTAAATTTGAAAGTATTTTTAATGAATTTAAATTGGATTGCCCAGCATATGCGTAGATTATTTTTGTAAAGCTAGAATGTAAGTCTTTTTCTGCTGAACTGTTACTCAATTAGTTGATTTTTAGACCATGTGGATGAAAATATTTTTAAAGACTAAAATATGAGGCTTTTTTTGTTTTTTTACCAAACTTTTGGGGTTTAATAATGTTTTGATATAGTAGAATTTATAAACTATTAAGATTTGAGAAATTTCTTACCATTCTAGCCGAGTATCTGAATGGAGAGAGGAGGTTTCAGTTTGGACCCCAAAATTGAGGCCTAATCTTTTAGATTGGGAGGTTCGGGAGTTTTTGAGTAAGCTCTCTCAACTTTAGCAAATCTTCCATAACCCTCTCATTAGGGATAGTCGGGTCACGGGTGTGGTCCCCAGACAACAAGGGGCAATTCTTAGTGAGATCCTTTTTGCAAGCTTTGGTTTCTAGGCCCAGTAGACCTTTTCCTCATCAGGCTATGTGTAATCCTTTGATTCCATCTAAGGTTTCATTTTTCTTATGGACAATGACTCTAGATAAAATTCTAACCAGTGATCACATAATGCATAGAGGTTGGTGCATGACTAATAGATCTTTTATGTGCCTTATAACAGAGGAGTTGGTGGATCACTTATTGTTGCATTACCCGGTAGCAAGAGAGGTTTGGTCCTATTTTCTTTCTCACTTCGGCATCTCCTGGATCTTTCCCCGATCCCTCCGGAACTTCTTATTTTGTTGACTTTTAGTGTCGTTCCCCTCGTCAACAAGCATAGTTTGACCTTTTCTATCGGGAGCGATAGTCTGGGTTTTGTGGAAGGAGAGGAATGAGAGGGTATTTGAGGACTCACCCTCATCTATCCCCAAGATCCACTCTTGAGTTCGCCTTTGGTATCAACCTGGTGCTCAGTTGGGGAGCAGGAGCTGATCCTTGGGGGATCTCTTTATTTTCTAGTCGTTTGTTGTTTGTATTTTGTTTTGCTACTTTGTAGTCATTTCCTTCGCGCTTTCGCTGGGTTTACTATTGGTGAACCTGGTGCGCCTTTTGTATATGCTTTGTTCACTATTTATATCATATCTTTGACTATCGATAATTTTTTTTTGAAATTTTGGCCTAATTCCTAAAAAACAAAATTTGTTCTCTGGAAAGTTTACTTTTTATTCTTCAAGAATTTGGATCTAGGACATTTTCTATTGAACACAAATGAGGGTATAACCTAATTTACATGTACATATCTTAAGTAAAACATTACTTAAATGACATTTTATGTAAATAAACTGCACGTATCGGGTCCATGCTGTGACTTCTAGTATAAATGGAAGGATAAATGAGTATGTGTCGTGCATATTAGGAGCGTATCGGTCCATTACTCACGACACAGACCGATATGTTATTGATATAAGGGATTTTATAAAGTTTTGGGTATCTGTTAATCGGGTACCTCCAAACATGATACTTATCAGCCCGATACGTATCGAGTTTTTACTCCTTGTGAATGAATGAGTGGCACCTTCTTTCTAAGTTCCAACTATGACACTATGAAATCCTCCAAATTGACAATATAAAATGCATTTGTCCACTTGACCTAAGAGGTTTTAAGTATTACTTGAGAGAAATCAAATACCATATTCCTAATCATTAACCACCCCACCCCACCCCACCCCACCCCACCCCACAGTGGATTATTCCTTAGATCTCCACTAACCAATATTACTTAAGAACTAGCCCATAGTTAGTCCTATCTGAATTAAACCACAAAAACCCAGAATACGAGTCACTGGAAATAGAGGAAACTCATAATATTATCTATCTCATTGAATTCTTCGTACTCAAACAACATCTCTAGAAATGTTAAAAATTCATGGGAGTCAAAACTCAAAAGTTAATATTTGATATGTAAATGTGAACAAGAAAGCACTCTAAATGTCGTTAAGGGGTCACATCAATGTCATTTAATGACTCTAGACAAGCTCTATTGGACCATAAATATCATTCTAATGTCTAGATCATGACTTCTTCCACTCACACCTATATATATATATAGAGAGAGAGAGAGACAGAGAGAGAGAGAGAGTTGGTTTGTATCGTAAATGGAATAAAAAGATTGCTAAAATAAACTTGAGAGGACATATAAAATAACCATAAAAAGAATGCACAAATCTATTCCTACCCCTCATATAACACCATATCCATATGTTGTCATTTACACCATTAAATGTTAGGGAGGAAGGGAGATTTAATTTGGATCATAAATTTATTAATAATTTTGTTGAATTAAACTTTGATTTGGATCGTAAATTGATTAGTAAGGTAAAAGAACTAAGCTTGAGAGGACATATAAAATAACTATAAAAAGAATGCACAAATCTATTAGTGCTCCTTCATATGAAACCATACTTTGTCCTTTACACCAAATGTCAGAGGGAGGGAGGGAGATATTTTGTGTTGTAAATTGAATAGTAGGACCTTAGAAATAAACCTGAGAGGACATATAAAATAACTATAAAAAGAATGCACAAATCTGTTACTGCACGTCATATAAGACCATATTTTGTCATTTACACCATCAAATGTCTAGATAACAGGTCAATTTTGTAAATTCAAAATTGTTATATATATGGAAAAAACATTTATTTTTGCAAATATCATTAGACTCGAACAACTACTCTTAATCATAGTTACCAAGTCGGGGTTTGGGAATAATTCGTCTAAGAAAAAGTTCGGAAAAAATCGCCGAAATTCAGAAAAATGTCGGGTAAGGATATAAAATAAGATTACTAAATATGAAAGGTATAAACAAATGTATTTCATATATTAGATATTCATTCAGGACTTTTTCAAAAAAATCATGAATAATTCGTGTTTAATTCGCAAAATTCGCAAATACTTCATGAATTAATCTATCCACGAAAAAGTCGGGTATTATTTGGGATATTTTGGAAAAATCGGAGAACTTGGTAACTATGCTCTCAATGACTTAAACAAGTTCCCAACAAAGAAGAAAATACAAATTTCAACTTCATCAATCAATATTTCTATTACTAATCAATTCCTACAAATCGTCGTCTTACGTTTTAGTGTCAACCAGTCTCTTATGGATATCTTCTTTTTCAGTTTTTGTTTCTTCTTTATTGTTCATTAATTCTTTTCAAATTCTTGTGTTACATTATTCGGACGTGTTGGACATGTTATTTTGCAGTTATTGTGAGGTGGTATGTCATATATGATGCTAAAAGAAAAAAAGGTTGTTGACATCCACTTTTCTACCATTTTGACAATAAAGAAAATATATGCAGCAAACAATGCAGATAGGTTGATCTAAAAGCTCACAAAACATGCCAAGAGATCATTTTTTAATCTAAAAGCAATTAAAAACGTAAATATTTGAAAAATAAATATAGCATATATGTAATGGATAAACCATTACAAATTTATACTACAAAATGTTAACCATTGCAGTGAATTACTCACAAATAAACAAAATTGTATATATATATATATTATAATTTCTTATTAAAAATTATAAAAAATATAGCTTAACCATTGCACATTTTATTTCAATATGGTGCTTATTTCAAGTTATTGAAATAATATGTTATACATTTTAATTAAAAATAATAGTTCAGTAATTAGGAAATCACACAGGGTAAAGTATTAATTCATTTTGACATGATTTTTTGTTAATTTTTAATTTATTAAAAAGTTTATTTTGACAAACATAAAATCTGTTAATAACACTTCTTCCACCCATTAAGTTGAAAACACATTCAGACATAATGTGGTAAACCACTACCGAACAAGTCAGATCTCAAAGTTTACAACAGACCAGTTCGGATACAGCAAATAGTTGATTGATAGAAAAAGAAAGATCTGTGCGGGTGGGGGTTTTTAAGTCCGGCTCTTTCCGTAGTTATGGTTCTGTGGCTCTTTTTCTTGAAGTTCTATGCCTTCTGCATTGGAAGGTACGATATGAATTCTGGTGGGAGCTCCTCTTTCGAATAAAGGCGATCAGAGAAATATATCCTTCTCAAGCGGCGGCTTGCATGAACCTGAACTCGCAGAGTTTCGACGTAGTTGGTTCCATATGCTCTCCTTGTAAAATCAGCGAGATTAAACTGGATCTGATTCCACCCCTCATCCAACCTCAGGGGCATGGTGCATATAAATGGCTTCACTCGGGTCACAGCTTGAAAATTAGATGCTCTGAATCGTCGCCTGACATTCTTATCGTCCAGCACCTGGATCTCAAACGTGAAGTATTTCTTTAGATTCTTCACGATCATAAGATTCATAACCAAGGATGGGAGCTTGATACCGAGCGTTGCAGCAGGATCTGCTGGGCACGTAATGCATGCTGACTGGACATTCGATCCAACTATTTCAAGGACATTGGATTGTATGTCTTCATGTTGTAGCCGCTTGATCTGGCCACTGACAACTTCTTTATCCCATATCTGCAATGGCTTGCTCCCAAGACTATACAAAATGGATAGGAATCCAGACTGGAACGTGTTCTTAAACATTTCCGCAATAGTCAACCAGAACTTGAGAAGCAGATTGGAGGATTCGAGCAAAATCGATAATTTTTACCAGTTGTATTTTGAAAAATCAAATTAAGGGTAAATTGCAACACAACGCTGCAACCTGTTCTTGATCAAACAGAAAGATAACGAAGATCAAAACCCTAACTGGTATTAAACTCACACTATCGTAAAATCGAGATGAATTCTTCGAGGATAAACGAAACCCAAACCCTAAGAGACCTCCTGACGCAGTTATAAGATTTATTGTCATATTAGCAATTATAAGATTTTTTAAAAAGATTTAGTTAGTATTTTATGTTATTATTTGTAAAAATTGAAATAATTTTAAAGTAATTGATAATTAAAAACTTATGTAGTAGACCTCCTGACGCAGGATTATGCAACTAACCTAGAGTGATGAAATTAAGTGATCAGAAAATAAATTTCAGCAATAAAGGAAATTGTAAAACTATCTAGGTTCACACAATTATAAAAAGGAATTCAAAGGGGGATTACTAACAACCTAGGTCAAGTCACAATCCCGCAGTGATGGACATTCAAACTTAATTGGGTGATCGTAATGGAAGTGGGAACTTCCACTAGCTTAGGGATTTAGATTAATAATCAATGAGATTTCCTTGTTCTATTGAGGATTTCAAGAAAACTAGTTTAGGCTCAAGCAGCTCAACAAGGTTATAGGTTTGCAACGTGCATGTGAGGTATGGTTTTAAGTAATATTGAATTAAGCAACACAACCAGCAGCAATAAATAAAGAAATTGCAAAATATAGGTCTAGGGTTATAGTGTTTTTCTCTGTTTTAGGTTTGGCAGTATAGTAGGGCTGTGGCTGCAATGGGGATGGGCTAGGAGGGCTGCGGCAGCAGGGGTAGGTGGGTGCGGCAGCAATAGGAAGGTGGAGGAGGCTGTAGGAGTGTGGCAACTGAAGGGGAATGGGGGATTTAGGGTTTGGGTTGAATGATTTTTGCAAAGATAACAGAGAATCAAGAACAGTAGCAATGGAGAAGAAGAGAAAAAGAGATTTACTTGGCTTCACACTATCCTTTCACAGGAGATTCAAAAGCAAAAGGTATCATGCATTCATTGTCTTTGAAAGCCCATAAAAGAGCCCTAAACATATTCAATTACTCACATGACCCTCATCAGTAAAATAACCCAAACAAATAAAATAAAATAAAATAAAACAAACTAAAATAACCAATAGAGGGGCCGACCATTTATGGGGGGTGGTGCCATCCTATGGGCTAATCGTAGCCCTCGAAACCTCCATCTCTCGATTTGATGGTAGATCTCCTTGCATAGCACGATCTAACGGTAGATCTCCATCAAGAACATGATCCAATGGTGAATCTCCATTAGTAGCTGGAACTAAGCTCATATACAAGTCATCCATTCATATCGAGACTTGTGGAGAGGCCCTCCTTTGCCTCCGCAGGTGCACTCGAACACTAGATGATCCGATATCCACATCACCTCGTAGTTAAATAAATGCATGCACTTGTCGCTTAAGTAACAGTTTTGATAAATTATGTGGAGTAATATTATGAGAGGAGTACAGCGGGGGTGGTATGGTGTTCGAGACTGCGCCGAGATCTAAATGATTGGGAAATCAGTGATATGGCTCGGATTTTGGAGCGCATTAACTTGTCTGCCCTTTGCCCAGAAGTCAGGGATTGCAGGATGTGGTCTAGAAGTTTTCATGGTCGGTTCTCAGTACGTCTTTTGTTGCAGTCTTTGTTCCCTACTCCTGGTGAGTCCTTTCCTCATAGGGTTGTGTGGAATCCTGTAATTCCCTCAAAGGTATCCTTCTTATGGTCTGTAGTTTTGAATAAAATCCTAACTTGTGGCCACCTGGAACATAGAGGATGAAGTATGGCTAACATATGTTTTATGTGTTTCAAAGCGGAAGAGACAGTGGATCATCTCCTTTTGCATTGTCCTGTAATACAGGAGGTGTGTGGGCTTTTTCCTCTCCCGCACGGGGGTTGCTTGGGTCTTTCCCCTATCCCTTCACGTCTTTCTATCTTGTTGGCCCTTGGGTAGGGGGTGGGCGCTTGGGGGGTGATTTGGTCATTTCTCCTTGGGGGCTATTTCTTGGGGGGTTTGGAAAGAGAGAAATCTCAGAGTATATGAGGGTGTGTCTTCCTCTGTTCCACGGATTTGCGAGCGCATCCGGTGGGGTCTTATGGAGTGGGCAAGGATCAATTGTATAGGGGAGGAAGTTCAGGGTGTCTTGTTTTAATATGTCTTTTGTCTAGGGAGGTAGGATCTTGTTTGTTTTACCCCGGTGTTGAGTTTATATGCTTGTAAACTCTGGAGCCTAGTCCTTTCCTGTAATTCTCTTCTCTTATTTATGATATTTACCTGCGTTATCGATCAAAAAAAATAATAATTTTTGTCAACTTGATCAGTATAGAAATGACGACGTCGAGCCAACCCATAACTCTATGTGGCTAGGACATATAAGTGACCTCCTATGTAGTTTCTAATTGTATTATTTAAGCATTTATATGTCTTGTACATATTATTATTATTATTTTATTTTTCGAGTCATGAGTGTGTAATCACATCTATTTTAACATTTCATGAAGTTCCATTGAAAAATTATATGCTTTTCCTATTTTTTCTCTGACTTTAAAATATTACTCCATATTGAAAATATATTGCAAACTATCACACAAAAGTTCCTATTTTCGAATTGCAAAATTTCTTGTAAAACTATGGTTTAGAATTTGCATCATGCCATCATCTTCACGATCTAGTCCTAAAAGGTTTAGGAGGAGAGAGTGCAGCAAGAGGATTCATTTATAGTTAACATTTAACTGCAATTCATTATCTTCAGAATTTGGGAATGGGTCTAGAATCTACTTTTGATAAATTGCTGAAGTTATTGTAAGCCTGTTACTATAGCACATGGTTACTGATTTCTCTTTACTGATTTACAAGTTCAATGAATTTACTTCCTTGCTACTGGAAAGTTCAGAAATTACTAACTTCCCGGCTACTACGGACTATTTTTGCATTAAAGATCCTGTCTTTTACTTCTTGCTTACATTACTTACCTGTTTTCTTCCTCATAATAATTTAATTGGTCCAATATTTTCAATGAATTAATTTCCTTGCTACTGGAAAGTTCAGAAATTACTAACTTCCCGGTACGATTTGAATCGCAAATTGTAAGGATTTAACAACCATGTTCCCAGCTACTAAGGACTATTTTTGCATTAAATAGTCTGTCTTTTACTTCTTGCTTACATTACTTACCTGTTTTCTTCCTCATAATAATTTAATGGGCCAATATTTGTAATGCATCTTACCTGACAGTGTTTCTGACTGTTTCAATATGAGTGCAGGTGAAATCTTTGCTTAATGATGCAAAGACGGGCGGTCCGTTGATTGTCCATGGGAACTCTACTAGTGGAAATTCTGGTTCGAGCAATTCATTGCCTTCGATGTTTCCTGCAGGGAGCGCACCTCCACTATCTCCGCGTAGTACTTCCAGTTCTCCACGTATTATGAAACAGAGGGCCAGTCTTTCTTCTTTAGGTTCTCCATTAAAATTAGTCAGTGAGCCAGTAAGAGAAGTCATACCTCAGGTTTGACTTTCTTTTGATGATTTTTGTGTTAATTTCTGGTGACAACTATTCCTTTGCTATATGTGGGAAAGCTGGTTCCATTTTGTGCTTAAGCCTAAAATAATTATATTTCATTAAATTGAATGTGATATTGGTCTTGATAAAGCACTTGAAACGCTTGCAGTTTTACTTTCAAAATGGCCGCCCACCTCCAAATGAACTAAAAGAGCAATGCTTGTTTAGAATTGATCAGCTTTTCTATGGTCACTTGGATGGACTGCAAGTACATGGTGAGACACATTTCTGATATGATTTTATTATAATTTTCTTTTCTGGTAAATTTGGTAAATGTTCTTTCTTTGGCAATGCCAGAATTTAAAGCAGTTACAAAGGAAATTTGCAAGCTACCATCATTTTTCTCCACTGCTCTTTTCAGAAAGATTGATGTTGACTGCATTGGGGTTGTGACAAGGTATGCATTTTTGTTAATCAGTAATGTGACAACGTATGCATTGTTTGTTATTATTGAAGAGAGTTTTAAAATCTATGGGATCTTAAGTTACACTAGCTCCTTGAAGACTTCCAAAACCTATTGTTTCAATTTTTATTATTTGTAATATAGTCCCTTTTAGAACTTGTTCTCTTGTCACTTACATTGCTTACTAAAGGGCACCTAATATTGCCTTTTCTTGTTCTTCTTTCTATTTTCTTTTCCTATTGGTTCTTTTTTGCCCATGATGTACTGCAGTGGTGATCAGAATCCATGATATTCTTGTATATACCAATTTTACAAGCTTTAAGGGAGTCTAAGGGGTGGGTGAGGGGAAATAAAAAAGAAGGGACCAAGAAGAATGAAATATCATCTGTCCATTCTACCTAAGGGCATGTCGGTTGAAATAGATTCTTCTTTTTGATCAATCAATCACTTTCCCAAACTGTACAACTTTTTTTGGTTGCTACTACAAAACACCAATATTTTCCTACTGTACACCAAACTTTTAATTTCCTGACTACACACACCATTAAATGCTTTATATTCTACAAGCACACCAAAAGAAAAAAAATTATCTGTAAAATTCTGGCTATACACCAAATTTAAAACTTAATAATTTGATCCATACTCAGATTGAGTGACTGAGCAACTAAACCTCTAATCTCGATTGGAACCAAAATACGACGTAATCCATCTCGATGACCACACCCTCAACTGCTTCCTCATCTCCGCAAAAGTCAAAACCCAGATCTTACTCTCTCATCTTCTTTGACACCGTCCAACTCCATGACAAATGCAACCCCTGGTTCAACGAGACCAACTAGAATCATATCTATGCTTCGAGCTGCAACCAGAACAAGGGTTCAAGCTGCCATGCACTTCAAAGAAGCAACAAGCTACATTAGTGGACCAACCAAAATCCGTTCAAAAGGGGTAACCCAAGGTTAGGCTAACTCAGAGCATTGTTCATGCACCGTTCATATCAACTCTGCTGCTGGAAGCTTGTTCAAAAGGTGTTTCAAGTGAAGTCAATGGGCGTGAGATTCTATTTCTTTTGATCAACTTACTAAGGGAAAGGAATGGGAAGACCTGAGATCATGTGTAGCTGGGTGATCATTGTTGTCATTGGATTGAGGAAGCAACACCTTTCAATGCCTTGACCCACCCACCGATGAGATAAAGGTGAGAGTTGATCATCCCAAATCAGGCACATATTTTCAGGAAATCAGATTACGAAGTCACCGGTCCAACGAATCAAACACTTGTCAAGGTGTTCGGGTGGCGATAACTGAACAAAGTTTCTAGCCAAACCTGATGATGAAAAGGGATTCAATTAGCAGCTCCAAGGAAGAGGAATCAATCAATAAAACCTAAACCCAATCGCTGCCCTCACTCAGCAGAAGCAGAATAAATCAACAAAGCACGCCGCATAACAACAATACGCTGCTGTGATGCCAGCTTAGGAATCCCCCTAGAAACGTAGGGGACAAGAGCATGCAGAACGCACTAATGTCTGCAACAACAATTGAAGGGCCGGTCTGCTGCAAATCTATAAGTGGGGGTTTGGAGAAGAAGGTTTAGGGCTTTCGGTGCGCATAGAAAATGAGACTCTCAAAATAAAAGACATTCTTTTAAGTTTTGGTGTATTAAAATTTTGGTGTCTTAAAACTTTATAAGAACTTGTTGGGATGCTTGTAGAAGCACCTTTTTTTGTTCTTTTATTTTTTGATTGGTAAAAGTTTTTGGATGTATATAATGATGAATAGACAGATGGATCTTCTTGCCTGCACAAATTGACAGTTTTGAAGTTCTTACTCCAACTCAATAATAAGTGCAGAATCATAGCAGGATTTAGTTGTGCCCTTGTGGTTTATCTTTTACTTTCACCTAAAGGTATCTTGTTTCTATACACTTGTCGTTGTGAACATAGAGTGGTTAGAATAGAGAATATCCTTATAGTTCACCTTCTATTATAGTGGTAATATGTAATCTTGAGCTGCTACAACTTGATAATGTATACAAGTTTATGTGAACAAACTTTTAAAAATTGTAGAAATAAGTGGAATAGCTACTCAGATAGGGTTGTCAACCTTTTTTATTTTGGCTCCCCATTCCAAGAAAACCCAATGGTTTAGGGAGTCGTCTAGGTGGTCGAAAACTCTGTATAATGGTCTTGATTGATGTCCATGCCCCCTGTAAGTGCATATAAGAAGCTTGGGTTGTGGGTTGAGATTCTTTCCCCTTATTAGTTTCTTTGTTCCCCCCTTTTATTTGGAAGCAAGGTGTAAGGGAGAGGAACTGGGGGAGTTCATAATTGTTATTCGTAACTATAATTGATGGTTGGCAGAACTGTGTGTAATATAGGTTTGGTAATGCATTCATTAATTCAGAACACATGCATGTTGTCTATGGACAGGTTGGCTTGCATTTTTGACCTTATGTAGAAACACAAAGCAGGTCACTGAAGTTGATAGCCACTAATGCCCCTATTTAATTTTTTAACATATACTTGCTTCTTTTGTGAGTGGTTTTCAACCATGGTTCAAAATCTCGTCCAAATTTCGTATATTTTGACGAGATATCTCGATCTCAGAGGGTCCCGAGACATCTGAACCCAAAATTAAAATTTTTACAATATTTCGAGAATTTCGATCGAGATTTATGAAATTTAGACGAGATTTCGTAAATTTCGACCGAAATTTCACTCACTGTTTTGATTTTTTTTTAAAAAAAACCATTTTTCGTTCAATATCTTGCTGAAGCCGTGAACTCACTGAACTGAGTTCCATTGTTATTTAAAAAATGGTTAAATCCCTAAAGGCCTCAACTCAAAAATCCATGGGAAAGAATCAAAGAACTAAGAAAGAAGAAGAAGGATAGAAAAAAAAAAGGGAATTTGAGAAGGATTTAACCTTTAGGGAGGACTGAGGAAGGGTACATACCGGTAGCAGACTACAGAGGACCTCCTTGCCGTCACCTTCGCCATCGCCGTCACCGAGGTTCTCTTGTCGAGTCACGAGTGTCTCCTGCTGTCTGTGTGTCTCAACTCTTCCCCTCTACTGATTTGAGATTCTTACGAATAGGGATTAGGGATTTAAGTTAATAAAGACCATTTTACGAAACAGGCCCTTAATTATTTAATAATAACTAAAAGATACTTATAAATAATTTTCATTCATTTTTTAAAAAAAAATTTGAGAGAGAGAGACCCCTCCCTTACATTATAATTTTTTTTTTAGAGAGACCCTTCCCTTACATTACAATTTTTTTTTAGAGAGATCCCTACCTTATATTACAGTTTTTTTTTGAGAGAGACCCCTCCATTACATTACAATTTACACACTAATAATATTAAAAACAATTGTATAAAATAAGAGTGTTAATAACGGAGGCCTAATAATATTTCATAAATTAAAAATTGTAAAACTTTACTTGGCACGTGAATATCCTTCACTTTACTTTATTACATAAAAACTTTATATTAAAATTTTCATGCTTTTAAGTTTTAACAATATGGTAAGGATGAGTTGGTGTGGGTTATAAAAAAATGACTCTCTATATTAGACTTAGAACTTAGAAAAACTCCATTACATATGTTTACGAAAATAACAATTTATAATTTTTACATGGGTATATAATATCTTTACATTTATAATTTTATTTTTTAAATTTCGTATAGATTACTTTAGTATATATACTAATTTAAAAGTGTGAAAACTTTAATTCATTTAAATCAAAGAACACTGCTCTTCACCATTACGTTTTGGCCTATTACTTGAGAATTGAGATAAATGACTCTCTAAAAGATATTTAGAATTTCTATATTAGTTAAACAATCCCTAATCGGAGCATGAGTAAACATAAATGCCAGTGCTAGTACCGGTGACAGTTATCCATTATTATCCAAAGTATCCTTAATCAGAGCATGAGCAATGTTATTTTTTTAGAAGTCTTGCTTGTTTACATAAAAAATAAATAAATAAAAACCTAAAAAATTATAGCTCAATAGACAACACTCAATAGACATAGAGGTTCTACTTGTTTACATCAAAAAATAAAAATAAAAATACTTGAATTGGGGTCCTATACATTTAAATAACATTACATTAACTTCTTTTTACATAATTACATCCACTTCACATTTAAATAAATTACAGTCTTCTTTTTCGCTTGAGTCTTGATGCAGAGTCTCTGATAATTCAACCATCTCATCTTCTTCCCATATTAATTTAGTCCTGCAAAAATATTGAGGTCATCAATTGAAAATATATAGAAATATCAAGAAGAAATTATAACTTAAACAAGCAGAAAACATGTCATTTAACTTGAAGTTGGAGATATCATTATTGTTGTATTAATTATTATGAAATTGATTGTATTTGAGTTAATTGTTTTTTTTTTGATCAATTTCACACTTTATTAAGCAACAGAAAAGGAACAAGGAACACCAAAACAGCCAAAGAGTTTACAAGCAAGTAAACTCTACTACAAACCGACCCCCCACTCCAACCCCCAAGAAACAGACCCCTACTACAGCTCCAAGTTAAGAGTTTCGACCCTGGGACAAAGTACCCTCACCCACTCTAAAATAGTAATACGAATACGATTACATAAATGGGGCACTGAGGACGAGACCCCGTCGAAGACTCTCCCATTACGCTCTTTCCACAGAAGCCAAGAAACCGCTCCAGGAAGGACACACCACACCGCCGCTCGCACCCCTTCCCCTCTATCCCAAAACCAAGACTGCAACAAATCCCGCAAGGTGGAGGGGAAGACCCAAACTACCCCCAAACGTGACAAGAAAAAGCTCCACACCTCTACCGCCACCGGACAATGAAGAAGAAGATGGTTCACCGATTCTTCCGCTTGAAGGCACATATAACACCTGTTAGGCAAACTCCAACCACGAGCCTGCAGGTTATCCACCGTGAGAATCCTGTCCAACACAGCGGTCCATAAGAAAAACGAGACCTTAGAAGGTAACCCTCGAAACCAAATAGCCCTCGCCGGAAAAAACCTCTCCTCCACCGCAATAAGAGAATGGTACAAAAGATTTATTGAAAACCTCCCTACTTTGTCCTTGCTCCACAGCCTACAGTCCCGAATGTCTGGGTCGATGGCAGACCCCGATAAGCGCTCCAAGAGACGGACTAACTCTTCCAATTCCCAATCATTAAGAGCCCTTCTTAAATGAGGACACCACACCACACCCGATGCATTCCTCTCGTAAGAGGCCTCCACCAACACCTTCTTATCAACCGCTAGATTGAAGAGGTTACCGAAATCATCCATAAGTCTCGTCGAACCTGACCAAACATCCTGCCAAAACCTTATCTCCGACCCTCTCCCAACCCGAAAGCGAAAAAAAGGCACTACCAATCCCGCCATGGCCATAATTCCCTTCCAAAATCCCAACCCGTGAGAACCTCTGACCTCCCGAGGAATCCAACAACTAATCTCCCCGTATTTGGCTACTATCACCTCACGCCAAAGACTGTGTCTATCCACCCCAAATCTCCACACCCACTTACCGAGCATAGCTTTATTCATTAGGATTATCGGCTTGAGGCTTAACCCACCCTCTTCCTTTGGACGACACATAACAGACCAATTAACAAGATGACACTTGGCATTATCTCTGCTACCATTCCAAAGAAAGTCCCTCTGCCTCCTCTCTATCCGTGCCGCTACTGAACGAGGGATGGTTAGGGAAGACAAGAAGTAAGTCGGGAGACTCTGTAACGTACTCCGGATCAAAGTCAGCTTCCCCCCTTTGGACAAATAGGAAGACCTCCACCCAGATAATCTCCTCTCAATACGATCAAGCACTGGATTCCAAACGGATTTCATTTTGTAACTCGCCCCCAAGGGCAGCCCTAAATACACCGAAGGGAGAGAACCCACCTTGCATCCAAGGCAAACGGCCAGATGATTCATAATAGGGACCTCCCCAACCTTCACAATTTCGGACTTAGCCAAATTAATACGGAGCCCCGACACTACCTCAAAGCACCTAAGAATACATCTGATATTCAGAAGGTCCCTCCTCGAAGCCCGGCAAAAAATAAGAGTGTCATCCGCAAATTGAAGGTGCGAAATCCTCGGACCATGGTTACCAATCTGAAAGCCTTCAAACAAAGGCCCTTCTGCTCGAGAAACCATTCTACTTAACGCGTCCGAAACAATCACAAAAAGAAAAGGAGAAATCGGATCCCCTTGCCTTAACCCCCTTGAGCTGGGAAAAAACCCCACCGGAGTTCCATTCACCATGACCGAGAAAGAAGCTGAAGCTATACAAGCCTGCATCCAAATCCTCCATTTCGTACCAAACCCCATCCTTCTAAGAACATAAAGAAGGAACTCCCAATTGACATGGTCATAGGCTTTCTCCATGTCTACCTTACACAGTATACCAGGATTCCGATCTCGCACCCTAGAGTCAATGCACTCATTAGCCACCAGAATCCCATCAATGATTTGGCGGCCCCCCACAAACGCACTCTGTTGAGGGGAGATAATAGATCTCATCACAGCTTTCAGACGAGTTGCCAACACCTTAGAGAGGATCTTATAGGGACTGCTCACAAGGCTTATTGGCCTAAAGTCTTTGAGCTCCACCGCCCCTTCCTTTTTGGGAATCAATGCCAGGAACGAACAATTCATCCCTCTATCAAATCCCATCAATGAGTTAATTGTTTTTTTTGATCAGCAACAATCCAAAATATATATATATATAAAAAGAACCAAGGATACAGGAAAGACATAGTGGCGAAACGATGAGTTTATAAGAAGATAAACTCACAGACGCCAACACACAAACTAAGACCAGCCTCCTGGCCTAGGCCCACGATTCCCACTGAATCAACCCAATAAAGCCCGAAGGTCAACCCTGTCAACATACAAACCCGCCCATTCCAACATGACTACCCGAATCCTAGCATACAAGCGGGCCTGAGTGACTGAAGAATCCTCAAAAACTCTATTGTTCCGTTCCTTCCAAAGCAACCAAGAAATGGCTCCTGGCAAAACAGCCCAAATGACCTCCCAAGCCCCATCCTTGCTTGGCCTGCCCCAACTCGCTAAAAAATCATGAAAAGACGAGGGGAACACCCAAGCCACACCTAAACGGGACAAAAAAAATCCCCATATACTGGCCACAAAAGGACAGTGAAGGAGTAAGTGATCAACGGTCTCTTCTTCTTCGAAACACATGAAACACCGGTTTGTCATTTTCCACCCTCGGTGTTGCAAATGGTCACAGGTCAGAATTTTGTTCAAAGCGGCATTCCATAGAAAAAAGGAAACCTTAGAGGGAATACCTGGGTTCCACACCACTCGATAAGGGAATGAGCTCACCGGAACTGGCTCCAAAGACTGATAGAGAGACTTGACTGAGAACTTCCCACTTTTGTTGCCAAGCCAAACTCTGCAATCCCTAATTTCAGGTCTCAGACACATACCGCTTAAACGAGCCAACAACCGAGACAACTCGTCTATCTCCCAGTCATTTAAGTCCCGACGTAAAGATGGACACCATACCATCCCCTCCCCCCTACTCTCCACATAATCACCTACTACTGCCTCCTTATTATTGGCTAACAAAAATAAGTTACCGAAATCCTCTCGCAACGTAGTGGAGCCACACCATCTATCCTTCCAAAATCTCACTTCAGTCCCTTGACCCGCCTTGAAACTGAACTTCGGAACCACCAAGCTCGCAGTTGCCATGATACCCTTCCACAGACCCATGCCATGAGAGATCCTAACTTGCTTAGGAATCCAGCACGATTCAGCCCCATATTTGGCCACAATCACCTCTCGCCATAATCTTGATCTTTCTGCACCAAACCGCCAAATCCATTTTCCTAGCAAGGCCCTATTCATCCTAATCAGGGATTTCAAATTCAAGCCCCCAACCTCTTTAGGATGACAGATCTGCTTCCACGGCACCAAAGGATACTTGAAAGAATCCACCTTCCCTTTCCACAAAAACTCACGCTGCAAACCTTCAAGCACTCTAGCAACTGATAACGGCAAAGAAAAAGATGACATAAAGTAAGTAGGGAGACTACTAAGGGTGCTATGGATAAGAGTGAGTTTACCCCCTTTAGAAAGATAATGCGACTTCCACCCCGCTAACCTTTTCTCACATCTCTCAATCACCGGCGTCCATAACTCTTTTGCTTTGAAGCGACCCCCTAGCGGCAAACCCAGATAGGTAGATGGAAGCACTCCTGTTCTGCAACCCAAACAAACAGCTAGCTGCTCCATATTATGGACATCACCCACCGGAACTAACTCAGACTTAGCCAAATTAATCCTCAACCCTGACACCGCTTCAAAGCACCGAAGAAGGCATCTAATGAGTAGAAGTTGTCTGGGCACCGCGTTACAAAAAATCAAAGTGTCATCGGCAAACTGAAGGTGGGAGATACGCAACTGAGAAGCACCAACTGAAAACCCCTCAAAGACTACCCCTTCTGCTCTGGAGAACATCCTACTCAAGGCCTCTGAAACCAACACAAACAAAAACGGAGAGAGAGGGTCCCCCTGACGGAGTCCCCTAGAACTAGGGAAAAACCCAACCGAACTGCCATTCAGAAGAATAGAAAATGAGACGGAGGATATACACATCTTCATCCACTCCCTCCATTTCTGCCCAAACCCCATTCTGCCTAGCATATAATCCAAGAAACCCCAATTCACATGGTCATATGCTTTCTCCATATCCACTTTGCAAACAACACCAGGGGAATTAGTCCTAATACGAGCATCAATACACTCGTTGGCAATCAAAACACCATCCAAAATCTGTCTACTTTCCACGAATGCACCTTGTTGAGGGGAAATAAGGACCGGCATCACTTTCTTGAGGCGAGTCGCCAAAACCTTAGCCATGATCTTGTACAGGCTACTCACTAGACTGATCGGCCGAAAATCCTTTAGCTCCACTGCCCCTTCCTTTTTCGGAATTAACACCACAAACGTATGGTTCAGCACTTGATCAAAACAACCGGAAGAATGAAATTCTTGCAAGACCGCCAACACATCCCTTCCCACAATCTCCCAACAGGCCCTGTAAAACTCAATAGAAAACCCATCCGGACCTGGAGCTTTATCCCCTGCCATACATCGCAGAACCTCCAGAACCTCGGTCTCCTCAAAAGGCTTCTCCAACATATCCCTATGCTCAAGGGACAACCGGGCAAAATCAATACCGTCCACCCTAGGCCTCCAGCCTTCCTTCTCCTGATACACTTCCTTATAGAAAGAGATAACACTATCTACAATATCTCTGCTCCTCGCCTTCCACTCCCCATTCACCTTTAACTTCGAAATAAAGTTCCGCTTCTTATTAAAGTTAGCGGTGTACTGAAAGAACTTCGTGTTCCGATCCCCCTCTTTGAGCCATCTCGTTCTAGCCTTTTGCTTCCAACTAATTTCCTCGAGGTTCAGCACCGCCATGTATTCCAGTCTCTTAGCTTCATACTCCTGGGTCTCCAAGACCGACAAATCTCTCTGCTCAGCTAGATTTTCCAATTCTTTGATCTCCCCGAGAAAACCCGCCAATCTACACTGGATATTTCCAAACACCTCTTTGTTCCACACCTTAAGTCTGGCCTTGAGGGCTTTCAACTTCTGACTGAACCGGCCACTGCCGGACCCCCAGCCCACCTCCTCACTCCACACTGAGCCAACGACCTCCTGGAACCTGTCGTCCTTGAGCCACATGTTCTCAAAACGAAAAGGAGAAGGGCCTCCTGTCTCTAGAATGATCGGGCAATGGTCTGATAGAGGCTTGGGAAGAGGTGACTGCAAAGCACTAGGAAACATAGAATCCCACTCCGGGCTGACTAGAAAGCGGTCTAGACGACTAGCTCTACCACCAGATGACGACTGTGCCCAAGTGAATTGGCCCCCTCGCAGCGGATAATCCATGAGATCATATCTGCGAATAAACTCTCCAAACCTCTTCATTTTCGCCGTCCTCACCCTCCCCCCTTTCTTATCTGTAACTAGCCGAGTGCAATTAAAATCTCCCCCTAAACACCAAGAGCCACCCCATCTAACACTCACATCATCCAACTCCTCCCACAGCTGCCTATCATTAGACCCGCCTGAGGGCCCGTAGACCCCGGTGAACACCCAAGTACTGGCCTCCCCCACCAATCTGCACAAAATGGATAGTGAAAAAGCTCCTTGCTCCGATTCCAGGACCTCCAACTTGGAACGGTCCCAAAGAAGAAGGATACCTCCAGAGGCTCCATAAGAGGGATTCGCCACCCAACCCGGCCCACCCGGGTCCCAAACATCTCTGATATGCCAATCTTTAATACTCTCGAGCTTTGTTTCCTGGACACACACAATCGAAGGCTTCTTTCTTCGAACGAATTGTTTGATGGCTGCCCTTTTATCGGCCTGCCCCATCCCCCTCACATTCCACGACAGGATTGAAATATCTGTCATTGAGTAACGCTGCGACCCTTGCACTGCCTGGGACTACAAGACACTCCCCGACCGCTTGGTTTATCATAGTTAATCCCATAAGACAATCTCCGTTGCTCCCGTTCTAAAATCCTTCTTCGACCTCTGTTCGCCTTTGCCAAAACCCTCTGCTCCCCTGACATTCCTTCCATCTCTATTCGCCGGAACAGATCATTTGCCTCTTGCTCATGTCCCTCAATGGACACACCCAAAAAACTACTCATGCATTCCATGTGGCTAATTGCCCATTCCGAGACCTCCGCCGGCCCCAACAGGGCGCCGCTGTCTGGACTACCAATGCTGTTCCCTGCGCTCCCTTCAGGGTCCACAACCGCCCTTACTTTCTGACCAGGGCTATTCTGCTCCTTAACACAGCGCACCTTCTCTACTCTGTCCACCCCCTTGTCTTTGTCTCTAGGCCCACCCGCCCGAGGAGAATCAACTCCCTCTGAAAACTGCTCACCTAACTCCCCCTCTCCCCCCTTCCTAGATGGAGAAAAGGAGTCTCTCAGCGAACGTCGAACCAAACCTGAGCCAGGCCTCGACTCCACGGACCTTGGCACAAGCATCCCACCGTCCTGAGAGTTAAGCATCGAGACACCGGAGTCCCCCAACCTCCTATCTGCCCCTGGAGAGCTCTGCTCCACCAAAACTCCCTCAGCGATTTCGGGAAGAAGAGATAACCCAAAATCCCTACCTGGAAAACCGACCAGACCACACATAGCCAAACTCTTGCTCTTGGATACCCTCCCCTCGAAAGGGGCACCGTCACCTCCCAGCTCTACCCCCACACTTTTCGACGGGTCTGAACTATCTGCAACCTCAACAGCCTTGGACTGCCCAACTAAACTCGCCCCAACGTCGGAAGCTTCTGCCTTCTGCCACATACCTCCCAACGACGTATCCTTGGAGCTTCCAGCACATTCAGGCCCTTCTGCAACCACCATCTGATCAGAACGAACCCGACAAGAAGAGGGAGACTCAGGATCAAGCTGCGCCCCACGACCTAAGTCAACACCGCTGGCTACCTGGGTCGGATCTCCCACCCAAGGACCAGGATCCAACAAAGAGGCTACGAGACTACCCTGAGCCAGCCCGCTCGACGAAGGAAGCGGTCCAAGGCCTGCCATATCAACCCCCGGCCCAACAGCTACGGGCCCAAGAGCTCCAGAACAGACGCCCCGATCTACACACTGTTCTGGGCTAGGAAAACTCAAAATAGGGCCCACCCCCACAAGGTCTGAACTGGGCTCCTTGCTAGCAGAACTAAAGTTGGATGCCAGCTGGATTGCACAACCCTCCTCACCCTCAGAGTTCAAAAACCGGGAGCCACTAAGCGCCTTCTCAAGCGATCCTTGTACCTCTTCTTGGGAAACCACCTCTGCAACATTTGGATTTTTCTGAATCCATCTCCATCGCCTCCTGCGTAAGGTTCTCTGCCTATTTCTGGCCGTGCCTCGACCCCTCCTAGATGATCTCTTAGCTAAAACGGGAAAGATCTCGCTATCTTCCGTAGCCTCTTGATTGTTATGCTTGATTGAGAAATGAATGCAACTTTTTATATAAGTTATATCAATATTAGTGAATCATACATTGTCGTTAGCGTCAGTGCACGTCTTTGGCTCCCTTCACATTGCATCTCTTATATACATTATTGTTTTTTCAATTTTTTTGATTCTTAGATGTGTATTAACATCTATTTTAACATTTCCTTAAGTTTCACTGAAAAATTCTATATTTTTCATTGTTTTTTTCAATTTTTTCCTCCACATGCGATATTGTTCCCTCGATATCGATATATCTTGTGAAATATTCTCGATATATCTTTTTTTCACGGCTCAAAATGACATGCGAAATCGAAATTTCGAACCATGGTTTCAACTATCTTGTCACGTTGAATGATTGGGAGTTACATTGTGGGAAACCTCATCATTTTTCAAATTGATAGGTTTTCCTTTAAAGCTATGATCTGTAGACATGGACACAAGTATCACTTTTTGACATGGATATAGGGTTTGGGACATGGCAACCCCCAAAATCTATATTGTGCCCCCCCCGGCGGCCGTGTATGGAAAAAAAGAGAGGCTCGAACAACCAGTTTTCAATTAAAACAGGAGAAGAACAACAAATATGAAAGGATCGGCAGGTTGCAACTTAATCCATCTTACCCTTTTGAATTTTTCTCTCTCTCTCTGTTGAACATCCGGTGTTTGATAGCAGGTAGATTAGAGAGGATGTAGAGAGATTTCCCATAGAATGAAAATGTGGAGAAAAAGAAATATCATTTAGTGTCTTGGGAGCAAATATGCCTTCCGGTCAAGGTTAGTGGGCTGAATCTAAAACCATTAATGTAGGTGCACACTGCACAGGTTGGGAAAGTGGCTGTGGAGATTCAGGTTAGAGAGATAGAATATGGAGGAGGGTTGTTGTGGCTAAATATGGAGCAAAGTCCTATTGGCCACTGAGAGAGGTGAAAGGATTCTATGGGTTAGGGCTGTGGAGTGGTATCATGAGATGTTTTTCCTTGTTTTCGAAGAATATTAGGTTTACACTAGGAGATGGGAAAGATGTTAGGTTTTGGGAGGATCTGTGGTGTGGTTCTTCACTGCTTAAGGATGACTTTGGGATTTTCTTTTTGCTAGCAGATGATCGTTTAGCCTTAGTGGTTGACTACCTAGAAAATCTAGTTGGAGAGAGTGTGGTGCTTAAAGATACGACATGGGTTGAATGATTGGAAATTAGATGACGTGCTTAGGATGAGTCGTCTAAGTGATTTTCCCCTGTGCAACCAAGTTAGGGATGCCAAAATTTAGACTAGGGTCAATAGTGGTCTATTTAGAACATATGGACTTTCTATTTCGCTCAGGTCTTCCCTTTTCTTTTCCTCATCAAACTGTTTGGAATCTCGGAATTCCCTCCAAGGTATCATTTTTCCTTTGAACAATTACTCTGGGCAAGATTCTAACAATTGACTATTTAAAAAATAGAGCGTGGAGAATGGGTATCCGCTGTTTCTTGTGCTATCAAGCAGATGAATCGGTAGACCACTTGCTTTTGCATTGCCCCTTTGCTTATGATATTTGGGAATTTTTTTTCTCTCGACTGAGAACTTTCTGAACTTCTTATCCTATTGGTATTCAGTGAGATTAGATGCTCCTCATGCAGTTATTTGGTCCTGTCTTTTGGGGGCAATTGCATGGAGTATTGGGAATGAGAGGAATGTGAGAGTGTTTGACGATCTCAATCCTTTGAGCTCTTTTGTGCATGCGGATTAGACGTCTTTTACTATTTTGGTGCTTCACTAATAGGGACTTCAAAGACTTAGGGGATCTCCCTTTGTGAGCCAGTGGTCAACCAATATAGTAGTCAAGTTTATTCATGTGGTTTTCTGGTTTATGCCTTTTTGTACTGTATCCATGCTTTTGAGTTTATATTCTTGTGAACTCTTTTTGTATGTTTTTCCTTTCTTTTGAGATTCTAATATGTTGGGATATATTATTATTATTATTTTTGATCGGTAAATAACAAATATATATAATAGAAGGACTCAGGGTTCACCAAAGGTAAACCAAGAGTCAAGGAGAAAAAGACAAAGGATCAAAGAGAAATAAATAGTAGGAGCCCCAACGACCGACAAAAGCTACACAGTAATGATGTCCCCCCATGGATCACCCCTGTTACCCTGTACAGATCCCCAATATGCTACCAAAAAACGAACCCAACTCTGAATCTGGGAGATGCTCAAGGATGAGTCCTCGAACACTCGCTTATTCCTTTCCTTCCAGAGGACCCATGCTATCGCCCCTGGGCCTTGGGAGGAATGACCAAACACTACCTGTTGGACTTGGAAACGAAGCTGGAAGCCAACCAGATAAGGATCTCTGAAAGGATCGGGGAAAGATCCAAGAGATACGAAGGTGAGATAGGAAAAAGGACCTTACCTCTCTTGCTACTGGGCAATGCAACATTAAGTGATCAACTGATTCCGCTGCTAGAAGGCCACATATAACACCTGTTAGCCAAGCACCACCCTTTATGTATAAGGTGATCACTTGTTAATATTTTATCCAAAGCCGTTGTCCACAGGAAAAATGATACCTCAGAGGGAACCGACGGGAACCACATAGCCTGCTTAGGAAAGAAGAGAGTACTAGGCCCAGTTTGCAAGGCTTGTAAGAAAGATCTTACTGAGAACCGCCCCTTGTTGTCCGGGGATTAAACCCGACTATTCCTAATGAGTGGGTGTAGGCTAACGTGCTAGATATGAGACAATAATCGTAGTAAGCCCTGGAATTCCCAATCTAGTAAATTAAGTCTCATAAGAGAAGTCCAAATAGGCATCCCGTCTTTAAAAGCCAGATACTCGACAACTGGAGCCTCCTTATTTGATGCTAGGAGGAACAGATTGCCAAACGTCTGCTTAAGAGAAGAATGTCCACACCAAAGATCAGACCAAAAGTGGATTTGCTCCCCATTACCCACCTTAAGGCGGGTGAACTTGGAAAATCTTGCAAACCTACATAATAGCCTTCGACACCCCGACACCCCGACACCTATAGGTCCACACCCTACCTTAAGGCACCACCTACTCAACAACCCATGCCAAGCCACGATCACTTACCTCCACAAATTATCCTCCTCCTCCCCGAACCTCCATAGCCACTTACCCAGTAGAGCCTTATTCACCTGTCTAAGGGGGTAGATACCTAGACCACCATTTCTCTTTGATAGAGTTATGGTTTTCTAGTCGACCAAGTGGTAATTTCGAGTATCAAATTTCTCGTTCCATAAGAAATCCCTTTGAATTCACTCGAGAGAGGCTGCAATAGAAGTGAGAATCTTAAATAGGTCGGAAGACTGCACAAGGTGCTTTCAATTAGAGTCAACTTCCCTCATTTGGAGAGGTAACTAGATTTTCAACCTTGGAGGCGCATAGAGAACCTATCAATGAGCGGACTCCAAATCGATCTGGCTTTAAATGACACCCAAAGGTAACCCTAGATAAGAAGTTGGCAGGTTCCCCCTTCTACACCCAAGACAAGTTGCCAAATCTTCCATATTAGGAATCTCCCCCACTCCAAATAGGACACTCTTGCCAAAATTGATTCCCAACCTAGAGACAGCTTCAAAACATCGAAAAAGGCACCTAACAAGGGCCGATTTCGTACAAGAGGGTTCATAGAATAAGAGAGTGTCATCCGCAAATTGCAGATGAGAGATAAATGTTTCTTTGGCCTATGTGGAAGTCGTCCCAGACCGTGGGAGAGGCTTTCTGGATGATTCTGCTAAGAGCCTCAGAGATAATGATAAATAGAAGACGAGAGAGAGGATCCCCTTGGCGGAGGCCTCGAGAGCTCCTAAAGTAGCCATGAAATGACCCATTGATGAGCACTGAAAACCTAACAGACCCATAACACGTTCTCATCCACGTCCTCCATTTAATGCCAAAACCCATCCTCCCAAGGATGTAATCCAGAAAATCCCAACTAACATGGTCATAGGCCTTTGCCATATCAAGCTTGCACAGGAGGCTCAACGCTCCCCTTTACACAGACGGTCCTCGATACAGTCATTGGTAGTTAGGTCCCAACAGCCAGCTACATCATCAAGCTCCGTCCAAAAGAGAAATTGATCAGCATAAGAAGATAGCCCATACACACCTGTGAAAACCCATTGAAATCCATCCAATTGGGAGTTGCAGCAGAGAGAGAGGGATAACACTCCCTCCTCACTCTCTAGGAGCTCGAGATAATCAGGATCCACACCATGAGAATCCCACCTGTAGCCCTATATGTTGGGATAGTCTTCTAGAGATGGGGGTCTGACCTCTTAAACCACCTTATCAGACACGGTATGCATTTTAGTTTCCTAAAGACATAGAATGTAGGGTTTAGAGGTATGGATAATCTCTCTAATCGCCCTTCTCTTAATCGCGGTCTCCAACCCGTGAATATTCCTAGATATGATACTGTTGTGCATCATTGGGGAAACAAATTTCCCCTTGCCTTTCTAACCGCACCGTGAGCCTTTCCCGAAGACTGAGGGAAAAGTACAAAGGAAGATAAGCGACGGAGCTCATGCTCTAACCTCTTCTTGTGCTACCGCGGTTCATCGGGATTAGGGAATTCCGACATTGGACCCCTTAAGCCCTCCAAAGATCGAAAAAGAACCAAAACCTCTGGCTCTCGACCCTTGTAGGACAAATCTAAAAAGTCCCCAAAACTGGCCATCTTATCGATAACCCACTCAGACACATCCTCACGACCCCTGCCATTATCCCCATCTGCAGCCATCCTAATCACGGAAAGCCGTGGATAACCCTTAGACCTTGACGTAGGAGACGACCTATTCTCAGGGAGATCTTCCTTCAAACTTAGACTCACTGTGGTCTCTTGACGCTCTCGACCCTCAACCGGCTGAAAGATCACAATTACTATGGACAATGGTTCAGGATTAAAATCAAATAACAAAGATGAGACCTCACCATCCCCATCGGAACCATCGGTTCCGATGGTAAGAGTAGTAGGATAAGAAAGCTGGTGTGTACCTTGCACTGGATATCGGATCTACGAAATTGCAGAACCCCACCCCAAAGGCTCCCGAGGGGGAGAGTTTGGTTCACTGGTTCCTACCCCACCTTTGCTCCCGAGGCTCTTGGCACCGGATCCCAGCATTGCTTTCGCAAAACAAACGGGCTTCCCTAAAGCCGTCCCCACTCCCTCAAGTATATCAAGAGTAGAACTTGAACACTGAGCAATCACTCCCGGACCAAGCTCTCCACACTCCTGATCCTCTAAAGAACGAGAGGTAAATGTAACAGGAGTATGCAAGCTGATACTGTCAGAAGCCAAGTCGTCCACAAGAAAGCCCAGACGATCTGAATTGTGATCTGTGGTCCCTTCCGCCATTGAGAATGAGTCCCCCAGCCGCACTAAGCTTCCTCCGACGACAGACAGGGATCGAGAAATCATTGCATCCAGTACTACTTCATTACTGACTAATGGGGTGCATCTTGAATTGTCCCCTAACACCGTCGAGAGGCTATTAGCCACCTTTTTTGTTGAGTCTTCCTTGAAACCCCCAAGGCTGCCCCCCGACGCCATCTGCAGGCCTACCTCTGAATACGGGGGTGAACCCACCGAGAGGAGAAAGGTCTTTGCATTGCTTGATGTTGGCCGGCCTTCAACCCTAGCACGTGGCCACGAGGAGAAAGCTCTAGCTGCAAGCAAGGGAGCCTTAGACTTAGCAGACTCCTCCAAAGATGAACCCTTCATACCCCCTTGCCCCTCTCGGTAGAGCCATGCTGCCTATCTTCAACGACCCTGACGGTCTCAGCCCCATGGTGATGCATCTCCGTTGACTGGAGTGAAACCCCTAAACACAGAACAGGTAAAACACCCTTTTGAGAAATGAACATCTTGAGTACTCTCGACCCCTGAACATATAGTATGCTTAAGAGAGGAGATGTTCAGAGGCCTTTTACCTGAAACCATAACTGACGAGTAGGGCTGTAAATGGAGCGGATACGAAGTGGATAGTGCTATATCCGTATCCGCTCCGACTAATTCTCACTACTATCCGTATCCGCTCCGCTATCCGGCGGATAGTAAATTTTAGAAACCGAATTCGTATTCGTTTTGACTAATCGAATTCGGATATTATCCAAATTCGACCGATTAGTATAATCGAATTCGAATACTCAATTCGGATACTATCCGAATTCGGCTGTCTCTCTCTCTAAAAAAAAAAAGGTAAAGTGAAAGAAGCTTACCTAGCATCTGTAAAAACCACAACGGAAGACAGGGAGGGAACAACGATCTGCACTGGAGAAATTTGTTCTAATTTTCCAACGATGGCTGAGATTTCTTTGAGTTCTTCAAAAGTGAAGTGGAAGAAGGAAAGAAGCTGTGTGGGTAGAGAGCCGACCCTTTATGAGGGGGATCCCCATGGCTGATCAGTGCTTGAACCGTTGATAAGGGGGATCCTGATGGTTGCATTTCCAGCAAGCTCAAGTACTGAAGGAAAATAAAAAAACACATCTTTCAGAACACATCAAACACAAATAAAATTCACCATTACCCACAAAAGCAAAATCAAATCAATCACTAACCTCAGTTGTGAGGTATTCAAGCATAGCCCAGCTGAAGGAGAAGAGAGGTAGAAGAAAAGAGGATAGGTAGAACTGTAAAAGAGATGAAAACTCTCTGTTGAGGCACCAAACACATAAAATTCACCATTACCCACAAAAGCAAAATCAAATCATTCACTAAACTCAGTTGTGAGGTATTCAAGCATAGCCCAGCTGAAGGAGAAGAGGATAGGTAGAAGAAGAGAGGAGAGGTAGAACCGTAGAAGAGATGAAAACTCTCTATTAGAGGCATCAAATGAATTTAGGGTTTGTTTAAAGGATATTTATATTGGTATCATAATTACGATACTACCCTCATTAATGTAAGAGAATTACAGCTAGCCCTTAAAAATATTAAAACCTCATAAATAGTGTTGGGGGCATATTAGGTTTATAAAAGTTTACTGGTTGGATATTTAGCACAGCTGATAGCATACTATACGTATCCGCTCTGTTTATAAACGAATACCCATAATGGATATCCGAATCTGATCCGCTGGATATTTCAATCGGATAATATTCGACTAAACTGATTCATATATAGATCGGATATTAGATATTCGGATATCCGTTTACAGCCCTATTGACGAGCCCCCATTACGACTGAACATTGGCCCACTCCAATGGGCTTGACCATCCTCACAGTCTAGGAGAAGACCAGAACCCACCAATTGATCAGGGCCCAAACCATGACCCAAATCATATCCCAAAGGCCCCATGTTAGCCACTAGACCCTCATTACGGTCTACACGATGCCCTAAATATAAAACTTGAGTTTTGTCCCCCAAATTGCTACCCTCATGCTCAGGCAATTTCGGCAAGAGCTCAGACTCATCTTCCTCCAAAGGTACTCCTCCCGCTGCCTTTTCCATGCGTTTTCTTTTTCGCCGCTGATGTCTTTTTTGATCAAGCTTTTGTTTTTTCCCTTTTGGGTGAAAATTCTTCGGTAAAGGAGAGGCTACCATCGAGCTGGGATCACTCGACAAGGCCCCTGCTACAGGCTTCTCCACCTGCACCTGCTTCCAAACACGCTTTCGATTGGCTTCATCACTGTATTGATGCGATGGCATGCCAGAGGCCTCTGACAACCCCATCTCATGCCGAACATCCGGAGCTTTGGCGTGGCTAAACCACTGAGGGGCCTGGTTTGACTTCCTAGCATGGTTTTACAGAGGCGAACCGCTGGACGGTTAAGAGAATTTGAATTTGTCCAACCCTAGGTCGCCACGTGGTCCTTCTTTTGAGCTTCTTCTTGTGCCTTTGCGAGCATCTCTCCAGCGGAAGTCCATGGACTCTGGCAATCCTTGGCACTTCTCGCAAGCCACATCGTCCCAAGTACTAATTTCAACAGGATATGATATAGTGGAACTCAATCGAAATCAGGCGAGGAATCATCCTCAGGTCCTCTCTAACCCTGATTTTAGCGAATATGAGATCTGTCATTGCCGAAGTATCGGGGTGAACCTCCATCAACCCTCCACACAAAGCTCCAATTTTATCAAGGACTGAGGGAATTCAAAGATGAAATGGAATGCCTTTCAGAGCCGGCCATCGTGGCTTGCAAACCTGTAAAGTATATCTTCCGCCGGCCACCATCTATGAAATCCAACAAAATTTATGTTGGCCACCTGATATCGCCGGGAGCTACAAAGTTTCCCCACTTTGAATTCTCGCTTGAATGGAAAATTGCCCGACGATTATCAAAAGGGTGGAGCAAGATGTTGCTGTCCTCGGCCACCAGGTGATTTTATAATTTCCGCCACTTCTTCCCAATCATCTTCTTGGTCTGGACCACCAAAGGTGCAAACCATTGCATCAGCCCACTTATGAAAAGATCTTGCGTCAAGGTTGATCACCACTTTCTTTGTCCCTCCCTCGACCTCAGTATGACATCTTATACCTTCGTTTGGCTCGCTATAAACCCCCAAGGATTTAGCCTGTGCTTTGAGATTCCAAAACCAGGATTAATCTCCCCCCCCCCTCTAGCTTCTAGGAGCGAGCCACTAGACTGATGATGTGGAGAACCTCTCTTAACAGCCTCTGCCATTGCCTTCCACCCCCACACCGAGAACTGCGAGGCTCGAGGTATGTTGGATAGCTGAGAAAGCCAAGTACTCTCCTCTGGGTTTAGATCTTTTCTCCCCAAATATTGTTCTGAACCTGCCTTAAAATTTCCTGAAGATGTACCCATTGTTATCTGCTATACACTCAGCCACAGTAGATGTGAACCATGGGAGTTGTTTATCAGCCCCTTTTTACCTCTTTCTACCACCTTGATCGACCAACCTTCCGTACCCTATTTTCTTATGATTTTGAAAACTTTGCGCTCTACTGCAAACCTACGTTGCTGCACCTCCATTTGTATCATTCACAAAGCTTTCTCGGCCATGGTGGTGCCACTTTTGTTGCGATCAGTTCCCTCGAAACAAAGAAAACCACCCGAAAATCCTTCTTTTTATTATGAGTGTAGAATAATGTAGATACATCGTATCATATTATTAAGTGATTAAGGGCATTATTGTAATCTTCTTTTTATTAGTATAAATAATAAGAAAGGGACAATCAGCCCCTAATCTTTTCTCTCCAATCTTTATCTTTCTTCTCTACTCTTCCATTCCTCTTTTGATCTAAGGTTTTACTTTCTACTTGGTACCAGAGCACGAAGAGAAGGCCTAAAAATTTATTTATCTTTTATTTGAGTGCTGTGAATAGTGAAGATTTAAGGGTATGTGATTATGAATTTTTATATTATGTTTTTGGAAAATTTAAAGAATGTTTAGAGGGTTTTTCTCACACGAGGTGTTGCAAGATTTTTATTTTTGAAAAATTTATTGGTGCAATCTGTTCAGGCTATTTTTCGGGGGAAAATTGCTAATGTTTGATGACTTTGAATATTTTAGACTGAAACTCGTTTGTGGAAGTTTTGTGAAAGATTGAATTCGGGATGGTGTTTTTCTCCTCATTTAGGGCTGTTTTTTTTGGGGGGTTCTAAATTTCATAAATTTAAGATTTAAAGAATTTGTGGTGATTTTATAGTTCTTAAGGAATATTATCAACAATGTCGGCTGAAGAGGGGTTTGAAGCAATTTCGAGGGTATCCGGGAATCCAAGTTTGATGCCTATCACAAGCGATTATGGTGATAATCCTAGTGTGCAAATCACAATTATAAAGTTTGGTGAAACTAATTTTCTGGAATGATCCCAATCTATGAAGATGTGTATTAGTGGAAGAAGAAAACTTGTTTACTTGAATGGTAAGGTACGTTGTATGACAAATGGGAACAAGAAAACCTTTTGGTGATATGGTTACTCAATACCATGCAATCACACATTATTAGAGGTTTTATGTTCATTCGGAATAAATAAAAAGATTTTGGATAAAGTTACCAGAACTTATTCACAATGTCAGAACACTGCCAAGGCATATTAGTTGAGGCAAGAAAATGCTACCCTTTGACACGGAGAGAAGAGTTTAGCTACTTACTACTAAACTCTTCAGGGACTTTGAGAAGTGTTACATTATTACTAGGTCATAAAGCAGTGCACTATTAAAGATAAGGATAAATATGAATAATAGGTGGAGTAGAACAGGATTTTTGACTTCTTAACTGGTCTAAACTTTGAGTTTGAGTTAACTAGAGTTCAAGTTTTGGGAAGAGAAGAGCTTTTTACTTTGAATCAAGTCTATTATATGGACAAAGTGAGGAAAGTTGTAAGAAGGCCATGCAGCCCACTCTAACCAGTGATCATTTAGTACTTGCTACATCTTCTAGTGCTCAAAAGAGGAGAAAATGCCCCAACAGGAAGACCGGGTCCTTCGATGACAAAGACAATATGAAGTGTGGTAATTGTGGGAAGACTCGGTATACAAGAGAGACTTGTTGGGATCTATATAGCAGACTATCGGGGTCCCGGGAAATGCTCCTCCTGGCAACATTGCAGTGACTACGACTCATTAATTGGGTACCTCTTATTAGCTCCTTTTATAAGAAGTACCTCATCAGCCTCCAACAACTTCTTTATGTCCGAAAATGATAGTCTCTAACGTTTTCTAAACCAGATGGAGGGTTCTTCTGCTTCCACATCCTTTGCTCAGTCTGATACTCATGTATCTGCTAATTTTGTAAGTCATTCCTTGTCCAACCCAACCCTAGATTATCGATTCAGGTGCGTCTGATCGCATGACTAGTTTTTCCTCTATTTTCTCTACTTATACTTTTTCGTCTAAAAGAAATAAGGTAAGGATTGCTGATGGATTCCTTTCCTCTATCTCTGGGAAAGGGGATGTCAAACTTTCCAATAATTTATCTCTTTCATTTGTTCTTCATGTTCCAAATGTATCGATAAACTTGTTAACCATTAGTAGTATTACTAAAAGTCTTAATTGTTGTCTAACCCATAATTGCAGGGAAGCTATGTATAGGGTGTGAAGCTTGTTTCCCAAACTCGTTTCCTTAAACAAACTCGCTTCCTCGGACAGACTCGCTTCCTAGGAAGCTCGCTTCCATCACCTCCCATTTAGTAGTCAAAGAGAGCTGTATGTGTGAATTGATGGGGTAGACCATAGTATATAGCCTAGGGTGTAGACTCTAAGCAAATCTCACTGATTTGGAACCTAAGTCACCTACTTTTTTACAAAAAACTCATGTAAGATAAAATCAAAGGTATAACTATCCATAATAAAATACTGGGAATGAGGATCCTATATCTAAGTTTTCGCTTCTCCTTTTTCCTAATGTTTTTTTGAGCCTCGCTTCCCATTCTCGCTTTGCTTCCCATTTTTGCTTCTCGCTTTAGTAACTATGGGTCAACCTTTTTTTTTTTTACTCGTTGTGTCTTTCAGGACTTGGCGACTAAAGAAACGATTGTGAATGGTTGTGAAACATATAGTCTCTACCTCCTGGATGTTGTTGGTTCTCCTTCAACATTACATTCTAGTAGTACTCTTATTAGGAGAAATAAAGATGTTCAAATCAAATTGTGGCACAATCATTTAGGTTATTTATCTTTCCAAACTTTAAAGCTACAATGTGAAGTGTGTGAATTGTCCAAGCATTTTAGAATTACCTTTTTTTGAAGGATGCATGAAAATTCATTTATAGACCAACTTGTTCATTTTGACGAATGGGGACCCGCTCCTACTTTGTCTATACATGACTTTAGGTATCTTATTACTTTTGTGGATAACTTTTCTCGGTGTACTTGGCTCTACTTGATGAAGATTCGTGATGAAGTTCTAAATATTATAAAAAGCTCCATAAGAGGATATTGTAACACAGTTTGAGAGCAAATCAAGGTCTTCAGATCTAATAATCCAGGAGAATACTTTGAAGGTGAATAACAAAAATATTTGAAATAATATGGTATGATACATCAGAGTACATGTCCATATAATCATCAGCATTTCGTACAGTGGCCTATCTTATCAATCGTATGCTATCTTGAGTATTGATGTGAAGTCCACATAACATTTTTTATTTAGATCAATCTCCCTTCGTTGTTCCTTCTCGAGTCTTTAGTTGTGTATGCTTTATTATGTCTTGGGTCCAAATAGAACTAAATTGGATCCCAAATCCATTCGGAGTGTTCTCTTAGGGTATTGGTCCACTCGAAAGGGATACAAGTGCTTTATCTAGTATCACAAGAATGGTTTGTTATCATGAATGTCACTTTTTTTGAGTTAGAACTCTTATTTTCTCATCCCTATACCTCTCTTTAAGAGGAACACTCTTTGGTTCCCTTTCTTCATCCGATCATTGATGTCATGGATATTCCTTTCCAATTCATTGGTCAAGGGCAACACTTAGCTCCTACTAATACTACTACTAAGGTCTTACAAGTTTACACTAGAACGGAGAAGGGACCACTGTGATTAGGCGAATTACCAATTCAGATTCCTCTAAACTAAGCTCCGATCTAGATTTAGGTAATCCTAATTCTCCTTTGGTGCCTGTTCCTACAAATGATGATAACGCTCCCATTGCCTTACGTACATGGTTTAAAATATCGATACATATCAACTGCTACGGGCCGATAAATATCCTATTTGGAGCTACCCGATACACTGTTACGCTGGGAAAAAAAAAAAACTCCACTGCATCGGGCTGATACAGGTCTGATACACTCGATACGGGGATTTTCAATTAATTTTTTTTCTCCTTCCATTTATACTAGGATCCACAATACAAAACCGATACACACAACTTATTTACATAATATATTATATAAGTAAATGATTTTAACTTGATTTTACTTTCATTTACTTTAGATATTAATATGTAAATAAGGTTATCCCCTTGGTTATGATGCCCCAACCCTACTTATCAGGAGTCACTGATTATAATGCCCCAGCCCAACCCTACTTATCAGGAGCCAAGTAACAAAAAACGACGTTTTTTTTTTTTAAAACGCGTTTAATTCGCGCATTTTCAATTGCTAAATTGTTCTGCGTTTAATACGCGAATTTTAAAAAAACGCCGTTTTTCCGTTTTATTCGCATTTTTTTCGTTTTATTTGCGTTTTTTTACGAATAATTCCCGAATTATTCAAAAATTTTATTTTATTTTATATATTTTAATCAAATTGTTCCGTATATGTTTATAATTATTAATTTACACTTTATTTTATTCCTGAATTTTTTCCGAATTTTCCGAACTTGATTCTTGCCGAATTATTCCCGAACCTCGACTTTGTCACTATGATCAGGAGCCACTGGCTATGATGCTCAGTCCTAGTATTCGACTGACATTTATGGACAAATCACGACTCAATAGTAGATATATGTACAAATGTACCTGGGCATGTACCGCACTATGATGACTTGGACACAGTGGTGTCATCATGTATGGACCACTTATAATGTATCATTCTACTCAATTCCTGATCCCACAATGATAGAGTATAAGCCGGCACGAAGCTCAATGTGGTATTGAGCTTCTATCATGTATGTAACTTGATTTGTGAATACAAGGGTCTATGTATTTTCATATTTTTGATTTATGAATGTAAGTGAGATTCTATCACTTAGTTAAGTAACTATGATTTGTATTTTCATACATATTTATCAGCGCGCACGCATTTTTTAACTTATAAATTTCTTAACTCTTATATGTATGATTATAAATGTAGTTGGAGGCCTTCATTTAGTTTGTTTTTAGCGTATATTTGTATTAAAAGAGGTTTTATGCAATGTATCTAAGTTTTTCCTTGCGTATCTAAGCTTTTTTTAGCGTATCTTGAATTTTTCCGCCATATTCAACCGATACGGTACAGATATGCCGATACGTATCGTATTTTGGACTTACCGATACGGCGACCGATACCGATATTTTGAACCATGCTTACGTAAAGGGAAGTGTTAGTATAGTACTGTGCATCTTATCTCTAATTATGTCTCCTCTGTATGTCTCATTCCTGTTCTACTTTCTTGTCTTTTGTTTCTTCTATGTATGTACCTTCCAGATTGTAGGAGGTAATCTTTGATCCTAAGTGGTGTGAGACTATAATGGAAGAGATGGGGACTTTAATCAAGAATGATACATGGAGGAAATAGTGAATTTACTTAAAGGAATGGAGCCAGGTGGTTACAAATGGGTGTACACTGTGAAACACAAGGCTGATGGCTCGATTGAAAAATATAAGGTGAGGTTAATTGCTAAGGGATACATGCAAACGTATGAGATTGACTACATGAAAACATTTGCTTCAGTTGCAAAGATGAACCCTATTAGATTTTTTATATCTTTGATAGCAAGATTTTCTTGGCCTTTACGCCATCTGAATCCTGGATTTGAAGAATGCCTTCATTCACAGAGATTTGCAGGAGAAAGTGTATATAGCTCATCTGCCAGGATTCAAACTTCCCAACAGTGAGAGAAAAGTCTGCAAATTAAAGAAGTCGATCTATGGTCTGAAATAGTCGCTCTGAGCTTGGTTCGAGTGGTTCAATAAGGATGTGATAGAGTCATGTGGATCACACTTTCTTTGTGAGACGTTGTTGGAAACTAATTACTGCTCTAATTGTCTATGTTGATGACATTGTGGTGATAGGTAATGATTTGCTAGAGATTGAAAAGTTCAAAAAATTTCTAGCACATGATTGCATGAGTTTAAAATCAAGGACCTAGGAAGTCTCAAGTAATTTATAGGTATAAAGATGGTTCGCTCCAAGAAGGGCATCATTTATATTACAGAGAAAGTATATCTTAGACTTAAAATGCTGGGAAGTTAGGTGTTCAACCTGCCGATACTTTGATTAAGCCAAATCATGTTGAACTTCAGTGATGGAAAATTACTTGAAGATAGAGCAATGTACTAGAAACTTGTTGAATGTCTTATTTATCTCTCTCTCACAGGTCAAATATTGCATATGTTGTTATTGTGGTGAGTTAGCTCATGCATGAACCTTAGGTTTCTTATTATGAAGCTATTGAGAGGATGTAGCGTTATTTGAAGACTACTCCTGAAAAATGTATACTATTTGCTAATCATTTACATTCCTGTCTAGAAGCTTACACTGATGTTGACTAGGCTGAAAATGTCCACTACAAGGTACTGCACCTTTCTTTTTTTGATCGATAAACGAAGCAATAATATATATAAGGTAATCTTATCACTTGGAGGAGTAAAAAACAAAGTGTGGTGGCTAAATCTAGTGCAAAGGCCGAATTAGGGGTAATGGCCCATGGTGTGATTGAATTGCTCTGGTTTGAAAATCCTACTGTGTGATTTGAGAATTAAAATAGATGGTCCAATGAAGTTCAACAAGAAGACCATTAACATTGCTCAGAATCCGGTTCAGCATGATCGTACTAAACACATAGAGATCAACAAACACTTCATCAGAGAGCAAACTATTTCTCACAATTTGTGTGTTTATTATATCCAAATACCAACTTGCTGATAGATATTTATGTACAACTTGAGGGGAATGTTGAAATATATTATTATTATGGGTGTACATACACCGTATCATATCATTGTCATTATGGACATTATTATAATCTTCTTTTTATAAGTAGTATAAATTATAAGAAAGGGGAAATCAGCCCCTAATCTTTTCTCTCCAATCTTCTCTTCTCCTTCTCTCATCTTCATCTTTTTCATCTAGGGTTTTACTTTCTACTTAATAAAATCTTTGATTACGGATAAAAAAAAATCCATCTCACCCTCGGAATTGAATGGAATAATCAAAAAGCAACCAAGTTACTGGTTAATTTAGAAGAAGAAGAGGAAGCCCACTTACTGATATATTTTGAGGAGGAAGAAGTAGGAGATGAACTTATCTGGTGGTTAATATGAAAAAGTACAAGGCCGAAGTGGGGTTACAGTTCAGATAACCTAAATAAAAAGCAAATGAAATAATAAGATAGATAATACCAAAGTTGGTTCACAAGAAAGATGTTTCCAATTGTTTTCTGCATTTTAAAGGAAATGAATCTTGACTTGTCCTTGTACCAAAGTTGGTTCCACAAGAAAGATATTTCCAAGTGTTCTTTGCATTTTCAAAGGAAAAGAATTTAGGCATGTCCTTATGTCAAGATTGTGCATAGACACATGTTGACAGTGTGTTCGTGTCGACACGTTTGACACTTGGGTCCATAAGGGAGCCACCTCATATGTCATAGCTTTTAGGAAGATGCTTTACCATTTGTAGGGTTGACCTATTAAAGACGAGTATTGATTTATGTGATCCATGATCCATCATGCTCCTTGCTAGCTATATAAATAGACATCTTGAATATTTTTCTATTTTTTTCAATATATATCTCTTGCTTGATTACTATTTGTAAATTGTAATTAATTACCGAAGGAATTTCATAACAAATGAAAAAGGGAAGAAACAAGAAGCTCCCAAGGAGAATGAGAATGAGCAAATTACAACTCAAAAGGAGAATTTCTCTTAAAAGCTCCTCTACCAACCACTTCCTTGGCAAAAATGATCTTCCAATGAGTGTACTGATTATAGGATTCAAGAGAGCTAGATATTCCTACTTGCCACCATATCACGAATCTCGTTTAAAGCGCTGTTGAATTTCAATGGACCTTTATTCACTGCCTTTGCCAAAGTGATTGATCTCCTAATACATCTAGCAACCCTGCAGTGAATGAACATATGGTTATCATACACATCACGTAAATATGAGGAGAGGTGGCCATGCATTTTCTTCTTCTTTGGAGAGCATCACCCGCATTGACCTTCACGCAAGATTTTGAGCTATAGACCAACCAAGCATTTTATTTTTAGGGAGCATTATCGTTCATTGTGAACTGGGCATTGTTTTTGTTCTCACTTCGATGACTTAAACAGTTTTTTTTTTTTTGGGAAGTGGATCTACCAAATAAAAAAATCTGATAGCTGTATGGCATTTATAATCATCCATTTCTTTCTTGATGTCTTTGAATCTGGATGATGTTGTGGCCTTTCTTTTCAGAAGGTTTAAAAACATGACAACCTTTGTTTCATCTGCTTTATGCATGCATCTATGTTTCTTTACCAGTTTTATAGTTTTTGCACGTGTAGTTTTTTTGGTTCAGAATATTCGTTCAGGCCTCAATCCTGGTTAGTGTCTGTTCTAGGTTAGCGAACGGGTAGATATCTTAACCATCACACCCCTTGGGACTTGATCCCGGATCAAACGAGTGGTGGACTACGCACACCACCAATGGAGCAATATTTGCTTCCCTTTGCACTTGTAGATTACTGCTTGACGGATGAGTTCCATTTCTGAAATAGTTATATGCTTAAAACTGTTGGTGTTGCAACTGCAATAGAATTTTTTAGCTATTTGTTTCTTTGATATGGAACTTCTATTTCATTTCAAAATCTTGTACTTGGCCTAGTTGGAGGCATTAGTGTGTTCTAGAGCCGGATTGCCATTTCTCGAACACAAAAAGCTGCACTAGAAAAGGACACGTTTTTAGAGGTTTAACTATTGACTAATCCATGCTTTTAGTAACGAATGCTACTGAGTGATACTGCTCTTTGGAAAGTATTAATAATGCTGGTGTGCTTAGTTCGCCTCCTAATATGTTTGTAGGGATGCATTCGTCGATTATTGGGTTGGTAGCAACATGTTGACAATGGATATAGCAACCCAAATATTTGCAATTCTAAAGCAACCAGATCACAAATACCTTACTCAGGTCTGTTTTGCATTTTCAAAAGCTGTGATAATTGAATCCCCAACTTTTCTTCTTATACATGATCAGCATGGAACTAGATCTTGGCCAGTGATAAATTCCCTGTTGGAAATGAGCTGGTGTGTTTACAAACATTGATTGTTCTAAATATATTCAACATTGATACAGGATGACTTCAAACCTATCCTTCAAGAACTTTTGGCAACTCATCCGGGGTTGGAATTCCTACAGAGCACACCCGAGTTTCAGGAAAGATATGGTATCTTCTAATTTCTAAATCAGTTGGCCAATTATGTTGTACTGCCAATTAGATGCATGATCACTCCATCAGATCTTTAGTTCTTTACGTTTGTATTGTCTAGTCATAAGAGTTTACAATGCGTTCTTAGAATTGTACTTAGTTGTAATTATCCTGGATATGCTATTTTTGCGTTCAACCAAAATATGCAGAATTGGATTTGAGAACACCATTGTTTTGTAAAAACAAATAAGATGTAAAACATACTCCCTTTTCCATGTTTCATTGTTACGTGCAACATGTAGTGAATAAGGTTTTACTATATATATTTCACAAATGGTGCATCTTGTCAACCTGGACTCCCCATTTAGTGGACACTTATCGTCATCATCAGTGCTTCCTTCTATTTGTGGTCAGCAACACAAATTGTATTCCACCATTCTATTTTCACAAAATCCACAACTTCGGTCAAAGCGCGTGCCATCAAACCTTTTTGGCTAACTCCATGCAATCCTTTTGACATTCCCCTCGCCCTATAGAGCCTTCAACTTTTACCGATTCACTCATTGGTTGTGCCATAGTTGTTAAAGGTGTTGCCCAGGCGGTCGCCTAGGCGACCAGACACTCTGCTAGGCTCAGGCGACTGACCGCCTCAGGTGGTCATTATTAAAAAATTGATATATGTAATATTGGTATTGTTTAAGGATATAAAAATTTATTTTATTTGAATATGATTGTTTAGTAAACAAAAAAATATGCTATTTATATACTTCTCATGGCTTTTACAATATAATAATATGTTAGGATTTATATATCCAACAAAATAAGTTTGCAGATAGAACAAGAAAGAAGAGACGAACGGTGTCAAATATGTTTATCTCATGCTAATTTGTTCTCTATCTCTCAATAGGTGGACCAATTGGTCTCTCTCCCTCTGTTTATGGGGGGACCATATAGTCACCATTTGTTTTTTTTTTCATGGTTGTTAAATTACAGATAGCTCAGGCGGCCCAATAACAAATTAAGAGCCTTTAAAGTTTAAATGCCCAAAATTCCTTCTAGGACCTCCAAAACTCTGATAAACTCGTATTTAAAGGGGTCTTTCATAATTTAAGTAAGTGCAGACCATATATTTGTATATTTTACTTATCAATATTATTTTTATTATTTATCTTGAGTATAATCGAGAAAAAGAAAGAAATGAGAGTAAGAGGTATGAGATCTCCCTCTCCCCCCTCTCTTCTTTCTTCCCTGTTCAGCGTCATATTTGACTGTCAGACAATTTTTCTACTTCAGTCTTATATTTCCTTCCTCCTCTTTCTCTGTCCCTCCCTCCTGTAGGGCCTCTTATAAAAAAAATGCATCATACATAGATCTCATATTAGGGGGAATTTTTGCAACAAAAAGTTCATCAGGCTATCGCCATAGGCGTCCATGGGGTCTGTCGCCTCAAGTCGCCTTGACAACTATGGGTTGTGCCATTGGTCTTTGTTGAACATGTCCAAACTATCTTAGTTAACTCACCCTTTATATCACCTATTGGAGCCACTCCCAAAGTCTATTGAAAGCGCTCATTTTTAATCTAATCTTTCCCCGTCTTCTACTCATTCATCATACTCATCTCGACTACCCTCGGTCTATATATGTTTTGCTTCTTTGTCTCCCGAGATTCTGCTCCTTATGAACTATAGCTGGTATTATTTGCAATCTTATAAAATTTTCCTTTAAATCTGATTTTGTGGACTTTGGAGTTCATTGGTCACATAGCACTCTTGTAGCACATCCCAACTTTAGCCACCTAACTCTAATTTTATGTGCAACATTATCTTCATTTTCTATCCTTACAAATATTTGGACCGATATACTGGAACTAGTTACTTTCTGGTATCTCTTGGCCATCGATTACCATTTAGGGTAAGTCTTAGACCGAATATCAGCTTGATCCGATGATTCTGACTAAGGGATAAATAGTACTTCTTCTCTATACCGTTTTCCTTGTAATTCTGACTTTTGGAAGAAGATCAAGTTGGTTTGGATCAGCTGACTGGTATGATTTTTGCCCTAGAAACCTTCTAGATAGGATTCTTTAGTTAAAATCTGTAATTTATTTAAGATTATATAACCCTTGTATGGAAGAGGCCCATACAATCCAAGGTAAGGTACCACAACTATCCCATGTGTCCCCTATATTTTTCTCATAGCCAAATTTTGTGTGTTGCTTAAGTGGGCTTTTAATATTGTCAAGTCTGGAAATATATTCGTTTTCAAACATGCAATTTTCGTATTACTGATACATTTTAACTTGAACTTCTGCTGCAATGGACCAGCTGAAACTGTCATATACAGAATATTTTACTACGTGAATAGATCAAGAAATGGCTATCTTACCCTCAGGGAGCTGAAACGTGGAAACCTAATTGCTGCAATGCAACATGCAGATGAGGAAGAGGATATTAACAAAGTTTTGAGGTAGGTGTATCAGCTGAAAATTTTGCAGGGTTTGTCTTGGAAAAGAGATCATAATAGGTGCTAGGTGGTGACAAGGCATGGGTTTTTGGGTTCTCGTTTTTGTGTCATAGTATATCATCATATAAAAGTTGACTTGCCTTGTTGTTGAGAGTATTGAGACCAGTTTGTAGTATAGATTCTCTTGTGAATAGACAAATTTCTTGTGTTCTGCTTGTCATCTATCATGGAGTACCAGATTATAGCTCGTCATTACAGTGTAATATCACCAACTCATTCTCATTTCTGGTGTTTTTCCTAGAAACCTACTCTAGGAAATCATTACACTATTTTTTTTGCAGATCTATAGATGTTCACGGAAAAACACATTCCACAATACAGGGAACTGCGATTGATGATCGTTTCTTAAAACCTTACATCATTAGTTTTTAGTGAATGTGAATCGAATTGTCTTCTCATTTCCACAATACAGGGAACTGCGATTGATGATCGTTTCTTAAAACCTTACATCATTAGTTTTTAGCGAATGTGAATCGAATTGTGTTCTCATTTCCTTCTTTTACTACAGGTACTTCTCTTATGAACACTTCTATGTGATATACTGCAAGTTTTGGGAACTGGATACGGACCATGATTTCTTGATCGATAAAGAGAACCTTATTAGATATGGTAACCATGCTCTTACCTACAGGATCGTTGATAGAATTTTTTCACAGGTTTGTGTTTATCATATACTGTTTATCTTCTTCGGTCTAAACCAACTTCTACTTTGCAAGTGAAAGAAAATTTTCTATAATAAACACTTCATCTTTCCCTTTTCTGGTTTTGTTTTTCTTAAACCTCATCTCAGGTTCCAAGAAAATTTACTAGTAAGGTTGAAGGGAAGATGGGTTATGAAGATTTTGTCTATTTCATGCTGTCAGAGGAGGATAAATCATCTGAACCTGGTCTCGAGTATTGGTATATTTGCACCCCGTTATTTTGTGAACAGGGATATTTTAGCAAATTCCATAGACTGAAACTCTAATGATTTATAAATGTCACATCCTCATTCTTTATTGTGCATGATACTCAGGAAAAAAATTTGAGAAGAATCATCAATTTGTGAAATTACATTGACAACTTGAGAAATTGAGTAAAAACTATTCTTAAGTGTTTGGCAATTGAAAACACTTAAAAAAGAAAAGAAAAAAAAACCTATAAAAAAAAAAACTATTCTTAAGCTTTTTCTTTCTATTTGCTGAAGAAAATCTTGAAATGGGGCTTGTAGAGTAGATTAGTTACACAATGCGGTATACTTATTTGGAATTGGATTTTGTAATTGCTAGAAGATGCACTCATGCTTGCAAGAATTGTTACAAGAAAAATGGAAGAACATGCGTTCCTTAATTGTGTCTTTTCTTTGATAAAAGTCTTTACAGGGTTTTTGTGTGCTTATAGAAGATTTCATATGTCCAATTTGGTTCATCACATTGATGTGATCAGACACGATTATTTCAGTTCAATTTCTGGGCTTAAATATTTTGATTTTCTCACTATCTACTCTTTTCATGGAGTATTAGGAAAATGATTTTGATTTTCCCCATGATTGTTAGATGTCATTAAAATTACAAGTGAAGCGTGACAAATAGATGTTATGTAGGAACTAGGAATAAACGGCCACGCAAGCAAGGTTTGAAATCATAGTTCCAAAACTCGGCAAGTCGACTCAACTCAGCCGAGTTGACTTGACTCGATAGAGTTTTGGGTCGACTCGCCCAAAAAACTCGATAGCTCCTTTTGCCCCAGCAACTCGAGTGACTCGGTTGAGTCGGGCCGAGTTACTCAACTCGAAAGACTCGGTCGAGTCACTCAAGGACATAGATGTATTTTTTTTTTAAATATCGTTCAACCCATATCGAAGTCACATTCGAGGAAAAGAAGAAGAAAATTCTAATTTCTGAAATTAGGATTGATTTTAGGCTTTTAGCATTACTAGTACTTTAGGACTGTTTTAAATTTGGAAAATTGTAGTTAAATTTTATAAAGTATAAATTATTTTGTGATAGGAATTTTTTATCTATGTTTGAACTTTGATTACATATATATATATATATATATATATATATATATATATATATATTTCCAAGCACATATATATATATATTTCTGAGTCAATCGAGTCGAGTTTTTTTCGAGGACCCGGCTAACTTTCGAGTTGAGTTTTTGAACTATGTTTGAAATATCATGTAGTATTGAGACTTACCATCCAAGTCTGCTTCGACATTTTTGCGTGACACAAGATCCAGATGTATGACAAGATCTTCGAATACAACAACTCCCCCCCACCCCCAGAGGCTTATGATAATATATTTGTATTTTCAGGATCTTTTTTCTTCCAAGATTCAAATTTTGTCAAAGAGCGAAGCATGATCTATTTGAGCTTAATTTTGACGTAGATTAGGGAAAAGCTAAACATTGCTTTCAGAGGCTTATGGCAGGCAAATTGGGTTTGCTACTTACTCCCAAGTCCCAACTACTTGGGATAAACTACTAATGCTAAGTAAAGCAGCGGAATCCTTTTTTGTGAGCATTGTAGTTGCCAGGGAGGGGTTGATCATTTCCCATTTGCAGTTTTCTGACGACACAACTGTATTCTGTGGGCTGTGCATCATTACAGCTTACTCACATAAGATATCTCTTGAGACATTTTGAGCCAGTTTCAGATCTTAGAATTCATCTCCATGAAGGTGAATTTTTTGGAGTAGGGGAGGTCTCAAACCTAGAGGAATTGGCTAGGGTTTTAGGTTGTGGGACTGGGTCTCTCCTGCTAAGTATTTGGGCATTCCTTTAGATGCAAAGTTTAAGACCGAACATGCGTGGGCAGTGGGACCCAATGATGGAGTTAATCGTAGGTTGGCCGCAAGGAGATCCTTGTACCTTTCAAAAGGGGGGGAGAATCATTTTACTTGAGAGTACATTGACCAACATTCCTATCTATTACATGTTCCTCACTATCCCTGCCTCTATTGCTCACAAGAATAGGTCGCCGACATGTCCTTGAAGAAAGGTGATATATTGTCCAGCACTTGTTCCTCGTCCCCACACACCATGGATCCAATGAATCATCCTCAATTAAAATATAATCCCAAATAATTGGATCATAGAAGTCTGAATCTTGTTCCATTCTCAACAAGTTGTAGGCTCTTCATCTAATATATATCCCATATTTACTGAGAAAAAAAAGTTGTAGGCTTGCAATCTCATATTTTTTTTTGATCGGTAAAAAGCAAATATATAAAATAGAAAGAAAGAGCAACTACAAGCAGAGTTCAGGGTTCACCAAAGGTAAACCACGAGACAAAGAGAGAGGAAAAGAAAAAGCAAAAGAGTGAAGAAAAACCACAAAAGACAATGAGCGCCCCGACCACCATGGAAAACTACACAGAAAAGTGCCCCTCCAGGGATCTCCCCTGTCACCTCGAATGGATCCCCAAGATGCAGCCAGTAGACGAACCCGAATTTGAATATGTGGTATGGTCAATGATGTGTCCTAGAACACCCGCCTATTCCTTTACTTCCAGAGGACCCAAGCTATCGCCCTAGGGAGAAAAGGCCAAACACTACCTGTTGGACCTGGAAATGACGTTGGAAGCGAACAAGATAAGAAGCTCTGAAAGGATCGAGGAAAGATCCAAGAGATACGAAGGTGAGATAGGAAATAGGACCACACCTCTCTCGCTGATCCACTGATTCCGTTGCTAGAAGGTACATATAACACCTATTAGTCAAGCACCACCCTCTATGCATAAAGTGATCGCTTGTCAATATTTTATCCAAAGCCGCTGTCCATAAGAAAAATGATACCTTTGAGGAGACCGACTAGAACCACACAACCTGGCGAGGAAAGAGTGTACTAGGCCCAATTTGCAAGGCTTGCAAAAAAGATGTCATTGAGAACCGCCCCTTGTTGTCCGGGGACCAAACCCGACTATCCCTGAGGAGAGGGTTAAGGCTAACCTGTTGAATATTAGACAATAGCCTCAAAAAGTCCTGGAATTCCCGATCCAGTAAATTGCGCATCAAAAGGGGAGTCCAAACAAGCACCCCTTCTCGGTAAGCCAGATACTCAGCTACTGACGCGGGTTAAGGCTAAACTATTGAATATGGGACAATAGCCTTAAAAAGTCCTGGAATTCCCGATCCAGTAAATTGCGCCTCGAAAGGGGAGTCCAAACAAGCACCCCTTCTCGGTAAGCCAGATACTCAGCTACTGACGCGAGTTAAGGCTAACCTATTGAATATGGGACAATAGCCTTAAAAAGTCCTGGAATTCCCGATCCAGTAAATGCGCCTCGAAAGGGGAGTCCAAACAAGCACCCCTTCTCGGTAAGCCAGATACTCAGCTATTGACGCTTCCTTGTTTAAAGCTAGGAGGAATAGATTGCCGAAAGGCTACTTAAGAGGGGCTTGCTCACACTGAAGATCAGACCAAAAGTTGATATGCTCCCCATTATCCACCTTAAGACGGGTGAACTTGGAGAAGTCCTCCCGGCCTTGCATAATAGCTTTCCACACCCCAACTCCCATCGGCCTAGACCCTAACTTGGGGCACCATCTATTCGACATCCCGTGCCGAGCCACGATCACTTCCCTCCACAAACTACCCTCCTCCTCCCCAAACCTCCAAAGTCACTTCCCCATCAGAGCCTTATTCACCTGCCTAAGGGGGCGAATACCGAGACCACCATCGCTCTTAGGAAGGGTGATGGTTTCCCAGTCAACCAAATGGTATTTCGGGGTATCAACACTCTCGTTCCATTAGAAATCCCTCTGAAGTCGCTTAAGAGAGGCTACAATAGAAGCTGAAATCTGAAATAAGGATAGGAAATAAGTCGGGAGGTTGCACAAGGTGCTTTTGATTAGGGTCAGCTTCCCTCCTTTGGACAGGTACTTAGATTTCCATCCTTGGAGGCGTTTGGAAAACCTATCAATGACCGGACTCCAAACCGATTTGACCTTGAACAGTGCACCCAAAGGCAGCCCAAGATAAGATGTTTGCAGACTACTCGTTCTACACCCCAGACAAGTGGCCAACTCATCCATATTAGGAATCTCCCCCACTCAAGGTTCTGAATGTCGATGACTCGATATTGTTCGACATGTCGAGTTGCGAAAAAAAGATATATCGGAGATATATTGTAAGATATATCATTTATCGATGATTTTTGGAATTGAAAAAATAGCAAAAAAAATTGGACGAAACATGAAATTTTGCAGTGAAACTTTAGGAAATGTTAAAATAGATGTTAATACACCTTTTAGAATAAAAACATTAAAAAAAACAATAATGTACATAAGAAGTGCAATAAGAAGAGAGCAAAGATGTGCACTGACGAGTGACAATATTGTATGATTGATTCATGTAAATCTGAAATAAGTTATATTTTTTAAAAATTGATATTTTTTTTATATTTCTAAACAATGTACCAATACAACTCATGATTAAAAATGTTATATATTTTTTAATAGATTAATAATTTGTTTTACTTTTAATGTTATTAAATAATATATTTAAGTAATATTTAGTAATTATATATATATATATATATATATATATTTAATTAAATAAGTTATATTATTTGGTCGATGTTACTAAATACATTATTTAGAATTATTAGCTAATAATAATAATAATAGAACATTATTAAAATTCATTACTAAATAAAATATTCATGAATTTCATGTGTAATCCATAAATTTTTTTAAAAAAAGGCCTCATTAGGTCTTTTTTAACGAGATTATGAGAGTGACCCTAGCATAAGGTCTTTTTAAATGAGATTATCAGAGTGACCCTAGCATTACCCTTATTAGGTTAAAACATAAAACAATTAAAGAAGTATATTTATTGATATAAGAGTGACCCTAACATACCCTTGTTAGGGTTACTTAAAAGTTAAAACATATGTTTAATTATATAGGAGTGACCCTAGCATACCCTTGTTAGAGTTACTTAAAACATAAGAGGGTCAAGTCCCTCATGCCTCATTCCCAAGATTCAGAGTGAAATTAACATCACCCATGTTAGGGTTTAAACTAGTGTTCAAAAACTCGACTCGACTCGGAAGTTAACCGTGTCGAGTAACTCGAAAAAAACTCGACTCGGCCAACTCGAACATATATATATTTATATATAACTCAAGATAAAAAAAATTAAATAAAAATCTAATATTTCAACAAAGGTACCATCAAATAACTAGCATTCATGATAGATATTAAACAACCCCAAACTAAAGCACCACTACCACTAACAAACAAGATAAGCGTCTCTAACAATTTGTGGTAGTAATAATTTCAATTTTTTTCAGCTAGACTAGACAAACAAATTCTTTTGGAGCCTTTTTCCCCATGACTGGGTTATGTTGTTTTTTTTGTTGTAAAACAGAAAATGATCTGTTGTTGATATGTTAATAACGAACAAGGTAGGCCTACTCATTTGGGGTTTGTTGTAGACCATGCTATGATGGTTATGGAACGCAGCCACCGTGCAGTGACGACTGTAAAAGAAGGGGTAATACAAGTCGTCATGATTACTTTAGTGAAGAAAATCTATCATGCATGCCCATGTAATAAGGGTCTTTACCATTTCAGATTCTCAAAAAAAAAAGAGAAAAGATTGCAGCAGTTTTCCAAAACAAATGGTGTACATCTGAGCTCTCAGCAAGTTTCGAAACACTACATCCTTGAAATCGACTAAATGAGCTTATAGGAGGGTTTGTTTAAAATTTAACACATTTGTGTCCCGTTAAAGACTCGTCCGAGTCGAGTCAATGAACTGACCCAATACGGCCTGACTTGTCCGAGTTTTCTCTGATTATTCAGAATCGAGTTTTTCAAGCGAGTTGACTTGAAACCCAATTGAGTCAAGTTAACTCGGCCGAGTTTCAAGTCAACTCGCTAAGTTTTAGTACTATGGTTTAAACCACTTAAAAGCCGAAGCCTCTTTCTCAAATCATTCGATCAGTTCATTGCAAACCCAAAAAAAAATAGAGAGGAGGTTGGAAATGAAGAGGGGAGGAGAAGGATAGCTCGACCTTGGCGGGCTTGGCTTGGCTTGGCGTCTGGCTTTGCAATTGATATAGGGTCAAAGGCTACAAACCTTGTCGAACAACGATGTTGACAGTGGACAGGTATGTACCCACAGTCTCTTCTTCAGTTCTTACTTCCTTATTCTTTCAGTCTGTGATTTTTTTTTTTTTGGATGATGCTTGTGCATCTGCAAAAAAAAAAAAATGGGGTGGGGTGGGGTGGGGGGGGGGGGAACTTGATTTTACAGATTTTGCTCGATATCAGTGATATCATGTAATTTTTTCTTTACACCGTATAGATGTGTTGGAAGGTAGCGACACTGACAAATATTGGTGATTTAGAACCTTGCCCCCACTCCAATCAGGACACTTTTGCCAAAATTAATTCTTAATCTAGAAACCGCTTCAAAGCAACGAAGAAGACACCTAACAAGGGCCAATTTCATGCAAAAGGGTTCACAGAAAATAAGTTGTCCGCAAATTGCAGGTGGGAAATGTGAAGGTTTCCACGGCCTATGTGGAATCCTTCCCACACCGATGGCGATGCTTTGTGGATTATTCTGCTAAGGGCCTTAGAAATGATGATAAATAGGAGGGGAGAGAGGATCCCCTTGGCGGAGACTTCGAGAGCTTTTGAAGTAGCCGTGGGGTGACCGGTTAATGAGCACGGAAAACCTTACGGACCCATAACATGTTCTCATCCATGCCCTCCATTTAACGCCAAAACCCTTTCTACTGAGGATGTAATCCAAAAAGTTCCAACTAACGTGATCGTAGGCCTTAGCCATATCAACCTTGCACAGGAGACTTGACTCCCCCTTGTGCAGACGATCCTCAATACATTCATTTGCAATCAGAGGCTCATCAAAGATTTGTCTCCCACCTACAAAAGCAATCTAATATTGTAATGGATATATACCAATTTCTCACAGGTGAGCATGTTCCATGTTGAATGAGGAATAATGTGCTCCAATTCATCTCACAACTAGAAGAACTACATGTCTGGCACAGAATCCTCACTGCAAGTTTCCTCAAGTGTGGAGCATCCTCCCCTTGTCGCTCACCAATGTCCTAAATAATACATTAAAGGATAAAGCTTTAAATCCATCAGTGTAGTCAAGGCGTCGCTTGAGCATTTTTGGACCATTATCGCCTAGGCACCTCTCTAGGCGGGCGGAAGTCACCTGCCCCCCTCTTAAGTGTTAAGTCTATTGACAACCTATTTTCATAAAATATCATTTAAGTAAATGGTTTTAAATTTTAAAACATTTACTTAAAATATTTATATTAAATAAGGTTATAACCCCTCTTTTCTTGAAGAATAAAAAGTCAACTTTCTAGTTCAAGATCAAAGTCTGCTTTTTAGGGATTATGTTAAAATTTCAACATGTAAATACCAAGGTATTTTTCAAATCTAAAAATTTCATAAATTCTACCATATCAAAACATTACTAAAACTCAAAATTCTTGTAAGAAAAGTCTCATATTTTAGTCTTCGAAAATATTTTCATCTATAAGGTCATAAAGTCAACTAACAATTATGCAAAAAAAAAAAAAAAACTTATATATTAAAGTCAGCATTCTTGACAGGAAAATAAGCTTGCTGCTAAGATAAACAAGAAATGAGGTGGGCTATTAATTGTTAATTTGCCTAGATTATTGTCAACTCTAGGAGATTAGAATTACTATATGTATATATTAATAATATATATTATATACATATATAGAGTAATGTTCTTATTAGCCCCACGCATAGGAACAGCTTGTAAGCTACTGATTTATGGCGGTCAGATCATTTAACCTTTTTAATCGAACCGTTGAGAAAGGCAACCCATAACCACTCCAGTTTTGGTTTTGGGGACTTTCCTTAAAACAGAAAATCCTTCGTTCTCTCCCACTGAAAATCCCTTGGATCTCTCCTCTCTCTCCTCTCAGCCAGCCCCTATTCTCTCCTCTCTCCTCCCGTTTTGTCCCTCCTCTCATTTTCTTTCCGGTCTAAAACAGCTCTGCACAATATTGAAACAGCAACAAGAAAATATCATTTAAGTCAATGGAAACAATCTGAATACAAATCCTGAATGGGAAAGTATCCACGAAAAATGCCCCTTGACCAAGTCCTAAACTGTCTGGATTTCTAACGAAGGAAGAACTTGGTTGTGATGTGCTGTTCATAGAATCAACTTTTAGTTTTTTAAACTGATCCAAGCAATTTGAATGCCTATAACTTGTATCATGATGTAAGACCTGCAACCATGGTCATGAAATAAACCGCCCTAGTAAAATAAACCCGTATTTGTTGTTTGAAACAAATGGCTTCAAGTTTGATCGAGAGAAAGGGAATTGGAAAAAAAAGGGCTGGTGGACATTGAGAGAGGGATAGAGAGGAGGGGGTCTGATCACTGCAAACACTTATTTGCTGGCCATTAGAAGGGGTGCTTTGGATATCGAATGACTGCTGCATGACTATGAGTCCATATCTTTTATGCCCCTCAGCACAGTCCATATCTTAATGCGGTCAGGGATAAGCCCATCCTCCGATAGTAACTCGGACAACGTAATTCCCAATCTGTGAACTTGCTTAGAGTACTCAGTCATTATATCTCTGTAAGTTAATTAAGCACTTAAAAATCTTGTTAATTCTCAGTAAATCAATTCTCATTTTCTAAAATATGACAAAAAACATCACAAAAAAAGTTCATGAAACTGTAAAATTTCTCATATAATTCCTTAGACAGTAGAGATGGATTAGGCCTTCTTTCCTAGATTTGTTTGGCAGAATCTTGAAGCTTTGTCATGAAATTTCCAGCAATTGAAAATTTTAAATAAAAGTTCATGAAATTGTAAAATTTCTCATATAATTCCTTAGACAGTAGAGATGGATTAGGCCTTCTTTCCTAGATTTTTTTGGCAGAATCTTGAAGCTTTGTGATGAAATTTCCAGCAATTGAAAAAGTTAAATTTTGTGATTAATGATTTAGTTGACGGATCTAGGTTTCGCTCGCAGTTTCCTACCATGACATATTACGCTCAGTCGAACATCATTAATCAAAGAAAGAGCTATGTTTAGTTCATCCTACACCAAACTATTGTCGTTGGTTCTGTCACCTTTGCCAAAATCCGGAGATCTGAAGGCGGGGGTGAAGTTTGGGGAGGAATCACACCAGGACGTCAGGAATTGAGAAGCCAAAATTCAAGATGTGGCAACATTGAACTGCTCCTCCCTATTACGAGCCGACTCCAATCATTCCTTCGTTGGTACAAGAGAAGGAAAGGCATGAGAGAACGAGAAGAGGAGAGATATGTGAGAATGAGAGGAGAGAGAGATGTGAAAGAAAAAGATACCTAATTTTTCAGGCGGTTTTACCCCCAAATCTCTTATTTTGAGTTTGAGGGTTGGATTTGAAAAACTCCTAGATCTGACTTATGACTCCATTGCTTATTAGAGTTTTTAGTAAGAGTAGCTATTAAGAACCCTTCTCTCTCTCTCTCTCTCTCTATATATATATAATTTAATTATTTTTATCGCCTAGGCAGTGCCTAGCCTAACCAGGCCTAACCATCTTGACTACACTAAGATCCATATATATTCAATAAATTAATAAAGCTAAGAGCTGGTATATTATATTTACTGGCACTGTTACCTTTTCCATCCCTGTCATGGTTCAAAATATCGATATCGGTAAGTCCAAAATAGGATGCGTATCGGTTGGATACAACGGAAAAATTCAGGATACGCTAAAAAAAAGTTTGGATACGCAAGGAAAAACTTGGATACCTTGCATAAAATCTCTTTTAATGCAAATATAAACTTAAAAAAACTAACTAAAGGCCTCTAACTACATTTATAATCATACATATGAGAGTTAACAAATTTATAAGTTAAAAAAGGCGTGCGCGCTGATAAATGTGTATGAAAATACAACCCATAGTTACTTTACCAAGTGATAGAAGCTCACTTGCATTCATAAATCAAAAATATGAAAATACATACCCTTGTATTCATATATCAAATTACATACATGATAGAAGCTTAATACCACATTGAGCTTCGTGCCGGCTCATATCATTGTGAGATCAGGAATTGAGTAGAGTGATATATTATAAGTGGTCCAGGCATGATAACACCACTGTGTCCAAGTCATCATCGTGCGGTACATGCCCAGGTACATTTGTACATACGTCTGCTGTTGAGTCGTGATCTGTCCATAACTGTCAGTCGAAGACTGGGACTGCGCATCATAACCAATGGCTCTAAGTAGGGTTGGGCTGGGGCATCATAACCAGTGGCACTTGATAAATAGGGCTAGGCTGGGGCATCATAACCAGGAAGATAACTTTATTTACATATTAATATCTTATGTGTATCGAGTCTGTATTATGGATTCTAGTGTAAATGGAAGGAGAAAAAAAATTAACTGAAAAATCCCCGCATTGAGTGTATCCGGCCTATATCGGCCCGATACAATGAAGTTTTTTTTTCAAGCGTATTAGTGTATCGGGTAGCTCCAAATAGGATACGTATCGGTCAATACGTATCGATATTTTAAACCATGATCCCTGTCGTATCACTCCCAAAACAACCTTTCATGTTCTTAAATAATTTTAGTTATAAATTCTAATAATTATCATACACTATACAATAATACATAAATAAAAGACATGAGTCATTGTTAATTCTCATAATCATATCTCCTAAGCTAGTGGTTTCACTTGCAATTCTTTAATGGGTTCTAGTAGTTGGAACTCCTTCAATCCCTTGAAAACTTCTGATGCGTCAAGAAGTTCTTGCCATGTTGGCACATCGGATTTAAAAAGTAGGCTATAAATTTGGTCTCAATTCTTATCGTGGTTGGACATTCACTGGGTTTTTCCTATGGGATTCTCGGATGCTAGGTCTTGCTGGAGGGTGCACCATTTAGATGACCATTAGTTTAGCCTCTGGAAAATGAAGGAGGAGGTGATCCACCAAATTTTCCTTGCACAAGCACAAATAGCATCTATAGTCATTCCATTCTATTTCTTCAATCAAAACAAAAATCTAGCTTGCAATCCAAATATTGAAGCATTGAAACCACAGATCTCAAAAAAATCAACTTGGGACTTCCTCTTTCAGTTGCAATCCATAGCTTGCAATCCATTGGTTTAGCCTCTGTAAAATGCGTCAGTGGGTGATTTGTTTAAAGATTTGGAAGGAAAGAAATAGAAGGGCCTTTGAAAACATTTCAATGCCAAAAGAAAAAATTCTGATTAGATTGTGCCTCTTCTTTATTTTGAGCCCCAATGGGAAGATGGGAATGGGTCTTTGTCGGTCCCTTTTGATGTTGGGGGTTAGATTCTCCATTTTGCCATTTTTGTATGGGGATTGGGTCTTATTGGGGTTGTTGTACAGTTTCTCCTTACCCTTGAATCACGCCATTGTGAATTGTCTTTTTATGAGTATTTGTTTCTCCTTATATACAATAATCAATCTTATTTTCGAATAAAGAAAATTCATTGTTTCTTTATTTGACATCTGTTTTTCGAACTTGCATTGGTAGCCATAAAATGCTGCTACGCCAAGAATGTTTTGGTTGATGGATTTGGTATGAAATTGTGGTATATTCAGGAATTTAATGATATGAAGACCATAGAATGCCTACAAGGTGAGAATCTTTATAGAGTGGGGATTGATTGGTGTAAGAAATACTTATTGAGAATTAAAGCCTCTAAGTAGGGTAGCACCAGTTTGGAGGTTTCTTTTCATGTTACAAATGTGTGAAAACAGGAACATCAACAAATAGCGGAGGATAAAAGTATAAGCAATTTAGACTTGGAAGACCACCTTGGCTCACCAGACCCCCATCCCCATCCCCATCCCCATCCCCATCCCCACCCCAAACCCCCACCCACTCCCACTCCCACTCCCACTCCCACACCCACCATGAGAGTGAGCATTAACAGTTTGTGAATGTTACAAAATACATGGTTCTTTTATTTTATTGATGTTTATTATCTTAGAGGAATAATGCTAGGTTTACTAAACCCAATGGCAATTTCATTCCAAAATCTCAGTGGTCTTTATACGAATTTATTTGTTATATAATTGACTGTATACTACTCATCTTATCAATTTATATGTTTCAGGTTCAAGTGCATTGATTTGGATGCAAATGGAATCCTCACACGGAATGAAATACAATTTTTTTATGAGGAGCAGTTGCATCGAATGGAATGCATGGCCCAAGAGCCTGTGCTTTTCGAAGATATCCTATGTCAGATGGTTGACATGATTGGACCAGAGGTCACACCTTGCTTCTTAAGTATCTTGGTTCTATCTCTCCTGTGTTTTAGTTAGTGATGACTTCACCATTTGTGACATTTCAATATTTGCTTGCAGAGAGAGAAATATCTCACACTAAGTGACCTGAAAGGCTGCAGACTTTCAGGAAACATTTTCAATATCCTTTTCAATCTTAACAAGTTTATGGCTTTTGAAACTCGCGATCCATTTCTTATTCGTCAGGTACATGCAACATTTACCCTTGCTTGCAATTGTATAATCACACATTAGATTATGTTAAGGGGCAGTGGTAGCGTACTGCTACGGCAGTATTCTTGCTGATGTTTTTTTGTGGACAGGAACGTGAGGATCCAACTTTGACAGAGTGGGATCGCTTTGCACATAGAGAATACATTAGGCTTTCAATGGAAGAAGATGGTGAAGATGCCTCCAATGGAAGTGGAGAAGTTTGGGATGAATCACTTGAGGCTCCCTTTTGAGTTCAATAGGTGAGTTCAATTCAGTGAAGATGCCTCTAATGGAAGGCCAGTGTGTAGGTTAATTAGATTTCTTTTGAGCTATAATTAGTTTCATTTATGGTGAATGAAGTTCACCTGGGTGACATGGCAGTAGCACCACTCAGCACAATTACTAACCCTGACACCAACAACTGACATACATAGATAGATGATTATAATACGCACACACATGAAAAAAAAACTAGTTTCTCATTTGTTAGATCTGGATAACTCGAGCTTTTGAAGTTCTTGTTTCGTGATTTTAGGGTAATTTAGTACTCCTCTTTTGTTAATCTCTTAAAATGCGTGTGAAAAGAAAACAGATTCCTCAATTGATATTTTAGCATAAACTACAAATTATGTTTCATACTTTAGTATATTTTTTTCCTTTCAGAAAACTCATTTCTGTTTCCCATTTTGTGTCTTTTACTGTAGGTGCCTAAAGAAAGCTCTGCATGCTTCATTTAGCCTGGGCATTGAACGAAGAAACAATGGTTGCACAGAAACACTCCTTGGACAAACTTAGCGGCAACATCCTAGCTGATCAACAGTAAATTCTGAGCTTGGCTGTGTGAAATATATCTCTGATGTACGAATTTGCCCGGCGGGGAATATTCTGGCATTTGTGCAAGTGAAGTGTGCAGCATCCTGGAGTGCCACTGAAATCCTCTAATTGAAAATACCAAATGCCTCTTTGGTGGTGGGGCATATGCTGACCAGTGATTAATCATCGTACAGGTAACGGTAGTTCAGAATATAATTAGTCAATCTTTTTATTTTGTTTTTGTAACAAATCAGTTCCATGTCTGGTTGGTTCTTTTTCTCTGCCCTCTATGATGATCTATGGAAGTTCGGGCAGGCATGTTTCTCTTAAGCTTACTGGCACGTTTTTTCCGGCTCAGATGGTATGTCTTGGTTGTTTTTCTGTTGGTTTCTCTACACAGTTTATATGTTCTTTTTCTTGATTGGATTTATGATAAAAAGGGGGTAAAACATTCAATAACTTGTATTTTGTCCGTCTCTTCTTGAAATGCCAAATGCTTCTTGCTGTTAATAAAGACGAGTCAGAAACTATTATCTGGACTTCCACTAGTTGTGCTATGCAAATTGGAGTCAGATCACTTCTCAGATGCCATTGGTTCCATATCCACCCATTAGTAGATTACCTGGAAGAATAGCAAGTAGTAGAATTCATGCGTGGGGTGTTCTCTCTGGTCAGTGTTTTAAGTGGAACTACCAACCAAATTACTGTTTCAGTAGCTGACATCTTAGACATATGGGCTGGAAATGTTCAAAAAATTTGAAATAGAAGTTCATGTGATATCAATATCTGCTGATGGTTAAATAACTTAAGCATTTTGATTTTTTGATTTTTTTAATTTTTGGGTCTCCCTTGATGAGAATATGAAGTGGAATTCTTTTTGGTTTATGATGATGTGCATTTGTACTATAGCCCGAGAGTCTAATGAAAAGTCACCCAGTGGGGGTGGGGGTTTTGCGGACCTCTACTTGTTTATTAATAATCAAAGTAGATTGGGGGGACATAAACCTTACCCCTACAAAAGGATGAATCTCATCTATTAATAATTCTAATAAAGCCAACACCAACTTTATCAAGCAAAACTAAAGGGTAAATACAAGAAGAAGCTTGATGAGGATCATTAAAAACAAATGAGGAACTAGTCACATGCTATGTTAGCTAGCTTATCCATAGTAGAATTAGCTTCCCTAAAAACATGGATAATAGTGCTAGAAATACGAGATATAATCCTTTTAATCTTTATGTTTCAGTACCAACAAGACCATTATTGAGTTTTTGAATTGTTCCATGCATCCACAATGTACGTCGAATCCGATTCCAGACTCAAATTATGACTTAAGTGCTGATCCATCATGGAGGGCTCTCAGAGTCTTTGTAGTTTGGCTTGGTTAAGGCCTTTGTGGACTCTTGAATTTGGTTGAAGTCACTGATCAAGGTTTTTAGTGCAGAAATTTTAGTTTATTGTTGGAGTTTTTAGTATGACGTCTCCTCAACTGGTCCTGATTGAATTTGATTTTCATGCCCAGCTATTGCAAATTGAAACTCAATTGTTATCAGAAATTAGGCATTATTTTTAGCAGCGTCTCTCGCTAAATAAGAAACATGGAAACTATCAGCCATTATCTCATACTGATGCTCTTGGAGAGTCCTGGTCCTGGTCTTGGTCTTGGTCTTTGGAGAATGTTTGTACTTAGAGCAAAGCCCTTCATTTGGATGGTCTTGAAGATTCGTTTGATCCAGGACCTAGGACCATCCAGTGGTACCGAGCCGATCATGTAATCAACAGAGGTACTTTTTTTGGTGAAAGGTTAGCATGTAACTAACACACACACACACACATACATTAACAGAGGTACCTATTGAAGTTCAGATTGTATAACCTTATAAAGCTGGATCCCCTTGATGGGTATCACCATAAAAAGATTCAGTGGTTGTTGCAACATGCCATAAATCAGAAATTTTCCAGGATAACATGAGACATTGCCAAAGCCATCTTCATCACCTTATGCCAAAAGATGAGTACTTTTTCACTGCTCCATTTCTATCCTCTTACACCAAAAGACAGGTACTTTCAGTGCTAATGGGGTTATGTATCCTTTTGCTCTAAGAAATATACGGAACTAGGGGTGTAAACATGCAGAGCCGAACTAAGCTGGGCATTGTTCAAGTTTAGCTCCTTTAATGTGTAGGTCTGTTTGAGGCTAGCTTGAGCTCAGCTCGTCTCCACCAGTGATCAAGCTCGAAGTTGGCTCGGTTTTGGCTGGACTTGGTTGAAGAAGAGTAGGATGATCTTCCATGTAATAAAAACAATTTCATCAAAATCTGGTAATTAGTTTTAAGCACCATATATGATTTATCTTGAGTTGTTCCCATCTGTTTATGAGGAACCAAACCATTCGGTCAAGCTGTAGATGGCTGAGAGATGTTTTTACGATTGCCACTGAGTGGCAGCATCTCTCTACTTTATTCATGGCAACAATTACGACATTTAAACACCAGATCTACAGCTCTACAGCAAAGCAAACTCTTAAGAGAAGAAATAAGGAACCACTGGGCAGAAGTATATTTTTCTTAATATATTTTCTCTAGCTAAATCAAATAAAAAACAAACAAACAAGAAAAGAATATAAAGCGAACACAAAAGTATTCTAATGGTAACTGAACTTATATTTTTGAGGAGGTGTTTATACAAAAGTATCTCTAATGGCAACAGATACTTACATTTTTTATGAGGTTGTTATGGTGAGATAGAAGTCCGATGAGGTTAGGGCTGTTAATGGAGGGAATTCAGAGTAGATAGAGGTATATCCGAGCTTGTATCTGTTTATATATCTGCAGGGGCGGAGCCAGGAATTTTTCATTGATGGGGCCAAAATTCATGTATGAAGAAAATTAATGGGGTTGAGGGTATGCGGCCTGGGGTTCGGGGGGGAAAAATTTAGTAAAGGGTCTTGGGGGTTCGGGATGTAGCCCCCAAATTTTTTTTTTCTTGGAGTAATGGGTCTATCGTGGTCATAAAATTTGTTAATGTTACATTCCTATAAAGGTCTAATAACATGCCTAATAACATGCCCCTTTGAGAGCTATATAAATAAGGGATAGCTGAATGTTTGTCCTCATTGGTCCACGACTCCTTAACACCACCAACTGTGGTTAAGATCCACTCACCCTAGGATTCATCCATCCAACCTTGGTTTTAAAAAAATTATTAATCTTAATTTAATTAGGCTTAAAAGTGTTAAAAGGGAGGCGTAGACCGGTATTCAACTATCTAGCCGAATGTACGATCCAAACCACTGTTCTAAATAAAATTAATTGTTGTTACAAATAAAATAATTATATTTTAATTTTTTTTATTATACATATAAAAAATTGGAGGAGCAAACTTCCCACATAGTCAACTAACTAGAGTTAGTTTGGGGGGCCACCATGTATAGATATAAGAGTAAAAATAAAAAATAAAATTTCATACTATGTACTATTAAAAAATTAAAAATTTGGGGGGCCCAAGGCCCCCCCTCGCTCCGTTCCTGCATATCTGACTATCCGAATCCAAATAAATATCGAGAAATATGGTAATTGTATCAAACTCCGATTAAAATATTTGAATTTGGATAATATTTGATTACTTTTAAAAAAATTTAATGAAAGAAATATAATATTAAAAAATATAATATTATTTTTAAAAATAATAAATTAATATTTTATGTACATTTATATGAAAAAAATAATTTAATGTCTTAAATTATATAAAAAGTATATATTTATAAGGTAATTTTTGTTTTGTAAATTTTAATATATTAATATTGTATATGGTAATAAATTATATAATCGGTCGACTCTTTATCGAATTGGATATACCAATATCCATATTTGTATCCAATTATACATGGATAGTAAAATCTATATTTGGATTTGCTTCGTTGATTCCCTAGTCAGATAATAATCCGAGTAAATGAATTCGGATATGAATTAGATAATTATCTGTATCCGTTGACTGAGTTAATTATCTTTGGAGGCCAAAGAGAGTACCAAATCATATATATATATATATATATATATATATTATATCCTTCTACTATTAAAAGTGTAAGAATTTTTAAGACTTTCTTAACACAAATTATTTTTTAATGATTTTTCCTTAGATATTGTTATCAACATATTAAATAATGTTATTTTAGTAATTAAAATTTTAGTGCTTTTAGTAAGTAAGACCAACTACAAAAATTAGTAATAAAGGTTTCTCTCTAGTTTTTTTTTTTAATTGTTGGTGAGGATTCTCTATTAGTAGAGACTTGGAATGACTCCTTTAGAAAGTCCTTACTTATCTTAAATGATTTAAATTTTCTTTATTAGATATTCATTTATCTATTTATTAATAGTATTTTATATAAATAAGGCTATAGGGATGTTGGTTATCACATTTTTCTGCACATTCTTTTACAAGATATAATGGCTTCTCTGAGATTTTTCTTTGTTAGTGTGTGTTATTATGTTTTTGTTTATCTTCCTTGGCTATAAGTTTGGACTATTATTATTATTAATTTTTTTTTTTTTACAGTTATTGGTTTATTTTATTATTTGGGTTTTAGATTTGGCCACGATCATTTACTGAAGAACCCAAATGTTGGCCTATATTAATATAAGATGCAACTTCTGTAATTGGTAAATTGAACTGTAATAATATCAAGTATCTAAGGAAAAATGGCGGTGCATAATCATTAGCACAAGCTTCCGACATAGTTAGAGATTCTATATTTATTTTTCTTCTCTTCACTTTAAGTTATTTGGAAAATCCCATTTAACACACAACTAGTAAAATTAGCAATAACAGAAGGCTATATAACACAAAATGCAGTAAAATAGCTTGCACCCCACTCCCGAGATTTTTGGCGATTGTAGTTCTATTATTTTTACTATGGTCTATATGGAAAAACCAATAATGCACAATAGAACTAGAACAAGAGACCCATAATCATCTAACTAAGACGCGACATAAGCTTTCCCTTGACGAATTAACTAATAATTGCCTTAGGGTTAAATGATTTTATCGGTATGCTTGCGGCAAACTACGATGTTTTGCCTCACTAGAAACCCGTCTAATGCTGTTATAAAAACCATCTTTATTCTTAAACTTGCTAAATTTTTTTCTTCATCCTTTTAGTCTTGGAGTCATGGGGTTTTGGTTAGAGGGATCATTCAATTTGTTTCAAGTGTTTTCAACCTTCATATCTTTTTGTCTAAGATTCCAAGCTTTTCATATCTTCCTGGATTTTTTTTTTTTGGGGGAAAGCTAACAAATCATAGATAAGTCTGTAGATCTGCACTCCTTAAAATCAAGTCCATGGTTTCTCTAGATATTATGCTCAGATAGAATTCTAATTTTTTTCTCTCAAAGTCAAACACCCCAAATTAAGTAACATTACTGATCAAATTTTATTATCATCCCCCCTACATTATCACTTACACTCTGGCTTGCAATACGACATGGTGATCGACGCAAAATCAAGCACATGAAGTACTAGGCATGGAGCTTTTAAAAGATGAGGATCTTTTCGCTACTATGTTTTATATTGTATCTTAAATTCTATCCAAAATACCAATGCCCCGCAACGAATGTCCCACTGTGGTAAGTTCCTCCTAGCTGGGGTTGGGGGAAATGCCCATAAGACTTATTATTCTAGTTATTAGGGCTGCACATTCGGCCGAACTGGCCCGAGGTAAGACAGTCTGAGTGATCTAGAAAGGAAATGAAAGTACAGGTTACTATTACAGATGGTGGATTGGTTTATTAATCTCTATACTTATTTATTTAATTTTTCAGATTAGGTATAAATGGTATTATTATGGATTCATGAGCTAGTAATAATTTCATGTAGTTTTTGTACCGTTACTCGATCTTTTCGCTTTGTATTTGCATTATCTTATCTTTTAGTAGATGCACTATACAAATTCAAGAAGAAAATAAGGAGGAGAAAAAAAAAAGAGGGGGGGGGGGGGGGGGGGGGGGGGGGAAGGAAAATCAAAATCTCAAAATGTCTAGTGTCAAATTTTCAATTCTAGAACCCATCTTTAATGGCCAAGCTAGCATTTCTATCTTTAGTATGGCACTTAGATTTTCAGTAAAATAGTATCACTCTCTCATGCTAAAAATAGTTATCTATATTCAATTTGCTTCCTTTAGTGCCTTCCACATTTGCAAGACTTAATTTGAGGAAAACTTATCTAGAAGTAAATTAGCACAACTCCATGGAGAAGTCTCCTAGAGGTATCTCAATCTAGTTTCCTATAAATCCTTTCTTCCTCCCCTAGACACCATTGCCAGATTTATTTATCAGTTTTCTTTTCTTTTTTTCTTCGATTCGTTTACTATGTCGGGGTATGGTTGGAATTGGGTGCACATTTTCATATGCTGGTATAACCCACCTCCACAAGAACAACAAAATGGCGCGCAACTCGTACGTAACCAAATGTTCATGAGGCCCCAGTACTCCTTCGACACTATTAATGAGAGCGATACAGAAGACGAGGCTGATGAAGAAATATGGCAAAGAGAAATGCAGATTGCAAATTCCTTATATCAACAGATACTGAGGAATCAGGAGTTGCTCAACAGGCTTAATCGGATCAGTGGGGAAGAGAATAATGGCTTGAGAAGACAACCAAATGTGAACATGATTCCTCACCAAAGAGGAGGAGAAATATCTCTGGAACACCTCCAGCTCATGCTCGCCCCACCAGGCTCGTCTCTTGAATTACGCCTCTCAAGCGGAGATGGTAATGGGCTTGCACATGAACCAATCATCCAACATACTGAACCTAGAGATACTGAGGAGGCTCCTATGGAGTGGGCCGAGGCGCCGCATCTAGATCAGTTGGTCCAACCCATTCAAGAAAACATTGAGATGTCTGAGAGAAAGGATGATGACAGTGAGCTAGACTTGACATTGAAGCTTTAGGAGGTAAGATCAGAAGACTGGTTATGGATATATATTGCTTCATCTTGAATCTTTAAATTGATAGTTTCTTTAGGAAGAAATATAAATAAAAGGAGATAAGAGTAATTTGATTATCTGTTCATTTTCTTCTTTGATATATATATGGATGGAAATGTTTTTGAGGAGGGGATCAGTTGCATGTAGTTGGTTTGATATTTGTAATGGGTACCTTAATATTCTTCTTCCTCTTCTATCTTTTATTACAGGTAATAATATCAGCAAGTATTTAAGAAAAAAATAGCGGCGCCAAATGGCAGCACGATCGCTATCGCGACATATTTGTAGATTCTATACTTTTGTTTTTTTTTAACTCTTGGAGATTCAGTTGGATATATAGTTCATTAGTACACAACTAGGATGCTCAATAATAAAAACTAAGCTATCTTACAGAAATTGCGGCGTGTAATCGCTAAGGTAGTGCGTGGCCAACTCCCAACATGTTTGGGAATTTTCATTTTTCTTGTATGATTCAATTGGAAAATGCGTTAAGACATGATAAAACTGCTATGTATGGCCAATAAAATAATTCAGGTTTAGAGACCTGAGCCTCAAGCACTAGAAAAATCATGGAAGATGCATAATTATCGATTAATTGACTGAAAATTACTTTATCATTAATGATTTTTTGCTTTATTTACTGCATACCCGGCAAATGATGTTATAAAACATACTATTAATCTTAAACACCTTTCTTCTTCTTCCTCCTTAACTTATTTACTTATAATGATAAAATCTATTAGATTTTATAATTTCAAATAAACATGCCTATAATATGGTTGGGGGGGGGGGCACAATACATACCTTGGTGAAATAAGGTTACAAATTAATGAAGAAAATCTCTTCTTATTTAATACAAATATAGTGTAGCCTTATATTTAGCTGAGTGCCAGATATGCCTCCATAAACTCAGCAGCCTGGACTTTTAATTATAGAATCCTGTTATTTATTTTATATTTATTCTTTTTCTTTAGTGAAACCATGGTTTAAACATCAGACATTATATTACTGATATACCTGCCTTATAATACCTACCAAAAAATGACATTATTATAATACCTAAGAGACTCGGGTTCAAGTTTCTTAGAGGTGCATGATGCAGTTGGAAAGCCCCCAATTTACTAACTTATTAACATTTTAACAAGTATCCTGGGAGTGCAAAAAGGAAAAGGAAAAAAAAGAAGAAGAAAAAAAGTATCCTGGGAGTGAACTAACACTAAATTATTAGATACATGAAAAAAAAAAGGTTTGTCCACAGTTATTAATGATTTTTTTTATAAAAATAATAATAACAATTTTCTATCTCAAATAATTATCATTCATTTACCATTCAAAAAAAAAATTATCAGTTAAATGATATCCTATATTTAGTAAAGATATTGAAACAAAAAATCAAAAGAGAAAGACACATCATATGATGCCGTTATAACCGTTCCGTTGATGATTGATTGGGAAAAATATATATGTACACACACACACACACACGATGGATTTGAGAATAGATAAGATAAACCCTAGCATCCATGATAGTGTTAGTGGTACTCCTATGTAGGGCTGCAGGCCGAGTTCGGGCTGAAAAGCCTTTGTAAACGAATAGGGCTTTCACCGAGCCTATTAAAATGTCACAAAAAGTCAAGCCCGAACCCGGCCCATGTGCAGCCCTTGTCCTATGTTGTAAAATGTCATGTGTGCTGGATTGGATTTGGGTCGGAGTCCGTCAACCCAATTCGCATCCATAAAGAGGAGCAATGGGTGGGTGAGAACTGAGAACGGATCCGCAGGTTCTCACACCACCCAAACGAGTATTCAAACAAGAAGACTATATCTTACGTCGCTTGCATGAGAATGAATAAATATATATGTACATATACACATATACTACATGATAATTGATAGACATAGTCGGACTTTGGTTTGCCTGATGCCTCAACCCGAGTCCAATCCAAGTTGGAGTAATACATACGGGTCCAAACCCGAGTTGAACACAGTCGGACTTTGTTATGAGAGTGCAGTTATCGAAAAAGATGCGTGCAGTTGGCGGCCTCTCAATAGTTGGTAATTTGGCAAGGAGTTTGCTAGCCAGACTCTCCTCCTAATGCATTGGCCACTTTTTAACAGTAATAAGACAAAAATAAATATATGGGGCCTTCATGAATCATGTTCATGTCATTATTTATTCTATTTTGTTACCAAAAAAGTGGGAAGTAATGGAGGGGAAGAGTGGGGCTAGCACTCCACTTTTTGACTAATAGCTCCCATTTTGAAGCAATAACAATTACATTGGTTTCACCCCTTATAAACATTAAGATTTTGAATTCCTGTTTAGACAATTGATATATTGAGAAGATGAAAATAGATTCAGACGATGAATTCCCCATAGGGGGTATGGAGAAAGAGGCTAGTGTGTGTAACGATATTGTGTATGTTTGACACTTCTTCACGTAAGTTCTAATGTTTTTTCCCCCCTTTCATCTAACCTAACCGTACTAATCTAACTAGTACTAATTGGGGTGTGTGATGGTAATTTCACTAACCTCTACTATAAATTAAACAGTATAACTAATCCACCACTATAACAGAAGTATATATGAGGCTAGCAATCCTCTTATTGCATTGTCAGTCCTCATGCCCAAATAAAGGAGGACGATTATATGTCAGGTTGATAGTCAATGTAAGAAAAATTGCTATTTGTTCTTTTAGCCCGGCTTGGCCCTGGCTCTTAAGGGTAGGTCTTGGACCTAACTAGTCTAGGCCATCTAAGGGCTAAGGCCTCATCTCGTTGAATGAGGGTTAGGCTTGGTAAGACATGTCCTATGTCACGTGCGTATGTTTAGTCCCACATCAATCATGTACTGGGCTTTCTGAGCCATTGGTATGAGAGTAGTGTCACGGAGTGCTTGCCAACTGAAGTGACTAGCCAATTGGTGTGGGAGTAGGTAGCATCTGAATTGGCTAGTCACTTTGGTTGGCAAGTGCTCCGTGACAAGTGATATCAGAGCCGACTCAGGGACAATCGAGGGTGTTGAACGGATTCATAGCACTTTGGGATTCAAGGGTGGATCCCCCTGACGAGGACGTCAGAGATTTAGGTGGGAGAGCCTGTCACAAGCGTATGTTTAGTCCCACACCAGCCATGTACTGGGCGTTCCGGGCCATTGGTGTGGGGTATGCAACATATGAATTGGCTAGTCACTTCGGTTGGCAAGTGCTCTGTGACAAGTAGTATCAGATCCGACCCAAGGACATCGAGGATGTTGGACGGATTCATAGCGCATTGGGATTTAAGGGTGGATCTCCCTGATGAGGACATTAGGGATTTAGGAGGGAGAGCCTGTCACGCGTGTATGTTTAGTCCCACACTAGTCATGTACTTTGCGTTCTGGGCCATTGGTGTAGGAGTAGGTAGCATTTGAATTGGCTAGTCACTTCGTTTGGCAAGCACTCCATGACACCTATCCCAGCCCGACTCGATAAGACTTAGGCTTTATCCCAACCCTTTGATAGCCCTACTCATAGGCAATAGTACCCAGGCGTTTTTGTTTTTTTTTGGGAAGGTCAGATACCTACCCAATATAGATTAATAATAAAATGATTAGAATATGTAGTACATAGAACTAGATTTGTCCTCGTAAATAAATAATGGACTGAAGGTCCTGAAGGAGATCCCTAGGAAAAAGATTGATAGAAGAATTTGCAGAGCACATCTTAGCAACTAGTTGGTTACTCGATTAATTTCACACCAAACATGGGTGAATCCATAAGATAGCGTCTTACGCGCGTGCGCATGCGCGCGCACACACACACAAAGATTGATAGAAGAATTTGCAGAGCACATCTTAGCAGCTAGTTGGCTACTCGATTAATTTCACACCAAACATGGGTGAATTCATAAGATAGCATCTCACACACACACACACACACACACACATATATATATATATATATATTATGTATTTTTACTAATATAAAAAGAATGGCCGGGTGTTCAAAATGTTGATTGAATTTTAAGTTTATTTCAAGTGCCCTTTACTAAATATATAAAGAGAATGATACTTAAAAAAGTTTGAATTTTAGTTTAATTCCAAAACTACCTATTTACTCTTTTTCTATACTAATATAAAGACAATGACCATGTTCAAAATGTCGATTGAATTTTGGATAATTCCAAAATTGCCCTAATATTAGCTTTAAAATTTAACTTAATTCTAAAACTGTCATTTACTAATATATAAAATAGCGTTTTCAAAATCGGACCGGTCGTCAAACCGGCTAGGTGACCAGTTCTAGTTTCAATCGTGTCCTTTTGTTATTAAAAAAATATAGTTTTAGCTGGTAGAACCAGCCCGTTCTTCCCGTTCCCAATTTTAAGGCCGGTTTTTAAAACAATCCAGTTATTGTGGTTTTGGGGACCCGTTGATTGGCTGGTTCTCGATTTTACCGGTTCAACCGACCGGTCTGTTTTCAAAACATTGATATAAAGAGAATGTGAGACTTAAAAACGTTGATTGTTATTTACCTTATTTAAAAAATGCTCCTATTTTATTTCTAAAAAAATTTCCTTGGGTTTTTATACCCAAAATACCCTCAATATTTGTTATTGTCAGAATATACTTAAAGTTTTTTATTCTTAAAATGCCCCTAAGTTAGGTTTCTATATCCAAATTATCCTCAAATTTATTCTATAGTAAGAATGCTTCTAAGGTTTTCTGATTCCCAAAATGCCCCTAAGTTGAATTTCTATACCCAAAATACCCCTCATAATTTTTTTACTTAAAATGCCCCCAATTTTCCCCATATTTCATTTTCTTTATTTCTAAAACACCCTCAAGTTTCTATACCAAAAATTCCATCAATTTTTTATGTAGCTAAAATACCCCTAAAGCTTTTTGGTTCACAAAAACCCCCCAAGTCAGGTTTCTATACCCAACGTACCCTTCACAATTTTTTTACCCAAAATGTCTCAAGTTTCTTTACCCAAATTGCTCCTCAAGTTTTTTTCCTAAAAACCTCTCAAATTTCTATACTATCTATGCACGTGTATTGCATGTGTACGCCCACTTGTATCATGATATTGTTTCGATGCAATATTCTATAATTGATCTCACATGCATTGCATTGTGGCCCACTATTATATACCTTTACTATTATAAAGAGAATGAGCCAGCTAAAAAAGTTGGTAAAATTTTGTCATAGTGAAAAAATTAGTCTTCTTCTTATATATCTTCTACTTTTACTATTATAAAAGGAATGAGCCAATAAAGAAACGTTGATTGAATTTTATCATATTGACAAAATTATCCCCTCACTAGGGTTGCTCTTTCCACTCTCTCTTCCCCTCCCCTCTCTCTCACGACATCACACGTACGGCCCATATAATAGTAAAGGAGCACATGCTTTGCACACATTAATTTTTTACTAATAAAATTAAAATATATCTTTTTCTTAAATAGATAGTGTGAGATAACATTAATAGTATAATAAATTTTGAAATAGATATTAATACAAAATATAAATTTTTTAAGAAAATACTAATCCCTAATAAAATTATATACTATAAGGTTAATATTGTAGATCTGACAAAAATTAGTTCATTTTCTATTTAAAAAAAAAAACATTGTGCTTTTAATAGCAGAAAGCTAGATAATACTATTAAATACTATTATATATATCTTATAGGTGGCTATTTTAGTAATTAGACTACTTAGAATTCTCTACTTATAGTTTTACTCCAATTATACAATAAGTCTCACCATCTCCTATGTATCCACGAGGAAAATCTATTGCTAGGTCTCACTAATATATTCTACATGCATCTAAAAGATATAAGCACAATAAAACTAATTATAGTTTTTTACTCTCATTAGACTACTAAGAATTTAATTTTTAAAGATATTAGTTGCCTATTTAAAAGTTATAGATAGTATTTATTTAGTAAAGATATGTAATTAAGAGTTTAATATAAGTAAAATCCTTAAAAACTATCACTTTAGAATTTCTATTATGATTACGTACGTATTATATTTAAAATGACTACTAATTATATATTTATAAATTATATTATTTTTTAATCTCATATTATTGAGGTCATAAAACTACAAAGAATAATAATAATATATTTTTATTTTAAGCTGATTATGTTTTTCATTAATCAATCCAAACCGCAAAATTAGACTACATGGGTGGTAGACCAAAAGTAAGGCTGACCATAAATTAATGTAGGATCTCAATGTAACACTGCAAATACATGGTATGTATTGAGACTGGGATCAGCAAGAGAGGGACCCTAGCTTCATACATAAAGGTAGTCCTTTATATGGGATGCATCATCAGACATAGACTGATTTCATGGTCATTCATTTCCCTTCTGCCTGAGGTTTTTAAGTGTTGAATTTGAAAAGAACAAAATCTGTACAATCATCTAGTTAGAATAGGAGTTACATTCATATTCCATCCAATTATTCGTGGTCAACACATCATGAGAAACAAAGCTTCCCCAACAAGCTTGCAATCCCTGAAACATTAAAGTATAATATTATTCCACCCATCTCTTCCTCTAAAGGCCTACTAGTACGGTATTTATTGGAGGCCAAATTTTTTTTATCTTCAAATTATAATAGAATGTGCATTGAGTGAATGTGCAGAACTTAGCAAAATCATGAACCCTTTAGAGATCAAAGACAAAACGGGTATAAGATTGGTTTCATTGTGTACCTATATGGGAAAGAGGTAATACTTACATATTGAATATTGTGAAGAAACTGTCAGTTTGTGGCATGCTTGGAGAAGAAACCATACGTTTTGTAAGGAAGTTTTATTGTAGAAGAATCCTAATTAGTTAATTTATTAGAGATGGAAGTTAAGTAAAATTCTAATTTGTAAATAAATATTAAGTAGAACTCTACTTAGACAAGAAACGTGTATATTTTTAAAATTCTTGTATTTTTAATAGTAAGAATTAAAAGTGTTATAAATAGTTAGATTATATTCATGAGGTTAAAGTAAGGTTTAGGAGTAATTACGTGCACATAAAATTTGGTATACTCCTTGTACTTTTATTAGTAGAATGATATAAATAAGGGCTACATACCCATAATATTTCGTTGCCTAATCATGCTCCATATACCATCCACAATTACTTATTATCAATCGACTATCACTTGCTCCCTCACAAGAAAATCCTGGCTTTGCCCCTGGGTATCAGGCTCCAACCCCCTATGAATTATACGGGTGACTATACATTGAGTCGGTGATGCCTGGAACCTCCTCCATGTCGGGATTGATTATCCCCACATTGTACATGCAACAATGCAAGTCTAGATCTCACCCTATCGAGGTCGATCAAGAACAAGAATACTGTTATAGTTAATACTATTCAACTATATATGATTTTGTCACTTTAGGTTCAATTGAGTGTTAACATGCCAAAGAAATCCACGCGAATACTAAACCTCTTAAGGGGAGAAAAGATATTCAAAGAAGCATGTCAAAAGCTATCAAAATAACTAAGGAGATTCAAGGCTTTGGGAATTTTATCTCCTTCCTCATCATCCTCTGGATCTTCAAGAAATTCATCTTTTGGCTCATATTCTGGAAATAGTTGTGTATGGAATGAACTAGAAGAGTTGAATAATGAACAATCACCACCAACAAAGGATCTCATAGAGGTTTACTCGTTCCGAGTATTATAAGAAGAGAAGCCTAGTACATTCCTAGTGAGTAAGAAGAATATTGAAGCTTCACATTTTGGGATTGCCCTCCTAGTCATGAGATAGGTTCATTAATTACTCGATCTTAAAGAAGAAGAAGATGAGCATGAGTTTTTGTGGTTGGATTATGACTTGCTATTCTAATAAAACTATGAGATTGAGTTCGAAAAAGTATAAAATTCTCAATGCATGGGCATCTTTGTATCTTGCAAATTTCACATATATGTACAAAGAAAAACAAATTACATATAATTGCTCTCGGATTATTTTTGCTTGTGCATGTGTAGTCAGTAAGTAAGGTTCATTAATTACTCGTTGCTATTGCCCATACAATATTTAGAAAGTCAGACTGGACAAACCATGAACCCAAGTTATTTGAGAAATGCATCTACGTACCAAAAGTAGAAAAATGCAAGTTTCTCTAAGAACTGGAGAACAAAATAGAGGATTTAGAACATGCACATGAATGTTTGGGGACCAGTATCATCTCTTGGCGGCTCTTCTTATTATGTGACCTTTCACTAATAATACTATGAGTACCTGAATTTTAACCTCCATTCCTGATCAGGATAGATCCCGAGGAGGAATAAGCGATAAATTACAATTGGGTTGAGAGTCGCCACCTATCTAATTCTGAGGGAAATAGGTCCCTGAAATGGTTGGATAAGACATGGTCTGGAAGTCAGAGGTCAGGGTAAGAGATTCAGTTGAGTTAGGGGAAGGTATTAGGCACCCCTAAACTCCCATTCAGAGATGGTTACCTACTCCTTAAGTCTGAATCAAATAAAGGAAACCATAAAGAAGTTTGCAATTAGATCTATATGCTGAGCAATGTAATATTAACTGAAATAAATAAATTGAGATAGACAAGATAGAAACGGAATAGGGATTCTATCCTAGGGGAGCTGAACCCGATCAGGGTTGCCTACGTATCCACTGTCGGTGGAATCAAGTCGCACGTAGTTCCGGAAGGGAGTTGATGGTTTGATTTGATTTGATTGGACTGGATTGTGGGTGATTGAAAGGTTTGAGGGTTTTTGCTCCTATTTGAGGAGCGAGGTGGCCATTTAAGCTCGTGCTGAGGAGCGAATGGATTTTGCCAGTGTGAAACAGAACCAGGGTTCGGATGAGATTGTAGCTGGGGTTTGACTTGGTTGACTTAGGGTTCAACTGGAGGGTTTAACTAGAGATTAACAAGGGTTATGTTTGGGTGTCGCTTGAGTTAAGCTAGGGTTAAGCTAAAGTTTTAACTAGGGTTAAGGTAGGGTTAGCTAGGGATTAACTGAGGTTTAACTAGGGTTAACTGAGATTTTAATCAGGGTTTAACTAGGGTTAACTAGGGTTTAACTAGGATTAACTTGGGTTTAATCAATGTCTAACTAGGGTTAACTGGGGATTAATCAGGGTTTAACTAGGGTTTAATCAGGATTTAACTAGGGTTTAACCAGGGTTTAACTAGAGTTAACTGGGTTTAATCAAGATTTAACTAGGGTTAACTAGAGTTTAATCAGGGTTTTTTGGGTAGAGGTTCAACTAGGCAGGGCTAGTTTTGAACTGGGATTTGGGCAGAGGTTCGACTAGGTAAGGCTAGTTTTGAACCGGGATTTGGGCAGAGGTTTGACTAGGCGAGGCTTAGCAGTTTAAACTAGAATTTAAAGACAAAACTAGAAATTAAGCAATTAATAAAGCTAAAAGATTGAAAACGAGACTAGGGATAGAGGGATTACCTGCCCGAAAATACGGCGAACTTTCGGTCAAAGAGGGATTCTCCAAAGAATCACAAAACTCCAAAATTTGAAATCCCGAGAAATGGCTTTCCAAGGGTTTTCTAAGTTATAAGAATTGAAAAAACCAAGGAGAAAGTGGGGTGAATTGGTGAGTTTGTTGGAAGGGGTGTTGGGCTTTTATAGGGGGAGAAAGGAGGTGAAACCCACAATTTTTCGATGTTGGGACTATTTTTTTTTGAAAAATTTTACTCTGGTCGTTTTTGTGAAAAACGACCAAACCAAAAAAGTCAGAAATAGCGGAAAGTAAGTCGGTTTATGGGGGAAAAAAGACCAAAATAACCAGATATTAATTTGGTCGTTTATAACATAAACGACCAACCACAAAACACCAAAAAAATCTGGTCGTTTTTGCCAAAAAATGACCAGCCAAAACTTGCAAGGCTGGTCGTTTTTGGTATAAACAACCAAAGCGAAATATGTTTTTTTCATTTAATCCTTTGCCACGTGGCATTTTCTGGTTCATTGAAAGCTAGATTTTGCATTTGAAGCCCAATTTAAGCCCGGAAATAGCTGAAATTTAACTGATAAATCCAAGAAAATATTTTAGATAAAAAGTGAGTTTTGATGTATTTTCCAGGGGCATTTTGGTCATGTTGTACTCCATGGGCATTTTGGTCATTTTCTACCGTTTTAAGTTCAATTTAATCCCAAAAATAGCCAAAGTTTATCAAAAAATTTGTAAATCATTTTGGACAAAATGATAACTTTTTAGCACTTTTTTAGGAGTATTTTGGTCTTTTTTCACCCTAGGGGCATTTTGGTCATTTTTCACTTCAGGGCCGTTTTTGAAAATCGAAGTACGTGGCAAGAGGGTTTTAAAAGAGGGTTTTTGAAAATGTTTTTAAGAGTATAAAAAGAGACTAGAGGGGTGCAAAATTGGGGTGCTTACAAATACCATTAAAAAGTTCTGAGTTTTTTTTTCCCGAAACAAAAATCTGATGCATTTGATATATTTAAAAAATGAAAAGCTCTGGATGAGAATGAAACGATTTATAGGTTAAATGTTTAAAATTAGACAATGATGGAGAATACTGCAATAAAGACTTTGAAGAATATTGTGTTGTAAATGAAATTAGGAGAAGGGAAAAAAATTCACATACACCAAAAAAAATTATGTAGCCAAACGCATGAACAAAACTATCATGGAGCTATCAAGAAGCATGAGGTTATATGTTGAGTTCCCCCACATACTTTGGAACAAATGTCATTAATACGACAATATATATGCCTTATAAATCGAGGAGTCTAAATTTCTTTAAATTGAGGTAGAGTAACTTGTTCTTCTAGCTCATATGGCAAGGTGCTCCTCATTTGAGGGTGGTCATAACTCGGCCAGAGGCTCACTCATCATTTACTAACATAACCAATAAAGAACTTTGATAATTGATTACTATATAAACGATGTCTTGTACCAAAAAAAAAAATTGTTGTAAAATCAAATATGCAAGATGAAGAAGGAATGGATTGCTGTGAGGCTGGGTGTCACAACTCCGAGGGCTCTTATCTACAGAAGCAGATCTCTCTTGCCTTGGAGCAATCTTTCTCATGGGTTTTATTCTCTTTTTATATATCTGTTGGTATAAAAGTCCTTTTGGATTTCAGCAATAAGTTGGAGACAATTAATAGGGAGTTTCTTGTCATTGATACATTTACCTCTCGTGTTTCAACAGTATCTTGAATGTAATAATATTGCACTTCAATATGATTACATTTGGAGCTATTAACTCCACTTTAAATTCAATCTCATGACAGTTTGATGATTGTCACAAAACAATTGAACTAACTTGTCGATTTTACCAATCTTCATATTCTCTATGAAGTGTTTTATCCAGATGACGTTAGTATGAGACAATATTAAAGCTATAAAAAAAGATTTATATAAGTATACAAGCAATACATTTATGTTTCTTACTTGACCAAGATACAAACAACACCTCCAAAGAGGAAAACAATACTTTAGGTCGATTTTCATCATCCTTATCCCTAACAAAATAAGCATTCGTATATCCATAAACTTTAAGGTCATCAACTTGAAGATACAGTGTAAGATGCTTAATTCCTATTAGTAGAGCAAAATTCCTTTTACCCACTTACTAATAAGGCATTGTAGGGTTACTTTTGAATCTGCTATACGAGACTTATATCATAAGCTAAAACTTGTCTCGTACAAAACAATGCATACACGATACTTTTTATAAATTGAGTAGGATTGTGCTTGTCTAGTAGACTTTTTCTCTTAACTCATATTTATGATATTTTCATATATTAATATAAGTGTTGACCACTAAGTCATTTTGATTTTATCACACTATCCTGTGGATTTTACCAAAATACTTATTTGACAATGTCATCTTACTAAATTATGATTTGACATTTGTATTAACACATATTTATCATGAATCTATGAGATTTTTCATGCTATATAGTGGATTTATCCATCATATATTTATCAAGCTATGAGGTTTTCTCGAGAGGTGTGTGTGGTTGTAGCTTCTATTGAGACTTGGTCTGTGTGTGTGAGTTGTGTGTGTGTGTGTCTTAACCTATCACCAAAAAAAAAAGCTATGGGGTTTTCTCAACACAATGCATGCGACATCATCATGCTTTCATAATTTTGACAAGTCATGAGGTTTTCTCAATGCAATGCACGTGATTTACCATCATGCTTACTTTTCAAATCTATGACTATTTTTATTTTATATTATAGGTTCCAACCTATATTTCAACATGAAGTTATTTTGCATTATCACAAGTATTCCTCCATCATACATATATTTATTGATAACTACCCAAACTTATTAAAAATAAGAGAGCAACTTTCCAACATATATGCAGGAAGAGTACACTACAAGAAATTTACCGGGCAGTGACGGAATATTTTCCGTCATTAATACATGACATATAGACGGAAAATAACGCCGTCACCAGTAGTCCGTATCTACTAGGGAAATTAATCATATTAGTGACGGAAATATTCCGTCTCTAATAATATTAGTAACGGAAGTGAGTAATAGGGACTGAATTTTTACCGTCACTATTCAATTTGAGGTTATTAGTGACGGAACATCTTTCCATCACAATTGGTTGAAATTATTACTGACGGAAATAGTTCCGCCACTAATATGCACGCCGTAATAGTCACGGTAATATTCCGTCACCACTCATATTAGTAACGACAATATTATTAGAGACGGAAATATTTCCGTCACTAATAATTACGAGGTTAATAGTGACGGAAATATTTCCATCACTAATACGCTTAATATAAATTAGGTAAATCAATACCCGCGAAGACCTAGCTTCTTCTGTTTCTGCCGCTGCTTCCCACCAGCCTCGCCTCTGACCTCCTTTCGACCACGACGGTAAGCCGCCTCTCTCTCTCTCCGACTCTCTCTCTCTAGCTCCCTCTCGTGCTCTCTCTGTATCTCTCTCTCTAGTCTCTGTCTATCTCTATCTCTAGAAGAAGATCTAACTTTTGTAGTTTGATTAATGTGATTTCAGGTGTTTGGAGCATTTTAAAGCTTCACTATGAGTCCGGGTAAAAATATTTCCGTGATTTTTCATCACTTTAGGGTTTATTGCAAATCACTAAAAAACTATTTAGTGATTTGAATTAGCATTTGGGTTCGTACTAGCTGTTGGGTTTTAACCAATTGTGAATATCAGTTGTTTTAGGTTCCTATTTTGCATTGCAACTTATGGTTTGTGCAAAATTTTTCCTATAGTCTTGTAATATGGAATTAAGCATAACGGGAGATGTTCCTACCCCTTACTAAAGTGATTACCATTGTATGATGTTTTGCAATTTTTTGTTTTTTTGGTAGATTAAAAAGGAACCAAGCCCCGACTAATAATTGATTCACTTTGATTTTCATATATGCAAAATGACATGTTAGTCATGGCATGACATAAGTTTCCCCACCAAAAATTACCCTTGATATTTTTCAGCAAATGCCAAGGATTGGGTAATTAATTGAGTGGTAGTGGTGACAGCATGGAAAAATTGTTTGTCTTATCTGTTTTATCGTTGACCCAAACCTTTTCTTTTAGAGTATCTGATTTATCTACACCCCTAAACAAAGTATATGATTTTCACCTTTGTACAAAAATGAAAAAAAAGCTTGCTTGCGAACACCCTTAAATCCCAACTAGGTCTGATAGTGTGTGTGTTTAGAGTGTTATATACGTAACACTCTCTTTTTGAGAGGGTTGTGTGTTTTGTTTGATCCAAAAAATCTCAGCTGAAACTTCTCCCTCTTTTTTATATTTTTTTTAAGTGTGTCATGTTCTGATTGATTCCCAAAAAAAACTCTTTAGTCCCACATCGATCGGTGGATTAGGAGCTTGCTTGTGAACCCTTAAATCCCCACCTACCTCTCTTTTTAAAGAGGGTTCTGTAGGAGATATGGCTATGTACCACCTGGGTGTGTGTATTTTGTTTGATACCAAAAAAAGAGAGAAATAAGGAGAACAGATCGCAACTTCGTACCTCCCAAAAGAAGTGCGTGAGACCACTAACTAATTTTTGGAATTCACTCATCTTTAGGATTCATCCATCTTAACCTGGATGTTGGGAAAAAAAAAATGGTAATATTTCGTAATACTTGCGTTAAGATTTAACCTAGTATTTCAAGTAACTTAAATTTTGACTTTATAAGCATTAAAAATATCTAATTACAATGTCAGTATTAGTGTAATAATGTGCCAAATAATCTCATTTATTTGATCATTTATTAGAGTTACTCTTAAGTTACTTGGAACTCATCTCTTGGAGGGATACGACATTCAATTTCAATTAGAGACAATTACCTGTTAGGTTATTACAAACAAAAAGCTTTTTCAGTCCAGGGCACATACCTTGCCTCCCCCATTAAAAAAAATAAATTGAATAGAGAGGATCTTTGAGGGATTTGTTTATTTCTTATATGAATCATGACCAGTTAAAGAATGAATAACTGTTCATATTTAAACATCATTGTGTATGTGCATGCATTGAAACATAGATCTCCCGTTCAAGCATCGTTGTATGACAAGTGCTCCTCTTATCATCGAATTGGATGAATGAGTTGTAAATTACGATGTTTAGTTCTCATGTGGATCAAACATCATATTTAACAATTGATTCGCCATGTCTGTTAAGAGGAGTATTTGTCACCAAATGATTCTTGAATTGTCCATGTGGACAGTTTGAGAATGCATAATCCTGAACCACGTGTTAGTTGCTCATGCTTATTCCAGTTTCGGGAAATGTCCGTCAGTCATCCCTATTGTTCTCTGGGTACATATTTGACAAGGTGAGATCATTGCACCAAGTCTAAATCGTGTACTCGGAGAGCCATGAGGAGGTGCTGCCGAAATTTCCACAACTCTGAACTGGAACACTTGAGCTACTGATTGTTGGGGATTATGTATTCCTGAATGGGATAGGAAAACCCCACCCATTAGTAGTCTTGTTTGATCTGAATCATAACGCATGAATCATGCATTCCAACTTCGGATATCTTAGTCATTTCTATTGTCTTCTATTACCAGTTATCACCAAAGAAAAATGGTATCCACCATAGACAAAACTTGGGTTACAGCAAATCGGTTAAGTGTTGTCTATGAACATGGGGTCAATAATTTTTTGGATTTCTCACTGTGTAATACAACTCGAAGTGATAGTAGTATCAAGTGCCCTTGTAAGAAGTGTTGTAACCGATATTATCATGTTCGATCATTAGTACATGAGCATTTGATATGCAATGAGTGAGATAAGGGTTATGCGGCTAGCATGTGGATATATCACAGGGAATTTTTGTGGAATAGAGCTTCCATTACTCCATTACATAAAGGCAACACTAGTGAAACATCCCCTCGAGATGATATGCATGGACCCAGGGGGCATTCGGGATGCCATGTACTGAAGAAGAGAGAAGTGAAATGCCAAAGAGCCCGAACGTGGAGGCGGCTAAATTCTATCAGTTAGTGGAAGATGCCGATCAGGAGTTGTACCCCGATTGCAAGAAATTTAGTAAACTTTCTTTCATTGTTCGGTTATTTCTTATATAGTGTCTGAATGGATGAAGCAACAAATCATTCACCATGTTACTTGAGTTACTTAAGGAGACACTACTTGAAGGCAAAACATTGCTTGAGTCCTTCTACCAGTGTAAGAAGATAATTGGCGAGTTAGGTCTTGGGTACAACAAAATTGATGCATGCCGTAAGGATTGTATGCTATTTTGGAAAGAAAATTCAAACGATGTAGCATGTGCTGTCTATGGTAGTTCACGGTGGATAGATGCAGACAACGGTTTAGCCCCTCTGTCATCTAAGAAGGAACAAAAAATAGCTGCAAAGATTTTGTGCTACTTTCCACTCAAACCTAGACTGTAGAGAATTTACATGTCCAACAAAACAGCTTCCTCCATGAGATGACATGCAGAGGGTCGCACTAAGGATGGAGTGTTAAGGCATCTAACTGACTCTGAAGCTTGGCGACACCTTGATGAACAGTACCTGGACTTTGCCTTAGAGCCCCGCAATGTCAAGTTTGGGTTAGCAAGCGATGGTTTCAATCCATTCGGGCAAATGAACATTACATATAGCACTTGGCTTGTTGTTTTGATCCCATACAAATTGACGGCCATGAACTCCGGGATGAAGGTGTTTGATGACTGGATGTCCCATATGAGCGGCGGATCACATATTCCCTTTGGATAGACACATGTCCCATATACGGACCTTGATGCTACACAGACGCCCGATGATACATACTCACCATGATACTCTCTCTCTTTCTCTGACTTAAATGATGTTGCGACTATGTCTATGACACGATCTCCCGTACACTTTCTTATTTCTACCATTGTTTGTCATGCTCTGGATGTCCCATATTCTACTTTATATGCATATGGATGACCCATATCATATGGATGACCCATATGCTTATTCTACTTTATATCATGTGATTGCATGGATGTACAGGTTTTTTGATTGAACATGTTGAATGAACAAATAGGTATTGTTGAAATTGTTAATATATGCATGGGTACAGGTTACAAGTTGAAAATGTGAAAAGATGGGTAATGTACGTGAATGGGTACAGGTTGAAAATTTAATTGTCTATAGGTTTTAGGTTGAAAATGTGAATGGATGAATGAATGTACAGGTTGAAAATTAGATTGCGATCGATGTACAGGTTTTATATAGGAATTGATGTGAATGTGAAGGGATGGGTAATGTGAATGGATATCCATTGTACAGGTTCAGAATTTTTTGGTATGTAGGTTCTTCACTAGAAACAGGGGCAGGTGCAGAATTTCAAAAAAAAAAAAAAAGACCATTAGCGATGGAAATATTTCCGTCACTAATACCTCACACTAAATAGTGACGGAATATAATCCGTCACTATTACCGTCAATACTGACGACTTCCTTTCCGTAACTAATTTATGTATTTAGTGACAAACATTTTTCCGTCACTATTACCTTTAATAGAGATAGATATATTTCCGTCACTAATACCTTAATAGTGACGGAAATACGTCCGTTACTATTGAATATACTAGAAACGGAAATATATCCGTCATTATTACGGTATCAGTGATGACGGGAAAATTTCTGCCACAACTTTGATTCCGTCACTACATTCATACTTGTCATTGTCATTATTAGTGACGGACAATTTCCTTCATTAATTAGCGATGGAAATGTATTTCCGTCTCTATATACCTTTAGCCACGGCAGCAATACTAACGGATTAGCGACGGATGATTTTCCGTCACTAATAGTCTTAGTGATGGAAACTCGACTATTAGTGACGGAAATCTGTCCGTCACTGTCTGGTAAATTTCTTGTAGTGGTAGGAGACAAGGTTGCAACATATATTCAATGATTTTGATGTAATATAAGAAGACATACTACCATAGGTGGCATAAGGTTCAGAAGGGAGGGCCAACCAATGGATGCTCAACAGCCAAGCAAAGGTGCCAGCTAACCTAGCGAAGGTATTTAATTTGGTTAGCAAACTATAAAATGAAGTCCTGCTCAAGTTCTTCTTTACATTGTGGGGTTATCCCAGTGGTAGTGTATCCCCTCACTCGGGGGAGGTTTGGGGATTCATCCGGAGGAGTTGATTGTCTCGCCACCCTTGGTCAAGCCTCCAATGTTAGGCATTCACTGAGAAATGCTAACACTACTTACACATATTGTACCTCAAAAAAAAAAAAAACCACTTCGGGTGATGCCAATTTCCATACCACAAGACTTGGAACTCTAGTCCACCCACCCATGAAGGGATACACTATCTATTTCACTCAAGTGTAACGTTGAAAACTAGAATGACCAAAATAACACTACTCAGATTTACACTGCACCTCATCGTATAAGAAGTAACCATAGAAAAGCTTACCCATAAACAAGAAAAATCAAATTTAAATGGCCAAAATACTCCAACTCTTTTCCTTCATTTTTTTTTTATAGGGATGCACTCAAGCCAAGCTTGACTAAACTTGGCTCATTCAAGCCAAGATCGAATGAATTAAACAAAGCTTTTATTTGAGCTTGAGTTTTTAAACAAGCGAAGCTCAAGCCAATCCTGTTTGATTCACTTCGGCTCAAAACTCAGATCGTTTAGGGATCGATTTGGCTTGAGCTTGGCTTGACTCAAAATTTATATTATATATACACACAATATTTTTATATGTTAAAATAAAATACAATTTTCATTTATTGCGGATTATAATACTTTTTTTTATAATAAATAATTTATAAGAAAATAATAACAAAATATTAAAAACAAAAGTCCTGACCCTAACTCTATACTCTCAAGAGTCAAGATTGAAGGATTACCCCAAATCCTGTTTTTTGAATATGAATGTATTAATTTTTGTAGTTTCTTGTATTAAAATTCAACAATAATAATCCTGTTTTTTGAATATGAATGTATTAATTTTTGTAGTTTCTTGTATTAAAATTCAACAATAAATAATTTTATAAAACTCATATAAAATTAAACAATATAATTTTATGAATTAAGTTAAGCCAATCCAAGCTCGACTCGACTTGAACAAAGTTTGAGCCCGATCGAGCTTTATTCAAGTCAAGCTCATGCCTAAACATTCATGCTCAAGCTCAATCCGAGAGCACGAACATGTTCAAGTCAAGCTCAAGCTCGGCCAAGCTCGGCTCAAATAAACCCCTAATTTTTTTCTAAGATTAAAAAGTAGAAAACACAGAGCTCTTGAATACCTATGTTCAAATATTTTTTGGTGGAAGGGCATTTAAGTAAATTAGAAGTTTGTCCGAGCAATCACCAGTCCCCTCTAAAACCCCTCTAAAACCCTCAGCCTCTCTTTGAAAGAGAGTTCCAGAGAGGAGCAACCGAGCAAATGCAAATGGCGCTTTGTCGCCTCTTTCTGGTAAAATCAAGACTCCATTTGCAGGGAAAAGGTAATCCCAATTCATAAAATACATTAGTACATGAAGCTTGATGTTTTTTTTTTTTTTTAATTATTAATTTTTTTGTTTTTTTTTTTTTGGCGAAATTATTGCAGGATATCTGATACCGACAAGAAGGATTTCTTCTTCTTCTTCTTCTACTGAAAAATCATCGAAGTCAAAGAAATCTGAAGTAGCGAAGGAGCTGAGAGCGTTAGCCGTAGAAACATTTGTGAAAAAGTGAGTTTTTTTTTTTTCGTAAACCTACTAATTCTAATCTCATAATATATTTACTTAATTGAGTTGTGGGTTGTGATTATTTTGTATGAAGCTTGATTAATCAAATAGAGTCTATGATAAATTTGCAGAAAACATTAATGGGTATATATATATTGAATGCACAGGTGAAAAAATATTCATTTGGTATTTCGTCTTCATCTATTTCTTTTCATTTTTATATAAATCCACTCTTCAGTAAATTCCATTACTGTTTATTGATGTTTTGAGATGGTTTTTCTTTGCTCGAGCGTTGGCTTAGTTGGTTGACATACTGCTCCTCAATTAGGAGGATGCATGTTCAAGTCAAAAAATAATTTAACATGGTTTTCCGGTATCATCCTATTACTAATAGATTATTCACAAGAAGTAGTTAAATAATTTTTTGTCGACCTTGATCACTTCTTGTGGCTTATTCATGAAAGTTGGGATAGGATTGTATGACCCATAGATAATTATGTTTGCTAGGCGGGCTCATGATGAAATTGATGCAAGTAATGATAATGGAAAGTGTTCATCATGTGAAAAGGATACATTTCTTACCATGGATCACAGAATCTGACTTTAAATCTGAAAAAGATTAGGCGACTCAAGCGACTTGCGATGATGCAGCGTGCAAAGTGCAAAGTACGCCTAAAGTGCCAATGCCATGCCTCTATGTGTGCATGTGCTTGGTACGATACACCTCGCTAGAGCACACACCCTTGGTATATGTGCATACACAAGAGAACAAACTCTATGAGAGGGGAGACACTTATTAGTTGACTTCAAGCCTAATAAATTTCTGATGTGGGACTAATAGAAGAAAAGAGAGTTCTTGCAAACTCTTGGGTTCCCCACCCAAAACCTCCAAGATTTAAAACACGATTAAATTTCAAACAAATGGTTTTATTTCAATTCATGAAAAACCCATTAAACATAATTTAATTAATTAAAAACTGATTTTATAAATCATAAATGAACACACAATGTGTCAAACATGACTACATAAGTTGTATGACATAAATATAGTGGGTTGGACAAGCATCAGAGAAAGAAAAAATGTCCAACACCAAGACTATAATTTCCTTAATGCATGTCAATTAGGATATAAAATATGCGGAGCTTGTTCCTTATAGGCCCTATGAATAAAGAAATAGCACTATTCTCATATTGTAATGTACCAAGTAAGACTTAAAACATGCATCAATTGCATAGTTGTTAAAGGCGATGCCTTGGTTGCCTAGGCGACCAGGCGCTCTACTAGGCTCAGGCGACTGGCCGCCTAGGTTGTCATTATTAAAAATATGATATACACAATATTATTATTATTTAAAGGTTGAAATATTTTTTTTATTTGAATATGATAGTTTAGTCAATAAAAAAACATGCTATTTTATATATTTCTCGTGTCTTCTACCATGTAATATATTAGGGTTTTTATATCCAACAAAAAGGGATTTGCAAATCAAAAAAACAAAGAAGAGACGAACGATGTCAAGTATGTTTCCCTCATGTTAACTTGTCCTCTCTTTTGCTCAATGTATGGACCAATTGGTCTTTTTTTTTTTTTTTCCTCTCTCTATTTGTGGGTGGCCATACAGTCCCCTCTGTTTTTTGCATGGTTGTAAAGGCATTGCCTAAGTGACCAAGACATAGCTGGCTTAGGAACGCCCAATAATAGAAAAGCCTTTAATGTCCAAATTTTTCTCTAGGCCCTCATAAACCCATCTTTAAAGGGTTTTTAATAATTTAAATAAGTGTGGGTTCTATAATTATATATATTTTACTTATTATATGATTTTTATTATCCGTGTTTTATTTGGCCAACCACAAAGTCCACAACTATGTAGCCAAACAATGGATCACAAAATGAAACAAAGGGCATATAGCTTTTGGAAAGATACAAGTGATGCAATTGAATCCAATGACGGAGGAGAGTATGAAACGAGAAGTTTGACCAGTGTGTTTTGAGTTGACCACTCAATGTTTTGTTAATGAAACCATGGCCATCGCATAGATTTATTGCTAAGCGGTTCTGTAACTAAAATATCTAACTCAACTCAGCAGAGCCAAGTTCTAAGGAGGATGGGGGTTCGACGCAACACAAACAGGTAATTTTTTCATGTAACTAGTTAGAGTTATGGTAACTGGCGTTTTAAGTTATAAGGTAGCTTAGTGCTGAATAGCTTGTATTTTAACTTATTAGACTTCTAATTGGATAGTTATGGCTAGCTTGATTGTTAAGTGCTTTGTTAATTTCTTTGCTATTGGCAGTCTATGAAACAAGTATAATGGGGTGGGTACAACTGTACAAGGCAACTCTTGAGAAGAAGAAATTTTCACATGGACAATTTTTCCATTTACTAATTCAAGTTGCTCAAAGGTGAAAGGATATTTATAGGAGGGGATTTAAATGGTCACACAGAAAAAGAAAGTAGACAATATGTTAGTGTTCATGGAGGGTGGGGTTATGGTAATAGAAATGAAATGGGAGATGTGATTCTGGAGTTTGCGACGAAACGACATATGACTTTGCAATTAGCAAATACATACTTTCAAAAGAGAGATGAGCATCTAGTGACTTTCAAAAAAGGAATAAATTAGAGTCATATTGACTTTTTTCTACATAGGAGGAATGCTTTATCCACATTTATACTAAATTACTAATGCCCACTCAAGGAAATTGCTCATGTGCATGTACAACATAATTAATTAAACCTTATAATGTTTAATTGTTTATTAAAATACATTTGAGGAGCTACATCTTGATCATGCATTGATGTATAAACCAATGATTGTTGGATACTTGAAACTCTAAAGAGGACTTTTATGCATTTTCAGACATACTGCCTGTTGAGATATGATTCATTATGTAGGTGTGATACACCATATCCTTCATTAAGGGTATTTTTATAGTTGCCAGCATTAGGTTATTATAATATAAAGATGAAGCGATTAGAGAGAATAACTCTCTAATCAACGTTTCCCCCAATTCTCTCTCTCTCTCTCTCTCTCTTCATCATCTCTTCTAGGGTTTAATCTCCAAGTTGATATTAGAGCAAGGTTTAGAGAACAAAAGAGGGAAGGAAAAAGTTTTTTTTACAGCAGTTTTTTTTTTCCTGGTTTTCTCCACGCACAGTGCTGATGTCAGCATGATGTCATGCTGACATCAGCATCTGTATAACCCCAGCTGCTGGGTAATGTTGCCACATGATTTCTCTTCCTTTGTAGAGGTATGTGGTGATTTTTTTGGTAGCCTGAATGTATTTTTCAGAATTTTTTTTTTTTTTTTTGTCTTTTGAAAAAAAGTTTTTTCCTGTAAATCGCTCTGTGCGATCTGGTTGGGAGCTTTTACAACACAAATACCAAAGGGTTTGGGTCGAAATTTGTATTCCTATTATTTGGAAGTGATCTCCCATGATTTGGATCAGATTCGAGAGTTTTATGAGGACTTTATATCATCCTTATAATCCACGGTTTCTCCATGGATGCCTGGTCATGCTGCTCCTACACTTGAGTTAGTGCTGTTTTTGGATTTTTTACCCTTCCTATCATTGTTTGGGGGTTATTTGATGTCTGGTTTTTATTGTGGATGTGCATCTAGATGCTTTTAATGTGAAGAAGCCATTCTTCCTTTGAGGGGCTAGTTTGTGTGGATCAGCAGTTGTTTACTCCTTTTTTTGAATTGATTGGCATAGAGCAGCATCAAATATGGCCAATGATGGTGGGTCTGAAGGGATATCCGAAGCTACATCGACGGTATCAAGTAGTAAGGTCACTCAGCCCGTCACGAATGGTTATGGTGATAACCCCGGGGTGTTAATTACAACCATAATGTTGGATGACACCAACTTCCTTGAGTGGTCTCAATCCGCTAAAACGTATATCGGCGGAAGAGGGAAGTTAGGGTACTTGATAGGCCGAGTAAAAGAGCCGGCTCTAGAGGCCGAGGCATATGACAAGTGGGAGCAAGAGAACCTTATGGTTATGTCGTGATTGTTCTACTCCATACAACCTTCAATTAGTAGAGGCTTCTTATTCCTTCAGACAACGAAAGAAGTTTGAGATAAGGCGACTAGAACCTATTCCCAGCGTCAGAACATTGCCGGGATTTATCAGTTGAGGCAAGAGATAGCTACTTTTCGTCAGGGAGAGCAAAGCCTCTCTACCTATTACTCCACTCTTTAGGGTCTTTGGGAAGAGTTGGATCACTTTTAGGTCATCAAGTGAGACATTGATAAAGACAGCAATCAGCACAGTAAACAGGTGAAACAGAACAGAATTTTTGACTTCTTGGCGGGTTTGAATCCGAACTTTGAAGTCACTCGAGTCCAAATTTTAGGAAAAGATGAGCTCCTCTCTTTGGACCACGTTTATTCCCTAGTCCAAAGTGAGGAAAGCAGAAAAAAGGCGATGACAATTACTTCGACCAACGATCATCTCGCCCTTGTGACAGCTTCCAGTGCTCCTCGAGGTGGAAAATACCCTCTTCGGAAGAATAGGCCTCCTGATGACAAAGATAAGTTGAAGTGTGAGCATTGTGGGAAGATTAGACATACTCGGGAAACTTGTTGGGATCTTATTGGTAGTCCCACAAAGTTTTCTTGTGTTGGTTAGCAAATGGGCACCCCTCAAGGCAACTCTGCTGCCTCAATGCCTCCTTCCTTGGGTACTTCCATTGCGTTGGCTTCTCCCATCGGATCCTCCTCCTCCGAGAGCTTCTCTAATGCAGATATTGATCATCTTCGACATCTCTTGAGCCAGATGGAAGGTTCTTTAGCCTCTACTTCCTTTGCCCAGACAGGTACTCCATATCTGCTAATTTTGTTTCGCATTCCCAGGCCAGTCCGACCTGGATCATTGATTCAGGTGCGTCAGATCATATGACTAGTCTCTCCACTGTGTTTTCTTCCTATAGTCTCTTGTCTGGGAGAGATAAAGTTACGGTGACTGATGGATCTCTTTCCTCCATCTCTGGAAAGGGTGATGTCAACATTACTAATTCCTTATCTCTTTCTTCTGTTCTTCATGTTCCCAATTTATCCACCAATTTATTATCAAATAGCAGTCTAACCAAAAGCCTTAACTGTTATGTGGCATTTTTTCCTACTCATTGTGTATTTCAGGACTTGGTGACTAGGAAAACGATTGAGAATGGTCTTGAAGCAGATGGTCTCCATCTCCTGGATGTGGATGGTCCTCCTTCAACATTACAGAGTAGTAGTCGTCCTAGTAGTAGTATTAATGATGCCAAAATTAGATTGTGGCACAGTCGTCTAGGTCATTTATTTTTTAAGTCTTTGCAGTTGGTATTCCCGGACTTGTTTCGGTTTGTTCTTGGTCATGGTCCGCAATGTGAAGTGTGTGAACTCTCCAAACATTGTAGAACTACTTTTTCTCTGAGTATGAATAAAAGTATGTCTCCATTTTAAGTGATTCATTTTGATGTCTGGGGCCATGCCCCTGCTTTATCTATGCATGGCTATCGATATTTTATTTCCTTTGTGGATGATTTCTCTCGTCATACCTGGATTTACTTGATGAAGTCTCGTGCTGAAATTCCGGACCTCATCAAGCGGTTTTACAGAATGGTATTGACCCAAATCGAGAAGCAGATTAAAATTTTCAGATCCGATAACGCGAAGGAGTACCTCGAGGGAGATTTAAGGCAATATTTGGTTGATCATGCCATGCATAGTCACAAAAAACAGTGTTTTTTGAAAAAAACCCATTTAAAACGCGCATTAATACCATGTCATAGAAAACGGCGTTTAAAATTCGTTTTTTGAATAAAACACGTATTATAGTTTTAAACCTGTTTAAAACGAATAATACGAAAAAAAAAAACACGTTTAAAACAAATAATACGAAAAAAAATGGATAATCTTGAATTTTTTTTTTTGGGAATGAAGATTATACAGATATTGATGACTTTGATGTTCTTTTGAGGGATTGATGAATATAAATGAGTGATTTTATTAATATACGTATTTTAGTCTTGTTTTTAATCTTGATAATTGATGTTTTAATAAAATTAATGCATTGAGGGAATGAATTTGATGTTAAAATGATGTTATGATCTTATTACTGTTGATTATAGTTACTCTTTTTGTATATTATCTCACCAAATTATTAGATATATTAATTAGCATTGTTACTAATTTTTATAATTATAATTTTTTTCTTCATTTTTTCCCCAAAGTTTTCCCGTATTTTCCCGATTTTTCGAATTTTTCCGTACTTGACCTTTGTCGAATTATTCCCGAACCCCGACTTTGTGACTATGATGGCATGATCCATCAGAGTACATGTCCTTATACTCCCCAAAAAAATGGGGTGGCGGAGCATAAGAACTGTCATCTGTTGGAGGTGGCTCGTAGCTTACTGACAGGTATGAATATCCCACAAAAGTTTTGGGCTGAAGCAGTGCACACATCTGCCTATTTGATTAATCGAATGCCATCTCGGGTACTGAAGTTGAAGACTCCGTATCAACTACTCTGTCCAGCCCAACCTCTGTTTCCTATCCCCCTACGTGTCTTTGGTTGTGTTTGCTTTATTCATATTTTGGGTCCTAATCGAACCAAATTGGATCCCAAATCCCTTTGGGGTGTTCTCTTGGGATATTCTTCCACACAAAAGGGATATCGATGCTTTGATCCCGGTTCGGGAAAATGGTTTGTGATCATGGATGTCATTTTTTTTTTAGAGTTCCATTTTTTTCTCGTTCCCCTATCTCTCTTCAGGGGGAGCATAGTGCATTGTTGGAAGAGAGTTTGCCTTTAGTACCACTTCCGGTGATGGTTCCTGATATTACCCCTTCTGTTTCTGTTGCTCCTACTGAGACTACTACTATGAAGGATCTACAGGTTTATACTAGACGCAAAAAGGAGTGTACCACTGTGATAAGGCCATCTCACAATTCTGACCCCTCTGAACCAGGTAACAATGTTTCATTAACTCTTGTGGTTTCTATTTCTGTTCCTGATATTGATAATGACACTGCTCCTATTGCCATACGCAAATAGAAGCGCCAGTGTACAGTTTATCCTATCTATAACTTCATCTCATATGCTTCTTTATCACCTTCCTATTCTGCTTTTTTGTCCTCTGTTTCTTTTGTGTCTTTACCTTCCAGGTTTCAGGAGGCTGTCTCTGATCCTAAGTGGCGCGATGCTATGATGGAAGAAATGAGAGCTCTAGTCAAGAATGACACATGAGAAATTGTTAAGTTACCCAAAGAAAAAAGGACAGTAGGTTGTAAATGGGTGTTCACTGTTAAACATAAGGCAGATAGATGGATCAATTGAGAGGTACAAGACAAGACTGGTATCTAAAGGGTACACTCAGATTTACGGGATCGACTACATGGAGACATTTGCACCAGTTGCTAAAATGAACTCCATACGAGTTCTCTTGTCTTTGGCAGCTAATCATTCGTGGCCCCTACACTAGATAGATGTAAAAAATGCATTCCTTCATGGAGACCTACAAGAAAAAGTCTATATGTCCCCTCCTCTTGGGTTCAAGCTACCTAATAGTGAAGGAAAGGTCTACAAATTGAAGAAATCTATTTATGGACTGAAACAGTTCCCTCGGGCTTGGTTTGAGAGGTTCAGTCAAAGCTGTAAAGAGGATGAGTTATCTACAGAGTCATGCTGATTATACTCTCTTTGTCAAGAAAAAAGGGGCAGTTACTTACAACATTAATTGTCTATGTAGACAACATTGTGGTGATTGGAAATGACTCACTAGAGATTCAAAACCTGAAGAAGTTCCTAGCAACAGAGTTTGAGATCAAGGATTTGTGTAGTTTGAAATATTTTTTGGGAATTGAGGTTGCTCGATCAAAGAGGGGCATCTTCATATCGCAGGGGAAGTATACCTTAGACTTTTACTTAATGATACTGGAACAATTGGGTTCTCGACCAGCAGACACTCCTATTGAGTGGAATCATAAGCTGAGCTCGAGTGATGACCCGTACTAGAGGACAAAGAGATGTACCAAAGACTAGTTGGTCGTCTCATCTATCTCTCTCTCACTAGACCTGATATTGTATATGCAGTCAGTGTTGTCAGTCAGTTCATTCATGAACCTCGGATTGCTCATTATGAGGCAGTGGAGAGAATCTTGAGGTACTTGAAGGCTACTCCATGGAAGGGTCTTCTATTTGCTAACCATGGTTACTCTCGACTGAAAGCTTACACTGATGTTGATTGGTTGGAAGTGTAGATGACAGGAGATCTACCACAGGATATTGTACTTTCCTTGGTGGTAACCTTATCACTTGGAGAAGCAAGAAGCAAAGTGTAGTTGCTAGGTCAAGTGCTGAAGCAGAGTATAGGGCAATGGCTCATGGGGTAGCAAAATTATTGTGGCTGAAGATTTTACTACAAGATCTGGGGATGAAGGTGGATGTTCTTATGAAGTTGTTTTGTGATTACAAGGCGGCCATCAATATTGCCCAGAATCCTGTTCAACATGACCAAACTAAACACATTGAGATTGATAGGCACTTTATCAGAGAGCAAGTTGTTTAAGGAAATCTTTGTTTACTATTTGTCACAACGGGAAACCAACTGGCTAGTGTACTCAACCAGGGGTAGTTTAGAAGGTGTTCTTAACAAGCTGGACATGTTGAATATCTATGCCCATCTTGAGGGGGAGTGTTGAGATATGATTCATTATGTAGGTGTGATACACCATATCCTAAGGGTATTTTTGTAATTGCCACCATTAGGTTATTATAATATAAAGATGAAGGGATTAGAGAGAATAACTCTCTAATCAACGTTTCCCCCAATTCTTTCTCTCTCTCTTTCTTCATCATCTCTTCTAGGGTTTAATCTCCAAGTGCCCAAACATTTAAAATATTCTTCCCTTAAAATGGAGTCTTCCTCTTCTCATTATGTTAGATTACAACCCAAAGCAGTTTACTGTTATACTCCTACCCCTTTCCACCATGGGATTTTGATAAGATAGAATCCCAATTGAATCTAAGCCACACCTGTGAGTCTGAGCACCATCAGATTGGACTAAGGGTACAAAAAGTTGCTGGAGTTTCTGTCCATGGCCTCAGACCTGATCTGAGGATGGATTTGAGATTGCAAATTAAGGCATTAGGTCTGGCCAGAGATAGAAACTGCCTTATCCGGCCAAGCCTCACTGAATTAGAAATCAAGCCTTATTCGCATATGACCTGGCCTATGCAATACCCATTCCCACTGGTCTAACTGAATTTCCAGCCAAATTAGATCCCAAACTAATCAAGTATGCAAGAGGAGAACAAAATATCAAATAATATCATCCCACTTTTATTACTGTGATGCACATTGCAGCATGTGAAATAAAAATTTTCATGTAAGAACTCATCTCATTCTCAATTGAAACTTATATCTGTCATGAGCATGAAACTAGGGAAAGTAGCACCCAATACCCGGAGAGAAGAAGGAGATCCAGCTTTCTATCGTATGCTTATGACGTTCTCGGCTCTTGCTAAGCCCTTGTTGCAGCTTTTTTTTGGGGGTAATCTTGTTGCAGTTTGATATCCTGAAAATTTTTCTTTTCTTTTCTTGAGCCGCACTTTATTTGGGATAATTCCAGCTCTTGAGAGAACGAGGGTAATTAAAACTACAAGGCCGAAATGCAGCTAGAGATGATCCGTTCCTTCTTATTAATGCCAATGGAGAATAGTATGTGAGAGGCGTTGAAAGAGAGAAGAGAGTTTCTCTCTTCTTCAAAGTGGGTGAGATGATGGAGCGTCGTAAGACCATGGTGAGGGGCGGTGATAATGATGAGAGATACCGTGAAATGAGGGATCAACAGAGGGTGAAACCGTGAGAGTGAGAAGAAAGCTTGAGACCGTCCTCTAAAGAAAAGGATCCTCTTTTATAATGGTTTCCCCAATATAATAGAAATTCCCCTTTTCTATAAAACAAAAATTTAGGCTTTTAGAAAGTATCTATTGGGCTGGGGTGTATTCCTAATATTAGGAAATAAAATAGGGTAGGGGAAAGTGTATTTCAAACACATTTGGGTTACGGGTCAGGGAGTATGGGTTTTGGGTTGTTAATAGAGGGATTATGGGCAATTGTTCGTGGGTTATGGCTAGATGGTTCATGGAGGGATAATGGGTTCACTTAAAAAAAAAAAATAGGGTTGGTAGTGTTTTAGCTGGAAAATTAAGGGATATTTTGGACATATTAAAAATGGTATTTTGGTAAAAAATTTTAGGGTATTTTGTTCATTTTAAAAAAGGGAATTTTGGTTATTTAAAAAATAGAAAGGGGTAACTTGAGGACTCTCAAGCTCAAGGGGTCTTTTGGGCCTGCCTCACGAGGGTGCAAAATTGGGTGCTTGCAAAATGCATTAAAAGCAACAATCAAAGAGTACTGGTGAATGATATAGGAGATTTTCAAAAATTACTAAATGAAGACTATGCACCTCATACTATGTGAAGACACTAATTTAGTGGAGACGAGAGCGTTGTTATTTAATAGAAGTAAAAGATGATCTAACTAGGATCAATGTAGTCAAGGCGTCGCTTGGGCGCCGCCTAGGCAGTTTTGGACTGTCGCCGCCTAGACACCTCTCTAGGCGGGCAGAAATCACTTGGACCCTTTAACAATTATTCTGTTTTTACAGTTTTGTAGCTTATTTACATATAAATATCAAGTAAATGGTTTTATATTTTACTTTCATTTACTTAAGATATTTATATGCAAATAAGGTTATACCTCTCATTTGAATTCAATAAAAGTTATCCTAGTTCCTAAAGAATAAAAAGTCAACGATTCAAGAACAAAATCCGTTTCTAGCACCTTTGTCAAAATTTCAATTTGCAAATGCTAAGGTATTTTTCAAAATTTAAAATTTCATTAACTCTACTATAACAAAACATTACTAAAACTCAAGCTCAAGGGGTCTTTTGGGCCTGCCTCACGAGGGTGCAAAATTGGGTGCTTGCAAAATGCATTAAGAGCAACAATCAAAGAGTACTGGTGAATGATATAGGAGATTTTCAAAAATTACTAAATGAAGACTATGCACCTCATACTATGTGAAGACACTAATTTAGTGGAGACGAGAGCTTTGTTATTTAATAGAAGTAAAAGATGATCTAACTAGGATCAATGTAGTCAAGGCGTCGCTTGGGCGCCGCCTAGGCAGTTTTGGACTGTCGCCGCCTAGACACCTCTCAAGGCGGGCAGAAATCACTTGGACCCTTTAACAATTATTCTGTTTTTACAGTTTTGTAGCTTATTTACATATAAATATCAAGTAAATGGTTTTATATTTTACTTTCATTTACTTAAGATATTTATATGCAAATAAGGTTATACCTCTCATTTGAATTCAATAAAAGTTATCCTAGATCCAAATTCCTAAAGAATAAAAAGTCAACGATTCAAGAATAAAATCCGTTTCTAGCACCTTTGTCAAAATTTCAATTTGCAAATGCTAAGGTATTTTTCAAAATTTAAAATTTCATTAACTCTACTATAACAAAACATTACTAAAACTCAAAAGTCCCATAAAAAAGTCTCATATTTTAGTCTTCAAAAATATTTTCATCCACAATGTCAAAAAGTCAACTACCAATTTAGCAGAAAAAGACTTACAATCAAGCTTTACAAACATTAAATGTTAATTTGCTTAAATTATTGTCAACCCTAGGAGGTTTGAATTGTTACGTGTATATATTAATATTACATATATCTATATTTAATATATATATATATATAAATAATTTAATTATTTTTATTGCTTGGGCATCGCCTCGCCTAGCCAGGCCTAATCGCTTAGACGCCTTGACTACACTGACTAGGATGAAGATAGGAAAGACCTCGGGAGTTGGGACTAGTTGGTATTCCAATTGAAGTGTGGAAATATATAGGAGACATTGTCATATCTTGGCTTACAAAGTTGTTTAATTATTTATTCTAAAGACTAGAAAAATGTCGGAACCATGGAAAAGAAGCAGGGGTAGAGCCACATGGGACCCAGGAGGGCTGAAGCCCCACTGAAAGTTTGGAAAAAAAAATTCCTATAGTACTAAAAGGAGCGTAGCCGGGCGGACGGGGGCTCTAGCCCCCTTAAACTTCTGAGAAAAAAAATATATTCGTTACAAATGGACATAAACAAAAAGCAATGACCAATGAACTTGGCCCTCAGGGGAAAAAAATCGGGGGCGTAATCCCGCCCCCTGCAAGAGAATCCTAGCTCCGCCCCTGAGAAGAAGTATTGTGGAACCTAAATAAAAGAATAAATTATATGTCCAAAGACCAAAGTTGTACTTATGACTAACTATTGTGAGATAAAACTTATGACTATAAAGTAATATGAGAGCATGATGGAACAAAGATTAATACAAGTAATTAGGGTTTTAGAAAATCAATTATGATGCCGGGAAGGTCTATGATTGAGGCTATCCTCTTAGACACTTGATGGAAAATTTAGGGCTAAGAAGAAAGACCTCTACATAGTTTTTATTGACTTAGAAAAAGCATATGATAGAATCCTTAAAGAATTAATTTGGTGGGCATTGGGAAAGAATGATTTTTAAGAAAATATATTAATATCATTAAGAACATGTATAGGGGAGTAGTAACTACTTTGAGAACAATTGGTAGCGAGACAAATAAGTGTACATTAGGGATTAGCTATGAGTTCATATCTTTTTACATTGATTGTTGACAGCTCATATTTAAGAGAGGTCCCTTGGTTATGTTATTTGGAGATGATGTGGTATTAGTGGATGAAGCTAAGGAGGGGATATATGCAAAACTGAAATCATTGAGGAATACCTTTTCTAAGGGTTTCAAAATAAGTCAAACCAAGCTAGAATAAATGGGATGCAACAGTAGTAAGAACACATCTAGGGTGTGGACGGTTGTTAAGATAGATGACCAAGAAATATCCCAAAGTGACTAGTTTTGATATCGTGGATCAATTATTCATAACGATTAGGAGATTGAAGATGATGTTGGCCATAGAGTTAGAGCTAGATGGCTAAAGTAGAGAAGTGCTTCCGGGGTGCTATGCAACCAATGCATCTCCATTAAAACTAAAAGGAAAATTTTATAGGACTACATGGAGACCAGCTATGTTTTATGGAGCATAATATTGGGCTACTAAGAAGCAAGGTATTAATGGAATTAGTATAGTCGGGATGAGGATGTTGAGATGGATGAGTGGAAAGACATTAAAGATATGATAAAAAATGAACGGATTCGAGAGAATTTGGGAGTAGCTCCAATGAGTGATAAAATAAGGAGAGTCGGTTGAGATGGTTTGGAAACATTCGGAGAAGACCACTAACAGCTCAGTAAGAAGAAGTAAATTGATGCAAGTTGAGGCTATAAAAGAGGGAGAGGAAGGCAAAAAGTGGTGTGGATGGAGTTAGTGGGAAAAGATTTGATAATACATGACTTCACAAAAGTTATGGTTTTTATTAGAATGAAATGGCAGACTAGGATTTGTGTTGCCAAACCAAATTTTGGGACAAGGTTATTGATGATGATGATGATGATGACAATTTTATCATATGTGTTGCTGGTTCTCTTTTTTTTTTTTTTTTTTTTGGGGGGGTGGGGTGTCTCAAGTCTCAACACCACCAAAAGCTGTTTCTAGATTCCAGGCTTTTGAAAACCCTTCACAAATTTTTTGGGTATCAGAGCAGTAGCGATTTATCTCGTTGGGTCATCCTTAATTCTTTAATGGATTAAGATTATTGAGAATGCAGAACTGGTACCATATAAGCTCATGGTAAGAAATATGAACAAAATCTCATTTTGGATTATTTTCTCATATTAGTTTTAAGTTATACGTTTTTGTCATATATAAGATCTTTTTCTTCTCTTTTGCCTAAATTTGCAAACTGTTTTTTTTCGTAGTAGATAGAAACTTTGTTAATAGATGAAAAGAAACGAATTACATAAACAAGATAGTGGTGTATATTCTGAACATATTTCTGTAATTATCTTCTTTGTTCCATATATTATCTGCTGTCTGAATCTCCTTCCTTTTGTGAACCTTGAATATATAGTTATATGGAAATGCATCCAGGGGTCTTCCCAAAAGCCAAACAAGTCCAAGATGCAGTGGGGGGATCATGGTACATTCTGAAAGACATCCTTATGGATCTAAAGGAAAAGATGCTGGGAAATCCTCATATTCAGAAGCAAATCACAAGTGAAAGATCAAATATTAAGGTAGATACAGCATCTTGGGCAACTAAGGCAATTGAAAATCCAGATAATAGTGAACTTGGCGAGCCCGAAAGTAGAGTTCAATCATTGGAAGCTGTAATGGATTCTCACAATCAGGAGAAAAATATTGCAGCAAATCCAATGTCCCATGTCATGAGGGAGAACTCTTCTGGAGATATAGTCAGATCAGAAGATTCTTCAGATAGTTTAAAGCTAGTTGAGCCTGAGAATGGATACCAAAAACTTGAATTGATTTCAAGCACTGTTGTAGGTCCTGGCAGAGACCATATGGCAGTGTCTGAGCAGGTATCCAGCTTGGCACACCAATTAGTAAGTGAAGAGGAAACTATTAGAGCACTGGGGAAAGATGGTGAAGGGGAAGGGACTTCAATTGAAAAAAGAAACAGCGAACCAGACAAGAAGGTTAGAACTTCCTGTATGGCAATGAATACAAACTCTACAGTGATGGAGATGCCTACATCATCTGGTAGTGCCCAAACAGTTATGGGGTTAGCAGATCTATTTGTCAGAAAGAAAATGGAGACCAGAGCAACAGAAGAGGTAAATGGCAAAATGAACGATATGTCAACTCTCGAGAGATCTTTGGATTATTTAAGGGAAACATCAGGAGAGGATTCTACAAGAAGATTCGATATAAACGTTATACTTGACCGTATCATGGAACTTCCCAGAGAACCATCACAGACTACTCCTCATGACCATAGTATCTCCAACAAGACTGATCAACTCAACAATGGAGTTGTTTTAAGACCCAGGAGCCCAGCTGTGGGTAGCTTGCAACAAGTTGATAAAGGAAGACAAAAATTGTTAAATGGCCACACTATCTGTAAAGGGTATAACCAATTCGATGAGACCAACGAAGAACCAAGCACAAAGGCTCTGTTCGACAAATTTGGTTTGCAGTCCACGAGCAAAGGTGAGAGTGGAAGCGATTCCGATGTTGCAGCCTTCGATTATATAAACTCAGAACCAAGTCCACAGGTTCCGATTCCACTTCCACCCAGCAAAGGAATGTCAAAGAAGAATCCTGATCCATTCCTGTTCACGGAGAAGGGAAAGGATCAAAACATAATCTTAGTGAGATTGTTGCAGAAATATGTTCAGCATAGTGACATTGTTACTGCTTTTGAGGACTGCGGGCCCATTGACAGAATCTATTGGAATCCCTTTATAAAAGAGAACAAGTTCAAAGACGCCTATGTTTATTTCAAGGTTAATGCTCATTGGCATGTATAACAGTTAATAATATAACCACCCAATTGGGTCACTGCTAAATTCTGGCTGTTGCTTTTACTTTTGGTGCAGACAAAGGAAGGGCTGCAAAAAGCTCTGGATAAAACTGATGCCAGTGTTGGTTCTTCTGATGTCATCATCGAGGCCACTTCTTCGACAAGCATGCCTCATAAAATTACGCATCCAAACCTGATAGGCGATCCTGATGTTCCCGCAGCTCTGGTGAAGAATCCAACCCGAACAGTTATGATCAAACAGTTGACTCATGATTTGCCTTCACGTCATCTGAGAGGCGCATTCTCTTTCTGCGGGGCACGTATATCTCGCTTCATCATGGGTCTGTCAAGTACAGTTGCTTACATTGAATTTGAGGTGAGAGGCTTTGTGCCTTTGCAACTAGTCTATAGTGATCATAAAGCATCCTATGGGTGGCATTAAGATAGGCCCCGTTTGGTTGCACTTATATTTTCTGTTTTTTGTTTTTAAAAACAATTTTTTTTTTCATAAAACATGTTTAGTAAGCATTTTTATGTGTTTTTAAAATCTAACAAGATATTTTTGTTTATGGTTTTTCATTGTAAACCCTTAAGTAGACTAATGGGTGGAGCACTTAACTATTTAGACTTTAAAGATCAATGTCTTTCTATAATTCTTTTTTTATGCTCATGTGGTTACCAAACATGTTTTTCGTATTTTAAAACTAGTTAACAGCTAGTAATGCTGAATGTATTTCCTGCTTGAAAATATTTGAAAAGAGAAAAAAAATGATTCGTTTCCGGTTTTTAAAAACAGAAAAACGACAGTGCATCGAAATGGAGCCTTAAATTGTACAACTCACTCCTAACAGATTTGAATCTTTCAACATATGAGAAATTCACGTTCATTCATCAAATGTACAGACTGAAGATGCCAAAGAGAAGGCAATTGCAGCGTACTCTGTATCCGTGTTAGGAAAGCAGCTATTGATCTTTAGAATAGATGCACCAAGAACGACGGTAATAAGAATTTCAAACATGTGCCCAAGAAGTAAAGCAGGAAGGGTCCATAACATATGCAGTTCTTATGGGAGGATCAGGAAACTAATTCACAGAAATGCAGACACCATCGACGTGCACTTCAAGCTTTCTGAATGGCCAAATATGGTGACCATTCTCAATAGGTAACAACATTTAATTACCACAGATCTCATTCAAACTTCCCTTCTTCATTTTCCTTGTAGATGTTCTAATTATCAGCCCTATGTATGCCAGTTTAAATGGAAGGGTAGTAGATAACTACCGGTGGATTGCTCAGCCTGCAACTCGCATTCCAGCCGAAATCCTCTGGTCCCTTTGGAGTCGGCCAGATGGACGAAGACATGTGCAGGCTTTAATTCTGAGTTTTTTGCGGAAATTTGAAGAGAATCCCATAAATACAGCTGAGGTAATTGATCTTGCGGATCGATACTATGGAGTGGAATCCTATGATGAATTGCGAATACAAAGATGATATTTTGATAAAATTTAGGTGGATATAAAATCTGATGTAGGAGCACATATTTCCAATGCTTGCACAAAAATCAATCACTTTGTACAGTATTGATCCTTGTTTTTTTACTTGTATTATGATGAGATAGTGGTAAACAGATTAACAGTGATTGGACTTTGTTTCCTCACAAAGTTAAAAACTCCAAATTGGTTTAAAGAGCAAAGTAAAGAAGCTGTTAAGTTTGAATTTAATGTTTTCTTACTCTTGTTGAATTCAAATATGTCATTTTCAATTTTCTTGGACAGTACTTTTTCCCATTTCTTTCTTCCAGGGTTTGGTAGATCCAGTATCACATCTTCACTATTATAATGCGAGAGGGCTGTGTAGATGACTTTTCTGAAATTCCCAAAATACCATTATATAAAAACAAAAATGTTGATTTAATATTTTACTTTAATTTCCAAACTACCCCTTGCCTTTGATTTAATGTTTTACTTTAATTCCCAAACTAACCCTTGCTCATCTATCTATTTAGAATCAAAGCCAATCGCAATTGAACACCGGGAGAGTTCAATCGCACCCGTGGGTTAAACCCACGTGTCCCTTTTAACTCCTATTAACTGTGGTCAACTCCTTCCCCTCACTCTCACGTGCATCACATGTGCTACTAGCGAGTTCAATCGCACCCACGGGTTAACACGTGTCCCTTTTAACTCTTATTAACTGTGGTTAACTCCTTCCCCTCGCTCTCACGTGCATTGCATGTGCCACCCGCTAGTTTCAATTAAAATATAAAAATTTAAAGGGATAATTTGTTCTGTAGCTCTAGCATCCTAACTACAATCCGGCACACCATTTACATAATGAGCATAAGTAGATCTCGTATGGATGGCAATTTTGGTCCACCTCATGGCATCACCATAATACGATTCTCCTGAGAGAAGTTCTAAATTCAGTAAGGTATCATTTCCTTTTAATTCTTACAAACCGGTTGTTAGGTAGGTGAAGATGGGTTTGGATGATCGATCCCTTCGGGCCAGGAGAACTCTTAGGAGAAAGAGACTGAACAATTTCAAGAATTTTTCACCCCTTAAAAAAATATAAGAAAAACCACGGCGACATCTTTTAGCACAAATGCAATATATGTGAAGCCAAACATGACCTACACAGCAGATTGTCATTGCATGTTGCTTCATTGGAACCAGGACCTGACTCTTCCAACAAGAGCACAGCAGCAGTGGAATCACACACTTCGACTGGAAGTCCAGTCCCACGAGTAGGTTAGCCTGACTATTAAGCAGGCCTATTAACCATATATTAATTTCTTGAAAAGAAAGTCTCAGACTAAAACAAATAATCTCTGATGGGCTGCCAGTGATGACTTGAAAAACCAAGAATTTCCATAATTGTTTTTAATCTCTAAATTGAAAAGATAACAGAACAAAAAAAAGGGAAGGGGGGGGGGGAAGATCCGATAAAAGACCTACAGCAAAATCGGTATTTCCAAAGTAAATATAAATCTCCTTAGGCGGTGCTCTGCTTTTTCAGCTTTGCAAGCTCTTGTCTTATCAATCCACCCCTCTGCAAATGCACATTTATAAAACCCATTAGCTTGAGCAAATTTAACGGGGCATAATTCCAAGGCATTATAAGCTAAAAACATAGAAACATAACCAGGCAGCCAAGGCTAAATTTACAACTCAACCTATGTGGTACTTAGAAGAGCATACTTTCTCTAGAAGACTGGTGATGTCTATTTTCAATTAGGATAAATTGGTACTAATATTTGAAACAAGTAGTTTTGTGGGTCTAAAAGGAGTTAGTGCCTTCAACTCCTCGCCCTTCAAGAGTTGAGCAGGTCAAGTTTGTGTTCCAGGGTTTCTATATAAAAAAAAGTGTGTTCTAGTGAAGAGGGAGATTATTATAAGAATAAAGCCCCAACCAAAATATGGACTGCTTGAACCGCAAAAATAGTTTGTAAGTACCTCTGTCCAAACCAAATTATGCATCGAAGCAAAATGCAAAATAGAATTAGAACCAACCTTGATTTTTGCAAGCATGAGCTTGAACCTATCAAAATCATTGAGTGAGGCCCTTCTCTTCTGCACAATCAGCTTCCTGCCCCACGAGCTCTTCTCCCATTTGTTCTTGACATCTACCATGGCAATATGACGGTTCAATTTGAAGAGTTCATGTTAAAAAAATGTAGATAAAGTCTGATTTTCTTAGAGAGTATGATGAATTGCCCCACCTGCAGCCTCCATGGCAGCAACCAGAGTCTTCTTCTTCGGTACCCTTTTGATGTCAATCTTGATATCCGTGAGCGAGAGTCTCTTGAAATTCATTTGGCTTCTCACCATATCAGGGGCATCAACAAGAGCCTGTCAAGTAAGTTGGATGAGCAGATTCTCAATTAATATGTGGAAAAAAATATCAGTCCAATAGACAATCCACATTTACTCTACTTGCAAATAAGAACTCCATATAAAACAACTAATGTGTAGTGAAATAGAATAAATGCACGATTCCTGCTAATGAAAGAAATCATTACAGCTATTTGAGTTAAATCAGAACACATGCAACTTTGACACGGACACGCCTGCCCGTTGTAGACACCATATTTTTGCACTTTCAATGGCTCCAAGTTCCGTAATATGGCTTCATAACGAGATCTGGACTCCAAAATAACCACGGTCAAACCCCCAATCAGGCCGAATCCAAGCCCGAAACAGGGAAGGGGATTTTGTTTTTACAATAAAAGTTATTCACCATTTTAAAGGGCAAAAGATTATTTAATATTTCTGAATTTTTGGCCCAACCAACGAATTATTTCGAGTTTCTAGGAGAACTTTAGTCCCACATTGACCAAAAACCCATCCTTTCCACCTTTATAAAAGGCTACACATCCACCCATTCTCGATTTATACTTGAGGGCCATAGACTTTGCAACATTTGGCAAATTTTGCATCTACCTTGGGAGTCTAGAAAACCCTAATCTTGGGCTTACTTAGGAAATCTCTACACCCTTGAAAAATCCAAAACCTTGGAAAAAAACCTAACCTAGACGGAGCCCTAGAGTTTGGATCATTCCCTATTGAAGTTATATTTAAGTACTTGGAGCACGTGAATCGTTAGAGAGCAGTCAAAGAAAGGTTTGTTTAACTCTTAATATCTATCTTAAGTCATTCTCTTTCTACCCATATGAATCCCTTCTTCTTCCACTTTTCGCTAGTAGTCTAGGGTTTCATCCGAGCGAAATGAGAGTACTTGAAATCTAGATCCAGATGAGTACTCCTTCATCCGGATTTCAAGTACTTGCATACCGACTGGCGACTATTAGCAAAAAGTGGAAGAAGGGATTCAGATGGGTAAAAAGAGAATGACTTGAGATAGATAACAAAACATTAAGAATTACACAAAACTTGTTGCAAACTTTTCTTTGACCACTCTCTAAGGATTTCCGTGCTCCAAGTACCTCTTGGGCTCCTTCAAGGTCTAGGTTAAGGTTTTCTCCAAGATTTTGGATTTTTCAAGAGTGTAGGGTGTTTTTTTTCAAGGGTGTAGAGATTTCCTAAGTAAGCCCAAGATTAGGATTTTCTAAACTCCCATGGTAGATGCAAAGGTTGCAAAGTTAAAGGCCTTCAAGTGTAAATCGAGAATTGGGGGGGGGGGGTGTTGTAGTCTTTTATAAAGGTGGAAAGGATGAGTTTTTGGTCGATGTGGGACTAAAGTTCTCCCAAAAATTTGAAATAAGTCATTGGTTGAGCCAAAAATTCTGAAATATTAAACAATCAATCTTTCGTTGTTTAAAACGGCGAAATAGCCCTATTTTGTAAAAACAAAATCCCCCTCCCTGTTTCGGGCTCCGGTTAACTTGGGCTTGGATTGGGCCTTGATTGGGGGTTTGGCCGTGGTTATATTGGTGTTCGGATCTCGTTATGGAAGCCATATTACGGAACTTGGAGCCATTGGTCGTGCAAAAATAGGATGCCTACACCGTGAGGGCATAGTCATCACTAGGAGTCACGCAATAATCCTAGAAACCCAACACTTCAACATGTTCTTAAGTTAATGTGACAACATATCTATCAATATTCACCCAACACTTCAACATGTTCATACAGTTATTGTGAAAACATATCTATCATACCTCAAGCCAAACAAATGTAGGAAACAAAATAGTCAGTCAACTCAGCAAGTTGAGTACTTAACTAAACCAAAAAATGATTAATTGTAGCATACAGAGCTCTTATAATGTTAAGAACCAAAGCAATACTCCAAAAATGTCCTTATGGTGATTAATGAGTAGAAAGTTACGCTCATAAACTAACATACCACATTCCAAAACCCACATCTACAGCCCACTCTGTAGCGGCTTACACTCTGGCCTTTTTTTTTATCAGTCATGGAATACAAGTAGTCATTTCCCTATGGCGGCTCTAACTCTGGTCTGTGGTGCCCAAGTAGCCTTTTCCTATGTTGCCTCTCTAGGAATGAAACGTTGTACCAACCACTGTTTTAAAACTCGCCGAGTCGACTCGGCCAGGTTTCGAGTTGAGTTTCAAGCAAAGCTCAGTTTTGACAGAAACTTGCCCCGACTCGCTCGAGTTTTTGCACTTTTTTGTAAAAACTAAAAATTAAATAAACTGCTTACCCGATTGACTAAATTTTCTTTTTTTTTCTTTTTTTTAACATACCCCACTCACTTTTAAGTATAAATACAAAACAAAAAGGGGATGTTTAGTATATATTGAATTATATATCTTATTTTAGGCATAGTTTATCATTAATTTTGAATCTATACCATATATATTATTAGAAAAATATTATATATGTTCGAGTTTTAGGTGTCATTACTCGGACGAGTTTTGCCCAAGTTTCCGAGTTGACTCTACTCGGTAAGTTTCCGAGTCAAGTCGAGTTTTTGGGTTTTAAAACACTGGTACCAACTTTGATACCGAATGTTAGGAACCAAACCAATACTCCAAAAGGCCCTGGGGTGAGCGAAAAGTAAGGCTTATAAACCATGTGGAATTGCAACATACTACAAAAGCCCAGATAGCCATATGTTCCTCTCCAATAGCATGTGATGGCATTGGGGGCATGGAGCATCTGATTTGGAAAGAGAAAACCCCTTAAAGCAATTTCCAACTACACCATTTGGAATTTCAGCAAAAATGAAAACTAGGCCATTCGGATGTAGCTATCTAGAAAGAGAAGATAAACCAGGGAGCTTATTAATGCCCACAAAAATATCATCAAAGCATAAAGCAGTGACTGTTGAAGCAGGTAGTGAAATGAAGCTTTGTATTCCTCAAAAAAAAAAAATCTTATACTTTTTTTAGGCTTTGTTTGTTTGGAGGGTAAAATGTCGTTGAAAAGAAAAAATTTCTCAGCATTAATTTCTCCTCATTTTTAAAGAAAAATTTCCCCTCAAACATGAAGTAATCCGAGGGTCCATTCTTTTGCTAAGACTAATAAACTTGATACTTTGCACTTTGTCATGGTAGTTGTTAGGAAATTTGAGCCAATTTGTCGAGGTTTCTAAACTCTTACATCATGAGATTTCAGGTTTTATCTTTTTTTTTTTTTTAATGAGATTTGATTCATTCATTTTGCTGCATTTGAAGGGAATTGCAAAACAAAGATATGAAAAGCACGATACATCTATTTTTCAAAGAAAATGCATATTGTGAAATGACAAAACTTGCAGTAAAAGGCTCATTTTGCGGCATGCAAAGCACAAAAATTAGCACGTCTCCGAAAAATCATTTAAGTGTGCCTATATTTTCCCCAAACAAACGCAGCCTTAACAGATAAGAACTTCCCTCTCCATCTACAGTTACTCGAAAAGAATAAAAACAAGAAAGAAATCTCTGAACCATAAATGAACTTAATCAAAACACATACCCGATTCTGATCGATAACATCGACTATGACGACGAGTTTCCCATAATCCTTCCCGTAATTCACGAGTCCGACTCTCCCGATCTCCACATATCGCTTGAAAGGCTAAAAATCAAACCAAAAGATCAAATTCAAAGATCAAATTCAAAGAAGAAGAAGAAGAAAAGTCTTGGAACCCTAAACAAGAAGATAGAACGAAGTAAAGAAGATCCAACGAAGATTGTTGGATAGAAGTTGCAGAGAGTCTCACCATTGTTTAAGATCTGAAGATTTGAGCGGATTCGAGAGAGGAACAAGATAAGACCGTGGTTGGGAAATTAGGGTTTTTCAGGAGCTGAAACTAGGGTTTCTGGTCTTCTCTTAATTAGGTTCCGTAAAGCAATGTTTAGATGGACTATTCTTGGCCGTCGGATCCACGTGAAATAAACGTAGGTTTTTGTATTTGGGCTAGACTTGTGTGTTTCTAGATGATACCTTAAGCTTGGTGTGCGTTATTGGTAATTGAAAACTGACCGACTATGAACAGATCTGAACTGCTGGATGATTGCCACTTGATGAGTTCACTATTATTCGAATTGTTTGACCTTGAAGATATCTTTAGGTGGGGGCCATATAGTGGAGTCATAGTCCTTAGGTTCGCATTAGGTTTTTGATGGTGTGCTTTTAAGGACTCGGAGAGGAGTGAATAGGGGTGTATCCAAATTCGTATCCAATCCAATTAGTCATCTGACTAACCAAATCCGAATAAATATTTAGCCGATAGTAAAATATGATATTTTATGTTACTCCGATTACATTTAAAAATTTAAATTAATATTTTAAAAATGGAGTCAAATCCTCTAGGGTGATAACCGGATTTGGCAAATCCGGTTATCACTCCTAGAGGTCGCCATGTGTCTCCTTTGACACCCCTTAACCGTGGGTAAGGTTCACCCACCCCTAGGGTTCACCCACCCATTTTTGTTTGTTTGTTTTTTTTTAATATTAATTCTTTTTTTAAAATTAAAAAACTGTTTTTAGAGTTTTTTTAATATCAAAAACAGTTTTTTATTTAAAAAAAAAGATATAATATTAAAAAAAAGAAAAACTAAAAATGGGTGGGTGAACCCTAGGGGTGGGTGAACCTTACCCACGGTTAAGGGGTGTGAAAGGAGACACGTGGTGACCTCTAGGGGTGATAACCGGATTTGCAAGAGATGATTTGGCTCCTTTAAAAATATAAAAAATATATACATTTTATTTAAAAATAGTAAATTAGTATTTAATCTCTATCTATATCATTCTACTAATAAAAGTATAAGGAGTAACCTAAACTTTATGTTGACATAATTAACATTCCCCTTACTTTAATGTTGATAAAGTAAACATTATATTAATAAATAAAGAGAGAAGTTTAGGACTATTTTTTATAATGGTTCTAAGGGGTAGTATAGTCATTACAAATTTCATTAATGACATTCTATGTAAGTAATGAGCAAATTAGAATTTTATTAATAGTATCCTATTTAAATTAGAATTCTATTTACGTATATACACATGTGGTGAGAAAACTTCATCCTTTTTGTGTCTTTAGATATACACTTGAGTTTATAAGGTTTTCTATATCCTATGGAATATATATAAGGACTCTCTATTAGATAGAAAGTTACTATCCACAAAAAATCCAAAAAATAATTATAATTAAAGTTCAATTAAGAGACAGAGAGAGAGCCGTGGGAGAGCGAGAGATTGTAGATTGGAGAGAGAACCAACACTCTTGTCTTTCTAATCCAATTTTTATTATTATTAGTAGTAAGGACTCTCACTTATCCAAACCTCCATAAAGCTCTTTAAAGTTCTCTCAAACATGGTTCTCCATCTCATAACAGCGATTTCCTTTGATCGGAAATTTCCGACGGGTAATTCAATCACTAGCCATTTGATCTTCTCAAATCCAAGATTTTGGTGGGAGTGTTTTGACATGGGATTTGGATTGATAGCCTTTTTGATGATACAAGATGTTGCAAGGATCTATAAATTAATCTAAGGAGATGGAATAAAAATCACTTGCCTGTTTCAGTGGTGATCACACAGCCAACCTTCAAGAGAGGTTATCTACATGTGAGACGAGTGAATTGAAATGCCTGGTCATCTATATTATCCACTTTCTATTGCATACGTGTTGAGGATTCGTCCTGTTCTCATTCTCTTCCTTATTTGGCAATTGGCATTGATCATTTACCACAAGGTATGTTGGATTGTGCATACTAAGCTTTAACATGCTGGGGGCGTAGTTTGTCCCTGGAGTTTTTCTTTTCCTTGAATCTCCTTGCTTATATTTTGTTGTCTCACTTTTTCGCATTGTTTTAATGGAATCTTGCTTAGCTAAGTAAAAGTTCTTACATATTCAGTCCATCATAGTTGCTGAATGGCCTCAGATTGTCTTTGGCAAAGCCAGAAAGGGCCATGATTTTGACTTCCCCATCACTTGTCACCTATTCTATGGAACCCCAAGACAAGCCCTTTCTAGTTTCGCTAGAGACAATCCGAGACCTTGTTGAATATACCATGATGCAATTGTGAATGACTAATATGTGAATAGTTGTTTGGCTAATGACGGTGTAGGAAATGGTGTTTAGGCTTCAAATGCTTAGATTTTTTTAATCTATAAATAAAAACATAGTTCATGAGATTATATATCATGATATATAAAATAAATGACTTGTTATTGTATGGAACTTTCACTAGATGGAGCTCCAATTTGTCATTTTGAAGTCGGTGTAGATCTGGTACAACTTGAACTTGTCACATACGGTGGTTGATCATCAGGGTGCACGTTCAATTCAATCCCAACTTACCCATTGAACTGATGAGATAGTAGAAGAAGTTGCAAAGGTACATGACCTTGCTCTCAATTGGGATTCAAGTGCAAGCCTAAAATTGAATTTTTCCATGAGGCCCCTTGACATGTTGTCTATTCGTTGTCTATTGGTGGGCATTACTTTATTTTTCCCTACCTAAAGATCCTCAGGTTATTCCTCCTAGATGTGGGCATAGCCCAGTGGTAGGTGTATCCTCCCCTTTGGTGGGAGGTTCCGGGATCCATTCCCGAGAGGGTGAGAGTGGTGTACTCTCCACCCAGCCTTAACTTAGAACAGATACTAACTATTGCGGCCTAACCGTGTATCGCAAACCATAAAAAGAAAAAAAAATTGCATGTTAACATTCACATTTATACAGAAAAATTCATATATATATACCCTAAAGAGAGGGAAGTGGGGTCTTAGCACTCTTATATATAATTATATTTTTATAATAAATAATTATGTTTTATTAAAAAAAAAGTAATACGTGCAAAGCACGTGCACATTTACTAGTATATATACATAAATATAATCAATTAGACATAATTTGAATTAGATATACCAATATCTCTGAATTCGTAACTGATTATAAACTAATAGTAAAATTACTATTTGAATTCATGCTGTCGATTACCTATTTGGATAATCATTTGAGTAAACAGACTCGAATACAAATCAAATATGGATAATCCGTTTACACCCCTAATTTGGATGGAAGGAGGACTACTCCAAAATCTTATTGAAAAACAATTGTTGCCTAGGTTTGTGTCCTCTAGTAGAAGCTAAGAGAAGGTCTTGGCTTTTACATTAGTTTCACATGGACTTGAAATTCTCTACGGTTATGATCAAACTCCCTGGAGACCGATTACGTCCAACAGGTAAATAAGTGTCCCTTTTAATACCCTTAACTATGGTTAAGATTCATTACCTTTTTATTACCCTTAATTATGGTTAAGATTCACTAACTCTTTAAGACTTTAACTCTGAAGATTCAACAATCTAACATTGCTTTGTTATAAAAAAATTATTAACTTTAAATGGGTGCCGACCCTTTTTACACTTCTTGGATTGGAGTGATAATTATGCTTTCATCATCTATGATAAGAAATAATTCTAATCTATGTGGTAATAGGCTAGATAAATATGGTTTAATTTGAAACTATAGTTAACTAAAACATTATGTTTCTGGATGCTAGATGTTCTTGGCTTCTCAACAGTTTGATAATAGAGAACAAATTTTCAATCCAAGCTATTATGGAAGTTTGGAATGGGCAATCAAGCTTAAGGCTTGGATGCGTTAGAAAAAATTAAAACAAAATTTGATGGCTACTTTCCTTGTAGTCAGATGTTTTGGACTAGGATTTGACAAGTGTAAACTTAGAGGAGGATATCATGATTATCATCTGTTCTCTATTGGTTGTTATGACTAACATTCTCTCATAAATCAGAACATGAGGTTATTGGAGTTGAGATTTATGTTATGTTAGCATGTTTTTTCTTCCAATATGGAATATGGGATGTTCAGAAAAATGAGTTGAAGACCAAGTATTAGCAGGAATTAAAAAGACCATCTCATTAAAAGAAGACTTTTGTGGTATAGAGGCTATTCTGGGCTGTTTTGGGTTGGTTACTGTGGTTGTTTTGGGACTGTAATAGGGGCTGCTAGAGAGGGCGTGCAAATGGGGGGAGAGAGAGAGAGAGGTCAAGGTGGGTTTGGGTCCAGCACAGTGAACAGCAAAGAGTGTTACCTAGAGGAACATCCTCATGACTAAAGGTTCTCCTTTCTTTACTGAAAATTACCAAAGATTTTTTCTGAGATACTCACACAGGTAAGCTTTGCTCACCAAACCCAAAAGTAGTTACTGTTCCTATCTTTCTCCTTAAAATGAAACACAAGGGTCTTGAGAAATCAATATCTGCTCTACGAGCTAAAAAAAATATAGCACCTTAGCGGCTACCAGGTCTGGCTAGAGAGTGTGTGTTAGTTACATGATATCATTTCAACCAAAAAAAGGGGTAAAAAAATAAGTTGTTTCGAAATCAACCAGTTTGACATCATATAAAAAGCAGGTCAATCACGATTGAGCTTGGAAAAACTTCATTTTGCACCCAGGTCAACATGTTTCTCTTTTAATCCCTATTTTTTTTTGGTTAAGGTAACAACACCACAATGCGAAGCTACAGTCATTAGAAGGAAGACCATACACACACACCACACACACACTCACGCGCACACACAAACAAACACACACCACAACAACTCTCAACCCAAATAAGCTTCACCCAAACTCTCCTCAAAGCGGGTACCAACCGTTTGAAGTGTGATAGAACTTATACGGGTAGGAAGGCTCGGTTACATAACCAATGTGGGACTAAGACCTTTTTAACCCCTATTAAACTTGTTTAAATTCACTAATCCTTAAGGTCATGTGCACCTCTCGCTTTAAGCAATGTATTGCCCATTTGCTACTATACACGTCATCAATCTATCTTTTAATGTTAAAGTTGTTGACCAAAGTTAAAAGAAGGCTTTTATGTTGTAAGTAGGGCTGTCAAAGGGCCGGGTAGGGGCAGGGCCGGTGTCAACCCTAGCCCTACTCTTCCCTATAAGAGTAAGGCCTTAGCTCAGCCCTAGCCCTTCAAGGGCCGGGGTTGATTGGGCCCTAGCCTTGTCCTCAAGTGCAAGGGCTGGAAGAGAGCGAAATTTTGTTCAAGAAAACCATTCAAATAGGCGATACAATCATACAACATATTGAACTCATGAAAAATTTTGTGATGACTTTCAAGAAAAATTGGTATATAAAGAGGTTTGGTTATGAATTTATGAATATACCCCAATCCCAATTTTAATATCATTAACAGGGGGCTATATTAGTAATTTACAACTTAAATTAAGAATTCTTAAAGAGGGGAGGGCGGGTCGGGCCTGGAAGGGTGGCAGGGGAGCCCTAGCCCGACCCTATGGAAGAAGGGCTTCTTAGTTTTGGGCCCTACTCGGCCGAAGGGCCAGGCTTTGGCGGGTTTGGAAGGGCCGGGTAACCTTTGACTAGGGCTTTTTTAACAAGCGTAGTTGTAAGGGGACTCCTTGAGTCTGGTTACAACCATAAAAAAATTTCAGTCTTCTACCTCAGAATGACACCTATTATTTATACAGGCAGTGATTAACCTACTACACATTTGACTATGTAGTCAAATGTCGTGTCCACGTGTTTCTTTTAACACCCATTTTGATTATTGTTAGTTTAAGAAATTTAAGGTTCATATTTGTGTTTTTCTTTTATTTAAAAAAACTAAAATTAAATTGATCAATCCTAAGAGTGAGTAAATCTTAACCATAGTTGATAGAGTATTAAAAAGGGGGCATAGACCAATGAGCAGTGGAATGTGATGGTAAATCTCCATATATAGATAATTTTAAAAGTCAAGATTAGAAGTATAATCTTAGTGGTTACATCTGTTAAGAAGGATAATACTTCAGAGACTGTCTTAAGGGCTGAGACCATCGAGACCGTGCTCCTGAGCATGGGATCTCAAGTGGGGCCCATCATGTGAAAATGGGCCCCACTTAAAATTTCGTGCCTGGGAGCATAACCTTGATGGTCTCGGCCTTAAGGCGGGTTCAATAGCAATGTCCTTTAACCAAAGTTAAAATAGTTGAGCTGTGAAAAAAAGCTAGGTAGGACGTCTCCGACTCTCCTAATGGGCTTGTTGCAATAATTGTTTTTTCAGCTTAATATTAATAATACAAAGGACCAATACAATGACGAGCCAGCTAGCTAAGGGTGTTATCAAACATAGGTGCTTGCGAACAACTTGAGCTCTCCTCGTTAAAAGTTCGAGCTCGTTCGTTTATTTAGTAAACAAGCTAAGCTCAAGCTTGATTTTCGATTTGGTTTAGTTAGCAAGCCAAGCTTTAACACACTCCTAATGAGCAATAGTTGGCTCAAGTGGCAAGGAGCGAACTATTGCTCATCGCTTTCACATTTCCAACCCTTCAACTCCCATTAATTTATGATAGTTTTTTTTTAACCCTTTAGTTAAATTTTTTTTAGTTTATTTTTCTAAAAACCAAGGATAGATGGGTGAACCCTAATCTTAACCACAGTTAAATGGGGTTAGAAGGAGGACACGTGGCAAGAAAATGGGAGCCGAGATGCCCCTTCTCACGTCACCGATCGAGGAGGTGATAATTTTCCTATATCTATTACCTATGATAAAAGCAAGAGAAGTTGGTGTCAAACAACACTTCATCTTCTCAAACTACGCTCCGTAAAACTTGGTTTTTTCATCTTAATTACAAATAGTTGGATATTGAAAATATCCCTCATAATTATTTTATTCCAAATACATCCCCTAACAAGGTTTTTGATACCAAAAATACCTCTCATGATTCCACAGGATTATTTTTATTCTAAACATGTCCCCCAACAAGATTTTGATACCAAAAATATCCCTCATGATTTTTTTATTCCCAACATGTCCTTGACAAGAACTTGATACTGAAAATACCCCGCATGATTTTTTAGTTTTTTCATCATAATCACAAAGAGATGGATACCGAAAACACCCCTCATGATTATTTTATTCCAAACACATCCCCTAACAAGGTTTTTGATACCAAAAATACCCCTCATGATTATTTTTATTCTAAATACGTCCCCTAACAAGATTTTGATACCAAAAATATCCTTCGTGGTTTTTTTATTCCCAATATGTCATTAACAAGAACTTTGATACCGAAAATACCTTGCATGATTTTTTTTAGTCTCAACATGTCCCGTATTAACAAGAATTTGGTATCCAAAAACAATCTAATGATTTTTTTATTCCCAAGAATTTGATATCCAAAATACCTCTCATTATTTTATTATTCCCAATTTGATATCTAAAATACCCCTCATGATTTGTTTTTATTTTCAACAAGTTCCATAACAAGAATTTGATACCAACATACTCTTCCTGATATTGTTTGATATCAAAATAGTCTCATGATTTTTTATTTATTCTCAACACATCCCGTAATAATAATTTGATACCAAAAATACCCCATTAATCAATAAGCTTGCATGTGCACAACCGACTAGTATATATAAATACAATGACTAGGATTATCTATTTACCATAATTCTTCTTTTTGATTTTTGGTGTAAGAGCTCTCCTATGTAGGGGCCTCTAATTGTATGGGTAAGATTATCTTTTTTTTTTTTTGAAAACGATAGAAAAAGATTATCTAGTTCATAATCTATTATAAGATAATTGTCGGCAATTTAATTAGTCAAAATATAACAATTGTGTAGAATATAATTTTGTTGAACTTTCTAAAAAATTGATTATTTAGTCCAAACATCCAACATGAGAAGAGGTAGCGAAAAAATATTAATAATCATAGGCTCTTTATTATTATTCCATCGCAATGTATCTTTATATTTTAATGTTAGTGAATTCTAATTATTTTTTCAATTTAAGCTATATTAAATCCCAAAAAAATTCTATACTTAAAAATTGTGGATAATTTCAGACCACATTATAGACTAAATTCACTCTTGAATTTGACAAACTTGGGCTCGACCATCTAAATATGAGTAGGGTGATAGGGTTAAGTCCCAATGGCATAGGTTGAATACAGACTAGGGGTATTATTGAGCTGAGTAGTGGTGTGTTTAAGCTTGTTTATTTATTAAACGAGCTTGAAAATTAAGCTTGAGTTTGACTTGTTTATTAAATAAACAAGCACGAATTTTAGTAAACAAACTCAAGCTAAGCTCGAGCAGATCAGGAGTAGCTTGGTTCATTGGATATAACTATTTATATTAGGTGAAAAATTTTACTCTATTATTGTAGATAAAGAAATTACAGTCTTAATTAAAATTTTAGTATAAATTTATAATTGTATATAAAAGGTATTCTTATCATGTTAAACAAATTATATACTATTAACCTTTACCTAGTATATGATAAATATACTTAATTTTATTATTTAAATGAAATAAATATATTTTAAATATTTTAGTATGATAAGTATATATATATATAATCGAGCTGAGCTTTTGATGAGCCGAGTACCTGCATGCTAAGCTTGGCTGAGCTTGAAAATCTAATTCGTGCTTGACTTGTTAAATAAACAAGCACGAGCATTTAATGATCGAGAGTTCTAGTTATTCATGAGCAACATTGTTCGTTAAGCACCCCTACTACAAACCCACAACAGTCTACAGCTAGATGGAGCCAGCCCGGCCCACATTCACCATTCTGAAAGATGAGAGTGGAGATGATTAATGAATTTTTTTTTAATCTTTCTTATATATATATATATATATATATGGCCCGATCACCATTATCTTAACTATCTGAAGTCAAACATATGGAAAGATCATGATCATCTATCTTTGGACATTTCATCATATACGCACTCAAACTCAATTTTGCCCTCTCTAAAGCCTCCCGTCCATCTGATAGTCATGCATCTCTATCAAAAGGACGGTGTGGAGACGATATATCATTATGTCCTAGGAAGCACGGATATGGGCACGATACGATATGGATACGGCGATACGGCAAAACCTAAAAAAACAAGATATGGGTACGGCCAAGATACGTCTGTAATTTTAAAAAAATAAAAAATAATACTATATTTTGTATTATAATTATCAAATAACCATTGGTTCATTTATGTATAAAAAAACCATATCCATGCAAAAGCAAAATAAATAGGGTCATCTCCTCATCCACTAAGCAAAAAAGAAAGTCATCTTAGCATCTACTAAGCAAAATATAAAGAAGATCATGTCCATGCAAAAACAAAAGAGATAGGGTCACACCCCCGGGTCTAAATAAAAAATAAAAAAATTCATGGCTGTATCCTGACGTATCGGAGCCGTATCCCTACCGTATCCATAATAAAAACTTTGTTTTAAATTAACAGGATACGTTTGAGCCATATCCCATACGTATCCCACCGTATCAAAAGAGTATCGGTATCCGATACTGGTACGATTACCTATTTGAAGTATCCGTGCTTCCTAGATTATGTCAATGACTCTAGATTATTGAATAATCCCTCAGGTAATCCCTGGAATTTACATTGATATCCATAGGGGAAATTCCAAATGGGTCGATACGGTCACCCAAAGGGGCTATTCCTTGACTTGAAGGCAAGGACGGAGCCAAGATTCTCTTGCAGGAGGGCTGACAATGGGGTACAAAACATAGCCCTCGATTTTTTTATTTTTTTTTGAGGGCCAAGTTCATGATTCATCCCGTCCCCTGCTTTGCCCCTCTCCCAGGCTCAGCCCTATTAATACTATAAGAATTATTTATTTTTCAAAATTTCAGGGTGGGCTTCAGCGTCCTCATGTGGCTCCGCCCCTGCTCGAAGGGTTTGAGACACCTTCCGTTACCAAAAGCAGAAGAAAAAAAGGTACATGTTATTTGGTTTGGTCTATACATCTTTGTTCTAAGCCTAACAGCCCCTAATGACTTGCTTCGAAGAAACCATTCAATCAAGCCTAGGTTCATTATCATTATTACAACCCAATGTAGCTTGCATCTTGAAGGTTAACAAATTCCCATATAAAATAAGAGGAGATGTGTTGGGTTTAGTCTCCAAGCTTTTGTGTTGGCCTACGGCATGTGTGTGAGAGTTTGTTTCTTCTTACGAAATTTTTTTTGTAATTATTATATAAAATAGAGCAGTGATTAGGGGGCCTGGGATCCGTTTCCTATCTTACCTGTCTTCTGTCCCTTTTAACACCCATTTAACATTGGTTAAAGCTTAAATAAATTAAAGTTAAAATTTTGATTTTTTCTTTTTAAAAAAATCAGGTTGGATTGCTTTATCTTAGGTGTGAGTGAATCTTAACCGCAATTAATGATGTAGAACCCCGAATTTATTATTCCTAATACTTGTAAAACTTATTAAATTCTATGGAAAACTGTGCTTAATTTTAATATAGTTAAGCTTGCAAATTTAATGCTAAAAAGTAGTTGATTTTAAAACCCAAATAAAACACTTAATTTAAGTCATTTTAAGGTTAAATTGCATGAAGAGAAAAAGGGAAAAAAATAGCAAAAGAGTTTTAAAAAAAAAATTATTATTATTATCGGCGCCGGCGATCGATCGATCGCTCAAAATGCCGTTCGGCGGCGGATTTGCGCGATCTCATGTGTGTTGAGTCCTTAGGGCTCCCAATATTATATATACCCCTTTTAGTCGTGGGTTGAGGGTCTCTAAAGGTCCCTAAAGCTTTCTAAACCTAAAAGAGAGTAAGAAAAAGGGGTTTTGAGAGATCTAAGAAGAGTGATTAAAGATTTTTCAAGGAGAAAGAGTGAAAAAGCTTAGATCCGTCCAATACGCAAGCGCGTAATCGTAGAGAAGCGATCGGGAGAGGTAAATATAACTTCTTTTCTATCAATATAGGGATTTTTGATATGAATACAATGAAAAAGATAGATCTAAAATAAGAACAAACAAGATTAAACATGATTGCGAAGTTTCAATCCCTTATGAAAATATATATGATGTTAGAGGATGTTATGAATTATGATTTCCTTTATGAAAAATATATATGATTTTAGAGAATGCTTTGAATCATGATTTTCTTATGGAAAAATACATATGATGATTTGAGAGTGTTTTAAATCATGCTTTTCTTGTGGAAAATATATCTGATGTTTAGAGAATATTTTAAATGATGAATTTCGTATGGAAAATATATATGATGCTTAGAAAGTGTTTTAAATCATAATTTTTTTGAGAAATGTATTGATGGTCTTTAAAATATTTTTATAATTTTATTATTCATATCAACAAGGGGAAAGTGAATGAATTCGTGATTATGTATGACGGAGAATGGAGAAATAGATAACAATTGGATTGATAGAATGATTATTAGTTGCTCTAAAATTATGATGTGTTATGAAACTAGGATTCGGTGAGATTTATTTGAATAAAATTATGTATTAAAAATTGAGACATTATAAATAAAATTGTCTCTTATTTTATTGTTAGAAAACTTGATAGATCTATGTTTTATATTAATCAATTTATGAAAAATTCTGCATATTTAAATTTATGCATGATTTACAATCATCATTATTTCACTCACACTGATTCATGAAATTAAATATGAATAAGTATGAAAATAAATAAGATGACAAGTATTATATAAGTAAATAAGGGCACGAGCATGATGCATGATTGAATTTTGCACTGATCAAGTACCCATAAGCCTATGATCAAGGCAAGACTAGCCGTATATATCGACGAATGTGTAGACAAGCCGTATATACCGAATAATGTGTAGACAAGCCGTATGTACCGGATAATGTTTAAACCGTGTAGTACGTTGGAAAGTAGGGTATATGTTAGTATCTACCCAATATATGAGGTAAAGTTATATCAAGTTATTGCATTTGCATGTTATTGAATACATTCACGAACAAGAAAGTAAGTAATATAAACAAGAAAAATAAGTACAAGTGATCAACACGTATAAGAATTAAATTTTATTTATATTTCTGCATTCTGAATTATTTATATGTTCACATGTCATGTTAAATTTTAAATCATGTTTTATATTAAATATTGTTATATTGTTAGATAGGATTTTATATATACACTGGGTAACTTGTTATTCTGCCGATGACTGTTGTTGTCGGCAGGTTCTAGATTTGATATCTATGCTTCATGACCTTGGGAAGATGAAGAGTACGAGGAGGAAAAGGAAGAGTCAGCAGGTGATTACCCTGATAGGGAATGAAATTTGGATCGCTGACCATATACTGGAATTTAGATTATTAGTGTTTTGATTTCGAGTTTTAGACTTTGTAATAGACTAATTTTAGATTTATAGTTGGTTTGAATTTGACAATTGGAAATCATAGAGGATGATTCTAATTAATTTTGATGTTTTAGTATTTATTTCAGATATTAGACTTGATCAGTATTTACTAAAGAGAAAAATTTTTAGGTTCATGTTCTAGTATTGCTTTAAATACTTTATGACAAGAAGTTAATGATTAAGTCACGTGTCAAAGTCTCACATTAAGTTAGGTGAGATTTTGGAGCATGACAAATGAGTATTTAAATTGGGGTGTGGACCAATGAGGATTGGTTATTTCGTTACAAAATGGAAACCACGGGTACGTTAAGTATTTTCCTATAATATATAAGCTAGATTAAATCCCCAAAATATCCGTACCTATAATTTATGTATTAATTTCACCCAACATAGTGAACTATGTTTGACACAGGGTTACCAAATACGCTACATGCTATAGCGAACCGAGCGAACCCAAACTAGTTCGTGGTTCGATTCGGATTAGTTCACGAAATTGAGCGAACCACATAGTGTTTTCAAAACAATCTAGGCAATGTCAATTTTTTAAATTTAAATTCACTGATTCGACAAATTTATACTTTTGAGTTCACAAACCGTTTATAAGAAAATATTTTATTATCATTTTCAAATAGGTAACCGTAATATATTATTCACATGCTTAAAACATATACTTTTGGTTCGACAAATACATGCTTAAGTAAAGAACTAATCTAGGGAATTGGGTTCACTCTTAAGTGGCGAAATGCGAACCACAAACTCGCATTCGAATCGAGCGATGATTCAGATAATTAATATTGGTTGACATACTTGGGTGACTAGGGGTTTGGACCTAATGGCATTGGCTGACTACAGGCCACAACTCATGGAGCCACTTGCCTTATAAGAGATTAGCGTGGAGATGATTGGTGAAAAGTCTTTCTTTATCATACATTGTATTATAAATGCCCCCATGGTCACCATTGTCTTATATATCTAAAGTCGAACAGATCACAAACCATGATATTAATCATAGCCGTCCTTTACTCAGTTCAATAATTTTTGGAACTTTTTATCCCAGGAAAAGGAAACCAGACCGCAGGGAGAGGCCATGCCCAGCCCCCAAATTTTTTTTGGAAACTGCATTTTTTTAGTTAGATTTAAAAATATATATATAGTATTAAGATTTTATACATATTTCCCCTCCAACCCCCCCCCCCCCCCCCCCCCAAAAAAAAAAAAAAAATTATGATTTCATGGTCCCCCAAATTTCCAAGCGCGTCCGTCCCTTTAACTGTAGTTAAGTTTAATCAAATTAAGATTAATATTTGTTTTGCTCTTGTAAAAACTAAGATTAACCTTAGGGATGAGTGAATCTTAACCACTATTAGTGGGAGTTAAAAGGGACACAGGACAGCTTAACTATGGTTAAGCTTAATATTTTATTTTCTAAAAATTAAGGTTAGATTGATGAACCTTAGGGGTGAGTGAATCTTAACCAAAGTCAGTGGGTGTTTAAAAGGTATACATGGTGGTTGTAGAGGCCCATGCATTTCGCCGAAAAGAATAATTTTCCTTATATATAAAACATAAAAAAAATTAAAAATATAACTAACAGAACCATTGGCCAAAAAAAAAAATTTGGGGGCGTTGTGTTAAAAGGGATACATGGCGGTTATAGAGGCCCATGCATTTCGCCGAAAAAAAATAATTTCCCTTATAAATAAAAATTATAAAAAAATTAAAAATATAATTAACAGAATTGTTGGCCAAGAAAATAAATTTTGGGGCTACGCCCCCGAACCCCCAAGACCTATACTTTGGCCCCCCAAGGAAAGATTCCTGGCTCCGCCCCTGCATAGGTCATCTTCCAAATGGACCACCCAATTGCTAAGAGACACGTGGCAATAAAACTTTTTTTTTGTCATTTTCTTTTTTCCAATGTGTTGAAATTTGATTGGAGTGGTGAACTTGGAAGAGGACCATGCGGTCCTCTAATCAGAACTCTTTTATCCCCATCTATATATCTATCTTCTATACTAAAACACAATTAAATCTTCCTAAGAATGCCACGTATGCATTTCTTTTCGTGACACATAGGTCTTTATTTATGAAGACACATAAGCAAAGTAAAATCAATAAGTGGGCCCACTTTCCTACCAAAACCCAATTTCACACACATTAACTCTGTCATTCATTCAACACTCCACCCTTACTATGAAACCCAAGCAGGTGCGTAGAGACACATGACGGTTCTAGACAAAGTTTTGGACATATGACGGGTCTAGAAAGTTTCAGACTATTTTAATTACATTAAGAGCAATAGAAAAATTTTAAAATATTTTAATTCCATTAAAAGTAACTCGGATGAAAACTCAATAAGTTTTGTGGTTATGAGAAGGTTGAGAGGCTTTGTAGGAAAGGTTTTGAGACGTTATTGAAATACGTTTCAATATGAATATGAATGGGTTGAAAACATAACTTAAGGGTATGTTTGGTTGTCGAGAAGATAGGTAAAAACATGGAAAAGAAAAGAAAATTTTGGATTTCTAACACAATTCTTGGTTGTGTTTCGCCCAATTTTCTTTTCTTTTCTCTCTTTTCACTTATTTTCTCAGCAACCAAACATAGGGTAAATGACTTAAATTGCACAATGTTTCAATATGATTATGAATGGATTGAAAACATAACTTAAATGACTAAAAATGCACATCAAATTAGTCTCTTTCCTTTTCATTTGTAATCTTTTTATTGATATAGGTGCCTATAAAAGCCCGACTACATTTCTTGCTTACTATTTCTTTGGTCATAACCCAGTTTTTATTTGAGTTATATCCATACCACATCATCTCTCTCACGCACCATGGGCAAGCTTTGGAGAACGGGAGACGGGTTTGGTCTCTTTGGTTTCCTTTGTCTATGTCATCTTCGTCATTTTTTATGTCTTGACTCATTTTTGTCAATGCCAGCCACCACCTAGAATTGTTGTACTTTAGAAAATCCATTGGGTGTAAACAAAAGAAGAAACCAAAGCAGACTAAATCCACGCGCAATGACGGTGTTAACATTGCAATGTTCATAAGATTTCACAATGGAGAATCGGTCCAATAATATCCACTCCAACATTATGGAGATGTGAAGAAAGGAGATAGCTCAGCTGACATCCGGGTTTACTCTAGCAATTTAGAGCAGTTGAAAATTTAGATTGAATGAATTAGAACCGGTTGATTTTAAAAGTAGTTTTCATAAATAGTTCTTTTTCCTGTTTATTTATTTATTTTACACTATTAGAGAAGTTAACAGTTTGTTGTTTTGTAGGCTGTTGAAAAGCCAAAATAAAGAGTCATTTAAGCGTTTTATTTTTCAACTCTTGCAATAATATATATCATATATGGAAAATGTTATCCAGCTTCTGTCTCGCCCCAAAATCTCACCTAACTTAATGTGAGACTTTGGCACGTGACTTAATCATTAATTCCATAACTTCTTATCATAAGCATTTAAGGCAATTCTAAAAACATGGACCCAAAAAAAAATCTTTTTTTTTCTTTAAATAAATGCAATCAAGTCCAACATCCGAAATAAATACTAAGACCTCATAATCAATTTAAAATCAACCTCTATGAATCTCCAGTCATAAACTCAAACTAACTATAAATCCATAATTTGTCTATTACAATTCTAAAATTTAAAATCCAAATATACTAATGATCTAGTGTCCTGTGTATGGCCAGCAATCCAAGTTCCATTCTCCATCAGGATAGTCACCTGCTGGCTCTTCCTGCTCTTCCTCGTATTCTTCCTCTTCCCAAGGTCCTGGGGCACAAATGTCAAATCTAGCACCTGCCGACAACAACAGTCATCGGCTGAGTAACAAGTTACCCAGCGTATATACAAAATCCTGCCTAACAATATACGAGATTTGATAACAATATATTTTAAGATTCAACATCACAAGTGAACTCACAATATTTCAAAGTGCGGAAGCATAATTAAATTTGATTCTTACACCTGATTACTCATGTTTATTTCACTTATTTATCTTGCCTATTTTTGTTCATGAATTTATTCAACAACATGCAATTGCAATAACTTAAAATAACTCTATCCCATATATCGGGTAGAGACTAACATATACCCTACTTTCTGAGGTACCACACAATATACACATTATCCCGTGTACACAGCTTGTCTACACATTATCCGGTGTATACGGCTTGTCTACACATTATCCGGTGTATACGGCTTGTCTACACATTCGCCGGTGCATACGGCTGGTTTTGCCTTGATCATAGGCCTGTGGGTACTCGGTCAGTGCAAAACTCAATCATGCATAATGCTTGTGTCCTTGTGTACTTGCATATTACTTGTCATCTTGTTTATTCTCATGCTTGTTCATGTATAGATTTCGTGAATCCGTGTGAATGAAATAAAATACTTGTAAATCATGCATAGATTTAAACATGCAAGGGTTCTCCTAAATGATCAATATAAAACATAATTTGCCAAATAAAATAAAGGATAATTTTATTTACCGCGTCTAAATTTTTAATACGCATCTATAATCAAATAAGTCTCACAGGGCCTTAGTTTTCACAACACATAATGATCTCAAACAAACTTATAATAATTTCATCAATTCTGAACATCATCCACTTCCTCCATTCTCATCATTCATACACCACAAAATCAATCCCATTCCCCTTGTTGATATAGAATAAAAAAAAATCATAAACAACATCTTTTTCAAATAATTATCACAAGGAAATCACCATCTAAAATGTTCTCTATTCATCATATATATATTATCCATCAGATAACCAAGATCTAAAATTTTCTAATATCGTCTATAGATTTTTCAAGGGAAAATCCTGATTTAGAACATTACAAAAATCATCATATATATTTTCCATAAAAAAAATCTGGGTATAAACATCGTAAAATCATCATATATAATTTTCCATGAGAAAATCTGAGTAGAAACATCATAAAATCCTCATATATAATTTTCATCATAGTTTAAAACAATAAAAACATATTTACTATTGTCGTTCTTACTTTAGATCTATTTCTTCATCATATTTGTATCAATAATCCCTATATTGAGAGGAAGGAAGTCGTATTTACCTCTTACGATCGCTTTCCTACGATCAAACGTTTGCGAATGGGATACATCTAAGTCTTTTTGTACTTTTTCCTTGCAACACCTTTGATTTCTCCTCTTGGATCTCTCCAAAACCCTTTTCTCTCACTCTCTTTAATGAGAACTCATAGGTTTTTCTTCTATTTTTCTCTCTAATAAGTTTTTAAATGATGAAATACCTAAAATCTATGAGTTAGGGTCTTTATATAGGCAATACCAGAGTTAGAAAGTGATAAGAACTGCTAAAACACTATTCACGGTTACTGTTCACCCTGTTACTGTTCATCGTATTTACAGTTTTACCACTGCACTTTGAATAATTCTATAGAGCTCAATTCTTATCGGATTAACCTGAAATTTGAACCATAACTACTTTAGGTCATATAAAATCTACATTAAAATTTTCATAAATTTTGGATTGCACAAAATGACCAAAATGCCTCTCTTATGATAAAGGAGATTTCGTCTATTTTTCACTTAATTAATTTATAAAACACCCTCATGCTACTTTAATTGTTCCAATTTTAAACTTATGTAATAAATTAATTATGACAACCAAGAATATTAAAATAATTGATACGAATACCAAGAAATTAAATTTCGGGTCTCTACAGCTTCTCTCTCTCCATTTACATCTCTCTATATATCTTCTTTTACATACATAGTAAGATCATAGATGACAGATTTAGTAGAGCTAAATAATCATTAATTTTGATTTTTTAAATAAAAAAAATAACCTTATTACGATTATTTACATTTTTTTCACATTTCTGTGCATCGCACGGGCTTCTTACTAATATATTAATGAAAAAGAAGTGAGAGAACGACGTTTTGATTGAGGGCCTGAGGCACGTGAACTCCAATAAGATGTATTTTACTCCGACCTTAGAAAGTAAGATTGTAGAAAATGCCCATAAACCTCGTTAGGAAATGGTTTTGGAAAATTTGATATTCGAAGAACAACCCTAAACTAAAGGGGCAGCCTCTACAGAATTTCACCCTCTCCAAAGGCCACTTATCAACTCGATTATCATGCATCTTTATCAAAATCAAAGGTTGTGGAGACAGTTATATCATTATTTTGATTGACTTGAGATTATTGAATCATCACCGAGTCATTGAAAAGTCATTATTGAAACCAAACATGTATTGATAATTACATACCTTGGGAATAGCACAGTGGTAGGTGTATCCCTTCCTGAGGAAGGCGGTTCCGGGTTCCATTCCTGAGAGGATGAGATTGGGTTGCACTTTCCACCGCTTTTAACTTATAATAGATACAGATTTGCTAACCGGGGTTGTGGCCTAACCGTGTGTCTCATACCAAAAAAAAACCATGTATTGATAATTTAGCTTGGACTAGTCATCTTTGTTCTTGGAGAGCACCAAGTGGATGACGAAGTCATTGATACCCAAATCCCTCTCCTACTGGGAAATCTTAAACAGTAATCAATTTAACCACTAAACATGGTGAGCCTACCCCAACTCCTATACTTACCAGTTTATAAACGGGTCAAACCCGACCACCCACCCTAGCCCGTTAAAATAAATAAATACACAATTTACTTATATTAAGAAGAGGAGTGCTAGCCCTACTCTCGGTCAACCTTGGACATGTTGGTGGAGGGTGAGAGTAGGGCTAGCATTCCTCCATTAAGAATATAACAACATGGGAAATAGTTAACTTACTGCAGCATTAGACTATGCAGTCTAATGTGTAGTCCTCATTGGTCCATGCCTCTAATTTTACCACACATCAACTATAGTTAAGATTCACTCACTCTTAGGGTTAAGCAATCTAACATTGATTTTTAAAAGAGAAATAGTTAACGTATTTCCTACCAAAACCCAATTTCACACACATTAACTCTGCATGTCATTCATTCCAAACTCCACCCTTACTATGAAACCCAAAAGGTGGATGGACAAGTGGTGGTTCTAGACAAAGTTTTGGACATGTGGCGGGTCTAGAAAGTTTTAGACTATTTTAAATCCATTAAGAGCAATAGAAAAATTTTAAAATATTTTAATTCCATTAAGAGTAACTCGGATGTAACCGTCCCAACCCAATAAGTTTTGTGGTTTGAGAAATTTGATAGGCTTTGTAGGAAAGGTTTTGAGACGTTATTGAATAACGTTTCAATATGAATATGAATGGGTGGAAAACATAAGAGGAAAGGTTATTGAGACGTTTGAATATGAATATGATGGATTGAAAACATAACTTTTGACTTAAATTGCACAAACCTTTCAATATGAATATGAATGGGTTGAAAACATGTAGAGGGGTGTTTTGATCTTTGAAGAAATGGGGTTTACTGCAACCTCAATCTAGCCTAAATCTGATATCCAGACCGTTCTAAATTGAGTTATTTTTGGGAGAAATGATTCAGAGAACACAAGAAAGAAAATGGGAAAAAGAAGGAAATGATTCAGAGGGAGAGAAGAAAGAACGATGAAGAAAAGTAATGACAGAATGTTTTTCTTGATGAATCCTTTACTTTCTCTCTCTGTAAATTCTGTTTGGAAAATCTGGTTGTTTTTGGAAAATCTTCTGGGAACTCGAGGAAAGTCTCCCTCTCAATAAGGAGGGGTCACCTCTATTTATAGGTGATTATCAAAATTGTAACCAACTTGTACAGCTGTCATAACCGTTTTTGTAACCGATTTTTTTTTTAGAGAGAAAATATTGAATTCCATCAAGATAAATGCGTTTTGTCACCATACCTCCTTTAAGCTTTTATGACCAAAGCTTTCAGATATTTTCTTCAAAGGTTAAAAGCGGTATTCACAATATCCATCTTTTAACAAATTCTATCTAAGCCCTCCAAACCACAACTCATCATCCTCCCCCAAAAGCAATTGGTAACTACATCGTGAAAGCGGGTCATACGCTTTCATGGTGTACTGTCTTACTGAGGTAATATATTAGTGTTCAGACAGCAATACTCCTCTAGAATAATTAATAATAACGATGATAATAATCATCTAATAATCATCTCAAGTCCAATAGGGAAATCGTAGGTGTTGGACGAAGACACCCTTCCCGTAGCTCAGGTCCAATAGGGAAATCATAGGTGTTGGACGAAGACACCCTTCCCGTCAGGCCTTAAGAGAAACTGAGGAAAAATCCATCCTCAATGCTTTCTCCCTGACTGTCAGCCCAGGAAGTAATCCATGCTCCACTGGAATAGGTAATGAGGGGAAACAGCCACACTCATTCCCACGGGTGTAAAGGGGTTAAAAGCCAGAGCGAGGCACTGAAGCCATATATATAGAATATCCGAAGGCGTTGAAGCCTGAAACAGCATCCAAAGGCGTTAGAGCTTGAAACAATATCCAAAGGCGTTAAGAGCCTGAAATGATATCCGAAGGCGTTAGAGCCTGAAACAATTATCCAAAATGCGTTAGAGCTTGAATCTGTGTCAATAGCGTGAAAGGCGCAATAGTTTCAACTTTCATCATGACACAAGGATAAAATTATCATTAATGAGCAAAAAATCTTTTTTTATGAACTAAAAACATAAGAGCTTAAAATCATTGATCATCAATGACCAGAATCATCATTTATCAGATAAACATAGAATTCCGTTAACCAATTCTCAAAAAGGATTTTAGAACGTCCTTTGAGCCACGTGTCATTATTTTATTGAATTATGAACAACGTTCTTAAATTCAAAATTTCACAAGTCAAGCTTTTCAATAACCATCATCAACAAAACATAACTTAAATGACTTAAAATGCACATCCGTTTTAGTCTCTTTCTTTTTCATTCGTAATCTTTTTATTGATATGAGTGCCTAAAAAAGCCCGACCACATTTCTTGCTCACTATTTCTTTAGTCATCACCCAGTTGGGAAATAGTTGACGTACCTGGAAAATAGATTGTAAAATCCAAGATTGGATCTCATTGGTCCATTCTCCCCTCTTAAATACTCATTAATTATGTTGGGTATGCTAATCACTGCTCCAGCCTTACCCAGTTTTTATTTTAGTTATATCCATATCACATCATCTCTCTCACGTGTCATGGGCAAGCTTTGGAGAACGGGAGATGGGTTTGGTCTCTTGGTTTTCCATTGTCTTTGTCATCTTTGTCATTTTTTATGTCTGACTCATTTTTGTCACTGCCAGCCACCACCTAGAATTGTTGTACTCTAGAAAATCCATTGGGTGTAAACAAAAGAAGAAATCAAAGCAGGCTAAATCCACTCGCAATGACGGTGTTAACATTGCAATGTTCACAAGATTTCACAGTGGAGATTCGGTCCAATATTCACTCCAACAATCACCCCAACATTATGGAGATGTGGAGAAAGGAGATAACTCTCTTGACATCCGGGTTTGCTCCAACAATTTAGAGCAGTTGAAAATTTAGATTGAATGAATTAGAATAGGTTGATTTTAAAAGTAGTTTTCATAAGCAGTTTTTTTTCTGTTTATTTATTTATTTTACACTATTAGTTTTGTAGGTCGATGAAAAGCCAAAATAAGGAGAGTCATTTGAGCTTTTTGTTTTTCAACTCTCGCAATAATATATATTATATATGGAAAATGTTATCCGGCTTCTCTCTCTCCATTTGCACCTCTCTATATATCTTCTTTTACATACATAGTAAGATCATAGATGACAGATTTAGTAGAGTTAAATAATCATTAATTTTGATTTTTTAAATAAGAAAAATAACCTTATTACGATTATATACATTTTTTGCATTGCATGGACTTCTTACTAGTACTAATACTATATGCCGGTTGGTTCCACGTGGCTTTTCTCGACATCCTCCATTCTCTCTTCGTGTTAACGTCACGTGTCTGATGACAAGACACATTCTCTTAACTCTTTATTGATATCTACTTAATAAAAATCCTTATTAAAACCTTTCTTTTATTTACATTAAATTATAAGCCTCTATTAATTAAATATTATTAAATACATTAAATGAACTTTCTAAACATTGGACTGTCCATCTCCCTCATTAATTGATTATTCACTTAATAAGAATTATTAATTAAAATAATTATTTTTAAAAATTAAATAATAAGTCCTCCATTTAATTAAACATTAAATTTATCACTTTGAAATCGTTATTTTTTCTAAATGAAGTAGTAAGGCTTCCATTTAATATTTGATGCTTCCATTTAATATTTGATTCTTTTAGGTGAGTAGATATCTAAGGTTTTTGGTTAAAATCAAAACTCATGTTCCTATCTGCTTTCTAAATTAATTGAAATTCTTATATTCTCAAAATTTAAATATTTTTATTTATTTGCTTCTGGGTCGCTATAGTTTGTCGTAAGTTTGTCACTTATTTTAACAAACTGTTTGCATATATCTCTTCTCCGATCCTATGTTTTTTCATGTTTGAATTATAATATTATAAAGTATAATTTATAATGTTCTTTAATATTTTTTTAAATTTCCAAGTCTTTCTTCATCCTTAGCATCGCACGGGGTATTTGCTAGTAACCCTAGTTAAATGAGTGTTAAAAAGGACACATGGCCATGAATTGGATGCCATAGTCTAATGCGTGATGTGCTAATCACTGCCCATTTATTATTAAAGTTACTTGGTATTCCAAGCTTTATGGGGTCATGTCATTTGGGTGAAAAAAAAGATGCACTAGAAAAGATGTTACTCGTAGGAGTATTGTGGCAAAACAGGAGAAAAATGTTAATCTCATACCCAAAAAAAGAAAATTATGTTTTTTTTTTACTTCAAAATTCTACTCTGTGGTTAGTGTTGTTAGTATCAGGGTTTTGCTAATTCGCTGGATACTATTATGAACCGCGATCTGGTTTGATGCGAACCAGTTCGTGGTTCGATTCGATCCAATTCGGTCTTTTTGAACGAATTGATAGAGGTGCAAAACAGTTTAAGTTTGAGTTCTACAGAAGTGTATAACATCGTGCCAATGACGTTCGAATGACATATGGGGGCAAGTATAAAACTTTAATTTCAAGTAAAGTAGTAAACTAATAAAAACAAGTCAAACAATCATTTTTTTTTGTCAGTCAAACTATCATTTCAAGTAAACTAATGAACTCTTAAAAACAAAAACACGAGAAAGTATTCGGGTAAGCCTCTCCCCTCCCCTCTCTTGTACATTTGTTTTTTTTGTTTTTTTGCATATTTTTTTATTTTGACTTATTAGATCACTTTTACTCTTGTTTTCAGGTAACCACTCATTCTCTCTCATACTTTTTTTTTTTAATTGAATATTCACAATATTTACAAATATTAAGCCTATATTTTTGTTTATATGAGTTAAAATTATGATATATATATATATATATAAGCGAATTAAACTAGCGAACTAAAAAACGAATTAACTCATCTTACCCCTAATGAACCGGGTTCACTCTAGAGTGAATTGCAAATTGCGAACCCGAATTCGAACCGAGAGAACCAACGAACCAGGTAACATTGGTTAGTATCAATATTTTAAAACCCATTACTTACCCACAGTCAGATCCATGGACCCTGGACTTGGTACCCACAACAGGTTGGGTTAAGCCAATCATGGGTTGTTTGTCTAACCTTAACTGATTGAGTGTTTATTCGGATTATTTTCTTTGAATAGTCCAGGTTATAGAAAAAACATTTATTTATTTATTTGTCCATTCTAAAATTTATGAAGCTTATTATCCCAACTAAAAAATTAATTACTAAATATAATATATATATAAAATAAAGGCATACGTAAGGATGATATTAGGGATGGAGAAGGAGTTCAAGCCAAGGTGAAGATAAAAACACTAGTGTCTGTGTTATACTACTTGGTTAAAATTGTGCAATGATAAATTTTTCTTTTAATTAATGTGTAAGCTTTATTTATTTACGTTATGTATTTTAACAAGGTTTAAACCCAAATTACTGTCTTATTCTTTTTAATATTATATCAGTAATAATTATTATTATAGCATCATTGTCGTTAGGTCAACTCGAATTGAAATCACAGTCCGACTAATTTGGACCAACCCACCCCTTTGATCGGGAAGGTGGCAACAACAACCATATCTACTTAGGATTAGGGTAGCACACAAGAAGGCTTCGATCCAACCCACCCCCTTAATCGGGTCATTGTTCCATCTGAATTTTAAAATATTGGTTAGTATATGTTGTTAGATGCATAGCATTGAATGCTCCGGCTAGAAATCTCAACGGACATACCAACCCGAGTGGATCGAATCACCCCAACAGCGGATACACACTACCACTGTCACAAGAGATAGGTGTGTACATTCTAAATTGGTAGATGACATTCATATGTTTTATTATGTATTTTTAAACTTCTCTAGTACAAATTTTATTTTTAAACTTCTCTAGTACAAATTTAATTAATATCAAGCTGGAAGGGATACATGGGGACATATTAAAGAGATTTTATATAGTGCCTCATCTATTAATTTAGGTGATTAAGATAGAAGAGTTGTGCTTAGCCATTAGAGGGAATTCCATGTTTAATTCTTATTGATTCTTCTAAATCGTTTCATTTGAGAAATCATGACACCGTTCGGTAGACGTATATATCTTCGCACGCGTCCCTTTATATGAATAATCCATACGGCATCACTTAATCACTTATTTCTCCAAAATATTTCTGATGGGATTTTATATCTTCCATCACGGGCGTGACCGGTGTCGAACTCATATGCTCTTTTCCTACTCCATGACACGACAATTTTGCATTTCTATATTTTTTTTCGTGATCTCTTATTTTATTTTATTTTTCGAGATATAGGGCTAGGCCGTAATCCCGATTAGTATGGTTTGCATCTATTCTCGGTTAGCAAACCTGGATCGCACCACCAATGGGGTCGTACACTCTAGTTAGTAGTATTAGCTTTTTTTTTTTGATAAATGTGGATATCGTGGCCTTAAAGATTCATGCTAGTCTCACGTGTTGCATAAGAAATATCCCCATCCATACAACCGATATTGAGGGAGCCTAAGAATCAACCTTGAGACCTCCAGGTTTACAGTTCGTCCTTCGGCCACTGGGCTACACCCTCAAGTGTTGTTAGATGCCTAGAATTTGAAGTTAGGGCTACGGGTGACTCTATCCGTCTTGTATGGGTTGTTTCATGAATGGAATATGAAGTTTGGGTTAAAAAAGCGTATCATTCCTCATTTGATTTTCTCCAAATCTCTCTAATTAATGTCAAGGTTAGCTTCTCAAAATCCCTTAAACGTATATCTCTACGGCAATCCTAAGTTCCAAACTGAAGAAATCGTGAAGAAAAAAAAAAGAGGATAATTTAAATCTAATCCATTCTTTCATTTTTCAGGTAGATAGTGTGAATCTTACATCTCCTCCGATCGAAAATGGATGATAAGATCCACTAAATAATCATTCAATATCTGTTCAATATTTATCATGCTAACATGCTCAATTAATGAGGTGCACGTTAGCAACCTTTTGTAATTCAATACAATCTCTCTATAGCAGTGTTTTCAGAACTGGACGGGGCATCGAATTGGCAGAGTGGCCGATTCTATTGGTTCGAATATGACCTTTGTTGTAAAAAAATCATTCTTTTCCTTTCTTGGCCGGTTCTACCGTTTTTTAACCCCGATTTTTCGGTTGAATCGGTCGGATCTAGCCGGTTCTATCAGTTTTTAATTCAGTCCGGTTTTGGGAGTTTTTAGAACCGGCCACTTGGTCGTCCGGTTTTGATAACACTGCTCTATAATTTTCCACGTCATGATCAATATGGAAATATACTCTGTGCTGTAGCGATGTGAAGGTGGAAACTTTTCTTAAGAGTCCATACATTTGTATGCTAATTTACAAAAAGAATTAAATAAATAAAAATTGGAATTTGAGCTATGTCAAAGTGGTAACTTGTTTCTTCTTCTACTACTACTTGTTCACTTATCTTTTATGATATTTTGGGCTTCCAAATGTTGAAGTTTGTTTTGAATATGAATCTATCAGTTTTCTTCCGGGCAACAGATTTTGTTTGGCTGAAGTCGGAGTAGGTTACTCGGGCCTAGCCTCTTGCCCAACGTGTGTCCCTATTTAATTGTAGTTAAGATTCATTAATTGGGTTTAAAAAAAATAAAAAATAAAAAAAATGTAAATCTTAATATGTTTATTTTTTTCTTCTAAAAACCAAAATTAGATTCATCAACCCTCAGTATTAGTGAATCTTAACCACAATTAGAAAGGGACATATGTTGGCCAAAGAGACTTGGTTCAAGTAACATACTACGGTTTCAACAAGAGTAAATCTATAAATCTGTTGCCTTCCTCCAATGGTACGGATGATTGAATTTGAGTGTTAGGTTCTCATATTTATTTGTTTGCTGACCCTTATTTGCTTGTAGACAGAACATTCAATTTCATTATTTTTTGGGTAATGCTAGGTTCATTTTTTTTATTGTTCATTTTTTCGAACAAAAAGATAAAAAAGGTTATAGTTTTTGTGATATCTACCACTATTTTTTGGTCTTTTTATTTAAAAAAGTGAAAAGTAGATGAAAAAGAAAGTGGAGCTAGCATTATCCTTCTTTTTTCTTTCTATTTTGTTTCTAGATGTTTTGTGAATGAGAATCATAAGACTTAGCATAAGTTTAAATCAAATAAAAGAGTAATTAGCATGACACAAACCTTATGGACAATGACCTATGTATGCTCTCCTGTATTCTATCTCCCTTTTGTGTATTACACTAGCAGACCATAATATAATATTATAACTTAGGTCTTTAATCACTCCCACTCTTTTTTTTAGTTGAAATGATATCATGTAACACACATTTAATCACTCACTCAGTAACATGAATAATGGAACAACATAAATAATGATGTCACACCCCCGCCTCTTGCATGAGTGGTAGGGGTGTGGCCTTCCAAGGGTGGAGGTCTGGGGTCTAATCCCCCTAAGGGGTAAGAGTTGCAAGAGCTCCATTGCTCCAGCTAATTTCTGATCGGTTGACTCTACTGACATAGGTAAATGATATTTGGTTAGGTTCTGTGGGACCCTTCAAAATAAAAAAATGATGTCAATGTCTAATTATGGTTATGCTTTTATTTCAAGGTACAATGCTTGTAGAAATAAATGAAACTTATGCTCTTCCCATTACTGTGAGATGAAACAGGGCTTAGTGTCTTACGTATTGCTTTTGAGGAAACTAAAACCAGTGTCTTCATAACTGGATCAGTCATGGAACTTGCTGGGTGGCCGGTTCCCGGTTTGACCGTGTTTATTAAAAAAAATTTTTACTTGATTCTGAACGGTTTTGGCCAGTTCTACCACTTGTTATACTAGTTCTTAAAGAGTTCCAGTTTTGGGGGTTTGGGAACTGGTGAAGGGGCTGGTTCCTAGTTTTTCTGATTCAACCAGCCGGTCTGGTTTTTGATAACAATGACTAAAACTGAAGTCTTTACATATGATCAAACCCTACATTATTTTCTTTTTCATATAAGGGGTGAGTCTCAGGGGCAGAACCAGGAATTTTTCATTGGGGGGACCAAAATACATATAATAAAAAATTTTGATTTGAGGGTATGGAATTTGGGGGTTCGGGGGCATAGCCCCCGAGAAAATTTTTTGGGGTAGTTTTTTTATTTTGAGAATTTTTTTTCCCGGTAATGCCTTTGAGGTCGCCACGTGTCCCTATTAATACCCCTTAGTTGTGGTTAAGATTCACCCACCTAACCTTGGTTTTAAAAAAAATATCAAATTTCTTTTTGAACCCTAGTTTAAAATTCACCAACTCCTAAGGTTAAAATTATTTAAATATTTTTTTCTAAAAATAAAGGATAAGTAGGTGAACCTGAGATTGGGTGAATTTTAACCATAGTTAAGGGGTGTCAATAGGGACATGTGGCAACCTCAAGGGCATAAGGGGACTCCATTGGGGGGCCCACTATATATATGACAAAAAAAATTGGGGGGCCAAGTATACTAAAATTTTTTTTTAATTGAGGGCCCCACTATTCATACTAGTGTAATAACGATTTACAAAAAATTTGGGGGGGCCATGCCCCCCGCCCCCGGTGAGCCTGCTCGTTGGAATCTGGCTAACATTCTAATGGAGGCAAAAATCAATAACGAAGAACGAAAGGAAAAAGAAAAGGCTTTGTTCTTGCTTTAGAAAAGAGTTTCTTTAAATCTGATTACAACAAGGACATAAATAGACCATAAATAGGGAACTAAGCAGCCATAAAGACGAATTAGCAAAATACTCATAGAGATAAAATTATGAAAATGTCATTAGAATCAAAAAGTGCCCCAAAAACAGTCATAACGATCCCAAAACGGAAATTTGAACATCAAAAAACTGCAAAGCAATTTAACTCATATTGGTCTTGTGAAATTACCACAATTCATAAATTATAATAATTAGTCAGACTGTTGGATCAAAAGTTATGGCGAAAAGGAGTTTTATCGTTGGACAACATCACATTCCCCTTTAAAATTTAGTGCTTTCTATCTATTTGAATCTCTTTAACAGCCGGTCAGTCATAGGGGTCAAACAGTTACTATACTCTTTGGTAATGTCACAGTCAACATCAATTTTTCCTCTGCCACTAACTTACTATCGATGAAGATTTAGGCATCTAAAGCAAAGTTGGAGAAATCAAAGTATCATGGTTGTTAGGGAGATGGAATTAAAAGGAATATTTTCATGTTTTCCTTAGGATTCATGAGGGCTAGGGAGTTGATAAAAATATATTTCTATTTTAAAATACTGAGTGAGTTTTGAACAGTGTTGTCAGAACCGGATCGGACCGACTGATCAAACCGATGGAACCGGGAACCGGACCCCTCGTCGATTCCCAAAACCCTCAAAACCGGAACTATTTGAGAACCAGCCAGAACCGGTCAGAACCGGTGGCAGAACCGGTTGGGAACCGACTGGAACCGGTCAAAACCTGAAAAAATTAAGAAAAAAAGAAAAAAATATATTTTTTTTACAAAAAGTAAACGGTCAAATCGGCCACTCTACCGGTTCGATGCCCGGTCCGATTCTGACAATACTGGTTTTGAGGGTTATGGAAGTAATAATGTACCTTAGGGTTCACACTATTGGAAGGATGATTGGGGGAGTTAATGGGTTTTATTTGCCCAAGCTAGTCTAAAAGAAAGGCAGCAGATTTACTTGGCATCAAAAGGCACCTTCACAAGTCAAAAAAAAAAAAAAAAAAAAAGAATGCCAGGAGAATCCCCGACAAGCAAACTCTAGGGGTGATATCGAGCTTAGCCAAGAAGTGGGGTTTCAAAGCTTGGCTTGCTGCAATGGCCGAAGGACGAACCGTAAACTTGAAGGTCTCGAAGTCGATTCCTGAGCTCCCCTGTCTTTAAGTAACTCGTGAGAAAATTAGGGTATAGGCTCAAGACTGTAAATGCGCCGGTTTTTATAGAACTCTTTGGGCACTTGGAAACTTTTATGTGTGATGTGTCCGACTTTATCAAATGAGGTGCTTAGTTCAAAGTCACGGCTACTTTGGACTTCAATAAAGCTTTGATATATCTATACTAAGTGAAAGTTCAAGTTCAAAAGACACTTACACTTATGTATGAGTTTTTCGGTTTTATTGTATAAATAATTTTATAAACTATTTTGAAAATAGTGGAGGATTGTTAGATATTTTCTAAAATATTATTATAATTGTTATTATAGTTTGATTTCTATCATGGCAACGACACATGTGGTAAGCATATGTGAGTAGTGCTGGTTTGTAGCCCGTAGAGGACGGTTTGAATTTGTGGTGATGTTATATGATAATATGTGGTGGTTTTGAAGAGAGGAGAACTCTTTCAAAAGTTATAACCGTAGGCTTCACTAATGGCAGAGTTCTACCATTAGCTCATCAAACGTTCATCCAATTTGAACTTTAGAATTTCTTGTTTTAAACAATCCCTTCCAACGATCATGCCGCGGTGTCTGTTGGGAAGAGTTATACAGACACCAAGATTTCTATATAGTTCAGACCGGAATACTGAATTGTCATCATCAGTTTTGGAAAATACATGCTTTTAAATTATTCTTTTTTACTTGTCAATGTACATTCAACAACAATTTGCTGTAAGATGTAGATCAACAACAATAATTTGATGGGTTTTATTGTATCCTGAAGGTTATTCGCAGCAAATTCAATTGCAGACTAGTAGTAGGGGACAAATAGTGTTTCAAGGAAAGCGGATTCTCTTCGCGCCTTGAAGCATTTCACTTGTTTCCATCTCTATTCGTCTTTTATACATAACTTTGGAATCTTGGGTCTAAAAATAGCCCAGTGGCCGAAGGACGAACCGTAAATCGAAGGTCTTGAGGTCAATTCCTGGGCTCCCCTCAATATCGGTTGTATAGGGTGTGGGTATTCCCTATGCAGCACATGAGACTAGTTTGAGTCTTTAAGGCTTAGGATATCCATGTATATATATATAAAAGTGGGCTAAAAAAAGAGATTATACGAAAAAGCTGAAGTACACAATGTGTTTCATGTTTCCATACTCTAAAAGTATATCTCAGATCCATCTCATGTTATTGACTTGGATCCATTAAAAATCCGAGAAAATCTCATTTTAGTGGAGTAGCCTGTTCAAATTTTGGATAGGAGAGATCAAGTTTTGAGAAACAAGATCGTTCATTTGGTTCTTGTTCGTTGGCAACACCATTCAGCTGAAAAAGCTACGTGGGAGCGTGAAGATGAAGTACGAAAAATGTATCCCCACTTGTTTACTTAGATGTCTTTTATGTTCCATGTGTCGTCTTAAACCAACTTATGATCACCTAAATAATGTGTTATTAGTACCTAAAGATGTTAAATATAATAAAGGTTAAGAGAGATGGTTAATTTGTAAATAAAATAAATAAATTAATTAAATTGTTTTGATGACTCACCTACTAGCTAGCTTATGATGAGTCACCTACCTACTCGGATGACTCATCCATTAGTGATAAGTATCACTCCTTGTGAGACATGTGGCACCTACTTGCTGATGATGAGTCACCTACCTACTTGGATGACTCATCCATTAGTGATAAGTATAGCTCCTTGTGAGACATGTGACACCTACTAGCTTAAAGAACAAACCTTGTCCTACAAGCTTAGTCTCTTATTTTCTCTATGGATCCATATTCCAACTCTATCTTTGAGCTCAAACTTTTGCTACCAAAGCTTATATCTCATCTTTCATCTTTTATTAAGAAAGGTCTACAAATAAATCGTGTAAAAACTTTGCTTTTCTAGTATTAGCCATTAACTTTTCTTAATATTCTTTTACTAATTTTGATAATTTGAAAAACATACATATTTTTGGTGATGATTTCATTATGATCCGATTCTTGTAAACTTGAATTATTAATTGATTCAATTTTTAGTTTTCCTTGAGGGAAAACTTAATAAGTAGAGTAAAGGTTATTTTTGGAATAGAAAAAACAGAATTTTGAATTGAGATTTTCGAAACCGTAGACTAAAAATTTGATCTCGAGTTCTTCTACAATATTGTAAATCATGAAAAATTATTCAATTTAGACTCAAATTTTACTTAATTTGATGTCCGGAGCATAAATTTATGTTGGGTACAATATCTATGGGTTGAGTGGTTGCAAACCCACTCACACGTGGATTCCACTTTAGAACTTCTTCTTTCACAACAACAGTAGCATAGTATGTTGGGTGATTAAATAACCCACACATGGATGTCTTATCTATAGACTATATAATATGATATATTAGAGATAACGTTTGTTCCACATTTTGAAATACGGTAATAAACAAATTACTATTGTTCTCAAACAGCAACAGTAAGCCACTAAGTTACGAAGTGAGAAGAAAGAAAGATAATAGAAAGGAAAGGAGAGGAAAGGAGAAGGGAAAGGAAGATAGGTACATCCTACTAATTAGCTATGTTATAATTAAACATGAATTGAATGTTATTAATTGTGCTGTATTATGTTAATTAATCATGTTATTGTTATGTGTTCACTGTAATTGAATTCCATATGCATGATTCCATGTCTAAAGCTTTGTAAATATTTGATTTTGTACATGCATGCATTGCATGAATGAAATTTCTTTAAATTATGTCTATTCAAAGGTTTTCCATGCTATAAAAAGAAAATAAAAAAATGATTTATGCAAGATAAGTCTAAGATCATAGTATTAGGCTCCAAGGATCATGTCTAAGATTTTAGTTTTAGGTTCCAAGGATCAAATGATCAAAAACATTGATAATGTCAAACGTAAGGGTTGGTCCAATGATGTTGGTGACCTATTTGTGTCAATTCGGTGAAGTGTATTTACATACTTAACTTCAAGTTGTTTCAAGGCACTAACATCTGACTCACAAAAAAATATACAAGTCAAGCAGGCATGATTCAAACAAGACAAGAACAAAACCAAACAAACATGATTTTCACACGATAAAAACAAGACAAGAACTATGTTTAAAAACGAAATACATGTTTTGACAATGATGAAAAGAAATGTTTTAAATCATGCCTTGCATTTGGATTTCAGCATACATGGGAATTGTTCCATTTAAATTACAAGCATGCTATGATATATATATTATTATCACATTGTTTAGCTAGTGATTTGTACAAACTGAGTGTTTCAATACTCAGTCGTACATTTGATGTCAGCAGGTGCTCCAATTGATATATGTGCTCCGGAACCCTAGGTGGAAGAGGAGTATGTTGAGGAGCTTGTAGATTGGCCTTATGAGGCTTACCATTGAGAAATGTGAGAGAGTGTCATGTATATATGTTTTGTGAGATAGGATGTTCGTTCCTTACTATGTTGTTTTGTATAAACTCTTGGAATACTGTTATATTGTATAAATTTTTAGCTTCTACTGTAGTATGCATTGTATCTTTCACAGGATGGTTTGATATGATAGGATAAGTCATGAGCCAAAGTCTCCAAACTCCTAGGGGGTATTTTGGGTCGTGACAATTCTAGTAGTATTTTGTGTATATAATTATTTTTTTATGACTTCATATAATTATATACAATAGGCATTTCAAAAAATAATGTGGCATATATGAATATGATTAAACTTATATGATAAAGGAGCCAAGCACATGTGTGTTCAACATGTGTGGAGCTAGGATTTTATTGTAAGGCGCACACAATGGTTGATTGAAAATGTTAGTAATTGTTGATGAATTTGTGGAGAATGATTATGTAGATTCGTAATATTTGGGCTTACGTGGATGAGGGTTCGAAGGCTATGCCTATTAGAGAATATCTTATTATAATAAAATGAATGAGATACATTGTATCATTATCAGTGTATTTCTTCACAATTAGATAGTATCAATTATTTTTTGAATTTAGGATTTGATTAGATTAGAATTATCCACATAAATTTTTTTACGACCAAGTTCGTGGGCAATTTTGTACACACATTTCATACATATCCTATAACGCCTCAAAATCTCTCCTAGGAGTTAGGTGTGACGTTAGACATTACTATTATAACCTGTCAAACCATCCTGCAAATGTACAAAGCATTGTATAGTAGAAACAAAATAATTACGAAAGTGAAACCATGCGAAGACATGAACTCAATTTTTCTTTTTATACATAAGACTAAATTCCAAGTTTGTACAATAATAAAATCAAAACATGAGTGGACAAGCCCACCCATCAAAATACAACGCAATCTCTCCCTCACCACTCTCACCAAAAATCTGAATAAGACTGCCTATCTAGTGCCTTATCATCCTGATATGATGATCCATGGTGGGCTCTGGCTCGAAGTACTCCTCCTCAATCCAAGGGTCGAGAGCACTCTCATCAACACGACCTGCCAAAGTAACAATTTCGGCTGAACATGGAATACTCAGTGTTTACAAACCACTAAATAATATGTTGTAGTATCACATGATTTCATATAGGCAGTTCATAGAATACACATGTACTGAAACACATACGGAAAAACATCTTTTTAAATACACGTGTGAGATACTTTACAAAACATGTATTCTTTTCACATATCGTTTTCACATATATTCTTGTGAGAGAGTACACTTGCACGAGACTAATGCCTACCCTACAAGGAGCAGAGGCCACTAGTGTACACTTGCACTTGATTAATGCCTACCCTACAAGAAGTAGAGTCCATTAGCACTAATGCCTACCCTACAAGGAGTAGAGTCCATTAGCTATATCCCACATACACCTGAGTCCATGGATTTTACACATATCTTTTACACGTATCTTTTTATGGGAGAGTATACTTGCACATGACTAATGCCTACCCTACAAAGAGTAAAGACCACTAGCTTATACTTGCACTTGACTAATGCCTACCCTATAAGGAGTAGAGTTCATTAGCTACATCTCACATACACATGCACATGAATCATTAACCTCTTTATTGGTATCTTTGCACATATCATTTTTCTTTGGGACCGAATGACTAATGCCCACCCTACAAGGAGTGGAGTCCACTAGTATCCTCCCACACACACACTTAAAGTTCACTTGCTTTACACATACACTTACGACAAAACTCAATCACATAATACACGTGCACATGAGCAATTGTTAGTAGCATGGAAGACAAAAGAAACACTTTACATATATTGCATATTTCACCTTTTTATCCATAACGATAGCCCATATACACATAGTTCACATAATTCCATTTCATTGAAACATATAGTTTTCCTCTTGGATTTTGTATTTTAACATTCTTTTCATCTTAGAGTAATAATATACACTTTTCATTTTTTAGTCTAAGGCATAGAAGCATCACAATATAGTTCACATCACAAATCCCACCTTTATCTTGATTTACAATATGGTTTATAACAAAATCTCACTTTTATCTTGATTTACAACATGGTTTATGAGAAAAATAGCTTGTGCAGTGTAGTTACCTTAGGGGATAAAATCTCTTTGATCCAAGACTTGAAAAAGCTTGAGGAAGCTTGTAGAAGAGAAATTCAAGCTTGAGGATGGAGATCCAAGCTCCAATGGCGCATGGTAGCAAGATCCAAGCTTGTGGAAGATCCTCAAACCTTGATTAGGCTCCACTTGATCTTCAATCCAAAACCCCTCTTTTGGAACCCTAGATTTCCTCCCATTTTTCTCCCAAATCTCTTCTAGATCTTTCTCTTATTCTAAGAACTCTCTTTAGGTTTAGGGTGAACCGAAAACCCCTAAAAATGTCTCCTATTTATAGGCCAAGGGGTGAAAACCCCAAAAATCACGCACCCAAAAAAGTTGTTTCGCGTGCCTACGATTGTTCGTAGGCTTTTTACGATCGATCATAGGTTGCCTTGAAGATTTTCATCATTTCTTGGGTTTTACAATCGATCATAACAACTCTACGATCGATCGTAGCGCCGCTACGATCGTTCGTAAGTTCATTACGATTGTTCGTAATTCTGACAGTGGGTTTTTCAAATTTTTGCACTTTCGTATTTAGGCCATAACTTTTGAATCCCTTATCGGATTTTGACAATTCAACTTGCGTTAGATTCTTCTTTCAAATAGAAACAATTTTTTCTCTGATAGATAAATCCTAGTTTTGAGTTTTGAATTACCTAAATGGGCTCTAAAGACAACTGGTCTTGAAATGAATTTCCGAAACCCAGATTTGCAGCAGACCCGGTTTTGGAAATCTAACTTTTAACTCAACCCCGACTAAAAATCAAGAAAAATGGTAAACATGAACCTCGAAGAGGATTCGAATACCTTCCAAAAAATTCAAGAATCACTTGATTCCGATAAGAGGTGGCTAAATTAGAGCTTCATAAAGTTGAGGGTAGTGCCAAAACATACTTCTTCAATACCTTAAACATTTTGAGTGATTTCACACTCTTTTCCCTTGGGTCCAACACCCCACTCACACCTCATAAATCATTCTCCATAGGTTTGTAACCCACCTCGGTAATAGTTGAATTCACACCAACATGCATGAGAGGCCCCGACCTCTTTATGCCTTGTGCACTAGCACTATTCACTTACGACCCATTAAACGCTTAGAGTATTTTATACTCTTGCTTTTATCCACTTAGAGTATAATTATACTCTCTTTTTGAGACTCAACACACTCACCTAAAACCTTTCACTTGACTCACCTTCACACCAAGAACACAATAGAAGGCCTTAGGTCCTTACAAACACCATACAAGGGCATTATTTACTGATACTGTTCATCGTACAGTGAACTTGGTTCTGGGGTTCTACATGAGTATTATTTCTCCTTATTTACAAGAGCATCGTTCCACTTGCCCAATGACTATGCCATGTTAAATATTATAATATAAATAATATTTTTCAGGGCTTCCTTGCACAATAGCTATGCCCGATTAAATAACTAAATTATATAATATAATTTTTTAAAAAACTTTAGGAGGGCAAGTGTCCCCTTATCCCATGACTATGTCATGTTAAATAATTAAACAACATAGTATAAACTATAAAAGATTTTTTTTTTTCAAAAGTTAAGGGGCAGTTGTCCCATGGACATGGCTATACCTTATTAAATTATATTTTTTTCAAAAATTCAGTAGCAATCAGTGTTGTCAGAACCGGACCGGACTGGCCGGTCGTACCGGAAAAATCGGGAACCTGTCCCCTCACCAGTTCCTAAACCCCCCAAAACCGAACATATTTAAAAATCGGTCATTTTTGTCAAAACTGGAAGAACCGAGCAATTGAACTAGGAACCGGTGGTAAAAAAAGTTAAGAACCGGTCAGAACCTGCCATAAATGAATAGAAAGGGGGAAAAAAAATATATTTTTTAATAAAAAAGGACACGGTCGAACTGGTCAAACTGAGAACCGGCCACTCAGCCGGTTCGATGACCGGTCCGGTTTTGATAACATTGGTAGCAACCGCCCCATGCTATGACTTATAAAAAAATTATTTGTTTTTCAAATGTTCAAGGGGCACGTGCCCCCTTTCCTCTGGCTCAGTCTCTGGTATTCAAACTCAGCTCGGTAAGCAATTAAGCTCATAATTCAATTTTGAACTCGGCCTGTTAATAATTAATTAACCCAATTTTTAATGAGACCACCTCAAACTGTTCAGGAGTATTTATGTCTGTTAATTAGGGCAACGGATTTCCTTTGGTGGATGTTTGAGCATCACACTAGAGCATAGCTTCTTCAGCCAACGTTTGCAAATATGTCTTTAAGCAGGTGATAGCATCCGTTGGGCAGTGCATGTACACCTTTTTAGCTCACCACGTGTGCTCTTTGATATCTATTAATTTTGGTTAAGATTTTAGGGTTAAATAATCTAACTTTAGTTTTTAAAGAAAAAAATTAACCTTGGTTATGATTCATGGTGAATTTTTTTAAAAATTTTTTTTCTAAAAACCAAGATTAAATTATTTAACCCTAAGGGTGAGTGAATCTCAACTACATTTGCAGTGTCATAGAGCACATGTGGTAAGTTGGAAAGGTGAGTGCCTACCGTCAACAGAATATACAAGATGCATGCTATCACCTCCTTAGTAAAATGCCTTTGCACTCGTCTGCAAGAGGCATGACCAGTGTGATACTTGGTTGCCATTAATTAGCCCAAAAAGATGGCCCACATATAAGTGGTCATTTTCATTTTTTGGGGGGTTTTTGTGATCAGCTACTACTATGTTCTAGCAGCTTTGCAAATACACTGTTATAAGTAATAGTTTTGTAAATTAACTCAGTTTTGCAACCATTAGCCAAATAACCTCAATCCTTTGTTTCATTAGGATTTCATTTGTTATTGTTAGAAAAATGATTATTATGCTCTTAAGATATTTCATAATCTTACAAAACCTTTAACTATGATTAATAAGTTTTAATCCTTGTGATTAAGATTCAATCCCTCAAGGACAAAGCATCTAACCCTAGTTTTAAAAAAAAGTTTATCGTGTCTCATTTTAACTCTCTTTAACTTAGGTTAACATACACTAGAGTTAAAGCATCTAACCTTGGTTTTAAAATAAAAAATTTAAAGTGTCCCCTTTGAACTCCCTTTAACTGTGGTTAAGATTTATTAATCCTTAGGGTTAAAGCATCTAACCTTAATTTTGTTTAAAAAAATTAACATGTCACTTTTAACTGTCTTTAAATGTGGTTTAAGATACAATAGACCCTTAGCTAAGGTTAAAACATCTAACATTGGTTTTTAGAAAAAAATAAAATTAAGGTGTCCCCTTTTAACCCCCTTTAACTGTGGTTAAGATCAACTAACCCTTAGGGTTAAAGCATCTAACCTTGGTTTTTAGGAAAAAAAAGTTTAACTTATCTTTGAACTCCCTTTAACTGTGGTTAAGGTTCACTAATTCTTATGGAAGAGTACACATTAATTATTATTTTTAAATACCAAGGACTAAGGATAGATGCTTTAACTCGAAGGGTTAATTGATCTTAACCAAAGTTAAAGGAAGACACCTTAAATTATTAATTTTTTTAAACAAAGGTTAGATGCTTAAATCCTAAGAGTTAGTGAACCTTAACCACGGTTAAAAGTTTAACAGACACGTTAAATTTTTTATTATTTTTTCTAAAAATCAAGGTTAGATGCTTTAACTCTAAGAGTTAATGAATCTTAACCACAGTTAAAGGGAGTTCAAAAGGGACATGCTAATTTTTTTTTTCTTTTAAAACCAAGGTTAGATGCTTTAATTCTAAGACTTAGTGTATCTTAATCTAAGTTAAAGGGAGTTAAAAAGGGACGCATTAATTTTTTTTTAAAAACTAGGGTTTGATGAATTATTCTTAAGTGTGTGAATCTTAATCACAAGGGTTAAAACTTATTAATCATAGCTTAAGGGTAGTTAAAGATTCGTGAGATTATGAAATATCGTAAGGGAATAATAGTCATTTTTCTAACCATAACAAACGGATGTATAAGGAAACTAAGGATTGAAATTGTTTGAATAATGGTTGCAAAATTATGAGTTAATTTGTAAAACTGTTACTCATAACAGTATATTTGCAAAGCTAGAACACGGCAGATGATATGTAAGAATCCTTTTTTTTTTTTTCACAAATGAGATGTGTCTGCCTAGCATTCTACAAAAAAATACATTTTTTTTAGAATAGTACTTACTATGAAAACTGAGCAGTTGGGTGGACATGTGGCATCATTAGAGGAGGTTGTGGACACGTGGCGATTATAGATAGTTTCTTCTTTAACTCCCCTTCATATAACCATATATTAACCTTTTCTCATAATATGAAGCGTTTTATTTTCTTCGAGAAAATTCCATCTGTGCCACATACTCATTGCAGTTACGAACAATGGGTGTGTTGATTCATATTTTTAATGGTCGTTTCAAAGCTCTTTTACATAGATATTGTCACATACCCATTACAGTTACTAATAGAAAGCTGTAATGGTTCCAAACCCTCCAACTATCTCAATTAAAGCTTTTAGGAAGCTGTAACTAGAGAGGGGGGGGGGGGGGGGGGGGGGGGGGGGGTTAGGCTCGACTGGGTGACCCGACAGTTTGTTTTCCAATTGAGTAAAAAATGGAGACTACACGGGTGATGTGCGGTTCCCTTCCAATGGGTTCATTGGATTGGTGTATCTTACATATATGTCTTTCCAAAATAGGTTTCTTACTTTTTTTTAATTGCTTTATTTTCTCTCTTCAATCACATGGTTCTTTTTGTTTTTTCGTGATTTAGAGAATAATAAGCTTTCTAATTAAATTTTAATTACCATTTCATAATTTCAGCACCAAATTGTAATTGTTGGATGATGCCTTTCTCCGAGGACGGGATGGAGCATCTGGCATTCTAGCCCATACCCATTGTTTGGGACTGCTATCGAATACCGGGAACATTGGGTTGTTATCATTGGTATACTAATTAGGATATTGGATTATTGGGGAATTCATGAACAACTATTCTTAGATTTTATGACATTCTACATGAGAAATGGGTGTTTTTCAAATTGAATGAAATAGGGTCTTCTTCGATCAATTTCCTTTCGTTAGTTTATTAGATTTAAATGACTTTCATTTTTTTTTAACGATTTTAAACTTTTTTTATTAGATACTATTTCAAAACAATGTTTATCATCCTTTGGTGGTTGGTTGCATCCTATTATTGGTAGTCACATTATTTCTACCAAGATTACTATTCTTTCTCATTTTGAAGTAGAAAATGACGTAAATTGTTTTTTCTTTTTGATATTTTCGCGCATTGTATGGTTTCATATTAGTTTTTTTTTTTTAAAGGACGATTCTGAACTTTTTTTATTAGATACTATTTCAAAACAATGTTTTGGTTGGTTGCATCCTATTATTGGTAGTCACATTATTTCTATCAAGATTACTATTCTTTCATATTTTGAAGTAGTAAATGTCATAATTTTTTTTTCTTTTTGACATTTTCATACATTGCACAGGTTTCCTACTAGTTTTTTTTCTAGAAAGAAATAAAGTAATTGACAAGGTGGTACAATTTGCCTTTCGAGCAACAGTTGATGATGTGATTGTCAAGGGAGTTGACGGTTTATGATCATAAGTATAGGGATGCTAGACAAAATTCATAAAATGTAGGATTTAGGACTTTACTACTGAGACCGCATTAGGGCCGGGACCTCCGAGACCTCGTGCATGTGCATGAGATTTCAGGTGGGCCCATCATCACATAGTGGCCCCCACCTGAAATCCCATGCACATGCCCGAGGTCTCATAGGTCTCGACCCTTATGCGGTCTCAAAAGCATTTCCCTAGGATTTATACGAAATTAAGGAAATATAAGGGGGACATATCAAATTTTTAAAAAGGCAGTTGCATCCATACAAAAAACCTCTTTCCGTTTCAAACAAACAGCAATCCTAACAAAACCCGAATAAAAAGGAAAAGGCAATAAACGAGGGGAGTGCTAACTCCACTCTCCCTCAATGCACTCTCTCCACTTGCCGTTAATAAAGAAGACAATGGTTACTACAAAGTCCTTATTTACATTAACAACTGGAGCGAGTGAAAATAAGGGAGAGTGTAGTTAATAAAATCCAATGAACAAAGACTCGTGATTCTCTACAGAGAGTCCGGTCACGCCACTGATGCTTCACGTGTTCCTTTTGACATCCTTTAACCATGGTTAAGATTCACTCACCCCTACACCCCTACGGCTCATCCAACTATCCTTGGTTTTTAAAAAAATCAAAAAAAAAATTTAACCCCGGTTAAAATTAACTAAGTTCTAGGGTTAATTTTTCATAAATAATTTTCTAAAAATCCAAGGATAGATGGGTGAACCCTAGGGGTGGATGAATCTTAACCACAGTTAAGAGGTGTCAAAAGGGACACGTGGCAGCATCAGTGGCGTAACCAGACTCCCCTGAGTCCGGTTACAACTGGAGATGATTACCACTTACGAGTCAAGTCGTGAACAAATAGAAGATAGAAACAACCACGAGACGCGCGAGATATATGGCAAAAGTCATATAACAGATTTAGATTTCTCTCTGCTCTCCTCTCCCTTTCAGATACTGATTACTTAATTACCAAAATAAAAAAAATACTGATTACTTCTCCTCTCTCTCTTCTCTCTCTAGAAGGTTTCTACTCAATAAATATTTGATCCAGAGCTCAATCATCAAGCACATAAAATTCAATCCATCTACAGAGAGAAAGTAATGGAGGAAGAGCAGCAGCAGCAAAGGATGAAAAAAGAAAGTCATCCTCTATTAAGAGGGGGAAGGAGAGAGAACAGTTATAGTCATGGCTTCTCTTCATCTGACATCCAATCACTGGCTGCCATCTGTGAAACTCTAATACCTCCTCTGCCATTAAATTCTCTACAAGTCAATGGCAAGGAGGATCTACCTAGCAAAGCCCTCCACTCCTTCTACAAAGCTTCTGCCTCTCACAACCCAATCCCTCATGAGGTATTAATACTTGAAAACATAAAAAACTTATATATATATATATATATATATATAATTTTATTTTTGGTTCCTCTTTCTAAGTTTCCTGTGTTTTTGTGGAGGACAGGTTGCAGAACTTTTGGTGCAGAGGGGATTAACAGAAGCTGTGATGGTAGTGAGATTGGTTCTAAAGCTTTTGTCGACCAGAGTGGGAACATTATTACTATGTGGGTTTGTTTGTTTTAGAAGGGGATGGCCATTAATATACAAATTCTCAGATATGTCACTGGAAAATAGAGAAGAGATTCTGAAGAAATGGTCAAGGCAAAGATATCATTTAATACCTCTAAGAGTCGTGTTTGCGATGATCAAAATCTTCTGCCTCTTCACCTACTTCTCTCGGGTAATGCTTCTGTTCCTTTAATTTAGCTCACCCATTTGAAGTTTCTATGCTATTTTTCTTACCTCAGCTGTTATTTTTTGGAATTAATATTCTGGGTATATGTTGCTTTTTTTTTTGCTGTTCGTCATTGGCCTGGTTTGACTTTCGAGGAAACCAATCCGTTCTTTCTGTGGAACTTTTAAAAATCCTTATTTATTGAGTTCAATTTAATTAGAAGTTCCACATGTATGAAACTTAAAAATTCTAAAAATTTTGGAGGATCTTGAAATTTTCAACTTTTGCACTCTATGGAATAATATAGTTCTAAACATTAAAAGTTTCACCGAAAGAACGAGCCTTTAAAGATGAATGAATTTTTATTTTTTTTTTACATGAGTGGGATTACTGTTTCTGGATTTGTTTATTTTTTTGTTTGCCATTGAGAGATGGTTGTTGATTATAGTACTTGTCATCGTAATCGTTGCTACAATCATCATTGTCTTCGCCGTCCTGGAATTGTTATTAATTTATTTTTTTGGTTCAAGTATTCCTGTAATTGTTATTGTTGAGCTGGGTCTACTTGTTAGAGACTACAATTATCATAGGGTTTGCATGCCATGTGTGTGAGTCTGCATGCTGGGTGTGGGTTTGCATGGGTGGTGGGAGTATTTCCTTGTATTTGCTTTCAGTCATTGCTTGTGGTATGATTGAGTTTACCCAAAAAAAAAAAAAAAAAAAAAAAACAGAAAGCCTTAGGGTGAGTGTTTAGTCCCACATCGGGTAGTTACCCGAGCATGCTGTCCCTTATAAGTTCCTTGGTGCCTCAAACGGTTGGTACCCGTTTTGAGGAGCTCTAGGGTGAAGCAAGGGCTGCATGTGAGTGCTGTGTGTGGGTTTGCATGGGTGGTGTGAGTCGGTGGTATTCAGGCCGGGCTTGGCCAAGCTCAGCTTGAATAGATAGTTTTGATAGAAGCTCGGCTCGGGCCGAATGGATTCAAGCTCAAGCCGGGTTTGGCTCAGCTTGAATCCTTTTTCTTTTTTTTTTGAATAATAATATTTTATATTATTTATATATATAATAATGATATATATAAATAATATATTTATTTATTTTTTTTAATAATATTCGAGCCGAGGCAAGTTCGGGCCTTTCAGGCCGAGCCGATCTCAGGCCAAGCCAGGCCGAGCTGAGTCGCACCAACAGGCCGATCGGGCTTTGTGCAGCCCTAGGTGTGAGTATTTCCTTGTATCTGGCTATTTGCCTTCAGTCATTGCCTCGTGGTATGATTGAGTTTACCAAAAAAAAAAAATCACAGGGTTTGAATTATAATAGATTCTTTGATCTAAATAAAGCAAAATAACTTGCCCCTCTAGCAAAATAATCAGCGAGGTATGCCCCCTCATGAGTTCGTCTTGGACTCAAGTCCCGAGTGGAAGCTTTCCCGGTTACTAACCCTTTAAGGTGGTTTTGGTAGCGCATCTATTTGTTATATTTTTTTTTTTTTAAAAAGCTATTTTATGTCTAAAAATAAAATTCAAATTTTTTACAGTATGCTGTCAAACGATTTTACTATCAACAAATTTATCTGGTACATGTACTTTTGTAACAAAATGAATTTTGGCTCGAAATAAACAAGATCTACCAAACGAACCCTAACTCAAACTAGAAACAGTAGATAAATGATGCCTTGATAGAAAATAAAAGAATAAAAAAAAATTTGAATACAAGTAAAATAATGCTTTATTCGTATTGAAGAGGACTTCCCTCTATTAAATGATAATGAGACAGTCGAGTCTTCTTCAAAAGATGGGGATTGGGGAGGGGATTCCTAATTATTAATTCGTTGATAAGGGTGATTTCATCTACAGTAAGAAAAGAGATTTATTGAATAGCTTGGATGATTTACAATGACCCTAAATAGGATTTATATAGATTTAACAAGATAAGCTTTATGGAAAGTAAATCAACTTAATCTAATCATACCTAATCAAATCTAATCTACTATTGATATTGATTGATGCTAATCTAATATTGTAATGAGATACACTTGAATGATTTAATGTATCTCATTCACTTTATAACAATGCTTTTCTTTATTCTCTAATATATACTACAGTTGTTATTTTGTTTTATTGTCAATCTTCAAAAACTGATTTCTCTATATCCTTAATTGCATATATATAGTTTAGATCCAAAAGAAAAAGGACTTGCATATATAGCAGATTTTGTTGTTTTTCTAATTAACCCTAGATTATGTAGAAGACCTCTCTACCTACTCATGTTAGCTGTTGTTTCTTCAAGTTAAGGTAGGCAGATCTATCCATCTATCTATCTTATATATTTATATTTCTCCCTTGGAATTCAAACTCCATATATTCATATATGATGAAGAGCAATAGTTTGCTCCAAGAGCGAGGAGCAAACTAAAGACGCCCCTTCCACCCTGCCATGAACTCAAGTTAAGTTTTTTAATATTAGGGGTGATTGAATCTTAACCACGGTTAAAGAGAGTTAAAAGATGGACACATGGCAAGGAAAGGGGAGCCGAGACACCCCTCCTCGCGTCACCGACCGAGGAGGTGATTATTTTCCTATTATAACCTTGAGTGGCTTCTTGATTTGTAGCTTCTTTTTTATATTATTATATCTCTATTTACCGATTTAAAAAAAATGGCAAGTGATTGAAAACTCTCAATAATTGGTAGGATTGAGAGCAATGCCACACATTTGAAAATCCAACAGCTTACTTCAAATGGTGGGTCCCACTTGATGCCTTTGGATTCATCGTTCGTCCTTGCTCTCGACAGTACCTTTCATCCAGAGTTTTAAATGGCTTTCCTTATAAATAAAAGAGATTTTTTTTTTTTTTTTTAGCAATAGGTCTCTCCATGGTGGGCAAGGAGCGGACTATTCTTCCTCACCCTCACAAAGCTCTTTTAACTGCTTTGAGCAATAGTTAACAAGTTTTAACTCCCATGGATACAATTTTTGTTTTCTTTCTAAAAACCAAGTTTAATGCTTTAACTCTAAAAGTTATGTTCGGTTGCTGAGAAAATAGGCGAAAACATGGAAAAAGAAAAGAGAATTTTGGATTTCTAATACAATTGATAGTTTGTTATTTGTCTAATTTTCTTTTCACTTATTTTCTCGGCAACCAAACACAGGGTAAGGGTTAGTGAATCTTAACCACAGTTAAAAAGGGGACATGTGGCATGAAAAAGGGAGATGAGACACCTTCCTACACTCCACTAAGGAGGAGGTGATTATTTTCTTTTGTTTTTTTTACACAGAAGGCGAGTATGAGTGAGTTTGAAAATTTTGAAATTGAGCTTTTCCCCTCCTTTTGTTGCAGGTTGATGAAAATTCAGAAAACCCAGCATGGGAAGCAATTGGGTATTATGCAGACACCAATGAGAACTTCTCCAAACCCCAAAAGGAGAGGCCTCTTCAGAAGGGAATTGTAGAAACCATGAATGAAACTGACTCGACCCTTGTCCAATCCCTTATCCAAAAAGGCCTCAAAGTCACAGAAGATCCACAACAAAATCTCTGCAAGATCAAATGTGATGTTGTAGTTGTTGGTTCTGGTTGCGGCGGAGGAGTTGCAGCCGCAGTTCTTGCGAGCGCTGGCCAGAAGGTTATCGTCCTCGAGAAAGGAAACTACTTCGTTCCCCAAGATTATTCCTGCCTGGAAGGCCCCTCCATCAGTCAGCTATACGAGTCAGGTGGGATCCTAACGACTGTCGATGGAAAAATAATGATATTGGCAGGATCAACAGTGGGTGGCGGCTCTGCCGTGAACTGGTCGGCATCCATCAAAACGCCGAGTTCTGTGCTCAGGGAGTGGGCTTTGGATCACAAACTTCCACTCTTCGGGAGCTCTGACTATCTCTCTGCCATGGACACCGTGTGTAAGAGGATCAGTGTCACAGAGAATTGTAGAGAGGAAGGATTCCAGAATCAAGTTCTGAGAAAAGGATGTGAAAATCTTGGTCTGAAAGTTGAGTCGGTTCCACGGAATTCATCAGATGGTCATTACTGCGCTTCTTGCTGTTATGGTTGCAAAACAGGAGATAAACAAGGGACTGATTCTACTTGGCTGGTTGATGCTATAAGCTGTGGTACTGTGATCTTAACGGGATGTAAAGCCGAGAGATTCATATTGGAACAGAATAATTATGGAAGAAGAAGAAAGAAGTGTTCAGGAGTTATGGCAACAGTTATCGACAAAAAAATCACTAGGAGACTGCAAATTGAAGCTAAAGTAACAATCTCAGCATGTGGATCTCTCCTCACACCCCCACTAATGATCTCTAGTGGGTTAAAGAATCGAAACATCGGCAAGAACCTTCATCTCCATCCTGTTCTGTTGGCCTGGGGATACTTCCCAGACTCCATGTCAGAACTCAAAGGAAAAGTTTTCGAGGGAGGAATAATTACATCACTCCATAAGGTGGTGTCGGAGGAATCCAATGTCCGTGCCCTAATTGAAACTCCTGCATTAGGGCCTGCATCGTTCGCAGCATTATTTCCATGGGTGTCTGGACTGGACATGAAGGAAAGGATTGTGAAGTATGCGAGAACTGTTCACCTTTTCTCACTGGTCAGGGATCAGGGGTCAGGAGAAGTGAAGGTGGAGGGAAGGATACAATATGAGTTAAATGAATCGGACAACGAGAATCTTAAGACGGGGTTAAGGCAGGCCTTGAGGATTTTGGTTGCAGCAGGAGCTGTTGAGGTGGGAACCCATCGGAGCGATGGGCAGAGAATTAAATGTAAAGGGATTAAGGAGGACGACTTGGAGGAGTTCTTGGACACAGTTACAACAGTTGAAGGGCCAATGTCAAGGGGAGAGCACTGGACAATGTATTCTTCTGCACATCAGATGGGGAGTTGTAGGATGGGTGCTAGCAAAGAAGAAGGTGCAGTTGATGAGAATGGGGAAAGTTGGGAAGCAGATGGTCTATTTGTATGCGATTCGAGCGTTATGCCAACTGCAGTTGGGGTCAATCCCATGATCACCATTCAGTCCACTGCTTACTGCCTCTCCAAGAAGATTGCAGACCTGTTATATAAGAAAAAGGGCTCCAAAGACAACTGATTTCTGATTTTATTTTTTAAATATAATTTTTTTAAGAAGTAAACTTTTGGGTATTATCAGATTGTATTCACTGTGGATTCAATAAGAAAAAAGGGCTCACAAGACAACTGTTTTTTTTTCTGTCTTATATAATTTTTTTTTTAAAGATATAAACTCTTGGGTATTATCAGATTGTATTAACTTAGAATGAGAAAGTCACCGTGAATCACACAGACCAGTTAGTTTAGTAGCTGTTACTGCAGCTTCATTAGTAACACTGGTTTCAATAATTATAGATATGGATTGTAACAATAGATGTCTTCTTTTATATCTATTTAGTTCTTTTAGGATTGAACTACACAATCATTTTCTTTTATATCTATTTGGAGCTCTTCTATGCCAAAATCCAACCTAACTAGATGACTATAACCATCCAATCTAGACTTTTTTTCCCCTGATATGGTTGTCATAACTTTTCCGAGTTTTAACAGACACAATGGTTTAGATGGTTACAATCATCAGATAAATTGGTTTCTATTATACATCTATCCACCTGACATCTATAAAGTGGTAGCTGAGAAGAAACCAAATGAAAGTATACAAAAGAAGAGCATCAAGTCAAAGGAACTCCACTTTCAGGTTATAGATTTGTACTTGTTCATAGCAAAACAGCTAGCTTTATTCAGAAAGCTGTCTCAATTCTACCTTCAATTTACATAAATGTATCCTCACAAAAACCAATCAGACAACATTGGATTTCATTTACCCCAAAAACAAAAAATATCAAGCTGAACCAAAAACCAAGGTGATACAGGGATTCACTTAACTCGCTGTCGCTTTAACTGCTTTCTCAGCCGCATCATCCAGTGATCAATGTCATCCCACTTTCCTGGACATCCATCATAACAAACCACAGAAATATCACTCGGACGAGTCATATTTAAACAATTGATAATAATGACTATTTTCGAGATGAAAATGAATTTCTAGTGAATAATTAAATAGAGCGGTGGGCCTGAAACAAGACCAAGTTTCACATTTACCTTCAGAATTTTCTTTCCTTGGTCGACGTTGGTGCCTTCAAGACGAATGACCACCGGTAATTTCAATGCAACCTTGGACCAAAAAGGATGCCAAGACATTTAAATTTTGTCAGAATTCAACTGATACAGAGTTCGCCTTTCTTTTGAATGCCGAATCATTTGATATCTCCTGTGTTAGTTTTCACCAAAACCTTACTTTTGAATCTTCCTGCTAAATGATAAATAACAATCATTTTAAAAATGAAGCGACACTGATAAGAAAGTACTAATCGATAGAAGAGCAGCATTAAAGCACTCAAAGATCCAAAGGACAATAAAACAGAGTACCCCAATAGGAGAACCAAGTTAAACCCGAACCAATTGGATGCGACTCACCTGTTTGGCAGCATTAACAATCCCACTTGCTATTACATCACATTTCATGATCCCTTCAAAAATGTTGACCAAGATTGCTTTCACCTTCTCATCAGATGTCAATATTTTAAATGCTTCCACAACCTGCCCAGCATAAATAGCAAAAGAAAAGATGAGACAGGAACAGAAACATCTTTCTGTGGGTAATAACACGTCAAATCCACAACATGATAAAATAACAAGCATTGCTGCATGATGAATTAGCATAATATGGTATATCTGAAATGAGTTCTCTTCATCAGGAATGGCTGATAAACAGAAAAATACAACTGCAAGAACATAAAGGTATTAGCTATGCTTAAAACCTCAATTAACAAATGTTGTGTTTTACCTCTGCCAAGTGGTAGAGATATCATGCATGCAAGAATGAGGAGGAAGATTTGTCTGCTATGTGGAGCATAGTGAACCATTGACAAGCATGTAAGCAGTAGCAGCCAAATTCTAAAATGCAACTATTTACCTGGCCTTCCGAAGCATTCCCACCAACATCTAAGTAATTTGCTGGAGTTCCACCATGCAACTTAATTATATCCATTGCAGCCATTGCTAATCCTGCACCATTCACCATGCAACCAATTTCTCCATCTAAGCCGATATAGTTCAAATCTGCTTTGGCAGCGGCAACCTGTCAGAACAGTAGTATAAGACAAAAGTGAATACGAATAATCAGTTTCACATATGTCAAGATCAAAAGAAACATATAGCCAGACTCTCGAGGGTCCTCCTGGGATGCATCGCGGAGAGCGAATATCTCTTTCCAGTGAAAAGAAGCATTGTCATCGAAGTTCAATTTCGCATCAGCAGCTACCAACTGATTATCAGAAGTCTATGCAATGGGATTGATCTGTCAAAACAAAATAATGAGAAAATTAAGATATAAGTCGAAAGGCAGGAGATTGTGAAAAAAGACTAGTCACTTAGAAAATTAACAATTTTAAATAGTAGTTTAGGATAAATAAAATGTCATGCTCACCTCCAGTAGCATGCAGTCACATTCACAGAAAAGCTTGTACAGTTTTTTAACTTGTTTGTCTGAAGCATTTCTATCAGTTGCCAAACCATCTACAACCCTAGCAGCATCTTCATCTGTGATTCCTTTGAAAACATTGATAGGCACCTGGTCAGAAGCAAAAGGAAAATCAGTACAAGATAGTAGGAAAAGAAGAGGCTGTCTCGATACTGATGTAAGAGTGCTGAGAGAAGGTGGAGAATAACCTTAAGAATCATGTCCGGGAATTTTTCCACAAGGTCTTCAATACTGATACCTCCCTTTCTACAGGAAATTATAATCTGAATAAGATATGAATAAGCACACGTTTAGAGTCATCGCCTAAGTAACCAAAGCGGGAGCGAGAGCGGGAGCGGAGAGCGAGAGCAGGAGTGCGAGCGCGAGCGCGAGAGTGTCAAGTTTCAATTTAGGATAAGGTCGAGAGCGCCTCCAGAGCGCTGCCATATATATAATATTTTAGTTTTTTATTTGAAAATTAAAGCATATTATTGAATCTTAAGAATTAATTAATTTTAACCAAGGTTAAAAAGGACACGTATTGACCTCTGGGTGCGATTGAACTTGGGGAGAGGTTCAATCACAATTTGGCTATACATGTGATGCCTTCTCTCCAATAAACTAAAAGAATAAAGAAATTAATAAACTGGAAAAAAAAAAAAAAAAAGGTGAATAGATGCCTGACACTTATTGTACAAAGGCTGAAACTTTTCACCTTGACTCCATTTCGTCTAGGATAAGGTGAAGACTCCCTTTCGTCTTCTTCATTACACGAATGGGAGTTACAGATACAGGCGAAAATGGCTACCATTAACATTGAAGAATGAAGCTTTCTCTGCTCTTCTGAACACCACGCTTTCTGAAAGGAAAAATCGCGTTCTATAAAATAGAAAACCTCGCTCTTGAGACGAATTCACTCTCAAACTGTGAAAGCACGGTTTGAGAGCAGGAACAGGTGGTAGGACAGACGGTTTGGGTTACTTAGGTCATCGGCATAGGCCATTCATTTTTAACTTGCAAATATGATACAAAGGTCAAAAATCAAATAGAAAAAAATGCAAAGAGTAATTAATACAACAAACCCCAACTGCTAACAGTAGCAATGTTACAAGCATAGTTGTTAAATCCTTGCGATTTGCGATTCAAATCCTACGATTCGATTCGAATCCCAAGCAAAACGATTCAAATCGGAGATAAAAATCTTAATTGGGTAAATCTCATTTGATTTGCGATTCTGATTATGATTTGCGATTCAAATCGTACGATTCATGCGATTCGAGCACGAAACTCCTTTTACGGACCAATACTTAAAGAATATTTTTTATTCTTTTTATTTTCTAAAGGTTCTTTATGTCTTTTTAAAAAGAGAGAAGAAACAAGAAAACCCCTGTTACAGACATGCCAAAACCCTAATTTGGGTTTTCTCTCTATTGGTTACATGCTGTGAAACGGGGAAAAAAAAGAAAAAAAATAAGGAAGAAGAAAGATGGAGTTGGATTTTGGTAAAACTTGATAGTTTCCCTTGATAGTTTATTTTATTAGTCTTTTTATTTCTACAAGTTTTTTGATACTTGATCTCATAGAACATGATTATATGAGTTTACTTTTGTTGATTTATCTATAATGATATTGGTTTTTTTTTCATTTTATGGAGTTCATTCGCATTTTTTATAGTGTGCAATGAAATATTCATTACTTTCTTTTATCAATAGATACAAATGAAATCTTTAGGATAGTAGGTTATTCTATTTTTCTGATTTATAAAGTAATTTTTTGCATTTTTTTTAACAATTTATTTAAAAATGGATTGAATCTTACGATTTACGATTTGAATCCTGATTTGAATCGAATCGGTCCTAAAACGATTTTATGATTCGATTACGATTTAACAACCTTAGTTACAAGAGTATATGGCAAAGTATGAGCTCAAGCGCTATGGTACCTAAAAATAAAAATAAAATAAAATCCAGGATACCTGCAATGTACCAGCTAATGTGCTACAGTACAAAAACCCATTGGATATAAGGATCCAGCTTTATAGAGTACTACAAAACTAAAGTGTTTAGAATCTTCTTCTACTAGTGTGAAAAATACCTTAAGCATACATATTTCTGAACTAACGTTCCTCTGCTGGATGCAGCAGTGTGGAGAATTTCTTATTATTGCTTGATATGGAATGGAATTTTCCAAGAAGTAAGAACTATGTTGAAATCTTCCCAAGTTGGAGGAGTGCTCAATTTGGCCCTAGGGGTAAATTTTCTTTGGGAATACTTCCATATGTCTTACATAGGACATGGAAAAAACATAATACAAGGATACTACCAAGTTGGGTCAGCAATTCATTACGAGGGAATATTATACCAAGTATCTTTTGCCAATTGCCACTATTTAAGAGTTCAAGGGTGTGGCTGCATAGATGATTCAGAAGCAAAGCATTGCACAGCAGTTTGGGTTTATAGATCTTGGGCATGGGTAGGGCATCACGGACTAACTTTCTTCGTAGCAGAAAGACTGTACAATGCATAGACCCAGCCTTATGCTATCTGAGCACCAAACCTGACCCATTGCCTCATGTTTCTTGCTTCTAGCAGAAAGACTGTGCAGCGCATAGACCCAGCCTTCTGTTATCTGAACACCAAACCTGACCCATTGCCTCATGTTTCTCGCTTCTTCGTGTCACCTCAAACACTCTTCCAACTCATAGGATTCTCATGTCATCATGATTCTATCTCATATGCTACAAAGGCTCCATGATAAAGCCGAATATCCAACACGGCTTGATACTCTTGAACACGACCTTAGGCCATTTCCACGCGCATCGGATAACTCAGGAGCATAACCGCTACATCCACCAAGTATTGAGGGCATACCGCCTCACAACACAATTCTCAGTCCCTGGCCGAGTAATTCAAGGAAGCTTGTGTGACATAGCTGATAGTGCATCCATAGTCATGGTAGTAAAGGCATCGTCTAGGTGACCACTAAGGGATTTTACACCCCTCACCGCCTGACTTAGGGTCTAGGAGGGCGGTGGTTGCTAGGTAGTTGCATGGCTGCTGAGGCACTAGGCAGTTGCAACTTGCACCTAGGCAATAAAATCTGTAGTTTCACATTATTAATTCTTAAACTCAATTACTTGCCTTTAACTTATTTTTAATTCTTAAACTAATTCATTTTACCTTCAATTATATATTTTTTCGTATAAATTAGAAGAAAAAAACATTTACTCTTCTTTTGTTTGTTTTGGTTTAAGTTAATAAGAAGATTTGCTAACCATGTCCATGATCTTGATCTGGACCCACCCCTACATCACCTTCCCCCATTGCTTGTGTTGGCACTATGCACATTCTATGTCTATTTGTCTTTCTGGTTTGAGATGGTGTGATTTGGAAGCATAGCTCTCTGACTTTGATTCCTCTCTCTCTCTCTCTCTCTCTCTCTCTATATATATATATATATATATATAAATGTTATTGATCACGAAATCTTGTTTTGCCATATCTCTAGTATTTCTAGATAGAGATAACTCCGATATGGTGTATCACAACCTCGGTTGTATTAAGTCGCTCAATGAGAACTTTTGACCTAGCGTCATCCTCTCCAAGTTACCTTGTACCTGGAAGAGATGCAAGAACAATTGATGAGAAAGAAGAGGGATATGTACTTAGGTCATCTAGTGCATCACCTAAGGGTTGACGAAGAGTCTCTCAAATAGGAACAAGTCAGAGAAACAATCTGTTGCTGAAATAATGCAACACAAAGAGATGCTTGCACTAGTGAAGTAGGACTTCATGTCTTATTCAAAATCTGAAAGAATAAGATTGCCATATCATCTCAAATCAAAAAGCATAGTTGTCAAGGCGACTTGAGGCGATAGACCCCATGGATGCCTGAGGCCTCGCCTTATGAACTTTTTGTTGCAGGCATCCTCCAATATAAGATCTATGTATGATGCATTTCCTTGAATAAGGGGCCCTGCAATTCATGTAAATTACAAAATCTATATTGTTCAGATACACTTTGATAGAACCATCCTTGGAGACAGTTCTAAGGACAATAAATAGACATTTAGGTTGTTGGGGATAAAAAAATGGAACACAAAAACAAAGTCTACAATGATTGGCGAAAGAGGGGAGAGAGATTATGAAAGATAAAAAAAATAGAAAGAAACAATAGTTTACAGAGACAGCCAAACATGAGAGAGGAAGGAGATGGGAGAGGAGGAAGAGTGTGAGACTGAATAAATAACATAAAAATAGTCTGACAGTTAATGTGACGTCAAACATGAAAGCCGTACATTTTACTCTCATTTCTTCTTTTTTTATTTTTCTCGATTATACTCAAGAAATATAATAAAAAATATATAATTGATAAAATATATAATTATGGGGTGCACTTATTTAAATTATAAAAACCTATTTAAATATGGGTTTATGAGAGTTTTAGGGGGTCCTAGAAGAAATTTTAGGCATTCAAAGGCCTTTTTTAATTATTGGACAGCCTGAGCCCACTTATATGCTTGGTCGCCTAAGCGACGCTTGTAACAACCATGCAAAAGCAGAAGAGAACCATATGGTCCACCCACAAATAAAGGAAGAGAGAGAGAGAGACCAATTGTCCACCCATTTAGTGAGAAAGTACAAGTTAACATGAGGAAAACATAATTGGCATCATTCCTCTCTTTTTTCTTCTTCTATCTGCAAACCTTTTTTGTTAGATATACAAACTCTAACATATTATATGGTAAAAGACATTAAAAGTATATAAAATAGCATAATTTTTTGTTTATCAAAATACATATTCAAATAAAGTAACTTTTATATCCTTAAACAATAATAATATTACATATATCCGATTTATAATAATAACTGCTTGAGGCGGCACTACAGGAAAGAGAGATGAGATAGTCAAAATTAAGAAGTTGTTGTCACTGAAGTCCACAAAGTAAAAAAGCAATCAAATTGGCAAATAGAGAATGGTGCCCTATACATTTTTGTAAGTTCGCACCATTGTTCAAATCTTTGGACTAGTAAGGGGGAGTTGACACCGTGATAGTGGAAAACTCATCACCAGCTGCTAAAGAAGCTAATTGGACCCACGATCAAGCCAATCATTGGAAAAAAGGACACGGCTCTTAATTTTTGGGGAAGAAAGGACACAGTTTGACTAAAGAAACTAGTTGTGTGGATTAGCTAAGGGTTCCTAGGACCAGCTTCAACAAACACGGCTTTTTATTTTTGGGTAAGATATGACACAGTTTGATAAAGAAACTAGTGGTGTGGATTAGCCAGGGGTTCCCAGGAACGACTTCAACAAACACGGCTCTTATTTTTGGGTAAAAAAGGGCACAGTTTGACTAAAGAAGCCGATGGTGTGGATTAGCCAAGAGTTACCAAAAACGGCTTCAACAAACACTATCAATTGGTGGTCGGTAAAGCCAGACCCCTTCTCTTCGAGAAACCCACCCTCGGTAATAATTAAAAGACTAGCAACAAGCTAAGATATCCACTTTTTAATGGATATTTATGACCTTCTGCAAACATAATCACAATGCTCACCACCCTCTCTCTCATAGGCACACACACACAGCCTTCTCTCTCATGGAGTCACTCAAAAACTCTAAAATCCATGAGGATATCTTCCGCGATTAGTCCACTTGAAATTGTTGAAATCATCTCTGAGCCTGTAGACAATCGTTAACAAAGTCAAGTACCTTTAAATTTGGACGATAGTAGTGATGCAGGGGACTTAGAAGAGATCTTTATATGGAGTTCAAATGATTCATCCCGAATGGGTTCGAGCTAAATATACATGCGCATTGGAAGAAGACCCATTCCTAGAGGAGGACCTCCCAAAAAAATTTTAAGGAAGAGAATGTAGGTGCAACATGTCAATGTGCCTGTTTCATTTTAATTCTTGCGGCCTTGGATTACACCCTTGCATTCCCTAAATGGAGGAATTTGACTATATGGATGCTTCATTTATGAAAATGGGAGGTCTTTTTTTGGTTCAAATCCGTGGGCCTTAAATATCTAGTTGGGAAATTCAGATTATTTTATTCTTCATTAAGCACAATTTCTTTTTGAGGAAACGCATTGTACATTTTCTTTACGGGGTGAACAAGACTATTCAAAACTGCATCTAGTCGGGCCTGATTTTCTTCGCTTGGCATTATACATTTGACGAAAAGGTTCAAATGGTGACCTACAAAAGCACCATGCTATATATGACCAAGATTTGTGTTTGTCTCTGGGTCGATACTTTGATATGGTTAGTAAAGAACCTTCTAGTTAAGGCCCTTGCATCTTCCTTCCACATGAACATCTTCTTTGATCGAATTTAGGAATCCCTCTTCAATCAATACGTGATTGAGATACTTTTCTCCAGCCCTCCTTTGAATAAGATATTGAACACACAGGAAGAAGATGATTGGGTCATGACTTAAGGTTCAAAAGCTCCAAAATGCAACAAAAAAGAGTGGCAGGGAGATAGGGAGTGGAAAGAGCTTCAAATCTTCACGTGCAATTCATACAAAGCAAGATGAGGGAATCACGATAAACTACTTGCACCAGCTGAACCACAATAATATTCAGCTTGGAATATGAAGAGATTAATGAATATAGTTTGGCATGGTGTCTTTCTATCCACAGTTGACGAACAGACACTAGACTCAACACATGAGAATGAGGCTGCAATGCAGACCAGAAATGAACGTGAGGCAAAAGTCGTTGATAAGAAGATCTTCCACAATGGGGACAACACTAATCCCAAGTATGTCTTGCATTTCTTGCCTACCCCATGCCCGTTTTTTCTATGCCTTATTTCAAATATGTGCACTAATTGATTTCCATTTTGTCTAAGCATTAGAGTTGCTTAACATGGGTGATCTCTAACAAAATTTTGTTTTGTGCCTTATGTAGAAAGCTCTGTTTCTTAGATGCCATTGACCATTTAATTTTCATTTTTTAGTTTCCTGGTTATTTTCACTATTGAATTAATTGCCCACTTAGATTCGAAGCTTGGTTATTTGTGAATTGGTACCTAAGAATTTTCGCAAAATGCAACAGTAACAAAATAAATCTTTTTTAATAATAAAAAAAGATTGAACCGAGAGGGTTAATTGTAAAGTGAAAGCAATAGATGTTTATTAGAGCAAGAAGAGAGTCACAGGAAAAACACCTTGTTAGATGATTCATTCAACTAATTAATTAACTGCTTTGTTTATTATAGACCTCATTTCTAATTGTAGTATACTCTTAATGCGGTTTAATGTCAATTAATTGTGTTAGATGTTGGTATTGTTTTCACTAGTTCTTCTTTTTCCCCTTAAATGAATGATCTAATCCATTAACTTTAGGTCATGACATGGAATACAATATAACTGATCTACAAAGCATAGCATTCTTCACGTTTTAATTAGTAATGGTTTGAATTACGTCATCTTAGTAATTACATTAGCTCATCTTGTAAGTAATTTTAATTCCTCTAACGTATGTCATAGTGTTCTGTCTTCTCTATAACAGGAACATCTACCAAGAGAATCTGACATGCTTTATGGGAAAAGATGATCTTCTTTATGCCATAAGTCTCTTTGAAAGAGCAACTCAAAACAAAGGAATTAACAAGTTAACTGTTAAGAACTGGATGGTAGATCCTGTATTCTTTTTAGTGTAAAGCTAGTTTCACTTTTGTAATTATGGATAAATACAGTGACAATTTTGCAAACACTTTCTTAAGAATTAACTTGCTAATTCTATTGTTTTCGGTTGCTCTTTCAAAGAGACTCATGGCCTTCACAACTTTATCTTTTCCCATAAAGCATGTAAGATCCTCTTCGTAGAAGTACCTATTACAGAGAAGACATAAGACTGACATACTCTGGAGGAATCAAAATTAGTTACAAGATGAACTAATGTGATTACTTAAACGACGTAATTCAAACCATGATTATGTATACTATGCTTCTTACATCAATTATATTGTATTCCAAGTCATGACTTAAAGGTCATGGATTAGACCATCCATTTAAGGAAAAAACAAAAAGAAAAAGATGAACTGATGAAAACAATACTGACATCAACATCTACCATCACTAAATGACATTAAACCACCTTAAGGGTTTACTACAACTGGCAATGAAGTCTGTAATAAACAAAGTAATTAGTTGAAGGAATCATCTAACAAGGTGTTTCTCTCGTGACTCTCTTCTTGCTCTAATAAACATCTACTGTCTTCACTTTAGAAATAACCCTCTTGGTTCTATTATTAAAAAGATTTATGTTGTTACATTTACATTTCGCCAAAATTCACAGGTACAATGCACAAATAACCAAGCTTCCAATCCAAGTAGGCAATTAATTCAATAGTGAAAATAACCAAGAAACTAAAAATTGAAAACAATGACATATAAGAAATAGATCATTCGACATGAGGCACAAAACAAAATTTTGTAGGAGATCACCCACATTAAGCATTTCTAATACTTAGATAATATGGAACTCAATGGATGCATATTTTATATAAAGCATTGAAAAAAAGGGCACCGGGCAGGGAAGAAATGAAAGACTTAGGATTGGGGTTAGCCACAGTGTGAAAGATCTTCTTAACAACGACTTTTGCCTAATGTTCATTTTTGGTCTGCATTGTAGCCTCATCCTCATGTGTCAAGTCTAGTGTTTGTTCATTTAGTGTGGACAGAATGGCACAATGCCGAACTATGTTCATTAATCTCTTAATATTCCAAGATGAAATATTATTGCAATTCAACAGGTGCAAGTGGTCTATCGTGATTCCCTCATCTTGCGGCGTATGAAATGCCTATGAAGATTTGAAGCTCTTCCACTCCCTGTCCCCCTCGTGCTCTTTTATGTTGCATTTTGAAGCTTCTGAACCATAGTCATGACCCATGCCTCTTCTTCTTATGTGTACTGTTCTTATTCAAAGGAGGGCTAGAGGAAAGTATCTCAATCATGTATTGATTTAAGTGAGAATCTTGAATTCGATCAAAGAAGGTGTTCACATGAAAGGAAGATGCAAAAGACTTAACGAGAAGGTGTTTTACAAGCCATATCAAAATATCGACCCTGAGACAAACACAAATCTTGGTCATGTAAAGCATGGTGCTTTTGTAGGTCATCTTCTGAACCTTTTCGTCAAATGCATAATGCCAAGTGACGAAAACCAGGCCTGACCAGATGCAGTTCTTAATAGCCTGTAAACAAAATATAGAACACGTTTCCTAAGAAAAATGTGTTGAATGAAGAATAAAATAAATTCCCCATCCAGATATTCAAGGCCCATGCATTAGAACCAAAATGAAGACCTCCCATTCATAAAAATGGAGAATCCATATAATCAAATTCTTTTATTTAGGGAATGCAATGGTGTAAACTGTAAATTAAGTCCGCTACAATTAAAATAAAACAAGTACATTGATGTGTTAAAGCACCTACATTCTCTTAAAAATTTTGGAAGGTCCTCCTCCAGGAACAAGTCTTCTTCCATAGTTCCATGGGCATGTCTATCAAGCTCGAGCCCGTTCGGAATGAATCATTTGAACTACATATAAAGATCTCTTCTAAGTCTTATGCATCACTACTATCGTCCAAATTTAAAAGCGCTTGACTTTGTTGACGATTGTCTACTGTTTCAGGGACGGTTGCAAATGGACTAATCGCAGAAGATATCCTCATGGATTCGTAGTTTCTGAGTGGACTCAATGAGAGGAAAGGTAGTGTGTGTGTGAAAGAGAGAGAGAGAGGGGGGGTGGTGAGGAGTGAGGACCGTGATTGTGTTTGCAGAAGGTCACAAATATCGATCAAACAGTGAATATCTTAGCTTGTTTTTAGTCTATTAGTTATTACTTATTATCGAGTGGTGGGTTTCTCAAAGAGAAGGGGTCTAGCTATACCAACCACCAATTGATAGTGTTTGTTGAAGCCGTTTCTGGGGATCCCTGGCTAATCCACACCATCAGCTTCTTTAGTCAAACCGTGTCCTTTCTTACCCAAAAATAAAAAGCTCTCAATGAAAAATAAAATAATCTGAATTCTCCACCCAGATATTAAAGACCCACAAATTAGGACAAAAAAAGGACCCCCTATTTCTATAAATGGAGCATCCATATAGTAATATTCCTCCATTTAGGGAATGCAGGGGTACAAACAAAGGCCACAACAATTATAATGAAATGGACACATTGAGATGTTAATGCACCTACATTCTCTTTCTTAAATTCTTTTGGAAGGTCTTCCTCCAAGAACGGGCCCTCTGCCTCAGGCATGTCTATCTAGCTAGATCCTCGTCGGAATGAATGGTTTGAACTATATATACAAATCATTTTTAAGTCCCCTCCATCATTACTATCATCCAAATTTAAAAGCGCTTAATTTTTTTTGACAATTGTTTACAGGTTCAAGGACGATTTCAACATTTTCATGTGGACTAATTGCAAAAGATATCCTCATGGATTCGTAATGTCTCTATGAATCCATGATAGAAGGTACCATGTTTGTGTGTGTAAGTAATAGAGATAGAGAGAGAGTGGTGAGGACCGTGATTGTGTTTGCAAAAGGTTACCAAGACCACTATGTAGCTCCCTATGCAATACTCTCGCATTCATTATCACAAAATGAACCTTGATCTCCAGGCCATCTACACTGGTCTTCAACTACCTCATGCCTTAGTTTACGTGCCATCCACTTTACTTTTGAAGTTTCATCTAGTTTAACTCAATCGGTTGAGCTATGGTTTTGTCGGTCAAACCACTCTTTCGATCTATGAATTTGAAGTGTGCTTCGCTACACATGGCTCGCAAGCCAATCGCATCCCATGAAGCACCTCTGATGTGTCCTTGATCCGTCCTCACATACCAGCTCTTCCGTGTTGTCCCACTCCAATACCCACAACCTTACCCCAAGCTACAGGCTCCAAGCATCCTTCAATGACTCACGGCCAGCAACTCTACAAATTACTCGAAATCGCAAACCAAGTCTTCTCTTGACACCATCCCTCCTCTGAAGATTTCTCCTTGGTGCATTACTCGATCAATTATGCACCTTTGAGCATCAATGATTATCTCTGTTAGCCACCAATGTGGTAACCAATCCAAACGAACTTTCTTTTTAGTATACCAATCCATCATCACACTTTCTAGCATCTTGTAATCTTTAATAAGCTCATCTTCACACGAGCTCGGTCTGTTGAGCTTGGAACTTGTGGCTTACAAACTCTACTTGTTCAAAACCACTGCTTATCTTTTCTTTTAACACATTGCCTCACGCTTGAGGTCTTATATCACATTTCTCTACTTTACTTGTTCAAAACCACTGCTTATTTTTTCTTTTAACACATTGCCTCACACATGAGGTCTTATATCACATTTCTCTTTTTAGCATTTTTCTCTCTCTTGCTTCTTTTGTTTCTTTGCTTTCTAGCATCGTTCTTCACCCTGTACAACATACCCAAACTCGAGCTGCTCATCTTGGTCTATAATCTAAAGGTTACTAGAGAGCTGCTCATCTTGGTCTATCATCTAAAGGAATGACGAGGTTTACGTGATCCCATACTTTCCCAAATTTCTTGGGACCACCAATTTTTTTGTCTTGATTCACAACCCTTGCCTGAATCATGCATGCACTAGCAAATCAAACCGAGCAGCACACCACTGTTGTAATGCAACCACTGTCACACTTACTACTTAATCGAGCTACACCATATTGCATCCTTGCTTGTAAGTTCCCTTACTCAAACCTACACATCATCTCTGTAGTATTGATGTACCCCTCTAATACCTCAGCTCTCCAAGTCTTCAATTTGAGAAAGCAAATCATTCAAATCCGTTACAGTACCCTGCATCTCTGATGTTCTCCTATAACTTGAGTAACACCTAATCAAGTCTTTGGCACCTTGCCTCTATCCACTTGTGCTTCTCAAGTACCTCAATGTGACACCCCGAACCCGCGCCTAGGGAATCAAGTTCCGAGACGCGTGTCCGTTCGTCAAATCATGCAAGCGGAAGACTTTACCCGCAAAAATGCGGGAAATTTAAACATTTATCAGATGCTCCCAAAAAGAAAATAATACCTGTCATCACAATAGTCATCATACAAACCATATACCTGTATTATTTACATCAAGTTTGTTTTACAAAAATAGGCGTCTCTATCACGCCAGGTACAACTTGTACAAGCTTCCAAAATATCCAGATAGATTTTTCACTTACGGATCAGCAACTCCAAGATCTGCTGACACAAAAAGTCAGTGAGCTATGAAGCCCAATAAAACCACAATCCTTCTAAACTATTTTCCACATAATAATACGCATCAATAATGATATAATAAGCAGTTCAATTTGCATGTTACAGAAAAATAGAACAGTATATAATAAATTGTGACCCAAGGTCACTTAGGGTTACGTCACCCTAACAGAGGTTCCCGACCTCACATTACTTTCTAATTATGAGGTTCAGTTATGAATGTATTATATTACCAAATTATCGTTTCGATCATCAATCATGTTTCATTTCGAGTCCTAAGACTCTATTAATTGGCCACAGCCCACAAATGTTTAGCTTAAAGTCTCTAAATCATAACCATAATACATTGAGTCATTTAGACTCACACACGCTGTTCCGGCTTTCACCCGAACATGACAAAACCTTGGGTATACCAACCCAACTCACCTAGAATCCGATGATTCCATACCGAACTATGAGTCCACCAACTCAAACAAATACACCAACTCTGAGTATACCAACTCAGACCACTTCGTATCCGAAGCTTACACACACAACATGGGCATTCACCCAATAAGAACATTTTTCCATTCAATTGACTGGCCACATCTACCGTGTATTCGCCGCCATCGCCCTGGGTATCAGTTATGAAGAAACCCCGACCAACCTGCCTACCGTCATCTTCTGGCTAGTCTACGGAGGAACCCCGACATCTATACTAATGCCGACATCTCCTGACGTTCCACCAAGAAGGGACCACGATAGACACGGTGTCGACATCTTCTAACCCACCTAGAGAGGAACCTCGGACTATACACTATCTGATGTTTAGCCACTTTAAACTCCCTAGGACTCCGACATCTCCTGACTACCAGTCACGGAGGAACCACGGGCCATGCAGGACACCGCCACTCCTGACCTAGTCCAAGAGGCACCACGGACGACCTAGACAAACAGACCGACATCTCCCGACTATCAGTCACGGAGGAACCCCGGGCCTTACTGGGCACCGTTTCTCCTGACCTAGTCAAAGAGGAAACACGGACTATACTGAACCCTGGTTAGATTTTCTAACCACAGGTTAACCCCAGTTAACCCAAGCCTCGCTTGATTAATTGAAATACTTGGGCCTCGCGCCCGTGAACCAACTCCGGTAACACACCGTTCCGTTAGGGAGCGTTTCCAGACTAATGGATGTCTCCATAGCCTTACAAAACATGCAAAACAACTTTTCGTCACCCTAGGGTGGCGATACAATTTACCCGGGACCCGATCTGGGCTCCCCGAGAGACCACATACAATCACAACATCACATAGGGGTCTCCGCCCCTTTTTCATTTACGTCAAAAGACATGCATATACATCACATGAAATAATATAGCAAAATAAGCGGAAAAAAGAGAAGAAAAGAGAGGGGTTTTACTGTTTCACGCGTTTCGAGGCCTCATAGGCAAAAACAGATGTCACCAACGCGTTCCCAACGACGATCAACCCCGGGGTAGAGCGCATGAAACTTTCTCTCTCCACTTTCTCTCTCTACCTTTTTCTCTCTCTCTCTACACGCAAAACGAGACGCCGGAGAGAAAATCGGACTCCGCCAACGCGTCGGGGACGTCGAAAAACCTCAAGGACCCACTTCTCTCTTCTTTCTCTCTCCTCTTTCTCTCTCTTCCTTTCTCTCTCCTCACTCTCTCTCTAAAATCTGCTGTGGCAGAATCTCCCCCTCTGTTTACAGAACGTAAATAATGGGAAAGGCTAGCCTCCTTTATATATAGATAAGGTCATGTGCTATGCACATGACCATATTTAATGGTCCCGTTGACCAAGTCAACGGTTGACCCATTTGACTATTTTTTTTTTCTCTTATGTATACAGCCTCCGTGGTCCTACTTAAAGACATCCGATTTTGACGAAACTTTAGGTGATCGAACTTGGGGCAGTCCGACACCTACTGTAAAAATTTCGGGGAAAAATACTGAGTTTTGACAGCTACACTTTAGTCCGGAAGAAAATTGCACAACCCACTAATTTCCTGATTTCGAACACAAAACAGGCCGCCGTTTCTTCGTTTGAGATAACTAACTGCCGTGACGACAGACATTAGTCCCCACGGCCGACCGACACGCATTAGTGCTAACCGCACGGATTTCTATTAGGATCTCCAACAGATATTGGGTCCCACTTAATTTCTGGAAATATGAAAATTTCCCGTTTTTCTCAATTTTATCACACATAATGGCCCCGCGGTCCCGCGAAATGATACTTGACGGAACCGATACGGTAGGGGTGTGTCCCGGTAGTCGACCAGCACATTGTGTGCGATTTTCGCCAAATGATACTGAGATTTCCTCGGTGCACTTCAATCCCGAGCAAAGTTCACTTTTTATTAATTTAACAAATAATTAACTAATTAACCTCCATTAAGGACCCATAAACACATAATTTTATTATATTAAAATTCCGGGTCGTTACACTCAATGTCTTGTGTCTTAATCCTGTGCGAGGACTTCTCAAAAACCCTTACACACATCTTGTCACTTTTCTGTTGTGCATCACTAGTACCTCGACTTCTTGTCTTCACCCTGAGCCATCACTGTGCTCCTCTAGTCTCGAAACTGTCTTCAACCTGAGTAAGCACTTGGTCCAACTATATCATATTCAAGAGTGCCTTCATCATCTGAAGGGATGGACTTTGCGCCCTACACACTCTCATTATATAATGTTATCTTGACTTCCCACTGAAGATAGAACATGGTAGTCCAGTCCATCAAACTAACTTGGCATCACCTACTAACCAGCATCACCTAATGGCATGCTCTTCTGCACTCTAACCATGAGCCATCAAGACAGTCACCAACAAGCACTGAAAATGGTTTCCCATATGGCCACCAATCCGTTGGTAGCCTTGCTCTACACCCTCTTGCGTTAGAGACTCGCACAAACATTGCTGTCGAATTTCATCTCTATCCTCGGCAAGTCTCCCGTATTATGCCCACTTAATAGAAGCCAACAAACTATATGGCCAGCAGCCCTCCCGTTACACAAAATCACAACATCACCATCTTGTGTCTCTAAAAATGCTGTCCACTGCAGCAAACACACAATCATCCTACTTTAACATTTCCACACAGGTACCACCATGTACCAAATCTGATAAAATCGTCTCAAGCACTCTCAACACCACTGTATCTTGAGCATCACCTATTGCAATCTGTCACTTCAGGCATTGATACTATCCGCATGAAAGAACAATACTTATTTTGATCACTTAGAACAGTCTGCAACTCCAAGCTCTAATACCAACTATCACAGCAAACACACCATCATCCTACTTTAACATTTCCACACAGGTACCACCATGTACCAAATCCGATAACATCGGCTCAAGCACTCTCAACACCACTGTATCTTGAGCATCACCTATTGCAATCTGTCACTTCAGGCATTGATACTATCCGCATGAAAGAACAATACTTATTTTGATCGCTCAGAACAGTCAGCAACTCCAAGCTCTAATACCAACTATCACAGTCTAACTTTCTTTGGAGCAGAACGACCATTCCGCATCCTGGTCAGCACCCGACTAGAGCCAGTTATATGATCTCCAAACACCAAATCTGACTCATTGTCTCCTCGTGTCTTGATGTTTTGATAAGGTACGACTCACTCCCGATTCCCATACACCAAGCCCTGCTTAACTGGCCTAATCGTATTTTATTGTGTCACCCTAGACACTCGCCCAACTTATAGGGTTCTCGTGTCAACAAGTTCCCATTCCGTGCATTCCCATGCCACCCAGGTTCCCCAATAAAGCCGTACATCCAACACGGTCCGATGTTCTCGAACACAACCTTAAGTCATTCCCACATATATTGGATAGCTCAGGAGTATAACAGCTCTATCCACCAAGTACTAAGGGCATACGGGCCCATAGCACGATCCTCAATCCCTGACTAGGGATGCCAACAGGGCGGGTTTGGGCCGGGGCGCCCCCATTCCGACCCCGCCCCTAATGGAATACTCCTACCCCAAACCCGTCCCAAGCCCAGGGCGGGGCGGGTCACTTCTTATTTTACAAAACAGTTCTTAACCTGTCTCCACCCCATCCCATTCCAATACACTTGAAAACCCTAACCACTTCAGTTCATTTCATTTCCATCTCTCAATACCTCCATTTCTCTTCTTTGCCATCTCCATTAATACTCTGCAACTGGCTCACAGATAGATAGATAGTAAAACAGCTCATCAAAGGCGTTCAAAATATCCAACCTGACTAAAACAAGAACGCTAATCAAAACCCTAAACCGTAGTTCCTTGAGGACTATCTCTACTTTCACCTTTCTCTCAAGAACCCCAACTCGCAAAGTCTTCAATCTCATCTTCAACTCCAAATCCCTCCTCAGGGAGCCCTATCTACCAAGAGAACTGGAGAAACCCTAACCCTATACCCACTCAATCTCTCGTTCCTCTGGGTTCGATTCATCAGGCTCCATTGTCGAGGATCCAGGCCTTATCTCGGACCCTTGATGTCATGAATCTCATGACTGTTTTCGCCGATTGGACGAATTCGCCACGATGGTATGATATGAAGCAGTTGTTTGAGTTTTGGGTCAGGTCTCTTGACAAGAACGGGAAGCCAAACAGGGGTACAATGGTAATTTCATACCATAAACGGAACAGGGCGGGGCGGGGTGGCTTAAATCCATCCCCGGCTCGTGGGTCAGGTTTACCTCTCCATTCCCATCCCCGACCATACCCCGTTTAAGACCCCCCCCCCCCCCCCCAAACCCGTCTCAATAAGGGCGGGTTACCCGTTTACTCCGAGCCGTTGCCATCCCTATCCCTGACCGAGTAACTCAAGGCAACTCGTGTCATGTAGCGTATCCACAATATATAAACAACTCATTGGGCTAAAAACAGGCCACATATAGCATTTCTGCCAAGCGTTGCCCCTTAGCTTACCACGCTACGCGATCTAGTGGGATTCTGGAAGTGGCCGAACCCAAGCCAAGCACCCATCTTGAACAATTCACTCGCTCGGCGCTCCAACCTGGTTGGCCAAACATGTATAGCGCATGCTTTTTTTTATCGGTAATCAAAGATATATTAATAAGCAAATAGCCAAATAGGGAACAAAAGGCATACAGCAAGAGTTCACTAAATGTGAACCACAAAAAGGGAAAAAAAAAAGCAAAAATTGAGCATGACATAGACTACCAATCCAACTAACTAACAAAGCAACCTCCTATGCAGAGATCAATGAACCCTAAAAAATGCATTTGTTTCGCGCAATTTTTGGTTGCCGAATTATTCCAGAACCAATTTATCAAATTTGGCAAAAACTACTTATTTGGTAAATTTTTTAATCAAATTGTTCGGTATATTTTTATATTTATCAATTTATTTATTTTTTTTCCCGAATTTTCCTGAATTTTTCCGAACTTGGCCCATGTCGAATTATTCTTGAACCCCGACTATGTCACTATGGATAGGACTTGTAAGGATATGGGCATGAGCCATGAAGAGCACAACCACAGGGATCTTGGATGATGATGATGGCAATTACAACTCCGAATCCACTAATTAGAGTGCTAATGCACATTACAAAGGATGAGGACTAGTGTTTCAAAAATCAAACCGGCTCGGATGGTTGGACCGGTAAGCCTAAGATCCGCCCCCCTCAGCTGGTTGGTTCAACCAACGAGGGAGCATGACCTCAAACCCAAGGCAAAACAAGTGTAAATAATGAGACCAGAACTGTTTTAAACTCAAATTGTCTGCAATATCAAATTAATGGTTGGTCACAACGAGAAGTCCTAAAAGTGCAATTTTTTTCACACAATTTTTGTTTTTATAAAAACCCAAATTTGAATATGGGGCACAATTAAAAATATCTATTAGGATTAGAAAAATCCAAAAGGTGCCATCAACATGAAACCCTAACCCTAATTTAAAGGTCATCTTCTTCTTTTTCCCAAGCTCCTTCCCCCTTCCCCTCTCTCAAAAGGAAAACTCCCACTCTTTGAGAAAAAAGAGTACAAGATAATGAAGTTGAGAAAAAAAGACCAATAAAATGAGAAACAAATATATAAAGGACAAAAAAAGGAGAAGATGAATGCACCACATGTGTTGGGGTAAAAGACAATATATTCGGCTGACAACACCGATTCAACTAGATTAACTCGTCAGCCTGATCATATTGAACCAACCCGCCTCCCTAGCCCAGGATGGTGGTCTATCCAATTTATATAACATTGATGAGGGCCACCCCTATGTTCGTGAGTGTAGATCCTGATATCATATCCTCATGAATAGAACATAGTATTGCAACCAGTGTTACAAATCTCGTTCTTGGGTTTTTATCGGTTGTAGTTTTTCTCGGGAGATTTTCAAATTTGGAGTTTTTTTCCCAGATAATTCTGCCTAAATATCGGCAATGATTAAAAATATAATTAAAATTACAAAAAAAATAATACAACAATATTGGGTATTTCTCGTGATGTTTTTAAAATATCGGCTAAATTTTGCAATATTAACGTGCTAAAAATAAAAAATCGTATTTCTCGTGAGATTTTTAAAACATCGCGATAAAAATGGAGTTTAAAATTTTAGATGTTTTTCTCAGTATTTTTCAGGAGAAATTAGGTATTTTTCGGGAGAAATTAGGTATTTCTCGAGAGATTTGTAACAACGATTGCAACTATGTAGAGCATAACTATAATTGCCCCTTTGGTGAGATGGGGAAGACAACTTTACCCCTATCTAACTTTATGCTCTAAGGGAACATTAAAACCACATTGGCCAGATGAAGGAGGCTCGTAAAATCTTACATTTAGCTATCTTCAAGTTCCTTATTAAGATTGACATCTTTGCCGCCTTATAGATAGGCTTTTAGTTTTCTAAACCAAACCCCTCGAATCAATCAAGAGTTCAAGTCACACTCAAAAAAAATCAAGCAAATTCTTCCAGTAATGTTACTTATCTAGTTCTGAAATGTCTACTCTTCCTTAACGTTACCTACCTCAAAACATCTTATAGAATACTTCTTAGGTTACTTTCTTGCTCGGCTGATTCCTCCAAGAAATTATGGTATTATCCACAAATTGAAGATGAGAGCTAGCAATACACCAACACAGAATCTTTGAATAAGGACACTCTCTTCTGAATCCTTAAGAGGAAAGAAAAGAAAAGATGTAAATGAAATGATCCTTCTTTGATGGCATATTCATGCTTTAAAGCCAAATGGTATCATTTACACTGTACAAGCATGTGGCTCGCTAAAAATGTGGATGAAAACACTAAAAGAGTTGTCCCACCCAAATTTTGTTGTATGTCCTAAGAGGCCCTTATGCATCGGCCTTCCAAGTATGACCATAGAGGGAAAAAAGAAAAACAACAAAATACAGAAGCCCTCTTTCTTTGGTGGATATCCTGCGGGTCATTCCACTAGACTTATGTTTGTCGAAACCTACATATATAAGCGCCTATCTAAGAACATTCATTCCTCAAATCGTGACATCCCATGCCATCCAATTTGATGAAAATTTCTCCGAAAGAGAGATATAGGCTAGCTTGTGTACCACATAGAGACAAGTTCATAATAATATAATAAATCATGTGTCAAAAAGTGCACTAAAGCAAAGTCTATAGTCTACCAATTACTACATGCCAAAATGAACACATACGTCATAAAAACTCACAAGAAAACCAGTATCAACATAGTGTAAGCTACACATGAAGGCAAGAAAAGGGATATGTGGAAAAAAAACATCCACTTCATAATTCATATCTGAACTAAAAGTGAACTTTAATACTAATAATCACAAACATAATACTTGATTTCGGAACATACAGGACCAGCAGTTGTACGATCAACAGTGATAGCAAAGTATATCTCATTGACAAGGGACAACTTTCCGCACAAGTAAACATGTGGGAAACAAAATTCAAATTATAGAATCTTTAAAACCCTTCATAACTAGTTTCTAGAAAGTTAACCAATAATTTCAACCAACAGAACTGAGACTTGCAAACAATAAACTTTTCTAAGGAAATAGAATATCCTTGGAAAGATCAACATGAAGGTCCACAACTATCGAAATTAGCAGTAACCTCATCAATTTAACTGCAATCTCCACATTACACTTTTTGCTTGTATCCTTCATTATCATTCTCAACATATGATGCTAGATGGTTGTAATCAAAAACATCAAATTGCAATCAAATCGGAAAATTTTTTTTGGACTGATAGTCGAATACAATTCAAATTGGGATTCTAATCGTTAATTGTAGGATTCAATCCGATTTTTTTAAAATTGCAGAAAAATACAAAGAGAGCATAACAAAAAAAATGGAAATTACCAATAATCAAAAAGCTATCATTCATTTGTATTAGTAAAACCAAGTAATATCTTTATTTCCGCCATTTTCAAGCCAAAAGTAAAGTTTCACACCCTTTTGCTTATTCGATATAGAATGAGAGTATTGGTAATGAACTCTTATGAGAGGTTAGGCGGGGAGGTAGTGTAGTGTCTGGGTATGCGTCGAGACCTGAATGATTGGGAAGTTGAGGATTTGACTAGACTTTTAGAGCGGGTCAACTCAACCTACCTGTGTGCTGATATTAGGGTTAGCAGGGATTGGGCAAGAGGCAACCATGGTCGGTTCTCAATAAGATCTCTGCTACATTCATTGTGTTTGGTATCCGCTGGGCCGTTTCCTCATCAGATTGTGTGGAACCCTAGTATTTCCTCTAAGGTATCTTTCTTCCTTTGGACTCCGGCTTTGAATAAAATTTTAACTTGTGATCATTTACAAAGTAAAGGGAGGAGGATGGCCATTGGCCAACTGGTGCTTCTTGTGCTTCCAAGTGGAAGAAACTGTGGATCATCTATTATTCCACTGCCCTATTGTGTTTAGGATATAGGGGTACTTCCTTTCCTGTGTGGGGGTAGGCTGGATCTTCCTTCCTCCTTTCACAACTTCTTATCTTGTTGGACGGGGGCTAATGTGGATGGTGGTGCTAGGGAGGCGATCTGGGTAATACTCTCGGGGGCCATCTCATGGATGATTTAGAAAGAAAGAAATCAGCGTGTTTTTGAGGATTCTTCTTCATCAGTGGCCCCTTGTATCTGTGCTCGAACTCAGCTGGTTGTATTAGAGTGGGCGGGATTACGTTTTGACATGGAGGATCTGAGGGAGGTGATATGTTGACGGCTTTGTACTTGCAATTTCTTTGGGCAAGTTGAGTAGTTTGTTTGGGTTGCAAGGTGTTCGGTTAGTCGGGTTTATGTACTTGTAAACTCTTCAACTGTTTTGTGTTCTCTATTTCTTTTCTTTTAATATATTGCGGGTGCTTATCGATCAAAAAAAATATAGAATTACTCTGCAAAAGAAGGACTTGAATTTTGTTGGGTATTGAAGTGGCAAACTTGAAATCTCCACTCTATGGTTTTTGGTTGGAAGAAACCCCAATAACTTCAAATCTTCCCAAATCACTCACCAAACTATTAAAAATAGCCTAAGGATGTTATAAAATAACCTAAGAGATCTCTTCAAAGCAATAGGAGAAAAATTAAATGGTGCGATTTATTGGGAAAATGACACAAGGTCACGATTTGAATCAGAATCGAATTGTGAATCGTAGGATTCTGATTACCTTGGTTGTAATCATGATTCATATCAACCGTATCAATACATCTAAGTCGATATATATAGGTTTTTAGCCTTTAAGCTCATGTACTGTTTTTTTTTTAACTCTAATAGCGTACCATATCGGTTGATACATATCGAGCATACCGAACCATATCAAAATGAGTCTTAAAAGCTCTCTTTTGAGCAAAAACTCACTCCTCATTTTTAACCTAAGCTCCAAACCAAAAATTCCTACAACAAGAACACACAATCCAAGCTCTTAACCTTGCTCACGATTTTCCTTTGGGGGCCAGTTTGTTTGGTAACAAGTATCTGCCCGAGCATCTTCCCTGCAAATGATAAGAGTAAGTGCTGCAAATAAATTCACTCCTTAAGATAAAGAATCACCAAGAATTTCAAAAGTTCCAGAGTTAGTTGGTAATGAATGCAGAAAAGTTTCAACTACACGTACTGCAAGACTTAAACGAGGATCCTTTTAGATCAGACATGTCAATAAAACATCAGCAATTTTGAAGCCAAAATGTAAGCTTCAAAAACTTTTTATGAAACACCAACTCCAACCAAGTGTACTATACATATATAACAGGATCATAATTTCTCTTTCAACAAAAATCGCTTATCATAGACAATAAATACCAACTATTTCAATTACTTTCACATGTGAAATCTCAAAAGAGAACATGAAGATATGAACAGGAACCCTAATATGAGTAAGCTAAAAATGCAAGTAAACTCCATTACCCAATGGTCAACGCTTCAACACACAGGCTCTGCAATTTGTCAAAGACTGACCCCTAATGACTGATCGACTTGATATGCAGGCTTGTCAAACTCGTAAATTGGAAGAGAGAGAGAGAGAGAGGAATTGAGAGAAAAAGAATTGTACACCAAAGGTGACTTCAGAGAGGGGGGGAATTGAGAAAAAAAGGTTGTACAACGAGGGCGACTTCCTATTGACTCCTTAATTGCTAGCTCTTGGAAAAGCAAAACTGATTTTTTTATCCATAAGCAAAACCAACTGTTTGGTACTGAGTTTTTGGCTTCTAGCGGTTCCTCAGTCATTCACCAAGTTGGGTAACAGGAAAAGGTAGAGTAAAGTGTTGTTAAGCCAAGCTAGTAAATTCCAAACTGGTATTAAAAACCTAGTAGACTAACATTATATTAATAATTGAAAATCCTCAGTCATATTGCATAGAAAATGAAAAGAAAAAAGAACCTGCCTTTCATGTGAGACTCAAACTATAATGGAGATAATAGAAAAGCAATAGAGAAAATCAAAATAAGTCTATCACATATTGGACAACTAAAAACTAATAAGTAGTACCAGATATCTCTGCAACCTCGTCAACTTTAACAACATGCACTCCACCTTTAAGTCCGCTTTTGAAGGTTCCCAAGCCTCGTCCACCAACAAGATTTGGCTTTTAACAACCAACTGCACCAGAATCATAAACATAATACATACTTGAAGAGTTGAAGGTATTTTTGTTTAATTGCCTTTAATTTCCTCTCAGATTGTATCAACAAATATGACCATAAAGAAGAACTTGTCTACATGCATACATACATACATACATACATATATATATATATGGGCGGAGCTAGGGGGAAGGGGAAGCCTGGAAGGAGAACTTGCTCCCTAACCATTTTTTAAAAAAAACTTTTTACTATATTATTTAACTAGGTGTAGCCATGGGACAAGGGGGGCAGCTGCCTCCCTAACTTTTTGAAAAAAATAAACATTATATATCTTTAAAAAAATAAAATCTTCTATATTATATATTGTATATATTATATTATAACTATTATAATGGCTTCAAGAAAGCCTTCTCTTTAAAGATAACCGATCAAAAAAAAAAAAAAAAAATTTTCAACTTTTCAAACATTTTATTATCTACCACCTCTTTCCAACTTCTTTTCTCTTCGTTTTCAAATCCTCATATGCGAAAGAAGAACGAGAAGAAGGCTTGCATCCACCCCTCTTGGAGTTAATTTTTTTTTATCTATATTGTTTTATAGGTTTAGTGATTTGTATTCAAGTTAGACTTTATCTTTTTTAATTGCGTTTATTACCTAGACTAAGATTTTTACTTCCATTTAATTTAAATTTATGGATTTTTTTTATAAAAAAAAATTTACAACTTCGTTTATAGATTTGGTTTCTTCTTTTTGTCAATTGTAATGAGTAAATAAGTGCAGCAAAACAATTCTTATGAATGGGACCTTCCTCGGGATGCAAAAACGAAAGAAAAAATAAATAAATTTGAAGACAAAGCAATTTACGTGGTTCACCCAATGTGGGCTACGTTCATGGAGATTCACTATTGCTCCAACTATGGAAATAAAAATTACTAAAACCGATACGTATCGATTTCACTAAACCCCTACACAATATTTATATTGAGACACTATCTATATAGGTATTGATATGACTCATCCCAAACTGATACGTATCGATAGGACTCATCCGATACTTTTATTGATTTCGTTAGGACTTATTTGGTAGTTAACACCTCAATTATAAAAGTCTACTAATATAAATATCATCCGATACGTACCGGTGAGACTCGGCCAATTTGTATCGGTTTTGAAAAATACATTGAATTTAATTTTTTTATAATTTTTTGCTTTGTGAGTATCGTCTAATACATATCGACATCAGTAATACCAAGGATTAAATATACGGTTTGGGGAGACGTATTGGTCCAACCGAAATCTATACATATCGGTTTCAATATCAGTTTTGGATAATACATAAAAAAAAATTATTTTTAAAAAAATCAAATTAAATTTTAAAAAATTCAAATAAATTATAGGAACCAAATTTACCAAATATATATCATGGGAAGCGACTCAAAGACAAAGCAACAGACAAAATTACAATTGCACAATAAATTAAAATATAAATAACTAATATGTGATACATATCAGTCGTTTTGTATCAGTATAAATATCGTATTAGTCTATTTTGTTTCGTTCTCGGCAATTTTTATTTCCATATACGATATATAACAGTTTTAATTGAAATTGTTACATACCCCGAAACCCATATTTTAATCATTGGCTCCAACCAAGAGAATAAACCTTGAAAACAAGAGAAACAACCCTCCTCGTTTTCTACAAGAAAAACTTGTTTCTCCCTTCTCATTGAAATTTTACATTACCCTAACACTAGTCATAACAAGACTATAAATGAGTTCACCCTAAACAAGCAGACACAATGCCCGTAGGATATGTACGAAATGCACGAACGAGATGGCCAACGAACTTAGTCCTCAAAAAGTTTCCTCATGGAATACGCCCCAACCCCCTGGACCTAGAATATTTCCTACCTGCCCAATCATTCTCCACAAAACCCATCAACAGTTACTGCCATTATTAATTGCGCTTGCCGCCCCACACACACACACACACTCCCCAAGAAAATCTCGGCTCCATCCTTATATATATAGAGAGAGAAAGCAAGAGAGAGAGTGCATTGTCACCAAAGCATCAAAGAAAGAGCCAAATGCATAGTTAGATTGCAGTACACAAGAATTTCCTGAATTACTTTTTAATATAATGAAGACTGGGATCATGGATTTCCTGAATTGCCTTGTTAACATACTTTGATTGCAATCAACATGATTTTATGAACATACCCACATCATGAATTTCCAAAATGTAGAAACATTTACCTCATTGTCCTTAGGGAAAACATCCTAGATTGCCTTTTTAACTTCTTCAATAGAAGAAACGGGCACACCTTTCGGAACATTGATTCCATATTTTCCCATCAATTCCACCCCCTGTTAGCAAAACAAGTAACTCACAACTTCAAACACATGTACTGCAAAATTTATAATAATTTAAATGACATCTAAAATCTCAGGGTGGTGTTATATGCACACCAATATTTGATGACTATACCCCATTTAAAAAATTTCTTATATTTTGAAGTTCTCTATATTTTTATATGTGCACCCCATTCATAATTTTTTTATTTTTCAACTTGACTTCTTCTCTATTCGTCATCACCTCTGTATGGTCTCACTTAGTCATTATTTCTCCATTAACCAAAATTTTCTCATGGTCTCAGCTTTTAGTTTCACAATTTTGTTTACTTAAGATTTTATTTATTTTATTGAAAATTATTTATGTAATTTCTCATATGCCTTTGATTTTCTTTGTTTAATCGATAACTATTGAAAATTCAATTATTGTTTGAAAATTGTTGATTATTTGAAATTCCCTCTATTTAAGTCATAGATATTGATTAAATCAGAGAAAAAAATAAATTAGTCCTGTTGAAATTTTTTTACACCACCATAGCGTACTTGCATAGATTATTACCCATAAATATTAAATGAGAAATTCCAACCTTTAATTAAACAAGTAGTGGTTGCATTATTTATTCTTGGGTAAAGTGACTCTTAAGTGAAAATGAAGCTGACATTACCCTCTATTCTTATAATTAATAAATTTGTAGTCTGGTGTGTAACTATAAATTTTATAAGTATTTTTTTAATTTTGGTGTGCATTTAAAATTTCAAGAAACTAATGGTGTGCAGTCATCAATTTTAAAAAATGGGGTGTAATCATCAAATATTGGTGTGCACCTAACACCACTCAAATCTCAGAAAATTATTTATAAGATTGAAGAAATGGAAATGGGATATAAAATATTCAATAGCAGAGATCCGATAAAGAAAATAATAAATACTTGAGAAAATGGGGGGAAAAAACAGAAGAAATGAACACCTGATATTCATGGATGTTGAGACGGCGGAGCTGCTGTTGCTGCCATTTTCTGGCGACTGAGAGACGAGTTTGTTAAGCAAACCTCTCATCGATCCAAACCAGCTCAGAACAAAACCCTAGAAATGGTGGAAACCCAAATGAAACAACAGAAAGTTTTGCAGAAACCCAAATAATATCGAGTGAGAAACGAACGGAATTTGAGAAAAATTGAACCCAAAATTTCTCCTTTTTCTTCGACAATTTGTTCAAACGGCCGTCGGCTCTACCGGAACTTTTGAATCACTTTCTTTGACCATGCACTCTCTGACCCGCTAAGAAAGCTCGGACTCGGACTCGGACTCGGATATTGAGTAGTAGGAATCGTTTTCTTAGGCTGTTTGGTCACAAGGAAACTGGAGGCATTCGATCCCTGTTCTTTTTTGGTTCATCGGAGGCCACATGGACCTATAACCAGGGGCGGAGCCACATGGGTCCCAAGGGGGGCTTTAGCCCCCTCTGAAATTTTGAATAAAAAAAAAATTCATATTCTATTCATAGTGTTGTAGCTTGGGAAAGGGGCGGAACCGGGGAGGGCGGGGGCTCTAGCTCCCCCTAAACTTAAAAAAAACAAATATTTTTTACAAATGGATACAAACAGACGCTGGACCATGAACTTGGTTCTTAAAATTTTTGTCATGAGCTAAGCCCCAAACCCCCATTGTTAGCCCCTCGGAAGAGAATCCTGGCTCCGCACCTGCCTATACTTATGGGCTACACAATGAGGGGTAGCCTTCCTCTCTTCTTGGTGGCCCTTCATGGGTTATTTATTTCATTTTCTTACGTAAGTTGATATAATTAGTACGTGAGGTGAGTGGGCCAACTTGCCACGACATTCGAGATAAACTCTTTTCTAGGACTCAAATCTCATAGCCTCCGCCTAACGAAGAGCTCACCTTCATTGTCCTAGCTAGAGGAGCAGTTGTGATCACATTCTCATCACTTAAGTAGGGGAAATACTTATTAGAATGTATCAACCAATACAAATTATACCATTATCTTATTGAAAGGTGTAGACATTTCATGCCACAGTTCTTATATCAAGCTCAGGAAATAAAATGTTTGGTTGCTTATCATCTATCCGTTTAAAAGTTTGTTGATGATGAATAATGGGAAGCATTGACACGTGGAGTAATTGTTTCAAATGATTATCCATGATTTATTAAATAAATGACACGTGAATCATTAAAGTTAATAATGCCAGACTGAAAATTTCCTTTAATAAATTGATGACAGGATTTCTTACAAGCCACGCTATTGAAGCTGTCTCAATTTATACGCTTTCAATATAGTCCAATCTCAACACTTCAAAAGCCTTCAAGATTCAATATCAAGTGATGGTGTTTCAATTATTTACGCTTATTTTTTTTTTATTAAGATTTAAGCCTTCATGCTGATGATATTATTTTTGCTCCAATAATGTCAATGGTTATACCACGATGCCACTTTGATTTCAACGTTATTGATGCTATTTTGGGCTCTAACGCATTTCTTATGATGTAATCAAACGTCATTATGTTTTCTTTACTCCAAGTGTCTTTTTGTTGCTTCGATCAGAACTCCAAGTGCTTTTCTAATGCTTTGATTAGAAGGCAGATTACTGATTTAGGGCCTTATTTCCCTCTGTAGAGCTTCAACAGATTCAGATCACCATGATCTTCAAGATTGCTTTGTCAGGGGGCAAGGTATGGATTGTACCTCCTTGTGGAATGGGCGTGCGCTTTCCCTCCATTACCTATTCCAGAAGTATGATTTTTTGTTATAGGCTGACAGACAAGAAGGATTTGGGATGATGGTTGCCCCCATTTCCATGTGAGCCTTGTGAGGTTTGTGTCCTCCATAGTCTCATTCTCTTACCGTTAGTAGTTTGAGGCCTGACAGCAGATGCAAGTTCCGCCTTGGGAAGGGTGTCCTCGTCCAGCATCTCCGATTTCCCCTTTTGAACATGAGATCCCTAATAGGGCAAGGTGTCCTCGTCCAACACCTATGACTGTCTCTACTGGACATGAGATTATTATTATTATTTAGAGGAGGGTGTCTTCGTCCAACACCTGCATGTTACCTCGTAAGGACAAGGTGTCATAAAGCGTATGGCCCGCTTTCATTACAAGTTGATCATTAATTGGGGGATGATGATGAGTTGTGATTTGGAGGTCTTGGAAGGAGTTTGTTAATTGATGAGTTATTTTGATAAATACCACCTTTAACCTTAGAAGAATTCATCTGAGAAGCTTTTTGGTCATAAAAGCCCAAAGAAGTTTTTTTTTAAAAGTAAAATCCAGATTTCCCTTGATGAAATCCGATATTTTTTCTCTCAAAAGTTAGTTACAAAATAGTTATTGACAGTTGTACATTAGCTGTAACCTCACATGGTCATCTATAAATAGGGGTGATCCCCTCTCAAAAATGGATGAGATTTTTTCTAAAGATTCAGAACAAAAGAATAAAATTCATTCTAGAGAGAGAGATTAATGGATTCATTAGAGAAAAATGGTTTTCGCATTTAAGGAATTCTTCATTGTTCTTTCCTTCTCCCTCTGAATCACAGTCTCTCTTCCCCTTTTCTTCTCTTTGGGTGAATTTCATTATATTCCAAGTTGCCCTTTCAGGATATTCAGTTTAGAACGGTCTGGATAACAGATTTAGGCTAGATTGAATTTGCAGGAACCCCATTATCATTCAAACTTGAACTACCTGTAACCTCATTTCTCTTTTTCTCTTCAAAACCAATTTCACCCCTCTTCAAAGTCTAGCCAAGTTCCTATGCCGTTGATCTCACATTATGCATTTCTTTTTTGGTATTTGTAATGGATAAAATTTGTAATAGAGCAAGTTTTGCAAGGGCGAGTAGAATCCTCGTCCTTGGGAAAGACTAATGAGGTTTCCGTACTCCATTTATGGTACGAGCTCATGCTCTTTATTACGATTTCAGATATCATCGTCTAAAGAACAATTTCCAAAATTGTTGTCAGTAGGATGGTTTCAGACATCGTATTCATGACAAGGACGAACTTATGTTCATATTGAGGACGGAACCGCCTTATAGGACGAAATAATCAAGAGGCGATCTATTTGCTCTGTTGTTAGGTGAAAAGCAATGTCTTAGCAGTTAATGCATTTAATGCTGGTCATCTCAGCCTACTTTCGACCCAAGACCGACTTTAGAAATAGTAGGCTTAAACATGTGACATTTATGCATGAAGATCTATCTAACATATTTGATAATAATCATAAAGTAAGTTGCATGATCATGTATGGACATAGATAGGCATGGAGAGGCATTCGAACTCAAGCCTATAAATACCTTAAACCTCCCATAATGTAAGGACTACTGAATCTCTACCATTTGAACCTCCTATCACTGAGCAAACCACACTTGAAAGCTCAAAGTCCTTAACACATTCTCTCTCTCAAAGCTTGTTCTTTGCACCTCATCTTCTGCATGTACTTGATCGTCGGAGGACTTTGACAAGAAGGGCCCCCACCTGCATCAACAAAGACATGCTGGGAACCTATCTTCTTCCTTATTCCAATCAACCAGAAGCTAAAGAGCGAGGGACGCGTGGACAACCCAAGAATTCTCATCACAGTATTGATTTAAGCACCCAAAATGTGCATTTATTACATAAATGGCTTAAGCATCGGTGTTGAAACAAAATCAATGCAACCGTTTATTTTATTTTAGGTAGGAAAACCAAATAATACCTCTTTCGTTCTTGTATAATGCTATTGTGCAAACGAAATTGCTCTGTTTAATTTGTAGCATACGAATATACTGTTGCTAGATCTGTAGTTTGATTAATTGCAAGCTTGACTGGACTTGAAATAATTTGTAGGTTCCCTACAGAACTCAATAGCCTGCAACCAGACTAAGAGAAATGCAAATCCTTATTTATTCTACCAAAACAATGCATAAATGTGTTGATTTTGGTTTCAGCTTATCTGTGTAGAGAGTAGTGTTACTCATTTGTCTCCTGCACCATTCCCCATCTCATGCTTATGGGTGTCGCTGTCGTATTTTATGAGAATCCATGAACGCAGATCAATAAAATATAAAATTAAACATATTGGTTAATAGAGAGGGAGAAATTATATTAAAGAACTTAAAACATAGTTAAGTGGCTAATTCATATACTTGATTCTTTATGTTTAATCTGATTTTGGGTATCTAGAGGAAGGGATAAGTAGTTGCGTAAGCTACTAAATGATACAATTATAATCAATATTCCTAGATATATCTAAATCATAAAATGCTTACTTTTATCATTTATGCCTCATTGGCTTTACCTTCTTGGTGGCCTGAATTGCTTGCCACCATTACACATTAATAATGCTACTAAGGTTTTCTTTTACTCTGCAAAAAGAAGAAACAAAAGATCAGTAAAAGTTATATTTTATTCTAATTCTGTCTCTAAATACCTAACATTAGCAATTTTATGGCAGTTTTCAACTACCCGACCGGAGCACACGACGTGGTGCCAGGAAACGTCGCAGGGTACAGAAGCTGCAAGGCTTCCCCAGCTTCCCAACTCATGATGGTGGAGTTAGCTGGAAAGGATGAGTTTACTCTAGGAATGAAGCGCAGTACTTCATCTGCAGCTTCCCAGGTCACTGCTCTGCTGGAATGAAACTCCAAGTGAATGCTAACTAGGGGGTATTTGGAAACACTACTAATAAGTACTTGTTTAACTTATTACTCAAAATATGTACTTATTTACAAATAAGTTAGTTTGGTAAAATTAAATAAGTAAAAAGTAAAAGTGGTTTAGACCCCAAAAAATACGTAACCCGATATTATTTGAAAAAGTACTTTTGCAAAAATGGCTCTTTCGTGAGACATTTTCGTCCCCAATTTTTTTCTAAAATTTCACGAATAACCCTCATCTACCTCATACCACCATAATTAAAACTGACCATAATTACCCTTGAAAAATGTACTTATTTATTTGACTTACCAAAAGAGCTTTAAGATTAAGCCTACCAACTTAGGCCTTACTACTTAAGAAGCTACTGTTGTGTGCACGAGTGTCAGAATATAGGTACTGGTAAAGGCGATCGATCTCCTCGTAATTATTTTAAGAATAATCTTCATAATTATTTTAAGAACAATCTTCATAATGAATCTAAATGTGTGTTTGCTTCAGCCCGGTCGACCCGATCAAGAAACAGTCTGTTGTGGTGTTTCCTACTGCTGGTTTCACTTGGAAAAGTGCTCAATGTTCTTTCGTGAGAGAGAGACATAACCACACTTCTTAAGATTATCGGTGACCAAATTCTAAGATGGATCACACATAAACCAGCACCGTTCAACTTAAACATCATCACCAAAGAGCCATTAAGAGAGGGAGAAAACAACCTTGTGGTACTGAGAGCATTCCTGGAATAAGTATACCAAGTTACCAGCTGCACCATTGTTCTGAAAAGAGTTACACCTGCACCAGAGCCTGGTGAAACTTCAACTCACTATTTTCTTCCTTCTCTCTTCTAATGGCTTTTGTGACACAAAAGGGAATATATATAGATCCACAGTGGAGTATCCATGGTTGTAATACTAGTATTTTACTACGTACTTCGAAGGTGGAAGACATGTTTATTATAGGTAATCAGAGAGACATTATACATATGCTAGTTTTTTTTTATTTAAATGTCCCTATAACTATAGACCTTAAACTTAGACTAGTACTAATACAATTCAGATTGATTGGATCCTCTGCTCTGACTATTATAAAAGAAACATGGAAACTATGTGTCACATGATGGCACGCTAAAACTTGAAATGTACCCTTGATACAAAAACCTTTCTAAATGGGACTAATTTTTTGAATAGATTTCTCATAAATCAAAGAAATGTTGCAAGAAAAATAATTGTATCTATTTTATTAATGTTCTCTATATAGAATACACTGTTCAATTTTTCTCAAAAATGAAATTATTTCGATATAAGATTTATACACATTTGAAATTGTATAACGTCAGCTTCAGTTCCATGTTAACAGTTAAAGCAGGAGTGGAAGAAGAAAATATGAAACAAATGTTAATCATTGCTCATAATTTTATATATGTGATTTCTCGAAAAATTAATGTCTAAGCTATTCTATGAATTTGGTAATAACAATAGCAGTATCCTAAGATAAATGAATGATAAATATTAAATAGTACACCTCCAACTATATATATGGTGTGTACTTAATTTTTTTTGTCCCAAACAACTAAGACCCAGTTTCTTATTACTGTTTTCGTCATATTATTTTTTGTTTTTGCTTTTTAGTATGGTCCCATGACTTTGATAGAATCTTAACAAGATTATGGCTTCAGATTGTGTTAGCAGACTGATTAATTGTCGATTACTTTCTTATGTTTTTAGTCTCATTAGTCATTGACCAGAAAATTCGGTTCAATCATAATTTCAAAGAAAGAAATACAGTAATTCAGTCAATGCCAACCACTGATGAAAAAGCTTATCAAAAATCTCACTGAGGAAGGTCTTTAGTTGATGATTTCAATATATATATATATGTGTGTGTGTGTGTGTGTGTGATACTTCTCAAAGAAGACCCAAGAGGGAGGTTAGGAAACCTGCACTATTTCAGGAGTAAAGTACACATTTTTGGGTTGATTTTAGTAGCGGTAAGGTTTTGACGTCACCCCCTCCCCACGCACTAGGTGTAAGTTATTTCGAGTAGGGTGTCGCAAAAAAAAAAAACCTCCCCCAGTAGGAGGTTTATAAAAAAAATAATTGGTAATTTCAATCCTAGCAGTAACCATTACTTTCCCTTATTCTCTGTTTTATAGCCTTAATATGCAGGTCATTCTTTTGAAACACATTTCTAGCCGGTAAACCTTTTTGAACATTAAAAATACATTTTACATATTGGACCCGATTTCGCTTGCGATCAAAAAATGCCCAAATGTACAAAAGACATCCAGCTTCATCTGGTATGCCTGTTCTTCACTGCATTACGAACCTTGCGATTCACTTATGATAAGATCCATGATGAATGATGCGTGAGAGATCATGCATTGTTAGAGAAAATGTGCTCCTTCAGTCTAGCACACAGAAATTATTGCATGCTTCATGTCCGGGACTTCTATACATGCCCCCAGGCAATCAGTTCAATCATCCGAATCCATCTCACGAAATGGTAACGGAACTGTTTTCACTGCCATGAACTTGCCAACATTGTTCAAGTGTTCATTCTCCAACCTGTTCAACCATAATAGATTAGTGTCAGAAGCTTGGGCATTTTCATTTAGAGGCAAGGGCGGAGCCAGGATTTTCTTGTAGGGAGGGCTAAAAATGATTGATTGATAATATTAGTAACTATTATTGATGAGTTTGTGAAGAATGATTATGCAGGTACGAAATATTCTTGGTCCAGAGGTGTGGGGATTCGAGGGCATAACCCTGACAAATTTTTTTGATGGCTAAAGTTCATGGGCCATCTCATCTATTTGTGTCCGTTTGTAAATAATTTTTTTTGAAGTTAGGGCCAGCTGCTCTCCTTCCCCATGGCTATGCCCTCTTAAATTAAATAATATAGTATAAAACTTAGTTATTTTTTTTACAAAAGTTCAAGGGGGGGCAGTTGCCCTGCTCCATGCCTATGCCCTCTTAAATTAAATAATAGTATAAATTTAGTTTTTTTTTTTCCTCCAAGGTTCAGAAGGGGGCCCTCTTGGCTCCACCACTGTAGTATAAATGGATTTTTTTTCCAAAATTTTAGGGGGCATGTAGCTCCGCCACAGCTTAGAGGGCATGCTAAGTCAAGCCTATAACCCTCACGTCTAAGCTGTAGGTTACAAGGCTTGACTCTGCATATCAACAACCTCTTTGATGCACCCTAAACACCAAAAAAATGAACAGGAAGACTATTACCCTATGTTTGGTTGCTAAGAAAATAAGTAAAAACATGGAAAAGAAAAGAAAATTAGGCAAAACACAACTAAAAATTCTATTAGAAATCCAAAATTTTCTTTTCTTTTCCATGATTTCAAGTATTTTCTCGGCAACCAAACATAGCATTAAGGTTTTCTATTATTTTTCTCCACATTAGATACATGTGAGACTGAAAGTACCTGTAGAAATTCCAATGCCCACGTCGGAAGATCTCTAATGAAGCCAAGAAAAAGTCTAGCAACCGAGAGTTGACCATCCTGACATTGAAGCGCATGATGGTCTCCACCCAAGCAAGTCTTAAAACCAGATTCAAAGCCTACAGTTCATTTTTATCTTTAAATATTTTGTCCATGTAATAAAATAAGAAAGAAAGCCAGTGGGTCTTAGTACAGAGATACTCACAATGGATAAATAGTAAATACTTTTGTTCTTTAGGATCAGTTCATCTCTAAGCCACAGGTTTTTGGATTTTGGGTTGAGAAGTCCCCAATCCTTAACGAAATCCCAATATAACTGATAAACAGTTGCGATCGAGGAAGTAGCTATGACCATGACCTGCCATAGCTGCGTCGGCTGTCTTGCAAATGTTATCCTGGCACCGGCTGCCACCATGGCAGAGACGTACTTTCCCAAGTTTGCCAAATGGTTAACATCACCTTCGTCGAACCATCTTCTCGCGCACTAGTAATTACATCAACATACTCGATATTAGTAATTAGATTATACACTCTTTCTTCTCTATAAATTTGAATAGGTTTCCACTTTTTTCCCACCAGCAGCTTCTCAAAGATGATTGTTTGAAAATAATTTTTTGGAGGTGCTGATCATACTCTCTGTACATTAAGGTTATCTGCCAACAGTTCCATTAATGACAAGGAGAAAAAAATTTACTTCTATAATGAAGGAAACTATATATTTTGCTTAGCTTTGTTTCAAAATGTATGTTCTATGAACCATACTCTTTCTTTAATATATTGTATTTTTTTCGTTGTTCTTTTATGGCCATGGTAAGTAAACGAAATTAAGGCCACAAAGTCTCAAGGTTTAGCAGTTTTGGAACAGTTGTTGAGTGATCATACTAAATTTATAGTTGTTGCAGAGAATTTAGTATACCTTTGTCTTCATCGACTTTGCATGAAGATCGGGTGCTTCAGTGAAGCATCATTCAACTTATGGAAGACACTACAAACAGTTTCTATTTTAGCCATTTGTGAAGAATTCCAAGCATTTCAATGATCAAAATGGTCATTGGTCATATTGAAAAAAATGTGCTATCCTAGATCATTTGAAAGCCATCTAGATAAAATCTTATAGGATAAAGATAATGAGACACCTCTGTAAAAGGCTAATAACCTTGTAAAACCAATCAACTAGCTAAACAATCTTACACATCCACCATTCGAACTATGTAAGCATGTATATTTGGCACAATTATGTATGATAAGAATTGGTAACCTAATCCACTAGGCCATGTTTTGTAATCATTTATAATGCATAGATGCAGGTACATGTGTAGATATGTGCAAAGGATTTTCGAAATTTACTTGCATAGCACGCCAGTAGTACGGTGAAAATGAGATTACATAAGCAAGCTCCCTGTATAGCTTGCCAGATTTACAGGTCTCAAATTGGTGTGTTTTGAAGCTTCCTGCGAGGAAGTAGCATGCTGTAGACTCTATGTGCCTCAGCAGTGGAATCTAGAACGAGAAAAAAATCCTCCATTAGCAGAAAAGCAAGTTAATGAGACAAGATTGACCATAACAGATTAATTTTTTTTAAAAATGGATTGGTAGCTCTGTTTGTAGGGAAGTTTACCTGGCTAGTAAGTTGGTCAGCCATGAAAAAGTCTACCATCAAAACCTGTGAAGCATCATGTCGCGAACCGCAGAATGCTTTCAGTACTCTATTTAAACATTATTTAGACCCAAACCACAATTATTCAAATTAGGAAAAAAAATGTACCTTATAAAATGGAGAGCATATGATGTTACGTATCACCCGAATGAAGTAGTAGCGGCTCGAGCGGTAGAAAACGTTGAATGGGAGTATGAGAAGGATGGTGAAAATCTGAATTTGGGCCCAAAGTAAGCTTTAAGCTCTAAAACATAAATAATATAAATCCTTGTGTGACAAAAACTAGTCCTATTGAGGAAAAATTAATGTTGTGACTGTATCCAGTAGTACATTGCTAGGTGATAAGATTTCAAAAATGTCTATATATAACATACATAATTATAGGGTTTGGGATTCAAGTCCCCAAGAGGATGAAGAAGAGGAAATGTCTCATTCAGGCAGTGAGCGACAGTGTCTCTAGAGGGACTCTGACAGTAGAATTTGTCAGAACTATGTCCTCTAGTCTTTTATTGATCTGTGAAATCTCTCCGTTGCGGCCAATTATATTGAACTATAGAATTCATTATCAAAATGCATTTTGTGATTCTAAGTATCATTATCAAAATGCATTTTGTGATTCTAAGTACTTGCAGTAATTGTGAAAGTTCAGGTAGCTAGTGAACTGATACATGGAAAGTGAAACATATGATTAGACATACTAGGTAATAGCTACTGACCAGAAGGAGAGTCCCAGGAATGGCGTCGACTTGACTTGGTGAGAACCCCTTGGATCTTAAGAGGAGGTGGATGACCATGGCCCCGACCACCGTCGTCATGAAGGAGGTGCAGATCAAGAAAACATCTCTGTACTTGAGAGCTGTGCTTGGAGAGAATTCAAATATGAAGTTGTAGTTGATTCTAGTGCTCTTCCACATGAACAGGTTGCACCCATACAAAAACATGTGCAAGCTAAGCAATGCAAACATGCTGCAAAATAACTTAATTATGTTATTATGCATCTAAGATTCTAAATAGTGCAACAAAAGGTTGAGTATAACATCAAGCCTAATGTGTTATTTAAGAAACAAATCCAATCACAAACAGAGAGTGATGAAACCGAGCGATTGGTGGAGTGCGAACCGTAGTAGTCTCCACTCCTACTACAATTCTCAATGGTAGTACCTTAACCTAATCATTTGGAGTTATTTTGTTACTATTTTAGACTATCAAGCATTATATATGTACTTACAGTGTGTTATCAAAATTTCTTAGACTATCTTCATTTACATCATTTTTGCCGTTATCTTTGCCATTTTAGGTCATTCAACTTTATTATTTTATTACTTATTGGAGCTACTTTAAGGTTATGATTGTATTTCCAGAGAATGTTTGTAGGCTTAAAGACGTTCATGACCATAAGAACACGCTAAAACCCGTTTGAGTATGAAAAAAACATTAGATAAATATTTGTATTTGTCCTTTTTTCTAAATTGATTACATATGTTTTTGTGTTTTTTTCAACAAAAAATATTCATTTGTTTTTGTGAACATTGAGGAAGGCACCAAAACATGCCTAGGTTTTGGGTCTCATTCATGTGGAAAGAAAGTAAGACTGTAGAAAGGGTTTCACAAAATTTATTTCCCGAATACAATTTTTGTTGAATCACCTTTAAGCCAGATTGAGTATATTGGCAAAGGGTGATAGTTGGGTGTGTCTTGAACCTAGTCAATGACTTAACAGTTAGTTTGACTAAGTCATACAGACTCAAAGAGATGTCAAAGCCTTTACTTGATTAAGAAGTGAGTAATGTATAATGTGATTGAATCTAGACCATTAATCTCCATAAGGAAATATACTATTCTCATGCAAGAGAGAAAATTGCCCATTTTGTGTAACTTGAGTTTTGCTCAAGTGTGAACAATCACACATACCCATTTTTGTACGAAATCTCATTACTTATTTATTTTTATTTTTTTTTGAGGGGGGATTATTTGTAATTTTAAAAGCCACACGGGTGTCTGATAATAATAAGAGAAAAGAAATGTAGTAAATGAGGAGAATGTGAGAAGAGGGTTCGTTCGTACCTGAAAACAGGGTAAACGGTTTCCATGTAACCAGCTTGGTTTGTATCGAACATACCACACAGGTGTGCCAAGATTGCGTACACACTAAAAAGCGTTACAAAACAACCTGTAAAAAGACCTGCAACAATCATCCATATAAATTACAAATATGTTAAAATCAAAGCTTCAGCATTAATCTTCTATATATATATATAGAGAGAGAGAGAGGAGTATGGATTTTTACCTACTAAAAAGGTGATGACATGGGACTCTTTGTGGTGTTGGGGTCTCAAGAATTTCATTGCCCTTTTCCTGTCATTGTTGGCGAATTGCTTTGTAAAGATGGTCTCCACTTCGTCCCCTAGTCTAACCACCTTCATACCCCCCAAAAACAAATTAATTAATTAATAATAATAATTATTATTATTATTATAGCACTAAAAACCATGAACCTTCATGGTGCTTGAACCATCGGATCTACTTGAGATATTATGATTATAGGAGTTAGGACTTTTTCTAGGGCAACGGATTACCTCTAGTGCACGAGGCCTAGCCTAGGCCGTCCATTCATCGTGTGCCATGTAGGGATAAAAATGTGATAAAAAGGAGGAGAGATATCAACTGGGGAGAAAATGAAATAAAATTTCCCTTTTTAGCGCCAAATGCCGCACGATGAATGGACACCCAAGGCTGGGCTTCGGACTTGCATTAGAGGTAATCCAATGCCTTCTTGTAGTTGGTATGTTGGCAAGGAGACCGCTAAAATTCAATTGGAAGATGACACGCCACATTCACGACATCCAATGCATCGATTTGTGTGCAAATGTCTTGACAAGCGTGCTTAAATGGATGTGTGGTGCCTTCCAATTGGTGTTAGCAATCTCTAGCCCAATCCATCCATCCCCAAGCCAATCTTAGTTTTTATATTACAAAATTTAAAATTAATAGGAGTTATTTCCTAGTATAAATTAGTATAAATTAGAAAGGATGACTCATTTTTCATGTGTAACAGAATCATCTACGGTTATAACTAGATTATGGGGAATTCAGTTATGCCTTTGAGGTCGCTACGTGTCCTTTTTGACACCCCTTAATTATGGCGACCGGATTCCCCAAATCCAGTTAAAACCGTAAATGATTTATATGTTTTTTGGGATGTGTTAACATCTCTTTGGTTCTTTATAACCTTGGGTGTGCCTTAAACATCTTAGTGACGCCGTCTTCCAGGAGATGGGAATTTATGCGGGATTACGCAGATATTCATAATATTGTGTACGAAGATTTTATCATGCTTAATGTGCGCATCCTTGCTTTTGGAATTATGGCACAAAAGGAATGAGCGCGTGTAAGACATAAGAGCCATACACATGGGAATGGATACTCATCTACGCATCAGGCGTACTTTAGAATATTTGAATGGAAGTAGGCATCGATACTGCACCATACGGTCCATACCTTGTCGGAGCTAATGAAATGCGATCTCTTTACTACTTTCAAATAACTTCCCGAGGCTTGTTGATTCGATACCTGTCCCAGAAATATCAGTTGAGTAAAAATAAAAAAATATTTTTTACTTTATGCAAACATAATTAATTTATTTTTTTCAAACTTTCATATATTTTTTTATCTTCAACATGTTTAAAAAGGTAAAATCTTCAGAGAAAGAACTAGTATCTTATATTGGTTCTCAAGATAAAAGGTAAAAGTAACAATACTTGTCGTTACTATTCTGGGAACTTAGACATTTGCAACTGGTGTTAGCATTTCCTTAGCATTCTAATGAGTCATGCTCATTGAAGTTTATAATGAGCGATTTCTAATAATGTGACACGTGGTAATTTTTTTTAAAATCTGACGGTTGAATATTAAAACGGGTTGCTCAAGAGAGACTTGACAAAAAATTAGTTCGATCGAACATTTATAAACCATCCAATTGAAGAAAGGAAGATCAACCATTTCTATATCCTATGTAGAGTCTAGTGACCCTAAGAGGTTAATGATGCAAATTAAGGTCTAACCAGAAGGTCTAAACATGTTCGATCAAACTGATTTTTTTGACACGCGTCTTTATTAATGGACCCAACTTAATATCTAACGGTCGGATTCAAAAAAAGTATACTACATGTCATCTTTCTAGAGGGACCACTCATTACAAGCTTCAATGAGTATAGGTCATCAGTACCTCTCCATCTCTCTATATATATACAGTAGCATTCTAATGAGTCATGCTCATTGAAGCTTGTAATGAACGGTCCCTAATAATGTGACACGTGACAATTTGTTTTGGGATCTGACCATTTGATGTCAAGACAAGTTGTTCGAGAGACACGTGACAAAAATTAGTTCGATCGGACATTTATAGACCGTCTAATCGTAGAAGGAAGATCAGTCATTTCTGTATCTTAAGTAGGATCTAGTGAACCCTTTAGATAGTCTAAACATGTCCGATTTGACTGATTTTTTTGACATCTGTCTTCAATGTACCTAACTTAACATCCAACGGTCAGATTCAAAAAAATGTTACATGTCAACTTTATTGAGGGACCGTTCACTACAACCTTAAATGATCATGACTCATTATTACCTCTCCATATATATATGTGTATGTGTATGTGTTTGTGTGTGCACTTGTACACTTATTTTGGTGCTGATGAATCACCTTACCTTGTCGAATTTCTTAAGTATCTTTGTGAAAGCTACCATATTCAGTGAGCTGCCAAGCATAGCAAAGAGATAAGAACACTTTAATTTAGAGAAAAAAAATTGCATTACAAGAGCTTAAATCGATATCAGTATCCTAAAGAAAGAGGGTTGGGAAACTTATTAGAAGAATGCTAATCATACTCTCACAATCTTGCATTTTTTAAATAATAAAATAAATGATTTTCATGGGAGCTTGGCCCACCCCATGTTCAAGGACAGACTAGTCATTTCCCATTTCCCAAGAGCAAGCGTTAGATTACGGATTTGAACTCACATAAATAGCATAAAGTATTGGTGATTATGTATATATATATATTTTTTCTTGTACCATCTTAGGAATTAGGGGATACTATCTGCTCAACAAAATGTGGAAAATTACAAAGCCCACTTGCACGGACTCGAGCCCGGAACCTCCCTTATAAGTAGGGGATACACAAACCACTCGGCTATTCCCAGGGTTTGTTCCGGTGAGTATTTATTTTTTTTTGTCAAGACAACAACACCACAAGGCTATGAATGAATACACTAAACTATCACCAAACCTCATGCAGTTCATTTAAGAGGAATCCTTACGTCGGTACGTGAACTGCCATGAAGATTTCACTGACTAATTTGCCCTCTGTACAACTTCAAGTGAACCCTCACCACTCACCAGCTCTTGCAAGGGTATAACAGTCATAAGATTCAAACCTTCTTATTTTTTTTCCTTCTCGGAAAGGTGCGCACGATAAGCTCCCGTCACCCACTCGGTACAAGTGAAAAACTCATATAATTTCCATTTTTATCCACAACTAAATAGGAACAGAAAACTGTACCAAAACAAAGAAAAAGATAAAGCTTCTGAGACCCCACCCCCTTAGGTTCGAGACCATGCGAGCATGAGATTTCAGGTGGGGGCCTACCATGTGAAATGGGGCCTACCTGAAATCCTCTACCATGTGAAATGGGCCCTAGCTAATGGGGTCAAAATCCAAATAAATATATATATATATATATAAAAAAGAACAGAAAGCATAAATACGTACCTGTAAGTTTTTAAGAGACCAAGGCCTCTATAGAGCTCCACAAATGCTCCTCTGATCATCTTTTCAGCACATTGGATCTTTTTCCTATTAATGAAATCACCAGGGCCTTCTTTCTTGGGATTATTAACCAGATCTTCCCAAAGCATGGACGTGACCGCCGTGATTGTTCGCGTCGGTGTCGTGGCTGGAATGTCGATCCTCATTGCCATCTTTGGCTTCCCTTTCTTCGTCTTTGTTCGTGTAGCTGAACCGATGAAATTCACGCCATTCCTTTCCAGTGCTGCGATCATATCGCCCGATTGAGAGGTCTCCAATGGGGTTTGGGTGAATTCCATTGCGCTTTCTACATAATATTCATAAATGAGTTGGTGAATTTGATAGTATATCTTAACAACAACCAAAAAAAAAAAGGAATTATATTATATTATACCAAAAAGAAAAAATTGAGATTTTTTTTTCTATTAGTGGATGCTCCATTTAATGCGTATAAAGGCTCTCAAGTCTCAACCCGCAAGTTTGTAAAACTTTAAGCACAAAAACAAAAAGAATACACTTCCTTTTTTTTTTTTTTTTTTATGTTTTTCAAAAACTGAAAATAACTTTCTGTTTTGAAATTTTTAGAAGAAAATATGTTTGATATTACTAACTGTTACTTGTTTAAACAAAGAAAAACAAAAAAACGTGTTTGGAAAATATGATGAACATAATGATGAGTAAACAATTTCAATCCATTGTGGTGATAGTGGTGGTGTTTCTTAGGGGCGGAGCCAGGGATTTTTCATGGGGGGAGGGGGGCAATATATGTATAAAAAAATTTTGATTTGAGGGTATGGAATTTGGGGGTTCAGGGCGTAGCCCCCTAGAAAAAAAAATTTTGGGTAGTTTTTTTATTTTGAGAATTTTTTTTCCCAGTAATGCCTTTGAGGTCGCCACATGTCCCTATTAATACCCCTTAATTGTGGTTAAGATTCACCCACCTATCCTTGATTTTAAAAAAATATATCAAATTTCTTTTTGAACCCTAGTTTAAAATTCACTAACTTCTAAGATTAAAATTATTTAAATATTTTTTTCCAAAAACCAAAGATAAGTAGGTGAACCTGAGATTGGGTGAATTTTAACCATAATTAAGGGGTGTCAATAGGGACATGTGGCAACCTCAAGGGCATAAGGGACCCACTATTCATACTAGTGCAGTTAGGATTTACAAAAAATTTGGGCATGGCCCCCCTGGCTCCGCCCCTGGTGCTTTTGGTGGTGGAGTGTGTTGGTGGTGGAGTGATGGTGATGGGTGGTGAGTGGTAGTGGAGTGGTGTTGGTGGTGGTGGTGGTGGTGGTGATGGTGATGGGTGGTGAGTGGTGGCGTGGTGGAGGAGTCGCCCAGATGATTTGTTCACGAGATAATGTATTCCCAAGGTTGTAAAAAAGTGTGGTGATAGGCGTACCCATGAAATTAATTTCTCACCAAGAGGGGAGCATCTACCAATGAGGTGGTGCCTTAAGTTTGAAAATGGATGTCATGGGTACGTTAATTATTTTCCTTTAAAAAATTGCTAACTTGACCTATTTGTAGCTATTCATGAGTGGGGATTAGGGTTTGGGGTTGGGGTGAAGTCATTATTTTCTTGTAGGTGACATGTGATGGTTGACTGAAATGTCAGTAATTGTAAATAGATTTGTGAAGAATAATTAGACGAATATGAAATAATAAGTCTAGGTGGTCGGGGGCATAATTGGGTTTTTCTTTTGAGACCAAATGCATGAGCCATCTAATCTGCACATTCCACACATATCTTAGGGGTATTGTTTTTCTTTGTTTATGGGCAACTACTCCTTGTCTTATGACTATGTCATATTAAATAATTAATTAATATCCTACAAATAAATAAATAAATAAATAAATAAATATATATATATTTCAATTGCCCCATCATTATACCCATTTAAATAATATAACATAATTTTTTCCAAAAGTTTAAAGGGGCTACATTTGTTTTAAAGAAGATGGGTTCAAGGTTTGAAATCCCAATATTATCGGCGATTTCGGTCCTCCAACCCGAACGGAATTTCAAAATTTTCAGTTATCTCGGTGGGATTTTGGAACTTCAATTTATTAATATTTTATTAAATATATATATGTTAAAAAATGGTATTTTATTAAAATTTAATATATTTATATAAATATTATCATTTTATTTTTAAAATAAATATATAAATTTATGAAATTTCGTTAAAATATTTTGAAATTTTAATTAAAAAAAACAATAAAAAATATTTAAAATCAATATTTTGAAATTTTGTAGAAATTTTGAGATTTCGGAATTCCGAAATCCCAGCCGAAACCGTGTTTTCCAAAATCCATACAATGTCAATCGAAATCCCGACCGAAATCGTGTTTTCCGGAATCCATACCATATCAATAGGGAAATGAATTTGAGACTGGAGAAGGGCTGAGACCACGCATCTATGAAGGGGATTTCAGGTGGGGCCTAACATTTGAACGTGGCCCCACCTGAAATCCCCTCCACAGATGTAAGGTTTCGATGGTCTCGGCCCTTTTGCGGTCTCAATAGCAAAGTCCATATCAATATCGGGGGTTGGACAAAACCTTGGATTTCACTGGGATTTCAAAACCAGCTAATACATGGCACGTACAAATCATTTGAATATTTTCTTTGTAACGGAACGGTGAGGGCGGATTCCATGGTTTCTCTCATTTCCTTATAAATAAGGTTAAAAGGCAAACGGTATGACAGAAGCCCGCATGTTCCCTTTTAACCGTGGTTAAGATTTAATAACATTTAAGGTTAAAAATTTAATCTTAATATTTAGAAGACAAAAAATTAGGATAAGAGTTAATTTTTTAATTAAATTTTCTAACATTAAAGATTAATGAATCTTAACCACAGGCGTCTGCGAGAGGAAATCCATTGCCTTCTAAAAACTAACCCACTGGGCCAAGGTATGGGACTACACGTGTTTTTTTGGGGGGAATGTTAACTGGGCAAAAGATTAGTTCTGGTGGATGCCTGAACTAATCATTTCATTTTCTCTCCATAATTTTGACTTCTCTCTTCCCCTACTTTTATGGCCCGGTGCCCCATGCTTTGTGGATTCGGGCGTCCACCAAAGCTAATCTTTTGCCCGTTAGCCATACTCAGAAGTCAAAAAAAAAAATAAAAAAAAATATCATAATCTCACTAATGAAGTAAATAACACATATTGTTGCTTTAATGATTACTTTTTACTGCAGGTTAAACAAGACTTTTATCATTATTTAAAGTTGTTAGTTGTTACTTTAACTAATCCGTTAAAGTAACACACAGAACATGGAATCCCGAAAGTATGCCTAGCTCTCTTTTTGTATTTTTAGCTGAATACTACGGTTAGGCCACAATCCCAGTTAAAATTTGTTAACAGTGATCAGAGGAAACCCTAAACGCCTCACATGGGCAAAAGCCAGACGGTGTGCTATCGCTTCTCTTGATTATTAATTTCTTTTAGAATGCTCTCACAATTCAATTAAAATTGACTCATGATTCTCTCATGTTGTAACCGGGCTTCTTGAGTGTGGTTACTACACAAAAGTCTTTTATTCGTTCTTTTAACACTGGTTAACAACTTTAATTTTAGAGTTAATATTTTTTTTAAAACAATTAAGATTAGATGGTTAAACCCTAAAGGTTAGTAAATTTTAACCATAATTAAGGAATATTAAAATGGTCACATGTTGACATTTGGGATGTAACCAGAGAGTCCGGCCGATTACAACTTGAGAGAATTTCAAGTCAGGGGGGACTTGAAATTCTCTATCTTACAGCACAAAAGCCTTCTTTTTTAAATTTTAGTTAACGACTTTAACTTTATTAAGAATTAGTTTTTAAAAATATTTTTTTTCTAACAATCAAGGTTTAGTTGGTTGAACCCTAAGAGTAAGTGAATCCTAACCATATTTAAAGGGGTATTAAAAGAGACTTGTACGAGTCCGGTTATGTCCCACATGTCAACACGTGTCTCTTTTAATACCATTATTTGTGATTAATATTCTCTAAACTAATCCATAGGATTCAACCATCAAACCTTAGTTTTTAGTAGAAGAAAAAACATATTTTAAAAAATTAACCCTAAAAGTTAAAAGTTGTTAACCAAGTTAAAAAGAAGCTTTTGTGTTGTAGTACTCCCGGAGAGAATCAAGTGAAAAAAAGTGTGTAAGACACCACACATAAAAATTGATGAGATAAATCAGGAACATTTTTAAAAAAAAATGGACAGAATAACTGACCAGAGTAATCGGAGCTTCGGACCGTTGAAGAATTGGATCGAGAAAGTATTCCCGAATCCGATCTGGATTGGATACTTTTCCGGCGCCGTTCATGAAGAACTTGCTTAAGTTCAAGGAGAATTTGAAGCTGTTTATTAAGAATCCCTCCTCTCTCTAGAAATTCCCTCTCTTTGTTTTTGTAAAACTGATTCACTTTATTAAGCTCTTCATCTAATCTCTCAAAAAACTGCTTCACCTGTTTAAAAGAAATAAAAATAAAAATTCAAATAACCAGAGATTAGAAACAAAAGATGGGTTAATTAGCCTTTTAATTTAAATTTAAATTCAATTAAAATTTAAATAGTTTCATTATATTACCTCATCTTCTTCTGAAAACAGCTGAACAAGCTCAGTTTGGTAAAGATCTTCTTCATCTCCTTCTCCATTTTTATTCTTCACCTGCAATTAAAATCAGATATTAGTCACTAATTTCTCCCCTGTTTCTCACTCGCGACGCTTCTGTCAACATAAATGGTGAAATTCTGATGATACCCAGTTACGAATCTCTACCGGAAATGATCGGAAGTCTATGTTTCCGGCGAAAAAAGATCGGAATAAACCAGTACATGTCACCGGGAAAATGACAAAAGCTTCCAGTATTTCTGTAACGTAAGCAGAACCGGAATAACCGAAGCAAAACCTCCCAGAAAATGACTAGAAACGAAAGTCATCAAAAAGAAAAGAAAAGAGAGATATCAGACAATTAAGATTGCCTGAAAAAATCACGGTTTCAGATGAAATTTAAAGCTTCGGAGACATCTCAGTTTTTTTAAATTTGAACTTAGGACGAACTTACCGGAAAACTGACACCATTGCCGGAAAATCAAGAAAAATGGACCAGAATGTGAGGAGAATCTCTGTGAAAACTATCCACATATGTGTCTTGACATGAATGATCTTTGTTCTTAATGACTACGTTATTAGAAACCCACCATGAAACTAACTGGAATCTGACAAAATCTTTGCCAAACCCATGCACCCATTTATTACAGTAATCCAGTGAAAAATAAATAAATCGAAATTTGAAGAAAACATGGAAAAATCTATCAACCCATTTGGTTATTAAATTTGAAGAAAACATAGAAAAATCTATCAACCCATCTGGCTTTATACTTAGTTCTACCTGAATTATCTCGCTTTTATCTCCATTGTTGTGAAATCTGGTGAAGATTTTCTTTGAAACCCAGCGAATGGGATCGAAAATCGAGAACCCAAAATCTGTCTTCTCTTGTGCTTGATCGGCTGGTTTTCTGGAGAGCTTGATCTTCTTAACGTTTTTCTTCAATTGCCAGTAATTGACAAATGCGTCCTTCCATTCTGGGATCAGTTGAGCTTCAAGCTCCTTTGAAAACTTCACCATTTTAATTACGAGAAGAAGAGGGTTTGAAGAGGTTTATATATAGAGAAACAAAGAGAGTGTTTATTTCTTAGCTTTTTATTGCTTTCATCATTTTCTTTAGAAGTTTAAATGAGAACAGCAGCTCTGGTTCAAATGATAACCGGAGCTCCCTCAAATATGCCTTGTTACAAGTGTACTTTGGAAATTATAAAATAAAAGATGGGCATTTATGTTTCTTAATATATTATATTATAGAGCAATGCCCCTATCACTAATATATTTTAGGAGCTCGGTTAATCTAGAGTGAGAGCCCAGTTCATATTTAAACTCTTTTCTTTATCAAGGAGAGATTAATGAGGGTGATGGAATGCCAAAAAACTAATTCTCTTTTCTTATTATATGTTTTTTTTTTGGATAAAGCTTCTGAGACTCGCTTAGGGCTGAGACCACCAAGACCTGCTCTCATAGCATGGGATTTCAGGTGGGGCATACGTGAAATGGGCCCCACCTGAAATCCCATGCTCTTAGAGCATGGTCTTGGTGGTCTCGACCCCCAATGGGTTTTAGTAACAAAGCCCTTTTTTTATATTGGGGATTTGTACTTCAATTACAACTCACCCTTTTGTGTACGAGACGTGTTATATATAAATTGCTAACCTTCTCTCAGTGTGTGAATTTGTTAACTTCTTTTTTGGTTTGAAACGTGTAACTTTTACCAAGACATTTTTACCCGGTATTTTATATATATATGCCTCTCTCTCTATTGCCACTCGGGAGAGAGTGAAACAAGTAAAATCGTTTTTTTGTCAATAAGACTCCTTTATCTGATCTCCAAATTACAATCCCTCGAATTGTAGGAGTGGGATTCTAGAAATGCTGACATGACATTTCTAAAAAGGAGAGTTATTTTATGAGAGAGGTTTTAGGAGATTTTGATAAGAAGGAATATAGAAACATGCTATAATATAAAGAAATAAGACTCTCTTATCTGATCTCTAAACTCCAATCTCTGAAATTCTAGGAATGCTGATATGACACCTCTAAAAAGAAGAATGGTTTTAAGGGATAGAGATTTTAAGAGATTGTGATAAGGAAGGTAGAAACATATTGATTCAATGGAGGGGTTTTAGGAGATTGTGATGAGAAGGATAGAGACATATTAATTCATTTGAATGATTTTAGGGAATTGTGATAAGAGGGATATAAAGAAAGTATGTAAAGATTTTTTTTTTTTTTTTTTATCCACTCATGATAGGAGGGAATGTAGAGAAAGTGCTAGTGTGGGATATGAGAACCCCATTACTATTACCAAAGAGGAACACCATCATTTCGGATTGTAGGTGTATGCTTGGTGAAGCAAAGAAGCATCACTGATCATGTGCTTGGTCGCATTTGAAGACCAATAAAAACTGACCATAAATTTAACTTTTATATAGTAATAACCACTTTGGTTAACATATATGTAAAATTATAATTCGTATGAATCTTTTCCAATGTTAGCAATTTATCTTCAAAAAAAGAACTAATGAAATGATAGCTCATGTAAATATGTTTCATCTTGGAGTAAAAATCTGAATTGTTTGTAAGATGTATGATACTTTTGCTATCACGGTATAACTTACTATTATCTAATTCGTCCATGAAGTTCTGTAGTCATATCATTTTCTTACATGTGCTTATGTAGTTGTAACATAACCGGTCTCCGTGGTAAAGATAACAACAATCTTCTATAACTAAGAGACCCAAGTAACTACTACATCACCCAATATAAAATATATAGCCTGTAATACTCTTTCGACAATTAATATTTTTAAAAAATCAGAATCATGCACATACCCCTTTTAAATAATAGACGATCCGCCATATAACAAACCTTTCTAAGTAGTACTCCCAAATATCTTAGATTCTACAAAAGTATCATCCAGTGTAATTTTTTTTTTTTTTGAATTGTTCACATATCTACTCACTACTCCTACTGCATATTGTTCACAAATCTACTCACTACCCCTACTGCATGAGCAATGTAAGATCTGGTAGAGACCATAATATGCATTAAACTACTAACTGTTAAAGCATATCGAAACTGACATATAATAAATCTTATCTTGTGTCTTAGGACATTGTTCCTTTGTGAGTTTGAAATGATAGACTAATAGAGTGCTAATTGGTTTAGCATTCTCCTCCCAAAATCTGTTGAGTATTCTTTTCACATATTCTTCTTAGGACAATTTTAACCTCCTTATCATTTTACACACTCCTTTCAAAAGTCTTGTAAGAAAATTTTGTTTTACTATTTTCTCACTAGAAAAAATTCTGCTTTCTCACGCTTATTATTCTAAAATAAAAATAGGGCTATTAATATTTTCAAATCCTGGCATAAAAACAGTATTATATGTTTTATAGCTTTTAAATTCAAAAAATTATTAAATCCCCAATAAGAGAGTACGTGTGATTTATCCCCAATAAATTTTAAAATCCAAAACCAAGTATAACAAGTCAGCCATGGGTGTGATACCATTGTGAAGACTACAACTAGAGCCAGAGTTGCATCATACATGTCTGGAATTACTGTGTAAACATAGAAGCAAGTAGTTCCCAAATCTCTCTAGAGATGTTGAGGCCCACTTTTTTGGTGAGTACACTCTTAGTAAGAGTCACATATTAAGCAACTCATCATGTATTTATCACATCTGTGCCGATGGATGAAGGCAAGATTAAGCGAGTTGCCCTCCAATGTTGATGACAGTGAGAGGACGGAGAGGACGGAGAAAAGGGAGATAAAAATTAAATGAGACTATGACCTGGTATGTTCTGATACCATATACAAATAAGAGGAAAAATTGAAGCAAACGACCTGCATATTATGAGGGTTAGGGCTATCAATGGGCCGAGCCGAGATTATTCCAAGCCCAACTCAAGCCTTCCCCTCAGGGCTAAGATGGGCTTGAAAGATGGTAAAGAATTCCTTTTGGAGATATTTGGCATTTTTATCTAAACCACCATCGGTTGCCAAACTGAGCATGAATAAAGGTGTACATGATTGAGAAAACTAAATTCAATATGAGTTGGGAGGAAGTGTGAGAGTGGTCTAATTAATGAGAAACCTCATATATTGTGGCCATATATGTTGAGAGGGAATCAAATGCTTAATTCCTTTGTCCTGAAAAATAGTTATCCCACCATCTCATGATAGATGCTTGGAAGACATTTTGAAAAATGAAGGAAGTCTTGTTTGTTGATGGGGGTGTTTTGGGGTTTGGGTGTGAGTGATAAGATTTTGATAATAATCAAAGTCAGTTTGACAATTACCTTGAGCCTAGCAATACTTAAGATACATATGTATACTATCATGAAGGTTGAAGTAGAAGGGTGACTTTAGTAGTAACATTAAATATAACATATGTAAACTAATTAACATGTATAGTGCATAAGGGCCGGGGGCAGGAATTGTAGAGGGTTTTTCCCAAACCATAGGCTCATGCGAATGGGCCTAAAACTTTTGGCCCAACCAAGCCTGCCGGCTTTAGGGGTAAAAAGAAACCCTCGATTTTACGGGCTTAGGAGGGCCTGGCCAGCCAGGTACCCTCATTAGAGGGCCAAATTAACAACCCTAATAACGATCATTTATGTATATATTTATTAGCACAAAAAGGATATATAATTTGGAGAGTCCTTAGAGTTTACAACTTAGTAGAGCAATGGTTTCACTAATAAGTTATAACACATATAGAAAGGGGATATTTCTTGAATAAATCCCTTGAATATCATGGTGAATGATTCCTGCGTATCTAGGGTTGTCAATGTCCCTAGGCCTAGCCTTCACTTGTAAAGGTCTGGCCAAAGCCCTACCCACAGGGCCAAGGCTTGGCCTAAGCTTAAAAAGAAGATGGATAATTTTTTTGTCATGATACTTATCAGTTTTTTTTAAATCACCAACGCCTCCCAACATCAACTCTCATCCTTTATTCGGGCAAGGGACCGACAATGCAACCCAAATAGAGCATGGCGAAGTTAAAAAAAAATTATCAATGGACCCATGATGAAGTAGAAAATTATTCGTAAGTAAAAAATGAGAGTCTAGGATTTATTTAAGATTTTTTTTTTGGGCCCTACAGGGCCAGATATCATTTACATACGTTAGTAGAGTCAGCCGGTCAGAAGTTAGATGGGGCAGTGGAGCAATTGCAACTCGGAACAATTGCAACTCTTACCCCTGGGGGGATTAGATCCCCATACCTCCCCCTTGGGAGGCCACACCCCCTACCACTCACGCAATAGGCGGGGGTGTTATTTAAGATTTAGAGTGAATTTATTGAGTGTTAGGGTTTAGGATGGGTATAGGATTTTTTAGAGTTTATTTTTTGCTTTATGAAACCCTAATCAAGATGGTTGCAAGGGTAGGGTTTATTAAGAGTTTGGTTGAAAAACCACAATATTAACTCATATTAGGGCTAGAGTTTATGGATTACTGACTAAGGCTTAGGCATTATAGTTATGGATTTGTTATGATTTTTAATCAATAACAAAATTTAGAAATTAATAATCCTTGCATCAAAGATTAGGTTACCGATTCGGGTTTATAAGGATTAAACTATTGCTAGCTTAAATGAAAAGAAATCATACAGTAAATTGATAAATATCTATCCTACAACATTAACCAATTTATGATTAATTGAAAAAAGAAAGAAAGACAAGAGCATAGAAAAAATAGGAGGTATTTACTAAATTACTACCATACCCCACCAAATATATATTAGTTAAAAGAGGCTACATGGTATAGAGGCACTTCAGGTTAAAATAAATATTATATGTATAGAGATAATGTGGGCCAGGCTTTAAAGGGGTGTTGTCCAAGCCCGGCTCTCATGTGGCCTAGTTTTTATAGACCCACCTAGGCATGTGGGCATGGATAAAAAAAAAGCATCCATTTTGAGGGCTTTTAAGGATCGGGTCGGGTACCCTCACATGAGGGTCGGATTGAAACCCCTATGCATGTTTCAAATAATGAATCCTCTAATAAAACAATGGCAGATGGGTGTATTTTTTTTAAGAGGAATATCGTTAGAAAAATGGTTTGGTAACCCGACTCAGTAGTATCATTAATGAAAAATAATCCCCTCCACGCGGAGAGGGCATCTCATCCCCTCTTATCTCACCACGTGTCATTTTTCAAAATTTCATTTTAACTATAGGAAAGATTCATTAATCCTTAGGGCGCGTTCGTTTGGCGAGAAAAAATAAAAAAGAAAAGTGAGTTTTCTTGCACTTTTCTTACGTTTGATGTGCAAGAAACACACGTTCATTTTCATGCACTATCTCAAGTGACAAGCTTTCTCCCAAAAACTTCATTTATTTTTTGATAGTTGTTTCGAAAGAAAATTTAAGTTTCTTTTTTTTCATTCACTGTCTCGCCAAAAGATCACACCCTTAGGTTTCATATTTCTAACCTTGGTTTCAGAAGAAAAAAAAAAATCACCATAAAAAGTACTACCCATAGTTAAAGGGAGCTAACTATAGTTTAAAATGACATTTGCACGAGAAAAGAGGGGACAAGAGTCAGAATGCCGCTCCTCATGGCACCCTCATCATTAAAATGGTCAATTTTTTTTTTGGTTCGAGATATACATTTAGGTCGCAATGCCGGTTAGGTGTTAGTATCTGTTCAGTTAGTAGGTGGATGGGTTACCACTGGGACAAAGCCCTGATGTGTTAGTTGATATCATTTAATTTACGTCAATAGAGTCAGCCGGTCAGAAGTTAGCTTGGGCAGTAGAGCTCTGACTGCTCGTACCTGGGGATTAGATCCCTAGACCTTCCCCTTGAAAGGCCACACCCCTACCACTCACGCAAGAGGCGGGGTGCAGTCCAATATGCCTTGGCAACCCTTTTTAGTTTGAGGTCACGTGTCTAGGCAATCTTAAGATTTTAAATCAGAATTTTTAATCGTGCTCAGACATCCTAATCAAGGGCGATGTAATCATGCGCCCTGTCTTAACATGCACCAGGCTAAAGTGATTACTATCACTGAGCATTAATGATTAACAGTATTATCGGCCAAAGGAGATTTGCAAGCTTGACCAGAAAATTGGCTGCTAGCAAGAGGAAAAATTCCCAACAACATCCTGAACCATTCGCACCAAAGTAGTTGAAACCGGACTGCTATATGAAGGTCTAGGTCAATAAAATATTTTTATTCTCACCAATTAAGGTCCATTTTGTTCGGATTATTATAGTCTTAGCGAGTATGCTAATAGGCGTTGTCATAAATAAGTGCGCTTGTCAAAAAGCGCTAACTAGCTATAATCCAGTTTGAGTGGCACTTTGTCGACATGCGATTATCTAATCCTTTTTAAAAATGATATTTTGATTATTTTAAAAAGAGAAAATAATATTTAGAAGTATCTCTCAAGTTTAATGGATTTTATAGGCCTTATACTAGGTGCAAATTTTTTTTTTAACAATAATTTTCACATAGTCTTTAAGGTGCATAAGTAGTTTTGCTCCACAAAAATCACCTCATAGTAAAATTGTGGAATCGTCAATTATTTTCACAATCGGTTTATATAATCGTTTATGACAAGTCAAATCAAATACTATTATCAGGGCATAATACAAATTTTAGTGATTTAAGTCCTAGTTAAGCACTTATGATATCTCGAACCAAAAAAAAGACACTTATGATAATCCGGACGAAACAAGCCCTTAATTATGACATCCAACATTAAATTCACTAGAATTTTGTTACCACACTCTCTCCTACTATACTCCTTATTCTGGGGCAAGAAGATAGGGTAGCACTCTGCACTCCCCCAATGTACTTAATTCTGAGTTTAATCCCAACAAAGTCTTTTCTCCTTATAGAAAGGTTTACACTTTAAGCCCGTTTAGATTGCAGGAATTGAGAAATGAGAATTAGAATAAGAGGATACGAATTCCAATTCTGGTGATTGGATGCCCACAATTCATATAAATTCTAATTCACGTGGGAATTAAAACAATACCAATTCCCATAATTTATAGGAATTAGAATATTCACCTTGGAGGTGGAAATTGTAATTCGCACGTCTATGAGAATGGACACAAATCTTTTATAATTTGACCTTCCATAATTATTTCTTATTTGAATTATTTTTAAATAAATATTTTTTAAATTTATGTAAAAAAATTTAATTCATTATATTTAATTTAATTTACTTCATTTAAAATAATCTTATTTATATTTTAAAAATTAAAATATTTTAATTTTCAATTAACTTGAATTTAAACTTAATTTTTAATTAAAATATATATTATATTATGACAATTTTTTTATTTAATTATAAAAATAATAAAATTTAACATTGAAATATATATAAGAATTTCCAATTAAATATCTATTATAGAAATTATCTATATGATATATATCACTATTTAATAAACATAAAAATAAAAATATTTTATCAAAAAAAAAATGTTAATCTACTAAATTTATTTCTACAACTAAAATTTTATAATATAATAAGAATGTCATTATTTGTATTAAGACACACAGAGACCTATAATTTTTTAGATTGGAACAAATTTAGATGGTAATTAAGTCCAATTGGTTGTATTCTAAACTATTTGTATGATGATCTAAAAAGATGATATCAATTATCAAGTGGAATTTTAGGCATCCTACTATTGAATTTGAAATATAGAGCTTATTTCCAATAAATTTTACGGTATAAGCTAAATAATAAAATTTTAATACATAGACATTCCAATTCATAGATATTGTAAAGCATATATACATATTAGTAAAAGTGCACATAGCACGTATAATTTTTTATTTTAATAAAAAATAATTTTTTTTAGTTTTTAAGAAAACTTTAACTTTTAATATAATTTTATTAGATGTTACTCTCAACATATATATTTATTAAATTATAATAAATTAATATATTTTATTAGGGGTGTAATAACTATAGGTAACTAAGGACTTTCTAATGGAGTCCTTCTAACTCTTTACTAATTCAGCTATCGCCTTGTGGTGTAGTTGAGTTAACCAAAAAAAAAACTCTCTACTAATAAAGAGTCTTCATTAATAAGAACAACACAATTTAAAGTCTTTATCCATAAAAATAGCAAAATTGATATTTATTAGGTAGGAGTGGGTCTCATGGGTCTCACATAATACTACACAATATAATTATAAACTATATATTATAATTTTTTTTTATAAATGGTGAAGGGTAATTACGTCCAAGTAAAGTTTTGCATTCTCAGACTTTTATTATATATATATTATAACGAGGAACCTCATGCCCATACTTCAGTAGACCAAGTAAACACTTTTTTTTTTGTGCATATACATTATAATTGTCGCATATGTTTCAATTCCTATTATTCAAGCAACCCACTTTCTTGAACGACAATAGATTATCTCTGGTGGTTGTCCGAGATGGCATCTCGGATACCACTCTTTGCACAATGCGTGGTAAGGCATTTAATAATGGGAGTGATAGCATGCATTGCATACTCCGTTGGGTGGCATACGTACACTTTCCAAGCTCGTCACATGTCTTCTTTGAAATTTATTAACCATGGTTAAGATTCATGTATCCCTAGGGTTAAATAATATAACCTTAGTTGTCAGGAAATTTTTTTTGAAAAAAACTTAACCACGTGAGTAAGTGGATAAGCAAAGTTATTTTTTTCTAAAAACTAAGGTTAAATGTTTAACCCTAACAATGAGTGAATCTTAACCACGGTTAATGAATGTCCAAGAGAACATGTGACAAGCTTGGAAGATGTGCGTGTACCACCCAATGGAATGTGCAATGCATGCTATCACTCCCCTTATTAAATGCCTTACCACAGCCGTGCAAAGAATGGTGCCCGAGATGCCATCACGGGCATCCGCTAGAGATAATCCGTTGCCTTCTTAAACAAGGTATTGGATTGTCTCTGACACTTGTCAAAAAAATGGTCACGGGCATCCACACATCATCCAACATGTGATGATAAAAAGGAGAGAGATATCAAGTGGGCGAAGTCAAAAACATGGGGAGAAAATGGAATGACTTTTCCCTTTTTATCGCTAGGATGCCCAAACCAACTTTCTGACGTCTACCAGAGACAATGGGATGCCCTTAAACAACTATGTTTGTAGTTGCCTGCAATAAAACCTTGGATTTCGTCAGAACCCTTCTTTCCCAATTCATAGTGGTGGCTGGTTTTCAATACTCAATGCTAGGATCCCAAGCAAACCCTGATAATTTATGATTACTTCTATCATGTAAAATCATGTTACTTTTGTGTTGAAATGATATTCTTATTTTGGATAGACCTTTTGTATTACGTTTTTTCCTTTTTTGACTAACACATCAGGTAAAGTTTTAGAAGATACGGTTTTTATATAATTAAAATGAGATTAACTATCCACAAGACCCAAAAATTGTCATTGGGAAAACGGGTATTTATAGAAAAAATGTACTGATTAAAAGATAAGTGCTAACCCAACTCTCAGTCAACTCCTACTCTCATCCTCCACCAACCACCTATATATATATTACGTAATGATTAAAATACTCTCTCACCAAAAAAAGTAAACAAGTGGTTAGTAGAAGATAAGAGTATAGATTGACTAAGAGTAGGGCTAACATGCCTCAAATTAAAATTGTCATTTGGGAATTAACGTACCTGGGATATGAATTTGTAAACCTAAGGCTGGACCTCATTGGTCCAAGCCCTCCCTCTTAAATTCTCACTAATAAGGTTCAGTCTTAGGTTTATCCAGTTCCATTAACTATTTTCCTTTATGAAATAATGTACTGTTAAAAAATATCATTCTTTGTGTTTATAATTACCAAACTATCACCTTTTGGGTTGCTCCGGCTCAACAATCTAAGAATTAAAACTTTGAATTAAAAGGCCAATTAAATGGAATTTTTGAGTGCATATGTTGACTCCCACACTCAAAAAAAAAAAAAAAAAACCATTACAGCCGCCCCCGCCCCAAAAAAAAAAGAAAGAAAACAACTTTACAGGCCATACTTCCTCACCATAGAATTGAACCCATGACCTCCTATTGAGGGCACACCTTAACCATACTATCAAAAGGACTGGGTGTTAGTTTGTAAGTGGGATACTATGTTTTCGCATCCTGGGTGGGCGGAAACATTTTCTATATGCAATCTAATGAATCTTTACAACCACAAAGGAAGAAGATTCTCTTATATTCAACAAAATTAGAAAAACTGGATCTAAAGCTTCTAATGATGCATCTCACATGCCGCGCCTATACTGAAGTGCTAAAATAAACTGAACTGACATGAGGATCATGAAGTCTAGCTTCATGTTTCACACATGGTCTATCAATTTTTTCATTAAAAAAATGACTTCAAATTTAAAACTGCTAATAATGAAAATTCAAATATATCCGCCCCTTAACTAGGATGGTGAAGGAGATCTTGGATCGATCTGAATTAGTAAAAAATTTAAAATTTCCTTATGTGACGTAGTAGGATGGCTCATTCACCTTACTTGCACTAACAACTAACATCACTAAATAAATGATATCGATGCGCTAGTAGGACACCGATAAACAGAAAGAAAACCCGAAAACCCTCATACAAATGACAATATGCACTTGCCACATACACATAGGACTGTCAATGGATCGGATTAGGATCCGATCCGATTAGCCGGACTTTGGACCCTACATGTGATCCATCGGATTGGATTGGTGGAATCCGATTATAATCGGATTGGATTCGATATAGGGTGATCCTATCCGATTATAATAACATTTTAAAATCATTTTAAATATATTATATAGACTTTCTATACATAAAGTATTAATTTTAAAAAAATTAACATTAATTAAAGTTAATTAAGGTACTATTAGATTTTTATATTATTAAAATAGAGTTTTTTTTTAAAAAAAATAAATTTAATCGGATCGGATCAGATCAGATTGGATTCGGATATTGAAAATATACTCAAATTTGGATTCGGATCGATTAATTCATGATCCGACGGATCTCGGAGCAGATCTGTCGGATTTTTAATCGGATATAGACAAATCCGATCCGAATCCAACCTGTTGACAGCCCTACATACACACACATGTTAAGAATAAATGAAATAAAAACCCACAAAAATTATTGAAAATGAAAAATTGACGGACACATGTCAAAAATTCAAAGATTTAAATGGTGGGTGCCATTACCTACTACTAATTAGGGCCTAGGGGTATGCATTATTTTGTTTATTACTGTGGAAGAGCAAGTAGTACTTATCATATATGATGTTACAAGCTTAAAATGATTTAATATATTGCTCTGTGCTTTCCCCCACCACATAGATGGTTCATTAGTGCATTATTTCACCAAGGAATATTCCCTAAACAGATACTTTCTACTAAGACTCACCAAGCCAATAGGCTATTAAAAGTTAGATTATATGGTCCTTCCATTGCCATTCTTTCATCCTAAACACAAACAGCTATGCATATATAGTACAATAAATACAAAGAACTTTTAGTGAATCCATTAGAAATTGGAGGAACCATCTATGATGGCTTTCTATTGTTTAAAAATATTCTAATTGGGCTTGAACCTGGCTACCCATGTTCCTGACCATCAAGCATGAGGCTCGACCCCTAATGCAGCATGGTTCGACCTTTCTTACACACCGCTAGGTAACTAATTAGAGAGTAAACTAATTAACTGATTAACATTATTAAGATCATAATAAATCCCAAATCGCGAATGAAAACACGTGCAAAAGGCATGGAAGCATGACACGTGGCATGATACTAGAAGCAGCGTGCCTTCAGTGTGACGAACACGTGTATAGATTCTTTGCCAGAATATACACCTAGATGCCAATTAGGAAAAGGGGAGGTTGGAGGATCTTGAACTGTTGGATAGTTGTTACATACAGTGTGAGGGACAAAAAAACTGGGTTTTAGTGGATTTTGATGATGGAATGTTTGCAGGCAACACTTTCTTGAGTGTGTGTGACGTTGGCACAAAACCCTTTTTGTGTTCCCCCACTAGTAAAAGCCTGAGAATTGATTACCCTTAAGGGATTGTGTGGGGTACCCTTTAAGTTAAGGACAGTTTAGGGTTTAAGGGGTGTCCTTCCCTTGTGTAGAACAGTACCTGAACCCCCCACCAAAGTTTAAGGCCATTGGTTAAGTAATAAACATATTCTAGGGTCTCCCTCTTTGCTCGACCGTGAGTGTCCACTTCAACCCAAAGAGGAAGAGAGATTAATAAAGCTTTGTGTGCATAAGAATGGGAAGCCCTTTCTAGGTCACCTTTCCATTGAAGTGTACTTTTATTAATTAAAAGCTCTAATGCATGTTCCACTAATATTCTTTTCAACCTTATGATGGCTCTAATTTTTCTTCTCTTCATCTAACCCTATAGGGTTATTTTAATTCTTAATCTTGATTATTTTTGGAAAGATATGAATTAGTGCTGTTTAATAGATTGTTTGTTGCCTTGTTGGATCATGTGAGGCTGCAAAGACATTGGCTAGTGGATTTCAATTGCTGGTTTGCTCTCTCTCTCTCTCTCTATGTATATATGTACAGGTGTGTGTGACGCTGTCACACACGTGATACGGGTCATGCTTAAACGAGTTTGGAAGTGCGTTTGTTAAAATTGTATTTTGGGTCTAAACAATCACGATCTTGATAACCATTTCCTCCATGTTTATCAAAGATGAATGTATCATGAAGATGATGATTGTATTTGACCTAAATATGCCATTAGCATGCGAAGCTAGTCATTAGCAAAGCCTTATTTTAGGTGGCTTGGCACTTGTTTGAGTCTTTGAATATATCGTTATCAATAACGATGTAATTAACCATTGTCAATAAATGTTGATTAGTCAAGCATTTACTCAATCAAGCTGCATGCTACAGTACATTGCACAAATTTTCGTAACTTAATCCGTCGATACATACATGTATAATATAGATGAATTAAGGGTTAATTAGGTATTAGTGTTTTTCGGAAAATTACGGTATAGACCTATGGACATCTAATTTAATGGGAAGCTGCTTGTAGATCATTTACCAATGAGGAATGCAATTGAGTTAGTGCCCCTAACATTATCTTTTTTTTCTACTAAAATAATGCAATGAGTTAGGATATTCAGTTGATTAGGGAAAGTAAAGTGTCTTCATATTTAGTGGAATATCTTTGGCCACAATGTCTGTATGTGCATAAGTATCTGTAATGGAAACATGAAAACATGGTGTGACCATGACCATTTATAGACAGAAAGCTTAATTTAGAAGAGTTATGTAAGTGAGAGGAAGTTTGTTGGTACCTTTGCTACATTTTACTCCTAAGAGATGTTGAGCATTAAAGCTTGAGTGCCTCATTAAGGACATGGTTACTTGTTAACCAATTCGTTCGATCCCAGATGGTCGCAAGATTGACACTCTTTTATGTTGGAATAAATTATTAGACATTTTTTATTCGAAGGAATCGAAACCAGTGGCACAGAAATTTGTATTAGTACTCTAGAAGATGCATCTACATTGCAAGAAAATAATGAAAAAGTTTCAGTATTAAATTTTTTTTTTTTCTAGGAAAACCTTTTCTGTTTCAAATTAATGAAAATTTAGTAAGTTACAAACTTTCGATGAACTTGACTCAAAATCTGGGTACTATCAGACAATGAATTTTCGTTATTGCTAAAAAGAGATATTCTTAAGTTTTAAAATATTTTTTTCTTTGATTTGAAGAATGATGAGTTAAATTGTCAAGTTTGATTTCTATATATATATATATATATATATATATATCACTATGTTAATTGACTAAAGAGATGTTTGGCTGCAATTGTTCATCTTTAATATAATGACCTGCATATTTTTTGCGCCCTTTGGGTTGTGACTGTATTCTCCATAAAGGAAGGTCCTGAATTATAAATCTGACCAACTCTATTGGAATAGTGTTAATATTGTGACAACCAAACATGCCCTCAGCATCACCCTTCACCCACAAATATTTTTTTGTAATAAGAAGACATAATTCTTAGATTTGCAGTTCTTTAGAATAATATGGAATTATTCTCTTCCCTTGATTATTACAGTTACTTATTTTTACTATTTACAAAAGATTGCTGTGCTAGAGACCTCAATTTGCTAGAGCCTTAGTAGAGATTCCTGCCATTGATATTTACAAGTCCTTCAGTAGAAAGCAGTACTACACTGTTTCATAAGCTCTGTGAGCTCAAAAGCCACTTAGGCCATTCAATTTCTTCCTCTACACCCTATACAAGAAGACAAAGAATTTCACAACTTGAAATGATTAACAGATTCTCTTTCTTTAATGGCGCAAGGTACATTGAAAATGGGCTACTAGGACTACATGAGTGTAGTTTGGATGATACTTTCACTATTGTTAGTGCTCATCAACAAATTCATGTTGTCCTATTTCGATGATTTATCATATTGAAAAGGTCTTATCCTCTCCAGACAGTGATAAGGACCCTTCAAATTCCGCCCGTTACAGTCGCGATCCGTTCCTCGAGCCTGCATGTAAGTACTTGGGCAGATATTTCCAGTCCCTTCAATTCCTCCTTAGCCCTCCTTAGCATCAAGCAGACAATTTTTATCTAATCGAATCCTTGTCTGGAGCACATGCAACAATGGCACATCAAATTTTTTTTCCCCTCATTTTCCTTTTACTTAGAGGATTTTTTTTTTTTATGTAACAAAGTTTGCTACAGACAGTACCATCCCTGAAATGAGTGAACGTCAATCACCAATAGACGTGGATCGTAAGCCTTTTGTGTAAACAGAACTGAATAACGTCATGGCGACGGACTCATTTCCAAATGGTAAGGCCTCTGTGGTTCATCCCATTTTCAAATGCTCAATGAAGTTAGTGGTAAGGTGTAAAAACTGAGAATCAAACTTGCAGGAATGGCTGGGTGACGCAAGCTAGACTCGGTATCGATGAATGGAGGGCCATTTGCTGTAACTGAAGCTATCATAAGTCTCTAGAAATTCATCTTCACAGCCTGGAACCAATCTTGGGTATAAAAATCAAATTAAACAGAGACCACACCTTTGAGTGGGGAGCATTGAAATGCAATAATGTGTTAAGGCTAATAAGGAACAATCTATGACCACTCATATAAATTAGTGGAGGCTTTATTAACCATAGATAGGGACACACCACTGAACCAAACAAAGGAAAGAAGAAAGAAAAATAGTGGGTGTATCTCATAGAAAAATAGAGGGTTTTTATCAACAAACCAATCTCAGGGCTCAACCTCAACCCAGAAGTCTAAGCTCTGTCCAACCCTAAATTATGATTAAATATGTAGAAACATCAGCATCGTGTCCTTGTATGGGAGTGCCAAACCAAATACATTGAAGCTTCCTTATTGTAACACAGAGAAACCCATTAAGGTGCTAACAGTGTAACCACTAAAACAATGAGCTCATTAAAAGGTAAGCTAACTTGACTTTTAATCAAAACACATAACAAATATCATTGTCAAAGATCAACCAACCGCGTAGAAATATGTGGAATTGATGAACAGGTTTTCTCCTAAAGATAATGGTCAAGCTGAAACAACAGATTGTAGTTTCTTCTAGGCGGCTTTATTAAAAAAATTTAAAAACTTATTGTAGTTTCATGTTCATGTATAAGGTGCAGGTAAATAAAATGAAATGAGGCATGATCATCAACAGAAGGGTCTGCTGAATATCGATCAAACTGTAATGAAATTCTTGTCTTTTATAAACCTCAGTACTGTTAATTTATAGCAGCTCAAAATCTACTCACATCTTGCTTTGGTCCCATACTCCCATGAAGTAGCACAAGGGTCATTCATAGAAAGCGCGTATGACGACCCCGCGTACTTTCTTTGCCTATTTGGGAAGAAAATTCTCTCTTGAGAATTTCATTTCTATCATAGAAAGAAAGAAGATGGAAGAACAAAAGATCATCCTCCTTTTCTCTTACCCTATGTTTGGTTGCTGAGAAAATTAGTGAAAACATGGAAAAGAAAAGAAAATTAGACAAAACACAGCTAAGAATTGTATTAGAAATATAAAATTTTCTTTTCTTTTCCATATTTTCACCTATTTTCTTGGCAACCAAACATAGCATTAGTGCTTTATCCAATTATTTGGGATAGATAACATGAATCCTGTTCCACAATCTAGTCCATCAGGGGCCATTACTTTTCCTCCAGTGTTTCTCATGCCATTTATAAGAAAGCATGAAGTGGAGCCCAAAGCTCCAATGTAGAAGTCAGCCTTGGCTGCCATTAAGAAATTATTGGGGGGATAATTTGAGCTAGTCTCTCCACCAAGACTCTCATAAGAGGCCATCATCATGTTTCACTTGATAACTATTCCACAAAAGTTCATGATCTCGACTTATTGATTGTAAGGGATAAAATTCGTAAAAATGAGTAAAAAGAAGGGGTAAAATAGGAATTTCTCACTCTAGCAAATTCTAACAATTTAGCCGACATAAGCCCACTTGGGCTATGTGCTGGCTCACTTGAGTATTGTCTGACAGGTGACCTCATCATGACTACACAAGTCATGATGACTCCAAATGCCTATAATTAAGCAAGAATCACCAGAAAGAAGGGGAGGATGGTGCGGAAGGCAAGAGAGGAAATAAAGGGCAGAAGAAGAAGAGGAAGAAGGAGATCTGAGAAGCTTGAGTCATTCACACCCCTACCCCAAAGGGCTATGCAGGCGGCCACTCACCTGATTCTCTCATCTTCTTTTGGTGTTATCCGGCTACTTGATGCTCTTTATGGCCTCACAATCTATTATGGTCACCGGATTCTCTCAAATAGGCCATGAATAGTGCCGAATCCGTTGTAGCGTTGTCTGCTGTGAATAGTGCCGAATCCGTTGTAGCGTTGCCTGCTGTGAATAGTGCCGAATACGTTGTCACGTTGTGCTGTGATTAGTGCCTGAGCTCGTTGTCCGTTGTGAGCTACACAACGTACTCGTTGTCTGATGTACAACGTACCCGTTGTCTGATGTACAACGTACCCGTTGTCTGATGCACAACGTATACGTTGTCTGAGCTACGTTGTCGGTGCCTTATCTGAGCTACGTTGTCTGTGCCTTATCCGAGCTGCGTTGTCAGAGCTACGTTGTCTGTGCCTTATCTGAGCTACGTTGTCAGAGCTACGTTGTCTATGCCTTATCTGAGCTACGTTGTCAGAGCTACGTTGTCGGTGCCTTATCTGAGCTACGTTGTCTGTGCCTTATCCGAGTTACGTTGCCAGAGCTACATTGTCGGTGTCTTATCTGAGCTACGTTGTCGGTGCCTTATCTGAGCTACGTTGTCTGTGCCTTATCCGAGTTATGTTGCCAGAGCTACGTTGTCGGTGCCTTATCTGAGCTACGTTGTCGGTGCCTTATCTGAGCTACGTTGTCTGTGCCTTATCCGAGTTACATTGCCAGAGCTACGTTGTCGGTGCCTTATCTGAGCTACGTTGTCGGTGCCTTATCTGAGCTACGTTGTATGTGCCTTATCTGAGCTACGTTGTCAGAGCTACGTTGTCGGTGCCTTATCTGAGCTACGTTGTCTGTGCCTTATCTAAGCTGCGTTGTCAGAGCTACGTTGTTTGTGCCTTATCCGAGCTGCGTTGTCAGAACTACGTTGTCTGTGCCTTATCCGAGTTACGTTGTCAGAGCTACGTTGTCTGTGCCTTATCCGAGCTACGTTGTCAGAGCTACGTTGTCTGAGCCATATTCTTTGTGCCTCCTGAGCTACAATCTCCAGAGCATAACAGCAGAGCTCATCCTCAAGTGCATATACCCAGTGACCTCACGGTAAGTATCTTTATACTATTATGTTCATATGTTCATGTGCTTGTGCCTTATACTGACTTTATCATCGGAGCTTATTTCAGGGTGCACACCCGCCCCCTCAGACTCATTCACGAGTGGAGTTTTGCTATTATTCCTCTACCAGCAAAGCAGCTACAGACGTGTGGCATGTACAGGATTTTTCCCTTTCAAAATGGCGCCGTCTATGGGAACAATTGAGAATCAGGCAAAGGAGCTTAAACAATCGCAAATAACGAGCGCCTTCTACGTCTGAATGGGGCTTTCACTGCATGACAACAATCAAGAGGTAATTATCGAGTGCATTCTCATCCTCAAGTGATTTATCAATTGAACTGTCCAGTGCATGCTCTAGTGAATTTTCAATATCAAGTGAATTATCGAGTGAATTATCAGCCTATCAAGTGACTTATCAAGTGAAAGATCAAGAGAAACGACCAGTGCCATATCAAGTAAAAAAACATCGTGAATGCAATGTCAAATGATGTCTTATTTGTTATGTCTGAATACGATGATGGGACACTTGTAGCTTCTTAATGATATGTCATCCGAGCAAGGTGTCTTACCACACGGTTCAACACATATCTAAGCATGATGCTCACTACGGGACCTCTGTGACTCAGTCAGATGCATTGCCCAGTAAGCGACCAATTGACTTATTTTTATGCAATGCCATCTGAGCATGGTGTCATGATGCCCCATTACGAGTCATTCGCGTGAGATAGCATTTGTCTATATTTATGATGGTTTTTACTGCAAACTCATCCGTGTGTTTATCAAGTGAATCCTTGTGTTCATACAGCTTCACGTGTTCATGCCCCTTCCCGTGCTCAAAGTACCTAATGACTTCATTTTTTATACATGTACATTCCCGTGCTCTCTGACACATGCTCTGAGGTACTATGCACGAGAAGCAATTGCTCTGACCTGACTAGGGGCTGATACAAGCTCGTCTTCGCTGGCACAAGCTCGTCCTCATTGATGAAAGTTCCTCTTTGTTGTTCGCAAGCTCGGCCTCGTTGTCAATGATTCGCTCTAACTCCTCGGCAAGCTCTGCCTCCATAACATCAATCTTCATGCGAAAGCACAACGTATCAGTGAGAACGAAGCATCTACAACGGAAGAGAGCGGAGAGCGGAACACAATCAATGTGAGAATTTTACCTATGAAGTATTCTCGGCACCTCGAACGGAGTCCAAGGCACCGAGAAGGGGCTAAGTGTAAGGGATAAAATTCGTAAAAATGAGTAAAAAGAAGGGGTAAAATAAGAATTTCTCACTCTAGCAAATTCTAACAATTTAGCCGACATAAGCCCACTTGGGCTATGTGCTGGCTCACTTGAGTGTTGTCTGACAGGTAACCTCATCATGACTACACAAGTCATGATGACTCTAAATGCCTATAAATAAGCAAGAATCACCAGAAAGAAGGGGAGGATGGTGCGGAAGGCAAGAGAGAAAATAAAGGGCAAAAGAAGAAGAGGAAGAAGGAGATCTGAGAAGCTTGAGTCATTCACACCCCTACCCCGAAGGGCTATGCAGGCGGCCACTCACCTGATTCTCTCATCTTCTTTTGGTGTTATCCAGCTACTTGATGCTCTTTATGGCCTCACAATCTATTATGGTCACCGGATTCTCTCAAATAGGCCATGAATAGTGCCGAATCCGTTGTAGCGTTGTCTGCTGTGAATAGTGCCAAATCCGATGTAGCGTTGCCTGCTGTGAATAGTGCCGAATACGTTGTCACGTTGTGCTGTGATTAGTGCCTGAGCTCGTTGTCCGTTGTGAGCTGCACAACGTACTCGTTGTCTGATGTACAACGTACCTGTTGTCTGATGTACAACGTACCTGTTGTCTGATGTACAACGTACCCGTTGTTTGATGCACAACGTATACGTTGTCAGAGCTACGTTGTCGGTGCCTTATCCGAGCTGCGTTGTCAGAGCTACGTTGTCTGTGCCTTATCTGAGCTACGTTGTCAGAGCTACGTTGTCTGTGCCTTATCTGAGCTACGTTGTAAGAGCTACGTTGTCGGTGCCTTATCTGAGCTACGTTGTCTGTGCCTTATCCGAGTTACGTTGCCAGAGCTACGTTGTCGGTGCCTTATCTGAGCTACATTGTCGGTGCCTTATCTGAGCTACGTTATCGGTGCCTTATCTGAGCTACGTTGTCTGTGCCTTATCCGAGTTACGTTGCCAGAGCTACTTTGTCGGTACCTTATCTGAGCTACGTTGTCGGTGCCTTATCTGAGCTACGTTGTCTGTGCCTTATCTGAGCTACGTTGTCAGAGCTACGTTGTCGATGCCTTATCTGAGCTACGTTGTCTGTGCCTTATCTGAGCTGCGTTGTCAGAGCTACGTTGTCTGTGCCTTATCCGAGCTGCGTTGTCAGAGCTACGTTGTCTGTGCCTTATCCGAGTTACGTTGTCAGAGCTACGTTGTCTGTGCCTTATCCGAGCTACGTTGTCAGAGCTACGTTGTTTGAGCCATGTTCTTTGTGCCTCCTGAGCTACAATCTCCAGAGCATAACAGCAGAGCTCGTCCTCAAGTGCATATACCCAGTGACCTCACTGTAAGTATCTTTATACTATTATGTTCATATGTTCATGTGCTTGTGCCTTATACTGACTTTATCATCGGAGCTTATTTCAGGGTGCACACCCGCCCCCTCAGACTCATTCACAGGTGGAGTTTTGCTATTATTCCTCTACCAGCAAAGCAGCTACAGACGTGTGGCATGTATGAGATTTTTCCCTTTCATCGATAACTTCCTGAAAATGATTTATGACATAAATTATATGGACGCAGAATCTCAATCTATGGAAAACAGAAAACTATTCCACAAAAAGTCATGAACCTTCATTTAGGTTCAGAGTCAGATGCTGCTAAGGTTGGGGGGAAGCGTTTTCGGAAGCGGACAGCAAGACGCATGTTCATTTCACACACCTTGATACCCATTCTTATGTGAATGCTTAAAAGTGGCCTAGGGATCCAAGGTTTATGGATACCATGCATACAAACATCAGATCTAGGATTGTTTGCAATGGCCTGTGGAAAGAAAATTAATAGGGGCATAATTATCTAATTTATAAGGTTATTGTTGGAAATTGAGGAACAGCAAGAGCTAGCTTTTAATTGAAAATTAAGCTAAATTTTATTTTGTAGAAAAAATGGCCTTATACACATGTTGGAAGAGTCATTTTCAACCAAGGCTCCCTTTGTTTGCACGCAAATAATTTTACAGACATAAATTCTTCAGGAAGGAAAAACTTTTAAAGTAAAAGATGAATTTTCTACTCACTTTTTGTTGACTGGTTGCACTCTCTGAAACTAAGGCATAATTTTTTCTAAATAAAATAAGAAGAAAAAAAATTATGAATAGGAGTACTTTTGTAATTTCAAAATATGTTTAAAGAGACGATGGTTTCGAAATGTAAGTCATTTTGCAAAATTAGGAAAGATTTTTTGTGCAAACAATCATACATAAATGACATTTTCCACGGATGTGATTTATTTGGGAGAAAGGTTACCTATGCGTAGACTAATATTTTTATGCTTTGAGTATTTGACCATCCTGAAAGATTAAGAAACACTCAGGTCTTTGGGGGGAGTAGAGAATACACTAGGTACATTGAAACTGTACTTGTGTGCAAGCATACTTTCTCGTCTGTTAATGCATGTGTGTGCTGTAATGCCTCTCAAAATAGACTCTGTAAAATCAGGTATAAAAATATACAATTAATCCCATAATTGATTTGAAAGCTTTGCTTTTAGGAGGACATTTGTAAATGAAAAAAAGTGATAATCCTAGCACTATATTATTCATACAGAAGTCTCTATAGCAAGTGGTTCATAGTTCACACTCGAACCATAACCTCCAATAAATGATAGAGCACCCGCATTGATTTTGAGCCCAATGGGCTTGAACCTAATGTTTTCATCCATGGGCTCTATTCGCCTGGTCACAAAGTCTGCAGTGAAAATACTCACTAGGAATCACCAATCAAGTTGATTTTCGCGGAGCTGAGCTTGAAAATGGGCTTCTCTAACTAATCCAAAGCTGACCAAACTGCACAACTTAAGTGCTGTCTCAACCACCCTTTTCACCTGAAACTATCTTTTGAAACTTTAAGGGTACGTTCTTTTGGCAAGAAAGTGAGGGAAAAGAAAAAAAAATTGTGTTTTCTTACACTTTTTTTGTGTTTGTTTTGTAAAAAACACACTTTCATTTTTTTGCACTTTCCCAAAAGTGACAAATTTTCTTCCAAAACCTTCATCCATCTTTTGATGGTTGTTTTGCAAGAAAATTTAAGTTTCTTTTATTTTCTTTTACTTTACTTTCTTTTCTTTCACCCACTTTCTCGCCAAACGAACATACCCTAAGTGTATGTTTGGTTGCCAAGAAAATAAGTGAAAACATAGAAGATAAAAGAGTATAGGTCTGGTGGCCAAGAAAATAGGTGAAAACATAGAAAAGACAAAAAAAATGTTGGATTTCTAATCCAATTCTTAATTGGGTTTTGTCTAATTTTCCTTTATTTTCACTTATTTTATCGGCAACCATTGGGTAAAGGTCTGCCCACATTCCTTTCAATTGCAAAATTCAAAATTTTAAATCTTAAATCAAATAAGTAAAAACCCATCCAAAATAGGTGAAAACATAAAAAAGAAAAAAAAATGTTGGATTTTCTAAAGAAGATGATATCTCTCTTATAATTGTAGAAATATCCTATCAGATTTATGTCACTTTAAAACTTTATTGAGGGTTTTTCAAAAAAAAAAAAATTTAATTAGTTTAACATATGATGCCTGATCTCATAACTTCCCAAGAAATTATACAATCAAGTGAGTTTCTTTTACTAGGACACCTTGTTGATAATTAAGGATTTCTAGCGCACATTTGTTGGGATTTCACCCTCAAACCTTATATATGAGAAGGAATGGAGTGGCAGATGAGACAAAATATATATCTTCACATATGCTTGTAGCCGTAGGATCCGGAGATCCAATCATTATCATCATCACACAATTTCCTCTGTGAGAGGGTATTTTGGGAAAATGAGTTTTTTTTTTAAAACAGTCTCCTCTTTTAGGGAAGATAAAGTTCTCTCTCTCACGTGATTTTTGCTACTATATTTGACATTTTTATGTGAGTAGTTGAGTTATTGAAACGTACGTAATCCACTAGAGTTATAATTAGACTCGGGAGTCTGGTTATACCCTTGAGGTCACCATGTGTCCCTATCGACATCTCTTAACTGTGGTTAAGATTCATCCACCTCTAGGGTTCACTCACCTATCATTGGTTCTTCCAAAAAAATATTAATTTTTTTTAACCCTAGTTAAAATTCACTAACTCCTAAGGTTAGAACTTTTTTTCTAAAAACCAAGGAAAGGTGCTTGGGTGAACCCTAGTGGTGGATGAATCTTAACCATAGTTAAGGAGGTCAAAAGGGACACATGTCGACCTCAAGAGCGTAATCGGACTCCCCTGAGTCCCGTTATAACCGTAGAGGATTTCAATCCTTGTTAACAGCAGTAGTAGAAGAAAGTGGGTTAGTGAGAGTCGTCTATTGCTGGGGAGAGTCATTGTTACTAGAAAGTAGGCCTCTCCCATATAAAAGGAACCGGCTTTAAAAAGAAACTAAAATTCTTAAAGTACCCCCATATATATATATATATATATATATGTGTAGAGGAGTGCTAGACTTATTCTCAATCAACTCCTATTCTTATCCTCCTGTTTATTTTGCATGAGAGAGTGCTTTAATCATTATAAAGTGGATGGTAATTAATGGAGGGTGAGAGTAGGTCTAGCATTCCTTATATATATATTAATTATAAAGAGTGCCAACCACAAATTTAAATGAAAAAAGAAAAGGTGGTAGACAGAATTGAATTATGGTTAGTAGCCAAGGTTGGTGGACTAGTAATCTTGGTAGTTTTTTTTTGCAACAAATCTTGGTAGTTGGTACATTAAAAAATAAATAAATATCCGTACAATTTGCTTATAGGGCCATGAAATAAAGATTTCCACCATAGAATGCTAACAGCTAACCGGAGTGAAAAGGTTATAAAACCCCAATCCTAAGCCTACCCTAAAGTACTCTTCCCCTTACAACACGTCACCATTAACTTATTAGGATTCATGTTCTTTCCTTAGGTTTTAGCAAATTTTAAAAAAAAAAATGAGGAGGGGGTTAAGCTGGTTGAGAAGGGATTGGATTGTCCTGGTAGATGCCAGAAAAACCCTTCGGGCTCCACACATCATCCGACGTGTGGCAAAAAAAAAAGGAGAGATATCAAGTGGGGAGAAGTAAAAAATATGGGGGAGAAAATGAAATAACATCTCTATATCAAATCCTCTATGGGGATCATTGGATTTGGCAAATCCAGTTATCACGTGTCCCTTATGACTCCCCTTAACTGTAGTTAAGATTCACCCACTCTTAAGGCTCACCCATCCATTCTTGGCTTTTAGAAAAATAATTAATTCTTTTTTTAATATTTTAATATACAAAAAAACCTAAAAGCAGTTTTTTAATTTTAAAAAAAGAATTAATATTTTTTTCTAAAACCAAGGATGAGTAAGTGAACCCTAGGATGAGTGAATTTTACCTATAGTTAAGGGGTGTCAAAAGGGACACGTGGCAACTTTTAAGGGGGTGATAACCGGATTTTTTCACAGTAGAGGATTTGGTTTCTAACTTCATACTTTATCGCCATATGTCGGATGATATGTGGAAGCCCTACGGATTTGGTTTCTAACTTCTTCCTTTTAACGCCATATGTTGGATGATGTGTGGAAAAGCGAGAGGGTTTTTCTTTGATCCCCCAGAGACAATCCAATCCCGGTTGAGAATAGTTGCATTGGACCATGTTTCTTGCTTCTACACCTCAATTATTGCTAGCTTCTACACCTCAGTTATCACTAGGTCTCCCATTCGTTACGCTAAAGCCAGTGGCAGATTCTAGCTGAGCCGATTCTAATAACGGCTCTAATCTAAATCATGAGCCGCCGAGCCATTCGCCTCTTCTCTAGTGCAAGGATCGATTTTTGTTACCTATTTTTAAACCTTAGAAGTTTCAAAATAAAGTGGGTGAATCTTACCTTTTCGCGCGCCAAAAGTAATTAAATAAATCTAATTTGTAATATGCACCTCCTCGGCTGAGGAGGTGACTTACCGTCTCGTCCCCCCTTTTTGGGACCATGTGTCCCCTTTTTTCTCCCATTAACTGTGGTTAAGATTTAATAAACCTTAGGATTCACACATCTACTCTTGATTTTTAGAAAAAATTATTTTAAAAAAATTAACCACAAGAGGTGATTAATTTTTTAACCATAGTTCCAAGTGTTTGTGAGAGCGAGGAGGAATAGTCCCCTCCTCGGCCCGAGGAGGTAACAATTGCTCTTCTACAAATCCTTCTCCTTTTTGTGATTTTTTTTTATTGTCAAACCTAATTACTAATTTCATATTGGTTTATCATGTTTAATTAAATTAAAATACCAAATTACTTTTATTCTAGGTCAATCATAAGAAATAAAGAGATCGAATTGCAGCTAATTGCGATTGAGTTCAATCGCACCCACAAGTTTTAACTCCCATTAACTGTGATTAATATTATGGAAATATTATTGATATAATTAGGATGATTTACACATTACCCTAAGAAAAGTTTATATAAAGAATGATAGATACTGGAAAGGAAAGCATTAATATTCATGTAATGATGGATTAACCAATAATGAAACTGAAGGTATCATTTAACAAGTGAAGATTAATTCTAGAGTGTTTTTTTTTTGGGTGATAGAAATTCTTAGTAGAGTCAGACTGTCATTATGGGTTAGCTTGGGTAGTGGAGCTCTTGCTTACTCTTACCCGGGTGGGATTAGATCCCTACACCTCCACCATGGGAAGGCCACACCCCTACCACCCACGCAAGAGGTGGGGTTTAAAAGTCAATGGGCAAACAATACACAATCATGAATAGGAGGGACTTTTTTACTAATAGCTGAGAAGATAGGGGCTTTAAAAAAAGTCCTTCGATCTGGACATCTTCTTTTCCATTATTGTCCAACATATCCCATCTAATGAGATCCCAAGTGATGTGGAATCGCGGTGCTACCAGGCCGGCTCATCCATTAGGCCATCAAAGCCTTTGCTTTAGGTCCCATTTAAAAAAATAAAAAAAAAATATTAAAAAGGCCCCATTTAAAATATTAAAAAAAATAAAAGGTCCATTTAAAATATTAAAAAGGCCCCATTTATAATTAATTTTTTTTATAAAAAAAACCCTTATTTAAAATTTTGGCTTTAAGCCTCCAAATGGCTTGGGCCGGCCTGGGTGCTACATAACAATGCCATTTTCCAACAACTCTTGGAATATTCGGGCGTGTAATGTAACACACAAGCAGCACGAACCAGGCAGGCTAGACCAAGTAGAAGTATAGCACAAGAGCCTAACAAAAACGGGAAAACAAAAAACAATCTTTAAGAATCTAGGCCCAGCCATTTAATCGTGGGCCAGACCGGTTCATTGACACACCTAGTTATTATGGTAAACTTGTGTCCGACAGCTGCTCTGAAGTAATGCAAAATGAACTCAAAGGCAGTAAAGATGTGATCGAGCTAGTATGGGAATGTATATACCATCAGGTTGGGCTGTCAGTCCGGCCCTCGTGTGAGGGTACCTAGCCCGGCCCAATCCTTAAGAGTTTGCAAAATTGAGGGTATTTTGTCATCCATAAAGTAAGCAGGCCCAAGTGAGCCTAAAAAATTAGGCCCGCTGACATGAGGTTCGGGCTTGGGTAACACCCATTAGCACAACCCAACCCAGCCCAGACCTCATTATCAATATATACTAATTTTTTATGTTTGGTTTTTAGCTTAAAATTACCTATATAATCCTCTTTAGCCTAATATTTATTAGGGTATAGTAATAATTTCATTATTATACCCCTTACTTAAATGTCACCTACCATCAAGTGGATTCAAAATATCTAATATATCTTCATCTCTTTTTTTTCTCAATCTCTCTCTTATTCTCTCATTTGTCATCGGCCTTCGCCATCGCCATCGACCATCTCATCTATAATTCTCTCTTATTTTGGCTCTGGCGCTCTCTCTTATCTACAGTTCTCTCTGTTATGCTCTAAGTCTCTATTTTACACTCTAGCGCTCTCTCTCATATTTAGCTTATGGATCCTATGTGGTTGGTTGCTTTGGTTTGATTGAGGTTGGTCTACTAGTAAAAAGAAAACAACTTTGTTGTGCTAATCTTTAGATTGCATTGCCGGTCCCAAGCGTCAATAAAGGAGGAGGGTTGATATCATCATGTTGGCAACCAATACTGGTTTTTAAAAAATTGATAAATATTATGACAAAAAAGTTTTTCATTATCTTTTTTTAAGCTCAAGTCCAAGTCCGGTCTAGGGCCCCAGGCCCAACTTGACCATGAGGGTAAGGCTTGGGCCTAGCCAGTTCAGACCCTGAAAGGGCTTTGGCTTGACCCCTACAAGTGGGATTGGACAGACACTGGCCGGGTCCGCCACAGGCCCGGCCCATTGACTGCCCTATCAACAAGCCTGACTGATGGTCTAGCCAATGTCAGGATGAATCAAGGTTAGAGGATCATCAGCTCAAGGAGAAAGCGTTGAACTAAGCACAACCGGAGTTGGAAAATATGCGATTTTTAGCATGTTAGCATGGTAAGATTCATATCATACTTCGTCTGAAAAGGGTAAATAGAAGAACCAATTCACCGTTCGACCAAATGAGATAATCAAGGTTAAAAGTAGTCCAGCCTATGAGAATAATATCGTCAACATACAATAGAAGAACTGGCATGCCACGAGAATCATGAAGCTAGCTTCACTTGGTAGTCTTGCACGAAATAAGGTTCTTGTTCAAATCTGAATTCTCTCTAAGAAAGATTCAATTTAACCATGTATAACCATGTAGGGCACTTAGCAAAATTGTGTTTAAGGGGGCTTTGTTTGAGTTCCTATTAATTATCAGGGTTTAAAGTAGGCAAAAATTTTCGGGAACTTCACTGTTGATGCACCAAGATCTATCTAACTGAGCTATATATGGCTCGACCCCAGATTGAATCGAACTATAAGTTGGTATTGAAAACCTTCTTAGGGAACCCATAAGATGATTTATGGCCTCCATTAGAATACAGATAAATTACACCTGCACTTGTACAAGCAAAACATGGAACCTGATCTAGTAACCAACTTAAGGATTCATTAATTAGTTGCATTTTTTTTAATCGGTTATTGTTTGGTTGCATCCTAGAAAATTAGTTGGAATTTTCTAGATGTAAATAAATATTTTTTTCATTTTAAATATAGGTGCTAAAAATACATGTGAAGATGAGCATGTCAAATAGATGTAAATAAATATTTTTTTCATTTTAGAAAATACATGAGAAAAATGTTTTTTATTATTTCGAAAAATACATTTGGTTGGTATTTTTTTATCATTTTGTAAAATATGTAAAATATTGTCATTTTACTGCTAAACAAATGGAGCCTTAAAAGATATTGGAGTTCCGTGTAAGCTTGAATTAGTTAGAAAAGACTCCAGAACGTGGGAATTCTCATGCATGAGAAAGGTTATTTCGAGGCTTTCTCATGAAAACTGAACTAGACTCCATTCCCTCTATGGCTCTATGTCCATCCTCTTTCTTCACTTCGGGATTGTGGGTTCTACGCTAGGCAATTACTTGAACAAGCAACTTGTTGGTCGCCGATAAAATAAGTAAAAAGAGATAAAATAAGTAAAAAGAGAAGAAAAAAAAAAGTGAACGAAACACAACTAAGAATTGTATTAGAAATCTAAAATTTTCTTTTATTTTTCATGTTTCCACATGTTTTCTCAGCAAGGAAAGCAACGAGCATTGAACACGCGTACATGAACACACATATAAATGAGAAGTGTCTATAAATACTCTATACGTAACCAAATCTCTAGAGAATGTAATGGTGATTTGGGGTAGAGCGCTCAAGTTTAGATTCTGAACCTCAAAATTGAGTATATTATCTCTTGGAGAGGCCCTACAACTACAAGATATTGTAATTGTGAATTTGTGACTTGTGAGGGTGATATCAAGCATTATCAAAAGGGCATGACTAATAGAGCTGAATTTCAAACTATTCCTACTAACATTTCTAAATCTTTATCCCTCGGCTTTTACAATACTTTTCAAATCAAATTCTTATCAGGACATATAGCTTCTCTACGAAGTCCACAACCCATAACAGGTCATACTATATGGTTCATTGATATGCAATTATGCTTTTATGTATGCTACCCTTTCTCTTTCGATTTTGAATGTTACACTCGTTAGTCATAGCCCCAACATAATGTCTTAATAAGTATCTTGTAAAGATATTGTCAATTAATATTTTTTTTAACAAAAATCTCCCTTCATCAGTGCCTTAGCCTTACTATTTAGAATATACTATTCCACCATTTTAGTCTGACAACTATATGTTTTTGTTGAGGCTGTGTTGTCAAATCTTTTTTCATTATATTTATGAATTAGTCTAGGGATACTCCCAAAGTGTACTCCCATATATACTCCCAAATCCTAACCGTTTCTCTCAATTATTAAACGGTTAGGATTCCAATTCATGTAGCAATAGAAAAGACAAAATATATAAGTCAACTGAAATCCTGACCCTTAGTGGTTGGTTATCAACGGTTAGGATTAGAGAGTATATTTGGGAGTATAATTGGGAGTACCCATAGACTGACCCTATATTTATATCCTTTCAGCCTTTTCATTAGACTTTTAAAAAGAACTTGCATGGAAACATTCAGGAAAAATTAATAACACATTTTAATTGAATAAATTTTTCTTGATGAAATGGAATGACAAAACAAAATATATACTTCCATCGCCAAATTATTAGGATAAAGAATAGATGAAGAGTAAGGACAAATGAAAAAGAAACTAAAGCATTTAATATGAAAAATTCAATACTCTTGCAACTACTTATTATAGAGTTTTAATACGAACCGGAGCTTTAGATTTTATTTTTTTTTAAATGCGGAAACACATTATTTAAAGGTATTTTAATAAATATTTAAGTAATGTAAAGATTTTTTGTTCATTAATTTTTATGTTTTTAGAGCTCTAGTTCATATTTAAACTATTTATTACACAAAGAAATCTTTATAAAACAAAAACAAAATTCATTTTTTTAGTTACACTCAGGTTGGGCAGAGCCAGGGCATAACATGGGCATGGTGACAGGTGCCCCCTCCCCCGTGAACTTTTACAACAAAAAAAAAATAGTTTAATGAGGTATAGCCATGGGGCATGGGCCTTACAAGAGCTTGCCAAACAAAGGCTAAGAGAAAAAAAAACAGCATAGGTACGACGGGCATTGAAAAAAGCGTAAGTCTTGGGTAACTTGGCCAAGAAAAAACTACTTGAATGAAGGGCAGAATTGAGACAGATCAAACTAAAAATATTAAGCATAACAAAAATTTTGTTTTTGGAGATAATTGTATTTTAATTGAGTTATTGATACAAAGAGAAAAATGAAGAAAGTCAGGTAGACCAAAAAAGCAATCTCCTTAAACTTAAAAAAACATCTTTTGTATTAAGTTGTCTGATTATTTAACAGACATAATCGTACTACAAGGGGGAATGCAACAGTCCAATCTCTTTGAATTTTTGAAAAAAATTTATGTATTTTATTATTTAAATATTTATTAGGGTATAGCCAATGGGCAAGGAGCTCCTCAACTTTTGAAAACAAAAGTTAATCGTTCACGAACTTAATCGTCAAAAAAAAAAAATCGGGGCTACGCTTCACAACCCCCTATTTCCTTAGATCTAAAATATTTTGTACTCACCTAAACATTTTTCACAAATTCAACAATGATTACTAACATTTTCAATCAATCATATTAAAATCCCGACTATGCCCCCTAGTTACACCTATCCATTGCAGCCGCTTGGGTGGTTTGGGATTGATTCCCACAAATTATTATAGTAATTTAGAAGCTCATTGGGCCTTTTTTTTTTTATAAATATGGGTATCTTGGGCCGAACTCTGACTACTCACCTTATCTATAGGTAAACTTTTAGTCCATACATCTGATATCGAGAGGAGCCCAAATTCGATCTCAAGAACTCTAGGTTTATGGTCCGTCCTTCGACCACAAGACTACACAAATTGTCTGCTTATTCTAATCCAAATTTCCCGTCTCTCTCTACGATAGGATTCATGCACAAGACTTTCAAATAAACGATGCCTTCAAAAAACTTAGAAGAAAACACACACACACAAAATAAGAAATTTCTTACGTGGACAAAACATAATGACCAACGAAATTCCGCCACGAGTCTCCGTAATTTTAGCCACCTGTCACATCTGAATCCACCGAGCTAGCTGCGTTGGGTTGACAACGCCTTGTATGTGGGCCCCTTCCGTCTTAAGCAGGCTGGCCACTTCGGCGTAGCTTTGATGCTTCACAAGCGGCGGCGCAGCTCTACTAGTCGGCTCAGCTTTTGCGAACAAATTTTGAATCCCCCTCTTCGACTCGGCTGATACAGGGACAGCCTCTGCTGGAGCCGGATCCCATCTTTGACCGAAAAGGGTCCCATGAGAGAGGAATTCATGGGCCAGATACCCGGCTAGAAGCCGATTACAAGAATCCGGCTTATCGGCTTTGGAGGTAGTCGTTGTTTGTGCTTTTGACGGTTTAACCGCGTCAAAACCATCCCATAATTTACGCTTTCTTGACGCCTGGAGCGTCAAATCGCGACGGGGTTGGTTCCACATCGCATTCGTTCGCTCGCTTCCAAGCATGTCACAGCACCAAAGCAGTTCAAAAAGGAGTCAAAGGTAACTTTCATTACAATAGAAGGTTAAAATGGTAAAATCACATATTAAAAAAACTGAAAAAAGCCAAAGATATCTTAAAAAGAAACGAGAGACAAAGATGAAGAGAGAAAAGGGGGGGATTTAGGTTGTCGGTGAACCGGATCGAGAGAAAGTGGCCGACGACTTCGCCGGAATTGGGGTGCACGGACGGTTGTACAAAAGGTGGTCGGCCGGAAATAGAGGCGGAGAGGCTTGAGAGAGAAAGGGGAGAGAGAGAAGGGAAGATTTTGAGGGGTGATTAAGAAAGAAGAGGGTGGAGAGCATATGACAGTCTGGGTTTGGTGTATTTATAGGATGGTATTTATGAATGCCCTTCTCTTTATCGGACAATATCTGAAAAGCCATTAGAAATTCAGAAATGCCAAAAATACCCTCCCTTATTGAAGGCTTCGGATTTTCTCTCGTGGACCCGAGGTGGGCACCCACACATCATTGGACATGTGGCGATGAAATGAGTAGAGATATCAAGTGGGGAGAAGTCAAAATCATGGGGAGAAAATGAAATGACTTTCCCCTCATTTTATCGCCACTTGTCCAATGATTTGACGCCTGAACATCCACCTCGGGCATCCAGTAGAGAAAATCCAAAGCCCATATTAAATGTTATTCTATTAATTAATGTTTTGAGAATCGGACCAACCGTGCATGCAACTAGCTTCGTGACTGGTTCCAGCTCAATAATGTCTTTTTATTATTGGAAAGTGGTTAAAAAAATCTCGATAGTATCTACTATCGAGAGCTGGACTGTTGGATTGAACATCCAAATGAGCCAATGCACACATGCTTTAAATGGTGGGGCCCACTTAATGCTTGAAACCATTGGATTTCAATCCAACAGCTCCGCTCTCAATAGTATGTACTAGCGATAGTTTAAAATTTTACACTAGAGTGGATATGGGCACGTCTAGGGGCACCTGTGGAGTCTGGGCTTAACCTTCTTTGAGCATTTTTGTGGGTTTTTGGGACTAGCCTTGAACATTTGGGCTTGGGCCTTAAGCTTTTAAGGAAGGGCTTGGGGTAGGATTTGTATTTAGGATTTTTCTTTGGGTAAGAGTTTAGATTTTGACGATTGATGGACTGAGGGTCGAACCTTGAGTTTTGGGGTTAGGGTAATTTTAGGACTAGACCTAAGGTTAGGGCTATGCTTAGGACTAGACCTAGGGTAGGGGTGTCAATGGGTCGGGCCTGGCCCGTGGCATGCCTGTGTAAGAACCCGAAACTTGGGTCATCGCCTCAGTGAATAGTATTCCAAGGCTTGAAACCTTTTGCATGTTCATTACTTTGGTTAATGAAAATGAGAAAATGAAGCTTAAAATGTGTAATGTGTATGACATGTGTTCTAAGTTCCTAATGACTCTTGAAATGATTTTTAAAAAAAAGGTCTAAGACAATAAGAAAGAAAATGAGGAAATTAGAAAAAAACAGAGGTGACCGTTCGGACGGTTCCATGACCATTCAAACGATCCCAGTGGATGATGTGTAGGGGTGTCAATGGGTCGGGCCTGGCCCGCGGCATGCCTGTGTAAGAACCCGAAACTTGGGTCATCGCCTCAGTGAATAGTATTCCAAGGCTTGAAACCTTTTGCATGTTCATTGCTTTGGTTAATGAAAATGAAGCTTAAAATGTGTAATGTGTATGACATGTGTTCTAAGTTCCTAATGACTCTTGAAATGATTAAAGAAAAAAAAAAGGTCTAAGCCAATGAGAAAGAAAATGAGGAAATTAGAAGAAAACAGAGGTGACCGTTCGGACGGTTCCATGACCATTCGAACGATCCTAGTGGATGATGAATAAAACATCAGTATTCGAATACAGTAGCCTAAACTATTCAAATGGTTACATAACCGTTCGAACGATCCCAGTAAATATTGAACCAGGATTTTGAAAATCAAAAACAGTAAGCAAAACCGTTCGAACGATCACATCACCATTCGAACGCTCATGCATAGTAAAGTCGCAAACCAATCCCAAATGTAAGATTTTCAGGGTTTTATTCCCTTGAGCTATAAATAGAAGCCATTTTCGTGAGTTTTAGGGTAACACTAAACCTAAGAAATATTTTGGTAGAAAAATAGGAGAAAGTTAGGGTTTTGGAGAGGTTTTCTCAAGATCAAGGGTGAAACCCTAAATCTCACCTTAAGGCTTCTCAAGATAAAAGGGGGAGGAAGGATCTTGCAATCCAAGGCATCCTTCACACACAAGCCTCGAGGATTCGATTCTAAGGTAAGTACTATTACTATCTAGCTTTGCTATGATATCAAGATTGAAATGGAGGATTACATGCATGATGTGGAATAGAAATTGCAAATACTCTCTACTAAATGATTTTATTATGATGCAATATTGTAAATAAGGGTGTTTAAGTAAGGAGTTTTTCAATAAAATGACAAATATGTTTATGCTTGTATATGATGGTAATTATCTTCCAACAAATTATGATTCTAAGTATAATGTTGATCAAATAAGGGTTTTAAATTAAGGGTTTTCTCAAGGTTAATGATAAATCCATTTTAGGGTGATTATCTTTCAAAGAAATGTAACGTGACTACGATGTGATGAAATAGGCTAAAGGGCCAAGGTTATTATGATGAAATGTTACGAATGGGAATGTTCAATGTTTTCATTGTTGTCCAAGTATATGATGATGCTAAAATGTCTTGTATGAACCACATGCAATGTTTAAAGTTTTCCTTATATGTTATGATGCTCAAATATAATTCTAATATAGTAAAATAAAGTGAAGGGTAATTAAGAATTGTAATCAATCACTTAATATCTAAGAATTATAAACAAACTCTACTTTTATTAATATTTTTATTAGAGGTTATATGTTAAGAAGTTAATATTTTTAACTAAAGGGTATTTAAGTCCAATTTCACTTTTTTGATGTATATAAACTGTATGGTCGCTTAAAATTCTGCTCCATAAAACAAAGTTGATGTTTTTATTGTCTTATGAAACTTTTTTTTTAATTTGATGAGAATGCGTCAATCACATAACGATCCAAAAGCAAAAGCAAAACCAATACATGTATTGAAAATCCTACCCTAAACTGAGGCCTATGGGTTAATTACAACTCAAAACCTATGTTTTCCAAATAAGACATTCAAGTGCCTCTTTTAAAACTATTACCTTTTCTAAACGTACATTATATACCTTTGGACAAATGCAGAACACATCATCCCTCCTGCAAATTTCCATACTTCCTCTCCGTTTTTGGCTAGTTAGCTGGAATTGAATCTGTGACCTCATGGTTATAGTTCAGTTCCTCAATCAACTGAATTACGACATGAAGCCTGCGAAATAGGAAGACTTGGGTGATTTAGCAGATACTCCAATTATTTTTCAGCTCTCTAGACAAAAAATTCAATATCTCATAAACTTCATGAGTTTGGGGGTGTGATCTATCCGACGCGTGAAATCTATGCACAACCTTCTTGACCTCAATCCAACTGCATCCGGGGAAACTCTTCTCAACTCCCTTCTCTCTCATGGCCACCTTAATCTGGGAAGCGCAATCCCATTGTCCCATCGACGAGTAAATGTTGGATAGTAATACATATCCCCCAGAGTGTTTAGCATCAAGCTCCAATATTCGCTCCAATGCATATTCACCTAGCTCCACATTAGAATGCATTCTACAAGCACTTAGTAGAGATCCCCAAACAAAGACATCAGGTTCCATAGACATGTTCTTGATAGTATCTAAAGCTTCATTTAGATGCCCAGCACGCCCTAGAAGATCGACAAGGCATGAATAATGCTCAAGCTTAGGTACCAACTTATGTTTCTGAACCATGGTTGAGAAATTTAGGCAACCTTCATGAACAAGACCAGAGTGACTACAAGAGCTTAAGACCCCTAATAGAGTTAAATCATTAGGTATGATTCCTTCAATTTCCATTTCTGAGAATTTTGCCAACGCTGCCTCACCGTGGCCGTGAGCGCCAAACCCAAAAATCATTGCATTCCATGAAGCCAACTTCTTGTCGCTCATCTGTAGGAATACTTGTTCTGCCATTTCAATAAACCCACATTTTGCATACATATCTATCAACCCACTTCCCAAATACTCATCAATCTTCATCCCTAGCTTCATAATGTAAGAGTGTAAGCCTCTCCCCATAGAAGAAAATCCATACTTCCCACACACGGATAGCATACTAGCTAGCGTTAATTCGTTGGCGTCAATCCCAGAAGTGAGCATCTCACTGAATATTGATAAAGCTTCATTGCCATATCCATTCCTAGAATAAACCAAAATCATGGTATTCCACGCACCCACATTTCTTTCAGGCATTTCATCGAACAGTATACAAGCGGATTCAATATCGCCACAACCTCCATAACCCATGATCATGGATGTATAGGTAACAAAATCTTTCTCCGGAACCTCTCGAAACAATGCATCGGCATCTTCCATTCGGCCACAATTCGTGTAGGCGTAAATCATAGAGTTTTGAGCAGCAAGATTTTTAGAAGGCATTTTTTCAAAAATTTGGTGGGAATCAACCAAACGCATGGATTTAGCATATAGAATTATAAGAGCTGTGTCAATATAAATGTCCCAATGGAGCCCATATTTTACAAGTAGAGAATGAACTTGTTCCCCTTCTCTAATGGCGTTTATAGAAGCACAAGCACTTAAAATGGAAGAAAATGTGAAATTATTGGGGTTGGAGCCAAATTCAAGCATTGCTTTGAACAAGAGAAGTGATTCAATTGGGAAACTGTTGCGAGAAAAGGCGGTAATGATTGAAGTCCAGTGAAAAACATTGGGGTTTGGAATTTGTTGGAAGATAATTTTGGCATAGTGTGGTTCATTGAATGATGAAGAAGAGGAGATTAAAGTGGTTAACAAGTGGGATTCTTTATGGTGACCAGTTTTGATGATTTGGGTATGAATTTCTTTGAGCTGGGAGAAGGTTTTGGTGGATTTGATGAGAGAAAGGAGGTATTGACTTGCTGGTTGTGTTGTTGGAGAATGTTTGAATTGAGTTGGGGAGTTTTGTGGAAGAGGAGTAGCAGAGGCTGAAAGAAGTGTTGGCATGTTTGAAAAAATGAATGGACCCTGTTGACAGTTGCTTAGGGTGAGAGGGTGGAATTTGAATTGAGAGTTGGGGTGTCAATGGGCCGGGCTGGGCCTAGAGCGGTCCGAGGCCGTTAGACTATACCGGCCCCAATAAGCCCGTTTACTAAAATTCTTCAAAACAATCTATTTTTTCTTCATCTTTTGGTGAGCTTGGTGTGAGCCTGGTCCTATTAATAAACTACTTGACCCAACCCGTTTATTAATCAGGCCTAGTTGGGCCAGGGCTAGCCCGCACACAGCTCATTGATACTCCTAGTTGAGAGTGATGTTTACTTAAGTGAAACTTAGCAACAGTAGTTAAAGGACCAATGGGGGCAACTATCCTATATGATATAATCGAATTTTGTTTCAACCCATCTTTACAAGGATTAGATGTCTCTTTGTTATGGTAACTGTCTTCAGGATCTTTGTCCCTCGGTGATATACTGACGGATTAGAGACTATCCCATACCATTGTTTTTAAAATAAAAAGTAGATGTGATATTTTTGAAAAGTGTGCAAATAATAACAAATAAATAAATGTTATGTTTTATAAAAAGTGCACATATCTTATACTTTTCCTAATGTATCAGTGTCCACTTAGTGCTTTTCTAGGTTACAAAAACCATTGTTGTCAAGTTCACTTTGTATACTCGTAGGCGATGTGACAAACAAACATTTGATGGGTCACATTTTGTTGTATGCCCAAACCCAACCCAATTCGATGATCCTAATATTCCTACCCATTATCTCTTCATCCACTTCGCTTTGTACTTTTTCTGATTGTCAAAAGTAATGTGATAGATCAAATGGTTAGGATAAATTGGGGCCTAGCAGATCTCTGCGGCTAAACCCATTGGCTAACTGTGATCTTTGATGAAGTTGACTTCCAATGAGATCTTCATAGTGTTTCAGATTGAATAGGGGAGTCCAAGTCCCTCCATTTGTACCACAGGTTCCCAACTCCTGCCTATACATGGCACTTTCCCTCTCCACTGCCAAGAGTATAGATCTACACTTGGTTTTGACATAATCCAACCTCTGTTAAAAGGATTTCAGTTCAAAATTCAAGACAATTAGTTTGTAGCTTTCCAGGTTAGGAAGTCTTGATCTTTAATTTCTCTATATATGTGATCTAACATCTCATATATTTTTCCAGACTCAGAATGTAATCTTCCTCCAGCCAAAAATTCATGGACCACTTGATCTACCTCAATACAGCTACAACCCGGATTCTTTTTCACTCCCATTGCCTCCATCATCTTTCTGAGTCTTGTGGAATCGTCCCAATGGTCAACGGAAGCATAGATATTCGACATGAGAACATAAGCCCCACTATCCTTAGGTTCCGACCTTGCGAGTTCCTCCCTAATATTTTCATTTTCCAACCAAGATCTGTCCCCATGTATCCTAAACCCGCCAAACAAAGCCCCCCAAACAAACTCATCTGGGTCCATAGGCATGGCCTTGATAAGCTCCTGTGCCTCATCTAAGAGATTTGCCCGACTGAGAAGATCGACCATACTAGTATAGTGCTCAATAGCGGGCCTAATTTTATAAACTCGAAGCATCTGATCAAATATCTCTCGTCCCCTATCAACCATACCCGAGTGAGAGCAAGCACATAAAACAGCCACAAAGGTAATTCCATTTGGTCTAATCCCAAAGCTCACCATTTCACTGAATAGGCTTAATGCTTGAAGGGAATGCCCATGAATGGAAAACCCATAGATCATTGATGTCCAAGAACATACATTTTTCTTCACAATCTTGTGAAACGTAGAGATTGCACCTTGTAGAAAACCACATTTGGAGTACATATCAATGACTGAAGCACCTAATATATCATCCACCTCAATCCAATGTTTCTCTATGTAACCATGAATCCATATCCCCTGTTCAAGAGCTCCAAGATGAGCACAGCAGGATAGGACACTAACCAATGTTGCTTGGTTTGGCTTCAATCCTTCACTCAACATCCCTTTGAACATCTCAAGCCCGTCACTGAATTTACCACCCTGCGCAAACCCGGACACAATTGCACTCCATGTAGTCGCATTTTGTTCAGGCGCATCATCAAAAATCCTCTTTGCCGTCTCTACGGATCCAAATCTTGCTTGGGCACCTATCATCGTGTTCCACGATATGAGGTCTCTATCTGGCATCTCATTAAACAACTTAAAAGCCAAATCTAGGCAACCCAATTTCGCATACCCACCCATCATCACATTATAAGAACCAACGTTCTTATCTATCATATTTTCAAACAATGCATGAGCTCGATCTGTAATGCCGCATTTAAAGTATCCCCCGATCATCGAATTCCACAAAATTGGATCTCGGTCAGGAATTTCATCAAACAGTAAACGAGCTGCTACAATATCATCAAATTCAGAGTACATTCTAACCAAACTACTCACAATAAAAGGGTCTGAGGAGAAACCCATTTGGAGAATCTTCCCATGAACAGATTTACCGAGCTCGACAGCCCGTATAAGAGTACAAGCTTTGAGAACAAATGGGAAAGTGAATTTATCAGATACGGGTTGCTCGCGATTCATTTGTAAGTATACGAAAAGAGCTCGATGTGGGTCACGAGCATTGGTGTACCCTCTAATCATGGAATTGTAAGCAAATGAATTGGGTTTCTCTATGTTGGCAAAAATCAAAGAGGCGAAATGCAAGTCGGATTGGGGTGAGGTTGCAGAGAAGGAGAGGATTGAAGAAAGAGATAAGGGGTGGTTAGAGATGCCCGTTTGAATAATCTGAGCAAGAACTTGTTTGAGTTGCGCAATGGTTTTGCAGGCTTTTGAGAACTGATAGAGATTCTTAGCCGTTGTAGCTATCATATTATGTTTCTATATTTCAAATGCTGAATGAGAGAAATTCGCGGGAAGAAAAACTAAATGAAACGGGATCCTCTCCAGTTGATGCTGCCGAGGATACCGCACGCAGCAACTCGGGAGGCGCCACATATCCCGTGCGCCAACCAATGCCTTGGTTTGGGTACATACATCTCGATTGGTGGGCACAATGGTATGTGGCACCTCCCGAGTTGTCAATCTCCTTGCTAGCAACAACCGGAGAGGATCTCAAGTCTGACAAAATTATGTTTTCAAAAAGGAATGGGACCGTCTTTTTTAAGCTGTTTTTTTTTAACCCAGGTTAGGAAATTTTAACTCCTAAGTTGAATTTTTTTTAAATATTTTTATCTAAAGGTTACATGTGTGAGTCCATGTGTGTTTTCCTTCCAATGACTACTGTTTCGCCTTATGGTGTTGTTGCCTTGACCAAAAAAAAATTCTAAGGGTAGTGTATCTTAACCATTATTAAGGGTGTCAAGAAGAACACGTGTTGACTTGTGGGACAGAAGTCAGGCAAATTTCATTTGGCGCTAGATGACCAGATAAAATCGATTCCCTTCCGAAAACTCAAACCAGATAACCAATTGAGAAGTGCCCTAGAACTTTTGAAAAATATGAAGCTCACTTAACTCTTCAAAAGCAAAATATATTACATTATTTAATAACATTAGGGTAATTGAAAAACAATTATACTATATTATTCAATAGAGCATGGTCAAACGACAATGGGATAACTCCCCATAACTAAGGATAAACAATACTTGTATGATATGTATGAAACATAAGAACGAGATGGACCATGAACCCCATCCCCCTAGACCCTAACATATTTCATACCTGTGAGCATGAGATCTTCCTACCCATTTTTACAATTATATGTTTTGACTTGAGTCGCCACCTATTCATTCTTAGGGATAGGTGCCAGGTATTTGTTTGTTTGGATAAGGCAAATGGTCTAATCAGAGTTAGGGTAAGTGGTTCGATTAGGCCCTGAGGAAGGTGTTAGGCACCCCAAGACCCCCGTTTTATAACGGTTACCTACTCCCTAAACTTAAGCCAATTATAATCTCAAAGTTTAATTAGAATGTCCAAAGTTTTTAAGTGAGTGCTAATCCAAGAAAAATAGAAAGCTAGATGGCTAGGGTCGAACCCGAGTTAGGTTGCCTACGTACTCAAATGGTGAGATCAGACCGAGCGTAGTTCTGGCACATGAGCCCGTGCCGAGGCTAAGGGGAGTGTGTGTGTGCATAGGATGGTCAAAGGGTCTAGCCTAGAAGGCTATGGTTTAGTTGACCGGGGAGGTCAAGTGCACAAGTGTTAAGTCTAACCGCGGTTAGAGGGTATTTATCCATGGTTAGATGAGCTAACCAAAGCTAAGGAGGTCCTATAAGTCTCTTTTTGGTCTTTTTGTATTTTTTATATTTTTTGAGATTTTTGGGGATATTTGAATGTTTTTTATATTTTGGTTATATTTGAATGTTTTTGGTGTTTTGAGATTTTATCATGTTTTTGGTATTTTGAGATTTTATCATGTTTTTGAATTTTCATATAGGTAAGGTTTTGACAAACTTAACTAAAGTCAAATTTAGTCCAAGAGTTTGGTTAAAAGATTATAGTTTAAGACATAAAAAGGGATGTGCCTTATGAATGTAAATGGTCTATTGCTAACACCTATTTTGTTGAATTGGTGTTGATAATAGATCAAATATCATTGTCTTTGATATGAGACATTTTTAAGAATGTCCTCTTTAAGTCCTTAAACTATCATTTATTTTAAGTTCTTAAACCATCACCTACCCATTCAACATAGAACATGAAGGAAAAATAAAGAAATGAAAGAAAATGAAAACTCATCCTCTCCCTTTTAAGGTGGTTCATTTACACCATTATTAATGATGTAATGTTGCTCTAAAGAATGTTAGGGAGGAGATGAGCTTTCACAAAAAATTCTAGAAAGAGGACTAGAATCTCAAAAGAAAACAAAATGAAAAAGAGAGGTATAGCTTTAGCTTCCACTCTCTATGGGCCTACCCATATCCACACTTGTGGGTACATAAAAAAGAAGAAAATATGTACATGGAAAAGAAAAGAAAAAATGAGCATCTCCTTGCCTTTGATATGGGGTCCCTCTACACCATTAGATTGGTGTAGAGAGGCCCAACTATGCTTGAGAAATGAGAGATCAAGAAGAGAGAACCAAATAAAAAAAAGATAAAAAGGAAGAGAAAATGAAAGAAGGAGTGCCTACTCCTCCAAGAATTCTCCTTCAATGCTCCAAGGGGTAGGGTTTTAGAATCCACAAAGGAAGAGAGTTAGTGAAGAACTCAAAGCTTTTAGTCTTAGAATTATTTCCAAACTCTAAACCTTAGTTTCTTCTCCCTTCTTCAAACTCAATAGAAACACAAGTGGGAGAGAACCTTCTAGGGGTCTTGAGGGATGGATCTAAGGGGCTAAGGGATTGGTATTTATAGGAAAACTAAGAGGTTGGGTTGTGTCTTTTACATGGGGGATAAAAGGAGCTAGTGGGTAAAGACTTGAGTGTTGTAAGGTGAGTTGATAGATTGAGTGTTGTAAGGAGTGTAAGAGAGTTGGTGGGTTGAGTGAACTATGAGTTATATGAGTATGGGTTGATATAAGAGAGGTGTAAGAGAGTTGGTGGATTGAGTGAACTATGAGTTATATAGGTATGGGTTGATGTAAGAGAGGTGTAAGAGAGTTGGTGGGTTGAGTGAACTATGGGTTATATGGGTATGGGTTGTAGGATATAGGGTAGGTGGATATGGATATGTGGATTAGGTCTTATGGATCATGGGTTATTAGTAGATGGGTCATGGGTTATGATTATTGGACTTTGACTATGACATTTGGGCTTGAGCTATTTGGCTTAGGCAATTGGGTGATTGGGTATTTGGGCTTGACTACTTGGGTTGGGTAATAAAATTAGGTAATTGGGTTTGATTGAGTTGTCTAGGTATAAGTTTGGTCAAATGGGCTTGGGTCTTGGGTATACCTAGGGCTTACTAAGGTTAGGCTAGGGCTACCTAGGGTTTGGGTTTAGGACTACCTAGGGTTAAGCTTAGGGTTAACTAGGGTCTTAACTAGGGTTTAATCCTATGGTTAAGGGTTTACCTAGGGTTTGGAACTAGGGTTGATCTAGGGTTTGGACCATAGCTAAATTAATTAACCACGGTTAAGGGGGTGTAAAAATAGGGTGCTAACAATACCTATTTAATCATTCTCTACAAATCCTTCAACAATTACTATCATTTTCAATCAACCAAATGGTTGCCCCCTACAATATTAAATTCCTACCTCCTCTCCCCTATGCACAATGTTGTTCGATTCCACATCGACCACTTGAATCTCGGATCATCTGGCTTTGTATAGAAAACAACATAACTAAACCACTTACTTGATTGGATTATAGATGTGGGGGGTCTTCAACTCTCTCCTCCTCTGTGCTAGATGGTGAGCTCTTTTGTCTCTTACGAGAAAAAAGTTTTTATTCTCTTGAGGAGTGAGAGTTGAGACCTCACCCTATTTATATCGTCCCAGAATCCTACCCATCAAAGATTCTGGGTCCACACAATTAAGAGTGATTATGCCTTCAAATAATGACACACTAGTGTGTGTCTAGGGTGTACCGAGTCCGGTGTACCTTAAAGATCACCACCGCATGATCGGACTCTTACCGATATGCTTCAATCAAACGGGAAGATTAATCCAAGATTTTTGACAAATCAAATCCCGTGATCATATATGACCACAAATTCTAACAATCTCTCACTTGGTCATACAATGATCACGGTGACTCATTTATGTGAAAATCTTTTACTTTAAAAGACACTCCCGGATGAAGACATTTTAGAAGACACGACGAGTGGCTAATCTTTTAGAAAAAATCATCTTCCCATAAGATTGCACAACACCCTACAACATGTTTAGAAAAATACTATCAACATTGGATCATGGCGGCATTACATCATCACATCAACATAAGACCTTCTATGGTCACAATATTGACAATATCTTCTCTCCAAGTCACCACACAAGCATAATCTGTGTAGCATGGAACCAGCATGAAACCTGATGGTGATCAACTCATGCTTATCCATAATAGGTCATTCCTTACTTCACAAATTAATTCATGTGTGTTGTTCAGATATTTTTACGACTATTACCATCATGCGACTGAGACTTGTCGCCTTTCACATCTGACACAAGGGTCTATCGATTGCGATGCCCAATCACATCAAGCCCAAGGATTTCAGAGACTCCAACAACCAACTAGATCTCCCTGCGAGTGCCTTGAAGGCCGTATACTCACCTAGTGGTCTAGATACCTCTATGGACAATTGTATTTGCTTCACACATTAACTCATGTGCGTTGTTCGAAAAATTTTATGACTATTACCTTCATGCGATTGAGACCCATCGCCCTTCATATCTGAAACAAGGGCTTACCAACTGTGATACCCAATCACGTCTAGCCCAAGCATTTCAGAGAATCTAATAACCAACTAGATCTCTCTATGAGTGCCTTAAAGGTCTTATACTCACCTAGTGGTCTAGATAGCTCCGTGGACATATCACAATCTGGATACGATCAAAAAGCGTAAACCTAAATCCACTTGATGCCAAAGCTCTTGAACCCCAGATTTGCCTTATAAGGATATACATTCATATGTTTGGGTGCATTTTAATGAGAAGCTCTTAATGCTTAGCAAAATGCCCCTATTCCCTAGATCTGGTGCACTTCATAATTGAAGCTCTTAACCCCAGACTTTGGGTACCTCAATCCAGAGGTGAACAACTGATTATCAAGGTAACCAGCTCAGTTTGAATCTGAATGTCCTGCCATCTTAGATAAATGGATCTTGTGTATGTGAGTTTATAGTCTTTAATCCCTTGTAAATACAATATCACTTTCTTACTTGCCTTCCAGTGATTCATATTAGAATTACTCTGATATTTGTCTAACAAACCAATTACACTATAGATCAAGACAAATACAAACTTGAGCATACATCAAATTTTCTATTGCTAATGCATAAGAGATGTTTTCTATCTCTTTTTGTTCAAAGTCATTCTTGGGATACTGAAACAACTAGAATTTGGCGGTTGTCATAATAGGCATCACTCTAATAGAACAATTCTGCATGTTAAACTGTTTCAATATTTTATCAATATGAGCTTTTTGAGACAATCCAAGAAGACCATAAGATCTATCGCAGTGGATCTCAATTTTGTGAACAAAAGATGTTGCGCCCAAGTTTCATCTCAAACTGCTTCGGCAAAAACTGTTTGAGTTTAGACAACATAGTCAAAACATTAAACCAAAGCAGAAAAATAAACTTGCTCCCACTGATTGTCAGATATTTGCATTCATCCAAACCTCTTTCATTCAACCAAAGCATGTAATTGCTTCATTACATGTCATACACCACAGTTGAGAAGTCTGTTTTAAGTCATATAGTAATTTATTCACCTTGAATTTCTTTGGTACTCCAAAATATTTATAGCATCAATCCATTGATGTGAATCAATATTAGCTACTACCCTTCCTCTTTAGGAGATCTCCTGAATGACATGCAACAACAATTGATACAATTATAGTATCAACAAGGGTCAACACTTAATCGATTGTGATTTAACTATTTGAACCAGTGTCCTCGACAACAGTTGGACTAACAACTTTATGTGGAATAATAGGAATATTATTAGTGATACGACTATCACTCCCACTGATATGCCCATCATCAAGAAATTTAGCAGTTCAAGTCTCAGCAAGCTCATACTATGAGCAAGACAATACCATCTACATCCTTTGGATTCTTTTGGATAACCAATGAAATAACAACTAACAGATCTTGAAGATAACTTCTTTATGACTGACTCATGCATTGGTAACTATTCTGCTTTATATGTCCCATTTTGTTACAGAAGTAAGAGACAATATCCCTAGTCTCAATTTTATTTTGCTCGTTGTTTTCCCGAACACACATTATTGCAGTTATTTCACTCAAGTTCCATTTCTCCTTTTGTATCGTATTAGTGAACTTAAACTGTTCAAATTGTAGAGAGAGAGAGAATTAAGTGCTAGCCGCACTATGAAGTCGTTAAATACCTCCATATCCATCCTCTTGTGCTTTCACATATTTCCATAACCACCATATTTCAAATTTACTAAACTCTTGTATTATAACAATGAAGTCAGTGACATTCTTAACATTTGAAATAGGACCTTTGATGAATTTAGAGATTGAGCCTTTCATTGTTATCAAACATATTCTGTTTGATTTTACCCACTTTTCATATCTGAGCATCTATTTGGTTTTGTTTTTATGGGTGGGATCAGCCAGCTCAATATTTCACATGACCATATCAAGATTGATGTAGTCACTTCAACTTGTTGTTGCTAGTCTGAAAAATTTAAACCTTTCAACGGTATGATGCCTGACAGATAGCCAATAATGGTACTTAACCACTCACATACAGGAATTACTAACGATCGAAACATATGTCTCAAATATAAGGCTAGCAAGTTATAGATACCAGACTTTTGAGGAGTTAATCACCTTTGGACAGAAAGAAACCTCTATTTCTCGATACCCTAACTAACTACCTTACCCTTTCACATTGTCCAAAAAATAGTAACCCACCTTTGGGCTTGATCACTATTCTGAAACAACTGAAAGCCATAAGTTAGTGACCCACCTTTGGGCTTGATCACTACTTTGAACTGAAAGTCATACAAGTTATTGGACTTACTGATGATCGAAACATTGTGCATAGCTATAAGGCTAGTAAGTTATAGATACCAAATTTTTGAGAAGTCAATCATCTTTGGATAAAAAGAAATCTCTATCTCTCGATACCTTAACCAACCACCTTACCCTTTCACATTGCACAAAATAATGACTCACATTTGGGCTTAATCACTATTATGTCACAATTGAAAGCAATCAGGACTGATTAAGTAGCGGAAACTGAACATTTATAAGCTATTCACGATCGGGCCACTTTGGCGGCTACGCGATCACTTCAATTCCGAAACTACAGAATATGGTTATGGCATATATGTTCAAAATTACAAATCTCAAATTCGCTGACCACCAGCGATACCAGTCATTAAGTTGCATCCCTTACTATTTATCACCATCAGTAGCCACAAGACAACGATCATACTATCTTTCTCCGCAATGGACTGTTTTGCTCATGGCTATCCACTTCTTAATAATATAGAAGTTGCACAACACTATACTAGAAACAACCCAATAAAATATGATTTGAAAGAGTGATAAACCATGAAGAAAAATGCAGCAAAAGATATAGTAGCAACCAATTACTTGAAACCGGTAACAAATGAACTACAAAATGAACCATTTGGCTCAAGTCTCAAATCGTCGGAATTACACCCCTTGAGACCACTAACAATGGGTATTGTATTATAACACAACTTATAATGTCAAAGTGCTCAATCAATAAATTATAAAATAATAGTTGCGTTCAAAACTTTCTATGAAATGTGAGTACATTAATACAAACTGATAGAATTTCCAGAAGAGGCTACAATGTTATGAGAAGCTTTTTAAGTTGGTACAAATGTGAGAAACCAATGAATGGGCAGATTCGGATATAAAACACTATACGAATTGGCAAAGCAGTAAACCTCATACAAAAACTCGTAGAAAAAATTACGTTGATAATTAGAGATAATTACAGACAAAACGGCATATAAAATAACTCATTTTGTGGGTCTAGGAAAAGATTCGTTAAATCCGATCCAAGAACTCAAATTAAATGAGTCATATGGAATAATATAGATGATATCATATTAAAGGGAAATACTTAACTTACTACCATAGTAGACAATGTAGTCTAATGTCCAGTCCTCATTGGTCAACGCCCTCCTTTTTATCACACATCAACTATAGTTAACATTCATTCACTCCTATGGTTAAACAATATAAACTTGATTTTAAAAAAATATTAACTTTAATTTTCTTAAGCTTAACCATAGTTAAAGGAGTATTAAACAAACACGTGGCCATAACAATAGAATACAGTCTAATGCGAGGTATGCTAATCTCTGCCCCATATTAAATCACTGTACAATATTGCTTTAATAAGCAAGACATGTGTCTTTTACTAACATGCTCTCCAATCAAAAAGAGAGTAAGTCTCAAAGGAGAGTGATGTTAGCATTATCATTGCTTGAGCATTATTGGGTGATGTCAAATGTCAACATTTACACTCTTGTTGGTTTTATGTAAATACCTTTAGTCATTAATGATATTTACATTATTGTCATTGAAGCTTATGTGTGAAGAACACTTTGTGACCAAATGCAAAGGAAAACTCACGGACAAAATGTTTGTCTGTGGGTTTTGGTTTTATATAAATATCATTAGTCTTTATGTTATTTACCTTTAGTGTCATTGAATTATGTGTAGAGAACACATTGTAAATTTTGACTCATGGGTAGAAATCCACGGACAAAACATTCTGTCTGTGGACATTACACTTATAAGAATACCATCAAACCTATATGGTATTTACTCTTATGCCATTTAAATCATTATTATCATTATGTGTTTGTGAATTGTAACCCAAACATCATGTCCATGGGCAAAATAAAAGGCATTGAAAGCCACGGACAGTGTGTTACGTGATAACCTTTCTACTATTGAATTCTGTTTGTGGAGTGTGGATTCTATCCGTGGACAAAAGCCCACGAACATTCAATGTCAAGCAGCCAAAGTGGCATGCAGACAAACACTCCCACGGACAAGCTTTCCGGTTCACAGACAATTTCAAATCCCACGGATAAATACAAATTAGTGGACAGTCTGTGGATAAATCGAAGAATATGCACGAACAGAACATTCATCTCACGGATTAATACTTTAACAGTGCAAACCAAAAATAATAGTCCCTGGACAAATAAGGTCCATGGACAACCGTAAATCACACAGACAAAGTTCCTCGGACAAATTCAATCACGGACCAATTAAGGCCATGGGCATGTCTCACAGACAAGTTCATGGACAAGGCCACGAATAAGCCTCATGGCTAAGTCCTACAGAGAAGCTACATGGACAAAGCCGTGAACAAGTCTCATGGATAAATCCTACAAGCAAGGTCACGGACAAATGGAAAACCATTTAATGGCCCGTGACCACAATTGCATGCCTAATAAGGCTTGCAACAAGGTACCGACATCAAGGAACTTCCTTTACCATGTGGCAATCACAGCCAACCTGCATGTAATCAGGATTAGTAAATCTTGCTAGGTGGAGGAGAAGTTCCACCTTAATAAGAAAATGATATTTCTCAAAATCTGCGGATAATGTTATCATCTTCTTCTTCCTAAAGAAGGAAACCTGTAATTGCCATTTTCTCATAACAGAATGAATTTATTTGGCTTTAACTCAAATCAGTCCAAAATTACACCTCGAATAGCTCAATAAAAATGGTTTCTACACAAAAGCCAATCAACAAGGCTCTGATACCACATCTTGGTCGATTCCACATCAACCACTTGAATCTCAAATCATCCGGCTTTGTATAGAAAACAACATAACTAAACCACTTACCTGATTGGATTGTAGATGTGGGGAGTCTTCAACTCTCTCCTCCTCTGTGCTAGATAGGGAGCTCTTCTGTCTCTTACGTGAAAGAAGTTTTTCTTCTCTTGGGGAGTGAGAGTTGGGACCTCACCCAATTTATAGAGTCCCAGAATCCTACCCATCAAGGACTCTGGGTCCACACAATTAAGGGTGATTATGCCTTCAATTAATGACACACTAATGTGTGTCTAGGGTGTACTGAGTCCGGTGTACCTTAATGATCACCACCATATGATCGAACTCTTACCGGTATGCTTCAATCAAACGAGAAGATCAATCCGGGGTTTTGATAATCAAACCCCGTGATCATGTGTGACCACAAATTCTAACACACAATACCTTGGTTGAGTGGCAGATTAACACAAGAGGAACACCAAAATTTGGTTGTTCGAGCCTATCTTCTCATTAGTCTAAAGTAAGTATGTTGGTGGCATGAGTCATAATCATACATCACTCCCTTTTTTCATATGATATCCCTTTTGCATATGATTATGAGTGGTGTAAAGGATAAATTTTGTAATTTGTCCGTGTGTTGTGACTGCAATCATGTTTTTAATGTTGTAACAATGGATACAAGCTTGTATGTATTTTTGAGTACTTATTCGTTGTACGTATGACAACGGACTCGTTGTGCTCTGTACAACGAGAACGTTGTCTCCTAGACAATGGATTCGTAGTCATCAAGACAACGGACTCGTAGTCATCAAGACAACGATATCGTCCTCGTTATGAACAACGAACCCGTGCTTTAGTCAATAGCGAGATCGACTATCAGGACCCGATCCTCAGGAGGCGATCATTTGTCTCTGACGTTAGGTGGAAAGCACAGTCCTAGCATTTATTGCTAGTCACCTCAGATGGGTTTTCGACCTGAAACCAACTTAGAGATTATAGGCTCCCACATGTGACACGTTAGGCTCCAGATATGTCTGACATATTTGGTAATGAGTGTATAGCTATTGACATGGTCATCCATAGCCATCGATGGTCATTTATGGACATCTTGAGCTTAACCTATAAATACCCCTAGTGACCCAGTGCATCAGGATCCGAGAATTTTGAACATAACTTCTAGCTTATATTTAGAAAATTAGTGTATAACTTTCTCTCAGTGTTTCAGTGCTACAGTGTTTTACTATTTATCATCTCTTTCGTGTACTAACTTTATCATCGGAGCTTATTTCAGGGTGTACACCCGACCCCCTCTTTTCTTCTACAGGTGAAGTGTTTTATTCTCTACATTCTATCAGCTATTGATGCGTGGTGACTCCGGGAATTTTCCCCTTCGAAAATGGTGTCGTCTGTGAGAAACATTCTTTTCTTCTAAATCTTCATATTATACAAAGTGATAAGTTGACTCAAACCCTCACTCTACTTACCTTTATCACCATGGCTAATCAAAATTCCTCGTCTCCAATGGAAGAAAAAACCCCAGAGCCAGAAATGTCTCAAGCAGAGCAAATCATCATGTTGTTGCAATATCCGCAATCCCTCCTAATGCAACTAACCAGTCAACAGCAGCTGTTGCAAGAGCGAATTGATGTGTGGGAGCATGGCTTAAATGAATAAAATCGTGTGTTACTCCAGGGTAGAGGCCCTCAAGCAGGAGAGCGACATCTCTCCTCCAGGCGAGCTGAGCCAGTGATGTTTACGGCCCGTCCTTCGACGATCACGAGAGCCATAGAGGATGATCCAAATTTCGAGTGGCCTACTCTTGCAAGTCATGACATCACCAGGGGGCCGCGAGTTCGAGATTATTGCCAGTACCATAGAAGTCATGGCCATACGACTAACCGGTGCGGTGATTTGAAGACTTATCTGGAGAGGCTAGCGCAGGAAGGTTTTTTGAGCGAATATTTACTTCCTAATGATGAATCACAAAAGAGTCCATGAGCTGTGAGCATTGTTCAGCCTTTTTAAAGATGTTTTTTGTTTTCTGTGCTTGGTTGGGGCTATTATATCAACCGACAGGGGTTTTCAGAGCCTTACCTAAAGTTTTTATCAATTTTTTATCTTATAATGATTATATATATCTAACGACTTCCTTTTTTACTCAATGTTGTGAAGCATGTATAATTCGGTATTCTATCACCCCCTGAGGTGTTATGTGCAAAGTGACTAACAGACGAACAAGTGCAAGTGTATTCACGCTATCATAGACTCATCTTCGTTCTCTCAATCTCAGACTCGTTGGCATGGTCTCGTTAGCATAAGCTCGTTCTCGTTGTCTATTTTATCCTGGTGTTCAGTGCCCTTTCAGCGTAATCAATGATTGGCTATAGAGTGCGATCTTTTATAGTGCAAGTATAACGTAACAAACGTAAGATCCGGAGACACCAAGGTCAGTGATAAGTGTGTTACTTGAGTTTACATTGAGCTGATGATTTATTGTTTGCTGAAATATTATTTGGTGCGTTATTCTTTGGTGAATTATTATTTGGTGCATAAGATCATCTGGTGCATGAGATCGTCTCTATGAGTACTCGAAGGATAAAATATCGCAAAATGCACTATCAAATGACTAATCATCAAAACCTTAATACTCAATGTGGGGCATCTATGAATCCGTCAGATCCATTGTCTCAGGCAAATCGAGTGGTCTGCAATGATATCTGAGCATGTTACCATAATGTCTCACTACGGATCCCTTAAGGATTTGGTATAAATAGTTTGCATAATGTCAGGCACGGTGTCTTATTTCTTCGATGTAGTCATCAATGTCATTTCTTGGGTGCATGGGTTCCAATAGCTTTACATTATGTCCATACTCCGTGTTTATTCTCGTGCATTCTTAAGAACATAAGAATTTACTTATCTTGTTTTCTTGTGACATATACGTATTACATGCTTTATGAAAGTGACTAAAAGTGCAATACAGTGAATGAAACATATGTGCTGAAAATTATTTCGTTTGTGCGACGATTTACAATGACAAAAAGGGGAAACAACAATGGGCAAAAGCTATATAGCGGAGTTATCATCGATGGCAACAATCTCAGTAGCGGGATTCGCTGAAGGATCAACAAGATGAGCAAGTGTATCGGGAGTTGGCTCAGGAGGTTCTTTACTTACTTCACCTTCGCCTTACTAAGTATCTTCCTAAGCATCTTCCTGAGCAGTGGTCTCAGAAAGAGAATCGGTTAGTCTTCCTTGTTCTCGAAGCTGCCTCATTATTATATCTTCAGTCTCTCTCTGGTCTTCATCTAGCAACCGATCTATCTCTTTTTGGAAGTGAATATGGAGAGTTTCCGTTACAGCATCTTTTGCGGCCTCGATCTCTTTATCCTTTATGGCATTAGCCTCTTCGAGTTGCTTCGCCAGGATTTCTTTTTCTGTCTCAGATATTTCGAGTTATCTGCACAGCGTATTGGAGATCTCGTCCAGTTCACTGCTCTGGAAGATAACCCTTTCAACCTGTTCCGGTGCTTTCTTCTCTCATTCTTCAGCTTTGCGAGCCTCTTATTGAGCTGCATCTCACTGTCTGATCACCGAAGAGAGTTTATCTTCAACATTTTCTAGTTCCGTCTGCATCTTTGCCAGTTCATGGTTTAGCATCTTTGCCTCATCTGCCTTTTTCTTCTCTAGATCGAAGACCCTCTTCTTTAGTCCGGTAGATGTATTTCTGATGTTATTATAGTCTTCATACATCCCTGCAAGCATATTACTCATTTAGAAGAGAAGAATGTTATCAGTATGGAGATATAAAGATTGGCTACAGGTACGTATAAGGAAAGTATAGTCCTTAACGTGGCAATAGCTTGGGTGGCAACACCAAACTTCTCCATGAAGTGCAAATTTCTTGTTGTGGCGATGTCTTCGGGTAGCCTCATTTGTGAAGAGCATTGATGTGGCTATTAAATCGCGGTCCATCGCCGTTGTGGACATGGGAATTTCCCACCCAATTTCACATTATATGGTTTGACTGTGAGTCGCCACCTATTCATTCTGAGGGATAGGTCTCATGTGTTCGCGTTTTGGATAAGGCAAATGGTCTAATCAGAATTAGGGTAAGCAGTTCGATTAAGTCCTGGGGAAGGTGTTAGGCACCCCAGGACCCCCGTTTTATACCGGTTACCTACTCCCTAAACTTAAGCCAATTTTAATCTCAAATTTCAATTAAAAAATCCAAGGTATTTAAGTAAATGCTAATCCAAAATATAAAGCTAAATGTCTAGGGTCGGACCCAAGTTGGGTTGCCTACGTACTCACAAAGGGGTGAGATCAGACCGAGCGTAGTTCTGGCACATGAGCCCGTGCCAAGGCTAGGGTTTGGCCCGGTAGGCCGAGAAGTGAGGCCCGGTAGGCCCAGGGTGTCTTAACCAAGGGTTAGGGTTGCTAACCGAGGTTAAGAAAGGTGATTAACCTTGGTTAGGGGTGCTAACCATGGTTAAAAAAGTCCAATATCAGATTTTTTGGTCTTTTTGAATTTTTCTGATTTTTTTGGGATTTTCTCAGATTTTTCCCAGCGGTCAAAGGTGCTTAACCGCGGTTAAGGAGGGGAGGTCACCATGGTTAAGGGTCTTACCCATGGTTAAATGGTCAAAAGAGACCATTTTTAGGTTTCTCCTAATATTTTGGATTTTTTGAACATTTTTCCAGATTTTTTCCGGGTCAGGATTTTTTACCCGTGGTTAAGGGTCCAAAATGGGGTCAACTCTGATTAAGTGTCTTAACCACAGTAAAAAATGCAATTGAAGACATTTATGGATTCCATGTAATATTTATGATTTTTTGATGATTTTTCCAGAATTTTTGCTAGGTCATGGGCCACTTAACCATGGTTAAATGTTAACCACGGGTGAGTTAAACCATGGTCAAGGGACCGGCTGAAGCAAAAGTGGGCCCGGGGTCCATGGCAGGGCCTAGACTGGCCTCCTACCCGGCCTGGGCCCCCACAAAGTCTAACAAATGCGAAAAAACCCAAAATTTTATCCAAATTCTAACCATGGTTAACGAGAATTTAACCATGGTTAAAGGTGAATCCCGGGAATCCAAAAATACCAGAGGGTAACCTGAAGAGTAATGGAAAATTTGAGCCCTTGTGGGGCCCAAGAGGAGGTCGTGGGTGGGCCCCACATGGGTTCAAAGTCGGCCCAAAAACGGCCACATAAAATGATAGATTTTAACAAAAGGACCCGAACAGTTTTTTTTCTCAAACTTTGCGGCGACTTTGCCGTTGATTGGCTCAATCCCCGGGGGATCCGAGACCATGGTCGCGAAGCCTCCTGTGAGGGGAACAATTTGGGCCCTTTTGGGGCCCAAGAAGAGGCTGTATGTGGGCCCTATAGAGGCCCAAAGTCGGCTATTTCACCATTTTTGCACACTGTCGACCCCACTTTGGGGTCGATTTAACTATGGTTAACGTGCGAGATAGAAGCTGAAATTTTACAGGGGGGTAGCCGGGTATGCAGGGAGTCTAACCATGGGCTTGGTTTAGATCAAGGTCGGGTCTAACCACAGTTAAACCATGGTTACAGGGGGGGTCCTAAAACTGATTTTTTTTTTTGAAAATTTTTTGAAGAAAAAAAAACTTTTGGTAGCTGGGTGTGCTCGACTCAAGCGAGTCCAGGGGGTTTCCTCATTGATTGAGGATCCCCCAGACCTGGGAGAGAGCATTGCCATGGGTGGGGGGTAGTGGTGCCGGTGGCCACGCCTAAAAAAAAACTCTATACTCAAGGTTTTGAACCACCGTAAATAAAGAAACAGAGAGAAAAAAAAAACCAAAATGGGACCCCTGGAATGGGACCAGGGGTCCCTTACAATGTTAATACCAGAGCCTTTTTTTAAAAAAAACGAGGTATACCCTGTGTGGCCACTACGGTGGTGAAACCAGTGGAGGTGGCTGCGCGATGGTGGCGTTCTGTGGAGCTCGGGATGGGATTGAGGTGGCCTGGTGGGTGCAAGGTGAGGACCTTGGAGGTCTAGGGGTCGCCTGAAATGGAGTGGAGAAGGTCCAGGCGAAGTGGGTGGGTGAAGTGGCTGTAGCAGATTTTTTGAAAAAAAACTCCACCACTAGCTCCTCCTCAACCGTGGGTGCAAGGGGAGTTAAATAGAGATTGGGGAAGGGGATAAGAACGAGGATGGACGACCGTGATTTGGTGGTCAATGCGTAGCTGGTGCGTGCAGAGAGTAGGGGAGATTTTACACGAAAAGGGGCCTGCCCCCTCTTCTGGTTTGATGGCTCTTAACCCCAAGGGATTTGTTTTTGGAAGTTTGGAGGGAAAGGAGGAGGGAGTAGGGTAGTAGGGGAGCTGTGGGGGCTGCGGTGGCAGCGTTGTACACCCATGGACCAATGGGGAAGACGATGAACAGTCTTCCCCCCCGTTTTTTTTTTTTTTTTTTTTTTTCTTTGCTTGTTTGTTTGTATACGGGTCTAATAACAAATGGGTATAGACCAACCCAAGTGGGCGCCCAAAACTCAAGCCCTTTTTTTTTTTTTAATGAAACAAAGTATAAAAAATAGAAATAATAAATAAAAATTAAAAAAATAAAAAATAAAAAAAAATAAATAATAAATAATAACAATAATAAAAATAAAATAAAATAAAATAAAATAAAAATAAATAAAAATAAAAAAAATCCTAAAAGGCCATGGGCCTTGACCTTTTGGTTGAAATTTTTTTGATATTATGAGCTTTGAAGCGAGCCTTGAGCCCATGGGGATTTTCCTAGGGGTTTAGACTAGGGCTAGGCTAGGGTTAGACCTAGGTTTAGGTCTAGGGTTTAGATGAGCATGGTGTAAAAATTGGGTGCTTACAGCCGTGTGAGCAACGGTGGGATGTGTGTATCCGCGTGGGAAGATGGGGTTCCACTCCTCAGCTGATTTTCCCGTTGTGGTTTTTTCTCGTTGTGGGGTAGAAGATGAGGCAACATTGGGATCAGGAGCAGCAGCAGTAGCAAGAGTAGGAAAAGGGGTCGGAGTCATGGTCTTGGTAGTCTTCATTCTGGTAACCAAAGGTTGATCATCTTCTCGTAAGTCGTCCGAGCCAAAAAGTTCTTTGTCGCTATCTCTCTCAAGTGAAATAGAAGTTGTGGCAGCCCTCTCTTTTCCCTGTTGTTCTTGGAGCCTTTGGTTGTGTTCTGCTTCTCTTCGAGCTCTTTTTGTCTTTAGTATTTTGAGAGCTGCTTCCCCTTCTCTCTTTTCAGCCTTCTTTTCCGTTGTGGAAAAACGGGGAGGACAGGTGGATCGCAGAGCTCGTGGTGTTCGGTGCAGTAGTGGCATGCGTTCAGCCATTCTTTCTCTGGTCAGTTGTTCAGGTGCAACAATGTTAGTGTCTTGAATAATGTTATCCATAGTAAGCGCAGACTCAAGAGCTGGCAGTGGCCTCCAAGTAATATATTCATCTCCTTTCTCTTTACGGATATCTCGTAGAGGTTGTTCTTCTGCAAGCGTAAGTTCTGTGAATCATGGTTTGGAGATTTTTGTGCAAAAGAAATTATTATCAGTAGTAGCAGAAATGTATAAATGCAGTAGCAAGAGTGGAGCAAAGTTTGCAAACCTGAGGAGAATTCACTGGGAACAGGACAGGCAATCTCATTTCTCCAAGCTCCGGAGATAATGAAAGGCAACTCTTTGCAACTCTTTCTATATCAGGGAGGTGGGTGACAATATCAGGAATTTTAGGTCGTTGATTCCAGGAAAAATAGGTTTTATCTCCATCCTCGAGGGTCCCTCGGCACTTCACAGCGTGGCGGAAGTGAAAAATGAGTCTATCTTCTATATTATATCTGTCTCTGTTGAACTTGCTCATCAGAGATATGTACTTGTAAAATTTTGGGTGCATTTTTCCAGGGGCTATTTGGAGGGTAGCAAGGATGGAATCAACAGCGTGGTCTAACGGAAATCGTAGTCCAGCTTCGAATTGAACAAGATAAACAGTAGTACAGAAGGAACGATAGTCGGGGTGGACGTCTTCTTCGTTAAAATGAAGATGGTCAAGAGCATATTTGGATACTAGCTTTGGTTTGGGTTTGGGAACGGTAGCAATTGCATTGTGAGGAGTGCTACCGAAGCAGCTGACTTCATCATCGCTATTAATTCTAACTATTTCAGCAGACATGGTACAAAGGCAAATGGAAGAATGAAAGCAAGTGTAGAGAGAAAGAAAGTCAGTGATGTGCCAAGTATGTTAAGGTGCAGAGAATCAGCGAGGAGCTAAGGACAATGAGTACCCAGGAAATTATGAATGAAATGGTGAACTAGAGCAAATAATAGAGAAAGAAATCTTACCAAGCAGAATGCGGTGCTGAGCAAAGAGAGAACAAGGAGTTTTGAATCGTCGGGAGATGCAAATCCGGTAGAGTAATAGTGCAAAGTTGAGTAGAGAGCAGGAGGAGTTCTTCGCATCTCTATTTTATAGACGATTCCAGAGTGCAAAGATGAGCATAGCCTCAATCGTGACCCTACACATGGGCAAGTGTAGGGGTAAGATAGTCATTTTCATACACATTATATATAGCGTATCAGACTAATCTTTCTGTATGACGAGATTAGCCTTCATCTCGGACGTACACATCAGCAGTTGTGAATGCAATGTCTCGAGTTTCGTACAAAGCAATGATGACAGTCTGTCATGCATTAATGAGGCGTGATGGATTTGTGGACGTGCTACAATTATCATGGCAATATATCTTCGTGTGTAGTGCAAGCAAGAGATCAATGACAACGGAGCATATACGATGGAGTATATACAAATGACAGAGAACGAAGAACGGAGTACAACCAACGTATGTGGCTTACGGTATTCTTCTTCTGGAATGCTGAGAAGTTTATGATGCTTTAAATGTACTTTTAAATTAAGCATCATAAAGGGACTAAGTGTAAAGGATAAAATTCGTAATTTGTCTATGTGTTGTGACTATAATTATGTTTTTAATGTTGTAACAGTGGATACGAGCTTGTATGTGTTTTTGAGTACTTATTCGTTGTGCGTATGACAACAGACTCGTTGTGCTCTGCACAATGAGAACGTTGTCTCCTAGACAACGGACTCGTAGTCATCAAGACAACGATATCGTCCTCGTTATGGACAATGAACCTGTGCTTTAGTCAATAGTGAGACCGACTATCAGGACTCAATCCTGAGGAGGCGATCATTTGTCTCTGACGTTAGGTGGAAAGCATTGTCTTAGCATTTATTGCTAGTCACCTCATATGGGTTTTCGACCCGAAAACGACTTAGAGATTGTAGGCTCCCACGTGTGACACGTTAGGCTTCAGATATGTCTGACATATTTGGTAATGAGTGTATAGCTAGTGGCATGGTCATCCATAGCCATCAATGGTCATTTATGAACATCTTGAGCTTAACCTATAAACACCCCCAATGACCCAGTGCATCAGGATCCGAGAATATTGAACATAATATCTAGCGTATATTTAGAAAATCAGTGCATAACTTTCATCTCAGAGCTCTTTCTTTTAGTGTTTCAATGCTACAGTGTTTACTATTTATCATCTCTTTCGTGTACTAACTTTATCATCGGAGCTTATTTCATGGTGTACACCCGACCCCTTCTTTTCTTCTACAGGTGAAGTGTTTTATTCTCTACCTTCTATCAGCTACTGACGCGTGGCGAGTCTGGGAATTTTCCCCTTCAAGTGGAAACAGACAGAACGACGACACATTTAGCATGTCTTGAAAGGTAGGCAGCATCCTAGAGAGACCTCTCCTTAAAATAATATACCTTAGTAGAAAAGCCTAAGATTTTGAAATTGCAAGCAACGTGCTTATATATTATATTTATAACATGTTATAACGCAAAGATCTTATAGGCAACATATAAAATAGAACAATGCTTGCTATTTGAATACAAAAAATATAATGGATCAAATCTAAGACACAAGTAAATAAGGTTTTAGAAAACCAATTGGATTCATGATGCATGGGATCCTATTGATTACTTAGGCAATCAACGAAAAAGTTAAAAGCAGATAAGAAATATCTCCATATAGTATTTATTAACCAAGAGAAAACATCAATCACCTAGAGAAAACATATCATAAGGAATTAGTTGTTAGAGAATAAATGAGTTCTGAACAAATATTTGATATCATTAAAAACATGCATGCAGAAGCGTCGACTACAGTAAGAACAATTGGTAGTGAGACAAAACAAATTTCTTGTGATAATAGGATTAGCTATATCTTGTTACATTAGATAAATTGATAGGTCATATTTAAAAGGAGGTCCATTGGTGTATGTTTTTTTTTGGAACTCAGGGTGTCCCCAACCCTTTGGGTCAGGACTAATCCTCGAGGGTGCGACGTGAACCCACAACCCGCCACACCAGGTAAGTCCGAGTAAACCCGTGCGAGGTTGGACCCAAAGAGGGAGTGAGAAATGCAACACAGGACCTCCCACTTGGGGAAAGGCCTAGGAACCTGGTCTGTTAGCCTATAGGTGTCCATTATAGATCTCCTTAGTGATTTTGATGATAACACAAAAATGAAATGAGATTTGTGTTACTAATGTTTTCATTAAGTTAATGTGACATTCAGTTTATGGAGAGCATTAACAAACCATTCAAGATGAAAATGACACTATCTATAAGAAGAATTCGACATCAAGTCAAAAGCAAGCTATTGGGTCAAGTTGGATCAAATTAAATATCATACAAATCCAATTCATGAAGAAGAAGATTGATCATGTAGTCAAAGAAGACAAATTCAATCAAGATCAAGATGAAGAATGAAGACTCTTTTAGAAAGATTGAATTGCTTTATATTTTAATGAGAGTGTCTTTTGGACTTTTGTAAAAAGTTCTCAAAGTTTGGTTGTTTAAAAACTCAAAGCCTAGATTGAATTTAGGTTCTTTAGACTATGTTTAAATATCTTTCTAAGGACCTAAAACATCATAAAGAATGATAAAAATCATGAAAAGATAAGGTAGAAGACTTATGAATTCATTCTCATCATTAAGGTCAAGAAAAATAGATTTTCTGTTGAAAATCATACATCAAGTCGACTAAATGAACCATCCAGTCGACCAGATGAAAGCCAGGATTTTGATCTGGCCATTGGGTTCATCCAGTCGACTAGAACACTCATCCGGTCGACTAGATGCCTTGGGACAGGTATTAAAAATCCTGTAACGACTATTTTATAACGGCTCTTTTGCATTCAATGTGCCTCCAATGGCTATATCTTTGCAATGGCTATAACTAGGGATGATTTATGATCTATAACGTGATGATCTATCAATCCAATCATCCACTCCAAAGCTTACATTTCCAAATCTATTGAGTTAAACCTAAAATCCTCAAATCAGTTTTATTGAGTTATTCAACTCTAATCTTTAAGAGATTTTCAATGAGCTGTAGAGAGATCATTCAGATTGTTTTAGGAGCAAATTATGATTGTAAAACATATCTCATCCAAGTGTATTGAAATCAAGAATCGGTTAATTCTTGTCCTTGAAGTGGAGAGCTTTATAAAGTCAAGAGAGAATTGATCTCTTGCAAATAGGTTTGATATTCGCCTGTAAAAAGATTGTAAAGGTTCGATCCTCACCCGTAAGGGGATTGTAAATGTTTGATCTTCACCTGGATTGTAAAAGATTTGGTCTTCACCCGTAAAAAGACTGTGCGAGTAAAATCGTGGTGAATCCTAATGGGTATAGCTTGAGGAGGGATTATCGAACGTCGTGAACAATATCTTTGCGTTTGAATTCTCTAACTCTTCCCTTTACTTTATTGTTTTGCATTTTGTGTGGTATTACTAATTTTCATTCTCTGTTAATTAGTAAAATTGAAATTCCGCTTAAGGGAATTAAGAAGAAATTTTAATTTAGCATAGAGCCTATTCACCCCCCCCCCCCCCCCCCCCCCCCCCCTCTCTAGGGTCCAAACTTTGGGCAACATGTTCCACCTCATTGGTGTATGTTATTTGCTGATAAAATATAAATATAAAAAAAATTGTGAAAGAATATCTTAGAATCTAGGAGTTTTTAAATAATTCAAATCAAAATAATATATATCTTTACTAATATAAAGATGATAGTCGGGTGTTCAAAGCGTTGATTGAACATTTGTTTAATTCCAAAACTATCATTTCCTTAGTTTAAAGGTTTGATTGGATTTTAGTTAATTCCAAAACTACCCTTACACAAAGGGGTTGAATTTTAGTTAATTTCTAAACTACCCTTACACATATGAGTGAATTTCAGTTAATTACAAAAGTTCCCTTACACATATGGGTTCAAAACTTTGATTAAATTAAGTTTTATTAATTCCAAAACTACATTTTCCTTCGTTCAAAGGTTGATTTGGATTTTAGTCAATTTCAAAACCACCCTTACTCATAAGGGTTAAATTTTAATTAATTCCAAAACTACCCTTACACTTGGGTTTAATTTTAGTTAATTCCAAAATTACCCTTGTATATGGGTTCAAAACGTTGACTAAATTTTACTTAATTTCAAAACTAATCTTTACTTTTAGCTTTTATTAATGAGGTTAATTTTGAGCTGGAGCTCTGCTTCACGGCTTTGAAGCAGAGCTCCCCTATTTACACTATTGTAGTGGCACAGTTGTAATTAACAAGAGAGGCTGGGGAGATTTGGCAATACTCAAAATTACAACATTGCCACCTTCACAATGTAAAAAGGGAGCTCCGCTTAGGGCGGTGGAGCAGAGCTCCTCTTTGTATTTAAATTATTTATTAATATAGAGGACTTTTTCACCAAAACAAATATAGGGGACTTCAAAAGTTGATTGAAATTTAATATAATCTTAAAATTGCCCTTTATTAAATATAAAACAATGTTTTCATAATCGGAATGTCCCTAGTTTTTTTATTCTTAAAATGTCCTTAAGTTGGGTTTCCATACCTAAAATGCCCTCAAATATTTTCCTATAGTCAGAATGTATTTTTTAGTTCCCAAAATGTCACTAAGTCAAATTTCAATACCCAAAATGTCTCTCACAATTTTTTTAAACCCAAAATGCTCCTCAAATCTGCCCATATTTAATTTTCTTTTTTTCTTTAATGTCCCTCAATTTTTTATATATCCAAAATGCCCTCAATGTTTCTAAACCCAAAATGCCCTAAAGTTTTTGGGTTCTCAAAATGTCTTTGCGTCATGTTTCTATACCCAATGTGTCCCTCACTATTTTTCTACCTAAAATGTTCCTCAAAGTTTTTATACCAAAAATATTCTTCGTATTTTTCCTAAAATGTCTCTCACTAGGGTCCCTCTTCTCTGTCTCTCTCCTCCTCCCCTCTCTCAAGTGCATCGCACAAGTGCGGCCCTTCAATCTTTACTAATAAAGAGGATGACATGCTCAAAATGTTGATTGGAGTTTTATTTGATTCTAAAACTCCCCTTTGCTCATATAGATAGGATGAAATGTTCAAAATGTTGATTTAAGTTTTATTTAATTCCAAAACTACCTTTTTCATTAGATTCAAAATTTTGAATGAATTTTTGGTTAATTTCAAATTTTTCCTTTACTCCTATAGGTTCAAACATTGATTAAAATTTAGCTAATTCCAAAACAACCCTTTACACATATGGGTTCAAAATGTAGACTGAATTTTACTTAATTCCAAAACTACGATTTACTCATATATAAAGACAATGGTATTTTAAAAGGTTGATTGAATTTTAGCTTAAATCTAAAACAATCTTTGATAATATATAAAAAGAATAATATTTAAGAAGTTAATTAAATTTTAGCTTCATTTCAAAGTTCTCATTTATGAACTTTAACTTTTATTAGGGGACTTTTTCACCAAAAAATTTCAAGGACTTAAAAGTTGATTAAAATTTAATTTAATTCAAAAACAATCATTTATATATATATATATATATATAACAATGTTTTCATAACTAGACCGACCGTTAAATTGGTCAAGTGACCGGTTCCTAGTTCGATCGTTCTGGTTGGATCATGTTATTTTGTTATTAAAAATATTTTTTTATTTTCTTGGCCAAAATGTCTCTAAAGTTTTTTATTCTCAAAATGCCTTTAAGTCAAGTTTCTGTACCCAAAATGCCCTCAATTTTTTTCTTATAGTTAGAATGTCCCAAATATTTTTTAGTTTCCAAAATACCCCTAAATCAAATTTCTATACCCAAAATACCCCACAATTTTTTAAACCCAAAATGTGATAAGTGCTTAATTTTGCTTAATTATCCTCATTTAAATAAGCATTATCATACTTCTTTGGTTTATATCTTCATTTTTACACGTAAAGTGGTGTATTTTTTTTCTCACCATTGCGTTGTCCTCTTTCTCTTAATTTTCATGATACATTTGCATGTATTATACATGTCTTGGAAGGCCACATGCAAAATATTTTTAAGAGAGACTTATTACGTGTATTTATTTTTTTTGCAGGAATCCTAACCTCGGACCACTCTTGGGATTCAAGAAGTCCAAAGTTTCAAATAGCCCATGTCCAACTCAAAGATCCAAAGAGTCAAAACCCAAAAGCAAAGCCCAAGACCAAGTATAGAAAGATTCTACAACATGGCTGGAATATCTTAGAAATATATGGATTAATATGATTTTGGCATAAAATGGTAGAACTCTCTTGAATTAGAAAGAAGAAGTGTGCTATATTGATATTTCTATTTCAGAAAAAAAAAAAAAAAAAAAAAAAAAACATATTTTGGTCACAAGAACTCTTTATTTTGGGTGGATTTTGGAATTCAAGTAAGGAGCTTAATGGAGGTCAACTAAATCTACAAGAAAAGCAAGAAATTTCGTAAATGACTAGAGGAGTGCTATTATTTAGCAACCAATCCCAAACAAAGAATGAGGTTTCCCGGATTCCCGCCTAATCTGGACAGTACTTACTAATTTGAACATAACTTTTGACTCAAAATTCGGATTAAGGCAAGGTTTGATGTTTTGGAAAGAAGACTTAAAGGGGAACAAAATTGTATTTACAAAAATCTCCTAATTCGGACGTTTAAGGGGTCAAAACATGTCGTCAAGTGGAAGAAAGTGCAATTTTGGTTGGAATTTTGGAATTAGAAGTTTCTCTTTTGTTTTTTTTCCCTTCTCTTCTTTCCTTTAGTCTATATAAACCTAAAGTGAGAGACTTTTGGGGTACTCTGATCTTTTCTCATTCTCTTTTCTCTCTTCTTCTTTTAGTTTTTTTGAGTTATTTTATTGTAATGTTTGGAACACCATTAAGGAGGATGACAACTCCAATCATGGTTGGCTAAACACCCTTCTAAGGTTAGGGATTTGAAACTTTTTTCCGATTTGTGTGGATGATGTGGATGGTTTGATCATTAATTTTAATTCAATGGTTCTTATTTTGGTTAATTGTTCTTCTATATATGCTCTTTGATTTCATATGATCTATTGATATATGGAATGCTTGGATCCCCTGTGAGTTAGATACAAAGTACTCTTCAAATTTCTCTAATTATTCAATTGAATTTAATGGTCAATGGTTTTATCGTATAATTTTCCATCTAGATTAAATCTTTATTTGGTTCTAGATGTGTTTTCATCCAAATCTAAGCATAAGGAAGGATATGTGGATTTTCCTGAAGCCTTAGACCTCTTTTTTCATTGCTTTACAGTTATCAGTGATTTTTGCTCCATTCTCATTAAGTGAAAAACCGATTTTAAATCTCTCTTTTCTCTAGATTTCGTTTCCTTAATTCTTATTGCACAATAGTCAATCCATGTGGATTCGACCCTGTGCTCACCAGATACATCAACTGTATCACTTGTGCAGTTGTAAGTATATTATTTTTACTCTTGATTTTATGTCCATTAATTTGGATTAAATTAAGTTGTAACAAAATGCTTCTTAAATTAGCACATATTTAATTTTCTTTATTTCTAAAACGTCCCTCAAGTTTTTATACCCAAAATGTCTTCAATTTTTCCTATATCCAAAATGCTTTAAAAACTTTCTCGTTGTCAAAATGTCCATACGTCATGTTTCTACACTCAACATATCCCGCACAATTTTTTACCTAAAATGTCCCTTAAGTTTCTATACCCAAATAATTTTTTTCCAAAATGCCCCTCATTAGGAGAGCCTCTCTCCCAATCTCTCTCCCATCTCCTCTCTCACATGGATCGCACGTGCGGCCCACTAGTATAGATAATGCAATTTAGTAAGAATATGAATATGGTAGAGGCGGTGGTTAAGATAGATAACCAAGAGGTATCCCAAAGGTACTAATTTTGGTATCTCAACTCAATTATTTAAAAAAGATGGAGATGAGGAAAATGTTGCCATAAAAATAGAATTGGACAACTAAAGTAGATATGTACTTTTGGAGTGCTATGTCATTAATGCATTTTATTCAAACTAAGAAGAAAATTATATAAGATAATGATAAACCTACTAAGCTTTATGAAGTATAATGTTGAGATACTAAGAAGGAACACAGTAGTAGAATTAACTAAGATGAGAATGGTGGAATTGATAAGTGGGGAGACAAGAAAAGATACGATTAAACAAAAAAATCAATGCATTTAAAAGAACATAAGATTCTCTAAAAAGTTATAAAATAGATGAGACTCGACTGAAATGGTTTGAACATGTCCAGGGAAGACAACCAAGGGTTACAGTGAAAATGAGTGCATTAGTATAAGTTGAAGACTTTAAAAAAGAACGAGGAGAATGTAAAAAGATGACACGAATGAAAATAGTAAACTAAATTTGATAATGAATGATTTAAGTGAAGAGTTTAAATAAAACATAATGCAAAACAAGATTCATGGCATTGTTGTTGACCCAAATATATATGAGAGAATGAATTTGTGATAATGAAGTTTTAGGTGAGCCACACTTTTGATTCCTGTAGAGAAATTGTCTTAGTCTTCTTTGCATGAAAAGGTGACAATGAAATAGTAGGAGAGTGGGACTAGCATCCCTCTTGTCTTTTTGGGTCAAAGACAATTGATCTAAGCACAAAAGTATTTTCAAAGCAAAAGTTTATTGTTAAGAGTGTAAATATGAGCCGGAGCACTGCTTCAACAAGTTGAACCGGAGCTTCCCTATCCATTATAAGTGAAGGCAGTTTCATAATACACACATCCTGGGTCTGGGAATAGTCCATTGGTAGGTGTATCCTTCCTTAGGAAAGAGGTTCAGGTTCCATTCCCCAGAGGTTGAGAGTGGGTTGCACTCTCCACCCACCTTTAACTTAGAACATATATTGACTTGCTAAACCGGGTTACGGTGTGTCTCATAAAAATAAAATTTAAAAAAAAAAAACAGTTTCATAATTAAGGGAGAAATCATTATACCAAACTGTCCACTTTCTTTTCACATATTTACAGAAATGCCACGGGCTGTACCAAAATGGTGAAAGAAGGTAACTCTCCAATAATAACCGTTTTAACCCCAGCGTGGTGAATTTCAAAATGGCCCCAAGAGTACATTCCTTTCCGAAATCCAACCATTTTTGTTTCCTTTAATTAATTGCAATAATTTTCTACCAAAACCTTTGACAAAATCCCTCTTCTGTTCACAAGTCCGGAAGAAAAATCAGAGTCCTTGATTTTTTATATATTTAAAGCTGTTGAAATCCAAAAGGAGAAGAAAATTTAAGTAAAGTCCAAAAGAAAAAGAAGTTCTTGAAGCTTTGGATTCTTGGTGATTCAAAGAGGCTTCTCTTTGAAGAATTGGAGAGATGGGCAGTGGTGTTGCTGTCTTGTGGGCTCAATCTTTGCTTTTTCCGGAACAAAAGGTACTTCTTTTAAAGGGTAATTTGATCATCCTGTCTTTCTACGAAAATGCTATAATGTGTCTTTTTTTGCTTCTTTTTTAGGGTTTGGAATTGTGTTTATTTGGGTGAATTCGTTATGTGCGTGATGCTGGATTCATCTGGGTATGGGTGGATTTTGGTGGGTTTTTTCGACCTTTTTTCCTCCTTTTTTTTGAAGGGTTCTGTTGCGGTGAATGGTATGGTCTGTCAGGGTTTTAATGGTTGAAATAGGGTTGTTTTGAGGGATTTCTGTAGTGGGGTTGCAGAAATATTGTTGGGTTTTTCATTTCATGAGGTAATTTGAATTATTGAATTCTGGGTTTTGGACTTGAATTTTGTTGAAAGAAAAAAGGAATTTGGTGGCAATTTTTGGATGTGTTTTCTTTTGCTGGCAGTAATTCTTCTCAAATTTTATCTTGGGTGCATATGAATTTGAATTGGTTTGGTTAGCAAGGTCTTTTTTTTGGGGGGTTTATATTTATTGCTCTAGAAGTAGCTGGTTATCAGACTTGTGCTTGGGCTGTTATCCTAGTTTCTAACAGTGGGTTCTGAATTTTTATGCTTGTGGGTGAAGGTGGTTAGAAGAATTTCTAGTGTAAAGAAACAGTATGAGAAGTAAGAATCGGATGAAAGAGGAAGGAATTGGTGTTAGACGGAGATTGGGAAAGATAATGAAGTGTCTTTGTTCTGGGGAGCAGTTAAGAGCAGAGGAAATAGTTCCTTCATCTGAGTCCCTGGCGACCAGGGATTATTCCGCAAGTGGGTATTCTTCTCGTGCTGGCGAGAGTGAGCAGAAGCCAGATGCTGACAATATTGAAGAAGCCGAATCATCTCTTCGTGAGAGCGGTTGTCTGAACTATGAGGTTGGTTTTCTCAAGTCTCCTTGCTTTAAAGCTGTTCTCATCTCTTGTATTCTCAAGTTTTCTGTGGTATCTACAAGGATGAAGCTAAAATATCTTATATTTGATATCTTCACACAGAACTTACTAGTAAACTTGTACTTCCATGTTGGAAGTACATGTAGGAACGAATGCTTCAATGCCCGTTACGTTGTCTTGCTTGATATATGAGCTGTGTTGGATTGGTTAAGAGATCCCTTCGATGGGCTGTATCTTTGACATTGTGGTTCTTTCGCTGCAGTATCATGTTAAGAGGTAGTGGCTTAATCATGGGAAAGTCTAGGTGGGGTTACCTATTGTGAGTAACATACTATTACTTATTGGATATGTCATTAACCACGATTTAGTCACATTAGGTTTTCTTCTTGCGCTAAGAAACCAGATAGATTGGTCATCCATTCTATTTGGCATCTTGGGTAACATCAACTTACTAGCAATTCATTAACTTAGGTAGTCTTTAAAGGCAAGTCTCCTTTCTTAGCTGAGATTTTCTAGCCAGGCATATTCAGCGGACTTTGTCCATGGGAATGTGATGGCTTTATTTCTTAGATTGTGGCATCTTTTGTTGTAGATGATGACCGATATATGGGTCATCTTTCCATGATCATCTTTTCAGTTGGACTTAGCATGATGCACCCTTAACATCATGTCCTCATCATAAACTTTGCATAGTTTTTGAATTTTAAGTTCCCATTATGAATTTGCATGTTATTGATTAAGTTTTCATGCATTGTCGAATCTATTTGTGGTTTGCTTATATGTTGTCGGTTCTTCCTCACCAATCTGATCTTAAGTCTCAGAGACCTTTGCAATTTATAGGAAGCAAGAGCATTATTAGGAAGGCTTGAATATCAGAAAGGAAATATAGAAGCTTCTCTTCATGTATTTGAAGGAATAGACATTGCTGCTGTGACTCCCAAGATGAAACTCTCCATTGCTAGGAGATCCAACCACCAGAGGCGCCATTCTCAAAGTGATGCTGCCCCACCTATGTCTATTCATGCTGTTAGTTTACTCTTTGAAGCAATTTTTCTCAAAGCAAAATCATTGCAGAAACTTGGAAGGTTTAGAGGTATTCTCACTACCTCGAATTGTCATAAATTTGCTACCCTCTTTGTATATTCTAAACAAGTCATGTATGTTGTTTTCACTTCCCTGTCTTATTTTTCTTTTATTTGTTTATATTTTTTCCATTCATGAATTACTTGGCCTGGTTGTTGATCTGTTTTGGTCATCAAGATTTTATGATTCCACTACATTATTAAGAGGATATTCATGGAATTCTGTATCATGCTTTTGCTATTAAAAATTTTCTACTGTTTGAAGGACACTGGTCTACTTAAACCCTGATTAGTTATTTATAACTACTATGCACGCGCGCGGACACATACACCAGCTAACCATTGGTTTATCAAGTTCAACCCTTTTTATGAAGTAACTGCTGTTACTTTGAAAAAATTGCGCCTTTTTCCACCCACAAAAAGTTACATGTTTTTAATTAAACACGAATTATTTACCAATTTTTTAAAATTCCTGAATAAATATCTAGATTTATGAAATCCTTTTGTTTATATTTTAATAATTAGTTTAGTACTCTTAATTTATATATTTCATATTGCCTGTCTTTTTCCCGATTTTTTACCGAAATTTGCCTCTTTTGTTTTCAAATTTTCCTATCCGAATAACTCCTGAACCCCAACTTGGTGACTATGCACTGATGCACACACAGATACATACTTCAGCTAGCCATTGGTTTATGGCATCACACCCTTTTTATGAAGTAACTGCTGTTACTTTAAGACATCTAGGTATTCAACCTCTTAACAATCCATATATTAGTCAATTTGGATGATCTTGGATTATTATTCTTTCTTGTGGTTTGTGATTGTGTTTATCCCTATAGGAGGTTTTGCATTGACTGCTAAGTCTCAAAAGCAAAACAGGGACCAAAAAAAAAGAGGAAAGAAAACAAAAAGGCTTTGAATCTGTCTGTTAAAACCATCATTACATTGCTAATATCTATCTTATTGTCTTTTGCAGAAGCTGCTCAATCATGCAAAGTTATATTGGACACTGTTGAATCTGCATTACCAGAGGGCTTGCCTGAAAACTTTGGTGCTGATTGTAAATTGCAGGAGACTCTAAACAAGGCTGTCGAGTTGCTTCCGGAGTTATGGAAACTTGCTGATTCTCCCCATGAAGCAATCTTGTCATACCGGTGGGCCCTCCTTCATGATTGGAACCTTGACATGGAGACTTCCGCTAAGATACAAAAAGAGTTCGCCATTTTTCTTCTATACAGTGGTAGCGACGCGAGCCCCCCAAATCTCCGTTCACAAATGGAAAGATCATTCATTCCTAGAAACAATATAGAAGAGGCTGTTCTTCTCTTACTGATTCTATTGAGAAAGTTCCTTCTCAAAAGAATCGAATGGGACCCATCAATCATGGATCACCTTTGCTTTGCGCTATCTGTGTCAGGGGAACTAAGAGCCTTAGCAAATCAGGTTGAAGAATTGCTTCCTGGGATTATGGATAGAAAAGAAAGATATCACACTCTAGCTCTCTGTTACTATGGGGAAGGTGAGGATTTGGTTGCTTTGAATCTACTGAGGAAATTGTTGAGCAGCAGAGGGAAACCAAGTTGTTTACTGGATTTATTACTGGCTTCAAAGATTTGTGGGGAGAAACTCAATTATGCAGAAGAAGGGATAGGTTTTGCTCGCAAAGCACTTGCCAGCTTGCCTGGTGGATGCAACCAGATGGGAAGCGTTGCTAATTGCTTACTGGGTGTCTCATTGTCATCTCGCTCCAGATCCGTTGTATCTGATTCTGAGAGGCTTTTGAGACAGTCTGAGGCGCTTGAGGCACTAGATACTGCTGAAAGAATGATGAGAGAAAGAGATCCTAAAGTTGTATACCATCTCAGCCTAGAAAATGCTGAGCAGAGGAAGTTGGATATCGCCCTTTATTATGCAAAACAATTTCTAAAACTGGAAGCTGGGTCTAATGTTAAAGGGTGGATCCTGTTGGCCCGAATATTATCTGCTCAAAAGCGGTTTGTGGATGCCGAGACAATCATTAATGCTGCGCTGGATCAGACTGGGAAGTGGGATCAGGGAGAATTGTTGCGAACTAAAGCCAAACTCCAGATTGCACAGGGTCAGTTAAAAAATGCCATCAAGACATATACTCATCTTCTTGCTGTTATTCAAGTTCAGAGTAAAAGCTTTGGAGCTGGGAATAAGCTTCTAAAGGTTTGATAATCACTTAGTTAACCACTTAGTTTCTCTTCCTCTTCAAGTGATCTCCTAGAGAATAGGGACAGCATGGAAATAGCGACCACCCATATTAACGTTTCTGAAAATATGAACTTTTGAGGTTTTTAGGAAGCAGTTTTATAAAGCATTTAAGGGGAGAGAGAGAGAGAAAGAGAGAGAGAGAGAGAGAGAGAGAGAGAGAGAGAGAGAGGGAGGGAGGGAGGGAGAGAGAGAGAGAGTAAATCAACTATTTTTCAAGAAATCTGTTTTCTAGATTAAGAGTTGTTAGTTGTTACAGTCGTTACCTTCTTTTGATTATTTTTGACAGGGAAGTGGAAACCATGATAGAAGTTTGGAAATGGAAACATGGCATGATCTGGCTTATGTCTACATAAGCTTGTCACAGTGGCGGGATGCTGAGGTTTGTCTTTCCAAATCCAAGGCCATCAGTCCTCATTCTGCTTCTAGATGGTACTCCACAGGTAAATTGATAGTCCGCCTACTTTTTTTATATTTTGTATGTCTTTATCTTCCTTGAAATAAGGATTAGAATTTTTCTTTTAAGGTTGCTATGGTGGATTAAGTTGCCTTCCGCACATGTTGTTATCAGTTAAGTTAATAACCTCAAGGTACCATGGAGGGGAAATTCAAGAAAATATATGTTTTGCAGGAATTACTGAAACTTTGTTTAGTTACTTTTCTTCTGCTGTATAGATTAAGAAATGGTTTGAGGGGATGGAGTTCCATTGGATTTGACTGCTACTGGAGAATACAAGGAAAACTATTAACAGTTTTTTCCTGTAATTGATAGCTGAGGGGGAAAAATACCGGAAAGGACACACGTCAGCTGCAAATGTTCACCTCTGGTTTACTGGTAGAAGGTAGAAGTTGGAGGGTGTGATACCCTGACCTGTACTCCGATGATAAAGTAAGTAGATGAAGAAGAAGATGATGAACAGTAAAGCAAGTAGGAGCATTGAAAAATATGTCTATCTTTCGATCCCTGTAACACTGAAATTCTCAGGGTATTTATAGGTTAACCTTTGGTATGGCCATAGATGACCATAGATGCCCATAGATGCCCATAACACGTGTCCTGCACTCATTACCAAATATGTTAGTAAAATCTACCACCTGTTGCATCACACGTGAAAGCCTACCATTAGTTCAGTCGGTTGAGTCTGACAGCACACAGAAGTGACCTGCATTAAATACCGAAGCAGTGCTTTCGGCCCACTTGTCAGAACAATCGATCGCCTCCTGCTTATCTCCTCCTGCGAGTCGGTCTCGTTGTTGACTCGAGCTCGAATACGTTGTATATGTCTTAAAATATGACCTGGACATCCTTATCTGAATTACGGCGAGTTCGTTGTTCAATTAACACCGGAAACGTTGTCGAGAATACAACGTCTACGTTGTGCGCAAGACAACGGAAACGTTGTCGAAACCACAACGAGAACGTTGTTTCGCAAGACCACGGATACGTCTTAATTTGTACAACGTGAACGCTATGCATCAGATAATGTGTATCCTCCTATTTTAAGCACGTGACTCAAACACACGTCCACGTGTCACTTTCGTGCACAAAACAACAAAAGCCAGCTCGTTCCCCAACGTTAATTAGTTTTTACGAATTTTATCCCTTACAATAGCTATGCAGAACATACTTAAACCTCTTATCTCGAGAGTTGTTACAATGGCTAATCTTTGTTGATGAACTTGTTAATATTGGTACATGGGATGGGACCTGCGGGTTACCTGCCATACTGTGTGACTTGTAATGCTTGCCTAACTACCCACCTTCTTTCTCATTCTTATTACTTTTCTTCTGTTTCTTGTCAGAATTTGAATTGTTATGTGAACGTAGTTCTGCTTTTGTACTTGCAAGTATTATTTTTATGACGAGAAAATAAGTGGACAACGAAATTTGAAGTTTTAGCTCGACTTCTATATCAAAGGACAATACTTGGTGATTTTCTCAGGTTTACTGTATGAAGCAAAGGGCCTCCACAAAGAAGCTCTGAAAGCATTTGGGAGCGCGTTAGATGTTGAACCCACCCATGTCCTAAGCTTGATCTCCACAGCTACTAATCTCAAACAGCTTGGTGAGCAGTCATTGGCAGTTGTTAGAAGCTTTTTAACAGATGCACTGAGTCTCGACAAAATGAATTCGTCTGCATGGTACAACCTTGGGCTGCTCTACAAAGCTGAAGGTGGTTCATCAACACTAGAAGCTGCCGAATGTTTTGAGGCAGCAGCTCTTCTTGAAGAATCTGTGCCAGTTGAACCATTCAGATGACCAGATTTACGCAAACATTTCTTCTCTGTACGCTGTCTATCTACATATATATTTGTATGTATGCATGCTTGATTGTCTTTTTTTTTTAAATGTAATTCATACATTTTTATATATAGTAGTCTGATGGAATATCGTTAAATAGAGGATTTTCCTTTTTTCTGATGTGGTTGAGTTCTAACTCATATAGACTCTTCTTTCATTTAACTACAAATTTAAATCAAATTTTACTCATAAATAGACAACTGAATTCTACCTACTTTTGGATGAATTCTACCTACTTTAGATTAAGGATGTTGTAGGGAGCCCAGTGTGAATGTTCTCCCTAGATTGGTCAGGAATTTGGTGGAAGATACTGATCGAAGGACATTATCTGATAAGTTTTTGCAACTGGTTTTTCAAAATGTTGGGATAGAGTTGCACAATCCTAATTAGTAGGAGGCGGTCCTTACTTTGTTGGCACTCTCATTTCTCGAAGACGGGGCGGCTGCTCCTGAATGAATTGAAACTTGGGCTTCCTAGAAGTCCTTAGGCATTCAAGTTTATAAGGTTGGTTGAGGTTCAGGAAATTCAATGGGGGTGGTTTAGTTGAAATAAACTTTTGTTGATAATAGGTATTAGCAACCTGTTTCCCAGTAAAAGCTTTTAGGCTTTGGATTTTATGTAAAGTTTGAGCGATTTGCAAGCTGTGCTGCCTAAAAATGATGCAGTGTCTCTTCAAGTATTGAGGTTCAATGTTTTTTCTCTTCAACAGTCTAGGTGTGGTTTTTGGTTGCTACAAATCCTAAGAAGTTTGTTACTGTGAAACCCTTTCTAGTTCTATGATCTGTTTATGTTTCTACAAATTCTTAGACGTTGTTGTTGTTAAACATGCAATTAATTCTTTTTCATCGACATCTGTTGATATATTTGTTATGCTGACAATGTTGAACAGTTCTTGTTATGGGAATTGGAGAGAGTAATTGATGTGTTTCCTTCTAGTTCACGTCTAGTTGAATAAAGAACAAACATTTTGAAGCTATTCCTCGTGTTTTGGGTGTTCTTGGAGAATCCCTTCTACAAAAGACATTCTCTCGCATCCATTGGTGTCAAAGCATATCAATCTAAGAACGAAGAAACTTCTAGATAAGGTCATTAAGGATATATTCGTTGAAGACACAAGTTAATGTCAATTTATTGTGAGCAATGGATTTTACGACATTTCAAATTGGGAAACCCTCATCCAGAATAGCGAAAAACACTAAATTAGGAGTTAAGTGAGGAAGAATAAGAATCTTAAAACTAACCAATTTGTAAGGCAACAGTTAAAGTAGAGATTTGTGTAAAATGGGTTATTTTAGGAGAAGATGTTAGGTACTCGTAAACATCTACCAAAGATATGCAAGGGATGATGCTTTACTCCCTTGATTCTGTTTTTTTTTTTTTCTGACATGACTTATTTAGATCGAGCACATTTCATTTTTTGTTCTGGCCTACTATAAAACTTGGCCGAGAATTAGAAATGAAAAAAACCTAGAAAGATATAAGTGATGCCAAACATAATGCATATAATGACAACTAGTTGATACAAGAGATTGTGACAGAAATTGTCTTAACTCATAATAATCATGGAGAGAAAAATTGGAGGCGTAGATTGTGTTGGATGCATTATGACCAACAATCACAGAATCTTCCTAAATGATGAAGAAATCAAAGAAATATAGAGAATGTTTTCAAAACATGTACAAGACTCCATGTAAGTCCTCAAATTAGGTGGAGGCATTAATTTCAAGAAGACTAGATCTATTATTTTCTTATAATTAGGATAATATTAAAAATTTTAGCTAAGATATTCGTAGGAGCGGCTCTAAGTCATTCCAAATTCAGGTGTTGAAATGCATATGAACATATGGCTCGACTTGTCTATAAGATTTGGAAGACTGGGAATATCATATTGTGATACCTATATAAATGAACAAAGAAAATATCCAAAGTTGCACTAGGAATCGCAGATCAAACATATGATACAAAGGATTTACTTAGAGTGAGAGAAAAATAAATCTAAATTTTGAGTATCGGCTCCAAACCCGCATCCTCTTTTAAGAGAAGGAAGTTGTAGAAGTCTCTCACCGTGAATATATCATATCCCCTTTGGATTTCCCATCTATATCATGTGATCCTCTGTGTCTAAAGAAATGTAAACCCTATCGAGTTTCTCAAGCAGTAGAAAACATTCTTGGATTTTCCTTTCCTTGAATATGGATTACACAAAGGCTGTTGATTATCCATAAGTTCCAAATTAAAAAATTAATGGTTATTATATGCAAATTAAAAAATTAATGGTTATTATATGCCTTGGAAAAAACTAAATTTAATACCATCTTAGCCAAATTTTAGCTGCTCAAGGATTAATATTTGTTAATCCTTAATGTTCCTTCTCAATTGTGTTTGAATCATGCAGTTTGAATACATCAATGGAAGATGTTATCTCGAACTCAACAATTCCAGTATTCCTTTGAAACCAAGATGCCTAACTAAACAAGTCTTTTACCAAGGCTTTTTTTTTGGTCTCCTAAAGTTTCTATTTTCTTTTAATACTAATTTGTTGTTCAAGAAATTACTGAATCATTAGGAGTTTAAGTGAATGAAAGTTGCAGATCCAAAGCCCATTACTGCACTGAAGAAATCCACAGAACCTTGTATTGAAGAAAATTTTCATATCAAGGTTGACAAAGACAAATAAATGTGGCAGAAAAAAATCAAAATCAAAAGGAAAAGAAAAGAAAAGAAAATAGTAATTCAAAATGCTAGACCAATACATCTATAAGCAAAAAAAAAAAAGGGTGACTGATTATTCCTTCCGAAGATCGATGCCAGCCCTCAGCCCTCATAGCAACGGCATCCAATCCATTCTTGTCTATGGTCTTCAATGCTTTGGTCGACAAGCACAGTTTGACATGGCATTTCCCTGCTTCCCACCAGGCCCTCTTGTACTGTATATTCACAAACTGCAACTTTTTGGTCTTGTGGTTTGAGAAGGAGACCTTATTTGCCTTCCCAGTGAAAAGACATACTCTGCCTGAAAGATGAACCAATTTATGTGATTCACACACACAAAAAGTTGAGAACAAGGAAAAAAACTTCTTAAGTTGTCAGGTCTAACCTTAAACCAAATTTGAAACTCATATTAATGAATTCATTCATTGTTCATATATCCAAGCCTTTAAGTCTCAACTGAACCCTGTATTAAATTCAACCAATCCTCCTCCTTTTTGCAATTCCTGTAATCTTTAGGGGAGAGAAAAATCAAATACTAAGCATCAAAATGATCGCATTTCAGATTGAAAAGATGGTCAATTTGAGGCAAAATTAAAAAGAAACCTAAGCACCATAATTTGCAGTCCCAAAGCATATGATCCATAAATTAGATTAATCTGAACATTTTGGACCGATTGAACAGTGAACCTTAGAAAATATGAATTAGGAAGAAGCCTAGCTATAATGAAAATTGAGTAGGGTTCATTCAATATCCATTAATTGCGAACCACAAACTTGAAAGAATTGCAACAGAAACCTATGGGGTGACCACTGACCAGTGTCCCATTCATAAAAATAGGGATTAATAGAAAATTTGAGAAATGGTCAACCCCAAGTTTTGTTCACTATTTTTTTTTTTTTATCGGTAAAGGTGATATGCAATAGATAGCTGAAAGTATAATAATACAGAAAGGAAGGTTCACTAAGGATATGAACCAAAAGCAGAAAAACTAGCAACAAAAATAACTAAATGCATATTAGCTAAAAACAATCAAAAGATTCAAAACCCATAGAACCACCCCTCCTCGAAACCTTTCCTGATAGCACACCAAGAACAGAGTAGCTGACGCACAAAAGAGTAAACTCTCCTCAAAAGAACTTAAGCCCTCGAAAATTATCCTATTGCTCTCTGTCCATATAGTCCAACCAATAGCTCCCAACAACATGGCCCAAACCACGGAAGAGGGAGCATCCCACTGAACCAATAACCAACCTGCTAAGGAGTCTTGAAAGGACTAAGGAAAGATCCAGAAAATCCCTAAATGGATGAGAAACTTACTCCAAATTGCTTAAGCAAAAGGACAGTGTAGCAACAGATGGTTCACCGACTCCTTCGAACTATGGCACATAAAGCAACAGATGGTTCGCCAACTCCTCTGAACTATGGCACATAAAGCAACGGTTAGATAACCTCCACCCTATTTTCTTCAAATGATGACATGAAAAAATCCTGTCTAAAGCTGGTGATGAAAGGAAGACTACCTTTGATGGAGCTCTAAAGTGAATGTGTTTTATATTTTACCTGCGCTTGTAGCTCAGATAGCGACATGTTCCCTTCAATTGAGGGAGGTCCTGGGATCAAGTCTCAATGAGTATTACTCCGAATAGGTTTGTAGTTTCTCTCTAGGTGATGCAGCTGGCAGAAAGCTCACTCACTTTTTACTAACCCTCACAGTAGATATATGATGTCACTTTTTACTAACCCTAACAGTAGATATATAATGCCTTATACCAACAACAATACATGTTTTATCTTTCATTAGGAATAATAAATATCGAGAATATCTCTATTAACTCATATTCCAATTGTTTTTTTTGAGTAAAGATGAATTATTAGAGCTACTAATGAGAAAGCACCTTCCAAGTGATGAAAGCTGGTATTTTATTAGATTCAAATCAATACTAGGCAACATTATATAACCTTGTGTAGAAGAAAAAGTGAGTAGGATGTAACCGTATACATAGAAAAGATCTAAAGGTGAAATAGTTTGATAAATTTTGATTAGAAAGAGAAGAACTATGACAATGATATTCGAGTGCAGTCTAAGGTGAAGAAAACCTTTGTTTGTGCAAAAGTATATAAACAAAGAACAGGAAACTCCTACTTAGTGTGGTATATGCATGAAAAATATGCTCAAGAGACAACAACCCCACCCCCTCCCCAATACTAGCTTGGTGTATAACATCAGTTTGCAAAGTTTTTACACCAACTGTTGACTTGACACAATCCTCCTCCTTTATCCAAGCTTGGGACTGAAATGCTGCGGGAGTTTGGATAAGGCACTTGCAATACTAAGTTTGATATATGCAGTAATCCGTGTTACACATTATACAAATCCTGTGAATGTTCACAAGAGAAGTATCCCAGAAAACAGATATCCGGTATCCTTATCATCTTCCGAAGAGGTTTATACAAATTAGTAAAATTAGAGATTAGAAAATATTCACAATTGTATACTAAACTAGGAGCCTAGGATGGTGAAGGTGTGCCCCTCATTAGGAAGAGATCCCAGTTCAATTCCCGGAGATGGGAACTCCAAGTAGGGGCGGAGCCGGGGGGGGGGGGGGGGGTTGTAATTCCTCTTAGTTTTGCTATGAAACAGTGGGCCCTCAAATTTTTTTTAATTTCTTAGTATACTTTCCCCCCCCCCCCCCCCCCCCCCAAATTTTTTTGTCATATATATAGTGGGCCCTCCAATGGAGTCCGTTTTAGGTCGTCACGTGTCCCTATTGACACCTCTTAACTATGGCTTAGGATTCACCTACTTATCCTTATTTTTAGAAACAAAAATATTAATTTTTTTAACCTTAGGAGTTAGTGAATTTTAATTAGGGTTTGAAAAATAATTTGATAATTTTTTTAAACAAAACCAAGGATAGGTGGGTGAATCTCAACCACGGTTAAGGCAATAGGGGCACGTGGTGACCTCAAGGAATTACAGGAAAAAAAATTCTCAAAACAACAAAATTACTCCAAAAAAAATTTCTCGGGGGCTTCACCCCCGAACCCTCAAGTTTCAAACCCCTCAAATCCATTAATTTTTATAGTAAGTGTATTTTGCCCCGCCCCCCCCCCCCCCCCCCCCCCCCAATGAAAAACTCCTAGCTCCGCCCCTGACTCCAAGGGATTGGTTGATATAGATGCTCCATAGTGGGCCACCAAAGAAAAAAAGGAGTCATTCCTACCAGTTTCCTATAAACTATTAAAGATTACTAAGTATAGGATTGTAGATCATGAGTGCACCAATTGTATACTAAACTAAGATTAAGGAAGGCAATACTCCGACAACATACAACATTAAATCAAAGTATTGCAGAAATCAAATTGGGGGATAACATGTTAGAATCAGTTTTCTTGAAGACCCATATGCTTTATTTTATCTTTTCTCTTAGAATAATTATAATAACATTAATGAAATTCATAAATAAAATCAGAAGGGATAAAAAAAACAAGTTCAACTAATTCAGAATAACTCAACTGAGATAAAGAATAAAATGAATAAAAATAGTAATTAATTACAATGGGATAGAGATCCAAGCAAGACTCTGATTTCATTCAAAAGGGAAATTTTAATGCCACTCAACTGCGATCTTATGAACCCCAGTTCTGGAACCACCTTCATCTTCAAAGATTGTCTGTTAGCTAATTTTCCAACATAGAATAGACTAATGACTACCCCATAGAGGATATAGATGTGCATCAACTCTGGAATCACAATAAGTAGATTTTTTTTTTTTTTTTTGGGTAGGTGACATCATTTATCTAGGTTGATAGAGTAGGTTACGAGTTAGGTTAGTACAAAGGTGGGTTTCTCAACCGCAATACTAACATACTCAAACTCGAGTCTTCCCCAAATAAATATACATCTTACCATTGGAGCAAACGCTCATAACATAACATAGCATAACGTAACATAACATAACATAAACGGAGCTTATGTGCAGAGCTCTGAAAAGTAGGAATGCAACTCATTTACAAGGAAGAGTCGTTTTATGGTGCGAACTGATCATCAGTTCGGTGTTGGACTGAAGTACTTGGAACCTTGAAAAGTCTCTAAACAAGACCTTACTCACTAGAGTAGATAAGAACTTGTAGGGATGTAAATTGAGCAAATTCGATATCCTAATCTAACTCAATTTCAGTATCCGATTATCCAAAATCGATTTGATATCCGATGAATTGTTAAATGAAAAATGATCATCACCTCCTCGGTCAGTGACGAGAGGAGGGGCGTCTCGGCTCCCATTTTCTTGTCATGTGTCCTCCTAACCCCATTTAACTTTGGTTAAGATTCATCCACCCTTAGGGTTCACCCATCCACCCTTGATTTTTAGAAAAGTAAAATACAAAAGGGTTAAAAAAAAACTAACCCAAGTGAATTGGAGTTGAAGGGTCGGCTATGTGAGAGCAAGGAGGAATAGTCATCGCCGAGGCGATGAGGGGACTATTGCTCTTGTTAAATAGTGTATTCATATCCTACTTCAATTTTTAAAATTTTAAATTTGGATATTATCTCAATTATCCAATTCCTTTCAAATATTTAAAAACAAAAAATATACACAAAATACAAATTTTATTTTAAAAATAAAGAATACTATTTAATCCTCACATTATGTGAAAATATATATGAATAAGGATATTCTAGTAATCTAGTCTTATAAACTTATTATTATTATTATTAGAATGTCAGATATTTTCGTATATAACAATATCCAATCCGATTACAAACAGAAAGTAAAAGTCATATTCAAATTTGCATTGCCATATACCCATTTAGATAATTATCCAAATAAATAAAATCAAATAGCAACCACATACATAAAACATTTCTTGACAGCCCTAGTCCCTAAGAACATTTCCATGCCGAGCGGTATTCTTTAGCAATTGATGCAAAGTACAGAATTACTATATGAACTACAATTGTCCTAAGGTGTCAATGGTGAATGATCATATGCTATGTGAATGAGACGATTTGGTTATGGTGATTGTGATGATGGTAAAAGATACAGTGATTGTGATTGAAGGGAAGTTAATCCACAAGGGTGTTGATCGATTCCTCGATTTATTTTTGCAACAATCCAAACTATTGAAGTGGTTTTCCTGCTGCTCCGTTTCTGCTAAAGAAAAGATCGGTGGAAATGATTTTCTAAAAAGTCACTTCCAGGAATCAAATACTTCTTTTCCTGAATCTGTTTCCAAGCAAAAGAAAGAGCCAGAGAGGCTTTGGACATCTCATTAGATTGTTGGATATAAAAACCAGCTAATTTGACAAGTAAGGCCTGACTAAAGAGATTCAAAAATGAAAGCACAAAGTCAAAATATCTGTGGAGAATCGTAAAAAGCAATAGGCTACAACTCCTCTTCTATAAAAATAAAAAATCAACAAAAATAGAAAAAGCAAGCTGAGAAGGAAAAGAGATGATATCCAAGACTTACAGTAGAATTAATTAAACTGATGCATTTATGAGCCAATAACTAGCCTGTCGATGCAACTAAATAACAGTCACCCTTTTGACAGACATGAGGGCGCCATTGTCCTCATGTTGATAGCAAAGGGAAGAACCTCTCACCTATTCCATCAACAAAATAAAGTCGATAACTCAAGTGGCAGCTAATCATCAGCTGATATCTGGCCTTCCTCCTAAAGAATCCATGTCCCGTCCATCCCAAATCCTTAATGAGAAGCAACACTAAGTTTGTGCTGAAACCCCAGTTGAAAATCACAAAAAGGTTGGATATTTGATGCTGGGCGAGCATGTTGAACCCACCAGACCTTGATATTAACCAGTTATTCTCAGCAAATGACACCTATCCACAAACTCATTTCGGAAACCTTGTCAAGTAGAGATCATGATCGACGTACCCCACCTCCACCATCCGGTCACCAAAAAGTCGTCCATGCAGAAAATGTACTGCCATGCAACAAGCTTCGGTTCTCATGTACTCCACGAGAACGCACCCCGGTTCAAAAACATCCTCGAGATTACTAGCCCGCTGCTTACTGTCATGTTTCTCAGAAGCATCTGATTCCTTACCAACCATACTGTTCAATACAGTAGAAGCTTCCTGCAAATTGCCATTGGCTTCCTCCTGTATGAACTCTTCTTCAGCCATCAAATTGTTTTCCATGCCAGAGTCCTTAGCTTGAATGAGATCACCCTTATCATCATTGTAGGCCAATTGATCTTTGGTACCACCCAGCTGGTTGGGGAGTTCTTGGGAAGTTCCATCAGTATTAAGCAGACAGGATGGTTCTTCAAGAGCCATGCTACTATCAAGCAGACCTGGGTCACTCGATCCATTCTCTATAAAATCATACACAGGTTTATCATCACTAGCACTGTCACCTTCCAGGTCTCCATCTTCTAGAAGTTCTCTAACATTGCTTGGAGGCTCTGGTCTCGTATTTTCTAGAGAGCCAAGGTCAACTGCTTCCTCCAAGGTTTCTGTTTTCTTAATATTGTCATCACCTTCTGGGTCTTGCAAGACCCTCCCCATATCAGGATTGTTAGTAACTTCAAATGCTTCTGGGGTGGTGGCACAACTACTGTACTTGACAACATTAACAGACTTAATGGTGCCAAACCTGCAGGATTGTGTTGATCAAACAGATATTACAAGGTAACTTAAAAGAACAGAGTAAATTCAAATAAAAAAATATCTGTATTATCGTCTTGGACCTGGCACACTCTAACCGTATATCTTCCAACGTTTCCTCCAGTTCGGGTCCAGATATTGATGTGAGGTCCTCTTGATTGAACTAAATCAGATTGGCCCATATAAACTAGTTATCAGATGAATTAGAAAGAAATGAAAAGATGAGATCCTTAGCAAAATAATAATTAAATAAACCTCAAATACCGTACCACATTTCTAAGCTTCAGGACCTGTGTGGGTTCCTCAAGTAGTGGCTTTGCATGATCAGGTATCCCATAGAATGGCGGTTTCTCAGTTCTTTCCTGGCAAATGTTATTTCTTTTGGTTAGGATTTCAGATGAGAGATAGATCTCCAGAAAAACAGAGAAACAAAGAGAACGAATTTGTTGTTCATCATTGTTGTCAAGAAATTCTCTGGATTTATTGGAAGGAAAGAAGGATGATAATTCCTAATTGTTGTCAAAAATTGTCTCCAGGTTTATTGGAAGGAAAAAAGGGTGGTGATGGAATACCTCCGTCGATGCATGGGGAACAGCTTGAACTACAGTTAGGACTTGCCCTCCCAACTTCATCCCATTCATGCCAGCACATGCCTTAAGAGTGATTGACTGGTCAACATACTGAAACAGAAAAATCACGTGGTCACCAAATAGTCAATGCCGTATTCAAAAGTGACTGACATACAAATACGCAATCATAAAAATGACATTCATCCATATATAAAAAGCTTCTATCCTATAGACATATGGCATCTTTCTCTTTTCTTCTATATGGATTCAAGATGATAGCTTATAAGCAAACTGGAAGTTACAGAGAGCCTCTCAAAAGCAGTCTCTCAATATCATCTCCTGGATATATAAGGTTGCATTCAAGCCAAGTTGGCTCGTGAGCTCAGCACTTTCGAGTCAAGCTCAAGCTGGCATTTCAGGCTCGAATGACCAAGCCAAGCTTTTATTTGAGCTCCATTGTTTAAACAAGCTGAGCTTGAGCAAACCCTGTTTGATTCGCCTCAGCTCGGCTTGTTTAGGGCTCAGCTCGAAATATTATATATATATATATATATATATATATATATATTTATGTTAATATATAATAGTACTTTTTAAGTTGTAAGTTATGATGAATAAGTTTCGGAGTTAATAATAACAAAAGAAAGTTGAGAAGTTAAAAAGAAAAAATCTCAACTCTTTAGACTGTGGACTATCCTCAAATCTGAGTTTTGTGTATAATTGGTTTATTTTTGTGTAGTTTCTTTTTTCGTAATTTTATAATAAATGATTTTGTTAAAATCATGTAAAATTGATTAATATAACCTTGAAATTCAAATCAAGCTTAAATCAAGCCTGAACATTCAAGCTCAAACCGAGCTCGAGCATGTTCAAACCAAGCTCGAGCTCGACTGGAAAACATGTCTACATATACAAGAAGTGGCAGCAAATAATATGATTGCTCTTTACACGCCAAACATCTCAACCAAAATTTCGCCTATGAACTAGATAGCCCACTTTAGGATCTTATTGGAGGAACCTAGAGACAATGGAAAAATTGCATACCTCTCTAGGCTTTAAGTGAGAAAGTAATGATATAAATATACACACACATGTGCGTGTGTGTGTGTGGGTGGGTGGTGCCCTTGGGCATATATCAAGTACAATGCATGTTATACACTTGATCAGAAATAATAAAAATGAAATACTCTGACACTAATTCAACACCACCATCCAAAGAAATAGCTTCGACCCTTGATGAACAAAATTTCCTAAATCTTGGCCACCGAGAGTTCAACATGAAATATCCTCATTGCCTTAAAAGAAAGGGGGTTTTCCCTTATTGCCCCTCAAGTTTGGGATGGTTCCCCCAAATACCCAAGTTTTAAAAACCCTTCCCGAGGCTTATGAGCATATTTCTTTTTTTTTTTATCAGTAAATAAGCCATAAATATATTAAAAAGGGAGTAAAGATACAGGAAACAAAGCATATGCAGACAAGAGTTTACAAGCAAATAAACTCAAAAGTAAAAAGGAAATAAATATCTTTTTCATAATTCAGCATTTATGAAAGTCTTAAATACCCCTCCACTATTACCTACACTTTAAAGAAGAGTTTCTTCTAGTTTTGAAAGAAGAAGAAGAGGAAAAGAGGGATTCACATACGTGCATGAAATGGGAGAAGCTTCCCACTCTCCTAATCTTCCCATCTGACGAAACTCCTCATTCCTTTCTCTTTTAATGGATGTTTTAGTACAAATTATAGGAGTGTTCTTGGAAAAAGATGATAAATCTGCAAGATTCTGAGTTTTAACGAGGTTTTTGCACATAGGATCGATGTCGGTTGTTACACGTGGTCAATACACTTCCTTGATACAACACTAGGTCAATACATATTGATATGAATCGATACCCATATCGATAAACCAAGTACCAATACCTATCGATACACGCGGTCGATACACCAGGTATCTATACATATCGTCTTCAACCTTGGAACATAACTAGTATTGATATGAAGTATCGACCCGATTTGTCGAGTATCGACCGGACACTATAAACCATAAAAAAATGAAAAGAAAACACATGTAAAACCATCTAACATGGAATTTAAGGTTTAAAATAATAATGCAATGATTATAAACTTTTTCTTTAGGTTAATCATACATGTAATGATCTTAACTAATTCATTTTAAAAAAACAAAAGAAACCTGAAAATGGATGTTATTCTTCAATCAGTAGTGTCCTCTCATAATATGGGTTACTAGTTTAGTGGAACAAAGCTCTCTTGTGGAAATCTCAGTCAAAATGTTAGGTAATGAAATGTTGGGGGACTCTTCTCGATCAACAAAGGGGGGCCCATTGTTAAGGAACGAAGGGGGCTCCATGGTTGACAAGGAATGGAGGGGACACAAATGTCTTTTAATCAAATGGTTTGGATAAAATGATCCAAAATGAAAAAAGTTCTCATGGGTGAATACCTTCGCATCTGTGTGGGGGCATTAAGAGAAGGGTTTTTTTAACTTGGGTATTTGGGGAACAACCCCAAACTTGCGGGGTAATCAGGGAAAAACCTCTTCAAAGAGCAATTAATAAATTTCCTATATGATCCTACTTATCCTCAGTCCTTTTTATAAGGAATAAATACCTTCCACCGCAATAAGGACATGCTTCCACCTAGGGCAGTCTATGGATCCGGATTCGCTCAGTATCCGGACCTGAATAAGCAGATATTTATCCGGATAGGTATCTGGTGGATCGAATTTGGATATCCATATGTGAATTCGTTTATAAACATAGTCCATAAGGATAGTCCACTATCCGCTCCGCTAATTATCCGACCTAATGCCATTAGAATTATATGCCAAATATACCCACGTTATTGTTATAAGGCTTTTGTAAAATTTTAGGTTTAGGTGCAATTCTCCTACCTTAACAAGCCTAATATTGTAATTACGTAACCTAATATAAATATCTTAACAAAACCCTTTTTCATTTAGTAGCCCTTCTCCCTTCAGAGTTGTTCTTCTCTTGAGTCTTCACATCTGAATCTCCATCGATGTTAATTTATAGAGGGTTTTTGGTTCTTCTTCAGTTCTCATGACCTCTGAATCTTCATCGATCTTTGAGCAATGCCTTCCAAAGATTTATCGACAAGGCATTCAGAAAATCTTCATCAAATTGTTTCACATTATAACGGAGACAGTCTCATTGAGAGATTAATCTCAATGAATTGATCAATAGAGGCCTTAACCCAAATGCCCACACATACGGAGCTTTAATCAATGGCATTTCCAAGGTTCATCTCAGTGGTGATGGAGAATTAGAATCGGTAAGTCTTGTTTCTGTCATTCCATTTTAGGGTACTGTTCATACTTCAGAGTCGTTCTTCCCAAAGCAATTCCGGATTCTGTTCATAATTCGGAGATTAAACGGCAAATACATGTCGAATTCGGATCCTATCCGAATTTGAATTAGTATATAATCGGTTGAATTCATATAATATCCAAATTTGATTGCTTAAACGAATTTGAATTCTAATACTTGAATTTAATATCCGCCGGATATCGAAGAGGATTCGGATAATAGGTAGGATTAAACGAGTCGGATACGGATATAGCACTATATGCTCCAAATCCGTTCTGTTGACAGCCCTACTTTTTCTTTTTGGTAACGGAGGGTGTCTTTTTTTGGTAACGGAGGGTGTCCCAAAGCCTTTGAAGCAAGGACTAGTCCCTTCGGGTATCCGCACTGACTCACTCGAAATTTTCCCTACAGATACCAGGGTAAGTTGAGGAGTGGGAGTTGAACACACGACCACAGGGAGCAAACCCGAGACGCTCCCTCTGTCTTTCACCGTTTCATATTCCTTCTAAACAACAAAAAACAGACCACTCATATTTATCCTCTCAAAGTCCCAAAATCCCACCTAGGTCAAATGGGACTTTGACTCCTGACACTGCTTGTCGTAACTTATCTTATGAGCATAATAGGCATGCTAAAATACAGACCTTAAAAAAATTTTCTTTAAATTGTCCATCCAACAATATATATAACTGAACCTTGATTATCTAAAATATTCCATCACGTCTAAGTCTACAGTTTAATTCAAAGTTTTCCAAAAGCATTTAATTACAGACCATTAAATTTGGTTCTCTATCTCACTAGTTCTCTTCTACCTGATACTCTCCTTCTTCCGGTTCCTCAACGTAACTTTTTCTCTATCCAAGGTTCAGCAGCGGCTTCAATTTCTAAACCTGTTAACTAGGATTTTTCTCCAATCGCCATGTGCTACTGCTCGATATAAACAAGCCTACATAACCTGAGAAAGGCATCATAATTCTTTTCCATCATGTTGTAGCTTGTTTTAGTTCACTCGCCAGTGAACCCCTTTGTATCTTTTTATTCTTTAATGCTTTTGATCCTATTTACCTATCAAAAAATATCCTCTATGGTATAGATGCCCCGCCAGTAGAATCTAATGGCTAAAATATTCGCCATATAGATGCTCCAACCACTGAGAAAATCATATTTCCCAAATCTTAGGCATCGGACATTCTTACTCAGAATCTCCTTCTATCACCATATAGCATGAGCAAGCGCCAAGTCCTATATCCCATTATGTTCCCAACTAGTATTTCCTTTAGATTTTATTTTTATTTTTTCAGTGAAAATACATCCTTTAGATGCCTAAGGAGATTAACAAAAGCTTTGATCACTGGCTTTTAAAATCCTACAACATACCCTCTCGAAGTACAACCTCCATACATTACATCCCTAATATAAGAAAACTTATATAACCCAGGAAAGCAATCACATAATTTCAATATACACCCAACTGATTGCCCAAAAAATATAATTCACTTCTGAATTACATCGTAAGTATCAGATTGTTTAAAAGTAAACCAATAAAAAACTAACTACCAAAATAATAAGTAATCAGATTGTCAATAATTTATGTAATTGGCAGTTGACTCCGCTCATCATAATTCATAACACGGATAACATGAGGTTCACAACACAATAATAAAAATTACAAGGAATATCTCATTTTAATGAGAATAAATTTGAGAGGGTATTCAGATTGCTACCACCTCTTGCTGCACAACATTGACCAGGAACAAAAGGAAACCAAAAGCATAGATTTGCAATAATACCTCAAGAAAAGCACATGGTTCATTGAGATCCTCATTAAGACGAAAATGGTATGCCTTCAATGTGCCGAAGGCACAAGCAATCTCCATAAGCTGGAAAAACAGCACGGAAAAAAGTATCAGTAATGAAAAGATGGCTTAGGTTAGTAAAACAGGGGAGAGAGACTGTCCTTGGAGTTTCAGGAATAAAAACCTAAAAGTCGTCCAAAAAAGCAAGGGTGTCAATATCGCAATGAAATTCTTACATCAACTTACTATATCAGATGAAAGAGCCTTTGAAATTCCACCAACAAAGATCTGCAATAAAAGGAATAGGTACAAGACCCCGAAAAAAAATAAAAAGTAAAAACTCTGCAGTAGCAATATAAACCACAAGAAATAGCATATCAGAGCTATGAAACAAGCAGTACAGACTCACATGAACAAGGCTATGAAATTTCAGGATTATAGAAATAATAAATTCTGAGAAATTTTATTTTATTGTTATATATATAAATATATACATAAATATTCTGTTTTACAAATATGACTGTATCAGGTCCGAGAAAAAAATTAATGGTGAACAAGCATTTGGAAATAGCAAACTGAGGTAAGCAATGCCGTATTGTATTTTGGGTACATCTATATCATTCCTATGCTATACCCAAGTTGTGTTGTAGATTCCCAAGGTAATTTACCAAATGCTAGGTACACTTTAGATCAAGGACAACAAAGATCTACAATTCCAAGTTCCACCTCCTATTAAAAAACAATTGATTCACAAGAACAATATCTCTATTCAAAGTGCCTACGGAAGCAAACTCAAGTGAACACGAATCCAGAAATATATGTCCTGCTCTAGAGCCTTCAACAATTCAAGGAAGTGCACAAACAATGAGGATAATATTCAAACCAAAACAAATTCAGCGTTTACATGAGTATGAAATACATGATTAAATAAGAGTACGAAATACATGGATGTTGAAGAATGTTTTAATTTTTATAAAAATAGAACTTTATTTTGTTCAAATTAGATTTTAATCCCTCGTTTTCAAATCAGTCCCTACTTAAATTGGTTTAAAACCTTTGTCTTTGTAGTGAGGAAGGCTTTGATGATAGGTCTATTAAGTGAAACTAGCTCTCTTCTATGTTTTTCCCTTATTAGTCCCACATTGCTTAGCTATGAGAAATCTAATGAGTATGTAAAGGCTTGAGTGCTTTTATAAATGTAAAAGAAGAACCTCTTAACTTGTATAAACTTTACATCTAAACTTGGGGGCGGGTCCGGATGTGGCTGTGGGCAAAGGGGCTTTGTGCATTGTAAGGCGCACTTTGCACTTCGCACGCATGCATCGTCGTACTGGAAGTCAAATATTCTTTTGATTTCCATCAGGGTTGTCTATCGGATGGACCCTTGATCGTGTCCCCGCGATTGGGTGTAGTGTGATCTTGATGATCAACACTTGGGTTGATCAAATCAGCCCGTTTTGTGTTGTTGGATCTGGGTGACCCTTCGGGTTCAACACCCAAGGGGTGAGCTAAACCCACCAGGTTCATTGTATGGTCCTCATGGGTCCTTGAGCCCATTAATGGGGACCAGGCCCCATGTTTCTCTATATAATATAAGAGAGGACAGAATTTGTTCATCCACAAGAACCAATTGAACCCCGGCCGAAACTCTACCGAATTCACACGTGATCAAGACCAGAAGTTCAATCAAGAAACTAGAAAGGATCAAAGGAAGACCCAAGTTGCAGAGGTACAACAGCTATGGTTCGGAGCCAGAACCAGTGACCGGACTCTATCTAGACGCTGGTTCATCCTCCAAGCCCGCCAGAACGTTGGGCCATCTCTCAAGCCTGCCAGAACCCATTGATCGTGTGTTGCCTATAACCAGACCTTGTATAGATGCTGTTGGACCGGCTGCCAGAACTCAGTGATCGGATGTTGCCTACAACCAAACCATGTCTGGATGCTGTTGGACCGGACTTAACAAATAGCAATCCATACCACTTAAGAACAACCCGCCATGACTGTCTTTTCAGGCAGACCTACAGGAGCATTCTGCCAAACAGTCGAACAGGACCGTCTCATGACTAGTCTAACCAGCCATCTAACTTGACTGGATATTGCGATAGTCTGACTGGACAGTAAGGCCAGTCCGATTGGACTAGTCATTTTTTGAGCCAATCCAGCAACCTGGAATCACACAGGTTGAGGGGAGACTGTCAAATTTTGTACAGAATTTTGTATATACCATATTGAGTATTCTCTGCAAAGTAAACCTGACTATAAAATGAATTTAAATTTAATACTAACAATTAAATTTTAAACTTACAACTGGGTATATCTTAATGATTATTTTGATATCATAAATTGATATCACTTGGTCTAATCATATAGGACATTCAAGGAGATTTGATATACAAAAACAAAGCGGCTTATATTACTAATCTAAGAATATAAGTCTTAATCTGGACTATGCAAATTGAAATAAAATATAATGAATGACAACGATAACAATGATTTAATTGAATAATTAAATCAATATTTAATGTGGAACTAGGCTAAGTAATAAATATGTTTTTAATTTAACAAGCATTGTAAAGGAGGTTGGGTATCACCATCTTCCGCCAACTCGCCAAGCAGTACAAGCTTGTAGTAAAATACTGGTTGTCCGAGTTGAGTTGGATCCTGAAGATATAGCTGCCTTATCCCTTGCACAATGGGAGGCTTCAATTCTTCAAGAAAGACTCTTTGAGTGCCTCTCAGTTCGTTTGATTCATTATTAATTATCAACAATTATTTATTGTTCTGGTCCTTTGTTATAGTACCCAACTTGGGCATTTTCTGTGTTTATAGTTTATACTTTATAGCACTAATCCACAACAATGGAAACATCCAAATGTAATATTGTGAAATTCACAACTAATTGCATTAATAAGATACATCGGCACTACCATAAGAATGTAAGAATGTGCATGCATATAACTGCCTTTGTATCAAGGTGTTGTATTGCACGGAATCAAAAACAAAGTACAGCCTTCAAGTATAAGTTTACTAATTAAAAGCCACTATACCCCTTGGTTTTGTACAGATAAGTCCATCTATATCAAACAAAAAATACTCATAATATCCTTTCACTACCACGACTCATTTCAAAGATCTTACAAAGCAAAGAAATATTCTATTTCAAAACTGCCTTCATATTCTCCCTCAAACATCAGAGGAAGCTATTGTAAAGCTGTAGTAATAATTGGGCCATGAGAGACCTTATTAAGTATTACAAAAGAAGGGGTCTACTGATAGAGCTAGGCGGGGAGGCGCTACAAGTTATCAGGTTAGGGGCAAGGTTCTAAATGTCGATATCGCTCGACATGTCGGAGCCGCAGAAAAAAGATATATCGGAGATATATCGGAAGATATATCGTTTATCGGCGATTTTTGAAAAAAATGGCAAAAAATGGGACAAAACACGGAATTTTGTAGTGAAAATTCAGGAAATGTTAAAATAGATGTTAATACACTTTTTAGAATAAAAACATTTAAAAAAACAACAATGTACATAAGAGATGCAATGAGAAGAGAGCAAAGATGTGCGTTGACGAGTGACGATAATATATGATTGATTCATGTTTCATACATTTCTCAATCAATTATAAAGTCATAATTTATAAGATTCATAATAATACAAACATACATAATATAACCCACCAAAAAACCTACAATCACCACCAGAAGGTGAATATAACAAGATAAGAGAAACTCTTTGTTTCACATGAATGACCTATAATCATTACTCAGTTTTGGGTTAATTTAGTTATTACTATATACTTCAATAGTGCTTATTAATAATTAAAAATATTTCGTATATCAACAAATATTTCGTATATCAACAATTATTTTAGAGTGACTATTTTCAATTTAATTTAATCACATAAACAAATATTTTAAATATTTTAATTTTATTAGTAACAAGTCAATACGTGCACCATTACTAGTATATATATATATATAACAATAACTAAATAAAAATATACATGAAGTTCAAGTATAATTCTTAAAAATTAAAATAGAAAAAAAGGCCTTACCATAAAATTTTTAATACTTTTTTAAATTGGGTGTATAATATAAATCAATATTAGTTTACAACATATTACTTTTTGTCATATAATATAATTTCTAATATGGCAGACTAGTTTTAGAAATTTTTTGTCTTCAAAATAGTATGTTCTATAATCTTTTAAGATTATGTAGTAAAAATAGTATATTAATTAATAAATTTTTGTACTAAAAAGTACGTTAACTTATTAGTCAAAGTGATTACTGATTAGTCAAAGTTTGTTTAATTTATTTACTAAAATTATTCAAGGTGTTATTATATTTTAAAACAACCCTTATGAGGTTAGGAATATTATATATAAATAAATTTTAATTTATCAAATATTATTAAGAAATTATTAATATTTTAATATACTAAAATGCTCTTATGGGTTTAAAACACATGTTAATGGAGTGAAGTTAGATAACCCTTATAAGGGTTTGAACTTTTAAGTAAGACTGTAAGAGTGAAGCTAGATAACCCTTATAAGGGTTTTAACTTTTAAGTAAAAAGTGAAGTTACCGTTAAAAAAAAAGAAAACAAAAGTGTGAAGTTAGATAACCCTTAAAAGGGTTTTAAGTTTTAAGTAGGAGTGAGGTTAGAAAACCCTTAAAAGGGTTTTAAGTTTTAAGTAGGAGTGAGGTTAGAAAACCCTTATAAGGCTTTTAAGTTTTATGTAGGAGTGAGGTTAGAAAACCTTATAAGGGTTTCAAGCATACAGCTGTTCCCAACCTTCGTTCATGTCACAGCGCAGAACAAACCCAAAAAACAAGAAAAAAAAATGAACAGAGCTCGGAAATGAAGACGAGCCGAGGGGTGAGGGGGAACCTTAGCTTGGGTTTGGGCGTTTGGCAACGGCGATGGCGACTGCGAAGACGACGGTGGACGGCGACAGTGGACTGGCTCAGGTACCCTCTGGCCTCTTCTTCCTTCTTCCTCCTTCTTTCTTCAAAATCAACCCCTTTTTTTTTTACTAAATCAAAGCTATTCAAGCCTCTTCTTCTTTCTTCTCCCTTTTTTTTTTTTTGGATGGATGCTTACGCAAGTGACCGAATCTCTGTTTGGATGGGGTGTGCACTGCTTTTGGTCGATATCGGTATGGTATCGTCAATATATCGCCGATACCACCCGATACTGTGTATTTTTTTTCAAACATGCTGTCGATGCATCGGTGTTCACCGATACCGAAAAAATATCGCCGATATTTTCGATATTGCGAACCTTTGTTAGGGGGACATCTCTATAATAAAAAAAAGGTTCAAGCGAAAAATCCTGGTGTGACAGACAAAATGAACTTTCAAGGGATTACCCGATCGCAAGAATTGAGGGGTAGAGATTTGAATTTGAGGATAAGAATTCCAATTCTGATGTTTAGCCACTCCCAATTCCTAAGAATTCCAATTTACATGGGAATTGAAATAATGTCAATTCCTACTATTTATGGAAATTCCAATATTCACCTTAAGATGAGGATATTGCAATTCACGTGTGCATGAGAATTGGCACAAGACTTCTATAATTTCACTATCACTCTTTCTCGACCTTCTTAGATTATTTTGTATTTAAATTATCTTAAAAATATTAATTTATTTAAAATAAAATTTAATTTCAAATTTGATAACTTTCAAATAATTGTTATTTAAATATATTCATTACATTTAATAAAATATTTTCCAATTATTAGAAATTTTCAATAAATATTTATTTTAACTTAAATTTGTTTAGATAAATATTTAAAATATATAATTGTTACACATTCTGATAGTTGATTATCAAAATAACAAATATAAAATGGTGTTTCATTCAATGTTATAAAACGAGAAGGCGTGAGGCTTTAAGCCTCACAAGAAAGCTTCTTGTTCTCTCATTTTAACAAATAAATAAAATATAAGACAATTTGCAAAAAGTTAATGAAAGATCATAGTATATAAATATATATATATATATATAGAGAGAGAGAGAGAGAGAGAGATCTATTTGTATTCGTGCACAATATTTGTGTGTGTGTGGGCACACGCGTATACATAGGAAATACTATATAAATTATTTAACTATCAAAAAAATAAAGATAAGGACAAGCAAATGCTAAAATTTAGATTTACTTTTTTGTTCATATATATATATATTGAAGATGATGTTCAATCATCAATTCATGTAGTGGATTTAGACTTTTAGTAGAAAATAACAAATAAATCATGAACTACATTGTAGGCCAGTGGCTCCAACTTTTTGCAATGCCTACTAGGGAATAGTGTGAATTAAACTCACAAGGTTTTAAAAGCCTAAATATGTTACATAATAAATTAAGTGTTAGTTGAAAGTTGAAACCAATATCACCATCATTATTTTTAATGTCTTATCTGAAATAAATAAAGCGTTTTTGTTATTAGTTAAAACAAATAACTAATTTTAAAAAACGACATTTAAGTCTCAGTTGTGGCTAGAACCCTACCCTAATTTTAGTTAATGTATGAGCCGTATGTCATAGACATAAAGCGAGCCTCAAGGCATGTGACTCATGTGAGCTTTACACTTTGAGGCATGAGCCTCATGAGGTTTAAGCCTTATGGTTGAGCCTCAAGGTGTTTTTCACTTTTCCTTAAGACTCTCCCCATGGCGAGCCTCGAAGCGTAAGCCTCACACACCTTTTAAAACATTGGTTTCATTACATGTCTATTAGAAATTAATATATATCGAAAACAAATATGTTAATCTATCTATAACATTTATAATATTATATTGTTATTTTTTATCAATAAATAATATTATATTATTGAAGTCTATAATATAATATTAAAATATAATTCGAATCTATATCCAATAATAATATTATATTATTGGAGTCTATAATATAATAACAATTCCTTTATTTGTACTAAGAAGTACTGGAACGCATTATTCTCTAGACTTATATTAAGTATCGGGACCCGCTATTCGGCCCAACCCATTTGTATGATTATCTAAAAAATGATTATTTATCTCATATATGTGTAAACAAACATATCAATTCGCAAGTGAATTTTAGGCACCCAAACAATGAACTTGAAATTCATAGCATATTTCTATCAAATTCCAACATTTCAACCAATCAGTGAAATTTCAACACATAATTCCAATTCATAGATATTGTAATGCCTACACATTAAAATTGTCCTGGATGTTCCAATCATGTGATCCAAAACCCTTAGGCACTTAACTCACGTATTCATAGGTATGATGGTAGCTGAGAGTTCAAATTTGAAGAAAGATAAATACAATTAATTGTAGTATATTGCTTCATAATTCATATGCATACCTTGTGCGGTGAATCCTTTACAACGTCAGACACTGAATCAACTGCAGCCACTGATTTCTCTGGGATACCAGTCTGCATGAAAATAGCAACTGTCTGAAAACCTGCTACATGAATAGTGTACCTCAGAAACTGATAAGTACTAGTAGAAAATTATTTGAACCAAAAATTGCCTCCGACACCACAGATAAAAGAAATAAGGCAGAGCATAGCAAAATGATCCTAATTTGATGAAAAAGACTAGGAAACAATAAAAATCTTGAGATGGAACATTATACGTCAGCAAGTGAACAAGTAATGTGTACAGAAATATCAAGCCTGTAAATACTCGTGTATATGATTGAATTGGACATGGAAAAATTGTAGTGGGAAGCCATCATGGCAACAAGCTTGATCACTTAATTGTAGGCAGAGATCTGAAGTTGAGGGATAGAAGAAATATAATTTGAGGACTCAAAAGGGCGAATCCCATTGGTCAACTCCTCGCTAGTAATAGGATAATCATTAGGGCCAAGGGGCAAAACATTGTACCAAGTGAAATGCATCAATTATAATTAACATAACTACACTAAGAATAGACATGCATACCCCAAGATTATGCATGGATACCAATAAAGTTTAATCTACACAAGATGGCATAAGTCTGCCTCTTCTGAGCAATATCCACATCTTCCAATTTCACATGAAGTGCGCATTTTCTTCATATCCACTATTAACCTAGTAACTAAATTTGATGTACTTTATTCTCGTGGAAAGGATAAAAGAAATGTGAAATAGCTGCTCAATTATCAGAATGCATGTTCACAGAAAGATGAACCTAAATTTCATAACTTGTCACATTAGTTTCCAGCCATACCAACCCACAATTGCTATGAGGTAATAGCTTTATTTTCTGCTTCTGCCTTCAATCTATTTTCCATTGACTGCCTCTACATATATCTTCTTTATCAGTGGCTTATCCCAACTACTTAGGATTGGCAACACAAATCTTGTTCCACCATTTTAGTCTATCAAGTGTCATATCACATGTGATTCCATCTAAGGTATCTTTTTTTCCTCTGAACGGTCACACTGGATAAGATCGTCACATGTGACTATTCGCAACATAGAGGGTGAAGGATGGTTAATCGTTGTTTTATGTACATCGAGGAGGAGTCGGTTGACCATCTCCTTCTTCATTGTTCTTTTGCTTATGCCATTTGGGGTCAATTCTTTCGCCAATTGGGTACCGTCTGGATCTTTCCTGGCTCCCTTCAGATCTTCTTATCAAGTTAGTTTTCGAGCACTTTGGAGAGTCCAATATCAGAAATTTGGGCAATGCTTCAGGAGGCATAGGGTGGTCTCTTTGGAAAGAGATAAATAGGCGAGTGTTTGATGGTATTGGTTCTACTGGGGGTTGAGTGTACCAAAAAGCTAGACAATACTCCTAGCTTGGTGTGTCATAAAAAAAGGATTTCAATGCTGAAAGGTGGCTAGATAGGCTTCAGTAGCATATTTATCTTCATAGTTAGCACTTTTGATTATTGTGCTTTTTTTCTCTTCACTCCTCGTTGCTTGGTCTTTGGTTCATATTCTGTGTGAACCCTTGATCTGCTTTTGATTGGTGTATTGCTTGTGTGTTTCTATTTATATCATGGCTTGATTACCTATAAAAAAAAAAAAACATTATCATCGGTTAATGTTTGCTATCAAATCTTTTCAAATATCTCCATCCACGTCATTTTCGGATTTCCCCTCGCCCTTTTAGAGCCTTCAATTTGCACCAACTCATAATGACTACGAGAAAATAAATCCCTCTCGAGCACCTACTAAATAGTATAGTACAAACCTGGCCCAAACACTAGTATCACACAACTAGGCTAGTGAAGTTGTCAACTTCCTCATGAATAGGGCAGCAAAGTAGAAGCAAGTGTCTAAACCTCAAGCACAAAAGAGCCAAAGGGGAAGATGTATCATCAAACACCATCTTGCTCTTTCTTTCCAAATGATCCATGGGATGGCCCCTAGAAGAAAAGGCCACGTAACCGCTTGAGAAGGTTCCAAGCTTACAGATTACTAATAAGATAAGAAGTCCTGAAAGGGAGAAAAGAAGACCCAACAGACACCCAGTCGAGAAAGAAAATTTCCATAGATGCTTAAAGCAATGGGGCAATGTAGAAGCAGATGGTCACACAAAGCAGCAATTCAACCATCCTCCACCATCTACTCTTCTAATGCTCACAAGTGAGAATCTTATTAAAAGTTGCAGCCCAAAGGAAGAAAGATACCTTGTCAAAAATTCACAGTTCAAGAGGATTTGGAAGGCTACAATTCCTCCAAAGGTTCAAGCCTTTGTGTGGAATCAATAATACACAAGATTCTTACAACTGACCATCTGAGTAACCCCCGCATGCAGATTCGAGTAGATGTTGAATGTGCAAAAGCGGCTGACGAAAATGTGTCTCACCTCCTAGTCCATTGTTGGATTTCTTGAGCGATTTGAAGTTTTTACACATTCAAATTCAATGTCTTATTTATCCTTATTTGGCCAGATAAAGCATTCAAAAGTAAGGCACCTTATGGGATATGCTGCCCTGGACTATCTAGGGTATTTTGAGAAGAGAAATTACATAATTGTCAAGGCTTTCAGTTCCTCTTTGCCCAAGCTTTGCTCCATCATGGATGGAGTTTGAGTAATTTGACAACTGCTTTACAAGAGCTGTCAGAAGTAATTATGATTTTTTATTTAGATAGAGCCATATTGTTTTTTTACGATTTGTCTGTTCTTTGTGAAAGTGTTCTCCACCTTCAATTTGATCTCCACAGAGATTAATGTGCTAATAGTTGTTTTTCTAACTTGGGGGATAGGTTTTAGGGTTCTTGCAAAGAAAAGGAGATAGTCGGTTTTTCGAACATTTTATATGAAGAACCAATATGTTTCATACCGTATTAGTATTGATACAACCAATATGGTCGAAACACTACTGAAATGTGGTAATTGTTTCATTAAATTGGAGTTTCATTCCAGTGGGGTGAATCCCTGTACATATCAACTGTATCATATCGACAGGGTCCATGTTTTCAACCATGAATATCATAAGATATAAGCACTTCTATATGGAGACTTGTAAGCAACTCACATTTTCTTGTGACCAGGTTGAATGGAAAACTAATGCCGCCTTCAATTAAAACACTGTCAAGGTTTAGACTTCAGATATCTAACATTCCTGAGATTCAGCTGCCATAATCAGATTCTTGCCTACATATTTTTATGTGGATTGAAGATATTCTTAGTCCAATCAAACAGAGCATTTTTTTCCAGCAGAAACCTTAAGAGTGAACAACATCATTTATACCTTTAGAGTGAAAAATTTTATCCAACTCCATACAAATTATATTTCATTCAGCAATCAGAAAGAATTGGACAAGCAATCTGAAAGACTAATATATGCAGGAAAGAGAGAGACACAATTACCAATCTTACAGCTGATTCAACAAAATCTTTGGGGCGCCTGATTTTGAGAATAGAGCCGAAGAAGGCTCTGCCATCAAAAGAAATAGCTGTTGAAGCATCCTCTGGGGTAAGAAATTCCACAAGAGCTTGGCCCTTCTCTTTGTTTATCTGCAGTTAGCATAGATAGTAAGAATAACTACAGATGTATTAAAGGCCCTTGATTGCAACCACATGCATGATGGAGTTTAATTGCATTTATACGCAAAATAAATTAGTCACTTACAATACAGCTGATACATGGCTGGACTCCTTGGCTACGATTATCATCTGACGAAAGCAGAAAATTACTAAGACATTTCATAATGGATTTCTCAGAGGCCGAATCTGGTATATTTTCTATATAGAGCCGCCTCATGGGCCGGGTTGCTTGTGTAAGTTGAATAGAATCCATTGAGACATTCTTTGTCGTTGACATAATATTGGAAGAAGCCACAGACAGGGGTCTCACTGCAATTGTTGAGACAGGAACAGCACTAGGTAACACATATGTGTGCGGTGTTACAGTTTGGCGTGACAACTCTAAATTAGCTAGGGTGGAACCAGTAGAAATAGTGCCTGTTCCTGCAGGTGGGAGATCCCACCCGGCGCTTTTTCTATCTGGTGAGTGATTGGTTGGGGAAGGAGTCCTAACAGCAGCCTCAGTTTTTCTCTTCCTGGGTGAATAGCCACCAAGCCCACTTGCATACCCACCATGTCGTCGATAGTGGCTACTTGCATACCCACCATTGCTCGACATTCTATTCTTGTCAATATCAGAATGCTGTCTTTCCAACCTGTCTTTGACTGAACGAAAAGGTGACTCTCCATGCTCCCTCCCATGATAAGACGCATGTTTGTGTTCCCTTGGAGAGAGTGACAAGGACCTTCTGTCTCTGTCTCTGTCCCTATCATGTTCTCGACTCCTTGACCGCCTCCTTTTCGGCCTCGCTTCTTCGTAACGGGATTGAGATGACTCTTTCCTCCGGCCCTTCCTCTCTGAAGGTTCAGAATCATGCAATTTGCTAGGACCGTGTCTCTTAACAGCACTCCCTTCTATCTCTGACCTATTTTTTCTATCATCTTCTTCTCGTTGTTTTCTTTTGTTTTCTCTTCCAGATTTTCCCGAATTTTTGTCCGTATATCTGTCCTTCTCCATTCTATCTGTGGAACGCTTCTTCTCAGATACATTTTCAGAATTGTCCCTTAATCGCTCATCATTTTTGCTTCTGCGATGACTCCGTTTTTCATTCTTGCCCCCTTTAGCTTTACTGCTCATATCTGTGTACAATTTAGCCTTCAATTTGGTTTCTAAATCACGACTTCCTTTATCTCTAGCTTTAACTAAATTGTCTCCCTTCATGAATGTGTGTCCTTTTTTCTTTTCGGAACTTCTCTTCACAGAATCCTTACTTAGTCTGTGACCTCCATCAGATTCAGAATCATCAGAGATATTATCAACATTCTCTTTCACTGATAACTTCCCTGTCTCTCCAGCTCCATCTTTGGCATCTTCAGAAAGATTCTTACTTTTCCTTCTTAGCATAATCTCATCAAAGCTGAAAGGTCTTGTCCGAGCTGCAGTACCTTCATTACAATTTTCCCTGGAAAGCTCATTATTATTGCCATATTTTTCTTTTTGCCTACTAATTCTGCTCATCCTTCCAACATAAAAATTCTAGACTAACAAAATCTGATGTTCCAGGAAAATATCAACAACATTAAGCCAGCTAACACAAAGAGGATGGGCTAACAGACAGATACAAGGAATTTGCTGAAGATAAACTTTGATTATTATTCAGGTTGTATCTACCACAATTTCACTGTGACAAAAGAAGATGCATGCATCTGATGGTCAATATCAGACGCAATTGTACAAGCACTTATCCAAATGACTTCAACAAGTTCCAGCTCTTACAAACTGCAGGCCAAAATGGTCAAAATAATGAACAGTCAAGTACGAGACTAGGAAACAATTAAAAAGACAAGCACAAAATAATAATTAAGGTAGTCATAGTCATATTAATGCCAAAGTGCATATTTTTTACATTAACGATAAGTAAAACAGCATGCCTACATCCAAGATAACCATCTCAATAAACTTTAACGGTGCCATATTTACATTCAGAAAGCAAAACTGTGTCATCACTCAAGTTCTACTTCTAGGAGTGATGGAGTGTCAAATGATCAATTTCCTCAAGTGAAACTAATTTTAGTGCATGAGAAATTAAACCACCGGAGTGTAAAGAAAAACCACCACCATCCATCAGACCACATAAAAGCAATATTGGAGGAAACAGCAGAAAATAACAAATTTGAACAAGCATTCTTTTTTCTCTCTGCTTGCCACCTAACTAAAGGACCCATTACTGTCCTCTTTCCAGAAAGAGAGATATATCAACTTTTGGTCGAGGCTGGCTACAGCCATTAGCAACAGCTTGCAATGAACATGGTTTCTCATGGTCCTCTTTCTTTGGTTTTTGTTACAAAAAGTATTACAATAACATGGTTACAACTTACAAAGAGAATAAAATACTAAATTGGGAAAGATACCTCCCCATATGTAAAGATAATCCGTGATCATTTGCACTCCCCTACGTGTGACAAAAAACAACAGTTCACCAGTAATCAGATACCTAATGTGGTCAACTCATTGACAAGCCTCTGAGTATGGCCATCGCCACCATTTTCACATCTTAAAGGTAATTGAAGAATTCCCTTCCACAACCAAAGGCTCGGAGAAATGACCTTATAAATTTGCAATCTTTTGTTTTTTTTGGTCTTCATTTGGAATTTAACCTTTAGTGCATTTGCACCTGATAATCCAAGCAGACTTTGAAAACAACTTTGAGAATTCACCATCTGCATTACTAAGAATGCCATAAATAGCAACCAGGCATGAAGCACCTTAAGCACTATTATAAAAATTGATTGATACATTCCCTTTTAGGTCCCTTCCATCTTGAAATATTCGTCTGAGTCTTGAACCCACTATAGAATAATATTCCCCCACATGAAGAGGATATTCCTCACTTTACTTGCACCACATTCTTATGGATCAAAAAGTGTCTAAAGACTCTAAACAGCTAAATTTTGGCACCGTCGCACCAAATAATTTCTCTATTTATTCTATCAAAGTAGTGGTTTATCATACTCAAACTAATCTATAAAATCTCAAGCAAATGTCGCATAGCTTAACATTACCAATACGATGCTAATAGTCTGAACCTCCAGGATTACTTACCGTAAAGGACTTTATAACACTGGGAAAACATGCCCCCCCCCCCCCCCCCCCCTCCCAAAAAAAAAGAAGCCCCAAAAGGTTATGGATCATTTGTTACAATGTGATCCCACTTAAGCAAAAAATCCAAATTTTAAACAATGCCCAACCAATGTTGCTGCATGTCTTATTAATTGATTTGTCCTCTCCTTCAAAAGCTTTGTGATTCCTTTCTTTATATAACCCCCAACATATGCAAACAGAACAATTTTCCTGGGGATGTTGCCCCTTCTCCTATGGGGGGAATTGGCCACCCAAGGAAGAGGTCCCTCACGTCCCTGGGGCAGGCCCAAGAGACACTAAATACAAATACGAAATAACTCCATGAAGCCCAGACAACCGGACAGTGGATTAAATTGACGATTACCATCCTCCTACTCCATGCACATACATGAAATCATTATGCCACGATTTCGTAAGTGGTCAAACATGAGTATTTCATCCAAAAACAGTTTCATTCTAGGCGGGACTAGGTCTTGCTCTCTCTCTCATTAAAATAACCAAGACACCTTTCAAAAGGGCCAACCTATAGAATCGTTGGTATACATCACATAGCTTCCCAGTATACCACCAATCGTCTTCCCAAAATTGGACTCTTCCACCCTTTCCCACTGCAAAACCCGTTTGTTGCACAAATCCTCCTATACTCTCATCTAGTATTACAAATCTCTTTCTCGGGTTTTTATCGGCCGAAGTTTTTCTCAAAAGATTTTTTAATCCGACTTTTTTTGGGTATTTCTTGCCTAAATCATGACAATGATTAAAAATATATATTAAAATTACAAAAATAGTAATAAATATTATCAGGTTATAAATTCATAAAATAAACAACATTGTGTATTTCTCACGATATTTTTAAAATCTCGGTTAAATCTTGGCTAAATCTCACGATATTTACGAGATAAAAAGATAAAATTATATTTCTCGCGAGATTTTTAAAATATCATGAAAAAATGGAATTTTAAACTTTATATATTTTTCTTGGGAGAAATTGGGTATTTCTCGGGAGATTTGTAACAATGCTCCCATCCCATAAGAAATACTAAAGCGCCTCAAATCCCAATTTGATCCAAAAATTCAAAGTTGGTCCCAGTGACCCAACTCCAAAGAACATTGTCTTCCCTATTGAATCACGACATCCATTTTCCTAGAATTGCTTTCTACATGCATTGCAGTCATTTGGCTCCCAAACCCCCCACACTCTTTAGGCCAATACATCCAACCCCGTCTGACTAAATGGAATCTTCTCTTGTCCTCTCTTCTCCTCCACAAAAAGTCTATTTGAAGCTTCTTTGGTGCTTTACTACTGAGGAAGGCATCTTGAAGAGAAACATATAGAAAATGCAAAATTTTGAAATTGAGGTTTCGATGTGCATGATTCCATATCCAAAAGACAAATAACTCTTCTCCAACCAAGTCCTAAACACTTTTAGCGATCGATCTGGCCACAATAGGAAGACCAAGATAGCTATAATATGCCAAGTTTGCATTCGATGAACACAATCAACAAATAAATCTCCTCCATCCTTGCATATGATTGGTAAGGCACTCTTCCTCAAATTGACTTGTCAACCCGGCACTACTTCAAAGCTTCTGAGAGTGGACCATCGCTATTACATGTGCCTCCTTGCGGAAGAATCGGTGGACCATCTATTGTTGCATTGCCCTATTGCGAATGAGGTGTGGGAGTTTTTCCTCTCCCGAGTAGGCGTGTTGTGGGTCTTTCTTTCTTCCTTTCTAAATTTATTATCCTGCTGGTTTGGGGTATGTGTGGATGGGGCGCGTAATGGTATTTGGTCGGTCCTTCCTGGTGCCATAGCTTCGTCTTTGTGGAAAGGGAGGAACAAGAGGGTTTTTTAGCTTGGACGACTCCCCTTCTTCCCCCCTCTGCATATGTTATGGTATCCACCTTCTCGTTCTGGAATGTTGTTCCATTAGGCACGTTGTTCCATTAGGCACAAGGGGGAGGGTGTGGGCGAGATCTTGGGCTAAAATCTCAACTCTCTTCCTGCCCCTCCCTGAGGACTCTTTTTTCTTTTCTCATTGTCTTTCTCCTTTCTTGTTAGCCTTTCTCTTGAGTTTACTTTCTTGTAATTTCTTTTTATTGTTCAGTTTTTTCTTTCTCTAATATATATATTTTGATTACCGATAAAAAAAAAAAAGCGGCTTTAACATTAGCAGTCTGCTCACTATATGCATTCATTAAAAATAATTAAGTCTCCCGCATATTGAAGATGAGATTTCACTAAACCCTTGTTTCTTGTCTTGAATCCTTCAATAAGCCCAAGCTCCTCCGCCTTTTCCAAGAATCTACTGAGAGCTTGGCCACCACAGTGCTCTTACCTCTTAATTAAGATATTTGTCTATAAAAAGCTCAAATCCTCTAAATAAGGGTGCACTTCAAATTTGAAGCTCTTGAATCCTAAATTTTAGGTGTGGCTCAAAATAGACCCTCTGTTTTGAGGCGCAAACAAAATTTGGGGATCAAGAACTTCGGGATTAAAGTGCAGCCAAACGTAGGGATAGTGTGCCCTTGTAGCATACCTCTTAATTAAGGTTAAGAGCCTTTGAATTGGGGAGTAATAGACTTTAAATCAAGGCATGTGTCCACAAAGATATCTAGACTGCTAGATGAGCATAAGAATATAAAAGCGCTAACGAAAAGAATTTAGTTGGTTAATGGAACCTCTTAAAGGTTGAAGCAAGACATTATTGGGCATCACAATTGGTAAAGAGATGTGGCAGGTGACAATTCTCACGCGCATTAAGGTAATAGTCATAAAAAAAAATGAAGTGGAAATAAAGGGCACCCATGACAAAGCCATCTTGAGATCCTACAGAAATCTTGTGACAACCCATTCGCCAAAATAGAAGGATGCAAAGTGCAAACGAAATGCACACCCATGCCTAGTTTTACACTTTATTCCAAACCCAATTCAGTCCTAAACATAACCCACATGGTCATTTTCCATTTCTAGATCCACCTTGCATGAGATGCCATGTTTGCCTAATCAGAGTTTGGAATTGATGTACTCACTAGCTATGAGAATCTTGTCTCCAAGCTACCTAACACTGACAAAAGCCCCAAGATAGGCTCCTGTAACCTTATTAATCACCTCCTTCAGTCGAGCGTATAAGAATTGGACCATTATTTTATACACATTACTAACTAAGTTGGTTGGTCTAAAGTCCTATCTTTTCTCAGATATGCGCTATAAATGTAACATTGGAAGCTTTGACCCATGTACTTTTGGTGTGGAAATCCCCTACTATCATCAAGTACCCTTTGATTCGAATATTATAATACAGTAATGCCCAAGCCCTGAACCAATATCATATATTTTCAGAAACCTCTTTGAGATTTCTCAATGAGTTCTGCACCAGGCCTCTTAAAAAGGGACTTATAGTATACCCTTCACTACCAAAAAAAAAAATGCAAGTGAGTTTTAATGTAGTAACAAACGTTAGAGAAATTTTTTTAAAGAAAATAAAATTTTTTATTTTGCTTAATTATTGTAATTCTTTCTCGTTAGACCTGACCATATTTTACAAAACTCGACCAACACAATCTTTCATCCAGCTGAACCAAGTTGTGGGTTCCTGGTTTTCAAGCAAATTGGAATTGTAATCCCTTCCATTTCTTCAATCATTGATAAAAACTAATAAAGGGTCATGTGAATTTGATGTTTTCAGAGCTTGATTCTTCCCTTTCCATTTGACTATTCAACGAAGCTAATTATCATCAATTAAAAAGCAAAAAAAATATATATTTTGAACAACAACAAACTACCATCAAATTACAGAACAAACAGCTCTTCGAACGATATACGAGGTCTCTGCGAATTAAATACAAAGATGGAAAGAGAAACAAAGTGAAAATGAAGAACATTGCTCACCTTGGCTCGAACCAGCACGGAGGCTATTGGGTGGGTTTGAGTTTCTAGGGCTTGAAGAGGGACAAAGATGAAGGATGGATTTTGAGACGTTATAAGACGGACTTGAGGTCTATCATTCTCGATAATGATGACGAGTACGGTCTGGCCAAACGTCGTTGATACAAATCATATCATACTCCTGATGGAGTGATGGACCCACCTGATAAGCATATTCCAAAATGAAAAATGATCCCCTCGAGGAGGGGAGTGAGAGGCGTCTCACCCCCCTTAGAACTCGCCATGTGTCCCTTAAATTCCTTTTTAACTGTGGTTAAAATTTCATTAGGCCTTAGGGTTAAAGAATCTTTTAAAGGGAAAAAGATTAAACCACCAAAGTTATTACTTCTTCGCTAGAAATTAATCGCAGTTGAGAAGAGACTTTGTGAGTGCAAGACCACACTCACCTCCTCTATGAGAAGGGGATTATTCCTCTTCCAAATTTTAGACCATTGAATTATATGAAATTACTAGCAGAGACCCAATTTTAAATTAAAAAAAAAATTACTAAATTATAATGAGTTATAAAGAAGGTAGTTAAAAGAGGATATTTATGAGTCACACTTAAGTGAAGTTAGGACTTGGGGAGAAAAAGGAGATCGTTGTTGAGTAGAAAAACCTGTTGGGGCATGGGAGAGAATTAATAATAGGGAGAGAAAATAGGAAGTTAAGAGAGGATATTTATAGCTCCCACTATGTGATGATGTAGCATCACAAATCTTAAAATCGAGATCAAAGAGGATGCCATCTAGGCATCCTATTTCTATAGTATATACTAGCAGGATACCCGTGCGATGCATGGGGTGCACAAAAAAAATTAAGAGAAAAAATAATAATAAAAATGAACCTAATTAAAATAACTTTTAATTATTAGTAAAACCATTAATAGAGATTTTGGTACTCCCCCATGATTTTTTATGACTCATTGCAATTCATCTTTGAGTGGGGGAGAGGAGGTCATCGTTGGGAGAGAGTTAATAATGGAGAGAGAATATGGGGAGTTAATAGTAGAGGGTGTTTATGAATGGGTTAGGACTTGGATATAAGAATTGAAAGAGAAAATGGGGAGTTAATAAAGGGTATTTATGAATCGGTTGGGACTTGATAGAGAGAGAAGTAGGGGGAGTTAAGAGAGGGTATTTATAGCTCCCATCAAGTGATGATGTGGCATCACAAATCTTAGAATGGAGATCAAAGAGGGATGCCACAAGCATCCTAATTTCTTTAATATATAGTATAGATATATATATACTAGCAAACACCCCGTGCAATGCACGGGGACCAAAAATTGAGATAAAAATATGAAAATGAAATGGCAAAAAAAAAATATATATTAAAACAAAATAATTTAAAAAACACCACTCACATAAAAATTACTATTTTGTTAAATAAAATTCATCAACCACAATCATAATTAGAAGAAAAATAATATCTAAGACTAATATATATTTTGTAATTAATATACACTTTGCACCTTATCCAATTGTGTCTACCCCCCCTTTTCCACAAATTATTATTATCCAATTATTTTTTTATAAATGGCATGTGTTTAGAATTGAAACGGTACTAATAGATGTACACGTTCCATGTCTCCCATATATAAGAGGGCGTGAGAAAATTTACATAACTCTAAACAAATGATTATTTGACCATTTGAATATAAAAAATTGTTAGTATTTTATAGGAAATTAACGGATTATTGAATCATCTAGCTACCAATGTCATGGAGCAGAAATTGAAAAGAATGATTCAAGATTTAAGGGAGCAACATCATGCTCTGTATTCTATTGAATTTCAATTTTCCTTTGGCCCATATGATAAAATTTGAAGACCAATTATAAGTGTTACCAACATGACAGTGTTACCAAAACATAAGAGTATTAATCTTTTAAATTCTTCATTTAATGATGCAAAACGTTATCTATTTATTAATTACGTTTGAAAATTATTCTTCATTTAGAGAGACTTTTGAAAGAGATGGATTGAAGAGGGAGAGACGCTTACAAATGGAATTTAATACATGTCATTAAATTACCGTTTCAAAGAGTTTGTCTAGAGAGGGTGAGCCTATGAGGAGGCTTAGGTGGCGTCACATATGAAAAGTATATGCTTAGGTGGCATAAGGAAGAGAGATTTCACTCTAGCATATAGGAGTAGTATAGATTATAACCAATAATAAATGGAATAATAGATTTGAAAAGCATGAATTGAATAAATTTGTCATTCAATTCAGGAACATAATTTCTAGTTTTTATGTTGACATGTTAGATCCAATACAGCAAACATAAAAATAAAATAAAAACATATCAACACAAAGTATCACATGAAATTAAAATAAGTAAATAAACCTTGGTTCTTATCTGCTATAATAATGAATCTCTTTCATCCACCTTTGCTCTAATCACATGTGGAACCCATTTTTCTCAATTGCAAACACATTTAATGAAAAACATATTTAATGGAAATCGAACCGATTTTTTAATAGAAATATATTATTATGAGTGATTAGACGACCCCACAAAATGTCTTCCCATTTTATTCCTCTTTAATTGTAGTTAAGTTTAACCAAACTAGGGTTAATGCTTTTTATTTTATTTTCTAAATGTTAGACATATATGCCCACAAAAGTCATTCTGGAATTGTATTAGTGTACTTTATTAATAAAAACATATTTACATTCACACATTGCCTTCTACATTGTGTAACATATTAACAGTATCTCATAAGATGAGACTATTTTGTTCTTTACGTAACATTGTAGGAAAACCTTCTAATTAGTTTTGAACAAATTGTTCAGGAAATATGGTTTTTCGGTTTCTTGTAGACCTAGAATTGTTCTAAGTTATTTAAGATACATCTGGACAATATATTCCTACTAACTTACACATTCCTAATTTCATATGATTGAATGATGAATCTCAATCACTGAGAGAAGAGTCTCTTGACTAAGATGTGGATATAAGTAAGAAGTATTTATATTATAACAAGATCGCTTAGTAGATATCCTTAAAAATATACTGTCTATATATTTAGGATAGTTCATTTGACAAATTGTCATTAGTTTGAGAGGTTAACATCTTCTCTAGTATTTACTTATATAGCTTTGATGTAACCAATCGTCAATATCCAACATACCGGACTAAATACGGGCTCATTGGGTTATGTACGTTATACTAAAAGAAGTGTGTATACGTTCAACAAGAATTTCACTACTATTCTAGAACAATTTATATTGAGTTGATATTTGTCAAACCGGACTTGGAAAACCAGCGTTGATATTTATCGATGAAAAAGTTTTATCGAGAAGTTTATTTTCTATGTAAAAGGAAATTAATAATTATTATTATTTATTTTAAATAATTTTAAAAATTGTTTTGAAAGTCTAAATTTGACTAAAATTATCAAAGAGAAAGGGTTCTCGTTATAAGTTATGGATTGCAGATAATATAAGATATTGTCTCATAAGCTTATAACAATATTAGAAGTGGAATTACGTATTTGTAAACAGATCTTGTAATAGATAATACCTTAAAGTAATTATCTAATTTCTGTGATTAATCACATTGTGTTAATGGACATTATTGTGATTAGTGGAAGTCTAGAGACATAGATAATATTCTATGATTCTAATGGTATTATAGGAAAGTGTTTCATAGTAACAAGGCTTCAACCAAAAGGTGAAACACTTGGTTCCACAACCGGAAATAAGAGATCCCTTTAGATCCCATACACTAGGACTTTCTTAAAGTTTTAAATTTAATTATGAATTAAATTAATTAATTTCTTCATGTATATCACTACATGGTATAGTGAAGCTCTAATAGGTGAAATTACATAAGATGTGATTAACCAAATGGGTAAGACCCATACGAGATTTTGATAAAAATCAAAACTTGACCAACAAGAGTTTGGAACTCTTAATGGGGCGTGTGATAGTGGGGCCCACCTAGGGTGGGACGCCCACTTCGTGTTAGACCTTATCCAATCAATTAGTTGGTAATCTTATCTCCTATTTAATAGAAATTAGATTACTTAGTTGTTAATTAATGGTTTCCTATTAAGTGGGGAATGAATTAGTTTGTTACTAATGGTTTTCTATTAAGTAGAGATTACATTAGTAGGTTACTAATTGATTTTTCTATTGAATAGATAATGAATAATGTTAGTTTCTTATTTTGATAAATCCTAATTAATTATGAATTATCATTAAGGAATCAATAAGAGAGAAATCTAATTGGATTAGAATTAGAAAAATGAATCTTGGATTACAAGTAAGCAACCAAGAGGGCTATATAAATGGTGGGACATCCACCCCTTTGCCATAATTCACTCTCCAACGTTTTTTTCTCTTTCTCGAAAAGCTTACGCCCCCCCGCCCCCTCTCCCTCATTTGGTGGATGTACGGTCAATATTCTCATTTTATTATCTTGATTTTTGTTTTGATCTTGAATAATATCATAACCAATCTTATTATAAAAAATGATCTTGCATTCAATAAAAGAATAAAAGATCATAGAGCTTGAATTAGAATGACCAATAACTTCCATCAGAGAAAAACTTTAAAGAATTAAAGAAGGTTTGTGTGAATCGTGAATGTGATTTTTCACTTGCGAAGTTTTGCGGGTATCGGTCTATCCTTCAAATCATGGAAAAGACTTATCAATTTCATAGTCGCAAAGGTGATTGTTATTTTATCATTTATTGAATAAAATCAATTAGAACTATAGTCAGATATTGAGATTCGATATATGCCCCACAATAATTGTTTTTCTAAAATTAAAAAGAGACATATTTTCACTAAAAACCAAGGTTGGATTGATGATCCTTAGGGGTGAGTGAATCTTAACCATAGTTGGGTGTTAAAATGGGTCATGGACCAATGAGGAACCTCATTTGGTTTTGTTTCCACAGTACCAAAAGTACTTATAATACCAATAACAGATTTTCTAAACCTATTGAAATACCTAACATAATTTTAAGATAAAATAGGCTCAACTTCCAAGTTCCAAAGTCTTAATTTTCCAAATGTATTGAAATACCTAACATAATTTTAAGATGAAATAGCCTTAGCTGAATGCTTCCAAGTTCCAAAGTCCCGTTGTGTAAGTGCCCTACATTTTCATGTTACCTTGAGAACCGGAGCATACCATAACTTCTTCCTTTTTAAAGTTTGATACATTGCATGATCACCCTCGTTTCAAATTTTTTATATTTTTTATCAGGTAGCAATGTCATGTGTTGCACCCGCTATAAGAATTTGGGAAAAAAAACTGAATCTTACAGCTAGAACTATCTCTCTAATTTTAATAGATTTTTTTGGGAGAATCAAACGTATCAATGACAGCTAAATTTGCTAATAGAATACTATCTAAATTAGATAATTTCGTCATAAGGTATCCAAATTCGAAATTCTAATCGAACCAATTCAAATATTATCCAAATTCCACGAAACTAATCGACTTCAAATACGAAATCCGTTGGATAACTTGTCAAATTCAGATAGTACATATCAGTAAATGAATCAATTTATATCAAGAGCTATCTACTTTGAATTCGATCCACCAGTTATCATCCACCATTCTGACCAAGGGTGTCAATGCGACGAGCCAATAACGGCCTGATTAATAAACATGCTTTAGATGTAGGCCCAGGTCCACCCTATTATTAATCGGGTCAGGCTTGGACCGAACCTAACTCTTGAAGGCTTTTAGTGATCAGGCCGGGTCGAGCCCTCCTGGGACCTATTACAGCTCATACCACTTCTAATCACTCAGCCGCGGTCTATAAACAAGTGGCATATCTCCAAACTTCATCCAACACAGTTGATTCTTATGAATGCAGGAAGCCCGGCCCATTGACACTCCTAAATCCCGCTGGCTGAGACTAGGCCCTCATGTGGTCAAATTTTTAATATATATTTTTTGAAACCAAATTATCTGCGGTGATAATCGGATTTGGCAAATCCGGTTATCACCCCTAAGGTCACCACGTATTCCTTTTTGACACCCCTTAACTATGGTTAAGATTCACCCACCCGTATGGTTCTCCCACTCATCCTTGGTTTTTAGAAAAAAATATTAATATTAAAAAACTGTTTTTTTTTTTGGGTTTTTAATAATGAAATATTTTAAAAATAATTAATATATTTAAAAAAAAAATCAAGGATGAGTGGGTGAACCTCTAGGGGTGGGTGAATCTTAACCACAGTTAAGGGGTGTCAAAAGGGATAGGTGGCAACCTCAGGGGTGATACCGGATTTGTCAAGTCTGGCTATCACAGTAGAGGATTGTTGGAATTTTTTTTTTTCTTTTATTGTTTTGGGATGAAAACCATGTTTGATCCGTAAGGATTAGTGAATCTTAACCACTGTTAAGAGGTGTCAAAAAGATTCATGTGTCAACCCGTGGGCATAGTTAGTAAATTTGCATATTATATGCGAATAATACTTATAATGAACCATACGTATAATTCATCCGTATTAATCAAAGCTAAGTAAACATTTACAAATTTTTTAATTAAGACGAATTATACGCAAATCGTTCATGACTTATTCGCGAATAATATATATATATATATATATATATATATATATATATATATATATATATATATATATATACAAACCCGTAAGATAAATCCCAAGAGTAACTCTCTTTCTCTCTCGTTCAATCTTCAGTCTCCCTTCCACGTTGGACTCTCTCTCTCTTTAATTCTCCAATTACATTTTTTTATTTTATTTTTTGTGATATGAACTAAAGATTTAATGTATTCTCTTAGAAATTTTATATATGTAATTATATATATTTAAACGAATTTTTCAACAAATTATTGAGTATTGATCTGAATTATACTCGAATTAATTTTCTACAATACTTTTGACCGTCTATGTGTTTTTCACTGAATTTTTAATTGAACCATTGAAGGTAAATTCTGAATTATAATTAAATAATTATCGTATCGATTTCTTTTTATTGAATTTTTAATCAAACTATTGAACACAAATTTTGAATTATACTCATATAATTTCCGTACTGAATTTTCCTCGTATGCCGAATGGCTAACTATGCCCGAGGGATGAGGGGGCAGACGGTTTTGGTCTGGCGAGGGCCAGACTAAATCTCATTCCATCTTTGGCTCAGAGTAGGGACTGCATGAGAGAGCAGAGCACGCATCTTCGACCCATGGCATGGCATACGCAATCACGATTCACGACCGTTCTAATATTCCTCTTCTCGAATTAGGGTTTTCGTATTTTCAAAACCCTTAAATTCAACTGTCTTCTGCATTGTTCTCGAAGAAATCGAAGCTCATTCGAATCCGAAAATGGCAGAAAACGACGACAGAATGCTCCAAATTGCACTTTATTCTACCACTTCCCGTTCAATTCGCTTCAATAGACTTCCATCCAGGTTTTTGGCGAACCATTTCACATGGATTCGTCTTCCAGTTTTCGCTTTAGAGATCAAGGAATGGAAGATTCGACGGAAGGTAGTTCGGATGATTCGTTGGAGTCCAGCAATGGCGATGAAGAATCGGAGCTCGGATCTATGACTGGAAAGGTAACTCTTTTACTTTCTCCCTCTATTTGTGGTTAAGCTAAGGAAGGTAACATGGAAGTGCATGAAATTTGAATAGCATTGTTCTTAAATCATTTAAAATTTAGGAAATCAGACCATATAATTTGTTTTTATAATTTTAGCGGAAAAGATTGAGTTTTTATTACTGTTGACTGAGATTATATAATGCAAATTAAGATCTCGTTGTCCAATTTTGAATATGAGGTGATTAATCTTCAAGAATTGGGGAAAATCTCTTCTATCAATGCATGAATTTAGTACTAATGCTATTAGATGCGAGACTGATAAAAAAAACTATCGCATGAATTTCGTACTAATGTTATTAGGTGCGAGACCGATAAAATAACTATTGTTATTAGATGCGAGTTTATCCGCCTGTGCGAGGAAATTGATATCTATAATAAGTTTAGTGCACTAGTTCTACAAAGAGCAGTGATTAACATACCTGGGAAATGGATTTTAAAATCCAAGGCTGGACCTCATTGGTCAATGCCCCCCCCCCTCTTAAATACCCAGCACAATTGGTAGGTATTTAAGAGGGGGGAATGGACCAATGAGGTCCAACCTTGGATTTTACAATCCATTTACCAGGTACGTTAACTATTTCCCTTCTACAAATATAGTACTTAAAGAACTATATAACATGATTTATATAGTGATACATTTCAAAGCTACAACCTACTTATTTAGGGTCACGAGGCTAATGTTGATGAATTTTGGATTTCAGACAATTATAGCAGGTATAAACCTAAAGTATTTTTTCTTCTCATCTTTTTTTTTTCCTTCTTAATTAACCCACTTATCTTTAACATTACTTAGACTCACAAAATTCATGGTTTTCTGCATTTTTTTTCTCTATATGCTTTAATCTTCACCTCACTTATCCAAAAACGTACGGGCAGTATGTATGTTGGTGGTTGTGCACATAGTTACCAAGTTGGGGTTCGTGAATTATTCGTCTAGGGAACAATTCTGAAAAAATCTGTAAAATTCGAAAATAATTTGAGAAAATGTTAGGCAAGATATGAAAAAATATAAAATATAAATACTAATTATGAAAATTATAAATAAATATATTTCATATTTATTCCAGAATTTTTCAAAGGTCGTAAATAATTCGCGACATTTTGAAAAAGTCGCTATATTTTTTTCAAAAGTCGGGAAAACTTCGTGAATTAATCGTTGCCGAGTATTATTCGTGACTTTTTGGAAAAATCCTAGAACTTTGTAACTATGGTTATGTGCAAGGTAATGCTCGTGGTGACGTTCTACCCTTGCTAGATATCGTAGATATTATATATAAAAGTATGGTTGAATCATTTGTTGCAAAGACATCCATACTTCTGCACTGGTTAGGTCTCAAGTTGCTATAGAATAAGAGGATGACAAGTAGCTTGAAAAGATCTAAAGGTATTCTTTGGAAATCAAAACTGAAGAATACTGAGTACTCTGGTGATTATATGTAAAGGAAAGGAGAGAGCAGAGCACCCATGGTTCAAAATATCGGTATTGGTCGCCGTATCGGTAAGTCCAAAATAGGATACGTATTAGTTGGATACTGCAGAAAAAACCAGGATACGCTAAAAAAAGCTTGGATACGCAAGGAAAAACTTGGATACCTTGCATAAAACCTCTTTTAATGCAAATATAAGCTAAAAACAAACTAAATGAAGGCCTACAACTACATTTATAACCATACAAATGAGAGTTAAAAAATTTATAAGATAAAAAAAGGCGTGCGTGCTAATAAATATGTATGAAAATACAAGCCATAGTTACTTAAACCAAGTATAGGAAATACAATCTTGATATTAAAATCTTACATTTAATAAATTACATAAGATGATAGAAGCTCAATACCACATTGAGCTTCGTGCCGGCTCATACTCTATCACTCTGGCCTCTGGGATCAGGAATTAAGTTGAGTGATACATTATAAGTGCCTCAGACATAATGACATCACTGTGGCCAACTCATCTATTCATTTTGGGTTGATTACAACCTATTTTCATGAATTTAAAGAAGTAAAATGAAGAATTAATTTTTACATACTTTCAAAGTTTTGGGTAAGGTTTTTAAAATCCAAAATCAAATGCCAAGATATTTGTTTTTCAACAATGGAGTTATTGTTTTTAGCTTAGAATTTGATTATGAAAGAAATTTGGGAGAGAGAATAGGGTTTAGAGGTGTTTTGAAACACTTCAAAATGAAAAAGTACAGTTCTAATGCCCGTATTGGTCCGATACATGAACCGTATCGGTCGGCACCCAAAAAAAAATTTACATTGTTCAAACTATGTGTATCGGTCCGTATCGAGAGTATCGGTCCGTATCGGTACCGATACGCCCGTTACTATCGATACGGCTGTGATACGCATGTTTTTTTTTATTCTAAGAGAATCTACGTCTTGGGTACCTAAAAAACAGATACGTATCGGCCCGTATCGACTGATACGTATCGATATTTTGATCCATGGGAGCACCCTGACGCAAATATCTGTAACCCTTGAAGTAACTCATCGGACTACCATTAATCAGGAGGGAGAAGGAAATCGATGAAAAACAGGTTCGCATCCAAAGGCTCCATTAATGCCGATGAGAAATAGGCTCGTATCCAAAGTCTCCACCTGACTCCAAATCTCTTCCTAAGGCAAGGAGAGAGCGGATCATAGTTGCAGGGAAGTGCAGGGAAGCTTTGTACAAGGTGGGAAGCTCACTTCCCAAGAAGCTTTTTCCTAGACTCGCTTCCGTTCGCTTCCATCAGGTCTCATTTAATGGTCAAAAGGGGGCTATGTATCTAGGAAGTGATGAGATAGTCATGAGTCTAAAGCTTACGACATAGATTCTAAGTAAGTATCGTTAAATTGAAATCTAAGGCTATAAGACACCTACTACTCCACAAATATCTCATGTAAGATAAAATTTAAGGAATGATTGACCATCCTAATATAATGGGAACGCTTCCCATTTCCTACGGATTTTTCAGTCTCGCTTCCTACTTCTTGCCTTCACTTCGCATATCGGTTTGGTAACTATGGAGCAGATTGCCTTGACGCAAATCTCTATAACTCCTAAAGTAACCCGCTGGGCTACTATTAATCGAGATGGAGAAGGATGCCGATAAGAAACATGCTCGCATCCAAAGGCTCTACTAACGCAAATGAGAAATAGGCTCGCATCCAAAGTCTACACTTGACTCCAAATCTCATTCTACCCATGATGTACTACTCTAGAGTAGACATGTCCAGTTGACATGATCATAGGTTTTCTCCAATTCTATTTTGCACACCAACCCAAGAGAACTTGACTTTGACCTTTCGTCAATGCATTCATTAGCTACTAAAATGCCAACAAGAATTTGCATACCGCTCATAAACGCACCTTAGGAATTGGAAATGATTTAGTTCATGAGTAACCTAAGACTGGCCGTTAGGACTTTTGCAAGTATTTTATCTACACTACCCATCAAACTTATTGGCTAGGAATCTATAAGGTCTTGGACATTCCTTTTTTTAGGGAGTAGCACAAGAAAAGTGTTGTTCAAGCATGGATCGAAGCATTTAGATTGGTGGAATTCATTAAGACTAGAACTAGATCAAGGCCCACAATGTTCCAGCTTTTCTTGAAAAACTCTATTGAGTAACCATCTGGTCCCGGAGCTTTGTCCCCTTTCATTCCCTTGATGGTGGCCAAGATTTCTTCATTCCATAAGACCTTTCCAATAAGTCCCATTGTGCTTCTAAACACTTGTCAAAAGGGAGCCCATCCACCAGAAGCCTAAAACCGTAGTAATCAGAATATGGATTTTTGTAGAAACCCACACGGTTGACTTGATCTCCTCCTTCTCCTTCCAAACCCCATTCACATTGATCTTAGAGATGAAGTTGGATCTTCTACAGGCGTTGGTTGTTTTATGAAAGAAACGCGTGTTACAATCACCTTCCTTAGCCACCTCACCCCCGATTTCTGTTTGCAACTAATCTCTTCTGACCTTAAAATGGATTGAAATTCTATTTTCAAATTTCAAGAGCTCTTTTTGGTTAGCTTCTGAGCTAGACATCAATACTGACTCTTCTTTTGCATATAAACTTTGAATTTCACTCATCAACCTTCATTTAGACCTAGACAACAATCCCAACACCTCCTTCCAAATCTTGATTTTTCTGTTTAAGTACCTTATTTTAATCCAAAAATAGTACTAGGGGAGCCCAAACAATTAGAGCTCCCCCAAACCTCCCCCACAAGTGTATTGAAATCTGGGTGGTTCAACCACATGTTTTCAATTTAAATGTCCGTGGGCCCCCACTTAACTTCACCGTCTCTAGCCCTAGGAAATTTTTCTAGGTGAGCAGATGGTCTCCTCTGACCATCATGAATCATAACAAGTGTAATTTTGAGAATATTGTGGATGTTTCTACAACAGGGTCTTCTTGATAGACCAAAATGGCTATGGTTGAACAAAATTCGTGTTGTCGACCCCAAATATTGGGGCAAGGCACTGACAAAGAAGAAAATTCTGGATGTTCCTGCAATTGGGTAATATTGATTAAATCATGATCTAGCAAATGGATTATATTTTATTTATTAAATGCGTTTATTAGGGAAGCCTAATGTGACATCTGTGTGTGTGTGTACTAAACAACTGAATGTGAGTTGGGCTCCAGGATTTGTAAATGGTTTTGAACAGTGATTCTCAAGAGACCACTAATAGGAATGAGTGTGTGCACATTTAAAAGGTTATTGTGATCATGGTTTAAAATTTCGATACGTATTGACCGATACAGACCGATACGTATCCTGTTTAGAGCTACCTGATACACTGATACCTTAGGAAAAAAACTTCCTCATATCGAGCCAATACATGCCCGATATGAGAGATTTTTCAATTAATTTTTTTTCTCCTTCCATTTACACTAGGATCCACACAACAGACCTGATACACACAACTTATTTATATAAATTATTATTTAAATAAATGATTTTAATTTTTTTTTTTTTCAGTTACCTAAGATATTAATATGTAAATAAGGTTATCCCCCCATTTGAATTCGATAAATATTATCCTAGATCCAAATTCCTGAAGAATAAAAAGTTAACTTTTCAGTTCAAGAACCAAAGCCTATTTTTATCACCTTTTAGGGATTTTGTCAAAATTTCAACTTTCAAATGATAAGGTATTTATCAAATATTAAAATTTCATAAATTTTATTATATCAAAAATTACCAAAATCTAAGAGTAGCAACAAAAGTCTCATATTTTAGTCTGAAAAATAAATTCATTTACATGGTCAAAATGTCAACTAATAGTGTAACAGTCCAGCATAAAAAGACTTACATTAAGCTTAAAATTTATGATTGCAATTCAATACATTCTTATTTAACTCATTGAATGTAAGATTCTAATATTTAAATTTCTTTTCTTATACTTAACTAAGTGACTAAGGCTTATATTTTCATAACTTTTTGTCAGCACACATGCCTTTTTTAACCTATAAAATTTTTAACTCTCATATGTATGGTTATAAACATAGTTGGAGGCCTTCATTTAGTTTATTTTTAACTGTTAATTTGCATTAAAAGAAGTTTTATGCAAAGTATCCAAGTTTTTAATTGCGTATCTCAGTGTTTCTTAGTGTCTCCTGATTTTTTCCGCCATATCTATCCGATACGGTCCGATATATATCCTATTTTGGACTTATCGATGGTCCGATACAGCACCCGATACCGATATTTTAAACCATGATTGTGATGGTTCTTTCCCCTATAAGAGAGCTACAAACGATGCATGCATTCAGGCCCAATATGAAAAAATTATACGGAAGTTTCTCAATCTTCAACCTTGGATCCATTGAAGAGTGAAGCTTAGTTTTGATAAAGAACCCCCCGTTACAAATTTTCCAAATAAGTAACTGTGCTGGAAGACTATGTTCCAGTTCTATCTAAATCTGAAAAATAAACCATATTCACCTTGCTTCTCAAATACCATCAATTTCTTAAACAAGAATGTGGTGAGAGGGTATCACCTCTCCCAAGAAGTTGAATACCATCAATTTCTTAAATAAGAAAGTGGTGAGAGGGTATCACCTCTCCCAAGAAGTTGATAGTCAAATTGGATGTGCATTGACAACAGCTGTGGTGTATCGCTTGATTAAACTACTTCAACTTGTGCATTCCATTCATGTGCATTGATCTTTGTTGTGGGGCTGCTCCTGGAAGACTTAAAAATAGGCCAAACCAGCATTGATTTGCACTAGATTTTCACCCGATCAGTATAATGCTGCATTGCAGTCTTGAATCCATTCTGCTAGTAAGTGCTAATTCTCCATCATTCGTTAATGCTTTCAAGTAAACCAAATAGCTCATGTTTTTATTTTTACTGTATTTAGGTATCATGTTGATAGTATATATAACAAAATAAAAAAATATAACCTTGTCATTAAGATAAATTTTATCTATCACAATCAATGGAAAAACTATGACACAAGATTGAAGAATCAATTGCATAAATAAGGTGATCACATTCTTCTTTGCTGAACAAATTAGCTCCATTGGAAGGGATGCTTCTTTTCCAGATAAAACAGTAATATTTTTCAATAAAGTGATGAAGATCTGCTTTCGATGTTATGATTAGCACATGTATTTTTTTTATATGCTACTACTACATGTCTTATATATTCACTTTAGTCAACCACCTATCAAAACACATTTAGATTCTAATTTTTTTATTACCTTGGATTTTGCACACCTGGTCATTACTTGTGATGCCATCTCAAAGTGCATGGTCACCTTGGGAATTACATTATCAATGGAAATACTACCTTGCAAGGTGGTGCAAATATTCCAATTCTGCCTTGAGTATATAGTTGCAAGCTGGCTACTTGTCATATATTAATTTTTTTTTATGGGTAATAGAGAGATACATATTAAAGTGAAGAAACAATAGTGCAAGTGCGGGCAAGGGATCACAAGAGAGTGAACTCAGGCCCATGGAGACTACACCAAAGATAAAAGCTTGTGAAAAAGAAAAAAAGAAAGAAAATACAGATGGAATCACAGTAGAAATTACAAGAATGCTATATCGAAGTCCTCTTGAATGGAGCACCACTGCATCAAAAGGTGACCCGCCCTGTGGCAAGTTCTAGCAGGAGAATTAGAGGATCCCTTGAAGACTCTTGAGTTCCTATCCTTCCATATAAACCAAGCTACCGATGTAGAGTAGCAACTAGGGCTGTAAACGGAGCGAATTCGGAGCGGATACCTCAATATCCGAATTCGATTCGTTTACATATAACCACTATCCGAATTCGCTCCGTTATCCGGTCAGATAGTTAAATATAAATTCAAATTCGACTAAGTAAACGAATTTTGGATAATATTCGAATTCGTCTGATTACAGTAGTCAAACTCAAATAATATCCGCTTATGAATTCGAATTTTATCAGTAGTAGCCGAACTCAAATAATATCCGCTTACGAATTTGAACATTATCCAATTTACCGGACATGTTAGATCAACCCTAAAATCCAAAAATGAAGGAAGGAGATGAAGATAGGCTAAAGAAAAAATTGAAAGAATGAAACTAAAATTTGGGGGAACCTGTAGAAACCTAAAAAAATTGAAATCTAAATTAATCACACATTTCATTCATTCAATCACAAATCAATCCAAATAGAAGAATAAAAAGGGGAAAAAAATAAATTAAAACTGGAAGAAGAAGACCTCTCTTCTTCCCATGCACGACTCAATTCGAAAACCAAAGGGAATTGGAGAAGAAAAAAAAGGCCGCCATAGCTTCATCTCTCTCGCAACCACTCATTCATCTCTTGCATTTCTTCCTTTTCGTCTAGTTCGTGTTCCCTGCCATCGACAACCTCAAACGTGGAGACACATACTGTATATAAACCCCGACGTTCATCGACCCACAAAAATGGCAAACAAAGCTTCTCATCTTTTAGTAGACGCAGACGCATACTCCTCTCCTAAAAATGGCGAACAAAGCTTCTCCGACAAGAGTGTTTAGGGTTTGAGGTTTGAGATATTTTATATTTGAGGTTCAATTACCATTTTGACCTCTTATAATTGATATATTACCCACAAATGTTAATTACACAAAGTAATACAGAAGGGGCCAATTCGGAAACTATGTATAAATATATATTAAAACATTTGGTCAGATAGTTATCGAAGCGGATAGATAGATTTGGTATTCGGATCCGCACCACCGGATAGGTAATCAAATATTTATCCGGCTAATCGGATACAAATTCGGATATTATCCGAATCCGTTTATAGCCTTAGTAGCAACGAACCATCTTCAAACTCCTCTTTCCCCGGATGCATTGAGAACTGATAGTATAAGAAGTTCCAAAAGGAGCAAGGAAAGATCCTGTTGATTTCCGGTCAGGAAAGGAAATAACTCCAAACCTTAGAGGCAAAAGGGCTCTGCAACATGAGGGTGATCAATTGACTTCCTCGAGTCTAGGGACAAGAAGCAAGCATTGGCCATCTACCCCCCTCTACTCATAAGATGATTGCATATTAGTATCTTGTCCAGAGCTGCAAACCAAATGAAGCAGGATATTACGGGAGGCATTCCTGCCTTCCATCTCAATCGATAAGGGAAATGGTGACCTGGGCTAGGAAGTAGAGCCTGATATAGGGATCTCACTAAGAATTGATCTAAAGTACATCTATTAACATTTATTCCCCCGAGTCTTCCCTAAAGTACATACAATATGGTTTGTCAGCTTGCAAGTTTACAGGCGCCTGAATTCTTTTGAAAAATAAGTAGTTTGTGTTACTGGAACTTTTTGGCTGACCTTTGTCTTCTTTCTTTTGTAAGCGATCAGGTACATATATCATTATTTTCCTTAACATGGAGATTTTTCTTGTTTTGTTGATGATCAGGGCATTAATCGTCTTTGTTCAGAGCTCCTTGAACTAAAGAGGGCATCAGATGAAGATTTTCATGAAAATGTCTTCTCAAATTATTCGGCCTTTGTTAGGTAATATTCTTGGTTTCTGTTAAAGATTTAGGATGGGCAACGAGGATTTTGTACCTTGGTATGAAGCCTCACCATTGGCCTCTTATTGTCGAATTAGCTTTCCCGTAGTATTATTTGAAAGTTGTAGTTGCTTGGCTGTAGCCTGACACTGCATTACTCTGGTGCATCAGTTTTCAGTATGATGTCTATAGTATTGGTATCCACTTTGATATTACGAGGAGTTGATATAAGGATTTGATTTAGCATTGGGGGTGGAGGTTGTGAATTAGACCTATATTGTTACTGTCTTTTTGGTAAGTGTTGTGCCTTGAAGTGAAAACCATCATGTACTTCATATTGTTTCAAAGGAGTTTTGCTTCTGGCCTGCTGCCTGGATGGATTCACGATTTTATTTTTGGAGTGCTTTTCAGTTCTACCTTTCTAGGTAGCTCCTAATTTGTGTTGCACTCCTTCATAGTTGATGGGTGGAGACAAGAGACAAGTTAGTTGCATGTTGGAGTCTTGTTGGGCAGGATTTGTGAGTGCTTAGAAATTTGTGATTGCCCTGTCCGGCTTCTCTGTGGGATTGATTGTCTGTGCTAAACTTCTATTTCAACATTCCCTGATGAACAACACAGATGAAATTCCTAATGATCATGTTGACAATCAACTAGAGAATAATATAGGATGATTATTATGCCTGCTCATATTACATGGTTGTGATAAGTATAAGAGAGCCTTCAATTTTTAAAAGCAGTGATGTAAGGTGTTTTTACTCATGCTTCCGTATTTGTTTCTCTTTTCTGCTTATTTAGGTCGAGCAATGTTTCTTTAGCAAATAAACTGAGATTTGTCCTTTACTCCTTATGTGCAGAATATTTGAAGAAGTAGGAGGCGTGGAAAATGAACTAATGCAATTGAAACAACATGTTTCAACCCAAAGAAAGCTTGTGAAAGACCTCATGGATGGCATATATCTAGAGGTTTTATCAAAGGATTCAATAGCATTAATTATTGAAGAGTCTGTTGGTGCTGAGCAATCTGCTCAGAGCAAGTTAGAGGCTCACACCAATGCTATTTCAGAAACATTGGATATTCTTCTGTCTGAACTCAGGGTAGATGAAGCTCTTGCCACACTAGAAATGGAGGCTGAAATTTTACAAATGATACAGTTGGAAGAAGATTCTCCACCGCAAGTGTTAATATCTTATAACAGTGCAATATCAGAAAAGAAGTCGAGGCTTGCGGATCAATTTGCCTTATTAGCTGAACATCCTAGAGTAACTGCACCAGAATTCCAAAAAGCACTAGCTGGACTTTGCAGATTGGGTGACAGTCATCGTGCAACCTTTTTATTGCTTAAATTTTACCGTTCACGTCTTGCAAATGGTCTACATAATTTGCAGTGTTCAAAACCATTTTCGCATGGAACTTACATTAGGGAACTTGCAAAGTTTGTGTTTTCTGTGATTTCTCAATCTGCAAAGAGCTTTGTAGTTTTATATGGAGAGACTTCTCCGTATGCTTCAGAACTTATTCAGTGGGCCCGTGAAGAAACTGAAGTGTTTGTTTGCTGCTTTGATAAGTATGTTAAGTCCATCTCAGAAATAAATGGTGGATTGTCTGCGGCAGTAGAAGCTGTGCAGTTTGCAATTTCATTTTGCTCTTTGTTGGAAACTCAGAGAATAGTGTTGCGTCCATGCTTGATAAACCTGATCCGCCCTTGTATGGAAGAGGTATTACAGATACATATAGACCATTTTAAGAAAGTCGTCGGTATCTCTGCAGCCACTGATACCTGGGTCTTGGGAAGATATCTCGTTTCGGGAATCCTAAACAGAGGGTCCTCTCCTATGGTTATTGGTCACCAACTTGAATATTGCCTGCTCACTAACAGTGGCCGGAAGTTTGTAACACTTTTGCAGGTTTGCTACTTTGCTCGTAAATAAAAATACTGGGAGATGCAAAAGCTACAAAGCAATAAATATGTGTTTATGCATGTGTATGTCAGCAATTGTTTGTGGTTGTGATCATGAATTCTTCTGTAGAAAGAAAAAGTAGAACAAAATGCCACTCTCTCATGAATGCCAAAGGAATATCTCCACACATGTTTTGTCTTTCTTTTTCTTGTCACTTGGGAGTTGGTAATATCTTGTTAAACAATCTGTAATTGCATTCTGGTGACTGCTATTTTTGTTGACGTAAGCACCCGTCAACATGTTTGCTTGAGATCTTTACACTTTTGATATCTTTTTTCAGGCTTTATGGATGATAAAATACATTATTGAGTTCATTGTAGGCCATAATGAGGCCCAGAAATTATCCACATGTTATACTTTGTTAAGGAGGTAAAACACATTAGGTTGAGCTTCAATTGTATTGGTGCGGAACAGGTTCAGGAGTCGACCTATAATTTAACATTTTAGATCTGAATACATATGATATTGATCCTTGATTCTTGGTTTTGGCTAATTGGTTTCCTGTGAGCATTTAATTTCTTCTTCTTGTCATTTTTTTTTCATGTTAATCAAATTGCAATAAATTTGTTGAAAGGTATAAATGTCATTGTCCCAGGTGCCACCAGGGCATTATTGTACTTCTAACATTTTTCTTACGAGACTTATGAAGTGCCCTTTATACATTATTTACTCTAATATAAATATTCTTCTCCAATATAAAAGAATATAAATATCCTTTATGAATAAAAAAACATTTTCTTACAAGGTACATACAGTTGTGTTAAGAGGACTTGATGCTTTACATGTATGTAATTTCATTATAAGTAAGGATGAATTACCATCTCCTTAATTTCATGGTTGGTCACTCCATTCAGTTTCTTTGTTGAATCTTTCAGATACTTTGCTATATCTAGTATCTATGTCCCGATTCTAACTTGGCCAATTGCATTTTACATTTTGGTTATTATTTTCAGGCTATCCTGAAAGACATTTCCCCATTAGTTGTCCTTCAAATGGAAGGTTCAGTCCTCAAAGGACTTGCAGACCTCTTCCTTGAGTATATTGAAATTCTTGAAAGAGCCATCAAGAGTAGAACAAATGCACGAGAGAAAGTTTGTTCAAGAATCAACTTTGCAGAGACACTATCACAGAAGTTTTCTGTTTTAGCCAATTTATCGACGCTGGTACATTTTTTCTCCAGCACTGCCAGAAGTATCTTTGAGGGAATCAATTACTTCAACAGTGAGATAATAACAAACCATGCAATGGGTTCTCAACAGAAGGAACTTGATAATTGGATATTCTTAATTCAAGAGGCATCAGGTCGACTAAGAGCTAATTTCTGCCAGCAATTTATATATAGAGTTTTGTCTCCAGAAAGTGGACCCAAACTTAGTCCAGAAGCTTATGTTGGTGGTCAGGACGATTCTGACACATTTCAAGATTTGATGCCCACTGCTGCTTTTCAGGTTTTCCGTACTTCTTTCAGACACTTTAAGTATTTTGATTTCCCATAGAACTTGCCAAAGAATGGTAAATTATCTTGAGAGGAGGAAAAAATATACATTTGCAAGTTCAGGTTGATAAAATGCTTCTTATAGGAATGAAATACAAGAACTTCTCAAGTTTTCTTAGTTTACCTGTCATTACCTCAATTCATTCTCTTCTGATAACCTCTTCTGATTGTTTATGCATTGCAACCTGCGAAAGCTACGTCGTAGCTTTAGGTGCTGTAGATATTCTGAAATTGCTTAGAGATTAATTTTCTCGTGATGACTGGAAAGTGAAAACATAACCAGTTTGAATGGCCAAAATGCCAAATATATTGTTTTCTTATTGTTCAAATGATCAAATACATCATATTCTGGTTTACCACTACTTGCATAAGTACGTAAATAGTACGGTATGCTTTTCACAGATATTAAAGGTATTCTTTCTTGTGAATGACCAATTCCTACTGATCACCCATTAGCCTCTAAATTTAATCATTTCCTTCATATATTATGTGCTTGTGCTGCATCTTTTGGTGGAAAAGTTGAAAGCATATTGTCAACAGTGTACATACTGATACTAGTTGACAGGTCTGCAAAAGCTTATTCTTAAATAGGTAGGTACATTTTAACCCAAAAGAAAAACGTAGGTATATTACATAGGTTTTAGGTTCTTTTTCCATGTTTATTGATCGATAAGTATCAGATATATTATAAAGCAAAAAGTTTTACATCTGTTTACGGACATGTAAACTAATCGTATCTAGCAAGGTTACAATATAAGCAGAAAGTAAGGAGATACAACAAGTACAGAGGCTGCCTCCTCACAGTAATAAAATTTCCCTCACTTCCTGACCCAGCTGACTTGTGGAACTCCATTCCACAATCAGACGCCGAACACGAGCTAAAATCCGAGAAAATGGAGAAGAGGAATCGCCGAATATTCCTCTCATTCCAAATAGTCCACGAAATAGCACCAAGCTATATAGTCCAATTGTGTCTTTTTCCATGTTTGACCTTGGGAGTACCATGAAATCACTTTCGTTGTTCTTCTCAATATGCATACTGGATTTAACAACGGAAAGTGGTTCCTTCAGCAGCTCAGCTTTAGGTCTCGGTTCAGCCATTCAGGTTTGGAAAGTTTTTGTGTTTGAATGCTATATGTGGTTGATTTTGTTACAAAATTGTATTTAGAATTAGTCTTCAATTGGAGTTGCTTTGGCTGGCTAACAGTTTCCAGATGGTTGGCACATTGGCTGTTGGAAAATCCAGTCAGGATGTCCAATGGTAACATCTAAATTTATGTTTTCTTTTCCAATTAGATTTTATATTAATGAGATGGCAATAGCAATTATAGTTGTCCACAACCATCAAAATAGGAAACCACGACAAAAGAACCTCATGCAAATAGTCTCTCCATGCCATAGTTTCAGCTTTAGTAGGAATGAAATATGAACTGATACCATTTTTGTTTTATTGGTATTAAACTTTCAAGAGTTACTGGTTCTCTATTCTTGATGCCGCCTCGTTGAGAGCTTTCGTTACTTTTTTTTTTATATATAGAGAAAAGCTTAAGGAATTTAGCATAAATGGAAGAAGTAATCATTGGGTTGACTTCTATTATTCAGGAGAATTTATTTTAACATTTTGTAGAAAGTATGCTGTTTATATCATCATTTTGATCAGGTACTATTTTGGGAACTGAGGAAATTAGAGAAACTTGCTAAAGACGATTTTGTTGGAGTGGATTCGTTGGTGGAGCTACTGAGGGAGCTGACAGAGACCATTTTTGTGTTTCTTTCTAATAACCAAGAGTTCTGGACACTTATTGAAGAGAGCTCAAGTGTTCGACGATCTCATGGTTTTGAGCAGGTATATTGATACATTTCTTTTTAAGTTGAAAACTGATGAAATAAATCTTGTAAGCTATTGTAGACACCCTATTTTGCATGATTTAATGAACCCAAAAAATTCAATTGGTTCCAAGCATTTAGAAACGAGATCCGGACTCCAAAGAGTAAAGACAAATCCAAGCCGAGCCCAAACCAATTAAAGCCCAAGGGGGGCAGGCCTTTTTTTAACTTAAAAATTGACCAGCGCCTTTCTAAAGGGCACGGGTCCTATTTTTGCCTAAAAACCTCTACGCGGCTTTTAGAAAGGCGCGGTACGGATAAAAACCCTATTTATGACTTCGTTTTGCGTACCAACGTATTTTGGATTATTTTTTAGTCCCACATTGGTCAGAAAGAACAAGAACCCTATTTTTCACCCTGTAAAAGGAGCCTCACTCCAACCCATTCCTTAACTTTGGATACCCGAACTTTGAAACTTGCAACTTTGAGCCTTGGGAAGAACTTTTGAATCTCTAAAAACCCCTAGCCTTCGGAGGTCTTTAGATTTAGAGAGCAAGTCCAGCCAGAGTCCTTCAAAGCCTTAGGACATCCAAAGCGCTTCTTTTGTCGATCTAGGTTCCCTATAGTTCTTCTTCAACTCCTACTTTAGGGAAAAGGGGTCTAGTTCATTGGAGTCCGGATCTTATCATCATGGAAGGACCTTCTTGGATGCTTGGAAAGCCAAATAAAAGGGAAAAGGTATGCTACATCCCCAATCTTCTACTTCTACCCATCCAAATCTTTTCTTTCTTCACTTTCTCTTAGTAGCTCGGTGATTTCTCTCTACACGGTCGTGGGGAAGAGGAAATCCGAGTGAAGGAAATGGTTGGAAGACTAGGTCTTCGATTTCTTCATTTCATTTTTTTTATTAGTAGTTTTGTCCCTTTTCCACTCAAACGTAGGCGGGGTCCCTCTTAACTCGGCCGAGGAGAGAACGTGACCGTTTGCCGATTTAGGGAAAAGGGGTTTTGTTGTGCAAATAGAGAGAAAATCACCCTAACTTGGTAGAGGAGGGGTGACTTTCCAATCTCGAAATAAAAGAAAGCAAGTAGAGAGAAAATCACCCTAACTTGGTCGAGGAGGGGTGAGTTTCCAATCTCGAAATAATAAAAAAAGGGAAAATAATGTTTAAATTAATTTAATGGAGACAATTAAGAGGTAACCTTCGTTCGATGGATGAGGTGGGGTGCCTAACACCTTCCCCAACTCATAAGAGAATCCCCGGGCCTAATCTCGGTTTTCTTTTAAATCGAAGGTTTCATTTGTGGGTGACCAATCACACCCGGACTTTTGATTGGTGGCGACTATAAAAGATCTTGACTTCTCATCAGTTGAAAAATACTGATGTGGAGAGGAGATCGACTCGGGCCAGCTATCGCACAGCTATATCTGTATTTACACTGCTTAGTGTGGTTGGTTCGTAACGCAAATGTTTGCTTGGTCTCCATATTGAATGTAAAGAGCTTCATCCCCTTTGCCTCTGATGCCTGCCTGTATCGACATACATATCAACGTACACATATATAATATGCATGGTTCAATAGGTACATGAATACATATATATGTTCGTTTATGTATACGTAAGTAGGCATTGGATGTATATGCACGGTTATGTGTATCAAGTATAAACACAAAATTTATGTGTATGTGCTTCACCGGGTTCCCATGACTTCAGTCACGTCAAAGCCTGATACAAGGTCCTTATTTCAACATCTTGTTTCTTGGTTAATATCCGCCTACCAAACCCGGAAGCATCCTAATGTAGTTTCAATCGGCCAACGATTTACATTTCAGAAAGTATTTATGATTGACCATTGAATGCTAATAATGGAACATAGCACTGATCTTTATTTTACCAAATCTAATCAATTCATAATGTAAGATTTTTCAACATAATGGGCCCACTATCTTTGGTAGTTATCATAGTTGTCAAGGCGACTTGAGGCGACAGACCTCATAGACACCTAAGGCGGTAGCCTGAGGCGCCCGAGGCGTCGCCTGATGAACTTTTTGTTGCAAAAATTTCCTTTAATATGAGATCCATGTATGATGCATTTTTTTTTTTTATAAGAGATCTTACATTCATATATAAATTACATCATTGTCAAGATGCACTCTGATAGAACCATCGTTAGAGACTGATCTAAGAATAATAAATGAGGATTTCAAGTGTTGGAAAAAAATAGAAGAAAAATTAAGTCTACAATGACTGTTGAAAGGGGGGAGAGGGGGGAGGGATTGTGAGTGATTAAAAAATAGATAGGCCAACAGGAAAGAGAGAGAGAGAGCTAAAGGAGAGGGGAGATGAGAGAAAATATGAGACTGAATAAAAATTAGAAAAATAGTCTGACAGTCAAATGTGACGCTAAACAGGGGAGAAAGAAGAGAGAGGGAGGAGAGGGAGATGTCGTACATCTTACTCTCATTTCTTTCTTTTTCTTGATTATACTCAAGATAAGTAAGAAAAATAATATTGCTAAGTAAAATATATAACTATTGGGCTTTCACTTATTTATATTATATAAAACCCCTTTAAATATGAGTTTATGAATGTTTTGGGGGTCTTAGAAGGACTTTGGGGCATTTAAAGGCTCTTAATTTGTTATTGGGCCGCCTGAGCTAGCTATAATTTAACAGCCATGGGAAAAAAAAAAAACCAAAATTGGGACTATATGGTCCACCCATAAACAGAGGAAGAGATAACCAGTTAACATGAGAGAAATATACTTGATGTCGTTCGTCTCTTATTTCTTCCTCAATTTGCAAACTTTTTTGTTGGATATACAAATCTTAACATATTATATTATAAAAGACATGAGAGAAGTATATAAAATAACATTTTTTTTTTGTTTACTGAACAATCATATTCAAATAAAATAAATTTTAATATTCTTAAACAATAGTAATATTACATATATGATATTTTTAATAATGACTGCCTAAGGCAGCCAGTTGCCTGAGCCTAGCAGAGCGCTTGGTCGCCTAGGCGACCGCCTAAGGCGCCTGAGGCGACACCTTTAACAACTATGGTAGTTATCTACACTGGAGAGACACTATAGTGCACTATACAGCTCTCATTGTTTGTCAAATTGGAGAACATAACTTAGTTTTGAGCTGATTTACTCTTGCCCAGTTTGTGAGATTGTCGCGAAATGGAGTTATTTTTCTGCCGTACTTGAATTACTTGGTTATTTGTTGTCACCATGTCCATTCACTTGCAAAATGTATCTCATTCATGTTGTTCGCTTCCTTTGCTTTCTTAACAGTTTGTTTTAGACATGCAATTTCTGGTTGAAATCACAAGGTTTGGAGGCTACTTCTCTGAAAGTATAATGGATGCCTCCTTGGATCTCGTATCTCGCATGGAATCAGCATTTCTTTTTGCTATATCGGATCCCAGTAGGTAAGACTCCAACTTGCTGTGCTAGTATTGCTGCTAAGCTTTGAATTTCCTATGTGTGAGACAATTCTACTGTATAATTCCAAGCTTAAACCCATTTTAACTTTTTATTATAGCTAATTTAAAAGTTATAAAAGCATAAAATATTTCCAAAGTACATTTAATTAAACATTGAAACTCGGAAAATTTATTTAAATTCTTACGATTGTCTCTAACGCTCCAAAAATTGTAGGCTGGTTATCAAAAAGTCCATATAACCTTTTTTATCTGATAACTTCCACATTATGCGTCAATTCATGGCAAAATTATGTCCTTGAAAAGGTCTCATCAACCCCAACCATACCCTTGATTTTTTCAAACGAGACGAGTTGGAACTCTAATTTGAATTTGGAAAAGCTTTACTGATTTAGCATGTGATTTCAAAATAGCTTAATGGTGTCTGTTGCAACGAATGTTGGACTTTTGCAACTAGAAATTTGAAGATAAGGTGGTAATTTATTGCTCATATGTAAAACTTTGTTATTTATGTAAGAAAATAAGCTAATTTCAAGTTTAAAGAAACCATAACTATTTTTTCATTTTTTATAATTCAAAAGATCATTCCAACGCTACTCAAAGGCTTTGGGTTATTCTTGGTCTGTAAAATGCTTTATCACCAATCATCATTACTTTTTGAAAGGGGGAACTCTAATGAAAATGCAACTTTATTGAAATGGTGTTCCTAGATTCCTCCTTATTCCCCACCAAGGGTAATTGTAAAGAGCCAAAGCAAAAAAAAAAAAAGGTAATTGTAAAGAGTAAAACAGGAAAAAGAATAAAAGTAAAATTAGGACTTCTTGCTGTTGAGAATACTTGAATGAACATTTTTTTCTTCTTCTGTAGAGATGTACCTGATTGTGAATGGGCTATAAATGCTGCTACTGAAGCTATCCACAAACTACAGGAGATGGAGAAAACAGAGTCGCCACCAACTAAAGAACCTACGAGTATTCTTGAGGAGGATCACAAACACCAACATGGGTATGCAAGTGACTCTCTTGAGGAGGTTGCTAGAACTTCCTTAGAGGATGATGTAGAGTTTGATGATGGAGTCGTCATAAATGTATCTGAAGCTGCCTTTAACACGGAACAAGGAATACAGGAAGTAGAAGTAACCCCTCTGGAAGGACCTATAGGTCTCCTCAAAGATGAGACTGGCTTGGATGACGGGAGTGCTAGAAATTCCACTGATGGATCTGTAGAATCAGAAGAAATGAGATCTGCTGATGCAGAGATTGATGAGTTACAAAAAATTATAAAAACAGATGTAATGGCCACAATATCACATGTGGATATTGTTAAAGAGATTTCTGATGAAAATGGTGGTGGAGCATGGTTCCCACATGAGGGGGCTAGCAGTCCCTATGATGATTCAATAGGTTCAATAGATGAACAGGTAGCAAATGTAGTAGCCAAGTTGGTGATTAACAAGCTAGAAGTTGATGCAGGAACAGAATCTCCATCTATGGAAGTGACAGAGCTTGTTACAGAAGATCTTGATAAACTGCAAGGCCATAATGAAAGACACGTGGATAAGGATGAATTTGTTCTTGAGGAAGATTGTGATGAAACTCAGAAAGGAGACGTGGGCAATATTGTCAAGAATGAGGCTGCTGATAGATCCTATAGTTCCAGTGCAGTTGGAAGATGGAAGCAAGCTTCTGACTGACATTAATATTACGGAATTCAAGGGAGAAGATGAAGAGCATTCCAAGATCAGTGACACCGTGGCCATGGAACAATCTGTGTAAGACTAATGGATGTAAGCATCTCAAGGATCTTTTATAGTCTAAACATGCAACAGGTCGAGAATTCCCATTCCCATATCTTAGCTGCTATAAGGGAAAACGGGAGCAGAAAAGAAGATTAAAACATCAAAAGTTCTCCTTTATTTTTGACTTGGAAACATGAATTTGGATTATTACTTGGTCTGTCAGGACTGGGCTATGTCTATGGCATAGCAGTTCAGTTATATAATTGATACCCTTTTAACTGTTACTCTTGGAAGTTGGACCTGCATTTTTTTCATAATACACCGGGGCTCTCTTTTCTTTGAGTTTGTCTCTTGACAAATAGGGATTTTTGCTGAATTTAGAAATACTTTAAGAGATCAAGAGCAATCTGCAAGGCGAGAAGTATTTCTACAACTTAAGTTGATAGTTCTTGAGAGAACTTCAAGTCCAATAAATCTCCTTAGTAGGCAATAAGTTCATGATTATAAGTCTGCTCTTCTTGTTGTGCAACCTAGCTCTAACCAGCTTTGTGGGTTCATTGGGTATTATTATTTCCCCTCAATTTATTGGGACTTCATCTGTAGTCGGTCCTTGCGAGACAGGGCTGCAGCTTTGGTGGTTGTTTGGGTTCACACTCCTCTACGTTTCTGAATAGCGCCTCTAAAAAGAACGGCCATAATTCATGTAATTCATTATATAGCTTTGAATGCTACTGCATGTTATGAAATGTTACAGAATAATGGTCGAGGTCAACCACTTTTAAAAACTTGCTTTAGAGCATGTATGCATGAAATGGTATTTCGTGATATATGTTATGTGAACTGTGAAGAATGACTAACAAAAACTGCATTCCTTAATTTGCTGGAAGTCATGGCAGGCAAGTCACGATCGCCCCTGCTCTGTTACGTCGGTTATGCCTTACCCCTTACCTCGACTGTTAAAACTCCTATCATCAGCAGTGATGCATCAAACTGAGCAGTTCTAAGTTCTGACAGAAGTATATAATCCACTGTCAATGGATCAATAAAATTTAACTGCCCTTAAAATACTAAGAACAGCAATGGGTTTGGTATTTGTGTGCTACCAAACTGCCTAGTGATTCTATTTGAATGGTTTGTTGCAATTTTCTGAAACCAAACACCCCAATAGCTATCAATCCACTTCATGAAGCATGTTCAGGTGCTGGGTAGCTTAATCCTTGTCGAAGGCTGAGATGTCTAGCTTGCAGAACAAGTAAGGGTTGAAGGATACAGAAAACAGGAACTCAATTGGTGCAAGAGGTTATGTGCATTTCATTATAATCAGCACTGCTTATAACAAATATTTAGGACCGGCAACACGAATCTTATGCTGCCATTATATTATATTATAGTCATAACTATGATCAACTGCCATCTCTAGTCACATCTGTTTTCTTTGCCTTCCTATCGCTTTTTTAAAGCCTTTGACTTGCACCAACTCACTTATTCTCACGTGTTTTCCCGTGAAATACAATGTTTTTCCACTTTTTCCTTTAGATGATATACAACCATCAAAAGCTAAATCCCCTTGAGAATTATGATTGCAAGTGATCCCACAAGTTTCAAATACCCGTACAACGTAGGGTTTGAGTTCTCACTACTAAGGAGCACTCTCCATGAATCATAATCATGGGCTATCAAATTGAGCCTCAAACTATACCAATAGATGAGAGACAAATCTTGCTATTTCTTTTAAAAGTCATTACTCATTAATGGCATTTAGCCAAAGAATTAAACCAAGAGGTGAATATTAAAAGCTTCATCACCACACTCCCAGACAGATGAACAATGCCCCATATCATAGAGTGGCTTCCAACTAGGGCTGTCAATGAGCCGAGTCGATTCGTCTCTAAATGATTCGAGCTTGAGTTGGGTATTTGGGCGAGTTGGGTTGAGTTAAATAATTGAGCTTGTTTGTTAATCAAGCTGAACATAAGCAAAAATCAGCTCAACTTAGCTCAACTCGATTAATTTACGATACTTAATAATATTACTTTTCACATAAAGTTGAGAAAAGTAAATATGAATTTGTCTTTTTTTTTTTTTTTAATCAGTAATCAAAATATTTATAGAATCAAAGAAACTTTACACCACTAAAACGGCTACAAGGAGATTACATGCAAGGAAACTCAATGACTAGAACTAAGAAAACAACAAGAATTCTACTTGTACTCTTGCTTGGCAAACTAGGAACCCAAGACTTCCTCCGACATCCCCCCCGCAACCTCCTCAGAATGCCTAACCGAACTCCAGTCCATAACAAATTGTCTAATTCGAGCACAGATACGAAATGGAGAGGAAATTGAATCCTCGAACACTCTCTTATTCCTCTCTTTCCAAATGGACCATGTTATAGTCTTTGGAAGCAATAACAACACCGACTCTTTAGCACCCTTCGCACCGTCCCAAGACCAACAAGACAAAACATCGTGAAAGGAATAAGAAAATGTACACGCCACTCCTACTTTTGAAAGAAGAACCCCAAAATATTGTGCATCTTGAAGCAATGCAAGAACAAATGATCCACTGTCTCTTTTTCCTACTTACAGATAAGACAACGGCTAGCCATCTGTCTCCTCTAAATTTCAAATGATCCTCTAAATTTCAAATGATCCCAGGTGAATATTTTATTTAAAACTGCATTCTATAGGAAAAAAGACGCATCGAAGGGAATACTTGGATTCCACTCAATCCATTAGAGAAAGGAAATGAAAGGGGCCAAAGGCGTAAAAGATGAATCACTAATCTTACTAAGAACTGACTGGCAAGGACTTTAGACAAAATCTTCCAATCCAGGTTTTGCAAACTCGGAGAAGTAGATCTAAGACGCCCTAGGATACGACTCAAATCCTCAATTTCCCAATCGTTAAGGTCTCCCCTTTACTTGGGACACCAAACCACCTCCCCCTCACACATCCCAATAGTCTGCCACTAAAGCCTGTGAATTTGTTGTTAAGGTAATACCTAAAAGGTGATTTCATCCTGCCAGAATTTATAGATTCTCTATATCATGTGTTCTCTCATTAGAATCATGAGAATAAATATGATTTTGTTTTTGGGAAAACCTGATGAGCGTGTTCAACTAGATATTGTTTTTTTTTGTTAAAAGGGTGAACAAGCCTAAACTAATAGGGTAAGCTCGTCAGCCAACTCAATTATCTAGACTGTCTATACATGAGCGAGCTCAAGCTAGCATTCAAGAGCTTAAATTAAGCTCGAGCTAAGCTTGAGGCAGCATATAATGTCACAAGCCAAGCTCAAGCAGCACTCAGCTTGGCTTAACTTAGCTCATTTACACCACTAATTCCAACCTGCCATTGTTAACCTAACCCGAGGAGTGTCATTATAGTCATATATATATATATTTGCACTTTTCCTGGGTAAGTTGGGGTTAGTACCTGTTACAGGTGAGGAAACACCTATCCAAGAGGTGAAAATTGAAAGGCCTCGCATCAATTAATTGCTGGAACACAGTACTGTCTTCAGATAAATCAGGTATGTTACTATATGCGACATGAACTTTTTTTTCCTCAAAGATCTTTGCCCTAAATTCGTCAATACATTCCCTGGATAAATGTAGAATTCAAACAGGAAATATATCATTAGAAATGGTAGTTCTTAATTAACAACTATAAAAGCAGAAGCCGTACAGTAGGACATCCTGCACTAGTCGCACACCTCAGTCTGGGAAGGGACAGCAAATAAATTAAAATAGTTCCAAGTCCACCTAGTCTGCTGAGGCATAATTGCCAAGTATAACCCAACATGGATACAAGCTTTCTAAATACCAGCGACTCAGCGCACGAAAACCTCTTTCATGCTCTAACCAACTATACAGTTACCCTTCATTAATGCAAGGTTCGTTCACCTTTGGTTCTCTCTGCGCCTCACATACCGGGTTCTGTCGTTGTATCTTGGTCTGTCTTGAGCTCTCTGGGGCACTGGCTCCACCCTCCTCTGTCTTTCAGGTGATCTTTGAACTATCTCTCCGTTGACAAACAGTTCAGCTGCAAATCAAGAACATAAGGAGTCTTTTATATCATAAGTAGTGTTTTTGAACTTTTAAAGTAAATGGAGAGACAACTAGTAAGTTGAAATTTTCCCTTTCAATTCTGCGGGTGAGAAAAAACACAAAAACTCCAGTCAGACCTGCTGCTCAACAGAGGACTGTAAAATAAGGACCTCATGGTATCACTTTTCATTTTAATTTGGAGGTACCATGCAATGGAAGAACAACCAACCATTGTCCAGAATTTCACAATGCTGGAGACTGGAGTTGAAACCCCTTGAGGCCGAGGTGTAGTTACCAATATCAGAACTGTCCATCAGTCTCAAATGACTGAAACCCAATCATCTCACATCAAAGTTGGCTAATTTTTAGATGTAAACTAATATTGCTGGCATTAGCTGGAAAATATACATTTTTAAAGAAGACATTATCACTTGTCTACTTGTTGGGTTGAGTATACCTGGACCTAATTCACATTCAATTACAGCAAAAAACCTGCATCAAAACCTAATTATCTAGCCTTTTCAAAGGATAGTCCTACTAACTTGGGTATGTGGACATGTTCGCAGGAGTTATACCACAGGCGTGTCCAAAAAGGTACATTCAAATATCAAAATACTATGCCCCCACCCCCTCTTTTTTTGCCTAATCATTTAGAACACTGGAAGGTTGTTAGAATGTTAATAAATTGGGGATTTACAACTGCCTCGCCCCCGAGAGACTCAAACCCAAGTTCTACCACTGGAACAACTAGGGAGTGTAAAATATTATGCTCCTTGCAACATACAGCAAGCACACTTGAAAGCACCGGTACCATATTTAACACTTCAGTTGCAATAAAAGACATTTGCATGATGCATGGATATCATACAGTGAAATTGGACAAACATAACCAGAAGGTAAAGCTTGAATAACAAAAAAACTAGTACCAAGGCATAGAAAATGATTTATGAAAAAACAAATACAATTGGAAACCTCGATCATGTCAAGGTATAATTATATATATATTCTTTCAACATCATTTAACAACAATAATAAAGATGCATTTCCATACAACCCAAAAAATTGTGCATCATATGTTTAAATGATGCATGTCAATACAATTATCACTGGATAGACACAAAAAATACAATAATCACTGGATAGACACAAAAAATACAATAATCACTAGCAAAGATTCTGAATGCTATAAAAAGAAAAGATTCTAAAGTAAGCAAGATCAGGAGGTAACAAATATTAGTATTTCTATGAGGCTTGGGAGCCAAACTACTCCATGAGCTCCTTAACTGAATTTTTCCCAACTTTTTCGAAATTTTCCCTTTTACCCGAATTTTTCCCTCGATGAATAATTCCAGGTCTTTGACTTGATGACTATGCTCCATGGAACATATTTGTAGGAAAGCTATGTATAGGGTGGGTTTCTTCTTGCTTCCATCATGTCTCATTTAGTGGTTAAAAATGCCTAGAGAGTAAGACCTAAACAAATATCATTGAATTGGAACCTAAGGTGTGTTGTTCTCTACACGTATCTCATGGAAGGCGAAGTCTAAAGTATGGCTGCCCAAACTAATATATGGGAGTAAAGTGCCCATATCTCATTTCTTGCTTCTTGTTTCTTAAGGATTTTTGGAGCCTCATTTCATGCTATTCATTTTCGCTCTTGCTCTATGCCACAAAACACAAGCAGCCCTGGAAAAGTTAAGAGAGATGTTTGAACTAAATCTGTTAGCATTCAATTATTCAAAGCAAGATACTGCCTATTCAAGGCTTTGCTTTGCCATCATGGACTAGGCATATTTAAAATGTATATTGTCACCATCAATAGGTTTCCCAGGGCAACTAGGTATGCTGCACTTCTTTTGGCAGGTAAAATAAAAATGATAATTATACCAGTCCCAAATATAAGTCCAAGGTCCTGCTTACATGGTAAAAGAAAATATCACCATACAAACGCTGGAAACTTTCATGTTTAATCTCCACTGACTGCAACTCCAGAGAGTACAAGAAGCCCAGAACAGTTAGGAGAGAAGTTTGATCTTAGTCCATTAGCATTCAAAGCTAGACATTGCCCATTCAAGGCTCTTCCGCTTTGCCAAGATGGACTGACTACTGAGCATATCCAAAATGGATGATCCATCATCAATATGTATCTCAGGAAAACAAAGTGTACTGTAGTTTCTTTGGCATATACAATAAGATGCGGGATTACACATCCCAAAGACGAGTCCAGGGCCCTGCCTTAAATAGGCTTTTAAAAATAAATTATACTCCTACATTTGCCAAAGACAAAACACGTTATGAATAGTGACAAAGGTATGGCTTGCTCAACCCTTTAAAATTGCAGAGTACATTTAGAAGGCTACAAGTGGCTATTCAAATATTATTTGTAAATATGGTAATGATATTTAGTTTTCATTTGATGTTTTTTAACCAAAGAAAGATTTTACACTTTCATGTTCCATCTTCACTGATCTACAACTCCACAGAGTAAAAGAAGCCTAGAATAGTTAGAGAGAGACATTTGATCTTAGTCCATTAGCATTCAAAGATAGAAAATTGCCTGTTCAAGACTCTTCTGCTTTGCCAAGATGGACTGAGCATATCCAAAATCTATGATCTATCATCAAAATATGTCTACCAGGAAAACAATGTGTGCTGCATTTCAAAAAAAAAAGCGTTGCAGTTTCTTTGGCATATACAATTAAAATTTGTGGAATTACACATCCCAGAGAAAAGTACAAGGCTACACATAGGCTTTTAAAAATAAATTATACTCCTAAACTTGCTGAAGACTAGATCGCTCAGATTAATGTCAAATGCATGGCTTGCTCAACCCTTAATTTCAGGGCACAAAAGGTACAAGTAGCTAGCCTATATATATATTTAACATGGCAATGTTATTTATTTTTCATTTGTACGTTTTTTAATCAAACAAATGCTGTAAACTTTCATATTTCATCTCCACTGATCTGCAACTCAATGGAGTATAAGAGGTACATAACAGTTAAGAGAGACATTTGATCTTAGCCCATTAGCATTCAAAGTTAGAAATTGCCTATTCAAGGCTCTTCCGCTTTGCCAGGATGGACTGACTACTGAGCATAACCAAAATGTATGATCCATCACCAATATGTATCTCAAGAAAACAATGTGTGCTGCAGTTTCTTTGGCATATACAATAAGACGCAGAATTACACATCCCAAAGACAAGTTCAGGACTTTGCCTAGGCTTTTAAAAATAAATTATACTCCTACACTTGCCAAAGACAAGATGCGTTCAGAATAGTGTCATAGTATGGTTTGCTGAACCCTTTAAAATTGCAAGGTACATTTAGAAGGCTACAAGTAGCTACCCTATTATTTATTATTTGTAAATATGGTAATGATATTTAGTTTTCACTTGTGTGTTTTTTAACCAAATAAAGACTATACACTTTCATGTTCCATCTCCACTGATCTGCAACTCCACAGAGTAAAAGAAGCCCAGAACAGTTAAGAGATGCATTTGATCTTAGTTCATTAGCATTCAAAGATAGAAAATTGCCTGTTCAAGGCTCTTCTGCTTTGCCAAGATGAACTGTACATATCCAAAATCAAGGCTATTAATGATATTTAGTTTTCACTTGTGTGTTTGTAAATATGGCTATTAATGATAAATTGCCTGTTCAAGGCTATAATTTGTAAATCCAAAATCAAGGCTATTAATGATAAATTGCCTGTTTGGCTATTATTTGTAAATATGGTAATGATATTTAGTTTTGACTTGTGTGTTTTTTAACCAAATAAAGACTATACACTTTCATGTTCCATCTCCACTGATCTGCAACTTCACAGAGTAAAAGAAGCCCAGAACAGTTAAGAGATGCATTTGATCTTAGTTCATTAGCATTCAAAGATAGAAAATTGCCTGTTCAAGGCTCTTCTGCTTTGCCAAGATGAACTGTGCACATCCAAAATCAAGGCTATTAATGACATTTAGTTTTCACTTGTGTGTTTGTAAATATGGCTATTAATAATAAATTGCCTGTTCAAGGATATTATTTGTAAATCCAAAATCAAGGCTATTAATGATAAATTGACTGTTCAAGGCTATTATTTGTAAATATGGTAATGATATTTAGTTTTCACTTGTGTGTTTTTTAACCAAATAAAGATTATGCACTTTCATGTTTCATCTCCACTGATCTGCAGCTCCACAGAGTAAAAGAAGCCCAGAACAGTTAAGAGATGCATTTGATCTTAGTTCATTAGCATTCAAAGATAGAAAATTGCCTGTTCAAGGCTCTTCTGCTTTGCCAAGATGAACTGTGCATATCCAAAATCTATGATCTATTATCAATATGTTTCCCAGGAAACCAAAGTGTTGCATTAAAAAAACAACAATACACTTTGATGTTCCATCTTCAATGATCTGTAACTCCACAGGGTAAAAGAAGCCCAGAACAGTTAAGAGAGGCATTTGATCTTAGTTCATTAGCATTCAAAGATAGAAAATTGCCTGTTCAAGGCTCTTCTGCTTTGCCAAGATGAACTAAGCATATCCAAATCTATGATCAATTATCAATGTGTTGCAGTTTCTTTGGCATGTACAATGAAAATTGTGGATTACACATCCCAAAGACAAGTACAACTATACAAGGCACTGCCTTACACAGGCTTTTAAAAATAAATTACACTCCTAAACATGCCGAAGACTAGACCACTCAGAGTAATGACAAAGGCATGGCTTGCTCAAACCTTAATCCCAGGGCACGAAAGGTACAAGTAGCTAGTCTATTAATATTTCTTTTTTATCATGATAATGCTATTTATTTTTCATTTGCATGTTTTTAAATCATACAAAGGCTGTAAACTTTAATATATTTTTATCTCCACTGATCAGCAACTCCATGGAGTATAAGAAGCCCATAACAGTTAAGAGAGAGATTTTATCTTAGTCCATTAGCATTCAAAGCTAGACACTGCCAATTATTCTTCCGCTTTGCCAAGATGGACTGAGCCTATCCAAATTGTTTAATCAGTCATTGTCGCTATGTTTTTTAGAACATCTTTGTGCAGCACTTCTATTTGACAGAACGATAAAGCAAATGTGAATAATACAAGCTCCAAGATATCTGACATATGTCCAAGGCCCCGCCTTACATGGTACAAGAACATATTATCATACAAAGGCTATACAATTTCCCGTTTCATCTCCACTGATCTGTAACACAAACCCGAACTACAAGTCCAAGGCTTGCCTTGCATAGGCTTTTGAAAATAAATCATCCTCATAAACTTTCCAAAACCAGATGAGTTCAGAGTACTGTCACAGGTATGCTTACTCAATCCCTCAAATCCCAGGGTACAATCAGAAGGCTACATGTAGGTATTTTAGTAATATTTGTTAAGAAAGTAATAATGCTCAATTTTCATACCCATAACTTTTTGGGACATCCTAAGGGGAAGATTGGATTAGTAATAATCAGCAATTCCAATTACATATTCCCAGCTTCTTCATATAAGGAAAGCTTAGCTAACAGAACAAAAACCCCAAACTTACAGCAAGATGATACTATTGAAAACATGAACAAACAAGAGATAAGGCATAAAAATGCATTCACATGAGCGTAAACAATTCAGAGGTATATGAGGCACGATTTAGAAATACAATAGTTATAGTAATAAATTTAAATTATATATATAATGAAAACCAGTGTGTTAAAAAAAAAACTCAAAAACTCATTGATGTCTTAAAAGACTTACCTCCGTAGTCCTTGTTCTCAGCATCAACATAAGAATCAGGAAGCACAAACAGTACACCAGGAAGACCTGAAAAGAAAAATGAAACCACTCATCACAAATGAAGTCCCATCAGACGTTTGTAACCGTGAACTGAAAGCTAATGAGCACAGACCTTCAAGCTTATTTGAGGTCTCCTCATCAATCTCACATCCAAAACCAAAATATCTCTCACACGAAACATTGTAAATCTTCTTCATTGCTTCCTCACCACTGATACATAGCAGCAAGCACAACATATTACTTACTATTAAAAAAACAGGAAAAAAAATCTCATCCCAAAAACAAAAAAAACTCAACGCGAAAAAGGAAGAAGAGAATTTACATATAAAGAAATAATAATCAACCAAACACCCCTGAAACAATCAATGAAAGAGCTCAAATAACCCCATAGATACATCAGCTGGAGAAAAAAGGAATATGCTGAAATGCAGAAACCCTAATGTTAGAAACCAGAAGCAAAAATAAACAGCTGCTACATATTTCAGAAATCCTTAATCATCAAAACCAAAAACCCAATAAAGAACTTAATTAAAAAAACCAGCTGGAGAAAAAAGGATATGCTGAAATGCAGAAACCCTAATGTTAGAAAATCAGAAGCAAAAATAAACAGCTGCTAAATATTTCAGAAATCCTAAATCATCAAAATCAAAAACCCAATAAAGAACTTAATGAAAAAAAGCCAGCTGGAGAAAAAAAAAAAAAAATGCTGAAAAGCAGAAACCCTAATGTTAGAACATCAGAAGCAAAAATACACAGCTGCTCCCTATTTCAGAAATCCTAAATCATCAAAACCAAAAACCCAATAAAGAGCTTAATGAAAAAACCCAATCTGGAGAAAAAAAAAGATATGCTGAAATGCAGAAACCCTAATATTAGAAAATCAAAAGCAAAAACACACAGCTGCTACATTTTTCAGAAATCCTAATCATCAAAATCAAAAACCCAATAAAGAACTTAATAATAATAATAATAAAAAAACACCCAATTTCTCTCTCACATATACCTTCCAACGACTTTAGCTAGGGTTTCAACATAACAATCAATCATCTGCTGCTTGGTAGCACCCTCACCACCAGGTTTATCCATAACAATAAGCCAGTGCTCGTAATCGCACCCCGGAAACAATGGCGCCATCTCCGTCGGGGGTCGATCGCTGAAGTTCGACCGGGAGTTTAACGGCGAGTACGCAGAGTCTCCGGACCGGTTCACCCTGCACCGGACTGAGGTCAACCGCCACGCGCCGGGTGAGACGACTCGGACCGCATGGGAGAGCGTGACCGGAGATCGCCTGGTTCGGACGAAACCGGATAATGGAGGAGCTTGAGTTATAGAGGAGGAAGAAGAAGAGAGGAAGCGCTTGGGAAGGAAGAGAGTGGGTGCTGAGCAGCGACAGTTCAGGACAGCTCGAGCAATGCTTGCCGCCATTGTTGTAGCCATGGCTAGGTTTAGGTTTGGATGAGAAATGAGGGTTTTTGAGGATTGAGTGGGTATATATTTTGCTTTGGCTGTAGATTTTTTTAGGGTTTAAGGGAGAAATCTCTGGTGGTTCTAAGGTACACCATTACTTGGTGTATCTCTATTGCTACACCATTACTCGGTGTATCTCTAAGCTGACCCAAGTGTTCCCTTTTAACCGCTGTTTGACCATGGTTAAGCTTAGTTAAATTAAAATTAGTAAATTTGTTTTTTGTTTTTTTTCTAAAAACCTTGCTTAACCTTAAAAGATTAACCACAGTTAATAGATGGTTAAAAAGGGGCTTAACCAATGAAGTCACTGGGGTCATCGATTAGCGGGTTAGTATGGTGAGTGACGTCCAGCTCACTTTAAAGAAGGCAACGGATTTCTCCGCCAATTTTTTTTCTTTTTTTTGGGTATGCTTGAATCATTTATCTAATTTTGTGAGTGAGTTAGAGAGTCAGCAGGGTTAGTACTCATGGTGAGTGTCAACAGCAGCACCAAAGACTCGAACACGAGTCTCCACTCCCCAAAGGGAGATACACTACCACTAGTACAAACCCATTGTGTGTCACGATGTTTCACTAAGATAGTATATAGCTCCCTAGCTCACCACGAGTCCTTTTTGACACGCATCAATTGTGATTAAGATTTACTCACTCTTAGGGTTATATAATCTAACCTTAATTTTAGAAAACAAAAAAAGTTTTCTTAAGTAACTAGTGAATCATAATCAAGGTTAATTATAACCTCTTACCAAAAACAAAAAAAAATTAATTAATTATAACTTGCCGTACTTACATACACATGTTTTTCTAGTTCAATTAATGCCATGTGTGCCCCAACTTAAGAATCTTGTAATTTTTAGATGATTTTTCCGGTGATAGGGACAAGTAGAGATTCATTCACTTTGAGGCAAAGAATTTTTTTTTTTTTTTTTTGTCATAGTCTCAGAGGCTTTAAGGAGGATGTTGTCCAGAGAAAATGGTCATATGTATGATAGGTTTGTAATATGACATGACCATCTGCGCATCTCTCATCTACAATTTGTAGACGATACCTTAATTTTCTGCATGGCTTCTTATCAAAATTTGAATCTTTCTCATGTTTTTTTACTTAGATGTTTCGAAATCGTCTCATGACAAAGGGTGAACCTAGCAAAGTCAAAAATCTTGAGTGTAAGGGAGGTGTCGAAGATAGAGGTTTTATCCACTTGGCTAGGGTGTAGGATGGGATACCTTTGTCTATATATCTTGGAATGCCCTTTGAGTTCAACTTCAAATCTACATCGGTTTGGATGCCAAATCAAAAATGTTTTACAAACCAATTGTCGGGATGAAAATCCTCATTCTTATCGAATAGGGGGAAAGCTGACACTTATCAAGCACACCCTTAGCAGCATTCATTCGTATTTCATGTCTGTGTTTACATCCTGAAGTCAGTGGTCGCTTCTCTTAAGAATGTGCAGAGAGAGTTCTTTGGAATGGTCGAGATGATAGTTTTAGGTACCATTTAGTACCATGGGTAATATATGTCATCCTAAGAGGGTTGGGGACCTAAGTCTTAGGTCGTTGATCCAAGTGAACAAGACTTAGTAAGGCGAGTTTGACAATTTGGGGAGGAGAGAGAAGGCTTAGGCAACTATTATCATAGCAAAATATGGAGAGACTTCGTGCTGGGTATTGTAGTAGGTTAGGAGGTCTTATGGAGTAGGTTGTTGGAAGGAAATCATGGCGGTGGCTCACCTAGTTGTGTCCAAGTTTAGATTCGAGGTGGATAGAGGGTTGGAGGGGTCATGAGAAACTAAATGATACTTTTCACAATATATTTTTTCTTGCTTTAGAATTAAAATGATGCATTAATAGAAGACTGTTTTGAGACGAGAAATGAGAGGGTAGTGTAGTGTCTAAAATTGAGACGTGATTTGGACGATTGGGAAATCGAGGAGTTGAGTCTCTTACTATCGCATCTTGGGTCTATCCTCGAGAGCTCTGATGATCGAGACTATAGAGTTTGGTCTAACAACAACAATGATTGATTTTTAGTGAAATCATTACTACTATCACTTGAGTCAGAGTCTTATGCGTCATTTCCTCATCGACTTGTGTGAGATCTAGGTATTCCATCAAATGTCTCATTCTTCCTTTAAAACGTATATTTGGATAAAATCCTTACGTGTGATCACTTACAAAATAGAGGATTGAGGATGACTAATCGTTGTTTCTTGTGCCTCCAAGCAAAAGAGACAGAGAATCATTTGTTGCTGCACTGCCCTATTGTGGGTGTCATATGGAGGTATTTTCTCTCATAGTTAAAGGTGGATTAAGTCTTCCTTTCTTCATTTCGGAACTTTTTATCCTATTGGTCATGGGCTAGTACGAATAGTGTCAAGAGGGCAATTTAGTCGATTCTATCTGGGGCTATCTCGTGGTCCACTTGGAAAGAGAGAAATATGAAAGTTTTCAACAACTTATCATCCTTTATCTCTCAGATCCGAGCTCATATCCGCCTAATGATCTTAGTCTGGGTCTCCACCTAGAATGGAGGGGTGGATCTGGGTTCTATGTTGGGATGACGTCTAACACTGTTTTTGTTTTTAGTTTACACTATTGTAAACTCATCTTTGTATTGTATTTTCACCTTTTTGTACTTTCCTTTTGGATATCTCTTTGATTATCGATTTTAATAAAAAACTACTATCAAGAATGCCTAATAGAAAAATAGAGTTTAACCATGAATTGGCTTTGAAGTTTTGGAGCTCCCAAAACATGGGTTAATACAAAATTTTATGAATAAAATTATCCTTACATTTTTTCAATATTTACCAAAACTTCTAGAACTATTTTAAGAGCTCTTATTCATAGTTAAACTAATATACATATATAAGGGTAAATATAAAAAAATAAATTAATTAAAGAACCCTTAAATATTAGTGAATTTTGATATTAATGCAAAAATAAAAATGTCTTCCTATAGGTTAACAATGTTCACACACTAAGTGAACGTTATATATATATCATTCTACTAATAAAAGTACAAGGAGTACACTAAACTTTACTTGGACATAAATACCCTTATTTTATCAATAATTTAGAGTATAACCAAACTTTATTAGCTCAATAATTAAAATTTCAAACTTTAATAAACATAAGGAAGTATTGTTCACATAGAGCTCTCCCTTCTCCACAAGAACTCTCATTCTCTCTTCTTGTATTTGAAGAACTCCTTTTCCACAAGAACTTTCTTTCCTCCACAAGAACTTCCTACTTATCTAAAGAAAGAACCAGGTTTCTTGAAGAAAAAATTTCAAGCTCAAGGAGAACTTCCTCCTTATTTGGAGAAAGAACCTCCTGGTATAGGTTTCATGAAGAAATAATTTCAAGCCTTATTCCTTCGGTTCTTGAAGATCTTGCTTCAATAATTAGTTCTGTTATTGAAGATCTTGCAAACTGATTTAGCTGAGTTATTGCTTCAGTTTTTGAAGATCTTGCTTCAAATTTCAAAAGGTGAGTCATTCTATTTTATTTTTTTTTAGAATTTCATTTTGTGTTGTCCACCCTCTCAACCCTGATAAGAACTATATATAGCAATTCTAGATCTACAAGATCTTTTACTCGATTATAGGCGATATCGTAACTCATATTTGGACAACAGGTATTATATTTTCTTTTTAAGATGCTGTTAAAAATAAAGAATTTTTTTTTGAGTTTTTCGGCGATATCGTCGGAAAACGTGGCTTACCTGAGCTTTGGATAGTGTGGATGGAGTCTCTGTCCAATTTAGGTTCTAACGAGACCCCTCTTGACCGGAACGATGACCGGAAAGGGGGCCTACCGTCGACATCCTGAATAAAGGGAAAAAATTTGAGTTTTCCGACGTTATTGTTGAAAAACGTGGCTTGCTGGAGCTTTGGATGGTATGGATGGAGTCTCTGTCCAATTTCGGTTCTAATGGAACCCCTCTTGATTGGAAAGGGCCGGGAAGGAGGCCTACAGTCGATGTATTAAAAACAAAACAAAGCCAAACATGTAGAGAGATGAATTGCAACGGATTCGGATTCGATCCGCAAATCTGGATCTGTTAGACATTTTAACTTGACAAGACCAAGTTCTGAAACATACCGGCCCATATAAATAACTGGATCAGAAAACAAAAAATAGACCATTGTGCATCGCGATCAAAAGGTAAGTTGTATAACATGCACGAGGCACGCGTGAAATGCAAAATTATCTCATTGATGTGCGTGTTGATACCTAGGGACACTCATAGGTGCGTATCCCACACTTCTAGACCAACTTTTTCGTCTAAAATCTAATCATGAGTTTTTTTTTTTGGGTGAAAATAGGACTCTAAATAGACTCTTTATATAATTAAATAAATCTATACGCATGTAGATGCCATAAATATTTAAATAAATTACGAAAAATTGGGGTGAAACTATATGGAAAACAAAAATAAAATAGAATAAATTTAGTACATTGGCTTAGCTTTCATCTCTTCCATCCCTGCCGGTCCTCTCTTCTCTGATAAGCTTATTTTTTATTGTTATGAGTAAGACTTTAGAAAATGACAAAATAATCCGCCAAGTCAATTAAGTCAAGTCAAATCCAATTTTCACACTTATGTGGCATTTGGTAGCACTAATCTAAATAGTAGAGTTTATTTGAAAATTGTGCTTAGATAGAATTTAGATGGTTAAGTTTAACTTTAATTGCATGTCTACATCTTTTTGAAGTAGGTTTTACCTCTAAAGTAAAAAAAAAGTAAAGGTTTTTATCTCTAAAACCCCAACTTTAAAAAGATATAGACATACAATTAACCTTCAACTTAACAATCTAAAGTCCAATTAAGCATAATTTTCAAAATAGTTCTACCTAATTAGATTAGTGTTACCAAACGCCACTTTACTTCTTTGAATTAAAAGGGTTATGATTGGGAGTATATTTGGGAGTACCCATCAATTGTACTCCGCTAGAAATCACTTTGGCTAGCTCATTTATAAGATCAGATCATAACCAACTGCGATTGAACTCAGTGGTGCCTACTTATTGAAAGAAGAAAAAAAGGATAAATTCAAATTCAAATTTTTTCTTCCAATAGCAATTGAACTCTCCTGAGTCCAATTGCAATTGGCTATGATCAGATCTCATTTATACCCGCTTACTTTTTTCTTGTGTTAACCAACCAGGTTAAATTGCAAAAAAAAATTCATACCTTAAAAACTTTCATGCCTTAACTGCTTATGGAATTCCTGAGCAAAAAAAAAAAAAAACTGCTTATGGAATTCAAAGGCCAAACCAAACATTACCTCTATCTGTTCATAAATTGGTTGGCATGGAGACAATAATGTTAATGGGAAAAAGGGTTAATGTACAAGTGTAACTCCACCAGTCAAAATTCTACCCCTAAAAAAATAGAGAAAAAAGAAAAAGGGCAGTGATTAGCACACCCAACATTAGAAATAGGTAATCTAATGCCATGATCATGTGTCCCTTTTAACACTCTTTTAATTATGGTTAAGCTTAATAAAATTAAAATAAATATTTTAGTTTTTTTTTTTACTTTTTAAAAATTAAGCTTAGATTGCTTAACTTTAGGAATGAGTGAATCTCTAACTACAGTTGATGTGTGGTAAAAAGGGGGCATTGACCAATGAGGACTGTACATTAGAATTGGTAATCTACTGCAGCGGTAAATTAAGTATTTCCAAAGAAAAAAAAAAAATCCCTGTGCAAGTGCATTTATGGTAAAAAGTGGGGCATTGACGAATGAAGAATGTACATTAGAATAGGTAATCTACTGCGGCAGTAGTAAGTTAAGTATTTCCCAAAAAAAAAAAAAAAAAAAAACAATCTCTATGCAAGTGCATTTGCGTAGACAAACTTTCCAGTAGACCGTAACAAGGCCTTTGGGAGCCAGATGCATCATTCACGACTTCCCTAAACTCAGTCTAGCCAAAGTTCAAACAGAAAGATGATTATGCAGGGATTAAAAATATCACGGGCAAAATTAGCATCGTAACCAAACACCCTGGTCCTGATCTTAACAAGATAATGAGTGTTTGGTTGTGGTTCATTCAAAATGTCCTTCCTTTGTTTTCCAGAAGAGTTGAAAAGAAATATCAGGAAATTATCTTCATCTCAAGCCATGAATAATTGACAAATAAAGTATTATGGAATTTCCTTATTCGATTGAAGATTTCAAAAGATAAATATAGGCTCAACAAGGGTTAGTAGGTGCATGGATAGCTATGGAAGAGATCAAATCACAACCAATCACAATTGAACTCAGGAAGACTTCAATCACACTCATAGGTCAACACATGTCCCTTTTAACCCCCATTAACCATAGTTAATATTCATTAACCCTTAGGGTTCAACAATCTCACCTTGGTTTTTTAAATAAGATATTAAAAAACATTAATCTTAGGGTTAAGAAATTTTAATCCTAGGGTTTAAATTTTTCTATAAAAAAACTAAGGTTGGTTTGATGAACCTTAAGGGCTAGTGAATTTTAATCATGATTAATAGAGGTTAAAAAGGACACGTGTTGACCTATGGGTGCGATTGAATTGTTCCCGAGTCCAATCGCGATTGGTTGTGATCCGATCTCGCCTTAGGAATTGGGACATGAACTCAAGGAGAGTTCAATCGTTCGTTCCCACGCACAAGTCAACACATGACCCTTTTGACCTCTATTAACTGGGGTTAAGCTTCACTAGCCCTCAAGTTTCAATAATATAACATATTAAAAAAAAAATAATAATAATAAATATTAACCCGTAGATATAAAATTCTTAACCAGAATTAAACAATTATACTATATTATTCAACTATTTAATAGATATAGCCACGAGGAAAGTGTGCAACGTTCCTTAAACTATTAAAACAAAATATATCTTCTATAACATGTTATTTAATTATCTTATTGGACATAGCCATGGGACAAGGGTGTGAACAAGGAGAAACAATAACCATAAGATATGTACGAAATATATGAGCGAAATACCCCAAAAACTTAAGTCATGAAAAAAAATTTCGGGCCCTACGGCCCCAAACCCCCATCCTCCTTAGATTTAGATTAGTTTGCACCAACCCAATAATTTTCTGAATTTTACTAGGCCCAGTCGCAAATCTTCCAAAGACGCAATTGGGCCATACAAATGTCAAATATTCTTTTACTTTTGCTTTTTAAACCTTTAGAATAATAAAACAGCTCCAAGTGTTAGGCCCATCTTGCGTCTAGGGAAAATTTTGAAGTAAATGCGATTGGGGCTAGCACTCCTCAAATTTTGCACAAATCTATCGACAATTACTACCATTTTTTTATGAACTATTGCGTGCCCCCACTACTAGAAAATCCTGGCCCTGCCCCTATTAGTGGGTATAATATGCATGTGAGATATGTTTCAAACAATATAGAATTGAATAACAATGAAAAAAACCTAGCAGCAATAGTAATTATGAATTGCCAAAACTAGGGTTATGGTTTATGTAATGTCATTGTTTTAAGGTTTGGAATCAAATTAGGGTTTAAGTATTGTTGTTTTAAGGTTTTGCAATTGTAGGAAGTGTGTCTGCAATGGGGAGTGTATTAGGATGCCGTGTCAGCAATAAGGAAGGTTAATAGGGCTGTTAAAAGTCCCAAGGGGGTGCTGTATGGGGTTGGACAACAAAGGGGATGTGCTGGGGTTGGTGTGGTTGCAAGGACGGGGTAGGCGGGTTGCAGCTAAGCCGGAACAGCAGAGCGAGGCTACTGCTATGCTGGAACAGGTGGTTGGGACTAGTGTGGCTGTGTTGTTAGGAATAGAGCAGCAATGTGGGAAAGGGAAGGGGGGGGGGGGGGGCAAGGTCTATAGGGGAAGATAAACTGATTTCACACCAATGGTTAATCTAGCTTCACACCATCACTTCACTAAGGAGATTCCAAATGTAAAAAAGCTCTCAGATTTCATTCATAACAAGTCGGTAAATTCTCCACTCCTAAAGGGAGTATATATAGAGAAAAGAAAGAAACCCTTATACCAGTAATTAGAAAAGCGTCATTACTATAAGTTCTAACTAATTACTAAAACAACCTCAAATACTAATAAACTAAACCAAAAGTAAATAAAGTAAGATAACTAATGAGGGGGCCGACCATCTATGATGGGGCCATGCCATCCTATGGACTAATCGTAGCCCTCGAATTCTCCCGCTCTCGATCTAACGACGAATCTCCCTCCACATCGTGATCTAATGGTAGGTCTCCATCACTGACATGATTCAACGGAGATCCACTGAAAACACGATCTCAGCCATTGATATCCGCATCACTTCGTTGCGGCTGTGACCTCGAGACCATATGCTCAGATCTCTGCAAAAAGTATTTCAACATACCATGCAATCATATCCCAGGTTAAACAATCTGTATGAGATTGAAAACTATATTGATCTGAAAATCTGCTGATAAGCTGTTATTGGGCAACTTCATTGTTTAAAATCAGTTAAGCATAATGATCAAAATTACAGTTTCTGGAGTGAAGCTCGTGAACAATTGATGTAAATCACCAATAGGATAATTTTTTTCTTCTCGAATTCATATATTAATATTATAATCTGACTATCAAAAGAGACTGAATAGAAATCAATTCCATGTCTTGCTCACTAAAGAATTGGTGTCGATTTTCCTTACAGTCCATTTGAAGGGGAAAAAAGCTGAAGTGATGACTGTATGGCCGCAAATAAAGCAGAAAAGAATTTTCAGTTTCCTTTCTTATCTTTATCATGTGGCAAAAGTGTTAATCTGTAGTTTTTCATGTTCATTCAATGTCAACTCAATAAAATCAGGGAAAACTAAATGAATAAGTCTACTTTTAAATGTATATAGCAAGAAAATACTGACCTGCTCAGTATGAGGCAAATATTTCCCATCAAATGTCAGAACTACACGATCCTTCCCATCGACGCCTTTAACTTTGTCAACTGAGCAGTAAAAGTCTATAGCTGACATACTAAGCATAAAAAGAACCAAGCTTATCAATCAAATGAACTTCAAGTCACCCAATATTCATTTTTTGATGACCAAGGTTCAAATATAATTTGTTTTTATCAGTAATTAGGAACGAGAGAGTCTATCTGCTAAACATGAGAAACTAGCAGTTGTGCTCCTAAAACAAATGCATTCACAGTGAATAATGGGTGCTTAAAGTAGGTATGTGGGAAAACATGAGGATAAAACTGTGCAAACACAATTTATTACCCTAAATCAGTCCCTCCTATAACCTCCATAAATTTTATAAAAGATTTGCACAAGTCCAATTCAATGTCCACTAGATGAAGTAAACTCCGGAACACCAAAATGCCAAAGAAGCATCTGACCATAGGAGTCTCAGGCCACTGGTAATATCAGGCATGTTCCCGATCAATTCACTATTTATTAGATAAAACATTTTCTTTGATATGTCATTTATTTATGATACAGAACAAATTGGCAATACAAAATTTGGTTTTCTTTTGTACTTAAAATAGAGGAACATAGGTTTGTGAATGTTCTTGAAACTCAACTACACGATGAAAATCCTGAGTGAGCAAAATATAGAAAAATGTAAGGAATTTTCTTAATTTAATTATTTATGGTACCTGACAAACCCCAACTTGCCGACCTAAAGTGAGAGAGAGCTTCTGACTTAAAATTTTCCTCATATATCAATCACTCTCAATCTTAATTCCATTCATAACATTGTCAGACACTTTCTCAACTGATAGACATCACAAACTACTGAGGAGCAATGGTCCTAGACCATTTCGTATGGCACACTTTGAGATTATCTAAGAGGGTATAGCTGACAAGAAGATGGTTATGAATAATCTTATCATGAGACGAGATTATAGCCAATCCTAAAACCAGTATGGTAGTACAGGTAGTTTCAGATGTACAGGTGGTTTCTATGATTCATGTTCATGGATGGAGAGGCACAACCCTCTCTGTGTGTGTTGTGCAGTTTTTTTTTTGGATTGGAAATTATGGGAATAATATAGCAAATGAGAAATAGTACAAGGCAAAGAGAGTTCACGGACAGTGAACCTAGAACAAGCTACAGAAAAGAAAAGCAGCAATACAATAACTGAGAGAAAAATAGAAAAGCCCCGTGACTGTTATAATCGAAACTATGAATCATACAGCGGTGGCATCCAAAAGCTCTACGAACACCAGTCTGAGGTGAGATGATAGGCCCCAAATAGAATTTTATCCAAGGAGAGGGCCACCTCCTCAAACACACGCCTGTTTCTCTCCTCCAAATAGACCAAGCCCCAAGAAGAGTAGACCACACCACAGAGGCCGGAGGGCCAGCACTACTGAGAATAAGCTAGATAAGAAGTTTCGGAAGGAGGGGGAAAAGACCCAGGCAACTCCAAGATGGGAGAGAAAGACCAAATAATCATCGCAATAGGACACTGTTGTAAAGATACATGTGTCTACACGCTGAGATGGATGACAGCTCTAAAATGAAGTTTGAACTCCATCTACCACCACTAAGCTGAAGTTTACAAAGATGATATAACTTATAGCCATCTTTTCATTCTCGTAGTTAGTCTTGGTCTGCATATCCAAGAACATAACTTCAAGAGTGTCCCTTCATTATTTGTTGTGAAGATATCCATTTAGTAGTCATCGTGGAATCGCTCAAAGCTTGCATGAGTTCACTATCTTGCGCTAAAAGATAAGCAATTTTGCCCATTTGTTGGTAGAGTTCTAAAAACAACTGAAAATACATCTTTATAGCGATTATTCCAAAAACAACTGGAAATACATCTCTGCTTTTGACTTTCTAAAAGGAACAAAGGATATTTCACCCTGAGTTCCCCACTGCACAGGATGAGCTACAAAGCAGCAGCATTGACCTTCCATAAATCTACCAAAATGTAAGAAAAGTGACGCACAATCCAAACTATGATCAGATTATCTACCATATCTATAATATCAAATGTTCAAGGTGAACTGACTTATAAATTATGGCTTCAGTGACTGAGATGCTGATACACATGACCTTACACATACTGCATATATGTGAGATTGCTTGCTCTAGTTTCATGCCATTACCAACAAACATACTTCAAAAATATCCATAGAACTCTACAACTTCCTCATTGAAGGCCCATAGTAGATTTGAAATCCATGTAGTGCATTATTACAGACGCAACACTGTCGCAAAAGGCAAGATAACTTTTACCCACAATAAAAGATAGGAGTGCTAACTTCAATGTTATAACATTAACATCATCACAGCATAACTCAAATATCTTCAGCTACATCCAGGGGCAGAGCCACATGGGGGGGCCCAGGGGGGGCTGAAATTTTGAAAAATATATATTTTTTTCCTATTGTATTAATTGTGGTGTAGCTCTGGAGATGGTTGGAGCTGGGGGGACGGGGGCTCTAGTCTCCCCCTAAACTTCCGAGGAAAAATATATTCCTTACAAACGGACACAAACCAATGAGATGGCCAATGAACTTGCCCTCAAAAAAAAAAATTCGGGGCCTACGCCCCCGAACCCCCATTGTTATCCCCCCTTGCAAGAGAATCCTGGCTCCGCCCCTGGCTACATCAACTTAAAGGTTAATAAGGCTGCACCTATCTGATTGAGTTTTGGTAATATATGCAAAGCATGTTTTGTAATAATTAGTTCTGGATGACGTATTTCTACAGGAAGTAAAAGCCACATGCATATACGAGTAGCATTCTGTTATAAGTATCAGATAACTTTGCCTGGATTCTTAAGGAAAGATAACCCTCTAAAGGACAAAAAATGTAGTAACATGAACTAGAATCACATTGCTAACAAACAAACAGGGGCACTTCTCATAGCAATAGCCTTTTCTTCCTTTAATTCCCATGGTGAAATGGACAAAGGAACATGAAAAGTCACATGGTTTGCTAGACAACCAATCTAAAAGGGGCCAATCTCAACTCTGTCCTGTTCAAGATATAAGTTCTAACAAAGAATACCAATAATAAGCAAAAAGAGCAAAAGAAAGAATAAAAAAGAGAGATATTACAACGTACATGCCATCACCAAACTCCTCGTTGATAATTTCCTTGATGCTCTCGCCAAAATGCATAACAGCTTCATTCAATCTATAAAATTGGAAAAGTCAGTAGTCAAGACATAAAGTGTTAAACAGAAGACTAAAAAATAAGTGAAAAAATGGTTGGGAAAAGCTCCTTCAACCTATCCAAAACAATAAAAGCTCGCAAAACAAAAAACAAAAAACAAAAATGAAATCCCAGATGATGAAAATTAATGTCAAAGAACCAACAAGGGAAAGCTGGAAAAAAGGTTGGAACCAGCTCCATCTAGCCTGTGAAATCTTACCCATATCAGTAATATTTTGCTACAGAACTACTACATTTAAGAAATTTTCTATTCGTCACTTCTTGCTCAATATTGCTTAATAGATTCTTATTCTGACAAAAAGACGCACACTAAGTCCTTAAAAATTATCTATCAAGAACCTTCACATGTCTATTTGCAGACTTGTTCTTATATCATTCGAATAGCTAATATTAATTATGTTAAATAATCTATCTAGATGCTGTTAATTTTTATAACAAAAAAGGTATCAGGTAGAACAACATCCAAACAAACACCTGCCCACAATATGTGCTTGTGTGTTGTTTATGTCTTGCATTTTTTCAGTTAGACCTATGGCTCACTAGGCCTGAAGAGGGGGCACAGGGCAGATGACGCATAGTTTCCTGCTTACACCTAGTTTCCTATTAAGACTCGGTTTCTTATTTGGAGGAGGGTTTAGAGTCTATTTACATGATGCAAGGCATGTATTTTGTGCGGATTAGTAGTTGAAGCTAAAGTTCAAAAACTCGTTGAGTCACCCGAGCAACTCGACTCGATAGAGTTTTGAGTCGAGTATCCTCAAAACTTGAAGGAGACACAATTAGGCAAGTTATTCGGGTGACTTGGTTGAGTCGAGTTTTTCGACTCGCCAGACTACGTCGAGTCACGAAAGGGTATTTTTTTATCATTTTCATTAAAAAAAAAAACCTAAACTCGATTTTCACACTGTTTTTGCATCATAGTTATTGGGGGGGGGGGGGGCTGCAAAGCCAACCTACTATGAGTTTTGTTAAACCTGGTTTTTAGGCTGCAAAATCAGCCTACTTTGGGTTCATTTAACCCAAGTTTTCAAGTTATTTGTGGTTCACTCTTGGATAAAATGGCAAGAAATTGGTAATTGCCTAATTGGCACATATATATATATTCCGAGTTAGAAACACCGAGTCAATTTTTTTTTTTCGTTCAATTTTCCGAGTTACTCGACCCAACTACCTTTCGAGTCAAGTTTTCGGGTTTTTGAACCAACGTTGAAGCTCTCAGGATCATTTTTTTCATCCGTGGAAACAGTCATACAACATGATGAACCAAGTAAATCATTTGTGTTATGGTTGTTTGATTTTCCTACTTTCCTTTTCTCAATTATTCCTTTATCTTAGAACTCGTGTTTTGATCCATTTTGCCCTTGGCTTTCCCACAACCAAAACACACAATGTTTGGATGATTCTAACAGTCCAATCAGGAGCATTCATGAACATCAAAGAACAACAACAAAGAAAGAAAAAGAAACACAAGTGATGGTCCAAACTCAATGGACAAAGGTCTCACCGATAGTGCAACCTATGGTGTGGGAATAGGGCAAAATTCACCCCATCCAGTGCATATGTTAGCCATTTAATTAAGAACTTTAATTTGTAAATGATACAACTGGCCAGTTCAATTATCAAAATTGCATATCCAGGATGTTTAGGATCATCTAACAGTGTAAGTTCTCGTTGTAACCGCACCATGGTGGAGTGGTCTAATATGGGAAACATTTGGATTGCAGACGATGCTAGCCATCATGTCATTAGCACAGTGTCCAACTCATAGTTGTGACATGGAAGACATACAAGATCAACTGATCAAGGCATAGTCATCCATCCAGATAAATGTTTAATCACCCTCGCATAGGCCACACACCATAAATTTAGGTTCTGGCCAACCTCACATGTTGCTTAACCATGTCTCTAACAAGACATGTGATGCCAAGATAATGACTTTCTGTTCTCTCTGTTACATCATATAGAAAAGAATGGTCGTAATAAAACTGATCCTTTAGTAACTGACCCATCATAAGATTCATAACAGTCCTAAAATCATATCAACATTTTCATACTTTTCTCAGTACTATCTGATAGTCCTTCTAAAATAATTTGTATAATGAATTAAACCAAATAATAATTAAAGAAAGACACCGGATCATCTCATGTTATAGAGACCGGTTATAACCAGATGATGACACATGTCCAGCATTGTGGCGCCAAGCCAAAATTTCTCATGGAGAACACATTCAAAGTTAGCGTCGGTTAAGTTTGAAACTTTAAACTTAGTGTCATTTCCTCATTCTCCATCAAAATTGTGATGAAGGAGGAACTCTGTCTCTTCTCCTGAGCTCTCTGTTTATGGCTTTTTTTTATTGGTAATCAAGATTTCATTAGAAGATAGAAAGAAATAAAGTGATACACAAAATTCACCAAAGGTGAACCTAAAGGAAAGGAATAACCGAAAAAAAAAAACACTCTAGTGTGAAATATGCTACACAAACCACGTAGATAAGGCTAGAGACCCCCACTGCTCAAAATCAACCTTGATTGAAGCCCAATTGATCAACTGTGTATGCATTCGAACTCTAATTTTAGCTTGAGATAATGAAGAATTCTAAAAAATACGCTTGTTTCTCTCTTTCTAGATAGACCAAGAATTGATCCCTAAAAGAATAGTCTAAAGGACATCCAGGGCTCCTAGAGAGACTGATAACCAAAAGGATAAGACGCCCTCGAAGGAACAGGAAAAGATCTAGGTGACTCCTTAGTTCCCAAGGTCAATCAAAAAATGGCAGTGTAAGAGCAAATGATCCACTGCCTTTGCCGACAAGCACATTACACAACGATTTAGAAAACTCCAACCTCTACCTTGGATATAGTCACAAGTCAGGATTTATTCAGTTAAGTAGTCAACAGAATAAATGATACCTTTCAAAGCACTTTGGGATGCCACACCAGTCAACATGAGAATACTGGGCAGGGACAAATCGCCAATAGAAAGGATCTCATAGTAAAACAACATTTGTTATCCCTAGACCAGCCTTGGCTATCCCTAGATAAGGGAATGAGAATTGACATACCCTAGATAGGATGCAAATCTAATGAAGATGCTCACATCCCAATCATTGAAGAACCATCTAAATGTAGGTTTCCAAACCAATGACTCTTCCCTATTTTCAAAAGTAAATGCTAATGATGTCTTATGTCTACTGAGATCAAATATAAGGATGCAAAAAAATTCATTGCCACAAGATAAGTGCTTAATTATCCCCATTTGAATAAGCATTATCAAATTTCTCCGGCTTATATCTTTAATTTTATACGTAAAGTGGTGTCTTCTCTTCTCACAATTGTATAGTTCTCTTTCGTTTGATTTAATAGTATATTTGCATGTATTTATACATGCCCGGAAAGATCACATGCAAAACCTTTGTCTTAAGAGAGACTTATTACGCGTGTTTGTTTTTGCAAGATCCCTAACTCAAGCCATTATCAGGATTAGAGAAGAAAGACCGAAGTCCAAGACTCAAGTCAAAGACCCAAATCCAAGTCAAGAAGACAAAGCTCAAAGCCCACAAGCATTGGTTAAATCCCAAGGCACAAAACCTACAAATCAAGAAGTCAAAGAGCCCAAGTCTAGGTGTAGACGTTTTGAGGTTCTTTCCTAATCTAATGACTAAAACAATCTACAAAGACTATTGACATGTGGAAGTTTATCATCGGCTTAAAAAAAAGGGGAATCTAAGAAAGAGGAAAGATGGAAAGAGAATATTTCTCTCACATGTGTGGTGGTACTTGATGTGTCCTTACTAAAAGAAAGTCAAAAGGAGAGAAGAAAGCTACTAAAAAGAATCTATGATGAATAAAGAAACAAGGGTCACATGTGTGGTGGTACTTGATGTGTCCTTACTAAAAAAAAGTCAAAAGGAGAGAAGAAAGCTACTAAAAAGAATCTATGATGAATAACGAAACAAGGGTCACACATTCAAGACATGTATTACCTCTTTTTGGATGTTTGTAGTTTTTTCTAAAAGTGGTCAAAGAGAGGACTTTTGGTTTTCTTGTGGAAAAGGAAAAGAGATATTTCCACTTTAGAAAGAGAATCTCAACCAATTTGGAAAGGGCTAGACGTCCAACCCTATATAAATCCGTGGGGACATCCCTAGCATTATGCCAATTAATTTATTATGTCCATTAAATCCTTGTTGCACAACAATCAATCCCTGTGGATTCAACCCTGTGCTCACCAGATACATAAATTGTGTCATTTGTGCACTTGCAAGTATATTATTTTTACTCTAAAAACTTGTTACATCTTAATTTAATCCAAATTAATAGACATAATGCTAGGGACGTCCTAAAGGATTTATATAGGGCTGGACGTCCAACCCTTTCCAAATTGGTTGAGAGCCTCTCTTTCTAAAGTGGCAATATCCATTTTCCTTTTCCACAAGAAAACCAAAAGTCCTCTCTTTGACCACTTTTAGAAAAAACTACAAACATCCAAAAAAAGGGAATATATGTCTTGGACGTGTGACCCTTGTTTCTATTCATCATAGATTCTTTTTAGTAGCTTTCTTCTCTCCTTTTGACTTTCTTTTAGTAAGGACACATCAAGTACCACCACACATGTGAGAGAAAAATATTATCTTTCCATCTTTCCTCTTTCTTAGATTCCCTTTTTTTTAAGCCAATGATAAACCTCCACATGTCAAAGTCTTTGTAGATTGTTTTAGCCATTAAATTAGGAAAGAACCCCAAAATGTCTACACCTAAACTTGGGATCTTTGACTTCTTGATTTGTGGGCTTTGTGCCTTGGGCTTTAACCAATGCTTGTGGGCTTTGAGCTTTGTCTTCTTGACTTGGATTTGGGTCTTTGACTTGAGTCCTAGACTTAGGTCTTTCTTCTGTAATCCTGATAATGGTTTGAGTTAGGGATCCTGCAAAAACTAACATACGTAATAAGTCTCTCTTAAGACAAAGGTTTTGCATGCGATCTTTCTAGGCATAGTGAGAATTCAGCTAAAGTGGAGGGTGGTTTGGAGGAAGCCCAGAGCATTATCCCAGGGGTTATTGGTTGATCCATTTGGAAGGAGAGGAATAAGAGAGTATTTGATCTCGCATCTCTTCATTCAGATTAGCTTTGTGTTAGGGCTATGCGTCTTTTTTCATCTTGGCTCTCTGCAAGGGAGGATAGGGTCTCTTGGAATAGATAACTGGAGCTGATAGTCTAATTTATTCTGCATGGTTTTGCATCTATGCCTCTCTATATTTTTCCTTGGTTTTCTTCTTTTGTGCTTAATTTATTCTTAGTGTTCACTTTGCTTGTGAACCCCTATGTATCTTATTCTCCTTTTTAATATATTTGCCTTCTTATTGATCAAAACAAAAAAATGCTAATATACTATTAAATCAAACGAAAGAGAACTACGCAATGGTGAGAAGAGAATCCACCACTTTACATATAAAATTAAAGATATAAGCCGGAGAAATTCGATAATGCTTATTTAAATGAGGATAATTAAGCAAAATTAAGCACTTATCAACACCCCCTAACCAGAATTTTGCTAGTCCTCGAGCAAAAAAAATGTGAAGAAGCAGTATCAATGTATCATCATTTCAATTTCATGAGACAAGCAGAAAACTTTCATCATGCATAACAACCAATAAATTTTGAAAGAATCTTAGTTCATCTCTCAGTAGCATCACCTAGTTGTGACAATGATTTCAACTCAGATTGAAGAGGCATAATATAGTCAATCAATTAATTAGGATAATAACTGTAAAGGATAATTATCAATCCTCCTTTTCAAAATAGGTTTATCTTTTCAAAACAATTGAAGAACAAAAATTACTCAAAATAAACTTCTTCATGTGACACATTCTAATGAAGACATTAAATTTAGAATTATGAGGGCACTGGTTTTCATTATATTTCAGGCATAAATTCCAGCATTCTAAACAAAGTCCAAATCACTAAGTCACCATTTAGAAAATTTTAAAACATGTGAATTTTGAATGTATGTGCAGTCCGACAAATATCCGAAGTATCGGTTTCCTTAAGTAGAGTCAACTTTTTAATCACCACATGAGCTTTTTAATCACCTAAGGATCTGATTCAAAACTAAGCTAATCTATCCAGGATCATGAAAGTTGTGGATATTCACCTTAATACCTCATGGGCTTTATCTGTGATGTTCCAGTTTATTCGCTTTTTTTACAATGATGGCTTTCACTCAACTTGTTTTAACAAGGTCATTGCAAAACAAACTGATATTTCAACATTAAGAGCGCATTTTCGAATTTTCATGTCCTTTTTTTTTTCAAAGACCTGACCAGAGGTAACCCTTTTCAAAGTACCTGGTCTAATTCATTGGTTTCTTTCTATGACTTCATCATAACCCTGTTCTGTTTTTCTTCTTACCAGCAAACCAAGTGAAAAAGATAGTCATAGTTCATCAGACTTGGTTTCTCCCTACATTCCAGGCAATTATCAAGTTAACAACTACCAAATTCAACCTAGCTCTAGAAATTGAGTCAGATGTGTAGTGAAAGTTCAAAAATTCAGCAATTTATAAAATTCAATAACTGAGAATTAGTAACAAAACTTTCCATTGTAAACAGTTGGAATTGAGCTTCTTAAAGATTTTCACTGCGTGCCTTTATAATCCAAAATTCAATAACTCAATAGATGGAAGACAAAGAAGAAATAGACAATAGCCAAGACAAAAACACTTTTTTTTAAAGGAGGAATGCAATGGTCTACTATTAGCAGAGATTATCCCAACAATAAAGCACAAATCTACACCACACCAAATATCTAACAAGAAATTAACTTCCTCCCCATTCCTGATGACAAATTTAGTGTTTTAGCGTATTGGACCCAAACCTTCATAATCGCTTTCCACAACCTAACTCCGTGAGGACCTTTGATTGCTTTAGGTTCCCATCTATTGCACTCCCCATGTCTAGCCACGATTACTTCTTTCCACATATTAGACTGTTCCTCCCTAAATTGCCATAATCATATGCACCAGCAAAAGCCTTATTCATGTCCTTGAGTAGCGATATATTTAAGCCACCCGCTTCTCTTGGCAGGCAGACCACACTCCACTTCACTAGGTGATATTTTATTGATATCTACCTTTTCATTCCACAGGAAGTTGCGTTGGATTCTATCTAGTCTTGCGTCCTTGACATTGAAATGCTGAAAAGCAATATATAGAAGATTGGAAGACTACAGAGAGTGCTTTTCAATAAGGTGAGTCTCCCGCCTCTAGATAAGTAAGAGGATTTCCAACCCTCCAATCTCTTATTGACTCTTTCTACCACGGACTCCCATAACGATTTAGCTTTGAAACGAGCCCCTAGTGGTAATCCCAAATACTTGGATAGGAGTGACCTAGCTGTGCAACCCAAATAAAGGGGGTCAACTCCTCAAGATTGGGAACTCCCCCTACCGCAAATATTTGGCTTTTGAGAAAGATAATTCTCAACCCAAATACCGCCTCAAAATATCTGAAGAGGCATCTAATGTGCCTTAGTAAGCAAGATGAGGCCATGCAGAAAATAAGTGTCATCGGTGAATTCCAAATGAGACAAGGACGAAAGGCCTACCAATGGAAAACCTTCTCATATAGACTCTGAAGCTTTACAAATCATTCTACTAAAGGCCTCAACGATCATAATGAATAGTAGGGGGATAAGAAAATCTCCCTGACGACTGACGTAGACCTCTAGAGCACTGAAAGAATCCAAATGGAGAATCATTAATAAGCACTAAAAAGGAGTAAAATAGCAATGTCTCATCCAAGAATGACAATTAATACCGAAACACGTGCGGTTAAGGATATAATCTAAGAAATTCCAATTCATGTGATCATAAGCTTTCTCTATGTCAACTTTACAGATGATGCCTGGATCCCCCCGATTTAGCCTATCAACGCATTTATTGGCGAATAATATTTCATCTAGGAGTGTGTACTAGATATTAACTCCGTCGGGGAGAGAGAGGAGCTTTACCTTGGGGTTGATCACCCTCCTGGACGTGTTGGCGGTGCCCGTCTTTGCATTAGCTGCCTCGAAACGAGTGAAGCAAGTAAAACCCCTCTCTTTTCTTCTCTTTTTCCCCTTATTTTACTATATTCTTTTATGTTAAGTATATACATGTTTGTTAGCTTGAATGAAAAAGGGTCGGAGACCCCTATGTGATGTGTGGAAGGGTTGGATGCTCGTGAAAAATGAGTAGAGGGGTGTAGCCCTCGGTCTCGGGTGTCAAAACCCCAGATTTAGGCTCACTGCGTGAATGGTGTAGATGGAAAAATGGTCGGATATGATGTTGTGATTTTATGTGGACCATCGGGGAGCCCAGATCGGGTCCCGGGTAAATTGTATCGTCACTCTAGGGTGACAAAAAGTTGTTTTGCAGGTCGTATAAGGTTATGGAGACATCCATTGGCCTGAAAACGTTCCCTAACGGGACGGTGTGTTACTGGATTTGGTTCATGGGCACGAGACCCAAGTATTTCAGTTAATCAAGCGAGACTTGGGTTAACTGGGGTTAACTTGTGGTTCGAAAATCTAACCAAGGTTATGTATAGTCCGTGGTTCCTCTTTTATTAGGTCAGGAGAGACGGTGTCCAGTAAGGCCCGGGGTTCCTCCGTGACTAATAGTCGGGAGATGTCGGTCTGTTTGTCTAGGTCGTCCGTGGTGCATCTTGGACTAGGTCAGGAGTGGTGGTGTCCTGCATGGCCCGTGGTTCCTCCGTGACTGATAGTCGGGAGATGTCGGAGTTCTATGGAGTTTAAAGTGGTTGAACATCAGATAGTGTATAGTCCTGGGTTCCTCTTTGGGTGGGTCAGAAGATGTCGGCACCGTGTCTATCGGGGTCCTTTCTTGGTGGAACGTCAGGAGATGACGGCATTGGTAAAGATGTCGGGGTTCCTCCGTAGACTAGCCAGAAGATGACGGTAGGCAGGTTGGTCAGGGTTCCTTCATGACTGATACCCAGGGCGATGACGGCGAATACACGGTAGATGTGGCCGGTCAATTGAATGGAAAAATATGTCCTTATTGGGCGAATGCCTATGTTGTGTGTGTAAGCTTCGGATACGAAGTGGTCTGAGTCGGTATACTCAGGGTTGGTGTATTTGTCTGAGTTGGAGGACTCATGGTTCGGTATGGGATCGTCGAATTCCAGGTGAGTTGGGTTGGTATACCCAAGGTTTGGTCGTGTTCGGGTGAAAGCCGGAACAACGTGTGTGAGTCTAAATGACTCAATGTATTATGATTATGATTTAGAGACTTTAAGTTAAACATTTGTGGGCTGTGGCCAATTAATAGAGTCTCAGGACTCGAAATGAAACATGATTGATGATTGAAATGATAACTTGGTAATATAATACATTCATAACTGAACCCCATAATTGGAAAGTAATGTGAGGTCGAGAACCTCGGTTAGGGTGACGTAACCCTAAGTGACCTTGGGTCACAATTTAATATATACTGTTCTATTTTATTGTAACATGCAAATTGAACTGTTTATTATATCATTATTGATGTGTGTTATTATGTGGAAAATAGTTTAGAAGGATTGTGGTTTTATTGGGCTTCATAACTCACTGACTTTTTATGTCAGCAGATCTCGGAGCTGCTGACTAGTAAGTGAAAAGTCCAACTGGACATTTTGGAAGCTTGTACAAACTATACCTGGCGTGATAGAGTCGCCTACTTTTGTAAAATAGACTTGATGTAAATAATACAGGTATATGGTTTGTATGATGACTATTGTGATGACAGGTGTTATTTGCTTTTTGGAAGCATCTGATAAATGTTTAAATTTCCCGCATTTTCACAGGTAAAGTCTTCCACTTGCGTGATTTGACGAACGGACGCGCATCTCGGAACTTAATTCCCTAGGCACGGGTTCGGGGCGTCACACCTTCCATGCCTTTGATTGTATATACATCTGTTGTTTCAAACTCCATACCAACAATGGGATTTGGTCTGTCAACACTATTTGATTTATGTATCGATAAAAAAATACAATTTGATTTATCTTCATTTGATTCATATTCATTGATAATATGACAATTAATTTACTCATCTCCAAGTGATATTGGCCCTTGTATACTTACTTCTATATCAAATGATAACATAAATGAGATTTGAAGCCCATTATCTATATCTTCTTTACGAGGGCTGCCATTTATATTGTACTCCATGACGTGCATTGTTGTTCACCTAAGAGAGTACACCTTCAAATTTCAAGAGCTTGTATGGTATATCACAAAGATTATCAACAATTAAAAGAATTTTGAACCAAGTCAGCCTAATTATGGTTAAACTACCTTCTTGAAAATCTTGTGCATATTATGTCCTGATAAAAGTTAAAAAAATAAAAAGAAGAAAAAAACAATCCATCCCTGTTAAGGATAATATCTCTAATAACAAAATATTTACGAGACTTATAATGGTACTAAACCTTTGCCTCAAAAAAAAGAAAAAATTAAGAGACCTATTATGATAACAAATTTAACTATTAGAAGGTTACTTTTTAAAAAATGGATATGTATTGTAAATAGCATTTCCTCTTATACATACATAGAAATTAAAAGTAAACGTGTAGTATTTGGAACAATGGAAGAACATAGCAACTCAATGGTAAGGAGAAGAGACACAACTATCATGTGATAATTATCATGTTGAATCATTTTTTCATCTGAAATATAGTAAACGAGACAGTAAATTTGGACTGTTGGGCTTTTTTCCAATCAAATGGGGTGTTCTAACATTCGGAAAATTCATAGCAAAAAGCACAGAAATCCACAAAAATAAACACAAATAGTTACATACCCATGAAATAAAATCTTCATAAAAACAAATAAAACCAAAAATTCATGATCATAACAAAAAATAAAGAACCCCCACCTGTAAATAGTAGGCTCTTGCAGCAAATTAGGATCGTAGGATCTCATGGGGGGTCTCATCATCTCCTCCACCATCTCTTCTGGCAAAAGGGGTAGGGCTGCCCGTATTTTTGGGGCAGTTTCGGGCTTCAGTTGAGCTTGCCTTCTGAAGAGCTGAGCAACGTAGACGTTGGTCAGACCAGTCTCTTCTGCTATCTGACCGTAGGACTTGCCGGAGTTCCGTCTCACGGCGAGCAGAAAATTGACGACGTTCTCTTTGGTCTTTTCCATTTCCTCTAGAAGTTTTCGTCCCAAAGGCCGTTGTTCTTGCTGCCACAAAATTTGGTGAAGCTTATATCCTTTTAAAAGGATTAGTTATTGTGTAAATCTTATACAAACGCTAGTGGAACTAATAATCAGCTGCAAGGCGGCATTTGCAGCTGCTGCAAAGGCCACCGTGAGGCGCCACGTGAGAAAAAAAGCTTAGGGTTTAACATTGAACCCTACAATAATTAATCAGCAATAATTCACTCCAACGAGGTGCAAACTATTGCTCCTTACTCTCACAAAGCCCCTGTTCCTTTAATTGCAATGAACTCAGGTTAATTTTTTAAACCTTGTGGTTAAAATTATTTGTTTATTTTTTTTAAAAACTAAGGATAAATGAGTAAATCTTAACCACAGTTAAAGAAAGTTAAGAAAAGACACGTGGCATTAAAGGGAGCCGAGACGTCCCTCCTTGTGTCACTAGAGGAGGTGATTATTTTCCATAATTAATGTAGCCTGACAATAATTGATGCTAAACCCTAAGCAGTTTTTTCTCTATGTGGTGCTCATGGGGCCTGCTGACTGCAAATGCCGGCTTGCAGCTGCTTATTGTTCATCAAGTTAATACCCTCACATTAACATCCAAATTTAAATGTGAGGACCACTGAACCTTTTAGGGTCCATCGGATGGCAAGTAGCATAAGAGGTGGAGCCACATGGGGCCAGAATTGATAGCCTGGGAGAGGGACGGGCGGAGCCACATGGGGGGCCGGGGAGGCTGCAGCCGCCTCTGAAATTTTGGGGAAAAAAATTATATAGTCTGAGGACTGCTAACCCCAGTCGCAATAAACTCCAAATTTCTCCATAGATGCAAGAGTTGAGTCAGTTTGGGCTCAACTCGTCTTATTTATCCTGATGCCAAACTCAAACTCATTCCAATACATGAAGCCCAAACCCGATCCGTAAACAACATTATAAGTTTGAGTTCGGTTGGGCTAGCCAATACTCAACTCAATTTTTACAATAATGATGAGATCGCTTGTTACAACATTTTTTCATAAGTGCACAACTTCTCAATTTATATCTTTGTTATGAATGGTACCTAGCCGAGTTGACTATCTAGGTGAATTGAGTAGACGGTCTAGATGAATTGGCTATCAACATTATGAGTTTAAGGTGCACGATACCACACCATGTTTGAATCTGAATAGTTTTCTCCCACTTTAATTATTATTTTTAGTATTGTTTAATATTACTTTAAATATTAGAGTTTCTTAAAGGGACATGTTTGAATCAAATGTGAATATGTGATAAAAAAAAAAAGAATTGATGTAGCAAGTAGGAATATCTCTTGTAGGACTATAAAGACCTTTGCCGGTAAGTGAATCTCAATTCTCAGGGAATGAAGAAGAAATGGGGAAAAGGTGTTCCACCTTAGGTACCATCAATGTAACAAAATGAAGATAATGGTTAAATCTATTTTATGTCGAATTGGTTGTACCCACATTCCCTCCTAGTTTGATTTATTTATCTTATGTTTGGTTCCCGAGAAATAAGTGAAGAGAGACAAGAATAGAAAATTTGACAAAATACAAATAAGAAAAATGTTAAATTTTGCGAGTAAGGGTTTTATATTTTTGTCATGTTGGTAATGAGTTAGTTTGGATACAAGAAGCATGTTAAATTTTGGGCCGGAATAGGTCAACCAAGCTTCATTAAGATTTATCCATACCAAACCCAAACCCAAACCCAAACACCTAGTGAAAATAGAACCCCAAACCTAGCCCAAACCATGTAACCTTAGCCTGACCCGCCCATACTTCGGGTTGGTCGTGCGGGCCACGGGCTAGCCCGACCCAATGTACAACCCTAGTACACGTGGAGATGTTTGATATTTTAAAATATTAAAAAAAATAAAAATCAGGAAATATTTGACATTTGTAACCACCACATTGCGTCTATGGAAGATTGCGACTGACGCTAGCATTTTTGTCTATAGTATTATAACTTGTGTAAGGGGCAGAGAGGCGGGGGATGGGGGCTCTAGCCCCCTACACTTTTGAGAAAAAATATTTCTTTACAAATATTTTGACCCCGGGGAGGGGGGCTCTAGCAAGAGAATCTTGGATCCATGCCCCCTAAGTAGCATATTACTGACATATTCCCTAGCACAGGACGAAGAAAGACTTGATATTTTTAAAAATAGTATAGAACATTATAAATTATAGTTTATTATGTTATAATTAAAAAATAAAGAAGTGTAAATAGAAGACAATTTATTAGATTAAGTGAATAAACTACAACATACTATAGAGAGCTACAAATATTAAAAAAAATCAATTGATTTAGATTTTGAGAACCTATGAATTAATTTAGTTAATTCGAAAAGCAAATAGAAGTCCTAGTTTTGATTCTTACAAAAAAAAAAAAAAAGTTAAATATTTACTCACTCTAAAAAAATCAAATACCACAACTAACTTTGATTATGTTGAAATAATACAACACTTTAAAAAACCTTGAGATTTGCTAAATATGATTTCCCGTAACGTGACTTTGTGTTCTATCTAACCACAATTTTTAGACATCTAAGTAGAAAGGAAAAAAAGAAGATAAAATAGGAGTAATGAAGTAATTTAAAATGAATCATCAACATGGATTACACTGCATGACATTGCGATGTAAATATAAAATAATAATACAAAACCAAAGTATACAGAATAAATCAAATAGACATATTTATAACTTTTATAGAGCGGCAAAACGTTAAGATATTGAGAACATATCCATTGTTGATGAAAACTATTAATGAGTAATGAATTTGAAGCACAAAACTAATTCTTTTGAGGTGTTAGGATCTTTGTCTCGTTGCTCGCGGTTGAAGATATATATATGTATACCACTCTTCACATATTCTATTCAAACGGAAGACACCTAAGTTATAATGGAAAGTGAAGAAATGCTAAGATGGGATGAGGGAAGAAAAATCAGTTTAATAGCCATTTAAGAGAGATGAAAGATTTATCATTTTATGGTTTAATCCACGAGGCCTTAATCATCTAATAGAAATTGAGAAATAGTTGTTTTAATTAATGATTCTTATTAAGTAAATGATCAATTAAGAGAATGTGTCATATCAGTAGATTCATCAATTAAGAGAAGTGTTATGTTAACATACACGTGACATTAACTTGAATTAAGAATGAAGAATGTTAAGAGGTGCCATTTCGAACCAATCAACATATAGTATTAATATAAAAATATAGATTTGAGGCAAGTCTAGAGTTCCCGTGAGACTCTTTTGTGTGTGTAACAGTGTAAGTAGTCACATGGCCCTTGTGTGCTCCCAACACTATACAAGGTATGTTACTATATTAGTAAAAGTACAAGTTATGAATGATGGATTCGTCACACGATATAATTAGTATTTTAATCAATATACCTACAATGGTGTACGCTTATTGGGAGCATATAAGATAAGTGTGCCAACTTATACACACAAATGGGCTCAAGTCAATGGGCCAGGCTCAAGCCATATCGTGTGTTATCCAGGCCCAATTCGGTGAAGGAAATGTTGAGCCCAAGCCCGGTCAACCTAGGCAAGTCAAGCCCAAGCCCAAGCCCTACCCTAAGCGGGCCGGGCTCGAGTGGGCCATATACAAATACTATCATAGATTTTTTGAATAAATTTTTTAAAGATAATGTTGGTTATATCAATTACTATGTAGATACAATATAAACTACAAAAACATAAACTAGTATGCAGAATTGAGATTCAACAAAAAACAACAAGGTTACACAAATTAATAAGCAGATTCAACAAAATTTTTTTTAAAAAAATTGCTATAGAATAATATAAATTAACATGCAGGATTGCATATTCAACAAAAACAAGATAAAAAAAAAAAACAGATTTTTTTTGGTTGAATGGTTAAACATACACATAGGTCAACACACACACTCATACTCACACTCGGCTCACTAATGCACTAATTTTAAAATCACCTATAATTTATACAATAAAAATTGTAATAAAAAATATACTCACAAGGAACAAATAAATAAAACAACTGTAACTATGATTTGGGGTTTATTAGTGTATCAATTTAACTATGATTTGGGGTTATTAGTGGGGGCTAGTTGGGATTTTGATTTAAGGTAGCAATTTAGGGCATGACATTACTGATAAAAAAAAATTAGGGTATGGTATTGATTTAGGGTTTAGGGCTGGTTGCTTAAAATATCAAAGCAAACTAAACAAAATGGGCTTGCCCCAGTGGTTTTGTATCTCCCTTTGGGGAGGTGTGACTTGTGTTTGAGTCTTGGTGTGGCTGTTGACGCCCACCATGAGTGCTAACCCTGGTAACCCCCTAACCCCTAACCCTAGGAAGATAAATGATTAGGACCGAGCAAAAAAAAAAAAAAATTAAAATAAATAAATAAGGGAAATGTTTAACTTACCCCGAAATTTGATTATGTAATCAAATGTAAGGTCCTCATTGGTCCATGCCCTTTTTTTTTTAACCCATAGCTGTGGTTATGATTCACTCACTCCTAATGTTAAGCAATATAACCATGATTTTAAAAAAAAATATATTAACTGTGAGCATGAATTTTTCTACCCACTTTCACATATATGGTTTGACTGAGAGTCGCCACCTATTCATTCTAAGTGATAGGTCCCAAATGGTTGGATAAGGCAAATGGTCTAATCAGAGTTAGGGTAAACGGTTCGATTAAGCCCCGGGGAAGGTGTTAGGCACCCCAGGACCCCCATTTTACAATGGTTACCTACTCCCTAAATTTAAGCCAAATTTAATCTCAAAATTTAATTAAAATGCCTAAGTATTTAATCAAATACTAATTCAAAAAAATGAAAAAGCTAAATAGTTAGGGTCGAACTCGAGTAGGGTTGCCTACGTACTCATCGGGTGAGATCAGACCGAGCGTAGTTCTGGCACATGAGCCCGTGCCTAGGTTAGGGGTGTGTGTGTGTGTGCATAGGATGGTCAATGGTCTAACCTGGAGGCTAGGGTTTAGTTGACCGGGTTGGTCAAGTGCAGGGTTTAGGCCTAACCGCAGTTAGAAAGGTATTAACTGTGATTAGAGAACCTAACCACAGTTAAGAAAGCAAGCAAGCAAAATGGTCAATTTTGGTCTTTTTGACTTTGTATTGTTTTTTTTGTTTTCAAATGTTTTTCAGTTTTTTTTTGGATTTTTTGAATAGTAGTTTAGGCTCGTTGCGGAGCAACGGACCTAAACTAACTATAGTTTTTTTTTCCTAAAGATTGTCCTACAGAGAGTTTAATTAACTAAGGCTAGCCTAAAAGAGGAATTGGGTTCAACTAACTAACCTAAGAATCACCTTACGACTATGTTGTGAACCTATGAGAACTCACTGGTTTTTATCTAAGTTAAGAATAACCTAGAAAAACTAACCACAAATGATTTAGAATAAGCTAGAACTAATTTAAAAAAAAAAAAAAAAAAGCATTCATACTAATCTAAAATTCTCCAAAATCAGATTTTTAAACAGGTTGAGATCTAACCTAAGACTAACTAAGAGGTTAACCTACAACTAACTCTAGAACAACCCTAGACTAACTAGGGACTAACCTAGGACTAACTTAAGGGCTACCCAAGACTAAACTAAAGTAGACTAACTTAAAGTCTAAACTATGATTAATTCCAGGATTAACCTACGACTTAATTAACTATCCTAAGATTAAAGTTTAACTTACATAACTAATTCTAAAAAATAGATTTTAAACTAGCCTACTTTTAACTTTGAAAATCAAAATTTCTAACTAACCTATGTCTCAAGATAATACTAAATGGAATTAGATTTTTAACAAATATCTTAAAAACATATTTAATACTACTTAAAAAAACTGATTTTAACTAAGTTGAAATTAACCTCAAAACAGATTTTAACTAAGTTGAAACTAACTAGAAACATAGATTTACTCTAGGTTAACATTAAAGTAACAAACTAACCAAAAAAAAACAGAAAAAGTTCTATAAGTGAAAACTTAAAAAAAAAAGATTTAGTCTAACATTAGCTTAACAAAGAACAGATTGGGTTAACTAATTGTAAGATCTAAACTAAACTATAGAACTAAACTTCATTGCTTAAATAAGCTATGACTAATCCTAAACTAATTTAATGTGGTAATCTATTTTATTCTAAACATATATTAAGTCAAGAAAGGAAAGGGGAAGAAGGTGCTTACCGTAAAGGAGAAGAGGAGAGGGATGAGGGCTGTTGTGGTTGTGGTGACTCCATGCCGACCGAACAAGAGAAGTAGACCCCTCTTTCCTTGCTTCCCGAACCAAAGAAAGATAGAGAGAGGGGATCTCTCTCTAATCTAGTAGTGTCGTGCCATGCGAGGACGATTGAGCTCGAGGGGAAGAAGAAAGAAAAAAACAGGGAGAAAAGAAAGCTTACGGCCACCAAAAAAATCAACCCCCCTTCAAACCGTGGCTGTCGTGGGATTTATAGAAGATGAAGGAGTGAGGAAGGATAAGGATGAGGATGCTAGGCATGGGGAACACTGTGGACAAGCGGCAGGGTAGCAGGGGAGCCAGGGGGAGGACGCCTGCTGCTTGTCTCCCTGGAGAAGACGATGAATAGCAGCAGGTGTTTTTTTTTGTTTTGTTTTGTTTGTTTGTTCTATTGGGCCTAACCCACATACATGAGTGAAAGCAAAGTTGGGTTTTTCCATTTAGGGATTTGGGTGCCCTAAAATTCAAACTTGAGGTGGATCCCACCCTAATGGACCCTAGAAAGTTATGGGCCCATGTTTGGGCCCACAACAAGCCTTGGTTTCATTTTTTTGGGGGGGTTTTTGTAATTGGATGCTAATGGGCCTTGAGCCCAAAAGCTTCTAGCCTAGGGTTTTTCTAGGGTTTAGGCTAGGGTTTGAACTAGGACTAGGTCTAGGGTTAGACCTAGGGCTAGATCAAGTTAACCATGGTTAAATTAATTAACCAAAGTTAAAGGGGGTGTAAAAATGGGGTGCTGACATTAACCTTAATTTTCTTAAGTTTAATTATAATTAAAAGAGTGCTAAAAGGGACACGTAGATATGGCATTTGACTACATAGAGTTCCTTCCAACCCTTACATTAAAAAAAAAAAAAGAAAAAAAAAAGGAAAAGAAAAGAAAGGGGGATTACTGTTGAGAAGAAGAAGAGAGATAGAAGTGTTTTTCAATGAGATTTTGCGAGAGAGTAGCGTAAGGAATTGAGAATTGACAGAGAGGCGTAAGACTTGAGCTCTTTACTGGTAAGGTTTTAAATAAGTGTAAGTCTACGAGTACTCAAAGTGTACTCCCAAGTCCCGTAGCCAATTGCGATTGAACTCCGTAAACTTCAATCGCATCCACAGCTGTTAATCCCTCTTAACTATGGTTAAGATTCACCAACTCTTAGGGTTCAACAATCTAACCTTTATTTTTAGAAAAAAAAAATATTAAGAAAATATTAACCCTTTTAGGGTTAAAAGTTCTTTACCAAAGTTAAACAATTTTTTCTAAAAATTAGGGGTACGTTTGGCAAGTCTTATATGATCTAATAAGAGCTATTTTAAATAGACCTAAAAATTAGACATCGATTATAACTATTATAAATAGACCCAATGTTGTTTGGTAGCGTCACTATTTTGCTGGAAAAAAAAAACTTTGATTTACAAAAGTTTGTTTGGTAAAATATACAAATTAGAACTTTATTAAAAAGGCATTTGCTGTTAATTCTTAAAATATCATATTCTTTCATTTTATTAAATTGTAGACAACTATCAAACCTACTTAATCCGACTTGAATCCTATTTAACCAAACCATATAGATTTTTAGCTTCAATTTGATTTCAGCTCTACCCATTGCTTGAAAACAATCTGAACCACTTCAATGAAAATTGGAATCACTTCAACTTTCTTATTAGTGGAGAAAGCATTCTACCATCTGCCTCGTTCAAGCCAGGCTTGAGCTCGATTAAAGCTCAAATTTTCAGGCTTGAAGCTTGGCTTGGCTCTAGTTCAGTTTGAAACATAAAAAAGTTTACTTTTTTTTAAAAAAATATTAAAAATAGTATATTGATATTATAAGTATACTATTTATAATATTTTAAATATTATTAATTAATAATGATATTATTATATTATAAATATTTCAAACTAAATCGAGCTTCAAGCTGAGCCGAATCAAGCTGTGCCAGGCTTGATTGAATTGGAGCTCAAAAGAAAGCTCGGTTGATCGAGCCAAAAAGCTTGGCTTGAACTTGGCTTGATCGAGCTGATTCGAGCCAAGCCTTCGAGCTGGCTTGCCTTGAATATACCCCTAATTGTTTCATGAGTTTTTGATTTGAATTGCTTCTGTACCATGTTCATAATTGACTGTAACAAAAAAGTTGCCAAACACCCATCTTGTTCTTCTCCTTTCCCACTCCAACAAATGGTTCCCTAAAGAAACCTCCATATCTCTATCTGAGAATCATCCGTATTTCTCAAAAGCCTTCTCCTAAAAGCAATGAATATATCAACTTGTTCTCCTTTGAGATCCAAAGATGCCCCTGTCTTTCGCTAATGACATTTGGATCAAGAAATCCCTCACTTTAAATTCTCTTTTAAATATAAATATACCCAGATGCTTCATTTAGAAGGATGCATTATGATCTTCGTTACTAGATTGTTTGCAACAATGAAGACTCAGGAATATGATTTTGGATGTAAATCAATGGGTGTCAACGGTCCAAATTTTGGCCACAAAAACAATTGTAATTAACCTGGGCTCAGGTCTGACCTATTTCAGAAAAATGTGTAAGCCCAAGCCCTTCCCATTGACAACTTTATAAAATCATCTTTGTTTTTTGGTTAGAGAGGTAATCTAAACACACACACATCAGACCTAAGGTAACCACTAGGGTGCCATAAGGGTAAACCCACATAACCATTCCAAAAGGGCTGACTTAAGGAGGGTTTGTGGTCCCTTATACACCCCTGTGAAGGGGTGTATAATAAGCACATATGTATGAGAGAAAATTCTTTTGACCGCAAGTGTAGCTCTCTGGTAACATTGGGTAGTCAAATATGGTTAGATCGTAACCTCAATTAACATAAGTCAGTAGGGGTTAATGGGTTAGAATAGGGTTACAAAGTTCGCTGCATGCTATAGCGAACTGCGAACCGAGAGAACCTGAACTGATTCGTGGTTTGGTTTGGATTTGTTCGTGAAATTGAGCGAACTACATAGTGGTTTCAAAATAATCTTAGTTTGTCAAAAAAATTTATTTAAATTCACTGAGATTTTTCTTTAGGTTTGACAATTTTATACTTTGAGTTCACAAACCGTTCATAAAATACATTTTTTTAAATTATTTTTTAAATAAATATTCGTAATATATTGTTTACATGCTTAAAAGATATATATTTTTATAAGATAATATAAAATATATATTTTGTTTTACTTGGTTAAATAACGAATCAAGCTAGCGAACCAAACTAAAGAACCTAAGCAAACCGAAAAACGAATTATCTCATCCTACCCCTAGCAAACCAGGTTCACTGTAGAGTGGCGAACTGCGAATTTAAATTCAAACCGGCGAATCAAATAACATTGGGTTAGAGAGTCGAATGCCCAACTTAGAAGTGACCTAATTAAACATGATGAACCTATCAACCATCACGCTGAGACCTCCCAACTTTACCTAGGAACTGTTTGCCTCGTATTGGTATTTATACATGAACCACCAAAATGGTTCATGCATCTAGTGGGAATCAGATCCCCAGTTGCTTGTCATTGGCTCATAGTTGCGGCTGGTTACAAAAGAAATGCAATTGTCAATCAATTTACTTTACTAAAGGTATCAAGGTACACTTCCCTGTTGCTCCAGTTGTTGGTTCCACCATCGTACTAATCTAACTCCTAACTTATATAGCTTTAAATAAATGTTGACATGTACACAAAGAAAAACATCTAAGGGTATTTTTCAAAACATTGAAATTCCAGTCTTCCGTATAAATCCCATACACATGCAGTGCACTAGCAGGGGAACTTTGAACCACAAAAAAACAAAAAACCAAAAAGAGGTGCATGCATGCACACATGAAGGAGTCTAATATCAAAATCCTCTAATGAAAGAGACAAGCTACTTCAACCAAAAAAAACAAAAAGAAAAAAAAAAGCTACTTGTGGCACAATAGTTGCCGTAGTAGAACCGCCGTTACTTTAGGTTTGTGGGTCCATTATATCCGAACCTCTCTTCTCTCTATCTACTCCACGCGTTGCTCGTTATTTATAACTTGTCGACATCTAATTAGGTACTCAGGCCCACCATCCTTGAGTTTGTACCGAGAGTTTACTTTCTTAAGCTCCGTTCTTCTGGGGAACTTTGAAAGTGTAGAACTTTCGTGTCTAATTTTACTTAATGTCTAGAACTATATTTAAGTTCTACAAATATGGAACCTTAAAGTTTAACAAAAAATTTTAGAATTTTTAAATTTTATACATGTGAAACTTCTAATTAAATTGAACCTAATAAACTTAAGATATCATTATGTAAAAGAGTTAGAAATCATCTCCAATCTTCTCCCAGACTCTTGCCCCTTGTTTCAAAATATTAATGTTCCGGACTTTTGAAAATTCCACCAAAAGAACGGATAATAGAAATGCTTCTTAGCAAAAAAAAACAAGATATCTAGCACTACGGTTCAAGTGGGGGTCACCAATGAAATATCAGTTTGGTTGATCTTCAACCCCATTGGAGACATTTAGGACTTGAAAATTAGATTTTTCCAATTGGGATGAAAAATTAAACATGTAGAGAAAATCCCCCTCCCCTTAAATGGTCTTTTGTGGATTCAAATGCACTCCACATGGACTTGAAATGCACGAAACATAGGCAACGTTCCTATATATGCTGGTTGCATTATCCTACTTAAGTAGTAGACATGTCTTCTTGTTCAACAGTCTAGCTAGGCCAAGAGCATGCCCTAAAAATAATCACTTCTGTAGAACACAGATAAAGATCAATGGTTTCCCGTGGATTGGTGCCGTTAATGTAGGTAACTCCTTTATTGGTACCAACATCTCCTTGCATCCTTCAAGGCTCTTGGCCCACAATACAATTAGTTAGCGTTTGTTAACACTAGTTTGAATGAAGTGTTTATTTGAAAATTATACTTAGGTGGCGTTTGGTAACATTAGTCTAAAAAGAAGTGTTTATTTGAAAATTACGCTTAGTTAGACTTTTTAGATTGTTAAGTTGCAAGGTTTATTGCATGTCTATATTTTAGAGATTTTAGATTGTTAAGTGCTTATTTGAAAAGTAGCTATGGAGCTACTTTTTTAAAGTAAATGTTTTTACCCCTAAAATCTCTAAAATGTAGAGATGCAATTAACCTTTAACTTAACAATCTAAAGTCCAACTAAGCATAATTTTCAAATAAGCACTTCTTTTTAGACTAGTGTTACCAAACGCCACCTTAGTTGGACTTTAGATTTTTAAGTTGAAGGTTAATTGTATGTCTACATTTTAGAAATTTTATAGGTAAAAACATAAACTAAAAAAGTAGTTCCATACCTACTTTTTATGGTAGAAGTTTTTACCCCTAAAATCTCTAAAATGTAGACATGCAATTAACCTTCAACTTAAAAATCTAAAGTCTAACTAAGCATAATTTTCAAATAAGTACTTCTTTTTAGACTAGTGTTAACAAATGCCACCTTAATATGCAGTGGGGTTATGTGTACTAGGTGGCCAAAAATAACTTGATCAAACTTCATGATGTTGTCAAATTATACTGTGTGAAACTTGAACTCAGCATGGTAAAGAGACCCATTGCAAAAAAAAATCAGTTTAATTGGCCGGTCGAAGAGAAATCCAATCAAGTTGATTTTTTGCCACATAGTACAAATGATCCCATTGCAAGATGGATTTTTTTTGTGGGCCCAAAAATATACCACATGGCCTTGAAACACATGATATATATATATAAATAATGAGCGGTTTCTAATAACATGACACTTGAGAGGTTGTTCTAGAATCTAACTGTTGGATGTAAAGACGGGTCTAGCAAGAGACACGTGACAAAAAATCAGTTAAATCAGACATTTATAGACCATCCTATTGAAGATGAGATGATCAGTCATTTCTATAACTTCTATAACCTAGATAGGGTCTAGTGAACCCTATGAGATTAATGCTGATAAACTAGAGTCTAATCGGACGGTCTAAACACGCTTGATTAAACTGATTTTTTGATACGTGTCTCTCAATGAACCTACCTAAACATTCAACAGTCAGATTAAAAAAAAAAAGATTGTCACATGTCATCTTTCTAGAGGGTAGCTTTAATGAGCATTGCTCATTAATACCTTTCCCTATATATATGGGCTTGAAAAGTTAGGTCCGAGCTCAACACAGACTCAAAAAGGTTTGATTGGGCTGGATTTGGTGTCCAATGCTCTAGGATGGGTTCTGGCATGGGCTAGATAGATTGACACTTGCGTCGGCCCATTCTGATCTAGGAGATATCCATAATAAGGGCTAGTCTCCAACACTTCATTGAAATACTCTATAATAGGAGAGATTCACTGAAAGAGGAAGTATACCCAATACTTCAAGTCCATTATGGGCCAGTCTCCATTGAAGTCAATTAACTGACTGGGCAATTTTAGGCCCAAAAGTTGTAGTAATTAAGGAATTCAAAAGCCCAATAAGGAGTTACAACCTGAAAGCAGCTATAGTGCTATTCCTAATGCCTCACCTTGTACAAGAATAAGTCACATTTGAGATTAGTTTTTTGTCTAATAAATTAGAATTTCAAACCATGGAGGTAGTCATGAAATCAGCAGTTTTCACACTATTGATTTAGCCACTATATTGCCGTCTTCCATATGGAATCTTCACCCCCAGATCCCCACCAGTCGTTCTCCACCGCCTTCTTCGTCCTTCATTGCAGATATAATTGTTGTCGTCGTCGTGGTTGTCTTCATCATCCTAATCATCCTCTTAACCGTTTTTATCATATACTTGTTATCGGCATGGAAAAGCTGAACTTAGATAGAGACAAAGAATGGGACAAAATCGTCCCCTAATGAACTAATTTGATTCATCGCAAGCATTACACCATATCGACCCGTAATCTCACATTGACTCAACTCTAATAATAGGAGTATATGAGACAACAACCATGACGAAGAGGATAATGAAAATTTACCATTTTCTTCATTTAATGTCTTATTGTCGTTTTCACCATCGCCATTTTATTACTATTTTTTTCAATTCTCTCTTTAAAGCCTTTAGTTAATTTCTCTTAACCTTAAATTTAATACTATAATCCTTTTCAGTTCTTGTCAATTGAATCTTTAATTAAATAGAAGTTTTGACTTATACTATCATGTGTTTGGACAAAATGGATTAAAGTAATCCAAGATGTATCTTGTAAGCAACCAACAACTATCAGATTTGAAAACAAGTCAGAAGAAATGGTTCGATCCTCTTATTTCTCAAACCAAGAGATCCTTATTGAAAATGATAATATTATGTACAATGATTGGGGGGAATTTCTTGATAATTCTAGATATTTTTGAATTTTCTCATCCAGAGGATCATCCATAAAGAACATTATAATTATCATAACTGTGGAAGAATTAGGTTATCTGTCGGGATGAGGCGTGTTCCCGTCGAACTACGGCACTGCATGTTTCACTTTGAAACTTCATACATCACGCAAAGATGAATTATATTAATTAAGGATTAGTTAGTTCCTGGAGAAGGCTTATTCTATAATAGTAATTCTTATTTGCATTTGGTAGAATGAAAATTCTCCGATCAAAGCATGTAGATATAGTCAAAAACTGCAAGGAACGGCATCATATAAATAAGGATTAGTTTGAATTCTGTGGGAGAAGGATTGATATCCACTTCAGTATACAGTTTTAACACATTGAGTGTAATTTGCTCTTCCTCACATTTCACATGACACTTATGTGGTGTTTGGTTACTAGTATAAATCTATTCTTAAGTAGAGTTTCTTGAGACAATATAATTTCTATTTTTGTGTGAAAATTAATCCTTTCCGATCTACTCAAAGCCCCTTGAAGCAACTTTTTTCATTTTTATTTTTAAATTTTTTTAAGGGTGATGAAATTGTTCTTTTTGAATAAATAGTGCCGGCCAATTATATAAGGAACTATTTTGTTTTCAAGAAAATCCATCTAGAAATAGACTTATAGTTGAACCCAAACACCATGTTTGGACATGTTGAATATGTTAAGCGCAAAACAAGCAATGTAAATGCTGTTTGGCTGTGCATTTTGGAAAGGAAAATGAAAAACTGACACCCTCTTCCAAATGGACTACCCAATTGCTTAGAGACACGTGACAATAAAAATTTTATTTTATTTTTTGTCATTTTCTCTTTCCTTATGTGCTAAAATTTGATTAGAATGGTCAAATTGGAAGGGGACCTTGGCCCTCTAATCAAAACTCTATTGGAAAAAACAAGTTAAAGTGCAAAACCCAATAGTTTTTTTTTTTTTTTGGTAGAAACTAAAAATTTATTCATCAGAAGGAGGAATGTACATGGGCCTGAAGGTTAAAACCTCTGCCAGCAAAAATCAAATTTTCTATAGTACAACTTCCGGATCTAAAAAACTGAGAAGCCTCGAAGTCTGCAACCTTTGCCATGTTATGAGCTGCAGAGTTTTACACATTAGAAAAAATCAAAATAACGGATGAGCAAAGGCCCACCTTGTTGCGTTGTTCCATTCGTGCCTAAAAAGTATCAACCCTTGTGGGTCCACTCTTTATTGATGTGAGGTCCACCCTTGTTAAATGAATTTGTTAAATGACTATGTGAGTGATGTTTGGTCACATAACGGCGTGTTCTATTGCCCATCCAAACTCGGTGTGTCCCTTTGCAAGAGTTCACTCAAATTCCTAGTGCATATTAGGTCAGGAGGCATCATATGCCCTTTTAGTCAGATGGCTAGGGGTGCCTCGCTCATAAGAGTAGTCCTAAGATCAAGTCCTAGAGAATAAGTTTTTCCATAGTGACCTCACAAGAAAGCAGTGGTCAAAAACTTATGCACATCCAAATACTTTGATACACCGAGTCCGAATATTTTGATAAGAACCTTAGACTATTTCGACAAGTTAGCATCACAAATTCATATTCTTAGCTAAGAATCAACTGCTCAACTTATCCAATTTCTTCTCGATCCCATCTGAATGACTTGGTTGTCACCTAAGATCTCCAACCTTGACAAATCTTATAGGAAGACCAACAACGTATTGTAAGAAAAGAAAAGGATTAGATCATACAATTAATACATCATTTATGCATTCTAGATGAATATGATGGTTTGGATCTTGACTAATACTTGCTCCTCTTGATTCGTCGATCATGACCGTTCAATTTGTGTGCACAGCATAACAAAAGATATTACTAGTCAAAGATAGTTACTTTTTTGTTTGTTTGTCCCAAAGTGTTGAAACCACGACCTGAGTTCAAACCCCGTCCTTATATGCTAACTCACTAACCATCATCCTTCCCTAAATCCCTAAAAATGATGATGGCTAATGTCTACAAACTCCTCAAAGTTCTTCATAAAAAGAGAAAGATCATTCAAAATTGATGCGTTTGGTTTAGATTTTTCATTCCATTGACATTTACGCGAAAAATCACCTTTAGGGACTCGCCCTGTTTGAGTAACATGAAAGAAAATAAAACGATTATATGTAAAGTGATCACATTTTTTGAATTTCCATCCAAACAAAAAACCCACTTTAATGATTTCTACAGAATCATTTTCTATTCAATAAAAGAATATAATCAAAGTGATCACATTTTTTGAATTTCCATCCAAACAAACCCACTTAAATGATATCTACAGAATCAGTTTCTATTCAATAAAAGAAATGGTATTTTTTTTTTGTTGGTGGTGGAAAACATCATGAACAAGTGATTACAAAACACAAATAATGGTTAGCTATGCTCACCTTTAGAGCTTGAACTGCCAGTTATGAGCAGTTTGACCCTTTTAAGGCACACCTCAATCCCTACTCTCACTCTTTTTAGATAGAGTTGTGGCCAGTGCTGTCAGAATCAGACCGAGCATCGAACCGGTAGAGTGGTCAGTTCCTGGTTCTACCGGTCCGGTTTCACCGTGTACTTTTTGCAAAAAAAATCATTTTTTTTAAAAATTTTTTTCCTAATTTTTCCACAAGTCTGGCCGGTTCCGGTCAATTCTGATTAGTTCTCAACTGATTCTACCGGTTTTGGCCGATTTTGACTGGCTCTAGTTGGTTCTTAAAGAATACCGGTTTTGAGGGTTTTGGGAACCGGCTGTAAGAGAATTATTCCCACATCGATTAAATAGAGAAATAGTTGTGGGCTTATATACATGTAAGGCCTCTCCACTCATTGCCAATTGGTTTTGAGTTGGATGCTTTCACACCGGCAAGGGGGCCGGTTCTCGGTTCCACCTGTTCGACCGGTCGGTTCGGTCCGATTCAGCTCTGACAACACTGGTTGTGGCCCTACTCTCAGCCTCTAAGGCATTCTCTACTTTCAACCAAAAAATAATACATGTTCTTATTTTCAGCAAAAAATCAACGACCACAAAAAACCTATTGATTAGAGAATGCCCGAGAATAAGGCTAACACACCTTTTAGATATTAAAACTAATGACATCGTGTGACTTGTGAGGGTGGAAGTGGTTGATACAAAGTCTTCTGTTTTATTATTTAAAAAGTGTGAGAGTAAGGATTGTGAGAGTATGCCTAACATTTCTCTTCTAAGGAATGGACTTGCATTTGGGTTGGGCTGTTGTAAGAAGTCATAATACTTTTAGCTAATTTATTTATAACTTACCTAATTTATCAAATATTCATATTAAGTTTCTTTACAATATGTAAAGAGGATCCCGCATGTTCAATATGTTGATTGTATTTTTGTAATTTCAAACCTACCATTTGCACAATGAGCTCTTGAAAACGTGATGAAAATTTGCAAAATTCTCAAACTACCCTTAGCATAATCATAATTGTTATATAAGCCAAACAATTAATTAAATGTTTGCTTGATTCCCATATTACCCTTCATTCATCTATCTATTAGGCTTGAAATTCTCTACGGTTATAACCGGACTTTGTGAAATCCGGTTACACCACTGATGTCGTCATGTGTCCCTTTTAACACTCTTTAATTGTGGTTAAGATTCACCCACTACTAAGGTTCACTCACTTGTCATTGGATTAAAAAAAAAATTAAACCCTAGGAATTAATGAATTTTAACTAGGGTTTAAAAAAATAATTTTTTTTTCTAAAAACCAAGGATTGGTGGGTGAACTCTAGGGGTAGATGAATCTTAACCCCAGTTAAGGGGTGTCAAAGAGACACATGACAACCTCAAGGGCGTAACAGGACACTTATCCCTAGGTTTCAACCACTTATTCTTGGTTTTTAGAAAAAAATATTAATTTCTTTTAATCATTGATTAAAATTTACTAATTCCAAGGGTTAAAAGTTTTTTTTCATATTTTTTTCTTCTAAAACTCAAGGATAATTGGGTGAATCATAAGGTAAGTGAATCTTAATCACAGTTAAGTAGTGTTAAAATAGACAAATGACGACCGCAGTTGCATAATCAGACTCCTCGTTGTCTTGGGAAAATGCTCCGAAAGAAGAATGTCTCACTAAGGTCCTGCCTGCCCCCTATCTTTGCTATACCCAACATATCTCTAAAGGTTTTTGGTTTTCAAAATATCTCAATATCATATTTCAATAAGCAATGCATTTTTCATAATTTTTTAAAAATAAAAAATGTCTCTCATGTTTCTATACTTAAAATATTCCTTAATTTTTCTTTTATCAAAATGGCCTCACTAAAATTCCTCCTCTCAGTCTCTCTCCCCCTCGTCTCTCACGTGACGTGCTGCCCCTAGTATATATAAAACAAGTTAGGTGGGAGAGCTTCGGTTTAGTGGTTCCTTTTTAAGGTTGTGTTCTAAGTTTTCAGACTTGAGATCTTCTCAAGTAGTTGCTGGCAAAGCTCTTGAAGTGCCACATACTTCTATGCACGCCAACTAATACACTGTACATGCATATTAAAACTTTAACTACAGCACAAAATTTGGGATGTTTTCCTGATGAATACTGACAGTATCTTCGCCGCCAACACCTAGAGAAAATCCTGTTTACTTTTATATTGTCGATTTGAGGATATTCTTTCTCCACTCATATTTTACCGGTTCTTATTTTTTTATTGGTTATATTTTGCTAGTCCAAGATGAGTCATTTAAGCCTTTATGTCTACCCCACCAAACTAGTTGTAAAGGGTCAAAGAGTCCCTATGGCCAGTACATTTCGTACCTAAAGAAAAAAGTTTGTGAACAATACTTTTTGGCTGTGCCTTTTGCTTCACGGAAAATAATCACCTCCTCGGTCAATGACCCGAGGAGGGGCGTCTCGGCTCCTATTTCTTGTCAGGTGTCTCCCTTCTAACCTTATTTAACTGTGGTTAAGATTTATCTATCCTTAGGATTCACCCATCTATTTTTGGTTTTTAGAAAAATAAATTCAACGAACAGATTAAAAACAAAACCCAAATTAATGGAAGTTGAAGGATCGACTATGTGAGAGCGAGGATCAATAGTTTACTCTTTGCCAATGAAGCGAATTATTGCTCTTTCTCCACTTCTAAAATATTTCTTTTTAATCACATCAAGAAAGATTTTCAACACCGGAAAATAAATCGGAGGGGATTTACCATCCCGTCCCCTTTTTTTTTTGTGCCAATTCTCATTTTTTATTCTCTTTAACTGTAATTAAAATTTACTAACCCTTAATTAAAATATCTAATCTTGGTTTTTACAACTTGTTAACCATACTTCAAAGGAGTTTTGTGATGGCTAGGTGGAATAGTCTCTCCTCGCCTCGGCCTGGAGGAGACTACTGCTCTTCAATTGACTATTGCTCTTCCATAGTGCAAGTCCAAGAAATATTGCCCAATTTAACTCTATTGCACCATTTGTCTTAGGCAGTTGTACAAAATGTTTTTTTCTTTTTTTAATTTTATAAAACAAAATACTCATTCACACTATATCACACATCACACAACACCAACACACACAAACCACTTACGGCAATTACACCCACATACCCTCTCAAAAAGAGAGGGCATCATTTTGAGAGTAGATTAGAGCAAACTGCAATTGAATTCAGGAAAGTTCAGTTACATATGTGTCACTCGCTTATTGGAAGGGATTTTTTTTTAAAATTTTTATTTCCAAGCCTTGTTTACTTCTTCCAATAAGCAAGCGCCACATATGCCATTAAACTCTTTTGAGTTCAATTGCAATTCGCTATGATTTGATCTCTATCATTTTTCTAAAATTTAGTTTGTCGTTACTATTTGTTCGTTCTAGGATTGTGATTGTATGCGCTATTGAGCACACTGTTGTCAGATCCGAAATCCAACGACTCTAAGCCACTCAGTGGGCCATCATTTTAATGCATGTCAGGTTGGGTGCCTTGTCCCCGTTGAATTTTGGATCGGACGATGGTACACTTGAAAGCATGTGCTGTTTGGCCCATTCAATCACAATACTTTATTCTATTATTTAGAATCTTTTCCAATTATGAGGAAATGTTATCTCCGGTGCAATCTTCGAAAGACGCAAGGTGGTGACAAGAAGTTTCCAACCATCTCCCTAAAAACTATTTTAGGATATCAACACCACATGTTACACCCACCTTGCATTTGTGAATATTTTTGACTAAGTGTGTCTGGCTAGCACTCTTCTTCCAATTGTAATTAGTGAGGAGACAAGTAGCGTTATGTATTAAGTCAAACGAGCGCTATGTATTTTTGTGCATGCCAACTAAAAGTCTCTAGACATGTCAATCAAATATTTGATTAGAATGCATGAACCTTGATTAAAGTGTATAAGAGTTGATGATATTTTATGAGAGAATATTGCTAACAATCTCCTCACCAACTACTATTAAAGAAGAGCAATCGAATCACAACCAATTATGATTGAACTTGGGGGGAGTTCAATCACACCACAAGTCAAAATGTGTCTCTTTTAACCTTAATAATTGTGACTAAACTTTACTAAATCCTTGGTATTCAATAATATAATCTTAGATTTTAATAAAAATATTTTTAAAAAAGTAATCATAAGAGTTAAAATTTATAACTAAAATTAAATATTTTGTTCTAAAATCTAAAATTATATTGTTGAACTCCAAGATTTAATGAATCTTAATAATAGTTAAATGAATTAAAAGAGACACATATTGATTTGTGGGTGAGATTTCAACTTTTCCTGACTTCAATCGCAGTTGGTTGTGATCCTTAGCAAAGATGTGTATCTTTGTGCGTGATCACTCAGAACAATCCTTTCTTATTGAAGGAACTCATATGTGATGCCGATTGCATGCGGTTCTTAGTATGCCCCTATGACTATTCTTTGGTGGGCCCATGTTTAATAGAAGGCCAGCCTAGCCAAGCCGATAGTCCGTTCCAAGTCTATCGGATTGTGGTATCGTTCTAGGTTTTATGTGATCGTTAGAAAAGATGTGGTATCTTTGTGAAGATTTGATATCTTATTTTAAAAGTTTGACAACACTGCTAGAAGTTTATAAGTATTTTTACTAATAAGTGTGTTTATAAATAATATTTTTTTAACAGTATATGAAATTACTTGTTTATAAGTAATTTTTGTTGGTCTAACCACTTTATTTAATACTTATTTATTTTTATTAAATAAATTTATTCATAAAAAAATACTTAATAATAGTTTTGCCAATCGCCCGAGGCGCATTGGAGTGAAAAATAGAGAGTCGCTGTCAAGGTTACAGACGAGGAAATCCGAGTGACCTATGAGTACTCAAAAAAGAAGAAAAGTGACGGCTAAACCAAAAAACCCCTAAAGGCTTCACAGTTTTAGCTTTTTCCTTTATCAAACCAAAGTTATACCCCGTTTTTGTTTTTTGGCTAATCAAGTTATACCGAGTTGAATGAACCCCCTCCCCAGGAAAAAAAAAGTAATAAATAACCACAAAAAAAAAGTTATACAATAATGGAGTTTATTTACTTCACAAAATGACTTTCAAAGGTAATTTTAAATGAAGATGGAGGGCTTTTTTTGTGAAGACTTGAAAAACCTTTTTCTTTTTTTTGGGGGGGGGGGGGGGGGGGGGAGGGTAAAAGAGTGAAATGTTTGGTGGGTGCAAGGTTTATAATCCTGTTGGGATCTTGCTGGTTTTGTTCAACCCTATCAATATCAATATGGTTAGGATTTCGGAAATTTTGGGTCAAATTTCAGAATTTCGATAAGATTTTAAAATTTTGATTTTAAATAGATTTTTTACATTATTTTTAATTAAAATTTTGAAATATTCTAAAATATTTCAATATTTTTAAGGAAAATTTCAGAAATTTATATATTTATTTAAAAATAATAATAATAATATTTATATAAATATATTAAATTTTAATAAAATATTATTCTTTTAACATATATATTTTTAATAAACTGTATATATTTAATAAAATATTAATAAAAAAGAATTCAATTTCATCGAGATAACCGAAATTTTCAAGATTTCGGTTCAGGTTGGGCGATTGAAATACCAATAATATCAAGATGAGCAGTGTTTAGCGGACCCATGAGTCTGTTTCATATCTTACCTTGTGTCTCTTTTAACACCCCTTTAACCTTGGTTAAGTTTAACTAAATTAAAACTAAGATTTGTGGTTTTTTTTTTTGTTGGAAAAACCGTGGTTGGATTGTTTAACCTTAAGGGTGAATGAATCTTAACCACAAAAGGGGAATATTTAAATTGGGACGATGACGACCGGCCATTCCATTATGGCAACCACAGGTCTGTTAACTATTTTCCACTGGCATTTCAAACCTTGGTGGTTGTGAAGTTGACCCACTCATATGCCCGGTCAGACGATATTAAGAATTCCATTGGCATCTGCTGGCTGGTCCCTACATTTAGGAATCAGCTAAATCGTTGACTATTCAACTAAGACAAACGTGGTCCCCAGATTTAGAAATCAGCTTAGAGATAGTTGACTTGTCAACTAATACAAAGGCTCACAGTACGAATTCTTAAAGTGTCCCTACTCTTCTACATAAATCTACTGTGAAAATAAATCTGTACTATGAATTTATGGTTATACGACTTTTTTTTTTGTTTTGGTCACTATGGTTATACGACTTAAGTACCCTGGAATAATGGGCTTTGATTTTTTTTTTACCTCAACATATACCCTTTATAATTTTTTTTTAATACCCAGGCTAGCTGTGTAATCTGTTCCTGGGTTAAAAGGTTAGATGCCTAGCTTGAAAGTTGGATCTAAACTAAGGGTACATGAACAGTCGTACCGATTGATAATTGAACCCGAATTACCTAAATGTGAGGATACGCAATGACAATGTTACAAGCTGAGAAGTGTGAATGCAATAAATTTTGCTAATCACTCATGTTGGAGAAAGATATTCTTAATCTAGACCACTTACCTCAGCTTTTGTGTTACACACACCTGTTAGAGTTTCTTATTCATTCTACAAATAGGTTAGGTGGCAATTTTAAAATTACCCTTATTCAATCAGAAATAGAGGAGTGCAAACTCCTATGTGTTTTTTACTCTCAATTTGAACCAACAATTTGTCCAATTTTATTGTTAAAGTAGAACTTTTTTTGATTGCAATGCTTTCAAAAAGAGAATATGGACATGTGGTTGGTTCAGGTTGAGAGTAAGAAACATATGAAAGTAGGCTTAGCACTTTTAGAAATATCTTTATACTAAACTAGTTTGACTAGGATTCCTCTCTTATGTTGGTTGTTGACTAATCCCTTTATTTAAGGAATCCCTTTTGAGAAATGATTCTTTAATTAGGAAGATTTATATAACTAATGTAGTTATAAATAAACTAGGAGTTTTAATTAATTAATAGTAAGAATTATTATTAATTAATAATTCCTAAGGGATAAGGTGTAATTGGATTAGGATTAGGATATGATCTAAATAGATAAATGATAAGGGGTAGTTTAGGAATTAAAGTAAAACATTAAATCAAATGCAAAGATAGTTTGGGAATTAAAGTAAAACATTAAATCAATGTTTTACTTTTATATAAGGGTAATTTAGGAATTTCAGAAAAATCATCTACGCATGCCTCTCGCATTATAATAGTAAAGAAGATAGTTTGGGAATTAAAGTAAAACATTAAATCAATGTTTTATTTTTATATAAGGGTAATTTAGGAATTTCAGAAAAATCATCTACGCATGTCTCTCGCATTATAATAGGTCTCTCGCATTATAATAGGAAAGATATAAGGGTAATTTAGGAATTTCAAAAAAATCATCTACGCATGCCTCTCGCATTATAATAGTAAAGATTAGAGTGAGGAGCATGGTACATTCATTGATTTCAATTTGAGGAGTGGTAGACCCAAAGACAATGACTCCAAATATTTCCACAAATGCAACACTAGGTGTAACACGTGGAGATTTTTGACATTTTAACATATTAAAAAATACTAGTCAGGAGATGCCATTTATAACTAGCCACCAAGTTGCATCTATGGAAGACAATACTAGTAAGGAGATGCCATTTATAGCTAGCCACCAAGTTGCATCGGAAGACAATACTAGTCAGTTTGAAGACTGCCATTGGGCTAACATTTCTTTTTCAATTTAGCGATTGAGGTTAGAGATTCTCCATATTCAAACTGGGGATATCATAACCTGAATTTGAGTTAAAAGTCAAATTATGGCTTTTAACACCCAATTAATATAATGGAATGACATCATTGAGCATAGAAAGTGAGAAGTCCACCAGGGTAAACACTCTCTTGCAGTTCATGATACCTAGAATCACTTTTGCCACTAGTCCACCAGGGTAAAGTGCTCACACAATCTCTTGCAGTTCATGATACCTAGAATCACTTTTGCCCCTTACTTATTCAAGATAAATATATATATATATATATATATATATATATTTCCATGTGCTTTTTGAAGGTCTTACCATAGGTAATTGGGGAAAATAGGTACCAACCTCCCTATAAGGCGGGTGCCTCTAGCACTCCCCATAAGCCAGTTGCTAAATTCGAATTCAGTCAAAGATACACTAATACACGTGAGGGTTCAACTTATTTGCACGTAAAGTCAATAAAGAAGTGTGGACGAAATGAAAAAATTAGGGATTATCTTTACTATTATAATGGGAGAGGCAGGCGTAGCCTAAAATTTTCGAAATTCTTAAACTACCCTTATATAAAATAAAAACTTAATTTAATGTTTTACTTTGATTCCCAAACTACCATCATTTATCTATTTAAAGAATAGAATCACAGTCAATCTTTACTATTATAATGGGAGAGGCAGGCGTAGCCTAAAATTTTCGAAATTCTTAAACTACCCTTATATAAAATAAAAACTTAATTTAATGTTTTACTTTGATTCCCAAACTACCATCATTTATCTATTTAAAGAATAGAATCACAGTCAATCGCGATTGAACTTGGGGGGAGTTCAGTCGCACCCGTGGGTTAACACGTGTCCCTTTTAACTCCTATTAACTGTGGTTAACTCCTTCCCCTCGCTCTCACGTGCACTACCCGCTAGTAGTGATATAATGAGAGCACGTTTTCTCACTCACATGATGCTAACTCCATTGACAAGTCAAGTTACTTCTAGAAACTTAGGGTATGTTTGGATGCATGGTTTGTAGGCCCTATCCCATTTAAGGGTTAATTTGGAGGCAATATTTTGAAAAGGTAGGTTTTGACGGTCTAGCCAAACAGGCCTAATCATGCAAACAAACACCATCTATAATGACAATTAGGCTTTATCTTCTCTAGAATCTAAATCAGTAATTTGTTCTTTAGTTTGGTCATTTGGTTCCCAATTATGTAATAAAACGAGGGATTAGACAAAAATTTCTGGATAGATTACAGATAAAGGTAAATTTTATTTGTTTGGTAAGCAGGGTTAAGAGGCCACAACCAGGTTAAGGGAAGAATTGTCCCATTAATTTGGTGATTTAAATAATGCCATCAGGGATGATATTTGGAATAAGGTAACCCATACACGAGAAGGCAAAGTCTGGCTTGAGAGCGGCCCAAACACTCGAGGGATCTACCTAACCCCTTTATTTTCCTTTTTGGTATTGGCGTAATCAGTTGTCAATATTAGTATAAGAGTTTAAATATGAGGCTTTCAAGGCATTTGAGCGACACTCCCTTTTATGTTCCGTTTGTTTTGATGTAAAACAAATGAAATTCATAAAAAAATATCAATTGTCTTAAAGAAAATGCACAGTAAAAATGATATTTTTCGTGAAATTCTTTTGTTTTCCTCTATTTTACATCAAATAAACGGAACATTAATGTAAAATTGATGAAATTTTTTTAATTATTGAAAGAAAAATCTTTGCTAAACTATCACTATCTCTCAATAATTACAAAACTACCACCATTTACCTATTGAAAAAGGGAGCACTGCAAAAACGGCTTGAAATAGAGCTTTGCCTTATATTTAAAATTTATTAGTAAGAGAGATGACTGACCCTACAATTAAATTCTCTTTAATAAAGGAGACCTCTCTTGAATGAAGGGAGATAAGTTGTCAACCTAGCTAGAGAAGGCAAAATCTGGCTTGAGAGATACGCAGACATTAGAAGAATCTGTCTAACCCCATTATTACAAAGAAGAATATCCTTTTTAAAGTGCACACATAATATAATACAAGGATTGTGATTGTATGTGTTAAATAACACATGCTATAATCGGGCGCACCGCTGTCCGATCGAGAATTCAGTGGGGCCAAGGCGCCCAATGGGGCTCACCAAGTTGGGCGCCTTGACGCCCATAAATTCTCCATAATAATGGCATGTGCTATCCAGCGCATACAATCACAATTCATTATACAAACACCAACGGGGGTTGCGCCTAAACCGCTTCGACTACCCCCAAAAAAACTAAGAATCTGTGTGGTCCCATTATTACTAGAAGAATCTTTTTTTTTTAAAAAATTGCAAGAATAATAAAATTATACAGAAAACCATTGCTTGTAATTTAAGTCAAAAGGAAGGTCTAAAGAGATGGATTGGATGTGGAAGAAGAAGAAGTCTATAAAGAGGTTGGGTTTGGATATTATTAGAGACAAGTACTACAAAAACTACCAAAGCCATGGCTGTGGAAGAAGGGGGTGATGATTTCACACAGGATGGTACTGTAGATCTCAAAGGAAACCCTGTCCTCAGATCCAAGAGAGGAGGATGGACTGCTTGCTCTTTTGTTGTTGGTAAGTGCTAACCCCCCCCCCTCTCTCTATCTATTAGGATACTTGTTTTTGCAGTGGCACCATGTAGCCTGAAATCTATTCTCCTTACTGTTTTTGTTACCATGAAGCAGTACTCCTTCTTCCTACTTTAATGGGTATATCTTAAAATCTACAAGAGGCACAATCAAATGTGTTGGGGATCCAAGTGGATGATCTTCTTTATGATGATCTATATATTGTTACTTCTATTTGGGAAATATTTATCGGGTTTGCAAGAACTGTGTTGATCCTTAAGTTATTTCCACTGATCAAAATGCCCAAAACCATTAGATGACAGTTTTGCAAACATTACACCCCGCCTCTTGCGCCAATGGTGGGGTGTGGCCTCACTCAATAGAGAGGTCTCGGGATCCATTCCCCCGGGGTGATGGCAAGAACTCCAATCCAATCCTCAAAGCTCTTCAACATGAGGTGTACCCATAAAGCCCCACTGCCCTCTCTTTTTTGAGAGGGTATGTGGGTGCAATGGCTTGTGCCAGTGGGTGAGTGTGCCTGTGTGTGGTGTGGTATAGTGTGTGCGTGTGTTGTTTGTCACCAAATAAAAAAAAACTAACAGCGAAAGGCTAACCACTAACCCTGTACAAACAGCGAAAAAAGAAGAAGACAGATTTGCAAACATTAAATGGTTAAGTTGACTCGAAATTCTCGGATCATCGTCTTTAAGTTTCAACCTGTTTTACACGGCCTCCGGCCAGAAAGCTGTCTCGGGCAACCATAGGATTAGGGACATGTAGCGATGAAAAAAGGGATAAGTAATTTCAATTTCTCTCTATGATTTTGACTTCTCCCCACTTTATATATCTCTTCCTGTATCTTACCACCTTATCATCATGTGTCATGTAGAGTATGACATAATTTTGACTTCTCCACTACTTGTCCCTTTTCTATGGTCGCCCGAGGCCGTTTTGCACCCGAGAAAAGGGTCAGAGTTTCAACCTGTTTGATGAGAGTGCTAGTTTCAGTCGTCCACTGATACACTCTCCCCACACAGGCATGGGATTGTTTCTCTAGATGCCAGAAAATTGGTTTGGGCTCCACACATCATCCGGCATGTGGCGATAAAAGGGGGAGAGATATTAAGCCGGGAGAAGTCAAAATCATGGGAAAAAATGAAATGATTTCTTCCCTTTATTGTCACATGTCGATGATGTGTGGAAGCCCAAGACCAATTTCCTTGGCATCTGCTTAGACATATGCTAGAGACAATCCCATGTCACACACACACACAACATCCCTGCCTGAGATTAATTATGATTAGGAGCTCAGATTGAAGAGCTAATCGGAACAAACCAAAAATATGTCTTTGACACTTGAGGGGAGTATTTTGGGACTTACAGCAAAAAGTTTAGTCGATAAAAATATTGAAACACTTTCTTTGTATTGTAATTTCCGAATTACCCCTACCATAAGGGATATTTTTGGTTGCTCCGGTTATGGTTATCTGTTCAAACGGAGCTCATGTTCTTAGTTAATTTATATTTCTTTCCATATTACTTTTACTCTCTTTCTCTCTTACAAAAGTTCCTAGGCTTGCCTTGTTGCCCATAAGCATGTCATCCTTTTCCATGAAGCTTTTGATTCTTTTGCTCCCAATTGAGAGGCCAAGACCCTGCCTCTAGCTAGTTTCTCTCTCCTCTCTCTCTCTCTCTCTCTCCGAGCGTGAGTTTGTGTGTGGGTAAGTATTTACAGCACTCATGTTTCAAACTACACCTATCACTGTCTTCCTCCCTAAAGAATTGCACCTTTTATCTTCCATAGCAGTCCTATTAGTCTTCTTTTCTCTATGGAAATATCTGCACCATTAGTTTTCCACATTACCCTCCCTCACTACTGAATATCTACATTTTTTCCCAAAAGAATATCTACACCATTTATTTTCCATATTAGCCCTAATACTACCACTACTACCACTACTATACACTCTCTCTCTCTCTCTCTCTCTCTCTCTATATATATATATATAAATTATGTTCTATGTTGACCTTTCTCTCTCACATGCATTGCACCTTCCAACTGCCAAGCCAGATAAACTAAAGCCAATTTGAAGGGGGAGAGAGAGAGAGAGATCGATCAAGATTTCTACAAATCTCATCTTAAGATAGTAATTTGGAATAGAAAAATAATACTTGTATGGTTGTATGGAAATATTGTCTAATAACCCGAAGACGAAGTCATCTATAAAGTCCAAAGAAGATATACATCTTCTCGAAAAGAAAAAGAAGATATCTTTACTTTCATGGGTCCCACGTTTGAAACCATTTCTCTTCCTCCAAAATATCTATATCTCTTAATAAAAATCACACCAACTTGCATTTACTATACTGATCGGAGGCCATGTGTGTTTGTTAATTTGAATACTCCTTGTTTTTCTTCTCTTTGTTGTGTTGTGTAGTATATGAAGTGTTTGAACGTATGGCCTACTACGGTATCTCCGCAAATCTGGTGCTCTACTTGACAAAGAAGCTCCATCAGGGCACAGTCACCTCGGCCAACAATGTCACCAACTGGGTCGGCACCATATGGTTGACCCCGGTCTTGGGTGCTTACATCGCGGATGCTCATTTCGGCCGATACTGGACTTTCGTCTACGCATCTGCCATCTATCTCTCGGTAAACTTATTATATTAGTTTACTCTATTGTGAAAACTAACCAATATATAAGATTTACGTAGTTCGTCACATTAGATGTCCACTGTCATTTGAACACCCTCCAATAATGAGGGACGCAGATTGGTGGCAAGGTTTGAAATTTCGGTTTCGGCCAACCCCAACGACATCGAAACTGGGTTTATTTCGAAATTTCGGGTCAAATATCGGATTTTGAAGATTTCGGAATTTCGGTTGAAATTTGATTTTTTTAATAGGTATTTTTTTATTAATATTCTAAAATATTTCGAAATATTTACTGAAATTTTGAAAATCTATATATTAATTTTAAAAATAAAATAATAATATTTATATAAATATATAAAATTTTAATAAAATATTATTTTTTAACATATATATATAATTAATAAAATATTAATATTTTTTATTTTTTCAAAATTTTGCCGAAATCCCGCAATTTTTTGGGATTTCGGTTCGGGTTGACTGGCTGAAATCGTCGCAAATTTTGAAATTAAAAACCTTGATTGGTGGTTCCATTCTTCACATACAAGTCTTAAGTGCAAGTTTAAGAATAAATTATATAAATTCATGGACGAAATATTCAAAGCTCACTTTGAATTTCGTTTCCTATTGTGGAAGATTTCGTCTTCCAGTCACACACCCGGTGGAAAAGATAGTGTTGAAGATTTCTCTCTTTTTTATGTAGATAGATAGATAGTGTGACAATCTGTGAAAGGGACACGTGGCGATCTCAGGGCATAACTGGATTTCTCAAAATCTGGTTATAACCATAGAAGATTGGCTTCCTTGTACTTAGACATGTAGTAAGTACTCCCTAGAAACTTGATATATGGAAGACTGTTTCGAATTGACTGTTGGAAGTTAGTTCCACATGTGGTGAAATTTTAGGCCAACGGAATGTTTATGTCATTTGATTGAAGTTTAAAAAATTAGATGTTTTTATAGCTTTGTATAAGGTCAAGACTCTCTAGTAAATCTTATGGAGTTAGTCTAAAAGCGTCAAATGGCGTTGATTTTGTCACATTTCTCCCAAGTAGCACACCTTTAAGGCAAATTCAAAAACAGATTGTCACCTGTCATTTTTTCTAGATCTCTAGGTGAACGACAGTACACACATACATAGGAAATAATCACTTCTTCGGTCGGTGATGTGAGGAGGGGCATCCGGGCAGTCCTTTTCTTGTCACGTGTCCCACTTCTTATCTCCTTTATGTGGTTAAGATGTACTCATCTTTAGGGTTCACCCATTTACCTTTGATTTTTAGAAATAAAAAAAAATTAACCACTGGGTTAAAACAATTAACCCGAGTTAATGGCAGTTGATGTGCAACTTTGTGAGAGCGAGGAGCAATAGTTCGCTTCTCGCCCGTGCAGCGAAGAATAATAATAATAATAATAATATATGGTATTGAAGACCAAAACTGATAGGACTAGCAACCTATGATAATAAACAATTTCTTTTTAAATAGTAATAATAATGTATGGTATTGGAGTTGGACAACTGTTTTCAAAGCCCCAAGTGGGACGTCTTCCGGTCTTATCTTCGGATCTGGAGAATAGTTTTCTTGTTTGTATCTGTTTATACTCGTGGGTCTCGAGGTTTTACTAAGGCAACTAGGCCAGATGGGCCACGAGTGCAGTCAAAAGTCAATAGTCAAAGTCAAAAGCCCAGGCCACAGAGAATTTTTTGCCTAATAATCAAAAGCCCAGACCACAGAGAATTGGGCCTAATAATCCGATGGGCCACTTCAGTCCATTAACTGTAACCAAAATGTCATTCCGTAATTTCTATTATGACCAAAATACCCTTGACCAAATTGCCTTTTCTGGTTTGATTACAGGGAATGTGTTTGCTAACACTTGCAGTTTCAGTCCCTGGGCTGAAACCACCTCCCTGCACGAGCAAGAACATCATGGACTGCAAGAAGGCCTCTAAATTACAACTGGGTGTCTTTTATGGTGCATTATACACACTAACGGTGGGAACCGGCGGAACCAAGCCGAACATATCCACGATAGGTGCAGACCAATTTGATGAATTCGAACCCAAGGAGAAGGCTCATAAGCTCTCCTTCTTTAATTGGTGGATGTTTAGCATCTTCTTCGGTACCCTCTTCGCCAACACGGTCCTTGTGTATATACAAGACAATGTGGGTTGGGCCGTAGGCTATGGCCTTCCGACAATTGGGCTCGCCTTGTCGATTTTAATCTTCTTAGTTGGTACACCCTTCTATAGGCACAAGGTCCCCACAGGGAGCCCCTTTACCAAGATGGCTAGGGTCATAGTAGCTGCCCTAAGGAAATGGAGGTTACCCATCCCTAGTGATCCTAAAGAACTCTATGAACTTGACTTGGAGAAATATGCCAAAAAGGGCAAGTATAGGATTGACTCCACACCTTCCTTGAGGTATGTCTTTAGTAATTTTGTATTTATATTTTCGTTTTCGATAATGGTTAAAGCATGGCTCGAAAAACTCAAAAATTTGACTTAGACTCGAAAATTAACATGGTTGAATAACTCGGAAACTCGAAGACAATTATCAATTTTTTGGTATTATATCCAAATCGCACCAAAAATAACCTGAAAAATATCGGGTTAAAAAAATCCAAAATTTGCTAGTTTTGCAGCCTCAAGCAACCTAAAAATTAGGTTTAACAAAAACCATAGTAGGTTGGTTTTGACGTTCGAGTTTAGGTTTTAAAAGATGAAAATGACAAAAATACTCTTTTGTGACTTGACCCGGCTGACAAGTCAAAGAACTCGACTCGACCAAGTCACCTGAGTAACTCATCAACAATGTTTCTTTCAAGTTTTGAGGTGACTTGATTTGAAAATTAGTTGAATTGAGTCACTCGGCTGAGTTTTGAGTCGACTCACAGAGTTTTCGAACTATGAGTTAAAGTCATTCTATCTTAATAATTAGACTGGTGATCTTCTCCGGTTGTGACCGGTTTTTGACAAAACCGGTTACTCCCCTGTGGTCACCAAATGACCCTTTTTGCACCTCTTAACTGTGGTTAAGATTCACCTACCCCTAGAGTTCACCCACCTATATTTGGTTTTTAGAAAAAATATTTAAAATAAATTAACCCTAGGTTTTGGTAAATTTTAACCACGGTTAACAAATTTTTTTAATATTTTTTTTAAAAAACCAAGGATAGGTGGATGAACCTTAGGGGGTGAGTGAATCTTAACCATAGTTAAGAGGTCTCAAAAAGAACATGTGGCCACCTCAGGAGTGTAACCGGTTTTGGCAAAACCGGTTACAACTGGAGAGGAATAGGTGCCTAATAATTAACCTTTCTTTTTCCATGCATTCACACAGGTTCCTCAACAAAGCCTCAGTGAAAACTGCTTCAAACAGTCCATGGATGCTATGTTCAGTTACCCAAGTAGAGGAGACGAAACAAATGGTTCGTATGATCCCAATCTTGATTGCGACGTTTGTGCCGAGCACGATGATTGCTCAGGTGAATACCCTTTTTGTGAAGCAAGGTACCACTCTTCAAAGAGGTTTGGGGAACTTTGAGATCCCCCCTGCTAGTTTAGCTGGGTTTGTGACAATATCCATGCTTATTTGCGTCGTGATATATGATCGATATTTTGTAAAGGTAATGAGGAGGTTGACTAAAAACCCTAGAGGTATCACTCTCCTTCAAAGAATGGGAATTGGTCTTGTTCTCCACATTATAATCATGGTAACTGCATCTCTAGCTGAGAGAAGAAGACTAAGTGTAGCTAAAGATCATGGCTTAGTGGAAACTGGAGGAGAAGTTCCTCTCAGTATTTTCATTCTACTCCCTCAATTTCTGCTTATGGGGGTAGCCGACGCATTTTTAGAGGTAGCAAAGATCGAATTCTTCTACGACCAGGCGCCTGAGAGTATGAAGAGTTTGGGAACTTCATATTCCATGGTTAGTCTAGGAATAGGCAATTTCCTGAGTAGTTTCCTTCTTACAACAGTGTCTGACATTACCAAGAGGCATGGTCACAGAGGATGGATTCTGAATAACCTCAATGCCTCTCATTTGGACTACTATTACGCGTTCTTTGCGATACTAAACTTTTTAAATTTAATCTTCTTTATATTTGTCGCCAAGTTATACGTGTATAAAGCGGAAGTCTCCAATTCCATGGAAATTCTCAGGGAAGACTTGAAAATGGTTGACTTTAAGACCACAAGAAGAGTCGAGGAGGTAGGTTGATTCCATGAAGTAACACTGGTTGAGCTTATGATAGTGTTCCAAGTGAACCTCTTGGGATTGTACAAGTACTGGGAGATAATCCTCGACGGGGCTGACAGAATTGGGATTGTTCTTCAGTTATGTATCATGTTCTGGCCTGTCTAAATCAATAATGTAATGGTTACACAGTGAAAATGAAAGAAATGACATAAAATGTGTGAAAGCCTGGGAGATCTTGTCTAAAACTGCACTTAGATACCACCATGCTTGAACACTTTCTCGATGCTGGATAGCGCTAGATTCGAGTATTATTTGTTAAAATTTTCACTATTAGTTGAAACTTGGGAAGAACTCTTTAGGGTTGTAGAGATTGTTCTTGTGCTGGATCGGCTGGGAATTTAGAGAATTAATGTGGTTACTTAGAAACAAAAGCCAAATTCACTTATGTTAGGCTTTGATGGGAAATTTCTTCATGGTTGCAAATGAAACAAACAATATCTGCAACCACAACATTGTTGAAATAGGCAAGTGCAAGGAAAAGAAGAAAGAACATTTGATGCTTTAGCAGGCTTCCATTGTTGTGGTACTTGTGAAAAAGATGTTAACAAATTACAAGAAATTTGATTAACTGATTATATCCTTCTGGCCTTCATTCTCTTGAGTTTTAGCTTTGTTTGGAAATATCTCCATGGCTTTCTGCGATTCCCTTACTAAAAGGATAATGTCAACATTATAGACAGAGCTTGGCGACAATCACACAGGAAAAAAAAAGTTTTGAAAGCACAATACGGCATAAAATCCATAGTAGTAGTCTAAGTGAGACACATTTAAATTATTCAAAATCCACCCTTTGTGACCATATATATATATATATATATAGAGAAAAACTAGGATTCATGGAATGCGTGTGTGTGTGCACGCCTTTTGGTATCGCAAATAGAGCCAAACGGTAAGCATATTAACCGACACATCACAACTCGTGAGAATGTATCACAACCACCCACATGGGAGATACACACTGCCACAGGCACAAGAAGGCAGAAGTTGTTAGAAGAAAACTGCTTCGGATCGAAGTTACCAACTCCAAAGCTACTAGTGAAATAAGAAGTTCCAAGGCTTTTCATGCCTGTGGTACTGCTTGATCGTAGTAGAATTCAATCTTCGCAACCTCCACAAAGGTGTCAGCCAACCCCATCAAGGAGGACTATAAAGATGGTTAGAGGAACAGTTCATTTTGACCTGTAATTCCTCTATCTCTTGCAACACTGTCTCTCTTCCTTTCAGCTAGCCATAATAATGACATGCATCAGTGTAATGTTAGAATTCTCATGGATTTAAACAACAACCATGAAGGATCTTTACATCTAAACATGCATAAAATAATCCACATAATAATCAAAATAAATCAAGTATTCATACCTTGAGATGGGGTTCCTTTGATTATGACTTAAAGGCCTTCTCTTACCTGTTGTTGAGTTGAATAATCTAATTGGGTCGATGGTCTTCAACTCTCTCCTCTTTCTCTCTGGCAGCTTGATGGGGAGCTCTTGCCTCTTGGCTCTTGCATATGTTAATATCAGATAGAGAGAGAGTTAAGACCAACTCCCTTTATATATTTTCATATATTTTCAGGCGACACGACCAGAATCGATTATGCTCTCTTCAGATACGATGCCATACCACCCGAGGGGGTGGTTCAGTGGCTTCACGCCTTCCGTGCCACGCTAGGCGTCTCGAGTTCGACCCTGTGGGGGTGTTGTAAGTGGCATTTGTTTGCCGGCTTGCCCTCTAGCCGCACTTCTTGAAACCTAGCAATGTGGGACTGAAGGTGGGGGCCATTGGTACTCGGGTGGTAGGTGCTTGCTATGGGCAGGCTTAAATCTGGATGCCAACCCGTCAACCCGGGGCCGGGGCCAGTGCCAGTGCCTAGGGGGCTGTGAGGACACTCCTGAGCCCCATTCTTTTTGGTTACCAAACAAAAAAAAGAAAGGATGCCATGAATCTAGGGTGTACCAAGCCCTAATTAATGTGAACATATTTACTATTTGGGCCCACTCCGGCATGCTCTAGTTAACCAGGAAAGACTAATCTGGGTTTTTACTAAAACATTAAATTCATGTGATTATTGCAAGACCATAAAACTAAAAAGATTAACATGTGATTCCTCCTGAATTTTTGTGTATCACGGAACCGATGGCACGAAGCAGCGATAAGAGATTACAAAACAAAGAAGATCAAAAGACTGAATTTTCATTGATATTGAAAAGCCTTACAGACATAGCAATTAAGACTAGCTCACATTGGTGCATACATCTCCAAATTACAACCTACAAAAACAAGAAACAGAAAAACTGTTATGGGTCCAAGAGACCTGAATTCCCATTTAGTTGGGTTCATCTTAAAGGAGGGCCAAACAAAGTACTTAAACCAATCATCGATATCCAATTGCAACCCAAGGAAATGTTTGGTCACGGATTTAACTCTATGCAGTGTAAAGGGAAACAAAGTTGTCCTCGGATACATTTGCACTATAAGTAATGCTCCAGAAATGCACGTTCCATAGGAAGAACGATATTCTAGTAGAGAACTAGACCTAATGAAACTGAAAAGCATGACCATTTTGGACCAACTAGATCTCGACTTTCTAACTTGGTTTGAATTTAGTTTATCCTCTCTTTTGTTGCAGCCAAACAATGTACAACATAGCTTCTTCATTGGCTAAAATTATGCAGTTTAGAGTTAAGTTTGTATCCAAATACCCCTCAAGACTTTGTCTATCGACTTAGACAAAGGGGAGTGATCTTATGAGGCAACTCAAAACTGAGAAAAGGAGACCGTTTCCGTTCCCATTGTTTGGTTCCCTAGAATAGTATAGAAAAGAAAAGTGAATGAAAATCTAATTTTGGAATGGTTCAATTTATGTAAGAAGGAAAAAAGGGGGGAAATCAATCTCTAAATTTTGATTTGGGGAGGAAAATAAGGAGAAAATCATGGGATGGGATTTGATCCGGCTCTTGCCGGATCAAAATCATCTGGCCTAAGGTCTTTGTCCGACACATGGCGATAAAAAATGGGAGAAGTCATTTCATTTCCCCCCTATTTTTTGACTTCTCTCCATTTGATATCTTCTCCCCTTTTTTTCACCACATGTCACACTCAAAGGGGAGGCCAGATGATTTTGATCCGGCGAGAGCCAGATCAAATCCCATCCCGAAAATCTCTAACTTCATGTCTTGTCCCAAATCTTAACTATGGTCCCCACTTTTACCACTACGGTCACCACCACCACTTCCACCCACCACCACCTCCAACCACAACCACCGCTACACTCTCTTCATGGCCTTTTTTCTTTTCTTCGCAACCAAACAAGTGTGCATAAATTACTTTTCTTTTATCTTCATTTCTCTTCCATTTTTTTAATTTTAATTTTCTTAGGCTTTTACAGCCTTTCCAAGAGGGTTTTGAACCCGAGACCTGCCCGATAGGGTGATGTCTTTGCTTTAACGACACTTCCATAGGGGTGTTGGAAACAGTTCCTTTCTATTTATAGTGTCAATAAAAATAGAATTGCTGTGCAAACTAACAGATAATGAAAAATGCAGATGGTGTAAATCTGACTTGGAGAAAACCTGCTAAATGAAACAAACATTAACAAATAGAATGGTTACTGTAATGGGTAAAATTCGTAAAAAGAAGGGGTAAAATAGAAATTTTCATACTCTTTCAAATTCTAACAATTTAGCTGACATAAGCCCACTTGGGCTATGTGCTGGCTCTCTTGAGTGTTATCTAGGCTATCTTGAGTGGAATCTGACAGGTGACCTCATCATGACTACACCAGTCATGATGAGTCCAAATGCCTACAAATAAGCATGAATCACCAGAGAGAAGGAGGAGGGTGCGGAAGGCAAAAGGGAAAGTGAAGGAAGGCAAGAGAAGAAGAAGAAGGAGATCTGGGAGGCTTGAGTCATTCACACACCTCTCCTGAAGGGTTATGCAGGCGGTCACCCACCTGATTCTCTCATCTTTCTTTGGTGTTCTCCGGCCACTTGATACTCTCTATGGCCTCACAAGCGGTTATGGCCACCGGATGCTCTCTCGGATCAGCTATATCCGCCTGTTGTTCTCCATGTAAGGTCCTCTTACACTGTTAAATATCACATGTTTATCGACTTGGTGAAATGTTCAGGTCACACTTCTCAATTGATCATCTGCCGAGTACATTCATACTTGCACTTGTGCCTGATGCTGTCAACTATGCCGAACCCGTTGTCATGTCGTCTGATGAATAGTGCCGAACCCGTCGTCACGTCGTCTGGTGAATAGTGCCGAGCCCGTTGTCACGTCGTCTGGTGAATAGTGCCGAACCCGTCGTCACGTCGTCTGATGAATAGTGCCGAACCCATCGTCTGGTGAATAGTGCCGAACCCGTCGTCACGTCGTCTGATGAATAGTGCCGAACCCGTCGTCACGTCGTCTGATGAATAGTGTCGAACCCGTCGTCACGTCGTCTGGTGAATAGTGCCGAACCCGTCGTCACGTCGTCTGGTGAATAGTGCCGAACCCGTCGTCACGTCGTCTGATGAATAGTGCCGAACCCGTCGTCACGTCGTCTCGTGAATAGTGCCGAACCCGTCATCACGTCGTCTGATGAATAGTGCCGAACCCGTCGTCACGTCGTCTGATGAATAGTGCCGAACCCGTCGTCACGTCGTCTGCTGAATAGTGCCGAGCCCGTTGTCATGTCGTCTGGTGAATAGTACCGAACCCGTCGTCACGTCGTCTGATGAATAGTGCCGAACCCGTCGTCACGTCGTCTGATGAATAATGCCGAACCCGTCGTCACGTCGTCTGATGAATAGTGCCGAACCCGTTGTCACGTTGTCTGTTGTGAATAGTGCCAAGCTCGTTGTCCGATGTGAGATGCATAACGTACTCGTTGTCTAATGCATAACGTATACGTTGTCCGAGAGCTACATCCTCTGTGCCTCCCGAGCTACGTCCTATACCTCTCCACAGCTCATCCTCCAAAGCACAACATCAGTGCCCGTCCTCAAGCATATATGCTCAATGACCTCACGATAAGTATCTCTATACTATTATGTGCTTGTGTTCATATGTTCATGTGCTTGTGCCTTGTGCCTTATACTGTGCTTGTGCCTTATACTGACTTTATCATCGGAGCTTATTTCAGGGTGCCACACCCTCCACTCCAACCTTCTACCGGTAAATTAGAGCGTGGGAGGAGCTGCTGCTGACGCGTGTCCTTTCGGTAAATTCCCCTCACAGTTACTTAGCAAGAGTATGAGATCTGATGCCCGAGCTTGAATTTTTAAAAAAAATGCTTGTTTGTGCTAAGGAGAAACTAAACTGAATGGTTCCTATGTCTAGAATCAATCACACTTCTTTCAGTGTTCTAAAATTCTTTGAGCAAACCAGAAAACAGTCTGTCATCTACCATGTTCTCACATCTCCCATGTCTAAATGGAAGTAAATATCACAATGCAGTTTGCTCTTTCAAGCAACTACCCATCTGCCAAAACATACCATAGCACAGACCAAGAACCAATAAATGAGAAGATTCACAAATATTACAAGCATGAACACGAAAATGCATAGCATTCAGCCTAAAAATATAGGCGTCGTTGTAGGTTGTTGTTTGGAAGCAAGATTATGCCTCTACTTCAGTTTTTGCATATTAATCCTACATATCGATTCTTCAAGCGTCTTACTATAGTTGTGAATGTGATCCACCTATACATTGAGGAAGAGCTATACATTTGGGGGAGACATACCATAGATTCTATTGCAAAAATCCCCAGTAAACAAGAATATAAATTGTGTAAATTGTGCAAGCGAGCGTGCTCCACAATTGTGGAACTTTTAAATGACATAAAATGGATACAATGTATTTGTACAACAATCATACCTCCCAACTGCTTCATCGTCATTGTTGATGAAGTATTAACAATCACAACCCAGCAAAAAAGGATCTTGACATGACACAGTCAGAGGCCAACTAGATTCTGATAAATGCATCTCCATAACTTTTCTTTGCTGTTTTTTTTTGGTTCATGGAGGGAATGCTAAATTCAATGACAATTGAATTTTCAATAATGCTAATCCAGTAACTCAATCCTAAAACAATGTTGTATCACAGATGGGCTATCATCTCCTCTTTGGTAACTGAAATGCCTTCTTCAGGAAGTAATTTGCTGTGTCATCATTCCTATGACACAACACCCTCAAGATCGTATTAGGGTCTGCCCGATTCCACCTCCCTGTCGTCGGGGGCATCGGCAATATTTGGCCTGCACCTACAATCCCAATCCCACTGGCTTCACAAGCTACAATGCTGAAATCTTCGAGTAGTTGCTCTGTACACTGACCCATTAATCCCACCACCCCCTCCACTGTTTCTGCCCCCTTCTCCACCATGTCCTCAGTTATCGAACCCTCTCCACATGTGCAAAAGACACGCTTGAGACTGTCAAAGTCCTCCTCAATCATCTCGTGGTCTGACTTGGAGAAGATCCGGACACCTCCCCCAGCAAGCAATACCATAAGGTAGGCTTCAAAAGAGGCTTTCATCACTTCTTTCACTGCTAAGGATTGAACTTGGTCAGTGAGGATTGCAGCTAGGAGAGTGAGGTTTTGCTTGAGGATGCGTAATGCAGGGCGAATGCGAGAATCGGCGACATTACCCACGTAGAGGCTTTCATAGAAGACAGAATTTGAGTCAAGGAAGATCAGACGGTAGGAAGCTACCTCCAATACGTGTTGGGAGGCTGCCGCAATGGAGGAACGAACGACGTTGAAGTACGATGGTGAAGTGGCAAGGTATTGATGGCTGTTGCGGATACCATTGTGAGGTGATGGGGTAAGGCGAGGGGAGAGGGAGAGCATCTTGTCGAGGGAGTGGAGGTGGGATAGGAGGTAATGTAGGGTGTTGAGGCGGATGTAGAGCCGTTGTGTTCCACGGCTTGTGGATGGGCGAGGATGGTGACCATCAGTTGATCCTCTTCGGTGTGAATCTTCTACGCCAACTTTGCAAGGGCTTGCCTTCTTCCATAACTTGAGGAACTTTGAGTCTCGGTTGCATCTAGTTAGAGGAGGAAGTGTAGGGATATAGCTATGTTTTGAGCCTAAAAAACATGAGCAAACAAACAAACAAACCATTATAACTCTCAGGCAATCAAAAGTTGACGGTGAAACTTTTCAATGGAGACCCCTCTCAGAAAAGAGGAAATTTAAGGACAATCTAACATCCTCAAACCAGCACAATGCAGAAGCTGGAAGCTCAGACCCATCATATGACTAGTTTCATGTAGGATATTGATTATCCTGGAAAACAGCACATATAGATAAAACTTAACCTTCCATTCTATAAAAATTCTCTTTTTCCATATCTGCAGCCTCCATATGTTTCTTACTGGGTAGTAATGATCATGTCACCACATTCATATGGCAGGGTTGTTTTCTGGCACAGGAAATCTCCGACGTAAGGTCCATGGCTGTGCAACACCCCTAAATTTGTGCCATGTTTACTGCTATATGGAATGTTAATAACAGATTGTTCCCTAGATAAAAAAAAACGTTAAATACTCAGAGAAGAATTTTAGGAACAAAAATTTGGAAATGGAGATTGTACCACATGATGCAACAAAGGAAGTGTATTCTTGGAAGAGAAGCTCTAAACCATCTGCAAGATCTTGCGCTAAATCATCAAAATTGCCAATGGGGATTTCAAAGAAGTCATTCACAGTTTCCTTTGCCAGCTTCATTATCTCCACAGCTGATTGTGCATATGGCTCTGTTTTGGACTTTGGGTTCCATGTCTGAAACAGAAATTACAACTGCTCATTCACCAATACTTGGCACAAATTAAAGACATATCTCTACTAAATCATCAAGGATTATGCCAGCAATAATGTTTTTATGTTGAAAGCGTGATTTGAAGTTCAAAGTCACAATTTGTTCTAAAAGGTTCAACGACTAGGAAAGAAATGCCTCCCAAATATTTTTGATTCAAAATACCACCAATATGTTAACCTTACCTCAGTTTCTTTAGCTCTATCAACACACTCCCTTCCTCTCTTCAGTCTCTCATCAATCCATGTTTTTAAGAGGCTCAAAGTGATGGAATCAACTTCATATGGGACCATCTCCCTCACAATCTCCTTGCCTCCATCTTCGCACTCGACAGAATCTTCGACCACCATTTGAACCAAAAGCTTCTCTAGCTTACCAGCTCTCTGCAAGACCTCGATTGCCTCATTTGTGAACATAGACACCCTGGCTAAGTATTGTTTCAACACGACTCCATAGCAGTTGTGGAGGGTCACTGCGGCAACCCCAGCTGCAATGGGGTGCCATTTGTTGAGTATGGGACTGAAGTTATCCTTCTCTTTCATTGCTAAATCTTCTGTTTCTATAGCTAATTGAAGAAGAATTTTGCTTGCATCTTCTTCTACTTCGACAGCCATGCTGTTAGCATTCCCATTTTCAAATATCTTTGCACATAATAAATAGAAAACAAGAAAAGCGAGAGAGATTCACTTAGTTTGCATGTATTAGACTAGTTATATATATTGAATGAAAAAATCCAACTAATGATGAAAATGCTAAAATTCGCACCTTCGTGAATGCCTTCCTCACGGACGATCTTATGTAAGAATCCACCCTATGTCCTGCTGAGTCCACTTTTGCACCCCCTTTCTCTTGTCTCGCTACATCAAGGCTCCCAAAGTCTTCATCCAGTATCAAAGTGACCGATAATGCCAGAGGGATAAGGTTCTCCACAAACCCGATTGTCCCCTTCTGGAAGCTTTCATGATAATCAAACAATCTCTTCTCAGACCACCCTTGCATTGAAGCCAATGCCGATGACAAAACCTTAACATATATAACTTCTCGATCTGCTCTCTTCACATCATTTGCCAGTTCAGCAAACATAGCAAGACAAGCGCAAAGAAGGTCTTGCTCTGCTTGTGCTGTTGCAACATACTGTTGAAAGAGCACCCACGTAAAACACACATTGTGTATTAACCTGTTGATTCCTAGTGTAGACCATGTCTTCTTTATAAGATCAAGAAGCTCATCAATCTCATCAAGGACTAACGTCTCATCCTTCATGTCAAAGATTGAGTGGAGGAGAGAGATGTAAAGGTGGATGTTGATGGGGAATCCGTCTGCCCAGTGACACACATCTGTGGGGGATTCATTAGGGCTGCCCGAAGATAGTGAGATCACACAAGTGCATAATGTTCGCATAGTTTCTGAGTTCTTATCAGTATCAATGGGCTTTGTCTCACTCCCTCTGATGATATCTCGGAGGCGCGTCACAAATGTGTTTGATGGGTCTAGTGGGACAGAAGGGTAGAGGAGGAGCCCTGCTTCAAGGATTTTGAGCTGACGCTTTTGCCAGAGATGATACTCGTGGGTGTCGTTGAATTCAGATGGTTTTAGGTGGCGGAGGAGCTCAAGAGGGAGGATTATCGTCTCTGCTCGCCTACCCATCTGTTTAATGTAAGAAGGCAATAATACAGAGTCAATTAGTCCGAGTTCTTCGCAAATAGTAATCGGCACAAGACCCTTTCATTTCCATTCATGTTTTAATCCATAACTAATTACCACCTAGTGGTTGTACAGCAACCAACCAATCTGCATACTGAGCCGACAGTGCAATGGTTGGCTATATGCATATGATCAACTGTATGTTAAAAAAAACCTCACCATTGACAAACTTTGATACATATGAAAATTATTTGCCTCTAAGGTTTAAGAGATCGAGTTAGAAATAACTATCATTTAGAAAATCAATTAATCACCATTTACATTAAATCTACTGTTTTTGATGATAAACAGTATTACCTGTAAAGGGCATTCTAGACATTTCCCGTATGTTTGTAAAGTATGAGTATGGACTTTGCCAGCAATTTTATGTGTGGGCTCACTGTGACAAAAAAATCCCACTTTAAGGGGGGAGAGTGCAATAGGGAGAGAGTGAGGCTAGCACTCCCCAGTGAGTATACGACAGGAAGGCCAAAGAAATATTCAAAACTGTAGGCATGTACATATTCTAACATGCGCAGGTGGCGCTTGGCGCAAAACCTAAGCCATGTTTGACAATTGCAATGCACCAACCACCATACACCACTAGCGCACGCAAGACGTGTAAAGGCCATGGTGATTGGTGCAGCACATCACCCGCGTACCGTAGCGAATACAAAAGAGAACAGGAGCTCCGGTTGAAGAGATAACCGGAGCTAGAAACGTACCTGGCCAACGAGGGTCCTCATGAGGGTTTTCCTAAGCCTGTTATCGCTCTGCTCCGTCACCCTCATCTGCTGCCTCATAATCTCCGCCGACGTCAACGGTCGTTTCGGCCTCATCGGCGGTACAGTAAAAGCCAGACCAGGGCTCGAATTAGACGACCCATGCCCTCTCGGCGACGACGGGTTCGAGTTCGAGTTCGAGTCCGACCCTCCCACCCTCCTCGGCGACGACCGCTTCATCGCCTTCAACCCAAGCGATCTCTTTATCCTGCTTATTCCCACCCCATTTCCTCCTACGCCTTCTCCGATATCCTGCGCCGTGGTGGGGTAGTACGTTAACGCACTCCTCCCCCCGAACCCCGGCGACGACCGGCACGCTGTGAAGAATATCTCGTAAGCCGTCTCTCTCAGATCGTCGCCGTCAACGCCGTCGATTTTGCCGAAGGGCCAGTCGAGGTCTAGGTCGGTGTCGGCGTCAAGCTCCGATGGGGAAGATATGGAGAGGGAGTCCGGGCGGATTATTTGGGGGGCCATGGTATAAGGGTAGGTAGAGGTGGAGGGACGTGGGGGTGGGTCAGAGTCCGGCGACGGGGTGTCGTCAGATATCGGGTGGGAGAGAAGAGGATTCAGTAATGGGCATCCGGTAGAGAAAGGAGAGAGATGTGGTTTAGGCAGGCAACGTTGTTGTGCGAAGAAAACGAGGATGGTGGTGGGGACAGGCTAAATCTGGAAAACTGAAAGAGATAAATAGATAGAGGACACTTGGCTTTTGCTTATTTTAGTTCCTTTTTACCTGCGACGGCAGACGGACGGCGAGTTGTATTCTGATCATCTGATGAGATCGGATCACAAGATTGCACCTCCCCCTCCCCAGTTAAACACGTGTCCCTTTTTTTAACCATTATTAGTCATGGACCTCATGGTTAAGATTCACTACCCCTTCACACACACACAAAAGGTATACACGACTCCTCATTCGTCATACCCTTCTGAAGAGATGCAGGCGGAGCTAGGATTCTCCTGCGGGGCTAACAATGGGGTCCGGAGGCATAGCCCTTAGGAAAAATAAAATTTGAGGGCTAAATTTTATAGGCCATCCCATTTGTTTGTGTCCGTTTATAAATAATAATTTTTTTTCTCGAAAGTTTAGGAGGGCTAGAGTCTCCGAATTGCACCCGGCTCCGCCCTTCTCCCAAGCTACACCCCTCTAATCACCTCCTCGGTCGGTGACGTGAGGAGGGGCATCTCTGCTCCCATTATCTTATCATGTGTCCCCTTTCTAACCCCATTTAAATGTAGTTAAGATTGATCCATCCTTAGAGTTTACCCAACTACCTTTGGTTTCTAGAAAAATAAAATTAAAATAATTAACTAAAGAATTAAAAAAAACTAACCCAAGTTAATGAGAGTTGAAGGGTCAGCTATGTGAGAGTAAGGAGGAATAGTACCCTCCTCGGCTCAAGAGGGGACTATTGCTCCTTATTAATGTAGTTTTCTTTTTTTCAAAATTTTAGGAGGGGCTTTAGCCCGGTTGACTCCATGTGCCTCCTCCCCCTGCTCTTATGGCACCTTGATGGTTACCTTAGGTCTAATCGTGTGTATGTTTCCTTAGGTCTAATCGTGTGTATGTTTAGGTTCCTTTATACCAAAAAAAAAATCACTAACCACTAATCTTAATTTTTATTTAAAAAATTAATCCTAAGGTTACGAATTTTCAACCCTTTATCAAGTTTAGTGCCCTTGAAAGGTTAGGCCTGGCGCTGTCTTGTCTGGTCTTTGACAGCCCTACCTAACTTCAACCTCTTACAATCTTGATTATAATCTCATGTAACCTTAACTCTAATTCTAACATTGAGGTTATACCTAATATTTTAATTGTAGTTTAGTTTATTCTAGGATAGGTTTTAGTTTATCCAATTTTATTATTTATTTTATTTTAAAATATTATGTCACATGTGTGATGAGAATGAAGGGGGGAGAGAGCAGACAGAGGAACCCTAGAAAGAACCAACGATGCACATGTGTTAGAGGAGAGACATGAGAAAAAGAGAATGTATTAAAAATGTGAGTTTGCGGTTGTTGAAGACACATAGAGAGTGGGAGAGAAAAAATATGAGCAAATAGTTGAAGGAATTAGCTTTATCCAAGGGGACGAAAGTTAATACATTTGAAATGACTTTAATATCCTTAAATATATATTCATTAAATAGTAATAGAATAATACAATATTTTTGTATAATAAAAAAAATCAAATCAATGCCACCTACCCCTCCTCTCATTATAATATTAGAGATAATTTCAATTGAATTATCTGTTAGGTTGACATTCAATGTAAAAAAAAATATTGTCTTGAATGAGAAAAAATTTCTTGTTTTTCTTTCTCGCAAGCCCTTGGGCCTTGAAGTTAAGTGAGGGTTAAGGCCTAGTCAATCCAGGCCCTTGAAGGGCTATGGCTAGGGCTAGGGCAAGGTTAGAGTCTTGCCCATAGAAGTAAGGGCAGGGTTAAGGTTGCCCTTGTCCTATCTTCTGATAGCCCTATCCTAACTCTAACCCCTTAAAACTCCAATCATTTGTAACACTAAACCTCTGATTGTTTGATTCACTAACACTAACATTGTGATTATCTCAAACACTTTGGTTATAGCCTTAGTTTATTACCATTATAGGTTCTGTTTTATCTAATTTTACTATTATACTTGTTTTGCTTTACTTTTATATTTATTTTAAATAATTTCAATTGAATTATTTATTAGGTTGCCATTTGATGTAGAAAAAAATCTTGTTTTCTCAAATGAGAAAAATTCTTTGCTTTTCTTTTCCGCCATGTGACTGCCCATCCTAGGGCAAGGTAGCCCGGTCAATCTTGGCCCTCGAAGAGCTAGGGCAGGGTTAGGTCTGACAGCCCTAGTGGAGCGTGTGCCCATATATGCCCACATATATTATCAGATTGTTATCTGTTTTTACACTTAACAAATTCTTCCACAATTGCTTTTACTGCTACAAAGAATGCATGATTGAGAAGTGATTATTTTTTTTTTAGGGGGGGCAGGGTAATCCATTATATCATTGAAACAAGAAGAGTAAGCATACAACTAAGGGAGGCTGGCATGAGGGTATCACGAATCATAAAATTCCAATTACATGTGACAATAGAAGGTCTGAAGGTGTGCTCGACCCACCTCCATTCATTCGGAGAGCAGCTCTGGCAAGGTTATGGGCATCCCAATTTCCTTGTCAACGGATAAAACTAGCCGAGCAAAAAGGAATTCTGACCAAAACTTAGTAATGTCTTCCAAAATGGCTGAGGTCTCCTAATGCACTTTCACCCCGTGCAATTTAGCATTGCCGTTAGAGACTAATAATCTCCTTCTAAAATAAAGTAAGTCCCATCTCTATCAGAGAAGAGAATGTTTTGCTCTAAGGTTTTGTACGAAGACATGAAATTGGATTTGAGCTGTGAAATGTAAACAAATTAAGAAAAGAGCACCTTTTAACATTAGTAGGCCTTTACTGCTTGTGTGAACTTAACACGAAAAATCTTGGAGGGCCCTTCCAAATAATTTAGGCTAGTCCTTTAGGAGAGTTATAACCAAGTTTTAAAATCCTGTTAATGTCCAAAATTCTGGTCTCCAAGACGAAACTAAATTTTTTTGATCGATAATGGAAGTCATATATTAATCGAAGAGAAAGAGCTTACAAGATTATAAACTCAAGAAAAACAAGGCAAAAGAGAGAATACAAAGGAAGTAGCATCGAGAATTGCAGCAAACACAATCCTATTATGAAAGGGGCATTCCATCATCCCATAGCTCGCAAATCCGTCCCTTCCTGAAGCATATTTGCCCATTCTAAAAATAATAGGCGGGTCCAAGAACAAATACACATAAGAGAAGATTGAGAGTCCTCGAAAACTCTATTGTTTCTCTCTTTCCATATTGACCCCGAAATGGCCCCAGGGAGGGCTGCCCAAAGTGTCTTTCGCGCACTATCCTTACTAACCAAGATTCAGCAGGATAAGAAGTTGTGGAATGAAGAAAGACCCAATCCACACCTACTCGGGATAGAAAATACTCCAAGATCACACCCATCATAGGACTGTGCAACAACAACTGATCCACCATCTCTTCTGCTTGAAGGCATAGAAAACAGTGATTAGCTAAACTTCATTCTCTGGATTTTTCAAGTGCCTTGAATTTAATCTTATTCAAAATTGCATTTCATTGAAAAAAAAAATACCTTAAATAAAATTTCTGGATTCCACGTAAGCTGATGAGGGAATGATGCATAATGAGTTGAGCTTGGTGCTTGTACCAATGATCTAACTGAGAATCGATTATTGTTGTCTCTAGACTATGATCCCATATCCTTGCCATGAGGCCTCAAAGAGGCAGAACCAAGGTGCAAGAACAGGCGACTCAAGTCACCTATTCCCCAATCGTTCAAACTTTGCCACAACTTGGGGCACCACACTACCCCGAACTCTTGGATCTCAAAGTAGTCGCTCACTCGAGCGTCCTTATTTACTACTAAAAGAAAGATATTACCAAAGTCATCCTACAGTGTCGCAGAATCCAACCTAATATCTTTCCAAAAATGAATCTCTAAACCACTGCCTACCTGAAAACGAAAATTGGGCACCACTAGGTTTTCGACCACCATGATACCCTTCCACAGTCCCCATAGGAATGCTTAACCCCCACAGAACCCACCAAGATTCCTTACCGTACCTGGCCACGATGATAGACCTCCATACTCTCGTTATCCACTCCGAATCTCCAAATTCACTTTCTTAACAAAACCTTATTCACTAGAGTTAAGGGCTTCACATTTAGATCCACACAACTCTTGGGATGACAAATATTTTCCCAAACTACTATGTGAAATCGATAGTTTTCATCTGACCAATGCCATAGAAAATCGCATTTCATCTTCCCAAGAGAAGAGGCTACCAATCGAGGAATGGTGAAGTTGGACATGAAGTTTGTAGGAAGGCTACTAAGGACACTCTTAATCAAAGTTAGTTTCCCTCTTTTTGATAGACATGCCTATTTCCAACTTGATAGTCGAATGACAACCCTCTCCAATATCGGTGCCCCTATTGATTTCGTTTTAAAGCCCGCGTCTAGCGGCATACCGAGGTAAACGGATGGTAGGGACTCCACTTTACACCCTAGACAGGAGGTTAAGACGTTGATATTCCTCACTTCTCTAACTCCTAGACTTATCGACGAAATTTCAAAAAAATAATATTTTATTAAAATATAATATTCTCACAATATGTGCCAGTATTTCATAAATTTTGACTACAAAATCGTAGCGAAAAAAATATTTTTATTTAACAAATATTATTGTTTTACTTATAAAATAAATTTGAAAATTTCACAAAAACTCGATAAACATATCAAAATATTTTGATGAATATTGGTATTTTATTAAAAACATGATTATAAAATTATTTTAAAATAAAATTTCAATGAAATCATGCAACCTGAAATAATACTCATTTCAGTTTTGGAACATAAGAACAAGACTGAAATTTCACAAAATTACAAACCTTGGCTATAACCCTTTTTGTGTGGGCATCATTCATTTATGTAGGTAAGTGGTGAAAAGTTAATATCTATTAATTGATCAAACAATAATAGACTTTTTAATCGCAACACCAACACCAACTCAGGGTATCAATTCCCTGCCCCACTAAAACCAATTGGGCAGTAGTGAGCTATAAGTCTTGGAAAGTGATAGTCTTTCAAGTAATGACAAAGTGGGCGCCCATTTTTAAGAGAAACAGTCAGAGTTGTTGGGTTAGTTGTTCTCAATCTTACTTAAAACACTATTAGGTATGGGTGTACATTTTGGGGATTAAATGTTGTGTTTGGTACCACTTGGGGTGTATGTAAGTTAAAAATGAAAAGAAAAAGATAATTAAATATCTGAAAACGAATGATGGGGTCAGGTTACTTTGTTAACATTTGAAAATTTAATTGGTAGCTGTCATCTAGTTTAGTTGGTAAAGTCTCTTCGTGTCGTGTTAGAGACCTGAGATTGAATACCACCTATGGCTATGGGGTTTATGGAAGGATGAGGGCTACCCACTGAACCAAAAAACATAAAAAAATTGAGCAGTGATGTAACATACCCCCAATGTCCCATGTCCCTTTTAAGCCCCATGAAACCCTGGTTAAGTTTAACTAGATTAAAATTAAAATTTTTGTTTCTCTATTATCTAAAAACCATGGTTGGATTGCTTAACCTTAGGAGTGAGTGAATCTTAACTACAGTTAGTGAGTGTTTAAAAATGAGGCATAGACCAATGCGGACCTGCCATTCCGTTACATAATGGAAACCTTGCCATTCCGTTACATAATTGGTCTGTTAACAATTTTCCAAAAACCTTTTTAAGTGCCGGTAATCCTGCTCACCAACATGACGCTGCTCAACGCATGAACAAAATATTGTTGGATAAATCTAACATTATGATAATAAAGGCTGCCCTGGAAAAAGAGTTATAGGCTGAAGCCTTGCCATCTGGTAAATCGACCACTCATCTACAACCATATATTGTTAAATTTAATAGAGAGTTTAGACAACAGGTAAGCCGTTTCCTTATAACCAATGCTCCATTTGTTTCGATGTAAAATAGAGATAAAAATCAAATCCAAAAAAAAATGTTCGTTTTTCTAAAATGGAAAAAAAAAATACTCATCTTCACAACATGTATTCTAAATAATAACAATTGTTCAACTAAAAATACAACAAAATATTATTTTTACATATTTGTATTCAAATGACAAAAACTCTTAACAAGTGTTTTTCAATGTTCCTTTACTCAAAACACAACATAAAAAGATTTCCCATCTTATTTTAAAAAATGCAAGCAAATAACAATAAAATAAATAAATATATAATCTTTTAACATAAAAGCTTTTACACTGTAAATAATGTATGTTGTAAAGCCATTTGCATGCAAACAAACAGAGCCTACAAGGCAACGACTGGGATTTTGAGTGAACCATAACCATGGTCGCACTGGCTGGGTTTCAACCATTGTTTGTTGGGTGTCACCTAAGAGATCTAAACAAAAACTGCATCTTACGATCATAAGCAACCAAATCATTCACATTCTTTCTGACAACAAAAGAACAGTAGGAAAACAATCCAGAGGAAAAGAATAAAAACAGTTAAAATCACCAAACCTAATGGAATTAAGGGGACAGAAGATGCAGTTGGAAAGTTGGGATAGAAAATGCTTTTGGTGAGTTTGGATACCTTTAATTTCAGGGGGCAGTCTTGTGGCAGCATGCAACATGAAAAGATAACAAAAATACTGCATGGCCTGTGCTATATCACATCTAAGGCCAAAATGCTGGATCAAGCTATATCTAAGTTCTCTAGGGAAAAAGAAAAAATTGACCACCTTATTGCTTTATTAATGAAGTTTTCAGTGAGGATCTTGAGCAGTTTATAGTAGAAAGCAACATTAAGAAAAGATAAAAGAAGAGCCACAACCAAATGATTCAGTGGAACATACAGCTAACTGCCTTCTAGTCTAACATACCGCAGGTAGCTCGGATATGAAGAGTGGTGCCCACCAGAACCTGCATGGAATATTGGGAATTTCATGATACGAATGTGGAACAGCCAAATATCTGAGTGTCGACCCGCCCTTATCCACCCTCCCCCAAGTTAATGCATTGAGTCAATCGAGCATGTCCACTTTAAATGCCTTTCCACGCCACACACACACCCCCATTAAAAAACTTTTGAGTTCAGCCACGAGGAAAGACACCTGATATCAGTTTAGATCGCGGGCATCTCTCTTCTCCTGTTCAACAAGGGAAATACAGGAGGAAAACGATTATGCCATTGTCAAATATGTCATCCTATCATTATGATTATCGCTAGCCCAAGTGGCCTACTCCAGTTACCAAGAAATCTCACTACATCTCTATATCTTCTCTATTAATCATACCGAAAGAGTGTAAATATCTAATCATGAAGCTTCGAAGTAGCACTATCATATGTCTACTCAGCTGCCAGAGATTAATGCTAGTACCACATCAATAACAAACTACTTAACTGAAGTGTCATACAGCCCAAAGTAAACAAGTCTAAAATGAGTTACCCTAGCTTTTAACACTAGAGAGAAGGGAAAAGCTCCAGATCAACTACTAGACAACTACAAGCACACTAAAATAAACACTACAGCTTAAAGACATACTAAAACGAGGTATCTACTACTAGAGAGAAGGAAAACAGCTCCAGATCAGCTAGCAGACACAACTATAAGCACGCCGAGATTAACACTACAACTTCAAAGAAAACACTAATAAGAGGTATATACTACTCCTCGGAACTACTACTCATTATATACTAGCAAAATAGCTACTGCAAACTACTGGGATTCAAGCATCCAACCAGTCCCAAAATCTGTTGTCAGCCTGCAAGAGACATCCCTCCACCATCTGAGATGAGAAACCAGCACAACTGGATGACTATAAAGAACATTACTTCGAGACAAGAATCAGTTGCCGTTGAATGATTGAATTCATCAGGATCACTGCTGCTGGGCCTGCCTAGATTGAGCACCGCCATACCCACCACCATAACCAACCTGCCCACCAGGTGGTCCACCTGCCTGAGCAGTCCCATAATTCCCAGCCGCTTGTGAAGGGTCAGACCTCCAGCCTACGTTTTGATACCCTGAATTCCCGTTAGCATCGCCATAGCCACTTCCCATGTAGCCAGCACCTGTCCCTTGTTGCTCTATCCCACCAGAACCAGAACCCGCACCAGCATTGCCATTTGGGGCACTACCAGCACGCCCTGCAATGGAGCCATAGCCACCTGGATTACCATAAGACCCGTCACTTCCACCATAACCACCATACCCATAACCTTGATTCCCATAGCCGGCAGCTCCACTTGGAGATTGACCTGTTGTTGCAGAAACAGAACCACCACTACCAGCAGCACCGCCAACACCTGGAGCAGTCCAAGAAGCTGCATTTCCATATCCCGCATTTGCACCATAGCCCGGATTTCCATAACCAGAAGGAGCTTGATTGCTCCATGGGCTTCTTTGAGCACCAGGTGGTCCACTTACATAACCGGCAGTAGCAGCATTTGGGTTTCCATAGGCTCCAGCAGGGCCACCGTACCCGGCATTCGCACCACCATAGCCACCAACACCATAGCCACCATAACCAACAGCACTATTTGCTGCACCATATCCATAACCTGGTGCAGCATAGCCAGAAGAACCATATGCTGGAAAACCACCTCCAGTAGTTTGGGGCTGCATGTACCTATTGGCATCCATTCGACCTTCATATGTGTTTGTGTTCGCACCAGAAGCACCATAGCCCTGATAGTTTCCACCACCCATCGAGCGGCCACCACCGCCAAGGTTCGCATCTTTTGGAAGGGCACGCTTGACCTCCACAAGTTTACCATTCAACTCATGGAAACTCTTCTGTAAAACTATATCAACTGCATCTTCGGAATCAAAGGAAATAAATCCAAATCCACGAGGACGTTGTGTACTCTGGTCGTACATAACTACCACATCCGTTACATGACCGTAGGACTCAAAATACTGACGGAATCCTTCTTCAGTCAAAGTGGGAGGCAACCCTCCAACAAATATCTTCTTGGTCTTAATATTGCCTCCACCTCCAAAGTTTCTTCCAGCATTAGGATTTACAGATCTAGAGGAGGTGTTCTGTTCCTCTCTCGATAAAGCCCTTTTGGCCTCCACCTGAATAATCAAATCAGAAGTTATACAGCAAAAGGAAAAATATATAGGAAGGGAGGAGAGAATGGGAAATTGTGTAAAAGGATAATACATATATAAAAAAATATTACTAAATATTTCATACGTATATGTATATACTATATACATATATGACCTTACGCGAGAATGAAAGCAGTAAAAGGTCCACAATCACAGAACATGGGTTTTTACAGTACACAAGCAGGGGCGGATCCACATGGAGGCTCTAGCCCTGCTCTGCCCTGCCCCCCCTCCTCTCAACTTTTGAGGGAGAAAAAAACTAAATTTTTACTTATAGGCATGGGGCAATTGCCCCCCTGAACTTTTGAAGAAAAAAAAACTAAGTACTATACTAAATTATTTAATTTAAGATGGCATAGCTATGGGCAATGGGAGCAGCTACACCCTAACTTAAAAAATATATATTCTTTACAAACGGACACAATCAGACGAGATGGCTCACGAACTTGGCCCTCAAAAAAAATTTGGACACCCCCTATACCAAGAATATTTCATACCCACCTAATCATTTTTTACAAACCCATCAATAATAGTTACTAACATTATCAATCAACCTTTGTTAGCCCCCCTACCAAAAAATTTTGGCTCCGCCCCTATACACAAGCAGTAGAGGAAAGAAATAACACAATATTAATCATACCTATCTTGGAAGAACAATGTCATCATGTTCATACCAAACAAATTTCATATCTTCCTGTGCTAAGAAAACTACATTCTATGAGAAATTTTCTAGATAACCATTTTTCAATCCATGAATGCAAACAACTAGAATTTCCCAGGACATCAGCGTATTAAGCAAAAAGCTCTCCGTCCAATCTAAAAATACATCAATGAATCATCATTAAAGCACATAAATTTAACCAGAATAGCCAGTATATATGAACAGAATCAGAAACATAAAGAAAAATGCAGATAGATGAAAACAAAAGAAGAAAGACAATGCAACAAATAAACACTATAGCAAGATTTAATCACAGAATCATACAAAACTAGAACCTAGTGAATCAAAGCTCCGAACCACCCAACACAAAAGGTATATTAATTAGGGAAGATTACAACAATAAAAGTCTAAATTTATAACCCCAAAAAAAAAACTAAGAATAAACAACATAACCTCAGCATCTTATCACAATATGCCCTCCAATTTTATTTATTTTAAATAAAAATTCAATATAAACAAACCCTTGAATCCAAATCTCATACCGTAGAACAAGCAACCCTAAACATATCAACACTAACCATTCAACAAAAAAAAAAAAGGAAGAAATCCCCAAAGTAAAAGAAACCCCAAGACCCATAAAAAGATCAATAGCAAAAGAACAAAACCCTAGGTCAAATCAGAGAGAAGAAAAGATTATACATAGAAAATAATTAAAATCAACAAACTCCATTAACAAAAACATCAAAACAACAAAAACCCAGAAACAAAATAAGAGTCTCACCGTTCTTCCATCAATGGTGTGCTTGTCCTGAAGAACCCTATCGAGGACAGAAGGATCTGAAAACACAACAAACCCAAACCCTCTAGGCCTTCCAGTGATCTTATCACGCATGATCACAGTCTGCGAAACCTCCCCATAATTCCCAAAATACTCCATCAGCCTCTCCTCTGATGTCTCCCATGAAATTCCTCCAATAAAAAGCTTCCCTTGATCTGAATCCATTTTTCTCTCTTTTCTTTCTCTACGTAATTTATCTTTTTCCCTTTTTTGTTTTCCCTGCTTCTTCTTTCTCTTTTGTAGATCGACGAAAAGGAGATTTGAGGGATATAGGGTTTGTGCCAAAAATACGCGACCGGCTTTGAAGAGAAAATATCTACCATCTCTTCTGAGACAAGAGAAACAAGCAAAGTAAATGGAAAATGCTTAACTGACCGCCTGTTTCCACATGTAACGAAATACGGGTCCTCATTGGTCCACGCCATACTTTCCCGGTGGTAATGTATCTCCCTTTGCGGAGGTGTGACTCGTGTCGAGTCTTGTTGTGACTGTTGATGCCCACTATGAGTGCTAATCATGGGCGGAACCAGGAAAGTATGAAACAATAGGGATGTGTGGCGACCTAAAGGGTATAACCGGACTCCATTGGGGGTCCACTACATGTGTGATAAAAAATTGGGCGGCGACTATATATATAAAACTAAAATATTTGGGAGGGGGGAGGGGGAGCAACTATATTATTAAATTTAAAAAATTTGTGGGACCCACTGTTTTAATACCAACCCAAGGAAGGATTACAAAAAATTTGGGGGAGACATGTCCCCTCCCCGCACCTGGCTCCGCTCCTGGTGCTAACCCCCTGACCTAGATAAGATAAAGAGTAGTGATAGGCGTACCCATGAATTCTATTTCTAAACCTAAGGCACCACCTTATTGGTGGATGCCCTCCTCTTGAGTATTTAAGAGGGGAGCATCCACCAATGAGGTGGTGTCTTAGGTTTAGAAATGGAGTTAATGGGTACGTTAACTATTTCCCTAAGATAAATGATTAGGACTAATCAAAAAAAAAAAAAGCTCACTCACCCATAGAGTGCAATCCAACCTTGGTTTTAGAAAAAACAAAACTCTTATTTATAATCTAGTTAAGGTTAACTAGAGTTAAAGGAGTGCTAAAAGGGATACAATGTTAATCACTCCTCAAAGCAAATTACGGGTAAAATATGGGAAATGGACTGGGCGATCTCATTGATATACACCCTCCTTTTTAACACCTACTCTTGGCCCTTGGGGTTCATCCTTCCAATCTTGGGCTTTTTTAAAATCATTTATCATGATTTAGTTTAGCTTAGTATTGGTTTAAAAAAGGTTAAAAGGCAGTATACTACAGTCAGCTCAGCTTAGAAGAGGACCTTGTGGTCCCCTTATCAGGATTCAGCTGTGTTAGGCTGTGTTGAATCCAAAGATTTGAATTGCTGTTGTAAACTCAGATTTTTATGTACAACTGGAGATCTATCGCATAAGATCAGTGAATCATCATCAACAACCTCATTCAGTCTTTTTGGGTTATTCTGCAAACTTGGAAGGAGTTCAGCTACACTACAACAGCTCGAGCTTCTCCAGGATTCCTGAAAGAGTGAAATAAGAGAGAAAAAGAAAGATGATGGAACATGATCTGAAGGGAGAGAAGAGGGACTGTGAAGAATCCTAATGAACTGGCAGTTTTCCTCCTTCAGAAAACTCAAGAACACCTAAAAAAAAAAATCCTCTGAGCACGAGAGTTTCTCTCTTTTTGTTCTTACTTGAAAAAGGGTTTTTAAGTGCTGATCTTAATCTGATATTCCAAAATCCCCTTCTCAACTCTTATTGGTCCTTCCATATTTATAGAAGAAAATTATTTTATTTAATTAATAATATATAAAAATATTCTTTGAAGTGACATCTAACTGATTCTGACATATGACAGTTGTATTTTGTTAAAATGAGCCAATCTGTTAGAATGTTGACATAATCCGTTAAATGGAGCCATTCTGTCAATAACTAACTTATATTCTGTTAAAAACAGTTTGCATCCATTAAATGAAGCCTATCTATTAAATACCACGTGTTCTTTTAGAAAAGAGCTGTTAGCTCATCAAACCGTTATAATCGTCTTTCAGTCATGACTTAATCATTTAAATTGTTATGACCCAAATAAGCTTTTGGATGCATACTTCAAAGGTTAAAAGAGCAAACTTCTTTCAGAAATGATTTTATCTATTTTAACAAATTCCTTCCTAGCCCTCCAAACCACATCTCATTATCCTTCTCCTGGATATATATAATACATATATATAAATCATTGTACATCAAAACCGGGTCATAAGCCTTTGGAATACCTTGTCTAGATAAATCATAAGTGTTGGACGAAGACACTATTCTTAGGACGGATACGATATTTACCGTCAGGACTCAATCATCGAGTACGAGAGAATGAGACTATGAGGGCCTCGTTTTCTTCTAATAGCCCACAAGAAAATGGAGCAAGATACATCGCAGAATTCCCTCATGACTGTCAGCTCATGAAGTAATCCATACTTTGCTGGAATAGGAGATGGGGGGAACACACACACACCCATTCCTACGAGGAAGACAATTAGTGTCTTTACCCCCTGACAAAGGAAATATGGTACATGGTGATATGGTACCACCGAATCCCTATGAAGACGAGGCTGAATCGGTAACCGCTTTTTCGTTTCAACGGAGTATAACTCCTTCGAGCTTCTGATCAGCATCAGCTCGCAACATAATTGATTCAAGACCTGTCTTAAAGAATAAGATATCATAATGCCGTTAGAATACATTCAGTAATCTGATTCTACTGAAATCTTACCAATGACAAATTCGGTCTTGACGGAGTAGGCAGCTTTTGAACTTTCCATCTGATTTCTGAAAGCTTATCAATTAGTCAAAATCTGTTCATTTGACTGAGATTTTGACTACATCATCTGTTAAATACTCAACTACTTCATATCATGAAGGCGTAATGAGTCAATCAACATGCTCGGAGTCCAGATCTTATTCTCAAACGTGGCATATCTTAAGGTATCTAAACCTTTTGAATCTTTTGAGCTTTTATTAGGATCAAAAACTTATTTAAATATCTATAAAATATTACTCAGGCTGAGAAATGCGTCAGTAATTAATACCTGAAGGCGTGTTACGCCTTCAACAACATTAAACAGCAAAGATAGTGTAAATGAACATCCAATACACTATTGATTCAAAATTTGTATTCAGAACGAAATACTTTAAGGCAATAGAACATTTTTCGGATCATCATAATCTTTTTCCACGTGGCTTCTGACTAGTTCAAGTTCTGATCTAACTAGGAAATTACTTCCATGTGTCATCTTATCATTTTCCATCATCAATAGGCTGTTAACCCAATCTCTAGGGAGTCTTGAGAAGGGTACTGCAAGGTCCCTTTCCTAGTCCCTTTTAACACTACATTAATTTTGGTTAAGCTTAATTAAATTAAAGTTAATATTTATGTTTATCTTTTTTCTAAAAACTAAGGTTAAATTGCTTAACCTTAGGAGTGAGTAAATCATAACCACAATTGATGGGTGTTTAAAAAGGGGTGTTGACTAATGAGATCATGTGGTCAACTAGAAAGCTGACTAGGTGGTCCATTTTTTATTTCCCTCTTAGAGAGGAGATCGAATCACAGCCAATTGCGATTGAATTCAGGGAAAGTTCAATCGCTCCCACAGGTTAACATGTGTCTCCTTTAACTTTTATTAACCATGGTTAAGATTCTCTAATCCTTAGTGTTCAAAAATGTAGCCTTAGTTTTTTGAAAAAAATATTAAAAAAATATTAACCCTAAGAGTTAAAATTCTTAACTAGTGTTAAATATTTTTTAAATATATTTTTCAAAAAACTAAGGTTGGATCAGTAAACACTAAGGATTAGAGAATCTTAACCATGGTTAATAGGGGTTAAAGGGGGCACATGTTGACCTGTGGGAGCGATTGAACTCTCCCTGAATTCAATCGCGATTGGCTATGATTCGATCTCCTTAGAGAGGGCAAAGATTCGCTCTAGTGGATGCCTCGAGTTGGGCGCTCGGGCATCCACAAATCATGGGGCACCTGACGACAAAAAAAGGGGGAGGGGGAGATATCAAGTGGGGAGAAAATGAAATGATTTCTTCCCCAAATTGTTGCAAGGTACCCCATTTGTGGATGCCTGAGCGCCCAATTTGGGCGTCCACCATACTCTGGAAAGACTAAAGTACCTTTAATATTAATCAATTTTGATGATTAATACAAGAACAAAAAAAATGTCTTAACGAAGATTAATAGATTCACACGCTAATGGAATGTCCGCAACACCCTTTTTTTTATATGTTCAATTATTTAACAAAACATAGTTACATGAATGGAGTAGCTCCATGGATTTTTAAAAAAAATACATAAGACTAAATTATTTAATTTTTTGATAAGACATAGCCATGGGGCAAGGGCAATTACCCTCGAATTTTTTAAAACAAAATATGTCTATATATTATATTATGTAATTATTTAATAGACAGAACCATGAGACAAGGGATAGCTGCATAATAAGGAAAAACAATACTCATAGGACATATATATATATATGAAATTTATGGATGAAATGGCTCCCGAACTTAATCATAAAAAAAGAATAGCGAGGGGGTGGGGGTTACGCCCCTAAACCCTTCATCCCCATCGACTGAGAATATTTTATACTCACGTAATCATTCTCTACAGGGGGGTTATCCTTCATCACCATAGACTGAGAAGATTTTATACTCACGTAATCATTCCCTACAAAATCCATTAACAATAACTAACATTTTTTTTTTGTTAGAACAATTACTAACATTTTCAAGCAACCCTCGCTTTTCCCCTGTAAGAAAATCCTGGCTCCCCCCAAGCTCTTGGCCATGTTCTTACTTTCAATCAAAATTCAACACATGTCATTGCTTTACATAATTTTTGACTCAACGAATGTAGGAATGTCTGAATGTGGGGCTAGCATGCATAACAAAAACACCTAAATTTTCAAGTTCGCATTGTGGTAGTGACAAATGTCGCACAATGGTGTATTGTAATCCGCCCCTCTACCTAGGATGGGGACGTATATCCCTCATCTGAGTGCTAGGCTTGGGATTCACTCTCCATTACTACTCTAAAGCTAAAGAACCAGCCACTGCAGTCGCAAATTGGTCTAGCACGTGATATCCCTTGGACTCGCACTCGCCATTCTTAGGGCTGTCAATAGGTCGTGTTTGGATCAGGCTAGGGTTGAGCAGGGCCCAAACTCAAATCATCCAAGTCCTAGCCCGACCCTAAATTAAGTGGTTTTCAACTTATCGAACCCTTCCCTACTTCTTAGGGCTAAAAATAAGGCCAATTTAAGCCGATTCAGCCAGCCCGACCCTTTGACACTCCCCTACTCATCTCTCATCAGGAATAGCTCTTTGAGTTGGGATGGATTCTTAGAGATGAGAATGGTGGCCTGGATAGAATTTGAGGCCAAAAAAAGATGGGGGGCTAAGGAAATGTACGGGTTTCAAAATTCACAAACAGTTAGGCCCAAATCCCAGCCCATTGACCCCGCTAGTTTCAATAGGCAAGGTTGGCCCAGTTAAATAGTTGGGTTGGGCCTATAACCTTATGTTAGTCGGGTTCTTGTACATTATACTACATTTCTAACCATTGGCTTAGAACATCAGACATGCTTTTAGAGATGCGAACCCAGTGCTGAATCAATTGACTGTCCTTAAAACATGGATGTGGCACTACTTTAAGGCGTGCTTCATCCTAGCCTGCACTTAGTGAGAAAGAGGGTCATTGAGCAAACTCGCTACCTAACCACTAACGGCTTCGGATTACCTCTGGTGGATGCCCGAGGTGTGCGCTCAGGCATCCACAAATCATGGGGCACCTCGCAATAATTTGGGGGTAGAAGTCATTTCGTTTTCTCCCCACTTGATATCTCCCCCTTTTAAACGCCACATGTCCCGTGATTTGTGGATGCCCGAGCACCCACCTCGGGGCATCCACCAGAGGCAGTCCGAAGCCAAAGCCAACCACTAACGTACACAAATAGTATAATCACCTCGTATAAAGGACAATGCTACACGCCAGGGCTTTGTCCCAATGGTACTGTATCCCCTGATTTAGGGGGGAGGTCCGGGGTTTCATTCCTGCGAGGGTGGGAGTCGTTTATACTCTCCAGCCGCTCACTAACCGAATAGATACTAACATCTAACCCGGCGTTGCGGCCTAAACATATATCTCGAACCAAAAAAAAAAGAAAAGGGCAATGCTAGCAAGTGCATATTTATGGCATCGGATTGTCTCTGTCAAATGCCAAAAATGGTCTCTAGCTCCACACATCATTTCATTTTCTCCTCATATTTTTGACTTCTCCCCACTTGATATCTCTCCCCCTTCTTATCGCCACATGTTGGATGACATGTGGAAACCCGAGACCATTTTTATGGCATCTGCTAGAGACAATCTGATGCCAATTATAACGTGACATTTCAGCATTAAACCCTAGGCTTCGGATTTTTTCTAGCGGACGCCTAAGGTGGGCGATCGGGCCTCCACACATCATTGGACATGTCGCGATAAAATAGGGGAGAAGTCATTTCATTTTCTCCCCATGATTTTGACTTCTCTTCATTTGATACCTCTCCCCATTTTATCACCACATGTCCAATGATGTGCGGTCGCCCAAGCGTCCACCTTGGGTGTCCGCCAGAGAAAATCCGAAGCTAAAGTTTAAAGGTTTGAGATATGCTAGCCATACTCACACTAATGAAACTACCGTGTTGTAGCCTTGCAACCAATAATGCAAAAGTAATCGGTTAAACCAACAGCATTGTGTCAGCTTCATTAGTGAGAACATGGAAATTTTTTAATTTTGAGAGTAAAGTTGGAATTCCACTGGTTTCAGAAAATGCAGACCGGAAGTGCAGGACAAATGCATTGTCAGGTTTTCTGTCTAGGGGTGTCAATAGGCTAAATTCGAGCCTCAAAAACTTCTTTGTAAGCAGGATATGGTCGTCGGGCCTATTAAAAATCACAAAAATTCAGGATCAAGCCCGGCCCATTGACACCCCTAATTTTCGAATGGATAATGCTTCTGTGACCGTTTTAGGGGCGAGACCACTGAAACCGTGCTCCCGAGCACGAGATTTCAAGAGGGGCCCACTATGTGAAATTGGGCCCCGCCTGAAACCACGTCCCTGGGCAGCACAGCCTCGGTGGTCTCGGCCCAAAGACGTCTCAGTAGCAAAGTCCTTTTCGAATATGAATATCAGAATATGGTTTGATCATTAAAGACGGGCTGTATTTATCCATTCTCTTTAGTCAGGCGGTCCGCGGCCCACCTCACCATGATTGGTGAAACCTAACGGTCATATTTTCAAAAATAAAAAATACAGACCAGTCTCTAACGCTCTACTCCTTACTTTCCCTTTACTTTAGAATCCAACGCTCTTCTTCCATCTGCCTTTTTATCTCTTTATCTTCCTCTCCTTAATCTTACCATGAAGAACCTCTAACGGATCTTCCTCTCTTGGAAACAGATGAGTCTCTGAACCCAAGGAGAGATCTCTAATCTCTAATCTCTAATGGGGTGCTTTCTTGCCTGCTTCGGTTCTTCAAAGGCTCGAAAACGCCGAAAACGGGTGAATAAAATTCTTCCCGGAGACCAAGTAAGCCCATTCCAAGCTCAATAATTTATGGGTATTTTAGTTTTGTTGGATTTGATTATATCATTTATTTATTTTTAGTTAAATACAGTTATTATCTGAAATTTTTGCAGAGACATGGAAGCATTGTACCTCTGCAACCGACTGTCACCTTGAAACAGGAAAGCATAGAAACCCCCATTAGCCCCATTTCGGAATTGAGGTCAGTTACTCAGAATTGTATCAGGTTTCTGGGTTTTCTTGGTTCTTGTTCCTTGGATTTTACAGGATTTTTCTTGTTCTTTTAGAGATCTTGAGGTCAGGTATCAAATTTCTCTTCTGCTTTTTTTTCTATGTAGAGATAAGCCTGAGGAGCAATTGAGCTTCAGTACCAGAAAGAAAGTTACCTTTAATTTGAATGTAAAAACCTGCAAGGAGGTGTCGGGCCATGAAATTACAGATCAATTTGCCGAGGGCGATGAGAAGAAAGAGATGGGTAACAATGAAGAAAAAACAGCAAAAGCAAGCCACTCCCCTTTGCTCTCTGAAGATGATTCAATCACATCGAGCATGGGATCTTATCCTTCTAACTATAGATACCAAAATTGCAGAAACAGTGATGATGAAGACGAAGGAATAAAAATGGAGGAAAGCTATTTGGATGATGATGAGGAAGATTACGGTGACGATGGTGATGATGATGACAATGATTGGAGAGTTGATCAAGAAGAGTCTTCAGAGTCTTCCTCTTTATCCAGAGAATCACGAACACGAGGTTTCGTGACTCCGACAGCTGAGACAGAGGTTAATAGTCAAATGCCGCTCCATGGTTCAACCGATGGGGAGCTGAAGACACTTGTGTCAACCCGAAATGCTCGAGATAGGAGCCAATATGTTCATTCAGTACTGAACCCAGTTGAAAATCTCACTCAATGGAAAGCCATCAAAGCAAGAGCCACGTCACCATTGAAGCATCAGAAGGAGAATGACGATTTAGAGAAAGAACCCCAGATACCCTTCAGTTCAGAGCCGAGTTTCAAGCAATCACCCTTCAGTTCAGAGCCGAGTTTCAAGCAATCACCCTTAAGTTTTAACCCAAATTTCAATTACTCTAAGCCTCCGAATCAAGAGTTTGCAGTCGACACTAGCCTTTCAAACTGGCTGGTTTCATCCGAAACAACACCCATCACCAAGACTAGCACCATTGCTGTTGGGACCATGTCATCTGAGAAAAACACGTCGCAGAGATCAAATTCACCCAGAAGTCAAGAAGATAGACCAATTTTAGGTGCATTAACCATTGAAGAGCTCAAACAGTTCTCCTCATCTTCATCTTCTAGAAGGTCACCAAGCCGGAGCCCTGATGATATACCCATTTTAGGTACTGTTGGAAGTTACTGGAGTCATAAGGATGAGGCCATGGATTCAAGCTTAGGTTCTTCTCATAAAGGAAGACCAAACACAACCAGAAAATACAGAGAGGTATTTGTAAAATGAGATTTGTGGGTATTTTTCAGTAGTTTGGGTGCTGATAAAGTGTTCCCTGTGTGCGGGATAAGATGGTGACAAGGATGGGGAGAGAACTTTGAACAGAGGTGCTACTGAAGCTTTACTCTAGTTAGCCTCCTAGAGTATATTATACAGAGTATGAGATGGTTGAAGGTTGTTGTTTTGTATGTCTGTCATTACATTTCATTGATTCTCTTTCTGTTATCTTGTGCATATAAATATGGGTTGTTGATGGATGGTTTATAAGAGTCCCAAGTTGTTTGTACTGTCATGGAAGTGTGATTTGGTTGTCTGTTGTTTGTTATTCCTTATTGGCTTGAACAAATATGTAATGAAGATATATAAAAAGCTTTTATTTTTAGGGTGTATTTGGATTTGTAGAATTGAATCGACTCATTTAGCCCGTGTGTACGGCGGGCAATGGAATGGTGAGGTAGAAGGTCAACACATCACATGTTAGGAATGTTCTATTGATAAACCATTGTTAGTCCATAACCCATCCAAAGCAGTCTCCACTGATTAAACAATTTGAAATCACCCAGCATTGGTTATATGTACAACATAAAGCGGAGGACACAAAAGTTGTGTGCATCTAGGACATGCAACTTTTGTGTAATAAAGATAATAACGAATAGAAATAAATTAATGGCTTGGACCGTGTATCAACAGTCAATCTCCAGTAGAAGGTTCTGTTGGAACAATTATTTATTTCAGCCGACCTCGTATGTTTTTAAAAAAAATTTAAGGTGGAAGTGCGGGAGAAATGACAAGAAGATATTGGAACATCCATTTGGAAGAGATGATGGAAGCAAGAGTTCATTTTGGTCATGCTACTAGGAAATGGAATCCTAGAATGAAACCCTACATCTCTGCAAAGCGTAAAGGTATACATGTTACAAATCTTACTAAAACTGCTCATTTTTTTTATTATCAGAAGCTTGTGATTTAGTTTTTGTCTTTTTGATGCAGCAAGTGGGGGAAAAGAATTCTTAATTGTTGGTGCCAAAAATAAAACAGGTTTCTCAACATTTTCAAATGTTTGTCACTTTGTTGAGGATGCGGACTCTATCACTGGAAACAATTCAAATATTGCTAAAAGCTAACTAGAAAAAGGAGGGAATACAACAATTGATCAAATAAAGGAGTGAACAAAACAAAAACTGAGAACTTGCTGCTTCATTCAATATGATGGTAATATATAGTAGTCTAGTTGAGTGAATGTCATCAGATATATAAATGTGAGTTGCAGAAGCATGACAAAATTACAAAAGCTCTATTGTACTTAAATTATATTACATGTCACGGAAGCAAAGTTCTTACCATCTTTATCTGCTTATAGCCTAGGAGTCAATGCACATGGGCCAATTCTGTTCATATGAAAACCCACCTCAAACCAACGTAAAAATTTTATCAGCTTTCCCTTCTGATGAGAGAAACAAACAGATGCCAGAACAGGAGAGACTGCTTCGCTCATTAGTGGGACCTTCGGTCTCTTCTAATGGACTGCAAATTGGAAATAATGACTACCCTTGTACGTACATCATCAAAGTTGGGGTTTGAGGGGAATGTGCATGTTGATTCTAGCCAACCAATAAATACTGATAAGTTGGCATACTTGAGGTCTACATTACAGTACAGATACACGATTCTGAATCCTCATCATCAGTGTCGCTTTCATCGCTACAGGAACAAACAGGAGAGTATGGATGAGATTAAGATAACATGAAAGATGAGGCATTTAGACTAATAGGTAAGCTAACAATGTATCTGTTAACTGTTTTTTGTCCAAGTAAATCAAGTCACAAATGCACAATATAATGTTATTTTCAAAGTATATGTTTTTTTTTCCTCTAAACTTTCAGATGATATGTGAGAATGATTCACAGTAGGGCATGAAATACACGTTCTTTCATTAGTCCTGACGATAGCAAAGAGAAGAAGAATTGGAGAATATAGAGCCTATTGTTAGCCAGAAATTAAGGCCTAATGTGCTGAGAGCCATGAACTATTTTTAATAGCTTCTCTAACACAGTCATACCAAATAAAATATATGTGAAAGCACTGGCTTCTTGGGAGTTGTACCTTTTATTTAATATTGAGTACAAAGTGAAGTATCTCTAAAAAAATATTAGCATAATACAAACATCCCTGGCTACCAGCAAAAGCATGGCATACAGTAAGACAACAAAAGCAGAGTTTATTGCCTGCTCTTCAAGGTACAGCTCTGTAGAGTCTTACAAGCTGAATCTGAAGGCCAAACCTTTTCCTATTAAATTACACTAAACAAGAAGGATAATTCGGAAAATTCCTGCAACATTGGCAAATATATTAGCCCTGCTCTACTCAAAACATGTTGTAGTCGAAGCCAGTAAAACAATTTTCCTTTTGAAACAGCGAACAAATATATTATCCCTGCTCTACTCCTCAAAACAGGTTGTAGTTGAAACAAGTATTCGAAAGAATCAAAGTTAACTCCATGAATAAAATTATTTAAAAGTTCCAGCTGTGGGAGCAACAAAAAAAGTAGTTCAAAAGGTTTTCCTATCTTGCAAACATGTTTCCAATTCTTTCCAATTCGAGATAATTTAGGAGTAGCACCAATTGTGATGAAATAACGGAAAATTAACTAAGGTTGTAAGGACACCAAGGTTTCAAAAAATGGTTCACCGTGTGTGATGGGTCTGATCGAAACCTAATTCTCAATCTTGAGACAGTAGAATTTGGTCCACAAATAATAAAGGCCAGTTCACAATGAAGTCCTATCCTTGTAGTCATTGGCATCATCAACAGTCCCTTTCCTCATCATGAAGTTCCTTTCCAAAATATATTTCTTCCTTTGGATAGCAGCCCAGGATAAGATTTTCACAATCAACCACTTAAAAAACAGACATTGGGGATGGAAAATAGGTGTTTCATGTGCTAGACCAAGAAGAAGATGGTAGATCATCTCCTTATTCATTGGAACTATGCTAAAGATTTGGTGTCAATCCCTTTCTCCTTGGAGTTCAATAGTTTTTTCATGCTAAATTTGTAGATCTAATTTTTAGCTCATCCTCGCACACTATGGATGCTCCTAAATCCTCAAGTTGGAAGATGCTCTACAGTGTATATTGGAGTATATGGAAGGAAACCTTTCTGAATGAGAAAATCTGGTTCAAGAGCATCAACCTGAGTTTATTTTGGGATTCCATCAGAAGGGACAGAGTAAACAATATAGTGAGAGAGAGAGAGAGAGATTTAACGAATAAAAGAAATTGGAAGAATGGATAACTTGTTGATGCCTAAATCTTGATAAATGCGAGGTAAAGCGTTCCCAAACCCTAGGACCTCATATTTAACTATAGCACCCTCCTCCTAAGCCTTTAAAATCCTATAACCATATCCACAACCCATAACCATGGCCCGTGACCCAGGACCCATCTACTAACAACCCATAATTCAAAAGACCAAACCTATATACCCATACCCATTCAACCATAAACCCAAGTCTACTTTCCCTTTTCATATAAAAGACTAATTACTTTTTTCTTCAAATCCCAAATATCTTACTCTTGTGTAAGAGTGCCAAGCCCCAAACTTCCCTTTTTTTGAAAAAGAAGGGAACCAAATATTTTCCTAGTGTCTACACACCCTCTTTGGTTCACACCTACCTAGCCTAGCCTATTTCAATTTTCATTCCTAAGTAAAAGAAAAAGTTACCATGGAAAGGAGTATAGACCACCCCTTCTCTAAGCCCTTACCTAGCCCTACCTAACCTTACTTAGCCTCATTCCTACAACTTACCTTTGGGACCCCTTTACCCCCATGTAAAAGGAAGACCCATTCCCATATCCCTCTATAAATACCCAAGCCTATTCCACCTCAAAGACCACTCAAAACCACCTTAAGAAATATCTTAAGGATTCTAGAGAACCTTTGCTTTTTTCACCTTCGCTTAGCCTTGAGAATTTGAATTTTCATACTTAAGAGTGTTGGAAGCAGATAAGTCCATCTAAAGGGTGGAAGCTCGAAGCTATACCCCTTTGGACTAGTCCTTCCAAACTCCTTCCCTTTTCTTAGGAGCCTTGAAGAAGAGAAGAAAGCAAAGTTTAGAGCTTGCGGAGAGTTCTTGGAGACCCTCCTAAAAGGAAAGCCTAGAGCTCTTTACAAGCTCTCTTCTTTGGTGGACTTTGAGTTCTTATTTCTCAAAGACTCAGATAAGAGGACTAGGGAAGGAGTTCTCATTGCCAACTTTATACAAGGTTAGACTCCTTCCCCTCTCTTTAAGTTCTTTCTACTTCATCTTCGTTTTTTAGCTTTATTTGCTTCATTCCTAGCTTATTTGCTTAGTCTTTGACTAAGTCCTCTATTGCAATTTGCAACTCATTTTTCTATTTTATTGCATTTCTTTGGTTTGGTGGAGGCTTCCCTTCCCTTCAAGGTAGTAGGGCTCTCCCTACACCACCTTGAAGGAGGGGTAAGAACCTAATCCTGTGGAGATTTAAAATGGAAGGGTCAAAATACAGCCTTTCACCTACCATTTAGTAGATGGAGAATTTCTTGAGATTTAAAATGGAAGCCTCATCTGCCATCCATTTGAGCTAAATTTTTATTTTTTTTATTTTTGCATATACCTATGTTTGTTGCTTTTGTAAGTGCTATGAATTTCCAAAATGCTTCAAACTAACAATGAGATTATAAGAATTGACTATTGAGGTGGGAGCTCCTTGAGTTTGGGGTATGAATTCAGAAGAGTTAATATAATGAGTATTAAACATGAAGATTTTCAAACAAAGCAACTAGCAAGATTATTAAAATCCAAAAGCAAAAAAAAAGTCAAACATCATAATTCAAGAATTCTTCATTCTAAAACATTTGCATCAACATGGGAGAAGAAAGAGAGTAGCAAGTACTGAGATTGAACCCTGTGAATTACCTTGGTTGGAATTCTAGCACTTCCACAAGCTTATTTCCATTTCTATCATTCCATTGCACTTTCTGCCGCGACTTCCTTGGCCATTTCGATATTCCACCTCTTCGAGGCGACAACAAAGAGTTTGACTCATCATCATCTTCCCTATCGGCACCTACCTCTACTTTCTGAGATTCTATCTTAGCCGAGGGCTTATTGTTGCAGCTATTCGAGTCTGTAACCTCTTTATCCATTGATAACTAAAGTATAGCAACAATTGCAACTCAATCCATCCATCAACTCAAGAAAAAACAGTCAAAATAAAAACAAGAGCTTTTTTTACTGTCTTCCAATAAGCCCATCTCCCCCAATTACAAAAGATCCAATTTTTTATAAACCCTAACCCTTACAATTCGCAGTAGATTGCGTGAATTCACCACAAATTCTTGAATTTTCCAAAGTCAACGCGAATTTGAACTAGGCTAAACGTATAATTGCAGTTTTGGAACGCGAGAGAAATCCGAAACTCCAGAGATATCACGATCGAAACAGAGAAAAATCTGAGAAAAACAGGAACTTTCTTATGAAGAAAATCTCATTTCTGCCACAAAAATTCACCAGAAAATGGAAGAAAAACTGCATAAAAACGGGTTCAAAAGAGGGGTTTCGATTCACTTACAAAAGAATCGATTGGAGAATTTTGGGATGAAAATCATCTGAAGCTGCGGATTTGAAAAATTCGATAGGAAATTCAAGAAATAAAATAGAGAGAGAGGAGAAGAAGACGAGAAAGAGAAACGAAATCAGCAGACTTCGTTTTTTGCTGAAGAATGATGGCTTCAATGATTTATTTTATTTAATAATTGGTTGTTTGTTCATTTTATTTAGAAATACTGAGAAATTGCTACAGTGCGCCGTTGAGAATTCAACGTATAGGTTGTCTGACTGCTGTCTGGGGAGAATAAAATAACCACATTGCGTACGTTAGTTACAAGAGTTAAAATTAGATTTTTTTAGTTACCCTAGGATACCTTGTCACGACAGGCTTCATTTGGTAGTGAATCGGCATAAAATACTTAAAATAGCCGATATGAAACTTTACGTTTTGATTTGATTGTGCAAGTTTTTTTTTAATTGAGTGCATGATTGAACAGGAACTCGCTTTAGAGGCAAGTTCTAAAGGGGATAGTGGTACATCCGAATTTATATTTGTTTATATATTAATGAGTAGTAATAAGCGTACTGTGATCTCCATTTGCGAATCTAAGGCTATTCTTCATTAGTTCATGCCTCTATTCTTAAATACTAACCAACTGTTTGAGAATTTTAAACTGGGACATGGACCAATGAGGATCAACTTTAGGTTTGCAAATGGAGATCTCAGATACGTTAATTACTTTCTCTTATTTTATTATGTAAAGTCTAATAAAGGTATATTTATGAGATTGTCTTAAGGCTGAGACCATCGAGGCTGTGTTGTTAAGTAGGGGATTTTATGTGGGCCCATCATGTGACAATGGATCCCACTTAAAATTTGGTGCTCGACAACACGGTCTTGATGGTCTCGGCCCTAAGAGGTCTCGGTAGCAAAGTTCTTCTATTAAATATTCAACAAATAGTGATATAAGGTATTCTATTTAAAATATTCGAATTTAGATAGTATTTGAATTAATTCAATTAGCTTAGTCTATTTGAAATAAGTGAATACAAGATGGGAAATTAATAATTTTGATTAAATATCGAGTTTAATTAGGTTATGTGTCCTAATTAATTAAGTATTCTAGTTCAAAATGGTTGATTTATTAAGCCACCTTTAAATGGTCTTGATTTATTAATTATTTTATTTTAAAAGGTTATAAGTGTCCTAATATATTAAGCATTTTTTACTATCATAATAGATAATTATCTATTTAAATTCTTAATTTTAGAAAGAAAATAGTCTTAAAAATGCAATCTTAAAATTTCAAAAAATTCATGAGATTTCATTCAAAACTTTGGAAGTTTTTTGAAATGTCAGAAACTACTCAATAAACTTAAAAATTAAGCCAAAATTAGGGGAAAAAAAGTATAATTTTGGTCAACATTTATAAATTTCTATGGTATTCTGAAATTTATGTCGAAATTTTAATATATCGGCCTAAATCATGTTGCCTGATATATTTACTATTTCGATTTTGATGGGAGTGTTCAAAACAAAATTTCACTAAATATCAAACCACATTTATGGGAAGAGTCCTGAGAAAAGGACTCTGGGTTAGGGCTGTCAATGAGCCGAGCCAGTTTGACTCGGCTCGATGAGAGTAAGAGGCAGCTCAGCTCAGCTCAGCTCGGCTCGGCTCAGCTCGACTCGACTAGTTCAATGAATACCTATGTACAGTTATACCCCTGTCAATATTGAGTTTTACATTAAAAAGTGTAAGAAAATGAAATAAGTTTTTTTTTAATTAAAAACATGAAATGTTCGTCAGGTTAGTGAAAACACTATTTTATCTTCCACTTTTATTTATACCCTATCATTTAATCCCTTAATTGTTAGAATATTATCCCCACTAGATTTAAAAAAAAAAAAAAAAAAATTAGAGCTTAACGAGCCGGCTCGAGCTCGATGATTTGTGGACGAGCCGAGCCCGAGCTGACCTTTTCGAGCTCGAGCCGACCCTGAGCAACATCAAAAATCCAACGAGCCAAACCTGAGCAATGCCAGCTTGGCTCGTTGACACCCCTACCTAGGGTCCTCTTCTAAGCTGACCGCAGTGTCCCCATGTCCCTTTTAACACTTCCTTAACCATGGTTAAGCTTAATCAAGTTAAAATTGATAATTTAGTTTTTTTATTTTTCTAAAAACCATGATTAGAGTGCTTAACCCTAGGGGGGTGAGTGAATCATAACCACAGTTAATGAGTGGTAAAAGGGGATGTGGACCAATGAGATCCTAAGGTCAGCTTCTAAGCTGATCCTGGGTCCGTTTTCCATTTCCCTTATGGGAATTAAATTGGGAAAGTGGAGAAAAAGTTTAAGCTTAAATATAAGCCCTTTTTATGTCATTCAAAGTGCAAATATGGGTATTAATTTTTGAGGGTTGTGTTGGTGCTGTGTGCTTTGATGCATGAGGGTGCGTGTGAGTTGTGTGTGTGTTTGTGTGCTCTATATATATATATTTATATATACCAAAAAAAAGAGAGTATGATATGGGGTCCTTGTATGCTGGTAATGAAACATAAGATGCCAGATTGCAACGGGGATATTACATGAGGTGGGAGGAGATATTTCCCACCCACTTCAAGGTGTGTTTTTTCCTTCCGTGGGGCACTATGGAGCGTTGATATCATTTGTCTACGTCACTGTTGTTGGGTGAGTTGACGCATATCTATAACTTTTAAGAGAAATTTCTATCAATTCATTCATAACTTTTATCTGATTCATTGTAAGTTTAAGTAGGCCCAAAGTGGGTTCTTATTCTACACGTAATGTAGATCAAGTGTTTCGGGCCCAAATTTCTGCCAATGAGATCGGGCTTGCGCCATTTTATAGGCGTAGTGTGTCAGCATGTAAAATTCGGGCCACAAAAACCACTTTAATGTACCGGCGGATTAGGCCTATTAAATAATCACAAAAACCTAGGCTATTTGGACACCCCAATTAAACCTTTCCAAAACACCAATGAATAAGTACAGTTAAATACTTATCCTAAAAGGAAGGTTTACTAAGTTAAGAGAATTTGGAAGGAGTCGTTGGTGATGATGAACAATAAGAGATTTCAATATTGAAATAGTCTTTGTTTTTTTTGTTTTTTTTTTGGTTCGAGATATAGGTTTAAGCCGCAACTCCGAATAGGTGTTAGTATCTGTTGTTAGTAACAAAGACCAACGAACTACTAACAAGAACGAATGCATGAATTGGTGTAAGTTAAAATTCCTACCAAAAAAAAATTGGTCTTAGTTATAATAAGACTCTAAACAGCTGTAATGGATGCACAATGCATATAGGGTTGGAAAGGATTTTGCTAGCCCCACTCTCCCTTTTTAGGACACAGGACAAATTTTATGGTGAGCACATAAAATCTTGTCTTCTTGCCCCAAAGTGCAAAAGGGGAAAGTAAAGCTAGCACTTTGTTTTATATATATTAGAGAGAGAGAGAGAGAGAGTGGTCCTAGTGCACATGTGTTTGAGGGGAGACGTGAGAGAGAAAAAATATGTTAAAAACGGTGAGTTGTGTGGCGGTTGGAAACAAATAGAAAGTGAGAAAAAAAAATAAGAGTAGATAATTGAGGATATTAACCCTATATAAGGAAATTAAAATTAATAGATTTAAAATAATTTTAATATTCTTAAATATCTATTCATTAAATAATAATAGGATGATAAAATATTTGATTTTTTGTCACACTAAAAAAAATAAATCAATGTCACTTACCCCTTATTCTCTAATGAATATTAGAATGACGAAATAAAAAACAAGAGAGATCATCATTGTCACATTGGACTTGCATTTCACACTACTTTTACTCAATAGTCTAAATCCTCCTCCCAAACATCCCAATGCAATCATTTTGCTTTCCCTTTCGAGTAGCATGGACATTCCTCAATAGAGGGTGTCAACATGTAGCAGCACCACTGAAGGAGTCCCTGCGCAAATTGCATCAATAATCATATGACCAATCCTAATGCGATTTGTATTGTTTTGTTTGTCCTGTGATTCGTGTCAAAGTGATCCAATACAATGTTAGTAGTTGATGCATCGCTAAAGTTAACATATAACCTTTTAAGTCCCTTTTAATAAAAGTAACATCTAATAGCCAACTTGTATGCACACGTATTATATTTAATCATGAGAGATATCTTTTCAAATGTTCGAGACACACACCATAATTAATCATGTATTGATCAACATCACTTAATAACAAAAGTTAACTAACATTAATTGAGCTAATTCAATAATGACTTGAATTAATTTACCAGGCTACCAAATCACCACTTTTGGATTCATTTTAGGATGATAAATAACCCCCCTTTGATCATAGCAAATAAAAGATCCGTATAAATATCCTTTTGGATAAGATAGTCCCAATCACTTGATTTTATTTTTATTCTTTGTATCAGGTATGTTTGTTGGTGGAGGAGGAAATGTTTTCCACGTAGATAACCAAAGAGCTAAGAGTCATGACTTGCTATGTGGTAATGGGATGGCTGCTTTTTTATTATGGTTGCTAGCAACATTGTCCACCAAATTTCTACCCATCACCTGTCTACTTGTCTGACCATTGAGGAACCATTCTCATCATCATCATCAATGGCCACTTAGAAAGTGACTACAAGAGGAAAAGAAATGAAAGTCGTCAATCCCTAGATAATTTCTAGTTAATCTCTCTTCTCTTGAGAATATAAACCATAATCTTCAATGAATCGATCGATCGTGTTTCTCAATTAACAGTGGTTGCAATCTCCATCACCAGCTTCTCTTCACTGGTAATGATATGGCCTTCCTTACTCATTCATCTCCTCAAATTTCTACCCACGTCTTGTTTCTACTGTGTTTTGTTCTCTCTCATCTCTAATATTTTTCAATTTGTTTCCATTTAATTGGTCGGTATGAATTACTTAGTTCAAGAAACCAAATCTATCCCATTTTACTTTCTTAAGACTTTTCAGATATGATATTAGCAGTAATCTCGATGCTCCTACATTCCTTGAGGACACGCAATCCAGCATTTCTTCATTCGCGACGTGCTAATCAGTATATTATCAACTGCATCAAGGAAAGCAAGATGAGTTGATTATTAAGGAAATAAATGTAAGCTTATTTTTGGGGGGTAAATGTAGGTATCCTGGGCCACTCATACTAGTCTCACGTGATGCATAGATAAACCTCCAACCCATACATCTGATATTAAAGAGAGCCCAGATTTGATCTTGACACCTCCGGATTTACAGTTTGTCCTTGGACCACTAGACTACAGTACACCCTGAAGGTTAAATAAATATAAGATGATATACAATATTGTATCATAAGTGTATTTCACCACAATCACAATCTTAGGGCTATCTTTGATAGATTAGGATTATTTTTAACGTTATCTTTCCAATTTAGGAGTCTTGGATTATCTATTTAAACCCTTTATTAAGTCATTGTAATCCATCTAAGTTATTCAAGAAATCAATTTCTCTTTACTGATCAGTATGTTATCAACTGCATCAAGGACACCAAATGAGTTGGTCTATAGATACTCCCAAAATATACTCTCTAATCCTAACCGTCTATAACTAATCACTAATGCTATGTTTGGTTGCCGAGAAAATAGGTGAAAATATGGAAAAGAAAAGAAAATTTTATATTTCTAATACAATTCTTAGTTGTGTTTTGTCTAATTTTCTTTTCTTTTCCATGTTTTCACTAATTTTCTCAGCAACCGAACATAAGGTAAGGGTCAGGATTTAGCTTTGCTTAATTATTGTCTTTTCTATGCCACATCAACTCTAATCCTAACTTTTTAATAATTGAGTTAAATGATAAGGATTCTGGGGTATATTTAGGAGTACATTTTGGGCTATAGACTAATTCTCCCCAAATAATAAATAATTCATATTATCCAAGTTAATGGTATCAAATTACATAAAATTGGAAATGTGAGGGAATGAAGAACGTCATAACCAGGAGAGTGGGGGAGTCCATATCATTACAAGTAATTTAAGAGATGTTGGTGAGGGAAAATTGCAACCACGATGAACGGACAAGACAGAGTAGGGGGGCCATGCCCGCCCCCCGGCAAAAAAAAATTTTGTAAAATTATTTATATGAATAATATAAAGGGATTGATTATTTATGTGTCCTTTTTATCTCTAGTTAAGATTTATTATCTTAAGAGTTAATTTCTTTTAATAAAAACCAATGATAGATGTATAAACCCTAGGGGTGAGTGAATCTTAACCACAATTAATGAATTTAAAAGTAACATGTGTCAAGCAAGGGAGGCGCGTGTTCCATTGAACACGAAACATGCTTGGGAAAAAACAATCTCCATAATATAAAAATAACGGTATATAAAAATATAGTAATTTTAGAGTAGTGATTAGCCTACCCCGCATTTGACTACATAATCAAATGACTTCCCATTTCATCCCCTTTAACTGTGGTTAAGCTTAACCAATTTAAATTAATTATTATTAATTATTTTTATTTTTTCCCTAAAAACCAAGGTTAAATAAATGAACCCTAGGGGTGCAGTAAGTTAAGCATTTTACTTAATTTTATTTATATAATGACTATCAAAAGGAAGAGCCCACTTTTTCTTATTACTAGACCATTTTTTGGAATGCAACATTAATGAATTTTATGACCACGATTGACCCATTACTCAAAAAATGTATATATATCTCGGGGGTTACGCTCCTGAACCCCCAAGTCTTCATACCCTAACTTCATTAATTTTCTTGATATATGTACTTCGGCCTAAGGAAAAACTCCTGGCTACGCCCTACATATCATTACAAGTAATTTAAGAGATGTTGGTGAAGAAAAATTGCAACCACGATGAAGGGAGAGACATGCATGATGACTAATATTCTCAAGAGATTATAGAAACCTTCAATGTGCTGATACCATGCTATCAAAAGAAACGATATAGAAATAGTCGTGAAGGCTGTTGAAAATCTCATGATTCTCTTTTGAAGATAGAAACCTAGGTGGCCGGAGAGAATTTCAATGGTTCTCTACAGTTGGTATAATCCTTTCTTACAAATTCTCTACAGTTGCTTAATACAGAGTTGGTATAATCCTTTCTTCCAGATTCTCTACAGTTGTTCAATACAGAGGATTAGTTCTTTCTATGCTAAGTATACCTCAAGGTGACACCATTGTTTATCACATTAGTTTCTTCAGATTTCAATTTGTCTTTATCTATCTATCATTGTAATATTTGTAACTCACACAAACATGCTTCCCAAAGGAGGCGTTATTCCAAGAATTAGCTGAACAACAGTGCCTCCCCCCAACTGCGGCTTGACTGTTGTCTTGAACAAGAAGAAGCATTTTGGGCTCAAAAATCTCGTGTTCGTTGGCTCAAGGACGGGGATCGCAATACTAAATTATTTCACCTGTCCACCTTACAACGGCGTCAGGCCAATAGGATTGATGTTATTCGATTCGAAGATGGAGTTGAATTTCGGAAGCTAGAGGAGATTGAGGAATGCATTTTGCAGCATTTCTCCACACTGTTCACGTCTACGAATCCCACTAATATTGAGGATGTGATCGAAGGTGTGCCAAGGAAAATTTCTGATGCCATGAACTATGATCTCTACCTACCCCTCTAGGACTCTGAAGTCCATACGACAACTTTTCAGATGGGGCCCACCAAGGCACTGGGATAGGATGGGATGCCAACCCTTTTTTGTCAGCACTACTAGGAGGTGGTAGGTCTAAAAGTCACTTAGGCTGTGTCCAGCTTCTTTGAGGGTGGATTTCTGCTCAATCAAGTAAATCTTACGCATATTGTGTTAATTCCGAAGATTCCCAACCCTCAGCACTTGGGGCAATTTCGTCGCATAAGTCTTTGCAATGTTATTTACAAAATTTGTGCGAGAGTGCTAGCTAACAGATTGAAGAATATTTTGGGCGACTTAGTACATCCTTCCCAGACTGCTTTTCTCTACGATCAAAGCATTATGGATAATGTGCTAATTTCTCATGAGCTTCTCCACCATATGAAGCATAAAAATAAAGGGGCAGAGTGTTTGATGGCGGTTAAATTGGATATGAACAAAGCGTATGACCAGTTGGAGTGGGTTTTTCTGGAAAAGATTCTTCGGAAGTTGGGAATGCGCGAAAGATGGATTGCCTTGCTTATGCAGTGTGTTTCTACAGTGAAATATTCCATTGTGATTAATGGCTCAGTGTGTGGTCTTATTAGTCCTGGAAGAGGATTACGGCAAGGAGATCCCCTTTCCCCATACTTATTCATTTTAGCTTCTAATGGTTTATCTCATTATTTGGACAGGGCAGAGGCAACAGGTTCCATCCAAGGCATTCGGGTTCGGTGGAGCAGCCCCAATATCTCTCATATGATGTTTGCCGATGATTGTATTCTTTTTGCCAAAGCTGATATCAATGTTGCGCTGAGTATGAAGAAAGTGCTTACAGATTTTTGCATAGCTTCTGGGCAGATGATTAACTATTCAAAATCTGGCGTCATATTTAGTCCGAACACCCATCATAAGTTTCGAAGATTGTTATCCCATATACTACATATGCTCACCATGGACCACGCCGGAGTTTACCTAGGATTGCCCACAACTTTTGGTCATTCGAAGGGGCATCTTTTCTCTTCCGTCATAGATAAGGTGAAGGCTAAGCTCCAATCTTGGCGAGGGAAATATTTGAACAAAGCCGACCGTGAGGTGCTATTAAAAGTGGTCATCCAAGCCATCCCCTCATATGCGATGGGCTGTTTTAAACTTCCTAATTACGTGTGTCAAGAGATTGCTTCGCTTATGGCCAAATTTTGGTGGGGGCAAACTGAATCCGGATCGAGAATGCGGTGGGTGAGTTGGGACACCCTTTGCCAGAGTAAAGAAGTGGGGGGTGGCGGCTTCAGGGATATTGCTAAATTCAATCTAGCGCTCTTAGCTAAGCAAGGGTGGCTGCTTTTGCAAAAGCCGAACTCTTTGTGGAGTAGGCTGGCTAAAAGCATTTACTTTCCAAGGGGTGACGTCATGGAAGCGTCGATTGGTTACCAGCCTTCTTGGGCATGGCGGAGTATTATTGCAGGGCGGGCTACGCTTAAAGCGGGGTTAAGATGGCAAGTCGGCAATGGGCAGTCCATAAATCCGTGGTCAGATGCATGGATTCCTAATAATACGGGATTCCGGGTTAATCAATCAAAGCCAGCCTGTTGCCTTTGGCTCACAGTGGCAGATTTTATACTTGATAGTTCAAAGGAGTGGAATGTCAATAGGCATCTCAGGTTTTTCCCCCGGAGGCAGTGGATCAAATTGCCCGGATACAAGTTAGTCAAGCAGGGGAGCCTGATAGACGTATTTGGCATTTTCAAAAAAATGGCCACTACTCGGTGAAGTCAAGATACCATCTTCTTTGTGATCTCTACCCTTCTGGGCGAATGGCCAGACCTTCTACCTCTACGGTTCTCCTGTCCTCGAGTTAGAAAGCGTTATGGAATCTCAAACTCCCATCCAAGATTGGTTGGTTTTTGTGGCGATGCCTTCATAGAGGTGTTGAAGTTTGCTGGGAGCTTCATAGGAGGAAGGTTTCGAATGATGCAAGCTGCCCGCTATGTGGGAATGAGGAAGAATCGGTAGCTCATATGATTTTAGAGTGTGATCACGCGTGTTGCATGTGGTTAGGTTCTCAACTGGGGCTTCGCTCTAGTGTGGGTGGCTTTGGGGAGTGGTGGAGTCAATGGGTGGGGTGTTCTCTTCTGAAGGAGAGGAAGGAGAGGACGATTACCCTTATAACATCCCTTGCGTGGAGTATCTGGAAAGCTCGAAACTCTTGGTTTTTCCGAGGGGTCCCTGCAGATCTCCTTCATTCCATTCAGCAAGCTGAGAGGTTAGTAGCCGAGTCAGTGGGGCCTTCTTCCTTACGGCCTAGTGTGATTTCTGCTCCTGCAAGGGATCTCTCGACTCCTACGTACTAGTCCCCTCCCCCTTTTCCCTGGGTGAAATTCAATGTTGATGGCTCCTCAGTTAATGATCGGAGGACTGCTAAAAGTGGAGGTATTGCTCGTAATTCCACAGGCTATATTTTGGGTGGCTTTGCCCTTGCTCTGCGAGGCGGATCCCACCTTGTGGCTGAAGCGGTGGCAGTGAGGTGCGCTTTTCGTCAGGCTCAATCTTCAGGTTGGAGGCACGTGTTGGTGGTATCAGATGCCCTCTCTCTGGTTCGAGCAATCAATGGCAATGACAATATGGTGCATTGGGAGATTCGCGTTCTAGTGGATGACATCTGATCAATTTTGGAAGGTGAAGTGGATTTTCGCATTGTCTTTAATTTGAGATCAGCTAATGTCTATACCCACAGCCTTGCGGCTTATGGGGTTTCGCTTGGGGTCCACAATGTTTTTGATTTGGTCCTTCTACATCCTTGGGAATGCAGGCGTATTCTTGCCCAGAGAAGGCCGGCTCACCCTTAGTTGTGTTTTGGGTGGGTTATGTAATTGTCTGTCATAAAATAATAATAATAATAATAAATTTATATAGGTCCAACTGATTTAAAAGATTATCTTCAGAGAAATTTGTACACCTAAATTATAAAGGCAAAATACCTAATTAGTAGCTGGTGTGAAGATATTTGATGAAGGAAGATTTGTTTAGTAAACTTTGTTGGATTTGATTTTTTTTAAAATAATAAATTAAGCATGGTGCTACACGCACCCCAATTTTTAATGATTTACACCAAAGTTACTAAAAATCTAATTTCATAAAAATAAAAGAAGACAAAAGACAGAACTGCCCTCGTCTTTTCTTTGTTAATTGCCTACCGTCTCTAGCTAAAAACCTATTAGAAAAATATAGATTACACAAAAATAAAAGAAGACAAAAGATAGAACTGCCCTCGTCTTTTCTTTCTTAATTGCCTACCGTCTCTGGCTAAAAACCTATTAGAAAAATATAATGTTAGGGAAATAATGATGTAATATCTTTTGAGATACACAAGATCTCATAGACAATATTGGATTAGCATCAATTAAGGTGTGAAACTTTTGTTAATAAAAAATCCTACCATTCTCTTTTATACCTTTACAACCCCCAATTCTCATATTCACACCTTATAATTTTTAAATATATATTTTTTAATTGAAGATCTCTCCAATGAGAATTTTTCTTCAAAACGTAGGTCATACTTCGTGTTCTTTTGGGAGGAGATCATACAACCGATCTACTGGGCCATCGGCTCTAGGAATGGCAATGAGGTGGGGCGGTTTTCTACCACACCGGTCCCGCCCTGATTATAAAGCCGCCCTGCCCCGCCCCCGCCCCCGCCCCGCCTGCCTTTTATATATATATATAAATGAAAATATAAAAATTTATATATTTTTATATTTAAATGGAAAAAAAAAAAAAATATATATATATATATATATATATAAAATGCAGGCGGGGCGAGGTATACTAAAACCGCCCCCGAGTCGGGTTTTATTTTTTTATACCATCCCCGACCCGCCCCCGATTTTTTGAAAAAAACCGCCCCTATAGGGGTGGGGCGGGTCGGGGCCCCTACGGGGGCGGGTCATATTGCCATCCCTAACCGGCTCCAACAGACTCTAAGATGAGTGAGATGCGACAGTGATGGACTTCACAATTAGGTTGTGACCACCAACATGCACGATCCGATATTTCGGCGACTCAACAAAGATAAAATCATGATTATGGGCTTCCTTTTATAACCAATTGCATGCCCATTCTCCAAAAGATCATGCAATTGCGGGAGGGTGATAGAGACCTTGGTTTCAGGTAAGAGATTAGGAAATATTAAATTTGATTTGATTTGATTGGTGGTTTCCTTCTACTTTAAGAATCGTGAATTATCTATTTAAACCCTCATTGGGTCCTTATAAATCATTCAAGTCAATCAATGATATTGAGTTTCTTTAAAACCTAAACCTGTTAACACTGAAATGCCTTTTCAAATCTATCGGTGACATTACTGCTAACACTGGATAATAGGTGCTTGTCCAAAGACCAATTCTCCATGTAACCACCAAGAGTTTGGGTCCCTTTTGAACAGAACCCGACATTCCTACTCAATTCATGTGCTTGATTCTCTTTATTATGAGAGATCTCAATGCAGTTAGTGTGTTTTAGATAGAGGAGTTAATGGGGTTTAGGTCGGAGACGATAGGGGTGTTAAGAAAGAAGAATAAGAGAGCAATATCTGTCTTTTATTTTTTTTCTATTTAATTGAATTTTTCTTAACTTTGGTGTATGCAAGTAAAAATTGGGGTGCACCTAGCACCACCCTAAATTAATGAGGTTTTACTCTATTAAATTATTGTTGGATCGTGCCTTTGTGAGTCATGATAGTGTGTGTCTCAATGTATTGTTCAACCCATTTGGGTTGTTAGATTTTTTTGTACATGAAAATCAATGGTCATGATGTAGTGACATAAACCCAATGGTTCATGTGCATCCCTTGTTTTTGTCTTGAGACTCACTAATACCCATCGGTTTCTGTAGGGATGGCAACTAGTCAGGTCTGGGCCGGGGTCTCCTAACCCTACCCTCACCCCCTAATATGGGAAGACTCCTACCCTGTTCCCATCCCAAACCCGGGTCGGGGCGAGGCAGGTCGGTTCCGATTTATCAAAAGTCTTCTTAACCCAGTCCTCATCCGTTAAGCTCTAGCTAGTCAGGGCAAGTCGGGGCAATATTTCATATCAAAAGTAATATATTGAGGTATTTTTATGATTAATTTAAGTGTAAAATAATACTTTCACATTATAAATGAGGTAGGTCGGGGCGGCTTAAACCCATTCCCAACCCGAATTCGAGTAGGGTTTAACCTTTCATTTCCAAAGAAGCTCCTACCCCGTTTAAGAGCACCCCAAACCTGTCCCAATAAGGGTGGGGCAGGCTGGTTAACCCATTAACCTGACCCGTAGCCATCCCTAGACTTTCATGAGTGTGCCTTTCCATGAGTGAAACCTAGGCTTTTAATACACAACGCATATGGCTTTTGGATTGTCTTGGCTACCGTACTCATTATGGAGACCTTGTCTCTTCTCCTCTATAAATAGAGGGTGAGGGTGAGAGAGAGATCTCATAGAGAGACCAACATTTTTAGGTAGGTCAAAGCTCTAAAGAAAATGTATTAGACCCGAGTTTTGTTGCAGAGAGATAGGAGGCCTAATCCGAGTAGATTTCGACGATTAACAACCTTATATTTTGGTCATCCAAACAATGATCGGATTATGTTCTGACTCTATAGAAGACTCCTCTTAGGACCAGACTAATTAGTTTGGACCCATTAGATTGATCCAACTGGGATGTCTTTTTAGATAGACCTATAGGTTAATTTGTTTTACAATTCAAATGAATCATCTCTTGACTAAGCTAATTGAAAAGACCCTTTGGGTCCATCCTAATTGACTAGAAACTTGAGATAGTTCGATCAGATTTTCATTTGAATTGGTTATTAATTGGGCTAATTTATCAATCTGAAATCGCATAGGCTAAAGGGAGATTTTGTCTATTAATTTTAGACATATTTATCTAATTGAATGATCTGGGCCATCTGCAACATTTAATCTACTCTAATTTAATAATTAAATTTAAATGTGATTTGGATTAATCAACAAATTAATACTAACCCGATTTTGAATCCCATGTTATGGGATAATTTCTTGGAACTTAACTTAACTTAACTTAATTGAAGTCAATTTTGATGAAATAAAATCATATTGATTAATTTTACATGTGATTAAATTTAAAGTATGTGAAGAAATTCAACTTTTATTTTAAATTTAATTTTTCGGGCATTGTAAAGGAGGTTGGTTACTGCCGTCTTTTGTCGTCGAGTAGTGCAAACTTGTAGGGAAAGATCGGATGAATCCAAGTTGAGTTGAATATGAGAGATTAGTTGCCTTATCATTTGCACAATGGGAGACTTTGACTATCTTCAAGAAAGACTCTTCGAATACCTATCAGTTCGATTATCATTATATACTTATTTATTTTATTTTTTTGTTTATTATAATTAATTGTGCTCAGATTTGTGATTGTTTTTAGACTAACTGTCAACAAAATGTGGTAGTGACAATACAACAATTCATACTACAACCATGAAGTTGTTGTATCACTCTCAGTTTTGCACCAAAAGAAAAGTAAAAATGAAGAAGTTGACTTGCTACTCAATCTTACTTAGTAGTCGAACAAACATAGTGGTTCATTTTGATTTGTCCATTTATTAGCTTCACATCTCTTTGTTCACCTTCTCTTTTCTTCTAAAAGCAAGGTTGGATGGATGAACGGATAAGTGAATCTTAACCATAATTAGTGGGTGTTAAAAAAGAAGGCCGTGAACCAATGAGAGAATTTGTTAAACATTTTTCCAATAAATTATTTAGTGATCCCCGTACCATAGAAGTTGACGGGAGTGTTAATATCTTGACCATTGAAACTATGTAAATCTTGGGGAATTTTCCTGACTGTCCTTCTAGTTAAGGATTGTTTCTCAAATACCCAAGTTTTGAAAACTCTTCATTAAAAAGCTTATAAACATTTTCACATAATTCAACATTTATGAAAAGTCTTAAATACCTATTCACTACCACTAACACTTAAAAAAAAATTATTATTATTTTTTTTAAAAGAGAGAAAGAGGGGTTTAGGTGCGTGCATGAGATGAGCAAAGTTCCTCACTCCCCTCATCTTTCCTTCTCATGAAGCCCTCACTCCTTTTTTGTGTGAAAATATATATTTGATTGTTCTTCTTTACAATACTTTAACCTAAAAAGGATATAATTGATATTTTTCCACTTCCATTTTTTTAAATATCATTTTGCAATAAAATAAAATAAAAAGTATTTAATGGGTATTTTAGGGCAATTTTAATAGGAATGTTCTTGAAAAAAATTATAAAATCCACAAGATTTCAAGTTTAAATGGAATTTTGTGTATAGGATCGATACATCATGTCGATACTAGTGTACATCATGTATCGACCTATCATACATCATGTCGATACTAGTGTACATCATGTATCGACCTATCATTTTTAACCTTAGAACGCAACCTGAATCGATATGAAATATCGACCTGTTATGGACTCGATTTTTTGAGTATTGATTGTACATTGTATACTAGAAAAAGAAAAATGAAAAGAAAACACATAGAAATACCATATGACATTAAATTTAAGCTTTAAAGCCACATATGCAATTATTATAATTTTCTCTTGGATTAATCATACTTGTAATGATGTTAATTAATTAATTCTTAAAAAAATGCAAGACACCTGAGAATGAGAATTCTTCTTCACTTAATGTCATTATCTTAAGTTAATGACGTTTTTTCACAATCTTGCTGCTTGTTGGAGCTCAAGTGCCTTAGTCAAATTGTTGTTTTCTTTCTTATTTATCGTAAATGATTGAGGTTAGGGTAGTCCAAAAGCCATTATTTTTTGCATGTGTGTATGCCCATTAAGAGAAGGACTTTGCTACTGAGACCCCTTTAGGGCCGAGATCGTGTTCTAAGAGCACGAGATTCAGGTGGGGCCCATTTCACATGGTAGGCTGCAATTGAAATCCCGTGCTCTTAGAGCACGGTCTCGGTGGTCTCGATCCTAAAGGGGTCTCAGTAGCATTTCCCTTAAGAGAAAGGACTTTGCTACTGAGACCCCATTAGGGTCAAGACCATCGAGTCCATGCTCTAAGAGCATGGTCTCGGTGGTCTCCGCCCTAATGGGGTCCTAGAAACTTTATCCTAAGATAAAGGTTCTTAAAACCAGGGTATATTTAGGTAGCGTTTGGTTTGGATTTTTTTGGCCAAAAATCAATTCTGATAAAATTGATTGTGTAGAAATTCAGGATCAAATAATCATTTTTTTAAATAATAGTATTCGAAGAATACGAAGTTGAGAGACTCACCTACGTATTCTTCGAACACTATTATATGAAAAAATGATTATTTGACCATTAATTTCTACACTATCAATTTTATCAGAATTGATTTTTGACCAAAAAAATTCAATCCAAACACCCCATTAGGGATCAACCTCAAACTAGAGGGGCAATAAGAGAAATTCACCTAAATCTTGGATGGGATGCAATGATCCTGGCCCTCCAATATGATGTGGGTCCTGCTAGAAGCTCAATCTAGCTCCACCCATATATGATTTAACGGCTATGATCAAAGTGTCTTTTCTTCTCTTATGGCACCTTTTTTTTTTGTTGAAGGGTGTGGGCCTAAGGATTGCGTTTGAAGACTCTGAGTAAGAATCTGATCTGGTTCTCTTTCCTTATCTAGCTTGGTTCTTCGTTCAAATTATTTGCTGTGCTTTGTGGGGATTAGTTTCTTGGTAGAAATAAGAGGTGCTCCTAATCTTGTTGGGTGTTTTATTATTTAGCCCTAGATTTCCAGTTGCAGTTTATGTTCGTCTGTGTTAATAATATGGCAGGAATTTGCATTTGCATTTGCATCAATCTGTTGCTATTGTTTTGGTTTATTTAATGGAAATGAAGCACTTTTGTTTCAATTTTGTTTCTTTATATAAGTTTCTGTGTAGTTGGCTTAAGATCTAAAATGATTGCTGGAGTAAACGTTTAATATGTACTACATTTCCTAATATCTAAAAATTCATCTTTGTTTGGTAAAAATGCTTAGAAACAATTGCAATTAGCTCTGGAGTCATGAAAATCCCATTTGTGGCTCCAGGTTTTTTCCGTGGGTCAATTTATTGTTTCGATCCCCGATAGTTTATGAGCTTAGCTTTCTGCTCCTTAAATCACCCCAGGGCTTTATTTTTTTCGCGTATTGGTTAGGTTCCTAATATTGGTATCAATGGGGAAAGGGCTACCTGAATGCCACGGGCTATTAAAAAAAGGAAGAGGTTAGAGTGAATTAAAGTTGCCACAGAGTAAGTCGCCGTGGACGTTGGCTGCAGAGCGTGGCTGTATGTTACGATGCCCGATGGTTTATGAGCTTAGGTTTCCTCTCCTTAATCACCCTAGGGCCTTTTGGAGAATTGGTTAGGTTCCTAACAATTATACAAGGCATCGTTAGTAAAGCTTCATGTCTCTAGTCATTGTGGTGACACTAGTGCCTCAAGATGTAAAACATCAGCTGATATTTTACTCTTGGAGATCGAGCGCATTGATGGGTTGGAAGCCGAGATAGTCATATCAGCTTCAGATAAGCAATCTAGGGGGGACTAAGTTAGAATTCCAAAATCTCTTAAGGATTGAGAAATTTTTTTGGAAACAGAAAGCTCGGAATCAATGGCTTAAAGAGGGGGATCAAAACACTTGTTTTTTCCATCGGGTTGCGATCCGTAGGAGGAAGGTGAATTATCTCCCAGAATTGGAGATCGAATCTGCGCAAATGACAAGGATATAGTTAAGGAAGCTAATGGATTTTTTGAGAACCTATGCTCTCAAGAGATACCTCACACACCAAAATTGGAGGGTCTTCAGTTCTCATCCTTATCGGATAGTCAGATAGAGCAGCTTGAGGGCCCTTTCACAAGTGAAGAAGTCCTTTATGTGCTTAAGGGTATGACTGGGGACAATGCACATGGGCCATATAGATTTTGTGTGGAATTCTACAAAAAATGTTGGGATATTGTGGGAGAGGATCTCATGTTGGTTTTTCATGAATTCTATAACTAACACCTTTGATCATGTCTTGACAGTATGTTCATTGTCCTTATCCCAAAAGTATCGGGAGTGTTGGTGCTTAGCACCCAAAAAGAAAATTATTCCTGCAAAATATGTTTATTTGCACATGAATGACTACAAATAATATTTATACATAAATACATGTGAATCACTTAGCTATGATGCGCTTTATTAAAAGTCTTTCTTGAAGATAGTCGAAGTCTCCCACTGTGCAAGGGATATGGCAGTTCTATCTCTGCGATTCAACTTAGCTCGGATTCACTCCGGTCTATCCCTACAAGCTTGCACTGCTTTGGCGGAAGACGGTGGTACCCAACCTCTTTTAGAATGCCCGTTTAGAAGATAATTTAAAATTAAATTAATTAAATTATCTAGTCCTATATAATCAAGGTATTAAACTTCGGTTTCGGTATAAACTTCGGTTGCTAAAGAAGTTGACTCAATTCGTGGAAGTTTAAGGAAGTCCAAGGATGTTATCTAAAAATTAAAGAAGTCTAGGAAACTTTAAGGAAATATGAGAAATTTAGGATGAAACTTCAGAGATTCAATATTTAAGCATAAATACTCATCTAGAATTTTTTTATTATATTACTGGATGCAAGCATGTATAGTATCAAATGTAAGAATCATGTTAAGTGACATGCGTTGTCTGTTTAATTGTGCTGTAATTTCCTCTTAATATTTCTCTATATTTTCAATTTTTTTTTTAATTAACTACATTTTAATCTCTTTGTCAAGTGAAGGGGATATATAATGCCATTTTATTTTCTTCATTTTTTAATGGTTAAGATTCATTAACCCTTAGGGTTCAAGCATCTAACCTTGGTTTTTAGGAAATTTTTTTAAAACAAAATTAACCACATGGGTTAATATTTGTTAACCAGAGTTGAAGGGCAATTAAAGGGGCTTTGTAAGGTTATGAAATATCTTAAAGGCAGCCTTTAACTGTGGTTAAGATTCACTAACCCTTAGGATTAAAGCATCTAACCTTGATTTGTAGAATTGTTTTTAAAAAAGCTAACTGCAAGGGTTAAAACTTGTTAACCATAATTCAAGGGCAGTTAAAGGGGCTTTTGTGAGGTTATGAAATATCTTAAGGACATCTTTTAACTGTGGTTAAGATTAGGGTTAAAGCATCTAACCTTAATTTTTTTTTGAAAAATTAATCACAAGAATTAAAACTTATTAACCTTAGTTCAAGTCTAGTTAAAAGGGGCTTTGTGAGGTTACAAAATATCCTAAGGGCATAAATATAACGGTTTTCTCATTTCACTTAGGACTAAGGTTCTATGTCTACCAGAACTTAGGATTGAGGTTCTATGTCTAACGGTTGAGAAATGGGCAGGTGATTGTAGCATTACCCATATAAGACTTTAGGACTGAGGTTCTATGCCTAACTGTTAAGAAATGAATGAGTGACTAGCATTGCCCATGTAAGATTTTAAGTTAAGGGTTTTCTCATTTCACTTTACTGTTTGACAGTTTTTACCAAGCTCCAACGAGAGAAAAGGAAAAGGGGAGGAAGAACGAACAACAAACCCACTTTTCTAGGTTTCTGCGATCGGCGACAGCAAGAGATGGTGATGGCGATGGCAGTGGTGACGAAGAACAAACCCTCGTCCAGGTATGTACCCTACTCCTTCCTCTTCTCTACTTAAATACTTCTCAAAATTCTTTTTTTTTTCTCAATTAGAGATTGATTGTCACAGAGGATGATTTTTGCCCCATTAGTAGGGAATGATTTCAGTCAGTGGGAGTAAAAAAAAAAATTGATTGAGTTCTTGTAAACTTCAGTGGACTTCCACCGAAGTTAAGTATTTTTCTACTAAATTTTTCCGTTTCGATCGAAGTTTATCGATGTCCACTAAAGTTTACCGAAGTGCATCACGAATTCTTGAAATTTTAAATTACATGTTGATTTTGCTTTGGTGACCACCGAAGTAGACTCAATTCGGCCGAATTTTACTGAATTGAGTTGAATTTTAACACCTTGTATATAATCTTATAGTTTCAATTCTATAAGGTTAACACCCGTCAAATCATAATTCAATCTGATCAAATCTGTCACAAAATTGATAGAGTATCCCCATAATTCTAATGGAATTCATGTTGCAGGATTGGTCCAAAATGGCTGTCCAGTCAGAACCTCTAAATACTAAGTCAACTTAGATGGGTCCAAAGACCAATCTGCTTAGACTAGTCAGGAGACAGCCTTGTAGGACTGTCAAACAAATTGATCCGGAGGTCTATCAAGAAAAAAATCCTATTGGAACAATTTAACGGGTCCGAATTGATTAGTCCAGTCCCAAGAGAGGTCTACCATATTGTCTAGAAACACAGTTCGACTGCCCAAAAATAGCTCATTCTTTCTCTATGATCCTGGTCTTGGTAGATTCTGTCAGAGCCTTGGCCTGGATAATGGTCTCTATTTAAGATATATCTCTAGTCCTCTATTTATAGAGGAGAAGAGGCATGACCCTCATAATGGGCCCAAGACTCAAGCATACTAAGAATTACACAGTTTTGGTATTAAAGATATTAAATGTATTAAATGTTTGAAGGGGCTCAAAAGTCAAAAATTCCAAATGACACACTTGAAACCATTGGGTATAAACAGGTTTCAAGACTTAGAATCCAAGAGACAGAGAAATGAACCATTTTGGGTTCATGTATGCCACAACACAAAAGCTTTGGGTTTTGGTAACACCCAAATAAAAACCTTAATTTAAACCATTAAATTCAACAATCCCCCTCTTGGTTTAAAATTTTGAAAATTAATAATACAAAATATAGATATACGAATATACGGGCATTCAAGAAGATCTTGTGCATAAGTGAAGTTGTCTTTCGACTGGAACCTCCATTTAGTGCAAACGAATCAAAGTTAGTCAAGGAACGCAGTGGATAGAACATTGAACTGTGAACTCGCATAGACTACTCGGATCCGCCGCACACACATTCCTTTCAGAGGTTATATATATCAAACAACTCAACACCTTTACGTTTGTGCTTCAATCCTAACTTACTGAGAGCCCTAGAGATAAGTCTCAACTCATAGGACAAACTTTCGACTCTTAGAAAGGTGAGTATATCAAGAGTGCTCCTATCACACTCCTACCATTTAAGGCATATAGTACTCATTAAGAGGATTTTTAATAACTCTCAACCTATAACCACAGGATCATCTGCAGGTTATGCAGTATCCACATCTTTTTAGGAAGGGACTCATCTCATAATAGATACATGAAATAAATTTCCTTTATGATAGTGCTCTACAATTATTTTGACTTGTTTGTCCCATTGAACCTGAGAGTCTCATTAGGCTGGGTTTCTACCTGGAATAACTAAATATAGACTTTAGTCCCATTCCTTTAGATGTCACCAATACCTTGTCAGGGTACTTGGCTAAGGGTCTGCCATTCAGGACTTACCGTACAGAGTGACCTTACTACCACTAGTCCACTCTTAAGAGCTTATGACATTTCTGTCTAGCTTAATTTCTAGTCTACTAGCTTAATGTCTAGTCCACAGATACTGTGAAATCTAGCTTGACATTTACTATACTTGGACGTCTCCCAATCGAATCACGCTTGTCAAGTAGACTAATTAGTGAATTCGTCCTCCTGAAACATTCCCTTGTTCATCATTTGCCATTGCATTAGCTATTTTCTGTCTCATCTCCCCCACTACTTTAAAGAATTGAACAAAAGTGTAACCTTGCAGTTACGGTGAGTTACACCAATCTCTATCTGCCAATCTTTCTGCTTTGCACAAGTCACTTGATTAATACTTAATATAATGAGTGCACAACACTCTAATGACTAATGTAATCCAATAACATTTGGAAGAGCAAAAGATATTAAAGCACCGATAACATGATAAATCACAAAATAAGTTTGATCGCAAGTCTCAAGAATATAGAACATTAATATTTACAAAGTATGCCATTTACCCCGTTTGACCGGCAGTTCATTATACTACCCTTAGCATGCTTCAAAACAACTAAATTGTCATTGTGTGTGTGCAATATTCTTTGTTATAAAAAACATATAATACACGCCTCGCAAACAAAACTAGCTAAATAGCAAGAAGTCATTATATATGACCCACAACCAAATTAAAAATTTGTCATGGAAATCACATTAAAAGTACAAGGCACGCAGTCAAAACACCTATCAAATGCAAGTTAATTCAATTGGAGTAGACTATCTTCAAATTGCTGGTGTTTAGCACCCAAAAAGAAAATTATTCCTGCAAAAATTTTAATCTATAAACTTGCACTGTTGCACATGAATGACTACAATAATATTTATATATTAATATATGTGAATCACTTAGCTAAGAGGCGCTTTATTAAAAGTCTTTCTTGAAGATAGTCGGAGCCTCCCATTGTGCAAGGGACAACTCTATCTCCAGGATTCAACATAGTTTGGATTCACTTCGGTCAATCCCTACATGCTTGCATTGCTTGGCGGAAGATGGTGGTACCCAACCTCCTTCAGAATGCCCGATTAGAAGATAATTTAAAATTAAATTAATTAAGTTATCTAGTCCCATATTATCTTATAGTTTCAATTCCTTAAGGTAAATTCTGATGGAATTCATGTTGCAGGACTGGTCCAAAATGACTGTCCAGTCAGAACCTCTCAAAACTAAGTCAAGTTAGATGAGTCCAAAGACCTATCTGATTAGACTAGTCAGGAGATGACCCTATAGGACTTTCAAAAGAACTGATCTGGAGGTTTGTCTAGAAAGACAGCCCCATTGATACAATCTAACGGGTTCGAACTGATTAGTCCAGTCCCAAGAGAGGTTTTCCATAGTGTCTGGAAACACTGTTTGACTAACAAAAAACAGCCCATTTTTTTCTCTATGATCCCCGTCTTGTTTGATTCCGTCAGAGCTTTGGCCTAGATGATGGTCTCTATTTGATATCTATCTCTGACCCTCTATTTATAGAGGAGAAGAGGCATGACCCTCATAATGGGCCTAAGACTCAAGCATACCAAGAGTTACATAGTTTTGGTAGTAAAGATATTAAATGTATTAATGTTTGAAGGGGCTCAAAACTCAAAAATTCCAAATGACACTCACTTGAAACCGTTGGGTATAAACAGGTTTCAAGACTCAAAGAATCTAAGAGACATACATTAACCATTTTGGGTTCATTTATGCCACAACACAAAACCTTTGGATTTGTTAACACCCAAATAAAGACCTTAATTTAAACCATTAAATTCAACAATCCCCTACTTGGTTTAAATTTTTGAAAATTAGTAATACAAAATATAGATATACGAATATACGGTCATTCAAGAATATCTCGTGCATAGGTGAAGGTGTCTTTCGATTGGAACCTCCACTTAGTGCAAACAAATCAAAATTCGTCAAGGAATGTAGTGGATAGAACCTTGAATTGTGAACCTGTATAGACCAATGTTTTAAAACGTGAAGGTGTGAGGTGAGGCGTTAGGACTTCAAGATGCGTGAGGTGGAAGCCTCACAAGAAAGCTTCATGCTCTCTAATTTTAATAAATAAATAAAATATAAGAAAAAATGCAAAAAGGTTCAAAGTTAATGAAAGATTATATGTGTGTGTGTGTATTCGTATACATTGTGTGTTCGTGTGGGCGCCCGCGTACACATAAGAAATACTATATAAATTAGTTGAAACAAATAACAAATTTTAAAAAATATCATTTAAGTCTAAGTTATGGTTAGAAACCTAATTTTAGTTAATGTATGAGATATATGCCATAGACAAAAGCTAGCTTCGAGGCATGAGGCGTGTGCCTCGTGGTAAGCCTCAAGACGTTTTCCTTACGCCTCACCCCCGAGACGAGTCTCGAAGCCTCATATGCTTTTTAAAACAGTGATATAGACTAATCAGATCTCACATTTCCAATGTGCTTTCGTAGGAAGGAGGCAGATTTTAGATGAGCCACTCATTGCAAATGAATGCTTAGAGGACAGATTGAGGAAAGGTGAGCGTAGTATCTTGTGTAAGATTGACATTGAGAAAGCCTATGATCATGTGGACTAAGATTTTCTTGAATATCTCCTAAGTCATATGGGGTTTGGGATCAAATGGAGGGATTGGATAAGTGCTTGCTTCATATCAATTCGCTTCTAGGTTCTCTCGATGGTTCTCCCCATGGATATTTTAGGAGCTCTCATGTCCCTTGCCAAGGAGATCACCTTTCCCTGCTTCTCTTCATCTTGGTGGCTGAGGCTTTAAGCAGAATGATCTAGAAAGCCTCTCCCATGCTTTGGAAAGGTTTTAATGTTGGCCGAGGAAGTTTGCATCTCATACCTCCAATTTATAGATGACATGCTTCTTTTCTATGGTGCTTCCTCTAGGGAAGTAGCTCTAGGGAGATGCTTGTTTCGTTGTTTTGAAGCAGTGTCGGGACTGAGGATCAACCTTGCCAAAAGGACAATCTTTGGGGTGGGAGAAGTCACTAACTTGAGGGAGTTGGCAGCCTGTCTAGGCTGCAAAATGGGATACCTCCCAACATCAAATATGGGTCTGGGTTTACCTTTGGGTTCTCCTGTTAAAGCCAAATCAGTTTGGAGACCGATCATTGAGAGATTTTTATCGAGACTTCAAGGATGGAAATTTTGTTACCTCTCCAAAGGTGGAAAACTCACCCTTATCAATAACACCCTCTCAAGTCTCTCAACTTATTTCCTATCAGTGTAAAAAATTAAGTCTCAATTATCGTTTTCCTATAGAAGAGTCGGTAGGATTTCTTATGGAATGAAAGAGTAGTGCTATCAAATATCATCTTGTAGATTGGAAAACCATCACCCAGTCTAAGTGTGATGATGGCCTTGATATCTTTCCCCTCATCATTATTAATAAGGTCCTACTAGGGAAGTGGCTTTGGCGGTTTGGAGAGGAGTGAGATAGTTTTTGGAGAGCGGTGATTGTGGCTCGACATGGGGAGATCAATAGGTGGTGCTCTAGGCTACGGAAGGGTCCTTTGGGTGTAGGGGTGTGGAGGGTCATTTAGCAGGGTTGGGTTGAATTTTCTAAATTCACCTGTTTCAAAGTGGGTAATGAAATCAGCTCCTGGCATGATCATTGGTGTGTTCCTTGCCTGCTCTGGAAGTATTTGGTCGACTATTCTTGTTAGCTTCAAACAAAGAGGTCCCTGTGGCCGAGTATTTAGAAGAGACGGGGTGATCTCTTGGACTACTATTTTGAGGCGTAATCTTTACGACTTGGAGTTTCAGGACTTGGAGAGATTACGATCTCAATTGCAGGCTTGTAGTAGGTTATTTCTTGCCCCAATGGTCGGGATTCTCGGGCTTGGGCTTCGGACAACAAGGGCAAGTTTTAGTGAGGTCCTTTTTACAGTCTTGCGAATCTAGGCTCGTTTTATCATTCCCTCATTAGGCTGTTTGGTATCATTCGGTACTGTCTAAAGTTTGTTTTTTCTTATGGACATTGGTTTTAGATAAAATCTTTACTTGCGATCATCTCATGAATAGAGGTTGGTGCCTAGCAAATAGGTGTTTCATATGCTTTCTAGTGGAGGAATTTGTGGATGGTGCATTGCCCAGTTAAGAGGGAGGTTTGGTCTTATATCCTCTCACACCTTGATATCCCTTGGATCTTTCCCCATTTCATTTGGAGCTTCTTATCTTGCTGGCTTTCTGTTACGTTTCCTTCGCCGGCGGGCACAATTTGATCGCTCCTTCCGGGGGCGATAACTTGGCCCCTTTGGAAGGAAAGAAATAGGAGGGTGTTTGAGGACTCCTCTTTATCTATTTCTCAGATCCAGTCCAAAGTTCGTCATCTATTTGCAGTGTGGAGTTCTGCTGGGGGATACACTAGGGACCCTTGGGTGATTGCTTTTCCGCCTTAGTTTTTTGTAGCTATGGTCTTGTTTTGCTTTAGTTGCTTCTTGGTTCACTTATTGTGAACTTTATACTTTTGCTATCATCATTTTTATTAGTGCTATCTCAATTACTGATAAAAAAAAAGGTGCAAGATAGAAAGATGGTCACCTATTATGAATTATGATTTGGAAGGGTTGTTGTCTTGTTCTTTAAATTATTAATGTGGGTCGAGATTGATGTTTTTGCTGTGCCCAACCATAGTCACCTGGTTGCTATTTGGTTATTGTTCAGGTTGGCGTTCATAGAGTACTCCTTTACCCTTGCATTTCTAATGACATTCCTAGAGGGAGGATTTTCCTCTCTTTCTACTAAAAGATTTAGGGTTTAAAATTTCCATGCATGCAGCTTGGGAAGTGCAGCTATGTTTAATGACTGTCAGAAAAATGCCATTTTTCTGTTATGTCCCTACAATGGGGGGGATGCAAAAGAATCAAATTGGAAACCATAGCCCGAAGGAGGCTTCGGATTCCATATTCTTCTACGATAGGTTCTTCAGTCCACCCAGTTAATGTTATCTAACTGACATGTACTAAAAGAATTTCTCAAGTTCATTCATTTATAATTTTCTAAAATGAGAACTAGTATCAAAACTCAAAAGAGATGAACACAATGACTTTTGAGAGTGGATTGCGCAGGCACTAGATGGACTTTATTCTACTCGCGAAGGTGTTATCAACATAGACTGTAAAGTTATCTCAAGAGAGACTGATAAAGTCTAGCTATGCAACATATGCTAGTGGATAATGTTTGCATTCAGAGAGGAAGAGAAGGAATGAAAACAAAAAGGGTCCAACGAGTCATTAATGATCCTCTTTGCATTGAGTTTCTTCAGTCTTGAACAAATTGCTGATGCATTCACCAAAGGTATATTACCTTGTCAAGATTTCATTGTTAGGTGACAAGCTGACCTGTTTACTCTCTAAGCCCACTTTAGCTTGCGAGGGATATTAGGAAATACAGATACTAGAGAATATATGAGATTCTATTGAAAAATATTTATTGCCTTTATAGTTAACCAAGCATATTTCCACTTACTATACCTATATGCATTACATATGTTCACTTATTGTACTTGTATCAAGGATTAAAAATACGATTTCGGGAGATGTATCAGTCCCAACCGAAACTTGTACGTATCGGTTTCGGACGATACATATAATTATTTCTTTTTAGTAAAAAAAATCAAATTAAATTTTTAAAAATCAAATGAGTTATATGAACCAAATTTACCAAAAACAAAGTCATGGGAAGCGACTCAAAGACAAAGTAGCAAACATGATTACAGTTACACGATGAATGAAAACATGCATCTAATAAACGATAACTATCGCTTGTTTCGTATCAGTATATATATCGTATAGGGGGCTATCGAAACCTATACATATCGATCTTTTCGTATCGGTTTCAGCGATTTTTTATTTCCATGACTTGTATGCATCAAATATTCTCACTCTTTGTGTATGCCTCGAATACTGTTATTGTACTTGCCTTTGGCTCTCTTTCTTTGTTCTATATAAGGACATCATGCTATGCCTTTTGTGTATGAGCCATATTTTCTTAAATCTTTAGAACATATGCATAGTATACAAACTCCTTGTAGTGTATCTTCTCAAGAAAAATCCATCAAATTCTGCAGTGTGAGTTTGTGGAAAGGATCTGATAGAGGAAGCGTCGTGCTGGACAACAGTTGATGAGACACTTGATACATGGTGGGCCGAGACATTGGATTTGCACGAGTACATGCCAAAGCGAGGGTCACCGCCACAACCAGCCCCTGTGCAATGGGACCAATTGGAAGTGGAAGACGGTGGTCTAACACACTTACGAGGGGCAGATTATGTCCTTCGGTTTGTAGGCATGAGAGGACTCCCACTAATACTTCTAATGCAACAACTCCAAAGCTGTATACGTCGCATTTCTCAGTCACCTTCATCATAGAGGCAAGCTCTGCAAGGGAATATAGACATGAAGAAAAAAGGGGTAGGTAACTATGCCATGCCTCAGCTCCTCTCCCACCCCACTGGCGTAAACAGGCTCGGAAAAAGAGGATCCCCTTATGGTTAGCTATTTTTCTTATTTTTTTCTGAATGCTGGTTTGCGTAATTTATCTTTCAATGGCTTTTTAAGATAACAATGTTCGTTTTTCAATGGCTTTTTATGATAACATTGTTGGAGTGGGTGGGTATGAATTGTGAGTAAGAGGACATCCGGGAGGTGTTAGGTTGAGTTTCTCCCCGGGTGGAGTGGTCAGGGTAGGAGTCTGGGCTGTGGTGTTATTATCTTTTTTTTGATCGATAATCAAGAAGTATAAACTTAGTTTGCTTTTGAGTTTATTTACTTGTAAACTTTTTGCTTGCTTTCGTTTGTGCTTGCTGCTCCTGTATCCTTCCTCCTATTTATATATTGCTTGATTATCAATCAAAAAAAAAAAAAAGATAACATTGTTCGTATGCTTATAATAAATCTTGATGCATTCCCCTAGGGGTGGCAATTTCTGATTCTGACTTGACCTGTCAGCCCAGTTCACCATTTTCACAGGTTAGGATTGAAGATTGGACCTCTGGGTAAGGTTGTTTACAATAGGGTCAGGTTTGGGTAGGGCTCCTTGGACCCGATGGTCTTAATACTTAGTTAATTTATTAATAGTTATATACTTTTTGTTTTTGGTAGGTAAACTGCTAGCAAGTGAACCCAAGGCCATTTTGTTTCAGGGATTTTGATCCCAGGTCTGGTATTCATATTCAACAGTCAGACCTTAACAACTAGGAAGCACCAATTGGTAGTAATTATGTACTTCATATCTATTAACTAAATTATTTTTTAGAGTGAAGGTTAAATTTAAACAACAACCCCCCCTAAAAGTATTATACGGGTATACTGCGAGTGTTTGGTAACTATGTTTACGGGTTCCTTATTCAGTTGAGTTTTGGTTTGCTTTTTCCAACTCGTTTATAAACAGGCTGGGTTCGGATTGAGACTTTTCTCACTGCATCAATGCTCAATCCGACCTTGTGCCACCCTGATTTCCTTTGTTTTTTTTCTCTCTTTATATATATATATATATATATATTCAAGTGAACTGTCCCTATTCTTTAATATGGTAATAATAGAATGGTGTAGGTTAGGATAAGAACAAACTCACCCGGTGCAATGTAGCTGTATGAACTGACCGGTGCCGTCCAGTTAGACTCTCCTGCTCTTAGAAACCTTGCTGTTCCGAAGTCAGAAATCTTAGGCTCAAACTCTGAGTCCAATAAAATGTTACTCCCTGATATGTCCCGGTGCACGACAGCTGGTGTGCAGTCATGGTGCAAGTAAGACAAAGCGTGTGCCACCCCTCTGATAACCTTCAACCTCGTCACCCAGTCCAACATCCCTGCATTTTCATCCGCATTCAAGAAATTTCCCAAACTGCCTCTCTTCACATACTCATAAACGAAAATCATGCACCCCTTAATTGAACTGAATCCATACATCTTCACAATATTCCGGTGCCGTATTTCAGTCAATGCATGTATTTCTGATTCAAGACTCTTCTTCCAGTCATCCTCAAGGAACCTATATTCGTCAGATGACCACATGTGAAGACGCTTTACAGCAAAGACGTCACCCGTGGGAAGTACTGCTCTGTACACGATTCCTTGCCCACCTCTTCCAATGCAATACTTTGCATTAAATTTCTCTGTAGCAGTGACGATATCCTTAAAAATTACTTCCCCATTGTAATTCCATACTAAGAATGAACTTTCGCCGTCCGAGTCATGGCTTTCTTCTTCTGGATCTTCTCGGGGAGTATGACAACCAATGAAGATTCCAAACAAGATTAATAGAAGAATGACGGTAGCCACTGGAATGACTACTGCAATGACCCATTTCCATCTGTTGTCTTTTCTGCTGTTTATAGATGAAGAGTTGTTACTACAAGGGCTCAAACCTTGCCCATTTTCGCTGCACAGACCAGAATTACCTGCCACTGCCTCAGGAGGAGCTTGCTGAAAGGCCTTAACATCTGGAAGCGGTCCCTCAAGATTATTATGTGATACATCCACAGTTTGAAGGCTTCTCAAACCCTGCAGGGAAGAGGGTATCGAACCGGAGAGTATGTTATTAGAAAGATTCAGACTTTCTAATGATCTTAAGTTTCCGAGCTGTGGTGGTATCTCTCCTGTGAGTGAATTTTGACTGAGATCTAGGACAGACTGTAAGACCACTAGATGTCCAAGCTGGAACGGAATCGTCCCATTTAATTTGTTGTTGCTGAGTTTCAAGGATATTAGCCCTTGGCAATCCCCAAGTTCTTCTGGTATTGGCCTACTTAGCTTGTTCCCTGACAAATCCAAATTTCTTAGAAATGATAACCTTCCAATCTCTGCTGGTATCTGCCCTGAGAGCTGATTACTGCTCAAATTTAGTTTGTACAGAAGTGAAGATGAATTGAAAAGCTCCACTGGAATCTTTCCTTTTAACTGATTAGAAGAAAGACTGAGGTCTTGCAGATTGGACAACTTTCGGATCTCCGAAGGGATTTCCCCCGTAACTGTATTGGCAGATATCCGGAAGTATGAGAGCTTCAGACACTCTCCCCAATTCGATGACAACACTCCAGACAGTTGATTATCACCCAAGTCAATGTATTCCAGATCTGGGTATATGCCAAACGCCTTCGTTATATCACCATCGAGGAGGTTCTGTTCAATGCGGACTCTGTTCAAACCTGTGCAGTTTTTAAGGCTTTCAGGGATTTGTCCCACAAGTCGATTTCTGTTGGCTGATAAATGCTTGAGGTTACCCCCTCCACAAATTTGGGGAGGGAGCTTGCCAGAGAAGTTGTAGGAGAAGCTTACATTTTGCAGAGAACTGGGGCTGAAATCTTCAGGTATGCTACCAGAGAAACTGTTGTTTGAAACATAGAATAGAATCAACTTTCCCAAGTGGGTTATCGATGAAGGCAAGGCTCCTTGAAGCTTGTTTGTGCTCAAGTCAAAATGTTCTAGGCTTTCCATGTCACCTATTTCCGGAGGAAGGCTTCCGCTGAGTTGGTTATTGGAGAGATTTATCCTAGTGAGCGCAGATAAGTTTCCTATGCTGGAAGGGACTGAACCAGTAATGAAGTTGTCTGCCAATTCAAGCTCCGTCAAATTTGGCAAGTTCCCGATCTCCAAAGGTATTGGACCTGATAATTGGTTCTGAAATAGGTACAAGAACTCGAGCTTATGGAGTGATCCAATTTCAGATGGGATTTTTCCTGAGAGGTGGTTCATATGGAGTTGCAGAGAGGTGAGTTCGGTCCAATTGGATAGGAAATATGAAAGGATTTCGCCAGATAGTTGATTTTCAGATATTCCCAGCTCAGAGATTCGGGTTAGTGAGGACATGGAAGGAGGCAAAGAACCTGAAAAGTTGTTTATTGACAATTCAAGAAAAGTAAGGTTGGTGTAGAAGCCAAGCTCATTCGGGATGCTGGAGTTCAGACCTGCTGTCCCTAAATTTAGTCTCTGAAGCATCAAAAGGTTTCCTACTGAAGACGGTATTGGACCGTGAAACAGATTTTCATGCAATTCAAGGATTCTGAGGTTGGACAAGAGGCCAATTTTGTTTGGTATTGTACCATTCAGTTTGTTCTTTCCCAACTTCAGGACTCGAAGTTTGGTAAGATTACTGATTTCAGCTGGAATTGGTCCCTCAAATGAATTCTGTGTCAGGTTAAGGAATTCAAGGTTCTCAAGACTTGAAGCGAGTTGCACAGGAATCAGACCTGCTATATTATTAAGTGACAAGTTCAGAAAGATCAACTTTGGGCATTTGAAAATGAATGGGGGAAACTCCGATGTCAGACTGTTGTAACTGAGCCAGAGTTCTGTTAATGATGCCATGCCTTTAAATTGACTTGGGTCTGGATTCTCTAGATAGTTCCCACTGAGATCGAGAAGCCATACCTTTTGTAGATTGCTTAGCTGATAGGGAATTGGATCCATGAGTGAATTGTTGGAGAGACGAAGCACACGCAGTTCTAAGAGGTTTCCAATCTCCTTAGGAACCACCTGCGTGAAATTGTTGCAATCCAGATCAAGAAAAGTGAGTTTTGTTGGAGCTCCAATGTCCTTCGGGATCGCCCCAACAAGATTGTTGAGGTTGAGATTGCAGGTAGTGAGGCCGGGAAACGCAGAGAAGTTGAAGTGATCGAGAGTGCCATCGAGACCTGAATTGTTGAGGTTTATCTCCACGATGCTCCCGACTTGATCACATCGAATTCCAGTCCAGTGGCAAGGACTGTTGCTAGTGTTGGTGAGAGACCATGAAGTAAGAGAGTGAGATTAAACTGTTTTTCCATTTCAGAAGAGCTTCTGCTTCTTTTTGTGCTGAGATTTCTACAGAAACAGAACACAGAATGAGAAAGAAAAGTGTTTTTTCTAATGCTTCTCCCATGGCTGCAGTTTTTAAGTTTCTGTAATCTGGACAATGGCCATTTCCATTTTTAAATGGCTATGTAGAAGGCATTTTATTAGAAGTCTTTATGGTACTGATTATTTCCTTGACTACTCCAATGCTCTCACTGTGGATATCTCTTTTTTAAAAATTTCCACGCCGGGAAGGAAAGTGAGCATCACCCTCACATTTCACATTATTTTTAAGGAACCAAATCATCTCCGGGCAAATCCGGTTATCACCCCTAGAGGTCACCACGTGTCTCCTTTGACACCCCTTAACCATGGGTAAGGGGTATACTTATGAAAGGCATATTCAAAGTCTTTTGAGGCGTTATCGTGAGGAAGGCAAATGTGATTATCAAAGTTGTCGTTTCACCCTCTATCTCTCAACAAAGCTCATCTTCAGAGATTTTAAAGTGCTCGTGCCTACCGACCCAGTGATTCTAACGAGAATTCGTGTGTTTTGGGGAGAAGATTATGACTGTCTGATCGAGTGAGCCATCGGCTCCGACAAACTCATAAAACTGAACAAGATGCGATAGAGATGAACTTCACAGACTGATCGTAACCACCAAGCACGATTAGATGTTTTAACAATTAATCAACAAATCTCAAAAATTAAGAAATATCAAGTATTGACATTTGTAATTAATTGTTTGCTCCTTTTCCAAAAGATCGGGAATGTGATAGAGAATGAAATGGGATAATAAAATGTGATGAGATACAAAGTGATTTGATTTTGAATTAATTAGATTTGATTGAGGTTTCCTTCTAGGCAATTAATTACCTCTGGTAGATGCTCGGGATTCACACTCGGGCAGCACTCTTCAGTGGTGTTCCACTAAGGAGGTGATAACATGTATCTCGCATGTTCCGTTGGACAATATATGTATACCTTCCCAGCTCGTCGTGTGTGTTCTTTGACACTCATTATTAAAAAATTTTCTTGACTACTCCAATGCTTTCACTGTGTACATCTCTTTTTAAAAATTTTCCATGCGGGGAAAGAAAGTGACCATCACCATCACATTATTTTTAAAGGGTGGGACCCAATGATCATGGGTCCCACTAAAGAGTTCTTTCTTTGCTGATATCTGACCCGATTGGACGATCATAACCGTCCATTCTATCAATTATCTCTGATAAAAGGCTTTGGAGTGTCTCTGGCACACGCCAGAGAGGTGCTCTCGGGCATCCATACATGAAGCGCCACCTGGTGAGGAGAAGTCATTTCATCTCTCCTCTGATTTGACTTCTCCCCATTTGATCTCTCTCTTTTTTATCTCACAATTTTATCACCAAGTATCAAATCTTGGCTGAAGAAGTCAAAATCATGAGTCCCATGAAATGACTTCTGCCCACTAGGTGGCGCTTAATGTATGGATGCCCGAGAGCACCTCTCTGGCGTGTGCCAGAGAGACTCCAAAGCCCCAATAAAAATGCCACTAGTATGAGATGTTTTCATAGCCGTCCCATCATGATGATTGCTGAGAATGCTGCGACTTTGGTGCACGTATTACACACACCGGATAGTTTCTCCCATCAGAGTCTTCATGAAAGACTCTGTGGTCTATTCATTGACTCAATGTAATTATTGAGCCCTGGTATGATAGTCAGTTGACTTTGACTGTACTGGTGATCGGAGGGTGACCGGCGACTTCAGTCCACCTACTGCCTGCGGCGGATCCTATACGCTCTCTTCCATTTATGAGTAGAAACATACAACGACGATGGCATCCGGTTAGAGAGTTGGGGGGTGTTTGGCAATGTGGATGATCGGTGGATGGTATCCAATCAGACGCTGTGGGTGTGCTTGGCAATGGATTCATAGTTGTCTTAAAAAAATATATATATACAGTGGTATACTTATGAAAGGCAGATTCAAAGTCTTTTGAGATAGACTAAGGTGGATATCAAAGTAGTCGTTTCATCCTCTATCTCTCAACAAATCTCCTCTTCAGAGATTTTAAAGCAGGGTTACCAAGTTTGCTATATGCTATAGCGAACCGAGCGTATCCCAACTGATTTGTGCTTCGGTTCGGATTGGTTCGTGAAATCGAACGAATCACATAATGGTTTCAAAACTATCTTAGTTTGTGAAATTTTTCATTCAAATTTATTAATATTTTTCTTTGGCTTCTGCAAATTTATAATTTGAGTTGACAAATCGTTCATAAAAATCCATTTTTATTTTATTTGTCAAATATGTATTTGTTATATATTATTTACATGCTTGAAAGATAAATATTTTTATAATATAATATAATATAATATAAAATATATATTTTATTTTACATGCTTAAGTAATGAACCAAACTAAAGAACCTAATTGAATCGAAAAAAAAATTATCTCTTATCCCACCCCTAGCGAACCGGGCTCACTCTAGAGTGGTGAACTGCGAACCCAAATTCGAACCGAGCGAACTAGGTAACATTGTTTTAAAATACTTGAGGCCTACCGACCCAAATGTAATATATAAAACTGTCAATGTTCTTTCTTGTGGTTTTGAGTATTTTTTTACAACCCCTATTCTCATACTCATGCCTCGTGATCTGTAATATATTTTTTTAATTGAAGACCTCTCTAACGAGAATTTTTCTTCAAATCGTGAGTCATACTTTGTGTGCTTTTGAGAGAAGATTATGACAACATGATCCAGTGAGCCATCGGCTCCGATAAACTCATAAAATTGAGTAGGATGCGATAGAGATAAACTTCATAGATTGGTCGTGACCAGCAAGCAAGGTTAGATGTTTTAACTATTAATCAACAAATCTCAAAAAAATAAGAAATATCAAGCGTTGACATTGGTAACTAATTGTATGCCCCTTCTTCAAAGGATCATGCATTGTGGGAAGGTGATAGAGAATGAAATAGGATAATAAAGTATGATGAGATATAAAATGATTTGACTTTGAATTAATTAAATTTGATTGAGGTTTCCTTTTAGGCAACAAATTACTTCTCACGGATGCTCGAGATTCACACTCGGGCACCACTCTTCAGTTGGAGGCATGGAATGATGTCCCACTAAGGAGGTGATAGCATGTATTTCATGTTCCGTTAGACAATACGTGAATACCTTCCTAGCTTGTCACGTGTGTTCTTTGACACCCATTAACCGTGGTTAAGATTTACTCATACCTATGGTTAAATAATCTAACCTAAGTTTTTAGAAAAAATATATTTAAAAATTAACTACATGAGTGAGTGAAATGATAACCAAAGTTCCATAGGTATGAGTGAATCTTAACCACAATTAATGAATGCCAAAGAGTACCTGTGGTGAGCTAAGAAGGTATGCACGTACTGTCCAATGGAACATGTGAGATGCATGCTATCACCTCTTTAGTGGAACACCATTCCACGCTTCATACAAAGAGTGGTGCCCGAGTATGAATCTCGGCCATTTGCCAGAGGTAGTCCATTGCCTTCCTTCTATAATAGAAATATTGAATTATCTATTTAAACCCTCTAAGTCCTTGTAAACCATTAAATTTATAAATAATATTGAGTTTATACATAGAGGTTCGAATAGGTTGGAATGGATAGAGCAACTAGGGGCAGGAGCAGAGCCACATGGGGCCCAGGGGGGCTGAAGCCCCCCCTTGAAATTTTGAAAAAACAAAATTTATATTCTATTAATAGGGTTGTAGCCTGGGAGGGGTGGAACCGGGGAGGATGGGGGCTCTAGCCCCCCCTAAACTTAAAAAAACCAATATTCTTTATAGACGGATACAAACAGATGCGATGGACCTTGAACTTGGCCCTCAATTTTTTTTTTTCAGGGACTACGCCCCTGTACCCCCATTGTTAGCCCCCATAGAAGAGATTCCTAGCTCCACTCTTGACTAGGGATGTACACAAGCCGGCCTAGCTTGGTTGCTCGGCCCGGTCAAAATCGAGCTTAAGCTTGAATTTTAGGCTCGATCGGGTCGAACCGAGTTTTCAAGCTTGAAATATGTTCAAGCCGAGCTTGAGCCAAGGGTTGTTTAATTCGGCCCGACTCGATTGAGACTCGAGTTAGCCTGAGCTCAGCTTGACTAGAATATTATTTTAAAAAATTAAAAATATTATTTATATATATAATTATTATTAATAAATAATATAAATATATTGCTATTTTATTTAATTTTTTAAAAAGTATTCAAGCCGAGTTCAAAACAAGCCTGACTAGAGCTTGAATCAATTCGGGCCCAGCCGTGCTTCGAGCCAAGCTTATGAATTCGAGCCGAGTTTCGAGTCGATTTTTTGAGCACCATTTCAGGCCGAGCCGAACTTCGAGCATAGAGTAAACACTTTCAAGCCGAGCCGAGCAGGGTCAAGCCCGACTCGAATACAACCCTAAGAGCAACCTTACTCGTCGAAGTAGGCTCCAATTCTTATGGGTCAACACTGACCCATCTCAAACTCTAATATTCCAGCCCGAAACCAGTAAAAATCTGATGGGCCAAGTTAGGTTGGATCCGAAAACTGGACCAGGGCATTGGTGGTTCTACCAATACCAAACTCAGCTGGTATAATCCCAATTGAAGAATGGTAAAAGTTTGAGTTTCTTCGGGTCGGGTCCACCTTGATGGTAGTTGCAGTAATCGGAAAAGCTCAGTCCGTAAAAAACGTGAAAAACTCCATATATGCATGTTGGCATCTCTTCAGAACTCTAATCGTTTAATCTCCCTGTCATAATTCTTGATTTTTTAAAAAATAGAAAAACTTTGGATAGCATATATGACTTCATCTTCTTTTATAGTTGGCAAGGGCTATCAATTGGAAAGATAAGTCCCTTTTCCACTGGTATGATGAAATGATACCTATGGTGATATTGTGGGAGGTATGGTTGAAGAGAAGTCCAAGAAATCATGAGAATCTCTTTCCATCTCCTTAGGAGAGGAAGCACCTTTTGAAATTAATGAAAAAAATCCTATTATGAACTATTAAGTAGATTATTTTTCGAAATTTCAAAATCAAGTAAAAAACATATACAAACTCTTCGTATCAATAGAAAAAACAAATTTTAATCCTCACCTCATCTTTGCTTGAGTTATTTCTATCTCCAATCTTCTCTCTTTCTTATGTAGCATTTCCTTCTACTTTAGGGTTTCGTTTTAGAACCCTTAATTTTGTTTAATATATTACTAGCGGGTGGCACGTGCGATGCACGTGAGAGCGAGGGGAAGGAGTTAACGACACCTGATTGAACTCGCTAGTGGCACATGCAATGCACGTGAGAGCGAGGGGAAGGAATTAACCACAGTTAATAGGAATTAAAAAGGGGCAAGTGTTAACCCACAAGTGTGATTGAATTCTCCCCGAGGTCAATTGTGATTGGCTGTGATTCTAAATAGATAGATGGCAAGGGGTAGTTTAGGAATTAAAGTAAAATATTAAATCAAAGGTAAGGGTAGTTTGAGAATTAAAGTTAAATATTAAATCAATGTTTTGTTTTTATATAAGGGTAATTTGGGAATTCTGGAAAAATCATCTACACATGCCTCTTGTATTATAATAGTAAAGATGTTTTAGGATGAATAAGTTAAAAATTACATTTTTCCATGACCTGGACAGTTCAATAAAAACCATCCGGGTCGACTGAGTCACTCCAGTTTGATATTCAACTCATTAAAAGGTCAACCTAACCCATTAAGTTTATCGGGTCCCGGGTTAACCGGTTTGATTCACCAGTCCAGTCCATTTTTTTTAAACATTGGGTCTGGGGATCCAATCACCCAGGTGATGAGTCGCAGGAGCTCCACACACACACACACACCCTATGTTGATATTGTGGGAGGTATGGTTGAAGAGAAGTCAAAGAAATCACGAGAATCTCTTTCTATCTCCTTAGGAGAGGAAACCCCTCTTGAAATTAATGGAAAAACCCTATTATGAACTATTAAAAAATAAATTATTATTCTAAATTTCAAAATCAAGTAAAAAACATATACAAACCATTCAAATCAATACAAAAAACATGTTTTTTATCTTCACCTCATTTGAGTTATTTCTATCTCTAACCTCCTCTCTTTCGTATATAGCCATTCATTCGTTTTTAGAGTTTTGTTTTAAAACCCCAAAATTTGTTTAATATATTATGTTTTAGGAAGAATAAGTAAAAAATTACATTTTTCCATTTTCTGGACGGTTCAATAAAAACCGTCCAGGTCAATTGATTGAGTCACTCTGGTTTTGATATTCAACTCATTAAAGGGTCAGACCAACCGATTAAGGTTATTAGGTCCCAGGTTAACCGGTTCAACCCACCAGTCCAGTCTGGTTTTTTTTTTAAACATTGGGTCTGGGGATCCAATCACCCCGGTGATGAGTCGCAGGAGCTCCACACACACACACCCACCCCCCCAACCCCCCCCCCCCGCCCCATACATTAGAGCTATCAATGGGTCGGGTGTAAGCCAGGTCAGAGTCTATCCAAGCTGGGCAAGGGTAAGGTTCTAGCCCGGCTCAAGCCCTTGGAAGGTCTATTTTTTTTATATGGGGTGTGATAGTTTTCATGTCCCTTTTCTTTTTCCTTAACCGTGGTCTAGTTTAATCAATTCAAAGTTAATTTTTTTCAAAAGGGACATGTTGTATAGGTGTAGCGGAACTCACAAGAACTATCACTTCCTTTTATTTTAATTAATTTAAAACAAACTTGTTTTACAAGCATAAGAAAAACTAATAACTTATTTGAAAGACTCGTATTCTTCTCCGGTTGTAACTGGTCTTGCCAAAACTGGTTACACCCCTGAGGTGGCCACATGTCCCTCTTGACACCTCTTAACTGTGGTTAAGATTCACTCATCCCTAGGGTTCACCCACCTATCCTTGATTTTTAGAAAAAACTAATAATTCTTTTTGTTAACCGTGGTTAAAATTTATCAACTCCTAAGGTGAATTTTTTTAAAATATTTTTTTCTAAAAACCAAGTATAGGTGGGCAAACCCTAGGGGTAGGTGAATCTTAACCACAGTTAAGGGGTGTAAAAAGGGACACGATTACGAGTCTATTTGAAAATACAAAAGATGGGGTGGAGCGTTCTTTATATAGAGTTTACCATTTTTGTATGTAGATTATCTGGTTTACCATTTTTGTTGACAATTTGCATGGTGTTGCCACTTTTAAGAGTAGAAAATGTTTAGGGGCCGTGCCTTATGCTACATACCCAATTGCATGGTCGTCATTGATCCACATCCCTCTTTTAACATTCATTAATTGTGGTTCAGATTCACTCGCTCATAGGTTCATCAATCAAATCTCAAAACCTTGGTTTTTAGAAAAGAAAAATCCTACTTTAGTTGAGCTTAGGGGCAAATCTAAGTGGGTTGGAGGGGCCATGGTTAAATGGATAAATCCTAAGAGTAAATAAATCTTAACCACATTAATGGATATTTTTATGAACATGATGGACCATTACTCAAAAAATAATAATTTCTTGGGGGCTACACCCCGAACCCCAAAGGCCAAATACTCCAACCCCATTAAATTTCTTGATATATGTAGTTCAGCACCCCCAAGGAAAAATTTCTGACTCCACCCCTGGTTGAGCTTAATCATAGCAAAAGGGGGTTAAAAGGGACATGGGGACACAACGGTCCGCAAGTCACCACCCTTAAGAGTATTAGAACTCATTTTCATATGGAAAATAATCAATTCCTTGGTCGGTGACGTGAGGAGGGGCATCTCGGGTCCCTTTTTCATGTCACGTGTCCCCATTTTAACTCTCTTTAACTGTGGTTAAGGTTTACTAACCCTTAGGGTTCACCCATCTATCTTTGGTTTTTAGAAAAATAAAATGAATTAATTACATGATTAAAAATTAACTTGAATTCACAGCAGGACAGCTTTGTGAGAGCGAGGAGCAATAGTTCCCTCCTACCCCGTGGAGCGAACTATTGCTACTATTGCTCTTCTCTTATATGTAATTTGATAGTTGATTATCATCACTGGAGGCCAAATGCGAAAAGAAGCCCACACTCTTACAAGTTAAAAGGGCTGGGCCGAGCTGATTATCGTGCCCGAGGCCAAAGATTTATGGAAATGGGTCTTGTGCTATGGGGTAATCCTTTGCCCCCCAAAATGAAAATGATCCTTTGCCCCCCAAAACGGCAACGGATGCTCAAAATTTACTCTCCGGCACCACTCTTTGCATGACACTTGTGAAGGCATTTAATAAGGAGAACATTCCGTTGGGTGGTACACGCACACTTCTCAAGCTAGTCACATGTCCTCTTTGATGTCCATTAACTTTGATTAAGATTTACTCATTCCTAAGGTTAAGTAATATAACCTTGATTTTAAAAAAAAAATATTGAAAAAATTAACCACATGGGTAAGTGAATCATAAGCAAAGGTTAATTTTTTTAAAAACATTTTTTTGTAAAAACTAATGTTAGATTATTTAACCTTAAGGATGAGTGAATCTTAACCACAGTTAATAGATGTCAAAGAGGACATGTGACGAGCTTGAGAAGTATGCGTGTACCACCCAATTAATGTGCAATGCATACTATCACTCCCCTTGTTAAATGTCTTCAGACAGTCATGTAAAGAGTGATGCCCGAGAGCAAATTTCGGGCATATGCCAAAGAGATTCCGTTGCCCTTTTAAACTCTTTCCTACTGGGTGAAAACCTGAAAAAATGCGGAGTAACAGACATAAATTCCCCCCTTTGTCATGAAGTGGAGGAATCCCATTGGCACATATTCACCCAGTGTTCATTGGTTCAACGCATATGGTTTGTCTCCCCTCTCTTATTGAGATAGTCAAATCATCCTTTTTTTTCTCATTTTCCAAGTGGATCCTTTTTTCGTTTCATCGAAGGAAACAAGCTACTTCTCCTTCACATCCATCACCAAGGGGTGGTCATCAAGCCTAAGTTATGTCCTCATCGTTAATTTGAAAATTAAGAAATGAACATCTCTTTCAATCTCTTTCTCCCAACATTGAAATTCTGCTAAGTGCTAGGATCCGTTCTTTTGGTAGAACTTTTGAAAGTTTGAAACTTTCATTGTTTCACGTCTAATTTTATTTAATGTCTAGAACTATATCATTTTATAGGGTGCAAAAATTCTACAAATATAAAACTTTCAACTTCTATAATAGATTTTGAATTTTTTTAAGTACCATACATATAGAACTTCTAATTAAATTGAACTCGATAAATTTGTATAAAAAGGTTTGCAATCATCTCTCAGACTTTTGCCTCTTGTTACAAAATATTAATGTTCCGAACTTCTAAAAGTTTCTCCAAAAGAATTAGTGCACCTTACAATCCTGATCTATTTTTTAAAGAGTATTTTACCTTTAATCCTATGGTCATTCTTTTTTTGTATACAGCATATTCGCGAAGGTAGCTTTCATCTTGTTAACTGCATTTTTTTTTTTTTGTTGAAAGATAACTACTTTTAAAATTAAGCCAACGGAAGCAAGGTGGTCCCAAGAGAGGCTGCTCGAAGTCAACTGCCCTTGAGTTACATCACCAAATTTTGAAGATTTTAGAGGTGAAAAAAAATAAGTCGGATAGGAGGCAAAATGCTATTTTTTATACAGTGTCCCCAAATCAATGAAGTGTTACCTTAGGCCATGAAATGAATTTCATGAGTATATTAATTATTTCCCTTTTTGTTTTCTTCGTAACCGAGGGTATCCCACAGCCTTTGAACCAATCCCAGTATTCACACCGACCTACTCGAAATTTTTTTTTTCCTCAGGAGAAGTCAAGGAGGGAGAATTGAACACGATCACAAGGAGCAAACTCCGGATGATAGCCAACTGCACCTACCCTTGTGGGTAAACAAGTGCCCCAATTTCTTCTCTCAACTTACACTTTTCCTCCCGCCTCATTTAATGCTTGTTTGAGTTGACCATCCGAGTCCAAATCATGTCCAATTGAATTGCATTCACAGAGCCGTCATTTAACCCATTAAAAAATGGAGCCAAATCATGTCCGGCAAATCCGGTTATCACCCCTAGAGGTCACCACGTGACTCCTTTGACAACCCTTAACCGTGGGTAAGGTTCACCCACCCTTAGGGTTCACTCATCCATTTTTGTTTTTTTTTAAAATATTAATTCCTTTTTTATATAATTAAAAAACTATTTTTTATATTAAAAAAACTCTAAAAACAGTTTTTTAATTTTAAAAAAGAATTAATATTTAAAAAAAAAAAAACCAAAAATGGGTGGGTGAACTTGGAGGTGAATCTTACCCACGGTTAAGGGGTGTCAAAGGAGACACGTGGTGACCTCTAGGGGTGATAACCGGATTTTCCAAATCAGGTTATCACCGTAGATGATTTGACTCCTTAAAAAATTTTACTATTAAGATTTTATTTTTATTTTTTGGGGGCTTTGCAAATCAGCTGCTACCCGTTTATGCATACTATGCTTGCAAAGTAACTCATAATTCTTCGACCAACACAAATTCGGTTTGGACTTTTGTTATGACTCTTACTAAAATGATTATTATGTCCTTAAGATATTTTATAACCTCAAAAAGCTCCTTTAATTGTCATTTAGCTATGGTAATAAATTTAAACCCTTATAATTAATTTACTTTCAAATCAAGGTTAAATTCTTTAAGGGTTAATGAATCTTAACCACATTAAAGGGAGTTAAAATGGGACAAATTAATTTTTATTTTATTAAAAAAAAAACCAATGTTAGATACTTTAAATCTAATAGTTAATGAATCTTAACCACAACAAACTAGAGTTAAAAGGGACTTATAATATAAAAATATTTAACGTGGCTCCTTTAACTCCCTTTAATTGTAGTTAAGATTTATAGCAACCTTGCTTTTAAAAAAAATTTAATCACATAGGTTAAAACTTATTAACCATAGTTCAAAGGCCATTAAAAGCTCTTTGTGAGATTATGAAATATTGCAAGGGCATAATGGTCATTATATTAACAACTATAACCAAAAGTACAACGGAACTAAGGTGTGAGGTTCTTTGCCTAAAGACTGAAGAATTTTGAGTTAATTTGCAAACATGTTATGCATAACAATGTTTATGCAAATTAGGATAAACCTTTTGATTTACAAAAATCTATATATTTTTTAAAAAACCAAGGCTAGTTTGTTGAATTCTAAAGTTAGTAAAACTTAATCGTAGTTGGTGGAGATTAAATGGGACACGTTTTGACCTGTTAGTGCTATTGAACTTGGGGAGAGTTCAATCTTGATTGAATATGATCCCAACTCACGGATCTTATCCAATTGCAGTTGAACTTGGAGAATTTGCATTGACAAAGCCCTCTTTTAATTATAATTATAATTATTTTTTATTTTTAAGATTAAAATTTCTTTCAATCACAGCCAATCACGATTGAACTAGGGCAGAGTTCAATCGCACCCACAGGTTAACATGTGTCCCCTTTAACCCTTATTTATTGTGGTTAAGAATCTCTAACCCTTAACGTTCAATAATCTAACCTTAGTTTTTTTTAAAAAAATATTAAAAAAAGATTTAACTATAGTTAAGAATTTTTAAACATTAGGGTTAATATTTTTTCCCAAAAACTAAAGTTATATTATAGAACTCCCTAAGCTTAGTGAATCTTAACCACATTTAAATAGAGATTAAAAGAGACACGTGTTGACCTGTGGGTACGATTACTCCCCGAGTTCAATCATGATTGGCTGTGAGAAAAGCAATCTATTTTAGATATTTTATTGAGGAAGACCAATAGCATGCTGTAACCGTTAGGGCTACAGCACATACCATAGCTAATCCACACTCCATTATCAAACCCTTTTATGAAATCGCAGCTTCTAAAAAACCAGAAAAAGCAAGGAGGGGTGTGTGTGGTTATAGGCTTGAAGTTGAGATTGTAGGGCGTGTGTCTGTGATGTGATGTGTGCGTGGTTAGTTTAAATTATCAAAAAAAAAAACCTAAAAAACTTCTATTCCTTCTTCTTGGTAATCGTTTTCGAAGCAGCTCTCACCCAGATTCTTTAGCATGGGTTCATGACCTTACATTTAACTGAGACCTTGCCTTAGAACACACAATTTTAGGGTTAAACACTTCAAGAGTTTATAAATTCAAATTTCTTAGTTGTTTTGTGCCCTAAAGCAGCTTATTCTAACTTCTAAGAAAAAATTTGCTTAACCCTAAGACTGTACAGTCCCACAAACGTATTTTATCAGTGCAATCTGTTCCGCTATAATCGATTATTGATGGTTGAACCAAATGTGATTATTTGATTAGGCAAGTTCATAATTGATCATACGTGCTTTAATCTATTCCAACAATTTAAACAAGAGTGCTAGCCCCAGTCCATTTACTCCAAAATTTTCCATAGACGCAAGATGGGGCTAACATGTGGACATTATTTTAACAGTTCAAAAATTAAAAGTTAGAGAATGTTGGACATTTGTAGCGCCCCAATTGCGTACGTCTTTGGAAGATTTGCGACTGGGGCTAGCAAAATCCTTTAAACAAATGATCCCTTAAGTAGTTAGGATTAGGAAATGATAATTGGGTACTCTAGACTATTCCCCACTTGTTCATTAAACTTGGATTGCTTCAAAGGTATGAATCCTATCATGGGCGATCTAGACTAACATTTAAGCAAGGATGCTGCTAGGCGCACTCCACAATTTAATAACTGTACCTCATTATTAAAATATAATGACCGTACACAATTAAATTCATTAAGTTACTAGTACACACCAATAATTAAAAATGATCTCTAAATTTAATGACTACACATCAAAGTAATATGAATAATTACATCTTTCAACATCAAATGATGTGAACATCCAATGATGAAAAGTGGCCAAATGAAGCACTCTCACAAATGAGAAAAACACTTACTCCCATCAAAATTGAATGAGAGAAGTTTTTTTTTTCCTGCTTTTTTTTGTGTGCAAGTAATTGGGTATTGGTGAATTTCTGTTAAATTAAATATTAATAACACGAATGATGTGCTACATACTCGAGAGAGTGCTCCAGAACTCTCAAATGCAAATAAAATAGATTTGCAAGTTATAAGACATATTTTGTGGGCCAACTGTGTGAAATAAATTATTACCTGCACAAGTAAGATTAACAATGATAACAGAGTAGACCTTACAAAGTTTCCATTGCATAATATGTGTACAACAAACTTATAGTTCCAATTAGTCAGAAAATAATTAATGAATATAAATGTATCAATAAAAAGAATAAGAAAACTGAAACAGTAAATAAAGAAATCACTGTATTCGTACTGAGAATTAACAGCAAATTAAAACAGCAAATAAATAGCAAATATAAGCCCTGTGAATCACAGATTTCTTAAAACGAATTTACTCTCTCTCGGTGTTCAAGGTTGATAAGTAATCGTCTCCTAAGATAGAACTGATTTCAGTTATGGAGATGTAGCACTTCAATCTGCAGAACCCAACAAACTGACCAATGTTTATACTTGAACCAATAACAATGCAGAAGAGAAAGAGAGATTTTAAAAACAATTATTTGAATGCAAGAATGGAGATCTACTTTGTAGACTTCCTTGTGTCTGTTCGAATAGATGTGACTATTTGGAAGAAACCCAAAAATGGAAAGAAAAACAGTTACTAAAAGATTGAAACATCAACGGAAAACCCAATTAAAAAGATCAAAGCGGGTAGAACCCAAACCCAGGCCTAGACCCGATTCGGGTCAAAACATTTCAACCGGGGGCTTTGCCCTCGGACCATTCGTCAGGTCAATTGGGTATTTTTGTCGGGTCAATTTCTTATTCGCGACATGGTTTTTCCAACAAAACTTTTATGAGAAAAAAAATCATGATCTATCCGAGGAGTAGAGGTTGTTATTGGCAGACCGATTTAATTTCAAAACTGTTCAAACAAATGGAAAAATGCTTGGAGGATAAGGGTTGGGGTGCGGTTATAAAATATGTTGAAAATTGAAAGTACAAAAAATAAAAATTAATGGGGTGCACTCATCATCAAATAGTGGGGTGTGCCTATCACCACTTTTTTTTTTTTGTAGTAGATGAGGGATAGTGGTTAGTAGGGTTAATTACCTTCAGACAGATATTTCAACTGAAGTGCACACTAGTGGACTGGAACCTGGAACGAGAGTGTGGTCAGAGACGCACGCAACCAATGGGACAAGCCTTAGCTTCCCGCCAATCACGCTCTTAAGCAATACAAAGGATTAAAGGGGGAGGGACCGCTATTAATTGTCCGGAGAAAAACCAAACACTTTGTACACAAAGTCTTACTAAAATGTTATTTCATTTCTTTCATTTAGGCGTGTGTGTGCTGTGTGTGGTTAGTTAAAATTATCAAAAAAAAAAAATGATTGATTAGTCATTGCATTCATTAATATATATATATATATATATATCAATTATAATTACATAAAATATAATATATATTATATTAAAAAATTATTTAATATAAAGAGAGTAACGTGACGTCAAATTTAAATATATTAAAAAGTATATATATATATATATTTAAATTATTTTAATAATGAAAAAAATTATATGGCACCTTTACTAGTATATATATATATATATATTATTTATTTTTATTTTTATTTTTACACAAAGGCACCATTTATTTAAGATTTGTAAATTGATGGGTGATACAATTGTAGCAAGCATTTCCATGGATCTAATTCCCACATTACTTAGAGCCTTTAATTTGGCCATTTGAAAAACAAGTTGTCGACACAAAATTTTGCGGACGAAATAATGGAGGATCAAATAACAATTTATTATTAAAAATGGTATACTCTCAATAAGCCCTCTGATTAACAGTCAGGGTTTGAAAAAATAAATTTGATGATAAGAATAAGGGGCCGATGGACTTATTCCTCGATCTTAAAGAAGTTGTGTGATTCTCTTCTCTTTGGTAAGAACCGAGCTTTAGCTTTGACTTGATCTTCTTTGGAGATTATAGTAGCTTTATCATTCATTCCGTGTTTAGCGCGTTACCTGCTAGGGAGTTGCTTTTCTCTTTGGAAGACTTGTTTTGACTTTGGCTTGATTCCTTTTTGGAGAACTTTGAGTCATTTCTTTGATATTTTCTTCTCTTCTCGAATCTCTATCTCTTCTTTGATTTCTCTCTTGAGGCCTTGTCTTGATTGGCTGTGTTTATCCTCTTTTCCTTGGTTTAAGAGTCTTATTTATAGACTCTTGATATGGAGATCTTGTGGGTCCCATTCATTTTAGTGGTTTTAAACTCATAAAGGCTTTGATGTTGGTGGGACGACCCATGTGGTGGGTTTATGGCTTCTTTATGGGAGGACCCAATTTGGTGGGTGTAAGACTCATTTAACTTTGACTTCAGATTTGTGGGCTTTCTTCTTTGTGCCTAAAATCCGAGCTGTCGAGGGCCCATTTGGACTTGATCTGGATTTTGGGCTTCGTGCTTAAATCTGGGCCATAGGAGGCCCATTTTCTGTCATTGGGCCAAATTTAATTGTGTAGAGCCCTTTTCAGGGTCTTAGAAGTTCTTTTCCAACTTTACGGGCATGTACGACCCTTTTTTGTAAAATTGATAATTTTAGGGTTCTACAAATTGCCCCCTTAAGAGTGTGTGTCGATACTTGGAATGACGTTAGCGCATCTCTTGAACATGTTTTTTCTGCCGATAGCTTTTTGCTTGGACTTGTTTTTTCCGCTTTGAGAATTGTCTTTTTTTTTTTGGTAAATAAACTTCCCCGTAGAGAAACTGTCCTGTAGAGAAACTCCTGTTAAAGAAATATCTGTAGAGAAACTGTTCGTAGAGAAACTGTCTTTCTTTGTTGGTAGAGATTTTTTTTGGATCTTGAAAAAAAGAAATTTCTATTGTCGGAGATTGTTTCCCGTCTTTGAAAAAGGATTCTCCTTTTCTGTTATATATGTATATATAATTTTGTGGAGGATTGTCTTGACTCTTCACCGTCTACTAAGCCTGGGACCGAGAAAAAATCAAACTCGCCATTGCCTGCGCGTATGGCCGCATCCTCTAGTGCTTTGGTGTTTAGCATCTTCTGTATGTACAACTACAAAGGAATACAGTAGCTTTTGTAATTTGTAGCTTGACCATCATTTTGTCCAGCTTTGAGGTTTGACTTCTAGCATACTTTGGCATGATATCACACTATATAGCTTTCCTTTATGCACATCACCATCACATCAGTGTAGTTGTCTGTTTCCTTTAACATATTTCAAAGAGAAAGATGACTTTGAATACATGAATCTTCTTATGACATAATGTGACAATTTTTTTTAAAATATTTTTTGAAAAACATCACTTCGTAACCTTGATACCTATCCAAACTTTTTATTTTTTAACTCCACCCTTATTGTCGTGATATTGGAAACTGGAAATGAGGAAAGTACGGAAATGGGCTCCGTATTTTGAAATAATCCGGATATGGGCTCCGGGTTTAAGAACTTATTTTTGTAGGCTCCCACGCGTGGGAGCCTACAACACGTGCTGCCCTTGGGTATTTTCTCCCCAAAATACTCTTGCCTTGTGAACCTTTCTTTCTTCCCCAACTGTAGCCCTTGGTTACCCTGTCATCCGAAACCCTTCAAATCCTTCAAACCCCAAATCTGAAGCCCTTGGTTACCCTTTCTTATTTTCTCCCCAAAACCCTCGGTTACCCTGTCATCCGAAACTCTACGGGCATCGTATTGAAGAAGAAGAAGAATCCACAGTAGTAGTAGTAGTAGAAGAAGAAGAAGACGAAGACAAAGAAGAAGAACAGTCTGGTAAGTTTTAACCTTTAAAAAAAAAATTGAAACTTAAAAATGGGCCCCACAGTTAACGAGTGCTTTTTCGATGCTTTTATTTGTTTATCAATTTCGATGGTTGTGACAGTGATTTTTCGGTATTATTGTTGATTTTGTGCTTATTTTTCATGATTTTCAATGGGTATGTTCAGTGCAATTGCCACCATTTTGTGCTTATTTTCGGGAAAAATACAGTGCAATTTCGATGGATGGTTCTTACAAACCATTTTCGTTGATTTTTTACTAATTTTCGGTACTTTCAGTTATTTTCGATATTTTTCAGTGCTTATTTTCGATATTTTTTAGAGTGCTGATTTTCAAAGTGCTTATTTTTGGTATTTTCTGTATTTGTCAGTGCTATTTCAAAGTGCTTATTTTCGATACTTCTTTAGCAGTTTTTCGGTATTATTGTTGATGTCATAGTGCATTTTTGATGGATTTGTGCTTTTTTTTGGGAAAAATACAGTGCAATTTCGATGCTTAATTTCGATGGTTCTTATAGGCCATTTTCGATGGTTTTCTTTACTTATTTTCAGTTTTTTTCAGTCATGACAGTCCTTGTTTTCGGTATTTTTCTGTCATGACAGTGCTTATTTTCGGTATTTTCTATCATGACAGTTTTTATTTTCGGTATTTTTCTGTTCTGCTAGTGCTTAGTTTAAGTATTATTCTTTTATGACAGTAACCATTTTCGGTTTTTTTTTGCTATGACAGTGGTTATTGTTATGATAGTGCTTATTGTTTTACAATTTTGCAGCTACAAGATGCTTCGTATGAAGAGAAAAGAAATGCCTCGATGGTTTTATAGAATTTCCCACAAGTGCAATTCCCCTCAAGAAGCTTCACAGTATCTTGATGGTTTTGCCCAACCACGTAATACTGATACATAGCAATTCCATGAGAATCCAGATAACGTGCCTCTGCAATTCCCTTTTGTATTTTCTTCTCAGCCCATGTTGTTAGCATGCCATTCATTTGCATAACGCTGATTTTTCGATTGTAGAACATATTCTGTATCTTGAGTCGCACATTCTCCAGAAGCATAGTGACTGGATATTCTCTTGCTTTTTTCAGCAAACTGTTCAAGTTCTCGGTTATGTTCGTAGTCAGCACATTATACCTCTTCGCAGTATAAAAGGCCTGGACCCATTTCTCTTTCGGTATTGCATCCAACCATTGCACAACGAGAGGGTTTGCTGCTGCGAGTTCTGACATCATCTCATGAAACTTGCTTTCTCTATATGTCTCATGGCTTTCCAGAAATACAAAAATAATTACTTATCCTTGAATGTTGCGTACATATTCTGGCTAATGTGGAATGCGCAGTAACCATGAATTGCATGTAGGAATACAATAGAGACTTGACTTATCAAACTGACATGTCGATCCGTTACAATCACTAAATCATCTACGTGCCCAAGTGTTCTTGATAATTGAGTTAAAGAAAAAGTTATAACTTACATTGTTCTTCGACTCCGCTATCTCAAGGGCAACTGGAAATATGTGATTGTCTCCGTCTAGGGCTATTGCGACGATTAATATTCCTTTGTACTTTCCATTTAAGTGTGTCCCATCAATGGCTATCACATTCCGTAAAGTCAACTGAAAACCTCGAAGACACGGTCCAAGAGCCATAAAACACATTTCAAATGCCTTATTTTCAGGGTCAGCCACTATTGTTGTTACTGTTCTCGGATTAGTCCTTTTAAGTTTATGAAAATAGGCAAGGAGTTCGGCATAAGAGTGGTCGTATGAACCTTGAACTGTTTCAATGACAATCTCCTTAGCTTTCCAAGCTTTCTTGTAACTCATCTTAACTCTAAATTCTTCCCACACATCATGAATAATCTCTTTAGGCTTATATGAGACATTTGCCTCAATACGTCCCACAATCATGTCACTCACAATTAAACTAGTTGCTTGTCGATGATCCGGACCATTTAAGAGAAATCCACAAGAGTGATGTGAATTATAAGTCTTTATTTTGAAGACACCAGCCTCATTCACCTTCGACGCACACAACCTCCAGGTGCAATTATTTATAAGACATCTGACTGTGTACTTTTGTTGATTTGAATCCATAACCTTAAATTGAAAATTGTTTTGCATCGCATATCTAACCAGTTTATTTTTTAGACGTCTTTTATCCTTAAATAATTGCCCAAGTGGTATTTCAGTAGCTTCTACTCCAGTTTCAGACTCTGATGCTTCCCAATTTACATAGTCATCTACATAGTCATTTAGTTGGATCACATTTGCCGGTGGCGCACTGGAGCTTGTAGCAAAGCTCCTGGAGGAACTTGTGGTGATGATTTCGGACGAGCTTGTGGTGATGATTCTGGATGAGGTTGTGGAGGAGCTTGTGGTGATGATTCGGGATGAGCTTGTGGATCTACTTGTCTTACTCCACAAAAAGTAGACGCTGAGGAACTAGGAATATCAACATGCGGGGTATGAGAGTGTAAAGTCCTTCTGTCCCACTCTGTTGTTGCCTCCCTATGTAAAAAGTCTTGACGCATATCTTCAACACCGTATGTTGCTACATCTTCATCGTCATTAAAATCACTATAAAAGTCATGCTCATCTTCATCAGATGATCCTTCTATACCTTCAAAACATCCATCACCATTATCATTTTCAACCCCAAAATTTACATTTGTGCCTCCAATCGTAGTATTAGTGTTGTCCACATAAGTGTTGGGCACAAAACTTGAGTATTGGCTGACTCCGGCTATCAAGTTTACCATCGGGTAAGTCCCCTCATAAAAAGGAATGCCAGTCTTCTGAATATGAGGATCAACAACCTCCTGAACACGCTGATATTCACAACTCGCAAAATTCAAACCAAACTATGGCTGTGGTATAGATTTCCTCACATTCGATATATATAAAGGCGATAGGTATTTATTTCTACTTTCTTGACATGTGAAAGAAATGCTTACAGCTCTTCATCGTCTGTAATATCACTGGGAGAGATTGACGCTAGTGTAGGAATCAAACTCCTCAATATATGCTCATACTCTTTTGTTCGAGTGTTAGTCAATTGATATACTTTATCCAATAGTTTCTCATATGACATTTTCGTAGATAATTGCAACAACTTTAATTTTCCACCACTGTACACGTACCCTCTAACAGGGTCCTCATTGTTCCACTCACCGTCATAATAGCAAACTACTGATATCAGTATTATCTGCAAAATCGGGAAAACACTCAATCCGTTAAAGTAATCTAGAAAATATCGAAAAAGCACTATAATAACATAAAACCCCCAAAAATGGGCACGAACAGTAATAACATAAAACTATAGAAAATGAGCACAAAATCATCGAAATTGAGCACAAAACCCCCAAAAAATGGGCACTAATAACCGATGTTAGGGTTAATATCAGAAAACCACCGAAAATGAGCACAACTCCATCAAAAAAGCATTGTAATAACAGAAAACCCCTGAAAATGGGCACGAACAATAATAACAGAAAACCATTGAAAATGCACACAAAACCATCGAAAATAATCACAAAATCCCTGAAAATAGGCACTGTAATAACAGAAAAGCACAAAAAAATGAGCACAAATTCATCGAAAAAGCACTGTAACCATCGAAAATAAACTGTAATAACCGCAAACCCCCGAAAATGGGCAAGAAAAGTAATAACATAAAACCACCGAAAATGTATGCAAAACCAACGAAAATAACCACCGAAAATGCACACAATACCAATCGAAAATAAGCACAAAACCCTTGAAAATGGTCACTGTAATAACAAATTACCATTGAAAAAACACTGTAACCATCGAAAATAAACTGTAATAACCGAAAATGAGCACAAAACCATAAAAAAAAAACTGAAAATGACCATTGTAACCATCGAAAATGGATCAAAAACGTATAAAACACTTACCATATTCTCTTCTTCTTATTCTACTTCGAACTCTTCTTCTTCTTCTTGAAGGCTCGCACGGTGTTGAAGACTTCGAAAATGGATCAAAAACGTATAAAAGACTTACCTTATGTTCTTCTTCTTCTTCTACTTCAAACTCTTCTTCTTCTTCTTAAAGGCTCGCATGGTGTAGGCTTCTACTTCGAACACTTGAAGGTTCGCACGGTGTTGAAGGGCTCTCTGCACAGACATGGGGGGTATTTTGGAGACAAAAAATAGAAGGGAAGGCACATGATGTACTAAGAACATTGTAGGAGCCTACAGAAATAACACCGTAAAAGGCGAGCCCATATCCGGGTTTTTTCGTAATACGGAGCCCATTTTCGTACTTTCCTCACTGGAAATATCTTTGTTCTCTTGCATTCAAGTACTCTATGAATAACCCCCTGTTTTGATATGCAGATCATCTTTGCTTGTAGCGGACTTTGTGGATGCCTTTGTACCCTTCGTTGGATTCACCAAATTGGTGTCATATTCGGCCTAGAATTTTTTGAGTCAAGTCTCGACTTCTAGATTCACGAGAGAGCCAGAAACTTTGTAAGTTGTCTTCATAGCCTTGATAACACACATGTTTTTTTTTTTTTTTTTCAGGGCTTCCCAACAGTATAGTTTGGTGATCAGAATAAAAGAGAAAATATGTTTTGAGTCTGAGTCCTTATCCCATCACAATGAGGGTCACCAGCGAAGGACTGCGCGGGCCAGGATGCCAGTGGTCATGTCCTCTGGTAGCCTTTCGAAGCGCAGTCCAGTATCGGGTCAACTTCCAGATCTCCCAGTTTTGGAAATCTTCTCCCGTCATGACGACGATTCCCAGCAAAGTTTGCATGGGCCAGGATGCCAATGACCATGTCCGCTGGTATCCTTCTCAAGCGCAGTCCAGTACTAGGTCGACTTCCAAATCTCCTAGTTTCTGTGTTCTTCTCCTGTCACAACGACGGTTGCTAGCAAAGTCTGCACGGGCCAGGATGCCAGTGGCCATGTCCTTTGGTAGCCTTCCAAAGCACAGTCTAGTACCGGGTCAACGTCTGGATCTCCCAGTCTCTAAGTTCTTCTCCTGTCATGACGAAGATTTCCAGCAAAGTCTACACGGGCTAGGATGTCAATGACCATGTCCTCTGTTATCCTTCTGAAGTGCAGTCTAGTACGAAGTCAACGTCCGGATCTCTCAGTCTCTGAGTTCTTCTCCTTTCACGACGATGGTTTTCAGCAAAGTCTGCGTGGACCAGAATGCCGATGACCATGTCCTCTGGTATCCTTCCGAAGTGCAGTCTAGTACCAGGTTGACTTCCAAATCTCCCAGTTTCTGAGTTATTATCCTGTCACGACGATGGTTGCCAGCAAAGTCTACGTGGGCCAGAATGCTAGTGGCCATGTCCTCTGGTAACCTTCCGAAGCGTAGTCCAGTATTGGGTCAACTTACGGATCTCGTAGTCTCTGAGTTCTTCTCCCGTCACGACGACGGTTGCCAGTAAATTCTGCGCGGGCCAGGATGCCAATGACCATGTTCTCTGGTATCCTTCGGAAATGCAGTCCAGTACTAGGTCGACTTCCAGATCTCCCAGTTTCTGAGTTATTATCAGGTCACGACGACGGTTTCCAGCAAAGTCTGCACGGGCCAGGATGCTAGTGGTCATGTCCTCTGGTAGCCTTCTGAAGCGCAGTTCAGTACCAGGTCAATTTGCGGATCTCCCAGTCTCTTAGTTATTATCCCGTCACGACGACGGTTTCCAGTAAAGTCTGCGCGGGCCAGGATGCCAGTGGCCATGTCCTCTGGTAACCTTCTGAGCGTAATCCAGTACCGGGTCAAATTACGGATCTCCCAGTCTCTGAGTTCTTCTCCCGTCATGACGACGGTTGCCAGCAAAGTCTGCGCAAGCCAGGATGCCAGTGGCCATGTCCTCTGGTAGCCTTCTGAAGCACAGTCCAGTACTGGGTCAACTTTTGGATCTCCCAGTCTCTGAGTTTTTCTCCCGTCATGACGACAGTTGCAGCAAAGGGATGCTTCCAAGTCTTTGAGTCTTCCAGATGTTGCAAGTGAAGCGTCATCAAAGTCTGAGAAGAACTTTTACAATTTCCAGGACTCTGACCCCATTGATGGGTTATGTGGATATTGAGACTTCTGTAGAGAAAGAGAGTTTTCCTCATCTTCCAGATGTTGCTTCGTTAGAGGACCTAGAAGATGACCTTTGGAGGTTGAGTGATGGCATATACTTTTTCAGTACCCAGAAGCTAGGACAATGACATCGTATAACAATCTTGTAATGAACACTTTGTCCACGAAAAGTATTATTTTATAACCTTTTTTTTTTAAAATGGTGGCTGAACCTTATGTAACTTTACAGGCTGCCTACGTACCCATGGTGGGATTAAGCCTTAACGTAGTTCAAAATTTTTTTTAAAAGAACAATTTAGGCTCGTGTCAAGGAGCGTACAATATCATAGATAATATTGCTTGAGGAAATTGCCGTTTATAGGACCGAGGTGCACTCCGTCTGGTGTTGAGAGGAGGTAAGCACCGTTGATGTAGACTTCTCTTACAACATGCGGTCGTCCCACTTAGGATCGAGTTTCTCTCCGGAATGACTTGTGAGGATAATAGGTCGCTGAACTGCAAGTAACAAGTCTCCCACTTGAAAAGAATGAGGATAGACTTTCTTATTGAAAGCTCGGGACAAACGAGCTTCATAGCACTCGATGCTTTGTTGCGCTTCTAGTCTTTTCTCGTCCAAAGCTTCGAGTTCAGCGAGACGTAACTTAGCATTATCATCATCTGTGAGCCCTTCTTGAATTGCAATCCATAATGATGGAATTTGACATTCCAAAGAAGTATTGCTTTAACTCCGTAGACCAGTGAGTAAGGTATAGCTTGTGTAGGAGTGCGATATGACGTTCTGTATGCCCAAAGTGCTTCGGCGATTTGTTCATGTCAGTCATTTTTTGACTTAGAAATGACCTTCTCGAGAAGCTTGCAAAGAGTTTTGTTGAAAGCCTCGGCGAGTCCATTTGCCGGTGCATTGTACATTGTGGAGTATCTCTGCTTGATGTCAAATTTTTCACAAAATTGATCCATAAGAGCATTCTTGAATGACTTCCCGTTATCCGTTACTATGTAACAGGGGACTCTGTAACGGAAAACAATGTTTTTTTTTTTTTTATGAAGTTACAACCGTTTCTTTCTTAATTTCCTTAAGAGGAACTATTTATGCCCATTTAGAGAAATAGTCTGTTGTAGCCAAGATAGAGATATTACTTAGAAGACTTTGAGAGTGGTCTGACAACATCAAGTCCTCAACTATCAAAAGGCTAAGATGCAACTGTGGGATGTAATTGTTTAGGCGGTTGGCGAATGAAGTCTCCATGGAGTTGGTATGCTTGACATCTTATGGCATGATCTAGTGAATCTTTCACCATAGTGGCCCAATAGTACCGCATTCTATTTAGTCGGTCGTGGAGTTTCGGTCCAGACTGATGAGCATCACAAACACCGGAGTGAGCTTCTTCTAAGGCTTCTCTAGCCTCATCATTTCCGAGGTATTTCATGAAGTCGTTAAAAGAATGTCGGCAAAGCTTGTTGTTGAAATACAAAAACTAGGGTGCACGACGCCGTATTTCAGTTTTGTGATTCGGATCGTCAGGTAATTTTTCAAACTGGAGATAATCAATGAGGGACTGTTGAAGTACAAGATAGTAATATATATATGATCGTGGACATCACAAGTATTATAATTATTTCAGTATAATTTATTATCTATTAGATTATTTGATTATATCTCAAGAGTAGTAATATATCTTATAGTTTATAAGTGGGGAGCCGCGTGAGTACTGTGGAATAGACTCCCAACTATAATTTCCCTGTACTGTGCACACAAGTAGCAGCTTTTCAAAGCAATTGACAAAATCAAAAGAGAACAACAGCTGGATAGAGCTAAAATTAAATTCATTGACTTGGTAGTGAAGGCGCTTGAGCCGAGCTTGGCTTGGTTTGCTCATCAAACAGGAATACCATTTTGAAGCTCTTTTAGTATACGAGCCCAGCTTTTGAACACTTTCGAACACTTTCGTATTCGGCTTGTTTATTTATGTATCTTCTTTACAAATATAAAGAGGATGCCCAATGTGCAAAACGTTGATCGATTTTTTTAATTTAGAAAACTACTTTTTGCTCTTATCTCATATTCTTCTCATTCGTATCTTATGAATAACGAGTCCTTGAAAATCTTGAAAACGTAGATGAAATTTTATAAAATTCACAAATTACCCTTATCATAATCATTATATAAGATAAACACTTAAATAAGTGTATGGTGAAATGTTGCTTAATTCTCATACTACCTCTCACTCATCTATCTATTAAGCTTGAAATTATCTACGGTTATGCCATTGAAGTCGCTATGTGTCCCTTTTAACACTCTTTAACTGTGGTTAAGATTCACATATACCTAAGGTTCACCAACTTATCCTTGGATTTTAGAAAAAAATATGAAAAAAAAACCTAACCTTAAAGAATAAGTTAATTTTAACTAGGGTTTAAAAAATTAATATTTTTTTTCTAAAAACCAAGGATAGGTAAGTGAACTCTAGGGGTAGATGAATCTTAATCACAGTTAAGGGCTGTCAAAAGAGACACATGACAACCTCAAGGGCATAATGGGACTCCAACTGTGGTAAAGATTTATCGACCCCTAAAGTTCACCCACTTATTCTTGGTTTTTAGAAAAAATATTATTTTCTTTTAAAAGGGACACATGATGACCTCAGTGGCATAACTGGACTCCTCGCTCTCTTGGCAAAATGTACCGAAAGAAGAACATCCCGCCAGAACCCCACTCCCTCTTCTTTGCTATACCCAAAATATCTCTAAATCTTTTTGGTTATTAAAATGTCTTAACATCATATTTCAATAAGCAACGTGTCTCTCACAATTTTTTTTATCTAAAATGTCCCTCAACTTTCTATTCCCAAAATATTCCTTAATTTTTTTTCGAAATGCCCTCTTTAGGGTCTCTCTTCCCAATCTCTTTCCCCTTCATCTATCTCACATGTATCGCACGTGCCGCCCACTAGTATATATAGGAAATGCTAATGATCACTCAATGTGTGAAATTGTTAACGACTACTAAGACATATTTTCATAGAGGACAGTTCATTAAATAAGAGAGAGAAAAATCAAACTGTATTTATTCTTTCCTACATTTAATGATTAATCTCCTCTAAAAAGACTAAAGTACCCTTACCTTTAGTTATATATATATATTAAAAATATAAAAATTAATCAGAAATATAAATATGTAATATATATAAAAATAATAATATATGTAAATATACAATTTAAATATTTAATTAAAGGGTTATTTTTTTTAAAATTAATCATATTTTATAAGTTTTTTTTAATAATTAATCATATCTTAATTGAGCTCGTTAAAAGCTCGAGCTTTATTTCCACATTTACAATTTCCTTCAAAAAACACTGGATAAGTTGCCTTCAACCGAGAAAAACACCTTTCAAAAAGGCTAAGGATCCTCTCGAGTTCAACTCGAGAGAATCTCTCGAGTTGGAACCCCTAGAGGTCGCCACGTGTCTCCTTTGACACACCTTAACCATGGATAAGGTTCACCCACCCCTAGGGTTCACCCATCCATCCTGGGTTTTTTTTTTTTTTTATACACTCGATAAAAAAAACTCGGCTACGGTGCTCACCCTTATCCGATGTCCATTTCAAAGAGTTGCTATGATGATACTACTTTTGATGGAGGTAGGTAAGGGTTTTTTATTTATTTTTAAGGATAATGCTTCTGAGACCCCAATAGGTCGAGACCACTGAGACCATGCTCAAAGGAGCATGGTCTCGGCCCTAATGGGTCCCAGTAGGAAAGTCCTTTTTTTAACCGCTTGACATGCATGGTTCTAGTTGCATTCCAAGCCTAAATTGTTTGTGGACATCGACCCTTCAACTTCTATTAACTTAGGTTAATTTTTTTTAACCTTTTATTTAAATTTTTTTCTGAAAAACCAAGGGTAGATAGGTGAATCCCAAAGATGGATGAAACTTAACCACAGTTAAATGAGTTAGAAGGGGACACATGGCAAGAAAATGGGAGCCGAGATGCCCCTCAATTTTCCTTTTCATAAATATCAGAAAACCTGAAAAGTCTATTATACCCTTAAATTATATAATAACCATTTTACCCCCATTTTATATAAGCCAATTTTTTAAAACTGTTTTTATGTTAATTACGAAATTATCATTCGAACCCAGCAGGATAAATACTTTCCGATGACGTCCATTTTAGTGTTTTTTTTTTTCGAATCAAAGGATTATGTGGTAATTGAATCGTTTATTTAGTGAAGGATTTTGGTTAGGTTCACTCTCTTTAAATGCATTCTCTCTATATTTACTTTTTTTTAAATCAAACAAAAGACAGGAAAACGCGTTTGAGTATGAGAAGAAAGTCATGCATATATGTCTTTTCGAGCGATTTTTCATTGAGAAAAAAATGTGTAAGAAGTTGGAACACAAAAAATGGAAGACAACCAAACAGCGCCGCCTCTAAGCATCATCGTCAACAAACCTAAAGAAAAAAATAGTAGAAAAACCGGGATAACAAAATTCCTGCATCTTGATTATAAAATAGAAGTCAAACATGCTACAAAGCTAGAAAATGAAAAAATCCCAGTTGGGTGAGGACTAAAATAAGATTCGATTAGGTTTGGCTCCACATCTCAATAAAATAAACGAAAAATTACCATAGCTCGTCTCCTTATAAAGCTATTGACTCAAGAAAGTGGTTCGGTTTCTCATGGGCCAAAACTACTCCATTTCGAACCCGTATCGTTCAAGCTTGAAACCAGTACATATTGGATTGGCTCGGTTGGGTTAATTTAAATTCGACCAAATTAAGAACATTAACTCGAACCCAACTAAAATCGGTCTTGCTTTGGTGGATTGACCTGAACCCAATTTTAAATAGGTCCGGACCCTTCCCAGTATGCAAAAACTAAGGAAGAAAGAAAAGAAAACTAGTCGAAACATAAGTAACACAACAATTTGTGGGATTCACTCAATTTGGGTTAGGTCCACGAAAATTCACTCTGATTTTTAAGAATTAACCTTAAAATTGAGAAATTGAGGATTTGCGCAGCCTTTTGTTGTGTCTCGGGTCCTCCCACATGAGTCCTCAGGCTAGTGATGGTATATCTTGATTTAGAGGCCACAATGGTAGATTCTCAGTACAAGTACTGCTACACTCTCTTAGGACAACACTCTGTTCTTTCTTTATAAAGTTGTGTGGAATCATCATATTCCTTTCAAGATATCTTTTTTCTTATGTAATGCTTCTTTGAATAAAATTCTTACTTGTGATTGCTTAAAAAGTAGAAGGTAGAGTATGACGAATCGCTGTTTTTTGTGTATTCAAAAGAAAGAGATAGTGAATCATTTGCTGATGCATTGCCTTATTGTGGATGCGATATGAGAGCATTTTCTTATCCGAATGAGAATGGATTGGGTCATCTCTTCTTCCTTTCTAAGCTTCTTATCTTGCTGGTCTCTGTTTAATGCGGATAGTGCGCAAAGAGTTGTCTAGTCGCTTCTTCCAGGTGCTATTTCTTTGTCGGTTTGGAAAGAGAGATACAGAGGAGTGTTCGACGATTATCCCTCTTCCATCTCTCGCATTTGCTTCCAAATTCTCCTTTTGGTGTTGGAATGTATGTCCATCCGAAGGGACGAAGTGGATCTAAGAGACTTGTTGGGGTGATATGTTAGTGCTACCTCATTTTGTTTTCTTCTATCATTACATGCTTTTCTTGTTTATTTCTTTTTGAGTCTCCTTATTTAGATCTTCTTTTGTAGTATTCTCCTTATTAGTATATCCTTTTAATTATCAATAACAATAATATAAAAAACCCCTCATTATTTTTTAATATGAAAATTTTGTTTCTTCAATCACTTTAGAATTTATAAGACTAAACCAGCTGTACCAAAAAAATATATATATAAGACTAAACAAAAATCATTTGGTAGGTTTTTTTGTTTGGGAAATGGAAAACAAGCCGTGCGGTCAATTGGCACAACCAGCTTCCTGACCACATGATCTCATTGGTGTCTTTGTTTTTAGCACTCACTAATTGTAGTTAAGAATCACTTATTCTAAGATTCATTTATCCAATATTGGTTTTTAGAAAAAATTTTTAAAAAATAATAATCATAATTTAGTTAAGGCTTAATTATGATTAAAAAGGGGTTAAAAGGGACATGGGGACACTGTGGTCAGCTGGGAAGGGGACTCGCGGTCTCCTTATCAGGACTCTCTTTTTTAAGAGCACTGCTCAACGGACCCATGTATATGTTTCATATCTTAGCTCCGTGTCCTCGTGTCCCTTTTAACACCTCTTTAATCCTGGTTAAGCTTAATTAAATTGAAAATAAGATTTCGGTTATTTTTTTCTTTTTTGAAAAACCATGGTTGGATTGCTTAACCGGGTGAGCGAATACTAACCATAGTAGGTAAGTATTTAAAATTGGGGCGTGGACCCATGAGGACCTGGCTTTCAGTTATAAAATGGGAACCTCGGGTACGTTTACTATTTTCTTTTTTTTTAACTAAGCGAATTTAACCTTGGGTATCCAAAATATTACTACTAAACAGTGTTATCAGAACCGGACCGATCAGTCGAACTGGCCCCCTCGCAGGTTACCAAAACCCTAAACAACGGAACTATTTGAGAACCGGACAAAACCGGGAAAAATGGAATTTTTTTTTTTTTTGATAAAAAATACATGGTCGAACCGGCCACTCTACCTGTTGATGCCCGGTTCGATTATGAAAACAGTGCTACTAAACCTAGTTTGTTCGGGTCGGATCCTCGTTACATCAATAAAGCAGCTTGATAAAAGTAGCCCACTTGTCTCAGTGTCTGCAACTCTGCATCTACTGTCCTTTTAGAATTGTACATAAGTTTGACGTTTGACTCTCTAACCATCTCCTTTCACACTTGCTGGATTATCCTTTGACTTTGACTTTCTCCCTCTCTTCTAGTTCTATAAGCAAGCAGGCACGAAAAACCAGAGAGATTATCCTTGAATGAATGCTAAACTAAGAAGATCTAGAAATGACTACTGTTCAAAATCCATCTCTTCTTCTTCATCTTTTCCTCTTTCTGTTAATTCTTCCATTGAAGATTACAACATCATCAAGAACAGAAGCTGAATCATTGATCAAATGGAAGAACACCCTTTCATCTTCTTCTTCTCTCAATTCATGGTCACTTACAAGCCTCATAAACCACTGCAACTGGACCGGCATAGTCTGCAACAATGGCGGAAGCATCGTCGAGATAAATATATCCAACTTCAGTCTCAATGGGACACTAGACCAATTCAATTTCACTTCACTCCCCAATCTCACTCGTTTCGATCTCAACTTCAACAATCTCAATGGGTCTATACCATCCCGAATCGCCAACCTCTCAAAGCTCACTTTCATGGACCTCGGCAGCAATTATTTCACTGAAAACATCCCGTCGGAGATCGGAATGTTGTCGGAGCTTCGATTTCTTAGTCTTTCTGTAAACAATCTCGTGGGTGCAATTCCATATCAGCTTAGCAATCTTCAGAAGGTATGGTACTTAGACCTTGAAGAAAACTACTTAGAATCCACAGACTGGTCGAGATTCTCCAGCATGCCATTACTGACCCACCTTAGCTTATCCACCAATGAACATATTTCAGAGTTCCCATCTTTCATTCTCAGTTGCCGGAATCTGACGTTCCTCGACTTGTCGGTGAATAACCTGACTGGTTCATTACCCGGAACACTAGTAACCAATCTGGGCAAGATTGAATACCTCAATCTTACTGGTAATTTCTTTCATGGACCATTGCCTGTAAATCTTTCCAAGCTTTCCAAGCTCAAGCATCTACTTCTAGGGAGAAATGAGTTCACTGGTGCAATACCCACTGAGATTGGTCTGATTTCTGATCTTCAAATTCTCGAATTATATAATAATTCATTTAGAGGGAAGATTCCTTCTTCATTAGGCCAACTCAGGATGCTTGAAAGGCTGGATCTACATAATATTGGATTGAATTCTACTATTCCTTCTGAGCTCGGCCGCTGTGCTAACCTCACCTTCATTGATCTCTCTTTGAATTCTCTCTCTGGAGCCTTACCTCTGTCCCTCTCCAGTCTAACCAAGATATCCGAAATGGGTATTTCAAGTAACTTGCTTTCGGGCGAGATCTCGCCTTCCTTGATTACCAATTGGACAGAGCTGATCTCTCTGCAACTTCATAACAATTCCTTCACCGGAAGGATTCCACATGAGATTGGCCAATTGACAAAGCTGCAGTACCTCTACTTGTTCAAGAATCAGCTCTCCGGTTCAATCCCTCCGGAGATTGGGAACCTGAATGATTTGGTGGAGTTAGACCTCTCAGTGAACAGTTTCACAGGTCCAATACCTCCAACACTGTGGAACCTCACACAGCTCACTGTGTTGCAACTTTTTTACAACAACTTCACAGGTACCATCTCTCCGGGGATCGGAAACCTGACATTGATGATGTATCTTGATATCAACACCAACCAGTTCGAAGGAGAATTGCCGGATACCATCTCTCGGCTTGAGAATCTACTGGTGCTCTCTTTATTCACCAACAATTTCTCAGGTAGGATTCCAAAGGATTTGGGGAGCAAGAGTTCTTCTTTGTACTATGTTAGCTTGTCCAACAACAGCTTTTCCGGTGAATTGCCACCGGGGTTATGTAGTGGCTTTGCCTTGAAACAATTCACGGCAAATGGTAACAATCTTACTGGGCCATTGCCAGATTGCTTGAGGAATTGCTCAGAGCTAACAAGAGTCCGGCTTGAAAGGAATCGATTCACCGGAGACGTATCTAAGGCATTTGGACTGCACCCAAATCTTTTGTACATTGATCTCAGTCATAATCTTTTGTCGGGCGAACTCTCTCCGGTGTGGGGGGAATGGGAAGAGCTTACTTATCTGCACGTCGATGGAAATGAAATCTCTGGTGAAATTCCAGTCGAGTTTGGGAAGTTGACCCAATTACGCGACCTAAGCCTGTCTTCAAATCAACTAAGGGGAAGAATTCCAACTGAATTGGGAGATCTAGACCTGTTATTCAAGCTCAATTTGAGCAACAATCACTTAAATGGAGAGATCCCTCAGAGAATAGGCAATTTGTCACAGCTCCAAAATCTCGACTTGTCGGAAAACACACTAAAAGGCAACATACCAAAAGAGCTTGGGAATTGCATCAGCTTATTGAAGATGAACTTGAGCAACAATGATTTATCGGGTGAAATACCGCCTGAGCTCGGCAATTTAGTTGCATTACAGACATTTTTAGATCTAAGCAGCAACTCATTCTCAGGAACAATTCCTCAAAATCTTGGGAAGCTGACCTCATTGGAGAATCTCAATCTCTCCCACAACAATCTTTCTGGCAGAATCCCGACAACATTATCCACCATGCCTAGTCTTCAATCAATTGATCTCTCCTACAATGAGTTGTCTGGTCCAGTTCCTACTGGCAACATTTTCCGGAAAACGACGGCCAAGGACTTTGCTAGAAACTCAGGCTTATGTGGAAATGCAGGATTGCCCAGTTGTAATTCCAGTCCTACAGGGGGTAAGTCCAGTAAGCACAATAAGAAAGTCCTTGTTGCTGTCATCGTTCCCATTGTCGGACTTTTGTTTTTGGGCACCATAATTGCTGGAATTCTAATCCTGTGTAGAAAATCAGAACATTGTGACGAAGAGATGGTAAGCGTTGCAAGGGATGAGAATACCAAGTCATTGATTTGGGAAAGAGAAGGAAAATTTACGTTTGGCGATATTGCGAAAGCCACTGAGGATTTCAATGAAAAGTACTGTATTGGAAAAGGAGGATTTGGAAGTGTTTACAAAGCAGTTTTGCCAACAGGTCAGATCGTGGCTGTTAAACGGCTCAATGTGTCAGATTCAAGTGACATTCCGGAAATTAATCGGCGAAGTTTCGAGAATGAGATTGGTTCATTAACAGAAGTCCGGCACCGGAATATCATTAAACTGTATGGATTCTGTTCCAAGAAAGGGTGCATGTACTTGGTGTATGAGTATGTAGAGAGAGGTAGTTTAGGAAAAGTTTTGTATGGGGAGGAAGGGGGAAGGGAACTGAACTGGGTGACAAGGGTGAATATAATCCAAGGAGTGGCTCATGCTACTGCTTACTTGCACCATGATTGCTCTCCTCCTATTGTGCACCGCGACATTTCGGCAAATAACATATTGCTTGAGACAGGATTCGAACCTCGGCTCTCAGACTTTGGCACGGCCAGATTGTTGAGCTCGGATTCATCTAATTGGACCACGGTTGCTGGGTCGTATGGCTACATGGCTCCAGGTAAGCTACATGTTTAAGTATATTTGATTAGTTTACTATTTTTAGCCATGTTTAGCTGTAGGGATTGCTCTGTCCTGGTCCAGGGAAAGGGTTATCTAACTGTTTAACCTCTGATAGTAAGGGATTAGAGTAATGCAATCTGCAAAATGATGTGTCTTTCGTGCTGTGCAAATTGTCTTGAAGTTAGCTTGTTACAGCTTTAAAACTGCTCACATAGGCCCCTCATTCACTCAAACTCAACTCTGCTGGTCGAGCTTGCGAACGTTTTTTGGGAAGGGTTTTCCTAATTAGATTAGGAGTTTGTTTCAAGTTAGGTTTCTACCGGGTGTATAATATAATATTCGGTCTAGGGTTTTCTATTTTGTAGAGAACTAAATTGTTTGAGAGGTTGTGAGAGATTGATCTCTGCAATCTCTCTGCTTTGAATTAGTGAAGAAGGTGACCTCTGCATTTGCGTAGCCCACATCTGGTGAACCATATATATCTTGTGTGTTTCTGTTTCGTATTTGCAGGTTATTTTCACCACATTTTGCTGAAAAAAAAAAGATTCTACTTTTCATGAAAAAGGATTTCATGAAAACATTCCTAAATTATTGTTTTTGTAATGTGCAGAGCTTGCATATACAATGCGGGTCACGGAGAAGTGTGATGTTTATAGCTTCGGAGTGGTAGCATTGGAAGTTATGATGGGAAGACACCCGGGAGAGCTCATCTCTTCTCTATCTTCATGGTCATCTGGTGATCGTGACTTACTACTGAAGGATGTGCTGGACCAACGACTTCCCCCTCCCACTGGTCAATTGGCAGAGGAGGTTGTTTTTGTAGTTACAGTGGCCTTAGCATGTACACGCACAAATCCTGAGTCACGACCCACCATGCGTTCCGTCGCACAGGAGCTATCAGCTAGCACACAAGCGTATCTGTCCGAGCCATTTCGCACAATTACCATAAATAAGCTCTCAAGCTTTCAAAAATAGAACAAATTTAGAAAAATATGTGAAGAGGTTTCAGATTACATACTCTTAACAGTATATATTTAGTGACTTACTTCTCTTGATTTGTAGTAACAAGGGCATGCTAGAATCAATGGAATGTGGATTTTAGTTTTCTTATTCAAGTAGAGTTGCAATTTTGGCCTGGCAAGGCTGTTTAATGTTAATGAATCTTGCTTTATTTTTATGTCCAACCTAGTTTTTTGATGATGCTTTACTCGCCATTATTTCGTGGAAATGAATGCATGGATTCGACTTTATATCAATTATTGTTTTCCTAAGTTGAATGTTTTTATGTCGGTTTTTTTATATGTATTTGTAGTTTGCATATATTTATTAAGTGATTGCTGTTTTGCCTATAAAAGCAAAGAAGATTATATGATCGTAATACTCGTATCATCTCCTCTCATGCCTTGAACAAGTTTATGTAATTGACTACATTGTGCTGAAAAAGAAAAGGAACTCAAATATTAGGACATATCTTCTTTTTTGATTTGTAGTCAAGTTCAAGATATTTCTACTCTTGTTTATCTTGAATTTTTTTTCTTTTCGGATGAACGATTCTAGGCTCCTAATTTCGATTAGGATTTAAGAACTTGATTGGTTTGTCAAGATCTTAGGATAGGAAACCTGATTATCTTGTTTTCCAGAAACACTAGGATAACAAAACCCAGTTTGGGATCTATGGAGCTTGCCCAAGGTAAGCATGGCTTGTAATTAGCCAAGACATGTAAGACCCATAACCAGCACAAGGCTAGAAATGCGAGCCGAACTTGGGGTGCCTATTGATCAAAGCCAGCCCCCATGCACATTGTGATAGGATATGATAAAAAGAGAAAACAATTATTAGGAAATATTTTTGTAACCATCCTCCACCATAATTTGGACAGTGTTATTAGTGGTTGCTCCATCCTGTTTCAGCAGAATTTAGAACTAATACTTACAAATGGAGTATAATATGATGGAAGTCAACTACCCCAAACTATGTATGACTTGATTCTAGCAACTCGCGAAAATACCCAAGAATAATGTGCGATTAAAGAGCTTGTCATGAGAGTTGATTCAAAGTACAACTGCAAAGGTCTACTTAGGTTTTAGGTGGAAGATTCAAATATAGTAGAAGTTTGTGCTCTTTTAGAAAGGCTGAAAGAACTTTTGGTCCTAATAATAACTGTCTAGGAGATAGGAGGGCTCGTGCCCTGTCAGCAGTAATTTGAAGAGTATATATATATCTTTTTGCATCAGTAGTGGTTAATTTAGGTACTGTGAAGATGCTGAGTCTTTCGCTAAAGAAGCTTAGTAGGCAGTCTTTGTACTTCTGAAGCTCTTTACCTTAATACAGATCTCCATTTTCAAGAAATGAATTACCACCACAAGAGAAAGAAAATGAAAAGGGTATTAAAGCCCCCTTAAATTGAAAATAAATGGACATTTTCTTATATTCATTAAACTACAGAGGCAAATGGCTATCATTGCACATCATCAATATCAAAATTTCATCTTATGAGCATTGCCTCATACTTTGTAATGACTATAAAGTATAAACAGGAACCACACTCTTGAAAGACAAACATTCGAAGAAAGAACGATCGAGCTGAGGAATACACAACCAGAGTGAGAAATATAAGAGGGGAAGCTAACACTCCAATGGCCTAACTACCACTCCACCCTACATTGTTTAAGAAACCGGCCCTGTTTATTTAGGCAAGAAAGGATCAATTCTAACCCAAACCAATAAGGAAATTGATGCCAGAAGAACTGACCACAGGACTACAATGGTAGGAGTCCTGTTTTGCTTCCCCATCAAGCCCTTCAAGAAAGGGTAGAGGTGAACAATGACTTAGAAAGCAAAGAAAAGCTTCCCAAATACGGGCCTCCACGAGCCGTACCTATTGTTAATGGCGTCGGATACTCTGGCGACAACTCCGACCATATTCAAGATAATTAGAGTGGTAGGTGGGATGAGAAGGGTTGTCCATTTGAAGAGGTAATGGTCGCCAAACTCGGCATCATCTGCTGTCTTTGAAGTAACAGTGAAGTTAGTGTTGACTCCTGCAAGGACCTTAAGAAGACCCTGGGAGACAGCAAATAGATGTGCTGATACGCCTCTGATCACCCAGAATTGCTCATTGCGCCACCAATTCTGGATACTAACACCACTCCACTGAAGCTCAAGCACCCCAGTTGCTATGATGGAAAGGAAGAGAGCCATAAACCAAATGTTGGCAAAGTTGTTCAGCTATAGCACATGAAATTCTAGTTAGAATTTGCCCACTTGAAACATTTGTAACCCTTCTTCTCCTTCTCTAATATTATCTAAGAAATCACAACAAATACGAATATAGTTACAATGGGGATGATGAATTTTCTAGAGAGAAGACAGACGACTGGAATAGTGCAGTAGGCGAGCAAAGGGATGAAAGTAAACGGATAACAATGGTGTTAGTGTAAACAAGCCTCTCTAGCCATTTCAATTTTCCACCATAGCCATACCATAGAGGGCAATGGAGACTAAGGAATATCTTGACAGAATCGAGAGCCCACCTCAGAACTTGATGCAACCGATATGAAAGATTTATTGGAGCTGAAACCTTAAAGGCTGCTCTCTTGGGAACATAGTACACTGACTTCCACCCTCTGCAGTGTATCTTGAATCCTGTCAATATATCTTCTGTAACCGAACCTTAAATCCATCCGATCTGTGAAGAAAAAAACAATCATTACCAGACTGATAAGAAGTGTGGAGCCTGCCTCGACTGAACATCCTACCTTTGTTTTCTGAGGGGTAGAGGTACTCTAGTACTTTTGCACTTTATTTTGTAGTCCTAATACTATTAATAATAGGGGTGGGTGGATATTGTTGTTTAGATTGCAACTCTGTAATGTTGCCCAAGTATTGGACCTTAGGGGGGGGGGGGGGGGGGGGAGGGGAGTGAATAGGGTCTTGACAAATTAAAAATTTCTTCCTAATTCTTTTTTGCGGAATTTAAATTAATCTAATTAGAAGGGAATGTAATTTAGCAATTCTAAATCAATGCAACAGTAAATGTAAAGAGAAGAGTAAGAGAAATCAAACACAAGGATTGTTCTCGAGGTTCGACACTCCCTCCTATGTCCCCGCCTCAAGCTTTCCCACTCGAGGATTCAACATGATACACTATCGCACGATCTTCTTCCGGGTGAAGATAAAACCTTTACAGTTGCAAGAGAACACCCTCTCTTGACTTCAACAAAGCTTCCCACTTCAAGGACAAGAACCCACTGATTCTTGATTTGAAATACAAAGATGTATTAAAAAGTTTACAATCTCGAAATTGCTCCTTAGATGAGCTGAAAAGATCTATTTGAAGCTCTCTAAAAATCTCCCAAAGATTGGAGTTGAATAGCTCAAGAAATGGGATTTGGGATTTCTAGGGTTTTCTCAAGGAATGATTCAATGTAGGCTTGTGAGTAATTGATATGAGTTAATACACAAATCAAAAGTTGTTTCTAGTTAATAAATGAACTCAATTTATAGCCCATGAAATTTTATGGCAGTTGGAGGAGCGTTCAATGCAAAAATGGCCTTTGAAAAATAACCGTTATTGTGCATTTAATGCGCATCCTGAGCAAATTATTCGACTGGTTTGACAATCCAGCTGTCAAGTTTGTTCCAGATTAATTTCAGAATGTTTACAGCTAAATCAGTCAACTTGTTTTGGTCATCAGTGAAAATTGGTCGAGTGGTTTTGTAAACAGAGCCCAAACATCATACAGGGCAAGAATCAGGTGACTGATTTTGAAAATTCTGAAGAACTGGTTGACTAATTTTGAGTTCTTACAGAAAAACTCCAATTTTACAATCCTAGATGATGTGATAGGTCAACCAACTTGATTTAATCATGATTATGATTATTTCTTATGATTTCTAAGGACCTTAGAAAGATATGCAATTATGTTCCCAAAGATCCTATGGTCAATCTAGGTATTGAGCTTTCAATATTTCAACTTTGAGAACTTTTTACATAAGTCCTAAGCACTTCTCAAGATAAAAAAAAAAACTGTAAAGTCATGCATTATGTATCTAATTCCGTAATCAAAACAAGGTTTAGTGAATAGTTTTCCTGCTCAAGGAAGATCAAGCCAACTGGAGATGAAGCCTAAAGAATCTGCGTTCATTCCTTGCTCATGCCATTAGGAAGGTAAGAGACCTAGATGCCATGTTTACCTAGATGGAATTATCATAGAAAATCTATAACAGACCTAGGTGGTTAGCTAATGGCCTAATAGTTGGATTGGAATGTTTTCAAAGCTTTCTAAACTGTGCTGGTGAATCCCGGTCAAGCGGGGTTGGGAGGCGATCGACCGCCTATTATGCAAAATTGATAAAAATAAAAAACAGTAGCCAATTGGGGACAACCGATCAATCGATCCTCATAGGCGGTCGATTGACTATATTCGAAAAAGTATTTTTTTATAAATCAAAAGGGTTTTAAAGCTCAGCCGATCGACCACCCCCTGCAAATTCTTTCCAAATGCGAAAAAATAGAAAGCTAAGCTTATGGAAACTTGATTGTTCCTATTCTATATATTGTCTAAAAGCCCAATTTGAAGGAAGGTTTTTAGGAGAGAGTTTTGAGAGTTCTCTAATCTTTTAAGATCTACCAACTCCCTTTTGGTTGATCTCTATTTTTCTCCTCTCTCATTCTTTAGTGAAGCAAGTTTAATTCATAAAACTCCTTCATTGCTTCTGTAAATCTCAATCCTTCTCGAGATCCCTCTAGAGAGTTGTTAAACCTTCACAACCCCATTGTTACTCCATTGTGAGTGTTGGTTGGCATGAGCCAAAGCCGTCAAGGACGAGAATCAATATTTGGAGATCGTGGTGTGTAAGCTTTGAGAAGAGGTGGCCGGTGAGGAACCGGAGCTGTTGTGGCAGAGATCGAACCAGTTGGGTTTGTGGTTTTCAAGGCAAAGAATCAAGGAACGGTGTGGTTGGGTAAGATTCGAGTCTTGTACTTTTTAAATCTTCTCATAGTGGATTCTGTGCTGGACTAGGTCTCATGGTTTTTCCCGAAAGGGTTTCCACGTAAAAAGATTGCGTGTTCAATTGTGATTGATTGTTTGTGATTGCTTAAAATTAAAATTGGTAGACATCAATAAGTAGGCCTATTCACCCCCTTCTAGGTCAAAGGAATCATTGAACTAGAGAATTTCAATTGGTGTCAGAGCGGGTTCACCTATAAGGATAATCTCTTAAGTGTGATCATGCATTAATCCTTGGTCAATGACTACACTAAGAGAGGGTGGTTCCATTTCTCGTCCCCCACTGTTTGATGGGAACAATTATGCGTACTGGAAAGCTCGAATGAGAGCATTTATCAAATCGATAGACAAGAGAATCTGGATGTCTATTCAAGATGGGTGGACCATGCCCGTGAATATTCTCAGTGATGTGACTATTACTAAGAACTCTAAAGATTGGAACAAAGATGAGCTTGAGACAAGTGGATGGAATACAAAAGCTCTCAATGCAATCTTTACTATAGTCATTGTAGAGGAATTCAGGCCGAATTTCTTCCTGTGAAACAGCAAAGGAGGTATAAGATATTCTTGAGATTACCCATGATGGTACCACTACTGTTAAGATCTCAAAGCTCCAAATGCTCACCACTAAATTTGAACATTTAAAAATGGATGACAATGATACTTTTAATGAATTCTATGCTAAACTAAGTGACATTGTTAACTCCAGTTTCAATTTAGGTGAAAAAATTAGTGAGTCCAAAATTGTGAGAAAAATCCTTAAATCTCTACCTGAGAGATTTCAATCTAAGGTCACTACCATAGAGGAGAGCAAGAATGTTGATGCTCTTAAGATTGAAGAATTGGTTGGGTCTCTCCAAACCTACGAACTCAATCTCCGGCCATCTAAGAAAAACAAATCTGTAGCCTTGAAAACTATCAAGGAAACTTTGGATGAAGATGACAGTGATGTTGAATTGGGTGAGAAGGAATTGGCTCTATTCATTAAGAAATTTCAAAAATACCTGAAAACAAATAGGAGGTTTAATCCTAAACTAGGAGGAAAACCGTTTGAAAACCCAAAGTCAAAACCTTGGGAAACCAAAAAAAACACCCAAAGGTACTAACAAGAAATCCCATGACATACAATGCTATGAATGCAAAGGTTATGGTCATATCTCACCCGATTGCCCTAACAAGAAGAAGCGTAAGGAAAATGTGATGAATGCCACATAAGATGACAGCGAATCCGAGGATGAAAAATCTGACAGCTCTACCTCAAGTGAAGAATCTGTAAATCATATGGCTTTCATTGCCTCCATATCCAAGATTGTTGAACCTTCTCCCAATGATGAAGAGAAAGAGAAGAGTGATGATGGTCAAGAGACCGAGTCCAGTAAAGATCATGATCAGAGTCACAGTGTCTCTGAATCTGATGAAGATATGAATATAACTTATGAAAAGTTGTTTTCTGAGAGCCTGAAGCTGAAGAAAGCCAAGATTTCTTTGAACAAGAAACTTAAAATTGTTCAATAAGAAGGAGATACTTGCAAACTAGAAGTAGAAGGGAAGAAGGCTCTAGTAGCTCAGTTGGAACTTGAAAAGACAGAACTTGTGTCCAAGATAGAATATCTTGAGGAAGAAAATGTCTCTCTCACCAAATGTGTCAAGGTTCTAGAGAATGAGGGAGACAATTCCATGAATGTATCTAAAGAGTCAACAACTCTCATTTCAGATTTGGAATCTAAAAGAGATAACCTTATTGAAAATGTTAGGTTTCTGGAAAAAAGAATTTCTCACTATCTTAAAAGTTAAGGATGGGTTAGCTAAGAAAGTAACTGAATTTGAAAAAGCTAGACTCCTTAGCAACACTCAAATCTTGGATAATTTGGCTAGCATGCAATACTCAATAGTAAATATGACCAGCATAGAACATACAAATAGACCACCCGGTTCTATGAATGTCGGTACAATGGCTACTGTAATATTTGTCTTGGTAGTTGTCATGGTGGTATGGGACGTCATGGTAATAGGATTTTTCGATGGTAATGGATTCTGAAATGGATAATAAGTTTGCAGACTCAAGAATAGAACGTGGTGTCGTGGACGATATTTGGTGAAATTGACAATTAGAGGTCGGGAACCTCAGAATAGGGTGAAATAATCATGTGTGATTTCTGGTCACGAATTATGATATTATGATTCTACATATTATTATGATATGAGAATTGAACTGTAATACTATATTGTTATGATGAATGTTACTATGTGAAAAATAGTCTAGATGGATTGTGGATTTTACTGGGCTCTATGGTTCATCCCTCATTGTATGTCTTTAGATTCTAAAGCGGTTATTGATTGGCAAGGAGTTATGCTTGATAGATTTTAGAAAGTGTACTAGCACATTTGTGGCACCAAAAGTAAAAGCTGCTATATCCAGTGAGGTAACACATTTGCTTATGATGGATTATTGTGATGACCAGTTGTATGTAAGCTCTTGATAAAATTTTGAAAATTTACGTATTTTCGCTGGAATTTGGATGCGGTTTCTTCTAACGCGTGTATTTGAACCTAACCAAAGTGTGGGAATTCGTTTCGATGGAATCCAAGGTCGTTTGCCCAATTTGGGCACCGAGAGGCCCGAAATCCATACTTTGAAACTATAGTTTGGCCTAAACCTACAACCGTGCACCAAATCCAAAACGGGGCTCGGATTTGGATGCGATTTCTTCTAACGCGTGTATTTCTGTAGTACCCTTCAAATTATTATTTTGATTTTAAGGGTATTTATATAATTTTCCTATTGAGGGTAGGTTAGTAATTACATCATTAAAGTTAACCATGATAATTTCCTAACTAAAAGTTAAATAGAATAATGAAATTAAGAAATAGAGAAGAATAATATACAAACTTGAATTAAATTAATGAGTAACCAAACACCCCTTTGTAAGGACCTTTTAGTAAAATACTAAATTAGGGTATTAATATAAATAGATAAAACAAAACCTAATAAACCATAATCTTTAGCAAAACCTAAATTGGAGAAAAGGAGGCATCATAGAAAAAAGGGATTTGAGGAGAAAACTTGCGGAAAAAGCGTTAGAAATTTTGGGGTTTGATGTAGAGATTCAAAGCTACGAAGATCGCATCTCAGATTACAAGGAGTCTTCTCTGTTGCTTGTGGGGATTCAAATAGAGGTAAGTGAATACTCCCCTTAGATTTAAGTCTTTGTATGTAAATTCTTCAATTTAAAAGTAGATATATTCTTCTTGAATCATGATTAGCTTAATTCAAAATTTTTTTATGAAGTATGTGAAGTTTGATAATCATGTTTTAGGTTTAGACATTTTAAATTGAATTAATATGAACTTGTTAGATTTCTGGAATTTTAGGACCAGTTGTGGGACAATATTCATAATTTATTCTCTCGTATTCCTAAAATTATGAAATTTTGTGAGTAATTCAAAAATTGGTAAATAAACCTCTCTGAAAAATTTAAGATAAAAAGGAATTTCTTTGATATTGATTTCATAATTATGTTTAGGATGTGTTAAACCTGTCAGCAATTTCAGAATCTGAAAAACTCAACTTGTTTTATAATATTTTTAGACATTTTATACATGAGAGTGTTGTTTTAAAATTTTTAAACCAACTATAATCTAATAGAATTTAAATCCAATTGGTCTCATATTATTTTCTTTTGTATTGTATTTTTGGTGAATTTATTGGTGAAATGTCTCAAAACTGTCAGAAAATTTCTCATTGCAGATAGGCTGTGTTTCACTCAATATTTTATATTTAAAATATTATAATTTGATTTTTATAATATTTTTATTATTGTGTTCTAGAAGTTTATTTTCCAGAAAAGTATGCCTCATAATTTTTAGGTAAGAGATGAATCTCTGAGAAATTATGAAACCCATAAAGGTTCATGTTTTCTATTATTTTGTGAGGCAGTTCAACTGTATTGAGTTAAGTATTTATGAAAGAATAAGGAAGAAAATAAAGAAAAATGAAATAAATAAATAAATAGCTTTATTTATTTAAAGAAGATCATTCAAAATAATATTTTGTTTGTTACAATCATGTAAAACTTCGTAACTTGATAGATAGACTTGAAAAACATGAGTTATTTAATTAATGCACTGTTATCATTGTTTCGCTTCCTATATATACTGTTTGAATGCATGCTTATTCTTGTTTTTCTTTATTATGATGGTATGTGACACCATAATAAAGAGAGTATATTTTGTTAATGGTAAAGACCACTACCCAAGGGATGATTGTGAATAGTATGATACTCTCGAAGAAGTCTAAGTCTACGAGTGATCTCTAGGAGATTCCACTGGAGAGTTCGGGACTTCTCAGTGAGACAACCTTAGGTGTATTTGTGAACTCAGGAGTCCGAGACTACTCAGTGTGACAATATGACTTATGGGTCCCTTAACGATGGATTAGATGACCTTAGACCACTGCCAATGAGGTATATTCTGAGAGAACCCTATGGACAGAGGATCAGATCAATTGGAATTAACTACAATAATTAATGCACATTTAATTTGGATATTAAATGTCAATTGCTTTTGTAAACTACTGCATGCTTGTTGTATTCACTTGTTGAGCTATGAGCTCACTCTTGCCATTATTGAAATTTTTAGGAGGCACCTAAAGAGGTTAGGTAGTCGGGAGGACATAGTTATTTATTAAGACTTTGTTGAGTTTTAGTTGAACATTTATCTGAGGTAGAGTGAACTGTAAGTGAGGTTTAATTAATTTGCTTTAACTCTTTTATTCTTTGTGGTTTGTTTAAACTTCAGTTGCTTGATAATATATCTAAATGATATTTATTAGGAATAAATTCCATTGTCGTTGGGGTTTGTCACCGGATCGCGTCTTGGGATCTACACAAATATGAGATATATTATGTGTAGGATTGTGGGGCATGACGATTTCGACCCAACCAAAGTGTGAGAATTCGTTTCGATGGAATCCGAAGTCATTTGCTCGATTTGGGCACTGAGAGGCCTGAAATTCATACTTTGAAACTATAGTTTGACCTAAACTTAAAACCGCGCACCAAATCCAAACTGGGGCTCGGATTTGGATACGGTTTCTTCTAACGCATGTATTTCGTCCCAACCAAAGTGTAAGAATTTGTTTCGATGGAATCCGAGGTTGTTTGCTCGATTTGGGCATCGAGAGACCCGAATCAATACTTTGAAATTATAATTTGGCCTAAACCTACAACCACGCACCCAATCTAAATACTTCATTTTTCTTTTCCTTTACCTCTCTTTTTCACAAAGTGAATGAAATGGGGATATTTGAGAAATATTCTGAAGTATTTGCTTCAATTCAACCCAGTCTAACAAATGACTGAAATGAGGATATTTCTATGGAGTATCCTATGGAACATTTTAGATCATCTATTTTGTTGTAAAGGTTAGGTATGTTTCTTGCTAAAAACTTTGTCTTCCATCTCTTAAGCAAGCTGAAGTAGATTTGTGTTTTTGTTGTATCTATATTTGGACTATTCTTTGTCTTATTCATATTCTTTGATTGTAGGACTCCTTGGCCAATCCCATTACAAAAATCTTGCCCAGAGAGTTATAATGCTTTTAATAGCATTTCTTTTGAAGGAAACTCCAGAATGGGCCAAGTAATCAAACTTCTTGGGTGGGAGCTTCCCTCCATGGATTCTTGCTTGCATGGTTATCATTTTCACTCGCATGAGGAAGATAACTAGGAATTTTTTGAAAAAGTATGATTGGTGAATAGATGTCATCTTAGCTCTGTAGAGAGCCAAGACTGATGAATTTTTCTTACTGTTTGCAATTTTTGTCTTCAAATATTATCATTAACTATGGAATATTAAAATATGGCCTAAATCTACAACTCTCAGTTTAATATCATTGGCCTAACCCAGAAACAGTACTAGTTGCTTATGAAATCCTTCAATGCAAACTTCACTTTAACTTCAATACAATGCACACAATCTACATAACAAAAACACAAAAACCGCAACAATGATCAAAGAGTAACAAATAAAATTTTTGTAGGCTCTTGTTCAGATACATTAACATGGGAATATGGGATCAAGTCCAGTGCTGAAACCATCTTAAGCCCATATATACTTTGAAATGAAAAGTAAAGTACACCTAAATTTGTCTTAGAAATCTAGCCAAACCAAGATATAGTTAATAAAATAGCCCTAATCCACAATTCTTACACTAGAACATCCCATAATTCTAAAGTTCAAATTGAGTTATTTTAACATAATCCTTGCACTAGGCCGAATTCCCAAACTTCTGAAGTTCAAACTGAGGTTTATTTTAACATAATCATATGCATGGAGAAGACCAGAAGGTACTATACAAACCAAAACGAGACATATTATTCCAAGGATTCAATTCCAATCCATTGATAATTACAGTAGAAATCTTCTACTAAGTTTGCTAAACCATGAATTTAGGATTAAACACACTTATTAACATATGACTCCTGGTAAAACTGAAAGCATTCATGATGTGGGTGAATACCACTACCATCACCCACACACCACCACTAGCACCACCACTACCCACCCACCCACCCACCTATCACCACTACCATACACCTACCACCACTATACACGCACCACCAGCACTACCCACTATCATACACCACCATACACCATCACCACATACATGCCCACCACCACAATAATATATAATGCAATTAAAATGAGAACTAAAATCTTATAAAATTGACATTTACCTCTTGAGGCGCGTGTGATGCTGCAGAATGTGATCCGTCTTTAAGAAACCACAGTGTCCCATCTAACATTGCTTCCTGCTCTTAGACAAGTGTCGACTGCAAGTGTCCTTGTGGCATGAAGGGCATGCCAACTTTCCTTTCGTGCTCCAACCAGACAACATGACATATCCTGGTCCAGAGCAATGTCGCACGCATTACAAATGCCTCATTTTTCGACGCATCATAAGTTGGCAAACTATTCTCGCACAAGTCCTTCAACTCTTCAACTAGAGGCATCATGTAGACATCAATTACATTTTCAAGCCTTGAGTGACCAGGAATAAGCAAAGACAAAATAAAGTTCGGCTGCTTCATGCATATTGACAGTGGTAAGTTGTATGGAATAAGAACCACAGACCATGTGCTGTGTGCAATACTCATCGTCCTAAATGGATTTAAGTCATTACTCGCCAACTCAAGTCTCACATTTTGAGCATCCGAAGCGAAAAAATGGTGCTTGTTGTCCAAATTTTCCCAGGCCGATGACTTTGCAGGATGCCTTAACCTCCCATCTTTAATTCGACCCTTATCATGCCATCTCATTTCAAAAGCAGTCTTGGACGACATGAACAATCTTTGTAACCTGGGTTTCAATGGGAAGTGATGCAAAATCTTTGTCGGAGTCTTCTTTTTCTTGCCTCACGATTGATCATCCCCTGTCTTCCATCTTGATTCACCACAGATGTCACATGTTTGCTTGTTCGTAGTGTCTTTCCATTAAAGCATGCAATCATTTAGGCAAACATCAATTTTTTCATAATTAAGCCCCAAGACAGACATCACTTTTTTTTGTCTGAAAGTAAGTATTCGGTAATGTTGATCCATCGGGGAGCACCTCCCTCAAAAATTCAAGTAACAAGGTGAATGATTTGTTGCTCCATCCACTAAGACATTGAATGTGATATAATCTTACTGTGAGTATGGGTTTCAGGAAAACCTTAATTTAAATCTCACGGGTGAGTTTAGATGTTTAGAGTCGCCACCTATTCATTCAGAAGGTATAAGTCCTCGGGATTTTGGATAAGGTTTTTGGTCTCCAATTAGAGATTAGGGTAAGACGTTCAGTTAAGTTCGGGGAAGGGGTTAGGCACCCCGACACTTCCACTTTTCAGTGGTTCCCTACTTGCTAGGTTTAAGCCAAATTAAAGGTCAATTATTAATGAAATGCCGAAGTGTTTAAGATAATGCTAATCTAAGAAAGAAAAGCTAACTAGGGTCGAACCCGGGTTGGATTACCTACGTACTCACAAGGTAAGATCAGACCGAGCGTTGTTCTGGCATATGAGCCCGTGCCAAGGCTAGGGGGTGTGTGTGTGTGCACCAACGGTGGTTAATGGGTCTAATCCGTTAGATTATGGTTTTGTTTGATCGGGGTTGGTTAAGTGCATGGTAGGGGTCCGATAGGCCGAGGGGTAGTCCGGTAGACTAGGGTTTGGGCCTGGTAGGCCAAGAGAGGAGCCCGGTAGGCTAAGACAAAGTTTGGGCAAGGTTAGTGTTGCTAATCGGGGTTAGATCAAACTAACCATGGTTAGAATTACTAAACACGGTAAAAATATCCAGAAATTGTATTTTTGTTCTTTTTAGATTTTTTGAATGTTTTTAGGATTTTTCCAAAATTTTTCTCAAGGTTAAGGATTACTTAACCATGGTTAAGGAGGAGGTCACCGTGGTTAGGACTGCTAATCAAGGTTAAATAGCTGAAACAGACCATTTTTCGGCTTCTCAGAATGTTTCTAATTTTTTGAGTATTTTTCCAAAATTTTACAGGTTAATGACTGCTTAACCATGGTTAAAAGTTAACCAAATATAGGATTTGATCATGGTTAAGGGTCCTAACCAAGGTAAAAATGACCATATAAGGTCATTCTGGAATCCTCAGATTATTTTTGATTTTTTAAATATTTTTGCAGAATTTGTAGGTTAAAGGATTGCTTAACCATGGTTAAAAGTTAACCAAAGCTGGATTTAACCATGGTTAAGGATCTGGTCAGGTCAAGACTGGGCCCAGGGAGCATGGCAGGGCCTAGACTGACCTCCTACTTGGTTTGAGCCCTGTAAAAAGCCCAAAAATCAGAGAGTTCAGTAGTGGCGGTAATTGAATTACAGCCATTACAGTCATTCCTCTAACCTTGGTTTGCAGGGCTGTAACCGGAGTTAGGGGTGACCCAGGAGAAACTGAAGCTATAGAGGTGTAGCCTGAACTGCAGGAAACAACCTAGGCCATTGGTGGGCCAAAGGGGAGGTCAAGTGTGGGCCCCACAGAGGGCTAAACACACCCTGGTTGCAAGACTGAAATGGCGGTAGATGCTCTTCTGCCAATAACCAACTGTGGGTTTGGGTTGAAAATAACTATGGTTAAGCCACTGGTTAAGGTCTGGTACGGCTAGGAGAGGTAGGTCAGGGTCTAAGGATTATAACTATGGCCTTCGATTGGACCAGGGCCTAACCTAACTAGGGTTAAGAGGCTGCCAAAGCTAAAGGCTAATAATGGCGGTAATTATTCTACCGCCATTATTGGTTTTTGCTCAGAAAATGAATTTTCTCCACTGGGGGTTGCACTAGCTGTGTTCCAGGGGTTCCCTCATAGCCTGAGGGACCCCCAGAACCTACGGGGAGATGCCATGCATGTGGGGTGTTGCACCCAAGCTCTAAGCAACCTCAAGGGATCTCCCATGCTTACGGGAAGCGATTGGGGGGGGGGGGGGGGGGGGCTATCCTTGGCTGTAAATCATGAATGCAGCAACAAGAAAGTAAATGGACCCCTAGAATAGGACCAAGGATCCTTACATCGTTTAAAACAGAATAATGCCAAGAAAAAAAATAGGGGTAGGGGTGTTACCCTTCATTGTGGTGCAGCATTGGTGGTGCCTGGCGGTGTTGAAGCTGGGAGAGGTTTAGGGACCTACCTAAGGTGCTGATAGGGTGCAAGGACATTGTAGGTGGGCTGGCTACGATTGCACAGGTTTTAGGTATGAAGTTTTGGAAAACAGTGATGCTCAGGGATGGTGCTTTGGTCTGATGCAGAGTTGGGGGAGTCTGGGGACTACCTAAGGCTAAGGCAGGGGTCTAGAGTGAACGGGAATAGGCTGGCCATGTATGGGCAGAGCTTGGGTATGGAGATTGTGGAGTCCCTTGAACCCATGGGGTGAGGGGGGATTTATAGGATGAGGGGAAGAGTCCAAGGGCCTTCTAGGCATTATTTCAGGCGTGGGGGACACACCTGAGGCAAGTTGGAGGGGCCTGGAAGAGTGCTGATACGAGTTCTGCAAGAATCAGGGAATTGCGCTGAATGCATTACCGCCATTCCCATATTAGTGAAAAATGGGAATGACGGTAATTCATATACCGCCATTTGGGGATTTTACCATTTTGGGCCCAATCCCAGCATGCTTGAGCCGAATACACTGTTCATTTGCCAAAAATGGGGAATGGCGGTAATTTGATTACTACCATTGCAAGAATTTGATTTTTAGGGCATGTGGGCTCCACAACGGTGCTAAAGCTTTGTGGGCCACTGTTTGGGGCCCACAGGATGGTTTGGAAGGGTTTTGAGGGTTTTTGGAGATTGCACTTGCTAATGGGCCTTGAGCCCGAAGAGCTTTTAGCCCAAGGTTTATCTAGGGTTTGGACTAGGGCTAGGCCTAGGGTTAGGTCTAGGGTTTACCTAGGGTTTAGCTAGGGTTAGCCTAGGGCTTAGGGATCTTCTAGTGTTTATGGATTTGATGATGGGCCTTCAGCCCGCAAGGTGTGGATTCTAGGGTTTACCTAGGGATCAGGGTCTAGCTAGGGTTTAGGGTTTACCTAGGGTTAGGGTTTGTCTTAGGGTTTGACTAGGATTTGATCAAGCTTTGACTAGAGTTTACCTAGGTTTAGGTTTTGAGTAGGACTTAGCTGGAGATTATGCATTCCCAACTGTCCAACCGAAAAATTTAATAATCATATACAGACTAATATAATTTATCACAAACAAGACCGAAAAGTTGTTAACCTGTATTTAACCCTACAAGAGAACTAAATGTCATAGTTTACAACTAATTCGTCCAAATAGGTGATACAAGAAATGCACTTGTCACACAATGATTCTTGAACGGGAGATCTAAGATTCAATGCATGCATGTGTATTCACCAATGTACGCAAACCAATACAAAAATCCAACCATCATAATCACCATACAGTTGAAAAAATTACTGAATGCAATTAAAATTATTCAAAGAATTACCTATTAAGCTGAAAAGAAAGACAACATTCAATTTAATCCAATTTTACCGCAATTGGTTGTGATCTAATCTCATTCAAGTACTCATTGTATTTGCCTTTTGTTCTTAACCATGGTTGGGGACAAGATTAGTAAAAGAGAAAGCTCTTGGGACGTTTTAGATAATTTTAAGAGCTTTCTTTTTCCATCATTATCATCCATTACCATTCCATGTAATGACAATTATCGTTGACGTAAACACGCCTTAGTTTGTCTGAGGTGAGAGCCAATAGGCTTTTGCCTCTAATCAAAACTTAAACTTGATTATATATTGAAGAAACGAGGAGCATAGTCCACATATGATCATATAGGAACTGTCAATAAATCTGAAAAGGGTTCATTCTTTTGCCGTGACTTCTAAAACTCAACACTTTGTCAGTTATGTCATTTAATGATTTGAATTTTCTTTTGAGAACTATATGTATCATGAATTTCTTCTCTTGGGTTCCAATTCTCGTAAGACCTCAAATGTAGTAAAATGAATGATTTCAAATATCATAAAAAAATAGTAAGATTTGAAATCTAAGAATTAATTATGTTAGAAACTTGACAAAGTAACTAATTTTCTAACAACTACCATGCTTGACAAAGTGTAAAGTGCCAAGCTTTATAAGTTTCAACAAAAGAATGGAAATTGAGGGTTTAAATATAAAATGTAGGTATATTTAAGTAATGTAATGATATTCAAAGCAAGTGAACCCTAATCGTATGATCTAACATATATCCTATTGAGCTAATTTTTTATCACTTGAGTTAATCGGGTGCTTCCAAGGAATCAACTTGACATCCAATAGTCGGATTCGAAAATAACATCCAGTAAGTGTGTCCATTGGAGAAAGTATAATTGCCAAATAGCATGGTGTTTCATGATTTTTGTTTAGGGAAATGGTCTTTCATGATCATGGAAGCACATTTGGCATTCCTTAACTAGGGAGTTTATTCTCTTCTCCTTTTTTCAAAGCAATTATCCTATCATAGGGAAGATTGTGGTAGGATAGGCTTGAAGGGATAGTAGCCACAAGTGTCCATTAGAGAAAGGATGGCAGCATTGGTGTCATAGGATAGGCTTGAAGGGATAGTAGCCACAAGTGTCCCTCTCCAAAGTGAGTTTGAAAGTCTCCTTAAAAAAAGATCTATGTATCAATTAAGTGGCCCACTAATTAAAGAAGTTTTGAATAGTCATGAGCTTTTTTTTTTGGGTTGCCTCAAGGCCCTCTACAGATTTTTTCCCGAATAAATATGCACCCAATAGTTTGAAAGCAAGGAAACAAAATATAAAACAAACAACATGAGATATGGCGAATAGAGGGGCCAACAAACAACATCATCGGTAGGTCACTTTTATTACAATAGCTTTCTAATACCATTCATCTTAACTAGAAGCAAATTATGCTAGCAAAAATCACTATCTCCTTCGGTAACAGCTTATGAAATTGATCAGTAACAGAAGGGGGAGAAGAAAAGAACTTAAGAGAAAAAGAGAGATTACTTCAGAATGAAGGGAATTCAAAAATAAAATCCTAATATTCTGAACTTAATGTTGAAATGATGTTAAGTTTTGCAATTTCAATATGAAAGGAACTTAGAAAATTTTGAAATCAAAGTATATTCTTAAAAAAATTTGAAACTTTAATGAAATTTAAGACTTTGATCATCCACTTCGAAAACAAACCAATAGAACTCCAATTGAAAGGTAAGGGACTTTATTGCCAGTTCGTGTGTATTTAAAAATATTAATATTATCATCACTTTTTCTTTAATGCTATGGTTGGAAATATCCCAACCAAGAACCCCATTAGTGGACTCGTCATCGGAATTGTGGTTAATATACCAAATTAGGTAGACAAAAATAGTAATTATTACCTAAACCCATGCTAGAGTTTTTAATGTAATGACTTTACACTAGAAACTTTTATTATATATGGCATGCTAACTAGGTTCCTTCTCTATATTCTCCTCTATGGTTTGAACTTTTGCACCATGACTAAATCATGAAGCTAATAGTTAGGAACTTAAGAAACTCTCTCCTTGAACTCAAATGCAGACCATTGCAAATGTTGTGTTTGAACCAATTGGATTGTTGAAACCCATCTTTTCCATGTCCAAGATAGATGACATTCATAATTGGGAAGGCTAGTGAAGACAGAATCTGAGCAAACTAATAAACAAAAATGCAGCCTGATTTTAGAAATTAGAAAAATCTCCCCTCTTCATCTATGCAAAAGCAGAACCTAACATGTGCACTGAAGTTCCAAAACTTCCAATAATTTTTATGTGCACAATCACAGAAAAGTGTTACCCAACCATCTAAATTGACCTCCTCACCCAACATCTTCTATCAAGCCATTACAAATTTAGAACTAACAGATATTTTAATTTAAGAAGAATTTTATAATTAACTGCAAAACATATCATAAATATTTTATAGCAATGCACTCCTTAAAATTTACAGCTTGAACTGCCATCTTATCTATAACCATTTTCACTATAGCAAAGCACTCTAGAGACTTAATATCCTTCTCATGAAAGAAAAGAAATATCCTCTTTAGATCATGTTAATCGTACTACATTTTTTTGAAGACAGAAGAAAAGAAATTGTTAGCCTTTAATTTTTTGACCTAATATAACATCTTTGATTTTGATGATAACACAATAATAAAACGACATTTGTGTTACTAATGTTCTATTGAGTTTAAGTGTAATTCAACTTATGAAAAGTATTAACACATCATCCAAGAAAAAAAGATGAAAATAGCAACCAAGCAAAAAAGATTCTCTATCAAGCTATAAGAAAGCAATTTGATCAAGATGAGCTCATTGAAGATCATGACCAAAGTCCAAGTTGGATCTTGAAGCTAAAGAAGAAATCAATTCAAGATCAAGACTAGAAGTGTAATGATCTTGAAATTTCTTTTCATATTTTTAAGAATGATTCAGTAATCTCTTTGAATAGGGATAATGAATGTGAGCATGAGAATAAGTTTATTGGGGTTAGTTAGAACTAATAAACAAACAAGGGCCACTAATGACCTTTTGGTAAATAAGAATTAGGGTTAATATAAATAGTACATGTTAAACCTAATCCTCATTTTTTTTAATCTAAACTGAAATTCAGGAGAATAGAACGTGGGAGAGAAAGGAAAAAGAGGCTGCACATTGGTAAAACTTTCAAGCACCTAGATCGAGATTCGAGGCTTGGAGATTTGAGCTTCTTCCTCGTGGTGGTCTGATCCTTCGAGACAAGCGTGTTCGGGTAGGATTGAAGTATTAAAAGTCTGAGATTCGATCCTTTGAGGCAAGTGAATACTCCGCTAGAGTTAAGGTTTTGTTTTATCGTGAGTTCATATAGATTTATTAATATTTGTGTGATATTTAGGATAGAGATCTATACACTTTGAAATATAATGCATAAATAATGTTTGAATAAAAAAAATTATAAATTGAAAGAACAATGGTGGGTAAATTAACAAGGGTTTCGAGGGTTGAAAAATCGAGAAAAAGGGTTCAGAAAGTTTTTAAAAAAATCAAAATATGGGGTTTGGGCTGGCGTTTCTAGCCAAATCGCCAATACCGATCGATCGGGGGCCTTGGGCCGATCGATCGGTGGTCACCGATTGATCGTAGGCGACCCGCCGATCGATCGGCAGCGCCGTTTTGGGTGTTTTGCAATGGTGGTTTTTGGGGCTATATTTAATTGAATTAATTAAATAAAAATGATGAAAAATAATTAAATAAAACGAAAGAGAAGAAGGATAATAAAATGATTTAATTATTTATTCTTTGTAAAATAATTAATTTGGAATGGTTAATATTTTGAGCATATTAGATAAATTGCATATTCTCTTTATTTTAGAATGACATGTTTAAAAGAATTTATTTGAATTATCATCCTGTGTACTTGTAATTGTTTTAGTTTTACAATATTATGTCCTCTTTATTATGATGGTATGGGACGCCATAATAAAGAGTGAGGTTAATGAATTAAAGGGAATAAGATTAAGGGATGACAAATATAGAGTAAGAGACTCTATAGGTCTAAAGTCTGAGGGAGAGCTTTGTGTAATCCCACTGAGAAGTTACGTGCCTCTCAGAGTGACTACCTTAGGTGAGCTATGTGTAAACCTAAGGGTTCCTGTATAAACTATACACGATTAATATTGTTGTCAATAGGGTGAACTACGTGTAAACCTTATTGACAGAAGAACTGTGTAAATTGATAAATTAAATGATGCATATCCATATCTGTTGTTCATTGTTTTAATTATTTATAATGATTACATGTTGTTGTATTCTCTTGCTGAGCCAAAAGCTCACCCTTGTTATATTTATTGATTTTTCAGGAAGTACCTAAAAGAACTAGGGAAAATGGTCAAGAACTTAGTTAGCTGTGGGTTTCTTTGCAGAACTTTAATTAGTACTTTTAATTTGAGGTAGAGTGTCATGTCAGTGAGATTTTATATGGATTTAGTTTTACGGTTATTTACTCTTGTGGTTTAAACTTAATGCTTGAGATATGCATCTGTTAATGGTAATTTATTTAGATTAAATTCCATTACCTAGGGATTTGTTCCAGGTTCACACCTTGGAATTTGCACAAATATGAGATGTATTATGTGTAGGTTTTGGGGCATGAGAGATTGGTATCAGAGCCAGGTTTAAAGTAACCCTAATGTTTATAGTGACACCTAAGAGAGTCCTTAGGGTCCTTGAGAGATTATTTCGTTGAGTTCTTCCTTCATTTGTTTTGTACAACAAAACTAATGTTTTCCTTATTTTTGTAATAAGGATTATGTCTGGAAAGAGAGGAAGAGGGCGATCGAGGTCAGACAAGAGCAAGGGCTGGGGCATTTGAGGGTTTAGACCCAAGGATTGATGTAGTCTTCCAGGCACTGGGAGACACAACAAAGCTCCTGGAGGAGTCTGCTCGTTAAGCAGGAAATCGGTCAGACACGTCTAGTCAGATTTCAAAGACCACACCCATGGCTGGTTTGATTAAGGAATTCAAGAAGTTGAACCCTCCAGCATTCAGTGGAGCTGTATATCCAATGGAAGCGAAAAAGAGGGTCCAAGAACTTGAAAAGATCTTTGAGGTCATGGAGTGCAACGAGATTCAGCGAAGGAAACTCGCAGTTTTTTTGTTGAAGGGTGAAGCACATCGTTGGTGGGATATGATTACCAGATCAGAGGAGGTATTTGAGATGGGTTGGGAGGAATTCAAGTTGAAATTCTATTCCAAGTATTTCTTGGAGACTGTTAGGGAGCAGAAGGACCTAGAGTTTATTCACCTTGTTCAGGGATCAATGATTGTGGGTCAGTACGAGGCAAAGTTTGCTGAGCTGTCTTGTTTTGCCTTGTATATGGTAGTGAGTGAGGAGCGTCGGGTGAGAAAATTTGAGCAAGGGTTGACTCTATCTTTCAGGAAGATGATAGTGAGCCTTCGCTTAAGGACCTAGGCAGAGGTAGTGGAGCGAGCTTTGGTGGTCAAACGTGATAATGTGGATTATCCGAAAGGCAGAGATCAAAGGTTTGAGTCGAGGGACAAGGGTAAGTTTGTGCCTGGGTCTCAGCAAGTGCAAAAAAATCACCCTAGAGTTCCACAGCAGCAGCCACAGTGGAAGCGACAGAAGGCAGTTGCTCCAGTCACATCTATAACCTTAGTACCTGTTGTGCCAATTGTAAATGCAGAGCCTAAGAGTTTTCTAGGGATCTGTTATAACTACAGGGAGAAGGGGTATATAGCAAGGAACTGTCCCAAGCCGAAGTGGACTGATAAGCCACAGGGTCAGGTTTCAAACCAGCAGAGAGGTCCTACAAGAGTGTTTACAGTAGTTCAGAAGGAGGCGGATGCATCTGAGGCACTGGTGGAAGGTACCCTCCCCATTTATCATTGTGTCGCTAAAGTTTTGTTTGATTCAGGAGCATCTCATTCTTTTATTTCAACATCTTTTGTGGATGTCTTTGGCTTAGTGCCAGAAAAATTAGAGGTTGTTTTGTTAGTTGTAACACCAATGGGAGAGTCAACTTATTTGGATCAAGTTTGTAGAGACTGTCGGGTTAAAATTGGGGATAGGATTTTGTCAGTAGATTTTGTGGTTCTTGGGATGTGAGAGTTCGATGTTATCTTAGGCATGGATTGGTTAGCTGCCTTTCATGCTAAGATAGATTGTTTTGGAAAGACAGTAACTTTCTCAATCCCTGGAAAAATACATTTTTCTTTCCAAGGTTGTTATTCGGAGGAAGTTTTGATCAAAGGTTTTCTCTTTCATATTGAGAGTGTGGAGAAGAGTCTTAGTGTGGAGGTAATTTCTGTTGTCTCCGAGTTTGAAGACGTGTTTAGAAATATTTCGGGTTTGCCTCCAAGGAGGGAAATAGATTTTGGTATTGATTTGGTGCCAGGAACCTCACCGATATCGAGAGCCCTATATAGGATGGCACCGGTAGAGTTGAAGGAACTGAAGAGTCAGATCCAGGAGTTATTAGATCAAGGCTTTGTTCAACCGAGTACATCACCTTGGGGCACAGCGGTTTGTTCGTTAAGAAGAAAGATGGATCTATGCGATTATACATCGATTTCTGGCAATTGAATAAAGTAACGATCAAGAATAAGTATCCTTTACCGAGAATTGATGACTTATTCGATCAACTTAAGGGAGCGAGGTGGTTCTCTAAGATTGATCTAAGATCGGGTTATCACCACTTGAGGGTGAAGGAGGAGGATGTTTCAAAGACTGCTTTTCGAACACGGTATGGGCACTATGAGTTTTTAGTCATGCCATTTGGGCTGACTAATTCACCAGTTGCGTTCATGGACTTAATGAACCGAGTGTTCAAGCCTTTCTTGGATAAGTTTGTAGTAGTATTTATGGATGACATTTTGGTTTATTCGAGGTCCAGAGAAGAGCATCAGCAGCATCTTTGCATCACACTTCAGACACTTCGAGAACATCAGTTGTATGCTAAGTTGTCAAAGTGTGAATTTTGGTAGGAAGAGGTTAAGTTTTTGGGACACGTGGTTTCCAAGGATGGAGTGTCAGTGGACCCTACTAAAGTTGAGGCGATGATGAATTGGGAACAACCCAAGTCTGTTTCGGAGATCCGTAGTTTCTTGGGTCTTGCGGGTTACTATCGGCGTTTTATTGAAGGGTTTTCGAAGATTTCCTCACCGTTGACAAATTTGACGAAGAAAGATGTGAAGTTTGTTTGGGATGACAAGTGCGAGCAGACATTTGTTGAGCTGAAGGATAGATTGACTTCAGCACCAATTCTGACTATCCCAGAGGGAAGAGGGGGACTAGTGATCTACAGTGATTAGGTTGTGTGTTAATGTAGAATGGGAAGGTTGTTGCCTATGCATCCTGACAGCTGAAGGTTCATGAGAAGAACTATCCAACTCATGACCTGGAATTGGCAGCTGTGGTTTTTGCCTTGAAGATTTGGAGGCACTACCTGTATGGTGAGAAGTTTGAACTCTTCTCTAACCATAAGAGCTTGAAGTATTTGTTCTCGCAAAAGGAGTTGAACATGAGGTAGCGACTGTGGATGGAGCATCTAAAGGACTATGACTTCATGCTCCAGTATCACCCTGGGAAAACTAATGTGGTAGCTAATGCTCTGAGTCGCAAACCCATAGGGCTGGTTGCACTAATGATGGTTCAGGAGTGGCGGATGCTTGAGATGGTGTCAGAATTTGATCTTCACCCAATTTAGAGTGAGGCTAGGGCTCTTCTTGGCAGTCTAATGGTCCAACCATCGTTGATCAGTAGAATTATTCATGCTTAGTTGCATGATGAGAAGATTTAGTCAAGAGTAGTGGAATCAGTTGTGGATGACTCTTCAGAATGGACCTTGGGGTCAGATAACGGTTTGAGATTTCGTGGTAGACTTTATATTCCAGATCTGGTAGATCTAAAGAGGGAAGTTTTGGACGAGGCTCATCGTTCCAAATTTACAGTCCATCCAGGCGGTACAAAGATGTATCGGGATCTCTGTAGACATTTTTGGTAGGATGACATAAAGAGGGACGTTGCTGAACATGTGTCGAAATGCGTCACCTGGCAGTAAGCGAAGGCTGAGCACCAGAGACCAGCTGGGCCTTTACAACCTTTGCCTATCACGAAATGGAAGTGGCAGTGCATTTCCATGGATTATTGGATGGAGCATCTAAGGGACGTTGTTTCACTGCACAATGTTCAACTGAGTGGTGTAAGATTTTGGTATCCACATTGGCTATTACAGAGCAACTGCTTAACAAGCTCAGGAATTAGAATATTCATGTTCACTAATTGATGATGTCTGTGCTTTGTAATAATGATTTACTATATGGTTAAATATATTAATTAATTATATGATGAATGAATAGAGATTGAATGTATGGACTTATGCTTTTAATTGAATATCTTAAAATTTTGAATGAGCTTGATTGAAATAATTGGTTTCTTGCTTGAAAATCTTTAGTGTTTAATTGTTTTATCTTTTTGATGTTGCCATGGGAGAGAAATATGTAATGCAATGATTAAAATCTTACTTAATCTCCTATTGGAATCATAAGTGATATCTTGAATCTAATTGAAAAAATCAATGATATCATTGTGTTAAATGGATGATCTAAACTTTATGCAAATAAATGAAATTCTTAAATTTAATTGATGCATATGTTGAAGGGGAGTCTTACCTCAAATATTCTATTTAAATCATATATTGAAGGGGAGCTTATCACATTTCATTCCATTATTATGTCATCATCAAAAAATGAGAGATTGTTAGCCTTTCGGTTTTTGACCTAAGGTAACATTTTTGATTTTGATGATAACACGATAATAAAATGACATTTGTGTTACTAGTGTTGTATTAAGTTGAAGTGTTATTCAACTTATGAAGAGCATTAACACATCATCAAAGACAAAAAGATGAAAATAGCAATCAAGCAAGAAAGATTCTTCATCAAGTTATAAGAAAGCAATTTGATCAAGATGAGCTCATTGAAGATCATGATCAAAGTCCAAGTCGGATCTTGAAGCTAAAGAAGAAATCAATACAAGATCAAGACTAGAAGCATGAAGACTCTCAAGAAAGTTTTATAGTTTATTATTTAGTCATTGAGAGTACTTATAATTTATGTAAGAAATCCTCACAGTTTGGTCGGCTGAGTTGCTCAATTACTTAGATTAACGATAGGTATCTTAAAACACATTAAATATATTTATAAGGACCTAAAACATGATAAAAATCTTGTTAACGATGAAGTATAAGACCATGAAAATCATGTCCATCATATTAATTAAGCAAAGATGAGTTTTCTATGAAAAATCAGAGGACTCGTCGACGAGTAGGTTTGAGTAACTCACACTCGTCGATAAGTGAAGTAGCAGAAGCTACTATTTTGTTTTTTCTAGCTTGACTCGTCTACGACTACTTGCAGGAAACGCCCAACAGCTAGTTTTAACGGCTCTTTGAGTTCCCATTAAACCTCCAATAGCTATATCTTTGCAAGGGCTATAAATAGGAATGATTTATTAATGAAATTAAGAACTCCAATACTTCAAATTAATCAAATCATTCAATCAAAGCTTAGATTGCTAAATATATTGAGTTCAACCTAGAAATCTCAAATCCTAGTTTTTGAGTTATTCAATTCCAATCTTTGAGAGATTTTCTAGAAAGTGTTAAAGTCTTTATCGGCTCATCTAAGGAACATTTCAAGACTGTAAATCTCTTTCTATAAAGAGTGTATTGAAATCAAGATATCCGTGGGAGTCTTGTCTGTGAAGCTGGAAGCTTTGTAAAGATTTGTTTATTACTCGGAAAGAATCACACAATGATTCTTGAATGGGAGAGCTAAGATTCAATGCATGCAATTGTATTCACCTATGTACGTAAACCAATACAAAAATCCAATCATCATAACCACCATACGACTGACAAAATTACTGAATGCAATTAAAATTATTCAAAGAATTACTTATTAACCTGAAAAGAAAGACAACATTCAGTTTAATCAAATTTTACCGCAATTGGCTGTGATCTGATCTCATTCAAGTACTCATTGTATTTGCCTTTTGTTCTTAACCATGGTTGGGGACAAGATTAGTAAAAGAGAAAGCTATTGGGGTGCTTCAGATAATTTTAAGAGCTTTCTTTTTCCATCATTATCATCCATTACCATTCCATGTAATGACAATTATCGTTGACGTAAACACTCGTTAGTTTGCTTGAGGTGAGAGCCAGTAGGCTTTTGCCTCTAATCAAAACTTAAACTTGATTATATATTGAAGAAACAAGGAGCATAGTCCACATATGATCATATAGGAACTGTCAGTAAATCTGATAAGGGTTCATTCTTTTGCCGTGACTTATAAAACTCAACACTTTGTCAATGATGTCATTTAATGATCTGCATTTTCTTTTGAGAACTATATGTATCATGAATTTCTTCTCTTGGGTTGCAATTCTCGTAAGACTTTAAATGTAGTAAAATAAATGATTTCAAATATCATAAAAAATAGTAAGATTTAAAATCTAGGAATTAATTATGTTAGAACCTTGACAAAGTAACTCAAATTTTCTAACAACTACCATGTTTGACAAAGTGCAAAGTGCCAAGCTTTATAAGTTTTAACAAAAGAAAGGAAATTGAGGGTTTAAATATAAAATGTAGGTATATTTAAGTAATGTAATGATATTCAAAGCAAGTGAACCCTAATCTTATGATCTAACATATATCCTATTGAGCTAATTTTTGATCACTTGAGTTAATCGGGTGCTTCCAAGGAATCAACTTGACATCCAATAGTTGGATTTCAAAATAACATCCAGTAAGTGTCTCCATTGGAGAAAGTATAGTTGCCAAATAGCATGGTGTTTCATGATTTTTTTTTTAGTTAAATGGTCTTTCATGATCATGGAAGCACATTTGGCATTCCATAACTAGGGAGATTATTCTCTTCTCCTCTTTTCATAGCAATTATCCTATCATAGGGAAGATTGTGGTAGGATAGGCTTGAAGGGATAGTAGCCACAAGTTTCCATTGGAGAAGGGATGGCAGCATTGGTGTCATAGGATAGGCTTGAAGGGATAGTAGCCACAAGTGTCCCTCTCCAAAGTGAGTTTGAAAGTCTCCTTAGAAAAAGATCTATGTATCAATTAAGTGGCCCACTAATTAAATGAGTTTTTAATAGTCATGAGCTTTTTTCTTGGGTTGCCTCCAGGCCCTCTACAGTTTTTTTTCCAAATAAATATGCACCTAATAGTGTAAATGCAAGGAAACAAAAGATAAAACAAACAACCTGAGATATGGCAAATAGAGGGGCCAACAAACAGCATCATCGATAGGTCACTTTTATTACAATAGCTTTCTAATACCATTCATCTTAACTGGAAGCCAATTATGCTAGCAAAAATCCCTACCTCCTTCGGTAATACCTTATAAAATTGATCAATAGCAGAAGGGGGAGAAGAAAAGAACTTTAGAGAAAAAGAGAGATTACTTCAGAATGAAGGGAATTCAATAATAAAATCCTAATATTCTGAACTTAAAGCTGAAATGCTAATAAGTTTTGCACAAGGATTGACTGAAAATTAGTCGAAACTTCAATATGCAAGGAACTTAGAAATTTTTGAAATCAAAGTATATTCTTAAAAAAATTTGAAACTTTAATGAAATTTAAGACTCTGATCATCCACTTCGAAAACAAACCAATAGAACTCCAGTTGAAAGGTAAGGGATTATATTGCCAGTTCGTGTTGTATTTAAAAATATTAAAATTATCATCACTTTTTCTTTGATGCTACGGTTGGAAATATCCCAACCAAGAACCCCATTAGTGGACTTGTCATCGGAATTGTGGTTAATATACCAAATTAGGTAGACAAAAATAGTAATTATTACTTTAAACCCATGCTAGAGTTTTTAATGTAATGACTTTACACTAGAAACTTTTATTATATATGGCATGCTTACTAGGTTCCTTCTCTATATTCTCCTCTATGGTTTGAACTTTTGCACCATGACTAAATCATGAAGCTAATAGTTGGGAACTTAGGAAACTCTCTCTTTGAACTCAAATGCAGGCCATTGCAAATATTGTGTTTGAACCAATTGGATTCTTGAAACCCTTATTTTCCATGTCCAAGATAGATGACATTCATAACTAGGAAGGCTCGTGGAGGCAAAGAATCTGAGCAAACTAAAAAAAAAAAACGCAGCCTAATTTTAGAAATCTGAAAAATCTCCCTTGTTCATCTATGCAAAATCAGAACCTAACATGTGTACTGAAGTTCCAAAACTTCCAATAATTTTTATGTGCACAACCACAGAAAAGTGTTACCCAACCATCTAAATTGACCTCCTCACCCAACATCTTCTATCAAGCCATTACAAATTTAGAACTAACAGATATTTTAATTTAAGAAGAATTTTATAATTAACTGCAAAACATATCATAAATATTTTATAGCAATGCACTCCTTAAAATTTACAGCTTGAACTGCCATCTTATAATTAACCATTTTCACTAAAGCAAAGCACTCTAGAGACTAAATATCCTTCTCATGAAAGAAAATAAATATCCTCTTTAGATCATGTTAATCATACTACATTATTTTGAAGATTGAAGAAAAGAAATTGTTAGCCTTTAATTTTTTGACCTCAGATAACATCTTTGATTTTGATGATAGCACAATAATGGAACGACATTTGTGGTACTAATGTTCTATTGAGTTTAAGTATAATTCAGCTTATGAAGAGCATTAACACATCATCCAAGACAAAATGATGAAAATAGCAACCAAACAAAAAAATTGTCTATCAAGCTATAAGAAAGCAATTTGATCAAGATGAGCTCATTGAAGATCATGACCAAAGTCCAAGTCGGATCTTGAAGCTAAAGAAGAAATCAATTCAAGATCAAGATTAGAAGAATGAAAACTTTCAAGAAGGTTTTATAGTTTATTATTTACTCTTTGATAGTACTTAGGATTTATGTAAGAAATCCTCAAAGTTTGGTTGATTGAATTGCTCAATTACTTAGATTGACCATATGTATCTTAAGACTCATTGAATATCTTTCTAAGGACTTAAAACATGACAAAAATCTTGTTAAAGATAAAGTATAAGACCATGAAAATCATGCACATCATATTGGTTACACAAAGATGAATTTTCTGTGAAAAATTAGAGCACTCGTTGATGAGTGAAGTAGCAGAACCTATTGTTCTGTTTTTTCCAACTTGACTCGTCGTCGACTGTTTGTGGGAAACACCCAACGGCTAGTTTTTAATGATACTTTGAGTACTTATGAAACCTTCAACGGTTATATCTTTGCAAGGGTTATAAATAAGAATGATTTACGAATGGAATTAAGAACTCCAATAATTCCAATTAATCAAATCATTCACTCAAAGATTAGATTGTCAAATCTATTGAGTTCAACCTAGAAATCTCAAATTCTAGTTTTCGAGTTATTCAACTTTAATATTTGAGAGATTTTTTAGAGAGTGTTAAAGTCTTTATCAACTCTTCTAAGGAGCATTTCAAGATTGTAAACCTCTTTCTATCAAGAGTGTATTGAAATCAAGACGTCTGTGGGAGTCTTGTCCGTGAACCTGGAAGCTTTGTAAATGTTTGGTCACTACCCGAAAAGTGTACTAAGGGAAGATTGTTCCCTAGTAAGGTTTGATCTTCACCCGGAAGAAGATTGGCGATTGAGAATAAATCATGGTGAATCCTCTAGCGGGTATAGCTTGAGGCGGGGACGTAGGCGGGTTGCCGAGCCGCATGAATAACATCGTGTGTCATTGTGTTTGCATCTCTCTAACTCTTCTCTATATCTAATTATTTTGCTTTATTGGTAGAATTGCTAAACTTTTAATTCCTTTTAACTTATATAGTTGAAATTTCGCTTAAGGAATTAGGAAGAATTTTAAATTACCATAGACCCAATTCACCCCCCTCTAAGATCCAGGGCAACAAGTGGTATCAGAGCCTAGGTTTCTGCTTTTAAAAGATTAACCATCTCAGCGAAAAGATTTTAATTTGAAAAAAATGGAAAATATTTTTGCAACTATCCTAGGAGAAGGCCATTCTACCCTTAGACCACCTTTATTTCATGGAGAAAACTATAAATATTAGAAAGTTTGAATGATGTATTTCATTTAAGCTTTGGACTATAAATGTTAGAGAGTTATAGTTACTGGTTCTTACATCCCCTCCAAAAATGTTAATGGAATTCAAATACCTAAAGATGAGGATGAGTGGTCGCAAGCCTAAACTTAATGCAAAAACAATAAATTATTTATATTGTGCATTAATCTCACAAGAGTTTAATAGGATTTCAACTTGCGATTTCTCAAAGGAAATTTGGGATAAACTACAAATTACCTATGAAGGGACTAATCAAGTAAACGAAGAGAAAATTAATATATTAGTCTGTAAATATGAAATGTTTAAAATGATAGAAAATGAACTCATATCAATTATGTTTTCAAAATTCACTGACATTATTAATGAATTGAAATCTCTTGGTAAGATTTATAAAAACGCAGAAAATGTGAGGAAGATCCTCCGATCACTATAAAATGAATGAGTTCCAAAGGTCACGGTCATCCAAGAAGCTAAGGATCTCACAACACTACCTATGGATGAGCTACTTGGTTCACTAATGACTCATGAAATCATCATGAGGGAACACAAGGATGAAGATCCAATTTACAAGAAGAGTCATGCTTTAAAATTCTCATACAACAAAGAAAATAGTGAAAATGATGAAGATGAAGAGTGAAGAGGAGATTGAGCTATTAATGAAGAAATTTAAGAAATGATTGAAACACAAGAAAAACATGAAGAAAAGATCTTACAAGAAATAATTCAACAGAAAGTACATCAAGAGATAATCAAGAAAAGAAGAATAGATAGTATGCTACAAGTGCAAAAAGCCCGGACATATCAAACCGGAGTGTCTCTTACTCAAGAAAAGCCAAAGTTACAAGAAAAGGGCAATAAAAACTACATGGGATGAATCTGATAGAAGTGAGTCGGATGCAAGCTCAAGTGATGGGGAGCAAGCCAATCTTTGCCTCATGGTCCATGAGGATGAGGTAAAATCTTCCCAAGATGAATCTCTTTATTTTGATGAATTACAAGAAGCTTATGATGAACTTTATGAAGAATTTGAAATATTAGCTTCAAAGAATAAAAAGCTTAAAAAGGAAAATTCATTTCAAATCAAAATAAATTTTTTAAAAATGAAAATTAGATTTTGAAAGAAGAAAATGAAAATTTGAAAATTGTAAAAGAAAAACTAGTTTCTATTCCTGTAATCTCAACCATTGAATGCAAAGAGTGTTAAAATTTATATGCTAAGGTTATTAAGTTGAATTGCATCATAACCAAATTCACTAATGGTAAAAAGACCCTAGATACAATGCTAGGTTAGCAAACATGTGTTTTGGCAATGTCGGTATTGGTTATAACTTGACAACCAAACAAAAGAATTACCAAAACTTCTTTACATTTAGCTCTTCAAGTACTATTTATACTTATATTGGAAAGAAGATGGTAAAATAAGTATGAGTTCCTAAGGGAACAATTCTTCACAAGGCTAAACAAGTTGGACCCAAGACGGTTTGGGTACCAAAGAGTGTTTCTTGAATGAATTAGATGTTTGATCATATAATTTGATCGCTTGATTATGTGTATAATAATTGATAGTTATTGAAATGTATATTTGATAAATGATGCCTATTGCCTATGTTATAAAATGGATGATGATATGAGCCTATGATGAAATGTTTGAAATATGTATGCTTGATGATATGAATTTTATGATATGGATGAGATGCTTTGGTGTGTTGTATGTGAAATGCTATAATAAAATATTGTTTCAGTGCACAAGGTTCAACTGAGTGGTGTAAGATTTTGGTATCCACACTCGCTATTACAGAGCAACTACTTAACAAGCTCAAGAATTAGAACATTCATGTTCACTAATTGATGATGTCTGTGCTTTGTAATAATGATTTAATATATGGTTAAATATATTAATTAATTATATGATGAATGAATAGAGATTGAATGTATGGACTTATGCTTTTCATTGAATATCTTAAAATTTTGAATGAGCTTGATTGAAATAATTGATTTCTTGCTTGAAAATATTTAGTGTTTAATTGTTTTATCTTTTTGATGTTGCCATGAGATAGAAATATGTAATGAAATAATTAAAATCTTACTTAATCTCCTATTGGAATCATAAGTGATATGTTGAATCTAATTGACAAAATTAATGATATCAGTGTCTTAAATTGATGATCTAAACCTTATGCAAATAAATGAAATTCTTAAATTTAATTGATGCATATGTTGAAGTGGAGTCTTACCTCAACTATTCTATTTAAATCATATATTGAAGGAGAGCTTCTCCCATTTCATTCCATTATTATGTCATCATCAAAAAGGAAGAGATTATTAGCCTTTAGGTTTTTGACCTAAGGTATCTTTGATTTTGATGACAACACAATAATAAAATGACATTTGTGTTACTAATGTTCTATTAAGTTTAAGTGTAATTCAGCTTATGAAGAGCATTAGCACATCATCAAAGACAAAAAGATGAAAATAGCAATCAAGCAAGAAAGATTCTTCATCAAGCTATAAGAAAGCAATTTGATCAAGATGAGCTCATTGAAGATCATGATCAAAGTCCAAGTCGGATCTTGAAGCTAAAGAAGAAATCAGTTCAAGATTAAGACAAGCATGAAGACTGTCAAGAAAGTTTTATAATTTATTATTTAGTCTTTGAGAGTACTTAGAATTTATGTAAGAAATCCTCAAAGTTTGGTCGGTTGAGTTATTCAATTACTTTGATTAACCATAGGTATCTTAAAACACATTAAATATATTTATAAGGACCTAAAACATGATAAAAATCTTGTTAACAATAAAGTATAAGACCATGAAAATCATGTTCATCATATTGATTAAGCAAAGATGAATTTTCTATTAAAATCAGAGGACTCGTCGATGAGTGGGTTTGAGTAACTCACACTCGTCGATAAGTGAAGTAGCAGAAGCTACTGTTTTGTTTTTTCTAGCTTGACTCGTCGACGACTGCTTGCAAGAAACGCCCAACAGCTAGTTTTTAACAGCTCTTTGAGTTCCCACGAAACCTCCAATAGCTATATCTTTACAAGGGCTATAAATAGGAATGATTTATTAATGAAATTAAGAACTCCAATACTTGCAATTAATCAAATCATTCACTCAAAGCTTAGATTGCTAAATATATTGAGTTCAACCTAGAAATCTCAAATCCTAGTTTTTTAGTTATTCAATTCCAATCTTTGAGAGATTTTCTAGAAAGTGTTAAAGTCTTTATCGGGTTATCTAAGGAACATTTCAAGATTGTAAATCTCTTTCTATCAAGGGTGTATTGAAATCAAGATATCCGTGAAAGTCTTGTCTGTGAAGCCGGAAGCTTTGTAAAGATTTGTTTACTACTCAAAAAGAATCACATAATGATTCTTGAATGGGTCTAAGATTCAATGCATGCATGTGTATTCACCTATGTACGTAAACCAATACAAAAATCCAACCATCATAACCACTATACGACTAACAATTACTGAATGCAATTAAAAGTATTCAAAGAATTACCTATTAACCTGAAAAGAAAGACAACATTCAATTTAATCAAATTTTACTACAATTGGCTGTGATCTGATCTCATTCAAGTACTCATTGTATTTGTCTTTTGTTCTTAACCATGGTTGGGGACAAGATTAGTAAAAGAGAAAGCTCTTGGGGCGTTTCAAATAATTTTAAGAGCTTTCTTTTTCCATCATTATCATCCATTACCATTCCATGTAATGACAATTATCGTTGATGTAAACACGCCTTAGTTTCTCTGAGGTGAGAGCCAGTAGGCTTTTGCCTCTAATCAAAACTTAAACTTGATTATATATTGAAGAAATGAGGAGCATAGTCCACATATGATCATATAGGAACTGTCAATAAATCTGATAAGGGTTCATTCTTTTGCCGTGACTTATAAAACTCAACACTTTGTCAGTTATGTCATTTAATGATCTGCATTTTCTTTTGAGAACTATATGTATCATGAATTTCTTCTCTTTGGTTGCAATTCTCGTAAGACTTCAAATGTAGTAAAATGAATGATTTCAAATATCATAAAAAATAGTAAGATTTGAAATCTAAGAATTAATTTTGTTAGAACCTTGACAATGTAACTCAAATTTTCTAACAACTACCATGCTTGACAAAGTGCAAAGTGCCAAGCTTTATAAGTTTCAACAAAAGAATGGAAATTGAGGGTTTAAATATAAAATGTAGGTATATTTAAGTAATGTAATGATATTCAAAGCAAGTGAACCCTAATCTTATGATCTAACATATATCCTATTGAGCTAATTTTTGATCACTTGAGTTAATCGGGTGCTTCCAAGGAATCAACTTAACATCCAATAGTTGGATTCGAAAATAACATCCAGTAAGTGTCTCCATTGGAGAAAGTATAGTTGCCAAATAACAAGGTGTTTCATTATTTTTTTTTTAGTTAAATGGTTCTTCATGATCATGGAAGCACATTTGGCATTCCTTAACTAGGGAGATTCTTCTCTTCTCCTTTTTTCATAGCAATTATCCTATCACAGGGAAGATTGTGGTAGGATAGGCTTGAAGGGATCGTAGCCACAAGTGTCCATTGCAGAAGGGAAGGCAGCATTGGTGTCATAGGATAGGCTTGAAGGGATAGTAGCCACAGTAGCCACAAGTGTCCATTGGAGAAAGGATGGCAGCATTGGTGTCATAGGATAGGCTTGAAGGGATAGTAGCCACAAGTGTCCCTCTCCAAAGTGAGTTTGAAAGTCTCCTTAAAATAAGATTTATGTATCTAGTAAGTGGCCCACTAATTAAAGGAGTTTTTAATAGTCATGAGCTTTTTTTTTGGGTTGCCGCAAGGCCCTCTACAGTTTTTTTCCAAATAAATATGCACCTAATAGTGTAAAAGCAAGGAAACAAAAGATGAAACAAACAACCTGAGATATGGCAAACAGAGGGGCCAACAAACAGCATTATCGATGGGTCACTTTTATTACAATAGCTTTCTAATACCATTCATCTTAACTGGGAGCCAATTATGCTAGCAAAAATCACTATCTCCTTCGGTAACAGCTTATAAAATTGATCAATAACAGAAGGGGGAGAAGAAAAGAACTTCAGAGAAAAAGAGAGATTACTTCAGAATGAAGAGAATTCAAAAATAAAATCCTAATATTCTGAACTTAATGTTGAAATGCTATTAAGTTTTGCACAAGAATTGACTGAAAATTAGTCGAAACGTCAATATGCAAGGAACTTAGAAATTTTTGAAATCAAAGTATATTCTTAAAAAAATTTGAAACTTTAATGAAATTTAAGACTTTGATCATCCACTTCGAAAACAAACCAATAGAACTCCAATTGAAAGGTAAAGGATTATATTGCCAGTTCCTGTTGTATTTAAAAATATTAATATTATCATCACTTTTTCTTTGATGTTACGGTTGGAAATATCCCAACCAAGAACCCCATTAGTGTACTTGTCATCGGAATTGTGGTTAATATACCAAACTAGGTAGACAAAAATAGTAATTATTACCTAAACCCATGCTAGAGTTTTTAATGTAATGACTTTACATTAGAATCTTTTATTATATATGGCATGCTAACTAGGTTACTTCTCTATATTCTCCTCTATGGTTTGAACTTTTGCACCATGACTAAATCATGAAGCTAATAGTTGGGAACTTAGGAAACTCTCTCTTTGAACTCAAATGCAGGTCATTGCAAATGTTGTGTTTGAACCAATTGGATTCTTGAAACCCATGTTTTCCAAGTCCAAGATAGATGACATTCATAACTAGGAAGGCTAGTGAATACAAAGAATCTGAGCAAACTAATAAAAAAAAAATGCAGCTTGATTTTAGAAATCTGAAAAATCTCCCGTGTTCATCTATGCAAAATCAGAACCTAACATGTGCACTGAAGTTCCAAAACTTCCAATAATTTTTATGTGCACAACCACAGAAAAGTGTTACCCAACCATCTAAATTGACCTCCGGACCCAACATCTTCTATCAAGCCATTACAAATTTAGAACTAACAAATATTTTAATTTAAGAAGAATTTTATAACGAATTGCAAAACATATCATAAATATTTTATAGCAATGCACTCCTTAAAATTTACGGCTTGAACTTCCATCTATATCTAACCATTTTCACTATAACAAAGCACTCTAGAGACTTAATATCCTTCTCATGAAAGAAAATAAATATCCTCTTTAGATCATGTTAGTTGTACTACATTATTTTGAAGACAGAAGAAAAGAAATTGTTAGCCTTTAATTTTTTGACCTGAGATAACATCTTAGATTTTGATGATAGCACAATAATAGACCGACATTTGTGGTACTAATGTTCTATTGAGTTTAAGTGTCATTTAGCTTATGAAGAGCATTAACACATCATCCAAGACAAAAAGATGAAAATAGAAACCAAGCAAAAAAATTCTCTATCAAGCTATAAGAAAGCAATTTGATCAAGATGAGCTCATTGAAGATCATGACCAAAGTCCAAGTCGGATCTTGAAGCTAAAGAAGAAATCAATTCAAGATCAAGACTAGAAGAATGAAGACTCTCAAGAAGGTTTTATAGTTTATTATTTAGTCTTTGATAGTACTTAGGATTTATGTAAGAAATCCTCAAAGTTTGGCTGGTTGAATTGCTCAATTACTTAGATTGACCATATGTATCTTAAGACTCATTGAATATCTTTCTAAAGACTTAAAACATGATAAAAATCTTATTAAAGATAAAGTATAAGACCATGAAAATCATGCACATCATATTGGTTAAGCAAAGATGAGTTTTCTGTGAAAAATCAGAGGACTCGTCGACGAGTGAAGTAGCAGAAGCTACTGTTCTATATTTTCCAACTTGACTCGTCAACGACTGTTTGTGGGAAACGCCCAACGGCTAGTTTTTAACGACTCTTTGAGTTCCTATGAAACCTTCAACGGTTATATCTTTGCAACGGTTATCAATAAAAATGATTTATGAATGAAATTAAGAGCTCCAATAATTCTAATTAATCAAATCATTCACGCAAAGATTAGATTGTTAAATTTATTGAGTTCAACTTAGAAATCTCAAATTCTAGTTTTTGAGTTATTCAACTTCAATCTTTGAAAGATTTTTTAGAGAGTGTTAAAGTCTTTATCAACTCATTTAAGGAGCATTTCAAGATTGTAAACCTCTTTCTATCAAGAGTGTACTGAAATCAAGACGTCTGTGAGAGTCTTGTCCGTGAACCTGGAAGCTTTGTAAATGTTTGGTCACTACCCGAAAAGTGTACTAATTCTAAGGAGGATTGTCCCTAGTAAGGTTTGATTTTCACCTGGAAGAAGATTGGCGATTGAGAATAAATAATGGTGAATCCTCTAGCGGGTATAGCTTGAGGCGGGGACGTAGGCGGGTTGCCAAGCCTCATGAACAACATCGTGTGTCATTGTGTTTGCATCTCTCTAACTCTTCTCTATATCTAATTATTTTGCATTATTGGTAGAATTGCTAAATTTCTAGTTCCTTTTAACTTATATAGTTGAAATTTCGCTTAAGGAATTAGGAAGAATTTTAAATTACCATGGACCCTATTCACCCCTCCTTTAAGATCCAGGGCAACAAGTGGTATCAGAGCCTAGGTTTTTGCTCTTAAAAGATTAACCATCTTAGATAAAAGATTTTATTTTGAAAAAATGGAAAATATTTTTGCAACTATCTTAGGAGAAGGTCAGTCTACCCTTGGACCACCTTTGTTTAATGGAGAAAACTATAAATATTAGAAAATTTAAATGATGTATTTCATTCAAGCCTTGGACTATAACTGTTGGAGAGTTATCGTTACTGGTCCTTACATTCCCTCCAAAACTGTTAATGGAATTCAAATTCCTAAAGATGAGGATGAGTGGTCGCAAGCCTAAAATTAATGCAAAAACAATAAATTATTTATATTGTGCATTAATCTCACAAGAGTTTAATAGAATTTCAACTCACTTTTTCGCAAAGGAAATTTGGGATAAACTACAAATTACCTATAAAGGGACTAATCAAGTAAACGAAGAAAAAATTAATATATTAGTCCATAAATATGAAATGTTTAAAATGATAGAAAATGAACTCATTTCAATTATGTTTTCAAGATTTACTAACATTATTAACGAATTGAAATCTCTTGGTAAGATTTATAAAAATGCAGAAAATGTGAGAAAGATCCTCCGATCACTATCAAATGAATGAGTTCCAAAGGTCACGGTCATCCAAGAAGCTAAGGATCTCATAATACTACCTATGGATGAGCTACTTGGTTCACTAATGACTTATGAAGTCATCATGAGTGAACACAAGGATGAAGAGCCAATTTACAAGAAGAGTCATGCTTTGAAATTCTCATACAATAAAGAAAATAGTAAAAATGATGAAGAGTGAAGAGGAGATTGAGCTATTAATGAAGAAATTTAAGAAATTATTGAAACACAAGAAAAGTATGAAGAAAAGATCTTACAAGAAATAATTCAACAAAAAGTACATCAAGAGATAATCAAGAAAAGAAGAATAGATAGTATGCTACAAGTGCAAAAAGCCCGGACATATCAAACCGGAGTGTCCCTTACTCAAGAAAAGCCAAAGTTACAAGAAAAGGGCAATGAAAACTACATGGGATGAATCTGATGGAAGTGAGTCGGATGGAAGCTCAACTGATGGGGAGCAAGCCAATCTTTGCCTCATGGTCCATGAGGATGAGGTAAAATCTTCCCAAGATGAATCTCTTTATTTTGATGAATTACAAGAAGCTTATGATGAACTTTATGAAGAATTTGAAATATTGGCTTCAAAGAATAAAAAGCTTAAAAAGGAAAATTCATTTCAAATCAAAATAAATTTTTAAAAATGAAAATAAGATTTTGAAAGTAGAAAATAAAAATTTGAAAATTGAAAATTGTAAAAGAAAAACTAGTTTCTATGCCTGTAATCTCAACCATTGAATGCAAAGAGTGTTAAAATTTATATGCTAAGGTTGTTGAGTTGAATTGCATCATAACCAAATTTACTAATGGTAAAAAGACCCTAGATACAATGCTAGGTCAACAAAAATGTGTTTTTGGTAAAGTCGGCATTGGTTACAACTTGGCAACCAAACAAAAGAATTACCAAAACTTCTTTACATTTAGCTCTTCAAGTACTATTTATACTTATATTGGAAAGAAGATGGTAAAATAAGTATGGGTTCCTAAGGGAACAATTCTTCAAAAGGCTAAACAAGTTGGACCCAAGACGGTTTGGGTACCAAAGAGTGTTTCTTGAATGAATTAGATGTTTGATCATATACTTTGATCACTTGATTATGTGTATAATAATTGATACTTATTGAAATGTATATTTGATAAATGATGCCTATTGCCTATGCTATAAAATGAATGATGATATGAGCTTATGATGAAATGTTTGAAATATGTGCGCTTGATGATATGAATTTTATGATATGGATGAGATGCTTTGGTGTGTTGTATGTGAAATGCTATGATAATATATTGTTTCAGTGCACAATGTTCAACTGAGTGGTGTAAGATTTTGGTATCCACACTGGCTATTACAGAGCAACTACTTAACAAGCTCAAGAATTAGAACATTCATGTTCACTAATTGATGATGTCTGTGCTTTTTAATAATGATTTAATATATGGTTAAATATATTAATTAATTATATGATGAATGAATAGAGATTGAATGTATGGACTTATGCTTTTAATTGAATATCTTAAAATTTTGAATGAGCTTGATTGAAATAATTGGTTTCTTGCTTGAAAATCTTTAGTGTTTAATTGTTTTATCTTTTTCATGTTACCATAGAAGAGAAATATGTAATGAAATGATTAAAATATTACTTAATCTCCTTTTGGAATCATAAGTGATATCTTGAATCTAATTGACAAAATTAATGATATCATTGTCTTAAATTGATGACCTAAACTTTATGCAAATAAATAAAATTCATAAATTTAATTGATGCATATGTTGAAGGGGAGTCTTACCTCAAATATTCTATTTAAATCATATATTGAAGGGGAGCTTATCCCATTTCATTCCATTATTATGTCATCATCAAAAAGGGAGATATTGTTAGCATTTATGTTTTTGACCTAAGGTAACATCTTTGATTTTGATGATAATACAATAATAAAATGACATTTGTGTTACTAATGTTCTATTAAGTTTAAGTATAATTCAGCTTATGAAGAGCATTAGCACATCATCAAAGAAAAAAAGATGAAAATAGCAATCAAGCAAGAAAGATTCTTCATTAAGCTATAAGAAAGCAATTTAATCAAGATGAGTTCAATGAAGATCATGATCAAAGTCGAAGTCGGATCTTGAAGCTAAAGAAGAAATCAATTCAAGATCAAGACTAGAAATATGAAGACTCTCAAGAAAGTTTTATAGTTTATTATTTAGTCTTTGAGAGTACTTAGAATTTATGTAAGAAATCCTTAAAGTTTGGTCGGTTAAGTTGCTCAATTACTTAGATTAACCATAGGCATCTTAAAACGCATTAAATATATTTATAAGGACCTAAAACATGATAAAAATCTTGTTAACAATAAAGTATAAAACCATGAAAATCATGTTCATCATATTGATTAAGCAAAGATGAGTTTTCTATGAAAAATCAGAGGATTCGTCGACTAATGGGTTTGAGTAACTTACACTCGTCGATGAGTGAAATAGCAGAAGATACTGTTTTGTTTTCTCTAGCCTGACTCGACAACGACTGCTTGCAGGAAATGCCCAACAGCTAGTTTTTAACAGTTCTTTGAGTTCCCATGAAATCTCAAATAGCTATATCTTTGCAAGGGCTTTAAATAAGAAGGATTTATTAATGAAATTAAGAACTCCAAGACTTCCAATTAATCAAATCAGTTACTCAAAGCTTAGATTGCTAAATATATTGAGTTCAACCTAGAAATCTCAAATCCTAGTTTTTGAGCTATTCAATTCCAATCTTTGAAAGATTTTCTAGAAAGTGTTAAAGTCTTTATCAGCTCATCTAAGGAATATTTCAAGATTGTAAATCTCTTTATATCAAGAGTGTATTGAAATCAAGATATCCACGGGTGTTTTGTCTGTGAAGCCGGAAGCTTTGTAAAGATTTGTTTACTACTCAGAAAGTGGACTAAGTCTAGAGAGGATTATTCTCTAACAAGGTTTTATCTTCACCTGGAAGAAGATTGACGATGAAAAATAAATCGTGATGAATCTTCTAGCGGGTATTGCTTGAGTCGAGGACGTAAGCGGGTTGCAAAACCTCGTGAACAACATCATGTGTCATTGTGTTTGCATCTCTGTAACTCTTCTCTAAATCTAATTATTTTACATTATTGGTAGAATTGCTAAATTCCTAATTTTTTTTAATATATACTTATATAGTTGAAATTTCGCTTTAGGAATAAGAAGAATTTTAAGTTGTCATAGACCCTATTCACCTCCCCCCCCCTCCCCTCCCCTCCCCTCCCCTCCCCTCCCCCTCTAGTGTCCACTTACTGGGCAACAGAAATATATGTTGTTTTGTTGATTGCCAGATGTGGAAGATGAAGAGAGACTTGAAATAAAACAAAGTTTGATTAAGTCACTAGTTTTCTACGTTGAACATGGCAAAACTTAGGGTTTCAATTAAAAACATAAGAACAAATGAACACCAACGGGAAGTGAGATAGAGTTGCTTAAACTCCTGTATAGGTTTAATATTCAATCCCTCTGTGATTTTTTTTGTAGCGTAGGCTTACCCTTGTACATATTCCCAAATATAAAAAATAATCTCTCTAAATTCAAAAAAAATCTATTAATAGCCTTTAGCCTTAACAAACAAGCCAGCAGAACTCATAGACCGACACCCACAAAATAATCAAGGATTTGTCAAAATATGGCCAGAAATTAACTCCAGAGAGAATATCAAAATATCAAAGTCCATTATACAGGAACTCAATAAAAATATACGAATTTACTTAAATTTATGTAGTAAAACCTATGTAGTCCTCCAAATTAAAACCAAAGAGTACCAACAAATAGACTCATACTAAAAATGTGGTGAAAAATCTATCGATTTCCCAAATAAGGAGAGAGAGAGAGAGACGGAGAGAGAGTTAACAAGGCAAAACCTAAAATGCATGCTGCCCTATTTAATCACCAAATTAAAATTTAATAATAAATAATTTAAGAGGAAAAATAATACACTGACAGAGAGAGTTAACAAGGTAGGTGGTCGGAGCAAGGGCAGTGCAACTAAGGTTAGAGTAGATAGAGAGTTAGAGCAGAGAGAGAGAGAGAGCAGCGAGAGATAGAGAGAGAAAGCAGAGAGAGAGAGAGAGAGAGAGAGAGAGAGAGAGAACTTATCCAAGAAGCAGCTCATGAACGCAGTGGTGGCCGGAGAGGGTGACCGGAGCTGCTGGAGAGGGGAGAGTTGGAGAGGGTTTCGTAGGAGAAATCGCCGGAGGTCTGGAGAGGATTTCAAATGAGAAAAAAAAAAAGAAATTCATCAGGCAATATATTTAGGAATATCGCAACAGTTATTAAAAACCCGACGTCTATATATATTATATATATTATGAGATGGCGGTTATCAAAAAACCGTCGTTAACATAAGGTTATTAACGACGGTTACTCTAAAACCGCCACCAGTAGTTAAGAGGTGTCAAAAGGCACAGTGGCAGCGTTAGTGCCATAACCGGATTCCCCCAAGTCCAGTTGCAACTGGAGATGATTACGAGTCTTTTCTGTTAGGCTCCGACATTAACTTTTCTATATTCTCTCTCATTTGGCCTCGGATTGTCTCTGGCGAAGTCAAAAAGGACTCTCGGGGTTCCATACATTGTGCGACCGTCGGCATAAAAATGGGGAGAAGTCATTTCATTTTCTCCCCATAATTTTGACTTCTCCCCATTTGATATCTCTCCCCCTAATTCTCACACACTTATCACCGCATGTCTTATTATGAGTGGAGAAGTCAAAATCATGGGCCCCATGATTTTGACTTCCCCACCACTTCTCTCCTATTCTATCGAAACCCCGAGAGAAACCCTTTCTCCCTTTCTGGCTTCGCCAGAGACAATCCAAGGCCTTCTCATTTATGTCTTAAGTCATTTTGTTTTTTGGGGTTAGGTTGGAGAGTGCGGGTAAAGAGAGTGCAAATCCTCTAGTCGGCCCCTAATACCTGAATTGGTATTCCACATGCTTAATGGGAAGTTGACAACTTGGCAAAAGGTTTACTCGTTTGCTCACCAGAGTATCCCTCTGGTGAGCAACAGATCAATGGTCCAAAAAATTAGAAAAAAAGAAAAAAAATTCAAATGGGAAGAAGTCAAAAATGACGGAAAAAAAATGACTTCTGAGTGAGGTGGCACTTTTTTGTCCATTGATCTGTTGCTCACCATAGGGATACTCTGGTGAGCAACAGAGTAAACCTTTTGCCTGAGAACTTACAAACCTTCATTTAATACACAAAATCTCCCTTACATCCGTTTCAATGGGATTTATTCATATAAAGGGTAAGTAATTTAACATTAGTCTTTTTGTTTAGGAAGTTTTGTTTGGGGTTTGGACTTCACAATTCAACCGGTCATGTGTGCTATTCGTCCCTTTTAAATGTGGTTAAGTGTAATCAACTTAAACCACTTGAGGGGGTGTTTCAGTGGCTTCATGCCTTTCGTGCCACGCTAAGTGTCTCGAGTTCGACCCTGTGGGGGTGTTGTAAGTGGCATTTGTTTGCCGACTTGCCCTTTGGCCGCACGTCGAAACCTAGCAATGTGGGACTGAAGGTGGGGGCCATTGGTACTCGGATGGTAGGTGCCTGTTATGGGCAGGCTTAAATCTGGACGCCAACCCGTCAACCCGGGGCCAGCGCCTAGGGGACTGTGACGACACTCCGGAGCCCCATTTTTTTCTTTAACCAAAAAAAAAAAGTAATCAACTTAAGGTTAATATTTTATATATATATATAATATAAAACCAAGGCTAGATGGATGAACCTTAGGGGTGAATAAATCTTAATCACAATTAGTGTGAGTGAATCTTAACTGGTGGCTTGTAAAACCTCCTTTAATTATGGTTAAACATAATCAATTTAAGGTTAATATTTTTTTTAAAATTTTTTTTTATAAAAATAACGTTAGATGGATGAACCCTAAGGGTGAGTGAATCTTAACCACATTTAGTAGGTGTTAAAATGGATACGTGACAGCTTGTAAAGTCTCCTTTAACTGGGATTAAGTATAATCAACCTAAGGTTAATATTTTTTCAAATTTTTTTTTTAAAGACTAAGATGAAATGGATGAACCTTAGGGTGAGTGAATCTTAACCACACTTAATGGATGTTAAAAGGGATACGTGATGGCTTATAAATGCCTCTTTAACTGTACGTGGTTAAGCATAATCGTGACTTGACCGGTTGAATCATGAGACTAAAGGCCAAACCAGATTTAATCAGATTTAATGGTCATTTACTTATTTATCCTTTGCTAAAACAAAACCTTTTGAATTCTCATTATGATGGAAATTCAACGCATGAAATGAAGGTTTGTGAGTTGTCAACACGTTCTTGAGCAAGTGGCCCCTAATACCAATTCTGGTGTTAGGAGCCGACTTGAGGATTTGCACTCAGGTAAAGAACGTTTACTATCTTTTTCCGGTGGTCCTTCTTGTTCTTGTCACGCTTCATCTATCCTTGCTCCTCCCCGTGTAAATGCTGTAACCACGGTTTCCGCTTAACGATATTATCTCAAAAAAAAAAAAAACATTTCTTTTGTGCCGATTATTAACTCACTTTTACCTCACACAACATAAGATTTTTTGTCTCCTTCTCCCGACTCGTATCTGCCACCCCCCAAAGCATAAGATTGTTTGGGTTGGTATCCGTTTTAAGTAGGCTTGTCAATGGACCGGATCAGGATTTGGATCCGATCCGATTAGCTTGACTTTGGACCCTATATGTGATCCATCGGATTACATTCGGATCGGATCGGTGGAATTTGATTATAATCGGATCGGATTCGGATGTAGGATGATCCGATCCGTTTAAAATCCGATCCGATTATAGTAACGTTTTAAAATCATTTTAAATATATTATATAAAATTTCTATGCATAAAGTATTGATTTTTTAAAAAATTAACATTAATTAGAGTTAATTAAGATATTATTAGATTTTTATATTATTAAAATAGAGTTTTTTTTAAAAATTAATCTTAATCAGATCATATTTAGATCTTGAAAATATAATCGGATTTGGACTCGGATCAATTAATTCATGATCCAACGGATCTCGGATCGGATTTGGATCTGTCGAATTCTTAATCAGATCAGATTCGGATCTAGGCAGATCCGGTCCGAATCCGACCCGTTGACAGCCCTAGTTTTAAGGAGTGTATGTGTGAGTGAGTGCGTGTGTAGTCTTATTTGCTCTTGACTATAGCTTCACCTTGTGGTGTTGTTACCTTAACAATAAAAAATGCCACCCTCAAAATCACAACTTTAGGGGTCTCTTTTCAAAAATTACATTCAAGTAATTCTTCTTAAATATTTACAAATCAACCCTTCCACCAACTAATATTACACATAAGCACACAGTGCAATAGATTATTTGAGATCACATCACAGCCAATTGCAATTAAATTCAAGTGAATTCAATTGTATGTGTCATGTATGGATTAGAGGAGAGAAAAAAAGACAGAAAAATTAATTTTTTTCTCTTCCAACGGAATTCAATTGTATGTGTCATGTATGGATTAGAGGAGAGATAAAAAGGCGGAAAAATCAAATTTTTTTTCTCTTCCAACTCATATTTGACACATACACAACTGCAATTTTTTTTCTCTTCCAACTCATATTTGACACATACACAACTACAATTGGCTGTGATCTGATCTCAGATTATTTAGGGCCGTTGTCCATGCCGTGCTCCCTGACATCCATGCTATGGTCAGTGTGTAACATTGAGGAAGAAACCTATCCCTAACAAAAAGTATTACTTGGTTATAAAGGCCAAACTCACTTTTTCACATTTCCTAATGCTCTGTTTGTTTGCACGTAAATGGTTTTACGATGTAAATCAATTACGAAGGAGAAGCTTTTACGGTAAAATGTAAATTTTTCACTCAGTTTTTGTTATTTGGTTGCATTCTTCAAAAATAGGGCAGAAACATTTTATAAAGAATAAAAATAAAAATAAATAAAAATAGAAATAAATAAAATAATAAAAATTTATTAATAAAGATATTTTTATAATTTCTAAACTTTGTTTTTTAAGAGATTGATATTTTATGACAAAATGACTTACGCATTTTTAAAATGCAAGTCATTCTCCGGAAAAGTGGATCCTTTTCCGTAAATCATTTTAGTTTTACATACAAACAATTACACATAAGTAACATTTTCCTAAAATTAATTTGTTTTCCCCTATTTTGCATCGAAACAAACGGAGTAATTTACAAAATTGCATCCGACCATTCTTAGTTGTAATGGGTGATTGGGTCTTTTCACATTTCTATGATTTACAAAACTGTTACCTGCGAAATCCAAGGTAAATATGTTCAAAATATGTAAGATGATAAATAAATTTAGGAAAATACTTAACCCATCTATGGATTCTATTATGTAACTAAATAATCGTTCTTCATTGGTCCATGCCCCCACTTTTAAATATTCATGAATTGTGATAGGGCGAAGAATAATCAGTTTTGTTTTGTAGCCCAGGGTTGCAATAGCATCCTCACATCAGAAAAAGAGCCCACCATGTCAAGCTAAAAAACAGGTCGGCTGTGGGGCCACCCGAGCTGAACAGCTCTTCTTTTATTTATTTATTTTTTTTTTTCATGATGCGGCATTGTGAGGGTGCTTTTCAAACCCGGGCTACGAAACTCCTCAGGCAGCTAAATTATTGTTCGTGGGAGACTCATATGAAGTCGAAATAGTCCATAAGAAAATGGTCTGTCGTTATTGGTCTATGCCCCACTTTTAAATACTTATTAACTTTAATAAAACTATTTGAGTGTAGTCTATTTGCCTTGCATCTCCTTTCACACCATGTTGTCCGCTTTGGATTTGCTCAGGTGGACGGGCTGAGCTGGGTGCTGAGGTATCCACAAACTACTAGACATGTGGCGATAAGAAGAGGGGAGATATAAAAGTAGGGAGAAGGCAAAACCATGCGGAGAAAATGAAATGACTTCTCCTTCTTTATTGCCAGGTGCCCAATGGTTTGCGGATTCCCGAGAGCGCCCAGCTCGGCGTCCCGAGAGCAAATCCGATTCCCATGCTGTCAGATTCTTTTCGACTTTGACTCATTTGAAGCAAAGCATGCATGCAGCAAGCAATAAAAACCAGTAGAGGATTAAGCACGAATGAATGGTAAACTAAGAAGAGAAATGGCAACAGTTCAAAAATCATCTCTTCTTCGTCTTCTTCTTTTTGTCTTTCTGTTCGTTCTTCCAATGAAGATTACAACCTCAGCAAGAACAGAAGCTGAAGCTCTGATCAAATGGAAGAACACCCTTTCATCTTCTTCTTCTCTCAATTCATGGTCACTTACCAATCTCAAAAACCACTGCAACTGGGCCGGCATAGTCTGCAACAATGGTGGAAGCATCACCGAGATAAATATACGCAACTTTACTCTCAATGGGACATTAGATCAATTCAATTTCACTTCACTCCCCAATCTCAATCGTTTCGATCTCAACTTCAACAATCTCAATGGGTCTATACCATCCCGAATCGCCAACCTCTCAAACCTCACTTTCATCGACCTCGGAGGCAATTATTTCACTGAAAACATCCCGTCGGAGATCGGAATGTTATCGGAGCTTCGTGTTCTTAATCTTTCTGAAAACAATCTCGTGGGTGAAATTCCATATCAGCTTAGCAATCTTCAGAAGGCATGGTACTTCGACCTTGGACAAAACTCCTTAGAATCCACAGACTGGTCGAAGTTCTCCAGCATGCCATTACTGACCCACCTTAGCTTATCTACCAATGAACTTACCTCAGAGTTCCCACCTTTCATTCTCAGTTGCCGGAATCTGACGTTCCTCGACTTGTCGGTGAATAACCTGACTGGTTCATTACCTGGAACGCTAGTAACCAATCTGGGCAAGATTGAATACCTCAATCTTACTGGTAATTTCTTTCATGGACCATTGCCTGTAAATCTTTCCAAGCTTTCCAAGCTCAAGCATCTATTTCTAGGGAACAATGAGTTCACCGGTGCAATACCCACTGAGATTGGTCTGATTTCTGATCTTCAAATTCTCGAATTATATAATAATTCATTTAGAGGGAAGATTCCTTCTTCATTAGGCCAACTCAGGATGCTTGAAAGGCTGGATCTACATAATATTGGATTGAATTCAACTATTCCTTCTAAGCTCGGCCGCTGTGCTAACCTCACCTTCATTGATTTCTCTATGAATTCTCTCTCTGGAGCCTTGCCTCTATCTCTCTCCAGTCTAACCAAAATATCGGCATTTGTTATCTTGGATAACTTGCTTTCGGGCGCGATCTCACCTTACTTGATTACCAATTGGACAGAGCTGATCTATCTGCAACTTCAGAACATTTTCACAAGGTTCCACCTAATTGGAATTACAAAGCTGGAGATCCTCTACCTGTACAAAAAATCAGCTCTCTGGTTCGATCCCTCCGGAGATTGGGAACCTGAATATTTGGTGAAGTTAGCCTCTCAGAGAACAGTTTCACAGGTCCAATACCTCCAACATGGGTAACCTCACAAAGCTGGAGATCCTCTACCTGTACAAAATCAGCTCTCTGGTTCGATCCCTCCGGAGATTGGGAACCTGAATCATTTGGTGAAGTTAGTCCTCTTAGAGAACAGTTTCACAGGTCCAATACCTCCAACACTGGGTAACCTCACAAAGCTGGAGATCCTCTACCTGCACACAAATCAGCTCTCTGGTTCGATCCCTCCGGAGATTGGGAACCTGAATGATTTGGTGGACTTAGAACTCTCAGAAAACAGTTTCACAGGTCCAATCCCTCCAGAGATCGGAAACCTGAGATCGATGACGATTCTCGATATCAATACCAACAAGTTCGAAGGAGATTTGCCGGATACCATCTCTCGGCTTGATAATCTAGAGGTACTCTCTTTATTCAAGAACAATTTCTCGGGTACCATTCCAAAGGATTTGGGGAGCAACAGTTCTTCTTTGAACAGTGTGTACTTTTCCATCAACAGATTTTCCGGTGAATTGCCACCGGGGTTATGTAATGGCTTTGCCCTGGAAAATTTCACGGCAGATGGCAACAATCTTACTGGGCCATTGCCAGATTGCTTGAAGAATTGCACAGGGCTAAAAAGAGTCCGGCTCGAAGGGAACCGATTCACCGGAGATGTATCTAAGGCATTTGGGGTGCACCCAAAACTTTATTACATTGATCTCAGTCATAATCTGTTTTCGGGCAAACTCTCTCCGGCGTGGGGAGAATGGGAAAGTCTTACTCTTCTGCACGTTGATGGAAATAAAATCTCTGGTGAAATTCCAGTCGAGTTTGGGAAGCTCACCAAATTACAGGATCTAAGCCTCTCTTCGAATGAACTGAGGGGAAGCATTCCAACTGAATTGGGCGATCTAGATTTGTTGTTCAAGCTCAATTTGAGCAACAATCACTTAACAGGAGAGATCCCTCAGGGATTAGGCAATTTGTCACAGCTCCAATTTCTCGACTTGTCGGAAAACACACTCACAGGCAACATACCCAAGGAGCTTGGGAAGCTGACCTCATTGGAGAATATGAGCTTGAGCAACAATGATTTGTCGGGTGAAATACCGTCTGAGCTCGGCAATTTAGTTGCATTACAGATATTTTTAGATCTAAGCAGCAACTCATTCTCAGGAACAATCCCTCCAAATCTTGGGAAGCTGACCAAATTGGAGAATCTCAATCTCTCCCACAACAATCTTTCCGGCAGAATCCCGACAACATTATCCAGCAGGATTAGTCTTGAATCAATTGATCTCTCCTACAATGAGTTGACTGGTCCAGTTCCTACTGGTAACATTTTCCAGAAAACAACGGCTGAGGACTTCGCTGGAAACTCAGGCTTATGTGGAAATGCAGGATTGCCCAGTTGTAATTCCAGTCCTACAGGGGCTAAGTAAGATAAGAAGGTCCTTATTGCTGTCATCGTTCCCATCGTCGGACTTTTATTATTGGGCGCCATAATTGTTGGAATTCTAATCCTGTGTAGAAAATCAAAACATTGCAATGAAGAGATGGAAATCACTGCAAGAGATGTGATTACCAAGCCATTGATTTGGGAAAGAGAAGGAAAATTTACGTTCGGCGATATTGCGAAAGCAACTGAGGATTTCAATGAGATCTACTGCATTGGAAAAGGAGGATTTGGAAGTGTTTACAAAGCAGTGTTGCCAACAGGTCAGATCGTGGCTGTTAAACGGCTTCATTTGTCAGATTCAAGTGACATTCCAGCAATTAATCGGCGAAGTTTCGAGAATGAGATTGGTTCATTAACAGAAGTCCGGCACCGGAATATCATTAAACTGTATGGATTCTGTTCCAAGAAAGGGTGCATGTATTTGGTGTAGAGTATGTAGAGAGAGGTAGTTTAAGAAAAGTTTTGTATGGGGAGGAAGGGGGAAGCGAACTGAACTGGGTGACAAGGGTGAATATAATCCAAGGAGTGGCTCATGCTACTGCTTACTTGCACCATGATTGCTCTCCTCCTATTGTGCACCGCGACATTTCGGCAAATAACATATTGCTTGAGACAGGATTCGAACCTCGGCTCTCAGACTTCGGCACGGCCAGATTGTTGAGCTCGGATTCATCCAACTGGACCATGGTTGCTGGGTCCTATGGCTACATGGCTCCAGGTAAGCTTCATGTTTAAGTATATTTGATTTGCTTACTATTTTCAGGCATGTTTAGCAGGGACTGCTCTGTCCTGGTCCAGGGAAAGGGTTATCTAACTGTTTAACCACAGATAGTAAGGGATTAGAGATATGCCATATGTGAAATAATGCGCCTTTTGTGTTGTGCAAATTTTCTTGCATTTAGCTTGTTACAACTTTAGTACTGTTCACCCGGGTCGAGATTGCGCTCCCCCTTACAGTTCTTACATTTTTTTGGGGAGGGACTTCCTAATTAAATTAGAAGACTGTTTCAAGTCAGGTTTCTACTAGGTATAGAATATAATATTCGGTCTAGGGTTTCTATTCTGCGGAGAACTAAATTGTTTGACATGCTGTGAGAGAGTGTTCTCTACAATCTCTCTGCTTTGAACTAGTGAAGAAAGGTGACCTCTCCATGTACGTAGTAAATGGGGAATCGTGTAAATCTTGTTGTTTTGTTTCAATTTCATTATTTTCACCACATTTTGCACATATTTTGGTGGGAAAATAATGGAGTCTACTTCTCAAGAACAAGGAATTTCATGAACACTTTCCTAAATGTTGTTTTTGCAATGTGCAGAGCTTGCATATACAATGCGAGTCACGGAGAAGTGTGATGTTTATAGCTTCGGAGTTGTAGCGTTAGAAGTTATGATGGGAAGACACCCGGGAGAGCTCATCTCTTCTCTATCTTCATGGTCATCTGGTGATCGGGACTTACTATTGAAGGATGTGCTGGACCAACGACTTCCCCCTCCCACTGGTCAATTGGCAAAGGAGATTGTTTGTGTAGTTACAATGGCCTTAGCATGTACACACACAAATCCTGAGTCACGACCCACCATGCGTTCCGTCGCACAGGAGCTATCAGCTAGCACACAGGTGTATCTGTCCGAGTCATTTCTCACAATTACCATAACAAGCTATCAGGCCTTCAAAAATAGAACAAATTTAGAAAAATATGTGAAGAGGTTCCAGATTACCATACTCTTAACAGTATATATTTAGTGACTTAGTTCTCTTGATTTGTAGTAACAAGTGCATGCTAGGATCAATGGAATTTGGATTTTAGTTTTCCTATTCAGTAGAGTTGCAATTTGGCCTGGCAAGGCTGTTTAAAGTTAATTTTATGTCCAACCTAGTGGTGGAAATGAATGCATGGATTCAAGTTGATATCAATTATTGTTTCCCTAGTTGAATGCTTTTATGTCGGTTTTTTTATATGCATTTGTAGTTTGCATATATTTATTAAGCGATTGCTGTTTTGCCTATAAAAGCTAAGAAGATTATATGACCGTAATACTCGTATCATCTCCTCTCATGCCTTGAATAAGTTTATGTAATTGACTACATTGTGCTGAAAAAGAAGGAACTCAATATTAGATATATCTTCTTGTTTTGATTTGTAGTCAGTTCAAGGTATTTCTACTCTTGCTCATCTTGAAACTTTTTTTTTTCGGATGAACGATTCTAGGCTCCTCATTTTGAATCCTCCTTGAGGTTTTTCTGAGGGCTTATGCCCTGTTAGCAGTATTTTGAAGAGTTTTTTTTTTTTTTTGAACAGAGTTTAATTTAGGTAAACGAAATCTGATCTTTTCTAAAGAACTTAGATACAATTTTGATACTGAACTCTTTACAATAAGTTCCATTTTCTATACTGTATTACCACCACAAGAGAAAGAAAATGAAAAGGGTATTAAAGCCCCCTTAAATTGAAAATAAATGGACATTTTCTTACATTCATTAGACTACAGAGGCAAATGGCTCTCATTGCACATCATCAATATAAAATTTCATCTTAAGAGTCTGCCATACTTTAATGAGTATCAGAAACATTCTTAAAAGACAAAATTCGAAGAAAAAAACTGAGCAGGGAAATAAAAAGATAGAAAATAAGAGGGGAATCCATTCCAAAGGATAATGCATTCCAACTTTTTAAAATTCCCTTTTCTTGGGAAGGGATCAATTCTAACCCAAACCAATGAGAAAATTGATGCAAGAAGAACTGACCACAGGACTACAATGGTAGGAGTCCTGTTTTGCTTCCCCATCAAGCCCTTCAAGAAAATAAGGTAACAATGAAGAAAGAAAGAAAAGCTTAAATAAGGGCCCCAGCCACCCATTTTAATGGCTCAACTAAAATTACCAAACAAGATAAAGATGGTGGTGGGTAGAAGGGTTTCCTTTGGATAAAGATCCCAAACTGGTATCTGCTTCTTTAAGAACGTGAAGTTAGAAACTTCAAGGATTAAGGAACCCGGGACCAAATAATGGCTAACCCTGATCACCCGAATTCTCATTGGCCCCGTCCTGGAACAACCCACTCCAGAAGCCAAGCACCCCAGTTCTAGATGGAAAGGAAAAGCCTAACCAAATGCTGGAAAGTTTTCCTGTAGACTAAATTCTAGTTAAATTTTCCCATTAAACTTTCCAGTTTTCTCCTTTTAATTTATTAAGAAAACCCGCAAAACGAATATATTAATGGGGATATGTTTTCCATGAGAAACAACCTGGAATTGATAGGGAGCAAAAATGGAAGTAAAGGATAGAAATGGTTTATGTAAGCAATCTCTAGATTTAATTTTACCATAGATACCAAGAGGGAGTAACTAGGAAACTAAACCGAAGCCCCTAGAATTTAAGATTGAAAGATTTATGGGAGGAATTAAAGGTTCCCCTTGGGAACAATAGAGATTACCCTTCAGTCTTTGAATTGTAATTATTTCAACCAACCTAAACCTCCGACGTGAAGAAAAAAAAATCATTACCAGACCTTCCTACTAGGTATCATCGGCTAAAATAAAGATCATGGAGTAAGACAATTTACTTGTTAATATCTAGGCAATTGGTTAGCTTCAACCATGGCATATATAGCTAACAACAATTTTTTTATACCTGTAGTATAGATTATTAACATATGACATGAATCGAAGCCGCTGGCTTGGATTCCCTTCTTATTTTAATTATCATTACCATACTCATAAGGCTATGACATTGATGTTCTGTAGCTAAAATGTGCACCCTCACCTCTTTTCCCCATTCAGTCTTCTCTTCATACCCACAACTGATGACATGAATGGCCTCCTTAATAAGGGCTGTGGTGTTGGTCCCTTCAGGAAGGCCACCATCTTCCATAAGTGTCGACGTAATAAAAACTGGTGACTGCCCAAATCGCTTCTCAAAATTCTTCTGTGACATAAGTGATGATTTTTCCAACTCGTCGTACCCTTCGAGCCCTTCTTCGATCTCTTCTAGATCAAAAACTGGTCCTGACCTTTTCTTCGGGTAGTTTTGCATCATCATTTTCTTCTTCTTGCTACTTAGTAATCCAAACAGACCTCTTCTTCCTTTCTTTGATTTCAATTTCCGCGAACCTCCACAACAACAGCAGCACCAGGAAGGCAAACAGTCACATGTCATCTTTGGCCGCTTTTCGGAAACTGGAGGGTCATATCCATACAATGCCTGCCGGTTGAAGACACATCCGGTTCCGACATATACTGGTCCTTGGATCCCATCTAAGCCTTTCATGTTGATCTACACCAGAAACAATATTAAGGGAATTAGTTCTACTCTGAGAAATACCCATGAACTATGAATTTCTACAAGGAGAGAAGGCATTGTTTGTGAGATTTTCAAGAGAATTACTGCAGCTTACATCAAAGAACACGACATTACGGTTAGCATATCGATCGTGGCGATCAATACCATCGAACCTCTGTGGGAACTGAACGTAGCAGAGCTTCTTGCCTAGTTGAGGATCCATCAGAAAACACATTGCTTCTCTTATAGCCTTGCTGTTGTTAAGGTAGTGATCACAATCAAGATTCAACATGAAGGGTGCATTTGTGAGCACTGCAGAAACTCGAACCTGTAATCATATATAGCCATTAACGAAAAATGTTCTTGATCAGTATCTACCACATTATAATTCACAATTTCAACTCAGGGAAACTACTCACCAGAGCGTTCATAGCCCCGGCTTTCTTGTGGTGTGGATAACCAGGTCGCTTCTCTCGGGAGACATACACAAGTCGGGGCAGCTCCTTACCTTCGACATCAAGTGCTCCGGCACTTCCAAGGTACACCTGCAAAGCAAATATCAGTTTTATAACACGAGTCAAGTTTTTCATAGCTAGCAAGTCGATTCCGAATCATATAGCACATATCAGTTAATTTGAGAAACACAAGGTACTTAACCTGAATCATGCCCGGATGATCACGAGTGTTGTTCCCAGGCCACGGGGTCCCGTCCTGCATGACCCATCCTTCTTCTGGTTTCTTCAGAGCCTTTGCTACCAATGCATTAATCCTCACCTTGAATTCTTCATATTCCCTCTGCAATTCAGCAACAGAACAGACAATTCATTACAATCTAAATCTAACTTGTGCCAGATGAACTGTGAGTACTGCTTACATTCTATTCAAACTTGCTCAACATCCAAATTCAACCACTCCATAAGTTAATGAATCATCCTACATACTTAAGTTAGCATGACCAACAAATGAAAATCCACTGTGATTAATCACAAAGAATTAAAGCTTGCTTGCTTACTTTCATGGCCCTACGTTCCTTAACAAAGCTCGGCTGCACCTTGTCCTTCAAGTAGTCTATCTTCTGAGAGAAGTAGAACTCAGGAGCCCTTGGTTCGATGCTATGCTTCTTGCAAAATGGTACCCATCTCCTAGCGAACTCAGCGGTTTCTGCTAAGGTATCGAACAGGAGCATTGAAGCACCATCATCCGACACATAACAACTCACCTTCTCGACTGGATAATCAACTGCAAGTATCGAGAGAACTGTGTTTGCTGTTATGATGGGAGGTTCCTTAAGTGGGTCCACTGAACTCACAAAGACATCAACCGGAGATAGACGATTGGGCTCTCCTTCTCGCTCGAATCGCATTGAGAGGCGGTCTAGATAAGTTTCACGGTTTATGGGGAACCACTTGGGGAACTGGTCGAGAATCCAAGAGAAGGCAAACCATATCTCGCAAATTACGGAGATGAGCCATAAGGGGTAAGCGTCATAGGCCGGAGTTGTGATACGGAAGCGGAAAAAGAAGGCAAGTATAACAAGTCGCATGACAATGACTATGCGATATGGGTTGATCTTGCTTGACGGAATAGAGACTTTTCGCCATAGTGGCTGTCGAGCTTCAGCCATCCTGGTAAAACAAGATGTTAGAGTTGGTGGATGGTTTAGGGTGGTAGTAGCCAAGATTCAATTTATGTATATGTTTTGTAAACAATTATGCTATGTAAAAGGTTATAATTATAGATTTTCATCAAATAAGTATGAACATCTAAGCCAAGACTATCCGAACTGTCCGATCCAGCATTACCGCTGTGCCTTTTTCATGGAACTCGAACATAGCCATGATAATAGTAGTTGCAGTATCCAAATAATGGAATTATTGTGAGAAAAAATAACTGTTTATGTTAATGGGATAGTTAGTATGTAGGAAAATCTGATCATGTGTTTTGAAGACATGGTCTAAATGAAGATGATTTGAAACTGTGTGGGTTTATAAGTAGAACAACAAGAAGCAAAGGTAGATAATCTTACAGCACGTCGTCTTCTTCGCCTTGATCATTTCCTCCATCATCTTTGCTTACCAAACCTCTCTTTTCTTGTTTGGCTTTCCATTTCTCTACCCTCTCTTTCCATTCTGCAGAACTGTATATCTCTTTCTCACCATCAAAATCCTTACCAGTAACTACACACACGCCAACAAAAAAAAAAGAGAGAAGGAAATAAATTTTAAATTCAACAAAAATCTTACATGATTTCATAAAAAGGGGGTTTAAATTCACTTACTGCTTCCAGCCATGGAAGAGAACGCCGGGCCATTAGGATGCCATTGTTGTGGATTATAGTCCCCAATTTCCTGTAAAAATCACCACCTAAAACTTAGGAGTCCCTTTTCGAAGTTTGAATTAACTCTAATTTTTAAAGTGTGATTGAATAAAAAAAGGATAAAATTTTCAATATAAGAAGCTAAATTATAGTAAACCAGACTCATTTTGGATTGAATCAAGTTCAGTTTCCAGGTTTTCGAACCATGACCTAAATCACCTTTGAGCACAAAATTGCTTTTTTCCTTTTCCATATTGGGCTAATTTACGACTCTGTCTTAAGAGTAATACCTCAATCCTCAAAACCATTGCAGAGATAACATTCTAATACTAAATTATAGAAAGGTGGTGGGTAAGTTAGTCTTAATTTCTAGCCCAAGTTGTCCTTAATCTGGGACTCAGTACTAGGAAAGTTAATTATATGTTGGAAATGGAGTCCATTATAACCCATGAAATCAATGATCCAGACACTAAGAACCAGGGCAATCTTAAATATCTAATCAAGAGCTAAAATATGGGCCATTAATGAAAATGTGGATAATGATCATTACTAAACTCAACATATGAGAGAGTAAGGATCATCAGATTAGCATGGTTGTTGGGTTATGTCTGATCCAAGAACCAGGCATTTATCCCACAAAAAGAATAGTAAGGAACGATTAGAATAATTAAGATCGTTACATCTTCAACTCTTAAGAAAAAAGATATTTATAGATATCCTTTAATTTGATTACCGAGTGATTAGCAACGTGATGATGATCTGCGGTACCCTGGCGACTCTTCATCTGAAACTCGTCATCGAAATCATCTGCATCCACATTGTCTTCTTCATCTCCTGCAACTCTAGGACAACCTACAAAATGAAACCTTACATGTTAATTTGGTTAATTATCCTTTAAGAGATGTAATTAAATAACAAAAATTCAAATAATTTGTTTAATTTGAATACTTGATCCAATGTCACATGAGAGAGAGAGAGAGAGAGAGAGTGAGAACCTTTGTGACGCTTATAGCGAGTGTTGCACTGAGGACAGCACTGGTTTCCTTCACTCCTCTCATATTCGTAACAAGGCCGACATACCGGAAACCCGCACTCATAACACGCCACAAACAACTCACCATCATCTCTTAATCCGATATCATCTCCACAAACCCGACAAACTTTCGACACCGATTGCTGCGTCGGAGGCCGAGGCTGCCAAATTATACATGAACAAGTAACATCAATTAAAGGCATACTATCAACATAAACAATAAACAATAAACAGTAATAACCAAATTGTGATCAAGACTACAAAAGAAGATTATCGAAAAAGACGAAGAACACACTTCTTCGACGCCATGCAAAACATGTAGCTCATTTCTCCGGTGAGAACCCGCCACTAGGTTGGTCATGGTGGTCGATGCCACGGCCCAGCAGGCTAAAGAGAAGAAGAAGAAGAAGAAGATTATTTCTGAGAGGAAGAGAGGAGGGATGAGAGCTTTTAAGGATGGTGATCAAGTAAGAAGTGGTCTTTCTTCACCAACTGTGAGTTGAGAGGTCGAAGGTTTGAGTTGAAGAGACGTTAGTAGGATTGGTCATGGACCATTGCTCTCTTGTTAAAGCAAACCCTATAGCTTCAACTCAAAGTCTTTGGACCTAATGTTGACATATTTCAAACTCTGACTTTAGATTCTCTCATGTTATCACCGTTCATAAAGAGACCGGTTACAACCCCAAGATGACACATGGCCCTTTTCCAAGTATAGGGACAGATGTTATGTCCACACTCCACAGAGACCAGTTATTCTCTGATAGAATCCCTAGCTATTTCAAACACCTTTCATGTATTATATATACCCACACAAGGCCCACAACAACAACCTCTTCTTTATAATCTTTTATATAGTTGATGATATTTAATGACCAGTATCATATCCTTGAATCTAACCGTTCGATCTTACACTTTGTGGATGGTGAACGATCCAGATGAAAGTAGGAACTAGTCTCTTGTATGGGCCCCATTAAATGGGAGACCAATATATCACCTGAGCAAAGATACCTTTCACGGTATCATTTACCTACCGATAAAATTATCAACGTTAGTGGTTAGTAGATTAGATCGTATTACAGGGAAATAACTTCAGATACAGTTCCTGTCACAATTTTTATGACCAATAACCAATTTGATCCCGATATACGGAATAACCAGTGACACCAAAAGATACGGTCAATATGAATCATAACCGTGACCCCATGTCAATTCGTTAAGTTTTTTTTTTAAATCCGCCAGTGAGATGTACGCGAAATACATGCAGATCATCATTGAGACCATCATACTTGCCAACCAAACATGACCTTAACCAACCAAAGTTATCTTCAGTGTGAAACTCCTGCAAGCAACATCACTATTTACGACTTGATTCTAGACCATTTGGAGCACGGTATGTGTGATTATTTATTAGAGGTTATGGGCTGCTTTTGTAATCTTATTAGACATGAAAGCTAAGGGTGGTTTGGTTGGGATTATTGCAGTATTATGTTGATAAGCATTCTCATGAATAAGCACAGGTGTAATTGGTTGTTTCTTGTCTGCCTATGAAATTTTGAAGCGGTTCAAAATGTTGACCTATTTGAGAACAGGAGTGCTAGCCTACTCTTGGTCCACCTCTACTCTCACCCCCACCAACTACTTGTCCATTCTGTAATGAATCAAGCACTTTTTCACTAAAAATTGAATAGGTGGTTAGTAAAGGGTGAAAGTATGGGTTGACTAAGAGTAGGGCTAGCATTCCTCATTTGAGGATCGTCGCATCTATGCTTATTTCAACCTCTCAAGCATTTCGTCGCTTACTATTAGGGGTGATATCGAGATAAGCCAAGTGGTGATGTGTTCAAGCTCGGCTCATATATTAAACGACCTTTAAAATCAAGCTTGAACTTGGCTTATTTATTAAATAAACAAGCTCGATCGAGCTTTTAACAAACTAAGCTCGAGCTGTTCATGAGCAGGATGGTTTGTTAATCAATCTTATTTACTACACATTTCCTCGTCTCTGGGTGCTTAGGTATCTACCATAAGTCTTTCCTCATTATCTATATATATAGATAAATTAAAATACATATTTACACCTGAAATATATCTGCAGATGGTGAGAGCATCAACTTCTATTCGTGGAATACAAATAAAATATAGATTGTCTTTTGGAGAGATGATCGAGTGGTTGATAGTTGTGGTCTTGAAAACTGGTATAGTTCTAAACAAAGAACTATTGAGAATCCTTCTCTCCTTTTACACGTTGAATAGATTTGTTTCTTTATTGTGGTTTTACCTGTCCTGTTATCTTAAAGGGAAATGGCTCGGCTAATCCGCCTATCTAAGCCAGAAAAATTACATATTTTGGGCGCTCTAAAAATCCAGAGAAATCCAGAGCTCCGGTTCATAGTTAAACTGGTTATTATTTTGTATCATTCGTACTCCAATTTTCACATCGGATGGCGAAGGCATTGGCATCTTCTTTCTTCCAAGTGAACTCATTGGCACCAAGCTTGAGGAAATACCAGATGTTTGGTAAATTCTTAATAAAAATCCCATTGAAGCATCTAATCCCAATAAGTTTTTATTAGTCAAACTTTCGAAACAAACGACTTCACAACTTTCCCATGATCAATCAAACATTGAAGCAACCTTCCAATGGTTCAACATCAACGGTAGGAAAATGTACAGACCATAACTGCAGTCCGCATGAATCATTTCCAAACATGTGGTGCACAAGCATCCAGGTGATGGTAAGCTATAGGAATCATCTGTTGATGGGTCCCTCTTGGTGATGCTCTCATGTCCAAACAATGACGCAATCAGATGTTCCCAACCGTCTGATTATCAAATTTTCCTCGGAAGTCAAAGAAAAGCAAGCTTTCAAAGAAGAAATCTATAAATTCAACAGCTAAGATCATCCCAACAGGTTGATTACTAAGTTGTATCACTTGTTTGCTGCCTAAGCTGCTTCCAACTTCCAAGTGAAGTTGACTTCTACGAAAAGCAGAGCATCCACGTTATTAAGAGTACTTGAAGCCAAGACAAAAATCAGAGCATCCAATATATGTGGCTTTCTTTGGCTCTCGTTTTCTCCCTCAAACTACCATCCAATGAGAACCAAAGGCTCTAGAAATTTCACCAAAACATCATCTCTATATAACAAAAACAGAATCAACAAGGAGAAGAGCTTCTATATCTCTCTCTAGTAGTGCTTTCTGTTCTTCAATGGCTACTTCCGTTCCTGCAATTGGGTTCAAAGGAGGCCTGATTTCTTCATTTCCTGGGAGCTGGGGAACTTCATTAGCAGGTGAAGATTACACCATGTTAGCCAAATCTGTTCCGACATGGGTTCGAGTCACAAAGCCAGTACGATCACACCCCATGATGAAGAACGTCAATGAAGGAAAGGGTCTCTTTGCGCCCGTTGTTGTTGTTACCCGTAATATCGTCGGCAAGAAGCGCTTTAATCAGCTTAGAGGCAAAGCCATTGCTTTACATTCACAGGTATCAAATCTCTCTTTTCTCTGTTTTATTTAGCTGTTCTTCGTACTTTTTTTTTTTGCCTTGTTTTCTCTGGCCTTTAGAAAACTAGGAAGAGTAGTGTTCTTGATAGTATTGTTAAATTACAGACTTTGTTTTCCTCCGTAAAACTATTTTCAGGTAATTACTGAATTCTGTAAATCAATAGGAGCAGACGGGAAACAAAGACAAGGACTGATTCGATTGGCAAAGAAGAACGGCGAAAGACTTGGGTTCCTCGCATGATTCAAGATCATAATTTTTCATTTTCTTCTTCTTGATGAGAAATGTTCTAAGGACTAGCTGATATAAATACGTTCTTCATTTGGGTTTCCCCTGATATCAGAATGCAAATTCTCTCACATGAACTTTCCTTTTAATTTTTGGTTTAGCATTAATTCATTCTTCCACTATTCCAGTAAGGGTGCCTTTAGATTTATGGAATTGAGGAACAGATTTGTAAATTCCATCACACAATTTCAGTTTCATTGTTTGGGACACATTAATAATAGGGTGAAATTAGAATTTTCTAATTCCATAGAAAATTCAAGCAGTAATTTTAAGGTGCGTTTGGATTTATGGAATTGAATAACAAAATTATCAATTCCATCACACAATTCCAATTTCATCTTTTGGGGACACATTAATAATAGGGTGAAATTAGAATTTTCTAATTCCATAGAGAATTCAAGCAGTGATTTTAAAGACAAATTTATGAGGTTCAATTCCATAGTAAAATGGTCTTATTTGACCATTCCACACTACTGTGGAATTTAAAAACAAGAGAGAATTTCGATGGTTTCATTTCTCGAAGAATTTAATAGTGCATCCAAACGATAGAATTCTAAATTTCGTGGAATTTAATTCAGTGAGTTTTGATTCCATGGAATTCAATTCTTTGGCTCAATTCCAATTCCATAAATGCAAACACACCCTGAACTGCTAACAGAGTTTGGCCTTTGGTAGATTTTATATATTTATAGTAAATCAAGTATATTCATATAGAAAAATGAAAAACAACAATTTTCAAGGGGTATAAACTGAATGGGAAAAGCTTATTCAATAATAGTAGGCAAGGGAGTAATAGAAATGGATATCCTCACAACAAAATTTCTCTCACGTCCCCACCCTACTGTGGGATGAAGGACCAATCCACAATCAATCGACGAATTCGAGCAAAGATGCAGAGGGGGAGGATACAAAATTGTCAAAAACACGACAATTCCTTTTCATCCAAACACCCCGTGATATAGCTCCAGGTAGCAAAGCCCAAATTTCTTCCTTAGCCTCCACCAGGGCCGTCAATTGCCAACCCGATAAGAATCTCATAAATGAGAGAGGGAAGACCAACTCCACACCTAAGTGAGATAGAAAACCCAAAGACTCACTCCGGAGCACCAATATATATATGTATATATACACACACATGATGGTTCTTGAAAATTAATTGTAGATGCAAATATATCATTTTTACTGTCTAAAATATAATAAAGAATTGATAAGATCATTCATCGTTCAAATTTGCAGTCACAGTAAACAGATGACTATTGATATTAAATGTATCATTCCAAATTCAAGTACAAATCACCAATAATTACCAAACCTTACAAGAATCTTGTCCCTATGAAGGAAAATGATAAAATACACCCCAAAAAATAGGAATAAAATTGAAACTTTACACAAAAATCACGCTCTCTAGGCAAGTGATCTCTAGAAATCATAAACCGTGTGCTCTACAAAAATTGAAACCCAGCACCCGATGTGAGAGCGAGGTTTGAGAGCAAGAGCGAGTAGTAGGTTTAGATTACTATGGGACCAACCAAGCATGCAATTCATTGCTAATAACATTCCATTACGATTAAACAAAAATCAAGCGATTCAACAGACAGTCGCAACTATATAAGATATCCTAAGTATTGAAACAAAAAAAGAATATCAACTCATTACATTCATAAAACACACCTCGCTTGTATTATACATCAAGCGCTCAAAGTTTTTAATTGATCAGACCAAAGAGAAAATGATAGGAAACTGATACTTGTTCATCACAGTTCTGCAACTATGTGAGAAAGAGAAGTAGGGTGACGCAGAAAACAATGTGATCAAGGAGTGCTCAGTGCTCACACACTGTATCGACTTTTGGCTGATCTGCTTTTGGAATCGTCCTGCAATATAAAAAAGGGTCAATGAAAAGACAGTAAAAAGGTACTTGTGCATGATCAGATGATTATCACTAAATATGTATATATACATATATATATATATATATATATATATATATATAATCATAAGCATATATTTGTCTTGAACAAAATATATAATATTTCATAAAAAAAATCTCAATATCATTTCTCAAACAAAACATATCTCTTTTAGTACCAATGTTCACTATATAAAAACTTATAATCTGTACTTTCACAAACTAATAAAAAAAATGTTAAACCTACACTCAAATTATTAAACCAAAACAAAATTGTATACTAATACTCTCTTTTATTATTTTTAACTGTATAAAAATTATAATCGACTATAATATTTAGATTATTATCTGGTTTTCTCCAAATTATTCTTCCAGGAGTGATTTGTTGGGAAATTTGGCTATTCAGAAATTCTCGCAGGTATGATCATTTTCAGAGATCTTTTCAAATCATTTCAAACAAAATTATTGAGTGGGTTAAAAACTCAGCTAATATCTGGGAGTTTAAAGCTTGGCCATCCAAAAGGGATGAAGATTTATGTAATTTTTTCAACATCAAATCTTTCAATCTGAAATTGAGAAGATCTATCATTTCTAGGTGGTTATCCCCCTCACCAGGTTGCGTTAAATTAAATACAGATGGCACCTCTAAGGGTAATCCCGGGATAAGTGGAGGGGGTATTATTCGAAATGAGATGGGTAATATGTTGTTTGCCTTTCAGTCTTTCTATGGGAATGGAACTAATAATATGGCTGAAATCAGGGCGATATATAATGGTTGTAAATTTTGTGATTATATGGGACTTCATAATATTATCATAGAAAGGGACTCTAGAAGCATGATTGATATGATAAATGGGAAAGTGGAAACTCCTTGGAGGCTTTGGTACTGGAAAAACAATATAAACAGCATTCAGACGAAGAGTAATATGACTTTTGAGCAAATATTCAGAGAAAATAATCAATGTGCTGATGTCCTTGCTAATAAGGCTTGCAATTCTTCTAGTAGTAAGGTTTTCATGGATATTACTGAGATTCTGGTCATATTTAAAGGCATTATTAGATCTATTCAACTTTAGAATTTGATTCTCTTAGGGATTTTGGTTTTGTCCCCCCCTTGTAAGTTTTCTATTATTAAACTGGTAGGGGTCCTGCCCCCCCCTCCAGGAGGCTTTCACTAAAAAACAAAAAGATTATTATCACTTCAAAATAAATAAACAACCTATATCATGATTCTATGAAAAATCAATGACTAGTTTATATAGATTTAAAAAAAAAAGGAGATTATTGATCAATTAAAAAAATCATCACACTAAAATCATTATCATAGGTTTAAAATATCATTAAATAATAAACCTAATCTCATTCTTATTACTGGTTTAAGATTTCATTTAAAATTCATAATCAAAATTTAAAAAAAAAAAAAAAACTGGTATGTACCTATTTTCTTCCCATCCTTTTTTTTCTAAGCCTCCACAGTAAGTGAAAAAAAATTAAACAATAACTAAAAAAGCAAATCATTCTTCTTGTACTTTCTTGCAAAACTGGTTTTGGAGAGCTTAGCTTGAAAAAAGATTTTTCTTTTTTTTTGGTTGTAAACAGAAATTCATTAGAAGGAAAAAAAGGAGGGAACAAAAGCATATAAATTCACTATCTCTCTCTCTCTCTCTCTCTCCTCTGCTGGGGTAAGTTACTGAGAGTTGTGGAACTATTACGTAAAATCGTAAACCTTCGGCACAGTTTGGTCTCCCTTTATTCTCGAGGATGCTTTATGGGATTACTCCTCTTTTTTAGAGATTACGCATTATGATCTTACATATGTTTGCATCCTAGTTTAATATATAAGATAACACTTACATGAAAGCTGTATGTGATCTTATCAGTGGTATCAATAATATCCTTCCACTTCCTCCCAATGCTCATCTACAAAATGACATGAAATAAACATGTTAGAGTCAACATAACATAATCAAAAGCAGATTCTTACTGAATATTTAAGATGAATGTGACCATGGCTCAAATCATGTGGCAGTTAAAGACTTAAGAGAGAGGCACTATTGTGATGCTGTCATTAACTTCTGTCAAATGCTATAAAGTATAAACCATCGTGATGTGTTCAAGAAAAAACAGAAAATGTCAAAGCCGGGTAAGATTTGCAGCAAAAAATAAAATTATTCAGAGAGAATAATTGATAAACTTTTTGTAGGGGTTTGCATGAAGGGACACTTTCCCCAAGTTCGATCATCTTGGCTGAAGCAGCTTCGTGATGTGTTCAAGAAAAAACAGAAAATGTCAAAGCAGGGTAAGATTTGCAGCAAAAAATAAAATTATTCAGAGAGAATAATTGATAATCTTTTTGTAGGGGTTTGCATGAAGGGACACTTTCCCCAAGTTCGATCATCTTGGCTGAAGCAGCTTCGTGATGTGTTCAAGAAAAAGCAGAAAACGTCATAGCAGGGTAAGATTTGCAGCAAAAAATAAAATTATTCAGAGAGCATAATTGATAATCTTTTTGTAGGGGTTCGCATGAAGGGACACTTTCCCCAAGCTCGATCATCTTGGCTGAAGCAGCTTTGAGTAGGGGTGTAACATATTAACATATAAGTTACACCAAGGTAAAAAGATGTCAACTGCTTGTTATGTTGTACCATATACTAATTCTCTACAGCCTGTACTTTCTCTCAGGTGAATGACAGTCAATTTCAATGTTTTTGGATTCACCATGATGTACAAAATTTGAGAAGATATGACTATAACTCTAATTGTTTCAAACTTTGCAAGGCATCAAACTCATGACATGCCTGAGACACCCCCCCCAAAAAAAAAAATCTCCCAAAATATATCAAATGCAGGTATTCTCCAGATGCATCAGCTAATGCCTTTATGTTCTGCCTTGGAACACTATCTAGTCACTGTTTGCTTATTACTGCTCAAATTACTCTCATAAAATACAGTATCCAACAGACTTAATTTCCGCCCCCCGCCCCCAAAAAAAAGAAAAAAAAGAAAAAGAAAAAATAGGGGTACATAGTAATGATCTAGCTTAATACTAGAAAAGAGAAAAAACAACATAAATAAGACAACAACCAACTGAACATATGATCCGCTCAAGGCTAACTGCCCACAACTTGGATGCCTTCACCCTGATCAGTAGAGCCCACCTTAGCCGAGAGAGGAGAAGCTTGTGAGACCTCACACAAATCTGAGCATTAGATAATACAATTACGGTTCAATACTCTATCATGGTTTACAATATCGATACATGTCGACAGATACAGGCCGATACATATCTTATTTGGAGCTACTTGATACACTGATATGCTGAAAAAAAAACCCCCACTGTATCGGGCTGATACAGGCCCGATACACTCAATATGGAGATTTTTCAGTTAATTTTTTTTCTCCTTCCATTTACACTAGGATCCACAATACTGACCTCATACACACAACTGATTTACATAATATATTATTAAGTAAATGATTTTACTTTAATTTACTTTAGATATTAATATGTAAATAAGGTGATCCCGCTGATTATAATGCCCCAACCCAACCCTACTTATTAGGAGCCACTGGTTATGATGCTTAGTCTCAGTTTTCGACTGATAGTTATGGACAGATCACGACTCGGTATCAAGCATATGTACAACTGTACCTTGGAATGTACTGCACGATGATGACTTGGACACAGTGGTGTTATCATGTCTGGGCCACTTATAATGTATCACTCTACTCAAATCTTGATCCTATAATGATAAGAGTATAAGTTAGCACGAAAATCAATGTAGTATTGAGCTTCTATCATGTATGTAATTTGATTTGTGAATACAAGGGTCTGTATTTTCATATTTTTTGATTATGAATGCAAGTGAGCTTCTATCACTTGGTTAAGTAACTATGGTTTGTATTTTCATATATCTTTATCAGTGCGCACGCATTTTTTAACTTATAAATTTGTTACTCTCATATATCTGATTATAAATATAGTTGAAGGCCTTTATTTAGTTTGTTTTTAGCTTATATTTGCATTAAAGGAGGTTTTATGCAAGGTATCCAAGTTTTTCTTTGCGTATCCAAGCTTTTTTTAGCGTATCCTGAATTTTTCCGCTGTATCCAACCAATACAGTACCGATACGCCGATAGGTATCCTATTTTAGACTTACCGATACGGCGACCGATACCGATATTTTGAACCATGTACTCTATGGTTTCGGTCCTTCTAAAGGGACCAATTTAGCAAGTATATTAGAGCTAAGTAGTAATATAGTGACAAAGTCGGGGTTCAAGAATAATTCAACAAAGATCAAGTTCGGAAAAACCCAAAAAAAAATTGGGAACAGTTCGAGAAAAAGTAAATAATTATAAAAAGATATCCAATAATTTGATTATATAATATACAAAATAAGTATTTTACTTTGTCAAACTAAAGGAATTTTTGTGAAATTCAAGACTAATTCGTAAAATTCAGAAATAATTCGCAAAATCCACATGTAATTCGGGAATAATTCGGCAAATGTAAAATTCGCGAATAATTCAGAGAATAAATCATCACACCTAAAATTCGTCAATAATTCACGATTTTTTCAAAAATTCTGAGAATTATGTTACTATAAGTAGTTCCCTATTGGGTTCATGTTCAGGTTTGCCTTTTCAACTTGTTGATCACCGAGTTCAAGTTGAGGGTATGCTCACTGCATCAGATCCTAACGCAATCCAAAGCTGACCCGAACCAATGTTGCCACCTCGAACGCTATGAGACCGTGGGTGAGGGTCTTGATTTTCCTTCCAAGCCGATGAGTCGAGGACCATCAAAAACCCCACGAACACTAGAAGAAGAAGAAACTTTCTTAGCAACCAAACAACACATAGACATCTTATCCATGACTATATTGTGTCCACCAAACAAAGAAGAAACTTTCTTAGCAACCAAACAACACATAGACATCTTATCCATGACTATATTGTGTCCACCAAACAATACTGAGAACATTATTTTCCTTTCCTCTTGTTTTCCTAACTTTTTTCCAATTTTATCAGCAAAAACAACCTAAAGGCTCTATTATGTTAGCAAGAAAGTGGGTGCAAGAAAGGAAAGAAAAAGAAAATAGAGTACACTTTTCTGCTGGTGTTTGGTTTACAAAAAAAGATGACGAAAAGTATTCAAGAAATTGGCTTCTTTTAAAGAGTTTCTCGAGACTTCTACCGGCTTTTGACTCCAAAAAAGTCAAAAGTCGGTTGAAATCACGTTTGTTATTCACATTATTTTTGACATTTGCGAATAGCAAAAATCAATAAAAGTAAGAAAAATAACCATTTTATGAAAGCTAGTCCAAGGAAATTTTCGAGGGAAGTCAACATTTTAACTTTTTTCAAAAGTTTCTTTTCCTGAAAATTCTCCTAGAGAAGTCCTCTTTTTTTAAAAAAAAATTATTCAAACAGGCCCTTAAAATTTCTTGCAAAAATTGCAGACATTTTAAGGGCTATTTGTGGGAAAGATAAAGCATGCGCAGAAATGAGTTTCTTGAGAAAGTGCCCTTTCCAGCATACCAAATGCATAGAAAGTGCACTTCTTTTTTTAGCTCAGTTGGTTCAGGTCTTGGGAGAGATCCCCAAGGTCTCGAGTTCAACTCCTTCCGGGCTTACCCGATGCATGTGGTTTGCAGGTGATTGCGTAAATCCGAAGGGACTAATCCTGCCTTGTCAGGGTTGGGACACTCCATTACCAAAAACAATAGAAAGTGCACTTTCCTATTCCCTCTTTCTTGCTAACCAAACAGTGTCAAAATCTAATTTCTATTCATCAAAGCTATCCATCAACTCTCACAAATATAAAAATAGGTTTAAATCAAAAATACATACATTTATATATATGTACATATATATATGTATATATATATATATATATATGAACCCTGAAATCAATTTAAAGTTTCATTTTGTTAGCAAGAAAGGAGCAAAAAAGTGCACTATTCATGCATTTGGTACGCAAAAAAGTGCACATTCTTGATAAAGTCTCTTTCTTCATGCTTCTATTTTCCCGCAAAGGACCCTAAAATTTCTCTGCAAAAGATTGCAGGAAAATTGATATTTCTTGAGTCTTGAAAAAAATCAAAATCCTTGAAACTTCCCACATCTTTTTCTTGAATACCAAACAACAGCAAGAAAGTGTACTCTATTCTCTTTTCATTTCCTTTTTTTTGCACTTTCTTCTTGCACCCACTTTCTTGTTAACAAGAAGGCACCTAAGGGATAAAGAAGTCCTAACTTCCCCAGCTTACCTGCTAATTAAGTAATCTAACTTTCCAGCTGGATAACTAATCCACCTAACTTAGTAACAAAGTAACCCTCTAACTTAGTTGACATCCTTCAAACATGGACTCCACCAAACACCAAGCTGAATTACCCTAAAATAAACTAACAATTCCTAAAAATCTCAATATTAAATTACAACTTAGCTCCAATAGACAATGTTTTGTCCATGAACTAGATAAGAGTGTTGCTGCATCAAAGGGGCCCATTTGCAATATCACCATCAATTGACCCTATCATCAACAAAACCAAGATGGAAATGGGACCTTGAGAATCATTTCTACTAAGTACTAACAGCTAATATATGAGCATGAAGGTAAAGAATAAAGATAGCAACTAAACTTGGTTCCAGTGCTTTGGGTGCATGGGCCAGCAAGGCAACCCGCATTTTATCAAAGATAACAAATAGTGAGAATATCACTTTCTGCCTTCAAACCAATCTCCTTGTCTTCTAAGAAGCAAATGGAGTATACTTGTATTTCGTCAGGGGCAGCAAGGCAAAATGTATTTTATCAAGGATAACACACCATGAGATGATCACCTCTCCCTTTGTGGATCATTTTCCTTTCTTCTATGAATTTATGGGGTGTATTCCAATGTGTGAAGAGGTTCTTACACTACTTTCCATAAAAGTCAGCAAGATCTACCTTTTGATTGATCAAGTGGGCAAGACCAATAATACCACTGTACATAAACTCAGCGAGTCGACTCAAAACTCGGCCGATTCAACTCGACCCGCCTGAGTTTCGGGTTGACTCGGCTAAAAAACTCGATCTCTCTTTTACCCGAGTAACTCGAGTGACTCAGTCAAGTTAGGCCGAGCGACTAGACTCAAAAGATTCAACCGAGTCACTTGAGGACACAAATGTCTTTTTTTAAAAATCTTGTTTAACCCGTATCCAGGTCTCATTTGAGCCCTAAACTGAGGAGAATGATGAGGAAAAGGAGGAGGTAAGCATGACTATTTTTGTGAAACTGCGGCAACCTCCTTGTGAGTTGTGACTTACTAGCCCAAACTCAACTAAGTAAGCATCTAAACCCTACAACAGTGAATTGCATTTAAATTAGGATTGATTTTAGCATCTCAATTTATAACCATGCCTACTTCTAATATCTGAAATTAACAATAGAATTATAATTTATGAAATTAGGATTGATTTTAGGCTTTTAGCATTACAATTATTTTAGGACTGTTTTTAATTTGTAAGTTTGCATTAGAATTGTAGAAAGTAGAAATTATTTTGTAATAGAAAATTTTCTATCTATGCTGGATTATATATATATATATATATATATCCGAGCCAGTCGAGTTTTTTTAGAGTTACTCAATCCAGCTAATTTTTTAGTTGAGTTTTCAACTTTTTGAACTATGACCAACACTGCTCCGTAAAGTGTGACAAAGATGTGATTATCTCTACTTAAGTGTGTTATTTGATCTCAAATATTTGCAAATTCCTACAAACCCTCCAAACCTCATGGTCGAAATTGAAAAGGGAACTGAAAGAAACTCTTCCACCATTGAGTTGGGCACTTTGACCTCGATATAAACACACCATGTACTTTGCATGGGAATCTTATTGTAATTTGTGTAGTAAAAGTAGCAGAAGCAATCTAAAGTTTTTCCAGTTTGGAATAATATTTTGTGTAACTGTGTAAGGTGCAAATAATATTTAGTCTTAGTTCTACAAGAACCCAGCTCTTACGGTCTTACCTGCTAGTTAGTAATCTAACTTTCCAGCTGGAGAACTAATCTATCTAAGTTAGTAACAAGTAACCTTCTAACTTAGTTCACGTCCTTCAAACATGGACTCACCAAACACCAAGCTGAATTGCCCTAAAATAAACAAAAATTCCTAAAATCTCAAAATTATATTACAACTCGACTCCAATAGACAATGTTTCCTCCATGAACTATATAAAAGTGTTGCTGCATCAAAGGGGACTATTTGCAATAGCACCATCAATTGAGCCCATCATCAACAAAACCAAGATGGAAGTGCGACCTTGAGAATCATTTCTCCTCATACCTAATATATGAGCATGAAGCAATGTTTTAAAACGTGAAGGCGTGAGGCGAGGCGTTAAGACCTCAAGATGTGTGAAGTATAAGTCTCGAGGCATGAGACTTAAGCCTCACAAGAAAGCTTCATGCTCTCTCATTTTAACAAATAAATAAAATATAAGAAAAATATTACAAAGATTCAAAAAGTTAATGACATTGTAGTCCAGTACTGACAACCGTCGTTCCTCACCTTTGTGAGCACATCTGGGGGATATTTGGAGTGGGCAGGGATTCATTGTACTGGGGAGGAAATTCAGGGTATTCTAAGGGGTTAGGATTTTGTTTTGTGCATTTTCGGTGTTGAGTTTCTATGCTTGTAAACTCTTGCCGTGTTCTGCTCTTGTATTTCGTTTTATTATTTATATTTTGAACTGCTTACCGATATAAAAAATTTAGAACCACTATGACCATCATCATTTTCAATGCCTTATCGGAAAATAATTAGTGTTATTTTTTACTAGTTGAAACAAATTTTAAAAAAACGACATTTAAGTCTCAATGGCTAGAAACTTAATTTTAGTTAATATATGAGATGTTTACCATAGGCATAAAGTGAGCTTCAAGGTGTGAGGCGTATGCCTCATGTAAGCCTCATGGGGTTTAACCTCGTGATTGAGCCTTGAGGCGTTTTCCTTAAGCCTCCTTGTCTTCTAAGAAGAAAATGGAGTATACTCGTATTTCGTCATGAGTCAGCAAGGCTGCAAGGCAAAATGTATTTTGTTAAAGATAACCTTCTCCCTTTGGGGATCATTTTCCTTTCTTCTACGAATTTATGGGGTGTACTCAAATGTGTGAAGAGGTTCTTCCACTATTTTCCAGGTTCTTCCACTATTTTCCATAAAAGTCGGCAAGATCTACCTTTTGATTGGTCAAGTAGGCAAGACCAATACTGCTCCATGAAGTGTGACAAAGATGCGATATCTCTACTTAAATCTGTTATTTGATATCAAATATTTGCAAATTCCTACAGACCCTCCAAACCTCTTGGGCACTTTGACCACGATGTAAACACGCCATGTACTTTGCATGGGTATCTTATTGTGATTTGTGTAGTAACAATAGCATAAGCAATCTAAAGTCTTTCTAGTTTGGAATTATATGAAGTGCAAGGTGGAAAGAGCAATGTAAGCTATTTGGAGTCTTGGACAATTTGGACCACAACTTCACCCATATTGCTAGTTAACATGCAATAGTATTGCGTTTAGCCATGTTCCAATATTTCTTTTCAGCAAATCCAGTTTGAGTGATTACACAAGCTTCAAAGTCATCTCAACTTTGGATATTATGAATTTTTTTTTTAATCGCTAATCAGGCAGATATATATATATAAGAGGAAATAATCAAAGCTACATAGTCATAAGTCTTACACAAGTTCACAAGGTCGAGAACTGAAAAACAAGAAAGAGAAAGGAGACAATCGAAGCCCGGAGGCCCCGGATGACCGTACCACCACTACCATAATATCAAACAAACAATGTACCCAGCTCAGCCCCTCCCAGTCTAGAAGAACATCATGCTAACACCAATGACCAGATTCTAGACCTGATCATATAGATAGATGAATGCAAGTTCTCGAAAATTCTCTTGTTCCGCTCTTTCCATATGGACCAAGATATAGCTTCCAGAAGGACATACCAGAAAACTTTCCTTAAATCATCCCCACTAACCAAATACCAGCAAGATAAGAAGTTCTAAAAGGAATGGGGAAAGACCCACTCCACACCCACCCGGGCGAGAAAGAAACTCCAAATCTCACGTGCAACAGGACAGTGCAACAGAAGATGATCTACCGACTCTTCCGCTTGGAGGCACATATAGCAACAATTAGTCATCCTCAAGGTTCTAAATGTCGATATTGCTCGACATGTCGAGCCGCGAAAAAAAGATATATCGGAGATATATCGGAAGATATATCGTTTATCGGTGATTTTTGAAAAAATTGTAAAAAAAATGGACAAAACATGAAATTTTGTAGCGAAACTTCAGGAAATGTTAAAATAGATGTTAATACACCTTTTAGAATAAAAACATTTAAAAATTAGATGTTTTATTCAGTTATTCTTAATAATTAGTAAATTTTAACTTTAATTATAGCTTATAGGGAGTTAAAAAAAGACACTGTATTTTAAAAAATATAAAATTCAAGATTAGATGCTTTAATTTTTTTAACCCTTGAACATTGTATTTTTTAACCCTTGAATACTATATTTTTTTAACCCTTGAACACTGTATTTTAAAAAAAGATGTTTTAAAAAAAAATTATAAAAGTCAAAATTATAAAGAGAGTAACAAGGTGACATTAATTTCTTTTATTTTTTTAAAACCAAAGTTAGATGCTTTAACCTTATAGGTTAGTAAATCTTAACCACAGTTAAATGGAGTTAAGAGGGACACCTCTTTAACCTAAGATTTTAGGAAAAAAAAATTCACAAGAGCTAGCGTGGGTTAACCATAGTTCAAGGCTGCTTAAGAGGGTTAGTGAGGTTATGAAATATCTTAAGGGTATAATTGTAATTTTACTAACATGGATAACAAGAAGTCTTAAGGAACTTAGGTTATTTAATTAAGAAACAATATTGAGTTAATATGTTATTATTAATAATTTATTTATAAATTATGAAAACTTAAGGGCCTCATGTGCAAAAGCCCAAACTTTAAGACTTAAAAGACCTAAGTCTCTCAGTCTCCGTAACCCAAAACAATGAAGAAAAAAAAATGCAGAAGAAAGAAAAAGAAGAGGGGAGAGGGTTTACTTACCTCAAGGCTTCAGACCTTCGGTGGCTCGACTCAGACGGCGACGGCGACTACAACGGCAACAGTGAAGGCGATGGCGACCCTCCATGCTCCGAGTATGTCTTCTTCCTTCATCCTCTCTTCTTCTTCCTCCTTTCTCCTCTCTTCTTCCTTCTTTCTCCTCTCTTCTTTTTATTTTTTTCATTTTCTGTTTCAAACAAAGTGAACCCTAAGAGGGTTTCACGAAAAAAAATTTCCACAAAAAAAAAAACAGAAAAGTGGTCTTTTTTTCTCTTGTTTCGGATGTTTTTGGATGCCTTGGTCGAAATCGGTGGGGTTATTGCCGATATTTCGCCGATATATCGGCGATATCGTCCGATACTATGTAAAAAATTCATAACCATATGTCAATGTGTCGGTCATGGTCGATACCAATATATATCGGCGATAAATCGCCGATATTATCGATTTTTTAAACCTTGGTCATCCTCTACCCTCTACTTTTCAAATGATCACATGTGAGAATTTTATTCAAAATCGCATTCCATGGGAAGAAAGATACTTTAGAAGGAATGTATGGATTTCACACAGCCATGTGAGGAAAGCATACAAATGGACTACTCCCAATCAACAACACTATAGATCTCACTGAAAAACGGCACTTGTTACCTTTAGACCATATTCTGCAATCTCTACCCTGAGAGACCGAATGGAATGACCCCAGACGCTGAAAAAGACTACTAAGCTCAACTAATTCTCAATCATTCAACCCTCTCCTCAACTTAGGACTCCAGACAACCCCATCACTCCTCCTATCCATATAATCCCCAACTAAGGCATTCCTATCCATAGCTATACTGGACATCGAACCAAAATCTCCATGCAAACTAGTGGCCCCACACTACACATCCTTCCAAAATCTGACCTCCAAACCCTCACCCACCCTAAACTCGAAGTATAGGACAACAAATCTGGCCGCTGACATGATCCTCTTCCAAAACCCCACCCCATGGGGCCCTTTGACTTCGGAACTCAACACGATAGCTCCCCATATCTTGCCACAATCACGGAGCGCCAAAGACTCTCTCTCTTTCCTCCCCAAACCTCCAAACCTATTTCCCCAAGAGGGCCTTGTTTACATTTGACAATGGTTTAAGATTCAGACCACCCTCCCTCTTAGGCCGACAAACTCTAGCCCACTCGACTTCGAATGCCAAAGGAACTCCCACTGCATCCTTTCTAGGGATGCAGCAATCGAGCGAGGTATGATGAGGTTAGACATAAAATAGGTAGGCATACTACTCAGCGTACTCTGGATCAGGGTTAACTTCCCTTTAGATAGAAAAGATGATTGTCACCCTGACAAAAGCTTAGCGAACCTTACCAACACCGGAGCCCAAAGTGCCTTAGATTTGAAACTGGCTCCTAGAGGCATGCCTAGGTACACCGCTGGGAGCTGTCCCACCCTACATCCAAGGCACTTTGCTAAGGAGACTAACTTCGGGACCTCCCCAACCCCTACTAATTCAGACTTTGACATGTTAACTTGCAAGCCTAAAACTGCTTCATAACACTAGAGGAGGCTCCTAAGGGAAACTAAGTCCCAGCGGGAGGCTCTACAAAAGATAAGGGTATCGTCTGCAAACTGGAGGTGGGATACCCGCAGAGGATCCATACCTATGTGGAAGCCTTTGAAGACCGGACCATACGCACGGGATAGCATTCTGCTCAATGCTTCCGAGACAATGATGAACAGAAAAGGGGAAAGAGGATCCCCTAGCCTCGATCCTCACATGAAATAAATGGATTCTTGAAACGAACAAACTTCACATGAAATAAATTTTGGTGGTGGTTGAAACTTTTTCTCAACATAACATGAAACAATATACAAAGCACCAAATATTTGTTTGTCACAAAAAGGGAAAAAACTTACATGTTAAGGAGATGAAAACACTAGAGGAGGCTCCTAAGGGAAACTAAGTCCTAGTGGGAGGCTTTGCAAAAGATAAGGGTATCGTCTGCAAACTAGAGATGGGATACCCGCAGAGGATCCATACCTATGTGGAAGCCTTTGAAGACCGGACCATAGGCACGGGATAGCATTTTGCTCAATGCTTCCGAGACAATGATGAACAGAAAAGGGGAAAGAGGATCCCCTAGCCTCAATCCTCACATGAAATAAATGGATTTTTGAAACGCACAAACTTCACATGAAATAAATTTTGGTGGTGGTTGAAACTTTTTCTCAACATAACATGAAACAATATACAAAGCACCAAATATTTGTTTGTCACAAAAAGGGAAAAAACTTACATGTTAAGGAGATGAAAACACCAAGAATCAAAACATAACATTGAGATCAAAAGATTCAAAACAGAGATGCAACTAAGAAGAGACCTCAAACTTCAGAATGCAGCACTATAACTGGGATTCATGGTTCAAAGACTTATGAGTCATAATTTTTTTGGTGGATATATATACAGCAATAAGAAGAGAAATTTTCTTCAATTTATAAATTCCAAAGAACTGCAATGGTTAACCTATGGTGCCAAATGGTATGTGAATATCTGAAGAACTATAATAGGCTGAATCATCTCAAGTTTAGTCACTACCTTGAATTTTCCTCTATTGATTCCCCAAAATTTTCACAATTACAAATCTGATAAGAATTCATAACAATAAATGTTGATTCTTTATAGTGTCAAACTCCCTCGAGAATAAAACTCAAGCTCACCTAATATGTGTAATGAAGATATACGATCCATTCATAGTAAAAACTAAAAACCATGCAATGCCCCTTTATAAAAGGTAGTCTATGGAGAAAAACCTGCATTGCTAATGAAATGATTTCTTGCTAAGACTCAGAAATTTGTAAAGAGAGAATAATCTTAGTACATTTCTACAAAGGAATACACAAGATCAGTTGGTAGATAATTGACACTAAGCTGATGGTAGCAATCCATAGCAGTGTCATTAACGCCCACATATTCACATGCTTTGCTCTTGGGCAATGGATGAGCACGTGCAGGAGACCCTGATCAGTTCTAAATTATTTCATTATTAATATTAAAATTGTCTCGTTGCTGGAACAAGAGTGTCATTTAAGGTTTTATCACAACCCACATAATTGAAGATTCCAAAAACAGCCACAAACAGCAGTAACTGCATGAATGAAGCATAGCCATTATTTTGAAATAATAATGCTTGTAGTCTGTCAAGGAAGGGGCTTTCAGCTCAAACATTCAATGAAGTAACAGGTTGTCACCTATAATCGTTTTGAATATGAACAACTTTTTTAGTTTAGCAGCATGACCCAATTGTAGATATTCTGGATTCTTATATCATTTTCACTTTTTCAGGAGTGATGTTTTCAGTAAGAAAAACAAAATCTGCAGAGGTGTTTCCCAGATCCAGTGAAATTCTCTGGAATATCTTGAATTTAAGGCGATAAAAAAATACGTGTGTTCCTTCCAGACAAGTTTATTTGAGTAGTTTAACTTCATCATAACAAGCAAGATATCATCTAATAAATATTGATGAAAGCAACCATGAGAAAGAGGAAACTGACAAAACAGGTCATACGTGCGCACACACTAGGGCTGCACATTGGGTCGGGCCAGCCTGAGGCCCACCTGACCCAGCCCGAGTTAAGAGAGAGTTGGGCAGATATCTTAATGATTTGGGTTGGGTTCGGGTTCAAGATTGGGACCGAAATTGAGTTTGGGCTGGGTTCGGGCCAACCGTGGCTTGGCCTGGCCTGGCCCGGCCCGGCCTGAACTCATATATATATATATATAATACTATTAAGTTAATTTAGACCGTATGATGAAGTTAATCTAAGGGTTAGGACTAAAGCACCCAAAAGCCAAAAGAGAGTCAAATCCTAAGACTATTTCTCATTTGGTTGTTGTGGCTGTAAGCTCCTCCTTCTCCCATTCTTCTTCTTGCCTTCTCCGCTTCTCTTCTACTAAAACCATCATGGAACAAATTTGTCATTGGGGCTGTTTTCCTTGCTACTCATTCTAATTCTATAAGGGGCGCGTTCTTCGGACGTCGATCAATCTATTTTCAAATGTTTTCCAGTCACGCCAGCTTGACAATAGTTCTTAGATACAAGCTAATTCTTATATAGATATAAAGGTGAATAAATGACCATCATTATTTCTCCATATTAAAATTGCCTGAAATCCTTTCAGTTAAAAGAGTTATGGGCATCTATCTCTGCTTGGTGTCTGACTTACAATTGATGACATGTACGCCCAGATCACCAAAGAGGAAGTCGACTAAGCACTCACCGTGAATACGGTAAAATCTAAATTAGGGGTGAGGTTTCGTTTGGCTCAAACAACAACCACTCAGCCAAAGAACTCTAAATTCAAACAGAGAAGAAGGTTGTATTCTACAAAATCTTAAATGCCAGCTTTGAAATAATATCTAGGATGTCGAACAACTAAACAGATGGAGTTATTATAAATGCTCATTGGACAACATATATAAATGGAAGTGATCTCAATCTCCCAAACCCAACATGAGGTCAAGATTCTTGTTATCAATTAAATATATTAAATAAGATATAAGAACCTGAACAGATTCATTGGGTGCTGTCTTAGTCCACAATGAAAGCTTGTCCTGCCTCTGACGCACGCTTGCAACCACACCGCAGATCTCATCACTCTCATCGAATTTCTCTCCAATCAGAGCCATCAACTACTCAGTGAAGCACATTAGTAAGAAAACATGTCAATAACTTCCATCCCACCAAACCATCTTCTGCTTAAAAGTAATTTTTAAAAAGAAAATTAACCAGGAAAGCATGGACTTTTACAGTTTCTAGCCACATGGTATCGAGGTTTGCCTTTCTGCTGCTAGTAACAGACCACTTGCCTCCATTGGCGCATTCGGGATCTTCCCATTTGGGCTCAATCCCAGTTTTGAACAAGTGGAAATCGGCATTTGCCGTCAACTTGCTGGGCCGAAATATCTGATCATACAAACTGCTGAGAGAATTAGAGTTTAATTCAAAGAAAGAATATGACATTACGAGAACAACAACAAAAAAAACTGTTTTTTTTTGGTTTTAATTATAAGGTACAATCAGAAAGAACTAAAAATAGAACAGATCAAGCGTGCTTGAATCATTGATTTTCTTCAACCCGAAAAAAAAAAAAGGAAAACGAATAACAGAAAAAGATGAAAAATCAATTCGAGAAGTACCGATATGATTAACCAAATTAAACAAAAGGGAATTTCTAAAAAAGAAAAAAGAAAAAACGGCAGCTAATGAATAGAAACAATAAATAAATAAATAAACGAAAAAGATCAAGAAAAGTTCCAATTGAAACATCTTAGAGACACCAATCAAGCAAAACACAAAAAACACTAATACCCATATCACAAAAACAGGAAAAAAATCCAACAAAAGAATAAAAAGGTAAGCAAATCAAGCATTACACGAAGCATATAGAAAAAAAAAATCCAAAAATCGACGCAGAGAGAGAGAGAGAGGGGTTTCAGTTTCATACCACCAGAAGTCTTCGACGGTGTCGAAGGTGTAGACGTTGCGAAGAGAAGAACCCCAAGCGGCGCCAGCTTGCTTAGGTTTGGACTGGTTATCGAACCAGAATGTCCATTTTCGTTCCAGCCCATGCTTCTGCTGCTTCGTAATCGTCTCCACCACCCCCTCTGCTCCTGCGCTCGTCTCCATCTCTCCTTCACTTGCTGCCATTTTTTCTTCACCGATCTAAAGAAAAAGAAAAAATTTAAGTTTTCGGAGGGTTATACTTATATCCCTGCCCTAGCACCCTCCGGGCTGAAGTCTTCAAGGGCAACATTCCGGCCCAAAGACTAATCTTGGGCCGGGCCTTCAATTCTGCTGACTTTAGGAGTGTGTCAATGGGCTGAGTTTGGGCCTGAATTTTTGCAATTTTTACATAGGCCCAACTCAGGCCAGGGATGTTTACAAGAACCAAAAAAAAGTGGCGTCTCTTAAACATTCTTAGTCTAAGTGTATCTTAACCAAAATGATCCCAAACCTCTCATTCATGCATGGGCGGTGCCAAGAATTTTTTCCCTGTCGGGCCAAAGTATATGCATTTAGAAGATTAATGGGTTTCGAGTATGGGCCTTGGGGGCTTTGGAGGTAGCCCCTGGGAAAAAAAATTTGGGCAATGGATCCGGGAGAGCTACCATTTAAATAAACTTAATTGTATTTTTAATTTTTTATATTTTGTGTAAGGAAAATTATTATTTTCGGCAGAATGCACGGGCGGGCCTCAACAGCTGCCACGTGTCCCTTTTTAACACCTACTAACTTTGGTTAAGATTCACTCACCCCTAAGGTTCATCCATCTAACCTTGGTTTGTAGAAAAAAATATATATTAACCTTAACTTGATTAAGCTTAACCACATTTAAAGGAGGATCTACTAGCTGCAATGTGTCCATTTTAACACTCAATAACTGTGGTTAAGATTCACGCACCCCTAAAGTTAATCTTGGTTTTTAGAAGAAGAAAAAATATTAACCTTAGTTTGATTGAGCTTAACCATAGTTAGAGTGAGATGGACGAGCATGTTGGGAAATTTGGGGGGCACTATATATAAAATTTTGATAATAATTGTTTTTCTTTAAATCTAACTAATGATTTTCCTCTTATTATTATTATTATTTTTTGGTTTGTTTTTTGGTTGTTGGGGGGGTTTGCATCAAGATATCTTCACAACATTTACACCTCATTGTCTCTCTCTAATAAGGAGTATATCCCTCATAGATAGAAATGTCAGGCCTAAGAAATAGCTTAGCATTTGAACATCTATTTGAGTAGCTGCAAGTGAGCCGGCGTGGCTATCTGAGTCTAAATATTGGCCTTAGGCTAAGATATCAACCGATAGTTTCTTAATTCTCGTCGACCTAGTTTCGAGTCTCTTATGCTGTGTTTGGTTACTGAGAAAATAGAGATGGAAAAGAAAATTGAAGTTTCCGTCGTTTGGTTACTGGGTGAGTTGATTAAAGTATTTTGCGAATCTGATTGCTGATTTCTCCTTTTTCAGCTTATCTAGAAGTTCGGCATTGGTCCCCAAAGTTTTCTGTCCCTTTTTTTTTTTTTTGGTTTCTGTCCATTGGATGGTGGTGCTTGACGAAATTCACATATTTATTACCTAATGAGAAAAGGGTGGAGATTTGCTAATAGTGGTTTAACCATCTAATGAACCAGTAACATTGCTTCTGAAAATCCAAAGCATCTGAAATCAACAATTGACAGAACATGTCAACCTTGGTAATGATATCTCAGACACTTACAAATGAATCAAGTAGTTTGCAAAATTGCATTAGCCCACAAATGGATGCAAGAAATGATCAAGCTTACCTTGGAGGGTAGTAAGAGAGGAGGTGGGAGATACACAATTGGAGCTACATACTTTCCTCTGCAGATTGGTAATTATGAATCAAGGTGGTTTTCCTGAATTTGTTGAAATATAGGGATTTTGTACTAGTTTGCTCCAATGCCCAACATTTCACCTAATACTCATCCTAACCAAAGCTTTCCACAATGAACCTAGTAGTGAAGATTACTTCAACCCTAGAATACTAGTCATCATGTGTTAGCATATTACTGTTCTCCAAATTACAAAAAGCTTAAAACAGTAACAATAAAAACTCATCTTCATGGGCATATACAGTGGATCCCTCATCATTTCATCCCAACTAATTAAAGAGCACAAATCTAGAAGTCGACATACACCCTAGTACATGTTCCTCGGGGCTGAGGACATCCTCGAAGTGCGGCGGGGGTATTCAAAAATTTGTTTATTGACTACATAGAAAGAGAGCCCATGCTATTACCCATGAGGATTTACTCAAAAAGAAGAGAGGGCCTCAAGTTCCAAAGCTCCTTGTATAAGTCAGCATAGTCTCTCCCACTCATGAATGAGATCATTGTTACCCATGCTTACCATGTCTTCTCATGGAGCTGCAACATCGGCAGATTAGGCTTGTCAGTCTGATGCCACTTTGCTAGATGATGTGGCTGTGAAATCCGCTCTTACACGCTTTATGGGTGTGCAGTTAGACCCACCCATTGCATCTGGTTCGAGATCCACAGAGGCTTTGGTTTCGAGTGCTTTTTTCTTCCCAATCAACTTCCGGGAGCTTTCTTGCGGTGCTGTCCTGGCATCAATTGTGTCATTTCCTGTTTTGCCACAATCCTTCTCTGACGCATTGCCTGATTCATTTTCGGAAGGGGAATTCTGCCTTATATCTGATCCCAAGGCAGACGAGTCATCCAGATTGGATGAGGACGCATTGAGCTTGTCGCTATCTGTCTTGCATTGCTCTTCTCAAACATCATCTGGAGGTACCTCCCTTGTTCTTCTATTCGCAACTGTAGATTTCTTTGAATCTGCAAGAGAAATAGCACTGAGAGATCAGACTATAACACAAACGATAATTAATGTGTGTGTGTGCAAGCGTGCTGATCAGCTAACATTACAGCAAGATTTAAAAAAAAGGGGGAAACTACAGTGGATTTCCCAGCTTGCTACTATTAAGCATATAAAGTCTCTTCAAACCAAGATGGTTTTTGCAATTAGCTGATTTCCCAACAAAATGTTTGTTGGATTAAGAAATAAGTGGCCTGGTAAATTAAAGCCCAAATCCTTTTTCAATAACTAATTGATACCTCAAGTTGTTCATGCAGCTGTTTCTGAACTTCCATCTGCAGTCGCAGTGCTTCAGTGATCTTAATACCCCTGTTACCCAAAGCTGAGCCACAAAGTTAGAAACTCCAGACTAAATTCAGCATAGCAATTCAATGATTAACTAGGATAAAACATTATCCAAAACTCCCTACAGTACCTTGCACTACATGAACAGCTAAAGGTTAGCATTGAAGCTGAACAGAATACAGCCAGATTCCTTAAAAAGTAAAACGTAACTAGAATCCAATTTCAAAAAGTTCCTTGACCAGTTACCAATTAGGAGAAAATTTAGCCATGAAGAGAAGTTAAAGTGGTTCAACAAGCTAGTTCATGCATTGTCAATTTAACCAAGAGAACTGTGCACAACTCCCTAGGCTTTGGACAATTACATAGATCTTCTAGGCTTCAGCTTAACCTTTTACCTTTTAAAAAGTTTATTCCAAGATATCGAACTTTCACAGCTGAATTGAACACTTCATCAATACAAGATTGCAACTGATATCCAACTGGGATTTATCAATGCTGGGATGTCGGATCAAGCTTTCCATGAGGCACGCTCCATAACAATTGTGAAACGCCACCACCAGGTTGGAGGAAAGAAGGTTTTGGCAGGTAATACCTAATTGTTCTTGAGCTTTTCAACGTCATTGGAATATATAATGTCTGCGACTCTGCTCTATTTGCCACCCAAAGGCACCAATTGCTAGTTTGTCAGTTTCAGTTCGCAAACTGGCATTTCGGGCCCCATTTTGGGATCGTACAAACAGGCTCAAGTGAGTTCATTTCAACCTTCAGAGCTTTCCTTTTTTTTTTTTAAGGCACTGTCAGTTTGCCAATTTTTTAGACGATATATTCAAGTCATCAAAGCCTCCAATAGTTAATAGATCATGATGGCCTGCAGGTTTTTTGTTATTGTCAAGGATTTTGTCTTTCATTGTAATACATTAGTAGGCTGTATTATAATAAAATAGTTACTAATGTTCAGTGCCGATTAATCCCCCCCCCCCCCCCCCTTCTCCTCAAGTAATTCCAATGTGCATGAACATTTGCTAAGTACAACCTACCTTAACCTGGCTCACCACACATACTCCCTCTATAAAAGGAACACAATTAAATCATAATACATCCTTGACGTAGAACACTAAGGAAACTAGACTAGGGCCGATACAAATTCAAGTTAGTTTCCTAAGGGAATGGTATAAGGTCAGGAGTTGAGGCAGATTTAGTGTTAGCAGGAGTTCAGGTAGAAATAATCCTAGCAGAATTTCAGTACCAGTGGCCAGACGGAATTGAGGTAGATTTAATAAAGCATCTTCTTCATGAAGACATGGCCCGCCACCCTTGACTCACCAGGCACCTCCACAATTACCAATATCCTCCTTAAAGGAGTGCATGAGCCACATTTTTAAAACGAAATGGATTTGGGCCTCTCTTAATTTTATATGTAATCAACAATATAAGATGATGATATGAGACCAATCTAGCCAAAGCCTCATTGAGTGAATTACCAAATGTTTCTTCCCATCATGGAGATAGCAACAATTTATCCATCCAGTTGCACACCGAATTCTCTTGCATATTGGATATGTAATTTAGCATTATTCAGATTTAGGTCTCCCAAATTACAACTGTTAACAAACTCATCAAAACCTCTCATACTTTTGAGTAATTAAATGACCCCCCTTTACTCTCACATGAGCATCTGATCACGCCCAAATCACCCCCTACACACCAAGAACTCTCATAAAAAAGTACTAGCTAGCTCCACCCATAAGTCCTTCCTCAAGCATTGAACATGAGGTCCAAGTGCACATTAGTTAGGGCCCTAAATGAAATCATCAGAAACCAATTTAAGCTTGAGCAATAAGGAATATGAGCTGCCACGTTCTCAATGCATTCCACCTCTCTAGTATCACATATGATCACACAACCACCTGACAAACCTTTAGCCGGCATCGAGGACCAATCCTTCTTTCCGTCCCCCCAAATCATGATTTTATCAATATCTCTTAAGTTGGTGTCCTAGTGCATAACAATATTAAGATCTTTACAAATCACTTCCTTCACAATTCTCCGCTTATCCAGACAACCCAACCCACGAACATTTCAACTCAGAATCTTCATAAAGGAATCCCACCATCCCCTAGTTCACTCTCCTGGATCTTCTTGCCCTTCAAGCTGCCAATCCCTTTCCCTTGTAATTTATCTTACACAACAAATTCTTCAGTTCTTTGGATCCCCTTTTTCCCATTTTGGATTTTAACCTGGATGCTGTTTCCTCTCTCTAATGAACTCAGGCAGTTTGGTCAGACTTCATCCAAACTTATTAAAGACTACATCTATTTCCCCGCTGATCTAGTTAAAATAATCAGGGGTACCTCCCCTTCTTCAACCTCATTTTCCTTTTGAAATCTCTTGGTTCCTCCTGACTAGGGCTGTCAACGGATCGGATTCGGACCGGATCTGCCTAGATCCGAATCCGATCCGATTAAGAATCCGACTGATCCGAATCCGATCCGAGATCCGTCGAATCATGAAGTAACCGATCCGAATCCGATCCGATTATATATCATCCGATCCGATCCGATCCGAGTAAGGTTATTTTTTTTTAAAAAAATCTATTTTAATAATAAAAAAATCTAATAATACCTTAATTAATACTAATTAATGTTAATTTTTTTAAAAATTAATATTTTATACATAGAAAATCTAAATAATATATTTAAAATAATTAAAAATTATTATTATTATCGAATCGGATTTTAATCGGATCGGATCACCCTATATCCAGATCCGATCCGATTATAATCGGATTCCACCGATCCGATCCGAATCCGATCCGACGGATCACATATAGGGTCCAAAGTCCGGCTAATCGGATCGGATTCGGATCGGATCCGGATCATGATCCGGTCCATTGACAGCCCTACTCCTGACTATCATTCCCTTCCCTCCTTCACCCTTTTGTAATTCCCCCTTCCTTTGCTGCACAGCCTGCACTATTGGATTCCCTTAGAGCCAATTGGAATTGAATTTAAGAAAAATCAAACTACAAACAGGAGAATAATTGTGAATAGAAAAGTAGCAGGCGGGGTACATACAGGATGCCCCAGCAATGTTCAGAGAACCATTATTCATGAATTCAAATAATAAAGTTAGTTTCCAGGAAACCTAGACTAGAGTGCTAACTTCGGTTCTTCACTTCTTCTTACCAGTGTTTTAAAAAGCGTGTGAGGCGTACACCTCGAGGCTCGCCTCGGGTCTAAGGAATACATCTTGAGGCTCAACAAAGACTTAAACCCCATGAGGCACATGCCTCATGCCTTGAACATCACTTTATGTCTATGGTGCACATCTTATACATCAACTAAAATTAGGTCCCTAGCAACAACTGAGACTTAAATGTTGTTGTTTTTAATTGTTTCAACTAATTTATATAATATTTCCCGTGTACGCGTACGCCCACACGAACACACAATGTACACGAATACAAATATAAATATATATATATATATATATGTATCCCTCTCTCTCTATATATATGTATATATACTATAAACTTTCATTAACTTTTTTATTATTTTTACAATTTTTCTTATATTTTATTTATTTATTAAAATGAGAGAGCATGAAGCATTCTTGTAAAGTTTACACCTCACGACTCGCGTTTTAAAAAATTGAAAATTGCTTCTTACATAGTAGGTAGGTTGTGTTGGATTTATTTCCTAAATCCCTCCACAAGTTAGACAAATAAACAATCGAATAACAAATATATAAGCATATATATGTATAACTGAATCCCGCAAGTTGAGAAGTGCTTGAAAGAGAGTCTTTCTTGAAGATAGTCGAAGGCACTCGAAAGAGAGTCTTTCTTGAAGATAGTCGAAGTCTCCCGTGTGCAAGGGAAAAGTAGCCCTATCTCTAGGATACAACTCAACTCGGATTCAACCAATCAATCCCTACGAGTTTGCACTACTCGATGGATTGTGGTGCACCAAACCTCTTTTAGAGTATGCCCGAATAATTAATTTAAAATCCGTTAAATTAATAAAATCCCACAATAGATTAATTGAATTTATAAAAAATTCATTTCAATAAAATAATTAATCTAAAACATTGAAACATGATTTTTAGTCCAAGAAATCATTTTAAAAATCAGTCCAATTAATTAAACACTTTGTTTAATTAAAACAACCATTTAATTGAAATTCAATTAAATCATAAGTTAAATATATTTTATTTAACTTAACAAAAACCGATTATATCATTAATTTGTTTTAATCCAGAGACTAGGCCAACTATACAGTTTTCTGTCATAATTTTGGCAACATAACGGTATATGGACCGGAATGGTCCAATTGGTTGAGTCTGTTTGGACCATCTCAATTCGATCAGCCAAGTTGGTTTAGTCCGTAGACCAATCGGTTAGACTATCTGTTAGAGGAGTCTATTAGGACGACATTAGGTGGTCTGATTTAGCCATCCCATATTGATCTATCAAATTGGTTCAGCCCGAGGACTAACCAGTTAAACTGATCTATTTGAGTCGGTCGATTATATAGACTACCAAAGGCTAACCCTTTTGGGCTTGCCACCATGATTGGGCTACAAGTAGCACCAATCTGTGATTAACCATTTCTGGAATCACAATTTGTTCTGTTCGATTGGATTTGGTCCAATCTGAACCACGAACAGGTCTATGGTTCAACCTTCTCTGGTGGACTGGGTATGGAGGTCTTTTTCTCCTTAGACTGATTTGTCTTTTTCCTTTGGACAGACTGGTTCTCTGGTTCTGGGATCTATCTGCAATTCGACAGAGTTTCTAGGCTCTCTAAATCGTCTGGTGGGTTTGAGCCTTCTCAACCCCTCCTTATATAGAGCCCCATGTAGTAAGGCACCTTTTCGCTGGGCCTAACCACCCTAACTACTTACAATCCAGATTCATTGAATCTAACCTCTCCAACTGCTAACCGATGGGTTGCATGGAGAACCCAGGTCCCCAACCCACATGGGCCAGCCGAACCCACCTAGATCCATGTGGGTTACACTCACACGACTCGCCACGTGTCTCCGTAGGAGCACACGATCTTGGTCCACCTAATTGACGGCCCCAATTAGATCAGACAAAAGAAGAAGCGACCAATCGCGACTAGCGACGATGCGAAAATTCAGAAACTTCAACAGAAACAAAAACAAATGTGATGAGAAAATTCAGAACTTCGGTGGAAGTTAACTAAAGTATACATAAAAAGTGTGTAAATTAAAGGGCTTTTAAGTTTTAACTTAAAAGAGTAATGCTAGTACCACTCGATTTAAACTTACTTTCTTTATAAAGATATACGTGTCCCTGGCATTAACCTTTTAAGGTGCATTCATAAGTTTTTAAGGTTTCTAAGACAATTAACATGGATAATAATTGAATAATAAAGAGAATACATATCCCCTTCACTTGATAAAGATGATAAAATATAATTAAAATTTTTTGATAATATATAAAAATATCAATAAGAAATTACAACTCACACAAGCTGACAACGCATGTCACTTAACATGATTCTCACATTTGAGTACTATATGCTTGCATCAGTAATATAATGAATTTTCGATGTGTATTTATGTTTAAGTATTGAATCTCTAAAGTTTCATCTTAGATTTTCAACGTTTCTTTAAAGTTTCCTAGACATCTTTAATTTTTACATAACTTCCTTTGTCTTCATTGAACTTTATTGAAACGTGTCAACTTCGTTAGTGACTGAAGTTTATACCGAAACCGAGGTTTAATACATTGGCCTCCTCAACCCCTCCTTATATAGAGCCCCATGTGGTAAGGCACATTTTCGCTGGGCCCAATCACCCTAACAACCTATGATCCAGATTCATTGAATCTAACGGCTCCAACTGCTAGAGAACCCAAGTCCGTCAACCCATGTGACCCACATGCCAGCCACGTGTCTCCCTAGGAGCACACGATCTCAGTCCACCTAATCGACGGCCCCAATTAGATTAGACAAAAGAAGAAGCAACCAATTGCAACTAGCAACAATGCGCGTGTGCAAAGTGCACCTCATAGCAGCCCATTGCTGTACGCCACTCGTTGCTGCTCTCGTGTCGAAGATATGGTGTAAAGGATATGAAAATAGAAGTCTCCTACAACTTAAAGAGTTTCCTACACCACAAGATTACACTCTAGTAAAGTTTAAAAGCATTTATTAAGATGGAAACTTTCTTCTATCTTTCTGATGTGGGACTATGTTTTACAAAGGAAAACACACAGGTGAAATAAGCTTGTCTCACAAGGAGACCAAGCTTCACATCACCCCAAATACAAAAACACCATACTTTTTAATTGAAATAAGGATCTATTTGAAATAAAGCAAAACACTTTTAGGGATTAAAACCTAATATTTAAAACATTATGAACTAACTTTTAAATCAAATTTAAACTAGATTCAACAGGTTGTACTATAGCAATGCCAAATTTTCAATGCTGCTCGAGGCTTACGCCTCACAACTCACGTTTTAAAACATTGCTTCTTACATAGTAGGTAGTTTGTACTATAGCAATGCCAGATTCTCAATGCTGCTCTTAGTCAAGTGACTTAAACCCAAGAAAAAGAAATTACATAAATGTAACATTTGGATCTTCAATTATCAAGTAACTCAAACCCCCCAAAAGTAAATGGCATAAAAGCATCATATGGACAGCGCTCTTTGTAGTTTTTCCTGCTATCTTTGCTTTCTTGTGGCTTTCCTTCTAGTTCACATTTTCAGTGAATATGCTTTGTACATAGCTCTGTCTTCTTTTCTCTCTTTTATGTCATGCTTGTTTTACTGAGAAAAAAAATGAAAACACAACAGCATCTGGATCTTCTAAGTAATTTTTTTTCCCTTTCTGATTGGTGAACTTCAAGTAAATTCTGTTGCTAGGCATGTCTAATGCGCATAAAACAGATGGACCATATGTTCTTAACTTATTTGAGTGGTTTCCAAACTTTTTTTAAAAAAATTCAAAATCAACTTTATGAAATTTTAATAAAGAAAATGACTATAGCTAGTCTGATCTGAGTCTTGACTTTTCATTTCTCATAACGAATAGGAATATTAAGAGCATATTTAACAAACATATTGGCTTTTTATCACATCAAAGTTTACTTCAACGTATCAGATGAGGGGGTCAAAAAGTCACATTATTAACATTTCTAGTATAAATGACTAGAGGGTCAATTTTAATTTACACTTTTGAGGCCACATTAAGAAATTTAATGTTTATGGAAACCCACATGCTGTAACACCAAAAGTTGCACCATTTAATGCTTGAAACAAGTATGGCATAGATCCGGAAATTCTTCCAAAAAATAAAGAAATAATAGTATAATATAGTTCTAAAAATTACTCCAAGTAAAGTAATAAATAACCACTTAGCTTACGTTTTCAAGTCTAGAGATGAAATTTCTTCAATAGGAGCCATGTTTTTCTCTGAAGTTCCTGCAAAAAGAAAATCTACTATCAGAACTAAAGTAATTCTCTTTCATATACTGCATGGCTAATGAAAAAATAGGCAGGTTAACATATCAGCATAAACTGCAAACAAAGTCAGGGTTAGGCCAAGAATTTAGAAAAGTACAAGTTGCAGGATGAGTATTTTAATTATTAGAGAAAAAAAAATGTTGCATAAGATTCCTCCATATGGTGTATCTTCTGTAGAAAGAAACAGGAAACAGATCACATAAGAAACTGCAAATAGAAGCAGTGGAGCATGGCTGGAGTAGAAAACACAAGATTTAAATATGGGGCCCATCCAATTGGGTGAAAACTACACAAAAAGGACATCATGGGAGGCAATCATTATTACCTTCTGATGACTCTGGTCTGTACCTAGCTGTTCTGTATTTCTGCAATTCAAGGAGCAGGATCTCTAGTTAAATTGAGAGAATGAATAATATGTTCGTGAAGGGAATTTGAGATAAAAAACGATATACAGACCTGCAGGTGGCTTTTTACATGATAGATAGTCAAGCCTTCAATATTCATGAGCTTCAGCACACCCTTAGGAGTAGCTCCTGTACGTCAAAAATCAGTAAATCAATACAAAAAGAAGCTCATGATTTCTCTGTTCCAATGCAACAAGAACACAGTGTGGCCTAGAGAATTACGCACTTTCACTACCACCAAGCTGATTGACAGCTTGTACAAAGGCTTCATGGAGTTCCGTCGTCCAACGCATGCGTGGCCTGGTTGGGGGACCATTGGCTGGGGACAATGGGCTAGCAACAGCATAACTTTCTCCAGAAGGAACAGGAAGCTGATGATGAATTTGGGGCTGGTGGACTAAGAAATCCGAAGATGGTTTGGAAACCTGGTATTCCGTCAAGAGAGAATAAAGACAATAAATCGTGCAACTAATGTTTCTCTAATTTTTATGTTTTGAAAGGGACAAAAAAAGAGACAGCACAAGACATATTCTAATTGCATAGATGTATTGGTGCCCTGGGTTAAAAGAGGAACCAACCTTTAGTTCCGGATCTGCAACATTGGTGTCAGCGAAAAGCTCACTCCAATTAGTAGTCAAAGAATCATCATCGCTGATTAGCTGGTCTGCCAATTCCTGCCAATCAATTCGCTTAGTATGGTCCCCAGATGCCATGACACCACCTCCACTGCTTTCCATTATATTCTGGAAAGGGATGTTTTCAGAAAGGTCGAGAAAACCCTGCAGTGGATCTGTACACCAGGAAACGTCGCTGTTTTCTCTGGTGTAATGAGTCAATGCTGTAGATTGTGGTAGTCCTGAATGAGAATGTGTTAGTGCCAGAGATGTTCTGTTACTTGATGACTGAGAAATAAATGGAACATTTCTGGAAGTCCTTTCATGGTGGGGTGAAGTGGAATAGAAATGAAGATCCGTGGAGAATCCGAACCTGATGAATATATGTGTCCAACAACCCCGCTGTTTAAGACCAATGGAGTTGCATGTGGGGCCACGGGATTCGTCATCAGTTCTCTTGCCAAGGAAACCTGTTGACGGTCTGGCAACTTGGGATACTTCTCTTCCAGAAGGGAGGGGAGAACGGGTACAGATGATGATATAGATCCTGACACTCCGATGTTACTAAGCTGCTTTGCATCCAATCTCTGACTGGATAGAGCTGGGCGCACCTCCATTTTACCCATGTAAAGAATGCCAATCAGTGTCAGCCACTCATCCAGTTAATATTAGGTTGCAGTATGCTGTCCATTCTATAATAAAATGCTGAATATAAAGCTCCTGTAAGCAGCCTCGCTGCTAATTCTCAAGTTCTGCACCACAGAAAGGTCATCAGTTCGGACATCTGAGAAAAGAAAGCATTAACAAGCATGTCAAAAAATAAAAAATTAGTCTAGGACCAAAATGATTCTCAGCAGGGAAATACTAAAAAAATTGAAAATACTCACAATATTATAAGAAACACAAACCTAGACTGACATGTTAACAGTTATAGTGCCCCAAAATAGATCTAACTCCAAAATTTTAAGAGGAAGAACCCTTAACCTTTACACACACGTCAAGTACAATAGTGACTAAAACAATTATATAAGAAAAAGTTAAAAGTGATCTTATATGTAAATAAAAGCTAGCCAGCAGAGTAAACACGCGTTTCATATATTGCAGAAAGAGAACGAGAATGAATCAGAGCCAATTGTGATTGAACTCAGGGTGAATTCAATCGCATCCACAGGCCAACATGTATCCCTTTTAACCCCAATTAACTGTGGTTAAGATTCACAAACCCTTAGGGGTTCAACAATATAATCTTAGTTTTTAAAAGGAAATATCAATAAGATTATATTGTTGAACCCCAAGGGTTAGTGAATCTTAACCACAGTTAATAGGTGTTTAAAGGGAAACGTGTTGGCCTGTGGGTGCGATTGAATTCTCCTTGAATTCAATCACAATTGGCTCTGATTCGATCTCAAAGAGAACTGTTGAGAAACTGAACATTTAATAATATAATTAACAGAACCCTCAGCAACAAATATCAACTCAGACAAAAGAAGATGTGTAGTACCATGTTGGATATCGTGAGCTATAAGTACATGGTACGATTTACTATTAATAGCTAATAGCATTTAATAAGATTTTCTCGGCAGAAATTAGAAATTCAGTAGCAACGAATAGTTTAAATTGAAGTTTGGTTGGTAACTAAATTCAAGGATGCAGCATTTGAAACCAAAGCCATAACATCAACATTGTACTCTTAAGTAACTGTTTCAGTGCTTGCCAAAACTGAAACAAAATCCAAAAGTTTCAAATTTTGTCAAAATAGTTTAAGTGAAATACTGAACATTTTAAAATTGCTTGAAATCAAAACAAACCCAAACTTTTCAAATTTTGGTGCACACTCTTGATTCTAATGTATCCTGTCAGAAAGACGAGCAATCTCCCATGCTTTGAGGGGATTGGCCGCTCTAGCCCAGAAATATACCAAGAAGTTTATACAAAAACACAATAGTTACTTAAAACATTTAGAAAACATATGAAATAGTATTAGTATACTAAGATAGTAACATTTACTATATGTTTAAATGTTTATTTGTGTTTTTGATTTAGAGTATCTTATGTGTGACGTAGAATCTGTATAGTTTGTGACAACTTTTTGGAGTAATAGTTTGTGACAACTGTTTCAGCTAAGACATCATGGGTAGGTTAATGTATCCCGTCAAAAAGATGAGCAATCTCCCATGCTTGAAGGGATTGTCCGATCTAGCCCACATGCAAATTCATGGAAACCTTCGAGATATTTTGTTACAATGGCATCACAAGAATATATGCAGTCCACTGCTAAAAGCCTGAAGTAAAACTTTGATCAGAATAACATAGCCAATCTAGCTTACTAGTGTATGGGAAGCCATTCATAGAGTATCAATATGTAATTATATCAGACACCGATCCTAAAGTAGTAGTGATCCCCCGGTGCATTTGGGGGGTAGGGGGTTTACATGGGGGCGTTGCTGTCCGCCGCGGTAGCATGGTCTATGTAAAAGGAAAGAAACTCTAGGATGTTTAAGTTATGACCTCCTTTCCTTCTAGAGTAAGCTCCAGGATTGGCCAGATGTTGGTACACTGGTGCTCAATCCGAGGGGGAGTTGACATAGTGGAATTATATTTTCTGTTGTAATTTTGAGTTATTTCTATTTTTTTCAGCTGCTGTCTATAGTTTAGACTGGGGTTCATTCTCTTGTGATCCCATTGTTTTTCACTTTTCTCATATGATTAATATAATTTTTCATTTAATGATTAAAAACATGTGGTAGTGATGCCTAGCTAGACAAAGGCGCTTGGCCATGGATCCATAGCCCACTACAGCTATCTTTAGAGGCCTTGGGGTGCAGCTTCTTGCTGTAGAGAGATACGATGACGAGAAGAGGACTCTGAAGAGAGTGGTGAACTATGAGGGAGGTGCTCTATGAAATTCTTGGATATTGCTTTTGATCCCTCTCAATCGAGGTAAGCGTCGCTTATATATTGACATGCTGGTCAGAGATTTGTAGAATACTAAAACCCAAAGAATCATGGATCAAAAAAATTGGATACTAATAACCTAGCTTTCTCATCCACAGTCCCTCTAATGATTTGTATTCACTGATCAATTCTACTTAGTTGAAGGAAGTAAATAGAACAAAGACCTAAAAGGATTCACTCAAGAACACAACAAGAAGGTTTAACTTGTTCATTATAGAACTATCTCAATTACCGAACAACAAAAAAAATATATAGAACTATCTCAATTCTCTGTAACTTCCAACAAAGCCAGTAGGAACTCTACTGGCAAGCATTAGAAAGAAGCTATTTAACTCAAAACCATTCTAGCCAAAACTACAATCAATGAGATTCCAACCTACATTGTTTAGTGTTATAAGCATACTTTTATATCAAATATATACCAGTGAACTCCACTTTTAACTCTCAAAATAAAAATTAGTTACAATAGGAACCCTGTCTATGAATTGTCACATTAGAACAAAGAAATAGTCACCAAGGACCTGCTTAACCTTTAAGTAAGAACGTTGGCAACCATCTAAGTTGCACAGACATAGACCCATATGTCGAAATCCAACACAGATGCAAGGAGTTGGACTAAACTACCAACACGAAAATATAATTCGAGGACCCGAGGGATATTTCAGTTTATTATAGCAATTTTTAACTAGGTATCTTACGATGTATAACATTAACTTATAAAAAAAGGGCATATAAGTAAATGTAATAGTGTTATATTGACCACCTAAAACCCTTATAGAGGATAAACTAGTACACCTATCTATGGTTAATGTCAATGTATGTTGTGTAAGTAACAAATATCAGAAATGAATAACCAGAAGTGTCCAACAAAGACTTTGATATATGTCAGAGTTCGACACATGTCTGACAATATCCCATTTTTGTCATATATCAATAAAAAGAAAATCTGTATATATGCCCCAACACCCCAGGTTCCAGGCCCTAATGGGAAAAGCATACCAAACGAATCATGTCAATAAGAAAGTAAGATACCCAGTTAAGGTTATTCATTTTCCATTCAAATAAGATTCCAGAATCCAATTTAATCAATGGATGGTTAATATAAACATCCCAACACTCTAAAGTCTCAAACTCACATAATTCTGTGTATATAAACAACAAAACATCTGTATATATGTCTCCACATCCTATCCACCTACACAAATGATTGTACTATGAGGATTGAAGTCATTATGTTCTTCATTGTCTAACAGCAGGGGACCCAAACTTCAGAATTCAGGATTACCATCCAAAGTTCATCTCTTATATGAGCAAAACCTTGCAGATTCTCCATCTTCAAAAAGAGAGGCAACCCAATTCAAACTTAAGCCAGTAAAGATTTAAAAATACCAAAAACCCAACAATAAAAAATGGGTACTTCAGATTATTACAGTATCGCAAATCATATCAAACGAAACCATGTTCCAAACTACGGATTACAGCCAATTTTTTTTTTTAAGAAAATGGGCATGGGTCTCTGAATTCTTACCTAAAACCGGAGAAAGAAAACTCAGAATTGAACCCTAAGAAGCTTGCGGCTGCTTTGCCTATTTTTATGCAATTTTCCTCTGGTTCATTGTTGCCTTCATATTGGGGTTTTACGGAAATGGGCCCACTAATAATAAATAAATAAAAAAGTAAATGAGCTTCATTTGTGAAATTTATTTACGTAGGCGCTCACACGTGCGACTCATTTGCATTTGTGTGAACTGTTTAATTTGGGTCAAAAATGCCCCTGTTATGTGCTCTAACTCATTCTTCAGAATGAGTTGGGATGGGCTAACAGTGCTAGCTGTTGCCTGGTTGTGTCTGCAAAAACATGGGGGCCCATCTCTATTGTTTGGGGCCTACCCTATTGAATGTAAGCCCATATTTTTGCAGGTGCTGTTGCCCATCCAAACTACTTCAAAATACACTCACTCTCGTTTTAGAAGAAGAAACGTTAAGGCTGCATGATGATGATCTTAACATGCGTGTTAAGAAGACAAAAACTCCTTGCTACAATGAAGATTAAGTGCCTACTGCAACTGATATCCTTTAAAAGCCCCTATGGAAGAAGACGAAAGAGAAAAGAAGAAGAAGAATAGCCCCTTTTGAAATCCTATTTTGAAATCCTATTTTTCAACGGTTAGGAAGGAGATGGAGAAGAATTTTTTCTCATTTCCAGTCTGATATTCAACTTGGGGAGTAAGTTTTTTTTTGTTTTAAATTCAAATTCTTAAGAAGCCCGTACGATGTATGGAAATATCAAAAGACAATGATAATATTAAAAGATATAATAGAAGATATTTGACAATAATAAAGCTCTTCACGTCCAAGAAAATAATCAATACTCACCCTCTGCAATGAAAAAATTTCCCCTTTTTTAATTGATTTATATTTTCAACATGTTCCTCCTTTAGGTCACATAAAAAGCATTTCACTCTTATGTGAGGCCTAAAATCGAGAACAAATATCAATGGTGATGTGGCAATACTATCTTACCAACCTTGGATAAATATTACATACCCTATCAACGTTGGATAAATGGTGCATTAAAAAGGAAATTGGGTGTTGTTGAATTGAAAAAGATAGTTATACATGTATTTCGAAATTGATGTCAATAGCACATATCAATATCCGAGACTAAATGGATAAAGAAATATTCAACTAAATAATTATTCACCAACAAAAAGGAAAGAAAAAGAAATATAAGGTATCAATGGGGCCTTAAAAATCATAGTGGGAAGATGAGGGGGGAATAGGGAAGTTATGAGATTTTTCTTTATTGAACAATCTACAGGGCCGGCCTAAGCCATTTGGAGGCCTAAAGCGAAAATTTTAAATGAGGTTTTTTTTTTTTAATTTTTTAATATTATTAAAAAAATTAATTATAAATGGGTCTTTTTAATATTCTAAATGGGTCTTTTATTTTTTTTAATATTCTAAATGGGGCCTTTTAAATTTTTTTTTTTTTTTTTTTTAATGGGGACTAAAGCAAAGGCTTTGATGGCCTAATGGACGGGCCGCCCTGACAATCTAATACCCTTCAATCAAAACACAATTCCAATAAATAGATGTAAGATAACTCATTCAAATTTGTAGTAATCGAAAGCTCTAAATTCTAATCCACTATGGGCATGAAAATAAGATTGAAAAAATGTCTACACCGCCATTGCAGTTGGGTCCAATCTGCTTCTATTTCTTCTTCTATTTACACGTATGTAGTTTTCTGTAATAAACAATTTCAGGCTTTTGGTCTGCATTGGCAAAGAAGAGCTAACGAAGAGGACAAAGGAGTCATAGAAGATGATTCTGTTGGCAAAGGAAAACCCAAGAGACCAAACTTCTTGTTGTTTCTCTTGCTTTTCGCCTTGGGCGGCACCGGGGTCAAGAAACATGGTGTTTTCAATAGCCGTTTTCATTTCTGGTTTAGACCAGTTCTCAGTCTGAATAATAATTTTATCTCCTAGGTTTTTGGTAGTAGACGGTAGAGAGAATACTGAGAAAGTATCCCCCACAAAATGAGACATTCATTCAAGGTCCATCATTCGCCTGTAAAAAAATGGGCTTTTTTAAAATCAAAACAAATTAACACCCAAAAAGAGATGAGAAAAACGATTTTATGTAGAGAAACTGCATACCATGACATAGCATTCACTGCGAGAAACATGCCCAAATTCATGTTTAGCAGGAAAACTGGTGGAGTCATGTTATTGTTTTTTGATTATCCTTGTAAAGAAACAGAGACAATCTTTACAATCTTCATTTCTTATCTCCGACTTAAAAGGAAATTTTCGGGCTTACGGTACTTGTCACGAGCTGCATGCATGGTTCAAGTCATGTACATTCATCTGCAGACATGTGTTATCCATACCCTTGTCGTATGACATACTTTTCGAAGGAGTTGTGTGCTCTGCACAGGATCATTTAGGGTTCAACTCAGTATACGAACTCTCGTTGAATGATGTGTCCTTCGCAAGGTGGGCAGTCATCCGACCTATCATAGACACTCCGATATGCAAGTCAGCATATAGGCAAATGAGATAGAATATAGAGATACTTACCGTGTAATCGTCGATCGGTTGGCAGTGTCACATCCCAAAATCTATACACAATAATACTCATATTTATAAATTGTGTAAGACCTCCTTAAATGGATCCCAGGGTGATTTTGTGTACCATCCAATGATGGTTTCAAGGTGGTGTAGACTACCTATTGATCGATTAAGATTGTTACCTCGTAACTACACTAATTCCGGAGAATAGTGACATGTATTGAGAGTGTCAAACCACGAAGACTGCACCAGTTATACTGTTTAATTGCAAAGATGGAATTTAATTTAATTGTGAACAAATGGATTTAGATTTATGATTAAAGGTCCTAAAATTATTCTAAGTATTAAACTAATAAAAGTGATTAAAAAGTTAGGAAAAGAAGATCTAGGTCATCGAATTCATCACTAGGCTCCTAACCATGGTATATTATATTTAATTAGGATAAAATCATTTGCAATCAATAATGATTAAATGAGACTACAAGCCTCATTCAAAATCATCAAGAAGGACAAGTAGTTAAATCTTAGGCAATGACCTATCTTTGGTTGGCACGAATCGTTCATACTAAATTAATTAACTTAAGATTATGGCATAATCTGTCTTTCCTAGGAATATGTCATCCTAATATGTAACTACTTGTGCGATAAGTCCATTGCATAAACATTCATATATAAAATCACAAATTTTATGTAGAGACCCGAAATTTAGTCCCTCGGTATTCGTGCAATTTACATGAATTTCTTGAAATATGTACCCGATTTTAAATGCATGCGTTCCTAAAAGATGAATTAAAATGGATACCTTAACATACCCTCAAGTTCAAGAATCCATAATTTTATCGCCGCAAATCGGAATCGAGTGATTCTTGAATTTTTGGAAAAGTATTAGAATCCTCTTCAAAGTTCATGTTTACTATTTTTCCAGATTCTTAGTCAGAGTTAGGTTAAAAGTTAGATTTTTGAAACCGGGTCTGCTGCAAATCTGGGCTACTAAAATCAATTTTCAGACCAGTCAGCTTTAGGAACAAATTAGACCATGAATAAAGAAGAATTAGAAATTTTACAAAACATCAAAGTTGTTCCCCTTTGAATGACGAGTCCAACGCAAGTTGAATCATCCAATTTTGATAACCAAGTCAAAAGTTATGGCTAAAATACTAAAAAATGGTTTCGAAAAAAAAAAAAAAAAGGGGGGAGGGCGACCAATCGCCCACCACCAGCGATCGATCGCCCAGAACGGGAATTTTTCCAGAAAAACGTGATTTTTGACATTTTTTACCTTCACTAGGGTTCCCAATTCTATAAATACCTCCTTAACTCGTGAATTAGGTTTCCTAGAACCTCATAAACATCAAAAAGAGAGAGAATAGAGTATTTTGAGAAATCCAAAGAAGGAAAAACTTTAAGATTTCAAGGATTCAACTAAAGAAGAAAGAGGAAAACGTGAGGATTTAGATCGAGCCCCATTCGCAAGCGTAAGATCATAGGGAAGCGATCAAGTGAGGTAAATAACTTTCCCTAGTTCTCAATTTTATAACTATTAATTTAAAGTATGAATCAAATGATAAGATCTATGTAAAGAACATGATTAAGATGTGAATAACGTAAATAATAATCCCTAATTCTCAGTTTCATGAATATTAATGTAAAGTAAGATTTAAAAAGGTAGATCTAAGTAAGAACTTGAATACAAATGAGATCTATGAATTTCTATCATCCCTTATGTATGTTTTTTTTTTAAATTGTTAAAGTAGGATGTGAATAACCCAATTGATGTTATATTTTATGCAAGATTAAAGGGAAAGAAAATTATGGAGATATGTGAATGTATGTAGTAGAAGGGATGTATGCCGGAGATTAGGTTGAATGATGGTATGTAGAAATGATGATTTTTATATTTTTGTATAAGTTATGTATGAATTACTTGAAACCAATGTATGATGAATGACCCATTATGAGTTTTAACGACCGACGAACCATAATGATGTATGATCTAAGGAAGTAAGATTCATGAATATATGTTATTATTGTTATTGTAAGAATCCTGATTTATTGATGTTTAAATGATAATCTATAAAATTTATATGCACGATGATCGATAATGGATGTAAGATATGAATTGCTGTATGGGTAATATGCATTCGGGTAAATAAGCTTCTGTTAGGGTTTTGATGGCTTTAGGATTTTATCATGGTGATATGAATTGCTATGATGGATTCCCGATACCCTCGACCTATGATCGAGTGTGAAATTTAACCGATAGTTATTACTATTTTCAATCACAACAATATGATATACATACGCATAATGTAATAATAAATACAAGAAAGTAAGAGTCATATAAATAAGATTGCATGCACAAGTTTTCTCATAAATAATGAATACTAACAAAGTAAGTAATCAATGGTACATTGCACCATACTTTAAGTATAAATTATCCAAAGATACATGATACCCAACTTTAAGTCTAAGCTCATCGATGGTACATCATTTCTGGCTTCAAGTATAAGTTATGCAAATGTATGTTCTACCTGGCTTCAAGTCTAAGTGACAAGGATGCTAGTGCCTGACTTCAAGATAAGTTTCCAAGGGTACTAGTTATCTGGCTTCAAGGAAGATATTAAATAAAAATAAGAAAAAAATAAGAAAAACAAGGATGCTAGTGCCTGACTTCAAGATAAGTTTCCAAGAGTACTAGTTATTTGGCTTTAAAGAAGATACTAAAGAAAAATAAGAAAAAAGTAAGAAAAACAAGAATGCTAGTGCCTGGCTTCAAGATAAGTTTCCAAGGGTACTAGTTATCTAGTTTCAAGGAAGATATCAAAGAAAAATAAGAAAAAAAAAAGTAAGAAAAACAAGGATGCTAGTGTCTAGGCTTCAAGATAAGTTTCCAATGGTATTAGTTATCTGGCTTCAAGAAAGATTTCAAAGAAAAGTAAGAAAAGAAGAAACGTAAGATAAGTCAAGAAAAATAAGATAAGAAATAAAAGTCAAGTAATAAGACAAGCAAGATAAGTAAGATATGTATAAGTGAACACACGAAAGAATTGAAAAGAAAATATGTTCTGCACTCTGATTTATGTATGAGAATTGTAATTGAATTGTCACTTTTATGCATATTATCGTTATAATATTTTTTACTATGAATTGTTATATACGTGGAGTAACTTGTTACTCAGCCGATAACTTTTGTTGTCGGCAGGTTCGAGATTTTATAAATATAATTAGAAGCCTTGAGTTGAAGAGGAGTACGTAAGGGAGATCTTGTAAGTGATCATCTCAAAGAGGAACAGGATTTCGAGGAATGGTTTTACTATTATTAGAAATTGTTTAAATAAATTCCAGAGAGATCGTAATTAGTTTATTATGTTTAGTTTTAAATTGAGATATTTAGATTTGATGTGTTGAATTAAAGAGTTGAGAATCACGGGGATGATTCAAATTATGTAGGTTCAGTTTAATTACAGATTTTAATTGATATTCAGTTGAGGTATTAAATATTATTCCATTGAAGAAATTTTTAAGTTCAGAATTTTGTATGCCCTTAAAGCTCATTAAATGGATTAAGTCAAGTAAGTCACGTGTCAAAGTTCTCAATTCTTCTAAGGATTTTGGGGCGTGACATTTTAAATATGATTTGAATCTCAATATGAAGAAGATAATTCCTAAGACAAGGACAAACTTTATTAAGATTGAAAATAAACACTGAAATTGATTGTCAAAACAATCCTCAATTTATGCACTCATTGTGTACAAATAATAAAGCCTTAATACAAGACAACTAAATCATAGTTACTTGGCTAGGGTTTCATCGACACCCTAGATGGAAAATTAATTAGTTGATCATTGAAGGGGTAGCCACCATGACTAGCGAAGACTCCATGCTCTCAATGCTTTTCTCCCGGTGAGTTTTCCTTTAGATTCCGAACCCTAGGCAAGGCCTTAGGGTCTTCTAATTATAAACTCTTTAGTTCTCAGTAGGGTTTCCCTTTTTTCAGATTTGCACACGCATCCCAAAACATATTAAATACGATCTCCGATCGATCGGAGATTAAGTTCCGATTGATCAGAACTTTATGGGGTTCTGCGATCGATCGGGCTGAACAGTCCAGTTGATCGGATTGGGTCAGTTTCTCTTCCCTTCTTCCTATTGTTCCCCGATTGATCTGTTTGATCCCTGCGATTGATCGGTCTCCGATCGATCGAACTGAACCTGTGATCAATCAAACTGAGATTTTCTGCTTGTCTTCTTCCTCTCTTCTGGGCTTGGCTTGGATAAGGCTCTTCCAGCTTCTTCACTTGTAGTAAACCCTTAAGTTTACTTCAAATCAATCTCATGAACTTGAACTAGAATAACACTACCAAGTGAAGCATTATAGCTACAAAAAGAAATTTAAATAGTTAACATGTGTAGTTTTGAGGTGCATAAATGTGTATAATTACGCTCGATCACCTACCCAGAAATAGAGGATTCAGCTGAGTTGTGTAAGACACTTAATTCTTAGATTGGTGAATTGTGTGAGACCTAAGGGATAGGGTAAGCTGTTTGAGACCCCAAGAATTCCCTTAGTCAATAGGGTAAGTTGTGTAAAACCCTTATTAACCGAACTGAAACATAAGTACTGACTTACTTAAATAATATGTATAACTTGTTAGTCATCTTATCATATGAATTGTTAATTATCTAAATTATAGTTGTATTCTCTTTGTGGGCTGTGAGCTCACCCTTGTTGATTCTTTCTTTCAGGTGGTGATTAAGAAGAATAGGAATCACTCTTGCTTGAGCAAGTGGGACCAACTTTAGGGTTTTCTTCTCTATTGGAGTGTGAGAGAACAGTAGTGAGGTAAACTATGTTGGAAACTTTATACGGTTTAATTAGTGGGAGAACTCATGTTTGTTGAGTCTTTTAGTTATGCTGGATATTTTTATATGTTTAATTGAGTATTAAATGATTTTAATTTCCATTAATATTGGAATTTTGTTTCCGGTTCACGCCTAATTAATATTTGTACAAATATGAGTATTATTGTGTATAGGTTTTGAGGTGTGATAGATTGATATCAGAGTACTAGGTTTAGAAACCCTGGTGTAACAAGAGTGACACCTAGGTTGGGTCTTAGGGTCTTTATGGAACTTAGGGTAACATTAAAGTAATCTATTGTGATTAGGATCATAATAGAACTCTAGTGTTTGTTGTTTGATGAGATTAATTATTCATCAGGTCAGAGTTAATCCAGAAGTACCTAGTTAGTCATTAGAAATTAACTCGATGGTTGGGCTGATTAAGGAATTTAAGAGGTGGAATCCATCGGCCTTGGGTGGGACTGTAGGTCCTATGGGGGTAGATGAGTGGATTCTCACATTTGAGAAGATCATGAAATTATAAATTGTGATGAGATTTGGGAAGGTGAGGCGCACCATTGGTGGAATTTAACAATTAGGATGAGGATGTGATCGAGAGGATCTGGGAATAATTTAAACTGAAATTCTATGCTGAGCATTTTCTTGAAATGATCTAATAGTAGAATGTCTTAGGTTTGGTGCATGAAACCTTTAAAAGTAACTTTGTCAATTGCGACACCATTGAGAGAGTTAATTACTCTTGACCTCATTTGTAGAAAGTGTCCAATCAAGATTGAAGAGAGAATTTTTCCATCTAATTTAGTGGTACTTGAGATGTGGAATTCGATGTTATCTTATGTATATATTGGTTGGTGGTCTTTCATGCTAAGTTGTCATGTTTTGAGAAAACATTGGCTTTTTCAATTATGGTGAGATACCATTTCTTTTTCGGAATAGTCACACAAAGGAGGTGTTGACTAAAGGATTTCTCTCTAACATCGAGAGTGTGGATCAATGTATTGGGTTGGAACAAATACTTGTTGTCTCCGATTTTGTAGAAGTATTTCAAAAGATACAAGGGCTGCCTCCGAGAAGGATAGTGGATTTTAGTATTGATGTAGTACCGGGTACCTCACCAATAACGAAGACACCTTATAGGATGACACTAGTGGAACCGGAGGATTTGAAAGGGCAGATCTAGGGGTTGTTGGATCAGAGTTTTGTTCGGCCTAGTACTTCTCCATGCGATGCGTCGGTACTATATGTCAAAAGAAGGATGTATTAATGTGATTGTGTATCGATTTCAGGTAATTGAATAAAGTGACTATTAAGAACAAGTATCCTTTAGCAAGGATTGATGATTTGTTCGATCAACTTAGAGGAGCACAATTATTTTTCAAGATTGACTTCAGGTCAGGTTATTAGCAGTTGAGGGTGAAGTAGGAAGGCATCTCTACGACTGCTTTTTGGACTAGGTATGGACATTACGAGTTCTTAGTGATGTCATTTGGGCTGACTAATGCACCAGCAACTTTCATAGAATTGATGTACTTGATGTTTAAACCATTCTTAGATCAATTTGTTATTATCTTCGTAGATGACATTTTGATTTATATGAAATCCAATGAAGAGCATGAGCAGCATCTTCATATCTCACTTTAATCCTTTCGAAAACATCAATTGTATGCCAAATTTTCGAAATGTGAGTTCTGGCAGGAACAAGTCAAGTTTTTGGGACATGTCATCTCAAAAGATGGAGTGTTAGTAGATACTGCTAAAGTTGATGAGGTAATAGACTGTGGACAACCCACTTCATTTATTGAGATTCGTAGTTTTCTGGGTCTGGTTGGATACAATTAACGTTTCATTAAAAGATTTTTGAGGATTTCCGCACATTTGACTCGTCTGACTAAGAAATACGTAAAGTTTATTTGGGATGACAGTTGTGATCAGTAGACCTTTGTTGAGTTAAAGACCTGACTCCGCCCCAGGCTCTATAAAAAGGTCGCCGTTAATCGTTCTCCTTCAGTCCTCTCTCTCTCTCTCTCTCTCTCTCACACACACACATACACACACATATGGCGCCACCCAACACCATAAATATAATGGTGCTTGAGCATGGCCAAGTCACTCTACCTCCTAACTCGGTCACCCAAACGTCTCTCCCTTTCACCTTCTTCGACTTGCTATGGTTGAGATTTCCTCCGGTTGAAACCATTTTCTTCTATGAGTATCCCCACTCAAAAACTCACGTCAGACTCCCTCCTTCCCAAACTCAAACAATCACTCTCTCTCGCCCTCCAACACTTGTACCCTCTCGCTGGAAACATAATGTGGTCACCGTAGTGTGAGAAGCCCATGATCCTCTAGGTCAACGGTGACTCGGTCACCTTAACCATAGCCGAGTCCAACAACGACTTCTACCACCTCTCTGGTAACCATGCCCGCGACATCACTGAAACACATCCTTTAGTCCCTCACTTGCCAATATCGGACACAATAGCTTCAATTTTGGCGTTGCGAATCACAGTGTTCACCAATTGCGGCTTTTGCATTGGAATCACCATGCACCATCAATTGTTGATGGACAATCATGCATCAACAATGTTTATGAAGTCATAGGCCTCAATTTGTAGATCCGGAGACTCGTCTTTGTTACCTGAGTTACTCCCATTCTATGACAGGACTGTAATCAAGGATTCATTAGGGATGGAGAAAGTGTACTTGAACGAGTTCAGCAACCGAAGCTTAGTGGTCATGGAAGCTAAAGCTGCCCACAACCGAAGCTTAGTGAGCAATGTTATCAGAGGATTTGATAGTGGAGGAGTGGTTCTCACGGGCATGACAAAAGATATTGCAGCTCCTTCTTCTGAAGAGATGGAGGACCCAGTTGGGATTGCCTGGTCACATCGGTTTCGGGTTTACGACACTGATTTTGGGTGTGGCAGGTCGATCAAGGCCGAGATGATATCAATCGACAGAACTGGAGCGATGGCTCTCGTGGAGAGCAGAGATGGAGCTGGAGGGGTCGAGGTTAGTTTGGCATTGAAGAAGCAAGAAATGGAGGTTTTCGTTTCTATGTTTACTAACGCTCTCAAAGCTCTTTGAATCTATTAAGCTTCTAACTTTTAGAATGAGATGCGTTTATATACGAAAGAGCATTAGCTAGTGCTTAGCAGACCCATGGGTCCGTTTGTTTCATATCTTACCGTGTCCTCATGTCCCTTTTAACACCCTTTGGTTTTTTTTAAAAAAAAACCACGGTTGGATTGCTTAACCTTAGGGGTGAGTGAATCTTAACCACACCAAGTGAGTATATTTAAAAGACTCGTAATCTTCTCCGGTTGTAACCGGTTTTTGCCAAAACCGGTTACATTCCCGAGGTGGCTACCTATCCCTTTTTACACCATTTAACTGTGGTTAAGATTCACTCACCCCTAGGGTTCACCCAACTATCTTTCATTTTTAGAAAAAAATTAAAAATGAATTTTAACCACGGTTAATGAATAATTTTATTAATTTTTCTAAAAACCAATGATAAGTGAGTGAACCCTAGGGGTGAGTGAATCTTAACCATAGTTAAAATGTGTCAAAAGGGACATGTGGCCACCTCAGGGATGTAACCGATTTTGGCAAAACCGGTTATAACTGGAGAAGATTATGTCCCTATTTAAAATTGGGGGACCATAGGCACATTAACTATTTCAGTTTAAATATAAAGAGGAGCTCTGCTTCACCATGTTGTGCGGAGCTCCCCTTTTTACACTATCCGGTGGTAAATGTGTAATTATGGTGTATTACAAAATTATCCCAACCTCCATCAATAATTACAAACATGTCACACTTATAGTGTAAAAAAAGAAGCTCCGCATCAATGCCGTGAAGCAGATCTCTAACTATTTTCCTATAGTTAGGGTCCGTTTCCATTTGGTTGAATTATATCGCATCTTCACGGAAAAGGAGCTCCTCCATTTACCTTTGGTGATGACAATCTAGTAATTAAAGAGAAAAGTGTTTTAGAAAACTGCCATTCTCATTATTATTATTACTAGCGAATACCCCGTGCGATGCACTGGTTTGCATAAAGAGAAGAAAATAGAGAAAAATAATCAAATATCACGGATCGAACAAAAAAAGAAAATGATAAGGATAAAAACCAAAATAAAGTTTAATTACTAATTGATATTAGAGAGAAATTGCCAAAATAATAAAATTGTATGACAAAAATAATTTTAATTTCATATTGTACTTTTGAACATATATAATTGTAATTTATCATAGATTTCTAAATTGTCTTGCATAGTCTAAAATATTACACAAAGGTATCAATTGAAATATGATAATAATAATAATGATAATAATAATAATAATAATAATTATTATTATTATTATAATATTTAAGTACCTACAAACAAAGAAAACTATCATTCTAAAGCAAAGCAAAAGATCAAACTCAGAAAGTAAGTGCCAGCCGAGCGGATTCATCGACTTTAAGAATGGAACGTACGTGTTAGAATGCATCCGGGTTCACAGACCAGATTTGGGGACCCAATCCATTACGCTAGGATTCCAGTTTCTCCCACCCATTAACCTTTGACTGGTTCTCTCATACCTCTCCTCCAAACCTTTTTTTATTCCTCTCTGAGATGTTTCTGATCATTTACTCGTAGTCTCTCTCCCCCACTCACGTAGTGCCACTCTCTTACGCCTCACCCTAATCTCAGATCCTCTCTCCCTCTCTCATTCCGAGTGGCTGTATAACTTTCTCTACTCATGTCTCACATTGATATAAAGGATCGAAGAGAGCGAGAGGAAGATTGTTGGCGCAAGACAGGATTTGAGAATGGGAGGGATGGTCAGAGAGAGTGAGTGAGTGAGCGAGAGAGCAAGATTCAGATTTCTCTTGCATACTGTAAATCTGTTGACAAAAAAAAATAAAAAATCATTTCCCTAATTCTCATTGTAATATTTGTAAGAGAGAATGAACCTTGAACATTTATAACATTTGGTGCTTATATCGTACCAGAGCCGCCTTGCATCGCTCCAAACTGATCTACTTAACTTCGTGGACAGGCTGCATTGTCTCAAAATAACTGTGTTCCAGCTGAACCTGAACTGGAAGATTTAACTATCATGAGATCATGCTACCTTGTATAGTTTGCAGATTTTGCAATTGGAGTTGTCTGGTAAGAGGTTAAATGTCATTATAGAACTCGCTTTTAGATGGAACAATGAGTGCATGTATCTTTGGCAATCTAGGGATCGAGACTGCATATATTTTATTGATGCTTTAAGGAAAATGCAATTGGAGATCAGATGACTTGAAACAATGAAGGGCCTATAGTTGAGATCATTGGTGCACTTACAGGGAGACAACCTGCAAAATCATGAACTAAGAGAAACTCTGTTGAGAATTGTTGACCTTTAGGTCTAGAAAACCCAGTATATCAATGCAGTAGCGCATGTTCTAGATGCGAGATGTTCAATATCTTCCATGGTGATGGCGATCCTGCTTCTTTCCTCGAGTTCCAGCTGATGGGTTGCGAATTCTTTCTAATTAAAACATTGCAATCCAAACCAATCATTATAATAGGAACAAATGCAAAGAAAAAAGAAATAATCTATGGAGGAGAGAAAGGAAAAGAGGAGGTGGTGCACTTGATGTTAACATGGCCGATGTCGAAGCAGGAAAAGAACAAATTACTCAATTAACAAGGTTTGCTTGAAAGGTGGTGCTGCCGAAAATCCTTAAAAATACCAATAGAGGATTCTTGAAGTTGTTGATGATTTGTGGTGAGGGGAGACTAATATAGAGGAGGAGGAGGAGGAGAGGCGTATGTTGGGTGGTGTGAATGTGTGATTTAGAATCCAGTGTGATGAAGATGAATAGGGAGAAGGAGGTTATAAAGGGAGGATATGTAAATGCAAAAAAATCTCTCACAACAAATAGATAAACGCCATAGGAGATGAATGGGGAGAAGCGTCCCACTCTTTAAAATTTGGAATGGACCGTGTGTGTGAAGGGAGAGATAAATGGGTTTGAAAGATAGGGATGAAAACGTACGTGTGGAGGAGTCTATAGTAAGATAGAGAGTAATCTCATACGTAATAAATTCAGTAATAGGGATAAATGAGGGAGTTAATAGGGGAGTTACTTGGGGAAGGAGTTACTTAGGGAATGTAGGAGACTCTTGATTTGCTCAAGTAATAATAAATTTAATTTAATGCAATTAATATTACAGATTTATTAATGAGACCCCAATTGGACCCAATACTTGGCTTAATTAGTGACGACGTGGCGACAATTTATTGGTTTGGCTAAGGGTAGTATGCCACGTGAGCAGACACATGTCATTAAGTGATGACATGGCATCAACTTATTGGTTCGGCTAAGGGTAGCATGCCACGTGAGTAGACACATGTCATTAACTTGAAGTGAGAATAGAGAGATTTGGGATATGCCACGTGGAACCAACCGGCATATAGTATTAGTATAGAATATATATATATATATATATATATATATATATATATATGCTAGTAAGAAACCTGTGCGATGGACGGGAGTCCAAAAAACATGTATATATAGTGTACGACAATATTAAAGACTTTTAGAATAAATTTGACAATAATAAAATTGCTCTTAAAAATATTTAGTAGTCTTCGAAATAACATTGTACAAAGAAATAAATTTTGTAGCTTGTAACATAAGTGAGAAAGTTCAAATTAAGCCCCAAATAAAATGAATGGGATATTTTGATGATTTATAGCAAGCATAAACTCACTTGTACAGGTGTTGTTAGATCAACATCAAAATGTCGATGTCATAATCCAATAACAAATTCATGTCAAACCATTTAGCTTATACCCCAAATGACCCAAAGAATTTCATACAAAGTGATGTGGGATCGCCCCTTGGCCTATACCTCTACACAAAGTTCACTCTTAAAAAATCATTTCAGTTTTGACCAACCACGGTTAAAGCAAGAGGTAGTGTCGAAATGTGTACATTTGAGATTAGAACATTCTATTGCACTTCATAATAATTCCATTGTTTAAGGAACCCTAACATTAAAAAGAAATAAGCTCTCATTCCAAGAATATGTAAGAAATCAAGGTTTATCATATTAAAAACTAAATAAACAAAATCAAGGCATATCGAAAACCCTACTCTACCTATAGCAGTAGACAAAGCAAATCTCAATATAAGAGCAGTTTCATCACAAGTAGTGGTTGTAAATATTATGCGGTAACCACTGTCCCAACGCCTATGGATCCCGTCACTTGGATAGAGAAAATCAAGCCCCACAACCTGCAAGAACCAATGGCAAATGATCAAAAGAAAACATAGGTTAGTGTAGACGCCACTAAGATTGATGTATGATAATATATTTTTAAATATTATTATGTATCATAAAATTAGTAAACAAACAACCAGCCAGGATGACAAAAAGAGGTATCCAAGAAAGTAAGTTCTAGAATATAATTGGGAGAAGGAAACTTATTCCCCTGTAACGCCCCAAAACCCACCCTAGGAGTTAGAGCGAATCTTGGATGACTTGTCATGACCTACATGACTTGGACAACCAACTTGCAAAATACCTAGAGCATATACAATAGAGGACAATAATAGCGAAAACATAAACTACAAGGCACAGCTGAAGTCTAACAAAACCCTATATATGTACATGATCCAAGTTTTGTACAAAAAGAAATCACAAAAGAAAGTACGAACATGCCCGCCAAAATACATGAATATATTCTCTCAAGCTCATCCACAGTCACTCAGAATCTACCACCTAGTAGTACTGGTCTACACGAGACTCCTCCGTAGGTTCCTCAACGTACTCCTCTTCTACCCAAGGGCCAGGGACACAGATGCCGAATGGAGCAGTAGCTCCCTCATTACTTGCCGACATAAATGTACGGCTGAGCATGGAATACTCAGCGTGTACCAAATACTAACCAACAGTCATAGCAACATAGCAATATAGAAATGGAATAAAGCAGAAAGCAGTTCATATGATTAACAGGGAAAACAAACAGTTTATAGTTCATGCTTGAATCATATCGAAGTCGGAAAAACTCTTGAAATCATCTTGTACTGTACTTGGCTTGAAATACTCAATTCATGCGTGAAAACTCATCATGTCTATCTTGCTAGTCTATTATGCTCGACTGGGTATGCCTAGATGCCGTTCATAGACCGCCGTAACTAGTATCCCCTATGCTGGACTGGGTATGCCTAGATGCCGTTCATAAACCGTCGCAACTAGTATCTCCTATGCTGGACCGAGTATGCCTAGATGTCATTCATAGACCGTCGCAACTAGTATCATCTATGTTGGACTGGGTATGCCTAGATGCCGTTCATAGACCGTCGCAACTAGTATCTCCTATGCTGGACTTGTGATATCAGAGCAAAGCATATCTTAGGATATGCCCTGCCTGTAGAGACCTGAATCTTTTTTCATGTTTTTATTGCATTGCGTTAGGGGTATTATAGTCCTTGTGATGTTTTTGTGTTTATTGTATTGTATATCTAATGGGTGTAGTGTGATTAAGGTTTAATCAAACTTCTAGTTCAGGAATGTCATATCACACTCTAAACTTTAGGAAGCTCTAGTTTTGGCACCGTTTATTGGAACTGAGTGATTCTTGAACCATTAGAAAGGTATTGGAACCCTCTTCGAGGTTCATGTTTAATGTTTTTCCTTAATTTTAATCTAAGCTAAGTCAAAAATGGGTTTTCAGGGGTTTTGTCTGATGGAATTACAGATCAGTCAACTTTTGAGAGTTTTTGGTCTATAAATAAAGGAGAATTTGGAAATTCTAAAATGTTAGAAATGTTTGTTTTCGAAAGACGAATCCAACGCAAGTTGAATCGTCGAAATCTGAAGAACGAGTCAAAAGTTATGGCCAAAATAGTAGAGTAGGTCAAAAATCTGCAGAACAATTATCGCTCGGTCAAGAGTAGCGATCGATCGGTAGCTATCGACTGGTCCAAATTTTTGTATGGGAAAATTTTCCAGAGAGTTTGTTTTTGACCGATCAAACGATCATAAACACTGATCGATCGGTAAGCGACTGATCGCTCGGTCAAAACCACCGATCGATCGGTCTTTCGTATTTTAGACAGAATTTTAGTAAGGACTTTTAGGTCTTTTCGTTCCCAACCCTTGAGGCTATAAATAGGGGATCCTACTCGAAATATTAAAACACTCTACTTATTTCTAATCTAATTTGGCAAAAAGGGGGAGAAAACTTAGGGTTTTGAAAGGGGGGTTGCTTGGAGAAGAAGGAGATTGCTAGAAGATTGAAAGGAAAGCTTAGAGATCGCCCTCAAAGCTTCCCCAAATCACCTCGGGAGCGTTTTGAATCCAAGTGAAGGATTTCTAAGGTCGATAAACTCCCTAACTCAACTCTATTAATGAAATTTGATGAATATTAGTTTAATATGAATGATAGAAATGATAATTTGAATTGTTTTCCCTAATTATGTATGGATAAAGCTTACTAGAGATGAAAATACATTTATATTATGGATGGATTGAACGGAGGAAGGGAAATACTATGGAGGATTGAGATGAATGTATGGATATGGAATATGTTTGGGTTATGTGGATGGATTATTGTGTGATGGAATGTTAAGAATGGGAAAGGGCAAAGTATCCATAATTAACGCACTCTACATGTTTGTTGAAATGTCTAAGAATGCTAAATATTAGTATGGTGCTTTTGATTATGAAAAAATTAAGTTAAATGAATATTGTGTTGTTATGATAAATTATGCTCTATTTACTTGTATGGTGATCGGTATTCGGGTAGGCCAAACCTTAGAGGAAAATCCTCCACGTTGGGAATTCTCTAACTAGGGAGATGTAAGCTAGCGGAGTTTCCTAATGGAAGATTGGAATCTAAGGAATGACTTATTTGAATTCCAATCACGACACTCAAACACACGTGTACTCGCATGGTAAGTATTCAAGTCTCGTGAGTCCACTTGTCTCACAAGCATACATGCATTGGATATGAATATGTTACGAATTATGCCATGAAAGAATGATCCCCCATTACGAACATCCACCCTACGCGTTGTCGAACACTATGAATTATGCGTTGTCGGGACAAAACACTATGAATTATGCGTTGATGGGATAAACACACTATGAATCATGCATGTATAAGTCTAGGCATATGTTAAGATAAGTTCATGGATAAGAATTGTACAAGTACACGAGTCAAGATGATGTTATGACATGTTATATGCTACGCACTCTGATTACGCCTATTTTACGTGAAGTTATTATAATTAAGCTTAGATAAACCGAGTTATGATATTGTTATTACTCATGCTATTCTATGTTGTTGTTAGTTTGTTTATCCACTGAGTATTCCATGCTCAGTCGACCTGTCATTGTCTTCAAGTTTAGGAGGAGTGTCGTGGACCGAGGAGGTGTACGCTGAAGAAGAGGGAGAAGGTGAGCTTCCTGAGGAAGAGACTAGGGATTTTGACAGTTATCCCTATTAAGTAATTTTAGCATTTCTTTTTGGAAGAGAAGTTTGTATTAGACTTTTGACTTCTAGTTGATGTTGCCTTAGTTATTTACCGGGTGGATGTTTAAAATATTTCGTTATGAGGAGCTATGGTGTGTGGACTATTATTGTACAGGATGGTTTAACTTTTCATGATCGAAATTTTATTATCCTCATTTTTGGAGACTCATGTAGTATGCCTTCTATGTATGGATTTTAAGCAGGTTTATGTAATGTGACGATTCCAAAGTCTTATTTTAGCCTTGTAGGATTTTGGGGTTGTTATAGAGGTGGTATCAGAGCCCAAGGCATTAGAGTCCTTAGGGCTAAGGTATTAAGTGAAAGACATAGGAAGATGTTAACCTTAGGGAAGCAACATCAAACTTAGGACTTTAAAATTGTAGATGATTGAATTTTTGTTAAGCGTAGACTTAAGCATTTATGTGAGTGTGTTTTTAAATGGATTGTCTTCTTCATCTCAGGATTATAGATATGAGGAGAGGCGGAAGAAATCATAAGAATGGAGGTGGAAGTGTGACTGATGGGGATACTCCAGATGGTACTCCTCAGGCTAATGTGGGTCGGGCTATGGAAGCTATTGCTGCAGTCATGGAGAGACAGGCTGAAATTATGGCCCAACAGACGGCATTGCTAGCAGCTGGTCAAGCTAGGCAAGAGAGGCCGGTTGATGTTCACCCACCCCGACATAATGGAGTGAAAGCTTTCAGGAGAATAGGTCCCCCAGCCTTATTGGAGTACGGATCCATCGGTGGCAGAGTTGTGGATTATGCAATTGGAGAAGATCTTCTCGGTACTCGAGGCTACTGATGAACAAAGAGTGAGGTGGGCCTCATTTATGATGGAAGGAGAGGCAGAACATTGGTGGAGGGCGGCATCCAGGAAGAGAAATGAGGTACAGCTTGGACAGGAGTGGACATGGGGAGAGTTCCTCGATGTCTTCTATGAGCAGTATTTTCCGACATCTGTGAGGGAGCAGAAAGAGATTGAGTTATCTACTCTTAAGCAGGGGAGCATGTCAGTGGCCGAGTATGAGGCCAAGTTTGTAGAGTTATCCCGGTTTGCGCCTCATCTGATCACGACGGAGAGTATGAAGGCGAGGAGATTTGAAGGAGGTTTGAGGGATCACATCCGAGACAAAGTAGAGATCCTACGTCTTGGATCATGTCGAGAGGTAAGCGAACAAGCTTTGATTGCTGAGAGGAGGTCGGCTGAGTTTTTGAGGAAGAATGGACTGCACGAAGGCAAGTATGGCCCGCAGGATAAGAGGCCAAGGATGGCAGGTCCAGCTCCAGTGGCTAGGCCAACCCCGTATCAGAGGCCAGTAGTTGCAACCACTGTTCACCGTGCTACTCCTCAGGCACTACGAGCTGCCCCACCTGCTCCATGGGTGACTAATTATGAGGTATGCCGTTATTGTAGTAAGAGGCATGTGCCGGGTGAGTGTCGAGTAGTCACGAGGGGATGTTTTCATTGTGGTAGTATTGAGCATCGGATTCGTGATTGTCCAGTTCGGAGTATGCAAATGCCACCACAGAGTCAGCTTCAGGGAACTAGACCCCCAGTTAGGCAGCTAGTACAGCAGAAGCCATCTCAGGGTCAAAGGCCCCAGCAACCTCGCCAGCCAATTCAGGGTAGAGTGTTCGCCGTTTCCGAGCAAGATGCACAGGCGTCCGATGACGTTGTGCAAGGTCTGTCAAACTCTCAGCTAAGGTAAGGAACTTCGTGTCGCGGCTGCTCCACTCCACTGAGGTCTCATTAACTGGTCTACGATTTGAGATTAGGGTAAGAGATTCGGTTAAGTCCGGGGAAGGTGTTAGGCACCCCGCAACTTCTATTTTTCAATGGTTCCCTACTCCCTAAGTTTAAGCCAATTAATGTCAAGATTTGTTAAAATGCCTAAATGTTTAAGATAAGACTAATCTAAGAAAGTAAAACTAACTAGGGTCGAACCCGGGTTGGGTTGCCTACGTACTCATATTGGGATGAGATTAGACCGAGAGTAGTTTTGGCACATGAGCCTGTGCAAAGGCTAGAGAGTGTCTGTGTGTGCACCAAGGGTGGCTAATGGATCTAACCTGGAGGTTAGGGTTTGATTGACTGAGATTGATGAAGTGTTTGGTATTGGGCCCGGTAGGCTAAGACATAATTTGACCAAGGTTAAGGTTGCTAACTAGGGTTAGGTCAAACTAACCATGATTAGAGTTGCTAACCATGGTGAAAAGGTCCAGAAACTGTATTTTTATATTTTTTTGAGATTTTTTCAAGTGGTTAAGGATTGGTTAACCATGGTTAAAGGGTAGGTCACCTTGGTTAGGGTTGCTAATCAGGGCTAAATTGATGAAACAGACCATTTTCTGGCATCTCATAATATTTATGAATTTCTGAGTATTTGTCCTGATTTTTTTTATTAAGAGCTGCTTAACCATGGTTAAATATTAACCAAAGATAGATTCGACCATGGTTAAGGGTCCTAACCAGAGTGAAAATGATCGCAGAAAGTTATTCTGGAATCCTTGGAACATTTATGATTTTATAAGTATTTTTCTAGAATTCTGTGGATTAGCTTAACTATGGTTAAATATTAATCAAAGATGGATTTAACCATGGTTAAGGGTCTGATCAGATCAAAATTGGGTCCAGGGAGCATGGCAGGGCCTAAACTGGCCTCCTACCTAGTCTGGGCCATGTGCAAAGCCCATTAACAATGAAAACCTGAAATGAAGGTAATAGGATTACCTCTATTACAGTTTCATTTTAACCAGACTTTACATGGATTTTAAGTACGGTTAGCGACTAACTCAGAGGGTTCTGCGACCGCAGGGATGTAGCTTGAAGTCTAGGGAAAACTTGAGCTTTTGGTGGGCTGAGGGGGAGGTCAGGTATGGGCTCCACAATGGCCCAAAGACACTGTGTTTGACAGTATGAAATGACGATAGATAGTCTAAAGCCATTAACTCAGCTGAGGTTTGAGAGCATTTTTACCAGGGTTAAGATCAAGGGTGGGGCCTGGAATGACCAGGCCAAGCAGCCAGGGGTCTAAGGGTCCTAACCATGGCCCTGGATTGGATCAGGACCCAAGTTAACCATGGTTAAAGGTTCTATAACGGAAAAGACCAATAATGGCGGTAATTATTCTACCACCATTATTGGTTTTACACAGAAAATCGTTTTTCCCCACTGGGGCTGCACTAGTTGGGTTCCAGGGGTTTCCTCATGATCTGAGGGACCCCCAGAACAAAGAGCGAGGGGTCATGCATGTATGGGGGAGTCCCACCCGAGTTCTAAGCCTCAAGAGACTCCCCATGCCTCTGAGGAAGGCAAGGGGGCCCTGTCCTTGGCTGGACCGAGATAAGGTAGCAAATAGAAATAAAATGGGGACCCTTGGAACAGGACCAGGGGTCCCTTACAATGCAAAGATAAAAAAATAGGAGGGGTGGCCCTACCCAACTGGAGTCTGCTACAGCGATTGCAAGGTGGTGGTGGCAAGAGGTGTAAGGTGGCAGCAGGGTGGAGACGTGCCTGGAAGTGGTTTGGTCTTCCTCTTGAGAGGCCTTAGAATCCTAACTACGATTAAGAAGGGTATGGGAGGGTTGGCTGGATTCGGACGGGGGTTTGGTGTATGAGTTCAGGAGTGTTTTTGAACTAAAGATGGTGGGGAGATTTATAGGATGAGGGGAAGGCCTTAGGAGCACTTAGGGCATTACCGGAGGCATGAGGGACAAGCTGGAAGCAAGCAAGGGGGCCAGGAGGGGAGCTGAAACGCAATCTGCAAGTTTCAGGTAATGGCGGTAATGTCATTACCGCCATTCCTGAAGCAGGGGAAATGGGAATGGCGGTAATTGGATTACCGCCATATGGACTTTTTTAAATTGGGCCCAACCCTCACACATACGGGCTGAAAGCACTATAGACTTTCCCACAATTTGAATTGGTGGTAATTTGATTACCGCCACTACTGGTTTTTGAATTTTAGGGCATGTGGGCCCTACCCTAACAGTCCCTAAGGTTTGTGGGCCCCTGTTTGGGTACATAGGACTGTTCTAAGTTAGGTTTTTGGGGGTTTTGGGTCTGAGATGGGCTTAGGTGGACCCTAGGGTTTAGCTATGGTTTACCTAGGGTTTGGCATATTACCTAGGTTTGACTAGGGTTTTAGGGGATTACCTAGTTCTGACTAGGGTTTTAGGATTTAGGGGCTTGCTAATGGGCCTTGAGCCCATAAGGATTTGATCTAGGGTTTTAAGTCTAGGGTTTACCTAGGGTTAGACCTAGGGTTTAGGGTTGTACCTAGGGTTTAGCTGGGGATAACCATAGTTAAAAGACTTAATCACAATTAGGGTAAGGGTATAAAAATTGGGTGCTTACATGCCTTACAAGCTCAATTCTGGTACAAAGATGATGAAATTACGGCAATCATGTCTCAAATGCAAGAATTGGTCACTCAATTATCAGCTCTTAAGTCTGCATCGGCACCAGGACTGCATCTCCAGTACCAATGACACAACAATAATCAAGGCCACAAATTCATCTCCTATTTATAGGCCAAGAGTTTCAAAATCCCAAAAGACCCTTTTGCAAAATATCTCGCAAAGTCGGTGGCAAATATCTAGGCATTCTACGCTTTTTCGTGCATGACTCGTCAATGAGTGGGATTGCCCCAGGTTCAGTCGTCGACGAGTGAAACTCCCAAACTCTCTGTTTCTTCAACTCGTCGACGAGTGAGAATTACCCAGGCGCACTCATCAACGAGTGGAACTTATTTTCCCTCGCTGTTTTTCCCATTTTTAACACTTAAACCACTTTCCTACTTTGCTCCTTAACACTTATACACATACCATAGGGTCCTTAGACCCTTGAGCCACATAACATAACAAAGATGGTGAGATCAAACTCACATCCTCATTTCACTCATCAAACCAAAGGCTTTATGCTCCTTTTACAAAAATGGTGCCCACAACACTAGTCACAACAGTAGTGAACTAGGTTCCAGGGTTCTACAGAGGAGATAAGCTCAAAGGTTTTGATTTAATGTTTACTTATACACTAAATCTAGTGTATTAGCTTGTTGGTACTTGGTACACTGCAACGCCATTAAGCTTAATACTTTAAGTCTTATCAAGCCAAGCCGAACTGAGCCAAGTGAATCAAGCTTAGCCGACCAACCAACCAAATGAAACAGATTCATTCAAAATGGTGCACGATTATTCCTCTTAAAATTAGATCTAGCGCAAAACACACATAAAATAATGTGTATTGTTTATACATTTTTTGTAATATCAGATTCGATACACATCCGATTTTAGATCTGTCTGAATCAGCATACTCCTGGAGATATGGCGAACATGGCATAAAATGAGTTATGGTTCAGAAAATCTTGGGTAACATCTGCTACGGTAAAGCTACAAATGCATGATCAGATTTTTGAAACCTAATTTCTTTTTGTATCATCAATTAATTACTTGTGAAATTATATGTTATGTTTTTCGATCGTTAGACAAGTTGATTCGTTATGATGATTGTAGAAAAATGGATTCAAAATCTTGTTGAAAAACTTGCAGCCAAGATGTATGAAGAACTTAAAGAACTTGAGTGTCGGGATTTATAGACTCAAACTTTACAAACTAAGCATGATGATGAAGATCATGCTTATGGATGTGAATCTGATGGTTTTTTTTTCTTTGAGTCGATTTCTTTGAATGAAGATTTGAAACAAGGGATGCGCACAAGTTTCAAAGATTATAAGTATGATCTAGATGAAGACCAAAGTGAATAAAATGAAGCAGAAACTAAAAACAATAATAAAGTTGTGATTCAGAATAAAGAAGTGATCAGTTGGCCGACATCTCCCTTTCAAATTGTTGATTTGCATCATCTACCCATGAAGAAGATCATCTTAAGGAAAGCTAAGATATAAACTTGAGGTCGAGTTTTTTTTAAACCAGCAAAACATGATGCGGGAGATCAAATTCAAATAAAAGCACGACGAACGGATGCCGGGAAGAGAGGTTGTTGTTTTTCAAATTTTGTAGATTGATAATAAAGATTCAAAAATCCATAACTTTTTATTGAAATATCAGATCGAGAATCCGTCAGATGCGCTGAACAGAAAATTTCAAGATCTACAATAGCTATTTCACGAAGATTTTCAAGATTTTAGTGTTTAGGATGTCAAAATCAAGTTTTAATTTTAACTATAAAATTAATTACAAAAATTAGGGATATATTAGGTATTTTAAAATTATATTGTATATTGTTTTAGAAGTAAGGTTTAAATTAGTTGTTTTGCTTATAAATTAGATTTTAAGGTTTCTTTTTATTATAAGTAGTTGTCATAGAGCATTGTTAAGTAACTTTGAATTATTGATTTAGAATTGGTCGGCCTTTGGTTTTTCTTTAAGTTAATTTGTGAATCTTTGAGTTGTTTGGATTAGTACCTTGCAGGAGAGTTTTTTCCAAGTTTGATTCAAGAAACTTAGATTTCAACGGTGATAAATAATTTATTTTTTTTAACCTTCAATATTGTAGAATTGTTCTACATCACTATGACACTAGATGATGGCAAAAATAATTAAAAGAGGAAAGACACTTATTTCATCTTTCAAACCTTAGTAACTCAAACCGTCCATTTGACCACCCGCTCCTATTCTCAAATCTCACTCTCATGGTTTGAGAGCGGATTCAAGAAAGCGCGATTTTTCGTCTTGACTTTTAAAACCATTTTTACACTATTTAATTTAGGGAAAAGATACTACTAAAAAAAAAAAATCTTGGGAAAAGACCATTTTAACTCAGTCTTTTCTCACCTTTTTATATTTTTTTTTGCCTTTTGTACTATAAGCGTCATAGGCTCTCAGCTCATAAGTGTCAGCTGTTTTGTAACATCAAGTCTTTTCAACTTTCCAGTGCTCTTTATTTACTTTGAAAATTAAGAAAATTAAAAAGCAGGAAATATCAAGTCTTTTCAACTTTCCTATGCTCTTTATTTACTTTGACAATTAAAAAATTTAAAAAGAAATATGAAAAATAAGTGAAGAGGATATAAAAGTTTTTTGTTTTTTTTGCTGTTTTTTTTTTTGTCCTAATCATTTATCAACCTTGGTTAGGGGTGAGGAGGTAAGTAGGATTAGCACTCATGGCCAGTGTCAACAGCCACACCCAACGAATCGAACAAGATTCACAACTCCCCAATGGGAGGTACACAACCATTGAGACAAACCCATGGTGTGTAAGAGAATATAAAAGTTGGGGAAATGAAAAAAGGACCCTAGAGTCGGCTTAGAAGCTGACCTCATTGGTCCAACCCCCTTTTTAACTATCTATCAACTATGGTTAGCCCTTAAAGTTAAGCAATCTAATTATAGTTTTTAGAAAAAGCAAAAAACAAAAATACTTATTTGAATTTAACTAAGTTTAATCATGATTAAATAGGGGTTAAAAGGGACACGGGAACACTACCGTCAGCTTAGAAGAAGACTTTGGGTCATCTTCTCAGTCCTCTAAAAGTTACGAGTATTTACTGTTTAGTGGTTTATTTATTTATTTATTATAGGAATGTTATCATGTAACTAACACACTCTAAACAGGCACACACAGGCCTAAGGTACTGTTTGCTGTTTTGTGGTTGACTTTACTGTGTCGGGACCTACATGTGGTCTCTTTCTCTACTAATAAACTACTCTCTTTTTATATTAATAAACTAAAAATAAATAAAGGAACTTAGTTAGAGTACTTCAAGTGTGTGTATATATATAAATAAATTCTCACCAATTCCCTCGTTAACAATATATCATTTCAAGCTGCAAGGAGAACGCTCTTATATGGGCCATATATATATATATATATACACACCAGAGAGAGAGAGGAATGAAAGAGAGACTAGAAAGAGGGATCCTAGTGAGGGCATTTGAAATGAAATTAAGGAATATTTTGGGTATAAAACTTAAGGGACATTTTGGATATCCTTTATCCGGATAGATGTCCCTATGAAAAAAATTGTGAGGGACACGTTGGTTATAGAAATATATATGATGCAGGGACATTTTGAGACACAAAAGGTCTTAAGGGCATTTTGGGTATAATAAAGAAAGGAGCCTTGGCGAGACATTCTTCTTTCAGAGTGTTTTGCCAAGAGAGCAAGCAGTCCAGTTATGCCACTGAGGTCACCACTGAGGTCACCATGTGTCCCTTTTAACATTCCTTAGCTATGGTTAAGGTTCACCCACTCCTAAAGTTCACTCACTCATCCTTGGTTTAAAAAAAAAACATGAAAAAAACTTAAACCTAAAAGTTATTGAATTTTAATCAAGGTTTAAAAAAATTAATATTTTTTCTAAAAAAAAAGGATAAGTGGAAACTTTAGGGGTGAGTGAATCTTAACAATAGTTAGAGTTCCATTACGCCCTTAGTTTGCTATATGTCTCTTTTGACACTCCTTAACTAAGGTTAAGATTCACCGACCCTATGGTTCACCAATCTATCCTTGATTTTTAGAAAAAATTAATATGAAATGTTTTTTTTTAACCCTAGGAGTTAGTGAATTCTAATCATGATTTTAAAAAATTAATATTTTTTTCTAAAAACCAAGAATAAGTAGGTGAGCCCTAGGGCTTCCATGTGACTCTTTTGACACCTCTTAATTATGATTAAGATTCACCTACCCCTAGGGTTCATCCACTTATCCTTGATTTTTTTTTGTTTAAACCTTGGTTAAAATTCACTAACTCATAGGGTTAATTTTTTTTCAAAGATAAACTTGTGACCCTAGGAGTGGGTGAATCTTAACCACAATTAAGGAGTATATAATCATAAGAATTTTAAGTCTACTATAGATGATTAAGGGGTAATATGAGAATTACATTCAATGAAATTTTGACTTATATACATGATTATGCTAAGGGTAATTTAGGAGTTTAGAAAAATATAAGGGAGCATTCTCATTAGAAAAAAGTAAGTCACGGAACATTTTTGGAATTAAAACAAATATCAATCTACGTTTTGAACAGAGGAATCTTCTTTTTATATATATTATAATGAGAGAAACAGAGCTAAAAAGTTGGTTGATTTTTTTTTTAATATTCCTAATGAATCCCAATTTTAAGGTATCTTATAGTTAGTAAGAGTGGATTTTTTTTTCTATTTTGTCCATAAATCCATATAAAAAAAATCAGATATTATGTCATCTTATTTTACATGAGAAAATTTAGCAGGGGTATTGAAGTAATATCAATTACAACTAACAATAATCCCTAAATATCTCCACGATTCCCTCAAATCATTATCTTTATTTTCTCTCATGCAGCCTCCTTGGTCTCTCAATGAAGTGGCACACCCTCTCTACATGAAAAATTTTAAAATTGCCTCACTAGAGTCCTTCTTTCCAGTATCTCTCCCCTTCCTCTCTCTCACGTGCATCACACGTGCCGCCCACTAGTATATATATACCGGCGCTCCGGAGTCACTCTCGACACCATCTTAAATTGAATTTTGACGCTTTTGCGCTCCTGCTCTAGTCACTTAGCTTCAAACCTCAAGATTTTCAACCCTTGATCAGGACATCTGCCCTCTAGCTAGGTTCGCAAAAGTCAACCTCGCATCTGTGGCATATTTGAGCTTGAGTTTCAAGGAGGAAAACTTCCAAACATTAGTGACTTTAAGATTCACTAATCCTTAGAGTTCGATAATCTAACATTAGTTTTTAGGAAAATAAATAAATAAATAACACTATGGTTAAGAAATTTTAGGGTCAAATTTTTTTAAAAAAGAATTTCTAAAAATCAAGATTAGATTGTTGAACTGTATAGGTTAGTGAATCTTAACCACAATTAATAAGAGTTAAAAGGGACACGACACGTGTTGACATGTGGGTGCAATTGAATTCTCCCCGAATTCAGTTGTGATTGGCTGTGATTCAATCAATCTCCCTATGGCTTATATTACAAAGAAAAAAAAGAGATTACTTTTGATCCAGAGCTCTGCTTCACAGCATTGAAGCGGAGCTCCCTTTTAACACCAAGGGTGTGGCATGTTTATAATTTCTAAATGAGGCTGGTGAAATTTTACAACACATGATAATTACATAATTGCCACTGTGAAAGTATAAAAAGGGGAGCTCCGCTCAACCTCATGAAGCAGAGCTCCGCTTTGTATTTAAACTGAAGAAAAAACAAAAAACTGTTTTTACAACATTTCTATGGGAGCCCGTGCTCCCACATAGGAGTGGAGTCCGGATTCTCTTGAGGAGGGCTAACAATGGGGTTCGAGGGTGTAGCCCCTAATTTTCTTATTTTTTTTTTAGGATCAAGTTCATGGGCCGCATCTGTTTGTGTCGATTTGTAAGGGATATGTTTGTTACTCAGTAGTCTAGGGGGGCTAAAACATCCGTTCCCCCAACTCTACCTCTCTCCCAGGCTACGTCCCTAGTAGGTCTATAAGAATTCTTTTTCCCCACAAAATTTCACAGCCCCCGGCCCCATACGGCTCCGCCCCTGCTTCCACAGCCCCCCCCCCCCCCCCCCCCCCCTGCCTCTGCCCCGAGTAAAGGAATCTAGGCAACACATTGGCAATGGGGCTAGTAAGGCGAGCGACCTAGGATTAAGCAATCTAACCTTGGATTAAAAAAAAATAAACACAAATTTTATCGCTACTAATTCATATACATATCTCATTCGAAAATCTAAAACCAATTCCAAGAGCTTTGAGACCATTAGAAAACAGAGAAGCAAAAACATCCATTTCTTGCTTCTTCAATGCCAAACCAACCTCGACCCCTCCAGCTCCATCTCTGCTCTCCACGACAGATATCGCTCCAGTTCTGTCGATCGATATGATCATCTCCGCCTTCGCCGGCCTTCCCCACCCAAAATCAACTCCATAAACCCCAATCTGAGGTGACCAGGCAATCCCAATTGTGGCCTGATCCGTCTCTTCAGAAAGAACTGAAATATCTTTTTTCATGCCTACAAGAACTCCATTATCCAATCCTCTGATAACCTTACTGAACGCCTCCACCGCTACGGCTAGCCCGTCTTCTCCCTTTATCTCACTTGTCTCTGCTCGAACCATGTGACCCACAAAGCAGTTCCCGAAATACGTTACAGGAATTGGAGGGTCTAACCGGGCCCTGCAATCTACAGTGAATACCAAGCGAATCCTCTTTTTCTTCACGTCTGCTCTAACTAAGCAAACCCATACATACGCACATGTTAGCACCGACGTCGATACATGGAGTGATGGGGTGGTCCGAGTCAAGACCCGTTTCCTGAGTCTTTCAATATCAGCACGACTCAGCCCGAACGTGGTTTTGACTGTGTTGGAGGGAGCTATAGGGTCCATGACCATCAAGCTTCGGTTGTTGGGTTTCAACAAATTGTTCAAGTACACTTTCTCCATCCCTAATGGATCCTTGATTACAGTTCTGTCATAGAATGGGACTAACTCAGGTGACAAAGACGAGTCTCCGGATTTACAAATAGAGGCCCATGATTTCATAAACATCATTGATGATTTCCCATCAACGACAGCTTTGTGCATGGTGAATCCAATGCTGAAACCGCAATTAGGGAACGCAGTGACTTGCAAAGCCAACACTGGGGCAACTGTGTCCGATACAGGCAAGTGAGGGACGACTAGAGGATGTGATTCAGTGATGCTGCGAGTATGGTTACCGGAGAGGTGGTAGAAGTCGTTGTTGGACTCGGCTATGGTTAAGGAGACCGAGTCGCCGTTGACGTAAAGGATGACGGGTTTCTCGGACTCCGGTGGCCACGTCAGGTTTCCGGCGAGAGGGTAGAAGTGTTGGAGGGTGAGAGAGAGCGAGTGTTTGAGTCTGGGAAGGAAGGAGTCTAGGAAGTGAGTCTTTGAGTGGGGTACTGGTAGAAATAAATGATTTGAACCGGAGGAAATCTCAACCATAGCAAGTCGAAGAAGGTGAGTGGGAGAGACGTTTGGGTGACCGAGTCAGGAGGTGGAGCGACTCGGCAATGCTCAAGCACCGTTATGATGGATGGCGCCATGAGAGAGAGAGAGAGAGAGAGAGAGAGAGACAACCCGATTGGGCCACAGTAGGCAGGCCTCTAATAGGAATTCTGGCTTCGCCAGAGACAATCCGAGGCCCTGTTTGATGTGGGGGCCGTTGATATTTTTTAAAGCACTCATTAGCTGAAACTGTTTATAATTTTTTGAGCACTGATTACCTGACACTGTTTATAACTTTTTGAGTATCAAGGGGCATGTGTCACAACAGTAGGATGAGGTGGCACATGACCATCACAATGAGGTGGCACATGAGGAGTCTACATGCTGATCAAGAGAGACCAACAGTAAGGCTAGAAAATCCTCTAACAGATCTGGTCTCTTCAATAGATTTAGAAAATCTAGTCACACAGATCATGGTTTAGAAATCAATCCCAACATATTGGGATAGCTCTTGTTATATAGCTTTTGGGAAAGAGTTATAAGAAAACAAATCAATTCAGATCAATTATGACAGCTCACTTTCCTCTCTTTCTCACATTTCCCTATTTGTACATATCACAAAGGATTCTATGTAAATCTGTGAAAATAGTCCTATAAATATAACACAGTTGGTCTCTCTCTAGGAATCATCAAGAAAAGAAAACCTTTGAGCAATTGATTGTGTGCATCTATTTACAGCAGAGTATTGTTTTTTTTTATGGTATCAAAGCCTCCGATGGATAACTCCATTCGATCAATGGCGGTTTCTTCTTCTTGCTTCAGCAAAATACTCATATCCGGCCTCTCTAAGCGTTGCGAACTTTGTTTCACTTAAACTCACCCATAGAAACTATCTCCTATGGAACACACAGATTCTCTCACTGATTGAGAGTCAAGAGGTGGGCGACTTCATCACTGATCTTGAACAAAAACCAGAAACAGAAGTTGATTTGGATGATGGCAATGGGCAAGTCAAAAATCCAGACTTTATGTCATGGATTCGAACTGATAGACTCGTCAAAGCTTGGATCACATGTACCCTCTCAAAAGAGATACTCGGCCTTGTTGTAGGCCTCGATACATCCGCTGATGTCTGGCAAGCTCTTACCACTGCCTTTGCTCAAAATTCCGAAGCTCGCGAGTTTGAGCTACTATCAAAGATGCAGTTTTTAAAGAAGGGTACGTCCACTCTTTCTGACTATTTACGTGATTTTAAGGCAATCTGTGATGATTTAAATGCCACTGGAAAACCTGTGGTTGATCAAAGAAAGGTTTTCTCATTGCTAAATGGACTTGGTTCAAACTATGAGTTCTTTACCACTACGATGCTAAAGCCACCGGTTCCAGCTTATGCCGATGTCATTCCCTTATTGCAAAGTCATGAACTCCGCAATAAGGGACATCAAAGTGACTCAGTTACTCACTCCATGGCCTTCTATACCCAAAAGAATAAACAGTTCAACAACAAAGGCGAGGAAACCATTTCTCCTCAAAGGGGAAGGGCTTTCCACAAACATGCCAAAGAATGCATTCTTTGAAAAAACCATCACAGGAGCAAGGCCAAGGTGTATCTCAGAATTGACCTCAAAAAGATCTCCCAGTCTATCAAATCTGTAGCAAACGAGGACATAGTGCCCTCAAGTGTTGGCAATGATTCAACCACACCTATCAGTCAGAAGACATTCCTCAAGCTATAGCTGCAATGCATCTCTCTGACTCCTCAAATGCTGAGTGGTTTCCTGACACAGGAGCAACAACACACATAACAGACAATCCCAGTAAACTCTTTAACTTGACTCCATACAAAGGAACAGACTCTGTTATGGTTGGTAATGGTGACCTACTGAAGATATCCCATATTGGTGAGGGGCATGTCTCTAATGGTGACACTTCAATCCCATTAAAGAATGTCCTTCTCATTCCTAGTATTAAAAAGAGTTTACTTTCTGTTTCTCAATTAATATCAGATTACCCTTGTTACTTTGAATTTGATAAGGATCGATTTATTATAAAGGATCAGATGACACACAAGGTGCTAGCATCGGGAATGAAACGTGATGGACTATATGCCTTAGGTGGTCGAGGGGTTCAAGAAGCTAATTTCTCACATCGTTTCAAGATCATAAGGGCAGATATTTGGCATCAAAGACTCGGACATCCACAGGCTCGTGTAGTGTCTCACATCTTTTCAAGACCATAAGGGCAGATATTTGGCATCAAAGACTCAGACATCCACAGGCTCGTGTAGTGAATCATCTTCATCATGGCGGCTTCATTAGTATGAATAAAGGCAAATATTTAGAGATTTGCGATAGTTGTCAAATGAGCAAAAGTACTAGGCTCCCATTTTTTTCTTCCAATAATGAAACCACTAAATTAGTCAAAAATCATTGTGATCTTTGGGGACCAACCCCTGTTTCTTCAGTTCAAGGTTTCAAATATTATGCCCTCTTTGTGGACGATATTTCTAGATACAGTTGGATATACCCCCTGAAATGAAAGTCTGAATTTTTTAGATGCTTTACTATCTTTCATAAGCTTGTGGAAAAACAATTTTCTAAGCCAATTAAAATTTTCTAATCTGATGGAGGTGGAGAATTCTCTAGCAAATCATTTTTGGACTACTCACAGAACATGGCCTTGTTCATCAAGTCTCATGCCCAAGTACACTTGAGCAAAATGGCGTTGCAGAACGCAAACACCGTCACATTATTGAACTTGGTTTAGCAATGATCTTTCATGCATCTGTCCCTAAATGTTTTTGGGTGGAAGCTTTTGGTACATTAGTTTATCTGATTAATCGGTTACCCACACCTCAACTTGGGATGATCACTCCTCTTACAAAATTGACAGGCAAAGCTCCAGCATATGCTTCACTTCGGGTCTTTGGGAGTCGTTGTTTTCCTTATTTACGGAGTTACACGACTAAAAAATTTGAGCCCCGCTCTCTTCCATGTGTTTTTCTTGGGTACAATGACTAGCACAAAGGATATCGATGCCTATTCCCATCCATGGGACGCATGTATATCTCGCGGCATGTGGTGTTTGATGAGAGTTGATTTCCCTTTAAACAACCGACTAACTCATTATCCCTACCACAGGTCGATGGTGAAATCTCCACTTTTGCCGATTGGATGGATCGTCCAGAAAGCAATGATGCTTCACCGGGGCTTTAACTGTTCATGAATGAGCCCTCTAGTGCTTCAACTAAGCATGCAACTTCAGCTCCCTCGGCAACATATGCTTCTGCACTCATGCCTTCTAGCATCCATCCCGCCATTGATTATGGTTCAGCCACTGTTGCAGCCCATACCACAGTTGCTCCTTTAATGTCATCTAGCAGCCCTCCATCCCTGGAATTTGGCTCGGTCTCTACAGCGGTTTCTACTTTAGCTGCTTCATTAGTGCCACTTTGCTCAATTGACCGTGATTCAGCTCTATCACTGCCGCTCCGTCCAATTGCACATACTTCAGCCTCTCCTATTGCTACCACTTTAGCCCCTCTACACTTAACCGATCATGCTTCGGTTCCCATAATTTTGCATCCTTCTGCAACTCCTTCAGCACCTTCATGTTTAGCTGCACATGATGCCAGCCCCAACCCTCACTCCTCATCCGATCAAAGTTCTCATCCTATGGTTACTCGAGGTCGAATAGGGGCCGTAAAACCCGACCCCAAGTACATTCTTACTGTGACACTTCAATCGGATATTCCCATTGAGCCAAAGTCAATCAAAACATCTCTCCAACACCCTGGATGGCGGGCTGCTATGGTGGATGAGATTGATGCCCTCCACGCTAATGACACATGGGACCTTGTCCCTCGCTCCTTTTCAATGAATGTTGTTGGTTACAAGTGGGTACTCTTGAATGGTTGAAGGCACGACTAGTTGCCAAAGGTTTCAATCAACAAGAGGGACTTGACTTCTTTGAAACCTTTAGTCCGGTGATTAAACTGGGCACCATTTGCCTAGTTCTCATTGTTGCTACTGTTAGGCGATGGTCCATCCGCCAACTTGACGTCAAGAACGCCTTTTTGCATGGCTTCCTACATGAGCAAGTTTTTATGGAGCAACCCCCGGGCTTTGTTGATGATCATCATCCCTCTCATGTGTGTAGCCTCAAACGTGCTCTCTATGACTTAAAAAAAGCCCCTTGAGCATGGTTCGACAGATTCAACACTTTCTTGCTCAACTATGACTTTTTTGTAGCATTGCTGACTCCTCCTTGTTTATTCGACACTCCATGGATGGTCTTATCATTTTGCTATTATATGTTGATGATATTGTGCTTACTGGTGATAACCCTGCTACACTTGACTCCTTCATTGCTGTTCTCGGTCGGGAATTAATTTCGCATGAAAGACCTCAGCCCACTCCATTTCTTTCTTGGAATTGAAGTTCAAATTTCTGCTCATGGCCTATTTTTATCTCAAGCCAAGTATACCCAAGATTTATTGATTCAATCTGGGATGGACGCTTGTAAGCCTATTGCCACCCCTATGGCCGCTCGCCCAAAGCCCCTTATACATGATGATTCGTTCCCTGATCCTTCCTACTATCGCAGTATTCTTGTTGGGGCCCTTCAATACCTCACAATGACTTGTCCAGATCTCTCCTACTTGGTCAATACAGTTTGTCAATTTATGCAAGCTCCCACAAAGAGCCACTTCTAAGCCGTAAAAGCGAATCCTTTGCTATGTCCGAGGCACTATAGATTATGAGACTTGCATGCTTGCTCACAGTACCCTTGATCTTTATGGGTTCTCTGATGCCGATTGGGCAGGTTGTTCTCACACTCGATGATCTACTACTGGTTATTGTACTTTCCTTGGTGCCAATTGCATCTCCTAGAGTGCTAAGAAACAATCAACTGTTGCTCGCTCCAGTACAGAAGCTGAATACCGGGCCATGACTTCTAATACCTCCGAGCTCACTTGGCTTACCTTCCTTCTTCGGGATATCGGTGTTCCGCTCCATCATCCCATTACGTTGTTTTGTGATAATATCAGTGACCTCCATATGACTGTCAATTCCGTCCTCCATGCTCAGACGAAATATATTGAAATTGACTATCATTTTGTTCGTGAAAAGGTTGAACTTGGTTCTCTTGTGAGTCGCTTCGTCACCTCTCAACAACAACTTGCGGATATATTCACAAAACCCTTACGTACCAAATTGGGTTTGTGGCTTATTCCCTAGTCTAGTTTGAGGGAAGGGAGCACTGATTGTGCCAATGGGTTGGTTGGGCGGGTGTAGGGTGTGTGAGTGGGTGATAATTGAGAGGATAGTGCTAGCATTTCTTTCGAGACTTACTATCTTTTTGATTGGAGAGTCTTAGTGGAAAACATGCGTCCTTCTCTTACCGAAGACAATAACATATGTATGGTCTATACATAAAGAGTTTCAAAGAAGTGTTTAAATATGAACCGAAGCTTCTCTGCCTCATTTGGGGGAAATGTTGGAAAGCAATTTTGTAATTATGAAAAAAGACTAGAGTTGTATTGTATTTTCATAAATACAGAACTGTCATGGGCTTTGTACAAAAGGGAGCTCCGGTCCAACCAGCTGAAGCAGAGCTCCAGTTCATATGAAGACTCTTCAAAGAATGCCCTAATTGATATAATATGTGCGTTTGTTTCTGAGGTACCAAAAAAAAAAAAAAAAAACAGTGATTTGGCTCAAGTTCGATATCCAATGAAATTTCGGAAAATTTTAGTTCTGTTCCAAATTTTCGAGTAAAAAGATAAAAATTTAAAATTTGGTCGAGAAGTCCAAAATTTCGATTTAGGTTGGAGGACCAAAATTACAGATATAAACTTGATTTCAAACTTGAATCGGTTAGGTAACCAAATGCCTTCCCATTTTGTCTCCTTTAATTAATTATGGTTAAATTTTACTAACTTAAGGTTATATTTTTATTTTATTTTCTTAAACGCAAGGTTAAATGGAGAAATCCTAGAATGACTGAAGCTTAACCACAGTTAGTGAGTGTTAAAAGGGACACACAAAAGCCTATAGACCGCGTATTCGACTACCTAGCCAAATGCGTGGCCCGCTATTTGTTTCCCTATTTTTTAGCGGACCGCCTATTCTGCTAGATAGTAGACCATCGTATCTCGTGTCCCTTTTAACCTTCTTTTAACTATGACTAAGGTTAACTAAATTGAAATTAATATTTTTTTTCTAAAAACCAAACCAAAGTTGGATGAATGAACCTTAGGGGTGAATTAACCACAGTTAGTGGGTGTTAAAAAGGAGGGTGCGAACCAATGAGAGCGGACTGTGCGGTCCACTATTTAGTGAACCGTTGTGTCCATGTATCCCTTGTAACCCCATTTTAACTATGGTTAAGCTTAACTATATTAAGATTATTTTTTAAAGCCAAGGTTAGATTATTTAACCCTAAGGGTGAATGAATCTTAACCACAATTAATAGGTGTCAAAGAGGACACACGAGGAGCTGGGGAGGTATGTGACTATGCACGTATCGAGTATAAAATTTTTTAAATAATTGTTTTTCTTCTAAAAACTAAGTTTAGATTATTGAACCCTAAAGATTAATGAATCTTAACCGCAATTAATAGTAGTAAACAGGAATACGTGTTATGTGTTAAACCTGTGGGTGTGATTGAACTCTCGTCGAGTTCAATCGTGTCTATATGTGATTGGATTTGATTTACAAAGTGGGTGGAAACAATCACTTTAAAGAAAGTTTTTAATGCCGAGTTTTATTGAAAGGAAAACACTTTATCCTTGCTTTCCATTTTGTAATGGAATGGCCGGTCGTCATTAGTCTACGCCCCAATTTTAAATTCTCATCAACTATGGTCAAGATTCACTTATCCCTAAGGTTAAGCAATCTAATCTTGTTTTTTTTTAAAAAAAAAACTAAAATCTTAACTTCAATTTATTTAAGATTAATCAGGGTTACATGAGTGTTAAAAGGGACACGAGAACACACGGGTAAGATAGAAAATGGACACTGATCCGCTAATCACTGCTCTTATTGAATCTAACATTATACGTAGCTTCAGATCCCCAAAGGAGTTTGGATGGGCAACAACGGTCGTTGTTGTTGTGTTGTTGTCCATTTGTGTCTAATAGGGGTGGGCCATACATCAACAAGGGTGGGCCACACATGAACAGAAAGTAAGCCCCATTGGGTGGTAGAAGTCGTTGTTGGACTTGCCTATGGTTAAGGAGACTGAGTCGCCCTTGACGTAAAGGATGATGGGCTTCTCAGACTCCGGTGGCTACGTCAGATTTCCGGCAACAGGGTAGAAGTGTCGGAGGGTAAGAGAGTGAGTGTTTGAGTTTGGGAAGGAAGGAGTCTATGAAGTGAGTCTTTGAATGGGGGTACTCGTACAAATAAATGATTTGAACCGGAGGAAATCTTAACCATATCAAGTCGAAGAAGGTGAGTGGGAGAGACGTTTGGGTGACTGAGTCAGGAGGGAGAGCGACTCGGCAATGCTCAAGCACCATTATGTTGTTGGGTGGCGCCAGAGGAGAATGCTATGATTGCTATCACAGTTTTTTGAGATCGAATCACAGCCAATTGTGATTGAACTCGAGGAGGTTTCAATCGCACCCATAGGTCAACATGGTTAACATGTGTCTTTTTTTAACCTCTATTAACCATGGTTAAGATTCATTAATCCTTAAAGGTTCAACAATACAACCTTAGTTTTTAGAAAAAAAATATTTTTTTTAAAAAAAACTGACCTTAAGGTTAAGAATTTTAACCTTAAGGTTAATTTTCTTTTTAAAAGAATTTCTAAAAACCAAGATTAAATTGTTGAACTCTAAGGGTTGATAAATCTTAACCATGGTTAATAGGGATTTAAAAAGGACACGTGTTGACCTATGGGTGTGATTGAATTCTTTTGAGTTCAATCACGATTGGCTGTGATTTGATCTCCAGGTTTTATCTTTCTCCATTAATGACCAACAGGCAAACAGGATCCTTAATTAATTTTTCAGGGAGAGGACTTAAATGTTGAAGCTTTGCAGCTGGAAAATCAAGGATGAGATTGAATGGGGAACAGCTGTTGCGTGGCTAGATTCCAAAAAAAAAAAAAGCTTCTGGCAAAGCCACAAAGGTTGAGACGTTCTCTCCAATGTTCTTCCCCACTATCACACCAATTTATCGTCATGTATCATATAATATGGGGAGAAATCAAGATCTTGATACTCATAAAATGATTTCTCCAACCATAATCCATTAATTTATGGTTCCCCAAGACAAATCTTTATGGCTTCGCCGAAGAGAATCCGAGGCCCCAGAAAAACACTCGATGAGTGGTGTGGGGCCTTAGATTCTCTCTAACAGGTGTCATAAAAGTGGTCTCGAACTATCACAAATTAGGTGACATGTGGTGGAGAAGTCAAATCATTGTTCCCATGATTTTGATTTCTCCACACATTATGAGACACATGATGATAAAATGGTGAGAAAAAGACGGAGAGATATCAAGTGGGGAGAAGTCAAAATCATGGGGTGAAAATGAAATGACTTCTCCCCACTTTTATGCTAAGTGTCGCACACATTATAGTAGCCCGAGACCACTTTTTTGGCATCTGCTAGAGAGAATCCGAGGCAGTGTTGTGGGGGCAGCTCTGTTTGATTTGGGGCATCCTTGTTGATATTTTTGAGCACTGATTAATCGACCCTGTTGATACTTTTTGAGCAGTGATTAGCAGTGTTTCAGCTAGATGACCAGTAGTGTTTCGGCTAGATGACCGAATGCTTTCCTATTTCATCCCCTTTTAATTGTGGTTAACTTTAATTAATTTGTAGTTAATATTTTGAGAAGTGGTTTCTTAGACTTACCCATATGACACCTTAGTGGCTATCTTAGGTCTGGCTGTGTGTGAGTTTAGAGTGTGTATTAGTTACATGATAACATTTTCACCAAAAAGAAAATATAATTTTAACCATAATTAATGAGTGTTAAAAGGGACTAACAGAAGCCTATTCGGCTATCTAGCCGAATGTACGGTCTGCTACCTATTTCTAGTTATTAGCAGACCACGTGGTCTGCTATCTAGCGGACTTTCGTGTCCCTATGCCCCTTTTAATCCTCCTTTATCTTGACCAAATTAAAAAAATATATATTCTAACAATCATATTTGGATGAATGAACCTTCGGAGTGAGTGAATCTTAACCACAATTAATGGGTGTAAAAAAGAAGATGTGGACCAATGAGCACCGGCATTCCGCTACATAGCGAAATGCGTAATCCCTAAGCATTTTCCTTTATGAGCAATGATTAACAGACTTCGCCGTCTGCTATTTAGTGAACTGTCATATCCCTTTCAACCCTTGTAACTATAGTTAAGCTTATCTATATTAAGATTAAGTTTTTTAAAAACCAAAGTTAGATTATTTAACCCTATGGATGAATGAATCTAAGCCGCAGTTAATAGGTGTCAAAGAGGACACATGGGGAGCTGGGGAGTTGTGTTTGGATGCATGCTATCATTTCTTTAGTTAAAAGAGTTTAACATGCGTTAGACAACAAGGTGAGTAGGGGGTTTGCGCCCTAATCGGATTTGTGAAAAAAAAAAAGAAAAAAAGAAAAAAAGAAGAAGATGGAATGGATTGCCACTAGCAGATGCCCGAGTATTACACATATAGCCTCTGTAGTTCACACGTGGCAATAAATATAGAGGTGAGCAGGAGAGGTTGCACCCCTAATTGGATTTGTCATAAAAAATAAAATAAAAAGATGACAACAGATTGCCGCTAGCAGATGCCCAAGTATTACACTTGGACATATAGCCGCCTCTGTAGTTCACACGTAACAATAAATATAGGGGGAAATCAAAACAACAAAAGTTGTTTCATTTCTTTCACAATATTTTGATATCTCCCGTTATTTATCGCCGTGTGTTGATTGTAGAAGCTATGTCTAAGTGGTATGACACCCATTCGATGGGGCGCACATGCGAAGTACAAAGTAAAAAACACATGACCCTTTGCACGTCCACGCTGCTCACACGTTACGAGAGCACAGTTCACGCACCGGAGATATGGTGTAAAGATTAGGAAAAAGGAAGACTACACAAAATAATAAGAGCATACTAGACTAAAAGATTACAGTCTACTAAAACTTGAAAGCATTTATTAAGTTGAAGTTCTTATATTTATCTATTGTGGGACTAAATTTTAAAGAATAAAACACTCAAGTGAATGAACTTGTATCCCTAAAGAGATCAAGCTTCGATTCATCCCATATACTAAATAAGGTATTTTAATTGTTTAAACTAGGCATCATTATGAAATCATAATAAAGTATAAAGGTTTTAGGGACTAAAACATAATATTTAACATATATATTTTTTTTGGTAACATATATATTTTGTACTCACACTTAAAGTTTTCTTTTTTTGATTTAAGAAAGAATAAATAAACCACTATGCCATTGGATTACTTTTAATAAGTACAAAACACTAAATTACTAAAGGTAACAAATTAATAATATTTTAATAAGAAAAAATAACGAAGAGATGGAAAAATTGAGACTAAAAGATAATTGAAATTCCCATGACTTGATTATTTACGATAAATTGTATAGCTTTTATAACCAATAGAAATACCACTGAGACCACAGGACAACCATAGATCATTCATGAGATGATGAGATTATAAAGGTGTCTAAAAATTTGAGACTCCTAATATTCCCGTTATTTATGGTAAAAAAGACATTTTCTTCGGATAAAAAAACTCGATTCAAGTATTATTATTTAAACTAGCGGGTGACACGTGCGATGCACATGAGAGTGAGGGGAAGGAGTTAACGACACCCGATTGAACTCACTAGTGGCACGTGCAATGCATGTGAGAGCGAAGGGAAGGAGTTAACCACAGTTAATAAGAATTAAAAGGGGCAAGTGTTAACCCATAGGTGTGATTGAACTCTCCCCGAGATCAATCGTGATTGGCTGTGATTCTAAATAAATAGATTGCAAGGGGTGGTTTAGGAATTAAAGCAAAATATTAAATCAACGGTAAGGGTAGTTTGGGAATTAAAGTAAAATATTAACTCAATATTTTATTTTTATATAAGGGTAATTTGGAAATTTCGAAAAAATCATCTACGCATGTGTCACGCATTATAATAGTAAAGATTAGAAGAATTGAAAGATTCAATCAAATGATTTGATTCAAGTAAATTAACTTTAAAAAACAAATTTGGGATAAACAAGTAATAGGAACTCTAAGCATCTCATGATTTTTGACGCCTAAGATGGCATCTTTTAAAAAAGGGTCTCGAGTTGTTATATGATTGTACGGTCTGAATAGTATTTTATTAGAACCAAAATTCATGGCTTGCAGAATCTAATGAACTAGCGTGCAAGGGAAGCGTAGTAATAAAGTTTGACATTTATTTTTCTAAAAATTAAGAATAATTCAACTTTTTCATTAAATGATTAATTGATAAATATTTTTTATTTTTAAAAATCTGAATTAAACGTTCACGGTTTTTTTAAAGAGTCATCAAGTACGTCAAATTGCTTATGTCAACATGACTTGATTGCCATAATTGTAATAAAGTTTGACATTTATTTTTCTAAAAATTAAGAATAATTCAACTTTTTCATTAAATGATTAATTGATGAATATTTTTTATTTTTAAAAATCTGAATTAAACATTCACGGTTTTTTTAAAGAGTCATCAAGTACGTCAAATTGCTTATGTCAACATGACTTGATTGCCATAATTGTAATAAAGTTTGACATTTATTTTTCTAAAAATTAAGAATAATTCAACTTTTTCATTAAATGATTAATTGATGAATATTTTTTATTTTTAAAAATCTGAATTAAACGTTCACAGTTTTTTTAAAGAGTCATCAAGTACGTCAAATTGCTTATGTCAACATGACTTGATTGCCATAATTGTACGTCTAATTTTATTGGAATCAAAACAAGTGGTTGGAAAAGTCCGCAAAATCCAATCACTTCACCTAGTTCATGTCCTAATCTGTCCTAATCTATCTGAATTTGATAGTAGTAATCTATCCATTTATGTAGCTAAGTGTACTAGCAATCTATCGGGGGCAATTTAATATGGTAGCCTGGGGATGCCCGAATTGTCATTGAGAGGAGGTGGCTCACCCATGTTGATGCTTGGGGTCATGTTTCCATATACCAATGATACTTATTGTAAATAATATTGGTAATGATGACATTACCTAAATACTAATAAGTTTTAAATAATTTCTTTTACTATGCATTTTGGTATACAATTTGTACGAAATTATGTATGCATTTCTTGCATATACTCGGTCTGTCCGACACTTTGTTGATTCGAACTTTGCTTGTTACTCATTTCTACTGTAATCGGTTTGCAACACTTCTTTGTTCAGTTTGCATATTTCGTAATTAATTGGTTGAAAATTTGATATGTGTAAATTGTTGCATGTCTTGTAGTTTTAATTTGATCAACTTGCATGACAAATTATTTTATTTTGATCATGGGCCATATCTAATGACGTCTTGTTGTTTAGCTAGTTCTATCCGCGAGGCATGTTTTATATGTTTTGGCAGTAGAGAATACTACACAATCATGATGACACTATTGTGGTTTTGAAGCATGCTAATTGTAATAGAATGAAAAGAGAGAATCTCTACCGGTCAAATGGGGTAAATGTCATATTTTATAAATATCAATGTTTTATATTCTTGAGACTTGCATTAACTTATTTTGTGATAAGTCATGGTATCGATGTTTTAATATTTTTTGCTCTTCCATTTTTTATTGGATTATTATGTGAGAGTATTGTGCACTTCATTAAATTTTAATTGTTATCAAGTGGCTTGTGCATTGCAGAAAGATTGACATATATAGATTGGTGTAACTCACCAAAACTGAAAGGTCATACTTTTGATGAATTCTTGAAGTAGTGGGGGAGATGAGTTAGAAAATAGTTAATGCAATGGCAAATGAGAAACAAAATATTTCAGATAGATTAATTCATTAATCGAAGATCATATCAGTGATAAACAAGAATAATGTATTGTTTGTAGTAAGTGCAAGATAACGAGAGCCTCATTTTCTGGAGTCGAAAGGTCCATTACCACTCTAGATTTAATTCACACTAATATTTGTTAAATGACTAATATTCTGTCCCGAGGAGGAAAGCGATACTTCATCACATTTATTGATGATGCATCCAGATTCACATATGTATATCTTATACGGATGAAAGATGAAGCTTTTGAGAAGTTCAAAATGTTCAAGGTAGAACTCGAAAAGAAGATCAATATTCTGAGGTCCGATAGAGGTGGAGAATATATCGACGCTGAATTTACAAAATTTTATGAAATCAACGGGATTCAACATGAGATGTTTGTGGACACACCACAACAGAATGAGATTATTGAACACAAGAATCGAACTTTAACTGAGATGGTAAATACAATGTTAACCAGCTCAGGAGCACTTGTTAACCTGTGAGGTTAAGCCTTATTGACAACATGTCAAATTTAGAACCGCATACCTTAAAGAAAATAAAATATGGTTCTTTATGAGTTATGAAATGGTAGAAAGCTGAATCTAAAGTATCTCAGGGTTTGGGGCTATCTTGCTCAAGTTAGGTTACCTAACCTTAACCAACCTAAGGTAGGTCTCATGGGAACTGACAGTGTCCTAATTGGTTACACATTGACAAACAAAGCATATCAGTTTCTAAACTTATAAACTCCTGCTCCTTATATTACCGTCGAATCCGTTAATACAGGTTTCTTTGAAAATACTTTTCCATTTAAGAAAATTTGGAAATAATGGGGTTACATCCGGAGTCCAGTGCTAAGAGAAAAAAGCATGAAACTTCTATTTTGCTGGATCCTTGTAGAAGTTATAGAACTAAGGTTTCGAAAGATTTTGGTCCTGATCTCATCACTTATATTGTGGAGAAATAACCTATTAGTTATTCTGAAGCTATGACATCAAATGATGTTACATTTTGGAAGGAAGCAATAGATGATGAAATGCATTTTATATTGTCCAACAACACTTGAACTTTAGTGGATCTTTCTCCTGGAAGTAGGACTATTGGATGTAAGTGGATCTGTAAGAAAAAGTTAAAACCTGATGATACAGTTGATAAGTTTAAGGCGAGGCTGGTTGCTAAGGCATTCAAATAAAGAATGAGTTTCGATTATTTCAACACCTATGCTCCAGTAGCAAGGATGACCACTATTCAATTGTTGATAGCTCTTACTGCGATCAATGACTTGATCATCCAGTAGATGGATGTCAAGACCATCTTTCTCAATAGCGATCTTAAAGAAAAGATATATATGGATCAACCAGAAGATTTTGTCCTGCCAAAGAATCATAAGAAAGTGTGTATGCTGTTAAAGTCCCTTTACGGTCCTAAGCAAGCACCTAAGCAGTGACATGACATATTCAGGAGGATTCTCCTCTCTTATGACTATTAAATAAACGATGGTAATATTTGCGTGTACAGCAAATTCAAAGACAATTTTAGAGTTATCATTTGTCTCTATGTTGACGATATGCAGATTTTTGGAACAAATTTGGAAAGTGTTATGAACACTAAAATGTTTCTATTGTCGAATTTTGACATGAAAGATTTGGATGAAGCTGATGTAATTCTGAGAATTACGATCATCAGAAATAACCAAGGAAGTGTTCTATCTCAGTCCAATTACATAGAGAAATTCCTCAGAAGATTTTAATCAGTTTGATTGCTCTGCTGCCCCAACTCCAGGTGATTCCACTATTAATTTAAACAAGAATAAATGCAAAAGTGTATCTCAACTTGAGTACTCTCAAATTATTGGCATTCTCATGTATATCATGGACTGCACAAGACCGAACATTGCCCAAGCAGTGGGCATGTTGTGCAGATACACTAGTAATCTAGGGAAGGTTCATTGGAGAGCACTTATCAGAGTTCTCAGATACCTCAAGGGTACTTTAACTTATGGGATACATTTTGAGAGAATTCCAGCTGTACTTGAGGGTTATAGTGATGCAACTTGGAACACATGTCCGGATGAGTCCACATTTGTAATGGCCTAGATATTTACTTTGGGTGGATGAGCCATATCTTGGAAATCCAAGAAGTAGAGGTGCATTACTCATTCAACAATGGAATCTGAGTTCATCGCCCTGTCATCTGTAGGTGAAGAGGCAGAATGACTCAAGAGTGTATTGGTCAATATACCAATATGGTGTAAACCTGTATCAGCTATCACAATTTATTGTGATAACCAGGTTGCAATGTTCAAGGCATACAGCGAGAACTACAACGGGAAATCCAGACAAGTTCGTTTGAAGTACAATCATGTGAGGGGTCTTATAACTAATGACAAGATAGTTGTTCAGTATGTTAAGTCCAAATAAATTTTGGCATATCCTTTATCCAAGGGCCTTGACACAGTCCTTGTGATAAAAACTTCGAGATCAATTTTTGACAATCCAAATGGATCGTCTCTTGTCTAGACTAATCGGACAGAATCTATTGGGTCCATCCTAACTGACTAGTATCTTGAGATATTCCGATAGGATCGTAAATTTTTAGGATTGATCCTTAATTGGACTAATCCATCAACCTGAAACTGCATATACAAAGGGAAAACTCTGACGAATTTTGGACAATTTGCAACACTTAAATAATTTAATTTAAATAATTAAATTTAGAAGTGTTTTGAATTAATCGGTAAAATAATTTAACCCAATTTTAAAATCTCATATTATGGGACATTTTGGTCATGAGATTAAATTAATTTAATGGAAATTAATTTTGATGTAATAAAATTAATTTGATTAATTTTATATATATGGTTAAATTTAAAGCATATAAAGAAATTCAATTTTAATTTAAAATTAATTTATTAAGACATTCTAAAGGAGGTTAAGTAGCATCATCTTCTGCCAAGTAGTGCAAACTTATAGGGAAAGACCGGATGAATCCAACCTGAGTTGAATCCTGGAGATAGAACTGCCCTATCATTTGCACAATAGGAGGCTTCAACTATCTTCAAGAAAGACTCTTGGAGCGCCTCTCAATTCAAGTAATTCATTATATAATTATTTATTTTATGTCTTTGTTAATAATAGCTAATTATGCTATGATTTGTGAATAGTTTTATAGTAACAGTCAACAATCAGAGTTAACAAATTGATTATTAATTTATTAAATTCATCATTCCTTTTCATGACTGCTTTTGCGGTGTTAAATCATCAACCTTTATATCCTCTTTTTTCCTTTTCCTTACTTTTAATGGGTTAAAGATTGATACCTACGTTACACTAAAAAAGAAGCTCTGCTTTTGCCGCTCCAATGCTTTGGAGTAAAAGTCCGCTTTATATTTAAACTCTTAAAAGAAATCATTATTTCTTACATTTATAATTGAGTATAAATATGAGGCGGACCACGTTTTAGTGGAGAACCCCTTTTGGTATAAAGACAGTGACAAACTTATAATTAGAGAAATAAATATGCTTACAAAACTGTCCATACATCTCCCCATAACGTGCTTAACTGTCCTTAGGCTTTGGTTTTTATACGAAAATAAAATCAATTAAGATTAATTTTTTAAAGCAAATTTTAAAACAACTTTTTAATTTTTTTTTTAAAACCAAGGTTAGATTCATTTAACACTAAGAATTAATGAAGAATTAATGAACTTTAACCACAGTTAAAGGGGACACACATTGGGTGAAGAGGTTATGCCCGAGTACCATACTTGGCACAAAATAATAATAATAATAATAATAAGAACAATACTTGGCTGAAGCCAAAATAAATCCGTTGCCCAAGGTGAGCCAAGTGTACTGAGTCGTGATGGGTGAGGGATATTTAACGTGGGTTATGATGGTGAGTACGCTGGGTGGGCTAGCTAGAGTAAAATACTCTGGCTTAACCTGGAACACCCTTTAACCCTAGTTAAAAAGTTTAAACTCTTGTAATTAATGTTTTTAATTAAGATTAGATTCTTTAACCTTAAGAATTAATGAATCTTAATCACAATTAAAAGAAAGTTAAAAGAGACCTATGGCAAGTAGGAGAGGCTGAACAAAAGTCATTTACTCAGCCTGAGTTAATCCCAAAATCTTAATACATTGAGGGTTACCTTGGTAAATCAAGGATTCTCTAATTAACCAGAGCTCTAGAAGTGAGAGCCCGAGAATGTGAAATTTCAATTTAGGATAGCTATGTCAGGGGTTAAGACTGTCAGCAGGGTTAGAACTCAACACAAGGTGGGCGTCAACAGCCACACCAAGATGGGAGATACACTACCGCTGGGCCAAACCCATGGTGATGCATCCTTCCTTTTCATGGCTGCTTTTGCGGTGTTAAATCATCAACCTTTATATCCTCTCGTTTCCTTACTTTTAATGTGTTAAAAGCATCAGCATTTAAATCCTTTCTTTTCTTTAATTTTAATTAATCTACCGGAAGGAATCAAAAAACAAGGACACTATTGGTACCGAAAAGAGGAGAACGGATCACAATCAATTATAAGGACACATGTTTTCCACTAAAACTCTCTTTAATAAAAAAGAGAGGGAATCTTAAAAGAAAAAAGAAAGTGATGCTTGCATTATCTTACTTAAATTTAGGGAGAATTCAATCACACCCACAAAGTCAAGATGTATCCATTTTAACCCTTATTAATAGGAGGCTTTTGGATTAATAAGAGGTTTTTGGATTAGGAAAATGCTCTTGAGACTGGAGAAGGGCCGAGACCACTAAGACCGTGCATCCGTGCACGAAATTTCAGGTGGGGCCTACCATGTGAATGTGGCCTCACCTGAAATCCGGTGCATGGCATGCACCGTCTTGGTCGTCACACCCCTTTGCAATCTCAGTATCAAAGTCCTTCGGATTAATAGGAGGCGGCAAAGTTGACTTATGAGCAGCCGAATGGAGAGATGAGGGCCACCTTTGCACGCTTGCATGGAGGGTTATTTTAGGGTAGCTCCCTAGGAAGGTAGGAGAGCGAGCTTGAGCAAAGGCTCAAAAAGCCAGATTGGGGGAAGAGAGCAGGCTTAATATTCAGTAACCTTTAGCGTACAACAATCGATTGTTAGTTATCTAACCATGATTTTTAAAAAAAATTTCTAAAAGAATTAACCCTATGGTTAAAATTTCTTAACCGTAACCTAAGGATTATTAAATCTTAACCACGGTGAATAGGGATTAAAATGGATAAGTGTTGACTGCATGTGGGTCGATCTGATTGAACTCCCTCGAGTTCAATCTCGATTGGCTGTGGTCCGATCTCCATAATGTGAGGAAGAGTGAAACAACTGTGGCTAGCATTCTCAGGCTATCTGCTGTAGCCGAATGGCCTACAAAAGGTTGTTGCAAGGCCACACCGGAAATTGATTTCCTCTGCAGATGCCAGAGTATCACACTTCGCTCTTGGCATGTGATTGTCTCTTGTCTGCCAGAAAATGGTCTCTAGCTTCCTACACATCATCCGACATGTGGCGATAAAAAGATAGAGAAGCCATTACATCTTCTCCTAATGTTTTTGTCTTCTCCCACTTGATATCTCATCTCTTTTTATTGCCACATGTTCAATAATGTGTCGAGTTGGAAACCATTTTTCTTGCATATGCTAGAGACAATCCCGTGCTTCGCTCTTTACATGACGTGGAAAGGATGCTAACGGCCTCAGATTCTCTCTGGCGATGCTAGAAAATGGTCTCGGGCTTCTACACCATAGGCGACATGTGGTGATAAAAATGGGAGAATTCATTTTATTTTATCCTCATGATTTTGACTTCTCCCCACTTGCATGCATTTCTTTTCTCTTTTTTTCACACTTATCACCACATGTCTCATTATGCTAGAAAAGTCAAAATCATGGGACCCATGATTTTGACTTCTCTACCACTTGTCCACTGATCGCCAGTGAGAATCCAAGGCCGAAGCTAACATGCATGTATTGTTGGATTGGGCGGTACACGCACTCCTCTCAAACTTGTCATGTGCCATCTTTAATTGACGTCTATTAACTGGTTAAGATAACCATTTTAAAGATATCTTGAATTCTAGAAAAGAATGTTAAAATATTTTTTAACTACGTGTGTGAGTAAAAATCATAAGTACAGTTAATTTTTAAAAAATAATTTTTTCTAAAAATCAAAATTATCATATCTTGACCATAATTAATTGGTGTTAAAGACGACTTGTGTTGACCTTAGAAATTGTAACCACCCAATAATTCGGGCATCTCTATAAAAAGGTCACCCTTAAAAGTTCATCTCCACCCCCTCCTCTCTCTCTCTCTCTCTCTCACATGGCGCCATCCAACACCATAAGGGTGCTTGAGCATTGCCGAGTAGCACCCCCTCCTGACTCGATCACCCAAACGTCACTCCCTCTCACTTTCTTCGACTTGCCATGGGTGAGATTACATCCAGTTCAAACCGTTTTCTTCTACGAGTACCCAAACTCAAACACTCACTTCATTCACTCCTTCCTTCCCAAACTCAAACACTCACTCTCTCTCACTCTCCAACACTTCTACTCCCTCGCCGGAAACCTGATATGGCCACCGGAGTCTGAGAAGCCCATGATCCTTTACGTCAACGGCGACTCGGTCTCCTTAACCATAGCCGAGTCCAACAACGACTTCTACGACCTCTCCGGCAACCACGCTCGCAACATCACTGAATCACATCCTCTAGTCCCTCCTTTGCCAATATCGGATACACTAGCTTCAATGTTGGCCTTGCAAGTCACTGTGTTCCCCAATTGTGGCTTTTGCATTGGAATCACCATACACCATGCAGCCGTTGATGGACAATCATCAACAATGTTTATGAAGTCATGGGCCTCCATTTGTAGATCCGGAGACTCGTCTCTGTCACCTGAGTTACTCCCATTCTATGACAGAACTTTAATCAAGGACGACCCAGAAGGGCCGGAGAAAGTGTACTCGAACCCCACCAGGTCAAAGGCCGAGTTCAACAGCAAAAGCTTAACGGTCATGGACCGTAAAGCTCCACCCAACTCGGTCAGAAGCACGTTCGAGCTGAGCCGTGCTGATATCGAAAGACTCAGAAAACGGGTCGAGAAGAACAAACAAACCCCACCACTCCATATATCGACGTTCGTGCTAACATGTGCATATGTATGGGTCTGCTTAGTTAGAGCAGATCACCTGAGGAAAAAGAGGCTTCGCTTCGTAGTCGCAGTAGATTGCAGGGCTCGCTTAGACCCGCCTCTTCCCGTCACGTATTTCGGTAACTGCATTGCTTGTCACATGGTTCATGCAGAGACAAGCGACATAAAGGGAGAAGACGGACTGGGTATAGCAGTGGAGGGGTTCAGTAAGGTTATTAGAGGATTGGATAATGGAGTTCTCATAAGCACAAAAAAGGAGATTCCAGCTCCTTCTGAAGAGATGGAGGCCCCATTTGGGATTGCCTGGTCAAATCGGTTTAGGGTTTATGAGACTGATTTTGGGTGCGGAAGGCCGACGAAGGCAGAGATGATATCGATCGACAAAACTGGAGCGATGTCTCTCGTGGAGAGCAGAGATGGAACTGGAGGTGTCGAGATTGGTTTGGCATTGAACAAGCAAGAAATGGAGGTTTTCGCTGCTTCGTTTGCTAACGGTCTCAAAGCCCTTTAAATTTGTTAAGCTCCTAAGTTTTTAAATTTTTAGCATGACATGCGTATGCAGTGTATTGTTATATTGTATAGTGTATTGTTACTACTTTATTACTACTAATGAAAGGCGGGGGAGGCCCACGTGGCATCTCGGGAGTGATTTTAGGAAAGTGAAGCACTTTAATCAAAGAGTTTTTCTATTCATATATGTTGGAGAGACGTAACCCAAAGTCATTTTAAGAAGTAAAGCACTACAATTAAAGAGTTTTTCTATTCATACCTGTTGGAGAAATGAAACGCTAGCAAATACCACTCCTAGGGGGGGATCCACCAATAGGTGGATGCCTTAGGTTTGGAAATAGAATTCATGGTCCGGTAATTATTTCCCTTTTGGTTTACTCTCTCTTTTTTTTAATTGGGACTGCAACCCTTCGATTTTGTGACTCTGAGATAATAATGTGGGGATGTGTTGGATACGTCTTTGTGTCTTTATCTCAACCCTTAAAGAGTTGTGACTCTTCAAGGAGTCATAACTCTTGGTAGATGATACCCTTTATATCTTCCAAGGTTTAGAAGCAACTCTTCAAAATTATGAACTTTCAACTCCCCCAAAACATTGCAATGGTTCTGAAACTTTTCCCCTTCCAACTTCCTAAACACAAACCATATAAATCTGCAAAAGACTTGCAAACAAGCACACTACCTCATAATTATGACAAAAAAAATTGGGCTCTTCACCGCTTTAACCCCACATGTCACCACCATAATAGGAAAATTCTCATATGATCCTATCGCTTTTTGTACATGGGTATTCTCCCAAGAGCAGTGCTTAGGTGTTTAAACGAGATGGGTTGGTTCTAGCCCTGTTGTCGCCGGTTTTTGCGTTATCCCAGGAGAAAAAGTTCTACATTAGCGGCCATTGTTCTCTCTCTTACATTGTACTTATCCCTGCTTTAAAAAAGCAGTGCTTTTGTTATCCATGTTGTAGTGTTGTACGCCTCGGCGTCAACAGGTGAGGACCTAGGTAGTACGGATACTTCAAAAAGGAAATCGTACCCGTATGGGATACCAATACGCCTCCAATACGATGGGATACATAAGGGATATGGCTCAAACGTATCCTGTTTATTTAAAACAAAGTTTTTATTACGGATAGAGAAAAATACGGATTTGGGCCCCGTATTATGAAAAAACCTCTATATGGGCTCCGGTTTGAAATATTTATTTCTGTAGGCTTCTACAGTGATTTTAGTGGAGCACGTGGTTTCCTCTAAAAAAATTTCTCCAAAATGCCCCCCATCCCTGTTAGAGAACCCTTAAACACCGTGCGACTGAGCTCAAGCTTTCTCCTTCAACGAAGCGTTCATCCGAAACCCAAGCTTTCCCCTTCGTTGCAACGAGGTAGACTTAAGTTTTCCCCTTCGTTGAAGCTTTCTCCTTCATTGCAACTGAGCTAAACCCTTGTGAAGAAGAAGAAGAAGAAGTAGAAGAACAAGAACATAGGGTAAGTGTTTATATGTTTTTGATCCATTTTGCGATGGTTACAGTGATCATATTCGGTATTTGCTAGGGTAATGTGCTCATTTTCCTCATTTTCTGTTATTAGAGTTCATTTTCGATGGTTGTAGTGATAAAGTTTGATTTTTTTTTGCTCATTTTCGGTGGTAATCTGTGATTACAGTGCATTTTCAATGTTACAGTTCTCATTTTTCGATGGTTTTGAGCTTATTTTTGGCAGTTTTGTGGTCATTTTCGGGGGTTTGATGTTATTGCATTTTCTCTTTTACAGGGCTTTTCGATGATTTTATGCCAATTTTCGGTGGTTTTCCAGTATAACAGTGCTTTTTTGATGATTTTCAGTGGTTTTCCAGTATAACAGTGCATTTCGATGATTTATGCAGATTTTCGGTGGTTTTCTGTTATTACAGTGCTATTTCGGCGGTTTTGTGGTCATTTTCGGTGGTTTTTTGTTATTGCATTTTCGATATTACAGTGTATTTTGATGATTTTATGCTCCTGTTCGGTGGTTTTCTGTTATTACAGTTGTGTTTCGATGCTTTGATGCTCATTTTCGGTGGTTTTCTGTTCTGACACTGCTTTCGATGGATACAATGCCCATTTTCGGGGGTTTTCTGTTATTGCAATTTTGATATGACAGTGCTATTTCGATGATTTTGTGATCTTCGGCGGTTCTGGTTATTACAGTGCATTTTCAATGGTTACAGCGCTCATTTTCGAAAATTTTCAGATTACTTTAACGGATTGAGTGTTTTCCAGATATTGCAGATAATGCCGATATCAGTAGTTTGTTGTTATGACGGTGAGTAGAACATTGACGACCGTGTTCGAGGGTACGTGTACAGTGGTGGAAAATCAAAGTTGTTGCAATTATCTTCGAAAATGACATATGACAAACTATTGGATAAAGTTTATCAATTGACTAACACTCGACTGGAAGAGTATGAGATTATAGTGAGGTGTTTGATTCCTACACCAGCGCCAATCCCTCCCATTGATATTACAGACGATGAAGAGTTGCGGGCATTTCTTTCACATGTCAGGAAGTAGAAAAAAAATACTTGCCGCCATTATATATATCGAAGGTGAGGAAATCTGTACCAGAACCACAGTTTGGTTTGAATGATGCGAGTTGTGAATATCAGCGTGTTCAGGAGGTTGTTGATCCTCATATTCAAGAGACTATCATTCCTTTCTATAAGGGGACTCATATTCAGGAGGCTGAAAATGATAACGGTGATGAATGTTTAAAAAGTATAGACTCAAGCTCAAGTAATGAAGATGAACATGATTTTTATAGTGATTTTAATCAAGATGAAGATGTAGCAACATACGGTGTCTGTGATAAGCTTGAAGACTTTTTACATAGGGAGGCAACAGCAGAGTGGGACACAAGGACTATACACTCTTATACCCCGCATGCTGATATTCCTAGTTCCTCAGCGTCTGCTTTTCGTCGAGTAAGACAAGTAGATACAGAAGCTCATCCAGAAGCATCACCACAAGCTCATCCAGAACCGTCAGCACAAGCTCCATCATCACCACAAGCTCCCGTACAATCACTGGCAAATGTGATGCAACTAAATGATGATGTAGATGACTATGTAAATTGGGAAACATCAGAGTTTGAAACTGGAGTGGAAGCTGGTGAAATATCGCTTGGGAAATTATTTAAGGACAAAAGACGTCTACAAAATGTACTGTCTAGATATGCGATGCGAAACAATTTTCAATTCAAGGTTATGGATTCAAATCAACAAAAGTACACAGTTAGATGTCTTATAGATAATTGCACCTGGAGGTTGCGTGCATCGAAAGTGAATGAGGTTGGTGTTTTCAAAATAAAGACTTATAATTCACATCACTCTTGTGGATATCCCTTAGGTGGTACCGATCATCGACAAGCAACTAGTTTAGTTGTGAGTGACATGGTTGTGGGACGTATTGAGGCAAATGTCTCGTATAAGCCCAAAGAGATTATTCATGATGTGTGGGAAGAATATGGGGTTAGAATGAGTTATAAGAAAGCTTGGAAAGCTAAGGAGATTGCCATTGAAACAGTTAGAGGTTCATACGACCACTCTTATGCTGAACTCCCTGCCTATTTTCATGAACTTAAAAGGACAAATCCAGGCACAGTAACAGCAATAGTGGCTGACCCTGAAAATGGGGCATTTGAAAGATGTTTTATGGCTCTTGGACCGTGTATTCGAAGTTTTCAGAGGACTTTACGGAAAGTGGTAGCCATTGATGGGACACATTTAAAGGGAAAGTACAAAGGAATACTAATTGCCGCAACAGCTCTAGACGGAGACAATCACATATTTCCAGTTGCCCTTGGGATAGCGGAGTCGAAGAATAATGTTACTTACAATTTTTTCTTAACTCAATTATCAAGAGCACTTGGACACATAGATGATCTAGTGATTGTAACAGATCGACATGTTAGTTTGATAAGCCAAGTCCCTGTTGTATTCCCACATGCAATTCATGGCTACTGCGCATTCCACATTAGCCAAAATATGTATGCAACATTCAAGGATAAGCAATTGTTTCCGTATTTCTGGAAAGCCGTGAAGACATGTAGAGAAAGCAAGTTTCATGAGATAATGGCAGAACTCGCAACTGCAAACCCTCTCGTTGTGCAATGGTTGGATGCAATACCAAAAGAGAAATGGGCCCGAGCCTTTTATAGTGCGAAGAGGTATAATGTGCTGACTACGAACATAACCGAGAGTTTGAATAGTTTGCTAAAAGAAGCAAGAGAATATCCAGTCACTATGCTTTTGGAGAATGTGCGACTGAAGGTACAAAATATGTTCTACAACCGAAAAATCAATGCTATGCAAATGAATGGCAGGCTAACAACATGGGCCGAAGAGCAAATACAAAAGGGACAATCACAGGCACGTTATTTAGATTCTCATGGAATTGCTATGTATCAGTATTATGTGGTTGGGAAAAACAATCGAGATACTGTGAAGCTTCTGGATGAGAATTGCACTTGTGGGAAATTCTATAAAATAGGGTTGCCTTGTGAACATGCCTTGGCTGGATGTAGAAAGTATCGGGTAGATCCATACAACTATTGTTCGCCATTCTACACATCACTAACGTACCAAGCCACCTACCAAGAGTCAATATATCCACTGCTTGACAAAAAATCATGTGACCTCCCACCTGAAATCATGGTAGAGATGGAGAGGATTAAACCACCGGTGGGAAGAAGACGTTCAGGAAGGCCGAAGAAGAATAGAATTCTCTCACAGGGTGAGGAAAGGTCCACTGTAAGATGTGGAAGATGTAAACAAACTGGGCACAATAGGCAAACATGTAATAATCTTGTTCCCCATGGTGGTTGAGTGTAGTGTCTAATGTTGAATGTAATGAAAAACATGTAATGCTTAATGAATGGTTGGTTTGAAGGTTCTTTATTATTTATCCAATATTATAGAATCTCAAAAAAGATGGAAAAAGACAGAAAATGGGAATAAAATGCTGAAAGTGACAGGAAAATACCGAAAATGGCAATAAAATTACGAAAATGGCTACTGGATTGGAACAGAAAAATACCGAAATTGACAGGGGAAAACCGAAAAATGCCGAAAATGGCTACTGGAAATGGCAAAAATGCTGAAAATGACTGCTAAAATTCAACAGAAAAATGTCGAAATTGACAGAAAAATACCGAAATTGGCTAAAAATGTCGAAAATGGGAAAATTGCCGAATTTGACAGAAAAATGGCGAAAATTGGTACTGAAAATGGCAAAAATGCCGAAAATACAGTACTGCAGAATACCGAAAATGAGACTGTAATACCGAAAATTGATCCTGTTATGCCGAAAATGCCTACTAGACAGTGTAAAATGCCGAAAATCAGCCATGTTCAGCCGAAAATGGCTACTGGAAATGGCACAAAATGCCGAAATTGAGCCCTGTTATGCCGAAAATGGCTACTGGGACACTCTAAAATGCCGAAATGGAGCCCTATAAAACTGAAAATAATCTGTAATATGACGAAAAAACCAAAATTCTGCACTGGATATTGTAATAAATGACGAAAATCATTTCTAAATACACAATATTACAGGACTGTACACAAATAGTCCATAAGAAGTCAATATTACAACATTACAACATCATCACAACAATCCATAATAGTACATCACAACCCATCCATAATAGTCTATCAAGAAACTGCACCCCGGCCTATCTTCTCCCTCCTCTTCATCATGGGACCTCAGCATCCAATATTAGGACGTTATCACAGCCCATCACGCCTTCACTGACCCCGTCATAACATCGAAAGCTATTCGCTTCCGCATTGAAGATATATCGTCCTACAAAAATAGTTAGAAAAAGTCAGTATGCTACAAATGATTGATGATATTTACCAATAGATGTACAAATACCTGAGTGAACGTAATGGGTAAGTCAGCGCATAAGAAGTCAATATATTTCATAACGAATACTCCACAGTCCCGACTGAATATGCAAAACAAACAGTTACAGTTGCTTAGGATGAGTCATGTTAGTGTATTGGTAAATATAAGATTAAATGTTTTAGAAAGACTTACGTATTCTTCTGTTTTGGTATATTTTTGACTTCTATGACCTCCCATTTTTGACCTATGAAGGCTGAGTTGTCACCACACATGTGAAACAGTGCAGGCATCCTCACTGTGATAGCTGAGATATGATCTCCATGTTGTAATGCCGGGTGTGGGAAAAATGAGTCGAAGAGGAGGATACGCCTTGTGGGGGGTTCAAGCACAACCAATAGCCAGTGACTAGCGGGGTTCACAGGGAAGTATATCCTTTCACATTCCCACATGGGGGTCCCTCCTCGAACCCCCATGATAGCGGCCTTCATATCTGGCCCCACCCGACTAGTCATGTCCTCAGTCAGGTTCTTGGAATTCAAAGTTGAATGGTAGGTGTCCAAAAAGTGACACTCCTTGAATAACGAATACTGAAACATAACGAACATTATTGTTACTTAGAAATTGCGGATATACATTGGATAAATGTATATATTGGATAAACTAAAACATAACAAAAGTATTATGAGTTACCGTGAACCAAGTTTTGCCAAAAGCGCAGACTTGATTGTATTTCGAGGAGTATTGCTCCTTTCTTTGAGCCAATAACTCCGTATACATGTCAATTTGCTGTCATATTTATCCAATGTTAGATAATCTCACAAAAGAATACCGAAAATAACGATAATGGATAGTGATAGTACTACCGAAAATGGTCCTCAACTACTGAAAATGGATGTACAAATGAGAATTAAATACCGAAAATGGGTGTTGTAATGGCGAAAATGGGTACTGGATTCATTATTAAAACCACTGAAGTACCGAAAATTACACAGACAAATACCGAAAATGGCTACTGGATTCATCAATTAAACCACAGAAATACCGAAAATTACACTGAAATACCGAAAATGGCTACTGGATTCATCATTAAAACCACTGAAATACCGAAAATTATACAGAAATACCGAAAATGGCTACTGGATTCATCATTAAAACCACTGAAATACCGAAAATTATACAGAAATACCGAAAATGGCTACTGGATTCAGCATTAAAACCACTGAAATACCGAAAATTATACAGAAATACCGAAAATGGCTACTGGATTCATCATTAAAACCACTGAAATACCGAAAATTATACAGAAATACCGAAAATGGCTACTGGATTCAGCATTAAAACCACTGAAATACCGAAAATTATACAGAAATACCGAAAATGGCTACTGGATTCAGCATTAAAACCACTGAAATACCGAAAATTATACAGAAATACCGAAAATGGCTACTGGATTCATCATTAAAACCACTGAAATACAGAAAATGAAACTGAAATACCGATAATGAAACTGAAATACCGAAAATGGCTACTGGATTCATCAATAAAGTACTGGGTTTACCAATGAATCAATCCACGTAGTTGAGCTAGAAATCCCTCCCACAATATCCGCTGTCACCATCACCTTGTCAATCAAAATTGAAGTTGCTCCCGACTTTATGAAATCGCGCAGTTGCTTCGACTCCTCTTTTGATAAAGGATTTTTGGGGTTAGCAGCTCCAATTGTCATTTTCCTTCCTTTCATTTGAATGAAAGGGGATCGCAGATATTGAGACTTCACTACCGGTCTCTTTGACACCTGCATATATTGCCAAATATAAGTTCCGGCTTGATGAAAACCCATTTCACAGACTCTCATTACACGTCTTAGGAATGTAAACACACACCTCTAGAAGGTCTTCAAGCCCCTTCGAATCTGCACCCCCCTTCGAATCTACGGGAGTCAACTCAATGATGGGATCCATCTTCTCATCAATGAAAGAATGTCTCTGTGTCGGCGCTGCTTCGGGAGTGAAGATGGGATCCATCTTCTCATCAACGAAAGAATGTCCCTGTGTCGGCGCTGCTTCGGGACTCAATATGGGAGACATCTTATCACTGAAAGATTTTTGATCACCAGAAGTTTTTTCATCTTTTTTTTGTTGCGCTGCCCATTGCTCAAACAAGCTTTTTATTTGCGGGGATACTTGCGCAACAACTCGGTCGACAACTTGGTCAACAACTCGATCAACAACTCGGTCAAAATAACGGTCTAAAACTCTCTCCATTGCCCGCTCAACGGAGGAATTGATATCATGAACCTAAAAATATTGAACATCAAACAACTAGTAAGTAAAAATCCCGAAAATTAGACAATTTATATGTCAAAATGTCGAAAATCATAAAAAATAATCACAATCAATATTTGTACCCTTTTTGACCTCTGCTCGAACCTTCTCTTCTTCGCCGGAGATGGGGCTGGACTTACATCATCATCACCATCACCCCCATCGCTACCACCACCGTCACTATCACCACCATTACCCCCATCACCATCACCACCATCACCACCATCACTATCACCCTCCCCCTCCTCATCATCCTCCTCCCCCTCCTCATCATCATCATCACCCTCAGCACTCAATCGTGCTAACACATCCTTCACAACCTGCTGCTCCTTCTCTGCAGGAGTAGGCTTTATATTGCTCAGCTTGATCTGTAAAACAACAAAGGATATGTTATAAAATAACAAATGATCTGTAAAATAACAAAGGATATTGCAAGTTGAATATTGTAAAACAACAACTCCAATTACATACTTTACTTAAATTGAATATGGCATTTGCAAGTGACTTGTAGCTGAGATAGGATGTATTCGCCCCCCGCCGAACCCGTGGGAATGTCATCGTACCTAGGGGTGCATTACGAGAACACAGCCTCCCAAGTGCTGGGATGCACTCATAAGCCCAAATCTGACATCAGTCATAAATTTTACTATTAGTTCAAGTAGAAGTAAACACAAATTAGCTAACACGGAAAATTTACAAAATTTAGGTAGTCATATGTTTACCTGGAAGGCAAGAGCACATCCGTTTATATTGTACTGCTTCTTCGTATAAAGAGCAGTTTCTAGGCCAACCTTGCACAACTCAAAACCCAAAGTCCCCCATGGGTATTTGTTGAAGGCCTCCCAATCATCCACTAGGCACAAATGGCCTGTGTTAACACCCACATGCGTGCCGGTGCCTACGAGCAACAACTCAATAAAGAGGACCAGTGATAGCTTCACCGCATCCATATGATCATCACATCCCTTGAACTCCTCAAGAAGCCTTGCCTTTTTAATCACCAGCCAACTTTTGAAACTTTCGATACTTGAGAGAGGTTGGTGGCGCTTCATGTTTAAGGACCGGAGCCTTAGACACTTGGGCATTAAGGCCCATGATCAGAGTAAAGTCCAACACTGTGAACTCTACACTCTTCCCGCATACTTCGAAGCTTAACCCTCCTTTACGCCTCTGTAGAAAATGGTGGATTGCTTGGCCACACAATGGTATTTTAGGTATGTTGTAAAGGTGGGCAAAGTAGCTCTCCATCCAAATTCTTTTTCTCTCTGGATTGGCCTCTAATAATGGTTTTATCTCGTCAAACCATATCGTTTGGGAGCATTTAATCGAAGGAAAATATTTATCTTCTTTCTCTTTTCTCTTTTTCTTTTCCCTACCGGCTTTTCTCTTTGTACGAGGCATCTTGTCGCTGCAAAATTGAAAAACAATAAACACTATCATAACAATAACCATCAAAAGTACTGACAATAACCAGTCATAGCAAAAAATACCGAAAATAAGCACTGGGATAACAGAAAAATACCGAAAATAGGCACTGGGATAACAGAAAAATACCGAAAATAGGTACTGGGATAACAGAAAAATACCGAAAATAGGCACTGGGATAACAGAAAAATACCGAAAATAGACACTGTCATCACAGAAAAATACCGAAAATATGCACTGCCAGGCAGAAAAACACCGAAAATAGGCACTGCCAGGACACAAAAACATCGAAAATGGCAGTCATGAAAGCAAAATACCGAAAATTTACTCTGCCAGGACACAAAAATACCGAAATATCGAAATTGCTGTATTTTTGCCGAAATTAAGCACAAAACCATCGAAAATGCATTATAACATAACCATTGAAAATCCCGAAATTGGGCTCAACATCAACAATAATACCGAAAAAAAATGTCATAATTGAATAATACTGAAAATAAGCAAAAACATAAATATACCGAAAATAAGCATTGATAACTGAAAATACCGAAAATGAGTAAAAAACACCGAAAATGGTCGTAAGAACCATCGAAATTGCAATGTATTTTTGCCGAAAATAAACTCAAAAGGGTCGAAAATGCACTTTTAATTCACCATTGAAAATCACGAAAAATGAGCAAAAATTAATAATAATACCGAAAATGGTTAATCATAACCATCGAAAATGGTTACTTGAAAGCATCGAAAATGAAGTCGTTAACTGTGGGGCCCATTTTTAGGTTTGAAATTTTATTAAAAACCGCTAAAACTTACAGGGTTGTTCTTCTTCTTCGGGGTTGTTCTTCTTCTTCTTCTTCGGCTTCTTCTTCGGCTTCTTCTTCTTCTTCTTCTTCTTCTTCTTCTTCTTCTTTACGCTATTACGAAGCCTGTAGAGTTCCGGATGTACTGGGTACCCAAGGGTTCTACTTTGGGGAAGGATTTGCAGGTTTCAAATTTGCGCCTTGAAGGATTTCGGATCACAGGATAACCGAGGGCTTCAGGATAACCGAGGGTTCGTAACCGAGCTTCAGCTTGGGAAGAAAGCTTTGACAGCAAGCCAGGGGTATTTTGGGGAGAAAATGCGAAGGGGCAGCACGTGCACTTGGCTCCCACGCGTGGGAGCCTACAAAAATAAGTTTTCAAACCCGGAGCCCATATACGGGTTTTTTCATAATACGGGGCCCAAATCCGTATTTTCCTCTTACGGATAAGGCACGGATACGGCTCTGATACGCCGGGATACGGCCATGAATGTTTTTATTTTTATTTTTATGAGACCTAGGGGTGTGACCCTATCTCTTTTGTTTTTGCATGGGCATGATCTTCTTTATATTTTGCTTAGTGGATGCTAGGATGACTTTCTTTTTTGCTTAGTGGATGATGAGATGACCCTATTTATTTTGCTTTTGCATGGACATGATCTTTTTTATACATAAACATAATTGAACCAATGGTTATTTTATAATTATAATACAAAATATAGTATTATTATTATTTTTAAAAAAAATTACAGACGTATCCTGGCCGTACCCGTATCCTATTTTTTTAGGTTTTTCCGTATCACCGTATCGTATCGTACCCGTATCCCGTATCCATGCTTCCTAGGTGAGGACTATATTTGAGTATTCTATTTGTCGTTATATTACTGATAAATATTAGAAAATTGACAATTAATTTTATTAAACATTTAATTTAATAACACTTTTGGTTTATTTGTACAGCTTAAATATAAAGAGGAGCTCTGCATCACCACGTTGTGCGGAGCTCCCTTTTTTACACTATCGGATGGTAAATGTGTAATTATGGTATGTTGCAAAAATACCTCAACCTCTATCAATAATTACAAGCATACCACACTTATAGTGTAAAAAGGGAGCTCCCCTTGATGCAGAGCTCCAACTCAAAATTATTCTCGTATTTGTATTACTGCAATTGACCGGCATCACTATGCATTGTGTCGAGCGCGGAAGAGAGGAGTGGACGTCTGGATGACAAGTCACAGGTCCAACATATATCTAACTAATAATTTATTTCTATAGATAGAGATTTGGTCCATATGATTAGAGTTGTGTTAGATCTAACGGCATACTACACTCCTACTTATATTCTATCTAACCTACCTTTTCTCTTTTTTCTCTATCTTGAAAACACTTACACTTGAGGCTTTGGATTGGGGGTGATGGAGTTCGGCAAGTTTAACTAGGATGATATTTCAATAGAGTTGAAATATTACCTTTTATGAAACCCAAGCTTGACATGTGGCCTTTATTTATTGTTTGTGTATTTAGGTAGGAGTGGGATGCTTAACCGTTGGTTTTTCTCCCTTTTTAAAGGTATGTCTCTTCCTCTTGATGGGTTTTCTCTATCTATCTTCTACACTAATATTATATGCTGATTGATGTCACATGGCAACCTTAGAAAGGGTTTGGAGACACATTGCAATTTTAGAGGATGTCTCTTAAACTCTCAAACGTTTCTCTCTCTTAAATACCTCTCTCACCTTTCCTTATTCTTTTGAGTTGCTTTTCCTAATAACGTTCTGCATCTTTATCTCACTCCTTGATGCGTTATGAGTTATGACTCCTAAAGAGTTATGACTCTTGATAACCGTTCCTCTTTTAAGATTCATATCACTTTTGATGAGAGCCATTTCCAGCAAGTTTAAATACTGTGGGGACGTGAAGGACAAAGCTTAGCATCTTTATCTCAAACCTTAACCGTTAAACCCTGTCTATTTGAGAGACTGGTAAACGTGTTTTTGTAACGGCGTCACTTAATCCCTCTTTATAACCGTATCTCTTTAAGCATATTTGTTCCTCAATCTCTCATCTACCTTTTCAAACTGTTGCGTTGCTTCGTATCCCTCCTTTAAAACAAGGGCTGTATAAGGATATATATAGAGCATATGATTACCGCATTTTTCACAGATGAGTACTGCCTCTATCAATACCTTATTGATGCTCAAACCGGAATATTTCTGGCTTCATTGGAAAATCCCGACGTCCTAGACGGCATTGCAATATTTATGCCCGACAATGGTATTGTTTGTCCTATTTTCACTGCAAGACCCTAAGAACATTGAAGTACCAAAGATCACTTCCTCAGCTGCCCTGCCACCAAGCCCACTATCGATTCTTGAAAAGAGTTGCTGCTTAGAAATCAGGGTTGGGTCATCTGCAGGGATGGACCAGGTAAGAGCCGTGCTTGGCCACAAGGGATTAGGGTGACCTTTTGAATGGGATCATATCCTAGAGTCAAAGTTCTACACAACACAGAGTATTGCGTCAGTTGTTTGAACTTTGAAGTACCACTTTTTTGTTAACAAATATTTTATCTATTAGCACAATTTCTTATTTCCGCCTAGGATCAGTTGTTTTTGTGTCTACATGAACGTGATAGATAATATTGTTTGTCATTACGAAGCCCTAAAGGAGAAATGAAAGGATTTGCTGACTGCTATTACCGAGGGTATTGGAAAAGAATTTGCTCATCTATGGATACACAACAATCGGGAGGAGATATTGTTTGGGTGCTTGATTTAGACAATAGAAGTGAAATTGGAGTAAAAAATAACCACCTACTATAGTTAGGATAACTCATATGGGTTTATACATTAAGTTGGGTAATCTTAGAATGAGGTTGTTAAACTGTCTTTCAATGTAAGTCCCAGTTAAAAAGTTGTTTAACCTAATGTTTTTTTCTATGTTTTCTGCCATTAGCTTTCTGTATGTATGGAGGTTGTTTTCCAATTGCGCATAAGGAGCAAACCATTGTTCCAATATGTATATATTTTTGGTATTGCAATTAATTTATGATGTTTTTCAATTCAAGAGTTATGAAAAATAAGAAATTATGCATATAAATCAAAATATGATGAGAAACAAGAATATATGGATGTAAATTAATTCCTACTTTCCATAATTTTACTTTTTTTTTTCATTAGAAATGTATTTGTAATAAGATTCTATTATTAAATGATTGTTTTCTTTCTCATGTTACAGTTGACTATTAACAATGCCTTGTGATGTTATTGTGTTCAACCAAAAAAAAAACTAATTTTTGGGTGTTTATAAAAAAAATTGAACTAATTTTAAACTTTAAGAAACACTATTGTACCTCTATTAGTAGCATCCCATTACCCCATTTGTACATCAGTCGTCTATACATTAGAAAATCTAATGTTCTATATCCAGAAGCCCTAGGCATAATAGATGAATATGTAATTAAATAAGTAGTTACATACTAATTAAGTTATGTTTTAAATTAATTTATATATTAAATGATATAAACCCTATTTATCATATTATTATTTAGTTGATATATTTTCATGAAAATTTAGAAATTTGTGATAAATGAATATAATATATATTCTAAACACCTTAATTGTATTCCAAGTTAATCAAATTAAAATTATAATATTAAATTAAAATTACTGTTCTCATGCACATTTTCCCCTGTTGGCATTCTCGTGCATCGCACGGGGTTTTTGCTAGTATATATATATATATATATATATTTTTTTTTTTTGGGTGGTCAAGTTTTCTCTATTAATTACTTTCCAATCTAGTCCATCCTCATTTATCTCGCTTAATGACAAATTCAATGAGTTGTTTTTAAAGCCTCCTAATTCTCTATCAATGTTGGACATGGGAGGAGTGTGGTTGATAGTTATGAAGAAGTGAGTAATTGATCCATCAGATATGATTGTTTTAGTTTTTATTAGGGCGTTTTCAGTATTTAAAAGGGCATACTATTTTCAATGCAGTCGTAGCTGTTTTGAGGAAGCTTGGCCCATTAAAAGTGATCTACGTTGGAAGCCCACTGAAAAGTCATTACGCAAGTATCATCATATGGCTTTCGGTGGTGGAAGGATTGCTATAAATTATCCACTGGCAGTGGCGCTTTCAAAGATATAGGACTACTGCCTGGAGAGGTATCCAAACACTCAATAAACCCTCCCTTTGTCTCAATCACCAGGTCGAGGTTGTTGATCTTATTATCATGGCTTGAGCTCTTTGGAGGGTCTGGCAATTTTCACATGTTCTTGAACAGGTACTGCAACGGCAATGTTGCGAACTAAACCCAACAAATGGCGATATTCTTAGATTAACAGTGAGGCAGTATAAGAGGGGAGCTTTCGATTTTGTTGTTAATCCTGTGTGAATGTTATATGGAATGTTGACACGTGATCAAACTCCCTTTGCAATATGACGTTCAATTATGAAGAATGGAGGCTTTCGTGTGCTTCAGGTTATTCATTATCACTTTCGACTTTGAATGTAGGGGGGATTTTGATCTTTGAAGAAATGGGGTTTACTGCAACCTCAATCTAGCCTAAATCTGATATCCAGACCGTTCTAAATTGAGTTATTTTTGGAAGAAATGATTCAGAGAACACAAAAAAGAAAAAGGGGAAAAAAGAAGGAAATGATTCAGAGGGAGAGAAGAAAGAACGATGAAGAAAAGTAGTGACAGAATGCTTTTTTTTTTTTTGATGAATCCTTTACTTTCTCTCTTTGTAAATTCTGTTTGGAAAACTGATTTGTTTTTAGGAAATCTTCTCGGAATTAGGAAAATCTCTCTCAAAAAAAAATATCTCTCTTATCAAGGAGGGGTCACCTCTATTTATAGGTGATTATCAAAATTGTAACTATCTTGTACAGCTGTCATAACCGTTTTTGTAACTGACTTTTAGAGAGAAAATATTGGATTCCATCAAGATAAAGGCGTTTTGTCACCATACCTCCTTTAAGCTTTTATGACCAAAGCTTTCAGATATATTCTTCAAAGGTTAAAAGCGGTATCCTCAATATCCATCTTTTAACAAATTCTATCTAAGCCCTCCAAACCACAACTCATCATCCTCTCCCAAAAGCAATTGGTAACTACATCGTGAAAGCGGGTCATACGCTTTCATGGTGTACTGTCCTACTGAGGTAATATATTAGTGTCCAGACAGCAACACTCCTCTAGAATAATTAATAATAACGATGATAATAATCATCTAATAATCATCTCAAGTCCAATAGGGAAATCATAGGTGTTGGACGAGGACACCCTTCCCATAACTCAGGTCCAATAGGAAAATCATAAGTGTTGGACAAGGACACCCTTCCCGTAGCTCAGGTCCAATAGGGAAATCATAGGTGTTGGACGAGGACACCCTTCCCGTAGCTCAGGTCCAATAAGGAAATCATAGGTGTTGGACGAGGACACCCTTCCCGTCAGGCCTTAAGAGAAACTGAGAAAAAATCCATCCTCAATGCTTTCTCCCTGACTGTCAGCCCAGGAAGTAATCCATGCTCCACTGGAATAGGTAATGAGGGGAAACAGCCACACTCATTCCCACGGGGAGGTACCAATCCATACCGTTCACCCCTGACAAAACAAATCTTCTTTCTGGCAGAAGTCATCAGAAAGGCATACCAGGAGGGTACAAATCCATACCACACCCATCTTTAAGAGAAAGGCGTTGAAAGCCAGAGCGAGGCAATGAAGCCATATAGAATATCCGAAGGCGTTGAAGGCTGAATTAGCATCAAAAGCATTTAAAGCCTGAGACAGCGTCCGAAGGCGTTAGAGCTCAAAATAGCATCCAAAGGCGTTAGAGCCTAAAACAATATCCAAAGGCGTTAGAGCTTAAAATGATATCCGAAGGCGTTAGAGCCTGAAACAATATCCAAAGGCGTTAGGACTTGAATCTGTGTTAATAGCGTTAAAAGCGCAATAATTTCAACTTTCATCAGTGATATAAGGGTAGATTTGTCATTAATGAGCAAAAAATCCCTTTTTTATGAACTAAAAGCATAAGAGCTTAAAATCATCATTGATCATTAATGGCTAGAATCATCATTATCAGATAAACATGGAATTCTGTTAACCAACTCTCAAAAATGATTTTAATATACATGATATGTTAGAACATCTTTTGAGCCACGTGTCATTATTTTATTGAATTATGAACAACGTCCTTAAATTCAAAATTCCACAAATCAAGCTTTTCAATAACCATCATCAACAAACTTCATATTTACTCACACCTTGCCGAGATGAAGGTTGTTATTCGGATGAGGGAGAAGGGTTGCTGTTTTGGACAATTGTTGAATAAATTATTGGTTTTGTTTTTTCAAACTCAAGAGTTATGGGAACAAGTATACGAATACAACTCAATCCCCATAGAGTAGAATATAATTTTTTTATCCTTAAAATTAGATTTCCTATTCCTATATTTTGTATTACTAAGAACTATTTTATTACTTATTCTTTTTTTTCTTTTATCATTCCCGTGCATCGCACAGGTTCCTTGCTAGTTAAAGTTTAAAAATGAGCCGGAGCTCTGCTTCTACGCGTGAAGCGGGGCTCCCCAGTTCACTGCATTGTTGGTTGGTAGTTTTGTAATAATGTGAAAAGACAAGGGTAGTTTTGTTTCCTTATGATTATAGAACTGCCATAGTCCAATAGAAAATGGGAGCTCTGCCATAGTCCAAGAAACATCCTTTATTTTAGGAAGAGATAATTTCTTTTGAACTCTACTTTTTGTGAGATATTCTCGCTTTTCACTTTTGTTAATTATTTTAAAGTCCTCATATAATGATTTTTTTAGTTTTTTATTTCTAAAATATTTGAAACTCTATACTATGCATATGATAATTTATTATACCTAGCCAAAATATCTAAAATATTTTTATCCATTTCTCTTCTTGCCTAAACCATCATAAAGTGTTTATAAGATTCATATAACTTTGTATTAATATAGTATAAAAACCTCTCTTATAATTAATAATATATTAGAATTTTCTTAAAAAATTATTAAATAGCAAGTATAAGAGAATATTAATTATACACTATAAAACCAAGTTGGTTCCTTACAAATTTATTAATTATTAGACATTATTAAGTTATAAAATATTAATTATAAGAGGGCCTACTGTAGTATGTGGGTGTGTTTCTGAGGTACAAAAAAAAAAAATGGTGATTTGGCTCAAGTTAGATATCCAGTGAAATTTCAGAAAATTTTGGTTTCGTTCCACCTTACGAAATCGAAATCTCCATATTTTGTTTTGACAAATTTCAATCGAAATTTTGTTTAAAAATTGAAATTTATTTTAAAATATATTTAAATAAAATTTCAAAATATTCTGAAATATATATCGATATTTCGTAAAATTTCAAAATTTAAAAAATAGAAAATAATATTTATACAAAAATATTAATAAAATATTATTTTGGCCAAATTTTTTTAAAAGTTCAACCAAAATTTCATGAAATGTCGTGAAAATATTTAATTTTGATAAAATATTAAAAAATATTTTTTTAAAAAAATTGGTCGAGAAATCCAAAATTTCGAATTAGGTTGGAGGACCGAAATTACATATATAAAATATCAAACTTGAGTTGGCTAGGTAACTAAATGCCTTCCCATTTCGTCCCTTTAATTATGGTTAAATTTTACTAATTTAAGGTTAATGAATTTATTTTATTTTTCTTATACGCAAGGTTAAATGGAGGAATTATAGAATCACTGAATCTTAACTACACTTAGTGAGTGTTAAAAGGGACACACAGATGCCTGTAGACCGTAGACCGTGTATTCAGCTATGTAGCCAAATGCATGGCCCACTATTTGCTTCCCTATTTTTTAGCGGACCGCCCGGTCTGCTAGATAGTAGACCACCGTATCTCGTGTCCCTTTTAACCTTCTTTTAACTATGACTAAGGTTAACTACATTAAAATTAATATTTTTTTCTAAAAGCCAAACCAAAGTTGGATGGATCAACCTTAGGAGTGAGTGATTCTTAACCACAATTAGTGGGTGTTAAAAAGGAGGGTCCAAACCAATGAGAGCGGATTGACGATCCACTATTTAGTGAACCATCGTGTCCATATATCCCTTGTAACCTCATTTTAACTATTGCTAAGATTAATTAAATTAAGATTATTTTTTAAATATTTTTTAAAACCAAGGTTAGATTATTTATCTTTAGGGGAATCTTAACCACAGTTAATAAGTGTCAAAAGGACACACGACAAGCTGGGCAGGTATGCGCCTATGTGCGTACCAGAGTATAAAATTTTTTAAATAATATTTTCTTTTGAAAACTAAGAAGATTAATGAATCATAACCTCAATTAATAGTGGCGAACAGTGACATGTGTTATGTGTTGACCGTGTGATTGAACTCTCGTCCAATTCAATCGTGTTTATCTGTGATTCGATCTGTTTTACAAAGTGGGTGAAAGCAATCACTTTAAAGAAAGTTATTACGGCGAGTTTTATTGAATGGAAAATACTTAACGTACCTTTGGTTTCCATTTTGTAATGGAATGGTGGTCCTCATTGGTCCACATCCTAATTTTAAATTCTCATCAACTATGGTCAAAATTCACTCACCCCTAGGGTTAAGAAATCGAACTACGGGTTTTCAAAAAAAAAACCTAAAATCTAAACTTTAATTTATTTAAGATTAACCAGGGTAAAAGGGGTGTTAAAAGGGACACGAGAACATGCGGGACCCCAGGATCCGCTATTCACTGCTCTTATTGAATCTAACATTATAAGTCGCTTGGGGAGTTTGGATGGGCAACAACGCTCGTAGTTGCGTTGTTCCAGGGGTGAGCCATACTGGGGTGGAGCCAGGGGCGGGGAGGGGCCATGGCCCCTATAATTAAAAAAAAAAAAATTAGTATGCTTAGCCCCCCCAAAATTTATTTTTCTTATATATATAATGGTCCCCCCAATTTTTTTGTCATATATATAGTGGACCCTCCAATGGAGTCTGATTATGCCTTTTAGATCACCACATGTCCCTACTAACACCCCTTAACTATGATTAAAATTCACTCACCCTTAGGGTTCAACTACTTGCTTTTTAGAAAAAATATTAAATTTTCTTTTACCTCAAGAGTGAGTGAATTTTAACTAGGGTTTGAAAAAAAGATTGATATTTTAAAAAAAAAACCAAGTATAGGTAGGTGAATCTTAACCACAGTTAAGGGATAGTAATAGGGACACATGGTGACCTCAAGGACATTACGGGGAAAAAATTCTCAAAATAAAAAAATTACCCCTAATTTTTTTTTCTTGGGGCTCCGCCCTGCACCCCAAGTCCATACCTTCAAATCCATTAATTTTTTTATACATGTATTTCGCCCCCAATGAAAAATTCCTGGCTCCGCCCTGGGCCATACATCAACAAGGGTGGGCCCCACATGAACAGAAGGTGGGCCCCATTGCGTGGTAGAAGTCATTGTTGGACTCGGCTATGGTTAAGAAGACTGAGTCGCCGTTGACGTAAAGGATGATGAGCTTCTCAGACTCCGGTGGCCACGTCAGGTTTCCGGCGAGAGGGGCAGAAGTGTTGGAGGGTGAGAGAGACTGAGTGTTTTGAGTTTGGGAAGGAAGAAGTCTATGAAGTGAGTCTTTGAATGGGGGTACTCGTAGAAATAAATGATTTGAACATGAGGAAATCTCAACAATAGCAAGGTGAAGAAGGTGAGTGGGAGAGACGTTTGAGTGACTGAGTCAGGAGGGAGAGCGACTCGGCAATGCTCAAGCACCGTTATGGTGTTGGGTGGCGCCGGAGGAGTTTGCTATGATTGCTATCACTGTTTTTTGAGATCGAATCACAGCCAGCTACTACTAATGAAAGTCGGGAAAGGGGAGATCCACGTGGCATGTTTAGAGTAATTATAGGGAATGAACAGATGGTTAAAAAAGTTTTTCATATTCATACCTCTTGGTTTGGTTTTGTATTGGATTCTGCACACCTACTGATGAAAGGGATGCAACGTTTGCATTTTTGAGTGGGGCCCGACTCTTCACTGACACCCTTCAATTGCACTTCTTTCCTATTCTTAATTTTCATCGAGTTTGGATGGGCAACAGTGTACGCTTATATCTTACAAAGGAGGGCCCCACGTTCAACAAGGGTAAATTAGGAATAAAAAAAATGGGCCCATTTTTTATAAGAAACAAAGGGGCAACAGCGCAACATGCGTTGTAGTGGGCCGGCGATGGTTAGATGGAATGTCCATGCAACCATGCCTCCTCTTTTTTACCATTTTTTATTCTCTCTCTCCTTTAAATATCAAAAATTTTATGTGATGTGCCTGTTTGGAAGGGATGCGCCTATTGGAAGTCTGTTTTCAGGGAGAAAGAATTTTGAATTGGAGGAGCAATGCAACTATTCGTAACAAAGTGCAACTCTTGATTTGTTTAATCTCCTTTTGCAACCGACACACCTATTCACACTACATTTTTATAAATACTCCTCTCTTTATCTCATTATTGAACACACAACATAAACTAGAATGTTGTCCTTATTCTCTCTTTTATTTTCTCATTCTATTTCTCCGTTATAATCTCATAAACTCTCTCAACCTCTAAACCAATCAAATCTATATATATAAAGAAATAAGATGCTTAGGTGACATCTTTCTTTAGTCTTTATTTTCCTTTAGTTTTGCCACATCATTCAAGTCATTTATTATACTCTGTTTGCCCTCTAAAATTCTTCTGCTTGCTCCCTCCTCATTTATGAGTTCACCAGGCTAAAGTTGATCACCATTTCCCTTTGCGGATGCCACATTAAAACAAATAAAGACAAAACACGTGGCAAAAGAAAAGGTCAAGGTAGCATTTAGAGAGTCTCTTCTCAATATGGTAACATTTAAAGAGTCTCTTCTCAATGTGGCTTCTTTCTTTCTCAAAGATTCTTTCAATCTGGTTCAAAACTCTTCAATTTAATTTCAAGACTCATACTCTATTAAGTATAATGAAGAGTTTTAAATGAGAATGGACTGAGGCCTATCCCATTTGGTGTGATCTTAACCATTCTTTTAGATCATTTAAATATCCATAGAAAAGGTTCATAGTTCAAGGAGACAATTCTCTCTCCTGCATTTGTCTCTCTCGAGCTTACTTTCTTTTCAATTATTTTCATCTCCCACCAAACTCTTCCATATTTCCAGCAAGTTACATATTTTTCCGAGAGTTTCAATTCATGATCCTTTTTGGAATGGACACTTTTTAAACTCCATTACAGATGTAACCCCTCTTTACATGTTGTAAACGCTCCCTCAATACCAGGCAGCAGATTTTGTTAATCATCTCGCCCCTTGGATTGGTCTCATCAAGGGCCTAACTTTTATCAAACTGTTGTATGTTTTGGTCGTCAGCCTTAGATGTCAAATAATAGGCTAAATTTAGATTGTTCCATGTTGTTGATTCTTCTTTGTTTCTCAATTATTCTCAAGTAATATTTGTAAATTTTATACATTTATGTTAAGATATAACTTTTATATTGTTTTAGTTTCGTGAATTTATATTTACTTTAATCTTATGTTATTTATTGTTTGTCTGTGCATCGCACGGGATCTTTGCTAGTAGAGTACATATAGTAGATCTCCCTAGATCACTCGGTTACATGTTGTTGGAGAAATAGTATCTTTAAATGAAGATTCAATACTCGGTATTGACATCAACAACAAACTATGGTCCCCTCTCTTTGTGCATGGGAAGCTCCATCCATATCCAGAGAACTCATTAATAAAGTATTACAACACTGTGTACAAGATCTTAAGGGCGTCCTTGTGGTCTATGCGTATGGGTGGAACATGGGTTATGTCCTGACGATGTTACTGGTGGTGGCTTACCTCATTTTACTTCCTCTATCAATGATGCAGGTCCACTGCAATAAGCCAATAACTCGAGTTTTTCAATTACTATCATCAACCGGTTTAGTAATAGGCATAGTAGATGTTTGTCGAGAACTTCATATTGGTTGCTTTAAGTTTTCCATTTTGGAATGAATTTTTTTTAAAATTAAGAATATAGTTTGTCCTCTTGATATACATGTCACACTATCCTTAATTGACGGTCCATTTGCATTCCTCCCGTGTCATTTGTTTCTTTAATATATCTTACAATTATTAGAAGTTAATTGCTCACGGTGGTAGTTGTGGTTTGGATTCAGAAGGCTACAGGATGTGTAAGTTTGAGAGGTGGGTGAAACCTTTAGCATGGAATCTACGTACTGCGTGCTTAAGAGGAAGTAAATTGTCATGTGGTGCCTTGGGTTTGCTTGACTGCTACAAAGCCAGTTTCTCTTTAACGGATTTATTAAGTCATTTATGCAACTCTTTCATTTTGTAAAATTTCTGCATAATGCTTTTATTTCATAAATCCCGTCTTTACGCATCTACGAATTTATAAACACGTACCATCTTCTTTTCCTCTCAAATATCAATAAAGTTGTCGCTTTGAGAAGTGTCCCTGTGTGCCCTTATTTTACATATGTTGGTGTATTAGTAGTTCTATTTGCAGATGTGTAATGAATGCAAGTTTGTTTGTGTACTATCATTTACTCTCATCAGAATTATTTATTTATATTTTTAAGTTTGTAGTTTACGATGATGCATTTCATAACATGTCAAAATATTAAAATATTGATCATAGTAATACATTTGTTGAATGCTTCATCCTATGTAATTTAGGGACCATCCTATACAATTAATCATTGATAATGACTGAGTTTTGCTTCTATAAACTTTATCCATAGACTGAAACAGATCATATAGGTAAACAAAATGACTACTTGCAAATTTTGATCTATCTTTGGATGATCTCTGGAGATGGGTCCCTGTTGTAAATACATAGAAAACGAATAAGATAACGACCTAATTTTATTTGTACATGCCTTGGATATGCATTAGGCCAAGGAGTGACTCACACATAATGGTTTAGACATAATATCGCATGGTTGACCGGTTAATATCCACTATGGCGCAAGTAGCCTATCAAGTAAACATTTGTTTCTGTAGACATGTGAATGTTTTTCCTTTTTTTAAAGAATGTATATTTGTGTTTCCGTCCCATTCTTTTACCTCTGTTTTCACGTTATCATTCATACTTTTTCTTCTTTTAGCATTTTCCCGTGCATTGCACGGGCCTCCTTCTAGTTACTATCACTACTACTAATGAAAGCCCACATGACGGTCCGGGAGGGGTTTTAGGAGGTTTGGATAAGAGGGTAGGAGTTGGGAGCGAGAGGGTGAAGAGGTGTTTAGGCCTTCCAAAGGGTTGCATCCCTTTACTGGTCTACTTTGTTTAGGCTACGCAGCTCTTCCCTTTTTTGGGGGACGCCAATATTAAGGCAACGCAACTTTTAGTTTTTAGGACGCAACTCTTCCCATTTATCTTTCTCTTCATATACAAAATTATGCCGAGAGTTGTGACCGAGTTAATATTATCCTATAAATCTCATCCCACCCCCCTCACACGGTGCCGATATGTGCAAGATGGGCATGGACAGTACGATATCATGTTTGATAGAAGATTAGAAATCGTGAGAAAGAACGCGGGAAAATGAAATGCGTCAGAGGCAAACAGTTGCAATCATTTGTCATCCTCTTAGAAATTATTACAAGGTGCGCTGTTGTGTTTGCACTGGTCCAACACTGGCCGTCAAAATTTGGTGACAATCTATCTCATGTTATGTTTGGTTTATTATTTTCTTTTGGCATGATGGCCCTTATCTCTCCAGTGCCTGTTTCCATTTCAAGCATTCTTCTTCAATTTGATTGTTCTTTTTGAAATATGAAGGAAGTTCAATCCGGTCATCCCTTATCTTCCAGAATCATTAAGTTTCTGCATGAATCCTTTATCTCCTACATTTTAAGGAACTTGAGACTTGAAATATAGATTAGATGGTGGAAGCCCTTCCATGGTTCCACCTATAGTTTCTTAATGTGGCAAAAAAACTCAAAATGAAATTACTCTATGATTTGAATATAACATACAAAAATATAAACAAAAGGGAAATAGTTAACCTCGTACCCATAAAATTCATTTTCAAACCTAAGGCACCACCGTGGATGCCCCCTCTTAAATACTCAGCACACTTGGTGAGTATTTAAGAACGGGCATCCACCAATGAGGTGGTACCTTAGGTATGGAAATAAATTTCATGGGTATGCTTATCACTAAATAAAACCACTTTGCCATTCAGATAAAAACCAATCAAAACGTATAAGGCTGCTAGCCCACATTTGACAACCTGGTTATTATAATGGGAAATGCTATTGAGACCATAAAGGGTCAAGACGGTGCATGTGATGATCGGATCTTTAAAAAGTAAAACCAGATTTATGAAAGTTTTGAGATCCGCTCATCACATGAGCGGTCTCGATGTGGTCACGGCCCTTTGCGGTCTCAGTATCAGAGCCCTATTATAATTTGTTGCAGCAATTAATGCTTTCTGGGATTCTGCCAAGGAGTGGGCTATCACAAAAGACCCACCAGTAGGAAGTTACACATCAGTTGCACGAATAAGGTTGAAATCAATCAGATCTTCAAACCCACATTTGGCCATGAAAGAGATTGCCTGCCAAGTAACATGGTCAGAACTACTACTATCACTATGGAAGTTAATCTGTATACAGGATATGCAGATCTCCATGCAGTTAACATTGATCAAATATGGATTGACATTCGACTGGTTACACCCCAAGCCTCCCAGCGGATGGCACCACCCAACGACAAACAGTCTTTAATATACGCGTGTGGGGTCGGCCGCCATGCATTGGTGCACAAGATCAGGAGGGCTAGGCAACGATTTGAATATATATATATATTTTAGTGATTAGCCCACCACACATTTTTACTATGTAGTCATATGCCGTGTCTATATGTCCTTTTCAACACATCTTTAACAATAGTTAAGCTTAAAAAATTAAGGTTAATATTTATGGTATTTTCACTTAATCCTAGGAGTGAGTGAATCATAACCTGGGTTGTTAAAAAAGAAGACATGGACCAATGAGGACCTCACATTTAACTACATAGTCAAATGCATTGGTAAGTTAAATATTTCCCTTTATTTTTCTCTTCTTATAATTTCTTAGGATTCTTATTAGTTGTGATAGTACTGAGGGAGAGTTCAATCGCACCCATAGGTCAACATGTGTCTTTTTTAATCTCTATTAACCATGGTTAAGGTTCATTAATCCTTTAGTTCAACTATCTAACCTAGTTTTTAGAAAAAAAATATTTTTAAGAAAACTAACCTTAAGGTTAAGAAATTTTAACCCTATGGTTAATTTTCTTTTAAAAAGAATTTCTAAAAACCAAGGTCAAATAAATTCTAACAATAGTTAATAGGGGTTAAAAAATGACACGTGTTGACCTGTGGGTGTGATTTAATTCTCTCTGAGTTCAATCAGGATTGACTGTGATTCGATCTCCGGTTTCTCTCTTCCTCTATTAATGACCAACAGGCAACAGGGTCCTTAATTAATTTTTGAGGGAGAGGACTTTTTTTGGGTCTAAAGTAAAAAGACCACGAGGCAAAGCTACAGTCAAAACGGAAGAAAAACACACACCACTCACTCGCGCCCGCCCGCGCGCACACACACCCACTAACCACCCACCCAACCCAAACTCATGAAGTGTGAAGCTTTGCAGCCGTTGCCTGTCTGTGGCTAGATTCCAGAAAAACACCCACGTCGATGAGTGTTGTGGGGGCAGCTCTGTTTGATGTGGGGCCACCTTGTTGATATGTTTTTTGAGTACTGATTAATCGACCCTGTTGATACTTTTTGAGCAATGATTATTAGTGTTTCGGCCAGATGACCGAATGCTTTCCCATTTCATCCCCTTTTAACTGTGATGAAGTTTTATTAATTTTTAGTTAATATTTTGAGCAATGGTTTCTTAGACTTACCCTTATGACACCTTAGTGGCTACCTTAGGTGGTATGGCTGTATATGAGTTTAGAGGGTGCATTAGTTACATTATAACATTTTCACCAAAAATAAAAAATAAAATTTTAATCATATTGAAAGAGTGTTAAAAGGGACTAACAGGAGGGGTGTGTGTGGTTATAGGCTTGAAGTTGAGATTGTACGGCGTGTGTGTTGTGTGTGTGGTTAGTTAAAATTATAAAAATAAAAATAAATAAAAAAACCAACAGAAGCCTATTCGGCTACCTAGCCGAATGTACTGTCCGCTACCTATTTCTAGTTATTAGCAGATCATGTGGTTTGCTATCTAGCGGACTGTCATGTCAATATGCCCCTTTTAATCCTCTTTTAACAAAATTAATTTTTTTTGATCAATCATATTTAGATGAATGGACCTTTCAGAGTGTGTGAATCTTGACCACAGTAAATAAGTGTTAAAAAGAAGATGTGGACCAATGAGCCCCGGTATTCTGCTACATAATGAAATGTGCAGTCCCTAAACATTTTCCATTTTGAGCAATGGTTAGCAGACTTTGCGGTCCGCTATTTAACTGTCGTGTCCCTTTCAACCCCTTGTAACTACGGTTAAGCTTATCTATATTACGATTAAGTTTTTTCTTTTAAAACCAAGATTAGATTATTTAACCCTAGGGATAAGTGAATCTAAATTTCAGTTAATAGGTGTCAAAGAGGACACAAGGGGAGTTGGGGAGTTGTGTGTGTACCACCTAATGGAATGCCTGCATGCATGCTATCATCCTTAGTTAAAAGAGTTTTCATGCGTTAGACAAAGACGTGAGCAGGGGGGTTGCGCCCTAATCGGATTTGTGATAAAAAAAAAAATTAAAAAGAAGAAGATCGCAACGGATTGCCACCAGCAGATGCCCAAGTATTACACTCAGACAAATAGCCTTAGTAATTCACACGTGGCAATAAATATAGAGCCGAGCAGGGGAGGTTGCGCCCCTAATCGGATTTGTGATTAAAAAAAGAATATGGCAACGGAATGCCTCTAGCAGATGACCGAGTATTACACTCGGACATATAGCCTCTGACGTTGTTCACACGTGAAAATAAATATAGGGGGAAATCAAAACAATAAAAGTTGTTTCATTTCTTTCACAATATTTTGATTTCTCCATTTAATTATCGTCATGTGTTGATTGTAGAAGCTATGCCCAAGTGGTATGACACCCATTCAATAGGCGCGCACATGCGAAGTGCAAAACACATGGCCCTTTGCACGTGCATGCCACTCGCACATTACACAAGCGTAGCTAACATATCGAAGATATGGCGTAAAGGATAGGAAAAATGAAGACTACACAAAATAAGAACTTACTAGGCTACATGATTACAGTCTACTAAAACTTCAAAGCATTTTTTATGTTAAAGTTCTTATATTTATCTGTTGTGGGACTAAATTTCAAAGAATAAAACACTCAAAGTGAATGAGCTTGTCTCATTAAAGAGACCAAGCTTCGATTCACACCACGTACTAAATAAGGTATTTTAATTGTTTAAACTAGGATCATTATCAAAATCATAATATTAACATATATATATATATATTGGTAACATATTTTGTACTCACATTTAAAGCATTTTAAACATTATAAACCAACACCTTTGAGAGGTGCTCCTTTTTAGTATATTCGGTGTCAATCTCGTAATGATGAAGAATTTGTTTTGCAAAATTTCTACTACATCTCTCAATAATTACAAGACTGTCAACAGGTACTCCTCTTTTAGTATATTCGGTGTCAATCTTGTAATTATGAAGAATTTGTTTTGTAAAATTTCTACTACCTCTCTCAATAATTACAAGACTGTCACCATCTACACGTTGAAAAGAGGAGAGCTCCTGTATATAGTCGATGGCGATCTTATAATTATGAAGAATTTTTTGTTTGGCAAAACTGTCATTACCTCTCTCAATAACTACTCCTTCAACAGTATTGAAGCAGCTCCAACTCATATTTAAACTCTTTTTCAAAAGAGTACAAAAAAAATGATTTTTAAATGGTTAAAGTAGTCAGTTAACATGGAATGATAGGTTAATCACACTCTTGTATGATTTGCATTTTTCGAACCCAACACCTCTTGTTTAAGGAAGAAATAACTAAACCATTATGCCATTAGATTACGTTTAGTAAGTACAAAACAATAAATTACTAAAGGTAACAAATTAATAATATTTTAATAAGAAAAATAACGAAGAGAAGGCAAAATTGAGACTTAAAGATAATTAAAATTCCCATGATTGATGTAATACGATAAGTTGTATAGCTTCACTCTTAGATCCAAGATAAATGCCACTGAGACCACAGGACATCCTGAGATCGTTCATGAGAAGATGGGATTTTAAAAGTGTCTAAAAATTTGAGATTCCTAAAAATCCCGTTATTTGTTCATATGGTAAAAAAGACATTTTCTTCAAATAAAAGAACTCGATCGAAGTATTATTATTTGAATGAGTAGAATTGAATGCTTCAATCAAGTAATTTGACTCAAGTAAAATAACTTGAAAAAAAAAAATTTAGGATGAACAAGTAATAAAAACTCTGCATCTCATGATTTTTGATGCCTGAGTTCGCATCTTCTCAAAAAGGGTCTCGATGTGCTATATAATTACACGGTCTCAATAGCATTTATCTATAACCAAAATTTATGGCTTGCACAAACTAATGAACTAGCGTGCAAGGGAAGCATAGTAACAAAGTTTGGTATTTATTTTTTAAAAAGTTATGAATAATGCCCGACTTTTTCATTAAATGATTAATTGATGAATCATTTTTAATTTTTAAAATTCAGAATCAAATGTTCACAAATTTTTTAAAAAGTCAAGAAGAAATATCTAATAATTCAACTTCCATGTTACTTATGTCAACATGACTTGATTGCCATAATTGTACGTCAAATTTTATTAAATAAGTCAATGTTCTTGGTTTTGCCACCAATTGGGCCGACCCGGAATGATCAGTTCAACATTGCATTAGGGAGTCCGGTCTTGAGTCTTCTGTGTGGTATTCATTCTCCTGGAATCACATCCAATGGTTGGAACAGTTCGTAAAATTCAATCACTCCGCCTAATTCATGCCCTATTCTATCTGTTTATAGTAATCTGTCCATTTATGTAGCAATCTATCAGGGGCAATTTAATATGGTAGCTCGGAGATGCCCAACGTTTGGTATGTTGTTTGCTTTTGAGGGCCTCATAAGTCTAATGTTTTCCTTGGTATAGCCATATGGGACCTTAATTTAAGCATCTGTTTGTTGTAAAATAAATAATGAAAAAAATAAGGAACAAAAAAAAAAAAATTTTAACCCGACTCTTGCACAAGTGGTGGGGTGTGGCCAAAAATAAGACAAATTGGGTTTTCTTAGAAGGAAACCTACCTCCAATAAGTCGAGGATTAGTAAACGTCCACATAACAATTAGTTGTTTTAATTCAATAGATAATAATCTTTATTAATTCAAGGGGTTTAAATGCACAAAGATTTACTTACAATAACTAACAAACTACCAACCTCTTGGGGTATAGCCGGCCAGTGGTTGGAAGACAGAACTGTAGACCTGGAGGTCTCGAGATCGAGTTTAGGAGTACTCATGCTATTGGTTGCCAGAGAAGGGTATTCCCTAGTAGCACGTGAGGATTAATCGTAGTCTTGAGTTCCGGACATCCCACGTTGGCATAAAAAAATACTAAATAACTATCAATTTCCTATAAACTACCTACATAAAGATTCTCTCAATAACTACCTAAACCCACTTAGTTACCTAACACAAATAATTACTAATTACTACACTTAGTTACATAACATTCTCTACCTGTTAAGACAACCTTATCCTCAAGGTTAGGAGTTGGATAGGCATTTTTTTTTTCTTGTTTTCCACATATTCTTCTACATTTTTTTCTCATTTTACCACATACATTGAACATAATTAATTCCAACCCAACTAACTAATCATTACTTTTCTGTTGAATGAGGTCTAGGGATCCAATCCCCCCAGATAATGAGTTACAAGAGCTCCACTCTCTCATGCTAACCATTAACCATTGATCTAACTACTAACCCTAGTTAAATGATATCCTTAAAAAAAAACTAATTTATGCAATTTTTGTTTAGTTGCTAAAAAATAAAATAATAATAATGAGAAAAGGCTATGACCTATGAAGAGAATGTAACAGTGATAGTGAAATAGGTGGTAACGGTAGTGTACTGGTAGTGGCATTGACAGTGGTAGCAACATCAGCAGCCACAACAACACTGGTGGCGAGGCGATGGTGGCGGCAATAACAAGGTTTGGGGAAACTTTTCGATATCTTAGGACCCCATCTTCTTAAGGACGATCTCGGGTTACCTTGTGGTCTCAATAGCGTTTCTCTTGGTTCTAAGTACGAAGCTATACAACCTATCGTATTGTGTCATTTCATGAGAATTTCGGTTTTTATGGAGATTATTTTTGAGCCAAAGCTTTGCTTCACAGCGTTGAGGTGGAGCTCCTCTTTTACACTATGAGCATGACACCTTTGTAATTACTAAACTATGCTAGGTAATTTTGCAATACACTAATTACAAGATTGTCATTATGAAATGGGAGTTCCGCTCAATGCCGTGAAACAGATCTCCTCTTTGTATTTAAACGGTATCTTTTACTCTCTACTTTTCTATTTCTTGGTTGATTTTTTTTTCTTATTAAAATATTTTTACCTTTAATTAATTATTATTATTTACTTATCAAAAGGAATTCAATGGCTTACTTGTTTATCTATTCTTTTTTTTCAACAAAAGGTATGGGTTGGATCAAATGCAAACCAAACGAGAGTGCGATGAACATTCGATTCAATCATTCCACATGGGCTTGTTTGACTAGTTACATAATTGCTTTTCTAGTATTCTTCAACTACTTTTGGCGGAGGTTGGCCTCAACGACTTTGAGCGGAGCTCCCTTTTTAACTGGCAAAGGTCGGGTTCATCGACTTTGAGTGGAGCTTTGTTTTTAACATTTAAATGGTGAGTATTCTAATTATTGAGAGAGGTAGTGACAATTTTACGAAAAATCATAATTATAAGATTGCACCTATGTTACACTAAAAGAGATGCTCCACTCAAAGGCATTGCAGCTCAAAGGCGTTGAAGCAAAGCTCCGCTTCATATTTAAACTCTTTTTAAAAAATCATTATGTTTTATATGTATAATTGAGTTTAAATATGAGGCGGAAAACGTTTTAGTGGAGAACTACTTTGGGTAAAAAGTCAGTGGCAATCTTATAATTATGAAGAGAAATATGCTTACAAAACTATCCATACATCTCTCAATAACGTGCTTAACTATCCTTAGAGTAATGAATCTAACCTCTAGTTAAAAAGTTTTAACTCTTGTAATTAATGTTTTTAATTAAGATTAGATTCTTTAACCTTACGAATCAATGAATCTTAACCACAATTAAAAAGAATTAAAGGAGACATGTGGCATGTTGGAGAGGCTGAGCAAAAGTCATTTACTCTAGTCAAAGTAAATCCTAAATCTTAACATATTGAGAAAATTAGAAAGTAAATGCAGGTTACCTTGATATATCAAGGACACGCCCTACAATCTCAACTTCAAGCATATAACCACACGCACCCCTTAAAAAAAAGAGGGATGAGATGAGAGTACTTTAAAGAGAAGGTCCCTACTGTCGGTAATTAAGGTGGGCTTAATGGACAAAGAGCTCATATGAGAGCAAACACATACCACATTGTTTTTGTTCTTTTTTGATAATTTTAACTAACCACACACACTATTTTTGTTCTTTTTTGATAATTTTTACTAACCACACACATGCCCTACAATCTCAACTTCAAGCCTATTACCACACACAACCCTCAAAAAAGAGGGGTGGGGTGGAATACTGAAAAGAGAAAGTCTCTATTATCGGTAACCGATGTGAGATTAATGAGTAAAGAGTTCATATGAGAGCAAACACGCTCCACACTGTTTTTGTTCTTTTATTGATAATTTTAAATAACCGCACACACAAAACACACGTACAACACACATACAAATGCCCTACGATCTCAACTTCAAGCCTATAACCATACACACCCTTCAAAAAAGAGGAGTGAAGTGAGAGTACTTAAAGAAGAAGGTTACTTTTAATGTGTTAAAGCATCAACATTTAAATCATTTCTATTCTTTTCTATACTTTTAATTAATCGACTGCAAGGAATCTGAAAACAAGGACAATACGGTTGATTCCAAATAGAAGAGATGGGATTACAACTCATCATAATTAAATTTTGGGAGATTTCAATCACACCCACAAAGTTAACATGTGTCCGTTTTAACCCTTATTAATAAGAAGCTTTTGGATTAATAGGAGCAGGAAAAGAGGACGTGGAGGGGGAGAGATATCAAGTTGGGAGAAGTCAAAATCATGGGGAGAAAATGAAATGACTTCTCTTCTTTTTATGGCCACATTTCCCCTATTTTGCGGTTGCCCGAGACCACATTTCTCGCTTCGCAAGAGAGAATCCAAGGCCACACCGGAAACGGATTTCCTCTACAGATGCCAAAATATCACACTTCGCTCTTGGCATGAGATTGTCTCTGACATATTGTCATTGGTAGATGTTAGAAAATGGTATCTAGCTTCCCACACATTATCCGACATATGGATAAAAAGGGGGTGAAGTCATTTTCTCTTCATGTTTTTGACTTCTTCCAACTTGATATCTCATCTCTTTTTATCGCCACTTGTCCACTAATATATGCAGCCATAGACCATTTTTCTGGAATCTGCCAGAGACAATCCCGCGTCTTCGCTCTTTGCATGACATGGAAAGACATTTAACGATACAGATGATAACATGCATGTGCATGTATCGTTGGATTGAGCGGTACACGCACTCCTCTCAAGCTTGTCATGTGTCATCTTTAATTGATATCTATTAATTTTGATTAAGATTTAATCATTTTTAATATAAAATAATATAATCTTGATTTTTAGAAAAAAGTGGTAAAATTTTTTTTAACTAAGTGTGAATAAAAATCATAAGTATGGTTAATTTTTTCTAAAAATCAAAATTATACCATTTTAGAATCTTAACCATATAATTAATAGGTGTTAAAGTGGATATGTGGCTAGCTTAGAAATTGTGACCACCCAATAATCCGGGCATCTGCGAGAGCAATCCGTTGCCTTCCATTCCCTATAAAAAGGTCACCCATAAACGTTCATCTCCACCCCCTCCTCTCTCATCTCATCTCATGCTCATGGCGCCATCCAACACCATAACGGTGCTTGAGCATTGCCGAGTAGCGCCCCCTCCTGACTCGATCACCCAAACGTCTCTCCCTCTCACCTTCTTCGACTTGCCATGGATGAGATTACATCCAGTTCAAACCGTTTTCTTCTACGAGTACCCAAACTCAACCACTCACTTCATTCACTCCTTCCTTCCCAAACTCAAACACTCACTCTCTCTCACCCTCCAACACTTCTACCCCCTCGCCGGAAACCTGATATGGCCACCGGAGTCTGAGAAACCCATCATCCTTTACGTCAACGGCGACTCGGTCTCCTTAACCATAGCCGAGTCCAAAAACGACTTCTACGACCTCTCCGGAAACCACGCTCGCAACATCACTGAATCACATCCTCTAGTCCCTCACTTGCCAATGTCGGACACACTAGCTTCAATGTTGGCCTTGCAAGTCACTGTGTTCCCCAATTGCGGCTTTTGCATTGGAATCACCATACACCATGCAGCCGTTGATGGACAATCATCAACAATGTTTATGAAGTCATGGGCCTCCATTTGTAGATCCGGAGACTCGTCTCTGTCACCTGAGTTACTCCCATTCTATGACAGAACTTTAATCGAGGACGACCCGGAAGGGCCGGAGAAAGTGTACTCGAACCCCACCAGGTCAAAGACCGAGTTCAACAGCAGAAGCTTAGCAGTCATGGACCGTAAAGCTCCACCCAACTCGGTCAGAAGCACGTTCGAGCTGAGCCGTGCTGATATCGAAAGACTCAGAAAACGGGTCGAGAAGAACAAACAAACCCCACCACTCCATATATCGACGTTCGTGCTAACATGTGCATATGTATGGGTCTGCTTAGTTAGAGCAGATCACCTGAGGAAAAAGAGGCTTCGCTTCGTAGTCGCAGTAGATTGCAGGGCTCGCTTAGACCCGCCTCTTCCTGTCACGTATTTCGGTAACTGCGTTGCTTGTCACATGGTTCATGCAGAGACAAGCGACATAAAGGGAGAAGACGGACTGGGTATAGCAGTGGAGGGGTTCAGTAAGGTTATTAGAGGATTGGAAAATGGAGTTCTCATAAGCACAAAAAAGGAGATTCCAGCTCCTTCTGAAGAGATAGAGGCCCCATTTGGGATTGCCTGGTCAAATCGGTTTAGGGTTTATGAGACTGATTTTGGGTGCGGAAGGCCGACGAAGGTAGAGATGATATCGATCGACAAATCTGGAGCGATGTCTCTCGTGGAGAGTAGAGATGAAGCTGGAGGGGTCGAGGTTGGTTTGGCATTGAACAAGCATGAAATGGAGGTTTTTGCTGCTACGTTTGCTAACGGTCTCAAAGCTCTTCAAATTTGTTAAGCTTCTAAATTTTAGCATGACATGCGTATATAGTGTATTGTTATATTGTATAGTGTATTTTTAGTTCTTATTACTGCTAATGAAAGGCAGGGGAGGCCCACGTGGCACCTCTGGAGTGATTTTAGGAATGTGAAGCACTTCAATCAAAGAGTTTTTCTATTCATATATGATCGAGAGACGTAACCCAGAGTGATTTTAAGAAGTAAAGAACTACAATCGAAGAGTTTTTCTCTTCATACCTGTTGGAGAGATGAAACGCTTTATCTAAGCAAATACCACTCGTAAGGGGGGGCATCCACCTATTGGTGGAAGTCTTAGGTTTGGAAATGGAATCCAAGATCCATTAATTTTTTCACTGGACCGCAACCCTTCGATTTTGTGACTCTGAGATAATAATGTGGAGATGTGTTGGATACGTCTTTGTATTTTTATCTCAACCCTTGAAGAGTTGTGACTCTTCGAGGAGTCATAACTCCTCGAGGAGTCATAACTCTTGGTAAATGATACCCTTTATATCTTTCAAGGTTTAGAAGCAACTCTTCAAAAATATGAACTTTCAAATCACCCAAAACATTGCAATGGTTGTGAAACTTTTCCTCTTCCAACTTTCTAGACACAAACGATATAAATCTGCAAAAGACTTGCAAACAAGCACACTACCTCATAATTATGACAAAAAAAAACTGAACTCTTCACCCCTTTAACCCCCATGTCACCACCATAATAGGAACATGCTCATATGATCCTAGCTCTTTTTGTAGATGGGTATTCTCCCAAGAGCAGTGTTTAGGTGTTTAAACGAGATGGGTTGGCACTAGCCCTATTGTCGCCGGTTTTTGCGTTATCCCAAGAGAAAAAGTTCTTCATTAGCGGCCATTGTTCTCTCTTTCACATTGTACTTATCCCTGCTTTTGTTATCTATGTTATCCATGTTGTACCCCTCGGCGTTCACAGGTGAGGATTATATTTGAGTATTCTATTTGTCATTATATTACAGATAAATATTAGAAATTTGACAATTAGTTTTATTAAACATTTAATTTAATGACACTTTTAGTTTATTTGTACAGTTTAAATATAAAGAGGAGCTCTGCATCACCACAACGTGGAGCTCCCCTTTTTACATTATCGGGTGACAAATGTGTAAATATAATGTGTTGCAAAAATACCCCAGCCTTCATCAATAATTACAAACATACCACACTTATAGTGTAAAAAGGGAGCTCCGCATCAAACGGAGTTCCGGCTCAAAATTATTCTCTTATTTATATTGCTGCAATCGACCAGCATCACTATGCATTGTGTCGAGCGCGGAAGAGAGGAGTGGACATCGGGATGACAAGTCACAGGTCCAACATATATCTAACTAATAATTTATTTCTATAGATAGAGATTTGGTCCATATGATTAGAGTTGTGTTAGATCTAACGGCATACTATACTCCTACTTATATTCTATCTAACCTACCTTTTCTCTTTTCTCTCTATCTTAAAACACTTATACTTGACGCTTTGGATTGGGGGTGATGGAGTTCGGCAAGTTTAACTAGGATGATATTTCAATACACTTGAAATATTATCTTTTATGAAACCCAAGTAAAGCATGACATGTGGCCTTTATTTATTGTTTGTGTAATTAGGTAGGAGTGTGATGCTTAACCTAATTTGGCCATGATAGAGATTGCCTGCCAAGTAACATGGTCAGAACTACTACTATCACTATGTTAATCTGTATACAGGAAATGCAGATCTCCATGCAGTTAACATTGATCAAATATGGATTGACATTCGACTGGCTACACCCCACGCCTCCGAGCGGATGGCACCACCCAACGACAAACAGCCTCTAATATATGCGTGTGGGGTCGGCCGCTATGCATTGGTGCACAAGAGGAGAGCTAGGCAACGATTTGAATATATATATTGTAATGGGTAAATTTCGTAAAAACCTAAGTATGGTCAAAACGAGCTTGTCATCGGTGTGGCGTTATCGTTTGAGCTCATTTCCGTCGTCTCTTCGACGACGGGTCCGTGGTCGCCTGGACGACGATCCCGTCCTCGTTCTGATCGCGGACCCGTGGTCTCATGGACGACGGTCCCGTCCCCATTCTGACAACGGACCCGTAGTCGCCTGAACGACGATCTCGTCTTCATTCTGGCAACGGATCCGTGGTCGCCTGGACGACGATCTCGTCCTCATTCTGACGACGGGCTCGTGGTCCCGTGGACGACGATCCCATACCCCATCACGTGATGAGATACGGCATTACTGCCCAGTCGTCTGGGACATATCCTACCTCTACCATGGTAGGTGGGAAATATTGCCTTAGCATTAAATGTAGCATTAAATGCCATTTAATGCCAGTCACCTCGGACGAGTTCCTACTCTTTGTCTACTCACTTTTGTGTGCAGATACGCGTGCAGTACGAATGACCGGGAGATCTATCTAAAATGATTACTGAAGTACACATCATAGATTTGAGGGATTCATGGACATCAATGGGTGCCCATGGCCATGACAAATGTGGCCTATAAAAACCTGTGGAAAATAGTATGGAGGAGGATGGTTTTTTTGAGAGCTAAGACCTTCAAACTCTTCATAATTTCTTACTGTTCATCTTCTTCTACACCTATTGACTTTATCATCGGAGTACAGGTCAGGGTACCACACCCTCTACTTCAACCTTCTACCGGTATACCAGAGCTTAGGAGAAGCTGCTGCTGACGCGTGTCCTTTCGGCAAATTCCCCTCACAAAATTGGCGCCGTCTGTGGGAAACTCTTAGCCGAACTCACCCTTTGCTCACACCACCTTTCTCGGTCGGCATGGCAGACCAAACTCCTCAGTCTATCGTCGAAAACCAGCCCCCTCAAGCCCTTACTTGCACCCCCTCCACCATGCAAACATTCACTCCTGGCCAATCATCCGGGCAACCGGAGAGGCCCACGACCATACCTGATCCCATTTTGTTACTGTTACAACAACAACAGGCCACTCTGGCCCAGATAGTCAGCCAGCAACAGTCACTACAGGAGCGGCTTGATGCTTTGGAGCACGGTAATTTGGAGATCGATGACGATTCTCCTAGAGGGGGTTCTGCGGCTCGTAAACTAAATTTCCCTCCTTCCCCTCCTCCCAGAGCAACAGTCCCGATCTCGCCGTCTGCACCAGAGAATTTGGAGAGAAGATTCACTCTCGCTCCTTCTACCATCGACACTGCCTATCCACGTTCTCTTGGTGCTCGTGCCGAACAACGAGATCCCGGAGTCAACAATGACGGGTTGAAGACGGGCTTAACCCTCAAGGACGTGGAAGCCCTGATCAATGCACGGGTCAGAGGAACGACGAGCGGGGCCTCTCTCGACCAATATGCTCAGAAGTATAAGGACGAGGAGGAGACGTCCCCCTTCTCCAAGGAGATCGTCGAATCTTACACCCCATCAAAATTCACGGTACCGAACTTTGTTAAGTTCGATGGGAGGAGAGATCCTATTGACCACCTGACTGACTTCAAAAATGCCATGGCTGTCCGTAACCCGGACGATAATCTCCTCTGTAAAGCCTTCCCCAGCAGCCTGACTGGAGCGGCTGCGAGATGGTTCCGTAATCTACCCGCGGGGTCGATCAGATGTATGGCTGATCTCCGGTCAGTTTTCATCGACCAGTATATCATTAACAAGAAGAAGAAAGCTGGCGCAGACTCACTCTTCGCCATGAGAATGAAGTCGGCGGAACCCCTTAGAGATTTTATTCAGCGGTTTACCGATGAAGTCTCTAACATCGATAAGATCGAGGACTGCACTTGCATAGCGGCCTTCAAGAACGCCATACCCAAGAGTTCTAAGCTCTACGAATCTCTTGCCCTGGACTGTCCAATCAAGATGGACGAGTTGATAGTTCGTGCCTCTAAGTACGGGAGGATGGAGGAAGATATTGCAGCAACGACGAGACCCAGAGCACGAGGGGTAGATACTGTGGAGTGGGGAAGCGAACCCTCCTCGAAGAGAGCGAAAAGACCAAAGTATGAATCGTCCTCCAGCGACGAGGAACCACGAAGACGTACACGGCAGGAAAAGGTGGTGTACGTTGAACGACGGGGAGAACCGAACCGACTCTCGTTGGGAGTCCGCCAAGACGTAGACTCAACAAGGAGGACGGATCTACGTTCCAACTTCCAACGGCGGGACGACCGTACCTATCAGAGACAAGAGGAACCCGGGCATTACAAGGAGAGGGAGAATCGAGCAGCAGAGAGACGTCCTTTTGCATCTCGCGGTGGTCAAGTCAACTTCTCAGCGAGCCCGGCGACGATCATGAAGACGATGGAAGACAAACCATACTTCGAATGGCCAGCACGGACCGTTCGTGATGTCACCTCAGGACCCCGGGCGCATGAGTATTGTCAGTACCACAAGTGCCACGGGCACCTTACAAATCGTTGTCGCATTCTGAGAGAATACCTGGAGAGATTAGTCCGTGAAGGCTATCTGGGAGAGTATGTGGACAATGGAAGAGAAGAAGGGCATATCACGGATCCGTCCATTCGATCTCACGAAGAAGAGCCATCCGGTCACATGGGCCGAGGCGGAGAAGCTCCAAAGGGAGTCATAAATGTCATCCATCGCGCCCGAGTACCGGAGGTAGACATCGAACAGCAGTACCGTGCGAAGGCGAGGAAGTTATCGCACGTGGCAAAAGTTTGCCAAGTGCGATCGACGGCAAAAGAAGTCGAACAAACCCTGTCGTTCACTGATCAAGACATGACGACTGTGGTCAGGCCTCACTACGATGCTCTTGTCTTGACTATGCGAATCGGCGATTTCGATATCAGGCGAGTGCTCGTAAACCCTGGAAGCGGGGCAGATATCTTGTATCTCCATGCTTTTACAAAGATGGGGTTAGACCCGGCGGTTCTCGTCCCTGCGTAGACCCCCTTGGTAGGATTCGAAGGAAGTTCGATGCAACCCGTAGGAGAAGTCGTCCTACCGGTCAAAGCTGGACCTATCACCCTGTCCACCCGGTTCTTCATTATCGATGCACCGTCCCCATACAATGCCATCTTGGGGCGATGGTGGACTCACGAAATGAGGGCCGTACCGTCTTCCTATTATCAAGTGCTGAAATTCCCTACTCCTGACGGACCAAGTGAAATACGAGGAGATCAGCTGGCGTCGCAAAAGTGTGATTATGCCTCACCCGACCCACTCAAATAGCAATTACAGGTCAGGTTCGTGGAAGAGGAGAACCCGGGTGAATCGCTGACGAACCATTCTGTTGAACCCACGAAACCTGTCAACTTGGGGACGGAGAACGAATCAAGGACGCTACAAATTGGAACCTGTTTGACGACGGACGAAGAGCAGGAGTTGATAAATTTCCTGAGGAGGAATCTGGATGTTTTCGCTTGGTCCCACGAGGACATGACGGGTATCCGTCCTGAAATCATCTGTCACCATCTCAACGTTGATCCCGTAGTCAATCCTGTTAAACAGAAGCCTCGAAGACTTGCTCCGGCGTACCACGAAGCCGTCAATGAAGAAATCGACAAGTTAATTCGGCACGGGTTCATTCTTGAGGTCCAATATCCGGATTGGATAGCCAATGTAGTAGCTGTTCCGAAGAAGAATGGGAAAGTCAGAGTCTGTATTGATTTCACTAATGTTAATAAAGCTTGCCCGAAGGACTTCTTCCCAGTTCCCAGAATCGATAGACTTATCACGGCAACCGCGGGTCACGAGATGTTGAGTTTCATGGACGGGTATTCGGGTTACGATCAAATCCTCTTAGCGGAGGACGATCAAGAGAAGACGGCCTTCATAACAGAGCGTGGCCTGTTCTGTTACCGGGTCATGCCCTTTGGCCTGAAGAATGCCGGTGCCACTTATCAACGGTTGATGAATCTGATGTTTGGACCCTTGCTCGGTAAATCGATGGAGGTATATATCGACGATATCGTTGTGAAAAGCCGAACTCGGGCCTCTCTAATAGCCGACTTGGCGGAGCCGTTCTCTATTTTGCGCACTTTCAACCTGAAATTAAATCCTGAGAAATGCACATTCGGCGTCGCCTCGGGCAAATTCCTTGGTTATCTCGTCAGTCAACGGGGCATCGAGGCGAATCCCACGCAGATCCGTGCTCTGATAGATATGCCGGAGCCGAAGACGAGGAAAGAAGTTCAAAAACTAACAGGACGCATTGCCGCTCTCAACCGGTTTATATCAAAATCTTCTAACCGTTGCAGACCTCTGTTCGAGTTGTTGAGAAAGGATTCCGTCTTCAGATGGACCGAGGAGTGTTCCCAATCTTTCGCCGCCTTGAAGACGTATCTAGGCTCCGCTCCGATCCTCTCTGTGCCTGAACCTGGTGAAGTGTTGTACCTCTATCTCTCCGTCTCGGAACGAGCCATTGGTTCCGTGCTGCTCAGAAATCACGACGGCGTAGAGAAGCCTGTTTATTTCGTCAGCAAAACATTCCACAAGGCAGAATCCAACTACAGCAGAATGGAAAAGGTATGCCTGGCTCTTGTCTTTTCCGCTGAGAAGTTACGTCCTTATTTTCAGGCACACACCATCGTCGTCATCACCACGTACCCTTTGAAAACTGTGTTGGGACGACCTGAAACCGCGGGACGCATGTCAAAGTGGGCAGTGGCGCTCAGCGAATTCGACATCCAATATCAGGCCCGAACCGCAGAGAAGGGGCAGGCTGTAGCAAGCTTCCTAGCCGACTTCCTCGTAGAGGAGGTTGAAACGTCGGTAGAGCCCGACCGTCATGAGCTGCCAGACGACACGGAGGAGAATCCCGTTGTGGAAGACGAGGGAGGAGAAGGAACGAAACTGACGGCGTGGTGCGATTGGGTCTTGTACGTTGATGGGTCGTCTAATGTCAGCGGTTCAGGACTCGGTGCGGTTCTTGTCAGTCCAGATCATGTTAAAGTGCAGAAGTTGACGCGCCTTGGTTATGCTGCCTCCAATAATGAAGCTGAGTATGAAGCGTTAATACTTGGGTTGCAGAGTGCCCGAGAGTTGGGAATTTCTAAGCTCCGAGTGTTTTGTGACTCACAGCTCGTGGTGAACCAAGTCAACGGTACCTATGAATGTCGAGATGAGCGGATGAGACGCTATGCTGCACTTTTACAAGAACAACGAAAGGTCTTCGATGTCATCGAGATTAAACATGTCCGAATGGATGATAACATGCATGCTGATGCATTGGCCTACCTCGCCTCGATGATGCAAGCTGATGAGCCCAAAACAATCCTCATGGAGTATAAAGAATACCCCTCTATTGAACTGCGAACGCAACGCACGGTGTTATCTGTAAGTCAAGTGCCGAGCTGGATGACAGGCATAGTTACTTATTTGAAGAATGGAATTCTCCCCTCTGATGCAAAGGAAGCAAGACGAATACAATATAAAGCTCCCCGTTACATCCTTGTGGACGGGGAACTGTATCGTAAATCCTTTGGATGACCTCTTTTGAGATGCGTGCATCCTGAGGACGTAGAGAGGATTTTGGCCGAACTACACGAGGGGATTTGCGGCATCCATTCGGGAGGACGGACTATCGCTCATCGAGCTCTGGGGCAAGGATATTTTTGGCCATATATGCAAGCCGACGCACAGAAGTACGTACAAAAATGCAGCCAGTGTCAGCGTCATGCAAAGTTAATTCATGCCCCCGCTCAGGAACTCAACGTCGTATCTCAACCTTGGCCTTTCGCTCGCTGGGGACTTGACATTGTAGGACCCTTTCCCAAGGCTCCCGGCAGTCTAATTTTTCTACTGGTGGCCACGGATTACTTCTCCCGGTGGATCGAGGCTGTTCCACTTGCGCGTATTAGAGAACAAGAAGTGAAGAAGTTTTTGTGGGAACATATTATCTGTAGATTCGGCGTCCCGCAATCCATCATTTCTGATAACGGGAAGCAGTTCACAGGAAAACTCATTGCCAACTTTTGCCAAGAGTTGAAAATCAAGCATATCTTCTCTTCTCCTTATTATCCTCAGGGGAATGGTCTCGCCGAAGCAGCAAACAAGAACATTTTGAATGCCCTCAAGAGAAGGCTGGAAGATTCCAAGGGCAAGTGGACTAGCGAATTACATAATGCATTGTGGGGATACAGGACAACACCACGGAGCCCTACGAACGAGACCCCGTTCTCTTTAGCATACGGGGCGGAAGCTGTCATTCCCACCGAAGTCTACCTGCCAACGACACGTTCCCGAAAGAAGCACGGAGAGGAAGGCAAAAACGTCGAACTAATGGCTATTCATTTAGACTTGCTGGAAGAGAAGCGGGAAGATGCCAGCATTCAGATGAAACGGTATCAGCAGTGACTACGAAAGGCATACAACAAGAAAGTACGGAAAAGGACACTTCAAGTCTGAGATCTCGTTCTTCGAAAAGTCTTCCAAAATACACGAGAAATCAATAGCGGAAAGCTGGGTCCCAACTGGGAGGGGCCATACATCGTGGACCGTGTCGGAAGTCCCAGGGTGTACTACCTTAAAGACCTACAAGGTAATGTGATTCAAAAGTCGTGGAACATTATGAATTTAAAACAATTTTTCCAATAACATTGTGTGTTAATGAATATTTGAGACGAACATGTGTTCAATCGTTTTATTTACATATTCATTACCTGGTAAAATGGTCTAGATGTATTACCACGACGGGTGCATTTCACTCGCACAGGGTACTCACCACGGGACACAGGTGGCTCATACAAAGGGATTGCCATCTGAGCATCCTGACGGCTTATACTAATGGAATATCCTCTGAGCATGGTGTCCCACCACGAGTTACCACGGCGAGTGCATTTCACACGAACAGGGTAGTCACCACGGGACACAGGTGGTTCATACAAAGGAATTGCCATCTGAGCATCTCGGCGGCTTATACTAATGGAATGTCCTCTGAACATGGTGTCCCACCACGAGTTACCATAAGTTCGTCTTTGTGAAATGTACCTTTTGTCGAATTACGTCCGTAATGTTAATCCACGTCTTTGACATTCCGTTGTTAGAATGATATGGTGAATTATATTCGTTATAAGACTTATATCCAACTACGAGTTAATTACGTGCTATTTGTTTTATTTTGAACGAGATAACCATTCCGAATCAATCGGTTGTAACACACTGATCATAAAAGGAGAATAGATATATGAAATCTTTACGGACAAGGGACAAACATGATTACATCCGATACGAAATTGAAAAGAAATACAGCTGATACAAAATTAGAAACAAAGAGATAGGAAGGAGGAAGGATCAGTCTTCGTCAACGACTACGACCGCGTCATCAGGAACAACCGGAGCGATGTCGGCAGTAATGGCGGGCTCGGCAGGAACGGCTTCAGCTGGGACCTCGGGGAGAGCGGGAGATGGTCCGGTAGATGACGAGGGTTGCCCCCCTCCTTGTACTTCGGGCTCTTCATCGAGCGGGACCTCCATGCCCATGGCCTCGGAACGAGTAACCTCGTCCTTCGACTGAGGGGGGGACTCTACCAGTCGTCCCGACTCTCGGAGCTCGTTCATCAGCTCCCTCTCCGTCTCGACCCGATCTTCAGTGATCAGCCGTTCCATCTCCGTCTGGAAGTGGGCACGAAGAGACTCCGTTAAAGCCTCCTTGGCGGCCTCAACCTCCTTGTCCCTCACGGCCGCGGCCTCCTTGAGCTGCTCGACTAGTGCTGCCTTCTCGGCTTCAGTCGCTTCTAGCCGTTGACGGAGAGTGTTCACGATCTCGTCCATCTCGCTGATCCGAAGGACGGACTTCTCGGCCTGTTCCACCGCCGCCTTCTCTCCTTCCATTGCCTTACGGGTCTCGTCCCGAGCTTTATCCCGTTGTTTGACAGCCGTGGCAATCGTGCCTTTGGCAGACCGCAAGTCAGCCTTGACGGACATCAGCTCGTGGTTGAGCCGCTTCACGTCCTCGGCCCTCCTTCTCTCCAAGTCAAGGACTTTGTCCCTCAGCCCATTGGAGGTACGCCTGTTTTCGGCTGTAACCTCGTACATCCCGGCGAGCATGTTGCTCAACTAAACAAAAGGAAGAGAAAGAGAGATATTAAAAAAAAAAAAAAAACGTACCGTGGCAACAGCTCGACTCGCGGCACTGAACATCCCCATCCAGTGCATGTCCCTCGTTGCGGCTATATCCGCTGGGAGCCTCATCGCCAGCATCATCGATGTGGCAATGGAATCGTGCTCCATCGCCGAATGGACGACAGTAGGACGAGTGTACCCCCTGGGGAAGACGGGATTCCATAGTTCAGCGGGGCCTCCCATGGTGATCCTCCCGCGAGGAGGGGCAGAAGGCGGGGAAGCAGAAGGAGAGGCCACGTTTGCGGCAGGAAAGGAAGTAGAAGCCGGGACGATCACGGGGGCAGCCGTCTCTGCCACAGTGGACGGAGCAGCTATGACATCCGCGGGAGGGCCGATGCAGGCAATTGGAGGCTCCTCCACTGGGACACTACTCCCCTCGCCGAGTGTTGCGACTGGGGTAGATGACATCCCAGCCGATTCCCGTTCTCGGACACGTTGATCGTGCTCCGCTTCTCGCCGAGCTTTCTTCGCTTTCAGCGTTTTGAGAGTTTCCACCCTCACTCGTTTCTCCGCCCTCTTATCCGCCGCGGATGGACGAGAAGGACGGGGAGGACGAGTCAAGGCCGGAGCCTGTGAAGACTGAGGTGGAAGTTGGTCAGCCATCTTTCGCGCAGAGGACGGTTTCCAGGTGACGTAAGCGTCGCCCTTATCGCTGCGAATCCTCCTAAGCGCGTGCTCTTCTTCTGCGGAAAGGTCCAAGAAATGCGTCTTAGAAGCCTCTGCAGAAAAAGCGAAACATTATTAGCCGTGTAACGGGAGTACGTTGTCAGAATCGACAACGGAGAACGACTGAAAAACAACAGACCTGAAGTAAATTCGTGGGGAACGGGACGGGCAGTCTCCGCCCTCCAAGCTCCAGATACCACGAAAGGCATCTCCTTCCAGTCCCGTTCCACGTCGGGAAGGTGTAAGATGATATCGGGAACTCTGGATTTTTGCCTCCAGGTGAAGAACGTCTTCTTTCCCTTCTCAACAACCCCGGGACACTTCACGACGTAACGGAAATGGAAGACGTGCCTGGCTTCTACATTATACCCGTCTCTGTTGAACTTGTCCATCAGAGACATGTATTTGTAGAACTTCGGGTGCATTTACCCCGGGGCAATTTGAAGGGCGGACAAGACGGAGTCCGTGATGGGAGATAGAGGAAATCGAAGTCCAGCCTCGAACTGAGCGAGGTAGACAATAGTACAGGAAGAACGATGGTCAGGAAGAACATCTTCTTCCCCGAAATGAATGTGGACATGAGGGGGAATTTGGAAAAGGGTTCTGTAATGGTCAAGGGCGTATCTGACAACTGGTTTGGTTTTGGATGAAGGAGCACCGGTGATAACACCGTGAGGGGCACTGCCTGAACAACTGGCCTCATCGGCACTGTCTATCCTAACTATTTCGGCAGACATGGTGGCAGAAAAGGAGAAAAGAAGAAATACAGGGAAAACAACCACAGAGTAAAAGGAAAAGAAAAGGATCTTACCGAAAAACGTATTTAGGGAGCAAAAGGCACGGCCGGAGAAGAAAGAAGAGCAGGACAGCAGATCGTCGGTGAGAAGAAATTCCGGCAGAGTAACAGAAGGTAAGTATTCAAATGAGGAAGATGAAGTACCGGGCCTTCAGTACTTATAGACCTGTCCCTAATTCTAAAGACGATGATGACCTCGATCTGTACCGTACGCGTGTCCACTCATGCAGACAATGTGAAGGGCACGATGGTCTATTGACCGAGTTAAATAACCGTCGGGAAAACGAATCGTCCGAAAGTTAATGATGACAGCCTGCCAAGCATTTATGAGGTATGACGTTTCGGCATGCGCAATACAGCTGGCACGACGCTACGTCTTCGCGTACAGAGTATGTGACCTATCGTCGTTCTGAGGTTAGTTGTATCTTCTCCTTCGACGTTTCGCTATATTTATGACACTCTGAACCACGTTCACAGTATCATAAAGGGGCAATTTGTAATGGGTAAATTTCGTAAAAACCTAAGTATGGTCAAAACGAGCTTGTCCTCGGTGTGGCGTTATCGTTTGAGCTCATTTCCGTCGTCTCTTCGACGACGGGTCCGTGGTCGCCTGGACGACGATCCCGTCCTCGTTCTGATCGCGGACCCGTGGTCTCATGGACGACGGTCCCGTCCCCATTCTGACAACGGACCCGTAGTCGCCTGAACGATGATCTCGTCTTCATTCTGGCAACGGATCCGTGGTCGCCTGGACGACGATCTCGTCCTCATTCTGACGACGGGCTCGTGGTCCCGTGGACGACGATCCTATACCCCATCACGTGATGAGATACGGCATTACTGCCCAGTCGCCTGGGATAGATCCTACCTTTACCATGGTAGGTGGGAAATATTGCCTTAGCATTAAATGTCATTTAATGCCAGTCACCTCGGACGAGTTCCTACTCTTTGTCTACTCACTTTTGTGTGCAGATACGCGTGCAGTACGAATGACCGGGAGATCTATCTAAAATGATTACTGAAGTACACATCATAGATTTGAGGGATTCATGGACATCAATGGGTGCCCATGGCCATGACAAAGGTGGCCTATAAAAACCTGTGGAAAACAGTATGGAGGAGGATGGTTTTTTTGAGAGCTAAGACCTTCAAACTCTTCATAATTTCTTATTGTTCATCTTCTTCTACACCTACTGACTTTATCATCGGAGTACAGGTCAGGGTACCACACCCTCTACTTCAACCTTCTACCGGTATACCAGAGCTTAGGAGAAGCTGCTGCTGACGCGTGTCCTTTCGGCAAATTCCCCTCACATATATATATTTTTAGTGATTAGCCCACCGCGTATTTTGGTATGTAGTCATATGCCGTGTCTATATGTCCTTTTTAACACATCTTTAACTATAGTTAAGCTTAAAAAATTAAGGTTAATATTTATGCTATTTTTCACTTAACCTTAGAAGTGAGTGAATCATAACCTGAGTTGTTAAAAAAGAGGGCATGGACCAATGAGGGCCTCACATTTAACTACATAGTAAAATGCATTGGTAAGTTAAATATTTCCCTTTATTTTTCTTTTCTTATAATTTCTTACAATTCTTACTAGTTGTGATTGAACTTAGGGAGAGTTCAATTGCACCCATAGGTCCACATGTGTATTTTTTAATCTCTATTAACCGTGGTTAAGGTTTATTAATTGTTTGGTTCAACTATCTAACCGTCGTTTTTAGAAAAAAAAATATTTTGAAAAAACTAACCTTAAGGTTAAGAAATTTTAACCCTAAGGTTAATTTTCTTTTAAAAAGAATTTCTAAAAACCAAGATTAAATAAATTCTAACCCTAGTAAGTAGGGTTAAAAAGGACACGTGTTAACCTGTGGGTGTGATTTAATTCTCTCTGAGTTCAATCACGATTGGCTGTGATTCGATCTCCAATTTTTCTCTTCCTCCATTAATTTTTCAGGGAGAAGACTTTTTTTGGTCTAAGGTAAAATTATTACAAGGTAAAGCTAAAGTCAAAACGGAAGAAAAACACACACCACGCACACGCACACGCACACGCACACGCACTAACCACCCAACTCATGAAGTGTGAAGCTTTGCAGCCGTTGCCTGTCTGTGGCTAGATTCCAGAAAAACACCCACGTCGATGAGTGTTGTGGGGGGCAGCTCTGTTTGATGTGGGGCCACCTTGTTGATAGTTTTTCTGAGCACTGATTAATCGACCTGCTGATACTTTTTGAGCAGTGATTAGCAATGTTTCGGCTAGATGACCGACTGCTTTCCTATTTCATCCCCTTTTAACTATTAATTTGTAGTTAATATTTTGAGTAGTGGTTTCTTAGACTAATTCTTATGACACCTTAGTGGCTACCTTAGGTGGTATGGCTGTGTATGAGTTTAGAATGCGCGTTAGTTACATGATAACATTTTCATCAAAAATAAAAAATAAAATTTTAACCATATTTAATGAGTGTTAAAAGGGACTAACAGGAGGGGTGTGTGTGGTTATAGGCTTGAAGTTGAGTTTGTAGGGCGTGTGTGTGGTTAGTTAAAATAATTTTTTTTTTTTTAAAAGAACCAACAGAAGCCTATTCGGCTACCTAGCCGAATGTACTGTCTGCTACCTATTTCTAGTTATAGCAGAGCATGTGGTCTGCTATATAGGGGACTGTCATGTCTCTGTGTCTCTTTTAATCCTCTTTTAACAAAATTAAATTTTTTTTTTAACAATCATATTTAGATTAAAGAACCTTTCGGAGTGTGTGAATCTTAACCATAGTTAATGAGTATTAAAAAGAAGATGCGGACCAATGAGCACGGGTATTCCGTTACATAACGAAATGTGCAGTCCCTAAACATTTTCCATTTTGAGCAATGATTAGCAGACTTAGCGGTCTGCTATTTAGTGAACTGTCGTGTCCCTTTCAACCCCTTGTAACTATGGTTAAGCTTATCTATATTAAGATTAAGTTTTTTTTTAATCAATATTAGATTATTTAACCCTAGGGATAAATGAATCTAAACCGTAATTAATAGGTGTCAAAGAGAACACATGGGGAATTGGGGAGTTGTGTGTGTACCACCTAATGGAATGCCTGCATGCATGCTATCATTTCCTTAGTTAAAAGAGTTTTTCATGCGTTAGACAAAGAGGCGAGCAGGGGGGGTTGCGCCCTAATCGGATTTGTGATAAAAAAAAAAAAAAATTAAAAAGAAGAAAATGTCAGGATTGCCACGAGCAGATGCCTGAGTATTACACTGAGACAAATAGATTCTGTAATTCACACGTGGCAATAAATATAGAGCCGAGCAGGGGAGGTTACGCCCCTAATCGGATTTGTGATTAAAAAAAAAAAATGGCAACAGATTGCCTCTAGCAGCTGACCGAGTATTACACTCGGACATATAGCCTCTGCAGTTCACACATGAAAATAAATATAGGGGGAAATTAAAACAACAAAAGTTGTTTCATTTCTCTCATAATATTTTGATTTCTCCATTTATTTATGGTCATGTGTTGATTATAGAAGCTATGCCCAAGTGGTATGACACTCATTACATGGGGCGCATATGTGAATTGCAAAACACATGACCCTTCGCACGTGCATGCCACTCGCACGTTACGCAAGCATAGCTCACACGCCGAAACTATGGTGCGAAGGATAGGAAAAATGAAGACTACACAAAATAAGAGCTTACTAGGCTACATGATTACAGTCTACTAAAACTTCACAGCATTTTTTATGTTGAAGTTCTTATATTTGCTTTTATGTTGAAGTTCTTATATTTATCAGTTGTGGGACTAAATTTCAAAGAATAAAACACTCAAGTGAATGAGCTTGTCTCACGAAAGAGACCAAGCTTTGATTCACACCACATACTAAATTAAGTATTTTAATTGTTTAAAGTAGGATCATTAAGAAATCATAATAAAACATAATATATATATATATATATATATTTTTGGTAACATAATTTGTACTCGCACTTAAAGCATTTTAAACATTATAAATCAACACCTTTGAGAGGTGCTCTCCTTTTAGTATATTCCGTGTCAATCTTGTAATGATGAAGAATCTGCATTTTAAAATTTCTACTACATCTCTCAATAATTATAAGACTATCGAGAGGTGCTCCTCTTTTAGTATATTTGGTGTCAATGTTGTCAGGGGCGGAGTCAGGATTTTCAAGTAGTGGGGGCACACAATAGTTCATAAAAAAATGGTAGTAATTGTCAATAGATTTGTGAAAATTATTAAGTTGGTACAAAATAATTTGAATCTAAGGATGATGGGGGTTTGGAGCCGTAGGCCCCGAAATTTTTTTTTATGACTAAGTTTTTGAGAGCATTTTGCTCATATATTTTGTACATATTTTACGGTTATTGTTTCTCCTTGTTTACACCATTGCCCCATGGCTATGTCCAGTCAAATAATTAAATAACATATTATAAAAGATATATTTTGTTTTAAATAGTTTAAGGAACATTGCCCACTTGCCTCATGGCTATACTTATTAAATAGTTGAATAGTATAGTATAATTGCTTAACTCTGGTTAAAAATCTGAAATCTTAGGGTTAATATTTATTATTATTATTATATTTTAATAATAATATTATATTATTGAACCTCCCTGGGATTAGTGAAGCTTAATCCCAATTAATAGAGGTCAAAAGGGTCATGTGTTGTGGGAGCGATTGAACTCTCCTTGAGTTCATGTCCCCATTCCCAATGCGAGATCGGATCACAGCCTATCGCGATTGGACTCGGGAACAATTCAATCGTACCCACAAGTCAACACGTGTCTTTTTTAACCCCTATTAACCATGATTAAGATTCACTAACCCTTAAGGTTCATCAATCTAACCTTGATGTTTTATAGAAAACTTTAAACCCTAAGGTTAAAATTTCTTAACCCTAAGGTTAATTTTTTTTTTTAATATCTTAATTAAAAAACTAAGGTTAGAATGTTGAACCCTAAGGATTAATGAATATTAACTATGGTTAATAGGGGCTAAAAGAGACATGTGTTGACCTATGGGTGTGATTGAACTCTCCTCGAGTTCAATTGCAATTGGTTGTGCTTCTATCTCTCCCATGGCTATGCATGCTTTAAAAAAAAAAAACACAAACAAACAAACGTATTTTTCAAAGTTGAGTGGGGGCACGTGCCCCCACAAGCCCCCACCTGGCTCCGCCCCGAAATGTTGAAATTATGAAGAATTTGTTTTGTAAAATTTCTACTACTCCTCTTAATAATTACAAGACTGTCAACCTCTATACATTGAAAAGAGGAGAGCTCCTTTATAAAATCTGGAGAATTTTTTGTTTTGCAAAACTGCCATTACCTATCTCAATAACTACTCCTTCAACAGTATTGAAGCATTGAAGCAGCTCCAACTCATATTTAAACTTTTTTTAAAAGAGTTCAAAAAAATAATTTTTAAATGGTTAAAATAGTCTGTTAACATTGAATGATAGGTTAATCACACTCTTGTATGGTTTGCTTTTTTCGAACCCAACACCTCTTGTTTAAGGAAGAAATAAATAAACCACAATGCCATTAGATCACTTTTAGTAAGTACAAAATAATAAATTACTAAGGGTGTGTTCGGTTGAGGGGAATGTGAAGGAAAGTGGGTGAAAGTGGGAGGTTCGGTTTGAGGGATTTTGAGGTAAAGTAAAACTTGAACTTTCTTAATAGTGTACAACTTTCTCTCACTTTCACCCAAACCTTATTCCACTAAAAAGCTGGAATTGTAAAAGAAAGTAAAGTAAAAACTTCAAATTCCAAATCTACCCTTTTGTTGAACCCTATTCTTAAAGAGAGTAAAGGGTAATTTTGGAAAAATTTATACTTTCCCCTAAACTTTTCTTTCAAACCAAACACATAAGAGAATTTATACAATTCTTTCACTTCACTTTACTTTCTCCCACCCATTTACCTCTCAACCGAACACACCCTAAAGGTAACAAACTAATAATATTTTAATAAGAAAAATAATGAAGAGAACGAAAAATTGAGACCAAAAAGATAATTGAAATTCCCATGATTGATGTAATACGATAAGTTGTATAGCTTCGCTCTTAGATCCAAAAGAAATGCCACTGAGACCACAGGACATCCTGAGATCGTTCATGAGATGATGGGATTTTAAAAGTGTCCAAAAATTTGAGACTCCTAATATTCCCGTTATCTGTTCATATGTTCATATGGTAAAAAAGACATTTTCTTCAAATAAAAGAACTCGATTGAAGTAATAGTATTTGAACTAGCGGGTGGCATGTGCGATGCACGTGAGAGCGAGATGAAGGAGTTAACCATAGTTAATAAGAGTTAAAAGGAACATGTGTTAACCTACGGGTGCGATTGAACTTGCTAATGGCACATGCGATGCACGTGAGAGCGAGGGAAATGAGTTAACCACAATTAATAGAAGTTAAAAAGAACATGTGTTAACCCGCGGGTGCGATTGAACTCTCCTCGAGTTCAATCACGAGTGGCTGTGATTCTAAATAGATAGATGAGCAAGGATTAGTTTGGGAATTAAAGTAAAACATTAAATGAATGTTTTGTTTTTATATAAGGGTAGTTTGGAAATTTTGGAAAAATCATCTGTGCATACCTCTTGCATTATTCGCATTATAATAGTAAAGATGAGTAGAACTGAATGCTTCAATCAAGTAACTTGACTCAAATAAAATAACTTGAAAATACAGATTTTGGATGAACAACTAATAGAAACTCTAAGGCATCTCATGATTTTATGATTTTTGATGCCTAAGTTAACATCTTCTCAAAATCGATCTCGATTTGCTATATGGTCTCGATTTGCTATATAATTATCGGTCTCAACAGCATTTCACTATAACCAAAATTCATGGCTTGCACAAACTAATGAACTAGCGTGCAAGGGACGCATAGTAACAAAGGTTGGTATTTTTTTTTCTTTTTTTTTAAGGTATGAATAATGCTTGACTTTTTCTTTAAATGATTAATTGATGAATTATTTTTTATTTTTAAAATTCAGAATTAAACGTCAAATGTTCACGAATTTTTTAAAAAGTCAAGAAGAAATATCTAATAATTCAACTTCCATGTTGCTTATGTCAACATGACTTGATTGCCATAATTGTACGTCAAATTTTATTAAATAAGTCAGTGTTCTTGGTTTTGCCACCAATTGGGCCGATACAGAATGGACCAGTTAAACATTACATTAGGGAGCCGGTCTTGAGTGTTTTTTGTGGTATTCATTCTCTTGGAATCAAAACAAGTGGTTGGAAAAGTCCGCAAAATCCAATCACTTCACCTAATTCATGCCCTAATCTACCTGTTTAACATGGTAGTAGTAATCTGTCCATTTATGTAGCTAAGTGTAGCAATCTATCAGGGGCAATTTAATATGGTAGCTCAGGGATGCCCGACGTTTGGTATGTTGTTTGCTAACTTGCACCACTCATGTCACAGGCGATAAGAGTCTAATGTTTTCCTTGGTATAGTCGGATAGGACCTTAATTTAAGCATCTGTTTGTTGTAAAATAAATAACCCGACTCCTGCACAAGTGGTGGGGTGTGGACCGTAAAGCTCCACCCAACTCGGTCAGAAGCACGTTCGGGCTGAACCGTGTTGATATCGAAAGATTCAGAAAACGGTCGAGAAGGACAAACAAACCCCACCACTCCATATATCGACGTTCGTGCTAACATGTCTGAGGGGGAAAAATACCGGAAATGACACATGTCAGCTGCAAATGTTCACCTCTGGTTTACTGGTAGAAGGTAGAAGTTGGAGGGTGTGATACCCTGACCTGTACTCCGATGATAAAGTAAGTAGATGAAGAAGATGATGAACAGTAAAACAAATAGGAGAACTGAAAAAATATGTCAATCTTTCGATCTCTGTAACACTGAAATTCTCGGGATATTTATAGGTTAACCTTTGGTATGGCCATAGATGATCACAGATGCCCATACCACGTGTCCTGCACTCATTACCAAATATGTCAGTAAAATCTACCACCTGTTGCATCACACGTGAAAGCCTACCATTAGTTCAGTCGGTTGAGTCTGACAGCATACAGAAGTGACCTGCATTAAATACCGAGGCAGTGCTTTCGGCCCACTTGTCAAAACAATTGATCGCCTCCTGATTATCTCCTCCTGCAAGTCGGTCTCGTTGTTGACTCGAGCTCGAATACGTTGTATATGTCTTAAAATATGACCTGGACATCCTTATCTGAATTACAGCGAGTTCGTTGTTCAATTAATACTGGAAACGTTGTCGAGAATACAACGTTTACGTTGTGCAAAAGACAACGAATACGTTGTCGAAAACCACAACGAGAACGTTGTTTCGCAAGACCACGGATACGTCTTAATGTGTACAACGCGAACGCTATGCATCAGATACTGCGTATCCTTCTATTTTAAGCACGTGACTCAAACATACGTCCACGTGTCACCTTCGTGCACAAAACAACAAAAGCCAGCTCATTCCCCAACGTTACACCGTTTTACGAATTTTATCCCTTACAATTTGCCCCTTTATGAGGCTTAGAACGTAGTTCTAAATGTCATAAACGGACAAAAGAGCGACAGTCCATACCTCAATCTTCTGCCGGCATCTGGATCGCTGCGTGGTTTACGCTGAGAAGATAGAACGCCCAAGCCAGCTGGTTTACGCGTGCGAACCGTCACGCCTCATTAATGCAAGACAGGCTGTCATCATTACCGTTTTGGAATTCAAAACGCTTTATATCTCTGACGGTTATTCTCTTTACGTGAAACGTCGATCCTGCCACCAGTCTTTCCAACTTTGACACAGATGTACGGCTCTGATGAAGGGTATTCTGGTCTTTTCATTTCTCTAAGGTATCTATAAAAATCTCTCTTGGCTGCTTCATTTCACTTATCTTGCCATTGAAGTACTGTTACTCTGTCTCACTTGCGTCTCAAGCGAAAGTTCAAGCTCTCTTCAAACTCTCGTTTCTCTTTGCAGTACGTTCTTCTCCTTTTTCTTACTCTCTTCATTGATTATGTTTCTCTTTCTTTCTCTTCTTCTCTTCTTCTCTGTCGTCAATCTGCCCATTTTTTTCCTTTTCCTTCCTATTATTCTTTGTTCCATTCTCCTCAACCCATGGCTGCCGAGACACCCATAGAATCCCTTAGGCTAGGTGAAGTTAGAGGCCAATCCGAAGACGAAGCTAGCTGTACTGGTAGCGCACCGTATGGTGCCTACATCAAGAAATCTTCTGCCCTACGCCAACAAAAATTAGCATACCTTAACCATTTCAGAGAACGTTTCGAGTTCCCCTCTCATGTCAATCTTCACTTCAAAAGAGAAGATGTCTGTATTGACAAACGATCAGCATGCATCGTTGTCTATCTCTTCCAACTCGAAGCCGGTCTTCGATTTCCCCTCCATCCCGTTCTGGATGAAGTCATTTCCACCCTACACCTTGCCCCAGGGCAAATGCACCCCAGCTTCTACAAGTATATGTCTATGATGATCAAATTCATCAAGGACGGGTACCCTAGAGGCTAGACACCTTTTTCATTTCTGCCATGCCGTCAGATGTCGAGGTACGGACGATGGCCCACACAATTATTATTCCTGGAACAAGAAGCCGTTGTACCCAGACCTCGTTTCCGGCATCTTGGACAGAGAAAGAGGGTGGAAAGCAACTCCCTTCGTTGTCTCTAGGGGCTGGAAAGCTGAAACTTCCACTGTGCCCAATGTTTTCCAAGATAAACCAGGTAACATGATACCGTTGTCCGTCGTCCGTTGTGCTTTTACTTCTTCTGTCTTTCTGTCCCATCGTCCGTTGTCGGTTTACTTTCTTCGTCCTGCTTACTTTCGTTGTCTGACACTTTAACTTTTACTTTTGCAGTTGAAGGAAAGAAACTTCCCTTCAAAAAACTCGCGCCTGAAGAGGAAAGTCTTCTTACCAACATCAAGCGCGCACGAGGAGGGGAGTACATCCGGTGGACACCACTACCACCTGATACTTGGAGCATTTTCAGCAGCTCGAACCCGTCTCCTCCAAGGCAACAAGGCACCTCTTCCTCCTCACCCGTAATTGAGCCAAGCTCGGAAGAAGAAGATATGGCCGGCACCAACCCTCCTGCGTTGATCCGAAAGCTAAGGACAACTCGTCCTGCAACTGCGCTGCCCCCTCTTCCACCTCCTCCAAAAACAATTCCATCCACAACGGGAGAGCCTTCCGAGCCGAAACGGAAGGCCATGACCCAGGCCGAGTTCAAGGCCAGAAAGAGGAGAAAAGAAGAACAGCGTCGAGAGAAGGACACTGCTCGTGCTGCCACTCCTTCCCCTTCTGCTCCCGCTACGCACCAAGGAGCTAAGGCTGCAACGGGGACACCTGTAGCCAGCATGATGCCTGCTGCTACTCCTACTGTGGCTGCCCCAATTGCTTCAAGCTCCGCCCTGGTCATTGTTGCCACAACGAAGACAACCACACCTCTTCTCCCATTCGGAGCACCGCTTTCAGATGAGATCAATTGGTCACCCGACTTCACGCGCTTCGGGAGGCCCACTATCCACTACTCGGTGCAGACCTCGGAGAAGGTTGCCAGAGCCTTGACGCACTCCATGAGGCTCCCCCAGGATATTGCTGATGCTGGCAAGATGTCCTTGCCTCAGGTTTCTTATGCAGCCTGCCAGTCCATGGCCTCGGTACGACTTCTGTTCTTTGTTTTGCTTTATTCAATTCTCGTTGTGACAAACTGATATTCTCAATCTTGTGTATCATAGCTGAACGTCCTCCTCCACGAGCTATGTGATCGTAGTACCTACCACTACAATCACCTCAAAGACTCCATCAGCTACTGGCAAGGAAGGACTAAGGCGCTGGAGCAAACTCTCGCTGAGGATAGCCTCAAGATTGAGTTTGATCTGTCCCAAGCCCGAGCTGAAGTGGTGCGGGTGGAGGAGAAGTTCATTGCCGCCTTCAAGGGGCAAGAGAAGGCTGAAGGCGAAGCTCGAGCAGCCAAGGAGGGAGAGAAGAAAGCCAAACAAGAAGTGGAGAACGCCGTTCTCCGGATCAGCGAGTTGGAGCTCGTCTCCCAGACTCTGAGCAGGCAGCTAGAGGAAACTGAGGCAGCGAGAGCCACAGTGATGGAGGAACTCGAGGAAGCCAAAAGAGCTGAAGAGGCAATCGAGCAGGTGGTGACCACGAGACTGCAACAACACTATCAGTCTCAGCTGGACACTCTTCTCGACGAGGACAGGGCAGAGACCGAGAAGGAGGTGATCAATATGCTCCGCCAACAAGGTCGACTGAAGGAAGACAATGAGGAGGACGTGACTACCTTCTCCGAGCTCCAGAGCAAGGATGTCATCGACCTCGACAACGAACCCGAAGTTGAAGGAGTTGAGAAGCCACATCCCCTCGAAGGCCCTGCACCTCTTCCATCTGAACCATTCTTTGAACCAGCTGCTCCTGAAGCTCCTCCAGTTGCCGAAGTTCCTCCTGTTGCTGCTGAAGCTGCTGAAACTGCTGATGTTGCTGACCCTGTTTGTCCTCCCGCTGTCCTTGCTGCTGCTGCCGACTTTTAATTCCTTCTCTTCTTACTCTCTTTTCTGTTAGTTGTAATGCATCATCTTCTTCCCCGAGTTATGGGGTTTTCTGTACTTGACCCAGCAATGGGTTTTTCTAAATGAATGATCATTTTCTCTTTCCCTTTTGCTTTTCTCGAAGTTGCAGAACTTGCACAACGTATACATACATGAAAAAATATAATATAAGTGTATGAACATGTTTTATGGATCATAGAATTAGACATGATCATAAATAACTCCTAACGTAGGCACTTTGATCATATATAAAGGAATCATTTTCATGACGATTGATGCACACCGAACAAAGCACTCTGAACCATATACACAATGGAAGCATTCATACAACGGAAAAGAGACATAGGCCTAGATACATCTTTATGTAGTTCATTGTGAATGTAATCTGACAAATAAAATTCCATAAGATGAACATAAAGTAACTCAGTTTTTGAGACACTTGCTCAGAGGATGTCATTAGGATAAGCCACTGGATTTGCTCAGATGACATCCTTAGGATAAGCCACTAGTGTCTCATTGTGAGTATGACGTCCAAGCGAAATTTTATTCGATTTTGCAAAACATTCACAATATTACACTGATGTTCCAGACAACGAGTTGATGTAAAAACTTCAAAGCAATAATTTAAATGCTCATGTAATAATACTGGAAAACTTTTTATTGCAACAACTCATTTATTCACCACAGATTCTATTGAAAGAATTGTCTCAAGTTCATAATGTTCCAGGATTTATGAATGAGATTACCTTGCAGATCTTTCAAGTAGCAAACGCCAGGACTCCCCAATCGTTCTACGATATATGGTCCTTCCCAATTAGGTCCCAACTTGCCATTGTTAACCTCCCTGGTATTCTGAAATACTTTACGGAGAACGAGATCCCCGACCTGAAGGACTCTTCGCTGTACCTTTTGGTTGTACGCCTTCCTTAGCTGTTGCTGATATCTCTTCGTCTGAATGCTGGCATCTTCTCTCTTTTCTTCTAACAAGTCGAGGTGAATGGCCATGAGCTCAGCGTTCCTGTCTTTCTCTCCACTCTTCTTCTTGTTATGCCAAGAGCGTAATGTGGGCAAACTAATCTCAGTAGGAATGACAGTTTCCATGCCATAGGCCAAAGAGAAAGGTGTTTCGTTTGTAGGACTCCTCGGTGTCGTCCTATACCCCCACAATACGTTGTGCAGCTCGGTAGTCCACTTGTGCAAGTAAAAATTGTGGAAATGTTCCTTCAAGTGGAAAGCTGAAAAGCGGGGACGTAGACAAGTTGTCGAACCTCGTAAACAAAGTCTTCATGTTTGCACTCCTTATCTATATCTCTATTCTTCTTATTAATTATTGTTTATTGCATTTGCCTTAAATTCTTTAATAAACTAAGGCAGAAATTTTATTTTGCCATTGACCCTAATCACCCCCCCCCCCCCCCCCCTCTAGGGTCCATATACTAAGCAACACCCACCACGCCATTCCCTTTAACCTTGGAATTATGCCAAGTGCCTTAGACTAATTCAATTTTGGGTCAAAGCTTGTCTTAGGCTATACTCCTATAGGGCTAGTCCTTCCTTGGCCTTAACACCCATTTTCAACTTTGGAGTTTTGGAGTGAAGGGGCTGGAAACCTCACAGTGGGTTCCTCATCTCATCCTCTTCATTTTCCCTTCTTTTTGCACTCTAGTTGTTTTTAATAAATTTTCATTCTTGTTTGTTTTTCTTTCATTTTTTTGGGAAATTACCCCTAGTTTCTAGTCCTTTCTCTAAAAGAATTTAGAAGGCCCATCGCCTTTCAAGAGTAGGCAGGCTGCCTATGTCATCTCCAGTGTAATAAGGGGTCCCCATGAAAAAGAAAGATGGTGGGTATTCTCCTCTTTTCCTCTTCTCTATGCATATTCCCTTTTCTTTTTTCTTTTTTTTTTCTTAAAATCAAGTGTGGGCTAGTCTAGGCAATTTTTTTGTTTTGTGGTTGAAATGATATCACATAACTAACACACACAACCAAACCTAAGGTAGCCACTAGGGTGCCATAAGGGTAAGTCCAAGCAACCACTCCAAAGAGCTTGATTCAAGTATTATTATTTCACGAATAAGTACAGAATTATGTTGTTCAATCAAATCATTTGACTCAAGTATAATAACTTGAAAAAATACAAGATAAACAAATAATAAGAACTTTAGAGTGTCATGATTTTTAACACCTAAGTTTGCATCTTCTCGAAAACGGTATCGGATTGCTATATGACTATATGGGCTCGATAGCATTCTCTAGAACCATTTCCAGACTTGTACAAACTATTGTAGCCCTAATAACACTACAATAAATGGTCCCTAACCCCTGAGATAGATAGATAAATGATATAGCTGATTATCCAAAAAAAAAACAGAGTAAAGGAGGCATTAAATGATTAATTGATGAAAGATTAATTGACATACCAAACATTAAACTTGTTTTTAAAGTCGTGAATAATTCTGGACTTTTTCATTAACTGATTAATTGATGAATCATGTTTTTACCTTTTAAAATTTTGAATTAAACGCCAAGTGTTCACGACCTTTTGACAAAGTCATAAAGAAACATCTAATATTCAGACTTTCAACGTTGCTTATGTCAACACAGCTCAATTGCCAGAATTGTAGTTATCTATTCATTTAATATGGTAGCTAATTGTAGTAACCTATCCATATTTAATATGGTAGCTAATTGAAGGACCTTCTTGAAGACAGATTTGACATGAAATTTTAGTAGTCTTTAACAACTATCGTTGTTGATCACTTTGTTGAATTATTGGGGTTGACCAGATTTTGTCTCAGTTAATAGTTAAGTTTAGTTACCAAGAAAGAAAAATATGTTTAAAAAAAGGCTATGAAGAAAATGTGGCAATGACGGTGGAATAGCCGAGGGTGGTGGAGGTGATGCTAGCAACATTGGCGGTGGTATCAGCATCAACGACGTCAATGATAGTTGTGACAGGGCAGTGGTGGTGGTGGTAACAATGACAGTTACGGTGGTGGTAATTGGAGGTGTGGTGATGGAAGCAAATCGCTTATGTTCTTTCATGGGTTCTTTCCTGTGACCATGAGTGTTGGGAGGTTAGGATCAACTCTTATGTACATATTCAATAGTTGTAAACACTTGTTGAAAAGATTTTGACCTTGGAGAGAACAACTCAGACAATATGGTTCCGGGGGTAATGATTGAGGTTAGAAAGATAAAAGTGGTGGTGGGTATTTAGGATTGGAGACAAGACATAAAGTTGGAAATTTTCTGTTTATATTTTCTCTAATTTCTAACTTTTTAGTATGCAAATGAAATTATAGATTAGTAGCAAGTTTTTTCTCCCTTTTTCTTCTTCTACAAAATTTCTCTTCTAAAAATATAAAATAATATCCACTTTCCTTGTGGATTAATACTGACATGATGGAATGATAAAAGGTGTATACCGCGTGAGTTGACACGGTTACCAAATCTTTCGAGGGAAGTTCAAAGGCGGGCTAACTCCTAACTTACTCATTAATAACCCAAGATAAATGATTAAAAGCAAATAATAACAAAAACAACAAATAATAATAATACTTGTAATAATATATAATAATCTTATAAGGAGATGGAGAGAGGTAGTGGCAAGTGAAAGAAAACTAATTTATTGAGAATACTTGGATGATTTACAAAAACCCAGATTTAAATAAATATTTCATGTCAAGACTCTTACTATAGAAGAATTTCTCAAAGATAATCTTATTCTAATCATACATAATCAAATTCAAAATTCAAATTTAATTAATATTGTCTAATTATGAAAAGATACACTAAAAATGATACAGTGTATCTTTATTCTCTAATATTCCCTTTCAACACATGTGGATTGAAAATTTTTATGGGTTTATGACAACTTGAGTATTCTCTTTGTATATAAAAAGCTAAAATATTTAACCATGTGGCTGGAGAAGTGGGTTCATGATTTTAACTTCACCATATATTATACGACACATAGCAATAAAATAGTGAGATAAAAAGGAAGAGATATCGGGGAGAAGTCAAAATCATGGGAAGAACATAAAATGACTTCTCCCCACTATATCACCAAATGTCCCCTATTTTGTGGTTGCCCGAACCACCTTTCTGACTTTGCTGAGAGGAAAGAATCTGAGGCCCTCGCCGCCACGCTAGATAACGTACGGCGTATCCGTTATGTGGGAATTCTTCTTTCCACCTACTCGATTTCCATTTCATTGATAACGAACGCGTATCCGTTGGGTAGATAAACTCACGCTTTTTCACGATGTCTCCAAATATTATTGGCTCAGGATTCTGTACTTGGTTTTTTTTTTAATATTAATTATTATTTTTTTAATTAAAAAACTGTTTTTAGAGTTTTTTAATATTAAAAACAGTTTATCAAGGATGGGTGAGTGAACCCTAGGGGGCAGTGAACCTTACCCAAGGTTAAAGGGTCTCAAAAGAGACACGTGGTAACCTCTAGGGGTTCAAACTTGAGAGATTCTCTCAAGTTGAACTTGAGAGAATCCTGGGCCAATATTATTTAATTTCAGATCTTTAAACCAAAGCTGTCGCTGTTCAACACTGTTCGCTGTTCAACACTCTATAAAAAGGTGAACCTTAAACGTTCTTCTCCAGCCTCTCTCTCTCTCTGCCTCTCTCTCACTCTCATGTTCATGGCGCCACCCAACACCATAACGGTGCTTGAGCTTTGCCGAGTAGCTCCACCTCCTGACTCGGTCTCCCAAACGTCTCTCCCACTCACCTTCTTCGACTTGGCATTTTTGAGATTTCCTCTGGTTCAAATCATTTATTTCTACGAGTACCCCCATTCAAAGACTCACTTTTTAGACTCCGTCCTTCCCAAACTCAAACACTCACTCTCTCTCACCCTCCAACACTTCTACCCTCTCGCCGGAAACCTGATATGGCCACCGGAGTCTGAGAAGCCCATCATCCTTTACGTCAACGGCGACTCGGTCTCCTTAACCATAGCCGAGTCCAACAGCGACTTCTACCACCTCTCTGGTAACCACGCTCGCAACTGCAATGAATCGCATTCTCTACTCCCTCACTTGCCATCATCGGAAACTCTAGCTCCACTGTTGGCCTTGCAATTCACTGTGTTCCCCAATTACGGCTTTTGCATTGGAATCACCATACACCATGTAATTGTTGATGGACATTCATCAACAATGTTTTCGAAGTCATGGGCCTCCATTTGTAGATCAGGAGACTCGTCTTTGTCACCTGAGTTACTCCCATTCTACGACAGAACTGTAATCAAGGACCCAGAAGGGCTTGAGAAATTCTTCTTGAACAAGTTCGTGAAACCCACCGAGTCCGAGTCCGAGACCGAGTTCAATATCGTGGACCATAGAGCTCCCTCCAACACAGTCAAAACCACGTTTGAACTGAGCCGTGGTGATATTGAAAGACTCAAGAAATGGGTCTTGACTCGTCGCGAGAAGGATAAACAGACCCCACCACTACATCTATCGACGTTGGTGCTAACATGTGCGTATGTATGGGTTTGCTTGATTAAAGCAGACGTGAAAAAAAAGAGGATTCAATTGGTGGTACCTGTAGATTGCAGGGCTCGCTTAGACCCTCCCATTCCTCTCACGTATTTCGGTAACTGCGTTCTTGGTCACAGGGTTCATACAGAGCCATGTGACATAATGGGAGAAGACGGGCTGGTCATAGCAGTGGAGGAGCTCAACAAGGTTATCAGAGGATTGGAGAGTGGAATTCACATGGGCACGAAAAAAAAAATTCCATCTCCTTCTGAAGAAATGGAGGCCCCAATTGGGATTGCCTGGTCAAATCGGTTTCGGGTTTACGAGACCGATTTTGGGTGGGGAAGGCCGACCAAGGCAGAGTTGATATCAATCGAAAAAACTGGAGCCATGTCTCTCGTGGAGAGCAGAGATGGAGCTGGAGGCGTCGAGATTGGTTTCGCATTGAACAAGCAAGAAATGGAGGTTTTTGCTTCTATATTTACTAATGGTCTCAAAGCTTCTAAGTTGTAAAATGAGATGCCTATATGGTGCATCAAGTTTCTGGTGTTAAGTTTGTTAATTTTATATTCCTCCCAAACATAAATATTTCTTGGAATCTTTTGCCCATGTGGCAAAAGATTACCTCCGGTGGCTGCCCGAGCTAAGCACTCGGGCATCCACAAACCATTAAACACCTGGCGATTTTAAAGGGAAAGAAATCAAATGGGGAGAAGTCAAAATCAAGGGGAGACAATGAAATGACTTCTCACCTAAAATGTCGCCAGCTGCCCAATTTTTGTGGGCAGCCACCGAGGTAATCTTTTGCCTATGTTAAAATTCCATAGAAGTATTCTGTTGAACTTTTTTTTGCCTTTTTCTGCAAAGTGTTGTACTGGTAGAGATGGAATATGAGTTTGTTTTTTTATGCTTGTTTGCTAAATCTTGACTCAACATTCTGTTAATCATAATTCTTTCGTTCGTTGTAGATTATCTGCGTGAGCATATCTTCGACCATGAACGGTATGATGTCAGCTTTACGAGTGTTTTATAAGATAATGCTTGAATGGTAAAAACCAAATACCTCTAGTTCAGGGTGTTATTCTCTTCATAGGCCACTCGTCAGCAAACTACTTGGCACGGCCTTCATGCCACTTGCATTGCACTTTCATAGAGAAATCACGGCATTTACATGATGTGGATTGACAAAACTAAACACAAGACTAGTTTGCGGTTCGCCGCCATTCTTGAGCATCATACGCATAGGCAGTGGCTTTCCACATACATACATAAAATGCCTTAATCGGTCCTACTTCGTACCTTGGCCATACCCTAAAATAAGCATCCAATGACCTGTGATACACATGATGGGCAATCCATATAATGCTGAGACTAATACGAATCCTCAAAAAAAAAATTATAATTTTCTGAACTGTGGATGTTTACCCATGTTTTAGAATCAAAATCTATTCTTTGACCATCATTTGAAATTTTTTTTTTTTTTTTGAAGTTCATAATGTGAAATAATTTTCTTGTTATTGCCTTAATAAACCCAAATGAATATAGTTATCTTCTGGATAAAAAGACGCAGATAAACAGTGGGGGCCTGTGGGGGCATGTGCCCCCACTGAACTTTTGAAGTTTTTTTTTTTTTAAGGTATAGTCATGGGAATAGGAGATCAGATCACAGCCAATTGTGATTGAATTTAGGGAGAGTTCAATCGCACCCACAAGCCAACACATGTCCCTTTTAACCCAATTCAACTGTGGTTAAGATCATATAACCTTAGTTTTAAGTAAATATATTAAAGAAATATTGAGCCTTAGGGTTAAAAATTCTTTACTAGAATTAAATATTTTTTTTAAAACAAAGGTTATATTATTGAAACCCAATGGTTAGTTAATCTTAATCAAGATTGATTTGGGTTAAAAGGGACACATGTTGGCCGATGGGTGCTTTTGAACTCTTCCCAAATCCAATCACGATTGAACTTTCCCCGAGTTCAATCACACCCACAGGTCAACACGTATCTCTTTTAACCCCAACTAAATATGGTTAAGATTCACTAACCCTTAGGCTTCAACAATCTAACCTTTGTTTTTTTTTAAAAAAATTAACCCTAATGGTTTAAAGTTCTTAACTAGAATTAAAAGGGGGTTATGTGAGTGTTACTGTCCGAATTCAATCTAGCAAAGTGTAGAGAAATCACAACGCCACCTGCACAAGATTCGAGCCCGGAACCTCCCTCCTAATGAGGAGACACACTACCATTGGGCTATTCTCATGGTGTGTAATTGTTTACGTATTTAATTGGGCATAATCACAAGACAAAGGGACAATTGTACCCTAAAAAAATTATACTCTATTATTTAATATGGCATAGCTGTGGGGCAAAGAAAAAAAGCCCAAGAACGTAGACTTGAAAAACAAATCGGGGGCTATGCCACTAAACCTATATTCCTATATACTCAATTTTTTTTGGAGCTGCCTAATCTTTCTCTACAACATCCATCAATAATTACTACTATTTTTAATCAACCAGGGGTGCCCCACTACTAGATTATCCTGGCTCCGCCCCTGCATAGCTTAGCCATTTTCTGAACTTAGATGTTCATTTTTTTCTTGTTCTTTTGAGAGACTATTTTTGTTTATTTGATGGGCATATGGGGCACTAGGAACCTCCAAATTATGGACATAATTAAATTTAAAAAATTACCACAAATTAAATTAAAGAAATTTAAAAAAAAAAAAAACTGGAGTTACACAGAGAAAGGTGGCCGGAGGTGGAGGGTGTTGCGAGCTGAAGGGCGGTGCTGCGAAATTACAAAGAAAGACAAGTGAGGGTGCGGCGAGATTGCAGAAAGAGAGAGAGAGAGAGAGATTACCGTGGAGGGGTGGAGCTACCGTGGACCTTCTGTGAAGCTGTCGGAGGTGGGAGAGAGAGAGTTAAGAAAGAGAAAGCTAAAACCAAAAAAAATGGCTTGCATGTCGATTTCGATGGATTACCTGAGCGTGGAGATGGGAGATCAGGTAGCTGGAGGTTCCGGATGTGGCTGGAGGTGGCCGCCGAGGGAGAGCAGGTGACCGGAGAGAAAATCGCAGGTCGCCAGCATTGGTCGGAGGTCGTCGGAGATGGAAGAGTGGCCAGAGATTAGGTGGTCGGAGTTGGTGAAGTGGCCGAAGAGCTAGAGAGGGGAGATCAGAGAGTAGGGAAGGAAGAAAGGAGGAACTATCGGGGTCCTATTAAAGAAATTAAACAGCGGTTACAACATACTCGTTGTCATATATAAATAAACAATGGCAGTTATATAATATCCGCCGCCCTTACTACACTATTCACAACGGTTATTTATACACCTACCGCTAAAAGTTCGCCACGAATGAGGTGGCAGAAAACCAAAACGGTTGGACGAAAGGCTTTCCATGACGGTTATTTATAAACCCGCCGCCACAAATTACATACAACGGCCATTATTAATTAACCGTCGTTACTATAGTTCTGAAAACAGTCATGGGCGGCGGTATTATAAACTCGTCGTTGTATGTGCTGTGGCGGCGGATTTTTGTAACCGCCTCCAACAATCCGCTGCCACAGACCATTATTTTTGTAGTGGAAGGTTGCTACAAAACTTTCCTAAAGTACTCCCAATCTCTCTCAAACGTTCCCCCCGCCACCACTCAAACGTTTCCTTTCATTTATTAGGGTTATTGTCACGTGTGACAATAATTTATTAGGGAAGGTTATTACACAAATTCTTCCCCATCTTTGAGTCAGTTACAAAATGCTTTGATTTAGTAATCAACCTAATACTACCGTTTTGAGGTATCATTTTTTCCTCTTCTTTGTTGGTTTCTCCAACGCTTTGAGTTCTCTACTATAATATTCCTCTCCATCTGTCTCTCCTCATCTACATAAATAGATTCATATTGTTGAAAATTGTCATGAATTCGAATGCCGATAAAAAGATCCAGAGAATAAACCAGTGGACACATGGCAACGAAATAGAAGGAATCGACCTAGCATGGAAAGTCCATGTAAATGGCGATTCTTTGTCCCATCACAATGTCATCGTAATTGCGAAAGTAGATGACTGTTGATGGTTTCCATTATTCAATATGAAGAACGTAGCTGTTGATGGTTTCCATTTTTCATTCATCTACTGCTTCTTAGAGACAGCCCCCGACAAAGAACGTAGCTGGTTCATATGGCGATGCTAATGGCCACAATTCAATGGATGAATCTGAGTGGGTTCCATTACTGCGAGTTGGCTGCTCATCCCCTCAAAAATCTCTCACTCATGCTCTCTCTGCATCCAGTGGAAATAGAAATTGGACCAATTGGCACTTATAAGGAAGTCTTTAAGCCCCTATTATGAGACGTAGGCAAGGCAGTCACGGCTAGGACGGGTTTCTGTTTTTTCTCTGCATTTTTTCTTTCTAAGTTTTTATTGATAATTTGATAAGGCTTTGTTTGGATTGATTTTAATGATTGATTTAATTTTTTCTTTATTAGCTTTGTTCTTCATCAATCCATTTGTGTTTGGAATTGTGTCTAGGGTGTGGCTGTTATGCCACGGACGGCTCAGCTAACATGCTAGGTATTTAGGGCATATGCTTTCTCCTAGCCCATAGAATTGAGATTTCAAAAAATGATATCAATTTTTAATTTTGCTATACTAACTAAAGTCATGGATCGGACATATCACAATTCTAAATCTTATCAGATTTAGACACTTTTTTTAAATGCTCCAAATTTATAAGACATTTTTTTTGGATACGCATTTATGCTAAGAGTCTGTAAGGGGTGTGGTTAGGTCTTTAGCTATTAAGAGACTAAGAGGTGTTACCACCCCACTACGTGACTTCTAACCTACGCCTGGCCCAAGACTTTAAAAACTAAAATAAGCTAAAACCTAGGTTGGGAGACGTTGTAGTGTGGAGAAAATAATTGTATAGGTAACACTATTAAAGGTCACTTTTTTTTTTTCATGAAGTGAAGATGTTATAAAGGAGTCTAGGGCTGTTTCATGACAAAACGTTTAATCTTTTTTTTGAAAGTTTCCATAGATTGAAATTGCTTACACCAAACACATTTCAATTAAAAATTTTATTTTTTTATTTTTTATAATTGGTTTACCTTTAAATTGCATTTATGTATACTTTAATCTAAGCTTTGGTGAGATAAATTGGGTTATGTGGATGGAGTGTGCGTTGGCCTATGTGCATGAGTGTGGGTGTGTGTTTAATCATTTTACAACAAAAAAAAACAAACTAAGCTTCGTTTGTTTAAGTTATACTTGAAAGATTTACTATTAAGTCATTATTATTACCATTTTAAAAAAAACTTATATTGATGCATTTCAAAATTTAGTAACCGTGCATCGCACGGGCTCCTTACTAGTTGTACATTAAAGTAAACCCCAATTGTACATTAATAATAGTGGCATGGTAGTTTGATTATAAAAAAGAAATTGAGATCACATGATTAACTATGAAGTGATTATTGCGACAAAAAAAAAAATACTGAATCCTGATGGTTTTCACCTAAAAATAATGGTGATGGAACTTAATTCAAAGTTGCCTATCACAAAAAAAAAAAAATGGTAATGGAACAAACCCATCAAACCTTCTATTTTTTTTTCTCCTTTGGCTCCATTTGTTTGTATGGAAAATGAGATGGAAAAGAAAACTTTTTTGGCGGAATTAATTTTTAAGAAAATTTTTCCTTATCTTCTATTTTCTACCGTTTGGCTAGAAGAAAAAAATATCTCAGAAATTCATATAAATTTTTTTTGTGTGTGTGCTTAGATTGTCATTATCAAGTGACTCGTGATTCTCTCCAGTTGTAATCGGACTCGGGGGAGCCCGTTACGCCACTGATGCGGCCACGTGTCCCTCTTGACACCCCTGTGAGCACGGGTTTTGGTTAAACCCTTGACATCTCTCACGGGAGGTTTGTTAAGATGTTTGAGTTGCCACCTATTCATTCAAAAGGAATAAGTCCCTCGGGATGTTGGATAAGGTCTTTGGTCTCCGATCAGAAATCAGGGTAAGAGGTTTGGTTAAGTCCGGGGAAGGAATTAGGCACCCCAGTACTTCCACTTTTCAGTGGTTCCCTACTTGCTATGTTTAAACCAAAATGAACTCGAAGTTAATCAAATGTCAAAGTATTTAAACTAATACTATTCGTAAGAAAGAAAAACTAACTAGGGTCGAACTCAGGTTGGATTGCCTACGTACCCACATTGGGGTGAGATCAGACCGAGCATAGTTCTAGCACATGAGCCCATGCTAAGGCGAGGGGGTATGGGTTTGTGCACCAAGGGTAGCTAATGAGCCCAATTCGAAGACTAGGGTTTTTCTTGACCGAGGTTGGTCAATGTGCAGAAGTTTGGTCCCGGAGGCTAAGGGTTGGGCCCGGAGGCCAGGATGAAGCCCTGAGGCTAAGGGGTATGTTAACCCAGGGTTAGGATTGCTAACCGGGGTTAAAAAGTCCAGAAGTTGTATTTTTTATCTTTTTTCTAATTTTTTTGGGATTTTATCGGATTTTTCTCAAGGTCAAGGTTGCTTAACCATGGTTAAGAGAGGAGGTCACCATGGTTAGAGTCGCTAACCATGGTTAGATAATTGAAGAGACCATCTATGGGTTTCTCAGAATATTTGTGATTTTCTGCGTATTTTTTCAGATTTTTTGCTAGTTAAGGACTCCTTAACCATGGTTAAAAGTTAACCTGAGGTAGGGATTAACCATGGTTAAGGGTCTTAACCAGAGTAAAAATGACCGCAGAAGGTCATTCTGGAAACCTAGGTTTATTTATGATTTTTTGATGATTTTTTCAGAATTGGTGGGGTTAAAGGGTGCTTAACCATGGTTAAAAATTAACCAAACATGGATTTAACCATGGTTAAGGGTCTAGTTAAGCCAAAAGTGGGTTGAGGAACCATGGCAGGACATAGAACGGCATCCTACCTGGCCTCGGCCCTGTGCAAAGCCAAAAATTAAAAAATCAAAAAATGGAGGTAATCAGATTACCTCCATCAATCAATTTTTTAACCCTAGTTTACAGGGGTTTAACTAAGGTTATGAGATGAACCAGAAAAAAGCAAAAGCATGGGAGTGTAGCCTGGACTACAGGGAAGACAATGGGCCAAGTTAGGACCCAAGAACATGTCAGGTGTGGTCCCCACAGGGGCCTAAAGTTAGTGAAAAAATGTACTGAAATATTGGTAAGCATATTCCCAACAGACTGTTAACCCATGTTTAGGGTCATACTAACCAGGGTTAGGCTTGGAGCCAGGGTTTGAAATTTTGAAGGGGAGAAGATAAGAGTCAGGACTCTCTAATGGGGCTTGAATGGGCCCCAAGGCATGAGTGATGTGGGCCCCACAAGGGCCCAAAGTCACTGGCAAAACAAACCAAAGTTGTCGGGCTAGCCCTGGCTAAGGGTTGAGTTAAGGTCTAAAATTTATAGGGGAGCTAGTTAAGGGTTAGGGCTACCTAATCATAGCCATAGAACTAACCAGGGCCTTAACTAACCATAGTTAACAGTGAGTTATAGAGAAGCACAGAAAATGGCGGTAGATATTTTACCGTCATTTAGCAATTTGTTCAGAAATAGAATTTCCCCACTGGGGATTGCACCAGCAGGGGTCTAAGAGTTCCCTCATGAATTGAGGGACCCCCAGACCCACCGGGGAGTGGCCATGCACTGTGTTGGGTGGTTAACCCGAGTTAATTGCCTCAAGGGATCCCCCCACACCTATGAGGAAGGTGGGGAGGTCCTATCCTTGGCTGGGAAGCTAACATACCCATACAAAATGATAAAATGGGACCCCTGGAATGGGACTAGGGGTCCCTTATGGAGTTATAAACAAATAAAAAAACAAAAGGGGTAGGTGTTCTACCCTTGCACAGTGGGTGCACTCGCAGCGGCAGCTGAGCAATGGTGGTGTTGCAAGTAGAGAAGGGGGCTGAGGCGACTCCGGAGGAGGTTTGGGGTCCTAGTTGACGTCGCAAGGAGGTCCAAGGATGAGGGATTGAGGCCAGTTGTGGCTGAACCAATTCGGGCAGGGGTTTTTTGCAGCAAAAACCGAGTCCAGAACTAAGGCAGGTGGTGGAGTCTAAATAGAGGAGTTGGGGGGAGTTCAGGGGTCTTCTGAGCATTTTCCCAGACGTGGGGAACCAACCAGGGGCATCTCAAGGTGGCAGGGGGGAAGCTGATACGCTGGTCTGTAAAATAGTAGAGTGGCGATAATAGGATTACCGTCACTCTCAAAGTTTTGGGTTTTGAGGGTGTCGGTAATCCCATTACCGACACTCTGAGTTTTTACTGTTTTGGTCCAGACCCATGCATGCTTGGGCCGAAAGGGGGAGTAGGGTTACCATTTTGGGAGTTTTCCCACCTAGATTTTGAACTGAGGGGTGTGGGCCCCACCCTAGTAGACCCCTAAGGTTGTGGGCCCAAGTTTGGGCCCACCAAGGCCTTGGCTCATGGTTTTTTTGGTTTTAGATTGGTTTGTGGGCCTTGGGCCTAAGGGATTTTGGCCAAGGTCTAGGGCTTAGTTTAGGGCTTACAGACCTAGGGTTTGGTCTAGGGTTTGAGGATTTTAAGGGGTAATGGACCTTGAGCCCGAATGGTTCACCTAGGGTTTAGAGCATATCTAGGGCTTAGGGTTTATGACATACCTAAGGTTTAGATGTAGGGTTTAACTAGGGGCTTGCCTAGGTTCTAGGGTTAGGTCTAGGGCTAGGTCTAGGGTTAGGGTGTACCTAGGGTTTAGCTAGGGTTTGGCATGTGGTTTACCTAGGGTTAAGCCTAGGGTTTGGTTAGGGATTTGCCTATGGTCCAGGGCTTGACTAGGGACTTAGCTGGGGGATGACCATGGTTAATGGTGGTTAACCATGTTTAAGTAGGGTGTAAAAATTGGGTGCTTACAACCCTTAACCTGGTAAAGATTCATTCACCCCTAGGGTACACCCACCTACATTGGCTTTTAGGAAAAAAAAAATTAACCCTGATTAAAATTCACTAACTCCTTGAGTTAATTTTTTTTTTAATAATTTTTTCTAAAAATCAAGAATAGGTGGGTGAATCTTAACCATAGTTAAGGGGTGTCAAAAGGGACACATGGCAGTGTTAGTGGCGTCCGGTTACAGGGGCGAGGGGGGGCAGCCCCCCTCCAAATTTTTTGTATTCTCTTCTTGTTGTAGTATGAAATAGTGGGCCTCTCAAATTTTTTTATTTTTTTTTAGTATACTTGGCCCCCCAAAGTTTTTTGTCTTATATATATAGTGGCCAAACTAAATTTTTTGTCATATATATAGTGGGCCCCCAATGCAGTCCAATTATGCCCTTTTGGTTGCCACATGTCTCTATTGACACCCCTTAACAATGGTTAAAATTCACCCACTCTTAGGGTTCACTTACTTATCTTTGGTTTTTAGAAAAAATATTAAATTTTTTTTTACTTGAGGAGTTAGTGAATTTTAACTAGGGATTGAAAAAAATTGATATTTTTTTTTAAAAAAACCCCAAGAATAGATGGGTGAATCTTAACCACTGTTAAGGGGTATCAATAGGGACAAGTGGTGACCTCAAGGTCATTACCAGGAAAAAATTCCTCAAAATAAAAAAATTATCTCCAAAATATTTTATCGGGGGCTATGCCTCCGAACCCCCAAGTTCCATACCCTCAAATCCATTAGTTTTTTTATACATATATTTTGGCCCCTAATGAAAATTTTCTAGCTCCACCCCAGTCTGGTTACAACTTCATGGATTCTCGGCTAGTAGGTATGGCCCAAAAATTTCTCATCTTTTATTTGCTGACAATAGTCTTCTCATTACTCAGGCTTCTTCAAATGAATGTCGCAATATTCTCAAAGTTCTTGAGATTTATAAGCAAGCTTTGAGACAAAAAATAAATCGAGAAAAGTCCTCAATTTTTTTCAGTCCAAATACATCAAATATGGTGCAACAAGAGATAAAAGATCTAGTTGGGGTTACCAATTCAAATCCTAGTGAACGATATCTTGGGCTACCGGTTATGGTTGGAAAATCAAAAATGTGTTCTTTCAGTGGCCTCAAGGAGAGGGTTTTTAAGAAGCTCAGTGGATGGAAAGAAAAAACGTTATCAAGAGGAGGTCGAGAGATTTTGATAAAGGCAGTGGTCCAAGCCATTCGTGCTTACATAATGTCATGTTTCAAACTTCCTAAATCGTGGTGTACAGAAATTCAATCGGGCGTTTCAAAATTCTAGTGGGGGCAAAAGGGCTCGGAACACAAAATTCATTGGGTCAGCTAGGCTAAGTTGTGTAAGGATAAGAAGAATGGTGGTTTGGGGTTCTGTGATCTCCAAGTTTTTAACTTAGCTCTTTTAGCAAAGCAAGGGTGGAGGCTCCTTCAGAATCCGCAGTCTTTGTTCTATCGGGTTTTTAAAGCTAAATATTTCCCTCATGGATCTTTCTTGAATGCTAAGTCGGGTTCCAATCCTAGTTACATTTGGCAAAGTTTTTCGGCGGCTCAAAATCTTATCCATCAGGGTATGGTTTGGAAAGTAGGAAATGGGAGCTGCATTAAGCTCTAGAGTGACAAATGGACTCCTCGGCCACTCAATTGTAATTCAAAGGCTGATTATCTAACATGGGTTGGTGAGATCATTGATCCAGTGACCAAAAGGTGGAACGCATCCATTATTGATAGAGTTTTTGATGATCATGATGCAGCTATAATTAAGGCGATTACGCTTAGTGATATTTCTGTTCCAGATAAGATCTTATTGCATCTTAGGAAATTTTCAGTTCATTCAGCTTATCATTCTGCAATGCGAGAGGTAGAATCCAATAATAGAGATAATGATGCAGATGGTTCAAATGCGACAGATATCAGGCGAATTTGGAGTCGGATATGGGGTCTTAGAATACAGAGTAAATGTAAGCATTTTATATGGAGAGCTTGTACAGATTCCCTTCCAACAATGGTAAATCTAGTCAGACGGGGTGTTCCAACAGAAAAATCATGCCGCATTTGTTTATATCATTTGGAATCCGTGACCCATGCATTGTGAGCTTGTCCTTTGGCTCGAAATGTTTGGGCGTTACTAAAGGGGAGAGCTCAGAAAATGTCAACAACTGAGAATTTGGATTTTCTTCATATCATGCTAGATTTTGAATCTCAGGCTTCAAAAAAGAATTTGGAATTGGGAACAATGATAGCTTGGGCTATTTGGGATTTGCGCAGCAAGATACTTTTTGATAACTACCAACTCCATCCAACTCAGAGGCTAAAGTTCTTTTAGAAGATTTCCAAGGGCTGGCAATGGTTCGACATCTCCCTTCTGAAAATTCCAGCTCTATTACAACGGGGATTACGACTAACAGATAAGACTAGATTCTCAATTGATAGTCTTTTGATTTGTTTTTTCTTTGTGAATGAAGTAGGTTCAGATCTGTCCATGAATATGGTTCTATGTAAATATTTGGTTTCTTTTAGCAATAAAATTTTTACCTTTATCAAAAAAAAAAAAAAAACCCCAATTAATATCAAACTGTCACCATTCATCAGCAAACGCATTGATGAAAGAATCGTTATTATGCATAAAAGATGAAGGAGTTCGTTATCCATCAAAACCCAAATTTCCCTCACTTTAAGCTTTGATCATTACACATTTCAGCCCTCAAATCCAGATCAAATTTATAGTAGGGCTTTTATAGTGGGTCCCAAATCAAATCAAAAGAATAAAAATCAGAATACAAAGGTTCATACATCCAATCATGCACTTTTTAAAAACCTCTAACTACGGTTAAGATTCACCCACTCATAAGGTTCATACATCCAATCATAGTTTTTAGAACTTAATCACAGTTAAAAAAGGCCTCGAATTCTCTCTGGCAGGTGCCAGAATAGTGGTCTCGAGCTACCACAATGTATGCGATACTTGGCATAAAAAAGGGGAGAAGTCATTTCATTTTCTCTCCCAGATTTTGACTTCTCCCCACTTAATATTTCTCCCCCTTTTTCCTCATCATTTTATCGTCACATTACACTGTGTGGAAAAGTCAAAATCATGGGGACAATGATTTGACTTATCCTACCACATGGCGCACAATGTGTGGTAACCCGAGACCACTATTCTGGCATCTACCAGAGAGAATACGACACCAATTAAAAAGGACTAAAAGGTACCTCGCGGCCAGCCTCGGATTCTCTCAGGCGAAGCCAGAAAGGTTTGTCTCAAGCAACCACAAATTAGCAGACATGTGGCAAGAGAAGTCATTTCATGAGCCCATGATTTTGACTTCTCCACGTATTATATGACTCATGGTAATAAAGTAGTGAGATAAATGGGAAGAGATACCATGTGGAGAGAAGTCAAAATTATGGGGAGAAAATGAAATGACTACTCCCCACTTCATCACTACATGTACCCTATTTTGTGGTTACCCATACCACCTTTCTGGCTTGCTAGAAAGGAGAGAATCCGAGGCCCTCGCAGCCACGCCAGATACGACGGCGCTACGCTGGGAATTCTTCTTTCCACCTACTCAATCTCCGTCTCACTGATAACGAACTCGTATGCGTAGGGTAGATAAACTCACGCTTTTTTATGACGTCTCATTTCAGACTTTTACTTTTGAAAGAATAGAGGGGAATGCTAGCCCCAGTTTCCCTTAAACTCACTTTCCCTTAATAGTGACACGTAAGGTTACTTTTCCCGGCTGCTTTCGCAGCCGGTTAAAGCTTTATCTACCATACCCATTTTAACAATCTCCTTCATAGTTTTTAATTTAAAAACAACCCCTGAAATTGTTAACCTTTCCTCAAATCAAAGAATAGAGACAAAAAGTCTCCTCAAACTCCCGCCAACTCACTCTCTCTCACTACCGTTTCGGCTTCTCTTACCTTATTTTAGAGTATGCTCCAGTCCACTTTCTGAAACTCTCTTTCACACATTGCTCTTTGGTGAGGTGAATTTTCGGGTGGCTTTGAGATAGTAGCGGTAGAGAATTTGAAGGAGATGGGGGTGGAATATTAGTAGAGGAGGTGAAGAAGGTGAGACTACTTGAGGAGGAGGCGGTGATAATATAGGAAGGGGTGGTGAAGTCACATCCGGAGGAGGGGCACGAAGAGGAAATGGCGGCGCTGGGAGCACAGGCGGAGAAGTAGGCGGTGGTGGAGGTGAAAGCGGGGCTGGAGGAGGAGTGACAGGAATAGCAGGAGGAGGGGATGAAGTTTCCGGTGGATTTGCATTGGGCTGAGAAATTGGTGGAGTCGTTGAAGGAGAGGAAGGTGGTGGTGGACTAGTAGTGGAAGTCGGTGTAATTGCAGAAGGAGAAGAATTGGGAGAAGGCGTTGACGACACCATCTTCGCCAAGATTGGCCCTTCTCACCAAAATCAAAATCTTCATTCACTCCCAAATTAAAGTTGTAAACTAGCAACACCCAAATGCCAATGCTATCTAGAAAAATAAAATAAAAATGATCACAAACTCCTGCTGAGCAGAAGCCAGTCACAAATCTCTTTCAGAGCAAAATCCAGGACTCAACACTCAATTACAAATTTATATTTATATATACATGAAAGAGAAAGTAAGGTAAAGATTGTTGTTAGAGAGAAGCAAGAAGTGAAAAATGGTGTGTGTGACTGAAGAGGGTGAGACATATCTTTGCTCTTCTTCTTCTTCTTCTTTACTCATATCATGACTTTCATATGAACTCAAACCATTTTCTCTCTACCTCTCAAACTCAGTATCAAAACCCCTCTTTTCTTTCTCACACCAAACATAGCCATATCCATTAATTAATCTCATCTTTCTATTCTTAGTAACCCTTTTTTTTCTCCAATGCCCGGAACTCCACCACCACCACCGTCGTTGCTACAAACTCTGCATTGTCTTCCTCGGACGAGCATGACACAGCCCATTTCCTTCTCATGTTATCCTTGAGCGAGAAAGTGGTGGGTAAGAAAGAAAGTTCTTTTCTTTTTTTGTATTCTTTGATTGAGGAAGAAGCCAAGGAAATGCTACTTTATTTTGATGTGATGTTTTGAAGTAGTTATTTATAAATTATAAACTATGAGAGCAAAACTTAAAAGATATTATGTAGATGAAGCTGTAACCGGCTGCAAAAGCAGCCGGGAAATACAACCTTACGTGTCACCGATTATGGGGAAAGTGAGTTTCAAGGGAAACTGGGGCTAGCATTCCCCAAGAATAGATTGACTAAGAGTAAAGTATAGGTTGACTAAGAGTTCCTTATCTATTTAAAAAATGCTAACGTAAGATTCTCTTTCCCATTTTTTGGGACCACCACATGGCTTTGGAGTCTCTCTCGCATATGCCAGAGAGGTGCTCTCGGGGCATGCATACATGAAGAGTAGGTGGGTGGGAGTAGTCATTCATGAGGCCATGATTTTGACTTCTCTAGTCATTATTTGACACATAGTGAGATATAGGAAGAGAGATATCAAATGGAGAGAAGTCAAAAATCATGGGAGAGATGAAATAACTTCTCCCAACCACCTGGCCTTCATGTATGGATGCCCGAGAGCACCTCTCTGGCGTGTACCAGAGAGACTCCAAAGCCCCCATACAAATGCTGGTTTAAAGCTTCAGCTTTTAAACCAAGAAACCAAAGCTGTCGCTGTTCAACACTCTATAAAAAGGTCAACCTTAAACGCTCTTCTCCAGCCTCTCTCTCTCTCTCTCATGTTCATGGCGCCACCCAACACCATGATTGAGCTTTACCGAGTAGCTCCACCTCCTGACTCGGTCTCCCAAACGTCTCTCCCACTCACCTTCTTCGACTAGGCATTTTTGAGATTTCCTCTGGTTCAAATCATTTATTTCTACGAGTACCCCCATTCAAAGACTCACTTTTTAGACTCCGTCCTTCCCAAACTCAAACATTCACCCTCTAACACTTCTACCCTCTCGCCGGAAACCTGATATGGTCACCGGAGTCTCAGAAGCCCATCATCCTTTATGTCAACGGCGACTCGGTCTCCTTAACCATAGCCAAGTCCAACAACGACTTCTACCACCTCTCCGGTAACCATACTCGCAACATCACTGAATCACATCCTCTATTCGTCCCTCACTTGCCAGCATCGGACACTCTAGCTCCACTGTTGGCCTTGCAATTCACTGTGTTCCCCAATTACGGCTTTTGCATTGGAATCATCATACGCCATGTAATTGTTGATGGACAATCATCAACAATGTTTTTGAAGTCATGGGCCTCCATTTGTAGATCAGGAGACTCGTCTTTGTCACCTGAGTTACTCCCATTCTACGACAGAACTGTAATCAAGGACCCAGAAGGGCTTGAGAAATTCTTCTTGAACAAGTTCGTGAAATCCACCGAGTCCGAGACCGAGTTCAATATCGTCGACCCTAGAGCTCCCTCCAACACAGTCAAAACCACGTTCGAGCTGAGCCGTGGTGATATTCAAAGACTCAAGAAATAGGTCTTGACTAGTCGCGAGAAGGATAAACAGACCCCACCACTACATGATGCAGTCCGAGATGCCACACACGGTGATTGACCCAACACCAAGACAACCGGTTGAATTAACAATAAGAGAAAAGAGACAAGCAAGGCCCCAACAGATAACGCCCAGATTACAGAGGCCGCGCCTCGTATCTTCTTCTACAGAAGAAACCCTTTCTATCTTCCAAACAAAAGTTTCCTTTCCCTTTTCGTGTTAGCACCTTTAAAGAGACCTACCAAAGCTTAAACCCTTCCCTTTAATCCTCACCATCGGATCTTTAAGGATAGCAATCAAGGCCATAGAATAAGTCTTGACTAAAAGACAAAATCTTCTCTATTGGAATAGTGCCACCCAGTTTAGGGAACAGGAGGGTTTCCAAATCTCTCTTCTTGGTCTCTCTTTGGGTGGGCTACGATCCAGTGTGGCTATCTCCACATCCAACAATACCCCATCACCATCACTACATCTATTGACGTTGACGTTGGTGCCAACATGTGCGTATGTATAGGTTTGCTTGATAAAAGCAGACGTGAACAGAAAGAGGAATCAATTGGCGGTACCTGTAGATTGCAGGGCTCGCTTAGACCCTCCCATTCCTCTCACGTATTCAATTGGCAGCGATGATATCAATCGAAAAAACTGGAGCCATGTCTCTCGTGGAGAGGAGAGATGGAGCTGGAGGGGTCGAGATTGGTTTCGCATTGAACAAGCAAGAAATGGAGGTTTTTGCTTCTATATTTACTGATGGTCTCAAATCTCTTTGAATTTGTTAAGCTTTAAGTTTCTGGGAATCTATGTGAAGTTTGTTTGAGAAATAAGTTTGTTTTATATTCCTCCCAAACATAAATATTCTTGGGAATATATGAGGCTAACAGGTAGTTACATTTCAGCCTTGCCAGGCCCATTAGTGGCACTACTTTTGTAAGCCCATTTGAGGCATTTTGTTTAGGTCTATAGAGACCTTTCTTTCAGCTCATTAGAAGCTCATTTGGTTCAACCACATCCTTAAACAAGCAAGCGACTGGCAAGACTCGCACAAGCATGCAATGAAAAGGTGTCAAGTGGAGATAAAAGGTGTCAAGCGGATTTCTACTATTGGCAACCACAGAGATTTTTCAATCCTCATTTGTCTGAGGGGGGAGTATTAGAGAATATAGAGGAGTATTGTAATAAGGTTCGTGAGATACACTATATCATTCAAGTGTATCTCATCACAATATTAAATTAGCATTAATCAATGATAAATAAAATTTGATTAGATATGATTAAATTAGGTTGATTTATTTCCCTAAAGTCTATCATGTTATTTGTCGCGCCTCAAAATCCTAAGTTAGTCAATGAGACCTTGGGCCCATGACACTGCATATCCATATACATTTAATCAACATAAAAGGCATGCTAGAATGTGAGTCTCAAAATTATTTTCAATAATATAAACCAATGATAACATGATCTATAGAAAATGTTGACCAACTAATAGAAATATTTCGATCACTCTTACGATCTTAATTACAAAATTTAAACATAAGCAACATCAACTTAAAATTATGTCTTATTACAACTCTCTCAAGTGAAATAAAAACAACTATCTAGCTACTAGATTAATAATATGGATAATGATCCAAGTCCACTTCAGTTTCCTAATAGTCACCTTCCTATTCCTCTAGGTACTCTTCATCAATCCAAGGTCTCGTAGCACAAATATCGAATCCTCCCGAACCTATCGACAGTAACAATTCGGCTGAGCATTGACAAGGCTCAGTGCACATAAAGTCTAGCTAACAACATCATATCATATAATCACGGTCATGCTTTACTATAAATAATGATCATATCTTACAGTTCATTGTGCGGAAGCATGTAAACATATAATCATCATTCATGGCATGTTGAGACTCATGACTTATTTTCGCAAATAAGACTTGTTCATATTCATGTAAGTTCATGTGTATCGATACATGTAAAATGATATTTCCTGTAACCCAGTATTCCCAATGACATGTAACATGATATCCCTCAATTCAGTGACATTTAACATGATCTCTTCAATGTCATGTAACATGATAGTTCTCAATGACATGTAACATGATAATATTGTGCTTAGGCTTATGCGACATTACTTATATTACCTATCATGCGGTGAAACATATGCGTGAATGTCATAATCAACTTTCATTTAGGTTATTCCTTAAATTTTGATATCATGAAACCATCGAAACTCTACCAAAGCCACCAACATAACGATGGTTAGAGAATTTGGGGTCATTAATATCATCCTCTAAGTTTTTACCTATCCGAAATTCATCCAATCTATACATGTACTTTAATTATATATAATTTACATGGAGATCATACAAGGATACTTTATCATACATGGAAGATATTTGCAATCATAATCATGTTGGAACAATCATCGTATCATTATCACAATTCACATTATACCCATTAAATTCCAGATTCAACCTTCAGTAAATACAATTAATTCTCTTCTTCAAATTTCATTCATTGTACAAAACCCATAAATCATTCATTCATCTAATTCTAATCATATATGCATGAAGTTCCCAAAAAATCATTATCATATCATGCATAAAACATCAATTTATCATCATAAAATCAGTAACATATCGATTTCATTTTCATTATTCCATTCCCCTTCATCAACTTGAAACCCTCTTAAAAACTTGCAATTTCTACTCCCAACATGATCAACAATTCAAAACAACATGAAAGCATAGTTTCCAGATCTTAAAATCATTATCTTAGAAGGATTATTAGTTTAGATCAGTATGTGATACCTATCAATATCGCTTCTTTATGATCAAATCGCTTTCGAATGATCTTCGATGAGATCTCCAAGCTATTTCTTTCTCTCCTTGCAAAACTCTTGGTCCAATTCTCTCTATGTTTCCTCAGCCTCTTAGAATGTTTAAAACTCTCATAGTCACGATTTAAAGGTCTTTAAATAGGCCTAGGGTACGGTTAATTAGAAATCACTAATTCTCGGAATTCCATAATAAGAAAGTGTTTTATGGGCAAAACACTTACGGGCGGTAGATCGACCGGTGGCCTAGCGGTCGACCAACCAATGCTCAACTCTCTGCCAGAAGCCTCCATATATTTTTTTCTTTTGAGTTTTAGTGAGGGGGTCGACTCTATGAAGAGGGGTCAACCGGTGGAGTTGACTTTGGTCAATTTTGATCATTTTTCTTCATTTAACCACTTAGGCACATAACATGTATAAACATAAAATAAAATAGTAAGGCATACACAAAGCATCTTTAAGGAGAAATTTTCAGATTTTTCATTAACTTTACACAAGTTTCAAGACAACAAAGTTTTGGGTTTCTACATTATCTCTATATAAACCCTAGTTAGGGTCATTGTAAATCATCCAAGTTTATCAATAAATCTCTTTTCTATCAAAGATCAACAGTTTAATAGTGATTAGAGACAACCAAAGCTTGAAGATTGCCCATAACAGCTCTCTCATAAATGAATGGTAGTCTATTAATTCATTATGTTGCTTCGAGTACAAAGAATTGGGTTGGCAATCATGTATGTGGCACTGAAATTCTTTTTGTAGTAGATAGTAGATTGAGTGGATAAAAAAAATGCCAAGGTCCTGAAGGAGATATCAAATCCATAAGATGATTATTGTGGTAGAGTCCAAGGCTCTGTATTCAACTTCTGCAGTAGACCTAGAGACCATGGGTTGTTTCTTGGTACCCAGTGAGACTAAATTTCAACTCATAAAATGAAGATACCTATTAACACCCCATTTTTTTCCCCTCCCATTCCTCATCATAATTCACTCTAAAGTTCCAAGGGATCCACCAATATCCCTTCACTAAACCCTAACCAATACCAAATACTACCCTAGCCTACAAACCTTACCTAAACCCCAGATACTCAAAAATTTGACCAACGTTTACTTCAATTATTCACTGCAACCATAGCCCATTTAAAGATACCCTAGAATGGCGTTGAAGACTTTACTAAAGTACCATTTTTCAAAAATTTTAAAACTACCGCCTGTCTACAGAGTGTACCAAATCAGACAGTTTTCCTTTTGACCTCAAATTCCCCAACCAACCCAAATTCCTCTTTGCTTTAATCCCCCCTAGGTCCCTAAATACCTCAACTACCCTAACCCTTATCTTCTTTTATACATTATAGCTAAGACCCCAAACCCTTTTTCTCATTCGATCCAAAAACCTCGCAAGAAACTTCTAGTAATTTTGGTAGAGAATCTCCCACCTCAACCCACCACATCATTCCCTTGAACCTTGAAAGTAGGCCAAGTGCCTCAAACTAATTCAGTTTCGGGTGGAAGCCTTAAGCTATACTCCTATAGGGCTAGTCATTTTTTTTTTTTGAACTCGGGGGGGTGTCCCCAACCCTTTGGAACAGGTCTAATCCTCGAGGGTGAGATGTGAGCCTGCAACCCGCCACACCAGGTAAGTCCGGGTAAACCTGTGCAGCGCTGGACCCAAAGGGGGAGTGAGAAATGGAACCCAGGGCCTCCCACTTGGGGAAAGGCCCAAGAAGTACCACTGGTCCACCCTTTGGGGTTCCTATAGGGCTAGTCCTTCCTTGGCCTTAACACCCATTTCCCACCTTGGAGTTTTGGAGTGAAGGAGCTGGAAACCTCACAGTAGGTTCCCCATCTCATCCTCTTCACTTTCCCTTCTTTTTTGCACTCTAAGTTGTTTTTAGTAAATTTTCATTCTTGTTTTCTTTTGTTTTGGGAAATTACCCCTAGTTTCTAATCCTTTCTCTAGAAGAATTTAGACGGCCCACCCCCTTTCAAAATTAGGCAGGCTGCATATGTCATCTCCAGTGTAATAAGGGGTCCCCATGAAAAAGAAAGAGGGCGGGTATTCTCCTCTTTTCCTCTTCTCGATGCATATTCCCTTTTCTTTCATCTTTTTTGCATAAAATCAAGTGTGGGCTAGCCTATGGGAGATTTAGAACCCAAAAAAAGGGAATGCTGCACCATTGACTTTACACAAAAAGGGAGATTAGATTAAACACAATACGCCTCATATTATAATATAAGATCTAACAATTTTTCTTTTGAGCTTAAATATGAGAGCAGGCTCTGTTTCAACGATTTTGAGCGAAGCTCTCGTTATAGTGTAAAGTTGGTGGTAATCTTGTAATCGTGGAGAATTTTTTTAAAAAAAACTCACGTCAGTACCTCTCTCAATAATTACAAGACTGTCACCATTTACATGTTGAAAAGAAAACTCCTTCAAAGGTGTTGAAGCAAAGCTCTGCATCATATTTAAACTCTTTTCTAAAAGAGTAGGAGAAAAGTAATTTTGTAGATAGTCAAAGTTGACAATGAATGATTGAATGATAGGTTAATCACAATTTTGTTAATTTTTTTGCTTTGTATTTAATCGAACCCCATACCTCTTGTTTAAGAAAGAATAAATAAACCACTAAGCCAATGAATCTCTTTTAATAACTCCAAAAAAAAAAATTAAAGGTAAAAATATTTTAATAAGAAAAAAATCATTTACCAAGAGAAGGAAAATGGATAGTAAAAGATAACTGAAATTCCCATTACAGGGCACTATACAATAGGTTATATGGCTTCGCTCTTAGAACTAAGAGAAATGCTATTGAGACCACTGGACAATAATCCAAGATTGTTCCTGAGAAGATGGAAAGTATCAAAAAAATTGAGACTCCTTAGAATCTCTGTTATTTGTTCATCGATGAAAATTTTTTCCTTCAAATTAAATAACTTGATTTAGAATCTCTGTTATTTGTTCATCCGATGAAAATTTTTTCCTTCAAATTAAATAACTTGATTCAAGTATTATTATTTCACGAATAAGTACAGAATTGTATTGTTCAATCAAGTCATTTGACTCAACTCAAGTGTTATAACTTGAAAAAATACGGGATAAACAAGTAACACTAAACTTTAGGATGTCCCATGATTTTTGACACCTAAGTTTGCATCTTCTCAAAAATGGTCTCGGATTGCTACATTTGCTTTCATTAACATACGGTCTTATAGCATTCGATCTCTAGAACCAATTCCAGACTTGCACAAATACCTCACTACTTTTGCTTCCTATTATTATATCATAGCTTTCATTAACGTCTGAGTTTTTATTTTTGTGTTTAGTGGATAGGACACTGGCATCCATATCCCATATCTGATCCAAGACATAGTGAGTCGTACCCCAACTCCCAACATCAGCCACGTATGATTGAGCTCGTTAAATGGATTCATAGGCATAGCATATTCCACCCCGGCTGGATAAATGGAGTTCACAGAATTTGGGGTTGGGTTAGGGCTTGGTTGATTGAAGACCGGGCCCGATTTGATCTTATTTATGTATATATAATGGGAAGGGATCTGAGGACACATGAAAAAGAACACATGTTCTGATGGTATGGTTGTGTATGTGTGTGAACAATGTCTGTTTTTATTTGTCTCGTGGTCCTTTCTTATATATATATATATAAATAAATAAAAGAAACGACCACGAGACAAATAAAAAAGAATAGATTGTTCACACATACACAATCATACCATCACAACAAGTGTGCATGTGTTCTTTTTCATGTGTCACACAATCCCTTTATGTATATACTAGTGGATGGCACATGAGAGCGAGGGGAAGGAATTAACCACAGTTAATAGGAGTTAAAAGGGACACGTGTTAACCCACAGGTGCGATTGAACTCGGGGCCTCGAGTTCAATCATGATTTACTGTGATTCTATTCTTTAAATTGATAGATGAGGGTAGTTTGGGAATTAAAGTAAAACATTAAATTAAAGTTTTGTTTTATATAAGGGTAGTATAGGAATTTCCAAACATTCAGGCTACGCCTGCCTCTCCCAGTATAATAGTAAAAATACACAATTGTAAAGGTGCATGTGCTTGGCATGTAATAATTTTTTATTAATTAAAATTTAATATAATTAAATTAAAATTTATTTTTATCATTATTTATGATATTTGTTAGATGAGATTAAAAAAATAATCATTCTATATTTATTCATTCTTAGATGAATGATTGTTTAACCAATCTAAATTATTAGAGCTCCCCCAATTTAATAGTAATTTTAAATAACTCTTAAGTAGTTTATTTAAATTCTAAATTACATACATTCAGTAAAATAAATATGAACATTTATACTTTCTACGTAGGTAAATAATAGCTTTAGTTTTTTTTATTATAATAAGTAGATATTTATTAAAAATTGAAGATTAGTAATGAAACCCATCTATTTGTTCTCCTCATATTACACTATTCTAAATTAGTAAAATAAAAATAAAATTAAAAGAATGAAACATTACGAAAAAACAAAGTCTCTATGTATTTAAATTTCTAAAGGATAATATAACAACCAAAAAAAATTTTCTAGAGGAAAATATGAACCCTAAATCTAAGTAGATCCGACATGCCATTAAATATGAGAAATAATATTTAACCAAGCTCTTGTTCATTTGTTAGTACAACTATGGGACATGAATATCGTTTAACTATGGTTAGTTAATGTTATTTAGTAGATTGAGTGAGCTCTCCTGCCACATCACTCAATGAGAACTTCTATATCATCCATTACGGGTACCCTATTTGGAAATTGAAAGCAAGACCTCATGATGGTTTGTTATTCCCTTCAAAATTTGGAAACAGTGAATCTCATAAATATAGAACACATTCATTAACATACAGAGATCAAGCCCACCAATCCATACCACCCAACTGATGGGCATTTTCCACTAAATGAGGCAGAAACTAGGTCTTTACATATCTTCTTTGGAAAGGAAAGTGCATGAGTTCACTCCCTGGTAAAGCTAAACAAAAGGAATGAATGTTGTTTGTGTACTGCCTGAGTTGAAGTTTTATTTGCCATCTCATGCACCTGCTTAGAGTCTGATCTAATAATCATAACCTCATTAGCCATTTAACCCACTCCTTCCCCTTTCATTTTAAATGATCACATAAAAATAAATTTAATATGAACCATACGACTACAGCACGGGCCAATCAAGAAGAGGGTAAAAACATTTCAGGAAAAAAAATGTTTAAATTCTCACCAATTCCCCCAATTACAATTCGTCGTTTCAACCTGACAGGGAGAAGGCTCTTGCCACTTATCTTACCCCCAGGAAATAGATATTCGAACCAGAGTCTAACATTGAACCATACATAGCATGATTTGGAAACCTCAACAAAATATAGAACACTGTACAAAATATCCCAAAATGCCGTTCACAGCTAACCCAGATCATCCCTGATATTAAAAGTAGTGTGTGAGCAAATTCGGTCTAGCAAGAAGAGTATCTGTCAACACAAAATTTCGTGGACGAAATAATGATGAACAAAATATTTTATTTATTTTCAGTTTGGTACAACTCTCAAGAAATCCTCTGATTAACAATCAGAAATTTCTAAAGTAGAAGATGAGGGCCGAGGCGTGATCTCGATCTTTTTTGAAGGTGTTGATGTAGTTTTTCCTTTCTTTCGGGCTTCGCGCTTGATCGGCTAGAAAGTGATTCTGGAGGAGAACTGGCTTCTTTGCAACTTTGTCTTCTCCGGAATGATTTAATTTCTTTTCTTTGAAGGCTGGAGAATGCTTCTGAGTTCTCTTCTTTGGCTTCTTCTGAATTTCTCTCTGAATTTCTGAATCCTTAAATCTCTAGCTTTAGGTCTTATTTATAGACTTTTAGAGATAAGGATCTCAAGAGTCCCACTCCGTTTAGTGGTTTGAGGGACTTAAGAGATTTTGATAAGCCTCACCCATTTAAAGATAAGAATTCCAAGAGTCCTACTTTATTTAGTGATTTAAGGGACTTAGGAGATTTTGATGGGCCCCATCCATCTTCTTGGGTATTGAGTCCACAATTAGGTTTTTTGTGTTGATGGATCGACCCATTTATCGAGTGTGTGACCCATTTAGATTTGGACTTGGGTTTCGAGTTTATGGTCTTTCTACTTCGTGTCCAGACCCGAGCCGTAAGAGGCTCATGCCTTGTCATTAGGCCCAATTTAAATGTATAGGGCTTTTTAATGATTTTAGGCTCTTTATATAATTTTACAAGTGTGTAAGGACCTTTGCGTAAAATTAATAAATTTTAGGGTTCTACAGTATCATGGTAGTACTCATTTGTTTTCTTCATTGGAATAAGACCATAACATCAAATAGCCTATATATTCATAATCTGCATGTGTTGGTCACCTCAAAACTAATGCACTTGCCTTAGTTCCTGTGCCAAGAAATAATAATTGTCAGCAGCAAAGAAAAAGTTTGTACAAGAAGATGTGACTAAAAAGAGACTGCATAGTAAAGAAATCCATTAAAGTAGAATCAAGAGGCCATTAGTGGGACTATTGATTATAATTCTGAATAACACTAAATTGTGAAGTTCATAAAAAACTACAATCAGCGGCCACATGTTCAGAAAGTGGTGCACTAGAAGAGAACGCCTCTTCAAATGACATTTTTACAAGAGATGGATATATAGAAAAGTGTTTATTAAGATTAAGTTATCCCATTGTCAATTTTCGGTCCATTCATTGTTTATTGTTCACAAGAAAGGAAGAAGAAATATTAAGTAAAACCAGGTCCAACAGTTTCTCAGCCTGGAATGGTGAGGAAACATTAATTTTGCTGGAAAGAGAAACATGGTGCCAAAGAGGAAGATTGAGGCTCCATTCCTCTTTTCTCTTCCTTTTCCTTTCCCTTTCTTCAATTTCTATTTTAGTAACTTTATAAAATTGGGAAGAAGACTTAAATTTCCCTTGAGATAAGCAGGGTCAGAGCCAGGATTCTCTTGCAGGGGGGGCTAACAATGGGGGTTCGGGGGTGTAGTCCCCGAATTTTTTTTTTTGAGGGCAAGTTCATTGGCATCTCCTCTGTTTGTGTTCGTTTGTAAGGAATATATTTTTCATCAGAAGTTTAGGGGGGGCTAGAGTCCCCATCCCCCGGCTCCGCCCCTCTCCAAAGCTCCACCACTATTACTACAACAGGGAACTAGAATTATTTTTCAAAATTTCAGGGAGAGCTTCAGCCCCCCCGGGCCCCATGTGGCTCCACCCCTGGAGATAAGTGCTGTTCAAGGAAATTTTAATCATCTAAAAAAAGGGACCAGTGGTGATCGACTCCAATTGGAGGGAGGTTGGCATTCACTACAGAAACAAGGTCAGGATTGACCTTGCCAAGATCAACGGCACAGAGTCCTTATGCTTCAAAGTAGAAAATAACATATACTAACTGCTTGGACGTTTAATGTCTCGGCATGATTTGCTTCCACAGCAACATCGAAATGCCTTCACAGGATGGTCATCATCATCGAAGTCAATCCCATAGTCCTGCAATGGAATTTACACGCATCAGAGCTGCTTAAAAAGGATAGATACAGATGTGCCCACAGATTTATTCTAAATGGGGACCAAATTCAAAGCCATCATAATTATTTCGAATGAATTAACATTCAATCAATAGCACGAAGCTTATATAATATAGAGGTGTAGCTCATGCTGTTTCAAACAGGATTCAATTCCTTATAAGACGGTCTCCACGTGGCAAGTTTCAGCCAAGATACCTCTGAAACGTTGGAAAAAAAAAAAAGAGTGCTAGCCCTGCTTTCAGTCAACCTCTACTCTCACTCTTAACCAACCACTTGTCCACTTTGCAATGATTAAAGAATTCTCTCACAAAAAAAATGAATAGGTGGTTGGTAGAGGGTGAGAATATGGGTTGACTAAAAGTAAGACTAGCATTCCTCAAAAAAAAAAAAAAAAGCAAACTAAGTCTCGTTTTTTTTTTTTATAGTTTTGAGATATACGTTTAGGCCGCAACGCCAGGTTAGGTGTTAGTATCTGTTGGGTTAGTGGGCGGGTGGAGAGTATAAACGACTCCCACCCTCGCGGGAATTGAACCCGGACCTCCCCCTAAAGCAAGGGGATACACTACCATTGGGACAAAGCCCCGTGTACGAAGTCTGGTTATATACTGATGTATTATGCATGTATGATTCTTATCATAAGTCTTAAGTAATCATTTGTACATTATCAAAAATACTAGCAAATGCCCAGTGCGTTGCACGGGTGACAAAGATAAAAACAAAGAAATTTTAGATACAAAGAAAAATTAAATTCACAGTTATTTATGCATGATAATATTTCTAAAGAAAATGATTAAAGAAGAAAGAAAAAATATGAATTTTTATTTCTATTCATAAAAATAATAATTTTTTATTAGTAATTCTTATGGCCAAATAGTCAATTACTTCACATCCACATGAATAGTGGCTAATCTCACCATTCAATGAGATCCAAAACCTTCCTATCACGGATGCATTGTTGTACTATAACCTTTTTTTTAGCAGCAATGCACACGAGATGTTAATAATATCAAGAAATCTACATTTACCAATTTCTACCATGATTTTTTTTTTTTTTAAATCTTTGAAGTTTATTTGATCCATGTATTGAGACATAGAGGTTAAGGGAATAACAATTTCTATACCACAAGTCAAGTAATTGAACAATAAGGGCAATGCCATGTGTTTTTATAGACACTAGCAGGTGGCACGTGCGATGCACATGAGAGCGAGAGGATGGAGTTTCCTACAGTTAATAGGAGTTAAAAGGGACACGTGTTAACCCGCAGATGCGATTGAACTTGCTAATGGCATGTGCGATGCACGTGAGAGCGAGAGGAAGGAGTTAACCACAATTAATAGGAGTTAAAAGAGACACTTGTTAACCCACCGGGTGCGATTGAACTCTCCCCGAGTTCAATCACGATTGGCTGTGATTCTAAATAGATAGATGAGCAAGGAGTAGTTTGAAAATAAAATCAAAGGCAAGGGGTAGTTTGGGTTTTAAAGCAAAACATTAAATCAAAATTTAGTTTTTATATAAGGGTAGTATGGGAATTTCAGAAAAATCATCTACGCCAGCCTCTCCCATTATAATAGTAAAGATGAACTATTTAATTCTCAGTAAAACATTAATCATAAATTTCAACTACAAATAATAAAAAACAAAATCACTCTCATAACTCCATATAATTAGCAGAACGTGCCCCAGATTGCCTTCCACCAAAAAAAAAAAAAAAAAAGGAAATAATTGGCAGAACATTGTACCAACTTTAAAAAAAGGATTAAGTACTAAAGTGGTGCAACCAATGTTTAATGCGACTATCGTTCTCTATCTATTTCTCCTCTTTTAAGTTTAAGCTAGAATGGTATTGCCATAGATTTTATTTAGAGTCAAGGGAAAGGAAGACAAAAAAAGAGAAGATGCGCTCAAGGAATAATTACTTTAGACAACTAAAAACAAATATTTGGACATAGTTCACGGGGTCCCTTTTTGTAGGTTTGGACTCATTAGAGCATGCTACATGTTTTACAGCCAGCCGATTATTCTTTTGAATAACTGTTATAGTGTTATAAGCCTGCAAGATTTAACAACAAATGATTCTATTACATAGTTTTTTCCATGTATAACATGGACAAGCTCTCATACAAAATAGAAAGTGCTACATGGAGTCCTAGTGGGCTTGAGCTTTGCATGGACCACCATGTATGCATCTCCGAGGTTGATGATTCTCTCACATACGTGCCACCATTTACAGTTGTGCGTGTATCATACCATCAAAGATTTTTTTGGCTTGGCGTCCATTGCATAGATCCATCTCATCTTAGGCAAAAAATGATAATCACCAGGCCCAGGATTGATCATTCATGTTTACATACATCAAGCAAAATTACATCCATGCAAAATAAAATATCCCATATGTAACAAAGAAAAATGTACGGCCCATTAGATTTAAAGTCCACAAAAATTATCGTATTATTAATGAGCCTTTGGTCTTCTATGTAAGAACACTATTGTCTTTTACTTTCATTTCATCTATTACTTTCCATGAAAACTTTGTTTATTTTTTTGCTAGGCATATCATTTAACTACTGTTACTATCAATGGTTAGTAGTTAGCATTAGGGATTGGAGATCTTGCTAGATAAGCTATCATACGATGCAAAAAACAGAGTGAAGTTCCAAGAGGCTTGAATTTGACCAATCCGTCGTGTATCCGTTCCCAAGGTAGATGGACCCAAAGCCCACCGACACATCGCCATACACTGTGGCAACAGTGTGGTATGACACTGTTAGCTAATGTGACCGGCAATTGGAAGTGTCCATGGGTTTGACAGTGGGTGGACCACACAATTTTGTGTACACCCTTGGCCCATCTATGGATGCTCCCCAGGTCCCTCCTTCAATCCTTCATTATACTTATTGTAGGAATTCTTAATCCCATAAAAATCACTATTCTATTTCAAATAAAATATGATGACAAGATCTAGACCATGTAATTTTAAATTAATCAATTAAACAGAAAAAAATTCAGGGATAAATATATTCATACCTTTTTAAGATCAATGAATAATACCAAGAACAATATGAACGACTGTATGAATTCAGAAATCTGTAAAATAAAATCAGCAACCTTCTTTTAAGGTCTTCTCTTCTCCTCTCAAGTCTATCAATGAGGCTTGTAACAACGTGAGTGAGAAGATGGACTTTTCCAAAACTTATAAGATAAAAATCCTCGTAACCACCCATCACGATCTAAGGGCTATGGGAAGCCACACCAAATCTAACGGTGAGTCATCCAACCGTTTCTCCTTAATTATCGAACATGTGTGAGTCCCACATTTGACCACATCTTAGTGGGACCCACCAATCTAAACAATCTATGTTGGCAACCTTATCAATCCAGGGTTTTGAATAAATCAAAACATGATTACGTAGGGTCATACCAAGAGTTGTAGAATACCAAAACTCTTACAATCTCCCACTTGGCCCAAGCAATTTTTTTTAAAAGAATAAATAAAGAAAAGACGTCCCGGATTGAAACCTTTAAAAAACGTGAGTGGCCACTCTATTTTATTTTTAAAAAACTGTTGCCGAGAATTACATGTTCTTAAACTTTCACTCTAAAACAAGAGTGCCACTAACAGTGATCATGGAAGCACATAGCATCTACTAGTTTTCATTACTATGATACAGGCCACTCTATGGTCAAACTGTTAGTAACACTAATATCTTCAAGAGGAACTTTATGATGACTATTATGGTGTGACATGGAAAATACACAACTTTATGTGATCAAAAATGCGTATATCCATAAGTGTCCATGCTACATGCATTTAAGCATATGCATGTCATTCTGATACCTTACGACATCCGTCATGTGAAGTCTATCACCTTATATCCAGAATGAAGGTCTCAAACATGGTGTCCAACCACGTTCAACCTAAGCGACTTGAGAGCTTTGTGCATGCTCTCGGGCCTAACTTGACATCAATGGCATCCGCCATGTGAATACCATCACTTGATGTCTATCCTTTTGCACGTGCATTTAAAACATAAGAACAATTAAACGATGCATCAATTATTTTCAAAACTAAAAAAACATTTATAAATGAGTATATCAACAAAATATGTGAATCATAAAATGACTGGAATGAGATAACAAATAAATACTCCCACTAAACAAAGGAATCAAAAAGACTCTAAAACTCTTATACGGGTTACATGCTCCTTGAAAACTCTAAGTGAAAGACCCTTGGTCAATGGATCAGCAATCATGATTAAAGTAGAACAGTGAGGGATAAGGATTAAACCAGCTCGAACTTTCTCTCGCACATATAGATATTTTATCTCTATATGTTTGTTCCTACTTGTGACATGGTCGTTCTTAACATATTGAACGACAGCAGCATTGTCACAATGAACTTTAATCGGTCGCTCAATTGAGTCCACTATTTTGAGCTCAATGATAAAGTTCTTCATCCAAATAGCCTACTGTGCAGCTTCATAACAAGCAACATACTCTGCTTCCATGGTAGAAGATGCCACCAAGGATTGCTTGGCACTTCTCCATGAAACTACACCTTGAGCTAACATGAAAACATATCACGAAGTCGACTTTAAACTATCGTGACATCCAGCATAGTCAAAATCTGACTAACCAACAACTTTCAGCTCATCACATCTCCGGTAAACCAGCATGAAATCTTTAGTCCTTTGAAGGTACCGAAGTACTTTCTTAACTGCAGTCCAGAGAACAGCTCCAGGATTTTTCTGATATCTTCCCAACATCCCCACAATGAAACTTAGGTCAGGCCTGATGCAAATCATAGCATACATAAGACTGCCAACTGCAGAAGCATACTCAGTAGAATCCACTTGAAGTCTTTCAACTTCATTCTTGGAACATTGACGATTGTTGAAGATATCTCCCTTAACAACTGGAGCATCTCCGGGAGCACAATTCTACATCTTGAATCTAGTTAACACTTTGTCAATGTAAGTCCTTTGTGATAAACTCAAACATCCTGAACTGTGATTTCTAGTAATCTTGATGCCCAAGACATAACTTACCTCTCCCATATCCTTCATATCAAAATTTCGAGACAAGAATAGCTTGGTATCATGAAGCATATGAATGTCATTACTTGCCAAAAGAATGTCATCAACATACAATACAAGAATGATAAACTTACTCCCACTCACCTTGAGGTATATGCACCGATCCATCGGATTTTCATGGAAACCATGTTGAACAACTTTATCAAACTTCAGGTACCATTGCCTGGAGGCCTGCTTCAAACCATAAATCGACCTCTTCAGATTGCAAACAAGGTTTTCACTTCCAGGAGTAACAAAACCTTCCTGTTGATCCATGAAAATTACCTCTTCAAGCTCACCATTCAAAAATGTTGTTTTAACATCCATCTGGTGAAGTTCTAGATCGAAATGCGCTACGAGAGCCAAAATAATTCTGAGGGAATCTTTCTTCGAAACAAGCGAGAAGGTCTCAACATAGTCAATGCCTTCCTTCTGCTTAAAACCCTTGGCCACAAGCCTTGCCTTAAACCTTTCAACTTTACCTTTAGAATCCCTTTTGGTCTTGTAAATCCATCTACACCCAATGGTCGAGGAATTAGGTGGTAAAGATGTAAGATCCCAAACTGAATTCTTCTCCATAGACATCAATTCTTATCTCATCGCATTCAACCATTCTCGAGAGTGCGGACTCTGTAGAGCATCTCAAAAACTGGAAGGATCTACAGAATCACTAATGTCACCTTCATTCAAATACACCTCATAATCAGAAGAGTTAACAGATCTTTTATCCCGTGAAGATCTTCTCAGAGGTACTGGTGCAGCAACAGGTGGAGCAACAATAGTTTGAGTTGGTGCAGCAATATCAACTGCTATTGTCGCATCCTGTTGTTTTTCTTGCACTGGCACTACAACTGTACGGGTGACCTGAACAACCGGTGAAAGAGGCCTAGCTAGAAGTGGTAGCAGTGAAAATGAACTACCATCATCAAGCACTTCTTCAAAAACAACTTCTCTGTGAACTGAGCTTCCAATTTCACCATCTTCCAGAAATCTCACATTGTTGGTTTCCCAAAACTGAGATGGTCTAGAAGGACAGTAAAATCTAAAACCTTTTGATCTCTCCAGATATCCATCGAAGCGACAACTCACAGTTCTAGGATCAAGCTTTTGCAAGGTGGGATCATAAATTCTCGCTTCAGCATGACAACCCCAGATACGAGAATGACGAAGACTAGGTTTTCTCCCAGTCCAGAGGAAAAAGGGGGTTTCAGGAGTTGCCTTGTTGGGGACCCTGTCCAAAATGTAAACAACGGTCTTAAGGACTTCACCCCAAAAGCTATCAGGTAAATTTGTGTAACTCATCATGCTGCGAACATCATTCATATAAGTTCAATTCCTCCTCTCAGCTACACTATTCTGCTCCGGAGTCCCAGGAGTGGTGTACTGAGGCACAATACCGTGTTCATGAAGAAAACTGACAAATACACCGTGATTAACCCCATCAACATCAGCTTTCCCATAGTATTCACCTCCCCTATCAGAACAGACAGCTTTAATTGGCCTGTCCAATTGCTTCTCCACTTCAGCCTTGTATTACTTGAACACCTCAAATGCTTCAGACTTCTGATGAATTAGAAATACGAAGGCATAACGAGAGAAGTCATCGATAAAACTGATAAAGTATCGCGACCACCTCGAGATGCTGTAGGGAGAGGTCCACATATATCAGCGTGTATTAGGTCCAAAAGACCAGTACTTCTAACAGCTCCAAATTCTAACTCTTGGTCATTTTTCCCTTAATGCAATCTATACAAGTCTCGAAGTCAGAAAAGTCAAGAGGTTTTAGAACTTCAGACTTAATTAAGGATTCTAAACGCTTCTTTGATATATGACCCAATCTATGATGCCACAACATAGCAAAATTTTCCTTTTGTCTAACACGTTTGGAACCGGTAACTCGAGTAGAAGAATCAACTGACATACATAGTAAGGATGATGCAAAACTAGAATCCAAAACCAACTGATAAAGACCATCAATCAAAATACCATTTCCAATGATATGCAAATTATGTCTAACAGATAGCACACTCCCCTCAAATAAAAAACTGTAGCCAAAAGTACCAAGTCTAGAAACTGAAATAATATTCTGTCTAAAAGACGGCACATAAAAAGTATCATCCAAAAGCAAAACATGAGCAGAGTCTAAAATCAGTCTGCAAGTCCCAATAGCCTCTGCTACTGCTGGTAAAGAATTCCCCATGAATAGAAGCTCCTCATCCTTGGCCTTACGCCTATGCATGAACCCCTAAAGAGAATGAGAAATGTGCACAGAGGCACCTGAATCAATCCACAAATTGTTTGAAGAAACATCCACTAGGTTTGATTCAAAACATACCAATAATAAAATAATACCTTTATTCTTCTTCTTGGCCCACTCCTTATACTTGAAGCAGTCCTTCTTCACATGCCCTTTCAACTTGCAGAAAAAGCATTCTATCTCCTCTGGTTTGATGACAATCTCTCTGCCCTAAAACTGATCTGCCTTCCCTTTCCCTTTGAATTGATGGCCCTGATTCTGCCCTGAACTCTGCCCTGGAAAGAATCTCTGAGTATTTGGCTTTATGAAAAATTTCGTCTTGAAGTTCTTCCTACTTCCAGAATGAATAGCCAAATTTGCAGACTTGGCCTTACCACACTTAGTGCGTTCTTCCTCGGTCACACAAACTGCTATCAGTTCGTTGAGGGTCCACTTTCTGTCATGTGCACTGTAATTAACTTTGAATGCATCAAAGGAGTGAGGAAGAGAAGCCACAGCCAAATGGACCATGAGGTCATCCTCAATGGTCAAGCCTAACTCTCGGAGAGAGATAACTAACTTCGAAATTTTGAGAAAATGCTCTCGAACGCTCCCAGCACCATCGTACTTCATAGAAATCAACTGAGTCAGATTGTTGTACTGTCTAGATCTCACTGACTCCATAAACTGCTTCTTGATAGTCTCAAGAAGCTCTTTAGCTGTCTCAGCCGAAGGGATACCTCCCCTGATGGCTTCCTGAATAGAAGCCCTGATGATCATCATTGTCATCCGATTGGCCTTCTCCCATTTCAATAACAAAGACCTATCTGAGTTCGAAGACTCAACAATGGGAGCATCCGACTTTTCCTCCAAGAGGATAAAGTCATAGTCTAGGTAGCCTAGAACAATGTCTAGCTGCATCTTCCAAGAACCATAGTTTGAGCCATTCAATGGCTCAATCCCAGTCAAATGCCTATGCACAACAAATCCGTTCATAGCTGCAAATAATGATGTCTATATGTTATGGTTTGTAATACAAATTATCGCACAAATTATAAGACTCTATTTGGTTCTTGTAGTTGCTAATTTTAGTTCAACTTAATAATTCTAACCGGTCTAGGGGTTGAGCCGGATTAGCTAAAGTGGTTTAATATTAAAAAATGTTTTCTTCCACTTTACGGGACAGCTGGGTGCATCATCTAATCACACCTTTAGGCAAGAGATTTCGATATGCAATTCACCCCCAAAATGGCGACAATAGTCGCGCACAGAACTAACCTATCATGCTTTAGATTGATCAGGACACTTCCACACCTTTGGGCAAAAGGATTATCCTTCTCTCACTTCCATATATAAGTTATTCTGCCCCACTTATTCTACAAGAAGTTCCTAGACACCTTTGGGCAAGACTAGTTATTCTATGTATTTAAGTGCAAACTTGCAGATTACAGAAGACCAAAAACTCCAATTCAAAGGATCATAACTTCTTTAGGACGGTCACCTTTGGGCAAAACTATCTAACCTAATTCAGTTATACTCATTCGAATATCTGCCTTACTGGTCATTGCTAAACCCCTTCAGGAATGACATAAACCTTAAAATTGCACTAAAACAGTCATTTATAGTGCTCAAAAGTCCAAAAGGACCCAAAAAATGAAACCAGAACATCCATAAACCTCAAAAAAGGTAAAACTGTAACGACCCGGAATTTTAATATAATAAAATTATGTGTTTATGGGTCCTTAATAGAGGTTAATTAGTTAATTATTTGTTAAATTAATAAAAAGTGAACTTTGCTCGGGATTGAAGTGCACCGAGGAAATCTCAGTATCATTTGGCGAAAATCGCACACAGTGTGCCGGTCGACTGCCGGGACACACCCCTACCATATCGGTTCCGTCAGGTATCATTTCGCAGGACCACGGGGTCATTATGTGTGATAAAATTGAGAAAAACGGGAAATTTCCATATTTCCAGAAATTAAGTGGGACCCAATATTTGTTGGAGATCCTAATAGAAATCCGTGCGGTTGGCACTAATGCGTGTCAGTCGGCCGTGGGGACTAATGTCTGTCGTCTCGGCAGTTAGTTATCTCAAACGAAGAAACGGCAGCCTATTTTGTATTCGAAATAAGGAAATTAGTGGGTTTTGCAATTTTCTTTCGGACTAAAGTGTAGCTGTCAGAACTCAGTATTTTTCCCCGAAATTTTTACAATAGGTGTCGAACTGCTCTAAGTTCGGTCACCTAAAGTTTCGTCAAAATCGGATGTCATTAAGTAGGATTACGGAGGCCGTATATGCGAGAAAATACGGAATAATAGTCAAATGGTCAACCCGTTGACTTGGTCAACGGGGACCATTAATGGTGGTCATGTGCATGGCACATGACCCTTGCATTATAAATAGGGGGCAGCCCCTTTTAATCTCACGGTTTAGCAACAGTGGGAGATTTCTGCCACAACAGATTTTAGAGAGAGAAAGTGAGGAGAGAGAAAGGAAGAGAGAGAAAGAGAGAAAGAAGAGAGAAGTGGATCCTTGAGGTTTTTCGACCTCCCAGACACGTTGGCGGCGTCCGATTTTCTCTCCGGCGTCTCGTTTTGCGTGTAGAGAGAGAAAAAGGTAGAGAGAGAAAGTTGCATGCGCTCTATCCTCGGGGTTGATCGTCGTTGGGAACGCGTTGGTGACATCCGTTTTTGCCTACGAGGCCTCGAAACGCGTGAAATAGTAAAACCCCTCTTTTCTTCTCTTTTTCCGCTTATTTTGCTATATTATTTCATGTGATGTATATGCATCTCTTTTGACGTGAATGAAAAAGGGGCGGAGACCCCTATGTGATGTTGTGATTTTATGTGGTCCCTCGGGAAGCCCAGATCGGGTCCCGGGTAAATTGTACCGCCACTCTAGGGTGACGAAAAGTTGTTTTGCATGTTTGTAAGGCTATGGAGGCATCCATTAGCCTGGAAACGCTCCCTAACGAGACGGTGTGTTACCGGAGTTAGTTCACCGGCGCGAGGCCCAAGTATTTCAGTTAATCAAGCGAGGCTTGGGTTAACTGGAGTCAACCTGTGGTTAGAAAATCTAACCAGGATTAAGTATAGTCTGTGGTTCCTCTTTGACTAGGTCAGGACAGACGGTGTCCAGTAAGGCCCGGGGTTCCTCCGTGACTGATAGTCGGAAGATGTCGGTCTATTTGTCTAGGTCGTCCGTGGTGCCTCTTGGACTAGGTCAGGAGTGGCGGTGTCCTGCATGACCCGTGGTTCCTCCGTGACTGATAGTCAGGAGATGTCGGAGTCCTAGGGAGTTTAAAGTGGCTGAACATCAGATAGTGTATAGTCCGGGGTTCCTCTCTGGGTGGGTCAGAAGATGTCGGCCCCGTGTCTATCGGGGTCCCTTCTTGGTGGAACGTCAGGAGATGTCGGCATTGGTATAGATGTCGGGGTTCCTCCGTAGACTAGCCAGAAGATGACGGTAGGCAGGTTGGCAGGGGTTCCTTCATGACTGATACCCAGGGCGATGGCGGCGAATACACGGTAGATGTGGCCAATCGATTGAATGGAAAAGTATGTCCTTATTGGGTGAATGCCCATGTTGTGTGTGTAAGCTTCGGATACGAAGCATTCTGAGTTGGTATACTCAGTGTTGATGTATTTGTTTGAGTTGGTAGACTCATGGTTCGGTATGGAATCATCGGATTCCAAGTGAGTTGGGTTGGTATACCCAAGGTTTGGTCATGTTCAGGTGAAAGCCGGAACGGCGTGTATGAGTCTAAATGACTCAATGTATTATAGTTATGATTTAGAGACTTTAAGCTAAACATTTGTGAGTTGTGGCCAATTAATAGAGTCTTAGGACTCGAAATGAAACATGATTGATGATCGAAACGATAATTTGGTAATATAATACATTCATAACTGAACCTCATAATTGGAAAGTAATGTAAAGTCGGGAACCTCTGTTAGGGTGACGTAACCCTAAGTGACCCTGGGGTCAGAATTTATTATATACTGTTCTATTTTACTGTAACATGCAAATTGAACTGCTTATTATATCATTATTGATGCGTGTTATTATGTGGAAAATAGTTTAGAAGGATTGTGGTTTTATTGAGCTTCATAGCTCACTGACTTTTTGTGTCAGCAGATCTCGGAGCTGCTGACCAGTAAGTGGAAAGTCCAATTGGACATTTTGGAAGCTTGTACAAGTTCTGCCCGGCATGATAGAAGCGCCTACTTTTGTAAAACAAACTTGATGTAAATAATACAGGTATATGGTTTGTATGATGGCTATTGTGATGACAGGTATTATTTGCTTTTTGGGAGCATCTGATAAATGTTTAAATTTTTCGCATTTTTGCGGGTAAAGTCTTTCGCTTGCATGATTTGACGAACGGACGCGTGTCTCGGAACTTGATTCCCTAGGCACGGGTTCGAGGCGTCACAATTGGTATCAGAGCTAATAGCAATAACCATCACACAAATCATACTTGAGCATAATACACCTAAGAACCGTTGGATAGGCGATCCCTTAGAGATTTATTCGATATTCCTAGTTGAGTGATTGTTGTACTATGTCATGTTTCGAAACCAGACATTGATTTGGAATATGTGCATGTGCAGAAATGGCAAGGACGCACCGAATTCCCACAAAGAGGGAGATAGCTCTGTTTGAATGGGCGGTGACTATGCAAAGAAGACGTCACGCCGGATGGTCGTGTTACCGCACTATACACCTAAAGGCGGTAAAACAACTCCGCAAGGGATTGACCGCACAAGCAATGCGCGAATCCCTAAGAAAGAGCGAGATTGATTGGTTGTTGAGAGAGGCTAGACCTGAGACAGAGGACTAGGCACCACAGGAGGATAGTGTAGCAGTCTCACCGATAGAGGTTGAGACTTACGAAGTATAGGATCATGGTGGAGGAGCGTGGTGCATCTATATTGTTTTGGCGTTTTGGAATATAATAGATGCCCTACTCGATCTTTCCATCATTAGATCACTTTTTGTATGTGTACAGCTACATAATGTTTTGTATACGCTGGTGTATTATATACTGTTCAGTGTTGCTTTGTATATATTAAAGATGAAGTGAATGAAATGTCTCTTTTTGGATATCGAATTCTCAATGCATTTCAGTTTCATTTTATTATTAAAAGTTCGTTACTTTATAATTATAGGTGAATCATGCCACCTCGATGAGCACCCGAAAATACCTTGGCTGGGGCATTCGAGGCTATTACAGCCCTAGCCAACCTAATTCAGCAACAACAGGCCCAGAATATGAATGGAAATGGGAATGGTAGTCGTATCCCCATTGCTACCATGCCAGAGCATGGGAATGTGACCCGATTGGAAAAGTTTAAAAGGCTTGGACCGTCAGCCTTTTCGGGCACGACTAATCCGCTGAAGGCGGAGAACTGGATCAGAAGTCTGGAAAAAGTTTTTAGGGCTATGTCCTTGCCAGAAAATGACAAGCCCGAGTTCGCTATCTTTCTACTTGAAGGAGAAGCGGAACATTGGTGGACCACAGTGGAAAGGACAGTTCCACCGCATCAGAGGCCCGTGACTTGGGCATGATTTACTGAATTGTTTTATGAGCGCTATTTTTCAGCGTCGATGAAAAAGAGGAAAGAGATGGAGTTTCTTCAGCTGACCCAAGGAAACATGTCGGTTAGCGAGTATGAACAAAAGTTTAATCAACTCTCGAGGTTTGCTGCGAGATTTGTCGAGGATGAGCAGTGGAGGGTTGAGAAATTTAAAGAAGGATTGAAGCCGGCTATCAGAGGGAAATTGGCAGCTCAACGATTTACCTCATTCGCAGAGATATTAGATAGAGCACTCAGAGTAAAGCGAGTGCATGAAGAACTGGCACAGTCTAGTGCTGGCAAAGGCAAAGGGACAGTTGGGAAGCCCTGGATAAAGGAGAATAACCAGCAGTTTACTGGGAAAAGAAAGTTCGAGGACATGAAAAACCAAGGGTCTACAGGAAGATTGGGGCTTAAGTGCGAGAAATGTGGTCAGGGCCATTTGACCAAGGACTGTAGAGCGAAGGTTTGCTTCCAGTGCGGAAAGCCTGGACACTTCAAGAAGGATTGCCCTAAGGCTCAACCACTAGCGTTGGAAGGCGGAAAAGGAAGAGTGTTTGCAATTACCCAGAAAGAGGCACAGCAGACCGAAGGTGTCATCAAAGGTAAACTTTTAGTATTTCAAGTACCTACTTATGCTTTGATTGACACTGGTGCTACACATTCGTTTGTCTCTACTCGTTTTGCTAAACACATAAGTTACAAGCCTGATACACTCAAAAGCATGATGTCTGTATCTACATCATCAGGGAAAGTTCTGTGCATAAAAACAGTCTATGATAGGTGTCCCATACTTGTCAATAGTGTACGGATGTTAGTAGATCTGATCGTGTTAGCCATGAAGGATTATGATGTTATTCTAGGGATGGATTGGTTGGCTAATTACCATGCAGTGGTAGATTGTAATGCCAAGAAAGTGATATTTCGAATTCCGGACATCCCAGAGTTCGAAATGCAGGGGATTATCTGAGGTCAAGCACCCAAGCTAATATCAGCAATTAAAGCATGTCACCTTCTAGACAAGGGGTGTACTGGGTATTTAGCTGCAATGGTGGTCGATAAAGATGAAGATGACCCTTTAGGGAATACCCCGGTGGTCAGAGAGTTTCGAGATGTGTTTCCTGATGAATTACCAGGACTCCCTCCTACTAGAGAAATCGATTTTACAATCGATGTTACTCCGGGTGTAGACTCGATATCTAAAACACCGTATCGGATGGCTCCGGCTGAGTTGCAAGAACTGAAGATTCAGTTGCAAGACCTATTAGATAAGGGCTTGATCCTTCCTAGTGTTTCACCATGGGGAGCACCGGTGTTATTTGTCCGAAAGAAAGACAGGAGTCTGCATCTGTGTATAGATTATCGTCTGCTGAATCAAGCGACGATCAAAAATAAGTATCCTCTCCCCAGGATCGATGATCTATTTGATCAGTTGCAAGGCGCCCAAGTGTTTTCAAAGATTGATTTACGGTCCGGATATCACCAATTGAGGGTCAAAGAAGAAGATATTCAGAAGACAGCATTCCGAACTCGGTATGGTCACTACGAGTTCTTGGTGATGCCTTTTGGACTGACAAATGCGCCTGCGGCCTTTATGGAGTTGATGAATCGTCTTTTCAAGCCGTACTTGGATCAGTTTATTGTGGTATTTATTGATGATATCTTGGTGTACTCACCTAGTCATGAGAAGCACGCTGAGCACTTGAGGATTACGCTGCAGACATTAAGAGATAATCAGTTGTATGCTAAGTTCTCCAAGTGCGAGTTTTGGATGGAAGAAGTAGCCTTTCTTGGACATATTGTGTCAAGAAATGGAATATCTGTTGATCCTTCCAAGATTCAGGCAGTAACCGATTGGGCAAGGCCATCCACTGTTACTGAAGTTCGAAGTTTTCTGGGATTAGCTGGGTACTACCGCAGATTTGTAGAAGGTTTCTCGAAGATAGCAGCTCCATTAACGGAATTGACTAAGAAAGATGTGAAGTTCGAATGGACGGCATCTCGGGAGCGAAGCTTTCAAGAATTAAAGAAAAGATTAACAACCGCTCCAGTATTGACAACTCCCTCAGGATCTGGAGGATTTGAGGTGTATTGCGATGCTTCCAATAAGGGACTCGGTTGTGTCTTAATGCAAAACAAAAAGGTCATTGCTTATGGTTCGAGACAACTCAAGATTCACGAACGGAATTATCACACGCATGACCTGGAGTTAGCTGCGGTAGTATTCGCACTAAAAATTTGGAGACATTATCTTTATGGAGAGAAGTTGGTGATTTATAGTGATCACAAGAGTTTAAAGTATCTATTCTCCCAAAAGGAACTCAATATGCGACAGCATAGATGGATTGAATTATTCTTGAAGGATTATGATTATGTAATCCAGTATCATCCTGGTAAGGGTAACGTGGTTGTTGATGCCCTGAGTAGAAAGACAGTTGGATCTGTAGCATATATGAGGGCCGAACGATGGAAGATGATCGAAGAATTCAAGAGTTAGAATCTGAGTCTAGGATTCCAGGGTAATAGTGCCAAGTTGGATAGTATTCAAGCCAAGCCAGTGTTATTACAAAAGATTCAAGAAGCACAGTTGGAAGATCAGGAGATCAAAGTTATCAGAGATAAGATTCTTCAAGGAAAAATGGGTGATTTTGAAGAATCTGAAGATAAAATACTTCGATTCAAAGGTCGAATCTGTGTGCCTAGAAATCCTGAGTTGAAGAATGAACTGCTCAATGAGGCACATCGATCTCGTTTTGCGGTGCACCCCGGAAGTACAAAGATGTATCAGGATATGAAGAATAACTACTGGTAGAACGGCATGAAGAGAGAAATTGCAGAGTATGTATCTCGATGCCTTGTTTGTCAGCAAGTCAAGGCAGAACATCAGAAACCACCTGGATTGTTAAATTCATTGCCTATTCCCGAGTGGAAATTGGAGCACATTACGATGGATTTTGTGGTGGGGTTACCAAAAACAAGAAGTGGACATGATGCCGTTTGGGGAACGTAAACTACTGGGACCTGAGTTGGTGCAAGAAACAACAAAGAAGATCGAGTTGATTCGATCAAGGTTATTATCTGCACAAAGTCGACAGAAAAGCTATGCAGATGGAAAACGCCGAGACTTAGAGTTTCAAGTCGGCGAGCATGTCTTCTTGAAAATCTCTCCATCAAAAGATATTGTACGATTCGGAAAGCGGGGAAAGTTAAGCCCGCGATTCATTGGACCTTTTGAGATTTTGGCTAAAATAGGAGGTGTAGCCTACCGTTTGGCGTTACCACCAGAGCTGGCAAGGGTTCACAATGTATTCCACATATCCATGTTGAGAAAATATGTACATGATCCCTCGCACGTAATACGATATGAACCAATTCAAGTCAGAGAGGACTTAACTTTTGAAGAAAAGCCAGTAATAATTTTGTTCCGCAAGGAACAGGTGTTACGAAACAAAACGATTAAGCTAGTTAAAGTTTTATGGGAACACCATAGCATAGAAGAAGCCACATGGGAACTTGAAGATGTCATTAGAAGCAATCATCCTCAGTTATTTGATGACTAGTGTATATATAAATTTCGAGGACGAAATTTTTTGTAAAGAGGGGAGATTGTAACGACCCGGAATTTTACTATAATAAAATTATGTGTTTATGGGTCCTTAATGGAGGTTAATTAGTTAATTATTTGTTAAATTAATAAAAAGTGAACTTTGCTCGGGATTGAAGTGCATCGAGGAAATCTCAGTATCATTTGGCGAAAATCGCACACAGTATGCCGGTCGACTGCCGGGACACACCCCTACCATATCGGTTCCGTCAAGTATCATTTCGTAGGACCACGGGGTCATTATGTGTGATAAAATTGAGAAAAATGAGAAATTTCCATATTTCCAGAAATTAAGTGGGACCCAATATTTGTTGGAGATCCTAATAGAAATCCGTGCGGTTGGCACTAATGCATGTCAGTCAGCTGTGGGGACTAATGTCTATCGTCTCGGCAGTTAGTTATCTCAAACGAAGAAACGGCAACCTATTTTGTATTCGAAATAAGGAAATTAGTGGGTTTTGCAATTTTCTTCCGGACTAAAGTGTAGCTGTCATAACTCAGTATTTTTCCCTGAAATTTTTACAATAGGTGTCGGACTGCTCCAAGTTCGGTCACCTAAAGTTTCGTCAAAATCGGATGTCATTAAGTAGGATTACGGAGGCCGTATATGCGAGAAAATACGGAATAGTCAAATGGTCAACCCGTTGACTTGGTCAACGGGGACCATTAATGGTGGTCATGTGCATGGCACATGACCCTTGCATTATAAATAGGGGGCAGCCCCTTTTAATCTCACGGTCTTGCAACAGTGGGAGATTTCTGCCACAACATATTTTAGAGAGAGAAAGTGAGAGAGAAAGGAAGAGAGATAAAGAGGAGAGAGAAAGAAGAGAGAAGTGGGTCCTTGAGGTTTTTCGACGTCCCCGACGCGTTGGCGGCGTCCGATTTTCTCTCCAGCGTCTCATTTTGCGTGTAGAGAGAGAAAAAGATAGAGAGAGAAAGTGGAGAGAGAAAGTTGCATGCGCTCTACCCCGGGGTTGATCGTCGTTAAGAACGCGTTGGTGACATCCGTTTTTGCCTACGAGGCCTCGAAACGCGTGAAACAGTAAAACTCCTCTTTTCTTCTCTTTTTCTGCTTATTTTGCTATATTATTTCATGTGATGTATATGCATGTCTTTTGACGTGAATGAAAAAGGGGCGGAGACCCCTATGTGATGTTGTGATTTTATGTGGTCCCTCGGGGAGCCCAGATCGGGTCCCGGGTAAATTGTACCGCCACTCTAGGGTGACGAAAAGTTGTTTTGCATGTTTGTAAGGCTATGGAGGCATCCATTAGCCTGAAAACGCTCCCTAACAGGACGGTGTGTTACCGGAGTTGGTTCACCGACGCGAGGCCCAAGTATTTCAGTTAATCAAGCGAGGCTTGGGTTAACTGGAGTTAACATGTGGTTAGAAAATCTAACCAGGGTTAAGTATAGTCCGTGGTTCCTCTTTAACTAGGTCAGGACAGACGGTGTCCAGTAAGGCCCGGGGTTCCACCGTGACTGATAGTCGGGAGATGTCGGTCTGTTTGTCTAGGTCGTCCGTGGTGCCTCTTGGACTAGGTCAGGAGTGGCGGTGTCCTACATGTCCCGTGGTTCCTCCGTGACTGATAGTCAGGAGATGTCGGAGTCCTAAGGAGTTTAAAGTGGCTGAACATCAGATAGTGTATAGTCCGGAGTTCCTCTCTGGGTGGGTCAGAAGATGTCAGCACCGTGTCTATCGGGGTCCCTTCTTGGTGGAACGTCAGGTGATGTCGGCATTGGTATAGATGTCGGGGTTCCTCCGTAGACTAGCCAGAAGATGACGGTAGGCAGGTTGGCAGGGGTTCCTTCATGACTGATACCCAGGGCGATGGCGGCGAATACACGGTAGATGTGGCCAGTCGATTGAATGGAAAAGTATGTCCTTATTGGGTGAATGCCCATGTTGTGTGTGTAAGCTTCGGATACGAAGCGGTCTGAGTTGGTATACTCAGGGTTGATGTATTTGTTTGAGTTGGTGGACTCATGGTTCGGTATGGAATCATCGGATTCCAAGTGAGTTGGGTTGGTATACCCAAGGTTTGGTCATGTTCAGGTGAAAGCCGGAACGGCGTGTGTGAGTCTAAATGACTCAATGTATTATGGTTATGATTTAGAGACTTTAAGCTAAACATTTGTGGGCTGTGGCCAATTAATAGAGTCTTAGGACTCGAAATGAAACATGATTAATGATCGAAACAATAATTTGGTAATATAATACATTCATAACTGAACCTCATAATTGGAAAGTAATGTGAGGTCGGGAACCTCTGTTAGGGTGACGTAACCCTAAGTGACCCTGGGGTCAGAATTTATTATATACTGTTCTATTTTACTGTAACATGCAAATTGAACTGCTTATTATATCATTATTGATGCGTGTTATTATGTGGAAAATAGTTTAGAAGGATTGTGGTTTTATTGAGCTTCATAGCTCATTGACTTTTTGTGTCAGCAGATCTCGGAGCTGCTGACCAGTAAGTGGAAAGTCCAATTGGACATTTTGGAAGCTTGTACAAGTTATGCCCGGCATGATAGAAGCGCCTACTTTTGTAAAACAAACTTGATGTAAATAATACAGGTATATGGTTTGTATGATGGCTATTGTGATGACAGGTATTATTTGCTTTTTGGGAGCATCTGATAAATGTTTAAATTTCCCGCATTTTTGCGGGTAAAGTCTTCCGCTTGCATGATTTGACGAACGGACGCGTGTCTCGGAACTTGATTCCTTAGGCACGGGTTCGGGGCGTCACAAAAACACTTCCCTGAACGTGTCCTGGAAACGTGTCACGCGCACCAGACACGTCCCTGCGAGTGTCACGCGCAGGACATGCGGCGTCTCAAACACCGGGAGTGCGCGTCACGCGCGGGAGGGTGCGTCAGGAGCGGAAGTGCGCGTCACGCGCGCGCACCTGACGGTTTCCAATCTGGTTCGGTCTAATTCGGTCCAGTCTGACCGGTTCGATTCGATTGGGCCGGTCAAGTTTAGTTGGACCGGTTCGGGTACAAATGGGTCAGGTGAAAACCCGGGTCGGGTTTGACCCATTAGGATCCGGGTTCGGGTCGAAATACGGGTCTTTTTAAATTTTATAACTCCCTTTAATCAATTAAAATATTCTGAATTCAACTAAAGGTATAACATTACCCCAAAAATTCCAAAAAAGTTATTTATAATTAAAAAAATATATATATAATAAGTAATCCGAATTAATCAACTTTTTTTAGATTAATTTAAAAGCATGGTGCGAGCCTGCGCTCTGATACCAATTGTAGGAATTCTTAATCCCGTAAAAATCACTATTCTATTTCAAATAAAATATGATGATAGGATCTAGACCATGCAATATTAAATTAATCTATTAAACAGAAAAAAATTCAGAGATAAATATATTCATACCTTTTTAGGATCAATGAATAATGTCAAGAACAATATGAACGACTGTATGAATCCGGAAATCTGTAAAATAAAATCAGCAACCTTCTTTTGGGGTCTTTTCTTCTCCTCTCAAGTCTATCAATGGGGCTTGTAACAACGTGAGTGAGAAGAGGAACTTTCCCAAAACTTGTAAGATAAAAACTCTCGTAACCACCCATCACGATCCAAGGGCTATGGGAAGCCACACCAAATCTAACGGTGAGTCATCCAACCGTTTCTCCTTAATTATCGAACATGTATGAGTCTCACGTTTGACCACATCTTAGTAGGAGCCACCAATTTAAATATTCTTTGTTGGCAACCTTATTAATCCAGGGTTTTGAATAAATCAAAACATGATTGCGAAGGGTCATACCAAGAGTTGTAGAATACCAAAACTCTTACACTTATACCAAAGGAAACTGAAACAAAAGTGTATAAGTAATTATTTTCTTTTTCTACTTACAATAAAGCAGGTGATATTCTAAACCAAAAAAAAAAGGCAGGTTATATTGCTATTGTCACGGTCCAGAGCCAATGCAGTTTCCATTTCCTGCAGGGCCAGCACCACGTCGAGCTTCCTTCCATTTGCAATTATATTAAGCAGTATGGGACAGTATCCAAGTTGGGGCTGCAACACGTCAAAAAAGAAATTAAGCTATTCGAACCCCAAAATCCATAAAATGGAACAATGAGCATTGACAAACCTCAAGATATCGAGGGTCCCAAAGCACTCTAAATGAATCTAATTCATCTGGAATGAAGAATAGCATAATCCAATTAAATCGATTAACTGAGAGAAATGAGAGATATTATGGTTTCAAAAATGAAGAAACTTTTAAGAAACTCACCTGGTTGAATGGTGATGTTGCGAGGTTGGTATCTCAGTCAGAAATGAATATAAGGAGGGCCCTAACTCAGATACTTGAGGTTCAATCGGCTGCATGGGGAAGATGGATATTTATAGGGTTAAGGAGACGAAGAGAGATAAAATGAGTTTATGGGGGAGATGAATTTGAGAGAGAAGGTATCAAGTTGGGGAGAGGAATTGGAGGAGGGGGTGCTTTGTTGAGGAGAAGAAGGGGGAGTGAAACTGAAAGAGAGAGAAGGGTGGGTCCCACTTAGATTTGTTGATTGAGAGGAAGAGGAATGGTTTTAAAAAATGAAAGGAGAGAGGAGATGGGATTTTGGTTTGGGAGACGAATGGGTGAGAGAGAGAGGTTACGTTGGAGGAGATGAAGAGGAAGGGGATGAGTGGAAAAGGGGATGTTGCTAACAGTGGTTAACCAAGAGAATTATTAAGGGGATGTGTCATATTGAAGATAATAACGGTCTTTATTAATAATTATTTTAATAATGTTTGATCATCCACTTAAAAAGAATTATTAAGTGAAATTGGCTAGTAAGTTCATTATTTTACTTTATTCTTTCATTTAAAATTAATTATAGGAGGAAAAATAGTTAGTGAGAAAATGGCTAGTAAGTTCATTACTTTACTTTTTTTTTTCATTTAAAATTAATTATGGGAGGAAAAATAGTTAGTGAACTTATTATGTGGCCCATTAATTAGAAAGAAAAAAAGGGTTTGTGATCTAATTAGTAGACACATAGCATCATCTTAATTAGGGGAGGAAAATATTTAGTAAGCTCATAATATGGCTCATTAATTAGGAAGAAAAAATTATTAATGATTTAATTAGCATACACATGGCATTATCTTATTGATCAACTAAGAAAAGTCTGTCATGTCAACAGACACATGGCATCAACTTGAAGAGAGAACGGAAAGCATTGAGATATGCCACGTGGCACCAACCAACATATAGTATTAGTACTAGCAAACACCCAGTGCGATGCACGGGCTAAATATTCAAGGCAAGAATTAAACAAAAAATATATATTTTTTAATTCCATATACAATGTAAGGGGCAATTTGTTTTTATGAGCTAAGGAAATGTTCCAAAATTCATCTTAAAATGACATTTTTTTAGTCTCCTATATAATTAAGTTTAGTAGTATAATTGTCACAAGACACAGATTTAATTCATGGCAAGTCTTAACTATAGGTCACATGTGCACACTAAGGCTTCATCTCAATTTTACACAATTTGACATAAACATGGAATGCATGAATAGTGTTCTAGAGCTGCCATTAGGGTTAATCTCCCACAAACAGTAAAATTTTATTGACATTCTATATTAGTACAAATCCCATCTAATTAGACATATCCATACCCAATTCAAATAACCACTATTAATTCTTAACATGCTTGTCAGAATCTTCTCATTCCCTTTAACATTCCTTCTTTCATTTAGCATAGGACTATAGGAGCTTTTCTTATTTACTTGAATAAGTCCTTAGATCTACATCTTTACTTTCATAAGTAATTGCTCACTCCTCCATTAATCTTTTGTTTGCTCAGCACAAACAAATATATGGTATTGTCACATAACTTCTTTCTGAAACCACATATATCCAAGGTTTGCAATAACTACTAACCAAAGAAAATCTAACATTAGCTTCATCCAAAAGTAAATGACAGAAAGTAGAGTAACAGTATAACATAGATTGCAGTATTTTTATCATCCCTACGTGCATGGTGAAAGATGAACGAAAGTCCTAAAGAAATACGACTGATCTGTGTCCTTATTTTACCAAATGAGGTACGATTTAGCCACTGATCTTGTAGAGTGTAGAAAGTAATGTTCATGCCCAAGTCTTTGCCTCTTTGTTTTTTTGGCAAGCCCTTAGTAATTTGTATGTCATGTTTCAACACACCTGCCTTGTGGCTCCACAGCAAACTTGTGTCACTCACTCGACATCAAGAACTTTATTTTCTCAATCAAGATAGGCTTGAAGTAGAAACTGAAGTTAAGCACCTTCCAATTCTGAATTTAAGCATTTTAAATGGAAATCATCCATTCTCCAATTTTTAAAATATTTGCATAGAAGATCTCATATTTGTTGAACGTGAATCATCAAATCAAAAATCTATAAATACAAATGATATATAAAAAAATCAACAAACAAAGAATACTAAACAAGGATACCAACTCAGCAAGGAAACCAATCAAATAATACTACCTGCTTTCCTATATGTGACTTGTCCCAGGAAACCAATAAACCAATCATCATTCTCTAAACCCAATTGGAAAGTATTTTCTCCTAAAGGGTTTCAACTCTCTTACCAAATGGGATCATTATGACCTGAACAAAATCAAAAAACTTAAGTATTCCTTTGCCTCTCATAACTTTTCAGTCCCATTTGCAAAGAGATGGGGAAGTGAGATGATCTGATGATTATGATTACAACATAACTTGTCTTCCATAAGCATCCAAAAAGGATTCGAACAGTGAAGAGAAGCTCAAACGCTACCAATCCTTCAGGAGGTTGGCAGAAATGGTAGTCTGAACCATGCTTTATGTTATTTCAAAAGTTTAGGAAATTTGGTCAGTTAATTTGATCCTATGATGATTTTTATAGTATCCCTATCTGTTTAACTCCACAACATAATAACATATCTATTAGGTAATTCAAAACATCCTTATTGTGTATCAAATAGTCTTGAAACAGACATCTACTACTTCAATTACGGAATCATATAAGGAAAAAAAATCTAAATGATAGAACACACCCACATAGAAAGAATTGCTATTAAAGAATGCCAACCCCAAAGAATACTTCTAGTGCCCATAACAGAACTTCCAAACCAAATAATCGTAATCACATTTTAACTCAAGTTTGAAATTGCACCTGTATTACGTTCAACAGTTGTGGCGTGAGCAAATGAAAGCAACTAAAGCTAAATGGCATTGGAACTTCATCTTATCTATTTCCTGTTGACATAACAAAGAAACCTTCAGTATGGTGAAAATATGTAGCAATTTCTGCAAACTGACTTCTTGGTGGGCTCAAGAACTTAAGAGTTTCAATCTAAGAACCAAACCATAATTTATACAATAAATCTACAGGATCTATAACAATAACAGTGATGGAAAAAACTCATATTTCTAAAAGATTTAAATAAAAATATATAATAGAATAGAACATTTTAAAAAGGTATTACAATTTGTCTATCCATGGCGCCATTTGTCAACACCAAATTAGAGTCGGATTTGATTGTCAGAACTGCCATGCTAGATACATATGCCAAATGTGGGAAAATATTTGATTCTCGTAAATTATTTGATAGAATGAAAAACCCGGGTTTGATGACATTGAAATTGTGTCTCATTTACTCCAATTAAAGGAATTATGAGTTTTGAGAGATTCCTTAATTACCTCCAATTCTCTAGTAAAATAATTCTTATTCTCAAAGTAAGTAACATTCCAGAAACTACTTGTTATAGAATCCGGGGGATACAGACGTGAAAATAATAATAAGCCCCATCTTTTGGGGCTCAACATGCAAAGTATCAAGTTTGCTTTATGTGGTATGCTTCCTTTCCATTCTCATTATAGCAAGGCGAACATATAGTTATACCAAGTTTAGGATAGAACCTCTATGCAAGATAATGCAGTAAAAAGAATATTTCTAATAAATCAACCTTCTCAAGTAAATAATTGGGAATTACTTTATTTGTATCCAAAATTTGGCTCATTTCATGAAGAAAGATTCTCCTCTGCTCTCCCACCCTATCTTCATGATTAGATGCTTTTGTGCATCTGCAAGATGCTTCTCTATACAAAACATGAATTAGTCTTGGTTTACTCCCAAAGTGTACTCCCAAATATACTCCCTAATCCTAACTGTTTATCTCAAATTATTAAACGGTTAGGATTAGAGCTGATGTGGCGTTTGAAAAGACAAAATAAGGCAACTCAAATCCCGGCCCTTAGTGATTGGTTGTAAATGTCTAGGATTAGGGAGTATATTTGGAAGTACCCAAAGACTGACTCATAAAACATAACAGCACCATGTAACTAAGTAACATAGTACAAAAAGGGTATATAAATAAATAAACAACGATGCTAAACAAATTTAAAATTTATTGGATATGATGGAGGTTCATTATTTCTCAAAGTTGACAACACAAACACTAAATAAGACCGACCAGAATCTCAATGTAATGGGACACCAAATAATCTATAAACACTTCTAAAGAGGTGCCGTTGACTAAATCTATATCCTCCATGCAATTGATATCAGTAATATGCTCAAAAATAAATATATACAGAGAAGAACACAGAAATGGATGGATGAATCACAAGCCATCTTCAGTCACAGGCCAAAACCAAAGAGATAGATAGAAGATTATAGTTATAGGTCCACCAAGATGCTTGTCATTCCCATTTTTTGAGTCCTGCAAATATAGTGACAGAATCCTAATATATGTGTAATAAGTACCCATCAAAGAAAAAAGGAATGCAAATATAGTGACAGAATCCAAATATATGTGTAATGAGTACCCATCAAAGAGAAAAGGAATATAGTATACAGTATGTTATCAAAGCTTTGTAAATCAAGTAAGTGAAATTACCTAATAATGCAGTACAATAAATCCATCTTGCAGAATCAAATATTTCAAGCATCCCATAAAAGAACTTCAGTAGACACTGCAATAACAACAAATGAAAAAAACAATAACTCACAAATTGGTAGAGTGGATAGTAATTGCAATTGTTGGTAAGGGCATTGTAGGCCTTCCTTTCGATTTTAAATTGCTAGTTGGCTTACCGGATCGCTCAGAGTAATCATTGTTGCACTCCATTTAGTATTGCATGCTTCTCAGAGTGTAATAGTGGGGCAAGAACTCCCAAATTAATAAAATAAATAGACAGTTCTATTAAATCTTCGGTGTTTCAACTTCTTAATTTATAATAAACATGTAAAGTGATTCTCAATGAAATCACCATTTTTGTTAAAATTTCTAGCTTTTCTTACTCAAACCTCTGTAACGCTTTGACAAAAAGAGAAATCTGCAGTTGTAGAATGTGGAGAACAAAGAAAAAAATTTGATCACATGTATTTTTCCAATAAAAAGAGAAAGGGATGGTAGGAACTATGAAATGTAGATGGGTGTAAAGTAGTAACTTAAAATCTAAGAGAAATACTTGGTTTAACAGTAAAATACTAAGAATGAGCAGTTCTAGTTAAACAATTACTTATATTCTAATATTCATATGAAAAAGAATCCATCACGTGTAATGTAGTACATCTTATTGCAATATTTCTTCAAATATAGTTCAAAACTATAGAAGCAACTATGAGCAGACTGATGTGAGGTGTTAATGCTTATATATATACTTCAATTATGTGTTGGTCTCATTGTGAGGCCTTACCCCATCTGTTGAGCCTTTTGGGAGCTTTGTTTAACAGGACCCAACAATGCTCGGTGGCTTGAAAGGACCCTGTGCTATGGATGGGTATGTTAAAAAATAAATAAACTTTGAAAAACAACACATAAAAGGATCTGAATTTTGATTAATGGATTTTATGAGGTAATATCTATAAAGATGAAATTCATGCTCCCTCCATGAATATATTTTATAAGGAAAAAAACAGAGAGCCGAAGAGTTCTCGATTGTTGATATCTCATGGCAACAAATGGCTCGTAGAAGAAGAAGAAGAAGTATGGATTAAATAAACTTCAGATTTATCATTGCATATAGGAAAAAAAATCAAAAGGCTCAACCGGGTATCTCAAAGAATCAATACTTGAACACTATGATGCATTAATCCTTCGATTTGAACCCCACCGACTGATGCAGGGCTGTAATATTGGGTCCTTCTGGCGGAAACCTTGCCCAGAACTTCTCCTAGGGGGTTGAAGTAAGCTATTTAAGATCCCGCGCAGTAACAGAGAAGAGCCTAAAATGGATAAAGATTAAAGGAAGGGGTAGGGCAACGTTATGAGGGGGGATTTTTGGGGAGAATCTTACTAAGTGCGTGTATTGGGAAAGCCAAACCGTGTGGGACCCATAGAAGTAATAAGAATAATTGCAAGATAACACGTGACAATAATTTGGAGTTGAAATTGGACAATTTGAAGATACCAAGCTATATAGGAGTAATATGAATTGCTTTATGCTTGGATTGCCAGCATTGTAGTTATCTATCCATTTAAAATGATAATGATAGGGAATTGTGCTAATGTATCAATTTCATATGACAGCTAATTGTAGTAATCTATCCATTAAAAATGGTAGTTAATACTAGTGTTATTATATCCATTTAATAGGGTAGCTAATTGATAGCAATGGAACTTTATGAGCTATAGTGGGTGGTAGTAAACTACCGGGGTGGGACTAAACACTTTGGTTTTTTTGGTCAAGGTAACAATACCACAAGGCAAAGCTACAGGTAATAGAAGGAAAAATACACACCACTCACGCAAACACATACAGCCACATACAACCACTAAGCCCATGAAGAATCAACCCACAGGAACCTCAAAATGGGTACCAACCATTTGAGGGCCATGGAACTTTATGAGCTATAGTGGGTGGTAGTAAACTACCGAGGTTGGACTAAACACTTTGGTTTTTTTGGTTCATGTGGGTTGATTCTTCATGGGCTTAGTGGTTGTATGTGGTTGTGTGTGTGTGCGTGTAAGTGGTGTGTGTTTTCCCTGCTATTACCTGTAGCTTTGCCTTGTGGTATTGTTACCTTGACCAAAAAAATTGGTAGCAATCTATGTGTGTGTGTGTGTGTGTGTGGGGCGGGGGGGGGGGGCAATTTAATATGGTAGCTTAGGATGCCAGATGTTTTGAAGGGGACAGACTTCCCACATAATTGATAACTAGCGGATACCCCATACGATGCACGAGTGTGTGAATAAAAAAAATAAAAATAAAATAAAAAATTACTTAAAAAACAATCAAGAAAAAAATAAAATATAATAAAACTAACCATTAATAATAACAAAAAAAAACAATTCTAATGGAGAGTGATAAAGAGGCTAGTTACACATCAGGGCTTTGTCCCAATGGTAGTGTATCTCCCTTTGGGGAGTGGAGACTCGTGTTCGAGTCTTTGGTGTGGCTGTTGATGCCCAACATGAGTGCTAACCCTGCTGACCCCTAACCCCTGACATAGTTAGCTAATGATTGTAGGACTACCAAAAAAATAGATTAAGAAAGTAGTTAAGAGAGAGTATTTATGAGTCCCACTTAAGTGGAGTTGGGACTTGGAATCTGTTGGGGCATGGGAGAGAATTAATAATGGGGAGAGAAAATGGGAAGTTAAGAGAGGGTATTTATGGCTCCCACTATGTGATGATGTGGCATCACAAATCTTAAAATGGAGATCAAAGAGGATGCCACCTAGGCATCCTATTTCTATAGTATACTAGCGGATACCCGATACAATGCACGAGTGTGTGAATAAAAAAAATTACTTAAAAACAATCAAGAAAAAAATAAAATATAATAAAACTAACCATTAATAATAACAAAAAAAACAAACAATTATAATGGAGAGTGATAAAGAGGGTAGTTAAGAGAGGGTATTTATGAGTCCCACTTAAGTGGAGTTGAGACTGGGAATTCGTTTCCAACACCCACCAGTCCAATTAATTTAAGTAAACCCTTCTAGTTGTCTTAACTGCACTTCAGGAGAAATAAATGAGGTAGATCAAGTGATGATGTGGCATCACAAATCTTAGAATGGAGATCAAAGAGGGATGCCACATAGGCATCCTAATTTCTTTAGTATCTATACTGTATACTATATTACATCCTAAGTTAATAATTACATCCTAATTTAGGGGCAATATATACAAAATTTAGATATCATTTTCTTTTTTAATATATATACCTAAAACATAGGAGATTTAAAAAAAAAAATTGGGAGGGCCCGGCACCTCCCTACCCCTACTCCTCCCCTGCCCTCACACTTTTACCCTCTCATCGGAAACTGATCGTGGCCACCAAAGTTTGAGAAGCCCATGATCCTTTACAGGGGCAAAGCTAGGATTTTATTATAGGGGGGCATGCAATGGTAGATTAAAAATGTTAGTAATTGTTGCATGAATTTGTGAAAAATTATTTGGTTTGTACAACTAAGTTTGTGGGTCATTTCATCCATACATATCCTACGGATATTGTTCCCAATTGTTTACGGGGCAATTATCCTCTTGCCCTATGGGCAAGGGCGAAGCCACATGGGGCTCAAGGGTGTGAAAGCGTCCGGCTCAAAACCAATTGGCAATGAGTGGACAAGCCTTACATGTATATAAGGCCACAACTATTTCTCTATTTAGTCGATGTGGGATTAATTCTCTTACATGCCCTCTCACGTGCAGCCCTAATTTTAGGTCTGTCACGTGCGCCTTTTTTTGGGTCGTCAATCATGCAGCCTTTCTGTTGGGTTTGTCATCGATCGTGAGTGTAAGCATAATTTGGCCGTTGGGCCTTTTGGGCTCTGATACCATGTGAAAGCGTCCATCTCAAAACCAATTGGCAATGAGTGGAGAGACCTTACATGTATATAAGGCCACAACTATTTCTCTATTTAGTCAATGTGGGAATAATTCTCTTACAAAGGGGAGCTGAAGACCCCTTGAAATTTTGAAAAAATAAAGTTCTATAGTATTAATAGGGGGCGTAGCTTGGGAGAGGGACGGCACCAGGGGATGGAGACTAGCCCCCCCCCCCCCCCCCCCCCCAAAAGAAAATTTGAGTAAAATATATTCTTTACAAGCGAACAAAATCAAACACAATGACCCATGAACTCGGCCCTAAAAAAATTGGGGGCTCGACCCCCCATTGTTAGCCCCCTGACTGAGAATCTTGGCTCTGCCCCTGCCTTAAATAACTAAATATTAAAATATAAAAGAGAATGATAGTTTGCATGCACGCATTCCACTGCACCACTACATGTCATCATAATTTGTCCTTTTTAACACTTGTCAAATTATGGTTAAATTTTTTTTTTTGGTAAAGTGTGGTTAAGATTCACTCAACCCTAGGGTTAATAAATCTAATTATTAAAAAAAACACTTGCTGGCCTCTAGAGAAATGCATGGATGGAACACGTGCGTGGAAACTATCATGCCCCTATAAAAAGGCATTTTATTTTCGAGCATATGAAGAGGTGTCCTTATGCTTCGGAAGTAGGGAGCCCCATGTACGTCATTTTATGTACTAGACCAAATATCTGTCATGCAGTGGGAGTTGTTAGTCGGTTCCAAAGCAATCTAGGTGTCAATCACTGGATAGCTGTGAAGCACATCATGAAGTACCTAAAAAGGACTAGGGATTATGTGCTTACTTTTCAATCAGAAGACTTAGTTGGATTGGGTTATAATGATTCCGATTTCCAATCTGATCTGGACAATAGAGCTTCCACATCTGGGTATGTGTTCACACTGGATGGTGTTGCTGTCAGTTGGCGCAGCATAAAGTAGAAGAGTATTGCAGACTCCACCACAGAAGCAGAATATATTGCCGCTTCAAAAGCAACAAAAGAAACAGTCTGGTTCAGAAGGTTTTTGCAAGAGCGAGGAAATGTTCCCTCAGCACTTAAACCTATTACTCTCTTCTGTGATAGTAATGGTGCAGTAGCCCATAGCAAATAACCAAGGAGCCAAAAGAAGATGAAACATGTGGAGCGGAAGTGTCATCTCATTCGTCAGATCATTGAGAGGCAAGATGTAGTTGTTACAAATATTAGGTCTTAACTTAATGTTGTTGACCCGATGACTAAAGCTTTATCAAATAAAGTGTTTATAACTCACTTAGATAGTATAAGATTGAAATCTATGTCACAGTGACTTTTAGGGCAAGTGGGAGATTGTTAGACATGATGCCCAGAAAAGTCATTTAAATTGTAAAGACTTTTATCAATTTGATTAATACATACTTCTTCTTCATCTATTGTGTATTCATTATGGGTAATTGACCATGATCATGAGATGATCTATACGATATGAGATATCGACAAAGGTCCTTAGGTTATATTGTAGGAAAGTTTTGTGATTGGATCATCATAGACACATATAACTTTCCAGTTCCTTATACCTTATATAGTCACACCTGTGGGTGAAGCTGGGCACTTCACTTATATGGCTGCCAGAATGCTAAGATGTTCTCAATAGTTGAGATATAGTTTTATCTCAAACTATTGTAGTAAAGACTAAACATCAGCATTTGGGTGCTTAAATGTACACTGACTGATTGCATGCAATGAAAGACCTCTTGCATAAACATACTATCAGGTAGTTAGTCTCTCATTCAGATTGAACAGTTTCGATGATTCTTAGATCTAATGAGTTCATCTATGACTGAACAGTGATCTGACTGTTTTGATTCCACCAAAGAATTTTCTACCTTAAGGAATACAATACAGTGACAGTTGGATAGTCAGAAAGTTGTTCGAGTCATGATGAATTTCAAACAAGAAGTTCATGCTCATTAATTTGAGAGATTATCCAAGTTCTAGGTAAGACAGTTGATCAAGCTTAAATCTTGCCCAAGTGATTTTGAAACAAAAATAAGTTTGAAATATATTTTTATTAAAATATATTATACTTACAAAAAGCTTTTCACAAAATGTTTTACATGAGAAAATGTTTTTCATGGCTTGATCAGTAGTCTTGGAAACCCGGATGATGTGCAATGGGCTATGAGGTAGATAGTATGTCAATCTCGAAGGTCCATTAAGGATAATGTAATTGGAATGATAAATCGAATTAAAAAGTTCATGTGGCGGGATCCACATTGGTTAATGTTCATACACTGGGATTCAATTGCAACATGGATATCTCACGTCACTTGCAATTCCGATGTAATTCCTGTTTAGGGTCAATGGGATAACATTGGGTAAGCCAGGGTAAGAATGTCCCAGAACAATCTGTGGAGATGCTCACATAAGAAATATAAGCTCAAATAATTGATTAAATGTTAATCAATTATTATTTAAATCATTAAATGTTAATCAGTAATTAAATAGATTAAAAGTAAATCTATGGTTTAAATTAAGGGATAAAATTAGTAATTATTTAATTAACCTAATTAAGGGGAAAATGGGTTTGACCAATATCCATAAACCCATAAAGTATGGACCTTTAATATGGGCCAAAGCCCATGGATTAAAACCCTAGGATTGGGCGCCCACTTGAGTAATCCTAATTGAATTAGGATTAGGTTAATTGAATAATTGTTGAATTATAACTCTTTTAATTATGGAATTAAATTCCAATACTTAAAATGAAAGTAGGATGAAGTTAAGATAGAGTTGAATTACAACCATAGTCACAAAGTTCCCGTTTAAAACGCGTTTAAAACGCGTTTTAAACGTTTGGAGGGGGTCACCGTTTAAAACTGCGTTTAAAACGGGTTTGCCGTTTTAAACGGCCAGAACGCGTTTTAAACGCGTTTTAAACGCGTTTTCCGTTTTAAACGTGTATTAAACGTTTTAAACCGTTTTAAACGTTTTTTTTTAAAAAAAAAAAAAAACACTTGGTTTAAGTTAAAGATATCGTTCGAAAAAAAAAAAAAACAGAAGAAGAAGGGTTAGGGCAAACCTCTCGCCTCTGCTGCTCTCGCCTCTCTCTCGACTCTCGTTGCTCCCTCGCCTCTCGGTTCTCCAGCAGCTCTCAGGCGACACGGTGCCTCTCTCTCGCTGCTCCCTCGCATCTCTGCTCTCCAGCAGCTCTCAGGCGACACGGTGCCTCTCTCTCGCTGCTCCCTCGCATCGCTGCTCCCTCGCATCTCGGCTCTCGCTGCTTCCTCGCCTCTTGGCTGATGGCTCTCCAGCAACTCTAGGTGACACGGTAAGTCTCCCTCTCTCTCTCTCTCTCTCTCTCTCTCTGGTCTCTCTCTCTCTCGTCTCTCTCTGTCTCGTCTCTGTTTTTTTTTTTTTTTTTTTAGGGTTTCTTTCTCACCTGTTATCTTAACGACCTTACCTAGCAGAGATTAACCTCTGTCTCTTCTCCTTTGTAAACCGTAGAAGAAGCCTTGAGTAACCAAACCCCACAGCCCCTCCTTTTGACTAATTTACTATAGGGAGGGGCCCATGTTAGGATCAAACACTTGAGATTTATTATAATATAAGAAAAGGGATATTCTGTGCTGGAATATGCACTTGGGGTTTGACTAAGGGGAATATTACATCACTGTAAATAGGGAGGGGCCCATGTTTGGATCAAGCACTTGGAAATTGGAATATGTACTGTAATATTACAATTTTTTTGAACTCAATAAAATAACAGATTATGAAAAAATAAAAAATCCTGATTAAAAGACATTCTGCTGGGTAAGTTTGCCCCTACATCTGTCATAAAAGACATTCTGCTGAATTCATTTTTTTTTCTTATACAGTCACATTGTCAATTTTCATCATCTAATAGTAGAATCCTCCGGATCCGGATACATCCCCATCATCTCCACACCTTTCTTTGCCAGGTAATGCATCTAAAAATTCTGCATTCTGCTAGAGCCCTGCAATTGTAGTTCAAAAAAAAATCAATGTTAGACTTTAAATAATTATGGTTCTCCTTCATTTATAAATTACAATAATGTATGATGCAATTACTTGATGGAAAAACTTATGATTGTGTAGTTCTACAGTAAATTCTATCATCTTTTCCTAATTTGTATCTACTTTCATTCATTGTAGTAAACTTGCTAATTGTTATAGTCTTAAAGTCAAGATGCCTAGACCAAAGGACAAATTTTGGGAGTATGTGGAATTGCTTGATGACAAAAAGTTAAAGTGTAAATTTTGTGGGGAATTAATATCGGGTACTATCACAAGGGCCAAGTATCATCTTGCAAAGATGTCAAATAGGGATGTAAGGCCATGTAAGAACGTGCCCGACGATGTTTGGCAGATGGCTGAAGAGTGTATGAGTGTGTTTGAAACAAAGAAGCCAAGGATTTCTGAAAGTTCTCAAGGGTCAGCAAAACCTTTTGGTGACAGTGGGGAATCAACCGCAATTCAACTTCAACCAAAGGTTACTCAAAGTTTGAAGAAGAAAGAGAAAGAGGAAGCAGATCTAAAGTTGGCAATGGGCATGATTGCAAACAACATGTCATTCAATACTTTACGATCTGAAGAGTTCAGAGAGGCTTTAATATCCATAGCTAATCATGGGCCGGGGTATGTCCCTCCGAGTAGTGAAACATTTAGGACGAAGTTAGTGGGACAGTTGACGGAAAGAACAGATGAATACATTGAACAGATCAAAGCGTCATGGAAACTTTCGGGATGCACAGTAATGTCCGATTGTTGGACAGATGCAAGGAAAAGGCCCCATATAAACTTTATAGTGGCGTGCCCTAAAGGAACCATATTCTTAAAAAGCGAATGCACGGTCGGGAAGAAGAAAGATGCCAAATATATTGCAGAATTCATTACATCTGGAATTGAAGATGTAGGGCCGGAGAATGTAATTCAATTTATATCAGATAATGCTTCGAACTACACTTCGGCGGGAATAATAATTGAAGAGAGGTTTCCCAACATTTACAAGACTTCGTGTGCAGCTCACTGTCTGGATCTCATATTAGAGGACATTGATAAGCTTTCTCATGTGAAGCCTATTTTGGAGAGTGCAAGGAGTATAGTTAAATTCCTATACAAGTATCAACATGTATTGGATTTGTTGAGGAAGCACACTGGAGGAAAAGAACTTAAAAGGCCGGGTGCAACTAGATTTGCAACAGAATTCTTGTGTTTGCAATCTATATTAAAAGAGGAAAATGCTTTAAGGTTTATGGTTGCTTGTGCTGCATGGAGAGCTTTACCTCAAAGTAAGTCAGATGAAGGAGTCATTATTACATGCACCATACAAGGGACTCACTTTTGGGAGAGTGGAAAAGAGATTATACAAATGGTTGAGCCCCTTGTCAAAGTATTGAGGATGGTAGATGGTGATGGCTCCACAATGGGATATCTTTACGAGAGCATGGACAGAGCAAAAGAGGCCATCAAAGTCTTATTTAAAAGTGAAATTTCGAAGTACATGCCTCTTTGGGAAATCATTGATAGGAGGTGGAACAACACTTTACATTCACCCTTGCATGCAATTTCTGCATTCCTTAATCCTCATTTGTATCATGCGGGTTTGGTGAAGATGGGCAAAGAAGTGAAAATGGGGCTTGAGAGTGTCACAGACAGGATGCTTTTTAATGAACATGATCGAAGAGCTTTCAGTGAGGAAATCTTTCTTTACCATACAAAGTCCACTAAAATCTTCTCCCGAATGGCAATTGCTGGCCTTCCGATATCTCATCCAAGTAAGTATAGTAAATTTAATGGTCACTCGCTCACTCTTAAAGTTCTAAGTAGTTTTTTAACATTTATAGTTAACAAATTTGAATCATCGAATTTATATTTGTGCTAGGATGTTGGTGGGAGATGTGGGGCTCCGAGATTCCGATTCTTCAAAAGTTGGCAATCAAATTACAAAGTCAACCATGCAGCGCTTCTGCATGTGAAAGAAATTGGAGTGCGTTTGATGCCGCTCATACAAAGAAGAGGAATAAATTGGAGCCTAAGAAATTGCATGATTTGGTCTTTATACGAATGAACTTGCACTTCATGAAGACGAGTAAAGCTAAAGAAGCAATTGATTCGAGACCAATTGAACTTGATAATCTCTTGGCATTCCCGGAGATACTTGAAGTTGACTTAGAAGATGAAGAGTCAAGTGAAGAAGAAATAGAAGAAGAAAATAGTGAAGATGATGACACCTATTTTGAACGCATTAGGAATCCGATTGCATCAGATGATATGACTTTTCCGGATTAGAATGTTGATGAATGGTTTTATTATTGTAATATTTTCTCTTGAAAGATGGATGGTGACTTCGTAGTTGAGACTTTGGAGGATGATGATTTTTTGTACTCAATACTTTTTTGGAATCATGGATGATAAATGGTGATCAATGACTGTTGAATTTGAATTCTTCTTTTGATGCTTAATATTAAGGAAATCTTTTAATGAATGATGCCTTTAAATGATTCATAGTCAGTATTATGTTTATATATATATATTAATTTTTAATTATTATTTTTTAATTCCCCGTACTTTTCCCGTGTTTTACTGTTTAAAACCCGTACTTCCCGAACGTATCATTGCCGTTTAATACCCGTACCCGTATTTGGTGACTATGATTACAACTAGGAGTCCAAGGCTCCTCAATGCTCTCGCCCCCCTTGTGCTCACGACCCCCCCACTGGAGGTTTCCTAATTGGATTAGGATATGGTTGGTGTTTGGTTAATCCTTTTATTTGAGCAATCCTCAATTGAGAAGAACTCCTAAATTGGTAGGTTTACTATAACTAAAGTAGTTATAGATAAACTAGGATTTATTTAATTAATAATAAGTGTTATTATTGATAAATAATTCCTAAGGGATATGGTATAATTGGAGTAGGATTAGGATTGGATCCTAGTCTATAAATACCCCAACACCCTAAACCATAGAGATAAGAAATTCTCCAGAATTTTTTTCTCTCTCCCTCTCCTCCTCTCCAATTTCGTGAGCCCCTAGGGTGTTCCCTAGGGATTTTCATGAGCCCCTTGAATAGTTCTCTAAGTTTTAAAAGCTTAGGGTTTTTGAACCCTTAGTGTTTGGGTGATAGAAAGTGTACACCAACAACTTCTTCTTCTTCTCTTCACTTTTACAGGACCAAGTAGAGATTCCAAAGCTTTGTGGAGATAACGAAGAACGAGGATCGAGCTTCAAGTATTTCTTCGAGAAATCTTTACAAAGAGTTCTGACGATTCGAGTTAGTTTTAACTTCACCGGTGAACATCATTCACCGAGGTAATAAGACTAAAATGAGTAGATAATTTTTTGCTTTCTATGGTGTAAAAATCTAGGGGATCCAGTTTTTCGCAAAATTTTTATCCGGATCCCCCTACAATTATATCATCCATAAAATCCCAAAATTAGATGATCAACAATCTACGGAGATTCTAGGCTCTCCACCCATCCAAGATGCTGGTCAGGTAGCATTTTATAAATGTTATCCTCCAATGTTCGCTACTTGTCATCATCCTTATGGCTTTGTACGCAGCCTTGCTTTTCTGTATAACACCCTCCATTTCATGTAGCACATCCATACAAACATCCATAGAGAAAGTGTCCACTATTGAAGTGGGAGGTGAAGGACTGTTGATCGACGACATGCTAGCCTCCAACTTTTTTTGTGTAACTTCTGCAAGTGTTTCAATTGCTTTAGTGAGGGCTCCCTCCATCGTCTATTTTTTTTTGCTTTGTATTTGAAAATGACTCATTAGGTCGCTTGCGACGATTAAGTATTCCAACGTCTGCTGGTGTTGAAGCACCAACATTTGGAGTCTCATCCAATGGCATGCATGAAACAAATTCACCACCTTCATCTTGTTGGAGTGAGGCAGCGTTCACTGGTGGTTGCATCTCATCATCGCTTTGACCTATGCAAAAAACACCCCAACCGGTTTCACAAGTATCTTCAAATAGTGTTGTCATCTCCTCGTACATGGAGCATGTGGCATTTTTGAACTTTCCGATACTTGGGTCTTTCTGTGTTAATTTCATTGAAATATTTGTCAATACTAATTTTGGTGAATCAAAAGTACAACTCGCATATAAAGTTTTATTAATTGTACCTGTATTAATTCTGCCCAGCGCTCTTCGTCAGCAATGATAATCTTCTTCACTGGGACCCACCCAAATCCTATTTGCTCTACAAGTTTATTCCATGATTTCCATTTGCTCTTAAGGGCTGTCAAATAATTTTTAAATTGTTGATGGGAATATTCCTTTCCAGTTAATTTCTTAAACTCGGCCCTAATATAACGCCAAGCAGGCTTATTTAAACTACCACCCGGTCTATTTCCCTTTATAGTTTGTTCCACCACCAACTATAGAAAGACTCGGGTCAGATCTTCTGACTACATCGCTTGTGATGTTTTTTTTAAGCCACTAACCTCAATAGGATCCACCTATGTTTCCAAGAAGAAAGACATCATAAAGTTAGTCATGAAATCTTATAAAACAACGGGGCAAAAGGGAACTTGTACAAATTGAAATGATCAAACTAATCTATGACTGTTCTCAAACTTATTTATTATACAATAGCTACACAAAGGAAATCCTATTTGATGTCTTTCGAGTTCAATTATCTGATCTCCCAAGTTAAATGAGGCCTTGACTCAATTCACTTGGAGCACACATTTGAAGCCACTAAACTAATCAAACAATAGTGCATTTCATAGAGAAAATAAGTATTTTGGCGGACATTGCATAATAAACGGCAACAGAAGTGAAAATACCAGAAATTCACACAATCACACCAGAAACAGAAGTCTCCTTTAGAAACAATTAAACCCCACCAAAAGAAAAGGAAAGAAGCTTCCAGTCATAGTTGTTAAAGGCGACGCCTCAAGCGCCTTAGGCGGTCGCCTAGGCGACCAGGCGCTCTTCTGGGCTCAGGCGACTTGCCGCCTCAAGTGGTCATTATTAAAAATCTGATATATATAATATTATTATTGTTTAAAGATATAAAAATTTATTTTATTTGAATATGACCGTTCGGTAAACAAAAAAATATACTATTTTTCATACTTCTCATGTCTTTTACAATATAATATGTTAGGATTTGTATATCCAACAAAAAAAGTTTGCAGATAGAAGAAACGAACGGTATCAAGTATGTTTCTCTCATGTTAACTTGTTCTCTCTCAATTGGTGGATCAATTGGTCTCTCCCCCTCTATTTATGGGTGGACCAACTAGTCCTCATTTGTTTTTTTTTTCCATGGTTGTTAATTTACAAGTAACTCAGACGACCCAATAACAAATTAAGAGCCTTTAAATGCCCCAAATTCCTTCTAACCCCCCTCCAAACTCTCATGAACTCATACTTAAAGTATTCTTTTATAATTTAAATAAGTGCAAGCTCTATACTTATATATTTTACTTATCAATATTATTTTTATTACCTATCTTGAATATAATCGAGAAAAAGAAAGAAATGAGAGTAAGAGGTACGACACTACATCTCCCTCTCCCCCCCTCTTTTCTTTCTCCCCTATTCAGCGTCACATTTAACCGTCGGGTTATTTTTCTACTTTTTATTCAAACTTATATTATTCCTCCTCTCCCCTCTCCTTTCTCTCTTTCTTGTTAGGCTGTCTATTTTTTATCTTTCACAATTCCTCTCTCCCCCCCCCTCTTTTAGTAGCATTGTAGACTTAATTTTTATTCCATTTTTTTCCAACACTTGAATTCCTCCTTTATTATTCTTAGAACTGTCTCTAACAATGGTTCTATCAAAGTGCATCTTGACAATTGTGTAAATTATATGAATGTAGGACTTCATACATAGATCTCAAATTAGGGGGTTTCTGCAACAAAAAGTTCATCAGGCGACGCCTCGAGCGTCTCAGGCTACCGACTTAAGCGTCCATGGGGTATGTCGCCTCAAGTCGCCTGGTCGCCTTGACAACTATGCTTCCAGTTCTTCAAATAAGAAACCCAGCAAAGCAGACTTAAATCAGATATGAAGAACTAGAAAAAAAAATGAAGAACTTTCTATTCTATCAATTGAACCCACAAAGAAAACACCAAGAGAGAAATACCTAGTAATTAAAACTCCAATGCAATTCCAAAGAAGAACTTGTAACCCCTCCAAAACAAGGAAAACTGAACAAAAGGAAAAAAAAACAATTTGACTTTACTAATCAAGCAATAAATGCTAGAGAGGAAAACCTTATAAGAAGTCACTGAAATAATAAACAAAATCAGCAGAAGCAGAGAAAGAAGAGAAAATATAGACAGAAACCAAAAGCAAGAATACCAGAAAATTTCCAATGAGAAAGAATTCAATTAATAAAAGAAGAGAAGACTCAAAGGTGAGAAAGATGCTTAGCAGAGGCTACAAGAAAAGGGCCAAAAAAAGAAAAGAAAAACAAAACCTCCTTTTTTCTAGCTTTAGAGGGGTTTCAGTGTAAAACTGGAAACATAGCTTTATTTACAGTCACTCTAATGATGGAGAGTTTGGTTGGATTCCTACAGGTTATCCTTTTGATCCCAAGGAAAACAGGGAATGTATTTTATATGTACAGGAATTGATTTGAGCTGAACAATAATTTTGGTGCTTCAAATTCCTTTCGCATTGGATGATAATCTGTACATGTAGATGATTATGCTGAAATGAATAACAAAAAGAAGAACTCAAAAACCACATTCTCAAAACCCCCAACAAATTGACTAAAACCCTATTATCAAAATCCTTCATTGTCTAAAATTTCTAGAATTAGGGTTTCAAAATTGAAATCAAAAGAAGATGATGAAGAAGAATAATAGAAAGAAAAGTAAAAAGAAGAAGAGGACAATGAAAGTCTCTCTATCTCTATTACGGTCAAAGAAGAAGAAGAAGAAGAAGAAGAGAAGAGGAGTACGTACCTGAAGTCCAGCCCCTTTTGCTTCATTGAGGTGAGGATAAGAGAGAAGATGAGAACGTCTCTTCTTACTTGTGTTCTCTCCCGTCAAATAATCCCCTGAGAAAATTTTCACGCGTTAAGTGGTTATCTCCCCTCTATAAGCACCCCCCCTCGGTGATTACGAAATCATCAGTTGTAAACATAAGTGGTTATAGGTAACCCAAGCAAACGCTATTATCTAGCCACAATCCCTTCATAAGCGTTTAATCCCCCATAAGTGCTAATTTTAATCCGAACCAAACGGACCTAAGTGAACTGGAAAACGAATTATCTCATCCTACCCCTAGCGAACCCAATTCACTCTAGAATGGCGAATTGCGAATTGCAAACCTGAATTCGAACTGAACAAACCGGGTAACATTGGTATTCACCTTATTTTACTTGCATTAATGGTAGTGTACTGATCCTTGTAAGTGGTATCACATCCTATAGAATAATAAACATTTTTTGTTTCTTTGCCAGCCTCTTCACTCAAGATGATTCCTTCTACATGTATCCCGGTTCACATCCTTGTTGGGCTCCTTCCCATCAAAGTAACCCCCTAAGGAGGAGTTCAACCAAAGGAATCCTTGTGCTTCACTACAAGAAATCTTCCGGATAGAAACGGAAGATTATACACGGATCCATTTCCGTGTCTAATACCTATTTTTAGACACGGAAATGGATCCGTGTCTAATATTCCGTATCTAATTTTGATTTCAATATTTATATAATTTTGATGAATAATACATTTATGGGAGACGGAATATTTTCCGTATCTAATACGATTAGACACGGATATTGATTTTAGAGACGGAAATATTTCCGAGTCTATTTTGAATGATCATTAGACACGGAAATATTTTCGTGTCTAATACCTTTTAAGTTATTTCCTGTTCCCTAACCCGCGAAGATCCAAATTTTCCCCCTTTTCTCCTCTACCGCGCCTCTCTCTCCCTCTCTCTCTCTCTCTCGCTCCTTCTCCTTCCAGCTCCGACGACACCCGCCGGTCACCGCCACTGCGAAGCTCCGATCACCGCCACCTCCAAGCTCCGATCACAATCTCCGCCAAGTTCCGATCACCGTCGCCGTCAAGCTCCAACCCCCACTATAAGTCCATGTCGATGCTTACCTCTTCAAGTTGAGTTTCCTCTTCAAGTATGAATTAGAACTGTAAATATGGGACTCTTGCCCTAATTCATAAACATGCAAGTATACTTGAGGGAGTTCCGACTCAAGTTCGAGTTTTGGGTGTGGCTATTGATGCCCACCTTCAGTACTTATTCTAACCTACTAACCGGAGTTGCGAGCTAACCGTATTAGTGATAAACTAAAATAAAAAATACATAAGCATGCATATATACGATTAACATGGAGATGGATGGAATCCAACCACAGCCAATTGCAATTGAACTTGGGGAGAGTTCAATTGCACCCACAGGCCATCATGTGTCCCTGTTAACCTCTATTAACTATGGTTAAGATCCCCTAACCTTTGGGGTTGAACAATAGAACTTTAGTTTTGAAAAAAATATATTTTAAAAAGATTAACCCCAAGGGTTAAAATTCTTTAACTAGAGTTTAGTATTTTTCCTAAAAAATAAGCTTATGTTGTTAAGCCCCAAGGGTTAGTAAATCTTAAAAGGGACATGTGTTGGCCTGTGGGTGTTGATTGAAACTCTCCCTGAGTTCAATCACGAGTGGCTGTGATTTGATCTCAGGTGGGTGGCCCCCACCTGAGATGTTAAAATATAGTTTACACCGAATTTTAATTAATCATCTACTATTATAACCGGATTTCTTAATTGTGCTTAAGATTCATTAACCCTTAGGGTTCAACCACCTAACCTTGGTTTCTAGTAGAAAAAAACTTTTATGCTGTTGGCACATTTTTAGGAGTTTGGTTATGTACAGGAGAGGATTAGTCATAGGGCAGCTGTCCCATGGAATTTTCAAAAAAATATGTTTGAACTATTTTGGTTAATTATTTAATAGGGCATAGTCATTGGATAAGGGGGCAACTGCTCCCTAAACTTTTCTACAAATAATTATATTAGAATATTTAATTGGAACATAGTCATAGGGAAATTGAACAAGTGTTCCCGTAAACAACAAGAAAAAATACCTATATGATATGTACAAAATGTATGGTTGAAATTACCCACGAATTTAGTCGCCAAATTTTTTTGGCGGCGTACATTAACCTCTACATATGTTAAGGTGAACTATATAGTTGTAAAGTAAATCTTCCAGTCGATAATACCAGCTTCCATTGTTAGTAAAAGTAAACATAAAAACATGGGTTGTTGTCATAAATTCTTCTTATTGCTTCACATCTCATTATTTTGAAGCCAATCCAAGCCAATATGAGGAAATGCTATAGCTTATTCTATTTTCAAATAAGAGGGCAGATGAAAAGCCATGTAGAAGAAACGGGAGATCCTTACCAATTGCCAAGTAGAAAAATAACTGTGTACCTGAAAATAATGATCTGATCAGGCTTCCTTTTCCCAGCAGTACTTACATAGAAGTCCACCAATAGCTCCTTGCAATAATTAACACAACAGTCATCCTTTCAGCAATGTGTGATGACTAACTAAACTCATAGTAGTAAAACTAGAGAAAATCAGTCACGAAGAAACGGACTTGGCTTTTTAGAAAGCATTCACTCTTGTCATTGAAGTAAATAAGAGAAACTACAAAACCAACAACTGTAGAAATTTTGAGAACATTAATTGAGTGAGGTCAAATTACAGAGGTTACAGAAACCTAACCGAACTATGACTCCATTTTTCTATATCTGATACTGGCTTAAATAGAGAATCTATCATGTCAACTTTTGGTGACTTTGTACGGACATATGCCCTATAATGAGAAACCATTGGCCATTGCCTGGAGCTGACTACCTAAAAATTTCATCAATATATAAAGCACCAGAATCAAAATGATGATAAAAAAACTGTGTTCAATACATGTTAGATAGTGTTTCTGTAACCTTGAAAAATATCCAAATTTCGGCCTAGAGTAGTTGATTGATTGTACACAAAGCGATTAGAGAAGTAAAACACAGTATGTTACCGCAGCAATAGACGACACATCAGACTGGCCAGGAGAGCCATGTGAGACATCCATCCCAATGATTATGGTGGGCATCTTAGAAACCAGAGGAATAGAAGGAGTTGTTCAACGGCCATATATAAATTTATTCCACCAAGCTGTAGCAGGAAGTTTTGATTTGATCTGTTCAAACATATTCTCAACTCTAACACTTAGGAGGCGGCGCCCGTCTAGACTGAGCATTCTCTTCAAATACATCAAATGGAGGATCTTTTCAAATACATCAAATAGTAGTATACACACCAGAAAAGAACTCACTATTCCTTTCATTTCTCCACACTTGATTAGATATCAGCAAAGGTTACATATATCACAGCGAGCAGAGAAGTTTACAACAGCTAATTGCTCAATCCTAATTGGCTCAACTTGTAGAGACCCGAATCTTTTTCATGTTTTTAGTGCATTGCATTAAGGGTATTTTAGTCTTTATAAGGTGTTAAAGTGTGTATATTTATATCTAATTATGGTGATGTAAACTAGGCTTAATCAACTTGTAACGGATGGATGTCATAGCACATCCTAAACTTTAGGAAGCTCTAGTTTTGGCACCTTTCACGGGAATTGTGTGATTCTTGAACCATTAGAAAGGTGTTGGAACCCTCTTCGAGGTTCATGTTTAGTGTTTTTCCTCATTTTGAGTTTAAGTCCAGTCAATAGTGAGTTTTGTCTAATGGAAATGCAGATCAGTCAACTTTGGGGACAATTTAGTCTATTAAGTAGGTGGAATTTAGAAATTCTAAAATGTCAGAAATGTTTGTTTTCGAAAGACGAATCCAACGCAAGCTGAATCGTCAAAATCCGATGAACAAGTAAAAAGTTATGGCCAAAACAGTAAAGTGAGTCAAAACCTGCAGGAACCGATCGCTCAGTCAGAACCAGCGATCGATCGGTCCAAAACCGATCGATCGGTATCTATCAACTGGTCCAAAATTTTGTATGGGGAAATTTTCCAAAGAGTGTGTTTTTGACCGATCGCCCGGTCATAAACACCGATTGATCGGTAAGCAACCGATCGCTCGGTCATAACCACCGATCGCTCGGTCTTTCGTGATTTTTACAGAATTTTAGTAAGGGCTTTTTGGTCTTTTTGTTCTCAGACCTTGAGGCTATAAATTGGGGGTCCTACTCGAAATATTAAAATACTCCACCTAGTTCTATCCTAATTTGGCAAAAAGGGAGAGAAACCCTAGAGTTTGAGAGAGGGTTTTCTTGGAGAAGGAGGAGATTGATAGGAGATTGCAAGAAAAGTTTGGGAAGCTTCTCCAAATCGTCTCGGGAGCGTTTTGAATCCAAGGGAAGGATTCCTAAGGTCGATATACTATCCTAATCAACTCCATTTTAATGTTGTGTGAATATTAATTTGATAGAAATGATAAAATAGAGATTAAATGCATTTTCTCCAAATTTTCTATGAAGTAAGCTAATTATGGATGGGAATGTGAATGGAAATATGGATTTAAATATGGATAGAATGTATGAAGGATGGGAAATGTATGGAGGATGGGATTAATTTGTGGATGTGGATGAATATATAGATTGTATGGATGGAATTATGATTTGATGAATGCATGAAAAGGTAGAGAAACAATGGATTCATATTATGTGTACTCAAGGTGTTTGTGAAAATGTCTGTGAGAATAAATGCTATGATACTTTTATGAAATGGTGGTAAATGGATTATAAATGATGTTAAGAAATATATATGTGATTGTTTGTTAAGTATGCTTAATTACTTGCATGGGAATTGATAGTCGGGAAGGTAAGAACTTAGAGGAACATCTCTCAAACCGGGAATTCTCTAACTATTTGGTATGGGACATATAGTGCAGTTTCCATGGTGGGAAATCGGAATCTAAGCAATTACCGACTCGAACGTTAATTTCGACACTTAAGCACATAAGCATGTGTATGTTAAGATAAGAGTCTCACAAGTCACACATGTGGACCACAAGCATGAGCATGGCATACGTATGACATTCTGAATAAGCATAAGCATGACATGGTCCGTATCCGCCAAGAACGGCATGTCAACCTGATTCTTAGACATGGTCCGTATCCGCCAAGAACGGCATGTCAACCACATGATTTCTAAGGCATGGTCCGTATCCGCCAAGAACGGCATGTCTCATCCTTGTATGATCTGAATAAGTGCATAAGCATAAGCATCTCACAAGCACGTGGTCTCGTAAGCATAAGTACCTCATAAGTGTATGGTTTTCTAAGTCTAAGATTCTCACAAGTACACGAGTCAAGGTGATGATATGATGTATATGCGCACACGTTCTTCCGCACTCTGATTATGTTATTATGCTATTGGATATGTTTCTGACTAAGTGCAGGTATATTATTATCGTTGATTGGATTTTATATACACTGAGTACCTTTGTACTCAGCCGGATTTTGTCTTGGCAGGTATAGAGCAGGTGTACACGGCGGAGCCGTGGGTTGAGGAGACTTACCTCGAGGAAGGAGGTGAAGGTGAGCCTTCTGAGGAGGGAGCCGGAGACTTGGGCGGCTACACCTCTTAGTTTACATTTCTTTTCATTGAGAGAGTTTTGTAATTGATTATTAGAGGATGTTGCTCAGTAGACTTTTATGGTTGTGTATCAGACTCTTTGGTTTTAGAGTGAGTTGTATTTGTTGACTATAGACTCGTGTTATTTAGTTGGTTACAGTTGATATATCGGAAATTTTATTACTCTCGTTTTTGAAGACTCGTGTAGTAGCCTTGTATGCATGGTTTTAAGCAGGTTTAAGTAATGTGGCGATTCCAAAGTCCTATTTTAGCCTCGTAGGATTTTGGGGCCGTTACACAACTAGTTTCTACACAAGTGTGAATCAATTGTCAGGACCACTGAAATCAATATTTCAATTTGTTGAAAAAGCCCATACATGTCATACAAAGATCATCTGGGTAGATCCAACAATACATAACGCACAAGTACATACAAATGAGCAAAGCTATAAAATACCTTAGGGTCAGACTGAACGTGGCCTTCAATTTCCGTTTAAATTGAATATTAATTAATCTAATTTATCTCGGCTTTGTACATCCGAGATAAAATGAACCAATTTATGATGTGGTTATGAGTCCAACTTCTATGTTTATGGATAATTACTACTACCGCGTTACAATTGGTTGTGTTTTTGTTTGGCTCAAGTGTATTGGACATGATATTGTTATTTTTATTTCTGTGAAATATTATGTCTATTGCCTATTATCGATGATTTGTCTTCTTATATTGATGAATGTGAGTTGTTTTAGATTATTGCAATAATCTGGAACTCTATTCATTATAATTTTTAACTGTAAGTTCCATAATGATTCCTGCATCCCTCAAGGTCATGGTGAATGTGCATGCATTGAAACTTAGATCCCCTGTTCAAGAATGATTGTCGGATAAGTGCATCTCTTACCATCACTATGGACGGATTCGTTGTAGATGACGATGTGTAGTTCCTATGTGGACTAGATAACCTCTAACAACTGATCCGTCCTGGATGTGAAGAGGAGTAATTGTTAGGAAATGATTCTTGAATTGTCCGTGAGGACAGTTTGGGAATGCATAATCTCGAAGCATGTCTCAGTCGCTCGTGCACCATCAATTTTGTAAATATCTTCGTCAGTCATCCCTATTGTTCTCTATGTACATATTTGGACAGGGAATGCATCTGCCCCTAGTCTGAATTGTGTACTTAGAGAGCCATGGGGAGATGCTATCGAAATTTCCTGGAAATTGTAAAAAGCACATGCGATACTGATTCTTAGGGATTATGTATTCCTGAATGGGATAGGAACACCCCACCCAATAAATATTCAATAATCATGGTGCATGCATGCATTACCCTAATTATTCTTGTGTCATTTCTGTATCATTCACTAATGACATGTATATATTATCTGTTATTGTTAGTGATTTCTAGACCTGATCAAGTGACCATGGATAAAAGTTGGGTTTCTGCAAACAGGTGGAGTGATATATATATAAAACGGGTGTCAACAATTTCTTAGATTTTGCATGTATTCAGTCACCACAATCCGGCAGTACCATCAAGTGTCTGTGTAAAAAATATAGTAATCGATATTATTACAACCGGAGCAGTGTGTACGAACATTTGATTTGTGATGAATTTGATAAACATTATGCCACGGCTACATGGATTTTCCATAGGGAAAGACTGCATCCTACATCTTCAACTGCCCAAGTAGTGAGAGACATTAATAACCCTGTAATAGATGAAATGTAAGAGATGTTGCACGCAGTTTTCGGGCCCAGTCGTGCAAACGAAGTGACAGTCGATGAGGGGCCAAGTGAAACAAGAGAGATCCCAACGCTGAAGCCGCAAAATTCTATAAGTTAGTTGAAGATGCCGAACAACATTTGTATCCCGAATGTAAAAAATTCAGTAAACTGTCATTTATTGTCCGCTTATATAACATTAAGTGTCTGAATGGATGGAGCAATAAATCATTCACGATGTTACTTCAGTTACTGAAAGAGGCACTTCCCAAAAGTGAGACGTTGCCTTCATCCTTCTACCGAACTAAAAAGATAATCGGGGAATTAGGTCTTGGTTACAATAAGATTGATGTTTGTCCAAACGATTGCATGTTATACTGGAAAGAACATGTTGATGATATTGCATGTTCCGTTTGTGGAATTTCACGATGGAAGACTACAGACTCCTGTATTCTGCCGTCATCTAGGAAGGAAGACAGAATTCCTGCAAAGGTTTTGCATCATTTTCCATTAAAGCTCAGACTTCAAAGACTTTTCATGTCAGACAAGACAACTAGTTCCATGAGATGGCATGCAGAGGGTCGAACCCGAAATGGGGTTCTAAGGCATCCAGCTGACTCTGAAGCCTAGCGACATCTGGACGAACGAGACCATGAATTTTCAGTAGAACCTCGCAATGTAAGACTTGGGTTAGCAAGTGATGGTTTTAATCCTTTTGGTACCCTTAGCATCGCACACAGTACTTAGCTTGTTGTTTTGACTCCATATAATTTTCCGCCTTGGATGTGTATGAAGCAACCTTTTTTGATGATGTCATTACTTATTCCCGGTCCTCATGCTCCTGGTAATGACATTGATGTCTACTTACAACCACTTATAGATGAGTTATTCGATCTGTGGACTGATGGCCTACAGACGTACGATGCATGAAATGGTCAAAATTTTCAGATGAGAGCAGCATTATTGTGGACAATCAATGACTTCCCTGCATATGCGAACTTGTCTGGATGGAGCACAAAGGGCCGATACGCTTGTCCTCATTGCAATCGGGGCATCTGTTCCCAGTACCTGAAACATGGTCGTAAGTTTTGTTATATGGGTCATCGACGATTCCTAGGAGCTAGTCATAGATTCCGCAGAACAAAGCGTCGTTTCATGGATAGTCCGAAACAAGACCTGCTCCTGTTACAGACACAGGGACCGAATTGTTGGGGCAAATGCGTGGTCTGAACGTCCAATTTGGGAAGCATAAATTAAACACCTCGAGAGGAAAAAAAGTCCACGACGATGATGTGGAGTATATTGGATGGAAGAAGTTAAGTATTTTTTTCAAATTACCTTACTGGGAGCATCTACTAATAAGACACAATTTGGATGTGATGCATATTGAAAAAAATATTTGTGATAGTATCACAGGGACGTTAATGAATATTGATGGAAAAACAAAAGACTCTTGGAAAGCACGTCTTGACCTAAAGGAAATAGGTATTAGAACTGCACTTCACCCACATGCAGTAGGACAAAAAACATATTTACCTGCTGCATGCTTTTCCATGACGAACAATGAGAGAAGTATTTTCTGTAACATACTAGCAAATGTGAAAACTCCAGATGGATATGCGGCTAATATTTCAAGATGTGTGAACCTGAAAGAGCGCAAGATATCAGGGTTGAAAAGTCATGATTGCCATATTATAATGCAACATCTACTCCCATTAGCGTTGCGGAAAGCACTGCCAAGGAATGTAAGTGGACCGTTGATTGAGTTGAGTAGATTCTTCAAAGGGTTATGTTCTAAGGTTGGCACCGTCGAAGAATTTACGGAACTTGAGGCTGGATGTGCAGTTACACTTTGCAACCTCGAAAGGATTTTCCCACTTGCATTCTTTGACATCATGGTACATCTAGCCATCCATTTGGCAGGCGAGGCCACGGAAGCAGGTCCAGTACAGTACCGATGGATGTACCCCATCGAAAGGTACGTGTTATGCATTGAAAATCGTATTTCCTGCAATGTTACTAAGTTAGTCATATTCTATCATATGACCTTGACATTGTTATGTTCTGTGTATAACAGATATCTCCATACAGTGAAATCATATGTCCTTAACAGAAGTAAATCAGAAGGTTTTATAGCAGAGGGATATCTTGCTGAAGAATGTGTCACTTTTTGCTCAAGGTATGTGCACGATGTTGAAACAAAGTCCAACCGTGTAGCTCGCAACTATGATGCAGATGTGGTTGGGACATACAACGGCTTGTCAATCTTTTCTGCACCTGGCTGTGCCATAGGAAAGGGGGTGACTGCATATTTGTCTGATGAAGTATCTAAACAAATACATTGTAATGTCTTGTTCAATTGTCCTGAAGTGGCACCATTAGGCGACTCCACTCTATATTTATATTCATTGAAAGCACCTCCAAGTGGTATGCGCTAATTAACTACGATTTTTGAAATGTAGGGCACACTTGGAAAAAGTAATGCTTGAAAATCCGCATAGGCGGCAAGTAGACATTGACCACATCCACAATAGAGATTTTCCAAATTGATTTGCGTCCAATGTTGGTAATATATGAGAAATATGTTTAAACTGAGAACAAAGTATCTGTTTGTGAATGTTGACTAATATCAATTTTCCTATACACTCATAGGTTACTATGTTGAGTGGTGGAAGTTCAGAGCATGTACGTCATGATCTGAAATGGCTGGCTCGTGGCCCATTGAAGATTGCATTGAACTTTCAACGGTTTGTCATCAATGGCTTTCAGTTTCGAACGAAATCAGTTGACCGTACCAAGAAGACGCAAAATAGCGGAGTGGTCCTGACCGCAAACACACCACGGACAAGCGATGTTACATACTATGGCGTTTTGAAAGAAATAGTTCAAGTGGACTATTATGAAGGAAGAAATGTTGTGTTATTTAAGTGTGATTGGGTAGATGTTATGTCTCAAGGTAGGGGCATCAAGGTAGATGAATTCCAATTGACACTTGTTAATCTGGAACGGATGCTAATAACCGATGAACCTTTTGTGCTTGCCTCACAAGCAATGCAAGTGTTTTATGTCGAAGACCCGCTGGAAAAAGACTAGTACGTCGCTATTCAGTTCAAACCAAGGGAATACTTTGACATGCGAGAGGGCGGTCATTCAAATTTTGCTGAGGCATTGCCCGAAATTCTGCAACCTAATGTTGTACAAGATGACGTTGGGCTAAATATTGAAAATATTAGTGATATTAAGGCAGATATCCCTGGAACAACAATCGATGTACCTCTACCCATCACCGAGGCGGAGTCTTTACATGACCGCTCAAGCAATTCTGAAGAAAACGATGATGAACTCTCTATATAGACACTTGATTTAATTAATAACATTCTTGTAGTAAATTACTATGTTGGTATTTGTTATTAGAACTCATTGTTAATCGTTGTTACAACAAGACTATGATGTGTGAACTACGCAACATTGACTATATTATTTATATTTTTATAATATCCAGTTTGTTGACGCAATTGTAATGGTCATAATCTTATCATCAGGGATATCAGGCATACCCAAACTTATATTATGTTTCTAAGATATAATAGATGACTAACCTTAGAAGTATGAGTAACCTTATTATCAGGGTTATCATTTGTAGACATGATGATATCATGGGTTATTTATTTGCACCAGTAAACAAAATGCAAATATTCTTATTGCTTTCATCTCATTAAGTATGAGATTTACTTTAATGAGTTGTTTATTTGCATGTTAATGGCGAAATCAATGCAATTTTAAATATTAGAACTCTCTAAGTATGCAATTTCACATGGGTTGTTTACATGCATGTTCTTTTAAAAGATATTTATCCTTGTTAAATGCATTATCTATATTGCATTGTAATAGCAGGATGCGGTCGTATAATAGACGCCCGCGTATGGAATGTGGGGCCTTATCTTCTTCTGGGGTTGGTACAACCCAACCGGTGATCGACCCTTCCCAGGACCCAGGTCATGAGATGGATCAGGTAGGGGCACCCCAGTAGGATGCAAGAACGTCTGCATTAGGTACATATTCCGTTGAACAACAATTTATTTACGATTACTCCAGTATTTTTCATGTTCATTATGCATGCTAATGTCATTACATTTATTGCACAGCACCCCACAGACGCACCAGGGGTGCGAATAGGATGCCGCCATCACCCCCACCAGAGGAAGGCCTGAACATTGTGAAAGTTAACAGACTGAGGCAGCCCATTGGGCCACTTGGGACGGAGCTGACTATGGCGATAGGGGTCCTAGCAAAGGACGGGAATATCATCCCTTTAGGTATACATACGGACTGGAGGCGTGTCCCTCGAGAGAGGAAGCAGGCGATGCTAGATATCATCTTGGTAAGATAAATGTGTGTTTTCCCTACTGTTATATATTTCCTTATTGTCATGTTCAATGTACTGACCCTAATTATGTGGTTGCATGCCTTTCTTTTTCACAGACTACGTATCACCTCCCTGACAAGTGGACGAGAGCTTGGGTAGTGAAGAAGTGCAATATGCTGTGGAAAGCTTGGTGGAAGCGGTTGTACGACAAATGGTACAGGTCAGATCGCCCACTTGAGGCGCAGTATGCTCATGTGTCTAATAGGGTACAGCCAGACCAGTGGAGGGCACTTGTGGACCACTGGAGGACGCAGGAGGCCATAGTATGTTTTCAAATCTCAGCTTTCATATTTTGTTATCACTAATGACCCTCAAAATAATACCTGACTGACATCATGTAAATAATAGACTACCAAGGCGTGGAATAGGCAGAATCGAGCGAATCTCACTATGTCGCACACAACTGGGATGAGACCATATGCTCATTATAGGGAGACTGAGGTATAGCTATCACACAATCATTTACGGTCTAAACGTTTTTTCAAAATTTCAAACGTCAATTTCCGTTACTTGAATTATTAATCCTCTCTTAAATTGTTCATGAAGCATGCAAACCATCCAGACGGGCTGGAGCTGGACCGGCTCCATATGTTTGGGGTGTTTCATACACGCAAAGATGGCACTTTCGTTGACTAGACCTCGTAGTGGTTGCACGTATGTGCATGCATTTATTCATTAAGTATTATTGACGTTGCATAAAAATTTCCTTTTTATTGTTAGGTGTGATTATCTTAATTGAAGATATACCTATTACTGCAGATGGAGATGGAGATGACTGAGCGATTGAGCCAGCATCCTGAGGGTACCGAGAGTAGTATTGCTCAGAATGAGGTATTCACCCAGGTGATGGGTCCAGATGGACACGGGCGTGTCCGCACATATGGACTGGGTGTTACCCTCTCGTAGTTCCACGCTCTACATGTAGATCATTAGAGGCAGAGGGCACAGGAGGCTGAGGCTACATAGCGGATTGCAAAGACTGCGCGACTAGCAATAGAGGACACACACCAGGCGACTGTCTCGAGGTTGGAGGATGAGGTTGCGACTCACCGACAATACATGGCCCATATTGTAGGGTTCTACCAGACTGGGGCATTCCATCCTTCCCCAGCATACCATCCCAGTCTGGAGCATGCGAGTCCCACCCCGCGGAGCCATCTCAATTTCCCCCCAGGGGACCATCCCAGTCTCGCCCAACTAGTGATGACGTTTCTTTGCTATAAAGAAACGGTATCAGATTAATTGATGAATATTTTTTACCTTTTAAAATTAAACGCAAAGTGTTCTCGACTTTTGGACAAAGTCATAAAGAAACATCTAATCTTCAGACTTCAACGTTGCTTATGTCAACAGAGCTCGATTGCCAGAATTGTAGTAATCTATTCATTTAATATGGTAGCTAATTGTAGCAATCTATTCATTTAATATGTATAGTAGCTTGCTTAGTAATCAAGAAAGAAAAATATGTTTAAAAAAAGGCTATGACTAAAATGTGGCAGTGACAGCGGAATAGGCGAGGGTGGTGGAGGTGATGCTAGCGACATTGGTGGTGGTATCGGCATCAACGATGTCAACAACAGTGGTGACAGGGCAGCGGTGATGGTGGTAACAACAACGACAATTACGGTGGTGGTAAATGGAGGTGTGGTGATGGAAAAGTGATTTATTGAGAATGCTTTGATGATTTATAAAAACCCGGGTTTAAATAGATATTTCATGTCAAGACTCCTAACATAGAAGAATCTCTCAAAGATAATCTTATTCTAATCATACCTAATCAAAATCTAAATTCTAATTTAATTGATACTGTCTAATTGTGAAAAGATACACCAATAATGATACAGTGTATCTCTGTTCTTCAATATTCTCCCTCAAACACATGTGGATTGAAAATTTATACGAGTTTGTCACAACTTAAGTATTCTCTTTATACATGAAGAGTTAAAATATTTAACCGAGTAGCCAGAGAAGTCATTTCATGGGCTATGATTTTAACTTCACCATATTATATGACACATGGCAATAAAGTGGTGATACAAAAGGGAAGAAATATCAAGTCAGGAGAAGTCAAAATCATGGGAAGAACATGAAATGACTTCTCCCCACTTTATCACCACATGTCTCTTATTTTATGGTTGTCCGAGACCACCTTTCTGGCTTCGCTAGTGAGAAAAGAATCCGAGGCCCTCGCGACCACGCTAGATAATGTACGGTGCTATGCAGGGAATTCTTCTTTCCACCTACTCGATCTCCGTCTCACTGATAACGAACTCGTATGCGTTGGGTAAATAAACTTGTGCTTTTTCCCGATGTCTTAAAATATTATTTCATTTCAAATCTTTTACTTTTGAGAGTATAGGTTGACTGAGAGTAAAGTATAGGTTTACTAAGAGTTCCTTATTTGCAAAGGGTTTACTTGGTGCTCACCAGAGTATCCCTCTGGCGTGCAATAGATCAGTGGACAAAAAAAACCACCTCACCAGAAGTCATTTTTTTTTAGCCCAATTTTTTTGACTTCTTCCCATTTAATTTTTTTTTTCTTTTTTTCTTTTTTTTTGTCCACTTTTGAGGGATGTGATTTGCTCTTGCTCTAGCAAGACCAAAATCATCTTGCCTGTGTACAATGTCCCACATGTGATGATAAATAGGGGAAAAGTCAATCTCTTTTCTCCCCAATTTTCTGACTTCTCTCCTTTCTATATCTTTTCCCCTTTTTATCGCCGCGGCCACCAAGAGCAAGATGGTTTTGGTCTTGCTAGAGCAAGACTAAATCCCATCCCCACTTTTGAGAGATACTCTGGGACGATTTTCTAGGACCATGCTAACGTAAGATTCTCTTTCCCATTTTCTGGGACAACCACATGGCCTTACTAATGCTGGTTTAAAGCTTCAGCCTTTAAACCAAAAAACCAGCCTCTCTCTCTTTCTCTCTCTCTCTCTCTCTCTCATGGCGCCACCAAACGCCATAACGGTGCTTGAGCATTGCCGAGTAGCTCCCCCTCCTGACTCGATCACCCAAACGTCTCTCCCTCTCACCATCTTCGACTTGCCATTTTTGAGATTTCCTCTGGTTCAAATCATTTATTTCTACGAGTACCCCCATTCAAAGACTCACTTTTTAGACTCCGTCCTTCCCAAACTCAAACACTCACTCTCTCTCACCCTCCAACACTTCTACCCTCTTGCCGGAAACCTGATATGGCCACCGGAGTCTGAGAAGCCCATCATCCTTTACGTCAACGGCGACTCGGTCTCCTTAACCATAGCCGAGTCCAACAGCGACTTCTACCACCTCTCTGGTAACCACGCTCGCAACTGCAATGAATCGCATTCTCTACTCCCTCACTTGCCATCATCGGAAACTCTAGCTCCACTGTTGGCCTTGCAATTCACTGTGTTCCCCAATTACGGCTTTTGCATTGGAATCACCATACACCATGTAATCGTTGATGGACATTCATCAACAATGTTTTCGAAGTCATGGGCCTCCATTTGTAGATCAGGAGACTCGTCTTTGTCACCTGAGTTACTCCCATTCTACGACAGAACTGTAATCAAGGACCCAGAAGGGCTTGAGAAATTCTTCTTGAACAAGTTTGTGAAACCCACCGAGTCCGAGTCCGAGTCCGTGGACCATAGAGCTCCCTCCAACACAGTCAAAACCACGTTCGAGCTGAGCCGTGGTGATATTGAAAGACTCAAGAAATGGGTCTTGACTCGTCGCGAGAAGGATAAACAGACCCCACCACTACATCTATCGACGTTGGTGCTAACATGTGCGTATGTATGGGTTTGCTTGATTAGAGCAGACGTGAAAAGAAAGAGGATTCAATTGGTATTCCCTGTAGATTGCAGGGCTCGCTTAGACCCTCCCATTCCTCTCACGTATTTCGGTAACTGCGTTCTTGGTCACAGGGTTCATACAGAGCCATGTGACATAATGGGAGAAGACGGGCTGGTCATAGCAGTGGAGGAGCTCAACAAGGTTATCAGAGGATTGGAGAGTGGAATTCACATGAGCACGAAAAAAAAAATTCCATCTCCTTCTGAAGAAATGGAGGCCCCAATTGGGATTGCCTGGTCAAATCGATATCGGGTTTACGAGACCGACTTTGGGTGGGGAAGGCCGACCAAGGCAGAGTTGATATCAATCGAAAAAACTGGAGCCATGTCTCTCGTGGAGAGCAGAGATGGAGCTGGAGGGGTCGAGATTGGTTTCGCATTGAACAAGCAAGAAATGGAGGTTTTTGCTTCTATATTTACTAATGGTCTCAAAGCTTCTAAGTTGTAAAATGAGATGCCTATATGGTGCATCAAGTTTCTGGTGTTAAGTTTGTTTGAGAAATAAGTTTGTTAATTTTATATTCCTCCCAAACATAAATATTTCTTGGAATCTTTTGCCCATGTTAAAATTCCATAGAAGTATTCTGTTGAACTTTTTTTTGCCTTTTTATTCTGCAAAGTGTTGTACTGGTAGAGATGGAATATGAGTTTGTTTTTTTATGCTTGTTTGCTAAATCTTGACTCAACATTCTGTTAATCATAATTCTTTCGTTCGTTGTAGATTATCTGCGTGAGCATATCTTCGACCATGAACGGTATGATGTCAGCTTTACAAGTGTTTTATAAGGTAATGCTTGAATGGTAGAAACCAAATACCCCTAGTTCAGGGTGTTATTCTCTATATATAGACTTTGTGTTACAGAGGATACATATGTGAAGCATAAGGAGATGTACAAGGGAATTACAACAGGGTTAACCCTTGTTGATTTGTTGATGAATGTTGTTGTGAGAGCAGAGCCATAGATAACAAGAACCCTATTGTGATGTGACTCTAACACCTCCCCGCAAAGCTATGGTAGATGAACCGTAAGTTTGATTTTGAGTAGTTGAAATCTAGTCTTTGCCTCTTTGGAAGACCCTTTGGTGAAAAGATCAGCAGTCTAATAGTGAGTAGAGACAAATAGAACTTGAAGATTGCCATGACATGTGCTCTCTCGTGAATGAAGTGGTAGTCTATTAATTCAATATGCTTGCTTCGGGAAAGAAGAATGGAGTTGGCAATCATGTATGCCGCACTGATCTTTTCGCAGTAGATAGTAGATCAAGTGTATAGAAAAATGTCAAGGTCCTGAAGTAGTTATCGAACCCATAAGATGACTGTTGTGGTAGTCACGTACTGAAGGTGATGGTAGCGACATTGGCAGTGGTATCTATAGAAATGTAAATGGATGAAATCAGTTGCTGAAAGGTGAGTAGAGCTACTCTTTGGTATTCTATTTATAAACATCTTTATAAGAGGAGACGTATCCTTGCATAGGTTTATTCTAATTATACATCCAAGACAATAGCTATTAAGTAGGAAAGAAGAATCAAGGAGGATTCTTCTCAAGTACGTGAGGCAAATCTAGAATAGGCATGCTAGAGATTTGTTGCCATGAGGTGATGATTCTCTTTGAATCTGTAAGATCGAGAAGATTCATTGATACACCCCTACAAGTTGATGGCACTGGTGAGAACAACTTGGATTGTAGTAGTCACACCTCAAAATCTTACATACAATATATCTCATATTTGTGTAGATCCCGAGGCGTGATCCGGGGACAACCCCTAACAACAATGGAATTTATTCCTAATAAATATCATTCAGATATATCATGAAGCAACTGAAGTTTAAACAAACACAAAGAGTAAAAAAGTTAAAGCAATTTAATTAAACTTCACTATAATTCACTCTCCCTCAGATAAATGTTTAACTAAAACTCAACAAAGTCTCAACAACTAACTCTGTCCTCCCGACTCCCTAACCTCTTGAGGTGTCTCTTGAAAATTCCAATAATGGAAAGAGTAAGCTCACATCTCAACAAGTGAATACCACAAGCATGCAGTAGAGTTCTCCCAGAGCCTACCCCATTGGCAGTGGTCTAAGGTCATCTAATCCATCGTTAAGTGACCCTTAAGTCGTATTGTCATACTGAGAAGTCCCGGATTCCCGAGTTCACAAATACAACTAAGGTTGTCTCACTGATAAGTCCTGAACTCCCCAGTGGAATCTCCAGGAGATCACTCTTAGACATAGACTTCTTCGAGAGTATCATACTCTTTACAGTAATCCCTTGGGTAGTAGTCTTTACCATTAACAAAATATATTTTCTTTATTACGGTGTCTCATACCATCATAATAAAAAGGAACAAAAATAAGCATGCATTCAAAACAGTATATGAAGCGAAATAATGATAACAGTGCATTAATTAAATAACTCATGTTTTTCAAGCCTATCTATCAAGTTATGAAGTTTTACATAATTGTAAAAACCAATATATTATTTTCAATGATCTTCTTTAAAATAAATAAAACAATTTATTTATTTATTTTATTTTTCTTCTCTTCATTTATGTACTTGGCACGGCCTTCATGCCACTTGCATTGCACTTTCATAGAGAAATCACGGCATTTACATGATGTGGATTGACAAAACTAAACACAAGACTAGTTTGCGGTTCGCCGCCATTCTTGAGCATCATACGCATAGGCAGTGGCTTTCCACATACATACATAAAATGCCTTAATCGGTCCTACTTCGTACCTTGGCCATACCCTAAAATAAGCATCCAATGACCTGTGAGGGCAATCCATATAATGCTGAGACTAATACGAATCCTCAAAAAAAAAATTATAATTTTCTGAACTGTGGATGTTTACCCATATTTTAGAATCAAAATCTATTCTTTGACCATCATTTGAAATTATTTTTTTTTTTTGAAGTTCATAATGTGAAATAATTTTCTTGTTATTGCCTTAATAAACCCAAATGAATATAGTTATCTTCTGGATAAAAAGACGCAGATAAACGGTGGGGGCCTGTGGGGGCATGTGCCCCCACTGAACTTTTGAAGTTTTTTTTTTTTTAAGGTATAGTCATGGGAATAGGAGATCAGATCACAGCCAATTGTGATTGAATTTAGGGAGAGTTCAATCGCACCCACAAGCCAACACATGTCCCTTTTAACCCAATTCAACTGTGGTTAAGATCATATAACCTTAGTTTTAAGTAAATATATTAAAGAAATATTGAGCCTTAGGGTTAAAAATTCTTTACTAGAATTAAATATTTTTTTTTAAAACAAAGGTTATGTTATTGAACCCCAATGGTTAGTTAATCTTAATCAAGATTGATTTGGGTTAAAAGGCACACGTGTTGGCCGATGGGTGCTTTTGAACTCTTCGCAAATCCAATCACGATTGAACTTTCCCCGAGTTCAATCACACCCACAGGTCAACACGTATCTCTTTTAACCCCAACTAAATATGGTTAAGATTCACTAACCCTTAGGCTTCAACAATCTAACCTTTGTTTTTTTTTAAAAAAATTAACCCTAATGGTTTAAAGTTCTTAACTAGAATTAAAAGGGGGTTATGTGAGTGTTACTGTCCGAATTCAATCTAGCAAAGTGTTGAGAAATCACAACGCCACCTGCACAAGATTCGAGCCCGGAACCTCCCTCCTAATGAGGAGACACACTACCATTGGGCTATTCTCATGGTGTGTAATTGTTTACGTATTTAATTGGGCATAATCACAAGACAAAGGGACAATTGTACCCTAAAAAAATTATACTCTATTATTTAATATGGCATAGCTGTGGGGCAAAGAAAAAAAGCCCAAGAACATAGACTTGAAAAACAAATAGTTCTGAAAACAGTCATGGGCGGCGGTATTATACTCTATTATCCGCACCCTCACTTGTTAGAGTGGATATAATACCGCCGCCCAGTCATGGGCGGATAATCTAGTAGTAATTATTGATGGATGTTGTACTCTAATATGGCATAGCTATGCGGATAATAGAGTATAATCTAGTAGTGGGGCACCCCTGGGATAAAAAGACGCAGATAAACGGTTATTTATAAACCCGCCGCCACAAATTACATACAACGGCCATTATTAATTAACCGCCGTTACTATAGTTCTGAAAACAGTCATGGGCGGCGGTATTTTAAACTCGTCGTTGTATGTGCTGTGGCGGCGGATTTTTGTAACCGCCTCCAACAATCCGCTGCCACAGACCATTATTTTTGTAGTGGAAGGTTGCTACAAAACTTTCCTAAAGTACTCCCAATCTCTCTCAAACGTTCCCCCGCCACCACTCAAACGTTTCCTTTCATTTATTAGGGTTATTGTCACGTGTGACGATAATTTATTAGGGAAGGTTATTACACAAATTCTTCCCCATCTTTGAGTCAGTTACAAAATGCTTTGATTTAGTAATCAACCTAATACTACCGTTTTGAGGTATCATTTTTTCCTCTTCTTTGTTGGTTTCTCCAACGCTTCGAGTTCTCTACTATAATATTCCTCTCCATCTGTCTCTCCTCATCTACATAAATAGATTCATATTGTTGAAAATTGTCATGAATTCGAATGCCGATAAAAAGATCCAGAGAATAAACCAGTGGACACATGGCAACGAAATAGAAGGACTCAACCTAGCATGGAAAGTCCATGTAAATGGCGATTCTTTGTCCCATCACAATGTCGTCGTGATTGCGAAAGTAGATGACTGTTGATGGTTTCCATTATTCAATATGAAGCTTATGTTTTTTTTTCATTCATCTACTGCTTCTTAGAGACAGCCCCCGACAAAGAACGTAGCTGGTTCATATGGCGATGCTAATGGCCACAATTCAATGGATGAATCTGAGTGGGTTCCATTACTGCGAGTTGGCTGCTCATCCCCTCAAAAATCTCTCACTCATGCTCTCTCCGCATCCAGTGGAAATAGAAATTGGACCAATTGGCAGTTATAAGGAAGCCTTTAAGCCCCTATTATGAGACGTAGGCAAGGCAGTCACGGCTAGGACGGGTTGCTGTTTTTTCTCTGCATTTTTTCTTTCTAAGTTTTTATTGATAATTTGATAAGGCTTTGTTTGGATTGATTTTAATGATTGATTTAATTTTTTCTTTATTAGCTTTGTTCTTCATCAATCCATTTGTGTTTGGAATTGTGTCTAGGGTGTGGCTGTTATGCCACGGACGGCTCAGCTAACATGCTAGGTATTTAGGGCATATGCTTTCTCCTAGCCCATAGAATTGAGATTTCAAAAAATGATATCAATTTTTAATTTTGCTATACTAACTAAAGTCATGGATCGGACATATCACAATTCTAAATCTTATCAGATTTAGACACTTTTTTTAAATGCTCCAAATTTATAAGACATTTTTTTGGATACGCATTTATGCTAAGAGTCTGTAAGGGGTGTGGTTAGGTCTTTAGCTATTAAGAGACTAAGAGGTGTTACCACCCCACTACGTGACTTCTAACCTACGCCTGGCCCAAGACTTTAAAAACTAAAATAAGCTAAAACCTAGGTTGGGAGACGTTGTAATGTGGAGAAAATAATTGTATAGGTAACACTATTAAAGGTCACTTTTTTTTTTCATGAAGTGAAGATGTTATAAAGGAGTCTAGGGCTGTTTCATGACAAAACGCTTATTTTTATTTTATTTTTTTTGAAAAGTCTCCATAGATTGAAATTGCTTACACCAAACACATTTCAATTAATTTTTTGTTTTTTTTTTTATAATTGGTTTACCTTTAAATTGCATTTATGTATACTTTAATCTAAGCTTTGGTGAGATAAATTGGGTTATGTGGATGGAGTGTGCGTTGGCCTATGTGCATGAGTGTGGGTGTGTGTTTAATCATTTTACAAAAAAAAAAAAAACTAAGCTTAGTTTGTTTTAAGTTATACTTGAAAGATTTACTATTAAGTCATTATTATTACCATTTTTTCAAAACTTATATGGGTACATTTCAAAATTTTAGTAACCGGGCATCACACGGGCTCCTTACTAGTTGTACATTAAAGTAAACCCCAATTGTACATTAAAAATAGTGGCATGGTAGTTTAATTATAAAAAAGAAATTGAGATCACATGATTAACTATGAAGTGATTATTGCGACAAAAAAAAATACTGAATGCTGATGGTTTTCACCTAAAAATAATGGTGATGGAACTTAATTCAAAGTTGCCTATCACCAAAAAAAAATGGTAATGGAACAAACCCTTCAAACCCTTTATTTTTTTTTCTCCTTTGGCTCCATTTGCTTGTATGGAAAATGAGATGGAAAAGAAAACTTTTTTGACGGAATTAATTTTTAAGAAAATTTTTCCTTATCTTCTATTTTCTACCGTTTGGCTAGAATAAAAAAATATCTCAGAAATTCATATAAATTTTTTTTGTGTGTGTGCTTAGATTGTCATTATCAAGTGACTAGTGATTCTCTCCAGTTGTAATTGGACTCGGGGGAGTCCCGTTATGCCACTGACGCTGCCACGTGTCCCTCTTGACACCCCTGTGAGCACGGGTTTTGGTTAAACCCTTGATATCTCTCACGGGAGGTTTGTTAAGATGTTCGAGTCGCCACCTATTCATTCAGAATGAATAAGTCCCCCGGGATGTTGGATAAGGTCTTTGGTCTACGATCAGAGATCAGGGTAAGAGGTTTGGTTAAGTCCGGGGAAGGAATTAGGCACCCTGACACTTCAACTTTTCAGTGGTTCCCTAATTACTTGGTTTAAACCAAAATGAACTCGAAGTTCAGCAAATGTCAAAGTATTTAAACTAATGCTAATCGTAAGAAAGAAAAGCTAACTAGGGTTGAACTCAAGTTAGATTGCCTACGTACTCACATTGGGGTGAGATCAGACCGAGCGTAGTTCTAGCACATAAGCCCGTGCTAAGGCGAAGGGGTGTGGGTGTGTGCACCAAGGATAGCTAATGGGCCTAATTCGGAGACTAGGGTTTTGCTTGATCGAGGTTGGTAAATGTGCCAAAGTTTGGTCCCGGAGGCTAAGGGTTGGGCCCGAAGGCCAAAATGAAGCCCTGAGGCTAAGGGGTATGTTAACCAAGGGTTAGGATTGCAAACCGGGGTTAAAAAGTCCAGAAGCTGTATTTTTTATCTTTTTTTTTATTTTTTTGGGATTTTATCGGATTTTTCCCAAGGTCAAGGGTTACTTAACCATGGTTAAGAGGGGAGGTCACCATGGTTAGGGTTGCTAACCATGGTTAGATGGTTGAAGAGACCATCTATGGGTTTCTCAGAATATTTGTGATTTTCTACGTATTTTTTCAGATTTTTTGCTGGTTAAGGACTCCTTAACCATGGTTAAAAGTTAACCCGAGGTGAGGATTAACCATGGTTAAGAGTCTTAACCAGGGTAAAAATGACCGCAGAAGGTCATTCTGGAAACCTGGGTTTATTTTTGATTTTTTGATGATTTTTCCAGAATTTGTGAGGTTAAAGGATGCTTAACCATGATTAAAAATTAACCAAACATGGATTTAACCATGGTTAAGGGTCTAGTTAAGCCAAAAGTGGGCCTAGGAAGCATGGCAAGGCATAGAACGGCCTCTTACCTGGCCTGGGCCCTGTGCAAAGCCCAAAATTAAAAAATCAAAAAATGAAGGTAATCAGATTACCTCCATTCAGTCGATTTTTTAACCCTGGTTTACAAGGGTTTAACTGAGGTTAGGGGATGAACCAGAGAAAAGAAAAAGCATGGGGGTGTAGCCTGGACTATAGGGAAGACAATGGGCCAGGTCAGGACCCAAGAGCATGTCAGGTGTGGGCCCCACAAGGGCCTAAAGTCAGTGAAAAAATGTACTGAAATATTGGTAATCATATTACCAACATACTGTTAACTCGTGTTTAGGGTCATACTAACCAGGGTTAGGCTTAGAGCCAGGGTTTGAAATTTTGCAGGGGAGAAGATAAGAGTCAGGACTCTCTAATGGGGCTTGAATGGACCCCAAGGAATGAGTGATGTGGGCCCCACAAGGGCCCAAAGTCATTGCCAAAACAAACCAAAGTTGTCGGGCTAGCCCTGGCTAAGGGTTGAGTTAAGGTCTAAAATTTATAGGGGAGCTAGTTAAGGGTCAGGGCTACCTAATCATAGCCATAGAACTAACCAGGGCCTTAACTAACCATAGTTAACAGTGAGTTATAGAGAAGCACAGAAAATGGCGGTAGATATTTTACCGTCATTTAGCAATTTGTTCAGAAACAGAATTTCCCCACTGGGGATTGCACCAGCAGGGGTCTAAGAGTTCCCTCATGAATTGAGGGACCCCCAGACCCTTCGGGGAGTGGCCATGCACTGTGTTTGGTGGTTAACCCGAGTTAAATGCCTCAAGGGATCCCCCCACACCTATGAGGAAGGTGGGGAGGTCCTATCCTTGGCTGGGAAGCTAACATACCCATACAAAATGATAAAATGGGACCCCTGGAATGGGACTAGGGGTCCCTTATGGAGTTGTAAACAAATAAAAAAACAAAAGGGGTAGGTGTTCTACCCATGCACAGTGGGTGCACTCGCAGCGGCAGCTGAGCAATGGTGGTGTTGCAAGTAGAGAAGGGGGCTGAGGCGACTCCGGAGGAGGTTTGGGGTCCTAGTTGACGTCGCAAGGAGGTCCAAGGATGAGGGATTGAGGCCAGTTGTGGCTGAATCAATTCGGGCAGGGTTTTTTTGCAGCAAAAACCGAGTCCAGAACTAAGGCAGGTGGTGGAGTCTAAATAGAGGAGTTGGGGGGAGTTCAGGGGTCTTCTGAGCATTTTCCCAGACGTGGGGAACCAACCAGGGGCATCTCAAGGTGGCAGGGGGGAAGCTGATACGCTGGTCTGTAAAATAGTAGAGTGGCGATAATATGATTACTGTCACTCTCAAAGTTTTGGGTTTTGAGGGTGTCGGTAATCCCATTACCGACACTCTGATTTTTTACTGTTTTGGTCCAGACCCATGCATGCTTGGGCCAAAAGGGGGAGTAGGGTTACCATTTTGGGAGTTTTCCCACCTAGATTTTGAACTGAGGGGTGTGGGCCCCACCCTAGTAGACCCCTAAGGTTGTGGGCCCAAGTTTGGGCCCACCAAGGCCTTGGCTCATGGTTTTTTTGGTTTTAGATTGGTTTGTGGGCCTTGGGCCTAAGGGATTTTGGCCAAGGTCTAGGGCTTAGTTTAGGGCTTACAGACCTAGGGTTTGGTCTAGGGTTTGAGGATTTTAAGGGGTAATGGACCTTGAGCCCGAATGGTTCACCTAGGGTTTAGAGCATATCTAGGGCTTAGGGTTTATGACATACCTAAGGTTTAGATGTAGGGTTTAACTAGGGGCTTGCCTAGGTTCTAGGGTTAGGTCTAGGGCTAGGTCTAGGGTTAGGGTGTACCTAGGGTTTAGCTAGGGTTTGGCATGTGGTTTACCTAGGGTTAAGCCTAGGGTTTGGTTAGGGATTTGCCTATGGTCAAGGGCTTGACTAGGGACTTAGCTGGGGGATGACTATGGTTAATGGTGGTTAACCATGTTTAAGTAGGGTGTAAAAATTGGGTGCTTACAACCCCTTAACCTGGTAAAGATTCATTCACCCCTAGGGTACACCCACCTACATTGGCTTTTAGGAAAAAAAAAATTAACCCTGATTAAAATTCACTAACTCCTTGAGTTTATTTTTTTTTAATAATTTTTTCTTAAAATCAAGAATAGGTGGGTGAATCTTAACCATAGTTAAGGGGTGTCAAAAGGGACACATGGCAGTGTTAGTGGCGTCCGGTTACAGGGGCGAGGGGGGGCAGCCCCCCTCCAAATTTTTTGTATTCTCTTCTTGTTGTAGTATGAAATAGTGGGCCTCTCAAATTTTTTATTTATTTATAGTATACTTGGCCCCCCAAAGTTTTTTGTCTTATATATATAGTGGCCAAACTAAATTTTTTGTCATATATATAGTGGGCCCCCAATGCAGTCCAATTATGCCCTTTTGGTTGCCACATGTCTCTATTGACACCCCTTAACAATGGTTAAAATTCACCCACTCTTAGGGTTCACTTACTTATCTTTGGTTTTTAGAAAAAATATTAAATTTTTTTTTACTTGAGGAGTTAGTGAATTTTAACTAGGCATTGAAAAAAATTGATATTTTTTTTAAAAAAAAACCCAAGAATAGATGGGTGAATCTTAACCACTATTAAGGGGTATCAATAGGGACAAGTGGTGACCTCAAGGTCATTACCAGGAAAAAATTCCTCGAAATAAATAAATTATCTCCAAAATATTTTATCGGGGGCTATGCCTCCGAACCCCCAAGTTCCATACCCTCAAATCCATTAGTTTTTTTATACATATATTTTGGCCCCTAATGAAAAATTCCTAGCTCCACCCCAGTCTAGTTACAACTTCATGGATTCTCGGCTAGTAGGTATGGCCCAAAAATTTCTCATCTTTTATTTGCTGACAATAGTCTTCTCATTACTCAGGCTTCTTCAAATGAATGTCGCAATATTCTCAAAGTTCTTGAGATTTATGAGCAAGCTTTGGGACAAAAAATAAATCGAGAAAAGTCCTCAATTTTTTTCAGTCCAAATACATCAAATATGGTGCGACAAGAGATAAAAGATCTAGTTGGGGTTACCAATTCAAATCCTAGTGAACGATATCTTGGGCTACCGGTTATGGTTGGAAAATCTAAAATGTGTTCTTTCAGTGGCCTCAAGGAGAGGGTTTTTAAGAAGCTCAGTGGATGGAAAGAAAAAACGTTATCAAGAGGAGGTCGAGAGATTTTGATAAAGGCAGTGGTCCAAGCCATTCGTGCTTACATAATGTCATGTTTCAAACTTCCTAAATCGTGGTGTACAGAAATTCAATCGGGCGTTTCAAAATTCTAGTGGGGGCAAAAGGGCTCGGAACACAAAATTCATTGGGTCAGCTAGGCTAAGTTGTGTAAGGATAAGAAGAATGGTGGTTTGGGGTTCTGTGATCTCCAAGTTTTTAACTTAGCTCTTTTAGCAAAGCAAGGGTGGAGGCTCCTTCAGAATCCGCAGTCTTTGTTCTATCGGGTTTTTAAAGCTAAATATTTCCCTCATGGATCTTTCTTGAATGCTAAGTCGGGTTCCAATCCTAGTTACATTTGGCAAAGTTTTTCGGCGGCTCAAAATCTTATCCATCAGGGTATGGTTTGGAAAGTTGGAAATGGGAGCTGCATTAAGCTTTAGAGTGACAAATGGACTCCTCGGCCACTCAATTGTAATTCAAAGGCTGATTATCTAACATGGGTTGGTGAGATCATTGATCCAGTGACCAGAAGGTGGAACGCATCCATTATTGATAGAGTTTTTGATGATCATGATGCAGCTATAATTAAGGCGATTACGCTTAGTGATATTTCTGTTCCAGATAAGATCTTATTGCATCTTGGGAAATTTTCAATTCATTCAGCTTATCATTCTGCAATGCGAGAGGTAGAATCCAATAATAGAGATAATGATGCAGATGGTTCAAATGCGACAGATATCAGGCGAATTTGGAGTCGGATATGGGGTCTTGGAATACCGAGTAAATGTAAGCATTTTATATGGAGAGCTTGTACAGATTCCCTTCCAACAATGGTAAATCTAGTCAGACGGGGTGTTCCAACAGAAAAATCATGCCGCATTTGTTTATATCATTTGGAATCCGTGACCCATGCATTGTGAGCTTGTCCTTATGATCAACCCATGATGATATCATGGGTTATTTATTTGCACCAGTAAACAAAATGCAAATATTCTTATTGCTTTCATCTCATTAAGTATGAGATTTACTCTAATGAGTTGTTTATTTGCATGTTAATGGCGAAATCAATGCAATTTTAAATATTAGAACTCTCTAAGTATGCAGTTTCATATGGGTTGTTTACATGCATGTTCTTTTAAAAGATATTTATCCTTGTTAAATGCATTATCTATATTGCATTGTAATAGCAGGATGCGGTCGTATAATAGACGCCCGCGTATGGAATGTGGGGCCTTATCTTCTTCTGGGATTGGTACAACCCAACCGGTGATCGACCCTTCGCAGGACCCGAGTCATGAGATGGATCAGGTAGGGGCACCCCAGCAGGATGCAAGAACGTCTGCATCAGGTACATATTCCGTTGAACAACAATTTATTTACAATTACTCCAGTATTTTTCATGTTCATTATGCATGCTAATGTCATTACATTTATTGCACAGCACCCCACAGACGCACCAGGGGTGCGAATAGGATGCCGCCATCGCCCCCATCAGAGGAAGGCCTGAAGATTCTGAAAGTTAACAGACTGAGGCAGCCCATTGGGCCACTTGGGACGGAGCTGACTACGGCGATAGGGGTCCTGGCAAAGGACGAGAATATCATCCCTTTAGGTATACATACGGACTGGAGGCGTGTCCCTCGAGAGAGGAAGCAGACGATGCTAGATATCATCTTGGTAAGATAAATGTGTGTTTTCCCTACTGTTATATATTTCCTTATTGTCATGTTCAATGTACTGACCCTAATGCTGTGGTTGCATGCCTTTCTTTTTCACAGACTACGTATCACCTCCCTGACAAGTGGACGAGAGCTTGGGTAGTGAAGAAGTGCAATATGCTGTGGAAAGCTTGGTGGAAGCGGTTGTACGACAAATGGTACAGGTCAGATCGCCCACTTGAGGCGCAGTATGCTCATGTGTCTAATAGGGTACAGCCAGACCAGTGGAGGGCACTTGTGGACCACTGGAGGACGCAGGAGGCCATAGTATGTTTTCAAATCTCAGCTTTCATATTTTGTTATCACTAATGACCCTCAAAATAATACCTGACTGACATCATGTAAATAATAGACTACCAAGGCGAGGAATAGGCGGAATCGAGCGAATCTCACTATGTCGCACACAACTGGGATGAGACCATATGCTCATTATAGGGAGACTGAGGTATAGCTATCACACAATCATTTACGGTCTAAACGTTTTTTCAAAATTTCAAACGTCAATTTCCGTTACTTGAATTATTAATCCTCTCTTAAATTGTTCATGAAGCATGCAAACCATCCAGACGGGCTGGAGCTGGACCGGCTCCATATGTTTGGGGTGTTTCATACACGCAAAGATGGCACTTTCGTTGACTAGACCTCGTAGTGGTTGCACGTATGTGCATGCATTTATTCATTAAATATTATTGACGTTGCATGAAAATTTCCTTTTTATTGTTAGGTGTGATTATCTTAATTGAAGATATACCTATTACTGCAGATGGAGATGGAGATGACTGAGCGATTGAGCCAGCATCCTGAGGGTACCGAGAGTAGTACTGCTCGGAATGAGTTATTCACCCAGGTGATGGGTCCAGATGGACACGGGCGTGTCCGCACATATGGACTGGGTGTTACCCTCTCGTAGTTCCACGCTCTACATGTAGATCATTAGAGGCAGAGGGCACAGGAGGCTGAGGCTACATAGCGGATTGCAAAGACTGCGCGACTAGCAACAGAGGACGCACACCAGGCAACTGTCTCGAGGTTGGAGGATGAGGTTGCGACGCACCGACAATACATGGCCCATATTGTAGGGTTCTACCAGACTGGGGCATTCCATCCTTCCCCAGCATACCATCCCAGTCTGGAGCATGCGAGTCCCACCCCGCGGAGCCATCTCAGCTTCCCCCCAGGGGACCATCCCAGTCTCGCCCGACTCGTGATGACGATGCGACACAGTCCCCTGAGTTCCCCCATGAGTACAGATATATTAGATGCCGTTGGTTGGCATGACCGGATGTTTCACTAGACTTTGCATTATTTTACTTGACTATTCATATTTGTTATTATGCACTTTTGGACTAAGTTGTTTTGGTTAAACTATGCGCACATTGCTTCTGTGTTATTTGACATATTATGACACGATCTATATACTTCATTAGGGATTATTTCATTGCTTAGAGTAGCTCATGATTCTTTAACTGCCATAAATAAATTTACTTAGACTAGATCGGAATATTTCAATTGCCATAATTCATTTTACTTGACAGACATATTCTGATTAGACTAGCTCGTGATTCTTGCTCTGGGTAAATATATGTCACTCTTCTTCATATAACCATTTAGGCATAAAGCAAAATTTGGGTCTCCTTCGCCTTTTGCCTTGGTCGAAGCATTTTTTTTTCTGTTTGTCATTTAGGGTGCAGTTGCTAGATCTTTTTTGTGTGTATCAAGCTTGCGTAAGCATATTATGTTGAACATGGAGGGATGCCTCGTTACTCCTGAATGCTTGGAGTCTATTTCAGGTTCACAGTCTTTTCAACCATCAACCTTTCTACTGGTAATTGTAATCTTTCTAATCATTGATATCATAGCATAGAAGATTGTAAAGAAAATCCTGTATTAATCTTGTAGAAACCATTAACAAGATAATCCTATTTTCTGCAGTTCTTCACAGCCTGTCATACTTGAATCTCAAGAGATGTAGCTTATCTGATGATGGTTGTGAGAAGTTTTGTGGTGAGTGACATTCAGACTTCAAAGATGATTTATTATGTCGGATGCTTATTATCATGCATATATTTGTAGACATAATGATATCATGGGTTGTTTATTTGCACCAGTAATCAAAATGAAAATATTTTTATTTGTTTAAACTCATTAAGTATGAGATTTAATTTAATGAGTTGTTTATTTGCATGTTATTGGTGGTAGTGGTGGTAGTGGTCGTGGATAGGTGTCGTGGTGGGTAGGGGTGATGGTGGTGGTGGTAGTGGTGGTAGTGGTGGTGGGTAGTGGTGGGTAGTGGTGCTAGTGGTGGTGGTAGTGGTGGTGGGTAGTAGTCATGGTGGGTAGGTGATGGTAGTGGTGGTAGTGGTCGTGGGTAGGTGATGGTATTATTGTGTAAGATGTCAAATGAAACCTTGAATGTAATTTGCCAAAAAAAATATCAGCCAATTGTTGGTACTAAGAGCATTCCTAGCAGCCTCACCAAATTTTAAACCTATTTAGTTAGTATGTTAGTAATGGAAATACCTCATATTCATAAGTTGGAACACTTTACTCTGCAAATCTGAATCTTATGCCTATTTAGTTAGTATGTTAGTAATGGGAATACCTCATTTTCATAAGTTGGAGCACTTTACTCTGCAAATATGAATCTTAGACCTATTTAGTTAGTATGTTAGTGAAGGATGAACCTTACTTTTGTGAATTGGACTCTATACCGTGCAAAATCTGAAATATATGTGATTCCTTAGCATGTTAGTGATAGAGATACCTCTCTTTCATGAGTTGGAACACTATACTCTACAAATCCAAGATTTAATCAGATTAATTGGAGATTTCCTAAGGTTAAAACTTAAGGGTTAGCTTCCAGATCGGGAATTCGGCTTTTCGGTGCCCAAATTGGGCATCAAAAGGTGCTGATGTACCTCCAACACTAGCTAGCTAATACTAAATTCAGAACAAGGATAAACTTTGACTTGCAGATTGCATGTTATGCCTCGATGTACCACCCGGTTCCTGCACTGTTTATTACAACCGCATTTATAAAAGAAAATATTTGATAAATTTTCTTACTAAATGACCCTTACAGGGGTCAGGAATATCCTCATTCTTGAACTGCTCATACGGACACTATTTACAATAAAAAGTCTGGTGATGTTGAGGTTTGTGATTCATAGATTTACATTCTTTTAGAACATCTTCGTTGACCAGACCTTCACGTGCGCATACACACGGAATGGATGATGATGACATACAATGACCAAAACAACGTGAATAACAATATTCACCTTTGGTTATGTTGTTAACATGATGGAGGGTTCTGTGTTACTGAAAAACCACCAAACTACGTGAATTTGAATAACCTGAACTTTTTCATTTCTTTCTCTTCTTATCCCTATCATCATTACCGCTCCTGACAACTTTCTTTTTGGGATAGAGGTCATCTAAACAATTCAGAAATAGAAGAAATGACATCTTGGTGCCCAAATAGGGCTTACTTCCACATACCTAGTCTGGTAGTCGTTCAGTAGCACGGAATCCTCCACGATGTTAACGATATAACCGAAGTTGAATATTGTTGTTCACATTGTTTTGGTGACCGTATGTTATCATCATCGATTACGTGTGCATGCTAATGTGAAGGCCTAGTTAAGGAAGAGGTTCTAAAAGAATTTATATCTGTAAATCACGAACCGCAACATCATCGAACCTTTTATTTTAAAGAGTACCCGCATGAGCGGACCAAGAATGAGGAAATTCCTAACCCATGCAAGGGTCATTTAGTAAGAAAATTTATGAAGTATGTGCTTTCATAAATGCGATTGTGATAAGCAATGCAGGATTTGGTGAATTTAGGCCATAATTTGGATTTGGTGGAAGATTGTACGTTTATGCCAAAGTATAGTTGAGAAAATGCGTTAGAAGAAACGAGATCGAAATCCAACCTCCGGATTGGAAATGGTAGGACGATGTAGGCTTAGGCCAATGTATAGGATCCAAGTATGGATTTTGGCCGTCTCGGTGCCCATATCGGGCATACGACCTCAGATTCACTCGAAACCAACTCAAACACTTAGGATGTATTGAAATACACGCATTAGAAGAAACGGGATCGAAATCCGACCCCCGATTTGGAAATGGTGGGACGATGTAGGTTTAGGCCAATGTATAGTATCCAAGTATGGATTTCAGCCATCACGGCGCCCAAATCGGGCATACGGCCTCGGATTCGCTCGAAACCAACTCAAACACATAGGATGTGTTGAAATACACGCGTGAGAAGAAACGGGATCGAAATCCGACCCCCGGTTTGGAAATGGTGGGACGATGTAGCTTTAAGCCATATTATACTATCCAAGTATAGATTTTGACCGTCTCGACGCCCAAATCGGGCATACGGCCTCGGATTCGCTCGAAACCATCTCCAACACTTAGGATGTATTGAAATACATACGTTAGAAGAAACATGATCGAAATCCGACCCCCGGTTTGAAAATGGTGGGACGATGTAGCTTTAAGATGTATGCATTTTTTGCATTAATTAATAAATATCATAATGTGTAATAATCCCACCAATTATTCTTTTGGATTCTCCAAGAGCATCAAATTACTTCTCATCCAACGTTTCAAACGCAAATTGTTTATAGTCATTGCTATGAATATGGAAAACTTTTTCTGCACTATCAAATATTGATTCAAGGTAATTGAATGCTTGGCTTTCAGGTACTAGGGGAGTATGAGAACAATGTCATAGCACTATTGAGACGAGGAAAAGCTAGGGAAGAACTGGGGATCGACAGATGCTGCTCGGGAGGACCTTCGTAAGGCTTGTAAATATGCACCCGAAGACATGCAAGTCTGTTGCAAGAGAGTTGTCTTTGCGTGATAAACATGACAAGGGTGTTTTAAAAGTAGATTTACAAAGGACATTGAATTTATAGATATAGTTATGGATGTGGATGTGGATGTGGAATGTATAGATTTGGATATTAAATTGTCTATGATGTGAAATGTTTGAACAAAGCTTACAGGTTTTCTTGAAAAACAGGCTATTGAAAAAAAAAAATTAAGTATCAGAGACGGAATAATTTCCGTCTCTGATGTTAATTACGATGGATGTATATAAACGTGTAAAATTGTATTAGACACGGAAATAATTCCGTGTCTAATGGGTATTAGACACGGAACTATTTCCGTCTCTCATATTTTTGTTTCCAATATGATAGTATGAGAGACGGAAATAGTTCCGTGCCTAATACCTATTAGACACGGAATTATTTCAGTTTCAGATATGTTTAGAGACGGAAATAATTTCGTGCCTAATACCTACGAGACACGGAACTATTTCTGTTTCAGGTATATTTAGAAACGGAAATTTTGTCGTGCCTAGTACCTATTAGATACGGAATTATTTCCATGTCAGATATATTTAGAGACGGAAAAATATCCTTGTCTAATAAGAGTATTAGACACGGAAAATGTGACGTCATAAATGTTTTCGCATTTTCCATAATTTTCATTAGAGACGGAAAAAATTTCGTCTCTAATAACAGTATTAGGAACGGAAAATTTTTCCCGTGTCTAGTACCATCAGTGACGCGAGCAACTGAGACGATTTAGAGACGGTTTTTATTTCTGTCGCAGATCGGTTGTTTTCTTGTAGTGCTTCCATCGACAAAAACAATCTCATCAATATGGCACTTCTCCAATCCCGCATCTTCCATCGCCCTCTTCACATGTCTCATGGTCTACACTATTCATTATTCAACTCTTCACAACCTAGTGCCTTTTCTAGCCTGCCCATGTAGCTACCCACTGCCTCCACAACCAAGTCTCATCGCTGCCAGTACGCTAAACTCACCATGATAGCTGGCCTACATTGCCTCTATCTTTTAGGGTTTTGAATAAACTCTCCTTTTTATGTGAAGAAGAAGAGCACTGGTATTTTCCACACAAAAAAACTCATTGGGTTATCTTTTCTTAGCCCCACAATATCAATTTAGGTCCATAGAGACCATGTTTTCTGGTCCATGAAGACTAATATTTAAGTCCCATTTTAAGCCCTTTGAGGCTAATTTACTTGGCCATTGAGACTTGCCAGGCCCATTAGGGGCACTATTTTTGTAAGCCCATATGAGGCATGTCTTTTAGGTCCATAGAGACATTTCTTTTGGCTCGTTAGAGGCCCATTTGGTTCGACCATATCCTTAAACAAGCAAGCAATAGGCAAGACACACACAAGCATGCAATGAAGAGGTGTCAAGTGGAGATAAAATGTGTCAAGCGGATTTCTACTATTGGCAAACACATAGAGATTTTTCAATCCCCATTTGTTTGAGGGGAGTAATAGAGAATATAGAGGAGTATTGTAATAAGGTGCATGAGATATACTACATCATTCAAGTGTATCTCATCACAATATTAGATTAGCATTAATTAAGGATAGATGACATTTGATTAGATATGATTAAATTAGATTGATTTACTTTCCACAAAATCTATCATGTTATCTCTATATAAACCCTAGTTAGGGTCATTGTACATCATCCAAGTTTATCAATAAATATCTTTTCTATCAAAGATCAACGGTATAATAGTGAGTAGAGACAACCAAAACTTGAAGATTGCCCATGACAGCTCTCTCATGAATGAATGGTAGTCTATTAATTCATTATGCTTGCTTCGAGTATGAAGAATTGGGTTGGCAGTCATGTATGTTGCACTGATATTCTTTTCGTAGTAGGTAGTAGATCGAGTGGATAGAAAAATGCCAAGTTCCTGAAGTAGATATCGAACCCATAAGATGATTATTGTGATAGAGTCCAAGGCTCTGTATTCAACTTCTACAGTAGCCCTAGAGACCATGGGTTGTTTCTTGGCACCCCATGAGACTAAATTTAAACTCAGAAAAATGCAGAAACCTATTAACACCCATTTTTGCACACAGCCCCTATTCCCAGTCATAATTCACTCTAAAGTTTCAAGGAATCCACCAAAATCCCTTCACTAAACCATAACCAATACCAAATACCCTAGCCTAGAAACCTTACCCAAACCCTGGATACTCAGAAATTTGCCCAACATTTACTCAGTTATTCATTGCAACCATAGCTCATTTAAAGATAAACTCCAGAATGGCGTTGAAGACTTTACTAATGTACCATTTTTCAAAAATTTTATCAAAAATTTTACAATTACCGCCAGAATGCACAGTGTACCAAATCAAATAGTTTTCCAATGGGAAAACCTCCCTTTTGACCTCAAATACCCCAACCAACTTGAATTCCTCTTTGCTTTAATCCCTCGTAGGTCCTTAAATACCTAATTAAACTACCCTAACCCTTATCTTCTTTTATAAATTATACCCAAGACCCCAAACCATTTTTCTCATTTGATCCAAAAACCTCCCAAGAAACTTCTACCAATTTTGATAATAACATAATAATGAAATGACAATTGTGGTACTAATAATTCTTGTAAGTGTTTGAAAAATACAGATTATGAGAACATGAGCACATCTTTCAAGAAAGAAAAGAATAAAATTCATTCAAGAAAGATCAAATGGATTGATTTCAGCAAGACAGTCAACCAACTCCAAGTGATCAAAAAGAATATTCAACTCTAGCCATTGAACTTAAGTGAAGAACGAAGAATGAAGATTGAAGATCATATTCAAAGTCCAAGTCAACACACTAAACAAGAAAAGAAGATCTAAGAATCAAAGTCAAATCTAAAGACTCAAGATCAAGTTGAAGACCAGCTCTCAAGAAGAAATAATAGTTTAAACTTTAATTTATGGGAGTGTCTAAGACTTACGTAAGAAATCCTCAAAGTATGGTTAGTTAAATGCTCAAATACTTAGATTGACCATAGGAGCCTAAAAGTTTGTTGGACATCATTTTAAGGCCCTAGAAAATCATAAAAATCATTTTAAAGGAATGCCAAAAGACCTAGGAATTCATTCTCATCATTAAGGTTATGATCCAAAGTGAAATCAGAGTTTTTACTCTGATTTCGTCGACGAATTCACCGAGCAGTCTTGAATTTAGCGACGAAATGGAGACAGCAAACTCATTGTCTTCACTGTTTTTGATCTCGGCAACAAAATGAATTGGAGAACCCAATTTCATCAACGAAGTCATGCGATACTCTGAAAATGTTGTAACGGCTATTTTTCAAGAGCCTTTTTCACATTAAATGTTTCACTAACGGTCATATTAGATGAAGAGCTATAAAAGGAGTTCATAAATGAACAAAATTAGTAGCCGGATCAATACATTAACTTTTATCATCTACTAAATCAGTGACATTGATTTCCACATCGATCACATTTTAGAAATCCTCAAAAATCTCTTTTGAGCATTTCAACTCCATTCTTTGAGAGGTTTCATTAGAGTATTATTCAACTTTTATCCAGCTTATTTCAGGAGCATTTATTTTGGATTGTAAATCCAAATCTACATTTGTAAAGAAAAATCAAGAATCGTGGATTCTTGTCTGTAAAGCCCGATAGCTTTGTGAAGTTAAGAGAGGGTGTTCTCTTGCATTAAAGGTGGTATCCTAGCCTGAAAGGGATTGTAAAGGTACTATCCTATCCTAGAAGGGATTGCAAATGTGGTATCCTAGCCTGCAAGGGATTGTAAAGGTTTAAACTTCACCCGGTGAAGAAGCTTGTGCGAGTGAAATCGTGGGAATCCTTAAAAGTGAGAAGCTGAAAGGTGGGGTCGTAGACAAGTTGTCGAACCTCGTGAACAAAGTCTTCGTATTTGCACTCCTTATCTCTATCTCTATTCTTCTTATTAATTATTGCTTATTGCATTTGCCTTAAATTCTTTAATTTCGCAAAATAGACTAAGGCAGAAATTTTATTTTGCCATTGACCCCAATCACCCCCCCCCCCTTCTAGGATCCATATACTAAGCATGCAACACCCACCACACCATTCCCTTTAACCTTGGAATTAGGCCAAGTGCCTTAGACTAATTCAGTTTTGGGTGGAAGCTTGTCTTAGGCAATACTCCTATAGGGATAGTCCTTCCTTGGCCTTAACACCCATTTTCAACCTTGGAGTTTTGGAGTGAAGGGGCTGGAAACCTCACAGTGGGTTCCCCATCTCATCCTCTTCACTTTCCCTTCTTTTTGCACTCCAGTTGTTTTTAGTAAATTTTCATTCTTGTTTGCTTTTTTTTTTTTTTGGTGAAATTACCCCTAGTTTCTAGTCCTTTCTCTAGAAGAATTTAGAAGGCCCACTGCCTTTCAAGAGTAGGCAGGCTGCCTATGTCATCTCCAGTGTAATAAGGGGTCCCCATGAAAAAGAAAGAGGGTGGGTATTCTCCTCTTTTCCTCCTCTTTGCATATTCCCTTTTCTTTCATCTTTTTTTTTTTTTTCTTAAAATCAAGTGTGGGCTAGTCTATGGGTGATTGTTTTTTGTTTTTTGGTTGAAATGATATCATATAACTAACACACACACAACCAAACCTAAGGTAGCCGCTAGGGTGCCATAAGGGTAAGTCCAAACAACCACTCCAAAGAGCTTGATTCAAGTATTATTATTTCACGAATAAGTACAGAATTATATTGTTCAATCAAGTCATTTGAGTCAAGTACAATAACTTGAAAAAATACAAGATAAACAAGTAACAAGAACTTTAGGGTATCCCATGATTTTTGACACCTAAGTTTGCATCTTCTTGAAAACGGTATAAGATTGCTATATGACTATACGGGCTCAATAGCATTCTCTAGAACCAATTCCAGACTTGCCCAAACCACTACAATAAATGGTCCCTAACCCCTGACATAATAGATAAATGATATATCTGATTACCATAAATAAAAAAACATACCAAACATTTTTTTTTTTGGTAGTGACATACCAAACATTAAACTTGTAAAGGAGGCATAGTAACAAAGTTTGGCATTTGTTTTTAAAGTCGTGAATAATTCTGGACTTTTTCATTAAATGATTAATTGATGAATATTTTTTACCTTTTAAAATTAAACGCAAAGTGTTCTCGACTTTTGGACAAAGTCATAAAGAAACATCTAATCTTCAGACTTCAACGTTGCTTATGTCAAACGAGCTCGATTGCCAGAATTGTAGTAATCTATTCATTTAATATGGTAGCTAATTGTAGCAATCTATTCATTTAATATGGTAGCTAACTGTAGTAATCTATCCATTTAATATGTATAGTAGCTTGCTTAGTTATCAAGAAAGAAAAATATGTTTAAAAAAAGGCTATGAATAAAATGTGGCAGTGACGGCGGAATAGGCGAGGGTGGTGGAGGTGATGCTAGCGACATTGGTGGTGGTATCGGCATCAACGATGTCAACAACAGTGGTGACAGGGCAGCGGTGATGGTGGTAACAACAACGACAATTACGGTGGTGGTAAATGGAGGTGTGGTGATGGAAAACTGATTTATTGAGAATGCTTGGATGATTTATAAAAACCCGGGTTTAAATAGATATTTCATGTCAAGACTCCTAACATAGAAGAATCTCTCAAAGATAATCTTATTCTAATCATACCTAATCAAAATCTAAATTCTAATTTAATTGATACTGTCTAATTGTGAAAAGATACACCAATAATGATACAGTGTATCTCTGTTCTTCAATATTCTCCCTCAAACACATGTGGATTGAAAATTTTTATGGGTTTGTCACAACTTTAATATTCTCTTTATACATGAAGAGTTAAAATATTTAACCGAGTAGCCAGAGAAGTCATTTCATGGGCTATGATTTTAACTTCACCATATTATATGACACATGGCAATAAAGTGGTGATACAAAAGGGAAGAAATATCAAGTCAGGAGAAGTCAAAATCATGGGAAGAACATGAAATGACTTCTCCCCACTTTATCACCACATGTCTCTTATTTTATGGTTGTCCGAGACCACCTTTCTGGCTTCGCTAGTGAGAAAAGAATCCGAGGCCCTCGCGACCACGCTAGATAATGTACAGTGCTATGCAGGGAATTCTTCTTTCCACCTACTCGATCTCCGTCTCACTGATAACGAACTCATATGCGTTGGGTAAATAAACTTGTGCTTTTTCCCGATGTCTTAAAATATTATTTCATTTCAAATCTTTTACTTTTGAGAGTATAGGTTGACTGAGAGTAAAGTATAGGTTTACTAAGAGTTCCTTATTTGCAAAGGGTTTACTTGGTGCTCACCAGAGTATCCCTCTGGCGTGCAATAGATCAGTGGACAAAAAAACCCACCTCACCAGAAGTCATTTTTTTTTAGCCCATTTTTTTTGACTTCTTCCCATTTAATTTTTTTTTTTCTTTTTTTTTGTCCACTTTTGAGGGATGGGATTTGCTCTTGCTCTAGCAAGACCAAAATCATCTTGCCTGTGTACAATGTCCGACATGTGGTGATAAATAGGGGAAAAGTCATTCTATTTTCTCCCCAATTTTTTGACTTCTCTCCTTTCTATATCTTTTCCCCTTTTTATCGCCGCGGCCACCAAGAGCAAGATGGTTTTGGTCTTGCTAGAGCAAGACCAAATCCCATCCCCACTTTTGAGAAATAATCTGGGACGATTTTCTAGGACCATGCTAACGTAAGATTCTCTTTCCTATTTTCTGGGACAACCACATGGCCTTACTAATGCTGGTTTAAAGCTTCAGCTTTTAAACCAAAAAACCAGCCTCTCTCTCTTTCTCTTTCTCTTTCTCTTTCTCTCTCTCTCTCATGGCGCCACCAAACGCCATAACGGTGCTTGAGCATTGCCGAGTAGCTCCCCCTCCTGACTCGATCACCCAAACGTCTCTCCCTCTCACCATCTTCGACTTGCCATTTTTGAGATTTCCTCTGGTTCAAATCATTTATTTCTACGAGTACCCCCATTCAAAGACTCACTTTTTAGACTCCGTCCTTCCCAAACTCAAACACTCACTCTCTCTCACCCTCCAACACTTCTACCCTCTCGCCGGAAACCTAAGGTGGTCACCGGAGTCTGAGAAGCCCATCATCCTTTATGTCAACGGCGACTCGGTCTCCTTAACCATAGCCGAGTCCAACAATGACTTCTACCACCTCTCCGGTAACCACGCTCGCAACTGCAATGAATCGCATTCTCTACTCCCTCACTTGCCATCATCGGAAACTCTAGCTCCACTGTTGGCCTTGCAATTCACTGTGTTCCCCAATTACGGCTTTTGCATTGGAATCATCATACGCCATGTAATTGTTGATGGACAATCATCAACAATGTTTTTGAAGTCATGGGCCTCCATTTGTAGATCAGGAGACTCGTCTTTGTCACCTGAGTTACTCCCATTCTACGACAGAACTGTAATCAAGGACCCAGAAGGGCTTGAGAAATTCTTCTTGAACAAGTTCGTGAAATCCACCGAGTCCGAGACCGAGTTCAATATCGTCGACCCTAGAGCTCCCTCCAACACAGTCAAAACCACGTTCGAGCTGAGCCGTGGTGATATTGAAAGACTCAAGAAATGGGTCTTGACTCGTCGCGAGAAGGATAAACAGACCCCACCACTACATCTATCGACGTTGGTGCTAACATGTGCGTATGTATGGGTTTGCTTGATTAGAGCAGACGTGAAAAGAAAGAGGATTCAATTGGTATTCCCTGTAGATTGCAGGGCTCGCTTAGACCCTCCCATTCCTCTCACGTATTTCGGTAACTGCGTTGTTGGTTACAAGGTTCATACAGAGCCATGTGACATAATGGGAGAAGACGGGCTGGTCATGGCAGTGGAGGAGCTCAACAAGGTTATCAGAGGATTGGAGAGTGGAATTCACATGGGCACGAAAAAAAAAATTCCATCTCCTTCTGAAGAAATGGAGGCCCCAATTGGGATTGCCTGGTCAAATCGATATCGGGTTTACGAGACCGACTTTGGGTGGGGAAGGCCGACCAAGGCAGAGATGATATCAATCGAAAAAACTGGAGCCATGTCTCTCGTGGAGAGCAGAGATGGAGCTGGAGGGGTCGAGGTTGGTTTGGCATTGAACAAACAAGAAATGGAGGTTTTTGCTTCTATATTTACTAATGGTCTCAACGCTCTTGGAATTTGTTAAGCTTCAAGTTTCTGGGAATCTGATATTAAGTTTGTTTGAGAAATAAGTTTGTTTTATATTCCTCCCAAACATAAATATTCTTGGGAATCTGATGTTAATTAAAACTGTACAGAAGTATTATCTATCTGTTGAAAGTGGTATAGATGGAATGTGAGTTTTTTAATGTTTGGCTGCTAAATCTTTTCTCAAAATTTTATTGCTCATCATGTGTTTTATAAGATAATAAGCTTGAACCTTCTAAAAAAAAAGAGAGATAATAAGCTTGAATGGTAGGAAACCAAATACCATTGGTTATGGGTGTTCTTCTCTATATATAGACTCTGTGTTACAGAGGATATATACGTGAAGCTAAAGGAGATGTACAAGGGAATTACAATAAAGATTACCCTTGTTGATTTGTTGATGAATATTATCGTCGGGAGAGGAGAGTCCTATATAACAAGAACCCTACTATGATGTGACTCTAAAACGCCCCGGGAAAACCTATGTAGATGAAGGAACCATATAATATATCGTCTGTGTTCTTCCCTGTGACCAGAGTTTTTGAAGGCCATGATCTCTCCAACAGGTAGCTATAGCTCTTAAATCTAGACGCAATTCATCCTAGCCTTCCAACATTCATGGCCATAAGGAAGAACAGAGACAATTTGCTTCCGGAGATGAATCATAAGTTTGATTTTGAGTTGTTGAAATCTAGTCCTTGGAAGACCCTTGGTGAAAAGATTATTAGAGATCATATAGAGGAGTATTGTAATAAGGTGCGCCAGATACACTACATCATTCAAGTGTATCTAATCGCAATATTAGATTAGCATGTATTAATCAAGGATAGCTTAAATTTGATTAGATATGATTAAATCTTGACAATTTACTTTCCATAAATTCTATCATTTTATCTCTACTTAGTAAATGTGCACGTGCTTTGCATGTATTAATTTTCTATTAATATAAATATACAAATTTAATATAATAAAACAAAGAAAAATCTTAGAGAAGTCATAGTTCAAGAAACAAAAGTGCAAAAAATGTACTACACAACACTCCTATAACATCATTTATATAGAATACTATTAATGATTAGATAAACAAACAACATAATTACATAAGATAGAACACTTAAAAGTAAGGACTATCTAATAGTAAAGGAAAAGAAAAATAAAAAAGGACACACCTTTGTTAGCCCATGGAAAGTAGCGGGCCCACATAGGATCGAGGTCTCCACTATAACTTACGATTGGGCAGTAACCTTCTGCCTCCCTACAAGGGCCCAAAAGAGCTCCTCAAACAGCATCGCAGTCTGATAAACAAGGACCTTGCATTGTCTATGAGGCCATCCTTGGCATAAGCATCAACCAAAAAATTCATAGCTAGTGTTTCCAAGTCGAACCCAAGTTTCAAAGTAAGAGCAGGCACATCAATGTGCTGAACATACTCATCAAAGCTGCCACTATTGGCCTTCAATTGCCCCACGAAAACTCTTAATCCACAAACCAAATCAGCAAAACCTTTATATTCTTCCGCTACTTTGAGATTCATATCCTCATAATTCCGAGTAACTTGAGTGATAATTATAGGCCTCTTACCCTCCACACTGAGTCCAAAAGCAAAGTTATTCTTTCATATTAAGAAACCCAAAATTTTCAAACACTTACACGATAAGGATCAAATGTCTTAACTCTACATAGATGAGTAAGGACTCTCTAATAGTCCTTCAAAGTCACCCAAATCTTTAAAACACTTACCTCTATAAGGATCAAATCTCTTAACTCTACATAGATGAGTAAGCACTCTCTACTAGTCCTTCAAAGTCTACCCTAATAGAGTCCTACGAATAATACATAAACGTTTAACTATTAATTTTTATTGAGTCCCACTAACAAAAATTCTCTCTTAAAGCTTTGAATACTATAAGTTATTTATAAAATAAATTAAATTAAAGGGTATTTTGGTCAGCATAAAGTTTAGGTTACTCCTTGTACTTTTATTAGTAGAATGATATAAACCCTAGTTAGGGTCATTGTAAATTATCCAAGTTTATCAATAAATCTATTTTATATCATGGTATCAGAGCGGGTGATCCGCCACCTATTTTGATCTTTTTGTTTGAGTACGTTTTTCCCATGGTAGTGAGTTTTGTTGTAGTTTTCCATATGAGATCATCATTCTCTATATATACTTGTGAAATGAAATGAGAAGTAGCTCTCTTTGAATAGATATATGATATTACTAACAAACATCCCATGTGATGCAAGTGATACGATCAGACTCAAGAGATAAATATGACAAAAGAGAGAAAGAAAAGGCACTTATAAAAGCATTGTATGAAATTATTTGGTAATTCATAATAAATTTATTATTTCAAAATAAATTTATTATTTCAAAAGTTAAACTTAGTAATATCTGATAATATATCACATAAGTAAACATTTATGTTTATTATATTCCAAAATAGACAAATGGGAAGGGATCGGAAGACACATGATTTTGACTTCTCCTCACTTGATATCTCCCCCCCTTTATCTCACCATTTTATCACCACGTGTCAAATAAAGGCTGGAGAAGTCAAAATCATGGGGCCCATGAAATGACTTCTCCAGCCAGCTGGTGCTTCATGTGTGGAGGCTCGAGAGCACTTTTCTGGCACTGGCAGAGAGAATATGAAGCCAATGGGAAGGGATCGGAAGACACATGAAAAAAAAAAAAACACATGTTCATACAATTGGGATTTTACTAAAAAAAATCCTTAAATGCCCATTTACACATAAAAGACTAGTGTGGTGGTAGTCATTGGATCTTCTCATTGTATGATTGTGAATGTGTGTGAACATATGGATTCTTTTTTATGTGTCTCCTAATCCCTTTCTTATATATATATATGTGTGTGTGTGTGTGTGTGTGTGTGTGTGTGTGTGTGTGTTCTTTTTCATGTGTCACCCAATCCCTTTATATATATACTAGCAAAAATCCCATGCGATGCATGGGTGGTAGTTTAAAACATTAAGAATGATAGAATATAAATAGATATAACAAATGAACTCATGGCAACGTTGGTTGCACGTGGTAAGAACAAATTTCAAATAAATTGAGTTAAAATTTGCCTCTTTTCCAACATTCAAACACACATTTACAAAAATGTTATCCGAATTTTTTTCATCAACATCTTCTAGCAGTAATTAATATTTACTGAAGAGGGATTTAGATATTATCTAGAACTCAATGATTTAATAATACCATTATAAAGTAACACGTAGATGGATGCCTTTTATATATTTTGAGAATCGATTTGTTTCGAACTTTCCATGGAAGTCCCTAATTTAAATCTAGAAACCACTCAATAAAATTACATTTTAGCACATCAACGGCCTCAAGAAAATCAAATATACTCCATTTAGAAGGAAGAGTCAAGAACCTCAACATATGTATGTCTTATTTAAAGTTTCTTAACCTACGAAATGTAGTCATAAATGGGTGTCATAGAAAAAGGCAAACACAACTTTAAGAAAATATTTGTAGAGCCAAATATATTTTATTTAAGATTGATAATTGTGAAAAAGAAAAAAAGAAAATATTACCTACTTTCATGAAGTGAATTGTATTTTAAATAGCTAGGAATTAAAAAAAAATATATTGAAACACGAGTCATGGATGGAAGGAATCAGACATGCCAAAAAGCTAAAGTTAATAAAAATCAGAGTTTGTTCAAGCAAAAGCTATATACTTCTAGTGATTCAATTTTTATTTAGCACATATTATTAAAAAATATTAAAAAAATAAAGAAACAAAAATGAAAAAATAATAGAAAAGATTTAGGAACAAAGTTTGATTAAATGTATAGCAATATGGATTCTCTACTCGCTTGATTTAGCAGAAATAATGAATCAAAAACAGAATAAACTTAAACACCCAGCATAACTTAAGGGCCTCTAACAAACCCAAAGCTAAAGTCAAAAGAAATCTGACTTGGTTCAGCCAACTAGCCTTTTATTGAAATAGTTTTAGTCATTCAATTCAGGGCCTCACGCTTCATTAAGCACATAAGAATAAAGAAAAATAATATGAAAGAAATAAAAAAACACTGAAGGCAAACAAATAAGAGAAGAGAATTAGAGACAAAAATTGATTACCTCAATGAAAGAAAACAAATACCCTCAAAAAAAAAATCCAATTTTAGACATCCTCAAAATAAGTACGTGCTTCTTATCACATACTTGTCATTATAGTATCCTCACATTTCTATGAATCATTATCCTATTCTTAAAATCTCAATGAAACCATTAATGAAAGGGATAAAGTAGAGATGTCAATTGCATGAGAAACCCTTTTGTTTGTACATTGTTACTTCAACATGAAACCAATGGTGAAGATAGGGAGGTGCTTACTGTTATTAATTTTATTATCTATCATCAAATGAAAATCTTCAATAAAAAGTAAGAGTTCAAAGACATACCCCTCCATTTGCATGAGCTATGTCCATCTGATTACGCTTGGCTATAGTCAGATAGAAAATTTTATTAGTCCAAGAAGACTCCAAAGTTATTATTCAATGGAAGCCCCCATGTAGATTGTGGATACCAAAATCTAAAGCGAATGTGGTCCTTCCAGATGTAGATTGACAACCAAAATCTGAGAATGCAACTGGGTGCACATCCAATAACGTATCGCGAAGCCAACAAAATGGTTGGCCTGGTAACAAACTTGACACATGATCAGAACCTTGAAATTATTTGGAGAGATTAAACGGTCCCGGGTTGCCCTATGATGGTACGGCCATAGTAGATCACAGTAGTTCGACCATCATGGGTGACAAGAGGTGCATACTGAACAAGAGGGAGGAATCTAGAAATGTAATAAAAAATTTCTTAGATTATCTTTTAGTTTTATAATATTACATCAACTGGTTTAGTAGAGATGATAATGACCCAAATAGATAAGAAGTAAAAAATACAAAAACATGGCCGTCTAGGGTGAAGGAGGTGCACCGCTCCCATAGATAATTTCAAAATAGACACCATACCTCACCTCAGTGCCACTGCTTGTCCCACCACCTCCCCCATCATTGAATCCCGAGTAAAATATGCTCATACCTTTGTCCCAGCCCAAACGTCCAAAAGCAAATAAACAAAACAGTTCTCCCATTCACATGGTGCTATTGATGATGGTTTGCATAGAGTGTTGCAGCCTGCATGTAGCGCTGAGGATTGCTTCGTTTGATTGGATCTTCTATATGGATATTCTATTGTAAGACTCAGTGCCACATGGGTGCATATTTTCTTGGAAGTGCATTACCACAACCTAAGAGGCGATAAATCATGGAGGTGATTAAGGAGAAGAAGAAGAATAGTGAATTAGATATAATGAAGGCATAGGGAGAGATGAAAAGGTGTGTAATAGGAGGTATGTAACGTAGAAGATGGTTGTCGTGGGTTTACTTGTTCTGATGTGGTTTTAGTAACGGACAAGTTAGTAGGAGGATGTGGGTATCCTTTCATGCAATTAATGGTGTGAACGCATAAATTTACCGCCTTTCCTCCCCTCTCAACTCTAAGTATCGGAATAAGGTCCGAGAGTGGAGGAATAACGCTAAATCTATTTTTAAGAGTCGCCACCTACTTAGGGGAAGTAGGATCCCGAGATAATCCAAATGAGGCGGTCTACGGTCCAGAATAGTCTAGGTAAGAGATCCCTTTAGGTCCTGGGGAAGGGGTTAGGCACCCCAGGACCTCCATCTGATGATGGTAACCTACTCATTAGGTCTAAATCAAACATTAAAAAAAATCACTTAACATTTCCTAAAATTTATTAATTTTGCTAATCGAAATCAAAAGGGGGTGTAAAAAAAGTTTATTTTTGGTTGGGGTCGAACCCTGATTGGGCTGCCTACTTATCCGGTTAGTCGGAATCAGACCCTCATAGTAGTTCGGGGTCCGTGACTGTTTTTATACTCGTTTCGGAGTGTGGTCACTTCCAACTCGTGTTTGAGTTGGGGAGGGGAAGTGGAATTGAGATTTATGAATCTCAACCCGGGAGATGGCCGCGTAGCTAGGTGCTCGTGGGGGAGCTCTAGGGGGCGTTCATTTATTAGGGTAAGTCCTTTTTGCATTTTGTGGGTTTTTAAATGTTTTTGTATTTTTTATTTCTTTTTTTTGTATTTTTTAATTTTGGCAAGTTTTAACTAGTCAAGAACTAAACTAAATGCCCAAGGTAGGCAAAAAGGAAAATAAAGCCTAACTGACTTAATTAACTTAAAGGCAAAGAGCAGGGCGGATCGAGCGGCCTTAAACCAAAAGAGGCTATGGTTTAAATACGGACCCTGCTCTAGGTCCCAAGGGAAGATAGACCAGTACCTTTAATTTATTTTAATCTTTTTATATTTTTTTTGTTGTTTCTTTTTTGTAAGACTAACTAACGGGGTGGGCCAATTATTTAGGGTTAAAAAAGGAAAACTATCTAAGTGCCCAATGTAGGCAAAATAGGAAAAGAAAAATCGCGGCCTATCTCTATTGCACACACATGGATAATATATACATACACAACAAAATAGATGGGTCCCAAGGGAAAGTTAATGGGCCAAGGCCCATTGACCACTAATGGTCAATTGGCTTTGGTCCGCTATCTTTCTAAGGTCTCGAGAAATAGGCCCTATCTAAGGGCCCAAAAGATTCAAATCTCCTACTCAAATTATGAACTATCAAAACATTATACTACAATAAAATAAAATAAAGAGGGAAAAGATATACCTGCGAGGGTTGTTAGGAGAGTTGATGACGATTGAGAAGTAGAAGGACCGCTCTATCTCTCAAAAAAAGAAAAAAAATCCACAGAACAATGGATAACAAAATAATATTTAAAATAAACAAAAAAATGAGAGATAAGAGCACGGGAATGGAATTTTTTCTCATGCACAGATCAAGAACATAAGCAATTAATAATAATAATAAAATAAATAAATTAAAATCACTAGAATTTCCAAATGTATAAATCTAGATCTAGAAAAGTTGGGATGAGAGAGGGACAGGGACGAATGGAATTCTGGAGCCTGCAAGGAGTGAGGTGGAGGGGAGATAAATCTGTAACTGGGAAAAAAGGAGTTGCAGACCAAATTATGAACCAAAATGGAAACACATGAATAAATAACTAAATCAATATGAAAGGAATTCTCAAAATATACAGAGATCTAACAAAAAAATAAAAAATAAAAAATAAAATAAACAAATAAATAAAATAAAAAAATAAATGGTTCGCCTGAGACCGGACTTGGCCGGATTTTAGGGGTGGTTGCATGAGTGATGAACACGAGAGATCATAACAAAATCAGCAAACATAGATCTAGATCTATAGATCCGGATTCAAAACTCTTGATCTCTTGATCTATGGATCTAGATCTAGAAGGAAAAGGGAATTGGGAATAAGAGAAGCTTACAAGGGTTGCACAGGAACTTGGAATGGTGAAGAGAATCTCAGAACGACTCGGCTAGAAACGGCAACGCCGGGGAAGATAATCGGAACCTGCTGCCGCCGACGATGGAATGATAGGCTAGATCTGTGATGGAGTAAGATGATGGCGTGAGGTACTGCCGATGCACTAAAAGGAACTCAGGTGAAGAACTTTGAGGTTTAGATCTGGAATTTCCAGATCTAAATCTAAGAAAACTGAAATGGAAGATGAAACCCATACGATTACCTGCTTACCGGAGCTGGTAGTGACGGCTTGGCTCGCCGGAGGGGAAAAGTGAAGATGGATCTTGGGATGGATCGGGACAGAATTTGGGGGCGTACAGCTGCTACCGGCCGAGAACGAGAGATCAATGGTGTTTGAACTCTCCGATCCTCAAAACCCAAGGAGATCTAGAAGGGAGGAGCTGCTACGCTGGTGGAGTTGCAGACGTCGGTGATGGGCTGACAGAACCTCCGTAGATAGGTTGCTCACCGGAGAAGATGGAGGAATAGCGGCTCGCCGGAGAAATCGTGGTATAGGCGTGATGGTGCGCCTGCCGCCGGACTGATGTTGCCTTGGATCAGAGATGTAGGCTCGGTGTTCTACCGTTTTTGCCAAAGAAAGAGAAAAGAGAGGAGAGAAATCGGGAAGGAAGGAGATGGGGCTACTAACCGAATGAGGTTAGGGTTTGAAAACCCTCCCCTTTGGTTTATATAGTAACGGGTTTTTTGGGCTTGAATGTTATAGGCCCTTTAAGGGATTGGGTTTTGCAATTGGGTCGTGGATCACAGGATTGCCCATGGGCTCTGGATACGGGATATCCTCTACTCTCTCTCTCACACACGAAATAATAGTAAATAAATAAAAATAAATAAATAATAAAGAAATAAAATAATAAATAAATAATAATAAAATAATAATAATAATAATCAATAATATTGAATTTGCCAGGAGGATTTTCAAGGGTGTAAAAATGGGGTGTTCACAGTTGCCCCTCTTTGTCGGAGAGTGTTGGCAATTGAACGACAAAGACTGAAACGCCATCATTTTTACACCTGAAAACCCTGAAAGGCTTATTAAAATTGAAGATAGAAGAAAGATGAACTAAATTCTGGCCCTAGTAAACTTGCCAAAAACAAAAGGGATGGAGTGAAATATAGTAGTTTACGGCCTCATTGCGGAGGACTGCTGGGAAAATGGGTGTACATGGATCATGGATTGATGGATTGTTGGGGAAAATGAATGTAACCGAAACATGGATTGAAGGGAGCTCGCGAACCCTACTGCATGGAGACTGATATAGTGTCCGGAGCGAGGGGATTGATGGTGACATTGCCTTTAATGTCAACCGACAAAAGAGAGGATGACATCGCCTTGAATGTCAACTGACGAGATGGGGAGTGGACATTGCCTTGAATATCAACCAACGAGATGGGGAATGACATCGCCTTTAATGTCAACCGAAAGGATTGATGGTGACATCGCCTTGAATGTCAACCAATGAGATAAATGGTGACATCGCCTTGAATGTTAACCGAAAGGATTGATGGTGATATCGCCTTGAATATCAACCAACGGAATGATGGTGACATCGCCTTGAATGTCAACCAACAAAAAAAGATGGCCACATCGCCTTGAATGTCAGCCAACGAGATGGGGATGACATCGCCTTGAATGTCAACCGAAAGGATTGATGGTGACATCGCCTTGAATGTCAACCAACAAAAAAGAGGGTGACATCGCCTTGATGTCAACTGAAAGGATTGATGGTGACACCGCCTTGAATGTCAGCCGAAAGGGTTGATGGTGACATCGCATTGAATGTCGACCAACAAAAAAGAGGGTGACATCGCCTTGAATGTCAACTGAAAGGATTGATGGTGACATCGCCTTGAATGTCAACTGAAATGATTGATGGTGACATCGCCTTGAATGTCAACCAACGAGATGGAGAGTGACATCGCCTTGAATGTCAACCGAAAGGATTGATGGTGACATCGCCTCGAATGTCAACCAACAAAAAAAGATGGCCACATCGCCTTGAATGTCAGCCAACGAGATGGGGATGACATCACCTTGAATGTCAACCGAAAGGATTGATGGTGACATCGCCTTGAATGTCAACCAACAAAAAGAGGGTGACATCGCCTTGCATGTCAACTGAAAGGATTGATGGTAACACCGCCTTGAATGTCAGCCGAAAGGGTTGATGGTGACATCGCATTGAATGTCGACCAACAAAAAGAGGGTGACATCGCCTTGAATGTCAACTGAAAGGATTGATGGTGACATCGCCTTGAATGTCAGCCGAAAGGGTTGATGGTGACATCGCATTGAATGTCAACCAACAAAAAGGAGGGTGACATCGCCTTGAATGTCAACCAACAAGATGGTGACATCGCCTTGAATGTCAGCCGAAAGGGTTGATGGTGACATCGCATTGAATGTCAACCAACAAAAAAAGAGGGTGACATCGCCTTGAATGTCAACTGAAAGGATTGATGGTGACATCGCCTTGAATGTCAGCCGAAAGGGTTGATGGTGACATCGCATTGAATGTCAACCAACAAAAAAGAGGGTGACATCGCCTTGAATGTCAACTGAAAGGATTGATGGTGACATCGCCTTGAATGTCAACCAACGAGATGGAGAGTGACATCGCCTTGAATGTCAACCAACCAGATGGAAGAATGTACAAAAATATGATTGGCTAGAGTAGTGTCTACTTCATTGTTTAACCGCGATCGTATGTGACGTTATTTGCCGTGATGATTGCTGGTGAAAGAAAACTGCCGTAGTCAGACCATGAAACCCAAAACAAAATTTTGATTTTTCTGAAAATGTTGAATTTTATTTTGAAAGATGATTTTTGAAACCATGCGAAATACTATACTCTGCCTTCGAATTTGCAAGGGAATTGCCTTTTGGATATAGCGTTTGGAGATCATGAAAACATTTGGTGTTTTCGGACAGTACAATATGACCAAGAGAAAACAGGACTTTATTGATCATTATTGTACAGGATAAGTAAAACTAAGTTTGGTCTCACCGCATGCTCGATTGGCATACAAAGTCTTGTGAACAAAAGGATTGTTAAGACAAATGTGTTTGCTTGAGAGGCGAAACGTGAATGGCCTTCTGCAGATTTTGCTATCAACTTTTCCCCTTTTTTGCCCTTGGAATGACCAAGTCACGGGTTGCATAATTTTTGCGTGATGAGGCCATTGCTGGTTTTCGCTCATGCCTGCGAAGTCGATCGGATCTTTTTTCTTTTTTCCCTTTTTTGCCCCTAGTCACAAGACTAGGACTGGGGTTCGCGTAATTTTTGCGCATTGAGGCCGTTTCCGATTTTCACTCATGCCCGCGATTTATTTGAAGTACGATTCTGCTCTTATTTCAGTGACTGATTGCCTGAAAAAAAAGATGCACAAATGGTCTTTGCCAAAATTCGCTGTTTGGACCACTTTCAACTTTTTTCCCTTTTTTTTACCCTTGGAATGACCAAGTCATAGGGTTCGCATTATTTTTGCGCGATGAGGCCGTTTCCGGTTTTCACTCATGCCTGCGAAATTGATCAAGTTATTTTCCCTCTTTTGCCCCTAATCACAAGACTAGAGCTGGGGTTCGCGTAATTTTTGCGCAGTGAGGCCGTTTCCGGTTTTCACTCATGCCCGCGATTTATTTCATATGGAGGCTTTACTCCCTTCATTGCCTTGAATGTCAGTGTTCTGCCTCGGATACTATTCTGATAATTGCTTGTACTCTTAGTCTCTAAGGGATCTAGGAGGACTTGAGATGGGACGAAACGTTGGCTGAGGGGACTGAAAGTTTGGGACATCCTTTCTGCTTATCGGAATTCTGTCTTTTCTTGAACACCTCTTGATTGAATCTTTTCTTTTTCTTTCAATCAGCCTTTCTATTCCTTTTTTGTTTCTTTTTTTTTCTTTTTTGTTATATATATATATATATTTTTTTAAAAATTTTTTTTTTTGAATTGGAGCTGCTTTGTCCAAATGGTTTGAAAATTTTGACCGCACCTGATTTCCAGGTTGCCTACGTACCCTTTTTCAGGATCAGGTCATGACGTAGTTCATAGCTGACTAAGTGCAAGGTGTCCCGATAGAAGGTGTTTGAAAGAGAGGTTATTAGGCTCGAAGGGTTAACTAACGAACTTTATTGATATATTGTAGGTGTTACATGATTTATAGGGAGAGCAGGCACCAAATACGGCCTCCTATCATTTCCCAAGGAAGCTAAGAGTACAAGCAGTTATCAGATAGAATCCTAAGCATAATACTTCTTAACTTTATCTGTCTTGATTGGCTCAGGAAGATCCTCATCATCCATACGTCCAAGTCGAAGGGCGCCTCCCGAGAACTTTTCCTTGACAATGTATGGGCCTTCGTAGTTTGGTGTAAATTTCCCTCTCGGATCTGGACGATTTGGCAACAATTTCCGGAGAACAAGGTCACCAACTTTAATATCTCTGGGCTTGACTTTCTTATTGAACGCCCTGGCCATACGCCTCTGATAGGCTTGAGAGTGATCTATGGCTTTCAGTCGCTTTTCTTCAATCAGATGCAACTGTTCATATCTGGCTTGTGCCCATTCTGATTCTTCAATTTCTGCTTCCATTAGCACTCGCAATGACGGAATTTCTACCTAAATAGGCAAGACAGCTTCCATACCGTATGCTAAGGAGAATGGTGTCGCACCAGTCGAAGTGCGAATCGATGTTCTGTAGGCCATGAGTGCGTAGGGGAGCATTTCATGCCAGGCAGAGTACCTAATTGCCATTTTCTCGATGATTCGCTTCATATTTTTGTTTGCGGCTTCGACTGCACCATTGGCTTGAGGTCTGTATGGTGTAGAATTATGATGCTGGATTTTGAATCTCTGGCAGAGTTCAGTCATACCTTTGTTGCAGAAATTGAGAGCATTATCTGTGACGATCTCATACGGAACCCCATATCTGCAAATGATATCTTTCTTGAAAAACCGCTGAACAACTGAGGCTGTGACATTAGCAAAAGAAGCCGCTTCAACCCATTTTGTGAAATAATCAATAGCAACAAGAATAAACCGATGACCGTTTGATGCTTTCGGCGTGATGGGCCCAATGACATCTATGCCCCAAGTTGAGAAAGGCCAAGGTGCAGTAAGATTGTGCAATGTAGTAGGTGGTGCATTGATTCGGTCTGCGTAAATCTGGCATTGATGGCATTTTTGAACATGACGACAGCAATCGGATTCCATAGTAGTCCAATAGTACCCCAATCTAAGAATCTTCTTTGACAGCATTAACCCGTTTATGTGGGGACCACAAACTCCTCCGTGAACCTCTTCAACCACTTGTGCTGCTTCCTTTTTATCAAGGCATCTCAACCAAATCAAATTGGGTGACCTCTTGTATAACACTCCTCCTGAGAGAACAAACTGAATAGAGAGTCTTCTGATTGCTCGACGATCTGTTTTGGTGGCTTCCAGAGGAAAAGTGCCATCATCCAAGTATTGCTTGATATCTGTGTACCATGGCTTGTCATCTGGGCGCTCTTCTATAACTAGACAATAAGCTGGCTGGTCTTGTTGCTGAATCTCAATAGGCCAAATTAGATTTCCTTTAGGAAATTTCACCATCGCAGCTAGGGTCGCAAGAGCATCAGCGAACCTGTTATGCGTCCTACACCTGTGATTGAAAGTGATCCTTCTGAACTTAGTGATTAAAACATTGAGGCATGCCAGATACGGAATCAGCTTTTCTTCCTTGATTGCCCATGACTCATTAGCTTGACAAATTACCAGTGATGAATCACCATAAACATCAATCTCTTCTATGCCAATACAATGTGCTTCTCTGAGTCCAGCTATACATGCCTCGTATTCTGCAGTATTATTTGAACATCTGAACTTTAGCTTGACTGAGATAGGAAGATGAGCTCCTCTTGGCGAGATTAAGACTGCTCCCGCCCCATTCCCGTGTTGGTTTGCGGCTCCATCAAAGTACATTTCCCATCCAATATAATCAGGATCTTCTGGTTCTAAACTTAGAATAGCTTCATCCGGAAACTGGTCATGCACTGAAACATAGTCGGACGATGGGTTATTTGCCAAATGATCAGCAATTGCTTGCCCCTTGATTGATTTATGCGTCATGTATGTGATGTCAAATTCTGATAACATCATGAGCCATCTGGCTGTTCTTCCTGAAGTAGCAGGCTTCTCCAGTAAGTACTTGAGTGGATCCATTCTTGATACCAAAATCACAGGATAGGACAATAAGTAATGTCGTAAGCGCTGGGTAGCCCAAACCAATGCTAGACAAGTCCTCTCTAAAGTATTGTACTTCTCTTCGTATTCATGCAAACGCTTACTGATGTAATAGATGGCCTGTTCCTTTCTGCCTGATTCATCATGCTGAGCTAGCACACAACCCATTGAAGTCTTTTGGATGGAGATGTACATTAAAAGTGGTCGTCCGGGTGTCGGAGGGACAAGCACGGGTGGATTGAGAAGATACTGCTTGATCTTATCAAAGGCCTGTTGACATTCATCCGACCAGATTGTAGGCACATTCTTTCTAAGCAATTTGAAGATCGGCTCACAAATCGGAGTAAGCTGTGCAATAAAACGGCTGATATACTGAATCCTGCCCAGAAATCCTCGAATTTCCTTTTCTGTCTGAGGTGCAGGCATCTCGATGATAGCTCTTGCTTTAGCTGGATCAACTTCGATTCCTCTTTTGCTAACAATGAAACCAAGAAGCTTTCCTGACGTTGTTCCGAACACACATTTTGCTGGATTTAACCTTAAACCAAAGACTCTGAGCCTGTCGCATAATTTCCTCAAATCTTCAGGGTGATCTTTAGCCAATGGGGATTTGACAATCATGTCGTCTACATAAACCTCTGTACTTTTATGCATCATATCATGAAATAATGCTGTCATTGCTCTTTGATACGTTGCCCCTGCATTCTTGAGCCCAAATGGCATGACCTTGTAACAGAAGGTGCCCCAAGGGGTAATGAACGAGGTCTTTTCCATATCTTCTTCGGCCATTTTAATCTGATTGTATCCAGAAAACCCATCCATGAAAGATAGGGTTTCATGTCCAGCTGTGTTATCGACAAGGATATCTATGTGAGGAAGTGGAAAGTTATCTTTTGGACTAGCCTTGTTCAAGTTCCTATAATCAATGCACATTCTGACCTTGCCATCTTTCTTAGGCACCGGTACAATATTAGCCAGCCATTCTGGGTAAGTTGCCACTGCTAGAAAACCTGCACTTATTTGCTTTTCAATCTCCTCTTTAACCTTTTGAGACCATTCTGGCCTTAACCGCCTGAGCTTCTGCTTAACTGGTTTTACCCCTGGGTTCAATGGCAATCTGTGGACTACTAATTCTGGATCAAGGCCGGGCATATCCGCATATGACCAAGCAAATACATCAATGTAACTTTTGAGGAAGTCAATCATAGCGCTCCTTTGCTCAGGACTCATTGTAGTGCCAATCTTCACACACTTAGGATCATCTTCGGATCCGAGATTTATGGTCTCGGTGTCCTCCTCATTAGGTTTACATATCCCTTCGTACTGTTCAAGGAGGTCGAGGATCTCTTGTGGAGGTTCCTCTTCTTCCTCTTCGTCATACTCTACTTCTAAAAGTTCAAGATTGATTTCATGATTTGAGTTAGCTTTATCCTGGGCAATTCCCTGGCAAACCAATAAGCTCGGTCTTAGTATTTGAGTGTTGTTCTTTTTTTGTTTTTTTTTTGTTTTTAGTGACTTCAGATCACTAAGCCTTTTTTAGAGACTTAGGTCATACCATCATGAGCCAAAAATTTTATGTATATGCAAAAGGAAACAAGTCTTGAGACAAAGAAAATGAATTTCATTGATTTTCTGATGTTTTGTAATATTTACAAAGATGCGTAAAGCAAAAGACTATTGACTATTTTGAAATAACCAACAAAGCCGCCTAGAAAATAAATTTTTTTGGTTTTTTCTCTTTTTGACCTAAAGATGAAGAGAACAAATAAAGAAAAGAAACTGGGTCATGGTCTGCTGACTAGTCCGACCTTCTTTCCCTACCTTCCTCTGGCTGCTTCAATCGTGATGGGATCGGTCCACCATACGAGAGGAGAAGAACTGGCTCGTATGAGTGGAACAGAACTGGATGATGCTTGCGATGCACTGGAGAGGGTGCACACTTGTTCCTCTGCCACGCAATCAATCTGGACTGCATCTTCAACAGCGAGTTCTTCAAACAACTGAGCAACTTCGAACATTTCAAGAAACCTTGCAGGATCGTCCCTTGGCGAGGGTTTAGGTGCAGGGTGGACGGTTGGCTCTGAGTCTGTTTCCTCAAAAGGAAGGCTTTTATAGATTTCAAAATCAGAGGGTCTGGGAGTACTGGTAGGAAAGGTAACAGATAGGGGAGGTGGGGGCACCGACTTTACTGATGATTTTCCTTTAGTCAACTTGTTCAGGAAATCTTTCAACTCTGGTTTGTACCCTATTCCGAAACGAGGTGTGTAGCGAGGTGCTACATATCGCTTCTTCATTCCTTGGTGGTGGGCGCCCAAACCCAAACCAGGTCTGTACTTCATTTTTGCCATGATCCTCACTACTGCTGGTATATATTCATTTTTCTTGCTTTCAAGCTGAGCTATACAAGTAACCTCCTCAAACTGGTAAGTCATAAAAGCTGCCCCTTGTCCCAATTCTTGGACATCCCCAAAAGAACTCGCTAAAGATTCTGTCGGAATCACAATCAGTTGGTCACCTTGAATGAACTTAATTCTCTGATGAAGTGATGAAGGGATGGCTCCGGCCATGTGGATCCACGGCCTTCCAAGAAGAAGAGTGAAAGAAGCTTGCACATTAACTACTTGAAAATTGGTCAAAAATTCTGATGGCCCAATGGAAATGTTTAAGTCGACATCTCCCAAGTTTTGACGAGTTGAATTGTCGAAAGCTCTGATTGTCATAGGTCTTTTCTTGACATGGCTGATATCCATTCCCAAACCTTCTAAAGTAGTCAATGTACAGACGTTCAAACCAGACCCATTATCTACCAGAACTGCTGAAAGTGTTTTACCCATGCACTGCACTGAGATGTAAAGAGCTCTGGTATGTTCCTTATCACTGTCTGGGATTTCCTCTTCACTGAAGGTGATGGTCTTTGGTTCCAGAATCTGACCTACCAGTTGCCCCAAACGCTCGGGCGTTATATCTTTTGTGACATGAGCATTGTTAAACACCTTAAGCAATTGCTCCCGATGGTGCTCTGAAGTTAAGAGTAACCCCATCACTGAAATTTGAGCTGGGAGCTTCGTAAGTTGATGGGCAATATTATATTCCTTCGCTTTCTCCAAAATTTTCAACAATGCCGCATCTTCCTCTTTTTGTTGCTCAGGACTCAGACATTGCTCTTTACCCTTGGACCTAGGCAGCTCAACTTCTGGTTGTTGGTAAACTCTTCCTGACCTGGTTATTGCAGTGATGTTCTCATTGTCTAGAATGAGGGATGGAGGGGCCGGTAAACGATTGAGGGGATGGATTGGTGCTGGAATGTATGGAATTTGGACTGGACCTTTACCACGGGGTCGTGGAGATGATATAACTGGGGTTGTAGGCCAATCAACAGGGCAAGGGATGGTATAAACAATCCTCTCTTCTTCAACAGGAATAAAAGGGATTTGTATAGGGCGCTGAATGGGTTGAAGCATTGGGGATTCAAGAGACGACAAAGACTGAGGATATGGGATTCGAACTGGGACTCGGTATGAAGGACGAATAGCATCATTGATCTCTGACAGCTCACCAATCTCAACCATATTCACATCAGACTCATCCCCGCTCAGAAAACTAATCTGTCCTTGATGTGGGGGAAGAGGAGCTTGAATGATGCTAGTATTTCCAGGTGCAAATTCGACTTTTCCTTCTTCCAGCAAATTCTGAATTGCATGCCTAAGATTATAGCACACATCTGTATCATGACCTGGGCCTCGATGATATGCACAATAATGATCAGCATGGTAATTCCGAGATTGTTTTTCGGCTGGAACAAGAGGAGTTGGTCCTTTCAGAGCTATAAGGTCCTTTTTGAGGAGGAAAGTCAACAGTTGGCTTAAAGAGTAGGGCAAAGGAGTAAAATTTCTTTGAGGGTTTCTCACTGGCTGACGCGCCTGTTGATACTGATTTTGCCTTATCGGCTGAGGGTTTTGAGGTTGAGGATGTTGTCGAATTGGTGGAGCAGGCAACATCAAGGGTGCACTGGGTGCAATCCAATTAACTTCTTCTCTTTTCCTGGTATCCTTTTGCCCATTATTCCTGTTAAATGGAGCACTTGACCTCGAAGATGTATAGCTAAGACTGGCATGTATAGTACCATTTTTAACAGCTGTTTCAATTCTCGCCCCTGTCTCGACAATTACCTTGAAATCAGTGGCCGGTAGAGTTATCATCAGTGTTGAATACGGTTGCTTTAAGGTTCCCAAAAAGGTAGAAGCCATTTCTTCCTTTGATAACTGCACTGATAGTCTTGATGCCATTTCTCTCCACCTAGCAGCATACTCGATAAACGATTCATTATTCCTCTGGGACAATTGCTCTAGATCGCTCTTTTGGGGGAGCACCTCCAAGTTAAAAGAAAACTGATCTATGAAGAGATCAATCACATCCTGCCAACTGGTAATCCGCTTCTTGTCAATTGAAAGCCACCACCTTAGAGCGGCATCTTTCAAACTTTTCTGGAAATATTGGATAAGATATGATGGTTTATCTCTGTAAGCCATCATGTCTCCCACGTACAACTGTAGATGCTCTTTCGGACACCCTTTGCCCCCATATTTGGTGAATTCTGGAACTCGAAAATCTGAGGGAACCAAAGTATCAGAGGAGAAGAGTAGGTCATCCAGTGTTATCCCTGTAGAGGAGGATGATGCCCCTTGCATTTTTTTCATCATCTCTTTCAGCTGACGAATTTCTTCTTGTTGGTTCTTGAGAGACACCAATAACTCAGAATCCTGTGGCATTTTTGGATTGTGATGGTCGCAGTGCACAGCCTCACCAGTTTTTCCATCAAATCGGGTGTAGTCGAAATCACCATCCTCACCCGGCTGATCATGAAGAGGGTTGATAAAGGTAAAGTTTGGAGCAGGAATCTCAACCCTAGGTTGATCCGGTTGGAAAGGTCTAAACCCAGAATGGTCTGGTTGATGCCGAAAGGTTCCAATTCCGGGTGGGTCTGGTTGAAAACTTTCTGGTTGGAATGAAGTTCTAGGCTGTTCGGGTTGAAATGGTCCGGCTTCTGGTTGGTGAGTAGGTTTGTTAAGCTGTAAAGCCATCAGTGCCTGCAAGGTTTCCTGAATACTGTCCAATTGGGCTTTCATCCCATGTATCTCCTGATCGTGTGCTTGTACAAGCTGGTCTGTACTTGAATCCAAACGATTGTTGGGAGCAGCCATGTCTGCTGAGCTTTGAGATGACCAGTCTGCGACTTCAGGACTGTCCAGATCTATTATCGCAGCTTTGGCAAGGGCACGAGATACAGAACGAGTGACAATACGCTGTTTCATGCAACACTGAGAAAGATGTAACGATTAAACATGAATGCATGACTTGACAGCAAAAAGATGAAAATCACTTCTTTATATATGCATGTGTTTGTGTGATTCTAAGACAACACTAAACCAAAAGTAAAACAACAAAAGACAAATAGAAAGACAAAAGGAAAATGACCCAACCCTATACAGGTCTCTCAGGAATAATAAAGTCGGGAGGCAAGGGGTTGCCCCCGAGGTCTATCACTTGTTGACGGAGGATAGCAATCTCACTTTCTAGCCTATCTACCACGCCCGACGCACTTTGAATCCTGTAATCGAACTCCAGAGCCTCAACTTGAGCATGGTGTCTGACTGCTTTCAACTGTTCTTGATTCTGACGGAACTGGACTTCAAACTGGAAAGACTCCTCAGCATCATCTCTTTTCCGCTTTTGAAACTCTCGGAGTGCTTGCTCTAACTGATGTTCTTTATCACGGGCCAACTGACGTCGACTCCTTAAGTCATCTTCCTGTTGTCGGAGGGTCTGTTGTGCCATCTCCAACTCTTCCATATCTCTCAGAATCTTAACTTGGATCTCCTCCAACTGTTCCTCCTTTTTGCAGACTTCCTGATATTCCCTTTTCAACTCAGCTTCATGTTGCCGGTGCGCCTGTTGCGCTGACTTGAGCTTCTTAGTATCCCTTAGTATCTTAAGACGATTACCGAGGAAAGTATCTTTCCACGGTACCACTACCTCAGAAAGGGGAAGACTTCCCCTGGACGGTGCTGTAACTGGGGTGAGCAATTCTGCTGGCTTTGACATTTCTGATTGTATGTCCGGGTTCTCCAACCATAAATCATACTCTTCTTCAGTCGACGGTTCCCCTGGTCCAAGTTGTATTATATCATCTGGAAATTTTTCTCTTTTAGATCGTCTCCATTCATTTTGGAAACGCCTCTCTAGAAGTTCAGATGTAGTAGAGAAAACACAATAGTCTTTTGTCAAATCATCGTTCACCGGGATAAATTGTCGGTATCCAAACTGTCGGAGTACTCTGAGTGGAATATAGGGTGAGGAACCAGTTAGGCCAGCAAGAACTATACATCTTCTTCCAAAAGTAGTTAAAAGAGGAAGCCTTTGCTTGTTGATTACGAGCCAACGACACTTCCAAATTATCTCGTCATCTGATAACTGCTGGAGCTTTCTGTAACAGTCTTCCATTTTTTTGAAAATGAGCTCGGATTGAGTCTGACTGAATTTTCGCACTATGTTCCGAGCATCATAAGCAAATTCTGAGGGCACAGCAACCATTGATGGTAAATGCTCGACCAACCATAAATGTAAAAGAGATAAACTGGCATTGAATGTCCCTTTTCTTTTCTCATTGTTGTACTTAAGACCCCTAAGAAGCTCTCCCAGGATCATCGGGACGACTGACCCTCCACTACGCATGTCTTTGACTACCCCCACCAATACAGATTCAGCAATACTGAGGTTTTTTGGGAAAATAAGCTGAGCTAGAACAATCCATGTAAGAACATTGAGTGTTGACTCGGATTCAGCTTCAGATGCGCTAGGATCCCACGAAGGTCTATACATATCCCACAGTTTGTTCATTTCAACCCTTGAGTAAGTACCTTTGGCATTGTTGGGTAATCGGTCAGGCTTGATGTGTAAGAACTGCGCGAGCTCAAGCTGGTAATTTGTTCTGTATCGGGGTAAGATAGCAGGACCATCAATATCAAGCCCTAAGATGCGTTTAACTTCTTCGATCGTCGGACACATTTCATTTTTCCCAAAACGGAAAACCACATTTTTAGGATCCCAACAAAGAATCGCCGCCTTGACTAAACGCCAATCAGGATCGATCAAAGCAAGGTCTAAAATATTTCCCACATGGTATCTCTGTATCCAAACTAGGCGACGGGCAGAGTTAAGGCCTTGAGCCGAACTAAAGATTGTAGCTGTGTCTCTGAGTTTGGCATCGCAAGCAGCACGCATATCCAACTTGATTGAAGGACCTAGGCCTCCCGGCTTAATTATTCCTGAAGGGCCTGCCATCTAAACAATAGTGCACAAGTGAGACTCTATACAGGTGCTGCATGATGATGCAAAACTTTTGAGAATTTTTTTTTTTTTTTTTTTTTTTTTTTTTTTAACTTTTTATTATTATATTTTTTTGAAATTTTTGTTTTGTTTTGTTTTTTAATGTGACATTACATATGTAAACTAATAGGGTGGGTGGACAAAAGCCCAGACCACTAACTTGGGTTTCCAAGACCTATTAGATTAAGGTAATAAATGAATAAGGGGATATCCATTTATATCTGGATTTTGAATCCCATATGCAGTATCACGAAAGAGTTTTTATTTATTTATTTATTATTATTTTTTTTTTTAGTCAAGACATACGTAAACCAATGGGGTAGGTATAGAGGTCCAACCTACTACCTTGGGTTATTGGAAACCGAAGCCCATTAAGTTTAAAACAAAAAGGGATAAGTGAATACCCATTTATTATTTGAGGTTAGGACCCCCATATGTAATGATTTAAAGAAGCGGGTAAGGGGTTTATTCAATCACACATGGCTCATCAAACATGGTTCACACATGCCCTCTTTCTTGAATGAACATATGGGTACAAAAAGATACCCTAATATACAACCAAAAAGGAGGGCGGGTATAGGTTATAAGCAGGGTAGGATTGGGAGAAACCATCCTAATCTACTGCTTATACACTATATCGCAACCTAATCTATATGCGTATGCCGGGGTAATGCAAGGTGTTCCTAAGGTGGTTGGGGGACACTTGGCCGTATATGCGACTCCCAAAATGGGACGATTGGCGCAAGTGGGAGAAACCGAATCCGTTTCTACGGGTACAACCCATAAGGCGTGATCCAGCTGAACTCCACAGATCAGAAAGCCCCTGGCACTGAAGATACGTATCAAACAGCCGTAGGCCCCATAGATCCAACTAATGGGTTATAAGGTGATTACACTAAAATGCAATGAATATGATATGCACAAGAAAGAGAAGAACATGAATAAGGACATACCCACAATATAGAAAGAATTAGCAAGAATAATAATAATAATAATAATTGATTTAGGAAATGATTAGTGATTTTAAAAAATGTTTGGCTTTTACCTAATTTTCAGGTTGGATCCTTATGTCCCCAGCAGAGTCGCCAAAGCTGTGAACGCATAAATTTACCGCCTTTCCTCCCCTCTCAACTCTAAGTATCGGAATAAGGTCCGAGAGTGGAGGAATAACGCTAAATCTATTTTTAAGAGTCGCCACCTACTTAGGGGAAGTAGGATCCCGAGATAATCCAAATGAGGCGGTCTACGGTCCAGAATAGTCTAGGTAAGAGATCCCTTTAGGTCCTGGGGAAGGGGTTAGGCACCCCAGGACCTCCATCTGATGATGGTAACCTACTCATTAGGTCTAAATCAAACATTAAAAAAAATCACTTAACATTTCCTAAAATTTATTAATTTTGCTAATCGAAATCAAAAGGGGGTGTAAAAAAAGTTTATTTTTGGTTGGGGTCGAACCCTGATTGGGCTGCCTACTTATCCGGTTAGTCGGAATCAGACCCTCATAGTAGTTCGGGGTCCGTGACTGTTTTTATACTCGTTTCGGAGTGTGGTCACTTCCAACTCGTGTTTGAGTTGGGGAGGGGAAGTGGAATTGAGATTTATGAATCTCAACCCGGGAGATGGCCGCGTAGCTAGGTGCTCGTGGGGGAGCTCTAGGGGGCGTTCATTTATTAGGGTAAGTCCTTTTTGCATTTTGTGGGTTTTTAAATGTTTTTGTATTTTTTATTTCTTTTTTTTGTATTTTTTAATTTTGGCAAGTTTTAACTAGTCAAGAACTAAACTAAATGCCCAAGGTAGGCAAAAAGGAAAATAAAGCCTAACTGACTTAATTAACTTAAAGGCAAAGAGCAGGGCGGATCGAGCGTCCTTAAACCAAAAGAGGCTATGGTTTAAATACGGACCCTGCTCTAGGTCCCAAGGGAAGATAGACCAGTACCTTTAATTTATTTTAATCTTTTTATATTTTTTTTTGTTGTTTCTTTTTTGTAAGACTAACTAACGGGGTGGGCCAATTATTTAGGGTTAAAAAAGGAAAACTATCTAAGTGCCCAATGTAGGCAAAATAGGAAAAGAAAAATCGCGGCCTATCTCTATTGCACACACATGGATAATATATACATACACAACAAAATAGATGGGTCCCAAGGGAAAGTTAATGGGCCAAAGCCCATTGACCACTAATGGTCAATTGGCTTTGGTCCGCTATCTTTCTAAGGTCTCGAGAAATAGGCCCTATCTAAGGGCCCAAAAGATTCAAATCTCCTACTCAAATTATGAACTATCAAAACATTATACTACAATAAAATAAAATAAAGAGGGAAAAGATATACCTGCGAGGGTTGTTAGGAGAGTTGATGACGATTGAGAAGTAGAAGGACCGCTCTATCTCTCAAAAAAAAGAAAAAAAATCCACAGAACAATGGATAACAAAATAATATTTAAAATAAACAAAAAAATGAGAGATAAGAGCACTGGAATGGAATTTTTTCTCCTGCACAGATCAAGAACATAAGCAATTAATAATAATAATAAAATAAATAAATTAAAATCACTAGAATTTCCAAATGTATAAATCTAGATCTAGAAAAGTTGGGATGAGAGAGGGACAGGGACGAATGGAATTCTGGAGCCTGCAAGGAGTGAGGTGGAGGGGAGATAAATCTGTAACTGGGAAAAAAGGAGTTGCAGACCAAATTATGAACCAAAATGGAAACACATGAATAAATAACTAAATCAATATGAAAGGAATTCTCAAAATATACAGAGATCTAACAAAAAAACAAAAAAAATAAAAAATAAAATAAACAAATAAATAAAATAAAAAAATAAATGGTTCGCCTGAGACCGGACTTGGCCGGATTTTAGGGGTGGTTGCATGAGTGATGAACACGAGAGATCATAACAAAAATCAGCAAACATAGATCTAGATCTATAGATCCGGATTCAAAACTCTTGATCTCTTGATCTATGGATCTAGATCTAGAAGGAAAAGGGAATTGGGAATAAGAGAAGCTTACAAGGGTTGCACAGGAACTTGGAATGGTGAAGAGAATCTCAGAACGACTCGGCTAGAAACGGCAACGCCGGGGAAGATAATCGGAACCTGCTGCCGCCGACGATGGAATGATAGGCTAGATCTGTGATGGAGTAAGATGATGGCGTGAGGTACTGCCGATGCACTAAAAGGAACTCAGGTGAAGAACTTTGAGGTTTAGATCTGGAATTTCCAGATCTAAATCTAAGAAAACTGAAATGGAAGATGAAACCCATACGATTACCTGCTTACCGGAGCTGGTAGTGACGGCTTGGCTCGCCGGAGGGGAAAAGTGAAGATGGATCTTGGGATGGATCGGGACAGAATTTGGGGGCGTACAGCTGCTACCGGCCGAGAACGAGAGATCAATGGTGTTTGAACTCTCCGATCCTCAAAACCCAAGGAGATCTAGAAGGGAGGAGCTGCTACGCTGGTGGAGTTGCAGACATCGGTGATGGGCTGACAGAACCTCCGTAGATAGGTTGCTCACCGGAGAAGATGGAGGAATAGCGGCTCGCCGGAGAAATCGTGGTATAGGCGTGATGGTGCGCCTGCCGCCGGACTGATGTTGCCTTGGATCAGAGATGTAGGCTCGGTGTTCTACCGTTTTTGCCAAAGAAAGAGAAAAGAGAGGAGAGAAATCGGGAAGGAAGGAGATGGGGCTACTAACCGAATGAGGTTAGGGTTTGAAAACCCTCCCCTTTGGTTTATATAGTAACGGGTTTTTTGGGCTTGAATGTTATAGGCCCTTTAAGGGATTGGGTTTTGCAATTGGGTCGTGGATCACAGGATTGCCCATGGGCTCTGGATACGGGATATCCTCTACTCTCTCTCTCACACACGAAATAATAGTAAATAAATAAAAATAAATAAATAATAAAGAAATAAAATAATAAATAAATAATAATAAAATAATAATAATAATAATCAATAATATTGAATTTGCCAGGAGGATTTTCAAGGGTGTAAAAATGGGGTGTTCACAAATGGTAATCAATAATAGACTCATTAATATAGGAGATTAATATGAGAGGGAAAAAATTAAATAATAATTGCCACATAAGCAACCATGTCAACTGCCACATGTCCTCAACCCGAAGAGAGAATGAAGAATGTTGAGAGATGCCACGTGGAACCAACTAGCATATAGTATTAGTATAGATATATATATATATATATATATATATATATATATACACACTTGTAAAGGTGCATGTGCTTTGCATGTAATAACATTTTATTAATTAAAAATTAATATAATTAAATTAAAATTTATTTTTATCATTATTTATGATTTTATTATATTTGTTAGATGAGATTAAAAAAATAATCATTCTATATTTATTCATTCTTAGATGATCATTGTTTAACCAATCTAATTTATTAAGGCTTCCCCAATTTAATAGAAATTTTAAATAACTTTTAAATGGTTTATTTAAATTCTTAATTACATACATTTAATAAAATAAATATGAACATCCATAATCTCTATGTAGGTAAATAATAGCTTTAGTTTTTTTAATTATAATAAGTAGATATTTATTAAAAATTGAAGATTAGTAATGGAACCCATCTATTTGTTCTCCACACTATTCTAAATTAGTAAAAAAAAAAAATTATAAGAATGAAACATAATGAAAAAACAAAGTCTCTACCTATTTAAATTCTAAAGTAAAATATGACAACCTAAAAAACAAACTCTAAAGGAAAATATGAACCCCAATTCTAAGTAGATAAGACATGCCATTAAATATGAGAAATAACATTTAACCGAGCTCTTGTTCATTTGTTAGTAAAACTATGGGACATTAATATCGTTCAACTACGGTTAGTTGTTAATGTTATTTAGTAGGGTGTATGGGACATTAATATCGTTCAACTATGGTTAGATGTTAATGTTATTTAGTAGGGTGTATGGGACATTAATATCGTTCAACTATGGTTGGTTGTTAATGTTATTTAGTAGGGTGTGAGCCCTCCAACCACATCACTCGATGAGAACTTCTATCATCCATTACGGGTATCCCTATTTGGAAATTGAAAGCAAGACCTCATGATGGTTTGTTATTCCCTTCAAAATTTGGAAACAGTGAATCTCATAAATATAGAACACATTCATTAACATACAGAGATCAAGCCCACAAATCCATACCACCCAACTGATGGGCATTGCTCCGTTTGTTTTGATGTAAAATAGGGGAAAACAAATGAAATTCATGGAAAATGTCAATTGTCCTAAAGAAAATACACACGAAAAATGATATTTTCCGTGGAATTCTTTTGTTTTCCTCTATTTTACATCAAAACAAACGGAGCATAAATGAGGCAGAAACTAGGTCTTTACATATCTTCTTTGGAAAGGAAAGTGCATGAGTTCACTCCCTGGTAAAGCTAAACAAAAGGAATGAATGTTGTTTGTGTACTGCCAGAGTTGAAGTTTTATTTGCCATCTCACACATCTGCTTAGAGTCTGATCTAATAATCATAACCTCATTAGCCATTTAACCCGCTTGTTCCCCTTTCATTTTAAATGATCACATAAAAACAAATTTAATATGAACCATACGACTACAGCACGGGCCAATCAAGAAGAGGGTAAAAACATTTCAGGAAAAAAAATGTTTAAATTCTCACCAGTTCCCCCAATAACAATTCGTCGTTTCAACCTGACAGGGAGAAGGCTCTTGCCACTTATCTTACCCTCCAGGAAATAGATAAACGAACCAGAGTCTAACATTGAATCATACATAGCATGATTTGGCAAAACCTCAACAAAATGTAGAACACTGTACAAAATATCCCAAAATGCCGTTCACAGCTAACCCAGATCATCCCGGCTATTAATAGTAAGTGTGTGAGCAAATTCGGTCTAGCAAGAAGAGTATCATGGTAGTACTCATTTGTTTTCTTCATTGGAATAAGACCATAACATCAAATAGCCTATATATTCAGAATCTGCATGTGTTGGTCACCTCAAAACTAATGCACTTGCCTTAGTTCCTGTGCCAAGAAATAATAATTGTCAGCAGCAAAGAAAAAGTTTGTACAAGAAGATGTGACTAAAAAGAGGCTGCATATTGAAGAAATCCATTAAAGTAGAATCAATAGGCCATTAGTCGGACTATTGATTATAATTCTGAATAACACTAAATTGTGAAATTCATAAAAAACTACAATCAGCGGCCACAGGTTCAGAAAGTGGTGCACAAGAAGAGAACGCCTCTTCAAATGACATTTTTACAAGAGATGGATGTATAGAAAAGTGTTATTAAGATTAAGTTATCCCATTGTCAATTTTCGGTCCATTCATTGTTTATTGTTCACAAGAAAGGAAGAAGAAAGATTAAGTAAAGCCAGGTCCAACAGTTTCTCAGCCTGGAATGGTGAGGAAACATTAATTTTGCTGGAAAGAGAAAGATGGTGCCAAAGTGGAAGATTGAGGCTTCATTCCTCTTTTCTCTTCTCCTTCATGTTCCTCTCCTTTTCCTTTCCCTTTCTTCAATTTCTATTTTAGTAACTTTATAAAATTGGGAAGAAGACTTAAATTTCCCTTGGATTAAGTGCTGTTCAAGGGCATTTAAGTCATCTAAGAAAAGGGACCAATGGTGATTGCTTCCAATTGGAGGGAGGTTGGCATGTTTGTACCCTCAAATCTGTTAATTTCAGGAACATTGCCATTCACTAGAGAAACAAGGTCAGGATTGACCTTGCCAAGATCAAGGGCACAGAGTCCTTATGCTTCAAAGTAGAAAATAACATATACTAACTGCTTGGACGTTTCATGTCTCGGCATGATTTGCTTCCACAGCGACATCGAAATGCCTTCACAGGATGGTCATGATCATCGAAGTCAATCCCATAGTCCTGCAATGGAATTTACAAGCATCAGAGCTGCTTAAAAAGGATAGATACAAATGTGCCCACAGATTCATTCTAAATGGGGACCAAATTCAAAGAAGCCATCATAATTATTTCGAACGAATTAACATTCAATCAATAACAGGAAGCTTATATAATATAGAGGTGTAGCTCATGCTGTTTCAAACAGGATTCAATTCCTTATAAGACGGGGTTTTTATACACGGTAGTTGTATTGGCAGGACCAAAGGAGCCCACCTGTTCAGCCACCTCACCCCTCTCCACATGAAACAAAAAAGAGGAGTGCTAGCCCTACTCAGTCAACCTCTATTCTCACTCTTAACCAACCACTTGTCCACTTTGCAATCATTAAAGCACTCTCTCACCAAAAAAGTGGACAGGTGGTTGGTAGAGGGTGAGAATATGGGTTGACTAAGAGTAAGACTAGCATTCCTCAAAAAAAAAAAAAAACACGCCATAGACAGCAAACGAAGTCTGGTTCATTTCCCAAGCTTCCTTTCAAGTTTCACCTACAATATATACTGATGAATTATGCATGTATGATCCTTATCGTAAGTTTTAAGTAATCATTTGTACATTATCAAAAATATTGCTTTATGCTTAGATTTATGCGCCAGCGGCAGCCGCGGGGGGGGGGGCTCTCCTAGTTTGATAAAGGCGCTATGCTTCTTGTATAATTGAACTTCCCATGTGTATCAGTATTCAAACAACACGAGGCTGATATTCATACTGTACACTTTTTGGATCCTCCTAAATACCTTCCTCCGTTTCCTTCCTATTATTATATCTTAGCTTTTATTAACTTCTGGGTATTTATGTTTGTAATTGTTGGATAGGACACTAGCATCCATTTCCCATATCTGATCCAAGACATAGTTAGTCGTACCCCCACTCCCAATATCAGTATCCTCATCAGGGGCAACATAGTATAGGGCATCTTGCAATGCCACTACAATAATAAGGTATTACCCAAACAAATACAAAGAAAAAAAATACAAAACAGATGCCTATAAGACAACCAAGAATACTCGAGTGAAGAAAATCCTGTTGATGATTGAGCTCGTTGAGTTGATTCACAGGCACGGCTTATTCCACCCGAGTATATAAGCCACAAATCATCACTTTTCCTCCAAACATCCATCCCTTTGTTAAAATGACACAGCTGAATAGGACTATAATCAATTTGTGAAGCTTCACAAGTTGCATCTTATTTCTCAAGGTCAACCTGTAATATTTCTGATAGAAAACATTGAACTATGAACTTCAAGATGGAATGGTTATCCCTACATAAGAAGGAGATGTATTCCAAAATCCAACCAGGGCATGGTTACCAAACTGAGAAGCGAAAGCGAGAAGCAGGAAACAAGGATCAAAAATCCTTAGGAAATGGGAAGCGATAAATAGATATAGGTGCCTCGTTCCCATTATATTAGGAGGATCAATAATACCTTAAATTTTATCTTACATGAGATATTTGTGGAGAAGTAGGTGTCATACAGCCTTAGGTTTCAATCTAACGATACTTGCTTAGGATCTGTTGTAGGCTTTAGACTCAGGACTATCCCATTATTTCCTAGATATATAGCTCCCTTTGACCAGTAAATGACACTTGATGGAAGCAAACAGAAGCTAGTCCAGGAAACGAGCTTCCCACCTTGTACATAGCTTCCCGGCAACTATGAACCAGGGTATAAGATGACTGATTTTTATTTTTATTTTTTCAGAATCAAGATGAGTGATTCAAGCAAGAAACTAGAATACGGCCCATCTTACCTCTAAAGGGATATGTTGAAAAAATTCTGAATCAATTTAAGTTAAAAACTGGCATTTAGTAAAAAGGATCATCATGGGCTGTGAATATTGGTTCCATCCTATGTTACCTCCATACAGTCTACTTTTTTATTACAAGAGATAGGCAGAAGCCAGAATCATAATGCTAAAGATTACGGACTGTCATCAACAACTCCTCAAAACACGTGTGATGCTATCCTGGTCCTACAATTCTTTTAAATGCCACTAAAATGTCCACTGTTAAAATTTTAGTTGCACAAAGCAAGAAACCGAGGGAGCAGAAGAGGGAAGAACAGCAAAGCTTTGGTTCTTAAATAGCATTGTAGCAAGAGTGACTATCTTTTATTATTGTAACTTAAGTAAATAATAATAATAATAATAATATATATATATATAAAGAGTAGCATTCTAATGAGCCATGCTCATTGAAGCTTGTAATGAACAGCCCCTAATAATTTGACACATGGCAAGTTGTTTTGGAATCTGACCGTTTGATGTCAAGACGGGTTGCCTGAGAGACACGTGACAAAAGATTAGCTCGATTGGACATTTATAGACCATCCGATCAAAGGGAAGATCAGCCATTTCTATATCCTAGGTAGGGTCTAGTGAACCCTAAGGGATTAATGCTGCAAACTAGGGTCTAATCGGACGGTCTAAAAAAGTCCGATCGGACTGATTTTTTTGGCACGTGTCTCCAATGGACCCAACTTGGCATCTAACGGTCAAATTCAAAAAGTATACCACATGTCATCATTCTAGAGGGACCGCTCACTACAAGCTTCAATGAGCATGGCTCATTAGTATCCTTCCCTATATATATATATATATATATATATATATTAATACAATTATAAAACTTATTTATTGGTTACATAGAAGTGATAATAGGAGGATGGAAGAATTTTGATCTCAAAGTAATAAGTAAATGTAGTGGTAGTGGAAGTTCCTCTTGTCGTTGAAAATGAGATCGTCAACTACATTGCTAGCATTTGCAATACAGAAGGAGGAGCTAGACCCAAATTGGAAAGTATTGAGGATTCTATCCTGAATGATTGGGCTAGTTGTTAACTTGTTAAGAAAGATTATTTAAAGCAGATTAGAAATACAATTTTTAACCTAGCAAAGATAGGGCACCGGATCTCTGGCATTGGTATCTTCCCGGGCTTCTTTCAAGAATGTCTGAGACTCTGAATATAGTTAAACAAAAGAGTATTCAAGTTTCTAGAGAGTTGTACCAGATGAGAGTTTTGAACAAAAGCATGAGTGCCACCTCCATAGCCCCCTTCTACAAAAGGAGTGACTGACCTAAGGATTTTAGGTCAATTAGTTTGGTGGATGCATTGAAAAGGTCCTGTCTAAATCCCTTCTGATAAGGTTTAGGGATGTACTGGGAACATTTATTTTGTTTCTGAAGGGGATTCTTCAAACATAGACAAATTCCAGATGGAACTGTGGTGTTAAATGAATGCGTGGAGGAAGTGAGATTGGATTGTTCCAAACCAGTTTTCAAAACTGACTTGGACAAGGCCTATGATGGATTTGTATTTCTTTGACAATTTCATTTAAGAAAGGTTCCAGTGAGAGATGGAGAAAATGGATATATCGATATATATATTGTCAGCTAACTTTTCCATCTGTCGTAATGGCTATGCAAAATGCTTTTTTCATTCTTTTGGAAGCCTTCCTAACGAGACCTCATTTGCATTTCCTCTTCAGTCTTCACAACTGTGGGCAATGTACAAGTAGGCTTGTGAAAAAAGCGAAAAACTTCAACCTCATTAAAGGAAGGGAGCAGGTAGGTGCGGACCAATCTTGAACACAAAATCCTGACGAGATGTATAACACATGAACAACGCAACATATTTTCAAGAGAACACAAGAAGACAATACAACCCAATTCCACCATAGGCATTGTCAATACCTAGGCTAGAAGAAGAGGGATAAAACAGGAGGGGCAAAAGAGCAGTTCTTTGTAGGTAGGTTAGGAATATTCAGAAGATAAGAATCTCTAGTCATAAATCTCATAACCACCTTCAAAGTAAAAGACAAAAACCCTAGACTATTTAGCAGTGTTTTGAAAACCGGACCGGACCGGCCACCCTTGAACGGGTCAGGTAGACGGTTCCAAAACCACGAAAACTGGAATCCTTTCAAAACTGGAGAACCGATAACTGGTGGCCGGTTAAACCGGAGTACCGGGGGTAAAAATCGGAAAAAACCAGTAGAACCGGCCAAAAATAGGGAAAGGAGGGAGGAAAAAAATTTATAAATTATAAAAAGGTACAGTAGAACCAGTTGTACCGGTCAAACCGGGAACTGGCCACCTAGCCGGTTCAACGGCCGGTCTGGTTATGAAAACATTGATTCTTAGCCTTGATCCTAAAAACTAACTTTTAATCTAAGACCCTCCAACTAAATAGCTTAAGAAACAAATGAATTAAATAAGAACAACTAATTCTAATCCCTAAACCACAGGCTTCTTTATTTCCCTTATTGGCCTTCTACCGAATCAGTGCAATACACAAAAATACTTAAAATACTCACTGATATGATCAAGGCGCTACATAGGTTCGATTAAAATCAAAATGAACCTAATTTCTCCATTTTTACCCTCTCTTTTTCCCTCTTTTTGCTTGAAATACCATCCAGCCTATTTTTAAGCAAACATTGACAGTTTCCTAGAGAAAATTAAAAAAGGAACCCAACTTCGTTGGTCACAGAATCCGGCTAGAAGCATATTCTTTCTGAAATCTCAAGTTATGTATTTTCCCATTTCAAATATTTACACTAATCTTGAAATAACCTACTGAAATGGCATCAAAATGTGTAGATGCATGTATTTATAAACCAACCAAGGATATACAAAGCAAGGCGTTGATTTTGGTGAAATTTTGTTATTGCGAGGAATACGAATAAATCAATTTTTTTTTCAAGCGAATAATGAGAATCAAAAGTTGATAATTATAGACTATATTAAAATTTAATTATTTCAAAAATAAGATTAATCAATGACGGCATGCTAAAATAAGATTAGTCAATCACGACATGCTTGACAACAACTATATTACACCATTGAGGCACATCCTAGGCGCCATTAAGTATGGATGTGATGATCCAGAAATTAGATATTATTTGCATTTGTTCCCTTACTGAAACTGGTGACTATGGTTATGGTCTTCTTATTAATCCGGGTCCAGGTATGGATTGTGTTATGATACTCTGAAACATTGGATGCTTATGAATTTGGATAAATAAAAACTAAACTCTTATTTGGTTTGTAAACATGGGATTTCTGCAAAAAAAAAAAAAAAAAGGTATTTCGGTGACCTTTCAGGAACTCTCGGAAAGCTGTCCGGTAGGTCACACGAAGTCATGTAAACCCTACAGGGGACCAAAATTGGGTGCTTACAAGGTCTTTAGCAAGAGTGACTATCTTTTAAAACGATACTAGCAATATATGAGGGAGTACTGAGCTTGGTACCACAATTAAATGAGTTGAGCACAATATTACAACTGCGTATATCAGTACAGTTGAAGCCACTGATTTTGAGCCCACATGCAAGCAGATGTGACATTGAGGTACCATGTAAGACTAAGAATAGAAGACGTCAATCACTACATCTTTGTATATTTCCTAAAACTTCTTGTTTTTCTTAGTGATGTATGCATGTATTTGTTTAAACCTGTGGTATTTCAAACACACGTGTATATATATGTTGTAACTTCCAGTTGTTATGGCATAAGGCATTGTTGAACTCATGTGGACAGTTATAATTACAATGCTAATTGATGGACTTTATCTAACCATATTTTAAGCTTATCATAGCATTAAAGAAAGTTTTATTTAAAATTTCCACTTGTCTCACTGCGTTTCCTTCGTATATTATTTATGTAACCATGATAAGGTTTTCAAACTGGACCTATATCCACACATCAATACCAACACTTTAGACCATGGTTCGGATATTAACAATGAGGTTTTACAAAGTGGGGGTATGAAAAAATATAATGAAGGGTCCCCGCTGTGGCCTGTGGCCATGGGAAACAAGGTTAAAAATCTGGAATGATTTCTAGTGTGACAAAGAACCCATGCTGCGGTCTCAGGGTTATACAGTATGGCGGATGCTAAGAATGCTCGAGTGGCTAATTGCTGTGAAAGGATCCTGGCAGTATAGTGGGGAAACAGAGATTTATAGATGTGAATGATTTGGAAATTCATACTAGATTCTTGACTGACCTGATGAAGTTTATCTCCTGAGGAAGGATATTAGTTGTATGTGGAATGGGACACCAAAGGCAGGTTCTCAATCTCCTTGGCAATTTCGAAGAATTCTCACTTACCTTCCTTTCCAGATTGTTCTGGTTTGGGGAAGTTGCACCTTGAACAAGGAGTATCCTCTCTTGACAGATAAGTTGGACAACATCCTCAGAGCGGGTCATTTGATTAGCAGAGGTTGGATAGTTACAAACAGGTGTTTTCTGTGTAAAGAAGTTGGGGAGACGACTGATCCCATTTTTATGCAATGTAAGTCTGCGAGGAATGTGTAGCCCCAACTTCTCTGCCTATTTAACATAAAATGGATGTTCTTTTTAAGTTGTTAGAATGGTTGGCACCATTTTAGTGACATCTCTTTGGCTCCTTTTGGGGTTTGAGAATTAATGACACAATAAACCAGGAAAATGTTGGGTAAAAGTCAGTAAATTTCAACATCAGTTAGATCTTTCAGAGTTTGAGAATTATTCAGCTAGAAAAAAGTCGGTAAAATTCAAAGAAAAAAACCAGGAAAATGTTGGGAAATACTCAATAAAAAATAAGTTTATTGATAAAGAACAATATTTAATATATTACATATTTATAGCGACTTTTCAAAAAGTTGTGAATAATTCCCATTTAAGTCACGAGGTTTTGAAAAAATTCTGATTTGTTTAAAAAGTCGCAAATACTTCGTGAATTAATCATTTCACGAAAAGTCATTAATTATTCGGGACTATTTAAAAACATCAAAGAACTATGTTACCAGAGACTCTACCTTATTATTAATGAAATTTAAGATTAAAAAAACCGGTAAACAAGGCAATATATTAATCAAAACAAGTAATACAACAGAACATCAAAAATTAGAGTTTACAAGGATGTGTACTCAATGAAAAGAGATACCAAAGCAAAACATAGATAACCCTAGGCGTAGTTCAGTGTTAAAAATTTTGTTCACGAGTTTTTTATTGGCTGAAGTTTTTCTCAGGAGATTTTCCAATATTTTCCCCGGGTATTTCTCGCCTAAATATCAGCAATGATTACAAATATAATTAAAATTACATAAAATAATTCAACAATATTGGGTATTTCTTATGATATTTTTAAAATATCGGCTAAATCTCGCGATATTAACGTGATAAAAAGAAAAAATCGTATTTCTCGTGAGATTGTTAAAACATCGCGATAAAAAAGGAATTTTAAACTTTAGATGTTTTTCTCGGTATTTCTCGAGAGAAATTAAATATTTCTCGGGAGATTTATAACAGTGGCGTAGGGTGAAGCCTGCCTAGATTGCTCAACCATAGAAAGTAGAAACTGACCCAACACATCTCCCAAAGCCTCCTTGTCACGTCGAATGAAAATCCAACCTAAGAGAAGCAAACAAATTCGAGAGCAAATTCTTACTATCGAAGAGGGAGAGTCCTCAAAAACTCTCAAGTTCCTCTCTCTCTATATCGACTATGATATGGCTCCAGGTGGGAGTGATTAAATAACCGTCTACGTACTATCCACACTTATTAGAATCCAACAAGATAGAAAGTTGTGAAACGAAGAAGGAAAGACCCAATTCACCCCTACTTAAGAGAGGAAAAACCCAAATATCACACACGCAATGGGACAGTGCAAAAGCAGATGATCCATTGTCTCTCCCACTTGAAGGCACAAAAAACAACGATTAGTCATCCTCCACCGTCTACTTTTCAAGTGATTACAAGTAAGAATCTTGTTCAAAGTTGCATTCCATAAGAAAAAAGATACATTTGAGGGAATTCATGGATTCCACACAAACTTATGAGGAAAGGATTCATAATAGACCAACCTGAAGGATAGTAGAGATCTTACTGGGTAATGACCATTGTGGAATCTAGACCAATTTCTAATTTCTCTGTCCTGAGGACACAAAGAAAGAGAACCAATACTCTCTAGAAGCCTACCTATATCCTCAATTTCTCAATCATTCAAACCCCTCGACAACTTCAGACTCCACACCACTTTAAGACCACTCATCTCAAAATAATCCCCCACTAAAGCATCCCTATTGTCTGCAAATAAGAATAAGTTACCAAAGAAATCCTAGAGTTTACAGAACCACATCACACATCCTTCCAAAACCTAATCTCTAACTCACAAGTCACTACCCACCTTAAATCTGAAGTTGGGGAGAACTAAGCTAGAGACATAATACCATTTCATAACCCTACACTATAGGAGCTTTTAATCTCCTTTGGAGCCCAACAGGAGGTCTCCCCATATTTGGCCACTATGACAAAACGCCACAAACTCTCTCCTCGCCGAATCTCCATATTCATTTGCCTAACAACGCCTTATTCACTTAGACTAGAGGTGTTAGGTTTAAGCATGGAAATAAAAATCGTTGAAACGGATACGAAACAAATGATGCGTATAGATTTCGGTAGCCTCATGTACGATATTTATTCCAATATGAAATGGGTGATTCGTATTGTTTATTAGTTATTTATGTTTTCATTCATCATGTAATTGTAATTGTAACTGCTGATTTGTCTTAGATTCCCTTCCCAATGACTTTTTATTTGGTAAATTTCGTTCCTATAATTCATTTGATTTTTTTAATTAATTTGATTGTTTAAAATAAAATAAAAAATTATATGTATCGTCTAAAACCGATACATATAGGTTTTGGTTGGGAACGATACATCCCTCAAAATCATATTTTTAATCCTTGGGTTCAGGTCCCCTCCTTTCTTTGACCGACATATACGATCTCAAGCCACTAAATGATACTTAAATTTGTCACCTTTTTCATTCCAAATAAATTTCTTCTGCATTTTTTCAAGAGTGGCAACTATCGACTTAGGGATAATAAAAGTGGACATAAATTATGTGGGGAGACTATTAAGGGTGTTTTTGATGAGTGTTAATTTCTCTCATTTTGATTTAAAAAAATACGATTTCCAATCAGATAAACGATTAGCAAACCGCTCCACTACTAGGGTCCACAACGACTTAGCTTTAAGACTTGCCCCAGGCATACCAAGGTATACTAATGGAGAGATCCCATTCTACACCTAGACATGCAGTTAGCTAGTCGACATCAAGAACCTCTCCAACACTCAAGATCTTGGATTTAGATAGATTGACTCACAGCCCTGACACAGCTTCAAAGCATCTAAATAAACATCCACGATAGACTAAATCTAGAGACGACGCTCGACAGAAAATTAGGGTGTCATCCGCAAATTGGAGATGGGAAACACGTAAATGTTCAAGTCCTACTGAAAACCCTTTGAACACAAGGTCGTCAGCTTTAAAGAGCATTTGACTCAAGGCCTCCGAGATTAAAATGAACAAGAACTGAGAGTAAGGATCCCCTTGCCTCAACCCCCTAGAGCTTTTAAAGAAACTCACGAGACTGCCATTGATGATAACAGAGAATGACACATATGAGATACACGTCTTCATCCAATGTCACCACTTAGTACCAAATCACATTCTTCTCATCACATAGTCCAAAAAACTCTCAATTGACATAATCATAGACTTTCTCATAATCAATTTTAAACAATCATATGTACATTCATTTGCTATCAAGATACCATCTATAATCTCCCTATACCCAGCAAAAGCTCCTTGTTGGGGGGATATGATTGAGCTCATCGCAACCTTAATCCTAGCCGCCAACACCTTCGAGAGTTTTTGTAGAGAGAAGGCTAATTGGAAGAAAAACCTTAAGATCCACAGCCCCCACTCAGATTCCTTGTCTTGTTAATAATATCCTTCTTGTTATTGCTGCAAAAAAAATATTTAACTATAGTTGGATATAAAGACTTAACTATATCTAGTATATAGAGAGAGATAATTATAAATCAATGAAAAATTTTCCCTAAAGAGGGACTATACAAAGTCATTATACTAACAAGTGTCAGCTGGAGGACTCGAGGTGAGATTCTAAAGCAGAAGTGAAACCAAGGGTACAACCTTCTTACAAAGACTTCAATTAATACATATCACAAATCACAAAATATCAAAAAGGCTATAAGTAAAATTTTGATAAAAACTTTCAAGAACCAAGATCCACACCTAACCATGAGCAAGGAAAAAAAAACAATTTTAGAGGGGGGGGACAAAACCCACAAATATCAGTTCAAAATTGTTTTGCAAGCGAATAGTAGGAATGTGGGTCTCACCTTCCAAATAAAGTCATGCAGTATTTCAATTAGACACACTGTTGATAAAAAAAAAATCTACCACTTTTATAATTTCCATGAGAAAATTATGTACAGTACAAATACATATGTACAAAAATCTACGATGAAAATTTAGGGAATGAAGAAGCATAAATGCAAATTCATAACTCATCACATAACAAAATAAAAGCATGTAGAGTATCAAATATAAGAATCATGTCAAGTGACATGCATATCTGAAACTGTAAAGCCAAAGGTGCATACAAATGAGTGTGTAATATAATAATGCATCCCATAAAAAGGAGAAATATCACAATATAACACTCAAAAACTCTCCGTGAGCCCGTGACTCATAACCATATAGAGGTCAGACGTGGCTCAAGATCATCATTTATGCCTCAATGATGTTGACGAAACCGCTTCTTAGGTAATTGAAGCATTAAGGCATGTAATTTTTGTACCAACTGATAAATTCCTGGATATATTGTTATACCATGGTCATATAGTAATAACTAGAATGAAGTTTTCAATGTTTGAAAATCTGAACATAAAGTAAGCGCCTCCCATGACCTTGTCGGGCATCAATACCAACAAGCACCTCTAACTGATGGTAATCTGGGCATTGAGGTATATACTTGCAATCATGCAAGAAGACTCATAGCCTTGTCTATAACCAAGACTATCGTAATGTCATATACTTAAGACTAATAGCCAAAATCTTAGGTCCCCATTCATTATCATGATAAATGATTAAAACAATTTGCCAAATTATTGTATTTCTTATAATTAGTTAAGAATCTTCATATATTTTAAAATAAATAAAAATATTAATTTAATTTTTAAAAAATATTGCCTACACAACTTATAAATCGAATAACGAGTATGCGCAAAATTAACTTGTGTGCAAATATATAGATACATATTTCCTGAATTTGTGTACTTTTTTATTAATTTTTAAAATGTAATGGACTTCCGTGAGTTATTCCTTAGCCTTTAGATGTCCTTTTATAGACTCCAAAACTAATTTGTATCCATAAAATCATATGGAGATCCATGAATTTTAAGCATGAGATGATTAGATTAATTGCAACCTATTTGTACAGGGAAAGAAATGTGAATAGAGTTCACTCAAAGCAATTTAGCTTGTTTTGGGGAAACTTCATTAATCTTCAAAACTCACCCATAACGAGTGTTTTGTGCAAAATGGAGTTGCATCACCAAAAGTAAGTTTAGAGCCCCTAAATGTAGGAAGGGAGGGATTCAAGAAATTGGAGAATGGGGTTTGTGGGAAAAAGTGAGTTTTCTCAGCAAATATATTACTTTGGTCAATTTCAATTCCTATTGACCGAAGTCAAGTAATTAATATAAAGGTTTAGTAACATTTGGTCGATGTTACTGACAAAAAGAAACATTTAGTCCTGTAGTATTTACTATTTACACATTAAGTGGGTATCATTTCTTGAATACCAAAATCGCCACATTTCCACCGAAAGGTCCAAAACATGTTGATCTTTAAAACAATGACCGGGTGCACCATGCCAAAAATTGATTTTATCATATGACAGTAATCATCCGTTTAAAAGACTACTTTAGATTCACCACATTTTTTATCCATTCAAAACAATGTGATGGACCAGAAGGTCACGGCCTATTAAAATAGATTGTTTTCTATACACGAGATACAGCATACAGGATTAATTGAAAAGTGTCGCATGACTCACATCCACTTCCACGTGGATAGGCAAGACTGTAAACAATTCTTAAGGTGTTCGACCAAAATGGCAATTTAGATTTTTATTCCTAAAATGGATTAAATTAAACAATGTGTAAGTGGGTAACCTAAACGACCAAATTATTCATAACATACTATTAAAAAAAATGCTTCGGTTATTATTTACCTACGTTAGTAGGGTTAGTGGTTAGTTTGGGAATTGGAGCTCTTGCGGACTCATCACTCGGGGGGATTGGATCCCCATACTCAACAGAGAGGCCACACCCCACCATTGGCGCAAGAAGCGGGGTGTTACTATTATAATATTAGAATTATATTTTGAGAATATTTAGAATTTTATATTAAATTAAATGAGAATAATAACTGATGTTATTCGATAAATATATAATTAGAGATGATCAACCATGACCGATCAAAAAAAACAGATGATCTACCATGTAAATGGACATTGTTATTTTATATATATATATATATATATGTATGTATGTTTTTTAAAATATATTAGTATTTCCCCCTGAATGTATTGTTATTAATAGTTTTTCATAAATCAATATATATACATATATATATATATATATATATATTAGAACTATGTTTTGAGGATATTTTAGAATTTCATACTAGATTAAATTAGAATAATAAATAACTGATATTATTGTATAAATATAATTAGAGATGATCAACCATGACCGATCAAAAAAAATGATGATCTACCATGTAAATGGACCTTGTTATTTTTTAATTTATATAAAGTATGTATCTTAATTTATGAAAAACTATTAATAACAATATATTCGGGAGGACCTTATATATTTTAAAAAACATGTGTGTGTCGATCATACTTTACTGTATATAAGCATTAAACATTTTTTTTAATGAATCGTAACATATCTAAAAAAATTTCCAGTGTATCAAACCATATCGATACAATACGGATACATATCCTAATTAGGGACGCCAACAAGCCACCAATAACTATATTTTAAACCTTGCAAATGAACAATTATAACAGAACATCTAAGGCAATTGAGACTACGTACCCAAGTAAGCTCTTCCAAAGCATCTACTTTTCTTGTAGTGAAAAAGGCAAGCTGCATAAAAGGAACACATGCAAACTCAATCAGATTCACTTCTCCAAAGATTGGTTCCATTAAATATAAATATATATATATATATATTCATGCAAATGAGCTAGTTAGATTTCATACATGATAGTAGTGATGATCTGGAGTCTCCACTTCGACTGGGATCTCTACCAAGTTAGCATCGAAACATCTAGACAATAAGAAAATAAGAATGGGATATCTAAGAACCTTGTTATTCAAACATCACAATTCATTCAAGCGGAGGGGGGAAATAGAAAGAAGAAAAGAGAAGACAAGAGCCAACATTATAAAGAAATAAAATTAATAAATCCCACAAGAAATTATAGCATGTTTTCTAATACGATGAAAATATAAAGAAAATGATACATAGTTTTTTATCATTTATGATTAGTATATTGATCCAATACAACTTTGTCATTCTATGGACGGCAAGGACCTTAAAAGTTTTAGGCTATACAGATAAGATTGGCCAAGTTATGTCACCTTATATCTATGGTAGTGAGATGCTTGATGCAAGAAACTAAAGCCCAAGGTCATGTTAGGTTTTGTTTCTGTGGAGTGCGCCTATAAAATAAAAAATTGCTTCGCAGAGGAACATTACTGTTCCACAAGAAAGCACTTTACCCTAAAAACAATATGTTGAAACATCAAAATGGATCCCACTATGTTTCTAAAATTTTGCTTTTGGGGGCAAAAAGCATCAAAATGCTTTAAGAAAGAAATCAAGCACCCTCTAACAGAATAACCAGAAAGCAAGCAATCCAAGAGAAAATCCAACAAAAAAATAGATAAATAAGAGAATGGGGGTTTGGGTAAGGCTGCCTCAACGATCGAGGGTGAGAGAGGAGATGCCACTGTTAGGGCTGAAAACAGAGAAGAGATCAACCTTATACCTGGCCTAAACAATCAGACAGCTGTGATAGCAACTCGTGTGGACAATCAGGTGAGGGCTTTAAGTGATGGAGGAGAGATTTCGGATGGCCATTGGCTTGGCCCATTTCTAGAGGCGACCCAAACTCTAATGGGCCATCTCTAAAGGGGGGCATGGTGGGCTCAAGGGCGTCGTTACTTAACAGGCTACCTCCATTTGGATCTCGGGTATCTGGGTCAGAGGAAAAAGACTAGTTCAAACTAGACCTGATTTTTGAAAGGTTAGGGCTTAAAACTATGGTGGAGCGTTGTCGTCCCATCCAAACGTTGGAAACCATAGACTTGGAGAAGGAACTCAAGAAAAGGAAAGCCACATTGTTAGCTCAAGAGGGGGAGGTAGCAAGGATGCTTAAGGTTGTTTTGACTCAGCGCCAGATCTTTCGTTGAAGCAAGCAGATAATCCAGCATTAGTAACGGAAAATGAGACACCAGCTTCTTCCCTAGAAAAGGGGAGGCTTAGGAGGGGTCAGAAACGAATGAGGAACAACGTAATTGACCATTTCCAGAAAGTTTCGCCACCGTGACAATGTCAGAGGGCAATCCTAAAGCTCTGGTGGCAGCTGGCGATACAAGGGTATGAATCCAGCAACATGTCATCATAGACTCATAGGTGCCTTTCCCGCTCCAATGGTCGAGGGTACTCCTTCGTCGAGTTCAGGAAGCCCAATTGAGGATTGTTTCATAGTAAAGGGGGTGGAATGTCCCCTACAACCACGATACTTGTGTCCTCTAAGGAAGGAAATTTTGATAGAGGGGTTTCCCTATCGACTTAGAGTAATGAGGTGAATGGCACTAGGTCGATGACGACAAAAATCTTCAGGGAAAGTAAATTCTGGCTATTAGATTACGAATCGGATTTGGCTGAGCATTCGGAAAAGACAATGCCAGCGAAGGTAGTAGAAAGTATTAGCGAATCAGAGGGTAAGCAGTCAGAGGCATCATGCATCAAGGTGGTAGAGGTCATTATCTCACAAGCTCAAATCTAGCTCCTTTTTCAAAAGTAAAGTCGAGAAGGTGGAGTAAGGTCCAGCCTAGCCTGACTTCGGTTGGGGATGCCATCCTTAGTTCATTGCAGCCTCCCACAGAGGTAAGGGCCAGTGTTACACGGGTGTATGCACAGAATGTTCCCGAGAAAGGTATGATTCATCCGTCCAGATCTTTTACATCTCCTATCTACCAAAGGGTGGGGATAGGTCTAGTAGAAGGAATCTCTTCAGTTGTATTAGTGATATCTCGCTTCAAAGTATGTGTGCTAAAGGAGAACTGATACCACAAACAAATGAGGAAAAGATTCCAAATTTAGGAACTGATTTGATAAGGTGTAGCAATAATCTTCTTGAGAATGATCCGAGACCACAGTCAGGGAGAGTCAATTCCCCATTAACTTGAGGTGGTTGTCGAGGTCTTAGAGTGGGTCTTGAGAAAAAATGTAGAGTTTAGTAAATTTCTAGGGCTTTTGTCTTTTGAGGGTCACAAAGAGGAGGCCAGGGCTCTATTTCAGAGTCTAGAATCCACTAATGTAGGACCCGCATTTGGCCCGAAATCGAATCCCATCTTAGGCGGAGAGAAAATCTCAGTGAGGGAGCTGACGAGATTGGAGTGCAGCACCAACTACGATAGGAGTCATAGGGAGGTGTCTGGTAGTACAAAGTCAAGGAAGGTCCGTCAGTGTTGTCAATAATTAATCCTTGTTTAAAATCATGGAATATCAGAGTTTTGAGTCCGGTCGAGACAAGACTGGCTATAAAGTAGTTTCGTCAAAGCTAAGAGGTCGTATATTCTCTGTATCCAAGAGACAAAACTTGAACAGGTGAAGGATAATCATATCAAGGAGATTTGGGGTGGCGCAGATTCGGAATGGTTATCAATGCCTTCGATTGGATCTTCAGGGGACATTCTTATGTTGGCATAGAAGTACTGGAGTTGGAGTTGGAATTGGAATTGGAATTGGAATTGGGAGCTTATTCGATCTCAAAGCTATGTAGGTCGATAAGCAATGAGAGCATATGGGTGTTTTCAAAGAAATATGGGTTGTCGGTTCAATGGGAGTGAGGAATTTTGGAAGGAGCTGGATGATGTGAGGGTGCAATGGGATGCACCATGGCGTATCGAGGAGGATTTTAATTGCATGCATTTCCCTTTCGAAAGGTGCAGAGCTCATGGCCTAGATACCAAAATGCGTAGATTTGGAGAGTTTATATCTAGTCATAGATTGATTGATTATCTACTGAAAGGAGCCCAATTCACGTGTCTACAATCGTCGTCGGGTTTCCGGGCTAGCAGGCTAGCTAGGTTTCTATTTTGTGCGGATTAGGAGCAGTTTTTCCCAAATATGGTTCAATATCCGCTTCCTAGACCTAATTCGAACCACATTCCAATTATGATAGAATATGAGCGGTTCAAAGGTGGCCCTACCCCTTTCCGATTCGAAAATGTGGTTGGAAGATGAAAGATTTAAAGGGTTGTGGTTGAAGTCTGGAGCATGGTGTCAAAAATCGACTCAACTTCGCTGAAGTTGACCGTTGAGTCGACTTTTGTGGTGTTCGAAGCGAAATGTACTTATATTTTAAAAATATTGGACTTCATGGTGAACTTCGATAAACTTCAGTAAACTTCGACCAAAACAGGAAAAAAATGTTGAGGAAATACATAACTTCGGTGGAAGTTAACCAAAGTATACTAAAAAAGACCGTAAATTGAAAGGCTTTTAAGTTTTAACTTTAAAAGGTAATGTTAGTTTCACTCTCTTTAAACTTATTTTCTTCACAAGGAAAAACATATGTCTCTAGTATTAACCTTGTTATAAATATAATTAGCTTTAAAAAAGAGTGTTGCTAGCATTAACCTTATTATAAATTATAATTTTATAATTAGTGTGGTTAGCATTAACCTTATTATAAATTATAATTTTATTATTCTAATAATTTTGTTATTAGTATATTATGCCCATAAGGGTTTTTAGTAATATTAAAAAAAATTAATAAATTAAAAATTATTTAACTACCCATCTCCTCCTCTTCACATATTTGCTTCAATCATGTAAAAGCATTGAGCTCGTCAATTGCATATTGAATTAGGTTTAGAAATTAAATTGAATTTTAATTATTTATCAACTTTAACGTGCATTCATAAGTTTTTCAAGTTTTTAAAATAATTAACATTGATAATCATCGAAAAATAAAGAGAATACATATCCCCTTCACTTGACAAAGAGGATATAATATAGTTAAAAAAAATTGGCAATATAGAAAAATATCAAGAAGAAATTACAGCTCAGACAAGCAGACAACGCATGTCACTTAACATGATTCTCACATTTGAGTACTACATGCTTGCATCAGTAATATAATGACTTTTAGATGTGTATTTATGCTTAAATATTGACTTTCTATAGTTAGATTTTAGATTTTCATGTTTCCTTAAATTTTTCTAGACTTCTTTAATTTTTACAGAACTTACTTAAACTTCCTCGAAACGTGTCAACTTCCTTAACGACCGAAGGTTATACCGAAATTGAAGTTTGATACCTGGAGATTTATCCCGGGGTGGGGTCCGGCTAGTACAAGGTTTGATCTCAAGCTGAAAGTTCTCAAATCCGAGATTAAGAGATGGAATGGGAAGGTTTTTGGTGATATCAATGCAAAAAGGGGACAAAACCATTTGAATGATTGAGTTAGATAAGATTGAGGATGTAAGGTCTCTTTCGAATGAGGAATGTAATCAAAAGGAGATTTGGAAAATAGAATACCGGAAACTGTTAAAATTGGAGGAGAATAATTGGAAACAAAAAGCGCGTATTAGATGGCTGAAAGGGGGATCGGAATACCCAATTTTTTCACTGAATGGCTAACTTTCGTAGGAAGTCAAATTATATCTCCAAACTAAAGGTGGGGCGGAGTATGAAAGGTTACAATCGGGAGATCAAGGAAAGTGTAGTCTCATTTTATAAGATTTGTACACTTAAAGGAATTCTTGGAGACCAACTTTGGATGGACTTGAGTTCGACATCTGTCATCCGAGCAAAGCGCTAACCTAGAGTCCCCTTTTAGTTAGTTAGAGGAATTGAAAGCAATTTCAAATTTGGCAGGAGATAAGGCTCCGGGACCTGATGATTTCTCCTTGGAATTCTTCAAAAAGTGTTGGGACATAGTGGAGGGTGATCTTTTAAGAGTGCTCGAGGAGATTTTTATGATTCAAGGCAGTTCGACAAGGTCCTGAACAACACTTCTGTAGTTCTGATTCCCAAAAAGCATGGCACCCAGGACTTAAAGAAGTTTAGACCGATAGTCTAGTGAATAGTGTTTACAAGATCCATTTAAGGTACTGGCAACTCGCTTAAAAGGTGTCCTAAACTCAGTGATCTTCCCCCAGCAGGCAGCGTTTGTGGGAGGCATACATATTTTGGATGGAATCTTACTTGCTAATGAATGCATTGATGACCGTTTGAAATTTGGAATCTCAGAGGTCCTCTACAACATAGATATAAAAAGGGCTTATGATCATCTCAACCGGAAATTCCTAGACTATGTGATGAGAAGAATGGGTTTGGTCTCAAATTGAGAAAATGGATAGCCAATTGAATCTCATTAATATCCTTTTCAATCCTCGTTAGTGGATCTCCCATTGGTTTTTTCAGAAGCTCTAGAGGCTTGAGACAAAGGGATCCTCTTTCTCTGTTCATGTTTATCATAGTATCGGAAGCCTTGAGCATGATGCTATCAAGAACAGATGGGGTTGCTTTCGAAGGGTTCTTTGTAGGCTAGGAACATCTAAGAATTTCTCATCTTCAATTTGCTGACGATACGTTGATATTTTGTGAGAACTCTTGTCAAGAACCGGCTAATCTTAGGTGTCTTTTTAGATACTTTGAGTCAATGTCGGGCCTTAAAGTGAACCTGGGTAAGAGCAAGATGATTAGCATGGGCGATATCCCAAACTTAGAGAAAATTGAAGCTTGCTTAGGTTGTAAGGCCGGATTTCTCATTTCTCCCTTCGGTATACCTGGGTTTACCTTTAAGTGCAGGGTATAAATCTAAGGCAGTGTGGTCTCCAGTCTCCTGTTGTGGAAAGATTCGCCTCAAGACTGGTAGGATGAGAAGCAAATTTTCTTTCTAAAGGTGGTAAATTGAGATTGATTAAGAGTACCCTCAGAAGTCTCCCAACATACTACCTTTCTTCCCCTAATTATTCCCAAAGCGATATCGTCTTCAAAGGGATTTTCTTTGGAAGGAAAAAGGAGAGAAATCCAAATTTCATTTAGTTATGTGGGACCAAGTATGTCGGCCTTTGAAGTGGTGGTCTCAACCTCAGACCGTTAGTCAATGTCAATAAAGCGTTGTTAGGGAAATGGGTGAGGAGGTTCGGGATAGAAAGGGAGAGTTTATGGAGAAGAGTGACAACTGTGAAACACGGGTCGTCTTGTTGGGGCCCTAGGGAGGTCAAGGGTTCTCGTGGGGTGAGTTTGTGGAAAGGTATCATTGCAGAATTGAAATTATTATCACCATGCATCAGATTCAATGTGAGTAATGGGTCAAAAATCCGTTTTTTGAAGGATCTTTGGTGTGGGTCAAAGCATCTAAAGGACAAATTTAGTAACATATTCCATCTTTCCCTACACAAGGATGCGCCAGTGTTAGATTGGTACGACATTAGGAATAACGAGGTGGTTTGGTGCCCGAAGTTGCTGCGAGATTTAAATGATTGGGAAATTGAGGACTTACTCTAGTTCTTACAGTTCATTGGTTCTTCGCTCCCTCGGCCCCAAAGTAGGGATTCTAGGATATGGTCTAGAGGCAACAATGATCGATTTCCAGTGAGTTCATAACCACAGACTTTTGATTCAACTACCTTATGTGTCTTTCCTCATAGGTCTGTGTGGAATTCCATGATTCCTTTGAAAGTATCATTCTTCCTTTAGACCGCGGATCTGAACAAAGCTATAACTTGTGACAACCTGAAAAAAAAAATTGGAGGACAGCTAACCGTTGTTACTTGTGCCTTATCGAGGAAGAATCGATGGATCATTTGTTGTTGCACTGTCCTGTTGCTATCTAGATTTTGGGACATTTTCTCTCCCGAATAGGGGTAGACTGGGTCTTCTCATCTTCCTTTTATCTTACTAGTCACTGGTAAGTGCAGATAGTGCCCATAAGGAGATCCAATATGTCTTGCCTGGGGCAATATCTTTTTTTTTTTTGGTCGATCTAGAAAGAGAGATTCAAAAGATTTTGAGGATTCCTCCTCTTCTTCGACCCGAGTGTGTGCTCATATCAGGCTACTAATCTTGGAATGGTGGTCCATTTGACATATGGATATGGCAATCTACAATATACTGGGCTGAAGAAGAGTGTGCTCTAGTTTGTTGATCCTTGTGCTCTTATTATGATAGTACAGATGATGGGGTCAGTCCCTTAAAATTTAAGGCAAGAGAAAGAAAAGTAATGAATATAATATGGATCCAATTGATGAAGACAAACTCATGTGTCTCAAAGTATATTAGCGTAGACCAAAGAAAGCTCATGGTTGACCATGAGGCCCACAAATAAGTCCACTAATGAATTGTAACAGCATGACTCTTCTACAAAGTCTGAAAGCTTTACCGGAAATTTTGTCATTAATCATTCTTCTAGAGAGTCTTTGTTTAAAGAAAAAATATTTTAGAAATTCTAAGAGTCTAGAAGTCCAAGGGTCTTATCTAGAAAGTCCAAGAGTCGTAATTGGTCCTAGAAACTATAAGTCATTTAATGTCTTAGTATTTATGAGAAGGTACTATAAATAGAAGACTCTATGGCAATGTAAGGCAATTCAGAGTTGAAGTGAATGAAAAAAAGCTCTTTTTTAGTAAGGTGTGACTCCTTACATTGATGGTGTGACTTCATCCTCGGACGCCTAAGTTGGTGAGATTCCAACCACAGGTCATCCATAGAAGTAGTGACTCTATTTCTCCTTATTTTACTTCTGTCTTACACTTTTATTACAGTCCAGCATCATTCTTTGTCTTACATCAATTTTTGGTATCAGCCAAAGCCTAGCATCATATCAGTACATACATCTTTTGAGGAGCGGTACATCGTACGAAAACTACGCTACCATGAGCTTTGAAAATCATTCAGGAGGTCTTGGAGCAACTTCGACTTACTTAGGAGAGTTGTCGACTATCCAAAAGTCGCAACAAGAAGCAATAAATAAGCTCAACGCACGGCTAGATGTGACATTTCTATAAAGGCATCATGGGAATATGAACCAACTGAAGGTGATGATGGCAATGAGTTTCAACATTCAAATATACGGTCACCACAGTTCGCCGCCCATGAGACACGAGATACTCATCCAATGGGGCATCAAAGGAGAGGATTGGGTGACTACGTGAACCAAAGCATGGCCGCATGGAGAGGTGAAAATTCCAGGGCAGCAGACAATGTGACCAAGAAAGTACACCTAACATTGCTGATTTTTATGAAAAACTTATTTTTTTGGTAAATGGTAAACACACACAATAAGCCAACACACACACACGGGCTTATGAGACTTGGGTCCTTTATGGAAAACTTAACCCAACAGCTTTTCTTGATTGACTCATGTCTATAGACAATTACATCGATGGGTATTCCATGCCCGAAGAAAAGAAGACCAGTTTTGTTAAAGCAAAATTGAAAGGGTCGGCACGATTATGGTGGCATAGTGTTGAGGATCAACTCTATCGATCTAACCAACCAACCACCCATTGATACGTAGGACGACATGAAGATAAAGATGAGGGAACACTACTTACCGGCTGATTATGAGCAAACTTTGTACACCAAGATCAAGATGTTCCAGCTAAAACAAGGTTCTAAGTTGGCGGAAGAGTCCACATAGGAGTTCCAAGGGTTGACTATTCGGAACCGAGTTTGAGAAAGTGAAATTCAGTTGGCTGCTCATTACAAATCTGGACTTCATATGGAGATACAACTTGAGATGGCAGCTACTCGCACTTGGACGTTGGATGAAGAATATCAACTTGCACTTACAATTAAAGAAACCATTAAGTTTTGATCATCAAGGCGTCCGGTAAGTCACGTCAGGGGTGGTCTTCCAACAACCGACCAACAAGTAACACTCCACATGGCAACAACTTCAACGCTTATAACCGAGGGCCAGGAACTAACAGGTTTCCAATAGTAATCGGGATATTACCAAGGGTGAGACACCAATTGAAGATAGTACAAAACAGTCAAGTAAAACTCCATTGAGTTACAAATGTGGAGGTCGTGATCACTTTGTCATCGTGTACCCAAACAAGAGCTTGCACTTTTGTATAGAGAAATCGGAAGTTGAACCAAAACCGAAAAAGGAATAGGAGGAAGAACCAGAAGATGAAGTTGATTACTGTGGAGGCATGCATAAGGGCCTTAGTTACTCCAAAATCTGAAGAAGAGGAAGATTTGCGGCGTACCAATATCTTCCACATGAGGGATTATATGCAAAAGGAAGACTTTGCACCATGATTATTGATGAAGGCAGCAGTTTGACCAAAGCATCTCTAAAACTTGTTGAGAAGCTTGGGCTAAAAAAGGAGAAGCACCCACGACCATATCAAGTAGCATGGGTAAATCATCATTGTTTAGTTACTTTCTTGATTAGTAAGAACTTTGAAGAATTAGTTTAGTGTGATATTTTACCTATGAAAGTTGGTCATATTCTACTTGGGATACCTTGGCTTTTTTATCGTAGGGTACATCATGATGAATATGAGAATTCTTACACTCTGATGCACAAATCACAATTGGCGCATGAAAGTTCTTCTATCCATGAAGGATCTCCCACTTATTAAGCAACCAAAAGTAGAACAACTACCAAATGTTCTCACTATGAGCAAGTTCATGGAGGAAAGCAAGGATAACACTATAGTCTTTGCTTTAGTGACACGTGAAGTGCCCAAATCAAAGGAAGACAAGAAGGGGCCCTGCTTCTCTGCACGCACCATCCGCCGAAGGGCAGGCATTCTTGCTGATTTTGCAGACTTAGTACCTAAAGAGTTACCCAATGAGCTTCCTCTCATGTGTGATATACAACATGTTATCGATCTTGTTCCAGGTGCGACTTTGCTTAATTTACCTTCTTATCGCATGAATCCGACGGAGCACACAAAGCTTAAAAGGCAAGTTAATGAATTACTTGCAAAGGGGTTCATTCGGGAAAGCTTAAGCCCTTGTGGAGTTCCCACTCTACTCACTCCTAAGAAAGATGGGACATGGCGCATGTGCATGGACAGTAGAGCTATCAAATAAAGATAATCGTCAAGTATCGATTTCCTATACCAAGACTTGACGACATGTTAGACATGATGGTAGGAGCAATAATTTTCTCAAAGATCCACTTTGAGAAGCGGATACCATCAAATTCGTATTCGCCCTAGAGATTAATGAAAAACAGTATTCCAGACCAAGGACGGATTATATGTGGTTAATCATGTCATTTGGTCTAACCAATGCACCCAACACATTCATGTGGATTATAACGCATGTACTATATCCTTTCTTTAGGAAATTTGTCGTAGTATATTTTGATGATATTCTTATTTATTATCGATCTCATGAGGACCATGATGGATACTTAAGGGAGGTGATGCAAGTTTTTAGGGCTGAAAAGCTCTACATCAATACCTTTATGAGTCCCAGTGTTGTATTCTTGGTTCTCTCCAAAAGGTGTAGAAGCAGACCCAGAAAAGATATGGACTATTGTTGATTGGCCAGCACCTTCTAATATCCATTTAGTACAGAGTTTTCATAGGTTAGCTACTTTCTACCGGCATTTCATTCAAAATTTCAGCACCATCATGGCTCCTATCACGGAGTGTATGAAGTTTGGTTAGTTTACTTGGACAAAGGCAGCAAGTAATGCATTCGAAGAAATCAAGTGCAAGATGGTGAAAGCCCCGGTTCTACAATGACCATATTTTGGGAAAATCTTCGAGGTTGCATGTGACACCTCACATGTGGGTATAGGAGTTGTCCTTAGCCAATAAGGACATCTTGTGGGCTATTTCAGTGAAAAGCTCAACAACGCCAAGAAGATATACTCAACTTATGATGTCGAGTTCTACACCATAGTACAAGCTCTCAAGAATTGGCGGCACTATCTCATTCATTGGGAGTTTGTCTTGTACTTTGATCACAAGGCATTGTGGTATCTCAACTCACAAAAGAAGCTTAGTTCTCGACATGCAAAGTGGAGCAGTTACCTCCAAGAATACACCTTCCACTTGAAGCGTCGAGATGGAGTTGACAATCGATGCACTAGGTAGAAAAGTCCTACTCTTGGTAAAAATGGTTGCCACTACTATTGGGTTTTAGTTGAAGCATTACTATGATAATGATACGGACTTTGGCACTATCTACACTACCCTTTGTGACGGTTCAAATAACCAACATGTTGATTTTCAAATTTTGGATGCATACTTGTTCTACAAGACTCGTCTATGTTTGTCACGCACTTCCTTACGAGATCATGTCATATGAGAGCTACATGGAAGAGGTTTGGGTGGACAATTTGGTCATGACTAGACTATTGCATTGGTTGAGGACCAATTCTTTTGGCCTCGTTTGAATAGAGATGTGTGGAAAGTAATCAAACAATGTCGGGATTGCCAATTGGGAAAATGATCAAAGAAGAATACAAGTTTGTATACTTCACTGCCGATTCCAGACAGACCATGGGAAGATATAAGCATATCAGGCGCTTTATGGCTCAGTTAGAAGTTAGAACCCTCATATGCACCATCTACATCCTCCTTTGCCCACACAGGTGCTTCTGCCTCGACCCCTAGTGCCTCGGTCTCACCACACTATCATTCCTAGCTCATCCGATTCGGGTGCATCCGATCACATTGGGAAAATGATCAAAGAAGAATACACTCACTCCCTTGACTAAGTCTTTGTTGTTTGCTATGAATGTTCTAAAGGTCTTTTGGTCTCATACTCTTTTAAACTGCAATGTTTTTCATCAATCGCATGTCATCTCGTATTTTGGATTTTCATATCCCTATTTGGGTGCTATCCCCCTTTACATGTTTGTTTCTCATTTCTCCCAAAGTGTTTGGTTGTGTTTGCTTCGTTCATATCGCTCGTTCTTACCGTACAAAGCTTGATCACAAGGCTCTCAAGTGTGTGTTCCTTGGGCATGCTTCGAGTCAGAAGGGCTACCGATGTTATCATTGTTCTTCTCGTCAGGTATTTGTCTCCATGGATGTAACATTCTTTGAGACCATTTCCTTTCATTCTGCCAGAAAGACCTTTCTTCAGGGGGCAAGATCAGTGAAGAGATGCCTTCTGAGTTTCCTCTGTCAGTTCCAGCTTCATTGCCTCCCAATAGTGATAAACTCGGGAAATTGTTTCTACTTTAAAGGTATATAAAAGAAGGAAGAAAGACAGTAAAAAAGGTCTTCATGCTCCCCTCCAAGAAGTCTCCTCCAATCCATCAATCAAAGGTAATGTCCCTCATTTTAGTCCTGAATTAAATGGCAATTCTTCCCTTCCTATTGCTCTAAGGAAGGGTGTTCATTCTTGTGCTCATCCTATCTCTAACTTTTACTCGTATTCTACTTTACATCCTCCGTATCGCTCCTTCACCTTGTCGTTGTCTTCTGTGTCTATTCCTCACAGTGTGACAGATACTCTATCTCAACCAAAGTGGCGAGAGACAATGGAAGAAGAGATGCAGATTCTTGAAAAGAGTGGCAATTGGGATGTTGTTGAGCTTCCAAGAGGGAAAAGACCAGTGGGCTATAAGTGAATTTTCACCGTAAAGCACCTTTTAGATGGCTCAATTGATATGTACAAAGCAAATCAAGGGATACACCCAAACCCATGGTATAGACTACCAATAGACCTTCGCGCCCTTAGCCAAGATGAACTCTATAAGAGTGTTGTTGTCCCTTGCTGTCAACCAAGATTGACCCATATTTCAGCTTGATGTGAAGAATGCTTTCCTACATGGTAACTTGGAAGAAGAGGTGTACATGACACCTCCTCTTGGCTATATGAGTTCCTCGGCTAAGGAGAGAATGCACGCTAAGGAAGACATTGCACGGGCTGAAACAATCTCCTAGAGCCTAGTTTGAGAAATTTTGCACTGTGATGTTGAAGAATGGCTATAAGCAGACCAAATTTATTTAACAGGCATTCCTACCAGAAAGTTATTATCCTTATTGTATAAGTGGATGACATTGTGGTGACCAGGGATGACTATGATGAAATAGGAAAGCTAAAGAGTAAGTTGACAGCGAAATTTGAGATCACGAATTTGGGCCGTCTGAAGTACTTCCTAGAGATGAAAATTGTCAATCAAAGGAAGGTATCTTTGTCTCTCAAAGAGAGTATGTGCTTGACTTCCTTGAGGAGACAGGGATGGAGGGTGTAAACCTAGTGACAAGCCTATTGATGTGAACCACAAGCTTAGTGAAGACAATTGGGAACGTCTTTCAAATTTAGGGAGGTATCATAGACTTGTAGGGCGCCTAATTTACCCCTCTTTGGCCAATCCAAACATTGCATATGTCGTTAGCGTTGTCAGCCAGTTTATGCATGCATCAACCTCAAGACATCTGGAGGCAATGTACAGGAGACTCTGGCATCTCAAGTCCACCCCTGGGAAAGGATTGATCTATGCTAGTCATGGCGACTTGCAGGTAGAAGCCTACACAGATGCAAACTGGCAGGCTCTATTACAAATAAGCACTCCACATCTGGGTATTGTTCCTTGTGGGTAGCAACCTTATGACATGAAGGAGCAAGAAGCAACCAGTGGTACACAGGTCTAGTGCAGAAGCAGAGTTTAGAGCTATATCACATGGGGCATGTGAACTTAATGTAGGACTATGCAATGGCCTAAAAGGCTAAAATCTAGTGTGCCAAGATCAAGATTGGGTAAACAATAATAATGAAAATTATTAAAATAACAATCTGATTACAAATAATTATTCCAGAAATTCAAGAAAGCAATTTTATGATGATTTGAGGTCACATCACAAACCTACAAATACAGCCCTTAGTTATATCGCGAGGGTTGTATGGAATTCTATGTTTCCACAAGCTTAGGGATTAGCTATTAACTCAATGTAGGTTTTCTAACCTTTTACTAAGGTTTGGGACTAGGTTAGGGTTTAGAGAATGGCTGTCTTTAGGGTTTAGGAATTGTATTAAGGTGGTGGCTGCAATATGGATTAGGTTTAGGGTGGCTGTGAGAACAATATAGGTCTGTAACAGTAAAATGTGTTGTATATGGCTGCGGCTAACAGGGATGTGGCCTAGAGGTGGTGCGGAAGTCAATAAAAGGCTGGGGAATGAAGGGGCAACAACTGTAGGGACTGTAGGAATACAGGGCAGCAATTGTACGGACTGTAGGAAGATGGGGCAGCAAGCAAAGGACCCGCAGAAACTTGCGGTAGTAAGAGGGGAACCTGCAGAGGCTTGAGGCAGTAAGGGGTTAATGCAGATGGGGTGTGGCTGAGTGTGGGGAAGGAAAACAGGAGCTGCAGCAGTGCAGGGACTGTGCAGGAGTGCTGTGGCCCTGCGGCAGTAAAAGAAGGCTGGGGTTTCATTGGATTGAAAAAGGAAAAGAGAACAGAAAATCAAAGAGAACCAATTGAAAAGAAGATCAATAACACACCTTAGATCTTTTGGTAATCACTACCATGGCATCACACCAAGAATCCTTTGGACTCTCATGGCATCACACCAAATCCAATCACCGGAAAATGCTCAAAAGCACGTTCTTTCATCCATAAAATTCATTAAATTAAAAATTTACAGCAGAAAATAAGTTTAAATAGATGTAAACCCTACTTGTATAAAGACTAAAATACCCAAACTAATAACAAGACTAAAATAACCAATACTAATAAATTGCTTCCTCCATAACTAAAAGTTCAGCCCATTGGGCTTTTAAAACCATGTTAAATCAGTCCATATGCACACCTTCCCAATGTGGGGTCTTCGTAATAATCAATGTGTGCATATGAGATCTTCAATATCCAAAAGCATCTACCCAAAGTGACACGTGGGCCTTCTTCTTCTTCCTCCACGTATGATAAACTTTAAACTCTTTTTGATATTGGATGTCCGCATCAGAACTCTTATGGCTTCGATTGCTACTTTCAGAGATTGGGGTTTCTGCTCAATGACTAATGAGTCTATACCTTGACAACAAGGCAGCAATCAGAATAGCTCATAATCATGTGCAACATGATCGCACAAAACATATAGAAGTTGACCGTCACTTTATCAAAGAAAAGTTGAGATCGGGCAACATTTGCACTCCTTTCGTGAAGACCGGGGATCAACTAGTGGATGTTTTGACCAAATGTTGGAGAGACCTCAATTCATCAGTATTATTAGCAAGTTATGCATGAGAAATATCTATGTACCAACTTGAGAGAGAGTATTGAATATTGTTTGGTCTATTGTACCTCTATGGTATAGTAGACCTCAGGGTATGATAAGAGTATATGTAGTAATGGCATGCTTGTAATATTCAGTTCTAGAGGTTAGAAATATAACCTAATGAATGAGAGAGAATAGCTAAGCTCTCTATTATTTCTTTTCTTCCTCTTCTTCTTCTTCTTTCTCTTCTCCTTCCTTCTTTCAAACACTAACCCTAAACCAAACTAATCAAGTCAACTGCTGCTCAAATGGAAACTAATGAAAGAAACAATGATAATGATCAAGGTATTGACGATGTAGGCCTGGAAAACATGATAGATGCTGAATTGAATCCAACTAATGGAATTGGAAGTCAATAAAGAGGAGCACGTGTAACACTAACTACATAGCATCCAATAAGGAAGACAAGTTGTAGCAGTGATGCACTTGCTTCAGCTGTTAATTCTATGGTTGAGACCATTAAGCTTATGGCAAATGCATATACTCAACGAGCGCCCTCTACATTGGATGTTGATAAGTTGTATTAAGAGGTCCGTAAGATTCTAGATTTGGACGAAGATATGCATCTTGATATTATTATTAACATTTGACAATTGATACTAAAAAGGTCCAGGTTGAGCCTTCCTGATGAGGCAAGAAGCAGTGGTTGTTGTCTGTTGAGGCACGTAGGTCCCCGTAATAATTAGAATGAGTCACTTTAAGGACTTGTTTTGTAATCTTTTTTCTCATTTGAAAGTGTACTTTTTGTCATTTGTTGTTGTACTTAATTTTGGATGTTTAAGACATTTTTAGATATATCTTCTATGTAAAAGGTTATCAAGTTTAACACTAAATTGCTCTTACTTTTATGAAAATAGTTATGAATTTGTTTACTTTTTGGGAGAACATGTATGTATATCATATATGTTAAACAACCTGCAAACAAACGAATTCTCAAGCTATTCTGTAAGCATCCAAACAATGGAATTGGAATTCAGATGATATTTTCAGCAATTCTCAGTTTCTCACTGTCTCAGCCAAACAGTATAATTTCAATACATAGGCATTCTAATTCGTAGATATTACAATTTTGGCCATCCAAACAGACCCTTAGGAGTGACTTTCTTTTGTTCCCAAAATTCTGTTCCGTGAGCACATTTTGTCGCAATTGATCCGCTCCAAAATGCATCCAAACGACATTTTCAATTTACTATCCCAAGGAATAGAAAATCACTCCCTGGGAATGATACCAAACGGCCCCTTAATTTCCAGATGATAAGCACCTCCCGGATTCAGCCATCACATGGCATCCAAAATAGCTTAAAGTTTCTCAAGGAAACTCATCAAAATAAACCAACTATTTTGGCGCTAAAATCTAACATTTGTTTGACAAAGGCATAAATTATTTTTTTTGATCGGTAAATCAGATATTATTAAAAAGAGAGTAGTTTACAAAGATGTAAACTAAGAACAAAAAGAGTAAAATAAAAACAAAGGGAGGAGGGGAGAACAACATAAAGTAACAAAGTAGCACCCGACTCTCTCCTCAAAGGTGAAGGATATCCCTCAAGAAGGCATAAATTATTGAAAGAAATACACAATAACAAAGCATTAATGTTAGAAGGTTACCTGTGATTAATAAATCTTGCAACATTGCCATAATATGTTGCATCCAAACAGAGTGCCTCTTCGTCCTTTAATACTTCTTCTGAATCCCAATCTGCATCTAGTCGCACTGGGTAGGTATGTTTTTCAGCAACTGAGCTTCGCATATTCCGCTCATATAGTTCTGTGTGCGTTAATATTTCGCCAATATATTCACACACAAAAGCACCTTTTGGCAAGTCCTCCAGTGTACGGAGGCCCCACCCTTTTCCCTCAGATGTCAAAAACACCTGCAACATAGAAGATATTGAGTAGCTGCAAATCATAGAGAACATGTTGAAAGTTGAAACTAATTGAGCTTAAAAGAGTGTCATATAAGTAGCTTTTGAAAAAATGATATGGACATCTAAATTTTAAGAAAACTCGTTTCCAAAAAAATCAGAAAATAATTAACTTTAAATTCTTAATTGTGACATCAGCATCAAAAAGTGATCATGTAAAGCAAAAATAAAGCCAGCAAATTATAAAATATTAAGGAGAATGTCTGACCTGGAAATTGCATTCTATGCCTCGTTGTACCACTCGATTTCCACACTGCTTATTGCAACCACATTTGCTCCAACACTCTTTGATAAATTTCCTCATTAAATGGCCCTTGCATGGGTCAGCCATGTCCTCATTCTTGGACCTTTCTAGCGGGCAATCTTTACAATAAAAGAGGCGGTGTTTTTGAGGGTCGCGACTCATTGCAATACTTTCATTTAAAAAGTCTTCCTTAACAAGGCCTTCTAATGTATAGGCAAATTCACCCCCAGTTTCACGAGCGCATGCACAAGGTATTGACGATGAGATACAATCACCAAAACAATGTGCACAGCAATCTTCATCCGCAATCCGAGCAAGTGAGAAATTTACATGTGCATTTTGATAAACTATGTTTTGCGGTATGTAGTAAAAGGTTGGTGGATACTCACTGCTGATTTCATTTACCAAGGAAATTTTGACTCTTTCTTCCCCTTTGGTTATGTCATTGACGTCGTGGAGAAACCTTACATCATCAAGAGTTAATTGATGCTGCTGAACAACCACCAAACTACGTGAAGTTGAAGATTCTGGACAATCGAGTATAACCCTTTCATCATTACAGTTCCCAAGAACTTTCTTATTGGGTTGTATAATTTGATGAATGCCATCCAGACCATTCAGTGCTAAAAACCTTGGAATATGAGGTACAGCCAGCTCAGTAGAAGACTGAAAACTGAGATAACCATTTGTAGAACTTTCTGGCAAGTGAAAATTGCCTCTGGAACCCAGAACATCTTGTGCATCAGGTTTCCTAAATAACTCAAGAGCTGGGGTTATATTAATGGGTGTTTCTTGTTGACCATCATTCAAATCAGTACCCACTTCCACAACGCAGTCACAAAATTCTCTCATTAACTTCATCGCAGACAAACTGGGCTCAATAATTCTGTATGATTTGAGACATTTATCCTCAAATCGTTTTAGAACTGCATCTAGAGTTGGCATACGGAAGTGGGGTTGTTCAACAATAGAGTTACAACTTAGGGAAATTTTTACTTCTCCCAAGGGCGACGAAGCAATCTCAAAATTAGCAGCAGAAGATACCTCTGGAATGTTTACAAGCTCACAATTTGTTGTGGCCTTGCAAGCTGAATCCGAAACTTCATTACCACTATCCTCAGCAACCGCAGATTGGGATGGCAGGGATTCCAGGCCATCTTCTTCCCCGATAGAATCATTTCCAATAGGAGAAGCATCTTTATATAATGGATCTGGAAGAGCTAAAAAAGCAAAGCTGACCAGTTAAAAATGCATTATTACAGTTTAATATTCAATAAAAGTTAATGCAAATCAAATAGGAAATTTATGCATCTGATCTTGAAGGATTAAGACAGTCATTTATGTACATCATGCTTACAAAGAATGTACTGATATTCCTTGGCCCTATCAAAAATAATTGGAAGACTGTAAGAGAGCATGGTCACATTATGTTCCCTCCGCTGAACACACGGATCGAATCTCATTTACAATCAAAATTATCCCATTCCCAATATTGTCCTTTTTTTGGGTAACTCGAGCTGTCCCCAACTCTTCAGGTTAGGACTAATCCCCAAGGATGCAACCTGCCGCACTAGGAAATTCCAGAAAACCTGTGCAGGGCTGGCCCCAAAGGAGGAGTGGGAAGTCCAACCCAGGACCTTCCGCTTCATGAGGCGTAAGTCCCAGGAACCACTGGTATACCACCCCTTTGGAAGGTCTGTTTGTGTTATAAATTATTACAGTAAATGCCACAATGGTGTGGGGCACGGGCACTAGTCTTGGTTGTGCGAAGCACGGAATAACCATGAAATTACAGCATTTCATCTTGCCTCCTTTATGGCTTAAAGCCTTTTTATGTGTAGTCTAATTAGTGATGCTTTTCTGTGGTGAAACTTTGATCCAGGAAGCATATAGTAGGACCTCTGAAATAACTCTTAAGCGTTCATGAGTAATTCATGACGTTGAGCACTCTATGTTGGTCCTGAGGCAGGTGATTCCTGGGGCTGTTTGTTGGACTATTTGGGAGGAGAGGAACAAAATGGTGTTTGAGAACTCGTCCTCCTCTCTTTGAGCTTGTGGTCTTGTACTACAAAGCTCATTACCGCTTGGTGTATGTCTAGGGAAGAGCATGTCGATCTTGATGTGCCCTCTCTTTCTGATCACAGGTACTTCAAGATTCAGTTTATTGGGGGAGGGTTGCCAGTTTTAAGTATTTTTTCACTCCTTATTGTATTTTGCTTCCTTTTTTAGGAATTTATTCATCCACGAATTTCCGGAGCTTGTATTCTCCTTTTTCTTAATGAATGTCTTTTTATTTTATTTATAAAAAAAAAAACTGGAATCAGCTGATAGGCGGGTATATAACTGTTAGTAATTATTGATGGAATTGTGAGGAATGATTAGGCGGATATGTAATATTTTTGGTTTAGGGGATGGGGTTTCGGGGCCGTAGCCCGAAATAAAATTTCAATGACTAAGTTTGTGGGTCATTCGTCCATACAATTTGTACATATCCTACAGGTATGGTTTCTCCTTGGTTATGGGAATAGTTGTCTCCTTGCCCTATGACTATGCTCCATTAAATAATTAAACAACATAGTGTAAAAAATACATTTTGATTTCAAAAGTTTAGAGGTATCCTTACGCAATGGCTATGCCTCATTAAATAATAAAATATTTTTTCTCAAAAGTTCAGGGAGCAGTTGCCCCCTTGTCCAATTACTATGCCCTATTAAATAATTAAACAAAATAGTTAAAAGATATTTTTTTTGAAAATTTAACAGGACAGCTGCCCCATGACTAATCATCTATCCAGAATCCTTGGAATCTGTTACAACACGAAAGTCTTTTAGTTCTAGTTAACAACTTTAACCTTTAGAGTTAATATTTTTTTTTTCTAAAAACCAAGGTTAGGTGGGTGAACCCTAAGAGTTAGAGGTATTAAAAAGGACACGTGTTGACCTGTGGGTTGTAACCGGACTCCTAGGAATCCGGTTATAACAATACAGGATTCTAAGTCATTCGTAAACTATATTCAAAAAAATCAAAATCTGAGGGGGGCAACCACCTCCATGCCCCATGATATGCCTATTTATAAATTTTTAAAAGTTTAGGGAAACACGTGCCCCCAGGCCACCCCTTGGCTCCGCCCCTAGCTCAGAATATACCTCGTACACACTATAATGCACTGGCAGCTTAACAGTAGCAGCCTTTGTCCAGAAAAAGTAGAAAATAGACATACCTGGATGGATCATAGCAATCGGAACCTCGAATTGCGGCAAGTCATCAGTGAATGGCTCATGTTTGGGCTTAATCAAGCCATCATACTGATGATTATTAGACCTCCTCTCTTTGGGTAGAAGAACAATGCCAGGCTCAATCTTTGGCTCCTTAAAGCACACTGGTCGAGATATTCTATCAGAAAATGATCTTTTCTCACTAGGAGCAATTTGGGGTGAAACAGATTCCTTTCCTTTGCCTCTGAGATGTATCTGAGGTGAAAGAGAATTGGATTCAGGTCTTCTGTCTCTATGACACAACTGATATGGCTCTGATCTTTCCTCTCCACAAGTTTGAGGAGAAACGGGTTTCTTTCCTTTGTCTACAAGACGTGTCCGGGGTGAAACAGACTCGGGTTCAGCTCTTTTGTCTCCAAAGCACAGCTGGGATGACTCTGGTATTTCCTGCATGGAACAAGTTTGAGGTGGTTTAGCCTGGTTCAATTTTGGCCTTCGTAATGAAGTTTCACCCAACACTGAGCTACAGTTACCCACAGAAGGTGAAATCTGATCGTCCTGGTATCTTAAACGCAGTCTTTTCAATGGACGTTCAGGCTCATCATGCGCCTGAGCTTCTTCCTTTCTATCATCCACTCTCTGGCCAAAAGGGTCAAAGGGCAACATACATTAGCAAAAAATAAATGTAAGGGTTGGAGCAATAATCCATACCACCAATGCAAGTAGGAGAGACAGGTCACATACATCTATACTCTCAAATTTCTTCTTTTTCTCTTCCGCTGCCTGATAGAAAAGACCAATGAGCAAAGACGGAAAAAGGTTTTTGTTTTTTTACGTTTAAAAAAAAAGTAAACAGTTTACATTGATAAAAAAAAAAAGGAGGGGGAGGGGCATGAAACGAAAACGTGCACCTTAGTTTCTTCATAGTCAAATATAGCATCTGCAAGAACTCTATAATTTTCCTCTTCAATAAGTTCCCAGTTTCTGTCGTACAATCTTAAAAGATTCTTTAGCACAGGTTTAACAGTTTCTTCAGAAATGCCTAAAACCTTCATTGCACGAAAGGCATTCATAACTTTTGCATTTGGTGCCATCACTGATCCAAAAGTTATCAGAAACCTCAATATGATACTAACAGCACCTGCCTGTGTCTTTCTGTTCCAAGCTCCCAGACATCAAAATGGTCCCTACATTTTTTAAAATTGTCAGAAAAGGGGAAGACGCATAATTGAAAATAAAATGTGCACACCCATCGCATACTCTTTGTACGTGGGTGATTTTGATTTGGAGTATCGCCCAACCGCATGCTTAAACTGGTGGCTGGCCGTATGAACGATAATATAATTTGCCGGAGAATGAAAAGAAAGAGGATATGCAAAGAGAAATGGTTGATGGGATAAGGAAGAGCACACCTAGAGAAAAATTGAGAGGAGACTCCACACCCTAATGTGGCTCAAAATGATGACAAAGCAGTGTGTTAGGGCAAGTGGAGAGGTACCGATTCCTTTTTATAGACTCCTGAGAAAGGAGCTCATGTGCCTACATTTCAAGGGGTAGCAGTAGATGTCACTATCACCAAGTAACTAATAGGACATGAGTCACGCAACAATATGCCCATAGATTATCTCCCACGATTTCCTACAAGTTAAACATGCGTCCCTTGTGCTCTCAATCCTCTATGTGAATTAACGAAGGTGACGCTTAAACTCAGTCAAGGACAACGAGAGCAAGTCCCCTAGTGATGTTGTCCGCTCAAGTCAACGTGATTATTTTATACCCACCAAACCACAACTCCTTAATCAACCCCCCCAAAACGCCCACGGCAAGACTAAAGAAGCCAGTGCCATTGAGCTGAAGGCCCACCGCCATACAGTATGAAGGCATTGGTACTATGAAAAGCTGACGACACGTGTCATAGATGGCGGCCCTGGCAAACATGAATTGTCCAAATTATCAAAATGAAGGCGGCCAAAAGATATGGCATGGCTTTAGTCCACCGAAAAGGAGAAAGAGATACAATATGTGCCTATACAACACCGATGTGGGGCTTACAACGGCTACGTACAAAACCAGCCATCCATACTCTTTGAGTAAAATATCAAATACCCAAGTACAAGAAAGGAGCATATAGGAAGAAACAAAATGAGAAAACTCAGATCTCAACATAATTTACTTCTTTAGGAAAACTGAAAGATACAGAACACAGAATGTGAATGTTCCGAAAATTTAACTTTTTGCATATGGCCATCATTACTTCAGGACCACAAATGCCTACAAGCCACAAGATCTTGGAAATGATCGACAGAAGAACTCCAACAAGAAAACATTTGCCGAAATGCCCTACAATGATGGTTTTACAACTTACATAAACTAGATAAGTCTTTTGTTCAGAACTCATAACCTTTAACAAAGTACACAAACCCCGATATCCAAAATCCAATCAAGAGGTACAGCTTAAATAAATATTTCAACAAAATACATAAACCCCATATAACATAAAAAATCGACAAAATAAAATAAGTTCAGTATGAAATCAAAATTTACAACAAACAAAAAGGAACAAGTTATGCAAACGATAACCAAGAAGGTAAAAACATGCAACAATTAATTTTTAAAAAAAATGACATATATTTATAGCAAGTGATATAATATATATATAGAGAGAGAGAGAGAGAGATGAGATACTTAAGACAACATGCAAAGAGATTCCGAACATTCCAATTATAAAACATTGAAAATTTTCGCAGATACCAAACTTCAAAAGAAATTTGCTGGAACCCTCAACAACACGCAAAAACAACATTCAGTTAAAAAGAACATAACACAAAAATGTCAAACAACTTACCACACCAAAACCGTCTTTAACGTTGATCCAAGCCATGGAAACCTGAAATTGCCCAAAAAGATCGTCTCTTTAACAGTTTCACCCACAAATTTAGCATAAAAACACGAAATAAACATAATAACCATAAGAACAGATTTCTTCCGTAGATTTGGCAAGAGATAGCTAGTTGTCGAGGAAAAGGAGAAGAAAAAAAAACTGAAAAACTCCCGAAATGAACTTCAATTGCAAAGCTAGAATTGGCGATGTACTTGGCATTTCAAAACGCCTATTACCTCTGGAAATAATAGCCATAACTTGAATCCAAGGCTTCTGCAAGTAATTTCAAGTGATCGGGAGAAAAATCGCTACTTTCGAAAAAGGGTTCTCGATCAGGAAAAATCAAAAACAAAGTGAAAATCCACTTTCTAACAACAAATACAAGAAGAAGACATACCTGCATTTGGAAACTAAACTGAGAGATGGAAGTGAAAATTAGGGCAAAGCACAGGAACAGTGAAATTGCAGAGAAACACGGAGGCTTTAGAGAGTTTTGAGAGAGAGAGAGAAATTAAGCAGTACGGCTGTCTGATTACTCACCCGGAATTTAAGTGGTCTTGCTAATGTGCGCGATGATGTCAAGCGCGCGCTTAGATTTAAGGTGAGTTAAATTTCAGACAGTATCCACTGGGGCATATGCCTGAGATAGTCTCCCATGCCGGTGCCAAATTGCGCCATGTGTCCCATAAATTTTGTCAGCGTTATACCCTATGGCTTAATGGCTAATCCATTTAGAGTTGCACTAAAAGTTGACAACAAAAAAAAGGCCACATGCGTGAGAGAGTGTGCATGCTTGAAAGCCTGTGTCGTGTGTCTCATTGGATCCAATTTAATTAATTAATGAGAAATGCTAGCCTCAATCTCAAAATTCCAAAGTCTCCACGATTTGGTGGCAAGTGTTGCTGCATCAGCTGGTTACCTTGAGAATCGTTGCAAATCATAACTTCTTTTGATTTTGAAATTTTTGTTTTTCCGTTTTGTTGAAGGGATAGTAATGTCACTTGTCGTTGCTACCGTCGCAAGATGTTACCAAATTTGAATTGTGAGACTCCACTTCTCTTAATTAAGAAGAACGTGAATATTTTTAGCCGAGTTTTTGCATTTGGACCACTTTGTATCAATAGATTTTAATTTGTATCTAATTTTAAGCACATTTTTAAAAACTCAAGTCGGCTCAACATTAATCTTCCTTTATCCAACTTGGATTTCGAGAAGATTTGCAATCATTAATGATATAGTGGAGGAGTGCCATCTTACCATAAAAACATTAATAAAAAAATTACTCCATTGGGAGTTTCCTTATTTACTAATCGAAGTTAGGCCCTCCTTTTAGATAGGGGCTCCGAGCAATCACATCCCCTTACCATCTCCTCGAACATCCAAACTTAATTAACTTTATCCATAAAAAAATATATCTAACTTAATTTATGAATTTACATCATATATTTGTCATTCTTCTTTCCTTTATGACTATCAATAGTGGCTTTTCTTTTTTTCCTTTTTCTACACCCCTATTATTCGAAAAGTCGAACTCTACTATTCTTAAAAAAAAACTACAAATGAGGCTACACCTCCCTGATTTGCTCCAATTGTAGAATGCATCCCCTTTGAGGGAGGACTCGGGTTATGGTTATAGTTCAGTAGTGTGGTGAATGCGAGGGCCCTATTTCTACTAACTTAACATGTCTCCTAACCAACTTAGAAACCTAGATAAATGATGCCTACACCAAAACAAAACAAAAAAAAACCCAAAAAAAGGGATGGTGAAGATTGGAGTGGTTCATTACATAATCTATCTTTTTTTTTGGAAGGTAACATATATGGTCGATTCATGTTTCAATCAAGTAACTCAATATTTGTTATTTGAAATGCATGCGCGAGACTTTAGAATAATCAAAACTTCCAATTGAAGGTCTAATTTGACCAACATACTATTTTCCATTTAGATTGAACTTTTGACACATGTTGAGATTGAGATATTTTTTCCATTCTGTTTTTTGGGTGTCTTTCATGGAAGTTTATTTTTCTTTGGTACATAACAAAGATTCATTAGTTAGTCTATCCAAAGTTTAAGTACAACAGTAAGTATAAAAGTGAATAAGTACCCACCCGTGCAGAATGATGTACAAGAATAGATAACATTGCAGTAGAAATGCATAATCTATCTTTATATTTGTACTTTCAAATACTTACTTAACATTACTTATAATGAATTCTCTATCTATTAACTAAAAAAACACTATTTATAATAAACTGGTGGGCAGCACGTGCAATGCAGGTGAGAGAAAGGGAAGGAGGAGAGGGATTCGCAAGAGGGACCCTAGTTAGTGGCATTTTGGGAAAAAAAACAACAAATATAAAACAGTATTTTAAAACCAACCATCACATTAGCACAGACAATCTGTACTTGAACTGCTCAAGTATAAAGCAGTATTTTAAAATCAACGAATTTCAAGTAATTATACAATATTTTATTTTAGGAAGAAATGTTTTGTATTTATTTTCAAATAATTATAAATTAAAAGGGTCGCACATGCACAACCTAACTAGTATATGTAAATAAGGTTATACCTCCTGTGTTAAATTCAATAAAAAATTATTCTAGATCCAAGTTCCTGAATAATAAAAGGTCAATTTTATAATCTATGAGCAAAATCCGCTTTTAATGCATTTTTAGGAATGTTAACTTTCAAATGCTAAGGTATTTTTCAAATCTTAAAATTTTTATAAATTATATCATTTCAAAAAATTATTAAAACTCAAACGTTCGATTAAAAAGTCTTGTATTTTAGTCATCAAACATATTTTTCATCTATAGGATCAAAAAACCAACTAACCGTTCAGTGGAAAAAGACTTACATTCAAAATTTATAAAAAAAAATATAAATAATGGGCACTCACCATTTAAAATACTTCAAATTTTAAATTTCAAAAGGATCCTATGGATGTATTTTTTTTATATGAGTCGTATGAATATGAGTATGGGGGTATACAGCCTTATGTGGCAGTGCTAGTGTCAGTGACAATTGTGCTCTCAGGAACATAGTTATGCACAACCACATGACCAATATCCATATGGATATGTTTCTAGGTACGATACACATATATATTGTAGAGATCAGATTTTCATTTATCAATATTTGTGTCATTAAGTAATGCATGTGTGTGTTTCTATGATAATTAATGTCTTATGACAAGTTTAAATGAAGTAGGAAAAAAAAGGAAGAGAAAAATAGGAAAAATCAACTAAAATAATTGTCAACCTGGTCAACCGCTATCAGTGAAAATACATAAACAAGGATTCCAATAGCCAAACTAACTAATCCGGCTAACCGAAAATACAAGTCGGTCTTTCGCACATAAGCTATTAAATTGAGATTTTTTGGGAAATTAGGACTTTAAACCCTATAAATAGATCCTTATTTATGAGATTAAGATTTATAACCATTCTAAAAGCTTTAAAACTTCATAAAGAGAAAACACAAAAGGTTTCGAAATAAGTTTTTCTTAGAGAATAAGGAAATATTTTGGAGAATAACGAGATTCAATCAAAGTGTGTTTTCTTAATAGATTCAAGTTACAACGATTTATTGGCTAGTTTTTTATCGCAGAGAATCGATTGAAAAATGTAGATATAACTTCTTTAGTTAATGATAGCATGATCATTAATGTAAAACAAGAACAAGCATGAACAATAATAAGATGATTTTAGATATAATTTGTTATGATTGTAGATATAATTTGTTATGTTAGTCATATCGTATTCATTGATTTAAGAATAAGAATAAGCATGAATTTTTAAGTGGAAGTACTCTCTTTTAAACAAATAAAGCATGATCCATGATTTAGCATGGATAAGAATTTGATATGTAGATGCGAATTTCTAAGGATTATAATTGTATGATTTTGAATTTGTATGTAAGATTATGGATTTGTTATGCGAGTGGGCAATTAGGTGAATTCAAGATAAAAGCATCACACATGTATATGTTGTATAATTCGATGTAACTAATATGTTAAATAATTTTATGTGTAAGTATGTAAATTGGGTAATTGTTATGAATTGATCTATAATGAATAATGCAATAGTAAGAACCATGATTAAGTATGCTCACCCAATGAATTATGTGAATGATATTACCATGATGTATGGTGTATGTATGCTGTGATTTATTTTTCGGGTAAACAAGCATTCGATTATGTTATTTATCATAGTGGTATGAGACGTTATGAGTTTATAATCTAAAGTATAGTTTAACCGATGATTTATCACCTTCACCTCACGAGTATGATAAGCTCACAAGTATAATAAACTCATAAGTATGATATGCTCTCAGGAATTCTCATAAGTCTCACATGTAAGCTCACGAGTAAGTATGTATGTTTGCATGCATGATTGAGTCTTTACAAGATACGAGTATCAACACTGTCTAAAATCGTAAAGATATTTGTACTTATTACTCAAGGGTACTAGTTACTCGGCTCACAAAAAATTATATGCGCACTTTACATATATGGTGTTGAGTTATTTTAAGTTATCGCACAACTATATGCAAGTTGATTATGCTCACAAATTAATTAAGATAAGATGTTCACAAGTAAGATGATATTTTTTTTTTGGGGGGAAAGAAAGAGGGTTAAGGCAGACCCCAACCTGCACTAAACAAAAAACACACTTACAACCGCATGAATCTAAACCCTTTGGCGTCCTTTAACACAATGGAGGACAGCCTGTAAGCACCCAATTTTTACACCCTGCTCACCTAAACCTGGTCTAGCCCAAGCCTAGCCCTAGCCCAAGCCCTAGGCAAAGTCCCATGGGCTCAAGGCCCCTTTTCAAGTCCCAAATGGATAAAACCTTGTTTGTGGGCCCAAGCATGGGCCCATTAAGCCAAATCTAAGGTAGGACCCACACTACCCCTTTTTAAAATTCAAATTTTTGTTTTAGATTAAAGTACTTTTTGCTTTCCCCACATGTGTGGGGGTTTAGCCCAAAAAGGAAATAAAACAAAAGTTTGAAATTCAAAAAAAGATAAATAAATAAAAAAATTTGGGGTGTGATTGGGCACCAACCCCATGTGGCAGGGCCCATATGTGGGTTGGGCCCAACTCACATAACCGAACCCACAAGAACCGGAACAAAAAAAAAAAAAAAAAAAAAAAGAGTTTTTTTTTTACAAAAAAAAAACAAAAAAAAAAAAAAAAAAAAAAAAAAAACATTTTGGAGGGGTGTGGTTGGGCACCAACCCCATGTGGCAGGGCCCATATGCGGGTTGGGCCCAACCCACATAACCAAACCCAAATGACCGAACCCAAAGCAAACAAAAAAAAAAAAAAAAAATTTAGATTGGGTACTGTTCATCGTCCCTGTCAAAGGGACGACCGAACAGTCCACCTGCCTCCTGCCACCCTGCCCCGTATCCTGCCGTGTCCCCCACGTCTTGATCTTATCCTCATCCCCCTATCCTTATCCTTCCATCTCACTCCCTTTCTTCTTCTATAAAAGTTCCACCGAAGACACTGTTGGGGAGGAGATTTTTGAAAAAAAACCTGCTAACTTCACCCTTATACCCCCATTTTCACCTAAGGAAGAATCTTAACAATCCCAACACTTCACCCACACCCTGAGATCAACCTTCCAACCAACTAAGCCCCCACCGTCCACCACCGTAGCCACTGTGCACATAAAAAAAAAAAAATTCAGCTATCTTCTACCTCTGTTCCAGCCCACATCCTCCATCCATTTAGACCCTTAACCCCTCCAAATACCTTACAAATACTCAAACCACCTCACCCCTACCTCCACCCATAGACACTGTGTCAAGAGGAGATTTTTTTAAAAAAATTACAGTGGCCACTCCCACTTTGGCCAGCCGTCCCCACTCCACCTGGACTCTCTCCACCTCAGCTCAGCCTACCCGTGGACCTCCGAGGTTTGTAGCCTTCGTCCACTAGGCTCTCCCAGCCTCATCACCACCGTCTGCAGCCGCCACGCTCCAGGAAGCTCGCCACCGTGCAGCCAATCCGTGAGGGTATACACCCCCTTCCCCTTGCTTTAGCCTATTGATTTAACGTTGTAAGGGACCCCTGGTCCCATTCCAGGGGTCCCCGTTTTGATTTTCATTTTCTTTTTTTAGTAGTTAAAAAAATATATATATATATAGGCCGACCTTGAGGCGTGGCCACGGGCATAGCCCTCAACACCATGCACGACCACTCTCGGAGATCTGGGGGGGTCCTCAATCAATGAGTGATCCCCCTACACTCCCATTGCTCAACCTAATCAGCATTTTTCCAAAACATTTCAAAAAAAATCATTTTCAGGACACTGCCTTTAACCCCGGTTTGACCATGGTTAGACCCGGGCTTGGTGAAAACCGAGGCCATGGTTAGACTCACCACACTCCAGGCTATCCCCTTGTACAATTTCAGCCCCTAACTCGCACTCTAACCATAGTTAAATCGACCCCAAAGTGGGGTCGACAGTGTGAAAATCTGTGCGAAGAGGCAACTTTGGGCCACTGTGGGGCCCACATACGGCATCCCCTTGGGCTCCACAAGGGTCCAAATTGTTTCCCTCATAGTAGGCTTCACTAACATGGTCTCGGATCCCCCAGGGGTTGAGCCAATCAACGGAAAAATTGCCGCAAAGTTTGGAAAAAAATCTGTTTTGGTGGAAATCGTCATTTTATGTGGTGTTTGTCGGGGCAACTTTGGGCCACTGTGGGGCCCACATACGGCATCCCCTTGGGTCCCGTAAGGGCCCAAATTGTTCCCCACATATCAGGCTACCCACTGGTGGTCTCGGATTCCCGCGATTCCCCCGTTAACCATAGTTAAATTCATGTTAACTATGGTTAAAAATTTGATGAAAATTTGGAGTTTTTTGCAATTTCAGATATTTGTGGGGGCCCAGACCGGGTAGGAGGCCAGTCTAGGCCCTGCCATGAACCTTGGACCCACTTTTGCTTCAGTCGGCCCCTTAACCATGGTTAAACTCACCCGTGGTTAACATTTAACCATGGTTAAGCGGCCCATGACTTAGTAAAAATTCTGGAAAAAGCATCAAAAAATCATAAATATTACATGGAATCCAGAAATGACTTCAATTTCATTTTTTACTGTGGTTAAGACACTTAATCAGAGTCGACCCCATTTTTGACCCTTAACCACGGGTAAAAAAATCCTGACCCGGAAAAAATCTGGAAAAATGCTCAAAAAATCCAAAATATTAGGAGAAACCCAAAAATGGTCTCTTTTGACCATTTAACCATGGGTAAGACCCTTAACCATGGTGACCTCCCCTCCTTAACCGCGGTTAAGCACCTTTGACCGTTGGGAAAAATCTGAGAAAATCCCAAAAAAATCAGAAAAATTCAAAAAGATCAAAAAATCTGATATTGGACTTTTTTAACCATGGTTAGCACCCCTAACCAAGGTTAATCACCTTTCTTAACCTCGGATAGCAACCATATCCCTTGGTTAAGACACCCTGGGCCTACCGGGCCTCACCCCTTGGCCTACCGAGCTTAATCTCGGCCTACTGGGTCAAACCCTATCCTACCGGGCTCATCCTTGGCCTACCGGGCCTAATCTCGGCCTACCGGGCCCAAACTAGCCTACAGGGCTTCACCCTTGGCCTACCGGGCCCAACCCTAGTCTATCGGACTTACCTTAGGCCTACCGGGCCCAATACCAAGCACTTGACCAACTCGGTCAACCACCCCTAGCCTCCCGGCTAGACCCTAAGCCACCTTTGGTGCACACACATACACCCCTAGCCTTGGCACGGGCTCATGTGCCAGAACTACGCTCGGTCTGATCTCACCCGTATGTGAGTACGTAGGCAGCCCAACCCGGGTTCGACCCTAGTCTAGGATTTTCTCCTTCTTAGATTAGCATTATCTTAAATACTTAAGGCATTTGATTAAAATTGAGATTAGTTTGGCTTAATCCTAGCAAGTAGGGAACCACTGAAAAGTGGAAGTGCCGGGGTGCCTAACCCCTTCCCCGGACTTAACCGAACCTCTTACCCTGACCTCGGATCACAGACCAAGACCTTATCCAAATCCCGGGGACTTATCCCTTCCGAATGAATAGGTGGCGACTCTTAACTCAACCCGTGAGATGCAAACCAGGGTTTTCCCGAAACCCGCGCTCACAGCTCTGGCGACTCTGCTGGGGATTTTAAGGTTCAACCCGGAACCTAGGTTTAAGCCAAACTAAACCTCAAATTAATCAAATGCTTAAGTATTTAACATAATACTAATCATTTTACATCTCTTTGATGATTTGTGTACTGTGCATATCATTCATACCATTGTAGTGTAATCAACCCAATACCTATTAGACAGGCTTATTACGCTCACGGCTTCTGGATGACTATCCTCAGTGACAGGGGCTTAACAGTCTTGGAGGTCCGCGGAACTTGGCCTGTTGGGTGACTATCCTCAGGAAACGGTTCTGAACGCTCCCGCTTACACCAATCGTCCCTTTCAGGGAGTCGCATATACGGTGTTAAGTGATCCCCCCATCCTTAGGAACACACTCTTGCATACCCCAGTATGCATACATATAGCCTAGGTTAGGGTATAGTTTACAAGCAGCCCACCTGGAGGGATACTCTAAACCCTAACTTGCTTACACCCTATACCTGTCCCCAGTCATGGTTGACTACCCGGGCACACTCTACCCGGATAACCACCCATCAGGGGCATGTAATGAGCCAACCTTGTGTTTGTAATAAAATACATCCTACCCTGCTTCCTGACATAGCATATGGGGTTCAAATCCCAGTCGATTAGGTCTTCACCAGACCTATACCCGACCTTGACCTTATAGGCCCCCGGTTCTCAACAACCCGGGTAAAGCATGCCGGAACTCTGTCCGTCTGCCCTATCGGATCACATGTGCCTTGTCACACCCAGAAAATATTGCATCATTTTTGTATATTTCATCTGCATACACAGTGCACTCACATCGAGTCTAGATGGCAGGTCCTTCAGGGATAACCCAGTCAATTGGTCAACCGGCCCGGCCTGTGCATTTGACTTCTCAGGGGGCATGTGATCACAACCTCCAGAAAGCAATTGAGGTCTTCACCCGAGTCAGGGTATCGCTTGGGCTCAGTACTATAAAACCGGGGCTATCCTAAACCTATCCATGGTTAAACCAGATCCGCGACTCATGAACGCAGATTTCCAGTGTTGGAACTCATCTTACATGGTGTTCCGTTTTGGTAAGAACAAACTGTGTCCAACACTGGAAGAGATTCAGCGCATCTTAGGGTTAAACATGGACGACGTAGCCATAGTACCGCGCTACAAGACAACATACTAGGCAGACCTGTCTAGGTTTTTGCATATCAAGCCTGCCTGCTTGTAGCCCGGTCCTAACAGCTCTTTTTGGTCGGATACCAGTAGAGTATCTTGAAAGCAGTACAAGTGCAAGGGAAACCCTGACTCTAGTATAGCGGAACTTCCCGGCCTCAATACCCTTGCACTGATAACCATACCTCAGCTGGTATTCCCGAGAGGTCGTACCCTTGTCGAACCAGTTAAGGTAGGGATCCTCAAGGACATGCACAACTCCTGCACAGTACCTGTCATCTTTACAGAGCTTCTCAGGGCTCTCAATCAGGTAGCAGACCACAGAAGGGGGCATCTTCCATGCCAGTGCATATCTCCTACACCTGTGGCTAGCAAGACACCTGCCTACGACCATAGCTGCACCAATCAACCTCTGTGAAGTCTACAGTCTACATCGAGAGATTTCTCAGAATCAAGGCTCGATAGCAACTACAGACATCAAAAAGCTCTACCAGCTTCTCCAAAACCCTGTCAGAGGAGGAGATCATATGGCAGTGTGTTGTCATCACCGGAAAGCGATGCATGATCCTTGCCGGACTTACAAGCTCCGCAATCTACAATCTATTCCGAGTCTTTCGATAGTTCGGATTCCCTCAGCATATCCCAGTGATAGACCGGCAGGGAAATGATTGGATCACTTTCACTGTACACTCCGACAGCCTCACATGCCGATTCCAGTCAGATTGGCAAAAGCTTCAGGCGAGATCAGTGGCTAGACTTTGTAGTTACATCAGGACTACCTACAAATGCAGTATACTGACTTTGGGTGGAAGAACCTGACATTCCATCCGGCATGCCCATGCCCAGGGAACTACCCCCACCAGTCTCGGCTTCATCACATGGAACCATACCCTTAGCTGGAAAGGTAGTTCCCTAAGGAGACATTTTCTTAGAGAGACAACTCCAAATCCATTTGAAAGAGAAGCAGCTACGGAAGGCTCAACAAACATTCAGGATGTAGAGCGGGACAGCAAAACTTCAGGCCATAGATCGAGCATCTCGAGCAGACAGTCCGGTCTTGTCAGAAGAAGCGGAAAGACGACACCAGAAAAACAACCGTCATTAGGGCTCAGCTACACTTTTATCAAGAGCACCTTGACAGTGCAAAGGCTGAGATGACTCCTCGGATCCGACAGTTCGGATCCCGGTCGTTCAATGCTGCTGAAGCCATTGAGAATTTGGAGGTTGAGGTCACATCCCTCCAACAGCAAATCATGGACCTAGACGGTGTGCCCCGACCGCTTGACTTTGCCATCCCTGATGGACCTGCCTAGGATCGAGTCTTTTTCTCCTTTTGAGTCACAGTCCTGTACTCTTTTCCCGCACAAAGTCCTTTCTTGCATCTTCTTCCTCACATCATAAACGTGCATAACCGATAAGTCACTCTATTCACAATTGTACCATGACATTAGGCACAAACACCTGCACTGGGCCCCTCTGACATTATTACATCATCCATGCACCCTCATCATTGTCCATGCATTGCATTTGCAATAGCTAGGATCACTGCACATACACTACATATACACTGCACCTTACACTTGCACTTGCATCACCGGTACGCTGCACTAGCAGCACCAGCACACCACACTAGGCATTTACACATGCACTGTTACTACACTTGCATTACTAGGGGACTGCACTTGCACCTAACCAGGAAAGCTTAGAACCCAGTCCATCCCAGTCTAGGCATCGCCATCCAAGCCATAGTCTGCATTAGCATCCTTAGAACCCAGTCTATCCTAGCCCAGACATCACTCATGCATCTGTAGAGTACAGCTCACCCATCATGTAATCGACAGCACCCCTAGAAGTGACCCAACTACAAGAATCAATAGACCATATCTATCTTTCACTCTATCCCATCAGGAGTGTTGCTTAGGGTCGAGTATTTTCTCTTTTTGAGTCTCATCTCATTCATTGGGTTTTTACCCGTGCATGCTCATGCGTTTTAGATTCACATACCTTACCCCCGGTATTGACTCGCTCTATCTTTCCAGATCTCACCTTACTGAGGCGGTAACTTAAGGACTCAAGCGATGGAACGCGGAGAAGCATCGAGCAGCCAAGAAATCATCTTGACAACTCTCCTCCGTCAAGAGCAAGACATCAAGGAAATCAAGTCTCTCATCCAAGATATGGCTACTGCTCTCAACAAGCTCCAGGTGGCACAAGGGCAAACCCAGATCCGTCCCCCTACCTCTCAGACAAACGCATCCAACCCAGTGGCACAACCACAGAAACCTTCCTCTAACCCGCTCCCCAAGCCTAAGAAAGAGCGGGCACCACCCAAGCATTTCACCCCTTCTCCTCTCAGCCAACTCCTACCAGTTCTCATTGATAGGAAATTGATCACACTCCGTGGTCCTACCCCATTGCAACCCTTAGCCAAACGAAACCACAACTACAAGGAGCATGAATATTGTGCTTTTCATCAAGGTCCTGGGCACTCTACTGATCACTGCATCGCTTTGAAGCATGCAGTTGAAGACCTAATCAACGAGGGCAAACTTGATTATGTGCCTGGTAGCTGGGGTTCCTGAAAACTCTATCCCCTCATCAACCCATCATCAAGCCGCCTTCATGCCACCTAGAGCAGTCTCTTCACCAACTCGTTTGAAGAAGGAGACCTGAAAGCGAAATGCTGAGTTCGGTTGATCAGAGCCAAGTCTAGTCTAAGTCTGTCTTAGTTAGGATTTATTTCACGTAAGAGTCGGCCGCAGTGGCCCTGTATGAGTCCAGTCAAACTCTTTCAATTCAATGAAATCACTTTTTTTAAGAGTTTCATCTTCATACTTGCGTAGCATAGCTGAATGTTTCCTAAGCTTATCTGCCTTAACAAGAGATCACTTAAACAGATAATCAAACCCATAATCTCCAGGGGTAGAATACGATGAAAAGTAGAATTCTCATCCAGGAACCTTGTCCTGTACAGAACTGGGTAGCATCTCTGAATGTGAAGGTCAAGACCTCGCCACACCAGGGGCAGGGGGGCAATCAAAAGCAAGGGGCAAGCCCATCTCCGGTCATCCGACGTAAGCTCCCCCAGGACAATACTTGGAGCAAGGGGCAACTTGAACAAGAGCTGACACTCGAACAAGTAACTAACAACTGCGGGAAAAGTTGCACAGATTTACTAGGGGAAAATACCTCACCCGACAGAGCAATGGACAATATCAGAATGACTACCGGATCCCAAACCAATCAAATGGGCAAAATCAAAGAACAGCGCTTAAGGTCTTGCCTAATAACGCTTGCACTTTTAGCCGCTTCGGGAAAGGACAGGAAGCCATCTTTGGCACCCCTTCGTCCCCTTCAATGTAAACCCTTTTTACAGATCAATGAAATCCGCTAGTTAGCCCCTTTGAGCCTAACAACCTTTCTTTCATAAAACCTCTTCAGGGACACCCTCCCTTGCCAATCTGTGGTATTTGCTTGAACTACGTCATGACCTGATCCTATAAAGGGTACGTAGGCAGCCTGACAAATCAGGTGCGGTCATAAAAAGGGATCATACCACCCCAATCTCCACTACGCAGAGTCAAACCATCCCCAGTGGAACCAAAGCCTCTTTGGAATGTCTCCCTGCAGAGATAGAGCAAAAAATCCTCTCAACTTCTCCAGTCAAGGGTAAAAAAAAAAAAAAAAAAAAAATTCCATTAAAGGAAAACCCAAAAAAGAAGTTGAAACATTTTAAGAGTCAGAAACTCCCCATAAAGACAACCTCTCCGGACTCTGTCCCCAGCAGAAACCTTTCAAGGAAAATCTTTCGCGAAAGAAAAAAAAAAAAAATCCCAAAGCAGAGATAACCTCTCTCGAAACTCTCCCCAGCAGAGACAACCTCTTTTAAATTCCAAAAAAAAAACAAACTCCGCTGGAAATTCAAAAATACAAATCCTCAGGAGAGTACAACAAGTACAACGAAAGAGATCCCCAAAAAAGAGTAACTGCAAAGGAGAAATCCTAGGGTGTCCCAAACTTCAGTCCCCCAGCCTACATTTCATCCTATCACAAGTCTTCCTAGATCCCCTAGAGACTGAAAGTGCAAGCAGCTTATCACGCAAGTATCTGAAAGCGAGACACCGACATCCAAGGAATGGGAACAAAACTCCATTCAAATCCATCGCTGGCCCAATGAAAACCAGAAATAGCATTGGTGCGCAAACATTACGCGAACCCCAGACCTGGTCTCGAGACTAGGGGCAAAAAAGGGAAGAAAACTTATCAGCTTCGCAGGCATGAGGAAAACCGGCAACGGCCTCATTGCGCAAAAACTATGCGAACCCCATTGACTTGGTCATTCCAAGGGTAAAAAAAGGAGAAAAGCTGAAGAGCAGTTTAGCAAAAGAATCCAGCAATAATCAGGCTCGCCGAATTCCCGACAATCCCCCATAGGTCACTAGCAGATGGCCCGAAAAAACAGATCCCCCAACAGTAGCCTCTAGCAAAGCTTAATTCCCCAGCAAAAAGCAGATCATCAGTAGTGGTCTACAACAGGGGCACATTCCCCAGCGGATCCCTAGCAGAAGCCTCTAATTGTTCTCTATAAACATTCTCCCATGCAAGAATCTGAAAGCATCCAGTTTTCTTTTCAGCAAGCGTCTCCCCAGCCGGAATACTCAATCAGCAGCGAGGCAGAGCAACTTTCATTGGCAAAGCTACCCCAAGTCCTCAGCAAAGCCCGACTCCGCAAGATGCAAATCATGACTTCATCAATGGCATAACAGGACAAATCTGCTTAGCATCGTACTCTATCCCTAAGGACAAAATCCATTCACCTTGTGAAAGTGATCTCCTTGTTAAATCACATTAGCAAATGAAGCATTCAACTTCAAATTATGAGTCTCCTACTGGTCACCATCAGAGTTCTCATACTCGTCGGATCAGCCATCCTCGAAGTCTTCCAAGTCTGTCAAATCCTGTGACGTCTCTCAATCACCACCAGAGTCCTAATACTCACCAAGTCAATCACATTCTAAGTGTCTTTCCACCAGCTTGGCTAGGTCAAACAGAACTCAGCAATCGCCCGAGATGCATCACGGTTTCAACAAGAAGCGAGAGCAAAATTGAATGCCTTCAGAATCTTCAAATAGCAAAGGACTGGTCTCCAAGAGCGCGTCATATACCCAACCCTCCTTCAACCTGCATGCCACACTAGGGAAACCAGGACTAGTCTAACCTCTCATGTATAAGTCAAGCCGTGTCACTCAAATCCAGCTGCAAACTAGTTGCACACACTCAGTCGAGTCGAACACAATATAGCTGTAAACTAGTTGCACACACTCAATCGAGTCGCACATAATGCACTCTAGCTAATCAAATCCAGCTGCACACTAGTTGCACATACTCAATCGAGTCGCACATAATGCACTCCAGCTACTCAAATCCAGTTGCACACCAGTTGCACACACTTGCTTGAGTCGCAGATAATGCACTCCAGTTATTCAAATCCAGTTGCACACTAGTTGCACGCACTCAATCGAGTCGCACATAATGCACTCTAGCTACTCAAATCTAACTGCACACTAGTTGCACACACTCGATCAAGCCTTTCACTGCACTCAAACTAACAGCATCCAAGTTTCACATTGCACTCTAACTGCACAAAATCAAGTTGCACTCAATACATCATAGCTACATATTAGCTGCATACAAGGTGAAAGCCTTATCCAATACATTCAAGTCGCACAACACATTGCATGCACTTAATCAAGTCGCGCACCTTACAATCAATCATCTTGATGAAAATCCAGTGCCTTTCAGTCATATCAACATCAATCCGGCTAGTGCCTCCAGGCCATACCTCAAATCTTTGAACATTCTGTGGGTACCTTTATAGTGTACACCACTGGACATCCCGTGTGTACCTTGACAGTGTACACCACCCGTATATCCTCTTTGTGACACCCCCATGTGTCCTGGGCATCCTAGGTGAGCGTCGACATAACGCACTTTGTCGACACCTCGCATGCCCGACATCCCGTATGTACCTTGACAGTGTACACCACCCGCATGTCCCCTTTGTGACACCCCCGTGTGTCCTGGGCATCCCAGGTGAGCGTCGACATAACGCACTTTGTCGACACCTCGCATGCCCGACATCCCGCGTGTACCTTGACAGTGTATACCACCCGCATGTCCCTTTTATGACACCCCCGTGTATCTTGGGCATTCCAGGTGAGCGTCGGCATAACACACTTTGTCGACACCTCGCATGCCCGACATCCCGCGTGTACCTTGACAGTGTACACCACCCGCATGTCCCCTTTGTGACACCCCCGTGTGTCTTGGGCATCCCAGGTGAGCGTCGACATAACGCACTTTGTCGACACCCCGCATGCCCGACATCCCGCGTGTACCTTGACAGTGTACACCACCCGCATGTCCCCTTTGTGACACCCCGTGTGTCCTGAGCATCCCAGGTGAGCGTCGACATAACGCACTTTGTCGACACCCCGCATGCCCGACATCCCGCGTGTACCTTGACAGTGTACACCACCCGCATGTCCCCTTTGTGACACCCCGTGTGTCCTGAGCATCCCAGGTGAGCGTCGACATAACGCACTTTGTCGACACCTCGCATGCCCGACATCCCGCGTGTACCTTTTCAGTGTACGCCACCCGCATGTCCCTTCTGTGACACCCCGTGTGTCCTGGGCATCCCAGGTGAGCGTCGACATAACGCACTTTGTCGACACCTCGCATGCCCGACATCCCGCGTGTACCTTGACAGTGTACATCACCCGCATGTCCCTTTTGTGACACCCCGTGTGTCCTGGGCATCCCAGGTGAGCGTCGACATAACGCACTTTGTCGACACCTCGCATGCCCGACATCCCGCGTGTACCTTAACAGTGTACACCACCCGCATGTCCCTTTTGTGACACCCCCGTGTGTCCTGGGCATCCCAGGTGAGCGTCGACATAACGCACTTTGTCGACACCTTGGATGCTCGACATCCCGCGTGTACCTTGACAGTGTACACCACCAGCATGTCCCCTTTGTGACACCTTCGTGTGTCCTGGGTATCCCAGGTGAGCGTCGACATAACATACTTTGTTGACACCTTGCATGCCCGACATCCCGCGTGTACCTTGACAGTGTACACCACTCGCATGTCCCCTCTGTGACACCCCCGTGTGTCTTTGGCATCCCAGGTGAGCGTCGACATAATATATTTTGTTGACACCTCGCATGCAGGACATCCTGTGTGCTCCGTGACAATCTCGTCACACTGCAGCATTATCTCCTGCATGTCCCCCTCTGTGACACCCTCGTGTGTCCTTGGCATCCCAGTGAGCGTTGATATAATACATTTTGTTGACACATCGCATGCCGGGCATCCTGTGTGCTCCGTGACAATCTCGTCACACTGCAACACTACCTCCTGCATGTCCCCCTCCGTGACACCCTGTGTGTCCTTAGCATCCCAGGCGAGCGTCGATATAACACACTTTGTCGACACCCGGAATGCCTAACATCCCCTGTGTTCTCGACACCCGGTGTGTCCTCCGATCGATCCGGCTAATATCCCCCGGGAAACGTTGTTTCGATCGATCCCTTTCGACGCTTCCGAGCGACATTTTCTTCCGGCCAGCGCCTTAAGGCCATGCCATCTCTACATTCATGTTCTTCTCCTGCTACTCGCTATCCTCTAGCAGTAGTATTCATCATTTCACCACACTCACAGCATGCATCGTTCCTAACATTCATCTCGGTGTAAAAATAGGATGTTTCCAGTCTTTGCCGTTCAATCCCCATCCAGGCACTCTCCGGCAAAGAGGGGCAGCTGTAAGCACCCAATTTTTACACCCTGCTCACCTAAACCTAGGTCTAGCCCAAGCCTAGCCCTAGCCCAAGCCCTAGGCAAAGTCCCATGGGCTCAAGGCCCCTTTTCAAGTCCCAAATGGATAAAACCTTGTTTGTGGGCCCAAGCATAGGCCCATTAAGCCAAATCTAAGGTAGGACCCCACACTACCCCTTTTTAAAATTCAAATTTTTGTTTTAGATTAAAGTACTTTTTGCTTTCCCCACATGTGTGGGGGTTTAGCCCAAAAAGGAAATAAAACAAAAGTTTGAAATTCAAAAAAAGATAAATAAATAAAAAAATTTGGGGTGTGATTGGGCACCAACCCCATGTGGCAGGGCCCATATGTGGGTTGGGCCCAACTCACATAACCGAACCCACAAGAACCGGAACAAAAAAAAAAAAAAAAAAAAAGAGTTTTTTTTTACCAAAAAAAAAGCAAAAAAAAATAAAAAAATAAAAAAAAAATTTTGGAGGGGTGTGGTTGGGCACCAACCCCATGTGGCAGGGCCCATATGCGGGTTGGGCCCAACCCACATAACCAAACCCAAATGACCGAACCCAAAGCAAACAAAAAAAAAAAAAATTTAGATTGGGTACTGTTCATCGTCCCTGTCAAAGGGACGACCGAACAGTCCACCTGCCTCCTGCCACCCTGCCCCGTATCCTGCCGTGTCCCCCACGTCTTGATCTTATCCTCATCCCCCTATCCTTATCCTTCCATCTCACTCCCTTTCTTCTTCTATAAAAGTTCCACCGAAGACACTGTTGGGGAGGAGATTTTTGAAAAAAAACCTGCTAACTTCACCCTTATACCCCCATTTTCACCTAAGGAAGAATCTTAACAATCCCAACACTTCACCCACACCCTGAGATCAACCTTCCAACCAACTAAGCCCCCACCGTAGCCACTGTGCACATAAAAAAAAAAAAATTCAGCTATCTTCTACCTCTGTTCCAGCCCACATCCTCCATCCATTTAGACCCTTAACCCCTCCAAATACCTTACAAATACTCAAACCACCTCACCCCTACCTCCACCCATAGACACTGTGTCAAGAGGAGATTTTTTTAAAAAAATTACAGTGGCCACTCCCACTTTGGCCAGCCGTCCCCACTCCACCTGGACTCTCTCCACCTCAGCTCAGCCTACCCGTGGACCTCCGAGGTTTGTAGCCTTCGTCCACTAGGCTCTCCCAGCCTCATCACCACCGTCTGCAACCGCCACGCTCCAGGAAGCTCGCCACCGTGCAGCCAATCCGTGAGGGTATACACCCCCTTCCCCTTGCTTTAGCCTATTGATTTAACGTTGTAAGGGACCCCTGGTCCCATTCCAGGGGTCCCCGTTTTGTTTTTCATTTTCTTTTTTTAGTAGTTAAAAAAAAATATATATATATAGGCCGACCTTGAGGCGTGGCCACGGGCATAGCCCTCAACACCATGCACGACCACTCTCGGAGATCTGGGGGGGTCCTCAATCAATGAGTGATCCCCCTACACTCCCATTGCTCAACCTAATCAGCATTTTTCCAAAACATTTCAAAAAAAATCAGTTTTCAGGACACTGCCTTTAACCCCGGTTTGACCATGGTTAGACCCGGCTTGGTGAAAACCGAGGCCATGGTTAGACTCACCACACTCCAGGCTATCCCCTTGTACAATTTCAGCCCCTAACTCGCACTCTAACCATAGTTAAATCGACCCCAAAGTGGGGTCGACAGTGTGAAAATCTGTGCGAAGAGGCAACTTTGGGCCACTGTGGGGCCCACATACGGCATCCCCTTGGGCTCCACAAGGGTCCAAATTGTTTCCCTCATAGTAGGCTTCGCTATCATGGTCTCGGATCCCCCAGGGGTTGAACTAATCAACGGAAAAATTGCCGCAAAGTTTGGAAAACAAATCTGTTTTGGTGGAAATCGTCATTTTATGTGGTGTTTGTCTGGGCAACTTTGGGCCACTGTGGGGCCCACATACGGCATCCCCTTGGATCCCACAAGGGCCCAAATTGTTCCCCACATATCAGGCTACCCACTGGTGGTCTCGGATTCCCGCGATTCCCCCGTTAACCATAGTTAAATTCATGTTAACTATGGTTAAAAATTTGATGAAAATTTAGAATTTTTTGCAATTTCGGATATTTGAGGGGGCCCAGACCGGGTAGGAGGCCAGTCTAGGCCCTGCCATGAACCTTAGGCCCACTTTTACTTCAGTCGGCCCCTTAACCATAGTTAAACTCACCCGTGGTTAACATTTAACCATGGTTAAGCAGTCCATGACCTAGCAAAAATTCTGGAAAAATCATAAATATTACATGGAATCCAAAAATGTCTTCAATTGCATTTTTTACTATGGTTAAGACACTTAATCAGAGTCGACCCCATTTTGGACCCTTAACCACGGGAAAAAAATCCTGACCCGGAAAAAATCTGGAAAAATGTTCAAAAAATCCAAAATATTATGAGAAACCCAAAAATGGTCTCTTTTGACCATTTAACCATGGTTAAGACCCTTAACCATGGTGACCTCTCATCCTTAACCGCGGTTAAGCACCTTTGACCGCTGGGGAAAATCTGAGAAAATCCCAAAAAAATCAGAAAAATTCAAAAGACCAAAAAACTGATATTGGACTTTTTAACCATGGTTAGCACCCCTAACCATGGTTAATCACCTTTCTTAACCTCGGATAGCAACCATATCCCTTGGTTAAGACACCCTGGGCCTACCGGGCCTCACCCCTTGGCCTACCGAGCTTAATCTCGGCCTACTGGGTCAAACCCTATCCTACCGGGCTCATCCTTGGCCTACCGGGCCTAATCTCGGCCTACCGGGCCCAAACTAGCCTACAGGGCTTCACCCTTGGCCTACCGGGCCCAACCCTAGTCTATCGGACTTACCTTAAGCCTACCGGGCCCAATACCAAGCACTTGACCAACTCGGTCAACCACCCCTAGCCTCCCGGCTAGACCCTAAGCCACCTTTGGTGCACACACATACACCCCTAGCCTTGGCACGGGCTCATGTGCCAGAACTACGCTCGGTCTGATCTCACCCGTGTGTGAGTACGTAGGCAGCCCAACCCGGGTTCGACCCTAGTCTAGGATTTTCTCCTTCTTAGATTAGCATTATCTTAAATACTTAAGGCATTTGATTAAAATTGAGATTAGTTTGGCTTAATCCTAGCAAGTAGGGAACCACTGAAAAGTGGAAGTGCCGGGGTGCCTAACCCCTTCCCCGGACTTAACCGAACCTCTTACCCTGACCTCGGATCACAGACCAAGACCTTATCCAAATCCCGGGGACTTATCCCTTCCGAATGAATAGGTGGCGACTCTTAACTCAACCCGTGAGATGCAAACCAGGGTTTTCCCGAAACCCGCGCTCACAGCTCTGGCGACTCTGCTGGGGATTTTAAGGTTCAACCCGGAACCTAGGTTTAAGCCAAACTAAACCTCAAATTAATCAAATGCTTAAGTATTTAACATAATACTAATCATTTTACAAAAAAAAAAAAAAAAAAAAATATATATATATATATATATATATATATATATATATATATAGGCCGACCTTGAGGCGTGGCCACGGGCATAGCCCTCAACACCATGCACGACCACTCTCGGAGATCTGGGGGGGTCCTCAATCAATGAGTGATCCCCCTACACTCCCATTGCTCAACCTAATCAGCATTTTTCCAAAACATTTCAAAAAAAATCATTTTCAGGACACTGCCTTTAACCCCGGTTTGACCATGGTTAGACCCGGGCTTGGTGAAAACCGAGGCCATGGTTAGACTCACCACACTCCAGGCTATCCCCTTGTACAATTTCAGCCCCTAACTCGCACTCTAACCATAGTTAAATCGACCCCAAAGTGGGGTCGACAGTGTGAAAATCTGTGCGAAGAGGCAACTTTGGGCCACTGTGGGGCCCACATACGGCATCCCCTTGGGCTCCACAAGGGTCCAAATTGTTTCCCTCATAGTAGGCTTCGCTAACATGGTCTCGGATCCCCCAGGGGTTGAGCCAATCAACGGAAAAATTGCCGCAAAGTTTGGAAAAAAATCTGTTTTGGTGGAAATCGTCATTTTATGTGGTGTTTGTCGGGGCAACTTTGGGCCACTGTGGGGCCCACATACGGCATCCCCTTGGGTCCCGTAAGGGCCCAAATTGTTCCCCACATATCAGGCTACCCACTGGTGGTCTCGGATTCCCGCGATTCCCCCGTTAACCATAGTTAAATTCATGTTAACTATGGTTAAAAATTTGATGAAAATTTGGAGTTTTTTGCAATTTCAGATATTTGTGGGGGCCCAGACCGGGTAGGAGGCCAGTCTAGGCCCTGCCATGAACCTTGGACCCACTTTTGCTTCAGTCGGCCCCTTAACTATGGTTAAACTCACCCGTGGTTAACATTTAACCATGGTTAAGCGGCCCATGACTTAGTAAAAATTCTGGAAAAAGCATCAAAAAATCATAAATATTACATGGAATCCAGAAATGACTTCAATTTCATTTTTTACTGTGGTTAAGACACTTAATCAGAGTCGACCCCATTTTTGACCCTTAACCACGGGTAAAAAAATCCTGACCCGGAAAAAATCTGGAAAAATGCTCAAAAAATCCAAAATATTAGGAGAAACCCAAAAATGGTCTCTTTTGACCATTTAACCATGGGTAAGACCCTTAACCATGGTGACCTCCCCTCCTTAACCGCGGTTAAGCACCTTTGACCGTTGGGAAAAATCTGAGAAAATCCCAAAAAAATCAGAAAAATTCAAAAAGATCAAAAAATCTGATATTGGACTTTTTTAACCATGGTTAGCACCCCTAACCAAGGTTAATCACCTTTCTTAACCTCGGATAGCAACCATATCCCTTGGTTAAGACACCCTGGGCCTACCGGGCCTCACCCCTTGGCCTACCGAGCTTAATCTCGGCCTACTGGGTCAAACCCTATCCTACCGGGCTCATCCTTGGCCTACCGGGCCTAATCTCGGCCTACCGGGCCCAAACTAGCCTACAGGGCTTCACCCTTGGCCTACCGGGCCCAACCCTAGTCTATCGGACTTACCTTAGGCCTACCGGGCCCAATACCAAGCACTTGACCAACTCGGTCAACCACCCCTAGCCTCCCGGCTAGACCCTAAGCCACCTTTGGTGCACACACATACACCCCTAGCCTTGGCACGGGCTCATGTGCCAGAACTACGCTCGGTCTGATCTCACCCGTATGTGAGTACGTAGGCAGCCCAACCCGGGTTCGACCCTAGTCTAGGATTTTCTCATTCTTAGATTAGCATTATCTTAAATACTTAAGGCATTTGATTAAAATTGAGATTAGTTTGGCTTAATCCTAGCAAGTAGGGAACCACTGAAAAGTGGAAGTGCCGGGGTGCCTAACCCCTTCCCCGGACTTAACCGAACCTCTTACCCTGACCTCGGATCACAGACCAAGACCTTATCCAAATCCCGGGGACTTATCCCTTCCGAATGAATAGGTGGCGACTCTTAACTCAACCCGTGAGATGCAAACCAGGGTTTTCCCGAAACCCGCGCTCACACAGCCGAGAGGGAAAAACAGAAGGAATGAAAGTCATCTCCCCAGGGGAAGTACAGAGCTTAGATAAAAGGTCCGCTGCATAATTGGCCTCGCGATGCACGTGGCGAAATTCCACCATTTGGAATAACGCCATTAGGTCTTCAATTTGGGTTAGGGTAAAGGACTCCGTCCATGGCCCCTGACATTTATTTCGCACACAATCCACAGCCCAAGCAGAGTCAGAGTTAACCAGGACTCTAGGATAGGCAAAATCCTTAGCAAGCTCAAGACCCCTCTTAATGGCCATCAGTTCCATGCCAATAACGGTTCCATTTGAGTGACATCCCGCCAAAGCGAAAATAGGGGAGCCCCAACTATCACGCAAAATACAGCCATATCCCGCATTATTGCTCCGACGCGAGCCATCCGTATTCAGGGCGATGATTCCATGGTCCGGGGGGATCCATGAAACCCATTTAATGATGGGAGCCTTCCATCTAACAGACACACCCAACCTCCTAACCAGCTCCCGATTTGAGCTATTGTCTTCCATAGAAAGCTTACTGACATGAATCTTGAGCCACGTTTCATGCAGAATTTTTAAGAGAATATTCGCTTCACAACCCACCTCATTGCGAAAAATTCGTCTGTTGCGCTCAGCCCATACATGATATATGAACGCGCAGAATGCTATCTTCCGCACCGAATTGATAAAGGTATTCGTTTTGCACTTTGCGGCCATCCAACTAACAAAATGATTCCAAGTGTGATGCCGATGCAAGCAGAGCTGCAGATGAGGAGACAGTTGCTGCCAAATACTCATGGAGAAGGTACAAGTGACAAACAAGTGATTGTGGTCTTCCATGTGGCCTCGACATAACGAGCACGAACCATTAGAAATAGTCCCCCATTGCAAGAGCTTGTCTTTAGTAGATAGGGCCTTCCGAATAGCCATCCACGCAATCATAGAATGCTTAGGAATGGCCAACGAGTGCCATAGAAGCCCCGCCCATCTAACCTTTTGATGGGGAGTTCGAGTAGCATTCCACGCCGATTGAAGAGAGAATTTCCCATCATGGGAAGGTTTCCACACAATTCTGTCAGGTCTATTGCCAATAGACGGGATATCCGGAATCTCATTGAAAATACTTATAAGATCCGGTCGACGCGGTATCCCCAGATGCCAATCTTGATTGAGCCTTATCGATTCCACTTTAGCCCATCTATCAATACCCAGAAGATGAGATGAGGATACGGTAATACAATTTGCCAACACGCCACAGGGGTGCCATGGGTCTAACCATAACCAGGACTGCTTCCCATCTCCAATCTGGTGAGTAATCAACGACTCAGCAAGGTCATGCACTTTGAGGATGCTTCTAACACACCAAGAGGGAGCACGGGGCATTTTAACACAAGTAAGATGATATGCTCACTTGTCTTCACACTCTGATTTATGTATGAATGTCGTGTTAAGATAAAAGATGATAAGTCTGTCTATGTTAATGTTTATGATATTGTTAGCTGAGATTTTAGGTCTACTGAGCCGTATATGCTCAGCCGATATGTTTTATGTTGACAAGTTTAGATCAAGACTTTGTAGCTGGACCTTGGGTGAAAACTTTTAATATGTATTGTAAGCTCTTGTTAAGATAAGAATTCTCAACACGAGATATGTCAGGAAAGCAGTGTCACGAATCAGAATTTCATTTCACCTAGATGATATTTCGGGTTGCGACAGCCTCATGTACAAGTGCCACCAGTAGTTGTGTCTCAGTACCCATAGTATCAACCGATGAGTGTGTTGCTACATTTTGGACTAGATGACCACCACTGTAATGTACTTAAGTGTATATTAGTGTATTATAATGTGACGAGTTGGGTACAATATTGTACATATGTGGATAACTAGTATCATCGCCAGCTTAGTCAGGACAAACTTAAATCCTCTGCATAAATCATTTTTGTTTTGATTATATTTTTGAGGTGAGTTGGATTATTATTAAATTTTTTGTTGTAAAAAAATCCCTATCTTTCCAGCTATTTGTAAATACCCCATTGTATTTTGTGATTTTGTATTAAAGTCCACTAAATTTGAAAACTTTTGCAAATCCACCATTCCATTGAAAATTAGTTAACATTTGTTAATTTTTTTAATCAAATAACCTTTTAAACATTTTTTTATTTTAAGGAAATTTGTAAAAACTTTTCACAAGAGAAGTGCTTGAAACTCACTAACTGTGGTTAAGATCTACTCTCTCCTAGAATTCATCAATTTTAACTTTTTTAGATTTTTTAAAAAAATTGAGGTCGATTATGCTTAACCACAGTTGAAGGAGGATGTACAAGCTGCCACATGTCCCTTTTAACACTCACTAACTGTGGTTAAGATTTATTCACCCCTAGGGTTCATACATCTAACCTTTATTTTTAGAAGAAAAAAAAAATTAACTTTAGGTTGATTATCTTTAACCATAGTGTAAGAGAACTCTAAAAGCTGTCACATGTCTCTTTTAACACCCACTAACTATGGTTAAGATTAATTGATCCATAGGGTTAAATTCAAAAAATTATTAACCTTAAGTCGATTAAGCTTAACCCCAGTTAAAGAGAAATAAATATAACACGTGATAACCTATGGAGACTTGCATTCCATCCAACCAATTGAAAAAATGTTAAAAATGTTATTTCATAAAAAAGTTAACATCCGTTAACTAACTTTTAGATGAAATGGTAGATTTGCAAAATATTTAAAAGTTAATGGACTATAATACAAAATCACAAAACTCAATGGGTATTAACAAATAGCTGAAAAGATAGGGGATTTTCAGGGAAAAAACTCTTATTATTATGTATGTTTGCATTGTTATGAATCTTATAAATTATAAATTTATGATCGATTTAGAAATGAACGAAACATTTTATGTAAGTTAATGAAGATAATGAATCAACCATATCTTTACTATTATAATGCGATGATTTTTCCGAAATTTCCATACTACCCTTATATAAAAATGAAATTTTGATTTAATATTTTGCTTTAATTTCCAATCTACCCCTTGCCTTTGATTTAATTTCCAAACTACCCCTTACTCATCTATCTATTTAGAATCACATACAATCGCGATTGAACTCGGGGAGAGTTTAATTGTACTCGCGGGTTAACACGTGTCTCTTTTAACTCCTATTAATTGTGGTTAACTCCTTCCCCTCGCTCTCACGTGCATTGCACGTGCCACTAGCGAGTTCAATCGTACCCGTAGGTTAACACGTGTCTCTTTTAACTCCTATTAATTGTGATTAACTCTTTCCCATCGCTCTCACGTGCATCGCACATGCCACCCGCTAGTATTGTCATTAACACACATCTCTGTGCCATTTTCATTGCTTGTCTTATGTACTTTGTTATTTAAAAAAATATTTGATTCAAAATATGTATTAACATCTATTTTAATATTTTATGAAATTTTATTATAAAAATCAAAGTTTTATTGCATTTTTTAAACTATTTTTTTTTAAATTTCGGATAAACAGTACATTCCTGATATATCTATATGCCATTAGTGTGACATGTCGTGCCATACCCACAAATATAACCTTGGATAAAGATATAGATGAAAAGTTTGGGAAGATAGAAATTCTAAAATCCGGGACTTCCAAATCTAGCCTCAAAAACCTCGGAAAAAAACACTGAAGCCAAAAGAGCTCAACAGAGGCCTTCAAAAATACCCTTTCGTTCTAATCATACTCCTCTCTCTTTCGATTCTCGGTTCTATATTTTCTCCTCTGCCTCGATTATCAGCAGAGCTATTTGAGAAGAAAGAGGAGCTCACAAGAATCACTAGCTTCAGCAACCATGAACTGTTCAAGTAACTCTCTCTCTCTTTCTCTCTCTCTCTCTCTTCCTCTCTCTCTCTCTCTCTATATATATATATATATATACACATACACGTCTATGTAGGGTTGTTCCCAAGTCTTCAATGATGTTCTGTTCGTGGATTGATCTGTGTTCTTCTTCTACTTTGCTTATGTAGTCTCCGGGGAGGTGCCGGTAGAGCCCGTGGTTTCGAAGAAATCTGGGTTACTATTCGGGAAGGGATTGATAGAGCGACATATATCGGTACGTAGGTTTAAATCCTAAGATGGATTCTGTGATTTTCCATGATTTTATTGCTTTTTGTTCAGTTATGTAACTTTGGAACTTGGAATTCTGTAAATTCAATGGCTCCGCTGAAGTTCATGAGCTATAGTTATATAATTTAATCTGGTTTTGCGTTCTGTTATTCCCGGAGAAATTCCAAATATACCTTTTTTGAAAGAAGAATGCATTTGGTGTTTTGTTTATTAGGATTATGGAAAATGCCCAATTACTGGGGAATCACTATCTATGGATGATATAGTTCCAGTTAAAGCAGGCAAGGTAAGCTTAATATTGATTTTCCCCTTTACTAGTTTTTACTAGCACTGTTTTTGTTGTATGCTGATCTTCTTACCGTCGTTGACTTGTCGTTCAGGTAGTGAAGCCCAGGCCTGTACAAGCTGCAAGCATACCGGGGATGCTTGGAATGTTCCAGATTGTATGTGAGCTTCCGGCATTTTGTTTTATTAAGCTGTGTGGGTTGCTATAGAAATCCAGACAAAACCTGTATTTTCAAACTCATCCTGTTTCACTATGGGGGAGCATTTGCGTTATCTTTGATTTGTTGTGAAATATTAGGCCATAAATCAAACCCCATATCATGGTTGTCAAGGCGACTTGAGGCGACAGACCCATGGATACCTGAAGCCAAGGGCGGAGCCAGGTAGGGGGACTTGCCCCCACTGAACTTTTGAAAAATAATTCTTATATTCTTTTTAGGGTATGGCCATGGGAATGGGGTCAGGTGCCCTCTAAATTTTGGAAAAAAAAAGCATTTTTTTGAGTTGGGATCATATTCAATCGCAACTCTTCCCGAGTTCAATCGCACCCACATGTCAACATGTGTGCCTTTTAACCCCCATTAACTATGGTTAAGATTCACTAACCCTTAGGGTTCAACAATCTAGCCTTTGTATTTAGAAAAAAAAAATAACCATAAAGTTAAAAGTTCTTAACTAGAGTTAAAAGGGGGTTATGTGAGTGCGATTGAACATAATCTTGGGACAAGGGGCATTTATTCTCTAATTTTTTTTCTATATTGTTTAATATGGCATAGCTATGGGGCAAGGGGACAACTGTCTCTGAACTTTTGAAAACAAAATATGTATTTGATACAATTTTATTTAATTGGGCATAGCCAAAAAAAAATTTGGGGGCTAAGCCCTCGAACCCCCATCCCCTTAGACCCAAATTATTTTGTACCCGCCTAAACTTTCTCCATAAAATTCATTAACAATTACTAATATTTTTAATCAACCATTGGTGCCTCCTCTACTAGAAAATCCTGGCTTCGCCCCTACCTGAGGCGTCGCCTGATGAACTTTTTGCAACAAAAGTCCCTCCATTATGAGATCTATGTATGATACATTTCCTTAAATAAGGGGCCTGCAATTTATATAAATTGCAAAATCTCCATTATTAAGATGCACTTTGATAGAACCATCATTGGAGACAATTCTAGGAATAATTAATGGGGGTTTCAAGTGTTAAGAATAAAAAAAACGGAACAAGAAAAACAAAGTCTACAATGACTTTCGAAAGAGGGAAGAGAGAGGGATTGCGAGAGATAAAAAGTAGAAAGAAACTATAGTCTATAATGATAGCCGAGAGAGAGAGAGAGAGAGAGAGAGAGAGAGTGAGTGGATAAAAAACAAAAAAAATATCCCGACAGTCCATGTGACGCCGAACATGAGAGAGATAAGAGAGGGAGAGACCGTACCTCTTACTCTTCGTTCTTCTTTATTCCTTATCGATTATCCTCGAACAAAGTAATAAAAAATATATAATTATGCAACCTACACTTTTTTAAATTATAAAGACCCCTTTAAATATGAATTTATGAGAGTTTTAGTGGTCCTAAAAGGAATTTGAGACATTTAAAGGCGTTTTTTTTTGTTATTGGGCCACATGGGCCCAGTTGTATGCCTTTAACAACCATGCAAAAATTAGATGGCGACCATATGGTCCACCCACAAATAGAGGGAGAGAGACCAATTGGTCCACTCATTGAGCGAGAGAGAGGACATGTTAACATGAGTGAAACATATTTGACATCGTTCGTCTCTTCTTTCTTCTATCTACAAACTTTTTTTTTTGTTTAATATACAAACACTAACATAATATATAGTAAAAGACATGAGAAGTATATAAAATAGCATGTTTTTTTGTTCACCAAACTACCATATTCAAATAAAATAAAATTTTATATCTGTAAACAATAAAAATATTACATATATCAGATTTTTAATAATGACCGCCTAGGCGGCCATTCGCCTGAGCCCCGCAGAGCACCTGGTCGCCTAGGCGATTGGCTGAGGCGCCTAAGGCAATGCCTTTAAGGCTTTAACAACAATGCTCCATATGGAGTCATATGGATTTTTGAGATGTTAATACTTATGATTTTGTATCTACATGGAGTCATATTTTTACAACTCTAGATTTTTTTCTTTTCCTATTAGTACTCACATGTGAATAGTCTTTTTTCTTTTCCCATAAGTACTCATATGTGAATAGCCTCATTCCCCTTTTGTAAATTCTTCATTTTCTTTTCTAAATACAATTTCTCGTTACTCATAGAAAAAGTAAAAATACCTCCCAATGGCCTAGTTATCTCAAGCTATGCAAATTGTTTACTGTACAAGACCATGCCTAATCATAATTATCGTTATTCTGCTACGATAGACATAGTTGGAAAGAGTTACTCTATTGTTTTCCTTTTGAAGGTTATTATATTATATTTTATTCTGAATGATCCATCCATTTGATGATAATTTGTAAATTCATTTTCATATTCTAAAAGGCGAGTCTTTGTTTGACATCGTAAGCTCTATAGATTGTTGCGTTTGTAGACATCGTATGCCACACACTTGATTTCCCTGTCTACAATCTACATTCGTCTTTATCACAAAATAATTGCTAAGGATCAACATTTCAGTTATCACTGAGTGCCATCATCAGACATGTCATTGAAATCTAACTTTTGGGTTCTGTATGGTAGATGCTCAACTTTTTAATTCATCAGATTTTCATATTAGGCTATGCCTACGGATTTTAACTTTGGTGATCTTGATCAATTTCTATTTAGTTATAAGTGTTCATTATTATATAGTTTTTTGCATGAGTGTAAGCTCTATTACATGTTTTTTTTGTCATTTCCTTCCATATTTCTGGCTAATTTTGCTGTTAGTTTACACTTTATTTTGACTTTCTTTCTTCTTTTTATTTTTTTGTTTTACCTGTTTTAGTATCTGATTTCTGCAGTCTTTTTAAAATGGTTTTCTAGGAATGGGATGGATTGATGCTATCCAACTTTGCATTGGAGCAACAACTACATACGGCAAGACAAGAGCTAAGCCATGCTCTATACCAGGTATCTATATTCTATAAATCATGTAGATGTCCACTTTCGTTTTCATCATCTTCTATTATATTCTGCTCTTTGATAGAGAGTGTCTAAGTACCCTTTTTATTCTCCTCTAATAATGTTAAACATTATATATTTTCTTTATTCTCTTTATTTACTCTGATTTTATGCCATTCTGTTCTTTTTGCACAATGAACATAGCCCCTTTCTCCATTGTAATTCTTGTTATAAATTAAATTAATGGGAAGGCAGAGAGTATATTTCTGATTTCGCGGGATATAATCTAGGGAGATCTGAACATTAGCCCATTTTTCTTCTGGGAGATGGAAATTTGCAGAAGAAATGTCCAATACCTGGACTGGAACGGCTGATCGGCCCGATCAACATGATATCCTGACCTTTAAGCAGGCTCAGTTTGACCCTTGACTCGGGCTTGTACCCAAAACTGAAGGGAGGGAGGAAGCTTTAAATTAGAAGCTAGTTTGAATGATGATTCAAAACCACGACACTCATGGGTTGGGCTTGTAGAAAGACATCACGAAAGTGAGGTTCTGGGACGATATTTGTTGTGGTCAAAATAGGTTATAGAGTGAGTTTAGGAATATGTCTTGTTGGCTCCAGATAAGAATTTTTCAGTTACGTCCTGTTTCGAGGCTAGCTAATCTAGGATTGTGTGGTCTCCTTGGGTTCCTAGGGTTAGAAAGGCTTTGATTGATTGGGAGATAGAAGATTAGATTAGGTTGTAGGCTTGTCCTGATTTGGTTAACCTCAATTCCTTAAGTAGGGATAGCAAACGTTGAAGTCTGATCTTTTTATCACTTGTTGGGGAATCCAACCCCATTTTCCTCACATAATTGTTTGGAACCCTGGTATTCCATTAAAGATTTTGTTCTTCCTCTGGATTGCGACATTGGGCAAGATACTCATTTGGGTTAGAAAGGCTTTGATTGATTGGGAGACAGATTTTTAGATTTTTTTTTGGGATGTACATGTCGACCTTCTATTACTTCATTGCCCCTTTGCTAGATGGAGAATATTTCTTATTTAGGAGTGCAGTGACTCTTTTCCCTTGGCTTTAGGGACTTCATTAGTTCTTGTACATCTTCTAGTTTTTCCTCTTCTTGTTAATAGACATCTCCTTTAACTGATAAAGAAAAAAGTCTTCATTTGCCAAATTTGCTGCTGCAATGGAAGAAGACATCCCTTAAATTTACCATCTTTTCGGAAGCAAGATAGAGGCCAAGCTGTTGGATCTTTACATTTAAAAGTACCGCTTGATTGTGATTGAGACTCAATCCTAACACCGTTGGGTAGTGCTTTTCTTCTGGATGGAGAAATTAAGGTGGTAGATCATTTTTTTTTACATCCCTGCACATATGATAAATTCATGTAAACTCCCATCTATCTACACATATAGTATTCTTACACCCCTTCACATATAATCTTCTTAGATCTCTCAGAGCTTGAATTCCATGATAAATTCAAGTAAACCCTCATCTATCTACAAATATAGGCTTCTTACACCCCTACACATTTAATCTTCTTAAATCTCAGAGCTTGAATGCCATAGACACTTTCTTATGTTAAAAGAACAGAATTTGAATTCTCGAGAATTCATTTCCGAGCACAAAGGAACTTTGATACTACCATCAGAATTGCAAAGCCCTGTTTTTTCAAGTCTCGAAATTTGCAATTTCCTGGGCCTTGTCTCACAAAAAGAACAGAGCCTTATAGTAAGTTCATGGAGAAGACTATTTCCTTTCTAGTGAAATAATCAGCTTGTTGGTTGGGACTATTGCCAGATTTGTATTGCCCCTTGAAATGTCCTGCTTGGTTTTCTTGTTTTGTTCTGTTAATGGCATTCATCTTATAATAAATAAATTTCTAAAAATGTGGTGATTTATTGTTCATAAGTCTCAACAGATCAAACATTTTGCATATTGTCATCTTTAGTAGACCCTAATAGAGGTAAGGAACTTATAAGTCTACTGTGAAGAGAAAGGAATTTCTGAGTCTCAGATGCCATGCGGTTTTTTCTGGTCATTCAAGTTCATTTCTTGTCTTTTCTTTTTCTCTTTCATTTCTTCTTACTGCCAATAGATTTCAAATTAGAATATAAGATTTTCCATTTTGAGTTAAGTGCTCAATTGAATGAATTTTGATTTAATAGATTTATCTTTTATGTATTCAGCACGATGCTGCTTGCCGTGTCATAGCAAGACTGAAAAAAGAAAGGGATGAAGCAAGGTCATTATTGTCTCAAGCAGAAAGACAGATCCCCATGTCAGCATCAATTGTGGCTACAGCAAATGCTTCAGCTCTTAACAATGGGAAAAGAGGTTATTGCTTTGCATGCGTTTAAGTGGATTACTTAAAATGCATTTCAATTCATTCAATAGCGAATTGTGGGTCTTATCTTTGTGCTTACAGTTGCTGAGGATGAGGAGTTAGGCCCTGGTGGAAAGAAAATTCGTCCAGGAATTTTGGCTGATATTATTGCGGAGCTCACAGACTGTAATGCTGCACTTTCACAACAGCGGAAAAAGCGACAGGTATTGTTTGTGATGTTGTAGGAAGTACTCTGATTTGGTATGTTATATTTACTGTAAAGTTGGCAAATGTCATTTGCTTTCTAGTTTCTTTTTTTCTTTCTTATTTGTTAGCTTCTTTATTTTATTCACTATGAAAAAGAAGACGAATGAAGTACGTGTTCTAACTACATGTTCTTAGACATTGTTGATTGTATATTCTTTTCTTGTTCATTTCTAGATCCCTCCGACATTGGCATCTGTTGATGATCTGGAGAGGTATACCCAGCTCTCCAGTCATCCCCTTCACAAAACTAACAAGCCGGGCATTTTATCAACTGATATCCATTCCTCTAAGGTACAAGGTCTTGACGTTAATTTCACTTTAAACTATGGTCATGCATCTAAATATTCTCTCTCTCTCTCTCTCTAACCGTATTAAGTACATGCTTGTATGCTTGTTTGGGGAATTTCTATATAGCTAAATAGTAAAAAGGTAGTTATATGGTTAAGTATCTATGCCTCTATTCATGTCTTCACATGCATAGTTATGGCAATACTATGCCCACAGCAAAAAAATTGGCTGTGTAGTCAAGTTTCAAGGCTTGTTTCTTTTGTTTTTGGATCTTATTTTGAATTGTGAGGCATTTTTGGTAAGCTCTTCTTTAGGAACCCTAAAGATTATACTTGGGTTGCAGGGTGCAGCTTATCAATTTTAATTTCACACATCTGATCAGAGCATTTCCTTGGTTGGCTAACAGGATTTCATCGCAACTGGAGGGGTTGATACAAATGCTGTTCTTTTCGATCGAACATCAGGACAGATCTTATCTACCCTCAGTGGCCACTCCAAGAAGGTTCTGTCTCTCTCTACTTTGTCCTTTCTTGGTTTAGTTGCTGGAATTCAGTCTTGTTAGCAGAATCTGTTGCCTGATGAGACCGTTATTTTTATAGGTTAACAGTGTCAAATTTGTAGATCGGGATGAATTATTTGTAACTGGTTCAGCAGATAAGGTAAGTCAGTCAAATTTTATACGCGTCTCCATATTAACTGGTACAATTTAATATGTGCTGTAATTATACTATTTCCTTTTCTATTTTGTTGGAAATACATCTTTGTCGAGGGAACTAATCTAGATGTCCTGTACAGTAGGGATCCTAGGCATGTAACAAAGTTCTTCATTTTTTCCCCTTCTAGAAAGTCGCGAATGATTAGTAATCTTTTTTTCTTAAAAATTAAAAAATATTTTCACGACTTTTTTTTTTCTGATTTATCACGACTTCCAAATCCCCCCCCCCCCCCTTTCCTCCTTTTTCCCCTAGCTGAATTATTCGTGAACTCCACCTCAGTGACTATGATGCTAGGGCCATCAGGGCATCTGGCTGACCTTGCTATTCAAGCTGGTAGCAAACATGCAACGCATAGATATTATGTTGCCCAGGTTATGGACCCTAGAGGGGGGGGGGGGGGGTGAATAGGGTCTATGACAATTAAAAAAAAATTTACTCTAAATTCCCTAAGTGGAATTTCAACTTTAAGGCAAGTTAAAGGGAAATAGAGAATCTAACAATTTTGCTTAAACAATAATGGAAATCAGTCAAGTAGAGAGAGTTAGAGAGATGCAAACACTTGACACCGGATATTGTTCATGAGATTCGGCAACCTGCCTTGAGCCATTTCCGCTCCAAGGATTCCCAACGATTTTATTCCCAAACCGTGTCCTCTTCTTCCGGGTGAAGAGTAAACCGTTGCACTCCCTTACAGGCTAGGAGACCACCTTTACTATCCTTTTACGGGCTGAGGATGAACCGTTACACAATCCTTTTATGGCTCAGGATCAAATCTTCACAATCCTTTGAGGTTAAGGATGAACCTTTACAATGTAGAGATTTTGGATCTTGAATCTAAAATACAAACTTCTTTAAGAGTTAGATAAGAATGGAATAACAAACTCTAAGAAATCTCACAAAAGATGGATTGGATTTTAGCTCAAAAACGGAGTATTGGGGATTTCAGATTTTTCATGATGGATTTGAGTTTTGGATCTTGGTGAATGGTTGGGAATTGATAGATTGATCACCCTTAATGCTTTGGTCCATAGAATATCTCAATTTATAGTGTATTTAAGAATATAGCCGTTAGAGAAGCAATAGATGCGAAAACACCCGTTAAAATATTGCCGTTACAAGCGTTTTTTACGTTCTGGAGTTCATCCAGTCGATCAGGAGGGTCCTTTGATCGACTGGATGTGTCTACAGATCGGCTGGATAGAGTCACGTTTTTGCCTCTTGGTGTTTCGACTATAACTTTAGCTTGGCTTATCGGAATTAGGTGATTTAGAAGCCTATTCCACTTAAAATTAAAAGGGGAACAATTTTGTCTCTAATGATCAAATCCTAATTCTGCATTTTTCATGGCCAAAAAGGCTCTCGAAGTTGACTGGTCCATCCAGTCGACTGGATAGAGCAAAGATTTATCTCCTTTAGTATTTTGATCATAACTTCTGATTTTCTGAATGAAATAAGGTGATTCAACTTCCTATTCCACTTAAAATTTCAAGGGGAACAATTTTGTGTCTAATAGTTGAATCCTAATTCTGCTTCTTTCATGGTCAAAGTGGGTCCCGAAAATTTATGGATTTGGGGAAAATGGTCAGAACAGAATTTTGAGAAAGTTGGTCTATCCAGTCGATCACAAGACCCTTCTGATCGGCTGGATAGTGTATTTTTGCACAAAAAACACTGAAATCCAAATTTCTTGACCTTAAAGATTGGAAAGATTTCCTAGGCCACTTGGCTTTCCTTTAGAATGATTTTTAAGTATTCCAAAGTCTTTTAAATTAATAGATAAACATGATTAACAACTCATAATGATACTTGGAATGATTTAATATGGATTCATAATAGTTTCCAACACGATCAGAACTTATAGACAAATTTTGAAAAAATTTGTTCTATCCAGTCGATCACAAGGCTTGCCTGATCGATTGGATGGTCTGCTTGATCGGCTGGATGGTCTATCTGATCGACTGGATAGACCATTTTCTTTCCTGAATCCATTTTTCAAAACCTTTAAGATAGGATATGATTCCAAGGTTTTGTACTTAGGCATTATGAGTATGATGAACATGTTTAAAGGTCCTTAATTATATTTTAACATTGGTTTAAGGAACCTATGGTCAATCTAAGGTCTTTGAGTTTTTCATCCAAACCATCTAATGAGGACTTTTACAAAAGTCCTTTATCTTTATCTTGATGCTTGAGCTTATGTCAACTTGATGATGTGAGCTTGAATGACTTTGACTTAGACTTGGACTTGATCTTGCATATAGGCTTTAACATGGTCCAGCTCATGCTTTTTGGATGACTGACACTTTAATGCTCTTCTTAATCTGATTTTCATAGAAACTCAAGAGAGACATTAGTAACACAATATTCATTCATTCATTGTGTTATTATCAAAATCAATGATGTTGCCTTAGGTCAAAACCTAAAGGCTAACATGTTATACTGAAAACTATCTGATTCCTTGTTCTGGAATTGCTTCTTATACAATTATACTTGATTTTTACTGATTAAAAAGAGCAGCACTTACTGTGTTAACTAAAATGCAACCTAATATGTGATACTTGAGAATAGAAATCATTAAGCCTACTATGTGGAAACTCAAGTAATGTGTAAGTAATAACATAGTGTGGTGGTTTTTATTTATTGGCAATCATGCAAGAACTTGCTAAATAGTAAATAGTATTAGATGTTAATTAATGGATTTTTGTAATGTATTATAATGTGAGCTGCGTCAAATATTAATAAGTGGAACAAGATCAGGTCGAGTGGCTTCTGAACTGAAAGCAAACTCGTAAGATGGCAAAAATTCATAAGCTGCAAGAGTTGCATAATGTGCTTTCTATTAGGTTAAGGCTGACAGACACAATGGGGTGCTCTAGCATGTGGTGTTGAATTCTTTTTTACATTTCTCTTCACAAAGAGGTACTCCACTGATCCACGCATTGATGATCTTATTGTATAGTACGATTATATTGGCTCTCCAGGTATCTTCTGTCTGATCACTCACTCTATGTGGTTTGTGATGGCTGTAGCCTGTATGTATTCTGATTGTTGAATTTATATTGAAAAATGCTGTGAACCATTTTTCTTTTAGCCATCTGATTTAGTTTCTTTGGGAGGAGCATAGTTGTTACTTGTTACAATGACCAAAAGCAGCAGCTATGGATGTAAGCTTGATTTGAGATATATTACTTGCTATCTTATGGTTCTCTTGAAACATAGCTTGGTTTGAGATATATAACTTACCACCTTATAGTTTCTCTTGAATAAAAATTTCAAGATATTGTTGTATACTTAGAAAAATTTTCCATGGTCATATTTAGTTTATGGTGTTTACTCTTTAGTTATAGAGCGAACAACTTAATGTCTTTCTTTTTACTTATAAATTCTTTGCAGCACTCCATATTTTATTTCTTTCATCTGCAACCCATATTTGATTCATGTCTCAACTCCATTGCAGACGGTTCGTGTATGGCAAGCATCTGAAAATGGTAACTATATCTGTCAGCACATCTTGAAGGATCACACTGCAGAGGTTAATTTAATCTATTAATCTTAATTGTTGAGTTCCTCAAGTATCATGTTCTTGGTTTTGAAGTTTGCGGAGATTTTTATTTTGAATTTTTTTTATCGGTAATCATCAAAATTATATATATGAAGAGAGAAAGTAACAACAATGAACAGATACAATGAGTTTACTGGGCAGTAAACTCAAAAGAGAGGAAGCATATAAAGACATGCCTATCTATTACACGTGTCCATAAACGGAAAAAGGGGGGAAAATGATCGCTTTTCTTGGGTTGTGACCCGGGCCTTCACCTTATGAAGTGTAATCCTGATATTTATCACTTTCAGTTGATACATTGTATATTGGTCGTTTCTGCAGCATTTTAGCAATGTACAGTTTGTTGTTGGCTCTCATCATGTAACACCCCAAAATCCTTAATTGTTCAAATAAGAATTTGGACCGTTACCTGCATATCCAACTCATCCTAATAGCATATAAGACATAAAAATACGGGATTCAAAATTTTTTCAACATTAAACAAAATTCGATTGATAATCCCTAAAAATTAATCATCCAAAATAATTGACAAATCATAACTATAAATAAATCTGATCATCCATGCGATCATAAAACTTTAAAACTGAATTCAACCTAAGCAACATCATTAACACTGTCTGAGTACAACTTTTTTCAAATTAAAACACTACTAATTCATCTGTATGGCCATCTATCTAAATTCCATTCCCCTTCAGGATATTCACCTTCAGGCTCCTCTTCATATTCTTCCTCAATCCATGGTCCTTGATCACAAATATCAAACCCTGAACCCACCAAACAATAAAAGTTTGGCCGAGTATTGGAATTACTCAATAGATGCAAGACATAATTAACAATATAAATGATAAACAATTTCAGTCATGTCATAATTAATAATATGAGTGCAGAACATAATACAATTCATATAAGCATTTCATGTTAATTGTTTTATCCTCATGACTCATGCAAACTCATGACACTTATGCAGACTCATGTCCATTTATACTAGGTCCATACCATATTTCTATTTTCATCATGGAACAAGCATTGTATTTAGAACGTGCTACAAAATTAACGCGCATCTGTATCTAGAATGCGCATGCGTATCCATGATATTTTTAGTATTACTAAAATTCGTACCAGGTAACCATTCCAATTTCTGTTTCCATACCAGAGTTCCAAAGTCCATATAATTTCTAGGTCTGTATTATATTTTCATGCCATCATTTTGGACTGAGCACTGTGTCTAGAACGTGCTGCATAATTAACGCGCATCTGAATCTAGAGCGTGCATCAAACATCCATGACATTTCAGTATTATCAATTCCGTACTAGGGTCGTAAGTCCATATAAATTCTAAGATCCGTACCAATTTCTTACCAGTTGCATGTAAATTCCAAGCTCGTATCTGTACCAGATGCATGTAAATTTATGCTCATATCCGTTGTACCACTAGGTCCATACCATTCATACCAAGGTCCCTACCAGTCATGGGAACATATGCAGACTCAAATCCATGAACTCATAACTTGTGCTTGATCGTGACAATAGATGCATAATTTAAGCATAATTTAACAGATGAAATCATACTAAAATTTTTAGCTATTAACACGATATTAATATAATTCATTTTATGGAGACAATCAATATAGTCTAAAATTGCGAAATCAAACATCCTTAATCATAACTCAAATATGTGTATATATATTCCATCCTCCATAAAATATTTCACAATTTCCATTCATCTTCTTCCTTCATATTCAATCTTAGATCTATAATATATTACCTCTTAACAACAAAACAATTAAAACATTATCTATGATTTTTTTATCTATATCTTTTCAATTATGCTATACCATTCTTTAGATCTAAACCTTAAAACTACGTGATATATAAAATTATAAATTGAGGGTTTATTTACACCTGTTCATGATCTACAAATTTGGGGTATATCTACACCCGTTCTAGATCTAAAAGTTCAAGGGTTTATCAAAACTAATGTATTTGTTTAAGAATTAAACCTTGAAGGCATTTGGATACAAAGCAACAAATTACCATGGAGTCCTGATCCTCTCATATTCCAAAAATAAGATCCGTTGAAAAATATCTATTGGCCTTTAAATTGTTTTGCGATTGCCAGGACAATTGATCTTAGATTATTGACTATAGTTGCACCAGTTTTCTAATTAAGGTATTACAAAATAAAGAAATACTGATCTAGCCAAGGTGCCACCCTTGCTCTTACTCCTTGCCTCTGCACTACTTTTCGGGCCTCCTTGTGCTTCAATTACCTTGTTACCATGCTTTCATCAGACTGTCCTTAACTTGATCTGTTTTATAGTATTTCAATATGTCATTTTCTAGATACACTAAATCTCACATTCTATGTAGTCACTATTTATATATTTTCTTTCCGAGTCTGAGAGATTTACGATCCAGCTTCCGCATTTAAGTCAACTGCTGCAGCGTAGTCAAAGTGTCATCTAGGTGACTGACTTGCCTAGCCAGGACCCCTAGTGCCTAACCGGTGTTTAGGCAGACACTTGTTAACACGCATTCACCTAGTGGTGCCTAGGCCTTGTCTCTCGCGCACTAAAGTGCTGGTGATAAAGGAACCTCAAGACCCACATAAGGTTGGATGTTATTTACAATAACATATGTGTGTGTGTGTGTCGTGCTAGCCCTACTCTCAGTAAAAAAAAAACACATGTCCTTGCTTTCAATAAAAACTAACACCTATCCTTGCTTTAACATGTGTTCGTTTTTGGCTAAGAGTAGGAACTACATGAGCAGGGCGAGCTCGCCTCATATATATATATATACAATGTATTATATTTTACTGAAGGTTTTGTCTAGTGATTGTTCTAGACAAAACATATTTTGTTTAGGGTTTCCTCATATGGCTCTCCTTCCTCCTCTCTCCAAACTATGATCTTTGCTTTATATTGCAACATTCTGGTCTTATGTATGTGTAAATTATAATTTTTAATCTTTATTTTCAAGAATTTATGAATTTCTTAAATCTTTAATTTTAATATATTAAATAGTATAGGTGGGGCCCTATCTATTAGTTTATCCAAGGAATAGTTTTGGGGCATCGCCTTAGCAACGCCTCGCCTAGGGAACCTTTATCATCTGGGACGCTTTGACTACACTGCTCCTGTGCTGGCTTCCACGTTGTGTAACTAAGGTCCTGACCATGAGAGATAAAGGGAGGGACACAACAAAGATAACTGATCTTTTGATAGTCTGGTTCACGCTTGTGGCATAGGAACACGTGCAATATGAGAAGCAAAAGCTAACTCATAACGATTAATCTTAAATGTTTCACTTTCTTAAATAGGGAAAGGTAAAAGACTATTCTCGATGGAAATTGACACAGCAAATGGAAATTTGAAGGGGTAACACGGCTGCTTGGTCATACATCCTGTTATCAGTCAATTGCAAGGAGAGGGAAAGGGTGATCAGATACAGTACTCGGATTATATGCAGAAGGAACAGGTGTGGGATATTCTGGTTTGCATTTAATGAGTGGAGCCAGAAACTGCTGTAGGGTATGTTTTGATGCATGATATCCATTGGGGACTTTTACTGTCTCCAGAAGAGATGAGGCTGGACTAATGTGATGTGTGACTTTTGCAAAACAAAGGAAAATAAGAGTAAGGTTCTCTTCGAGGGGAACCCAAAACCTCCAATGGCTTACTTCGAGGGCAGCCTCTCAAGATCTAATACGATCAGATTGTTCATAAACTGGATAACATTCTCATTGAGTTTCAAGTAATTTAAATACATAGGACTCTAACTGACTCCACTACTTCTCCACTACTTCCTAAACACCTCACGTACTAAATAACTAACCCACTTCTCGAAGACTCCTACTAACATTGAAACTAAATAACTAACTACATATCTCACAAATGAGACGTATCATCCCCCTTTCCTTAAGAAACCTTGTTCTCGAGGTGGACATGGAGAATTTTCTTGAAGATTTGGTGATGAAGCTCCCCTGCAGCATTAGATGGATCATGGTTCTCATTCATGACAGCCACTTCTTCAATCTTGTCATCATTTTGCGCGCCTTTGATTTCAGACCCCTCCAATAAATACAGTTGTTGGACTTTACACCTATGGCCTGGTGAAAATCTTTCATCACAATCATAACATAACTCCATATCTCTCCATTTCTTCTCTTTTGGGGAAATTCTTTTGACAGGGACAATAGTTGCCTTCGAAGAGTCTACTCTCACACCCGAATTAGGTGTCCTGTCTTGTTCAGTTTCCATCCACCTTCTTGAAGACATTACTCTCTCTTCTTGCAATCGTACATGACCAATTGCAGTGGTTAAAGAGGTGGGTTTCAACATTTGAACCATATATCTTAGCTCCTCCTTTAGACCAGCAACAAAACAACTCACCATTGCAGCATCACTCAGTCCATCACTTCGGTTGGCCAAGTTTTCAAATTGAGTTTAATCTTCAACACTAGAACCTTGGTGAAGCTTTGTTAGCAAGGCGGTAGGATCTTCAAATTTAGTTGGGCCGAACCAAACCTTCATAGCTCTTGTAAAATCTTGCCAATTTGCAATAGTGGCAAACCTCTCCATCCACCTGAACCATTGCAATGCCTTTCCTTCTAGGTGAAAGGAGGCAATCACCAATTTTTGATGGTGAGGTGTTTGGTGAAGGCTAAGAACTGTTCTGCTCTATATATCCAACCATATGGATCACTCCCATCAGTACGAGGAAAATCCAGCCGTGTGGCTCTTGTCTCAAACTCCCTTCCATGATCATTAGTTGGAAATTCATTCCTTCGAATACCCGGTCGTTCCACCGAACTCTCCCGTTTTTGTTGGCTTAAGAAATCCAATTTCTCTAGTACCTCCTGTAATATCTCCTTGTGGCCCCTCAACTCCTCTTGTAGCCCAGCTAATATTCTTCCATGTTCTTCAGAAGTTGCTTTGAGTTGCCCCACAGTTTCATTCAAAGTAGTCAATCTAGTCCCATCAGCCATGCTAGGAACACTGGCTCTGATACCAAACTGATGCGTGACTTTTGCAAAACAAAGGAAAATAAAAGTAAGGTTCTCTTCAAGGGGAACCAAAAACCTCCAATGGCTTACTTTGAGGGCAGCCTTCCTCCTCAAGATCGAATACGATCAGATTGTTCATAAACTGGATAATATTCTCATTGAGATTCAAGTAACTTAAATACAGAGGACTCTAACTGAGTCCACTACTTCCTAAACACCTCACATACTAAATAACTAACCCACTTCTCTAAGACTCCTACTAACATTGAAACTAAATAACTAACTTCACGTCTCACAAATGACACGTATCATAATGTTAGCAGTGGTGTTGATCTGTAGGTCTACCAAGAGTTTTTCAAATGTTCTCTCATCAAGATTGCCATTCTAAGAGCTTCACAGATTGTGTTGCCTCTTTTTTCCATACAAATGCACATTCATACATGCATATGTGATATGTGATATGTGTGTATATATAATATATGTGTGTTTCTTTTTGTGTGTGGGCGTATATATTGGTGGTAAGCTCAAGGTTGTGGTGCAGGAATCAGTTATTTGAGCTATAGGCTTGAGCCTTTCTTCTCATAAGCATCTTTGACTTCACTGTGATAAAATCATTGTGAATCCTTTTCACTAGTGTTACAAATATTGCGAGATATTGGGTTTTTCTAGCGAGAAAAAGCGATATAAACAACTAAAGTTAAAAACTTTGATATTATCGCGAGATTTTGAAAATATCGCGAGATTTATGGGTTTTCCTATTTATTGCGTAAATATCGCGATTTTTATATAATCTCGCGTTTTAAACGTATCCCTTCATATTAACTTTCAAAATATCGAGTTATTGAGGGGCATAAACCCCTAAAATTCATATGCGGCATCTTGGCACACAAAAACATCTTTTTAGGGTTGCCATACGCTCTCTAATTTACGAGGAAGAAGAGAATACGAAGGGACAGCAGTGGGTCTCTTCGTGAGATTTGAGAAAGTGCTGAAAAAAGAAGAAGAAAATGAATGAAGGAGGAAGAAGAAGAAAGACGAAGGAGGAAAATGAGATGTACCTATACGCAGCTCCACCTCCAGGTATGCTGCTCTCCCTCTCCTTTGTATGCTCTCTGATTTTCCCTCTCCATCTCCTCTGGTCTCTGTATCCCTTCTCCTTTGTTTTTCTTTTATTGTGGGTTGTTGGTTCTTCAATTTGTGAAGAGTAAAGTAAATTGGGTATGGGCTTTGGAGTTTGGGCTTTGAAGTTTGCTACTTATTAAACAAAGTAAATTGGGTATGGGCTTTTATAAAAGTAAATTGGGTTTGGGCTTTTATAAAGAGAAGGACCACTGTCCCACCTCTCGTGGGTTTGGGCGTTTATAAAGAGAAGGACCACTGTCCCACCTCTCGTCTATCCCCTTATCCTTTTCTTTTTTTTCTTTTCTTTTTTTAATTTTAACATGGGCTGGGCTTTATAAAGAGAGGGGACCATTGGATAAATTCTAAAAGGACTGTCCCACCTCTTGTTGGTCCTTTTTTTTAATTTTAACATGGGCTTGGGCTTTATTGTAATTTTTATTATTTTTTTAATCATTGCTGAGATTTAGCCGAGATATACCCGAAAAAAACTCCAAATTTGAAAATCTCCCGAGAAAAACTCCGCCCGATAAAAACCTGAGAATGATATTTGTAACACTGCTTTTCACTAGGCTTCCAGTTACAGGAATCAACTAATCCGAAAGAATGAGAGTATAATTACCCTTTGATAGCCCTTCTAGCTAGAAAAAGGAAACGAGTTGATTGGAGTCATTTGCTATTCTAGTTAAGTACCCAAAAATGTAAAAGAGGTAATTGGAGAGTCACTTTTTATCCTACTTAAAAATCAGAATTGATTCTGGTAAGAATATGGAAGATCTCTGTTGTTATATCGATGAAAAGTTTTGAGCATGGGGTTGGTTATTTTTAATGTCTCCACAAAGGCATGTTGGAACTTACTATTGGAAAGATAAGTCCTCCAAATATGAGAGGCCTCTAGCCTTATGAATTGACATTGGATTGAGCTCACAGCTTGGTTGATGTACTGTCTGGATTTTCCCATGAGAAATTTTACTAGATACACATTGCAACAAGTGTCTTAGACTTGGGCTTCACTGTTTAAGTTAGCTACATAGACCTGTGAAATTAACAGATATTTCATTCTATACTCCATTGACTTTCAGCTCCATATTTCACTGAATTCTATGTTATTTTGATTTATGCCTTTCCTCTGATTCGAGAATAACATCTCTGACAACTATGCCAGGTGCAAGCTGTCACGATTCATGCAACCAATAGCTACTTCGTGACTGCTTCTCTCGATAATACATGGTGCTTTTATGATCTTTCTTCTGGATTATGCCTCACACAGGTCTCCCTACTTCCCCCACCTCTCTATCCTAGTGCTCACACGCGCAACACACATATTCCTATCTCCCTATCTTTTGGGCTGTGAGTTGATCATTAAGATTCTTTTGCAGGTTGGGGATGCTTCAGGGTCAGAGGGCTATACATCAGCTGCTTTTCATCCTGATGGTCTCATCCTTGGAACAGGCACCTCGGAGGCTCTTGTTAAAATTTGGGATGTAAAAAGTCAGGTATAAAATTCTATATGCACTTTTACGGCTTTACCTCAATCAGTATGTCATTCCAGGTCTTTCTCCCATTCCATTATTCTTACTTCTTTGTAGTTTTATGGTTTGTAGTCAAATGTTGCAAGATTTGATGGGCATATTGGGCCAGTAACTGCCATATCTTTCTCTGAAAATGGTTACTTCCTGGCGGTACGTGTTTCTACGCCTAAAAATTTTATAAAGGAAAGAGGGAAAGGAAAGACACACTGTGTTCTGATTTTTATACGTCAATTTGTCAGACTGCAGCTCATGATGGTGTTAAGCTATGGGATCTTCGCAAATTGAGGAACTTCCGAAACTTTACTCCATATGATTCAAATACACCAACAAACTCTGGTATGTAAATCTTTTTATCTTTCCTTCTATTCTAAGTATATGTTTTCATCATCCTAGGTAGAGATCCAACACTGATACATTTTCTTCTACCTTAATCATACCGTAGAGTAGACTGACGAATTTTTATTTTGCCCCAAAATTGAACAAGTCATACAAATCATGGAAGTCTGACCCCTTGCGAGTCCTTGACCTTTCCCTTTTTGCTAAACAAAGGTGCAAGGGGGGTTGGGGTGGGGTGAACTTGTGTTATTCTTTCCCTTTTTTTCTTTCCCTTTCTAGTGATTCTATAAGCCGGTTGGTCAAACCATACATAACACATGGCTCTGTTTTTGGCTTTACAGTGGGTTTCGACCATAGTGGAAGTTACCTTGCAATTGCTGGGTCAGATATAAGGTTGGTTTCCAAAGACCTCTCACAAGCTCCAGCTGTTTGAAGTCGAAAAGAGAAAACACATATTGCCTTAATATCAAATACTCTCATTATTTATTTATTTTTTTAGTGATATAAACAGGCTGTATTTTTTTTTATTCATACTTTCTTCTCATAGGACTAACCTTCTCATCCTCTGGTGGCATGAAATTATTCAAAAAAAGTTTGTGGCTTACTCTTTGGTACTGAAATTTATAACGCTTACGCTGCTGCAGAGTTTACCAAGTTGCCAACGTTAAGTCTGAATGGAATTGTATCAAAACTTTTCCTGATTTGTCTGGCACAGGTTCTCTCTCTCTCTCAGCTAATTTTGCCTTTCTCCTCCCTACACTTCAGCATTTTTATTCCTTTTTAAATTGTATTTAGTCTTGAATTATGTATGATTTGGGTAATTCTCTTCTGTAACGGCTGCAGGGAAAGCGACTTGTGTGAAATTTGGTCCAGATGCTAAATACTTGGCAGTAGGATCAATGGATCGGAACCTTTGCATCTTCGGCTTGCCTGGGGATGGTTCAGACCAGTCTTAAAACGCTTTCAATTTTTCCTATTTGCCAAATTGACCTCTCAGCATTTCCTTCAGCTGCTGCAGGATTCGTGTATTTTCTGATTCAAGAGGTAAATGCAAACCTTAGATCCAGAATTTTATGCATATTAAATTAATTTGGTGTGAGCCCTTCAATTAATTCCAAGAGAAGGGAGAGACAAAGGGCAAGGGACGGCATCCTTGGACATCTCTGCAGGGTTGGTCATTTATGTGTTTCCTTACTGACGAGGCTAGCGATCTACTTTGAGCTTAGAACAACGGAAATCTGACTTAAGTCTCTTGTATTATTTTATTTAAAATTTAAAGAACAATGGCTATGCCATACCTTCAATTTTGGTTGTCCTTTGTTATGAGATTTGGTCCAACTGTAAATTACTTTATGATTTTTCAAATACAGATTCTTCATTATATTTTGTGTCTGCGACCTGAGATCCAGGAATCTCTTAGCGATACTGCTTCCTGGAGTTATCATCGTAGCATAATCATTGATCTTGGTTTCAAAAAATCTTCGCAACAACCTATGCTAAATGCCAACATATTCTTTCCCACTAATCCATTTGTGTGTGTAAGAAATATTTTAGTCTTGCGTTAACAAGGTACATGAATAACAGAGTTCAATTCCAATTGATGCTGAAGTTTCAAGATTTCAAATTAAGGATGCCTCAACTGCGGATCATCAACCAAAACAATCCAAAATTATTTTCCTCAGGAGGCAAGTTGGTATGAACTTTCTGTATTTAACATTCAATTACTTTACTTTTTACAACAATGGTAATGTATGTTGCAAGTAATCCAGCAAAACAGGTCTAGATTTCAATATTCAAGTTATTAGTTACACAAATGACAGCTGATTTAGGCTCAATAATCGCGCCATTTTACAGAGTGGTCACAGAAGTTGGTGGGCAGAAAATGCTTGCGGATGATAAAACATACTGGCAGACATCTAATATAAGGTTTAATTATCAGACAGTGTATATCATCTGATCAGGTTAATCTGCATCATCTAATAGCCTGCTGTTCTGAATGGTGGCGACAACCATTGTTTGTGCTGAATTATGCTGTTTATTGGCTTTGATCGATGGCAATCCTTCTGTTGATTTGTTCAGTCGTCGGTTTTACAATCCAGGAGCTGATATTTTGCTGTTGGGAGGGCTGAAATGGGTGTTCTCTCTTATACTATATTGCCCTGAAATGAAATTTTAGAAGTATATTGATCAGCAAGCTCATCTTGATCTTCCAAGGAAGAATATGTGGAAGTTCCGATAACACAACTGAAACAATCCCAACGCTGAGAATACTTAGGATCAAAGTTCTGATGCCCGAAAGAGACTCATAGCCATCTATCCAGAGTTCTGGATTATAGACGTGCCTTCCTGACTGGTGGTTGAAAGGCAACGGATTTCTTCTGTCCGAGGCCCGAGTATTATAGTCGGGCCTAGTCTCTTTGCCCAATGCGTGTCCACTTTAACTGTGGTTAAGATTCATTAATCCTTAAGGTTAATGAATCTAATCCTGGCTTTTAGATTTAAAAAAAATAAATTAAAATAGGTTTTCCCTGCTAAAACTTAAGGTTAGATTAACTAACCCTAAGGGTTAGTGAACTTAAACCACAATTAATTGGGGACATATGTTGGACAAAGAGGCTAGACCGGAATATGTTACTCGGGCTTCAGCCAGGGGAAATCCATTAGGCTCTGTTCTTTTGGTGCAACTTTTAAATTTTAGAACTTTCATTGTTTCATGCCTAATTTTACTTAATGTCTACAACTATATTATTCCATATGCAAAAGTTGTATAAATTATGGATCTTTCAAGTTCCACCAAAATTTTTGGAGTTTTTAAGTTCCATAGATGGGGAACTTCTAATTAAGTTGAACTCATAAATCTGAGATACCATCGAGAGAAAGGGTTAGAAACCTTCTTCCCTCTCTTCCCAGACTCTTGCCTCTTGTTCCAAAACATTCCCCTCTCTTCCCAGACTCTTGCCTCTTGTTCCAAAACATTGATGTTTTGGACTTTTAAAAGTTCCACCAAAAGAACAGAGCCTTAAGTAGTCGTTTATGTTGAAAGGAGTCGTTTTTAGACGATGAGAAATTCATATAAAGACCTCTTTCTCTGACACCCCCCCCCCCCCCCCCCCAATCTCCCTCTCCTACTGTCATTCTTTTCTCTAGATCACTCTTTATGACCTCTCTCTCTCTCTCTCTCTATATATATATATATATATATATATATTTATATACTAGTGGGCCACAAGCTCGATGCGCGTGAGAGAGGGGGAGGGGGAGGAGAGAGTAGAAAGAGAGACCCTAGTGAGACCTATTGATGCACATGTGTTAGAGGGGAGTCGTGAGAGAAAGAAAATGTATTTAAAAAATGAGTTGTGCGATAGTTGAAAACAAATAAAAAGTGAGTGAGAGAGAAAAAATAAGATTAGATAGTTGAAGGAAGCATACCTATCTAAGAGAATTGAAGTTAATAGATTTGAAATGATTTTAATACCCTTAAATATCTATTCACTAAATAATAATATGATAATATAATATTTGATTTTCTTGTCATAGTCAAGAAAGTCAATCAACTCCATCTTTATAATAGTGGAGGTATATATATATATATAACCGTGAATATCCTGAGCCTTGAAAGCTCAGACTAGTCCTACGGGTTACATAGGGAATACCCCGACTCCATGCAACTGTTAGTGAGGGGAGCTAGGAATCGAACACGAGACCTCCGGGTTTACGATTCGTCCAAGTGACCATTGGGCTACACCCTCGGGGGTTATATATATATATATATATATATATATAGTAGCATTTTAATTCTAATGAGCCATGTTCATTAAAGCCTTTAATGAGTGATCCCTAATAATATTAACACGTGGCGAGTTGCTCTAAAATCCAACCATTGGATGTCATGACGTATCTACCAAAACATGTGACAAAAAATCAGCTCGATTAGACATTTATAGACTATCTGATTAGAGATGGAAATATTAGCTATTTCTATAAACTAGATAGGGTTTAGGACTCTAAACCCTATATAATCATTGACTCATGATTTAAGTTTTTTGAAAAATAATTCTAAGAGCTTTTGGAGATCCAAGGAGAGAAAAACCTGGAGTTTTGATTGAGCTTTCACTCGGAGAAGAAGAAAACACTTGGAAATTGAAATCGAAGACCATTCGCAAGCTTGTGATAGTAGGGAAACGATCAAGAAAAGTAGATAAACTCTACTAGTTGATTTTATCATAATCATTTATGATAATTATGTATAAAAGGTTAAGATTTCGAATAAAAGTAAGAAGAAACATGATTATTTAATAAAAGAACTCCTCTCATATAAGTTTCTCCTTCATTATCAATGTACGATGAAATATAGATTATGATGTGAAGTTTTGTATGAATGAACACGGGGGAAGAGATTAAATTTTGGATTATGTATGGTTGAATGTGGAAGAAGTATGGTTGAATGATCTATGACTTGATGCAAGATGTGTAATTAGTGTTTTAGGTCAATTGATGCTATGAAATTGTATTCATAACTTGATTTGTGATGACTGACTATGATGTCATATGTTTATGTTTGAAGAACTATAATTATGAATGTTTAATATCCAAACTATGAGAATTATATGTCATGATGAATGATTGATTTTACATGTTGTGATATATGTTCAGGGTAAACGAGCCTTGAATTATGGTCTTGGCCACTTAGGATTTTATCATTGTAGTATGAATTGTTATGATGAATTTCCGATGACTCTTGACTAATAATCTAAGGTACAATTTATTCGAGAGTTTATTAATTTTCACTCACCTTCACTCACGATAATAATGTACACATAAGCATGATAAAAGTCACGATCACAAATAAGAAAGTGAACATAAGTATGACTGTATGATTGAGTTTCGTACTGCTTGAGTACAAACAATCTAAGATCAAGGCATGAACGCCAAGTAAGTGAATCATAAGTAAATCACGTGCACTGGATAAAGTGCTAATGATTAGTACATCGGTAAGTAAAGTATAGTTAATCTCTACCTATATATAGTGTTGAGTTACTTTAAGTTATTGCATAATGTATGTAAGTTGATTTCACTCATGAGAAAAGTAAGAAAAAATGAGCACAAGTAAGATTTGTATCGAAAATATGTTTCCGCACTCTGATTTATGTATGTATGCTTGTTCTGTACTGAACTATGATAAATGTGTTATATTAATGTTTATGATATTGTTAGTTAGAAGTTTATATCTGCTGAGCGTCTTCGATGCTCAGCCGAATTGTTATTATCGGCAGGTTCAGGGTTCGAAGTTGCAGTTGAACCATAGATAGAAGAGGAATGTATCGAAGAACTAGAAAGTGACCATCCCGAAGAGGAGAGAGATTTAAATCGATGACCTTACTATTGATTTTAGTTATTTGACTTTCATTAGATGATTAAGAGATTGTAATCAGATTTTATTTAGATTTTAGAGTTATATTGATGATTGAGAATCATGATTTTGAATAATTTATAATTCGGTTTTAGTTGAGGATTTTAGATTCAATTGATATATTAATTGAAAAAAATTTTAAATTCATATTTTAGTATGCCTTAAATGCTTTTAAGATAGTTACTAGTTAAGTAAGTCATGTGCTAAAGTCTCATTTAGCCTATATGAGATTTTGGGGCGTGACAATGGATGCGATTGAACTCTCCCCAAATTCAATCGCAATTGGATGTAACTCGATAACCTAAAGTAAAAGAGAAAAGTCTAGAATTACTGCATGACTTTGCTAGCAGGAACAGATTCCTAGGACAACATGGGATTGATTGAGACCTTACCTAAATTTCTGCTTTCTTTGAATAACAAGCATCACATGGTTTTTAACTTTCTATAAGAATCACCTGGCTTTATAAAAGTTATGAGAAACCGAATAAATTTTAAGGTTTTAATATTTTAGAAGAGTCATGTTACATTATAAAATTTCTTCAATTTTATCTAATTCTTATAAAATGTTAGTAATTTAAAATTTATTGCACTTTAAAATTAAAGGAAACACATAATTTCAAAATCCTTAACTTTTTGAGGTGAGTTATCGGTTAGCCTTAAGGCCATATGGTCCAAGAAGTTTTATTCATTGCTTCCATCTACTCGTAAAGGTGTAAACGAAGCGAATTCGAAGTGAATGGTGGTATATTCTAATTTGTATCTAATTGCATATCAGACTATTTGGATTCGATGAAGTACTTGATGAATAGGGAAATGGAGTATTTATATTCAACTTTGATTAAATTATTTGAATTTAGATAATATTAAATTTATTTACTTATTTTTAATAATTTTTTAAAAATAAAAAGTTAATTTTATTAAAAATGTTAAATTACTATTATATCATATTTATATTAAAAATAATAATTTAATATGTTTTAAAATTATGTAAATTTCATATCAACAAGGGTATTTTAGTTTTATAAACTTATATATATATATATATAATCGGTTCTACACAAAAATTATAATCGATAAGATATTTATTGAATAAGATATATCAATATTAAGTTGTATCTGATTATAAACAGTTAGTGTAAAAGTATTATTCAAATTCGCTCTACCGGATGCATATTTAGATGAGCAATGCTACGTCTACTTTCTGATCGTCCACTCTCTGTTTGTCTTTACTAATCTCAAACAAAAAGACATAACAAAAGTAATGTGACCTACAAAAAAGTATCATGCTATTTTGTTTTCTTATATAAAAGTAGGGGAGAGTGGACGTAGCATTGCTCTATTTAGATAATTATTCTAGCAATCAAATTTGCATATGAATTGAATACAAATAATATCCGTATCTATCGACACACCTATCCACCCTTAATGCCTTTGGTTCAATATCTGAAAAACCCATTTATAAAGGTATTCCCTCCGATTATCCATTTCTTCCTAAACACAATACATTGAGCTTAAAAAGAGCAATGATAATATATAATCTGACTCTCTACCAAAAAAAGAAGAAGAAATTCAAAAACAAACTTGAAAATAAAATAACATAAAAATCAAGAAATAAAAAACAAAAAGTGGAAGATGAGAAATACTCATTTTTCAAATTATAAGCTAAACCCTAAAGTAATATTACCTTTTTTTTTTGTTAAGTAAAAATACTTTGGTCAAATTCCTTTCCTTTTATATTACCATACCTTCCTCAGAGAAAATTTCATTTTCTTTTTAATTTTTTTAAAAATATAAATCCCATTATTCTCACTCTCCACAAAATAAAAATAAAAAGGTAAAATATTATTATTATATTAATATATAATTAATATTTACACATTTCCTTACTAAGTACAATAGACCCTCTTATAATTAATATTTTATAACTTAATAATCTCTAATAATTAATAATTTTTAAAGAAAATTCCAATATATTATTAATTATAAGAAAGGTTTTTATACTATATTAATACATAGTAATATGAATCTTATAAACACTTTATGATAGTTTAGGTATCAAGAAGAGAAATGGATACAATTATTTTAGATATTTTGGTTATGTATAATAAATTATCATATACCCAATATAAAGTTTTAGATATTAAAAAAAAACTAAAAAAAAATCATTATATGAGGACTTCAAAATAATTTAACAAAAGTGAAAGGAAGAATCCCAAAAAAAACAAAGGTCAAAAAATTCGTAGAGTTCACAAAGAATTTTGTCGCTTTCCAAAATAAAGGATATTTTTTTTAAAAAATTTGAAAAGGAGTTAACTTTACCAAACTGAAATTATCATATACTAACCCTATACATTTGTATCTACATGAAACTTATGTGGAAAATACAATACATTCAAAATAAATTTTGATCAACCAACATTACGATTCTTATATATAATATTCTCTTATAATTAATATCATTTATTATCACTAAGGTTATTAGTTACAAGAGGGTCTACTGTAGGGGTGTCAACGAGCCGAGTTGAGTCGATCTGGGCATTGCTCAGGCTCGGCTTGTTGGATTTTTGATGTTGCTAACAGCTCGAGCTCGAAAAGGTCAACTCAAGCTCGGCTTGTCCACAAATCATTGAGCTTGAGCAGACTTGTTAAACTCTAATTTTTTTTTAAAATATAGTATAGTGGGGACGATAATCTAACCATTAAGGGATTAAATAGTGGGGTACAAAGAAAATGGGAAGATAAAATTGTGCTTTTAGTAACCTGATGGATATTTCATATTCTAAATTTAAAAAACTTATTTCATTTTCTTATACTTTTAATGTAAAACTCAATATGGGCAGGGTTATAATTGTACATGGGTATTCATTGAATTAATCGAGCCGAGCCGAGATACCTCTTACTCGAGCTCGGCTCGTTATATAAAAGAGCTCACTCCCTTGGCTTGGCTTGATGAACTTTTTAATTCTGCTCAAGCTCGGCTTGTTTCGAGTCGAGTCGAGCTGGCTCGGCCATTGACAGCCCTACTAGAAGCCAATCTTTTCTTCTTAAAGTTGGACTGAAACCCAAAATTCAAGATCAGAAACCATCCAAAAATCTCCAAAACCAAACCAAAAACCTATCGATCTTTCCTTACATAAATTCAGAACCCAACTCTCAAACCAACTAAAATATCCCTCGAAAACCAGTCATGATTTGAACAAAAACAACCCCCAGATGGGTTTATCCATAAACCCCTTTTTTCTGCTCTCTCTTACTCTGGTTTTCTTAAGCGGTTTTGAGCTCCTCCCATATGTTAAAACCGCTTCAGATTACTCCACCTTAGTGTACAAAGGCTGTGCAAACCAGACATTCACAGACCCAACTGGGGTTTACTCACAAACCCTTTCAGCCCTTTTCACTTCTCTCATTTCTCAATCCTCCAAATCCAAGTTCTTCAAAACCACCTCAGGTGGAGGCCAAACCACCATTACTGGCCTCTTCCAATGCAGAGGAGATCTCAGTAATGCCGATTGCTACAACTGTGTTACAAAACTCCCTGAAATGTCGAACAGCTTATGCGGCAAAACCATTGCAGCTCGGATTCAGCTCAATGGGTGCTACATACTCTATGAGATCTCTGGATTTCCCCAGATTTCTGGGGTTGAATTGCTTTACAAGACTTGTAGTAGATCTCAGGCTGTGGGGAGTGGATTTGAAGAGCGAAGGGACACTGGATTTTCTGCGGTGGAGAGTGGTATGGTAAGTGGTAATGGATTTTACACAACGAGCTATGAATCTGTGTATGTTTTGGCGCAATGTGAGGGGGATTTGGGGACTGGAGATTGCGGCGAGTGCGTGAAAAGTGCTGTGCAGAGAGCTCAAGTTGAATGTGGGAGCTCGATTTCAGGCCAAATCTATCTGCACAAGTGTTATATGAGCTACAACTACTACCCAAATGGGGTCTCCAGGAAATCATTCTCAGGTTAGTGGAGAGAAGAAAAAGATAGAAAAAACAAAGGTAGAGAGAGAGAGAACCCACTAATCTAGCCTTCACAAAAACCATGTTTTGAGAGAGAGAGAGCATCTTTCTTCTGTGGAAAAATGGTTTTTGCCCAAGTCAGATTAATGGGTATTTTTGCAGTTTCAACATGGTATTTGATTATACTCTTAAGTTAGATCAATGGGTAGTTTCTGAGTTTCAACATGGTTTTTGTCTAAGGTAGATTAGTGAGTTCTCTTTCAACATGATTTTTGTCTAAGTTAGATTAGTAGGTGTTTATTGTTTACACCCTCAGGAAGCGGAAGGTGTGGGTTCAACTTCTCACTCCCCCTTTGGGAGCCAGCCCGCATGGGATTTTCCTGGACTTTCTTGGTGTGGTGGGTTGCGCACTCTTATCGCACCGACGGGGATTAGTACCGACCCAATGGGTTGGTATACCCTGAGTTTCCAAAAATAATGATTTTTGTCTAAATTAGATTAGTGGGTGTTTATTATTCCTTATATATAAATATATTAATCTGTGATATGTTTAATTGATGTAGGGCGTACAGGGCAAAATACAGGAAAAACAGTAGCTGTTGTTATGGGAGGGGCAGCAGCTGTGGGGTTTGGAGTTGTTTGTTTGATGTTTGCTAGATCTGTGATGAAGAAACGTGAGGGTAAGTCTACAAAATGAGACCAGTCCTTTCCTTTTTTTCCAAGTTTTTCTGATGTTGTTACGAGAATTTTTGAGAGAAATAGAATTCAGTTGTTTTTAAAATTTTTTCTTTTTATAATGGAAATGTTCTCGTGTAACTATCACACACACTCTAAACACACACAGTCAAAAGTAAGATTACAACCAAGGTGCCATAAGGAAAATTTAGTTGCTTGCTCTGCACATAAAAATAGAATCCTAACATATTAATTCATCACCTCCACGGCTGGTGACACGAGGAGGAGATTCTCAACTCTTATTTTATTGTCACGTGTCTCCCTTTTAACTTCTTATAACCACATGGTTAAAAAATTTAAACCGGAGTTCATGGCAGTTTTGAAGGGGTAGCTTTGTGAGAGTGAGAAGCAATAGTTTGCTTTTCGCCCGTGGACCGAACTATTGCTCTTAATTCAAATGATTACAGGTCTAGATAATAGCTAGTCTTATTTGGGAGCACCGATAGACTCTCAAAAAAATAAGAGCTAGAATAATAATAATAATATTATTATATATATATTTTTTTTGGTGCAAACAAACTTTCATTAGAAACAGTTAGAACATATCCGTCAAAAGAGGTAGACCCAGCTTACAAAAGCTTCCTTCTGACATGGGACGCTGGAGAGGGAACTACATCCGCTCTAAGATTCAGTATACTCCACGCCAAACCCTAATAAAAAGACTTGTTTTAAAACATAAAGAGCTAAAATCAAGCCTACTTTTTAGACATTAGGCATTTTATCTCTATTTTAAAAAGTGAAGAAGGTTTATTTTTTGAAATATAGTTTATTTTGTTTGAGCCAATAGAGGGTTAATTGTCAATTTTTTGAATAGTTTTGTCTATTAAAAATTAATATTTCTTTTTATACCCTTATTTCCAACGTTAGATTTGTTTTTTGTTAGTTGAAAAAAAAACGTAAATATCTCAAATATGTGCTTATTTTTATATCTATCACCAAACAATATTAAAAAATATGATTTTAATTTTAATTTTTTACCAAACATAATGTATGAAAAGATCTTAAAAAAGGTGGTGCTACATGCACACCAATATATATATATATCAAACTTAAAAAAAAAAAAAAAACTTTACTAGTATACACACCAAATGAAGATTAAAAAAAAAAGAAGAGTTGTCCTCTTCTTTTTCCTCTCGTTTTCGACAAATGATGTCGACAAACACCCATCTGTATCGCCACTCCCTCAATACTATAAGGTAAAGAGGAGTACTATCCCCAGTTGCATCCACAAACACAAGAATAGGCATACCACGTGGAGATGTTTGATATTTTAATCCATTAAAAAAAAAACAGAAAATGTTTGACATTTACAGCCACCAAGTTGCGTCTTTGGAAGATTTGCGACTGGGGCTAGCAAAATCCATTAGGTAAATAGATTTTTATCTGTCCAAGAGCTTTCTATCTTCGAAAATTCAATGTTGGAGACGACAAGCTTGGAGCCTTCCAAAATTTGTTTTGAAATTGTAGGGTTTCATGGTTTTGGTTGAATCAAAATCCATTGAAAGAGATTCTTGTGTTGAAGGGGTTTTAGATCAATGCTCTATTTGTTTCGATGTAAAATAGGAGAAAACAAATGAAATTTAAGAGAAAATGTCAATTGTCCTAGAGAAAATACATGTGAAAAATGATATTTTACATATAATTCTTTTGTTTTCCCCTATTTTACATCAAAACGAACGGAACACAAATCTAAAATTGTGGTTTGAGAGAAATTCAAATAGGCCTTAGAAAGTTAAAACTCTTACTAAAAAGACAAAAGCTATTCAAGGTGAAAGGCATCCTCATCTTTACTAGGAAAATTCAAATATGTCTGAGAAAGTTGAAACCCTTATTAGGACACGAGTTACTCAAGGAGGACAGCAGCTCCCTGATAGGATACGGGCATTATTGTCATTTATGTCTCAGAAAGTTAAAACCCTTATTAGGACACGAGCTGCTCAAGGAGGAAGGACAGCAGCTCCCTGATAGGATACGGGCATTATTGTCATTTATGTCTCAGAAAGTTAAAACCCTTATTAGGACACGAGCTGCTCAAGGAGGAAGGCAGCTCCCTGATCTTTGTTTGACGATAAGAAGGTGGAGAGGATAAGGGCATTATTGTCATTTCCTCTTATTTCGGTGTACATATCATCAAATATTGTTTTATTTTAAAGTTTAGTGTATACCAGCAAACATTGATGTATGCATAGCACCCTCCAAATAAAATCGCTCTCATGAGATCAAATAAGATTTGTCAAAAACGAATCTATTGAGAAAAGAATTTTGTGTGGGGTTGGGTGTGAAAAGACTTAATGTCTTTTTGTGTGGGTAGGAGAGGATGAGAATGAGAGGGAATTGTGCTTTTTTGCTCATTGCCATCTGGCTATTTATCTCTTTCCACTCTTACCAAAAATGCTCTCTTTCTCTCTCTCTCTATTATCTCTTCATATCTTTCACATACATGCATGTGTTAATAGATCTATTATTTCTTTCCAATTTCCATACCTTATACATGCATGTGTGTAACAGATTTACATATATAACACAAGTGGGATACTTTTTGGCCTCTCTATTTACATCCAAAAGTTAGATTATATCTTGAATTAGACTACTTGCTTTGCAGCATTATAAGTTGATTAAAGTATAAAAAGAGGAATTATTTCAATAGCATAAAGTGTAATTAATTGATTAATTGTTCAGGGTATGTTTGGCTTAACTTATTTAATGTGATTTTGTTACACATTTTTTTTTGGCCAAAAACTAGCACATAGAATTCCCCTTTTGCAATAAGCAAATATGGGAAAAACCCTAGTGCACCTGACCGAGGGAAAGCTTCCCACATTGAAATTTGATCACAGGACCACCCGGTAGTGAGGAGTACACCTCGCTATCTTCTAAGCTAAGAGTAGGCATAGAACCCCACAATAACTTAAAAGACCTACACTTACAATATGTGTATACCCCAATAGAGTGGTTTGAGATTTATTTTCATGAGTTGTAGCGTGACAGTTGAAATGTCCATTGTTTTATTCAACTTCTAATGCTAGACTTCACTACTACTCAATGAGCAATACTAACATGGCTAAATAGGTTCTAGAATGATTGGGGATGTCCTATGCGAAAAAAAATAAAAGACATGCTTTTGGATTTAATGAAAAATAAATGAGTCATTCATATGAGCCGGAGCTTTGCTTCACTAGGTTGGAGTGGAGCTCCTTTTCTACAAAGCCACGACAGTTATGTAATTATGAGAATACAAAACAACTCTTATTTTTTTCATAATTACAAAACTGCTACCCAACATTGCACCCAAATGAGGAGCTCCGCTTGACGCATAGAAGCAGAGCTCCGGCTCATATTTAAACACAAAATAAATATGTATTTCCCATGGTACTATCATGCACTCACGCGGCATGCCTTTTTCTAATTTTCATTAGTTTAATAAAATAGCTTTATGAATATTTAATTACACTGTTTATCTTATATAATATGAGACCTTTAGAGGGAGATGAGAATCAATATGAACACACTATCGGTAATCGGTACATGGAAGGAGTTTCAGCACACCACTCAGTCTTGGTCAAAAGTCAACAAACTTAAATCTCTCGAAGGGGGTTGTCATTGGCATCAAGAGCCATGTATTTCATTAAAGCTTGTGTTTTAAATATTCTGTTCTCGCCATCTTCGTTCATGCTTTTATAGGTTTTTCTCTTGTTCTTTTAAAGCTTTAAATCGTCATTTCAGAGCCGTTAACTTCACTCTCATCTAGAACAAAAGTATTGAAACCATCACCATCTTTTCCTCCTTATTTTTATTAATTAGCAGAGTTACTCAAATATCATCTTAGATCAAAAGTAAACCTTTCTAAGGTGAAGTTTGGTAACACTAATCTAATAAGTCTTAAATAGGTAGAGATTATTTGAAAATTGTGTTTTGTTGGATTTTAGATTGTTAAGTGGAAAGTTAATTGCATGTCTATATCTTTTTGAATTAGGGGTTTTACCTCTTAGACATGCAATTAACCTTCAACTTAACAATCTAAAGTCCAACTAAGCACAATTTTCAAATAATCTTTTCTTATTTTGAGCTTATTAGATTAGTGTTATCAAACTCCACCTAAGTACTTAAACATTTGTGAGAACTCCAAATAGATAGACATCGTAATATTTTGATTTTTTTTTAATTGATGAGAAAATGATTACAAAAGCTACACGGAAAACGGGAACAGATAGATAGAGCAAAAACTTGAAAAATACAAATCAGAATCACAAGGTTCCTGGGTTGAAGGGGAATACACCCTGCAGGGAGTTAAAGAGAATCAATAGTCAATCGGATTATATCTCCCATCATGGGTAAGGATGCTTGGAGCGCTCACCTAGCTAGACGATGGGCCTCACCATTGCCCTCTCAGAGACCACGAGTGATTTTGCTATCTTAAAATGAGGATAGTAGGAGGTAAACATCCATCATAACAATGGACTGTTAAGAAGGAATAGAGGAATTCATTTGTTGAAGAAAGTGGACCACAGCCAGGGAATAAGATTCTAGCCAAACTTTGCTCCAACATTTTTCAATAGCGAGATCAACACCCAATCTCAAAGCTATGACCTCGGCTATATTAGCATTACTTTTGGATGAGTCTTGTGGTCGTAGCAATTGTGTTACCTTGGCAATCTTTATTGGGTTCCACCTAGTGGAATGTGGGCACCTCCCTTACTTGATACGTCTCCTTTTTAATACTCATTAACTGTGATTAAGATTTACTCATCCCCTAGGGTTTATACCTCTACCCTTGGTTTTTAGAAAAAAAAATGTAACTCCCGGGTTGATAAATCTTAACTAGGGTTAAACATGATTAAAATGGACACACAGATGCATAAAGAGTCAATCTCTTTATATTATACACATTTAAAATTTACAAAATTTTGAAGGGGTCAAACTTCCCACAAGTACATCCTAATTTGGGGAGGGCACTATTTAAAAATTTTAGATATTAATTATTTATTTTAAAAACTACCTACAATATAATAAATATTTAAAATTTTGGGGCCCTGATCGACCCCTCCCCGTCCCTGGCTCTGCCCTGTATGTATCATGTTTATTAAAAAAAAAAAAAGTATATCAAATAAGCAAGCGGAATCCATATGCAATAATTTCCAAAGTCTCAAACCTAAAAAAATACTTAACATAGGTTTGAATTTAAAAATATTTTGCTAGAAACACTGTTTTCATAATCAAACCGGGCATTGAACTAGAAGAGTGGCGGTTTCCGGTTCCACCGGTTCAATTGATCCGGTTCGACGGTGTACTTTTTGCATTTTTTTTTTCATTTTTTCCTAAATTTTCCTAGTTCTAACCGGTTCTACTGGTTGTGGTCGGTTTTGACAGGTTCTGACCGGTTCTTAAAAAGTTCCGGTTTTGAGGGTTTTGGAAACCGGCAAGCGGGCCGGTTCGACCACCTGGTCTGTTCCGATCTTGACAACACTGGCTAGAAGGGCCTGACTGAATCCATGCAATACATATTAGAGTTTTTTTTTGTAAAAAAACCCCTAACTTTTCAGCTATTTGTAAATACCCCCTTACGTTTTTTAATTTTGTATTATAATCCACTAACTTTTAAAACTTTTACAAATCTTTCATTCCATCCAAAATTAAGTTAAGGATGTTAAAATTTTCATGAAATTACCCTTTTAATCTTTTTTATTTTAAGGAGATTCGTAAAAACTTTTCACAAGGGAAGTGCTTGGAACCCACTAACCGTGGTTAAGATTCACTAACCCCTAGGATTCATATATTTTACCTTGATTTTTAGAAAAAAAAATATTAACTTCAGGTTGATTATGCTTAACCACAGTTAAAGGGACTCTACAAGTCGCCACATGTCCTTTTTAACACCCACTAACTATGGTAATGATTCACTCACCCCTTCAATTAACCTTTGTTTTTAGAAGAAAAAAAATATTAACCTTAGATTGATTATGCTTAACCATAGTTAAAAAGAGGCTCTACGCATTGCCACATGTCCCCTTTAACACCCACTAGAAGTGGTTAATATTCACTCACTCCTAGGGTTCATGCACCTAATAATGGACTTTAGAAAAGAAATAACCTTAGGTTAATTATGCTTAACCACAGTTAAAGGGGCTCTACAAGTCGCCACATGTCCTTTTTAACACCCACTAACTGTGGTTATGAATCACTCACCCCTTGGATTAACCTTTGTTTTTAGAAGAAAAAATATTAACCTTAAATTAATTATGCCTAACCACAGTTAACGAAGGCTCTATACATTGCCACGTGTCCCTTTTAACACCCACTAGCAGTGGTTAATAGCTAATAGCGGTTAATATTCATTCACTCCTAGGGTTCATGGATCTAATCTTGAATTTAGAAAAGAAATAACCTTAGGTTGATTATGTTTAACCACAGTTAAAAGAAACTTTACAAATTGTCATGTGCCCCTTTTAACACTCACTAACTGTAGTTAAGATTCACTTACCCTTAGGGTTAGTTCATCTATTTTTGATTTTTATATTTTTTTTAACAAGATATTAACCTTAGATCGATTAAGCTTAACCCCAATTAAAGGGGATAAATGAGATACATGATAAAGTGTACTGTCCAACCCATTTAAAAAAAGCTAAAAGGGTCTTTTCATAGAATATTTAACATCTATTACTGTCTTTTGGATGGAAGGGTGGATTTTCAAAAGTTTTAAAAGTTAGTGGACTATAATGCAAAATCACAAAATATAAAGGGTATTTACAAATAGCTAAAAAGTTAGGGGGGTTTTTCACAAAAAACCTTACATATTACTTGGGTCCTAACCTTGTGAAGGTCTTGAGTTGAGGCCGAGTTCTCATCCATGGACACATGTAAGTGGTAGGCTTTAAGAGGAGGCTAGGACTCCAATCCGGCCCTCCAATAAGGGGCCTTGCTCGGCCTCATCCTCCTAAATTCACAAATTTGATACTACTATTTTATAAGGTCCACAAGTTGAGTATGGCCAAAATCACAAAAACCCTAAAAACCAAAAGTTAAATGAATGAACCCTAAGGGTGAGTGAATCCTAACCACTGTTAATTAATGTTAACTAATCCAAAGTTAATTTTCTAAAAACCAATGTTAAATGAATGAATCCTAAGAGTAAGTGAATCTTAACCACAATTTATAAATATTAAAAGGAACATGTGGCATCCGTGTAGGCATCCGCGTTCCACCTAACGGAACGCAGACACACAAAGAATCATTCTCCAAAGAATAATGGTTTAAATACGAGGCTGAGCTATGCTTTAGAACGTTTGTCCTCGCCATTTCTGATAAATATGGTGGCATCATTGTTATTATAGAGAAATGAAGTCACAATTTTGTAAAGATTCTCAAGGTAGAGATTTTTTTAATTCTATATTTTTTGCCTTTTCTGGTTCGGTAACACCCCTAGACTCACCCTAACAGTTCACTTATGACATTATTAGTAGTAATCCTCGGTTAGTAGTTAGCATTGGGGAGTAAAACTATTGCAAGACATCACTTGTTAGGATTAGAATCCATAATCTCTCTCATACGAGAGGTCGCACCCTACCATTGGAGCAAGGGGTAGTGGCAATGGGTCGGAGTTTGTGCGGCCGAGCTATGGCTATTAACTCAAGGAAAAGGAGGAAAAGAGAAATAATTTAACATTTACTTTACTACCACTCGTCCTCTTTCCGATTGTGCAGTATTCTAGTACCTTATGAAAAAAAATTAGTGCACTGTTTTTTTTTCCTTCAAATGGACCATTATAGAAAGAAAAGAAAGGACTTCGAATTTATCTTTATACGGACAAAAGAAACAGTCAAAAGATTCAAAAGCAAACAGTCGTGAATTATGGCCAATCAAAAGATTCAAAAGCATTGCTCTCATTAAGCTGATATGAAAAAGGAAATGGATTGTTGGAGGAAGAGTTCTGGGGAGGCTGGGTTTTCCTGCCCACGGCAAAAAGATCCCTCTCTTCTCATCCATTTTCAACATGAAAAAGGTTAAACTTTGAAATTTAAGTCTTTGAAGAGATCGATACAGCATGGGTACAAGGCCGATGTGGACGGAAAATGTGCAGGCACATGGTAGAGGTAGGCATATCAGATGAACAATATGGATGACTTAGGATCTTCTCCGGTTGGTGCCGGGGAGGAGACCACCAACACAAATTGGAAGGTGCCACATATCCTTTTTACTAGCGAGGAGACTGTCAACACAAATCAAAAGGCACCACACACCCTTTTTACATGTTTATCGAAATGTGTGCACACAAATTAATATTTTGGTTGAGGGGATGTGTGGCACCTTCCGATTGGATGTTGGCAACTGAAGAAGATACTAAGTCAATTTGGATTGGTCACATCACCCCTTCACATGGATTACAAGAGAGACCTGCCCAGAGAAATTTTTTTGTTAAGGAATAAACCCTAAATATGATTTGGGAGATACGAAAAATAGACAGAAAAAAAATAAATACACTGAAACACCAGATTTACGTGGTTCCCTCAAGTTGTGGTACGTCCACCGAGTCGCTGAAATTTTCACTATGATCTGGAGTAAGAGAGAAAAATACAAAGTTGCGATCTAAAACAACAGTAGTCATCCATCCTTATGTTTAATAGTATTAGATCTACATAACAAAATGTGAAAGTACCAAAGTACCCCTAACCCTAGGGTAGGATGTGCAGTCCGGATAGGCTCCACACTACCTATTAATCTCCCACTTGGAGACTGACCCCAACAAAAACTCTAACTCCACATGTCTCCAAAGCAAACGAACATCACAGTGACTCACTCATTTATCCTTAGGCTCGAAGACAAGCTAAAGCTAAACATAGCTTAAGTTTCTTAATGGTGACTGTCTTGGTTAACATGTCTGCTGGATTCTCACTTCCATGTCCATCTTCTAAAAGTGAACGTATGAAGTGGTATTTCAACTGTATGTGCTTCGTTCTGGAATGAAACATCGGATTCTTTGCCAGATGAATAACACTCTGACTATCACTGTACTGAACACTATTTTCTTGCTTCTTACCAAACTCTTCTAAAAAGCTTTGCAACCAAATCATCTCATTACTAGCTTCAGTAACTGTAAATTATTCAGCTTTTGTAACTAAAAGACCCAACTTATTATTGTACCACCCAAAGTATACACATACTCAGTAGTATCCCTCTTGTTGTCAATATCATTAGCTAAGTCTGAATCAACATAACCCTGCAGTGTCATATATGCCCCTTTAAAACAAAGTGTCGTGTATGTGGTACCCTACAATCCATTTTACTGTCTCCCAATGTGGTTTACTCGGATTACTCATGTATCTGCTCACAACTCCCACTACATGTGTTGTCTGCCCTGGTGCAGATTATAACATACATTAGGTTGTCAATAGTTGAAGCATATGGAACCCCTTCCATGTATGCATTCTCCTGCTCCATCTTCGTTGACTGCTCTTTAGATAGTTTGAAGTGACTAGCTAATTGTGTGCTCACTGGTTTTGCATCTTGCATGTTGAACCTGTTGAGAACCTTTTTGATAATCTCCTTGTGACAAGTTTAAAGTATTAGTTACTCTAACTCTGATAATCCTCATCCTCAAAATATGTTTTGCAACACCTAGATCTTTCACTGCAAACTGTTTAGACAATTGCTTCTTCAAGTTGTTGATCTCTTGAATGCTTGACCCTCCAATACGCGTGTCATCCACATACAAGAGCAAAATAATATAAATATTGTCAACCCTCTTAACATAACAACAATGATCTGTTTGGCATCTCATGAAGTCATTGTTGCACATGAACGTCTCAAATTTCTTGTATCACTGTCTCGGAGCCTGTTTCAAACCATACAAACTCTTATGTAGCTTGCATATCATATCATCTTTTCTCGGTGCTACGAATCTTTGTGGTTGATTTGTGCAGATATCCTCCTCCAAATCACTATGGAGGAAAATTGTTTTCACATCTAACTGCTCAAGAAACAGATCTTTGCAACCACAATTCTCAACACCAATTTAATTGTTGTCAACTTCACAATTGGAGAGAAAATCTCAGTGTAGTCGACACCTTCTTTCTGTCAAAATCCCTTCACAAACACTTTAGCTTTGTAGCTGTAGTGACCTTCAAAATATTATTCTGATTCTAAAGGTATTTAGGTAATTATCCTATTGAGGGTAGGTTAGTAATTACATCATTAAAGTTAGCCATTATAATTTACCTAACTAAAGGTTAAATATAATAATGTGAATAAAGAACAAAAAGAATAGTGTACAAACCTGATTTAGATTAACTAGTAAATAAAACACCCCTTAATAAGGACCTTTTAGTAAATCACTAAATTAGAGTGTTAATATAAATAGATAAAGCTAAATCTAGTAAACCATTACCTTTAGCAAAACCTAAATTGGGGAAAATGAGGCATTGTAGAAGAAAAGGGATTTGAGGAGAAAACTTGCGGGAAAAGTGTTAGAAATTGTGGGGTTTGATCTAGAGATTTGAAGTCACGAGGATCGCATCTCGGATCTCAATGAGTCTTCTCTGTTGCTCGTGGGGATTCGAATAGAGGCAAGAGAATACTCCTCTTAGATCTAGGTCTTTGTATGTAAATTCTTCAATTTAAAAGTAGATATATTCTTCTTAAATCATGATTAGCTTCATTCAAAGTTTTTTTTGAAGTATGTGAAGTTTGATAATCATATTTTAGGTTTAGACATTTTAAATTGAATTAATATGAAGTTGTTAGATTTCTGGAATTTTAAGACCATTTATGGGAAAATATTCAAAATATATTCTCTTGTATTCCAAAAATTACGACATTTTGTGGGTAATTCGCACATTGGTAAATACACCTCTCTGCAAAATTTCAGACAAAAATGAATTTGTTTGATATTGATTTCATAATTATATTTAGGACAAGTTAAACCTGTCAGCAATTTCAGAATTAAAAAAACTCAACTTTGTTTTATAATATTTTTAAATATTTTATACATAAGAGTGTTGTTTTAAAAATTTTAAACCAACTATAATCTAATAAAATTTAAACCCAATTGGTCTCATATTATTTTATTTTATATTTTATATTTGATGAATTTATTAGTGAAAGGTCTCGAAACTGTCAGAAAATTTCTCACTGCAGATAGGTTGTGTTTCACTCAATATTTTAAATTTAAAATATTACAATTTGATTTTTATGATATTTTTATTATTGTGTTCTGGAAGTATATTTTCCAGAAAAGTATGCCTCATAATTTTTAAGTGAGAGATGAATCTCTGAGAAATTATGAAACCCATAAAGGTCTCTGTTTTCTATTATTTCGTGAGACAGTGCAACTGTATTGAGTTTAATTATTTATGAAAAAATAAGTACATAAATGAAGAGAAAGAAAATAAAGAAAAATGAAATAAATAAATAAATTTATTTTAAAGAAGATCATTGAAAATAATAAATTATTTGTTACAATTATATAAAACTTCATAACTTGATAGATAAACTTGAAAAACATGTGTTATTTAATTAATGCACTGTTATCATTGTTTCACTTCCTATACATACTATTTGAATGCATGCTTATTCTTGTTCTTCTTTATTTTGATGGTATGGGACACCATAATAAAGAGAGTATATTTTGTTAATGATAAAGACCACTACTCAAGGGATGACTGTGAAGAGTATGATACTCTCGAAAAAGTCTAAGTCTACGAGTGATCTCCAGGAGATTCCACTGGGGAGTCCGGGACTTCTCAGTGAGACAACCTTAAGTGTATTTGTGCACTCAAGAGTTCGGGACTTTTCAGTGTGACAATATGACTTAAGGGTCCCTTAACGATGAATTAGATGACCTTAGACCACTGTCAATGGAGTAGACTCTAGGAGAACTTTATGGGTAGAGGAGCAGACCAATTTGAATTAACTGTAGTAATTAATGCATATTTAATTTGGATATTAAATGTTAATTGCTTTTGTAAACTGTTGAATGCTTGTTGTATTTACTTGTTGAGCTATGAGCTCACTCTTACCATTATTGAAATTTTCAGAAGACACCTGAAAGGTTAGGGAGTCGGGAGGACAGAGTTAGTTGTCGAGAGTTTGTTGAGTTTTAGTTGAACATTTATCTGAGGTAGAGTGAACTGTAGTGAGGTTTAATTAATTCGCTTTAACTTTTTTACTCTTTGTGGTTTGTTTAAACTCCGGTTGCTTAATAATATATCTAAATGGTATTTATTAGAAATAAATTTCATTGTTGTTGAGGTTTGTCCCTGGATCGCGTGTCGAGATCTACACAAATATGAGATATATTATGTGTAGGATTGTGGGGCGTGACAGTAGTGCTTGCTACCATCATGTTTTTCCTTAACCCTATAAACTCATTTGTTATGCAAAGCCTTTTTGCCCTTTGAAGGCTCAATGAACTCACATGTCTGATTTAACATGAGGGAGTCCATCTCATCCTACATAATTAACTATCACTTGGTCGAATTTTCAACCTCTAATGCTTTATCATAACTCTATGGTTTACCACCATCAGACTACAATAGATAATTTAAGGAAGGAGAATAACGCTATATAAGTTTGGAACCTCTAGCGGACCGTCTCATCTCAATCATAGGTATGCCTTGTTCCACCTGTGGAGCAGCTTGTTCCACTCTTGGAACTACTGCTTCAAGATTATTTTAAACTCTGCTCTACACATCATTCTTAGAGATCCCTTTTAACTCAATGTACTCAGCCTTCTCAGCATGAGTACATGCATTATTAGATTTTACAACTGACATTTCCATATATATTACTTTTTCATTAAATATGACATCTCTACTTCTAATAATTTAATGACTTTAGTAATCCCAGAACCGATAACCAAACTCATCAGTGTCATATCCAATAAAAGTACATTTCTTTGACTTTGGATCAAGTTTGCTCCTAGCATTAGAATCAATATGCACATATGAAATACAGCCAAAAACTTTTTAATTGTGAAAGATTTACCTCTTTTCTGCTCCAAGCCTCCTCTACTAAGCAGTTATCCAAAGGAACAGAGGATCCACGATTGATCAAATATGTTGCAGTGTTAATTGTATTAGTCCAGAATATCTTGGGCAATCCAGGGTATATCTTCATGTTTATAGTATGCTCATTACGAGTTATGTTCATGCGTTTTGTAACACCATTCTGTTGTGATGTCCCGGGAATAGTCATCTCCATTTTGATCTCATTAATAACATATAAACATTAGAACTCATTGTCTCCATACTCTCCTCCATTATCAGATCTCAAACACTTTACTTTCAAACCTATCTCATTCTCCATCATAGCCTTCAACTTTTTAAAAGTATCATAAATATCAAATTTATTTTTCAAAAAATAAACTCATACTTTTCTTGTCGAATCATCGATGAAGGTAAACATAATATGATGAGTCTCCAAGAGATGAAACTGGAGCAGGTCCCCATACATCAATATGAACTAGCTCTAATTTTTCTGTCTTAGGTTTTTTATCAGCCTTTGAAAAACTGACCATCTTTTGTTTCACAAAGATGCAGTCCTCATACAAATAAATATCTACTGATTTTATACCCGACAATTTTCCTTTCGACAAAAGTATCTTCATCCCATTTTCACTCATATGACCAAGCCTTTAGTGCCACAGATTTGAATCTAAGCCCGCATCAACAATTGCAATGGTAGTTCTTGTATTTGTTGTCATATAGAGAGTACCCGTCTTCTTTCCAAGAGCTATAACCAAAGCTCATTTTTTGATTTTTTACAAACCACTCACGAAGATTATTGCATGCCCTTCGTAATCATGTGACCCAAATAAATTAAGTTTCTCTTTAAGCTAGGAATATGTCTAACATTCTCCATCTTCCATACAACCTCATTAGATAATCTGATCTAACCATCTCCCTTGTCCAAAATATTCAAAAGTTCATCATCAGCTAAATAAATCTTTCCGAAATCACCATTGATATAGTTCTCCATGATTTCTCGGAGTGAGGTAGAGTGAAATGATGCCCCTAAGTCTAAAACTCATGATTCAATAGGACTATCGACACTCAAAATTAGAACATTATGAATCTATTCTGTGACATTTGCAGAGTTCTGCTCACCTTTGTCATACTTCTTTGGTGCTCAACAATCTCTCTTTAGATGTCTCTTCTTACCACAGTTCCAACACTCAAGTAATTTTTCAGATCTCGATTTGCTTCTTCTTCTGGGTTTAAATTTACTACGATCGGAGTTTTTCTTCTCATATGTTCTTCCCCTGGACTCGGTATTTAAAGCAGATTCTGATGTTTCACCTGATTCCCTCCTGCGAATCTCTTCACTTAGAATCAAGTCTCAAACATCATCAAACTTTAATTTTGAAGCTCCTAAAGAACCGCTCAATGCCGTTACAATTTCATGTTAGCTTTCTAACAAAGAGAACAAAAGAATCAAAACCCTAACCTCATAAGCAAATTTGATTTCTACATAACTCAACTAAGTAGTGACTATGTTGAACTCGTTCAAATGCTCAGCCACGGATGCGCCTTCTGACATCCTCAGGTTGAATAACCGCCACATTAAATATACCTTGGTGGAGGCAGAAGGTTTTTTGTACATATTTGAAAGTGCAGTCATAAGCCCTGCCGTGATCTTCTCCTTCGTTATGTTGAAGGTGATGTTATGAGACCACGTCAATTGAATAACTCCAAATGTCTGTCTATCGAGAAAAACACATTCATCATCTTTTATCGCATCTGGTTTCTTTCCTGAAAGAGGCTGATTTAGCTTCTTCTGGTATAGATAGTCTTCGATCTGCATCTTCTAGAATCCAAAGTCTATGTCATTGAACTTGTCAATCTGAACCCTTTCGTCTTCGACCATCTCGCCTACTCAAACCTAGTGTTTTGATACCAATTGTTAGGGAATAAACCCTAAACAGGATATGTGAGATACGAAAAATATACAGAAAAAGAACAAGAACAAACACACAAAAACATCAGATTTACGTGATTCCCTCAAGTTAAGATACGTTCACGGAGTCGCCGAGATTTTCACCGAGAGAAAAATACAAAGTTACGATCTAAAACAAAAGTAGCAGCCCATCCCTATGCTTAATAGTGTTAGAGCTACATAACAAAATGTGAGAACAGAGGTAGGATGTTCAGCCCGGATAGGCTCCACACTACCTATCATTTTTTTTCCATACAAAAGCTATAACTCTAAAATGGCTAATTGGAGATGTAACTCAAGAAGAGACGCTTTGAATACTCCAAACTCATTGTAAATGGTTTTATGATATAATTATCTCCGGTATAAAAGTTTTTATTGTAAATGGTAATTTTTGTTTACTTATTTTCTTATAAATTGGCTGCATTCTTAAAAGGAGAATGTCCATTTTAGCTCCCACCCTAGTTAAGATTCACTCACCCCTAGGTCAATAAATGTAATCTTGATTTGTAGAACAAAAAATTAACTCTTAGATGAATGAATCTTAACCGGGGTTAAAGGGACAAATGACGAGCATGGGTGTGTGGGTGTTCTGGTTATTAGAACTCGCACGTGTAAACTATCATTTTCAAAAATATGATGAATAATTTCTTTTTTTTTACTTATGTTGTAGTAAAGAAAAAATGAATCACATGTAAATAATGTTGTTTTTTTCATTCAAAAGAATGTAAAAGATTAAAAAAAAAAAAATTACTTTTTTTTTGGTTATTTGGTTACTTTCTTGAAAACAAGATGGAAATTTTCTTTATTTTACTTACGTTTGGAATAAAGGAAAATTAAAAATACATATAAAGAAAAGTGTTTTTCTCATTCAAAATAATGATTTTTTTTATCAATTCCCATTTTTAATAATACATGTGAAAATTGGTACTTTTATTATCTAAGAAAATAAATGTAAATATGTGTTTCTGCCATTTTGAAAAATACATGGGAAGATGTTATATATACATATATATATATATATAGAGAGAGAGAGAGAGAGGTATATTATTATTTAAAAAAATACACGTGGATAGGGAAATTATTATTATTTTGAAACAAATATATATGGAAAATGATATTTTTGTTTGAGTCCCTTCCTCTTGTTGGTCACCCTTCAGGATTTATCCCGGGTTTCCTGGTTGTGTATGAAGGGATCTGCATGGCCCGAGGAACTCAGTCGGGTGCTCTAAGAGGCCAGGATACCCTCGTTCCAAAAAAAAAAATTGTCAATTTTAAAAGTATATGTGAAGATAAATATTATAGTCATTTTGAAAATACATGTGAAGTGAAGTATTTTTGTTATTTTAAAATGTATATGTGAAGATAAGTATTATAGTCATTTTGAAAATATATGTTTTTTTTTTTTTAGTATTTTCACATTTAAAAAAATATATGTAACAAGGGATAAATGAGTGTTTTTATCATTTTAATATGTAACTAGGGAAATGCATGGGGAAAAAAAAAAATTTTAAAAAAAAAAATAAAAATATATATATATATATATATAGGGATACTTTTTTGATAAGTACATGTGAAGATGAGTACTTTTTATTTTTTAAAATATATTTGAAGAGTTGATGATTTTACAAAAAAGTTACACAAGAAATTTTAAAATGTAAATGTTTTCACAAAAATTGTCACTTTCTATAAAACGTTTCACTTTCAAAAGATTTTACATGCAAATAAATCCACAAAAATAATCTTTTTTTTGTGAATTTTATTTATTATCCCCCTATTTTACATCGAAAAAATGGAGCCTAAACCAAAGTTATTGGGTCAAGAGTTTGGGAAATATTCAGTTAAAGAAATTTTGGAAAAGATTGACAAAAAATTATATTGAAAAAAAGGAGATATTATCGAATAATATATTAAAAAAGAGTCATGATAACCCTACTCTCAACTAAAAACCAACACATGGCCTTGTTTTTAGCCAAAAACCAACACTTATTTTTGCTTTAACATGTGTTGATTTTTGGTTGAGAGTAGGGAATGCTTGAGAGTAAGGCGAGCACGTTGCACATCTCTTAAAAATAGTATAAAATATAAATAACTAAATTTCTTATATTAAATATCCGTTTGAAAAAAAATTAAGTCGTGAATGATTCACATTTAATTCGTGAAACTCCTAAAACCTTTTTTTTTTTTTTTGTGAATTTCCATATATAAGTTGTGAATATATCATAAATTAATGAATTATTGGATGAAAATGTCAAGTCACTTATTATTGGGGACTTTTTTTGGGGAAAGAAATCGGAACACTTTTTTTACCATGCTTCAAACTATGACTTCTTTTATGGATGAGGTAGTAGGCAAAGTTTACAGGCATTATACCAAGAGGAACAGTAAGGGAGACGGGGAGGAGCCATGACCCCCAAAATTTTAAAAGTATTCCTAAGATATAGGTGTAATTAAAAATAATAATATCTAATTTTTGTATAACTTGAGATTCTCCTATTACAACCTAACATGACATCTGTACTTTTTGTTAGTCGTCATTACTGTTATGTGGGTTTCAAAGAGACCAGTTATAACTTGAGATAATCCTCAAATTAAGATGTAATTATTAATTATGTTAGAAACTTATGTAGCGTTTAACAACTCTTTAAAAAAAGCTCTTTTCTTATTGTATTTAAGAGTGTTTGATAATGCACTTGTTACTTTAGAAGTAGAGGAAAACCTCTAATCTAATAAGTAGCAATGGGCTACTTATTTTTTAGCTCTAAAGATTAGAGGTCCGGCGTAAAAAAAAGTCGGAAGTTTGGATTATTTTGTCCTTAAATATTTTCCATATATCCCGTATTACCCTTACCCTATGTTTTGTTGCCGAGAAAATAAGTAAAAACATCCAAAATTTTCTTTTCTTTTCCATGTTTTTACTTATTTTCTTGACAACCAAACATAGTTAGCATATAAACCCAAATATGAGAAGACCCTCATTTCTCCTCTGTTCTCATCGTTCTTTTCTCTCATAGATTGCCCAAGAAGAAAAAGGGTTTCCGGAGATGCCACAGTTAGCTTCTCCTCCTCCTCCTCCTCCCCATAACCCCCAAATGTTAAACCCTCTATTTGTATCATCTGAATCTGAACTATATTTTCCATTTTTATACCAATCATCTTTTCCATATTCAAGCTTGTTGGTTGTATTTTGTTTGTGGAAAATGACATACGAAATATATTGACGGTTCAGTTCAAGAACCAAATTCCTACTATGTGATGTCATAGATTTTGGAGCAACGAGAAATTAATCCCAGTATAATATCTTATATCATTGATTTTTAGGATATGACCAAATCGGTTTGAGATTATGTCTGAATGAGATTAGCAATCCAACAGTGTTTAGTAATATTGGTTGTTTGACGTCAAATCTGCATATTAGGTCTGAGATGTGATCAATTAGTTGCTGTCCTTTACAAAATCATGGAATTGTTTGAGTTACAGTTTACTATTCAATAATGTATGAACCAGTTTTGTTTAGACAAACGCATCTTCTCCTGGTTCATCAATTTTTAATTGCTACTTTGTTGATTTCATTAGCTAGGAGTCACCAATCGCCAATGCATTTTTGGTTCGTCGGTCACCAAAGGGATGGGCTGTAACTCTGTGCATATCACAAGTTTATACACCCATCATAGGTTATGTTAGATCATTTACCACAAATACATATGGGAAGGGAAGAAATGAAAAAAACAAGAATGACCACTTCGCTTTTCACCGTGCATAACTATGTTGGTGAAGGGGTAGTGTGGTGATGGTGGTTGGGGGAGGGGGAGGGGGAGGGGGTTGACGGTGGTGGTGGTGGTTGGTGGGGGGTGGGGGCTATAGCCCATAATGGTGGAGAAGGGGGAGGGTGGCCAGGCAATTGTGGAGAAGGGGGTTACATATTTTAAAAATGACATCTCTTGCCCCTACAATAAGCCCTAAAAAACTTGCAATAAGAGGTTTTATCAAACAATCAAACTCTAAACTTTTTTTTTTTTTTTGAGTTTTAACAAACGCTCCAAACTCTAAAATTTTCTAGAGCTTATTCTTTAGCCCTTATTTTTTTAAACTTATTATATTCAAGTTTCCAATCGGATCCTTAATAGTTTGTTCCTCTCAAACTTTTGTTTAATTTTGGCCCCCTCAAAAAATATAATTAATTTTATTTATATAATGGCTCTCTCAAAAGACACTGGACCTTTATTAAAATGCAAAATTAAAAAATATATATGATTACGATGGACCAATTACTTAAAAAAAATTCTCAGGGGTTATGCCCTGAATCCATGCACCCTAATATTTTGTCCACACTTTATCATTTTGCACAAAACCCATTAATTTTCTTAATACTAGTATGTATTATAAAGGGTACACCTCATTGGTTTGCTCCAGTGGTAGGATGCATCCCCTTTAGGGGCAGAGGACTCGGGTTCCATCTGGGAGGGTATGGCGGTTGCAAGGCCCACTAATTGTACTAACGTAACCTAACTCTAACCAAGCCTACTAACCTAGATAAATGATCCATATACCCAAAAAATATGTAATATGGGTCCACAACCTATGGAATATCAGGCCTTCCAGCCTGAGAAGAAGAAGAAAGTCAAGCTTTGAGGACTTTAAAGGGCTGGGCCGAGATGGGCCACCTGGCCTGAGGGGCCGGTACACCCATTTTCAATAGGTTGTAACCCCTAACCCAATGAAACATGATCATGTGTATGGTGATAAGTCATAAAGATTTGATCATGTTATCTTCAGTTTTATAACCCCCCAAAACAACCTAACTGTAAGGACTTGGAAGTTGGAAGTGGAACACACTGGCGATGTTTGGTATGCAGGGTTTTCTTGCCCAGCCTTCTGGCCTCCAGGATCAACCCTCTAAGGATGTTGACAGCAACCCACCAGTTCCACCTTCAAGTTGAAACAAGAAGATGGTGCAAAAATACACACAAGTGGGTTGAGTAGGTAGCCAAGTCCATAACCGCCCCCTGCAGCCAAAAAAGGCATTAAGTCGGACTCAGAAAACCTAATTCTTCAACCAAATACCTCCTTTGTTCTTCGACAACCTTGCTCTCTTTCTCGGTATCCTTCTATAACTGGAATTGAGGTGATGAAAAAACCATTGCTTACAGATCATCTGAATGGAGACTGAGGGCCTTGTAATGGTAAAATATTTGGAGGAAAAACTCTGTAAAAGCATTGACGAGGAGAAGAAACTTCTCCTAGTGCTCAAATTAGTGGAGGATCTTAATCACAATAATGGGGATGCCAAAGCAGTCCCATTAGAAAGAGAGCATGACAGAGGAAGGAACAAAGTTACGCGAGGAGGAGAACCAAGTGAACAACCTCTGCAATGACAATCCTGCCAAATGTTCTTAATTCTTTTAGGCTTAGATTATCACAATGGACTGGGAAGAACTCCATAGTTGACAAGTAGTATTTTGAAGCTGTTTTTGCTCGAAAATTATTTAAATTAAAATAAGTTTTTGGCAGAAACCGCTTTTCAAAATTGACTAAACCCCTAAATTCGTGTTTAAGAGGGTCTGGTGTTTGGTCTCTTAATTGAGAACAAGTACTTTCTCTGTTTTCTTCCCTTTGTTAATTAGTCCTACAACAGGTAACTAACTAATCCCAACTAGTAATTTCTTAGCACACTCATAAGAGTGTGGGTCTAGCGAGCTACACAAGCTGTGATTTGGGTGTGTACAGTGGCGTTTGAGGTGCACTTTAAGGAGAATGGATAAAGGAGTTCTTTACTGAAGTACAGAGATTCAGCTCACTGAGCCCAGAAAGATAGGACCCAGAAGACCAGGCAAAACCACCATTGCAAACCTTTCAACAGGTCTGCACAAATCAGAGACTATACCAGAAGGTCTGGTCAAGCACAGAGGAGGAGCAAGGCTCACTTCTCCTACACCAGATCAGATAAGACAGAGTTGCAAACCTCTCCTAGGTCTGCACATATCTCTGACCAATCTGGTTCAGACAACCCACCATCTTCTCCTACTTTAAGAAACTAGAATCCATTCTGGTTTGTACAGGGGATACTCTATCCGCCCAAAACCAGAATAGTCATTATTGAGAATTGTAAAACAAACTGGAATAACTATATTACAGATCTAATTGGGCAAATAACTAAACAAATAGTTGGATAACTCTAGGATTGTTACCAAATATCAAGATAAAACAGACTTACTCCAAGATAGAGCAAGACTAGACCCATGTTTAAACAACATAACCAGATTAATTAAATCAATTGATTATTGGGCATTGTGGGACAATATTAACAATCAGATTTTCTAAAATCAATAAGGACATTTTTGAAGGCATCTTAAAGGAGTTAGGTACCCTGTTTTCCGTCGAGGAGTACAAACTCGCAGGAAAAGACTGATGTGAATCTGAACTAAGTTGAATCCCAGAGATATAGCTACCACATCCCTTGCATGTGGGAGGTTTCGACTATCTTTAAGAAAGACTCTCTTGATCACCTCTGAGCTGAGTGATTTAAGTTTTGAAGTAGCTATATTCGTTTTGGACTAATTTGACGATTTGGGGGGGCAGAAAATCCATCGCATATTTTAGAAATAAAGTAAACCTGCAAGTGCTGCAGATATGAAGTGAGCCATCAATTGTCGTTTACGAAATTCATATTAACTGCATTCAGTAGAAGGGGCTCTTGTTCCAATTGGACAAACTTGCTAAAAATATGCAGTAACATAATCCATTGGAAAAAAAATCAACAACGTACTTATCACAACAGGAGGTAAGGAATCAAAAAATTTCAAGCGCGTTTTCTTATTTCAACATGCACACACCATATGTAGCATAGAAGAGAGAAAAGGTCCACATCAACATATTAGCATAGAAGAGAGAATGACCCATAGTTAGCATAGAAGAGAGAATGACCCATAGTTACCAGAGCGAGAAGCGAAAATGAGAAGCAAAGCGAAAGCGAGAAGCGGGAAGCGAGACTCAAAAAAACCATAGGAAATGGGAAGCGTAAAATGAGATATAGGCTCCACATTCCCATTATGTTATTTATGGGTAGTCATACCTTTGATTTTATCTTCCATGAGATTTTTGGGGAAAAGTAGGTACCTTATATTTCAAATCGACGATACTTGCTTAGAGTCTACACCCTAGGCTATAGACTGTGGTCTAGCATATCACTTCATACATATAGCTCCCTTTGATTAATAGATGAGACGTGATGGAAGCGAGCTTTCTAGGAAGCGAGTCCGTCCAACGAACCGAGTTTCCTAGGAAACTAGTCTGTCCGAGGAAGCGAGTTTGGGAAACGAGCTTCCTGAGAAGCGAGCTTCCCACCTTGTACATAACTTTCATGCAACTATGGAATGACCATTTCAAGCAAGATTGAAAAGAACAATGTCACAAGGAAGAGAAGATGGGCTGAGGCAACAAATCCTGTCTCCATCCTGTCCCAAAGGAGATATTAAAAAATCCTAGGGGATCAGAACGCTTGGTTCTCGGGTCGCTTATTCACTTAATTACTTACAGAAAACGGAGTCAATGTAACTATGATGCTACTGATGAGTTTGCTTCAGATTTAGATCATAGAAGGGGCAGACCATTGTTGGATTTGTTTCCATATGTTCATACCAAGTAACTACCAGAGCTGGAAAAGTCAGAGTGGCAATGTGGTACTTCAATGGATGTGAAATGGGTATATATAGCAGACAGGGAGGAAGAATAGATGGGATATTGGCAATTCACCAAAATTTAAAAATTTAAAGCAACTCCGCATGGTTTAGAGATGCCTAATGATAACAAAAAAAAATAAAAAAATGAAAGCACTTGAATAACTCCCCCATGAACGATGCAGAAAACAATCAATTTAGAACGACCCAATAAATGGACCAGATTTAGATTACATGTAGCCTGAAAATATCATCAGTCTGGTGGTGACTATGTTAAAAGCAATGGCCGGATTCTGGACGTTCAGAAACAAGTTACAGGCAAATGGTCCAATAATTAAATAAGCATAAGAGGGCAGGTCAGCTTGCCACATATAAATTTCCTATACATAACACAGATGCATGCCACATTGCACAGTAGGTTGTCAATCTGGGTCTTCAAAAGTGTTTGATCATAATAACCCTAAAATGATTATTAAAAAAACAAAAATTGACCAGTTGAAAGATCTGGCCCATCATTTGCATAGTCGAAATCAAAGAGCATGCATAGTTGGGATCAATGAGCATGTGTATTAGACAAACAGCAGAGATAGATTGTATCCTGGGTGCAAGCATTTTGCTCTTGCTTACTGTTCCTAAGTTTATTAATAGAGCAATTAGAGGTGGCAAAGCTCTCGAGCAAAGAGGCATCTACATTGACCAATGTAAAGATTATATGGTGAAGGAATTCAAGTGGGACGCGTGAAAGTAGAGAACAGATTGAGTCCGTAAAGGAGAACCTGGAAAACAAAAGATTGAAGGTGATAATCAACAGGGGTTGTAATGGAAATCCCACACTAGCTGGGACTATTGGCATCTCGGGGATCTTAAAAAGCTCGACCTTGAAGTACTACCTGGGTCCTAAAGGAATCAAGGATACTAATGAAGCAGAGGCTCAAGCTTTTCTCATAGCTCAAGAATTTTTGTAGAAATTTTCGAACTTCGGTGTCATCAATTGAGTTATAGAAGAAGCCTCTCACTGAGATAAGAAAAAAAAACTGCAATTGTTTCAAAATCAATCCCTAAACAATTCACCAAAATTTCAGCTTTTTTATCCATTGAATCCATAAATGAGCTATTACTTCCACTTTCGTACCCAAAAAAAAAAAAATCTAGAAAAGGCCAACAACCATTAACTGAAAGCCAAATTCACTAAAACCCTAAAACAGAAATCGGAATAGAATAATCAAACGAAATCCAGGACAGATTGAATTTCTCGGACCTGAACGGATGAAAATCACTTCTGAGGCAAGACAGGTGGGGTTCCGAGCAAGCTTGCCTGCTGCAGCTCGAGCTCGTTCATCTGCTGCTCTCGATCCATCTCGATGATGAGAGGAACAACCAGGATCAGAAACGTTGTTCCGGCGATCCACGCAGCTTTTCCGGTGCTCTTCAGGAGCTTCTTCGCTACGAACGATGCATCAGAGGCCGCTCGTTTGCCTTGATAAACAATGGGCGATTGAGAGATGGTGTTTGAAACCCTAGCTAAGATTCCTTCATTACCATTGCTGCTCGTTCCAGGGAGATAAACTCCTCCCTTTCTGCCCTGAGACGCCATTAGAGAGAGAGGATGCACTTGTGTTTTTTAGAAAAACAAACCCTAACTCTAGTTATTCAAGTTTAGCTGTGAGAATCTTGTAAATCAAATCTATGTGGAAGTTTGGTACCCAAAAGAAGAAAACAAAAAAATCCGAAGTAGAAATGAACAGAAGGTATGTATGGAGATTGGATCACAGCCAATCGCGATTGAATTCGAGGGCACCTACAAGTCTTAACTATGGTTAAGATTCACTAACCATTATGATTTCCTTTTTTTTGGTAGAAAAATTATCATGTAACACACAATCTAAACTCACACACAATCAGACCTAAGGTAGCCCATAAGGTATCATAAGGGTAAGTCCAAACAACCACTCCAGGGCCTGGATTAAGGAGGGTTGATGACCCCTTATACATCTTAGGGTTCAACAATTTAACTTTATTTTTTTTAGGAAAAATATTATTAAAAAATTAGTTCCAAGTTTAAGAATTTTTAACCTTAAAGTTAATTTTTTTTTTCTTTTCTAAAAGTCATGATTAGATTATTGAACCTAACGGTTAATGTGTCTTAAACACAATTAATAGAGATTTAAAAAGGACACTAGTTGACTTGTGGGTGCAATTGAATACATGGAGAGTTTAATCACAATTGGTTGTGATATAATTGTTCACCTTGAATGTGAGTTGTTTACTTTACCAAAAAACAGTGAGTTATACTTACCTTTGGACCAATGTTTTAAAACCCAACCCGACCACTTACCTTTGGACCAATGTTTTAAAACCCAACCCGGTCGGATTGGTCCAAACCGGTTGGACCAGTGGGTCAATTCGGGTTGACCCAATGACACTAACTAATGCCATAAAAATATTTAATATTAATTTTTTTTTTTCCTATTAACACATTTGATTTGGGATATATAATTTTTTGGGTGATTCAAAAGATTAAAATAATAAATAATTTAAATAAGAGGAAGCACCTCTTGAAATCAATGAAAAACCCCGATTATGAACTAATAAAAAAGGGAAATGGAAAAATGACCCATGGTTAGCTTCCAGTAATCTCATTGGTCCAACCCCCTTTTTTTTACCATCCATCAATTGTGGTTAGCCCCTTAGAATTAAGCAATCTAACCATGGTTTTTAGAAAAAATAAAAAACAAAACATACTTATTTTAATTTAATTAAGCTTAACCATGGTTAAACATGGGTTAAAAGGGACACATGGACACTACGGTCAGCTTAGAAGAGGACCCTAGGGTCTCTTCTCAGTCCTCAATGAAAAATGAGGTTATTATTCAAAATTTCAAATCTAAGCAAAATAACATATCAAATTAATAGAAAAAAGAATGGTTTGATTACCTCACATTGGCTTGAGTTTTACTTTTGTTTAATATATTGTATTTTAGGATAAATAAGTCAAAATATTTTAAGCATTTTTTCATGATTCGCACGGTTGAACAAAAACCGCCCGGGTCGACTGGGTCACACCGGTTTGGACTGTTTTAACTGGATCACCCCGATTTTGGTATTCAGCCCATTGAATGATCAACCCAACTCATTAAGGTTACCGGGTCCCGGGTTAACCAGTTCGACCCACCGGTCCGATTTGTGTTTTAAAACACTACTTTTGACATTGGATGGTTGGAATTACCCAACTTAGACCTACCGGCTAGTTATATCTAGATTCTAACCTCTCTCTCACCTTAAATCAAGCCCTTTTGGTGAGATATATTGGTCCAGTCCTCTATAGTTGGGTGTGTGGTTGGTCTAGTGTATGAGTTGTTTACATGGTGGTGGTAGGCCCATTGCTATCATTTCCAAATTCCATTCTTTCTTTAATCTAACAAATACCTTTAACTAGTGGGTAGTAAGTGCGATGCACGTGACAGAGGCTAAGAAGAGGGACTTGATGAGTGTGCAAAAGTACACTCAAAACTAGTTATTTTGTAACTCTTTATTACTCTTTCTAACCTTAATCCATAATTTAAAGTCTATATTCTAAACTTGTTTTTCCATTTATAAATTATGAATTCTAAACATTTTTATATTATTTCATGCAGGGAATTCAAATAAAGAAGTTTTATGAAAATCAACAGATAAAGCCCAAGTCAAAGAAGCTAAGTCTCATGACAAAGAGTTAAACCCAAGGCCAAAGCTCAAGACCAAGTATAGAAAGATTCTCACACATGGGTGGAGAATCTTAACAAGATATTGATTAGTGTGATTTTAGCATAAAAAAGATGAAACTCTCTTAAATTAGAAAGAAGAAGTGTGCCTATTTTGATCATGAGAACTCTCTATTTTGAGCGAATTTTGGAATTCAAGCAAGGAGTTTAATGAAAGTCAACTACATCTACAAGAAAAACAAGAAATTTCATGGATGGCTCGAGGAATACTATTATTTAGCAACCAATTCCCAAACAAAAAAGAAAGATTTCCTGGATTCTTGTTTAATTTGAACCATACTTATTAATTTACTCGTAAATTTTGACTCAAAAATCGGATTAAGGCAAGGTTGAATGTTTTGGAAAACAGATTCAAAGGGTTACAAATTTGTATTTCACAAAGACCTCCTAATTTGGACGTTTAGGGGGTCAAAACATTTCGTCAAGTTGAGGAAAAGTGTTATGTTGGTTGGATTTTGTAATTAGAAGTTTCCTATAGTCTTTCTTTCCTTTTTTCTTATTCCCTTTAGTCTTTATAAACTTAGAGAATCTAATTTTCTCATCTCTTTTCTTAGTATTGTTTTAGTTTTCCCTTGTATGGATTGCTAAATCTTTAGCCTTAGCTACGATGGAATTCTCTTAATAAGGTGATGTTAGTTTGATTTAATTTATTGAATGTTTTTAATGTTTATGATTTCTATATTAATTGTTCTTTTTATTTGATCTCTCTTTCAATTGTATCTCTTGGATTTAAACATTTTCATAAGTTCAGTCAGACTTTTCTCGTAGTTGAATAATATTTCTTGATTTCTCAAACGAAAAACTTTCATCTTAACGGATATTATTCCTTGTTGCGGTATTATCTCTAGGTATATCGTCGTCCTCGAGTTTTTCCGATAAAGTGCAGGTTTGAGTTAAAACTTTTTTTTTAAATAATTGATTGAAAAATGATTTTAGCTTTTTATCATAATCTGAATTTCTAAATCTTCCGATTGTGAGTTTGAAATGTGAAATCTACAATTGAGTTATACTTTCAATTAATCAAATTGACATTGCACCATTAAGATAAGGAAACTCGATGCCTTGACGTTTTTTTTTCACTGATATTCTCTCTAAATTAATTGAACTTTTTCTACTAAAAATTCAACAAACCTCTCTCTCTACTATTGTTCTTTATCTTCACTACTCTCTGTGGATCGACAACTCATTTACTGTACTGCATATCTTTGAGCGACATTAAGACCCTAGTGAGGGCATTTCGATAAAACAAATTAAGGAATATATTGGGTATAAAAACTTGAGGGACATTTTGGATAAAAAAATTTGTGAGAGGCACGTTGCTTATTGAATTAATATGATGTTGGGACATTTTAAGAATCAAAAAGCTCTAGAGACATTTTTGGTATAGCAAAGAAAGAGGCGGGCGGGGCCTTGGCGAGACGTTCTTCTTTCAGAGTATTTTGCCAAGGGAACGAGGAGTCCGGTTATGTCATTAAGGTCGTCATGTGTCCCTTTTAACACTACTTAACTGTGATTAAGATTCACCCACCCCTAGGGTTCACCCACTAATACTTGATTTTTAGAAAAAAAAAATATGAAAAGAAAAAAATTAACCCTTGCAGTTAGTGAATTAGTCAAGGTTTAAAATATATTAATATATTTTTCTAAAACCCAAGAATAAGTGGTTGACTAAATTTTACCTAATTCCAAAACTACCCTATACTTTTAGCTTTTATTAATAAATGTGGATTGAAGTTTTATTATTTCCAAAACTACCCTTTATTTGGTTCAAAAGTTGATTGAATTTTAGTTAATTTCAAAATTGTCCTTACACATATGAGTTGAATTTTAATTAATTTCAAAACTACTCTTAAACTTATGAGTTGAATTTTAGTTAATTCCAAAATTACACTTACATATGGATTCAAAACATTGACTAAATTTTACTTAATTCCAAAACTACAAAAACTATTTTGTATTAATAACCTTAGTGGAAAGAAATTATATTAAATATAAGAGAATATTATATATAAGAATCACTATATTGGTCCAGCAAAAAAATTGTTTTCATAATTTCTTTTAAATGTATTTTATTTTCCATATAAAGTATTATATAGATACAAATGTATAAGTCTAGTATATAGTAATTTTAGTTTGGTAAAGTTAACCCATTTTTCGAAGAGAATAAGAAACATCATTTATTTTGGGAAGAGACAAAATTCGTTTTGAACTCTGCTTTTCATGAAATTCTACATTTAACTTTTGTTAATTATTTTGAAGTCCTCATACAATGATTTTTTTAGTTTTTTCTTTCTAAAATATCTAAAACTTTATACTATGTATATGATAAATTTATTATACATAGCAAAAATATCTAAAATAATTTTATCAATTTCTCTTCCTGATACCTAAACCATCATAAAGTGTTTATAAGATTTATATAATGTATTAATATATTATAAAAACATCTCTTATAATTAATAATATATTAGAACTTTCTTAAAAAATTATTAAATAACAAGTATAAGAGGTTATTAATTATATACTATAGAAACAAGTTGGTTCCTTGCAAATTTATTATTATTAGAGATTATTAAACTATAAAATATTAATTGTAAGAGGGCCTACTATACCCTTCACTTTTAGCTTTTATTATTATAGAGGACTTTTTCACTAACAAATATAGGAGTTTGAAAAGTTTATTGAAATTTAATATAATCCTAAAACTGTCATTTATTAATATACTAGTAGACACCCCGTGCGATGCACAGAACCAAAATTGTAGTCAAAATGGTAACCATACACCCCTAAAGGGAAGGGAAATACCCTATTAGAGTTGCGGATGAAACTATAAAAAGCTGACAAGAGAAAAAAGTAAAATTACATACCCATTGTCCCTTCCATAATTCACCTTGCAAGCAAAATCATGATCTACTTGTTCCTTCACATATCATCTAGATTTTTCAAGAAAAAGAGTTTAAAGATAGCAAAGATAACCGCAAGTCTTACAACCCATGTAGAAGCCAAAGAAGCCAAAGAAAGTTCATTGTCTAACATTAGGCTCTTGGAAGCCAGTATCCAGATAGTGCAGCCAAGTAGAAGGTGAAGAATACAATAGTCTAACAAAGCAGAAGCCCTTTCACCATCTTCCCGGAGCTGGTGGAGTGAGAGTTGTCCCTTTGATCACAAGTCACAATTAAAATCATGAAGCATAAACAACAAAACTGTTGCTAGACTATTGAGTTGCAATCAAGCCGGTTTTTAGGCCAATTAGATGGTTAGTCCACATCCAAAGTTTAATGGTCATTTAAAGATTTAACCAACCGAGATCGAACGGTTGAGGTGGCTTCACCCCTATTCACCTCAAGGTTTTCTTATCCCAAATAAATAATAACACAAACATTTCCAATAGAGATTCATTAACCACACCCTCCACAAGTAGCTACCCAACCCCTAATTATTGGGCGTGCATGTGGGAAACTTCACCATAGACCCCATTATAGATTGCTTAACTAGGAATGAGTGAATCTTAACTACAGTTGATGTGTGGTAAATAGGGGGCATGGACCAATTAGGACTGCACATTAGACTACCTAGTCTAATGTGGCGGTAAGCTAAGCATTTCCCATTTTAAAATCCTTAAAAAATTAGACTAACCTTAACAATAAATCATTGGTGAGGTTTGATGGGAACCCAACCCAGTTTGGAAGATGTGCCATGTTTTTGCATCTGTGGTCTCTTACCAACTTCAAGGAAACTATTATGTGTAGCCTTGAAACACATATAAATTAGTGTCCTTCACTGTCACCATACTCAAGATAATGCGATGTATAGATTTGAAACATTAAATCAATGACCCTTTTTTGTTTAAAGGGGGCATTCCCTACACTGTCCCCAAATAGTAGGACTTTGGTTTATTTGTAATTTTGGAATTAACTACACCTAGTCGTTGCATACAAAATTACAAAAGCAAAGAGATCTACAAATCTCAACTCCACAACATTTTGGTTGGCCATTACCGACATATCAATGTTGCCACATTCGCATGCTGAGCTAGCATTCATTTCCTTGCTTGGACACTCAAGTGGCACACCTTATGCAATCAGAGTCTAAGATGAACTATGATAATTTTCAGAATTAGTAAACCCATGTGATATGAGTTGCGTCTTCCTGTGAGCATGGATTCCGATTACCCACATTTGTTGTTATGTTTAGAGTCGACATTTATTAATTCGGTACAGAGAAGTCTCAGGTAATGGATAAAGTCTTGGTCTACTTAGAGTTCTGAGTAAGAGGTTTAGTCAAGTCTGGGGAAGGTGTTAGGTACCCCGGCACTTCCGTTTTACAACGGTTCTCTACTTACTAGGTTTAAGCCAAGTTAATGTCAATGATTAGTCAAATACCTTAGGTTTTAGTTTATACTAATCAAAGAAGGGAAAAGCTAAACTAAGGTCGAACCTGGGTTGAGTTGTCTACGTACTCACATTGGGGTGAGATCAGACCGAGCGTAGTTCTTACACATGAGCCCGTGCCAAAGCTAGGGGAGTGTTGTGTGTAAACCAAGGGTGACTTAGGGTCTAGCCGGGAGGTTAGAGATGGTTGACCGGGTTGGTCAAGTGCTAAGTTGTATTGATTGGACCCGGTAGGCCTAGAGGGTAGTTCGGTAGACTAGGGATTGGGCCCGATAGGCCAAGATTAGGCTGGGTAGGCCAATGATGAGTCCGGAGGCCAAGGGTAAGCCCGGTAGGCTTAGAGTTAGGCCCGGTAGGCCTTGGTTAGACTCGAAAGTCAAGAGTAAGTCCGATACGCTTTGGATTGAGTCCGGTAGGCCAAGGGTAAGCCCGATAGGCTTAGAGTTAAGCCCGGTAGGCTAAGCGGGATTTAACCGTGGTTAGGGTTGCTAATCGGGATTGGGTAAGGTCCAAGGTATGTTTATGCTCCTTAAGTGTGATTTAAACACTTTTAGGGTTTTTCCCAAATATTCTCAAGTTAAATGGGCTAACCATGGTTAAGACATGAGTTTAACCATGGTTAGTCTGGATATCCAAGGTTATGCACTCTACAAAGTTAAATTTGGGGTTAGAATGTCATTTGGGATCCTCCATGAGTTTTTGAAATTTTTTCAAGTTTAAATGGGCTTAACCATAGTTAAATCGAAAGTTAACCACGGTTAAACTCATCTAATTATGGTTGGATATGAGCACACAATCCAAAAATGATATTTTATGGAATCTCAGAATATTTTGGATTTTCTGGGATTTTATCAGATTTTTTCAAGTTGGTTAGGCCAACTAACCATGGTTAACTTCTAATCATGGTAGAGTTAACCATGGTTAAGACAAGGGATGGTCTGGGCAAGCTCGGAGTGGACCTTAGGGGCCAAGTTAGGCCTAATTTGGGCTACCCATGGGCTGTGGGTTCACTGTAAAGCCCAGAAAAATCAAAAATCCATATTGTCAGCAAATGGATTGCCGACAGTTTATGGCCACTTTTACCAAACTTCAGAGGATCATAACTCGGGTTAAGAGATGAGTTATGGGGCCTATAACCTATGGTCTTGAAACTCAGGATGAGAGGAAGGCCCTGGACTTGTTGTGAGCCCCAGAAGAGGTCTTATATGGGCCTGGTGTGGGCTCGAAGTTGTTACACATAAAATCACAAGTTGTCGGCACTATGTTTACCGACAATATGACAGTTTCTGGTTTTATGGATTTTAACCATGGTTAATGCTAACCCATGGTCATGGGATGACCAGGTTAGACGGAAAGGAACCCTGAGAATCCAACCCAGGCCTCGAAGTGGCCCAAAAGGTGCTCAGGTAGGGCCTACAGGCCCTAGCACAACAAGGCTCAAGGGTGTCGGCACTGTGATTACCGACACCTTGCAATTTTTTACAGAAAATGAAATGGCTCTATGGGGCTACTGTAGGGTTGGAACTAGGGGTTCCCTCATGATGTGAGGGACCCCTAGAACCCTCTGAGGCTACCTGGAGTGGTGCTATACCCTTGGGGGGGTTCCCCACACCTATAAAGGTGGAAGAGGCGCCCCACAGTTGGTTTTCTATCAAAATAAAAGGATACTCCCTTGGAATGGACCAGGGGCTCACAATATAATGCAAAATAAAGGAAAATAGGGGTAGGGGGAAGCCCTACCCTGTCGCAATGCTCATGGTGGCCGGTGGTGGCATTGCGTGCGACGGTGAGGCTTGGTGGCGCTACTGCCGGAGCTGGGGAAGCTACTGAAGCTTCGGGGAAGCCTCTGGGGAATGCCTAGGAGTCTGAGGAAGGGCTGGGGGCTTTGGTTTTTGAACAAGGCTTCGGCCTGGAGTTTTTGGAGTGGGTTTGAAGGTGGTGGAACACGACCATTTATAGGGGAGTCCCATGGGGACACCCATGACAATAGGACAATGGTGGATGGGTGCTACAGGAGGCGGAGAGGGAGTCTACAGGCGGAGGGGTGTGCCTGAGCCCTGCAAGGGGTGGTAGCACTACTGGAAGACGATACAGGTATTAGCGATAGATGTTCTATCGCCATTACCAAAACAGTGTAAATTGGTAATGGCGGTAGATCATCTACTGCCAATACCAGTTTTTAACTGTTGGGGCCCTGACCCAGGTAGTGCATGCGGTACGAGGTTTTTTTTTTTGAATTATGGGCCTGTGTCTGGGCCCAGGACGAGGCTTGGGTTTTCTAGGGTTTGTGGACCTAGAGTTTAAGCTCTAATGAGTTAGGGCTTAGCTAGGGCTCGACTAGGGCTAGGATCGACTAGGGTTCACCTAGGGTTTACTAGGATTTGTCCTAAGGTCTACTAGGGTTAAGGGATTCGACTGGGGGTTCAACCATGGTAAAGAACCATTAACCATGGTTAGGAGGGGTGTAAAATTTGGGTGCTTACACTTCCTTCTTCACAACATTGAGTAGGATCCAATTATAGATCATTTCTGGTTGCAACAGGTCCCCTTCAGCCAATGTGATGTGATGCTAGAAGTGGTCACATGAGTTATATTATTTAAATACCTACGTCTGTATTTTGTGTATTCCGAGCTTCTGTCTGGTGTTGTAACCTTAGAGCTGTGATGATAAACGAAGATGGTGAAAGATAAGTGATTGAGATGGTGGTTGTTGTGATAAAATGGAAACGGTAGGGGTCTAGATTAAACACCAACAACCTCTAATACATATTTTTTATTTGTATGTCTATCAATCAAATATGGGAAAGATAAAAAACAATCAGAGCTGATTGGAGACTCTGCTCTTGCTTGATGTAGAAAAAAAAACAGAGGAGGATCAAATTCATTGGAGATCATAAGATTGGAATAGATTGAGTTGTTAAACACCATCCACCTCTTATCCTTTGTTTTTTTGTCTGCATGTATATCAACCAAATATGAGAGAAAAAACCAAAGCAGAGACTCTATTCTTGCTTCATGTAGAAAAAAAAAGTAGCAGAAGAAAAAAATGTAATGGAGAACATAGATTGGAATCCAAAACCCATATTGAAAAAATATGCTCACCTTTACGAGTGGAACTTCTCTTGCATCTGAATCGGAAAGAAAAGAAGAAGATGTTTCTGATGTTTAATGGAAAACCCGGTTGCCATTAAAACCCATTAAGAAGAAGACGCATTAAGGTGAAAAAGATCACTAATGGGTGAGAAGGTGCTCACATCCAACTGGTTATAATTGGCAAATTTTGTAACGTTTGAGGGAGAGACGTTGTGTTAATGGAGTGGAGTGAGAAGCGCTGAATATTTGGGAAGCTGAATGAAAACATTGATTCCTCATAAATAGAATATGAGGGGCTCATAAATAGGAAGTGAGGAGGTTAACGAATAGAAAAAGTCTGTATGAGGGAAGTTAATGAGCAGGGGTGGAGCCAGGAATTTTTCATTGGGAGGGCCAAAATACATGTATAAAAAAAAATTTGACTTGAGGGTATGGAATTTGGGGGGTTCAGGGGCGTAGCCCCCGAGAAATTTTTTTTTGGGGTAGTTTTTTTATTTTGAGATTTTTTTTTCCGATAATGCCTTTGAGGTCGCCACGTGCCCCTATTAATACCCTTTAATTATGGTTAAGATTCACCCACCTATCCTTGGTTTTAAAAAAAAGTATCAAATTTCTTTTTGAACCCTAGTTTAAAATTAACTAACACCTAAGTTTAAAATTATTTAAATATTTTTTTTCTAAAAACCAAGGATAAGTAAGTGAACCCTGAGATTGGGTGAATTTTAACCATAGTTAAGGGGTGTCAATAGGGACATGTGGCAACCTCAAGGGCATAAGGGGACTCCATTGGGGGGCCCACTATATATATGACAAAAAAAAATTGGGGGGGGAGGGGGGCATGGCCACCCCTCGCCCCCCCCCTTTGCTCTGCCCCTGTTAATGAGAGATAAAAGGGGAAGATGAAAATGTGGAATTTTAATACGATGGCATGGCCTCACGAATGGAGAGCAGTCCTTTGTGGCAGCAAGAGGAGGACATATGTGGCGTTCAAAGAAACACTCTAACTGTGTTTTATAGTAGTATAGTATAGATATAAGACAATGTTTTCATAATCGGATCGACTGTCGAACTGGCTGGATGACCAATTCCCAATTTGACCGGTTTGATTAGATCATGTTTTTTTTATTATATATATATATATTCTTGGCCAGAATGTCCCTACAATTCGTGTTGGACTCTTTGTATTCTTAGTTAATGCTTATAAGATACACATTTATTCATTCTCCATTTAATTTCTCTCTCAAAATTATGACATCTAAAAAAAATTGCCTAATGAGTTTTTTTGTTGTTGTCGTTGAAATGGCTAAAGAGTTGGACTTCTGGTATTCTTAGTTAATGTTAAGATAATATATAGTAAAGAACATGAATTTTTATTAGCATTAGTATCTATTGCTAATTAATTGGGGTTCATAACCCTTTCTTTAAAGGGTTAAAATGCCCTTAATTCAGTTTTCTATACTTATGCCCTCACATTTTTCCTAGTTTTTATGGCCCTAAGACAAATTTTTATGCCCAAAATTTCTCTTACAATTTTTTTAATCCAAAATGTTCCTCAAAGTTTGCCAATGTTTTATTTTCTTTATTTCTACAATGTCTGTTAGTTTTTTTTTATACCCAAAATGCCTTCAATTTTTCTATACCAAAAATGCCCCGAAAGCTTTTGGGTTCCCAAAATATCCCTACATTATGTTTCTATACGCAACGTGTCATTCACAAATTTTTTTACCTAAAATGTTCCTAAAGTGTTTATATCCAAAATATTCTTTAATTTTTTTTTCTCAAAATGCCCTTCTCTAAGGTCCCTCTTCCTTGTCTCTCTCTCGCGCCTCTCTTTCCCACGTGCATCACACATGCGGCGTACTAATAAAATAGTAGGAGAAAAAAAGTAAATTACAATTACAATTACTTATAGTAAAGAAACGAAGTAAAAGAAGACGACCAATATGCCTTATGCCATGATATAGAACAAAACTAGGCAGAACAAAATCTCGTGAACTAAAACCCTAAACCCCATTTTAGTTCCATTGTAGTGGACTAGTGATGGGATTTTCTTCATTTCTCATCTTTGTTTACAAATTGACCTTGTTTTGAATGTCATCTCTATTAGAAATTTAAGATGAAAATTTTTGGGTACCAATCTTAAGAAACTCCCAACTTAAACACCAAAAATAAGTTAAAATGACATTAAAAAAGAAAAGAAAAAGGCCCTCTTCTTCTTCCTAATGTTTCTTTAGAAAATCCTGCAAATCAACACTAAAGGCAACATCGGTAACATTAGAGGAAGCAAAATAAGCGTTGCCGCCAAAACCACTAGAACGAACCATCAAATATCAACTCTCAACTCCGATGGTTTTCATTTCATCCGATTATCATCCTCCATTCCCAAAGCTCCCAACACCACATGACTTGACCCTTCACTTTCTACAATTCCTTCTTTGCTGGTCTATCTATAAACCCAGCGATCTCTTTGATTGGCTGGTGTTCACCAATTTGGGTGTTTGGTTGGAGTTGGAGACGATAAGAGTATGTGAAGATAGATTTTGCAGATGCAACACCAATGACAATAAAGGAAGAAGGTTTAAGAAGGGGGCCTTTGTCTTTTAAACTTATATTTTTTTGTTGTTGAATGATTTTTTTTCAAGATTGGGGTATATAAGTAAATAATGGGGTGTGCGTAGCACCACCCTAATTTTTATGTGGATAAATCATAGGATAGTTGAGTGGTAAGAGATAAAAACGTTTCATTTAGAGAAAGCATATAGGATTTTCTTCGGAGAATAAAAGGATAATTATTTTTTATATAAATTTTAGGAGAGTAAGCTGGTAAGAGATAAAATGTTTCATTTAAAGAAGGAATGAGAAAGATTAGGAGAGTCAAATGGCGATTTATTTAGTAATTCGTCAAATACAACTTCTTCTCCCTAATATAGATTGACACGTGTCCACCCAACCTGTTTTAGTTTCATTGGTTGTAATAATAACATTATCAAAAAGCATATATATATATATATACACTAGCGGGTGGCACGTGCGATGCACGTGAGAGCTAGGGGAAGGAGTTAATCACATTTAATAGGAGTTAAAAGGGACATGTGTTAACTTGTAGGTGCGATCGAGTTCAATCGTGATTGGCTGTGATTTTATTTAAATTGATAGATGAGCAAGGGTTACTTTGGGAATTAAAATAAAACATTAAATCAATAATTTGTTTTTAATGTAAGGGTAATTTGAGAATTTCAGAAAAATCATCTACAAATAGCTCTCCTATTATAATAGTAAAGATAAAGAAAGAAGATAAAGAAGATATGTAACTATCCCGTTGTATGCAAGTGGAGCATAGAGTTGAGCCGAAGCCTTAATTGGCTTGAGTTTAGCCGTAGTCAAAACAAACCAAACAGTTGACAGTTCTCATATAGCAACTGCCGAAGGCCGAAAGTATGCTTTATGGGCCCACCACTGCCAAAGTACCCACAAAATCATTCAAACTTCAAAGAATCCATTCCTTCTTGGTTTTCAAGCCAAGAAAAGATTTCACTCCCACTTTCCAGGTCCATTCAGGGCTGTTTCTTTCTTTCGACTCTTCATAGCCTCAACGGCTATGTATTGTTATTTGACTTTTATTTCAAACACAGAGCTTTCTCCATTAATCGACGAAGCTACTGGAACAAAACAAGTGAGTTTTTTTCATCTGGGGTTGTTTGGTTTTTCCTTTATTTTAATTTTGTTGTTGATCTTTTAATCTTTCAGATTGAGAATTTTGGATAGAAATATGTGTTTTTCTGATGCGGGTATTGGTTGTTTCTGGATTTTGAAGTGTATCCAAAGGTGAAGGTGAGGGAACAAGCACAAGATGATCAGATAGTTGCACGAGAGAAGGAGGAAAGTTCTTCGCTCTTGTTGGAGATTCTAGAATCTCTCTCTTTACAGGATCGTTGTTCTCCGGGTTTTTCTTCCGTTACTGATTCAGGTATTTTAGCCCTTTTTTTGTTTTATATATATATACATGTGTGTGTCTGTGTGTGTGTATATGTATAATTTGATTTGGTTTATTGGGCATTTGGAATTTTAAATTTCCCCTTTTGTTAATAGAATAACCATTTTGAATATTTGGGTATTTGATTTTGCAATTATTTCTATGATGGATTTGCTATTTAGGAGGATTTGGGATTTGTTATGTACTTACATATTCTGTTGAAGTGGAGTATTTTCTTCTGCCTCTTTTTGTTTCTATTAGGGTTGTTTGATAGATTTTGGATACTTTTATTTGGTCTTGCCATGTTTTAAATAATCGCTAGCATCTATGCCACTCTGTGGGTTCTTCGTTAGTTCCTGTTCAAGCTGTTTCTGATGTAACATTGAAGATGTATTTATATCCCTTCGGCCTTAATTATAATTGTTGATAAAATTGATAGTGACAGGTTCTAGTCTACTGGCAATAGTGGAAATGTCACAGATAAATCTTTGTATGATAGGAGTAGAAGAGTATGTGTTTATGTTTTAAGAATCTTCTACAAATGATACAAAAGAATATGTAAGAATGTGCACGGAATGTTTCTAATAACAAGAAACAGAAAAAAGAAAAAAAATCGTACTCTCATAATAACTAGAGCTCGCCGTCTCAATGTCACATCCTTTTCTCGAGCTCTAAAATTACCCTCCAGCTTTTGACACTTTATGGACATGCTAGCAATGAATACTTATTCAATTATATTTTTGCAATTTTAAGGTATATTTGCAGGGAAGCTATGTAAAGGGTAGGTTGCTCGCTTCCTAGGAATCTCACTTCGATTCCATTTAGTGGTCAAAGAGGATTATGGATGTGTGAGGTTATGTGATAGAATTGAGTCTACAACATAGAGTGTAGGCCCTAAGCAAGTATTGTCGGATTGAAAATTAAGGCACCTAGTTCTCCACACATATCTCATGTAAGGCAAAATTTAAAGTATGGATTCTCTACCAATATAATGAGAATGAGGTGTCTATCTCATTTCTCGCTTCTCGTTTTTCTCGAGCCTTGTGTAAACACCCCATTTTTGCACCCCCTTATTCTTCTCCTATTCTCTTCACGATTCCAAGGAAGAGTATTCTTTGTAGTCTTCCGACGTTTTTCCTCTCCCTTTTCAAAATCCCTGCTTCTATTGCTACTAAGTTAGAAAGGCTTTAAAAGGATTTCCTATGAAATGAGAAGGTAGTGATTAAGAAGCTACATTTGGTGAGGTGGAAGTGGCTTTGTCGGTCTAAAGAGAATGGGGGTCTCAACATCCGGTCTATTAAGGTAGTTAATGAGGCTTTATTGGGGAAGTGGCTTTGGCGTTTCGGGGTAGAAGGTGGTAGTCTGTCGAGAGAGGTTATTGTGGCTCGGCATGGGTCTAGAGATCGTTGGGAGCCAAGGCAGGTAAGGGCCCTCATGGGGTTGGTCTTTGGAAAAGTATTGTGGCGGGTTGGGCCGAGTTTGTCAGGCATACCCGTCTTGTGATCGGGGATGGGGTAGACATTAAGTTTTGGTCCGACTCGTGGTGCGGGTCTTTCCCCTTGAAGCAAGTTTTTAGGACTTTGTATTTGATCTCCTCAAATAAATCGGCGGCGGTAGCGAATATGTTTAGTAGGAGAGCGGGTTTAGTGGTTTGGAGCCCTTCTTTCAGACGTGCGCTAAATGACTAGGAAGTTCAACTTCTAGCCAATTTGCTATCCTTGCTAGAGTCGGTGAGTATTGGTGAGGCGGTTAGGGATTGTCGGGTTTGGGCTAGTAACTCGAATGAGCGGTTTTCTGTGAAAGACTATCTGTAGTTCTCTAATCCGGGCCCCATGATAGAGTTCCCCTGTCAGTTGGTTTGGTTTAATGGGGTGTCCTCTAAGGTTTCAGTCTTCCTTTGGTATGTTGTTTTGGACAAGATTCTAACTTTAGACAATTTGAGAAAGAGAGGTTGGAGCCTTCCTAATCGCTGCTATTTGTGCTTGGTGGAGGAGGAATCGGTTGACCACTGATTTATTCATTGTCAGTTTGCGAGGAAGATTTGGTGGTATTTTCTATCTCAGCTCGGTGTAGCTTGAACATTTCCCTCATCCTGGTGGAATTTATTAGCCTGTTGGCTCTCAGTTTCGTTGGATAGTCTGATGGATCTTATTTGGGTTTTTCTTCCAGGGGTGGTCTCGTGGTCTCTGTGGAAAGAACGGAACAAAAGGGTGTTTGAGAATTCTGTGTCGTCTATGGAGAGAGTGTGCTCTCGTCTCGCGCTTTATTGAGGGATTGGGTCTCCGCTAAATCAGATTTAGCGGAGATAGGGTTTGATGAGTTTATTTCCTAGAGTCAGCAGGGGAGGGTTTTGTGTTTTGTGATGTGATTTTGTGTTGTGTGTCTGTTAGCTAGTTCCTGTTGTTTGTTTTGTATTTGGGTGATTCTCAATTTGTGAATCTTCCTTCTTTTTATTGAAATTGTTATTACTGATAAAAAAAAAAAAAAAGGGAAGTTACCCAAAACCTCCGCTTAACCCTACACTAGCCCAATTGCCACACCCAAACCTCAAGGACCCTGGCGGTACTGAGATTACCGCCAAACCACTTATTCTCTGGTTTTGGCTCTAATCCCTCTACCACAATTTTATTTTAAAATTTAAACCCTTTTTTGGAAATACAGGTACTGTGATTACCGACATTTTCACTCCTGTGTTTATTTCAGGATAGTCAATCCCTCCATCAACCAGAGCCCAAACAGAGAAATAGATCTCGTTGACGGTATTCGATCTACCGCCATTTCCCATTTCAAGCAAATTTGGGAATGACAGTATTGAGAGTACCGCCATTCTGCACAGTTCGCAGAACAAACTACTTCCCCATTGTCCCGAGCTCCCTTTAAGCACTTGAACCCAGGGGCGGAGCCAGGAATCTCTTGCAGGGGGGGCTAACAATGGGGGTTCGGGGGCGGAGCCCCCGAAATTTTTTTTTGAGTGCCAAGTTCGTGGGTCAGCACATTTGTTTGTATCCGTTTAAAAGAATATATATATATTTTTGAAGTTTTAGGGGGGCTAGAGTCCCCGTCGCCCCGGCACCGCCCCTTTCCCGGCTGCATCCCTAGTTTTACAAAAGGGGGGTTTTGTTTTCCAAAATTTCAGGGGGGGCTAGAGTCCCCGTCGCCCCGGCACTGCCCCTTTTCCAAGGCTGCACCCCTAGTTTTACAAAAGGGGGGGTTTTGTTTTCCAAAATTTCAGGGGGGGCTTCAGCCCCCCCTGGGCCCCATGTGGCTCCGCCCCTGCTTGAACCCCCACTAACCCGAAATCTAATTCCTAAACTACCCCAACCCTCTCCAACTCTATAAACATCTACCTCCCTCAAGCATTTTTCCCTTGTTCCAAAATTTTCCTAGAAACCTCTTGCAAGCTTGAGAGAGAAAACCCCAAACCTTCATAACCCCTAACCCATGAACCTTTGAGGTTAAGCTAAGTAGTGGAGGGTGGAAACTTTGAGCTAGAACCCTCTAGGACCACTCCCTCCTAGGCCTAAACACCCTTTCTTTACCTTGGAGCTTAGAGAAGAAGAAGAAGCTTATTTGGAGGAGTAGGTTCTCTCCCTCTCTGACTATTTTCCTTTATTCACCAGTTCTTTTTGTTTGTAGTTTCTAGTCCTTCTCTAGAAACCTTAGAAGGGTTGCTCCCTTTCAAGTTTAGTCGGACCTCCCTACGTCATCCAATGGCGTAGGGAGGTCCCACTAGATGAAGGAGAATGGGTATTTTCTTTCCTTCATGTATTTTCCTTTCTTCATTGTTCAATGTATTTTCGGTCCTTCAGGTGTAAACAAAACATCCAGTAGAAGGTGTTGTCTAAGTGACAACACTGTTATAAATTATGTGCGATGTTGGCGTTACTCATTCTACCACCATTCAGTGGTTAGTTAGCACGAGAAATGGCAGCAGAACATCTACTGCCAATATCGCACAATGTGTGAAAACAGTACACCTTCCCTTCTTCTAAAATTTCTGAATCACCCATTAGCATCCACAGTACTCCCAGACCACACAATCCAAATTGAACTCATCAAAGCCAGACCAATCACTATTTACAGTGAAGTCTGTAATGGTGGTACCAAGATTACCGCCATTACAGATTTACACTGAGGACTGTATTATCTCCCCGTGTTAGCTAAACTACAGTAACCTTTGTTTTTCTTCGGCCTCTTACAAGTCTCATTTCTTTCGAATCAATTTAGCCCCCATTTCAAGGTTTGGCCAGTACCAAAACAACACTGATTTCAGTATTATTCTAGATTGGCAGTACTGAGTTTACCGCCAATCTGGATAGAACTGGGAATAGCATTGTCCTAGGTCTCTCTCACTCCTCCAGACCTATGCTACCCTTTGGTGACTATCAGAACCCTGGACTAGATCATTTCAAGGCATTTTGTAGTACTGTGCCGGAATAGCGCCACAAACAATACCTTCATTTTCCACTTATTCTATTTGGAAAATGGTGGCACAAAGAGTGTCTTCATGCTGCCATTCTTGGACATTGCTGTAAAACAGCACTGCCACCCACTTTTAGGCCTCTGTAGGAAACTATTCTCAACTCTGCATTGCTCCTGAACTCCTCAAACCTCTTGACCTTGTCTTGGGCGAATTGTAACCACGATTAACTTGCCAAACCACCCCTGTTGCTTCATGTGTGAGCCTAAACTACTAAAATGACTCAAAAAATCCCAAAACATTCAAATAGCCTCAAAGATCAATTTAGTATGCAAATCGAACTACATTGGCTTGATCCCACTAAGTTGGGTATGTAGACAGTTCTAACAGGTCCAACCCCCTAGGTTAGTTTCCCTCTCCAGTTTAGCATGGTTTGCCTTTTAATGTAACATAGTCAAACAATTTCAAAGTCCTTTTGTAATTTCATTTTAATTGGCTTAGACTTAGGAGTAGGTAACCATCTCCGGATGAGGTTTTTGGGTTGCCTAATACCTTCCCCTAAACTTAACTGAATCTCTTACTCTAGAATTTTATTTGACCTTAGGCTTTTATCCTTTCAATCAAGGGATCCTATTTTTCCCATAATTAAATAGGTGGTGACTCCCAAAAAGGCGGTTAGCGTCTTTCCTCCCTAGGGATTTTCCCAGGAAGGAAATGTGGTAAATTTTGGTGCTCACACCTTGCTCTCCGCTTCTCGCTTTCGCTTCGTTTCTTATTTCGCTTCTCGCTCTAGTAAGTGGTAACTATGCTTTAAGGTTCTCTATTATTGTGGCTTGGATCTTAACTTGTTCGTAGTCGGGGTTGAAGCTATCTGTATTGTAGAATAATAAGCATGTGTAATGAGGGGCTTTCTTGTAATTTCTTGTAATTAGGGGAAACCCTTCTTTTCTACTTTAATAGAATATGAGAGAGAAGTGGGATATACTCTCTTCTCTTTTTCCTCACTTTCTTCTTCTTCTCCCTTCTTCTGAACCTAAAACCCTACTTTAAGAAATCCACTTGGTATCAGAGCACAAAAGAAGAGCACAAAGGTGAATAATCTCGCCGGAGGTATCTCCGGCAACTGTTGACGTCAGCAGCCGTGCAACGACCGTGATGAAGTGTTAGTGTGACGTCATCCACGGTATTTTTTTGTGTTTTTTCTTCTTGGATCTAGTAGATCTACAGATGAGAAGAATCATGGTGATTTTTTCACGATTTATTGGAGCTTTTAAGTGAGTTTTTGAGAATTTTTTTGAAAAAAAATTCCGAAAAATCCCTCTTCGAATCAGTCGATTTTTCTCTCTGTATGGGGGATTTAACTTGAGGATATTGGTACTAAAAGATCCCCCTCAAATTTTCGGTCCCCTTGGCACCGGTTTTCCGGCGATCAGAACCTCGCCGGAGCTCCGGCGAACGTTTTTCTCTACTAGTTTTTTCCGGCAGAGGCTGTTTTTGGGTATTTTCTCTCATTTTTCGCATTCTAACCTTTGTGGAAGTAGTTTAATCGATTATGAATGCTATATGAAGAAGTTTCGGTGCCCTCACGTTGTTTGAGGAGATGTTCGAGTAATTTTGAAGTGGTTTTTGGTCGTTGGACCATTGGTGGTTGTTCGTTTGGGTTGTAGAACCCTGGGTACCAGCTCGGAGGGTGCTTAGTGGCTGGATTTGTGCAAATCAGTCCATAGTTGACACACGATGGGCGATTCCGAGGTTACTCAGTTTTCCCGGGCTCCAACATGTGATGATAGTTACTTGCATTTGGGGCATGGTGACTCCCCGAGCCTTCAAATCATTACCGTAAAGTTAAATGGCAACAATTATCTTCCATGGTCTCAATCGGCCATGTTGTTCATCACAGGGAAGGGTAAGGTGGAGTACATAAATGGCAAGAGTACGAAGCCTCTGGCTACTGATCCTACTTTCCCTAAATGGCAAGCCGAGAACGCCACCGTCATGTCATGGCTTCTTCACTCTATGATTCCGGATCTTAGCAATGGATATATCCTTCTCTCCACGGCCCAAGAGATATGGGATGCTGTGAAGCAGACTTACTCTGAGGGGGGCACCCATGCTAGAGCCTATGAGTTGCGCCAGTGCAACTGAGACAGGGTGATACTTCTCTGGCCACGTACTACTCTACTCTTCGCCGTCTGTGGGAAGAATTTGACATGTTTCATATGTATACGACAAAGTGCACTGAAGATGCTGTTGAGTTTAAGAAGTATGTTGATGAACACCGAGTCTATGAGTTGTTGGCTGGTCTCAACCCCGAGTATGAGCAAATCCGTGTTCAGATTTTAGGGAAGGAACCTCTTCCATCCATTACTACAGCATATTCCATTCTCCACAGGGAGGAGCGTCGCCGGACTAACATGCCACCTTCTTCCTTAGAGCGGTCAGCTCTTTCTTCATGGTCCCAGCGGGGAGGCCGTGATAGCTTTCGTGGCAGCAGGGGAGGGGGTAGGTCCGGAACCGTCAGTGATGAGAGGGATCGGCTGAAGTGTGACCACTGTGGCCGCGCTCGACACACCTGTGAGACTTGTTGGGATCTTCATGGTCGCCCACAGCAGAGAGGTGGAGGTCGCAGTGGCCGTGGTGGTGGTCGTGGTGGTGGATCTAGCGCTCACTCCGTTGTCTCTGATCCAGCTCCTGCTCTTACATCTGGTGTGTTGCCATCGTCTGACAGCCTTAGCCTTTCCCGTGCTGAGATAGAGACATTCCGATGCTTTATGGGTCAGTTGGAGCAGTCGGGTCCATCTTCCTCGTCCTCGTTTGCTCATTCAGGTACATCCGCTTCGGCTTTCAGTGCCTCTGTCTCCACATCTACTCGCCCCTGGATTATTGATTCGGGGGCCTCGGATCACATGACTGGTATGTCCTCGTTGTTTGCATCCTATCATATTTGCTCTGGTAGGGATAAAGTTAGAATCGCTGATGGTTCTTATTCTTCTATTGCTGGTAAGGGGAGCATCTCCGCTACCCCCTCTATGCATTTATCATCTGTTCTTCATGTTCCTAATGTTGCTTTAAACCTTTTGTCTGTGAGTCACCTAACCAAGTCCTTGAATTGTAGTGTCACATTTTTTCCCTCTCACTGTGTATTTCAGACTTGAGACGAGGCGGACGATTGGTAGAGGCTATGAGGAGAGGGGATTGTACTTGTTGGATAGTTCCTCACCGGTGGCTTCTCCTGTTCAGCAAGTTCGTGATGGGTCTACCAGTAGTAGTAGTCGTGATTGTAACATTTTACAGTTGTTGCAGTGGCATAGCCGTTTGGGCCACCCATCTTTTTTTGTGTTAAAGAAACTGTTTCCTCAGTATTTTGTCTCTGTTTCTATGTTGGATCTTCAATGTGAAACTTGTGTATTTGCAAAAAAATGCCGCTCTTCGTATCCGGCTCATGGTAATAGAAGTAATTCACCTTTTTCTATAGTTCATTCTGATGTGTGGGGTCCTGCTCCTATTACTTCCGCTCGTGGTTTTCGTTACTTTGTTACTTTTGTTGATGATTTCTCTAGAGTAACGTGGGTTTACTTGCTAAAACAAAAGAGTGATGTTTGTTATGTTTTTCAATCTTTTCATAAAATGATTGAAACCCAGTTTGATGTTAAACTAAAAATCCTTCGTTCTGATAATGGAGGAGAGTATCTGTCTACTACTCTCTCCTCGTACTTCCGTGATCATGGGATTATCCACCAGACTACTTGTGTTAGTACTCCACAACAAAATGGTGTTGCTGAAAGGAAGAACCGTCACCTGTTGGAGATAACTCGTGCCCTTTTATTTGGCATGAACGTTCCAAAGCGTTTTTGGTCCGATGCACTTCAGACTGCTTCCTATCTTATGAATCGCATGCCCACTCGAATTTTGGGTTTCAAAAGTCCTGTTGATGTTCTCTCTCCATCTCCCTCCTTGTTTCCTCTTCCACCCAAAATCTTTGGGTGTTCGTGTTTTGTGCATATTGACAAATCGGAGCGTACCAAACTTGATCCTAAGGCTCTCAAGTGTTTATTTTTGGGGTATGCTCCGAGCCAGAAAGGGTACAAGTGTTACCATCTCCCTTCCGGACGGTGCCTTGTGTCTATGGATGTTACCTTTTTTGAATCCACCCCTTTTTATTCTGCGACGGAGACTTCTCTTCAGGGGGAGATCATTGGTGTTGAAGAAATGTCTCCTTCTCCTCTACCTATTTCTATTGATCCAGAGGATTTTACGACAACTGGTAATGAGAAAAAAGATGAAAGCATAGATGAAGAAAAGAAAAATGTAGATGGAGGAAAACAAAGTGAGGTGCAGGTTTTCTCCAGGAATCCAAATCGTGGGGTTTTGATGATAGATACTTACAAAGAAGATCCCCATATGCCCCGCCATGAATCCTCCTCAGATCCAGGTAATATCTATACCTCCCTTATTGATTCTAACCTTCCTATTGCTCATAGGAAATGTGTTCGCTCTTGCACTCAACACCCTATTGCTAACTTTGTGTCTTATGATTCTCTATCTCCCTCGTATCGTACCTTTTCTATGGTTTTGTCTTCTGTGTCTATTCCTAGCAGTGTTGCAGATGCTCTTTTTAAGTCAGAATGGAACGAAGCAATAAAAGTAGAGATGCAGGCTCTCGAAAAGAATGAGACATGGGAGATGGTCGATTTACCAAGAGGCAAAGTTCCAGTGGGGTGCAAATGGGTGTTCACTGTAAAGCATAAGTCTGATGTGTCAGTAGAAAGATACAAAGCTAGACTTGTTGCAAGAGGGTATACGCAGACATATGACATAGACTACCAGGAGACGTTTGCTCCTGTAGCCAAGATGAACTCAATAAGAGTTCTTTTATCTCTTGCAGCCAACCTGGATTGGCCACTTATGCAATTAGATGTGAAGAATGCATTTCTCCATGGTGACTTGGAAGAAGAAGTGTACATGAAACCTCCTCCTGGGCTAAAGTGTCCTGTAGCTGAGGGGAAGGTGTGTAGACTGAAGAAGGCCTTGTATGAGCTTAAACAGTCCCCTGGAGCTTGGTTTGAAAGGTTTCGCTTAGTCATAATTAAAGATGGTTACAAACAAAGTCAAGCTGATCATACCTTGTTTATCAAGCACAACGACAAGAAGGTAACTGCACTCATTGTTTATGTAGATGACATTGTGCTGACTGGAGATGACCGGGGTGAGATGCAGAAGTTGAAAGGCCTACAAGCAAAGGAATTTGAAATCAAAGATCTAGGCAAGTTGAGATATTTCTTGGGTATTGAGGTTGTCAGGTCCATAAAAGGTATCTTTATATCGCAGCGCAAATATGTCCTGGACCTCTTACATGAGACTAGTATGATGGGCTGTAAGCCTTGTGACACTCCTATTGACCCAAACCATAAGCTTGGTGAAGCCAATGGTGAGAAGGTGATTGAAGTAGGGAGATATCAGAGACTTGTAGGAAGATTGATATATCTCTCGCTTACTCGTCCTGATATTGCGTATGCCGTTAGTGTGGTGAGCCAGTTCATGCATGCTCCTACCTCAATCCACTTGGATGCGGTATGCAGGATTCTGAGGTTTCTCAAGTCTGCTCCAGGACAAGGGCTATTGTATGCCCGTACCGGTAACCTGCAGATCGAGGTTTACACTGATGCAGACTGGGCTGGATCAGTTTCAAATAGGCGCTCCACTTCTGGTTACTGTACGTTTGTTGGTGGTAACCTAGTCACATGGAGAAGTAAGAAACAGTCTGTAGTGGCTAGATCTAGTGCAGAGGCCGAGTTCCGGTCGATGGCTCATGGATTATGTGAGATTTTGTGGCTTCGCATTCTCTTGACTGACTAAAGCTCCCTATTCAGGGTCCCATGAAGTTGTATGGTGACAACAAGGCGGCAATAAGCATTGCTCACAATCCAGTTCAACACGACAGAACTAAACACATTGAGGTGGACAGACACTTCATTAAGGAACAGTTGAAGACAGGTCTCATCTGTACTCCTTTTGTGAAGACCGGTGACCAACTTGCTGATATTTTGACAAAGGGTCTTAGTCATGCTCAGTTTACTAAGATTGTTGGCAAGCTAGGCATTTGTAATATCTACATACCAGCTTGAGGGGGAGTGTAGAATAATAAGCATGTGTAATGAGGGGCTTTCTTGTAATTTCTTGTAATTAGGGGAAACCCTTCTTTTCTACTTTAATAGAATATGAGAGAGAAGTGGGATATACTCTCTTCTCTTTTTCCTCACTTTCTTCTTCTTCTCCCTTCTTCTAAACCTAAAACCCTACTTTAAGAAATCCACTTGTATTTGGTTTGTCATGCCACCTCGAATGTGGAGTCCTCTTCTTTGAATAACCATGCATTAATCAAGTTGACTTACATCTAGGGTCTATTTGGATCGCAGTAATTGAGGAGTGAGAATTGGAATTGGAATTGGAATTGGAATTGGTAGATACAAATTCCAATTCCAGTGTTTGAACGCCCGTAATTCATATGAATTACAACATGTGGAAAATTAAAACAATGTCAATTTCAATAGTTTGTAAGAATTACATATCCACCTACGGATATGTAAATTTTGGGGTTATTTTAGGAGCTCTAGGGGCTTAAGACAAGGAGACTCCCTTTCACCCTTTCGATTCATTATGGTATCGAAGGCATTGAGTAGAATGCTATCAAAAGGGTATGGTGGGGCTTTTGAAGGATTCTTCATAGGACAGGAGAGCCTGAGACCTAAGCATTTCTCATCTCCAATCCGCTGATGATACCATGTTGTTCTGTGAGGCTTCTTGTTGTCAATTGGCCCAGCTTGGATGTCTTTTTATGTGTTTTGAAGTGGTGTCAGAATTGAAAATCAATCTAGGCAAGAGTGAGATGATTGGGGTTGGAAACATCTCCAATATGGAATCTTTAGTTGCATGTTTAGGGTGCAAGGTCGGAAATTTACCTTTAGTTTACCTGGGTATGCCTTTGGGTTCTAGCTATAAGTCTTCATGGTCCCCTATTATAGAGAGGTTTGCCCACAGACTAGTAGGTTGGAAGTCAAAGTTCCTATTTAAGGGAGAAAAATTGACACTTATTAAAAGTACCATTTGCAGTCTCCCAACATACTATATGTCTTCCTTTACCTTTCCTCAGTCAATAGCGGAAACCTTGGAATGAATGCAGAGAAAATTCCAATGGAATGATAGAGACAAATCTAAATATCATCTAGTAGCATGGAATCAAGTGTGTCAACCCTAATCTTGAGGTGAATAAGGCATTGGTTAGACAGATGGATTTGAAGATTTGAGTACGAAAGGTAGTCTCTGGAGAGTCCTCTTGTTGGGATCCTAGGGAGGTTAGGGGCCCCCCATGGTTGGGCTTATGGAAGGGTATTATGGGGACTTGCAATAGATTGAAGCCTTTCATAAGGTTCAAAGTGGCGAAGGGACAAAGGTTAGATTTTGGAAGGATCTATGGTATGGTCCAGGCAAAATCAAAGACAACTTAGGAAATATATTCCTTCTAGCCAAAGATAAAGATGCATCAGTGTCACACTTTGTTTAGTTGATTAACAACAAGGTGATTTGATGTCCTATGCTTAGACGTGATTTGAACGACTGGAAATTGAGGATATGGTTTTGATTTTCCACTATTTGAATTTCTCCTCTATACGTACCCATTTGAGGGAGATGAAAGTTTGGTCTAGAGGCCACAATGGTCTATTTTCAATGAGATCACTATTGCAGTCCTTATCTTCAGGCCCCTTATCTCCGTTTCGTCATAGGTCTGTTTGGGATTTTTCCTTCGAATGTATCCATTTTCCTTTGGATTATGGTTCTAAAAAAGATTCTCACTTGTGAGAACTTGAAAAAAAGAGGGTGGAAGATGGCTAATTTCTATTTCCTATGTCTTCGTGTGGAAGAATTTGTAGACCATTTGCTTTTCAATTTCACTTTTGCATTTGGGATTTGGGGACATTTTCTATCTCGGCTAGGGATGGATTGGGTCTTCCTTTCATCTTTTGAGAACTTTTTATCTTGTTGCTCCAGGGTGAGTATGGATGGTGCAAGAGGGGTGATTTGAGATGTTTCCAGGGATTATAGCATGGACAATTTGGAAAGAGAGGAATGTGAGAGTCTTTGAAGACTTACAGTCTTCTCCTCCCTGAAGGTGTTCATTATCAGACATTTAATTTTACTTTGATGCTCGATCTGTCGAGGAAATGTAGAATTGGGAGAGTATCTTGAGTAAGATTGGTCTTGTGCCCCAATGTCCCATAGGGAAAATTTCAAGTGGGTCGGTGTGGACACCCGAAGGGACTAGTCCTTGCCTCGAAGGGTTTGGGACACCCTTTGTTACCCAAAAAAAAAGTGGCCTTGTGGTTTAGTTGTTTTAAGGCATTTGTACTAAATAGAGATATTGCTTTTTCTTGTTTCTTTTTTTTTTTTGGTAGGTGGGTGGGTGGGCTCAGTAAAGTCTTCCATGCATACTACTGTTTCCTTTTCTTTTCAATATATGCAATATGCCTAATTACTAATCCTAAAAAAACATATCCACCCAAGAGGTGGATATTGTATTTCACAAGTGCAAGAGAATTGACACAAATCTTTTATAACTCAACTAGCCCTCTTTCTCAACCCTCCTAAGTTATTTCGTATTTGGATTATTTTAAAAAATATTTTTTATAGTGTATTAAAAAATATTTTAGAAGTCTTTAAATTTATGGAGATAACTATCTAATAATATTTATTTAATATTATTAATTCATTACATTTATTTGAATTTAATAAAATATAATATGTTTAAAAATTATAAGTTTTTAAGAAATTTTAATTTGAACTTAATGTATCTTTAAATTAAACTTTATAACATATTATGATAATTTATTCTTATATTTAATTATCAAACTAATAATTTTTTCATTGATATATAATAGTTTCCAATTAAATATCTATTAAAGAATTTATCTATTAAATATCTATGATAAAGTTCATCTATATATAATATACTTTTATGTTAGAATAATAAAAATATATATTTTGTTTAATCAAAGAAAAATATGTTAATATACTAAATTTATTTATATAATTAGAAGTTTATAATATTAAAAAAATTTCATTATTTAGTGAATTCCATAGTGTTAGCAAAACAATAGACTTTCAATACGTAGACTTCACAATTCATAGATATTGTAATGCTTACGCATTAGAATTCTCATGGATTTTCAATTCATACGTTCCAAACATGGGGAATTTCGTATTATGACTTTTTGACTTTTTTGGGACCCACTAAAGCCCATGGGAACAAAGCCCTACATATGACTTGTCTTAATATTATAAGCTACTCCAGGACTATCTATCAAATTGACTTGTGAATCATTCAAATCATTATCAGTGTATTATGTATAGGCACTCTGAACCAGTGTTTTGAAAACCGGACCGGCCGGTTGGACCGGTGGAATAGAGAATTGGCCGTCCAACAGGTCCCCAATATCCCTAGAACCGGTAAACTTTCAAAACCATTTTTATTGTAGAGAACCGGTGTAACCATCCGATTGAACCAATAACCAGTGACCGGTTCTAATAAACGGCTAGATCGTCTTCAAACAATCCAAAGAAAATATGAGAGTACAGTCCCAAGTTTGAAAAAAATGATGGAAAGAAAAAGAGGACTATACCTTTTGCAAGACCAGGAAGAGAGAGAGGGCATGCCTTTGTCTCTCGGAATTGTAAGCTATCAATTGCATTTTGTATGAACAGAAAGAAGAGAGATCACAACAAGGGTAAACAATTTCAAGAGAAAAGATTTTAAAAAAAATTGTTGGTAGTGGCCCCTCCTAAATGCAAGTTGTTGTTCTTCCTTTATCGACATCCTCCATGGCAAGTGAACTGCAAACCTTGAGCCGGTCATTGCTAAGTTTGCCAGCTTTATGGGTTCGTTCTCCTGAGGAAGAAAATTGGGTTCGTTCTCTAAGGAAGAAAAGTGATCACCATCCGATCCAAAGATTTAACTATCCATCTCTTTGCCTTTAATGAATGTACTATTCTACATCTCTTTGCCTTTAATGAATGTACTACTCAACCCATTCAATAGTCCTTTATAGCTTATACGACTGGGAGTAGGAGAGAAAGAAGTCTTTGTTCTTTCTCTTCTTTGTCTTTAATGAATGTACCATTCTATATTTCTATTCACTCAGTAGTCCTTTATATGGTTGGGAGTAGGAGAGAGAGAAGTCTCTGTCGTTTCTTTGGTTTTTGATGGGTAATATCCACACTACCCTCTGCATATCTTAATGAGGAGAGACCTCGAAAGGCGTAAATACAGTATTGCTTTGGAATCGGTTGAACCGGTGGAACTGGGAACCGGGCATGCAACCAGTTCGATGACTGGTCCGGTTATTTAAACACTGCTCTAGACCCTATGACGTATATAAATTTGGCGCTATCTGTCACGCCCCAAAATCCCATCAAGGCTAAAATGGGACTTTAGGCCGGAGACACTGCCTATTTGAATTTAACCTTAAAGCATGCAAGGTAAGACTAAATGTGAACCTGAAAATTTTCTTCAATATATATTAAATAGTTAATTGCTATGACAATTCTATCTAATAATTGAGTTCATATTATCTAAATCATCCCAACATGGTTCACGACTACAACCGTGAACCTAAGAGTCATCAAAGTAAACTCTTGTATCAATATCAACATCTATTACAACTTTTAAATAATGCCAAAGTCTAAAATATAATAGTACGTAAAGTAGTCGAGATCCCTTGTTCCCTCCTCGGGAAGGTTACCTCATTCCTCTACACCGTACTCTTCCTCCACCCAAGGCTCCGCTGGAATCTCGGAACCTGAACCTGCCGACATGAAAACATATCGGCTGAGTAACAAGCGGCTCAGTGAATATGAACTCCTAACTAGCAATATCAGAAGCATCAACATAATAATTATCACAGTTCATTACAAGCATTAATATGAGCATGTTTCATCATGGTATCCGGAATATAAAAACATATATAAATCAGAGTGTGGACGTCTCATAAACATTTCATCATTTTTTTCTTTCCTTATCTCATTATTTTCTTTCATTCTTTCTTTCATAACCCGTTATTTTCTTATTCCCATGTGAACATTATAACACGCATAGTCTTTTGTAGTAACCTAAAATAACTCTTCACTTTATAGGTGAAAGAGATTAATATACTCTATATACCGAGTCCAATCCTTAGCACTTTCTTCGGTGCGCACGGATTCCTTATGGTTCACTTGCTTAGGTACATGTACCCCATGATCTTAGACTATTAACACTCGGGCAAGGAAACTCAACATGCGATTTCACACACTTTGCTTATTTATGATTGTTCGTGATTGTGCTCTTATCATGCTTGTGTGCCTATCATAATGGTGAGTGAAAAGTGATACACTTGTCAGTTAAATAACACTTTAGATTACCAATCCGGTACCTTCGGTGATCCATCATGCGCCCCATCCCATCATGATAGAAGACTAAACCGCACAAGATTTAAATCCGAAGGTTTATTCACCCGACAATACATCACTACATGCAATTCCAATAAGATTCATCATTCATAACGATATATTATTTCCATGGTTTCAACAACTAATCCTGGATAAATATAGTGCTTCAATATAACACTCATGTCATCAATATCATTCCACACTCATATTATATACACACAAACTTAAGCAAATTGAGTTTTAGTTGATAGCTGGCAAGGGAAAGTTTTGGCCACAATGGAGTGACAAGCAGAGTTTTAATGTGGGCAGATTAATTTAAAAAACTTGTCAGATGAAGGAAAGCATTGTTGCATAAGAAGTGCAACATAGAGCGCAAGAAAGTATATATCAGTTCTGGGATGCGACTTGGCCCACACTGAAATACTAGAACTCAGTCTGGATTTGCACCAGACACTGCCATATTACATGGAGTTTATAATGACTTGGTTGAGTCAATTAATTAAGTTATTTGTATCACTACTCTTAGAAACCAAGAAAACTTGTCTGGTTGCACTCGATTCAGCTGAATCCTATGGGGCAAGAATATACGATGCAGACCCATTGAAAAATCAACTAGAAATCTATATGAATAAATTGATTTGTACATATTATAGTTTAACCACGTTGAGAATGTGATTATGTTTAGTGATAGTACCCATATAATCCATCTTCTTTTGACAACAGCTCATTGAGGCATTAGGCTTGGAAAGGCTCAATTATTTCGATACAGATAGCATGAAATCTATACTATAAAAATTATTTGCATTCACCCTACAAATTCTAAACATATACTAGACCAGGCTACTTGATCGTCTATCCTGCGTCAGTGGTTTTCGAATACCTTTTGCCTTTAGGAATGCATGAACAGGCATGGTGATATTGTTCTTATGGTGTTTCCATTTCCAATACTGGTAACAAAATTAAGACAATATGAGATACATGGAAAGGGAATCTAATCACCTTCATTTGATGATTTCAGCTTGAAGCAATAACAGTTCATGCCCGATGCAATTGTCATTTCATGCTTTTGAAGTTGACAGTTTTGCTTAAATTAATTTTTCTGGAAATCCTCGCTGGTTTATACTACGATAGTATTAATGTCTCCATTTCTAGTACTTTCCAATAACATACTGAAACTTATTTAATTTTATCTACATCTGCTTTCAGTTAATTGAATGGTGATAGGCATGTATAGTCATTGACTGCATATGTGTTATTCACAGCGAAGGAGTATCAGAATGATTCCCCTCCATCAGTTGCAAGAATCCCGGAGTCATACATCCCGAACTTAGCTATGCCATTGATCTCTGGATCCAAAGGTTAAATTTCCTTTTTGATATGATTTTTGACAATCTCATTGGTTTTCTTTTCTTTCTTTCTTTCCTTTTTTTCCAATAGAAAAATTGTCATGGACTTAATTAGACATTTCATCTTTTTTTAAAAAAAATTAGACATTACATCTTGATTGGCAGGGGCAGGGAAGAACAACAAAGAAAGTAAGGATGATACTAGACCGAATATTGGATCTAGTTCAGTTCTGCGTCCTCGTGCTGTCTTATCTAGTCCTGGTAGTTCCACTTACTTTTTTTCTTCCGTACATTTGTAGGATGTGGTATTGGGGATCAGTTGTGCAATCAGGCTATTATCTAGATTCCATCTAGTTTTCGATATCATGAAACATGCAGCCAATATATCTGTAATTTAAATAGGTTATTGACTGTATGAGAGCGAGCCTAACCTTTCAAGTTTTAGAAAACAATAAAATTTGAGCTGACTCAGGCATTAATTCAGTTTAGTCGTCTTGAAGACTTCGATTCAGCTTGACCCCATATAAAGTATTAATAAATACTATATTGCAAATAATATTTATAAAAAAAATCAATTTTAAGAAAGGTATAAGAAATAAAATATGGGGCAATGGTTTATGAAAGGTTCCACCTAACCTATTCTTTACCTTTTGATGGATTCTTTTACCTTTTCCTTTTCTATTAATAACATAGTGGAATCTTTCAATGTGTAAAATAAAAATTCCAAACTTTTTAGTCATTCAAGACATGTAGGGAGTAGGGACAACAATACCATGCAGATTTATGGAACCTTGTAAACCATTCCTTTAATTTACTTTAAAGAGAAGGAAAAACTCGATAGAAACACTCAAGTAAATCGAGTTGAACTGATTGAGTTTATAAGTCGACTCAACATGCAAACTCGTACATGTTCTCTTTGCCTCTCATATTTGGAATTACAAGTGCTGCTAACACAAGACATATGTTTTTTTTTTTCCGGCAACTCAGATAATGATGGGATGATTGGAAGTAAGAACAAGTTGACTAGAGAAAGACCTTCAGCTTTAAAAAATAATAATTTGGGACAAAGCTCACCTGCCCAATGTAAGGTTATGCCCAGGCGTGTTATAGCAGAAAGCCCTGTAAAGACGAGGAGAGTGTCCAAGGAGGCTGCTGATGATAATGGTAATCTTAAGGAAAAGAAAGGTCCAGAGCTAACAGTTCGAAGGCAGAAAGCATGTCTTAGGAGAGGGAAACCAAGCTCTTCGGGAATCTAGTATTTGGTAATTGCTGTTGGGTTACTCTCTCACTCTGGAGTAAACTATGCAGATACAGAGTTTTTTGTTTCTTTGTGTTTGTGTGTGTGGAAATAGCTCATGCTTTGTTCTCTCCTACATGAATTCTTTTCATGGGTGCTGCATCTGGCTTTTGGAAATATATATGTCAGTCAAGTTATATACTTCTCCATCTTAAAAAAATCACATTAAGAGGGTATGTTTATATAATCCATATAGGTCTTCCTTGTGATTGTTTCTGACTAAAAAATGTGTAGCATTCTTTTTCCATTTTTGAAAATGAGCGAACATTTTAATTAATAATGGGAAATTAGTGTTTGGGATTAACTAGAGGCATAGTACTTTGGGATTAGAGAATACGCAAAAAGAACGGTTGCAATGGATACCATACATGAATAACTACTATTTTCAAACAAAGTCGACGACCTGATATTATAACAAACCATATATGAATTCGTGATTGACTTGTGAATTGCACAAAGGATGAGCTTCCAAGTGTAGAAATTTCATCAATGACTGAAGAAAATATGTGGCATTGAATAATTAAGTGTGTCCATTGCTCTGCTACAGTAGACATTGGAGGTAGAATAGCAACCATCCCTTTCATTTTTCTTTTGCATCTTCTTTCTTCTTACTGTGAGGATCTTTCTCTTAAAGAACCTCAAGACAGTACAATACATGGCTTATTTGGAATTATGTTCATAAATTCAACCATTTCCCTTTAATAGATCATTGAATATATATATATATATATAAATGATTACTTGAAATTTTAAACTTACTCTGATGTTTTTGCACCTTTTTCTAACAATTCTATGCGAAATATTAAAAAATGCAGCAGCACAAAGATATTGAAAATTCACTCTCTAAAGGCAGGCTCTTAAATCCATCTCTCAAAATCAGATGGTTAAAACCATTCTTGGCCTTTACGGCTACATTTGGTGGAATTAAGAGACAACCTGATTTGGGTAACTCGCTGTATTATTTCCCTATATGTGTACATGCAAACATTGCTAAATATTGTCAAAGCATTCGTCGAGATCCCATTGAAGCTTTCGACCAAATACACTCCTGAGAAAAGCATTCACCGAGATCCCATTGAAGCTTTTGAAAATACAGACAAATCCAAAGACACTCCTGAGGCATAATCAGGGCAGTCATCACATAGCTAATGTATAGAAAGATCACGGGCAAGGTTCAGCATGCATTTCTTTCTTCTTTTTTGGTATAATAGTTCCTAAGTTTGCCCATAGGCTTTCCATCCCTTACCACGAAGGGTCCATTATTTTGTTCAGACTTAAAGTCCGCCACTTTGCAAGTTTTGTCATTAGATATTATGCATTTTCTTTTGAGAACTAGATGTATTGTCATCTATTGGGTTGCAATTCCCGTGAAACTTTAAATGTAGCAAAATGAATGATTTCAAATCTCATAAAATGGTAAGACTTAAAATCACATGATAGTAAGAATTAATTTTGTTAGAAATGTTGACAAAGTGACTCAAATTTCCTAACGATTAACATGGCAAAGTGGAAAGTGTTAAGCTTTATAAGTCTTAGCAAAAAACATACCAAAAAGGTTTTGTATCGAAAACCCGCCCTTAGTGATGGATGCTCTTTACAGCCCTTCCATCTCGGACTAATGTCTTCTGCAACATCTATGTAACTATTGGAAAACTGTGCCAACAATAGCACACATTGACCTGGAACAGTTATCTTGATCCAGTAGCATCCCTGCACAAGTTAAGTTTCGAGTCTGGAATTCCAAAATCATGGCATTAGGCCCCCAGTTTGGGCACATTGCGCTCTCAATAGAAAACCCCTACTGTGGATGCAACATCTGTCATTGCTGCCCCTTCAATAAGTTAATAAAATATTTTTTAAAAGGAAAGAAGTTACGGTTTCGGCCAGCTATAAATGTAATTGGAAAAAGTAGCAATACATGTTTCTACCACAATGAAACTTTGGAAGTTTGCGTATGGGGTTATCATTTCTATTAAATTTTATATGAATGACTCATCATGTAGCTTGCTTTGTTATTTCTTATTGTGGTTCCTATAGGTTACCATAAAGTTTAATGAGACTAGCTATTTAGCAATAGGGGTGTCAATGGTCTGGGCTTGGGTCCAATTTTTTGTACTTTTGAATAAGCCCGGCCCAGGCCCAGCATGTTTACAAGAGGGTTTTGGGGCTGAATCTGGCTATTTAGCAAGCTAAGTAATCAAACATATGTCACCAATTATCATGTCTATGTTACTGACATTTTCAGCAAAAAAGTTTGATTATACAAGCTCAAGCCTACCGAAGTTGAGTGTCCATAAATGAGCCATTGGGTTGGGCTTAGGTTAAACACATTGGGCTGAAAGTAGGGTTGGAGTCATTGAACTATGGATGGACTATAATACACCTGTGTTGGGCTTGGGCTGGCCCCAATCTGACCTAACCCGCCCAATTTGCAGGGATAGGGGAAACCTACTACCTGGAACCGGACTCGAGCCCAACTTTGCCTCAATGGTCATTGCAATGCTCTGCAAAAACCAATCAGGCGCTGCCACACCAGCTTATATTGGTGTTTTAGGTTTTAAGACACTTGTTTTAATTATATTATTAACAAAAATTAAGAAATGTGGCAGCACAACATTGGTTTTACAGTGCCCCCACTGCATAGCAACAAAATCGGGATCTTCGACCCAAGTCAAAACAAATTGAAAAGCAAATTCAAATCCTACCCAATAAGGAACCTAATTTGGATTTGTAGAACGGATGGATCCAACCAGTCAATTTTGCCCCACAATTCTAATTCCGTTGTTGAATTTGAATTGTGGCAATTCCATACGTAATTGAAGCGTTATTTCAAGGGTTAAAATCACCACATTTGGATTATATACCCAATTAAGCAAATAATTAAGAACAGTTGTGGGTCTCACAAACAGATATCATATTTTTTTGCCTTCTTGTCTATAAATGGAGAAAGCGGATGAAGAGGAAAGTAAACCTAACAGTGCTCTTCGAGTAAGTGAAATCCATTTCTCCAAATCCAATTCCAAACGCACCTAATTAGGTATGACGATAAAACCGAGCATGGTATTTTTCGAATTAAGACCCTATTAACTATTTGAAAAAACAACATGGCATGTAAAACTTAGGCTGTCAATCTGGCCATTTGATGAGGGCCCCCGGGCCTTACCCGGCCCTGCAAAGCCCATAAACTAGAAGATTTTTTTTTCTTGGCCCTAGGATCGAGCCAGACCCAATTTTGGAAGGCCCTCTTACTTGAGAGTCATGCTTAATAAGCACACGGCTGACCTCTATTTTATATGTTATTCCATATATAATATAATAACTTAATATTTATAATAATTGATAAGGCGGTGTTTGTTAACATTTATAAGTGAATTTTACTTAAGAGGCTAGGGCCGGGCTAGACCTTATCCCGGTCAATGAGGGCCCGGCCCGATTAGACCTTATAAACTGCACATGATTGTTGGATGCCCTACTGCCCAACTCCCGCCACTGCTCCGTCTACTGCTTTTTGTTCGCCGAGAAGAAAATCTAAAAATCGTTCCCAGAATCCATCACCAGAAACATCTGAATCTCTCTTATTTTCTCTGAATCAATTCGTCTTCCTCCCCATCTCTCAAGTAAGTTTGTTAATGGCGCTTTTACAGAGTTACTCTTTAAGACTTAACTGATTTTCGATTCTGTTGTTCTTGATACGTGATTAGTATTTATCTAATTTCTCAGAAACTACTGTTTATTTGTTCTTCAAGCTAAGGTTCTGTTTCTGGTTCATTTGATTACGTAGATTAGCTCGGATTAGGTTTATATTTTGAAGCCCTAGTTTTATACATGACGGTTTAGGTTTTCTTCCCAGTTCTTTATGCAGAAGATTAAACAATTTATTTACTGTAATTTTTGGATCCGAATCGTCTTGCTGTTTGACTTATAGTTTTAATTTCAGTTTGCTCAAATTGGTGTTTTATTTTCATTTATGTATTTAAATATTTTTAATGTTGTGTGGTGGAAGGGTTTAGTCTTGTATCCTATAAAGTTATCTAATCACAGAACCTAATAACTAGGGTTCCAAATTGTTGTTTATCTGTATATTTATTTACCTTATTTTATGTTTCAAATGGCACATTTGAGTAAAATTACCAGTAGATTTTCTCTAGACTAGATTGATTAGCAGGTTAAAGATTTTGATTGGTTTTGTATCTATGAAATAATTTTGGATGAATCGGCCGATGATTTTGCATGGAGGAAAAAAAATGGCTTCTTTCCCCTCCAGTTATTGTTTTTGATATATATATATATATAACATATGTGTATTTTATGTTTGTTCCTTCTCTTCGTATCTTATATTATATTTTCTATTTTAAAATTTATTATCTGATAGCATTTTGCGTTGTCTCGAAAGTTATGTGTTTGTTATGTTGCAGCTTGGAAACCCGAGGCACTAAGGCAGGGAGTTACTGGTGCGAAATATAATGGGGGACAGCGAAACTGTGGTTGCACAAACATCGGCAGTCATGGATTATACATCCACGGACTATACTTCCCTTGATTATACTGATGCGAGCTCAAATGCTGTTCCTGTTGTTGGCACCTTAGCTCCTGAGGCTACTGAAGATTCGATTGCTTCTGCCATTCCAACAGATGTGCCATATGCTGTGCCTGATGGTTCTTGTTTAGGAGATGGAATTACATACACTACAGATCCAAATTCTGTTGTGCAAGAAGCTCCTGTTATCTCAATATACGAGGCTAAGCCAGTTGTTGGAGTGACAGATACTAGCGAGAATGTTGTCAGCCAAGATTATGATTCTTATGTAAATGGCAATGGTGTCATCGAAGTGAAAAATTTCCCTGAAACAGTAAATGGTGAGATTGGAAATGCTTCAAATGATGCTGGCGGTGCCGCTGCTGAGCAACAGTTTGGGGACGGTTCTGGTATGTATTTCCCTATGATCATTGACTTGCAAAGCTCTACATCATCCTATGCTATTTTATGTGGATGAACGTTAACTAAATTATAAGTGTATGCCATCGGAATGGTTTTTATGACATTTGCTCCACCCATTTGAGAATGTGTGGGTAATGCAGGCAAAAAGCTTACAGTCATCTATACTAATGTGGTAAATGTGGATGCATTTGGTTGCTGTTGAATTTTCTTCTTAGTGCAGACAGGGAAATTGCTTTAGTATATATATGTTACCAAAAAGTAGTAATTTGTTGCTTGTGCTTTGATTTTCAAAGGAATAGTATACTTCACATCAGAGGCAAAGGCATTTATTTGGGTTCAACCTAGTTAACCAAATCATCTTCACGAGACTAGGAAAAGATGGCCAATTTTTCTTTAGCATTTGCTATATCAAAAGCCGGTGCTGATCAAGGGCCTTAATTTCACAAAGGGCAACTGGCAATGGTTGTTTATGAGGCTTTTTGACTTCATGATTGATGCTTGTATTTTTCAGATACTTGTATGATGTCATGAACTTTGGAGAGAACTAATGCATCACATACCTTTTTTTTTTTTTTTTTTTTTGGGGGGGGGGGGGGGGGGGGGACATATTTCTACTCTTTCCATGCATATAGTTATGTTCAGCAGATCATGTATAAATCATTCCTACTGCTTTGTATCTTGTCTTTGATGTGTATGTATCTATATTTTCTTTCATTATCCAGGAAATGTCTGGCAAACAAACAAGGGAAGCCCTTTCTTCATATAACCATCTAGAAATGCTGAATCTACTATTATCATTTGAGAAGACGTTTGTGGTTAAAGTGATGATTTGTTTCAAATCCATGTACACTAAATGGAGATCCATGGATGTATTATTTTATTTTCTCTTCACGTGGTAGAAAATTCTCGGTGATGGTCTTGGTTGCACATCAGTTGAAGTCTACCGAAAAAATTGTATCTTTTATGTGTGCAAGAGACTGGAAGGATCTAGTTGCCCAATGATGATGCTATCTGTTTCTTGAAATTTGCCATCACTCTTTTTTCTGGGGGTGAAATTTCAATAGTTAATTATGAGCTTGGTTATATAAAAGTGTAGGAATTTGCTTTTACATTAACCTAAAACCAACTTTTGAGTCCATATATAACTGGTTTTATTGGAGAACAATACACCATAAATATATATTTTCTGATTGATAAAAAAAAATCATGCATTAAAAAAGGGGAATATACAAAAGAAGTTCACCAATTGATGTACTGGAAAGAGAGAAAAAAGGTATATAAGAGATAATAATACTAGATTCCAAAACCATCTAGCGAAAGAACAATGAACCAACAAATGATCTACAATCTCCCCCTTATCCAAGCACATAAAGAACCTGCGTGCCATCCTCCAACCTCTATTTTTCAAATGTTATGTAGTGAGATTTTCATCTAGTGTAGCGGTCCAAAGGAAGAATGCATATACATATTTTTTATCCATGCATTTTCAAATGTTAGTGATTTTACTTGTCAGCTTGCAATTGCATTAGTTAAAATCAGAACCATCTACCATGTTACCATCTTTCATAATAATTTTTTTATCGGTAAGAGTACATGATAGCAAAACAAGGGATCACGAGAATGTGAACCTAGTTGGTGACCCGAGAAACATAAAGCTACAAAAAACTGTCAATCAGCTAAAGAAAATTCCCAAACCAAACTCAAACTAGGGTCATAGCAACACGGAGAGGTTTGACGCCTCAAGATCCCTACTCACTGAACACCATTCCAAGATAAGGCGATGAATCCCTTCACATACTTGCTGGGATGAAAAAATCACATTGTCAAAAATTCCCTCATTTCTCTCCTTCCATATACACCAAGCTATCGCACCTGGAAGGAGAGCCCAGAGTGAAGAGGTAGGAGCCTCCAACCTATTTGAGAGCAGCAAGATAAGAAACCCTTGAAGGACTTCAGGAAAACCCATGCCACACTCATTCGCTTGAGTAAGTGACTCCATACCTCCGAAGAAAAAGGACAACAATGCAACAACAAGTGATCCACCGACTCCTCCAACTCAAAGCACATGAAACAATGCTTAGTCATCCTCCATCCTCTATTTTTCAAAAGTGATTAGCTTGTCCAATGGTGCTTCCCAAAGAAGGAAATAGACCTTGGATGGAACATCAGGGTTTCACACAACCTTGCACAAAAATGAAATCGAGGTAATATGTTACGACCCATAATTTTAATATAATTAATTTTAGTACCCGGAATTTTAATATAATAAAATTTTGGGATTATTGGTGCTTAACTGAGATGAATTTTACTAAAATTAATTATAGTAAAATTCCGGGTCATTACATAATATTAATACCCTACAAAGCTAGAGCAAAGGATCTCACTGAAAATTGACCTTTAGAGTCTAATGACCAAACCCGCATATCCTTAAGGAGTGGGTGGATAACGACTTTCTCAAATCTTCCCAAAAGATGAGACAAATCCTCCTGCTCCCAATCGTTGAGGCCTGAGGCTACGCCTAAGACTTAGATTACATACATCTCTATCCCCCAAATGCTCAAAGTTTTGATGCAACTAAGGCATCTTTCATATTCGCAAGAGAAAATAAGGCACCAAACTACACCCTAAGGCCTAAGGGGCAGATGACCAACCCATGCATCGTCCCAAAATTTGACATTCTTGCCCATCCCACATTAAAATTAAAGAATCTAGAAAATTGATCTCTATTCCCCATAATATCCTTCCAAGTTCCAACAACTTACTCCATGAGGACCACAAGCCTCTTACGACTACCAAACCTACTTAGCTCTAAATTTGGCTACACTAACCTGTCTCTGAACACTATCCCTACTATCAACACCAAATCTCCAGAGCCACTTTCCTAATAAGGTCAAGTTAAAGCCTTAAAGGTAACCAACGGTTTAACATTCAGTCCTCCAGATTCAATTGGGCGACAAATGGATTTCCACTCAACCAATTGACATTTATTCGCATCCACCAACCCTTTCCAAAGGAAGTCTCATTGAATACTTTCCAACTTTTTCGCTACAGATATTGGGATGGTAAACATTGACATGAAATAGATTGGTCGATTGCACATGTAACTTTTAAGTAAAGTTAATCTTTCCCCCTTCGTGAGGTGAGTGGATTTTCATCTAGCTAGCCTCCTTGAAAAATGATCCATAACTGGTGCCCAATAGCCTTGGCCTTATAACCTGCTCCCCAAGACAATCCCAAGTAATTTGTAGGCAACCTCCTAATGTTATGCCTTCCGAAAAAAAACATCCTAATGTTACCTTCAAAGTCGGCAGCCATATCTGACAAGTAGGGGACTTCCTTGGCAACTATAAACCAATGTTTTAAAACATGAAGGCGTGAGACGAGGCGTTAGGACCTCAAGATGCGTGAGGCTTAAGCCTCACAAGAAAGCTTCAAGATCACTTATTTTAACAAATACACAGCTGTTTTCCCTTTTGAGTCATGAACTACTACAAATTTTTGTAATGTCTACTAGGAAATATTGTAAATTAGACTCAAAGGGTTTTTAAAACCCAATAAAATTAAGTATTGATTGAAACAAATAACACTATCATCATTTTCAATGTCTTATTTGAAATAAATAAAGTTTTATTTGTTATAGAACCAGTGTAGTCAAGGCGTCTAGGCGATGCCTAGGCGATTAGCCCCGGCTAGGCGAGGCGTTGCCTAGGCGACGCCTAGGCGTGGCCTAGGCGATAAATTTAATATAAATATATATATAATTATATATATATCACGTATATATATAACATCCAAAAGACCAAAACTCCACACCTACATTCCACAAAAACATAAAATAAAAAGTCTATTACAATCATTCATCAAATAACCAAGGACATGTTAACATAGTGGAGTATTAAACATTTCAAAATCTAGGCAAAATACCCAAATTCGTGTCATTGTCCATGTATAATATTAGGCAGAGCCCCCTATAATATTAGGCCCAGATTGCGTCGAAAACGATATTTTTAGTGAAAAAAATTGATATTTTTAGTGAAAAAAAAGATTTAGAATCTTATTACTAATTCATTATATGTTTTTATATTATTGGGAAATTTTGGATTTTTTTAAAGCAAAAAAAAAAAAAAAAATTTTTTTTTTAACTAGGATCGCCCGCCTAGAGGGGCGCCTAGTCGACGCAGGCCTAAGCATCCTTATCCGTTTGCAAACGTCCTAAATTCAGATGAGGACGTATGCCTCATCACATAAATTCAGAGTATCTTTTGCAAATTGAAGATGAGATATCATCAACGGTCAGACCATTCCTATCAACTGAGAAGCCTTCTAGAACGGATAAGGACGCTTTCCGAAGCATCATACTAAGGGCCTCGATGACCATAATGAATAGGAAAGTGGATATCGTATCACCTTGTCTCAAGCCTCGAGAACTCCTCGCCGGACTCCCATTCTTCCTGATGTATAATTTAGGAAGTTTCAGTTAGGGTTGTAAATGGATCGGATTTGGACTGGATCTGCCTAGATCCGAATACGATCCGATTAAGAATCCGATAGATAGACTTCAATCTGAGATCCGTCAGAGCATGAATTAATCAATCCGATTACTAATTCAAAATCCGGATCTGATCCGATTATCATTAATATATCTAAAAACTAACATTTTAATTAAAAAAATAATGATTAGAACTGTGGTATATTTGTGAAATTATATAAATATAATAATTATTATATGATCTAATCGGATCAGATCACTATAGATCCAAACCCGATCCGATTATAATCGGATTCAAGATCTCGGATCCATATCAGATCCAACGAATCTATAATAGGATTAGGATCCCGTCTAATCGGATTGGATCCGGATCAAGATCCGATCCATTGACAGCCCTAGTTCCAATCAACATGATCATATGCTTTCTCCAAAGCCGACTTTGCATAAAATACTAGGTCGAGGATTTGGCGATCTCCCACAAAAAGCCCCTTGGGATGAAGAAATAATAGAACCTATCACCAATCTCAATCTAGATGCCAAAACCTTGGCCAATATCTTATATACGCTCCCTACCAAGCTAATAGGGCAAAGTTGATCAAGTCCGAGGCCCCTTCCATTTTGAACAAGACCTAGAAATGTGCTATTGAGAGTTCTGCCAAATACCCCTCAATTCATGAAATTCTCTGGCCATTTTAGGAAAATCCAATTTCACAATATCCCAACAATGGTTAATATAATTTTATAGAGAATCCATTTGGCCTAGCTGCCCAGGGGCCTTGTTCCCACCCATGCCTCTAATCGCCCCAAGAATTCCTCAAAAACCCTTTCCAAGCTCTATCTCCGGCCATTCGATATCCAGTCAAAATGTATCCCATCCAACTTGGGTATAAACACATGCTTTCTGAATAAACATCAGAAACCACCGCGTTTCCTATATCCTCCTTCTCGAAACAAGCTCCTCTGACTATCAATTCGGAGAGAAATTGGTTTTGCGACAAAGGTTTTCAATCTTGTGAAAATAGCATGTGTTCCAATCCCCTTCCTTTTACCATAAATCTAGATTTTTTTTTTCTAACTGATCTCTTCCTGAATCAGTATATTCTGAAATTCCAATCTAAGACAATCTCTTAGCTTGACCTCTACCAAAGAAAGCAAACGAGATTCTTCTTTAGCATCTATCATCTCCAACTCTCCTAAAATTCTACTATTGTTGGTTGAGAGAAAACCAAATTTCTCTTTGCTCAGAATCTTAAGTTTGTTCTTTAGGCCTTTTAGTTTGAGACCAAAGGTGGTGCTCGCAGAACCCACAAAAGAATGAGACTCCCAAACCTCCTGCACAAAATCTTTGAATTTCGAATGTATTTTCAAATTTGAAAGGCCTTTAACCCCTCTTTTAGTACAAATTCCAACAAGATAGGAGTGTGATCTGATGTAGATCTGTGGATGGTACATGCCATTGCACTCAAGAACTTATCATCCCAACTGTTGCTTACGAGAAATCTGTCCAATTTGCTCAAGACAGGTTCTGAGTGAAAATTGACAATGTAAACTTTGCATCGTTTAGGGCATAGTCAATGAGTTCATGCTATGAGATAAAGTTTTCAAATTTTCTCATTTTTTGGGACGGACTATCTCCCCATCCTCTCATACGAAAATTGAATACAGTTGAATTCATTGCCCAATTCTTGCCAAAATGCCTCCGAGTCAGTACTCCTAGACGGCCCGTATACCCCTATAATACCCAAGTGAACTCCTCCGCAATAGATCGACACAAAATAGAAATGGAATAAGCATCCACTTCCAAGTTTAGAATTTTCACCACCTCTGTTCCAAACTAGAACACCCCCTGACGACGCAAGCGATAGCAACGCTAGCCAATCTGAACAATAACGGCTTCATAATTCCTCAACTGACCAATCAGACATTTATTCTAGCTTGGTCTCTTGTACGCAGAGGATCGAAGGACGCCTAAATCTAACCAAAATTTTAATGGCCAATCTCTTATTCACATGCAAGGATAAAAACATCGACAATATCAGTGATATATCGCCAATATATGTCGGTCTTGCTACCTGCCGACGACACATCTATACGTTGGAATTTTTTACATAATATCGGAGATATCTCACCAATATCGAGCAAAATCCGTGAATCCTATTTTTTTCATCAAAAACAAAAAAGAAAACTCATTGGAGTTCATCAGTCCCTACAGGCTATAGAAAATCCATGATTCTCATCCTTACAAAACTCCAATGGTTGAGAGTTTGGCTTTTGCAATCTTTCAAAACAAAAAAGAAAAAGAAAAAATGATTGAGAGTTGGGACTTGAGAGGAGTAGAGAAGAAAGAAGAAGGAAGAAGAGGCAAGACCTCATACCTGTTGCCGTCGGCGTGGGGGTTGAGTTGCTATCCAGATGCATCATGCAAGGCCCCCTCTTCCTTTCTCGAGCTCTACCTCTGGGCCTTCTCCCTTTTTTTTGGGTTTGATCGAATGAGAATGAGGGGTGGGGCTCGTGTTTTAAGTTTTTAACCCTAACAAGGGTATTGCTAGGGTCACTCTCTTGATCTCATTAAACGTAACAAGGGTAATGCGAGAGTCACTCTCTTGATCTCATTAAACATATCTCCTTAATGTTTTAACCCTAACAAGAGTAATGTTAGGGTCACTCATAATCTCATTAAACATACTTCCTTAAGTGTTTTAATCTTGACTTTTATAATTTTTTTTAAAAATTACAGTGTCCTTTTTTAACTACCTTTAAGTCTATAGTTAGGGTTAAAATTTACTAAGCTTTAGGAATATCCGAATAAAGCATCTAACCTTGGTTTTCAGATTTTTTTTAATGTTTTTAGTACAAAAAATTTCAAAATGTGTCATGTAAAAAAGTATATTATATGACAAAAATAATATATTTAAACTAATATTGATTTATATTATACACCCAATTCAAAAAAAAAAAGTATTAAAATTTTAATACAAGGCCTTTTTTTATTTTAAGGATTATAATTGAAATTCATGGATACTATATTTATTTATGAATTTTAATAATGTTATGTTATTATTATTATTATTATTAATAATAGCTAATAATTCTTCAAAATATACATAGTAACATCAACCAAATAATATACCTTATCTCACTAAAAATGATATATAAAATTACTAAATATTTCTTAAATATATAATTTAATAACATTAAAAGTAAAACAAATTATTAATATGTTAAAAAAGTAAAACAAATATAAACGGTTCTCTTTACATCCCTCTCATTCCCATGGTCACGACTCGTGCAGATAAAAAAAATCCTCTATAATTTATAAAAGAAATAAAATTAATTAATCATAAATATGAATCAATCATACATTATGTCACTCGTCAACGCACATCTTTGCTCTCTTCTTATTGCATTTCTTATGTACATTGTTTTTTTTGCAAATGTTTTTATTCTCAAATGTGTATTAACATCTATTTTAATATGTCCTGAAGTTTCACTACAAAATTCCATGTTTTACCCTATTCTTTTTGTCATTTTCCCAAAAATCACCGATAAACAATATATTTCCGATATGTCTTTTTTTTGCAGCTCGACATGTCGTGCGATATCGACATTCAGAACCTTGTTCACATGTCCCAACCCTCTAATGTTCTATGACATTACAAAAACTGCCATTAATAAACTCTAAATTTACCCCTTCCTTCCTTGAACCTACCTAGCTTAGAGCCAAAATAACGACCCTCATAGTTAGCACTGGACTCTAATTTTTTCAACTACAACCCTCTTGTTCTCCCCCGATTGTGAAAAATAGATCCTTGCACTTCGGTGGAAGCCCTCTCCAGACTTTGGAGAAGGGTTCTAACCTCCAATTCATGACCCCTTGATAGACAAACCAAGAAATTTACCAAATTCTACTATTTTACTTAGCACCCAGTCGGATACTTCATCTTGATTCTAGAAAACAAACCTCCTAGGAAACACCCCTTTGGGAACACCCACACCTAAACTATAGTAATCTATAGACATTGGTTCAGGTCTACAAATGCTTGCAGTGAGATCCTTCTCTGGAACGGTGTCAGGTAAACCTGCAACTATGTCTTGTTTCGAATTGGTCTTTGGCCTGTGGGTTGACTATTCCTTTAGAAAACAATATTGAGTCATGAGATAATCATTAAGAGACCATAAATCTCCATAACCCGACTTCACCACAATTGGTGTGTGGCCAAGGTGGGAAGCAGAGAAAGAGGAAAAATGTGTACTTGAGTAAGGAGTGGTCTGTAGCATAGTTACCAAGTATGGGTACTGGTATAATACGACAATGATCTATTCGGGAAGTACGGGTGTTAACGGTGTTATACAGCAAATACATGATAGAATTAAAAAATAATTAATAATTATAAATAAATAGAATTCATGATATTAAATAATAACAATAATTAAATATGGAATATGCGTTTAGCATGGTAAAAAGACGCGTACTGTATGTGTTGAATACGCAATTCGCAAATTAAACGGGTATTATATGTCGATACACATATAATACGTAACATGCCAAAAGTACAAAGTTTTAAACGGTAATCCCCCCTAAAAGTATTATATGGGTAACATACGGATGTTTGGTAAATATGGTTTGTAGATCATCCTTGGGTTCAACATCCTTTCTCCCAAGTCGGGGGTGATCCGGCGATGGAGTGTCGTTCCTCTCAGATGAAGGTAGGGCCTGATTCTTGCCATAAGTTCTCGCATTCGCTTCCACAAAACAAGTTAGCACTCCACAAGGAGATGGCCTTTACTCCTACATATTAATTGAAACATGCTCAAAGGAGATTCTTCTTCTGCCCAGAATCGCCCCAAATAATATCCCATCATAGTCGGAGTTGACCACGGGACTTGGGAGGATCTTGCATCGATGCTCTTTGACGTTGTGAATAGGGATCCCTCCCAAAAAATACAATCGTGGATGCAACCGTCTCACCACCTTGGACTGAACGATGAAAGGTTGAAGGGCTACTGGAGGAGGGGCCCTTCAAAAACAGCAGCCTTCCACTAATAATACTTTTTTGCTGAACTAATTTTCCAATCAATAATCTATCAAAACTACTGGTATAGGTTACAGTTTTAGGTAAATACCTCAATGCTGTTCTAACATCAAGGTTTTCTATAATCTACTCACTGCTTGTTTTCCTGAATTTTAGTTGAATCTTTGAATTTTTGAGAAATTTATAGGTTTTTTGATGATTTTTTGTGTTTTAACTTTTATTGTCAGCAATTTCTACTGAAGAAGATCGATTGTGGAGCATAGTGGGAGCTAATAGTTTAGACTTTAATTCATGGACTGCCCTAATTGAAGAGACGGAGAAGGTGGCAGAGGTGTGTCGAAATGAATTTTCACATATGGAGCAAATGTTTAGGGCTTTCTCATTTCATTCTTTGATTTATAGAAAAATGAACCTTGTTGTGGCCATGTCTTATTGAATCTTGTGTGTCCAAATGAATTCTGCCTATTGCATCTTGATATTTGTTATTTCATTGCAAAGTTGTACTTACAAGATGTTTGTGAATTTCTCAAACCCAGTATGTTAAATTTGTTTGTTGAATGGTTGAAGTAGGAAAATGCATATGTCTGTATATTTGTATATAATGTTGATTGTACATTTACACACACACAAACAACTTACACATACACATACACATACACATACACATATATAAATTATAAACAGATATGTGCACATACACATATATAAATTATAAACAGATATGTGTTTGTGTCTAATATCTGTGCATGTATATGTTTGGGTATGTGCATGCATGTCTGCACACAGATGCATATTTGTGAGTTAATGCACACATTTATGTATGCATACTCACACACACACACACACACACACACACCTATGTTACTGTTACACGGCAACAGAAGAATCTCACAGAGCATTTCACTTATGTGATTGAAAGCCGTCCTGAATTTAGGTCCATTAACTTCCCATGAATGGTCCACAATATACTAAAAGGTTGAAATTGAACAAGTATTCAAAATCCTTCCTCAAGAACGTGGGATTAAACAATTAACAGTTTCATATACTTCATTGCACGTGATTATTTGTCCCTAATAACGAGTACAACCTCCTATATAGTTTTGATGACCAATTTTAAAATACTATCACACACCGCTGCCCACATGAAGAAATCCACTCTCAGAAGGGACAGATCTGTCCATACATTGGTGTATGGAATATGTTGTCCACCACCATGTATTTGCTGGATTAACAAGGGGAAGTGTTTCACCAGTTCCACTTCTTGCCTTTTGGAGTTATCCAACGTCATGCATTCATTCTTTCCAGACAGAAGAGGTAATTTTGATCCCATCCGGAAGAGGTAAGATATGCTTAGCCTTAGATACACATGGATTCTTTACATAAAACTTCTTTTACAAAGATAAGCTAAAAAAAAATTAAATAAAGTCTTCCAACTACCGTTCAACCATTCATAAGAGATATAAGAACCCAAGATGTCATAAAAAGCGAGTATGTTGATACATCAATAATATAAAACAAACCATAATCAATTGTACACGACTAGAAGCATAACTCGCTAATAAAAACATTAAGTTTTAGGATGTTTAATGGTTTCTGAATTTGAAATTTTCGATGTATAAGAAAATAATGAAGTGATTATGAATTTTATCCCAACATTAACATTAGTTTATAAATAAGGTAGCTCGTACATGGACTAATCACTTTTATTTTATTAGATCTTGTGTAATTGGTAACTTATCCAAAAAAAAAATTCTTAAGTGAATATTATGAATAAAAAAAGAAAAATATATTTGAATAGAAAAACAATATTTGTCAAAATTTAAGATTAGTCTATTTTATAATAGATCACCCAAAGACTAATCACATGTTTTAGATCTTTTATGACAAGTATTAATGAAAATATATTATTATATTTATCGAAAATATATTTTAAATAATCTTTTGCAGTTTATCCATAGGGTATTGGTATATCGGTGGTGTATCGATTGATACTGAAGAATTATAATATATCTAACTGTGTATCGACCAATATCGACTCGTATCATGCGTGTCGGTACCAATACACACGATTCAAGCCGATACCCTAGAATTTGTGTTACTTTCTTCATATGTATCGGTATCCTAAATTACCAACCTATTGCATTGACGCAGGATAGTATCTATATATTATACCATGATCAAAATACATTTCCAGTCCCTAATCCATGATGGTTAGGAATACTCTCTATATCAGTATATCCTCATTCATGACCCCTATTCTCATACTTCGTAACGGTCTCCTCCAAGACTACTTATATCTATACTGTAATAGTGATTTCTTCAACAATGTTATATTTACAAATGTAATAAATACTCATAAATGTGCTATTGCAAGTTTCTTAGACTAACATGCATTCTTTGGAAAGGAAGTACATCTATATTGCTTTTGGGGTGGAATCACTCTCACATGGATTGCCTTTTCAAATGTTCCAATTTATTACATTTCTATATTGCTTATGATATGTAAAAAGAAAACTTGAAACTTGAAAGGCTTTAAGAGATCTCCAATAAAAAAAAAAGAAGAGAAATGCCCACAGAAAAATGGGTAGTAAATAGGTCTGAGCAGAAGGATTATGGATTGAGTAAAGGATGGTTGGAGGATTTGTCAGGTGCCTGAAAAGACAAAAATTTAAGAAAACCATTTCAATCTACAAAAAGTTTGCTCTTAATTGTAATAATCCCACGACGATACTGTATATGGAAATAAAGAAACTCCATGTACACGAATGAGCAGAGGATGAATGCATGGTTACCACTCTCTTCACTTTTTCTGCACATAACGCAAGATTGTCAAGCTTTTGTCTAGGTGGTGGTCCTTCTGAACAATTGACTTCGAAGATTTCCATATCTTCTTGAGCAACAAGCGACGATTCATAATTCCATATCCACACAAGCTGAAAGAAAATTCCTCTCTTCGGTCTTCTATCCAGATCCAACAATTCTCTATGTGGAAAAGAGTGATACATTCTTCAGTTTCCTAGTCTCCAAGGCTCCTTCAAAATTTTTGATACCGAACTATCTTGCCGTACCTCTTTTGTTTCTGGAAGGTCTTTATGAGAAACCAGCATGTAGCCAACCATCCGTGCACAAGTCGCCTTCCCAGAACATGACTCTTTTACCCATTGCCTACAGCGAATTTGGTACATTGACCAAAGTCCTGGCAGTACATCAATCATTTCCAAACTACCACCCTGTAAGTCAAAAATGATTGCATGATCCCAATTCTGATCTATGGCACCGAACGTCTCTACATAGTTGAGCCTTCCGATTTGAATCTCATTCAAGAAGGGCTAAAAGATCTTGCATCCAGACAAGAGCAGTCTTGTTGATTAATGGATATTCCAATACTTTGTATTTTGTAATGGTTGGGAAATGGAATACTAATCATTCTTAACATACTGCAAATTTGGACCCAAAATCCGAATGTATAGGAGTTCAAAAATTTTCATATCAGGCTATACATTCAGATTTATTCCATCATTTAGGGGTTTCGCCCAGATCTTAGCCATTTAGTGCAACAAAATCTTCACATAAAAACAATGATTTTGCTTGGCAGGTAATGTTGTGATACAAAACAAATCCATAGAATCATTTGCTCATACTAAGAGCCATATATGAATCTGGAGTGTTGTTGATAATTGGATCATGGTTTGGCCAGCTGGGATTGTAGGAGGTCAGCCTTAATCCTATCTCTTAAGTAACATCGCATCCTTGCACGAATCCTTGGAGGCATCATGTTTAGTATAACTTTAAAGAACCCAAACTGATTCTTAGGGAGACAAAATAAGCAACTGAGAAGATTTGCACGAGAATATCACTAGCAAGCTCAGAGATTCCATAAAGTAGTATTCCCTAGGAAGGAGATTGAAGTATTAAACTTTAGGTATGTCATTGTGAAATTGTAATGATGCATTTCAAAAACATGTTCTATAGAGTAAAAGGGTACATATGTTCTATTTCTTTATCTCCTCTATTTGTAATTAAAACAAAATTTATTGAAACGAAAAGGAAGAAGAGTAAAAAAACAAAATTGCATTAGAGAATGAAATACTACATGTACAATTAAGAATAAGAAATCTCAAGTTAGTAGGTTCTAGAGATTTTGCACTTTGGGAAATCTCTTGGGAATGTACAACGAAGAACAAGAAATCTCATGTTTACTAGGTTCTAGAGATTCTTCAATTTTGGAAGGGGGAATTCTTGGGAAAGTTTCAAATTGGTGTAACATTTTGCAATTGTAGTAAAAATTTGGGGTAAATTGGAAAACATGGAAATATTCACTAAGATTTCAGTAAATGTTAAAAGAAACATGATAACACACTCAAAAACTCATAATACTAATACTAATAATCTTGCGCGATAAATAAGACAAATTTGGGTGTGGAAAGCTACTTGTTCATGGGCTTATATGATACTCTGATGTCTACAATTAGGGCTGTCAATGGAGCAAATTCAGAGCGGATAGTGGTATATCCGAATTTATATCCGATTACGTATCCTCATATCCGACAGATAGTGAAATATGGTATTTGTATTAGACTCCAATTAAGATATTCGAATTCGGATAATATCCGAATTATCCAATTACTTAAAACAAAGAAAAAATTTGGTAGAAAATATATATTTTATTTTTAAAATAAAATTTTAATATTTTATCTTCATTTATATTAAAAATAATAATTAATATATTAAATTATGTAAAAGGTACATAAGGTTATTATGATCTTATAAACTTATAATATATTATTTTTATATAGTAATTTATTATATAATCGGTTGGATATTTATCAAATCGGATATATCAATATCTGAATTCGTATCCGACTATAAACAGATTGTAAAATTACTATTTGAATTTGCTCCATTGGATACCTATTCGGATAATTATCCGAGTAAATGAATTTGGATAGGATAATATCCATATCCATTGACACCCCTATCTACAATTATATGCATAGATTGTTTGAAACATCCAATAGTCATATAATATAAGCAAATAGGTCCAAAAAAAAATCACAACTATAAATCCTGCAGTTTTGGGACCCCATTATTGAGAAATTACTAAGAGATTGTCGACTCGGAAAAGGAATAATACCCCTTTGGGGTGCAGGATGACTCTCATTGTCTACCTTATGTCCCTATCAAATCTTCATGTCTATCATTTACCTTGTTCAAAGCTCCTGGTAAGGTGATCAAGAAACTAGAGCAAATTCGGAGAAATTTTCTTTGAGATAACCAAGGTATCAAGAAGGACCATCTCATCTGGTGGGAAATAGTGACCAAACACACAGAAATATTGGAAAATTTGAAGACGAAAATGAAGCCTTACTGGGTAAATGGTTGTGGAGATTCCCTTATGAGCCTAACCATATCTGGCACCCAGTGATAAGGAGCAAATATAGGATGGATTAAAAAGGGATGGGATTCAGAATCAATATATAGGGTCAACTTTAGGTATCCCTATAAAGCGATCATAAACTTGCTCCCTTCTTTCATCCCTCACAATGGGCTTTATGTAGGTTCAGAGAACCGAATCAACTTATACGAAGACATTTGATGGGGTGATAGGCCAGCTTTATGCGTATCTTCCCTCGTCTTTATAGTCTTTGTCGAGTCAAGAATACCTAAATCTCGGATGTGGTTAATCTTCCTTCTGTCGGTGTCTTGTGGAACTTCAATTTTATAGACATCTTAGAAACTCAGAAATCAACAATTTGTCTCCCCTTCTGGCCATTATCAGAGGTCTCCACATTTCTTTTTCTATCCTTGATTCCATATGTGATCTCCCACATCTGATTGCATGTTTTCGTAAAGCTCTACTTTAGTCAGTTAACCACAGGTGAAATGGTGGGGACTTGTTCCCTCACAAAATAATATGGAAACCTGTTGTCCCCCAAAAGGTCAAGATTCTTGAATGACACTTGCTCATAAGGGGAATGCCTGTGATGTCCTATAAAGAAGAAACAAAAAAGCTTTCTTTCCCCACATCTGCTCCATATGCATGGGGGATGGCAAATCCATCGATCACATGTTTGTTTACTACTGAGTTTCTACATGCATTTGGTAACATTTATCGTCTCTGGAGGGGCTAATCTGGGGATTACTAATAGGTATCTCAAAATTGTTGGCCCAATGATATACAATCAGCCTTGGTGTAAGGAGATGTACTTTGCATGCAGTTCTTTTGTCGGCGTGGGAAGAAAGAAATGCAAAAATTTTGCATGACAATGGCATAATGCTTCTTGCATTCCACATCTGATTGATAATCAAATCTTAGTGGCTTCATGGATTTCGGTATCCCCTTTGTTTAAGGGTATTAATAGTACACATTATAGCCATTCTTCCTTGTTGAGGGCGACTCTAGAAATGTTATCTTTTGGACAAGCGGTATTGTGGGAAGCCCGTAAAGATTTTGACGTGTTGAACGATATTTGTGATATGATGAGATCATTAGACATATCTAGTTTGGATTCCGCGATCAGCAAATGTCTTGGCTGATAACTTGGTGAGGGGCGGGGTGGATAGGGAGTGATTATTTAGCGAAAGCTTTCTAGATGTGTAATATGTTCATGGCATTTTTTGCCTTGTATAAATCTATTAATCTTTTCTCTTTTCTTGCTTCCCAATTGGGAAGTCTCTTATAAATTCCTCCTAAAATTTTTGATTCTTGGTACCGATTAAAAAAGAAAGTTATGGCTTAAACTAATTTCCATTTTTTAGAAAAATCACGTAGTTGCTACTATGAGTACAAATCTTTTTTTTTCTTTTTTTTGGAAAAGTAGTCAGGATTTCATTAGAAACAAAGAGAAAAATACAGCCAAACAAGCAAAAGTTCACAAAAACTGAACCCAAAAGAAACCGAAGAACCAAAAACTACAAGGATTCCCGATTCCCTGAAAACCATATAGCTGAAAGCTGATTGAGAACACCTAAACTAGAAGCAGGGAAGCAATCCACAAGGTCACTCAGAAACCCAAGAGAATAAGATGACGACTCCTCACAACTATCTGGATCAATGAAAGTTCAACATCCTCAAAGATTCGCCTATTTCTCACCTTCCACATCAACTAAGAAATAACCCCGGGAATTAGAGCCCACACCGCAACGAGTGGGGGTGCTAGCCGAATTGAAGACCAACAAGACAAGACGTCTTGAAATGATCTAGGAAAGACCCAAACCACCCCAAGTTGGGTTAAGAAGAAACTCCGAAGACCACAAGCGAAAGGACAATGCAAGAGTAAATAATCCACTGATTCCTCCTCAGCATGACACATAGCCAAGGTTCGAAATATCGATAATATCAGCGATATATCGCCGATATATTTCGATATCGCCAATCACTGACACATCTATATGACGTTTGAAAAAAAATACAGCATATCGGAAGATATCGGCGAAATATCGGCGATATCGGAGATATATCGGCGATATCTTCCGATATCGCCCAAACAAAAAACCCTTTTTTTTTTGTGGAATATTTTTTTCGTGAAACCCTGTTAGGGTTCACTTTGTTTGAAATAGAAAATGAAAAAAATAAAAAGATGAGAGGAGAAAGAAGGAAGAAGAGAGGAAAAAGAGGAGAGGAGAAAGAAGGAAGAAGAGGAAAAAGGAGGAAGAAGAAGAGAGGATGAAGGAAAAAGAACATACCCGGAGCATGGAGGTCGCCGTCGCCGTCGCTCACCGTCTCGGAGTCGAGTCTGAGTCTGTCTTCTTCATATGAGTTATCAGGTTTTATTTAATTTTAAGTGGGTTTTTACATATTAACTGCTAGGTTCTTCCTAATTTGCAAATACACTTTTATGTGTAAACATTTTGCAAATTAGCTCATGGTTTTCCAACAATAAACCCTTGGTTCTGTTAGACTTTTGTTTGTAATTTTTAGTAAAATGACTATTATGCCCTTAAGATATTTCATAAACTCATAAAGCCCCTTTAACTGTCCTTGAACTATGGTTAACAAGTTTTAGCCCATGTGGTTAATTTATCTCCTTTTAACTCTTTTAATTGTGGTTAAGATTCACTGACCCTTAAGGTTAAAGCATCTACCCTTGATTTTTTAAAAAAAATAACATCTCTTTCAACTCCCTTTAACCATGGTTAAGATTCACTAACCCTTATGGTTAAAGCATCTATTAGAAAAAAAAAATAGAAAATTAAAAGTCTCTTTTAACTCCCTTTAATTGTGACTAAGATTCACTAAATCCTTAGGGTTAAAGCATTTAATCTTGGTTTTTAGAAAAAAAAATTAACCCTTTTAATTCCCTTTAACTATGGTTAAGATTCACTAACACATGCTATTCAATAATGAATGAAACATGAATCAATCATACATTATCGTCACTTGTCAACGCCCATCTTTGCTCTATTCTCATTGCATCTTTTATGTACATTGTTATTTTTTAAAATGTTTTTATTCTAAAAAGTGTATTAACATCTATTTTAATATTTCCTGAAGTTTCACTACAAAATTTCATGTTTTTGTCCCATTTTTTTACAATTTTTTTCAAAAATCACCGATAAACGATATATCTTTCGATATATCTCCGATATATCTTTTTTCCACGGCTCGACATGTCGAGCGATATTGACATTTAGAACCTTGCACATAGCAGAGCAATTGGCTAAACTCCAGCCTCGACTTTGAAAGTGGTCTAATGTTGGGACCTTGTCCAAACGTGCTATCCAAGTAAAAAAAGATACTTTAGAGGGTATTAAGGTTCCACACAGTCCAATGAGGAAAGGGGAAAGTGGAAATCATGAAGTGCTTGATAAAAAGATTTCATTGAGAATCAACCTCTAAGGTCCCTAGCCCACAAATGACAAATGTCTTATCTCTAGCCAAAGGACAAGGGCAAACTGATTGCAAACGATCAAAAGCCTAAACAGATCCTCAACTCCCAGTCATTGAGATTCATTGGGTACACTTCAACTTATACACAATGGATGCTGGAATGGAAACAAGGGATAGGAATGGAAACAAGGGATAGGAAATACGTTGCAAGGTTGCTTAAAGTGTTAATGAAGCAGAGTAATTATAAAATCCATTTGCTATAAATATATATATATTTTTCACCATTACATATATGATATAACTTTTATATTTATTTGGTGCAGATATAGTACATTTTTAAATATTTTTATTTGATGCAGATATATTTTTAAAGTAATATGTAAGAAACTATTTAAATTTCCCAAAAAACAAATCCACCCAACCTATAGATTGGCCTTCAATGCCAGATATATACTCAGTGACCCTAACCATTAAGCTATAAGGTAAAAAATGAAAAAATTAAGTCCATTTTTATCCATTTTTACCCAAAAATCCAAATCTCTAGCAATAATTTTAGTGTAAAAGCATTGCAAATCCATAAATGAGTGCATTTACACATGATCAAACTAAATCTAATGTATTTCTACTCAAACAATACTAACAAGAAAAATTAGAGAACTTAAACGAACCTCTAGTTGAAACTGATGCAAATAGATTTGATATTCGATTTCTCCCAACTTGTGAAGTTATGATGGCCGAAGGAGTTTTCAAGAGGGATTCTTGATTTGAATCAATAACACAATCAAAGAAAAAGTTTGAAGAAATTTTGAGGTTATTTGTATTTTAACATTTTCCACCAAAAATGGGGTTTGGTTGAAACAAAAATTTTGAACAAATTGTCAAGACAATATGCAAATATAGCATTGTGTGAATTCAATTTAGTATTGATCCAATTGTTGAATATTGTGCAAAGAATACCAAGATATGAATGATATTTACTCAAAATGGAAAATATCACGACTTGAAAGAAGACAAATAAGTTCTTTTCCCTTTTAAACTTTTTGGTTAAATGAAATATTTATCCCAAAAAAAAAAGATTGCTCTCACAGTGAAGAACAGAAACCTCTTGTTTAGCTAAAGAATCAGGGATGCCAGTGATACTTCTTAAGGCATGTGGATGGTGTGCTTGATTTGTTCTTAATTTTTGACATACAGTTTTGCCACCGACAAATGAACTCTCTTCTCTCTACCATATTAGATTCCCACCAGATTATATTTCATTGTAAACTCCCCCTAACAAAATGTAATAAACAAAGATTTAATGATTTCAATCTTTCTAAGAAATCCCCTGAATTTGCTTCACTAAAAAATCGTATATCATCTTCTCTCATTCATCTGGTGCTAACTATTAATTTTTTTTTTTGCTAAGTATACAAATTTGAATGTCATGGGGATGTTTGTTTTCAGTGGGATTAACATACCAATTTCTTCCTCTTTTGCAGGACACCATATTAAAAATCCAAAAAGTTTATGATGCCTTTTTAGCAGAATTTCCCTTGTGTTATGGTTACTGGAAGAAGTATGCAGATCATGAAGCACGTTTGGGCTCTATCGACAAAGTTGTGGAGGTGTATGAACGAGCAGTTCAAGCCGTGACCTATTCTGTGGACATTTGGTTACATTATTGCGTGTTTGCCATATCAACATATGGAGATCCAGATACCAGTCGAAGGTAAAACTGTTGACTTATTCATGGTTATTGAAATGTTGTAGGATGTGGTTGTTCTTGCTTGGTTTTCTCGTTGAGCTGAGGATCTAGGGATTTTTTTACTGCTTTCTAACCTTATTTCGGTATGCCTGCAACAGTGATACCTCACATTATGACGGAAAGGTTTGCTGGGAATGCACTTTAGAATACTATATTCTGACGTGCAAATCCTTGATTTTGATGCTACTGTATTCAGTAGCTGTTTCAATATTCTTTTAGGATTTAATTTCCATTTTCTTGGCCTCGTTGTACCCATTCGTTTTCGATGTTTCTCCGAAGACCCATGTTGTAGTCATTTAGTTTCTCCATGAATTACTGCTCTCTTTAACTTTGACACTTTTGAGGCTATCATGGGTGCATCACTATACAAAATGCTGCTGGGAAGGTCACATTCAGTTAAGGGCTAAGATGGCCTGTATCTTCTCCATTTCACGGACATAGTGTGGTTTTTTTCAGGAAGGTAAATGCAGCGTATTCGTGCCTAACTTTGGAAGTGTCAAATGCTGTTAGAGTGAAATTTCCCTTCTCGTTCAAAATTAGTGCCGCTGTCTCTAATTTGTGGATGCATTCTTAAGGGCTAACTTAACATTTCTTACTTATACTATAACGATATTTCACATTCTTATGGTGTTTCAGGCTGTTTGAACGAGGACTCGCTTATGTTGGAACAGATTATCTATCCTACCCGCTTTGGGATAAATACATAGAATATGAATACGCACAGCAGAATTGGTGCCACCTTGCCATGATCTACACAAGGATATTGGAGAATCCTATTCAACAACTTGATCACTATTTCAACAGGTTATTTCTCTATTAGAAGTATGTATGTTCATGTTTCCGCTGTGTATTGTGAGCCGTGGGTTAGGGTTCTCCCCTCTTTTTAAATTTATTTGTCAGACACTCTGCATTTGTTGTTTTATTGTTGCATTGAAAATCATCATATTTTTGGTGGTGGATATCTTTGTAATTTTGTTGCGAGTCTTGGTTTGATTGGGAACTAGGCTGTAAGATTGGTCTTCATAAGTCATGGTGGTCATACCAGAACCGCAAGATATAACCTTTTGAATCGTCTGTTAATTGTGAGCATTTAAGCATAAGTCTGAACAGTTGCCATCAAAACAAGAGCGCATAAAGTGTGAATTTTGATATCTCTTTGTAATCCCATGTTGTGTACAAGTTCACCTTGAGATGGGCTATAGCATCCATTGTTTGGTGCAATAACTACACTCTATTCATGTGGTCTACTTTGACCTTTTGGCCAGTTACACATTTGTATCAGAGTTAATAGTGCACAACCAAGGCTTACTGAGCTGTGCGCCAAAGGCATGTCAACACAGGTGTGGGTTTTGAGAAGTGGTCCAGATGTGCTGACACCTCAGGAACACTGTGCGCAGCGCAGATGAGTTTTGTGGATTCATGCAGCTCGGTAAGCCTTAGGGCACAATGGATGTTACCTGTGTCATATAGACTGACAGAAGATGCGTGCAGACGGATGATTCTTATGCAATACGCACAAACAACTGTGGATTGCCCTTGCCTTGTATACATGTACACACACAGATATAATGTGTGCGCGCGTGCACGCGTATGTGTGATAATTCTTGTTATATGGACAATATTTTTCCACGTGATAATCTCATCTTCTTTTTATATGGATAACATTTATCCATTTTTTATTGTGTTCCTGGTGCTATTGGTATTACAGTTTCAAAGAGTTGGCTGGAAGTCGACCTTTGTCGGAATTACGTACTGCTGAGGAAGCTGCTGCCATGGTAGCCACAAATTTGGAGGCTAGTGGCCAAGGAGTTGAGGGAGAGGTTCATTCTGACAGTATGGAACAGTCTCTTAAACCCGTAATTGCAGGCTTAACAGAAGCAGAGGAGTTAGAGAACTATATCGCCATTAGGGAAGAGATGTATAAGAAAGCTAAAGAGTTCGAATCTAAGATCATTGGTTTTGAAGCAGCAATTAGGAGGCCCTACTTCCATGTGCGACCCCTCAATGGTGCAGAGCTTGATAATTGGCATAGCTATCTGGATTTTATTGAAAGAGGGGACGACTTTAACAAGGTACGTGAGTTCCAGGAGTTATGAAAATTTGTTAATTGCTCTAGTGTTGGTAGTTTTTAGCTGTCCTGCCTGTTATATATTGACTTACAGTTAAAGTCATATCTGCTGCATTATATCCCTTATTGGCTAAAGCGTTGGATGAAGCAACTTTTAAAAACGGGAAATTGAACTGTGGCTAAAGCATGGGCTACCATTTGGTTTCTATAAGACTAGGTACTTCGAACCCTTATTTGTCAGTGGACATTCTAGGTTCATGATATGTGTTCTATAGTAAATATTATTATTTAAATTTCCAATGTTATACATGCAGGTATCTTCTTATCTTCCTAACAATCTATCTGTCAGGCAAGGAGGGTCCCTCCTTTCGTATTTGAGGGGCCTCCCTGTTCCGCCAATGGAGTATTTCTTATGCGTTTCTCTTTGTTGCTCTGTTATCCTTCAATCCTTGTAATTGTACTTAATTAGGATTTCCTATTAATCCATGATGTTATGTATACCAATCAGGTTGTCAAGCTTTATGAAAGATGCCTAATTGCCTGTGCCAATTATCCTGAGTACTGGATACGGTATGTGTTATGCATGGAAGCCAGTGGAAGTATGGATCTTGCAAATAATGCACTTGCTCGGGCTACACAAGTCTTTGTCAAGGTACAGATTCGATTTGTACGCAGTCGCTTTGATAGTTATCTACTACAATATAACAATATATAGAGAAATGATAAATTTCAAACATGTGTTGGATTGCATGCCTTTGTCTGTAGTTTAATCTGCCGTATGCCCGTGATGATTTTTTCCCTGAGGTTGGTGACAATTGCTGAGGATTGGGAAAGTAATCCTCAGTGATGACATAATGGTCTCTGTACTCTAATAATGATGGCAGTGCGTGCGAGAAGTAAATGGGATGATATTTATATGTTTAACCTTTCTTCTTTTGCATGAATATTTATGGTGTTATTGGGCTGGACAATTGACTAGGCGTTTAATCTGGCTAACCAATCAAGAAAATTAAAGATAAAAGTATTTTTTCTTTAATTGAAAGCAATGAATTTATAAGCAGGGAAAAAAACTTAGATGAAGCTGATGAAAAAAAATGGATCAAAATGACTGTTGAAGGCAATTTGGGTGGTTATTTTACAATGGTAAGATGGTCCTGTGCCAAGCAAATCTCAACTAGGTGATTTCTAACTTGGTATTCTTACCTCCAAACTCCATGCAAGACATGATGATCAACATCATCTTTCCATGGTCATGGTCTTTATCCTTCAATGCCTTTTTTGTAGATTGATCTCATCCCCTCCGGGTGTCAGGGTAGAGATGGTAGGTTATGGTCTAGGAGCACCAATGGTTGGTTTTCAGTGAGATCTCTTTTACAGTCCTTTGCCCCGTGTACCTGCACATTATTTTTCACATAAGGTTGTCTAGTACTCAGGTGTCCCGTTAAAGGTATCTTTCTTCATTTGGTCTAAAACACTAAACAAGATTCTTACTACTGATCACCTAAAGAGCAGAGGGTGGAGTGGGTCATTTGACTTTGCATTGTTCGATTGTCTTTGGGATTTGGGGATTCTTCCTGGCAAGGTTAGGTGTGGAGTCGATCTTCTCGTCCTCCCTATTGAGCTTCTTATCGGGTTGGCAAATGTCGACTTTGGTGGGGTCCAAGGAAGCAATTTGACTTATGCTACCTAGAGCTATCTTCTGGTGTGTGTGGAAGGAACGGAATTGTCATGTGTTTGACAATTCGTCTTCGGCCATCCATTGTATCTTAGCTCATATTCGACGTATAATTGTGGAATGGTCGGTGCACTGTTGGGAGGGGAAGTGGAGGATATTTTGTTGTGAGGAGATCCACCATTCCTTCTCAGTAGTCACTATTGTGATTTGCTTTGCTTACTTTCTATCTTTCCATCCTGTCTTTCCCCTTCCGTTTATCTCCCTGTAAATTGTTGTTTTTTCTTTGCTATTTGACTACAATTGATTCTTACCGATAAAAAAGTCTTTGATCCTTTAGTGGGGTCATCTGTCATTCAAATCTGCAGTGAAACCCCATCTTGTTGGTGAGATTCGTAGATTTACCTCTGACTTGGACTACCTAAATCAAAAGCGAACTTGAGCCATTATAGAAGAGTTCCCGTTTATAGTTTATACATCACCTAGAGTTGGCCAGCTCTTTCGAGCTAGAAGCCTGGACCATGTCAACTTGTCACCATTGTGTCCTCGCCATCTTTAAGAATGCACTCCTCTCTGGGTGCAGTTTAATCTTAGAGACCATTTTGAACCCATTTGATTTTTGGACTATCTAACAAGCAACGCCTTCTACCTTTTGCTTTCTATTATCATCATCATCATAATCATCATCATCATTATTATTATTGTTGAGAATATATTAAAGGGAGAAAGAGATGCAAAGAACAGAAAAGAAAAGAGACCAGCTGACCACCAAAGGCAAAGCAAAATAAGGCTAAAAGGTAACCATGCAAAAAAAAAAAACAGAAAAATAAAGATAGAACAAATTATGTTTGAGGGACTACACAGAAAAGACTCCTCAAATACTTCTCTCGCCAAAAGATCAACTTCAGTGTTAACTGACCCAAGCAACGCCTAGGCATTGCCTCGCCTAAGGAACCCCCTATCGCCTAGGTGTCGCCTGGATGCTTTGACTACACTGCCTCGGAACCTGTGAGAACGAGATGTTCTTATGAATGGGGACGTTGTGGATCTCCCTAATGATGTGAGTATATCTCCAAGTCCAGGGGCAAGACCATTGGCCCAAGCCATGGGATTTCTTGAGTTTCCTTCAATAATGCTAGAAGGAAGACCGAGTGGAATCTATAAAGTATTACTAAAACCCATAAGTACGATAAAAATCTGCTTTTTGAGAAATACCTTCAATAATGCTAGAAGGAAGACCGAGTGGGGTCTATAAAGAGAGAATCTCAACAGAATTAGAGGTAGCAGCAACTTTCACTATGTTTTTTGTTTTATGATACTAATAGATGCCCTTAAACTCTACTTTTACTGAGATCTGCCTAACTCCAACTTTCTCTTTCCAAAAAGAATAGTGTTGGTAACCAAAGTTAAATCGTAATCTAATTGTAAAATCGTTTTGGGACATATTCGATTCAAATCGGGATTCAAATCGTAAATCGTAAGATTCAATCCGTTTTTAAAAAAATTAAAAAAATACTTAATAAATTAGGAAAATAGAATAATCATGGTCATATGGGGTTTTGGCATGTCCGTAATAGGAGTTTTCCCGTTTCACAACAATAGAGAGGAAACCCAAATAGGGGTTTTGGCATGTCCGTAACAGGGGTTTTCCCGTTTCTTCTCTTTTCTTAAAAGATAAGGTATCTTTAAAAGGAAGAAAAACAATTAAAAAATTATATATATATATATATATATTTTTATGTATTAGTCCATAACAGGGATTTCGTGCTTGAATCGTACAATTTGAATTGCAAATCACAATCTGAACGTAAATCGAATGATATTTACCTAATTAAGGTTTTCACATGCGATTCGAATCGTTTTGCCTGAGATTTGATTCAAATCGTAGGATTTGAATTGCAAATCAGAAGGATTTAACAACCATGTGGCAACCCATCAATGGTTGGCTGACTCACCATCCTGCATATGCATCATGCAAATGTGAGGGGAAAGCGAATGTCTTCCTTCTTCTCTTGATCGCGGGAGGAAGGGATCTCTCTCTCTCTCTCTCCCTCTCGTGTAAAGAAGAAAACAGTTATGCACCATGCATCTACAGCGTGGTTGTTCTAGGAGGGGCTTGGCCTTGATTGCTTAGAATTTCAAACACTTAGAATCACTATTTCTAAATTAAGAAACGAAAGATATGGTATTGTGTTTTACTGGTTGGTCAGCATCTCTTGATTTGGGTGCAGTGAATATGATGCACAGGAGCAATAAAACTTACTTGATTAATGATTATTCTCATTGAGAATTCCAGTTTTAGTGTTTAGGCATCACAGATCACATGACGATTTTGTTTCTGAGTAACAATATCTTGGTGGTGGAGCTCGTTTCATTTTTATACTCTTGTCATTTTTCTTATTTATGGGTAATTGCCAATGCACTCAACAGAGACAACCGGAGATCCACCTTTTTGCGGGTAGATTCAAAGAGCAGAATGGGGATATTTCAGGAGCTCGTGCTGCATATCAATTCGTGCATACTGCAATTTCCCCTGGTCTTCTAGAAGCAATTATTAAGCATGCAAACATGGAACATCGACTGGTAACATCGCTCAAATAAATTTGTTGGAGGTTCAAATCATGGTCATAATGTTGCATATTTAAACTTCTTTTTCTGTCAATTTTGCAGGGAAACTTGGAAGATGCTTTTTCTTTATATGAACAGTCTATTGCCACTGAAAAAGTTAAAGGGCAGTCACAAACATTGTCAATGCTGTTTGTTCAGTATTCACGATTTTCATACCTGGTAGGTGGTACTTATGTTAAGAAGAAAGATGTTGAACTGGTGCGATATTAAGGATTTAAATCTATGTCAACCAGAGTGCTCTTTTTGTTGACTTCTCTGTGGAGTCAATATTGTAATTATATGAGATGATGAAAAAATATCTGTTCCTTTATGATTTTTTTTGGCAGAAGTGCCTGATTTAACATTGACTCTTAATGATACATTTTAGCTATTTTCTATTTCTGACAATAGTTTTCTTGTATGACCTATTAATTCATTGCAATAAACTTCTTCATTTAACCTCCTCTTTTTTGGAATAAATATTTATCATTAATTTGTCAAAATTGCTCTTACAAATAATCTAGAAATGTTATGTTTGTCAAGTCACCCAATAAGCATAGTTAAGATTCTCCTAAACATCTGATAAGGTTTATGGATTGATTTTTCTCTCTAGATGGTGGCATTCTCCTTTCCCCATAAACGTAAAATTAATTATTTGCATCCAAGGATGGATGCCTTATGTTCTAGACTTTTGTGGTCATCAATTTTCTATGTGCTCATTGTTTCTGGATAGTATATTGCCTTATTAATTCTTTTGATGTTCTTCGGGCAGGTGGCTAGCAATGCAGAGAAAGCTAAGGAAATTCTAGTTGAAGCGCTTGAGCATGTCCAACTGTCAAAGCCAATTCTAGAGGTTTTTTCTTCTTACTCTCTACTCCTATATATATATTGGTTTGGGCTTGGAGTTCACTTCACAAACTTTCTTCTGTATATAACCAAGATATGTGTTTCTCTGAGATGTGCAGGCCTTAATCCATCTAGAGTTAATTCAGTCAGTTCCAAAGAGAATTGAATATTTAGATTCACTGGTTGATAAATTCGTAGTGCCCAACCCTGATAACTTCAATGCTGCGATTACTGCTGACAGAGAGGAGTTATCGAGCATATTTTTGGAGGTAATGCTTTCTTATGATGTTTAAAGAATCATAAACAACATTGCTTATTATTTTGGAAGCTTGATCCATCGATTGAAGTCAGATTGTGTTTTTCACATCAAATTGGGCCGTTCACAATTAGATCTTAGTTTCTGAAATTAATTGGATGCTTTATTTATTCCAATTCAATCATATCATTTGAATTAAATCACATGTGATATATGAATTTTTTGTTTTGAAATCATAAATCACATGATATTTACTACTGCATATTTGCTGTCCAGAAATATGTCTGTATTGTCTGGCTATAGGGGGGCATTGATTTCTTGTTCTTTATATAACTTGCTTATGGGAAAATCGGAAGTCCTCCCCAGTAGCATTAATTTGGGGAAAGCTAGTTCCTCCTTTTGTGGAGGTATTATATGGTTGTTTGTGATGAACAATGCCTTCACCGACACTGCAGACATCTAAATTATTGCGGTGTGCATATTGCATTAATGATTTTCTAGAAAAATTGGAGTGATGCACTCCTTGTACACTGCTGGGCTGTTCAGATTTAGAGGAAGAACTCTTTGGAAAATTATTTCATATGCTTTTGTTGGGACATTTGGAAATAACGCAATACGAAGGTCTTTAAAGAATCGGTCGTTGCTGAAGTTATTTTTGGCCTTATTAGGACACTTCTGATCGATTAGTTCTCCATCTTTTAAATCATTCCAAGAAACTAAGACCGAGTAATTTGCTTATAATTGGGAAACGATCATTATGGTGATTGGGATGATTGTTATTTTATTCCATACTTCAATACAAACCTTTGATACTTGAAAAAGGAAAGAAGGAACTGATTTGGGTGCTTAATAGTGCATTTGACACTAGTTGTGTATCCTAAGTCCTAACCATAGTGACAAAGTCGGGGTTCGGGAATAATTCGGCACGGGTCAAGTTCGGAAAAATTCGGTAAAGTCGGGAAAAAAAAATTTAAAAATATATATTACATTAAGCAATAATAAGTCATACCATCATCATTTTAATATACAAAAATTCCATGATTCCATTAAAACATCAACATTTCATCAAAATATCACCAAATGTTCACCAAAGTTACTACCAAAAGTATTACGCCTAAGTCACTAACAAAAGTATTATGATATACATATTACAATAACAAAATCACTCAACACCCATGAGGATTTATTTATTCATCCAAAAGAAACTCATCATCTAGCTCATCCTCCGCATTTTCTGAAGATTCGCTTGAAGAGGTAGCATCATCTTCGGGGTCATGATTCTCTTCACCTTCAGGTATATCTAAGAATGCCAAAATGTTCTCTATATCAATGGGTTCCGAATCCTTCTTTTCTTTCATTGCACTTGTATTCATCAAATGCAAATTCACACGAACATATACCAAATCATGTAATTTTTTTGGCTCTAATCTGTTCCTCTTCTTCGTGTGTGCAGCCTCAAAAGCACTCCAGTTTCCCTCACAAGCTGAGGCACTACAAGGTTGGCTATGCAATTTGATTGCCACCTTTTGAAGGATTGGAACATCGCTTCCATACATATCCCACCAGATTCCTAATTACAATTTACAATATTTACAATAAAAAATTATTGACTATAAATTTTAAAATATAATCAAAGTTAAAAAAGTAAATAAATATAATAAACTTACTTGGATGTGAATCCCAAAGGGAATCAATTGTCCATTTGTCAAAGTTGGAATTATCCTGTTGGTGGTAAAGTCTCAGCTCCCTGTTAAACTTTTTCCCTTCATCCAAACCAACCATTTTCGCAATCACCTTCTCAACACCCATCTTTACTTCCCTATCCATCTTCTCCAATTTATTATAAAACAACTGGGGATTAAGATAAGTAGCAATTGCATGCAGGAGACTATGCAATGTTTTATTCCATCTTCTATCTATGATTTTCCAAAAAGGCATATATTTCTCAACATCGCCTTCATACATTCTTTTAATTGCTTCTTTTGCTCTATCCATTCCTTTATATATATATATATATATCCCATAGTAGACCCATCACCATCTACCATTCTTAAAACTCTAACTAGAGGCTCAACTGTATGAATTATTACTCTGCCCTTCTCCCAAAATATATTCCCTTGTATGATATTTGTTATTTCTGTTCCTTCCACTCCTAAAATATATTCCCTTGTATGATATTTGTTATTTCTGTTCCTTCCACTGTTTTGGATTGAGGGAGAGCTCTCCATTCGGTTGAAGCAATCATAAATCTCAAAGCTTGTTCTTCTCTGAGAATAGACTGCAAACACAGAAATTGTGTTGCAAATCTTGTTGCACCCGGCCTTTTTAATTCTCTTTTCTGCGTGTGTAATCTCATTAAATCCAACACATGTTGGAATTTGTAGAAAAACTTCACCAAACTTCGTTCTTGCTCCAAAATTGGCTTCACTTGAGGAAGCTCATCAATTTCCTCTAAAATCAAATCCAAACAATGTGCTGCACAGGACATGTTGAAAATATTTGGATATCTATCTTCAATAATAATCTCTGCTGCACTATAATTTGAAGCATTGTTTGAAATAAACTGGACAACATTTGCTGGTCCAATTTCTTCAATCCCAGAAGCAATAAAGTTTGCAAGAAATGTTGCATCCTTCTTCTTTCCCACTGTGCATTCACTTTTCAAAAATATTGTGCCCTTCGGACACGCCACCAACAAATTCACGTGTGGCCGCTTCCTTGCATCAGTCCATGAATCAGACATGATTGTGCACCCTGAACTAGTCTATGATTGTTTGATTTTTTTAACATATTCATCTGCTTCGTCCTTTAAACTTGCTAATATCTTCACCTTAGCTGTTTCACTACTTAGGGGAATATAACCTGGGTCATGATTTGAAATGACTGCAATGACATCCTTAAAATGTTGGGACCTCAACAAGTGAAATGGGAGGTTATTCGCAACTAAGGCTTTCACCAAGAAAAGGTCTACAAGCTCTTTCTCTTTCTTTTTCATCAGTTGCTGAATTTTTGGTTGCACTTGTCCAAACATGAAAATACCCCCTCCTCCTAAACTACCACAAGCTGTGTTAGTGACAGAACCCATAGAACTTCCACTTGCACTAGTATTACCAGGCTGAGATTGTCGTGGAAAATCTGTCTTTGCCATTTTATGCGATTCCAACTATTGTACAGCCTCTAATGCCGTTTCATAAACTAAATCAGGCACTAGAGTGCAAGGCTGTACATCTCTTTGTGGTATTTTTGCAAAATGGTTTTTCATTCGAGTAATAGTACCAACAAATACTTTCTGACAAAAATTACATCTCATCTTTGTCCCCCCTTCTTCAGTCACATATTCCCAAAATGGATCCCTAGCTCTTGGCATTTTTAACTTTGATCAAATACTAAAACTTTACTGGTCCTAAAGAAATTTTAAAAAAAAATTCAAAACATCAGTATAATTTATTAATGTATATCAATAAATATATAATAAACGAAATTCATGTAATATTGATGATTGCTTAGACAATTTATTTCAGATTCACAGAGGATCTCAAAGCAATTCTTTAAAACATTAACTAAGCAAATGAACCAGACAAAGATCATGCTAGAAATAAAATCTGAACAGAACCCAGTAAAAAAAAAAATCCAAAAAACTGACCTGGATTAGATTTCCGAAATTTGTAGATTTCCCAGCACCCAAAACAACCAAGTTCTGTAGTTTGAAAAAATAAAAAATGAACAAGTGTGAGGTAGGGTTTGAAAAGGGAGATTATACCAAAATTGCAGAGAGCAATGGAAGAGAATTACAGAGAGAAATTTCAGAGAAGGAGATGGAATAAGAATACGGAGAGAGAGAGAGGGGGAGAGATTTCTCTCTGAAATTTCAGAGATACGGTCCATAGGGAGAGAGAAATTTCTCTCTGAAATTTCAGAGACAGAGAGGGAGAGAGAGAGAAAGGGAGAGATTTCTCTCTGAAATTTTAGAGATACGGAAAAGGGGAGAGAAATTTCTCTATGAAATTTCAGAAATTCAGAGTGAGAGAGGAGAGAAAGAGAGAAATTTCACATTGAAATTTCAAAGATTCGGGAGAGAGAGAGAAAAGAGAGAAATCTCTCTCTGAAATTTCAGAGATTCAGAGAGAGAGAGAAGAGAGAAATTTCTCTCTGAAACGAACGCCGGGAGAGAGAGAGAGAAGAGACTTACCGGAGAAGGAGTGTCGCCATCGGTGAGCTGAGACGAACGCCGATGAGCCGGTGAAGGGGTTTCGTATTGAGGGTTTCGTCACTGGTGAGTCGAGACGAGAGAGGGGGGTGTGGGTTTCATGCCCTAACCCCTTTCTTTCTGCTTTTATAGTGATAGGAAAAAAAAAAAAAAACCGAACCAAACGCGACTTAACGAAAAAAACACATTTTTCCAATTTAAACGTTTAAAAACGCGAATTATTCGAAAAAACGGCTTTTTTAAAAAAAATCGCGATTTAATCGCAGAACCATTCGGCAATTGAATAAAACGCGAATTTTTCAAAAAAACGCCGTTTTTTGTTACTTGGGTCCTAACAGATATATTAATTCCTGAAGCATTATTAGGCAATAAATAATTATGCAAAGGATACTTCAAATCAGTTGGATAATTTGTTTGGTTTGGTATTTAGCCAGTTGTTAGATGTGATAGGTAGGTTGTCAAACAATTTATGTTCCACAATGGTTGCTCCTGTATAACCAACATCAAAATGTCTATTTAAACTTACGAGGAAATCATTGGAAAAACTTGAACTGTCATTTTCTCATTTTATTCTAATTGGAAATTATGTTTGCTTTGTCCTGATGCTTTCAGTTACTGTCCAATTCCCATCCTTTTTGTAGTTTTTGGATCTCTTTGGAGATACACAGACAATCAAGAAGGCCTATGATCGGCATGCCAAGCTCTTCTTATGCCATCGGAGCACATCAGAGTTGAAAAAGCGCCAGGCTGAGGAATTTTTAGCTTCAGATAAGGCGAAGCTAGCCAAGTCTTATGTAGGTGCTGTTCCCTCACCAACCCAATCAGTGATGGGGGCGTACCCGAGTGCACAGAACCAGTGGGTGGCGGGTTATGGGTTGCAACCTCAAGCTTGGCCACAGGCTACACAAGCGCAGGGACAACAGGGGAACCCTGGTTATGCTCAACAGGTATGACACCCTTCTTAACATTATCTCAGGAGCATTGCTTAATATCGAATTGGTACGCCTCGAAAGGGTCAACCTGCCAGTCATGGAGAGGAAATTATTTGAATGGTTCAGTTGGTTAATAATATTTGGTCCACAAGGACAATCACATATTCCTGATCAGTTTCTTGTTAACTTCCCATTAACTTTCGAAGTTAAAAGTTCATTGTTTGTTGAACTTGCAATTAGGGAACGTGAAAATCTTGGACTACTATTCTCACTTCTACAAGGCAACAATAATTAAAATTGTATCCAAACTCAAAGAAACAAGTATTTCTAGGGTTATTTGGTCATCTCCCAACAGAATCAAAGTATGTTTATTGTGCTGAATTTTTTTGTCCTTCAGGTGCCGTTTTTCTCCTTTTTTTCTAAACCAGTGTTGTTTTATGCCAAATGGAGAGTTTTTTCTTGAAGATAACCTAGGAACCATCTAAAGACTGAGGGCCTGAAGTGGAGAAATGCAAAGAGGAAAAATCAATTGAGAACATCACCATTTACTTTTGTCTTCAATTCTTAATAATATTTTTTCCTATAAATTATTCACAAAAGTCTTCACAGTTTTCTGTTTAAACTACGTGTGTATTCTTTTTAGATTTAATTTTTCTAGAACTCCTTTATTTCGTTTAGTAAGATGCAAGTGTATTGAGTGTTAAAAAGACTTCAGTAATTTTGGAATCGTTTGGTTATCTAAATGATTTTTGGTAAGCTTAGGTCTCATCTACTACTTACGATCATAGATATCTTAGATGCATTTCTCTTATAGGTAAGTAGCAATATATCATGTCCGAAGTACTATTTTGAAGAATTTTTCTATTTATTCAAGGTTTATTATATAAAATTTAGAATAGTAATTTAGTTTAGGAAAACATATTTTAAAAGTCAATCAACATATATTCCTAAATATTAAGAAATTTGTATTAAAAAATTTCCGAAAAACCTTTAGATCCTATTGTTTGACCTAAAAACCAAATTTATTTTGTGGAATAAAAAACTCCTTTGGGTTAGTTTAGAATTTAGATTAGGGAAATATCTGAAAATAAGTAATGAATCATTTTTTTTAAAAATTGTTTGGCTTTCTATATTAATATTAACTATGATGAATTTTTGTGCTGCCTAGTTCATGTTTGTTGTGACAATTTTTGTGTTGTAGCAGATGCAGATGGATTTATTTTTACAACTGTGGTGTAGTTTAGAATTAATTACAATATTAATTTCTCGATGCAAGTAGCATAAGTTGTAGAAAATTACTGGATCCCACGACAAGTAGTTCTCTTGTTTACGCTGTAGGATCCTTATGTACAATGTAATATTCAGGCTGGACACAGTGGATACGGAAGCAGCTATACTCATCCACAGATACCTACTTCAACTTCACCAACCGCTGCTTATGGTGTTTATCCTCCAACATATCCTGTCCAGGTACCATTACTTTTCTTTTATCCATTACTCTTAATCTACACGTTATGGTTATGAGTGATTATTTAGGAATTAGTTGGCTATTCATTTAGTGATTCTTTAGGAATTAATTGGCTATTCAAAATGTTGAAGGCTTACTTAGAACTTGGGTTACTCTTGACAACAGGTTTGCAAAGTTCAAATAGTTGGAATATGAAAAATTCAATTAAATTTGATCATTTTGTTTTGAAAGGTGATGAGAATACCATTCAAAGGAAGAGGATCATACAAATACAATGTAACAAGCAACAAGGGTTCACAAAGAGAGTGAACCAGAGGGAGCAACTCGAGAAAGAAGAAGGCGATAATATATACTCTTAAATTCAAAACAACAAAGAAACTAACACTAGACGGAAAACACCTGAGTTGAAAACAAAGAAGCTACTCCCAAATCCACCATGTCTCTCAACAGAGAATACGGAGGCAAATCCTCCCACAAAATTGGGCTATAGGAATGTCACGGCGCTCAAAAACTTGTCTATTCCACTCCTTCCAAATAGATCATGAAATAGCACCCGAGAGGAAAGCTAACACTGCCGTCAGTGGGGAGTCCAGCGAAAACAAGGACCAGCAAGATAATAAGTCTCGAAAGGATCTAGGAGAGACCTAGACCATTCCTAGCTGATTAAAAAAAAAACTAAGATGCTAACAACTTATGGACAATACAGTGCAAGAGTAAGTAGTCCACCAATTTCTCCTTAGCTCGTTCCATAACGCACCAATTTGCTAAACTCTAGCCTCAGCTTTGAAGATGATCACAAGTTATGACTTTATCTAAACATGTTGACCAAACAAAAAAAAAGATATCTTAGAGGGTACCCCAGGGGTCCATACAGTCCGATGAGGAAAACAGGAGATAGGGAAAGCCTGAAGAGCCTGATAGAAAGATTTCATGGCGAAATGTCACCCCCGGTCCCTAGACCACAAACGGCCCTTTTAGAGGACAAGGGTGGACCAAATTCAAAGGATTTAAAAGCCTAATCAAATCCTCCAACTCCCAATCATTCAGATTTCACCTTAACCTAGGAATCCAAACAACTGCATCTTGACTCCAATCTAAATATGAAGAAGCCAAACCGTGCCTGTTTATTGCTAAACAACACAAATTACCAAAGTCCTGTTTTAAGTAGATTGGCCACACCACAAATCATCCCAAAAGCAAACTTCATTCCCCTTCCCAATATTAAGCGAATGTTCTTTTGAAAAGTCCTACATCACTTTCAAAATAACTTTCCATATCCCAAACCCGTGAGGGCCAATAACTTCATTATAGTTGTGAACCTAGATAGTTTTATAACTTTCTTTATTAGTGGAATTCAGTTCCTGATCTCTAAATTGCACCATCCTAGGTTAGTTGGATGGTCCTGCATCAACTTCTTTGCTTCAAATTTTAAGCCTTGACAGCTTTCAACTTGAGACTTGTTCCTTTTTATAATCAAAAGATGGGTTATTCCTAATTCAGCCATTTGTTTTAACTGCTTTCCAAGAAGTCCCTATTAAATAGGGTTGCAACTCAGGCGGATTTTAGGCCAACTCAAGTACAGAACAGTCGGTTGCAACTTTTCAATCCAAGCCAATGCGAATTCTGAAAACCCTTGCTTAACATGCCCAACAGTTGGGCTGGGATTAGGTTGGGCTGAGTGGTGAACCTGCCCTAGTTGCACTCGTATAGTTGTATATGAATATTTTTTTTAGTTTCCCTTAAATGTCTCTTTCATGGATGACTACTTTTATAATTTTCTTGCCCTCTCTTTTTTGAAGTTGTATCACTTTGAACCGTCACTATATCTGCAAATCCATAGACTCTTTTTAGCAAAGAAATGATGAGGTTGGTTGCTACCTCGAATGTCTGAAGATAGCTGGTCGAATTTTGGTATCTGTAAAGTTATCTAAAGCTTTGAGCAGTTAAATGTAATCATTTTTAACTGCCTGCCAAGGTCTTATCTTTCGTTTCTTTGAAAACCTAAAAAAAATCCGTGTTACAAAAGTTTCCAAGAGATTGGCCTGGAGGGTATGAACTCGTCACTCAATTGAATCAGTTAAGTTCCTGAAGCTGGGATTCAGATGGCAGGCTTGCCTGAGAAATAGAAACACAAAAAAAAAAAAGGAAAGGGGAAGTAGTTATCAGTAATTGCTTTTTCGTTGTTTGTTTTGCATTAAGCTCATATTATAATATATCCTTGACTATTGGTTTCATAATTTTTTCAGCAGGCATTTCCACAACAAAACTACGTGCAACCTGCCCCAGCGGCAGCCTTTCCTCCGGCTCAGCAACCGGCTCCAGTCCCTCAGGCCTATTACGGGAGTTATTATTGAGCTGACAAGATTACTCCCCAATTTTTCCACCTGTAATCTATGTTTTTCTCTGTTTTTCTCTTTAGAGAAATTGATATATACCCTGGGTTTTAGATATTGGGTTTTAGCTAGCAGGCAATCTGAGAAGAGAAGTGTGACAAGAGGCCAGAATGTTTCAGTTGTAATGTGACTAACCCGAATGATCATTTTCTTATGCATACATGCCCAACACCATATCATGCATCATGCTTATATGGTTGGTTGACAGATGTTCTGCTCATCTTATTTATTTTTAGGGTTTTCACTATAGTATGAATTTAAGAAACAGAACAAGAGGAAGATGAAACTTTATCAAAGATTACCCAAAATTTATGTTCCCGCATGGGATTAATTACAGGCCAAGTTTTATGTGGTTTGTACAGCGTTTTTAATACCAGACTCGCATGAACTGGTAAACCAGGAACTGGCCAGCCAACCGGTCCCCAAAATTACAAGAACGGACCTGTTCAAAGCTGGCCTCAATTTTGGGAACGCTGGCGGTTCAACAAGAAAACTGGTAATAAAATCAATTAAAAACCAGAAAAACTGCTGATAAAATCAATTAAAAATCGGATGAATTGGCAGCTAAAGTGGAAAAAATATATATTTTTATATAAAAGGATACGGTGGAATGGAGAATTGGTCACCCATGGTCCGGTAAAAAACATGAGTGCAAATCTTCTAGTCAGCACCTAATACCAAAATTGGTATCAGGGGACCATATACCCAATTGAATTGTTACACGTCAAACAACCTGAATTGCTCATTTAATGCACAATCTCTCTGTTCCCGTCCAATTAAAGGGTGAATATGTAATTTACTATTTGCCTTTTTATCCTCACATGAAACGCTTTACCCTCCCGTATCTCTCAATAAAGCCCAATCTCTCTGTTTTCTGTTGATTTGCACTCTGGCATAGGCATCCTATGTTCTGTTAATTTTCGTGACCCCTTCAACTTAGGGAATGATAATAATGCTCACTTACACCTCAAATCATCTTCATTATTGATAGCACTTCCCTTCTCTAACAAAGAATCTTTGTACAACAATGAAGATGGTAACACAGAGACGTTCTCTTAACTCATCCTTGTAATATCCCAACATGAGTGCATTTGCATTCACAATTCCTTATACGTTTGTGTGTGCCTGTTTGGCATCACTCCCAAGGAACAATTCTCTATTCATTGGGTCCTTCTTGCTCCCCATTGAAACTTCCTACCAAACGATTGATTCAAAAGCAATTCCTGTCACGATTCGACAACAACCCCATTTACTATAGAACAAATTTAGTCATTTCAGTTGAAAAAATGGGATTGTTAAGTCTTTTTGATAGAAATTCAGTTCAAAAAACAACTGAAATTTGTAAATTAAGTTGCCACTACATATTTCACTACTAGCACCACCAACAAAGCACCTATTCAATGCTAACATCCCCAGCCCAAACCACTAGTGTCATTGCTGTCGTGTGTTAAGGGTTTCACAATTACTTTGACCATCAATATTCTATTCATGTATTGTTTTACCAAAATAAACAGTAGCAACAAGTTGTGGTCTTTCTTCAAAGAGAAGATCAGAAAAGCTAGGTCGAGGATAATGTAATTTGGAAGATTGACCAAAAGAGGTTATTTTGTTAAGTGGTGGTGTTTTGCCCTTTTGAATAGTTGTGGTGTTAGATACTTGATAACAGTTCCACCAAAAAAAACCAATTTGGTTCTCTTACTACATGAGTTAGGGTGTATCCCGGGTTTAGTCCCACATCGGTTGGGAAGTGGACTTCACAGGCATCAACCCTCCTTAACACAAGCCCTTTTGGAGTGGTTGCTTGGACTTACCCTTATGGTACCCTAGCAGCTACATTAGGTCTGGTTGTGTGTCAGATACATGATAACATTTTCACCTAAAACAAAAATATATAGTTGTGATTGATTTAGACCTGAATGTATTTGTTAAAACAGGAGATAATTCTCCTAGTTTAGCAGATATTTCATTAATAACAGTTTGATTTCATCAGCAAAAGAGAACTATGTTTTTTCATCAAAAAGTTTGGAAAATGGTTCATTTAAGTTTAGTATCAATAATTTCTTTCTTTTTCAACAATATTTTTTATACGAGTACCTAAGGTTTGAACATACTGATTAGTATAGTTATTTTGTTCCATTAAACTTCTGATATGACGGGTATTTGCTACAGAAGTCATATTCGCATCATCTGGTAAATATGTCCATACAAAAAAAAAAAAAAACCACCTTACTTCCTCTCACCACCACCATATAAAGTAAATTACTATTATTAATTTATTTTGGGTGGATAACAGATTAAATCATTCAGACAACAGCATTACATTTAGGATTCCTGTACAAAGGCAAAACAGGAATCTGAAACTTATACAGTTGGTAAAAGCTGGGCAATGAGATGACGCTGCCTATTGGCAATGCTGGTTCATAACGCCTCCACACCTAAAGTAAATAAGCCCCCCGAAAACATGAATATATCTCCTCAAACCATAAAAGGAAATGTGCTCAAATGGAAACAGTGAAACCCAAAACCTAGCAATCTCTCTGTTAGAAAACTAAGTTGTGGCCTCCGACGGGTTCTGTCCATTTCTTGATACTTGATTTCCCAAGATCCCCCTATCTTGTCGTGAACCCTGCTGATGGAAGCCATTCCCTCTCGGTCTATGGTAGTCCCTGTCACCACCGTCTTGGCTACTTCCCCTGTCAAAACTCCGAGCCCCAAAACGCCCCCTTGGGGCCTCTGTTTGGTAGCTACCCCTGCCTCTACCCCTTCCTGTTCAAAACAATTCATTCAAGAATGCTTTAACCAAACCACCACATTATGAAAATCCTTCTATATAGCTCATTCATTGAGAAGAAAAAAGGAGAGAACTGATTGCTACATTAAGCATTAAAGAAAAAAAATTGCAGTATTTACATAACCAACATCGCAAGTATCTTGTCATTTTGATTAACATACCAATCACGGTTATTTAGGTAACCTAATGAATCTCTGAGAATCATGGAAAAGCAGAGAACTTGGTTGGACAGGAAAAATTAAGGCAACGGATTTTCTCTGGCAGATGTTCGAAAATTATAGTCGGGCATAGCCAATTTGTCGAATCCTGGAAAGGCTTTTAACTAAGGAGGTGATCGCATGAGTATACTGGGCAGTATATGCATACCTTCCCAGCTCACCACATGTCCTATTTGATACCCATTATCTATGGCTAAGATTCACTCACCCCTAGGGTTAAATAATCTAACCTTGGTTTTTAGAAAAAATATTTACAAAAATTAACCTTGATTATGATTCACTCACTCATGTGGTTAATTGTTTTTTTTTCTAAAAACCAAGGTTAGATAATTTAACCCGAGTGACTCTTAACAACAATTAATGGCTGTTAAAAAGGACACATGGCAAGTTGGGGAGGTGTGAGGGTACCACCCAATGAAACGTGCGCATTCACGCTAATCGTTATCACCTCCTTAGTTCAAGACTTTTCCACGCATCGACAAAAGAGGCTATGCCTAAGTATAATACTCGAGCATCTGCCAGAAGAAATCCATTGCTAAAATTAAATGGTGATTCTAGGAAATCTACATAAGGTGTAGCATAATTATTCAGTAACCGGTCACTGAGTTTCACCTGTGTTCCACAGGGATCCAAAAATAAGGTAGGTAAAGTGGGTCTAGATTTGTTTCCTACAAGCGAGAATCATCAAAAACCATGGTGTGCGTGTTCTAGGTGTTCATGCAGCATATTGGCTTGATTATTTCCAAGAAGGGTTACAATTTAGCAAAAGTTTTTTTTTTTTCGGTAGATAGGCATATATTAGTATGAAAGGATGGTTACAACTACAAGAGGAAGAAAAGAAGAAAGTTTACAAAGATGTAAACTAAAAACATAGAGTTCTGAACTAACTAAAAAAAATCCCCGGTACAGAGAGGGGGCGAAGAACCGGACCTGGGGACAGTTCTCACCCTAGAATTTCCCCCAAATCTGGTCTCCCACTCCTAATAGAGCACCAATCTAAGATCAAAGTCAGATAGCGTACCGAACACAAGGTGCAAGAGAGGGAAAATCTTTTAATACTCTTATTCATCCCTTTCCAAATCATCCAAGAAATGGCCCCAGGCTGTACAGACCTAATTGCCTCTCGAGCACTCTCTTAACTCACCAAGGACCAACACAATAAAAGGTTCTGGAATGAGAAAGGGAAGACCCAGAGTCCACTCCTAAACGGGAGAAAAGTGATCTCATATCCCAAACGTCATAGGGCAATGCAAAAGCAAGTGATCCACCGTCTCTTTCGCGTGATGGCACAGAAAACAGCAATTAACCATCAACCACTTTCTATTTTCAAGTGGTCATATGTGAGAATCTTCTTTAGAGCTGTAGTCTATAGGAAGAAGGATACCTTGGAGAAATGGGATCGAAAGTGTAAAAGCGAAAGACTGTAAAAGTGATCTCATTATAAAGCGACCATTGTGGCCCCTAGACCATATCCCCTTCTATTCCTGACCTCAAAGGGTACAGGTACTACGTTGTTGCACTAGACAAAGCAAATCTTCGAATTCTCAATCATTCAAACCTCGTCTCAGCCTAGGGCACCATACAAGAATAAACAAGCAACCATTAAAATGAGGGCAGGTAGTGGAAAACCACTTGGCGGGACTGAATAAGGAACCAAGTGCGTCTTATCGACCTAAACATTCAGTAAGTTCCTTCTCAGAGGAGGTTGGTCAGGATAAACTATAATGATTTTCAGTGTCTCACATAAGTCTTCGGCAATGTTCTAAGTGGAAAGAAACTTTGTTTGGACACAATAGGCTTATTTTCCTATTGTAACCATGGTTTAAAATTTTGGTACATATCGGCCGATACATTCCGAACGTATCATGTTTGGAGCTCCCGGTACACTGTTACGCTTGAAAAAAAAATTTCCCTGTGTCGGCCTGATACGGGGGATTTTTCAGTTAATTTTTTTCTCTCCTTCCATTTGTACTAGGATCCACAGTACAGACTCGATACGTACAACTTATTTATGTAAAATATCATTTACGTAAATGATTTAATTTATAAGATTTACTTAAAATATTTATATGTAAATAAGGCTATATCATCCATCTGAATTTAATAAAAATTATTTTAGAACCAAATTCTTGAAAAATAAAAAAGTCAAATTTTCAGTTCAATAACAAAATCCTCTTTTTCGCGCATTTTAGGGATTATGTCAAAATTTCAACTTTCAAATGATAAGATATTTCTCAAATATTAAAATTTAATAAATTATACTATATCAAAACATTACCAAAACCCAAAAGTTTGGCAAAAAAAATCTCATATTTTAATCTTCAAAAATATTTTCATCTACATGATCAAAAAGTTAACTAATTGTGTATCAGTGTATAAAAAGACTTACATTCAAACTTATAATTTATGGTTGTAATTCAATACATTTTTATTTAACTCACTGAATGTAAGATTTTAATATCTAGATTGTATTTCTTATAACTAAGTGATTGTAGTTTGTATTTCATATTTTTTTATTAGCACGCACGCCTTTGTTAACTTATAAAAATCTTAACACTCTCATATCTATGGTTATAAATATAGTTGGAGGTTTTCATTTAGTTTTTTTAAGATTATATTGCCTAAAAAGTTTTATACAAAGTGTCCAAGGTTTTCCTTGTGTATCCAAGCATTTCTTAGCATATCCTGATTTTTTCAGCCATATCCATCTGACACGGTCCGATACACTAATACGTATCATGTTTTGGACTTACCGATACGGGACCCAATACCGATATTTTGAACCATGATTGTAACATATTTTTCTGCTACAGTGAGAGGTTTAATGTGACCAATCCAGACCGATAGAAAACCCTTAGGATACGTACATTGACGGTGTTTCCATCGACATCAGCCCCATACCGTAATGTGGATTGGAATTTTCCGACGTAAAGAGCTCTTGAATTTTTATTTTTGAGTAACAAAGGGGCAAGGAAACTGGTTTTTTTTTGCAATGTGGCAACATTCCTTGGCTAGAACTTGCCTCATGTAGTTGGGATGAGATAGCAGAACATGTTGGTCCTTTTGGTCCTGCCATGTGCAATATGCATGTCACAACAAGACCAGAAAACTATTGTTTCTAAACAGGCATCTGGCTTGGAGTTCCAAAATTCCTTTTCTTAAAAATGTTCTAGTAGTAAATATCGCAGTCTATATTAGCAGTGACATAAGGGGATTTATCAAATAAATAAGGGCACAAAAGTTTCACAGCAGAAAGGAGTGCCTTTCCTAACTGGATACAGCACAGATCAGACATCATTGATAGCAAATGTACCAACCATCTCTAATGCTAAAATGTCTTAAACCTGATTACTAATACAAACTAATGTTTGGCAAGAAAAGGTGCCAGGCAGGTTCCCACCAGCAAGGAAAATTTTATACATGTTAAAGCCGAACAAAAAAGCAGCAGTTTGCAGGCAGAAGCAACAATTTCATACAATTTATACAGTAGTGGCATTTTGAAATCATTGGAACTTAAAAGGATGAAGATGTGAATTCCATCAATTAAATCAAATATATGAGAATGTAGACCATTTCAGAAATGTTCCTTAAAACTGAGAGAGGACAGAGGCACATACTTCCTCGAGATGTGCCATTGCTGTTGGCTCTACGCTCCTCAATGTGCACTTGCCGTCCAGAAAAAGGTATCGGTGATGCCTAGAGAATGAAACCAAAGGTATAAAAAACTGATAGACTGATAGTATATATAGAATCCAGCCAAACATGATGAAAATAAGGAAGGTTGATTTGCTTTAATTGATATGCCAGAGCAAGAAAGCAAATAATAAAATCAATGCCACAAGGACAGAAGAGCTTGAAATAAAATAGATAGAAATACAGGCATAAAAGTCTGGCTACTGTATCAGCATGTAGATAAATGATGGATGAGGAACTTTAGAGTTCGGTCGTGAGGTGATACGAAAGTACCAAAAGACAAAAAGAGCAAAAAAGGAAAAGGAAAAGGAAAAGGAAAATAATTATCTCAACGTATCAAGAAATAAAGCCAAGTTGCTTTATTTCCGATGGATAAGTATGGTTGACCAAGGACAGACATGGAATGACTGTCACTAGAAACATAGGAGTTATGCACTTGGAATTTGAATTATCCAAATGAGAAGTAAAAATGACAAGATTGACTTGAAAATTCTTGAAAGAAAATCAAACCTTGACTGCATTTTGAACACCAAGTGCATCTTCAAATTCGACAAATGCATAGCAAACACCAATATCCTGAACATCAAGTGAAGGCATTTGCAAAAGCTAAATATAAGTTGAAATTTCTATTGAGGCACAATCACAAATGGAGGCATTCAGTAAAAAGGAAACAACAGGAAATGGACCTTGCGGTTCCTGATGACCACGCCGTCAGGCTTGATTCTACCAAAGTTTTTAAACTCCTGCTCAATATCAGAGGCAGAAACAGCTGAAGGCAAGTTTCTCACAAAGACAGATCTTAGTTCACCTGATAAGATTCATAATAGATTATCCAGAATCAATACGATGCTCCTCAATTATCTTAGGAAGGAAATAATAATTTTGGAAAATTATAAGGAAAAGAGAAAAATATGAACTTTTGAAGCAAATTGCAGCACAAGGAATTTTTTCAACAAAGTAAAAAGAATTCAAGTTTCTAAAACGTGTAATAATATTTGGACTTCTCTTTTAACAAAATATTAAAAGTCTCTGAAAAGCAAAGAACATTGACCCAAAGGAGTAACAGAAAATCTTTCGACCAACTTTTGATCCTTTAAGAAAAATCTCAATTCTTATGAGACGTTATGATTATTATGTATCCCCATGAAACAATGTCAGGCAAAAGGTAACAAATGACTCAGAACATGGAGCAGAGAATTAACCTTCTTCTTCAAGTGACAAAACTTCCTCTGCTGCATCTGCTCCAGTTCGCTCAGCTGCAACTGGCAATGCAGGGTAAGACTGCTGAGTAGTAGTGGGATGTGGTGCATGATGCCACTCTGAAGTAGGTGGGATGCTTTTGTTTACAGATGGCTGATAAGCTACTGATGACGAATATTGCCCTCTAGCAACCCGTAACTTCCAAGTCCCAACATTTTAGAACACCAAAGGGTAAAGAAAGAGAGAAATCAGTCTTATATGTTTGTATATGTATAGGCTAAAGGAAAGCATTAATAGGAGAGGTGCATACAATAGAAGCATAAGTTTGCTTTGGGGGCTCCCCAACAGGTTCCTCAACAGGGGCAGGCGGGGGGTCTCGCATTGTGCTCATTGCACTTTGGAGTGAAGCAGTTGACTCTTCTGCAGGAATTTCCTTCACAATGTTTTCAGCCTCAGAGACCTGCTGTTGCTGTTGTTCTGGGAGACTGTACTTGTCAACTAGATCATTTTCTTCTACATGAGCGGAAGCCACAAAGTCTCTGGCCTGAATTTCTCCACCAGGCTTGTAGTCAGAAACTGCAGAAGCCATTATTTTTTTACAATCAAATAGAAGCATTATATCTCCATATAAAAAAAAAATGGGTGCTAAGTTGCTAATTCCTTGTCAAGGATGCAAAACAACAGCAGTTAAAATATTTTCAAAGTTTCCCCAAAAGAAATGATTGGTTCTAAATTCCAAACCAGTCCATTTTACACAAACACCCTGCCCTCTTTACACATTAACACTTCTATAATAACGCATTATCCCAGACCAGAAAAATGAAAACTATCTCCAATGCTTGTAGGTGGTTGAAAGATTTGCCCAGAGAAAAGAGATACTAGACTTTTTCTAACAAGGGAACTAGCCTTCTCTTTAAGGTCAAGGTTTCAAACCCTTCTAGTTCGGTCGCTCTCGCTCCCTTGCTTCTCGATCGGGAGTGGCAAGATCCAAGAGGTAAAGCCGTCCTAAGGGAAGGCTCTTACACCACAGGAAAAATGAAAACTATTACCCAGGATTTATTTTATAGTTGACTTATTTAACAAGACATAATCCGTTATGATCTTATAAATAAATATAAGGTAAAATAAATGCTGATTATTTTCTTTTGATGGTGTTGTAATGGGCCTAATATAATAATAACATAAGCCCAAAGATCCTTTTATGTTCAGTCTGTGTGGTAAGGACATTTATGTCCTTTACTCTAAGAGTATTTAAAAAAGAATAGACTCTCTCTCTCTCTCTCATAGTTACCAAACACCCATATTATACCGTATAATACTTTTAGGGGGGTTCGTCATTTAAAACTACTTTTCCCGTGTTACGTATTATACCCGTATCGTCGTATTATACTTGTTTAATACACGAATTACGTATTAAACACGTACAATACATGTGTTTTTGCCATACTTTTACCATGTTAAACGCATATTTCGCATTCAATGATTGTTATTAGTTAATATTATGATTTTTATTTATTAATTATTTTTTAATTTTCCCATACTTATGCCGTGTTTTTCCCATACTTCCCGAACGGATCTCTCTCTCTCTCACAAACCCAGAAATCTACATGGTATTAGAGTGGTACAATCATCCAGACGAGAGTATTCAAAAGGGAAGAAAAAAAGGCCCAAAGAATAGATTGCTAACATCAGCTAGGGCTGATGTCAGCAGTTGTACGGACAGCCCCCTCTCCCTTATGAAAAATGTGATTTACGGGGTTCTCAACCACTTGATTGATTTGATGGGAAAAAAAGTCAGCTTTTGATCAATCGGATAGTTGGAACCCTTAGAGACTTTATTGATGAAGCAAGTATGGTATGTTTGTCGCAATTTGTGATTATAAAGTGTTTGAAACAAATTTTGAGAGATTCTATGAAGGATTGAGAAAGTTTTGATGCTTTTTCTATGGCACAAGTACCATTGTTTGATTGTTTTTTATGCTATTGGGCTGTGCTTGGTGAGTAACTGATCTGTGGAGATCAGTAACTGTTGTTAGTGGCTGGTTGTGTGGAATGTGGATCAGTCCCTAGTTCACTTGTGGTGGGTGTCTTCTTGTGGTTAGAAGCTTTGTTTTAAAACTCGGCGAGTCGACCCGAAACTCAGCCGAGTTGACTCGACTCGGCCAGGTTTCGGGTCGAGTTTGAGTAAAAACTCGGAAATGCCGTTTTTTAGCGAGTAATGCGTGAGACTCGCCCGAGTCGCCTGACCCGTGAGACTCGCCCGAGTCATTGAAACGAGATTTATGTTTTAAAAAAAGAGTTACGCGGTCTACGACCCGACCCGTGATACTTTTTTTTTAAACCCTTCGTATATAAATGAAAAAAGGGAGCGGGGTTAGGGCACAAAAATCTCCCAAACCCTCACCTTCTCATCCGAATTGCTCTAGCTCCCGTGACAGTGGCCTACGATCAACCGTACCGGCGATAAATAGTGAGTCTCTCTCCCCCCTCTCTCCTCTCTCTCTGTTCTCTCTTCCCTCTCCAAAAAGTTCATCAACAGTGAACTTTGTTCTCCGAGAATTTCACCTCTCTTCTTTTCTTTCACATTCTCAGATGGTCCATTTTTTTCAGTAGAGGAATACAAAACCAAAAAACAAACTTACCGTAGAGGAATAGAGATCTACAGTGACTGGAAGTGCACCAAGAGGTAAAACTCTCCTCTCTTCTCTCTTTCTCTCTTCCTCTTTTCGGAGAGGAGTGCTACTGCTAGCCCATTTTTTTCAGTTTAGAAATCAAGGGTGGTCCATTTTTTTTTTTCAGACGCCGAGTGGTGGTTTGACAGGGAGATGGGTTTTTTTTTTTTCAAGCGATTCTAGCCATATCCAGGGACATGGTTTGACACTCGTTGCCACCACCACCTTGCGTCAGGGAGATGGTTTGTTGGTCTGTTTCAGCTTTGTAATTTATTTTTTATTATCCACCAACACATCTCATTTGTATGATCTGATGCTTTCTTCTGTAGGCTTTAGTTGTTATGTAGACTGTATAGAAACTTCCTTTTTTTTTAATTAGTCTGTAATCTGAATATAGTATATACCTGCAACTGCAATTATAGAGACATGCAATTAGAATAAAAGCATAAATAATTAGTTGTGATTCTCTTGAAATGATAAACTACTATTGTAAGTCATAATTCATATTTGATGTCTTCGTATTTAGTTTTTGTGTCTATGCTCCATTAATCCATGATTCATTTTAAGTTTTAACTAGTTATATGAAATAATGAATGATTATTCTTATTTATGGATGGTAATTGATGATTTTATTGAAATATATTTCTCATTTTAGGCATGTTTTACCATATATATAGTATTAGAAAAATATTATTAATGTCCGAGTTTTAGGTGTTATTACTCGGACGAGTTTTGCCCGAGTTTCCGAGTTGACTCTACTCGGCAAGGTTCCGAGTTGAGTCGAGTTTTCGGGTTTTAAAACACTGGTTAGAAGCCCCAAGTCTCTTGTGTGCCTTGGGATACTCAAGTGGAATGAGCACTTTTGCCCCATCAACTTTTTTTACCTAACATTATGCCTAGAATGAGTGATATGGGTGATACTTAGTCCAGAACGAATACCCAATGTTTACTTCCTTTGAGGCTCCACCACCAAAAAATCCCAATATGCAAATTAGTACAGTCAAACCGGATGGCCGAAATTATTTGTAGTCATAGTTGGCTAAGATGTTCATTGGTAATAGTGGAAAGCTTAAATACATTACCGGAAGGATCGTGAAGCCTAGCTTAACTGATCCAAAACATGATAAGTGAAAATATGAGAATCTCACTGTCGATTTTGGTTACTCCACTCTATGCATCAACCATAGTTAAGTCATAGTTACCAAAGCGAGAATCTTAAATGAGAAGCAAAATGAAAGAGAGAAGCGGGAAGCGAGGCTAAAAAAACCTTAGGAAATGGAAAACGAGAAATGAGATATAAACTCCTCATTCCCATTATGTTATTATGAATAGCTATATCTTTGATTTTATCTTACATGATATTTTTGTAGAAAAGTAGGTGCCTTAGGTTCCAAACTAACGATACATGTTTAGAGTCTATACCCTAAGCTATAGATTGTGGTCTACCCCATCATTTCACACATACAACTCCCTGACTACTAAATGGGACATGATGGAAGCGAGCTTCCTAAGAAGCGAGTCTATCCGAGGAAGCGAGCTTCATAGGAAGCGAGTCTATCTGAGAAAGTGAGTCTAGAAAACGAGCTTCCTGAGAAACGAGCTTCCCACTTTGTACATGGTTTCCTGCAACTATGAGTTAAGTAAATGGTTTTAAAATTTACTTTCATTTACTTAAGATATTGATATGTAAATAAGGTTATACCTCTCATTTGAATTCAATAAAATTTATCCTAGATCCAAATTCCTAAAGAATAAAATGTCAACTTTTCAGTTTAAGAACAAAATCCAATTTTTAGGGATTAGGTCAAAATTTCAACTTTCAAATGGTAAAGTACTTCTCAAATCTTAAAATTTTCTAAATTAAACTATATAAAAAATTCTCATATTTCAGTCTTGAAATATATTTTCATCTACAAGGTCAAAAAGTCAACTAATAGAGTAACAGTTCAGCATAAAAGACCTACATTCAAGCTTCAATAAGATACCAATATGCATGATATGCATGGCACAGAGTTGATAAGCTTACGGCAAGAACCCTTTCTCCTTTCATTTACAATATAAGCCTATTTACAATAGCTTATTTATATATACTTAAGTAAACGAAAGTAAAACTTTACTTTCATTTACTTAAGATATTTATATGTAAATGAGTTATACTCTCCCATTTGAATTCAATAAAAATTATCCTAGATCCAAATTCCTAAATAATAAAAAGTCAATTTTCCAATTCAATGAAGAAATTCGCTTTTTAGTGATTAGGTCAAAATTTCAACTTTCAAATGATAAGGTGTTTATCAAATCTTACAATTTCATAAATTTTATTATATTATAATAGTACTAAAATCCAAAAGTTCAGCAAAATAGTCTCATATTCTAGTAATCAAAAATATTTTCATCTACAAGGTCAAAAAGTCAACTAATAGAGTGAAATTTCAGCAAAAAAACACTTGCATTCAAGCTTATACTTTATGAATGATCGTAATTCAATACATTCTTATTTAGTTCATTGAATATATGGTTTTAATATTTAGATTGTATTGCTTATACTTAGCTACATGACTATTGTTTGTGTTTTCATAGTTGTATAGCCATTTATTAGCATGATCACATTTTTAACTTATAAAATTCTTAACTCTGCATTTAGTTTGTTTTTAGCTTATATTTGCATTAAAAGAGATTTTGTGTAAGGTATCCAAGTTTTTCCTTGCTTATCCAGACGTTTCTTAACGTATCCTGATTTTTTCCGCCGTATCAATCTCTGATACAGTCTGATAGGCCGATGCATTTCCTATATTCGACTTAGCGATTCAGCACCCAATACCGAATTTTTGAACCATGCATGGTAGAGCTTGGTTTTTCGATCTAATTGGAGATTAGTTATATTATGATAATAAAGCTGTCATTAAAATTGCACATAACCCAATTCAGCATGACAGGACGAAGCATATTAAAGTTGATAGGCATTTTATACGAGAGAATATAACATCTAAGAACATATGCCTAGACTCTTTTAGAACAGAAGATCAGTTAGCTAATGTTCTCACAATATACTCGGAATCATGAGCTTATAAGCAAGCTGGGCATGTTAGATATCTACACTCTGCTTGAGAGTGTTGTAATGGGCCTAATAACAATACAAGTCCATAGATATTTTTATATTCAGCGTAAAGGCATTTATGTCCTTTACTCTTACAAGTATTTTAAATAAAGAGGAGAGGGTATGTGATTCATTATTCACGTCTCTCTCTCTCTCTCCCCTCTCATCTTCTTTTCCATCTCAAATCCTAAAATCTACTATTGGTGAAGCACAAAATTGACAAAATGGCAAATTTTTATTATTGTGTAGAACTAGCAAAAAAGCTAAAAGGGGCAAACAAAAATATGTTACCTTTTTGTTAAATGGTAGTGGGATATATTTATAGATATATATATATATATATATCATCATCGTCATCTAAGCCTCATCCCAACTATTTGGGCTTGGCTTCAAGAATCCTGTTCGACATTCCAACTATATACAAAAGTCTTAAGTTCTTCGAAATTCAAATAGGTAAAATACCTGGCTCAGGAAGAGGAATAGCTGCATCTAGTTTGGAATCGAGATTGTTTTGGTCTAATATGGCTTCTGGATGCTGGTGAATGAGTTCCTCATCAATGAAGTGAAAGATATCATTGAGAACAAAGTAGCCTTTCTCCTGAGGAGCAAGGAAAAAGGTTTGCACAAATTTCCTTCTGCCATTGAAATCCTTGGTTTGGACAGAACCTGAAACCATCACAACAACACCTCCACTCCAAGATTCCAGAGAATGTGCTGTCTTGATCTCAATTCCAGTAAAATTAAGTGACATAATAAGCGTATGGATTTGCTGCAAAAAGAGAATCCCATAAGTTTATCAATTGCACATAAGCAAGCTAAAAAAATACTGATGGGACTATAATTAAATGAAGAATCAGAAATAAGTTTAGCCCCTTTAGATGGCAAGCCTTTCAGCAAGTAAATACAGCACAACACATACATAAAGCAATATGAAAGATTGAAATAAGCATGAACCATACATTTCCCTGCTTACATAGTTACATGTATATAGAAGTGTTTGAGAATTCCGTGTCGCCGTTGGAGAGAGTGTGCTCCCGTTCACGTGCCTCATTGCGGGATTGGGTTTCCGCTAAATCGGACTTGGTGGAGATAGAATTTGACGAGATTATTTCTTAGTGGTAACAGGGGAGGATTTCTTATTTGTTTTTTGTGTTGTGCTTTTGTGCTGAGTCTCTCTAGCTAGTTTTTGTTGTTCGCTTTGTTTCTTAAGATTCACAATTTGTGAATCTTCTTTCCTTTTAATGATATTGATATTACCGATCAAAAAAAATATATATATAGAGGTCATTGCACACAGCCGAAGGAACTTATAATTCATGTTTAGATCGAGATATAATAATCTCATTTAACTACAGATTAATTACGAGTTTATTCTTCCTTCTGTGGTAGCTAACCAAACGCTATTGTGTCCTCCCTTGTAAGACATAAAGGATTCAAAAGGGACCCTGCTACAGCAAGGTCTTCCACCCAATAATTGACTGTCATGTAGCAATCAGAAGCCCAAAGGATGCCACTTGTGCTAAGATATTCCAAAAGTGATTGTCCTCGTACTGAAACCACGGATCTCCTTCCGGAGATCCACCCATGCAAAACAGGTGCCAGCCAAGTGGCACCTTCCCATCAAGTGTATGAGTCATCCTCTCTTTGAGCGAGGATAACCATCCAATAAGGAAAACACTATTGCTCTTTAGCTCACATTGTCCAAAACTGGGGGGGGAGGACTTGTCTATTACAAGTGTCCTCCAAGAGGACACCTCAAGAAACTTGTATTCCCATGACCAAGCAGGTATCCTAATTAAGACTGGCATCTCCCCCATACGAAGACTAAGGTTGCATTTGGTAACTCTAGAAAGTGAACTTTTTAAGCTTTTTATTAGATATTAGACATTTAGGTCACTTTAGAAAGTTTGGAAACATCTAATAGGTAGGCCTAGAAGGCACATTTTCCTCTTAAAAGTGTACGGAAGATGAAGTTGTGAGAAACCTACTTCATATCTAGTAGCGCTGTGCGCGTAGACTTTTCTCAACCCCACTTGCTTATTGAATTCACTTAAAATTGTATTCAGTTCTCCTCTGTAATATTTCGTAATGACAATTTTCACCCTCTATGGGAGCAACCCCCAATTTCTTCTCTCCATTCGTGTACACCCAAGTTTGCTACCACAGCCACCACCATGTTGCCACCATCTCCACCACAACCACAACCTCCACCTTCACCACTTCCATTGCCACCTCCACCATGGATTAGGTCGTTTCTTAGGCCCTAAACCATCCCCATAGCATGGCTTGGTTTTAAGTTTTAACGAGAAAATAAACAAAAAATCAGGCCTTTTTACCAAACAGACTTTTTGTGAACAAAATGTTTTCCAAAGAAAAGAGATTTCTGTGTTACCAAGCAGACATCTTGAACAGTTTGAACTCTGAAAAATTAGATCAACCAAAAATAGCTATACTTAAAAATCTGAGCCAGAACGGTGCCCCACATAAACAACCAAAAAATTCATTTTTTACAACGTCATCTTTTTTCACGTTAGAGTCACTTTTCTTGCTTTTCTTTTCTTCCTTCTCAACAAAATTTCGTGCTCTGAACTCCATAAATGCATCATTGTCTTCACCTTCGCCTTTCTAACCATGCTCTTTTCTCCATTCTCCACAACAAAATTTAATGTTATGTCACCCATAGTTCATAAAGGCATTGTTGTCTTCATCTTCACCCATCTACTCTCGTCTTTGGCTGTCTTCACCTGAGGATTAATCAGTCAAGTCAATTCTTCCTCATTTTTTACCACAGATTTGCCAATCCAGTTTATTTGTCATTGCTTTTGTATTCTCTCTTCTCAGTACCCTCAATTTCCATTGCTTTTAATTAACTTTCCCAAATTGTTAGATGCACCTAACCACAACCAATGGCCCAGAACTGCTTTAGTGCCCTCCTACATGGCTACAAATCCTTAAGCCCCATTTTCCTAAATCCCCTAACAAACATACTCCAAAATAAGTGTAAACCAACTACATGATAGATGATGGTGAAATTTTTCCCCTTAAACAGAGCATAGCAGCTTCATATTGACACTGTTCCTCACATCCCATAGTGAACACTGCAGTTTCATATGGACACTATTCACAATTGAATGCAACATTAAAAGAAATATGAGTCATTAAGAAGTTTTTATTCCAAATATATTGCAGGTAGGAGTATTGGAGAATAAATCATGGAAGAGAAATTTCACCAACTTTGGTCTTAGCACTTTCTTTTATTGTTGAATAGAGAATTTTTTTTTATAGAAGAAATACAAAAGCATATCTCCAAAGAGAAATCACCAAAAGAACACTATACCAAAGGGAATAATTCACTAAAAGACCAAAGCTATTCTACTTTTTTTTAGCCAAATCGTCAGCAATATCATTCGCTGACCTCAAAATCCAAGAGAACAATTTACTTCACTGAGCCACCAAATAACAATTTTCTCTAATGGCATTGGCATATCTCCACAGACCCATCTCAATACCTGCAGCCACTTGATGGCATTTTTTTTAAAAATCGATAAGGGCCACTTGATGGCATTTTAGAATTCCCCTTCTACAAAATGGGAAGGAAGGTCAAGATACCTAGAGAGGAGAAGCCCTTCACCAAGCTTTAAATTTCAGCCTGGTTTAGAACATGTCTTAGTATTTTTTTTTTTGATCGGTAAATCAGCTTTATAGAACATAACAAAAAGTACAAAAGGGGCTAAGGGAAGACAAAGACAATGGGCAAGTTTACAAGCACATAAACTCAACCAAGATCTAACCGACCGCCCAACAAAAGTACATCAGCCCAACACCTCCCTCAACGCTTCCACATCATATTTTAAACCTGCCCATTCCAACACCACCATACGGATCCACCCATTGTCATGTTGGGCCTAAGAACAGATGGAAATGAAGAGTCATGTTGGGGCCTGGACACTTTCTATAAGGCCTCTTGGGGTTAAAAGTTGATCTTGTGTTGGTGCTTGAAGATTTTCACACCATTGGGAGATGGGATAAGAACTAAACACATCATTTTTCACGCTTATTCCCGAAAAAGGACCTAAGAGAATTCATGCCAATAAGTTTTGTGGTTTATAGGTCTTGTTGTTTTGTGAATGGTCGGTATTGTTTATAACCTCCGTTACCTATAAAGAAAAAAAAAACTATGAGCCTTGTGACTAGTGTTCATAAAATAAAGCCCAAAGTTCTTTCTTCTCGCCTAAAGAAGGCATTCAGAAAGGTAGTTGGAACATATGAAGGAGCTTTTGTTAAGGGCAGGCAACTGGTGGATAAGGTATTAATTGTGAGCGAATGTATCAACTCCCATATACATCAAAGCCTAAGAGGTATCTTGTGCAAGATCGATTTTGTAAGGCATAATATGTGGAGTCGTCCTTTTTTGGTTATGGCAAATGGGTTTTGGTACCAAGTGCGGGCTTGTGCAGTTGTGCCCTGAGAACTTTATTCTCCGTTCTCATCAATAGTTCTCAAGAAGGCTTCTTCAGCAATTCCAAAGGTCTTAGGAGTAGGTACATGTTATCCACTATGCTCCTCATCTTAGTGGAATAAGCTCTCGGACATTTTAGTGTGCAAGGCAGAAATCAGTATAATTGATGGATTCAAAGCTGGGCTGAGGATGTGATATCACATCCCCAGTATGCAAATAACACCATAATCTTGCTTGATGCGTCTAGGGAGCAAACATCCAACATTAGGGTTATCATTAAATGTTTTGAGGTAGTGTCCAACCTATGCGTAAATCTAAGAAAGAGCACTTTGAACAGTATTGGGCAGTGTAATCAAAGCGCTCAAGCAACGCCTAGGCGATTGGGGGTTCACTAGGAGAGGCATTGCCTAGGTGACCAAAATTTGCTCTCTTTTTTGGAAAAAAAATATAGAAATATGTCTGACTGTCTAGATCATGATTAGGCGCTAAGGGTATTGGGTGGGCAAGGCAGTGGCCTAGGTAACATTCTGACTACAATGATATTGGGAATCAATGAGGAAGGACTTTTCGAAGATTTTGTCATACATGTGGGGATGCCACATAGTAGGCTTCCAATTTTATTTTATTTTTGGCACAGGACACACGGTTAGGCCTCAACCTTGGTTAATGGTGTTAGTATCTATTCATTGGTTAGTAGTTACAAGCTTAACATTGAAAACTGAGCTAAACAGTGGGCATTTCAACCGCCACACCACAACTAGTGAGAATGAATCCCAAATCAACCATATGAGGGACACACACATTACCACTGGCACAAGCAGGCAAGTGTGAACCTTCCAATTGCTTATCTTGGAATTCGATTTGGGGCTAGATCGATAGCCTTGGGATCAAGGTTTTGAATACCAAAATCGTGGATTTGTGACGCCTTGAAAAAAAAAATTAACGCAGGATATATCATTTTGCAGGGAATATATCGAACATCAAGGAAAAAATTTGGAAAATTAGGGGAAATGAAAATTTCAAATGAAACTTTAAATAGTATTATATAGATATTAATACATTTGAGAAATTTAAAAAAAAGTAATGTACATAAGAGATGCAATGGGAGGGGGGCAAAGATGTGCGCTGACGATAATGTATGATTGACTAATATTGATATAACTTACATATAATATTTCATTCACCCCTCAATCAATCATAACAATAAAAATAAACAATCAGAGTTCCATACATAATACTTCCACGATCCAACCTACCCCAATAACTACAATCAAAGCTATATGAAGATTAAAAAAAATTGCAAAAATTGAGTTTCCCCATTTTTTTGTTATTGGGAATAGAGAGATGATTACATTGAAAGATAAAAAAAGTACAAGGGGTAGGGAACACAAGATAGTGAACTCAGGCCAAAAGCTAGAAAATATATACTAGGGTGCGCAAATTAAAGCAGAAAACCGAGGAAGAACAAGCATCAAAAGTGCTTTTTTTTTAAAAATTTCCTTTCTCTCTGTCACTAGAAGTAAAGCCATGCTAAATCAAAGTTCCCTTGGACGGAGCACCAATGCTTCAAAAGTTGGCGGCTTATAGGCAGGTTCTAGCAGGAGGGGAGGGAGAGTTCTCGAAGACTCACGAATTCTGTTCTTACCATGGGGTCCAGGTGAACGATGCCACGATCAATGGGCCCCCTTCCCCAGTAATATCAAGAGCTTGCGGGATAAGAAGTCCCGAAGGAGAGGGGAAAGACTCAACTGAGTCCCAGTCTCGAGACGAAATTGCTTCATACCTTGTGAGCATAAGGACAAGGTAGCAAGAGATGATCAACCGTCTCCTCGGCATCGAGGCACATGAAACAACTATTCCCCATAAAATAAGAAATTTGACTTTTGAGCTTATAAATTTAGTGTAAATGCATCAAATTGATGCATTTGCACTAGTTTAGGACTAATTACATGTTAACCATACAAAACCTCATTCTAATTTGAAGAAAACATTTACCTTTTAGGAAAATTTCGCCAAAGATGGTTCAGATAGAGTGCACTTTGACTCCGAATGGCAAATGTAGATAAATCATAAATGTGAGTACCAAAGTGGGTGATTTCTTAAGAAAATTGGAAAATCTCTCAAATCCCTCAAACTCCTTCAAAACCTCCAAAATTCTATTCTTCTATCGATATTTTCTCGTTTTATATACTAGGAGCAAAATATCCCTAACTGATAAACGATATATCGGAAATATCGAAAATATTGAAGATATCGGGGATATTTTATTTTAAAAAATTACATGTCAAGGATATTCATACAACTACGATATCGGGAATTTATTGAAAATATCAAGGATATTCAAACCATGCAGTTGAGATCTAGTGACAGAGAGAAAGGAAATTTTAAAAAAAAAAGAAAAAAAAAAAAAAAGAGTACATTTCCCTCGGAGGAAGAACAAGCATCAATAGCATGTTGGCCATTTGGGAGTAGATCAACATCCTTGGTATCTAGTGATAGTGTGTTTTAAGTTTTAACCAACTTAGTAACATCATATGATTTGTAATCCATCGAAAATAGCTTGTACGTAAATGATGAGAAACAACACATGCCCATTGTTGGTATGGTTGATTAACGAACATTAATACTCACGAACAGCTTGAACTTGGCTCGTTAAAAGCTCGTTAAAATTTTTTATTTATCAATAATCAAAATATATAAATTAGAGAGGCTAAATAGAACAACAAAAAGAGATTATAAGAATGTAAACTCAAGAGAAAAAACTAACAAGAAAGGAGAAAGGTAACAAGGCAAGAAAAAGAGTCCCCAAGGACTTCAGCCCAAGAGCTCGCCCACACCATCCCCCTCGTGCCTAATGGAACACCATTCCAAAACGAGAAGACGAATTTGATAACATATGTGGGGGGGGGGAAGAAGGGGAGTCATCAAAAACCCTCATGTTCTTCTCTTTCCACAAAGATCAAGCTATGGCACCAGGAAGGACCAACCAAATAGCGTTATATGCGGCTGCACCCCATCCACACAAACCCCAAACCAACAAGATAAGAAATTTAGAAAGGAATAAGGGAAGACTCACTTCACGCCTACTCGAGAGAGGAAAAATCCTCATACCTCATTCGCAATAAGGCAATGTAAAAGCCAAGGGTCCATCGATTCTTTCACCAGGAGGCACATGTAACAATGATTAGTCATCCTTCACCCTTTATTTTTCAAATGGTCACAAATCAAAATCTTATTCAAAGCCACATTTCAAAGGAAAAAAGATACTTTAGATGGGATACCAGGATTCCAAAACACCCTATGGGGAAAAGAACCGGGAATAACTAATTCAAGAGATTGTAATAGTGATCGGATTGAGAATCGTTCATTGTTGCCTCTAGACCAAACTAACATCTCTGCCCTGAGAACCCACATGGGAAGATGTCAAGCGCTCTAAAAGCCTACTCAAGTCCTCCACTTCCCAATCATTCAGATCATGTCTCAACTTAGGACACCACACTACCCCGACCTCACCCAACTGAAAGTAGTCTCCTACTATGCCAAACCCATCCTCAAGATTCACAGAGCCGCACCACACATCTTTCTAGAATCTAACATCAGTTACGCACTAACGTTGCCTACCTTGAATCTAAAGTTGGGCATTACCAAGCCAGCAACAACCATAATTTCCTTCCAGACCACTACCCCGTGCGATCCCTTGACCTCCTGAGGAGCCCAACACGGGAACTCACCATATCTTGCAATAATAACAACACGCCATAAACTCCATTTTCTCCCTGAATCTCCAGACCCACTTACCTAGCAAAGTCTTATTCACCTGAACAAGAGATTTCATGTTTAAGTTCCCAGCCTTTCCTAGACCGAAAAAACCTATCCCAAGCCACTAAATGATATTTGGGGCTATCCCCATGGTCATTCTAGAGGAATTTCCTCTGCGATTTCCCAAGAGAAATGGTAATCGACTGAGATATTGTGAGAATATCCATGAAATAAGTTTAGAGGCTATTAAGAGTACTTTTGAAATGAGTCAATTTCACACCTTTCGAGAGAAGAGAAGATTTCCAACCAGAGAGCATATTTGCAATCCTCTCCAAGATAGGGGCCCAAGCCAACTTAGACTTGGAACCAGCCCCAAGAGGCATTCCTAGATAGGAGGAAGAGATCTCACTCTACACCCAAGATGGGCCACTAACTACTCGATATCCAGGACCACTCCAACCCATATGATCTCGGAGTATGTTTCCATTTTGTCTAGGACTCTTGTATGGGCCTCTAAATACGTAGTTATGGGTCTAGGATTTGCTAAGTTAAGGGGAATGCTTAAGCATTGAGAGTGAAAGATAATAAAAAGGATTAAGCATACTAGGGCTTGGGAAAAGGTTGAAAGGAGGATAGATAGGGATTGTTCTTGGGGTTCATTGAAAAGGTGACTTGAGTAGGGTGTACAAAGGGCTATGGGCTTGGGTTGAGATTTAATCTGAGAGAAGAACAATATTGTATTGATTTCTCAAGGTTTCTTTGAATAAAAAAGAAGCAATCAGATCTCTCACCCGTGGACGTAAGTAGGTTATTGCCAAACCACGCATATCTCTTGTTTTCCCTTGTGTGTATGCTTGTCTATCTTTTCCGTCGGGTCTATTGTTTTCCTCAACAGTATTCACCTCTGTATAATGTTCTCTTGTTATTCATGTTTTGGGGCTTATCTGTTTATTGCGCAATTTCTAAGTAATTCATGATTTATCTTGCGCAAAACGAGGGGAGGGATTCGCTAACTTATATTCCTAAAAAGGCCCTTATCGAAGACCTAGCAGAATCTATGTTGGTTCTTCGCAAAAACCAAAATGTACAGGTTATCACTCCATTTTCTACAAAAGAAAGAATATTGTTAGTGCCTGTTTTATACAATCAGATTAAAGGAACTTTAAACACGTGAGCATCAACTCTACAATGTAGTTATTGTGTTCCACATGAAAATGTCACACGGTAATGGGAAGCGAAAGGGTCATGCACACATGAGAATCAATGATATTGTCAAGTATGTTAGTTGCATAAAGGTAATCCCCATTGCTAGTATATGGCCAATAAGATCGCACACACTACAGAGAAAAGGAAAGCCAAACTTCACAGGTAAAGGTAAGCTTAGACATTGAACTCATATATAACAAATAATAGCTACCAATGATCTGTATGCACACAAACAGTCCAAAGGAAAGAACGAAAAAATAAAAGAACTAGAACTCCAGTAAATCAGCTAGGACACTTGGTAAGCTCCTAGACACTTGGAAAATAGACATGATTACCACAGCTAGAAAACATTTCCAACGGATTTCTTCACCACACCTATATTTGAAAGACCATAATCCGAAAGAAGAATGTGTAGTTAATAATGTTTATAAAGATTTGTGAATATTCCCGGAACCAAATTTAGTAAGCCCAAAACACTAAAATAAAACCGCAACAACAATAACAACACAACACGACGACAAAATTAATAATAATATTTGTAATACATGCAAGAGAAATTAATACATCATCTTACAGTATGTGCTTCCCGGTGATAAGTCTAGTGCACCATTGAAGCGATCATGCATAGTATATCTAAGAAATCCCCCTACTTAAAACATATTAGAGACCAATCCATCGTGCGATAAATGCATACAAACAAACTAAATTGTAGCATGCAGTACAAGAACCTACCAAATAGATTCAATCCGCATTGTAATCTTTCCATTAAATCAATTTGCACAGACTCAACTTCCCTAAGATTCTACCATTAATGATTATCCTATCAATGCTGATTCAAATATTCCAGAAACAAGAAAGAAACTTTAGAAGGAAGATATCACAAACATTACCTCGGTTGCCGATGCTGATTCGCTACTGCTCCCATCAATACGAAGCATTGAGCTTGCGTCTGTGTAGAAATGACGAACAAAATCCGGTTGTTGTTGAAAAAACTGATAATACTGCTCAACGAAGTACGAACCGACCTAGAACAGCACACAGAGAGTCAGCTAACGAAGAAGAAATCACACCATTAAAACAACGACGTGAGCAACAAAATACGATTTTTTTTCCAGGTTCTCCATTGAATCACCTGAATAGCATTAACGGAACCGGGTAACGAAGCCGCCATTGTAGCTTTCTAGACAAGCATACAGCGAGAAGCGATCTCGAAACCCTAACCCGGCGAAAACTCCAACCAAACCCTAGATCTGCAATGCCCGGGAATGTCTGGAAAACCAAGATCCAGCAGAATTTTAGGGTTCACAGGCAAAATATATAAATAAATAAATAAAATTCCTTTCTCTGAACTGTACTGTTCCATGTCGCATAGGGAAACAAAAAAAAAATTTGAGCCTTACGAGATTAGAACCCAGAGACGGAAAGAGAGGGAGTTCTAGAGAGAGAAAAATCAGAAGAAATATAGAGAGAGGGAGAGAGGGTGTGTGAAGAATCTTAGATTAGTGGATCTTTTGCATGCTCCTCTCCACCCGTTCTTTGTTCTTTTGATGTTGTTTGGCTTTCTTGCCCTAACTTATAAAAGCAGGGGTACCCTGGCCGAGTTCGGGCTTTAAAGTCTTTGTAAGTGTGTCAGTTTTAGCCGGCCTAATAAAAAATCAACAAAATTCAAGCCCAAACCCGGCCCATTGCCACCCCGATGTAAGAATGTCTTGCATGTTTTGGAAAACCCTCAAGGAGGGCATGGTTTTGGAGGACCAGGCCGGGTCTTTTTTTTTGTTTTGGGGGGAGAGGGTAGGCATCATTTATCTAGGTTAGTTAGGAGTTAGGTTAGGTTAGTATAAATGATGGGCCTCGCGACCATCACACCTCCTAGGAGTCCTCTGCCTCTGAAGGGGATACATCCTATCATGAGGTGTTGGGATGAGCACTTCATTTGAGGGTATTTCGAAAATAATATAACATGCAAGTCTAATTATTTGTGTCAGCCCTCTAAAATTGGGCGCACTTTGAAGGTTGGGTTGGGTTGTTTAATTCTTAATAAAGTGTGCCTAGTTTTAGACGATGTGAGAGAGAGTTTGTTTCTTAAGGTGAAGTATCTCCCGATTTAAGGACCAGGCCGGCCTAGGCTAGTTATCCTCAACTCTCTGATATACTAGTGACTTTCACAATTTTACAGCACTATTAGTTTAGTCAAAGGTTAAAAATTGTGTATAATTGGGATTGTGTGTTCTTAAATTTAAGTCTATCAATGAGTATTGGATTGTACAGTATGTATCACAATTTTTCCGAGTTAAAAACATTTCAGTCTCAAAATTGAAGTGTTTTTGCAAGTCCTGACATATTGCATGGTTGCACAATCACTAAAAATAATGTACATTATTTCCTAACCCCAAATACATTGTTCTCATTGTAAAAGAATTAAAGCACAGGTAAGGGAAAGAACAATAGTACTTATCGGGTGAAGGGCAATCCACATAAAAATGAAAAATGACAAAAAGGTGAAAAGAAAATTCATTAATCACATAACTCACCCCAAACTTCGTCCAAACCATACTTAACAGGCAGTTAGTACACAAAAAAAATAGATGCTGAATTAGTCAATATATATAAATGAAGTACAAGAGTACATCATCTGAGTAACATGGGTTAAAAATACTCCTACACTGAAAGAACTTAAGACAAAACTACAAAAACTTGGATTGCCTCCCAAAAAGCGCTAAGTTTATCATCTTCATCTAGACATATTCAATTCATCCATCCAAATAGATGGGGTCCACCATCTCTATGGATTCGGTCAGCTCCCTAGTCTGAATCCCCTCAACATAGGGCTTGAGATGTTGGGCATTGGCTTTGAGTACACATCCTTCTAGGTCAGAGAAGATGGATTTCAAACGCATTTGAAAGGTCGCGGGGACATGATATACCCCACATGGTATACTCTTAAAGACCATGGGGCCGAATGGGCATGTGCATGTGGGTCTCTTTTTATACTTTATCAATGGAAAACCTATTAGATGAGTGGAATAAATCAAAGAATTTCCGTCCTCTATGGGTTTTTCTATGTTGGGTCCAGGGGTTTGAGATGAGCGAGAGATGCCTCTAAGGGATTATCAGTTAAAGCATAAGGAGGGGTCTCTTCAACTATTTCATCAATTACATCAACCAAGAAGCAATCCTCTCTATTCAGTTGTTGTTCGGAGGTGTTGAAAATGTTAAGCCTAACTTTCATGTTACCAAATGACATATCCATCACCCCGGTCCTAAAATTTAAACAAGCATTGGCAGTGACCAAGAAGGGACGATCGAGGATGACTAGAATTTGGTTCTTTAGATTGTGCACGGGTTTCATGTCAAGAACGAGAAAATCAATAGGAAAGTAGAACTTATCGACTTTGATAAGAACATCTTCAATCACCCCACGAGGCTTTTTCATAAATCTATCTATCAACTGTAATACAACGGATGTAGGGTGAAGCTCCCCTAAGCCGAGTTGCTCATACACTGAAAATGCAGTAAATTAACAATAGCTCCTAAATCAAGAAGTGCTCGATCAATGGAGTGGTCTCCAATAACACATGAGATGGTAGGAGCATTGGGATCCTTGAATTTATGAGGAGTGTTGTATTGGATAATGGAGCTTACTTGTTCGGTGAGATTGACCTTCCTGGACACATGAGTCCGAGATATACGCTTTTGAGTGCATATGTCCTTAAGAAAGTTTGCGTAAGCCGAGATTTACTTAATGACATCTATGAGTGAGAGGTTGATTTTGACTTGTTTAAAGACTTTCATCATATGGTCAACTTTGACTCCTTTTTTGTCAAAAGAGAAAGGATCATTTAAGCATTGAGGGAAAGGAGCTTTGGGCATATACGATGTCATGGGAGTTGATTAGATAAAGATGGGGAAGAACCTTGGTCCCACTTAGAGACACTTACTCCATCTCCTTTGGATTTTGTTGGGCCCACAATGAGCTCTTCTTCCTCACCCTTCTTCACCCTAACATGATTAATTATCAACTATTCTCCCACCTCTTAGGGTGGTAATGGCTTGCATGTACTCATAACGAGTTCTATTGTTTTGAGCATCGTCAACCATGTGTACACTCCTAGGATTGCTCACCGGTTGACTTGGGAGCTTCTCTTTCTCTCTCCTACTTATTGCATCAGTTGGTTATCACATTTTACAACTCGAGGTTCTGGATGGATTGATAGTGAAAGTGCAGCATCTAAGTGTTGGCCTCCAAGCCTTGGAGACTAGTCAACACTTTCTCTTCGAAAAATGGGTTCCGTGGAGGAGGAGGAGGAGTTGAATGTTGGATTTATTGTTGTTGGGAAGGATGTTAGTTGATCTGATTTTGAAAGGATCGGACATTTGGCCTTTGTGTTTGGGAAAAGGAATTTCATGAGAAATAGAGTGATTTTTCCATCCCGGTGTAACGCCCCGAAATACCCCCTAGGAGTTAAGATACTTTGACGACGTGACTTAACTTTAAATCAAACCTGCAAAGAGTATACAAGACATGCAAAATAGTGAACTAAACATTTCTTGAATGCCTTAAATATATTCCAAGTGCAATTGATTACAATAATTGAATAGAATTTACAACATGAATGTGAACTCCTTAACTTGAGTCCCAACTCAAGTGAGGCAAACATCCTCAGACATAAGAACCCAAAATACATGTCTCTCTCTCTCACTCATCCCACCCATCGGCTACATGCCAAGACTCCTAATATCTGGGTAACCACTAGAGTAGTCTCCTGCTCTACATGAGCCGCCTTTAACCAAGGAACCCGGAGTCCATATATCGCATAATGTACCTATCGACATAAAAGTACGGCTAAGCATGAAATACTCAGCGAGTACAAGCTATTAGCTAACAATAGTAATAACGATAACATAACATACGGAATACAGTTCATCATCACATTTATAAAATCAGAGTGCGGAAGCAAGAACAAGTAACTATGAATGTAAACTCTTGAATATCATATAGTAAATCATGCCTTATGTTCATGCTTTAACCAATCTTGTTCCAATTACCTTGTGAGTTTCTTATGCGTCTTATGTATCTTGTGGTTACCTTACACATCTTATGAGATTATGCTTGTCTTGCGAGAATCATGCATGTCTGTTTGTTTACTTGCTTGAATGAGAATAGATGATAATGTCCATACCTGGTCTTAGTACATTATCACCCTTCCATATTTCTTTATTCTTGCTTGGAGACAGATACTAGTACCCGTACCTAATCTTAGTATACCAGCATCCTCTCATACTTGTTGGGGAACAGATGTTAGTGCCCGTACCTGGTCTTAGTACATTAACACTCTTTCATGTTTGCCATTTTACTTGGAGACCGATGCTAGTACCCGTACCTGATCTTAATATACCAGCATCCTCTCATACTTGTTGGGGAACAGATGTTAGTGCCCATACCTGATCTTAGTACACTAACATCCTTCCATGTTTCTTGATTCTTGCTTGTCATGTTTTCTTGTGAGCCAGGTATGACATATCCTAGGGATATGCCCTACCCTTGACATTCATGCTTGTTTACTTGTTTTACAATTCACATTTCTTGCTCTTGGTTTTTCTTTTCATGTACTTATACTTAAAAATTTTGGTTCATGCATGCATGCTTGGTGTGTGTGGCATTCGTGACGATCATACTATCATAGGTGAATCAAGGGACACATATTGCATTTCAATTCTTTTTAATAATCATGTTAACATGAAACAATAAAGCATAATGTGGCATTCCTTAAAATTGCATAGACATGGGGAATTAAATGAAAACATATAGAGCATTTGTTTTAACATCACCTTTTAAGGAAAGCTACACAAATCATAATTCCCAAATCCTTCATTTTATTATTGGCATTCTTATTCATACATTTTGTCAAATACCTAATGTGCAACACATTCATAGCTACATTATTTCAAGTTCTTTAATTTCATATGTTTCATCAAATACATGGTGTGCGTTTATTATGTGTACAATGCACATCCAACGTTTTCCATCACATAACACCCATCACATTCATACGGTATCCCATCGCCTTAACCACACATCCACATATCTACAATTTCTTCTTTATCTTGTTTAACTTGAGGATTTAATAAAGCAAAATCAAGAAAAGAATTAACTAAAAAAATCTACAAACATGCTTTTAAAATAAACCTAGGTTATTACTAAAGTAGTTAGTAGGGTGTACTAACCTTGAGATCCAAGCTTGATCTTAGAGGAAACCCTTGTTTTTGAATTTCCTTGCTTGAGGAAGAACACCACTTGAAGATGGAGGAGTCCTTGATAGGTGAGGATGATCCACCTTGACCTCAAAAACCCTATTGGATTCCCCCCCCCCCCTAATTTCTCTTCTTCTCTTCCTCCCCTCTTTATCTCCTTTAGGTTTTGAGAACCTCCAAAGTGAGGACCCTTAATAGATCAAGGGTTTGAAACCCTCAATTTCTGCATCAGCTACTGCGTGCGATCGATCGTACACTTAACTACGATCGATCGCGGGTCAGTGCGATCGATCGCACATGGATGCGATCTGTCTCATATGAACTCGAACACTTTTGTCTGATTTCCCCTTGCATGCATTCGATCGCACACTCTTGCGATCGATCGCAGATCCCTGCGATCTGTCGCACCTGACATCTTATTTATCGTATATAGTTCAGAATGTTTAGGGTCAATTTCGCCTGTATGCGATCGATCACACCTATCTTACGATCGATCACACTTCTCAGATTTTGTTGTTTTCCCTTATTTTTCCCCACTTTGGTATTTCGGCCATAACTTTTGACTCGTTTGTCGGATTTTGAAGATTCAACTTGTGTTGGACTCGTCATTCGAAAATGAATATTTCTAGCATTTTAGAATTTCCAAATTCTACTTTATTTATTAATTGGAGTACGTGAAAGGCCAATTGGCTATGAGAACCTTATTCATTAGATATGAAAAGTTTCGGGGTGCTACACCCGGGTTATAAGTATTTGAATAAGGATCATTACCCGGTCTAGAGTATGTGACATTCACATGCTTCTAGATAAATTCTGGAAATTGGGCAGCAAATGGAAAATTATAAACAAGGTGGGCAGGACTAGAGCACAAAGCACACACCTCACAAGGATTTGATGGATGTGGTGGTGGTGTGCGAATGTATCCTACAGACATGAGTTAGTCCAATTTGCGAGACAACTCATTTACTTTAGAGAAGACATCGATAGAAGTGCCCACGTCATAGGTGTCTCTCTTGGGATTCGAGGTGGAAGAAGGTTGTCTCTTAGAACAACTGGCGGAGGTATGGTGTAGAGAGTTTTCACTCAGATTTTTAAAAAGTTTTCATGTCTCAGTCTCGCTTTTCATCATAAATGTTCCTCGCAAGAAACATCAACCATCTATCGGTTGTATTGTGACAACTTGTCATATAAAAATTGGACAAGTTGTCATTTGAGAATTTGGTGGTGGGGGCATTTACAGAGAAGATCCTTAAATTTTTCTCAAGTCTCATGAAATTGATCACCATCAATTTGGGAAAAACCCATGATGGTTTGCCTGATTTGATTGGTCTTGCCAATGGGAAATAATTTCTAAAGAAATTTCTGTTGCAGTTGAGCCTATGAAATGATAGAGTTGGCATCTAAAGAATTAAGCTAATATTTGTCTTTGTCTTTAAGAGAGAATGGGAAGAGGCGCAATCATAGGGCATCATCTGTGAAATTCTGCAACTTAAATGTGTGCAGATTTCATGGAATTCATCCAGATGCTGATATGGATCTTCATTATTAAGTCAGTAGTAGGATGGTATCATTTGAATTATATTGTACTTAATTTCATTGTGGGTTGCCGTAGTGTTCGGCAGCTAGATGCATGAGGAAGATGTATAGGTAGAAGGAATAAAGTATTCATTCAAAGATTTGTTCGGTTCTCGTTCTTCCGCCATTATAGAGAAATGGATTGTTTCTAGGTTAGAATTAAATTGCGCTGAAGTCTTAAGGAATCTAGCAATACGCTCTAACTCTGAATTGATGGGAAATAACGTAGGATTATAAGACCTTCTATCGTGCATTCACCCTAAAGAAAAACTCTATGTTTGACTGACACCAATTTTTCAATAAGAAAATAAATAATAAATATCCACTCAAGGTAAGTGAATACTTACAGTGTTCTCCTGTCATAAGGAATTTAAGCAAGCTTTTGCCTTATAGAACAATCGCTTCTTTGTTATCATCCAGTCCGACAGTATTGCAATCAAAAAAATTGGTACCTGTAAATCTAAGATAAAAGAAGCTTAGTAAAAAAGAATAAAAATCAAGTTTTTTTTTTTTGTATTTTTGACTTATAATTAATCTCTAAAACTAAGTCACTAAACCGTTCCAACAATCCCCGACAATGACGCCAAAAATTGATCAATTAAGACATGTATCTCTTAAATGCACTAATTCCGGAGAATAATGACAAGTATTAAGGGTGTCAAATCCACGAGGATTGCGTGGTCTTGTTGCCTTATTTTCAAGATCTAATTCTAATTCAATGGTGAATAATAGTTGAATTGGGTTTTTAAAGAAAAACATAATTTAACCAAATTATGACTTTTATTAATGGAAATAACTAAACAACTTTTAGTGATATTTGAGAGAGAAGATCTAGGGGATTGGAATCCACCACTAACCTCCTAACAGTGATCTCATACATTCATTCAAGGTCTTATGCAAGTAAACAATTATATTAAGTGCGACGACACTTCTCAACTCAATTCAAAGGACAAAACAAGTGATCAAACCCTAGGAATGATCTATCTTCAGTTAGCACGAAGAGTCCACACTAAATTAGGGTTGTGGAACTATTCGTCTTCTCTAAGCATAGATCATCCTATGGTTTAAACCCTTGAACATTAAATATCATTGCACAATATCCATAGAGACAATCACAAAAAATACTACAAATGATCTCAATCACAATAATATAAAACTTAAGACAAGGATGATCATTATTGAGATTGAATATAAACTCTATTAAATATGGTCGATAAACAAATCTCTCATTGTGCAATCAACGCTTACACATATAAAAACCTAAAATAAAAAGATACACTGTTACTTGGCTTGAGTTTCATCTAAACCCTAGAAAGGAGATTAGTTCATGAAAAGGGAGAAGAACACTATCGTTGATGAACACGTCCTCAAACCTTTACAGATCTCCAGCGAGCCTCATTTCTCTTATTACACCAAAATTCAGAACCCTAGGTAAGGCCTTAGGATTTTCTATTTATAGAGCTCCAGTGACTTTAATTAGGGTCCGCTTCTAAGTCCATGCACCATCCCGTGGCCTCAAAAACTCCGATATCTGATAGATCGCATTCTATCTCCGATCGATCGAAACTACATTGAATTTTGTGCCCAGCTACTGTTTCATCTCCAATTGATCGCTCTGAACCTTCCGATCGATTGCTCAGAGATTTCTTTTACGACGTCTTCTTCTGGCATTTTGCGCTCTGTGTTGACCTCCAATCGATCACATCTTATAATTTTGCTTGGTTTGATCTTATTTTCTTCTTTCTTTTGTTTTTCTCATGGTTGAGTCTCTTCTAATTCTTCAAAGCTCACAAAGCTCAAGACTTATCTTCTTTTCTTCACATAAACCTGCAATAGATAAAAAAACAATCAAGTACCGTAAAACATTTTCAAAAAAAATTCTAAAGAATTAACAAGTGTAGTTTGAGGTGCACATGTGTAACAATTAGCACCAACTAGAGACTGCATGATAGTAGGGCTAGCACACTTCATTACTACTAGTGAAACCCGAGCAGGTGGGTTGATAGGTGACGATATAGAGAAGGTTAGTAGACACGTGGCAGTGCTTGAGGGTGTCTTCTTAATCTCTCATTCATCTATTTCTCTCTCTTAAAACTATCTCTCTCTCTCTCTTCAAAGAATTTTTAGTGTATCCTCTTACATGTAACGTTTCCGTTCATCTATTGGTTGTGGTAGATAAGTTAGTGTGTCCCTTCATCTATTGGTTGTGGTAGCGTCGTTATAAACCTTCACATTACTCCTCATATGAACCGTTTTAGTCTCATATAAAGATAGATAGAGATGAGGGATATGATCATGTTTTTGTCCCTAACACTATTTTTGCTTCTTCATTTGATTTTAGAAGAGCAACTTATCTACCACAGGTCTTGAGCTCGACCCGATTACTATAGGTCTTGAGCTCTACTCCGACTGCAACACATTCACCAATCCTTTTTTTTCGTTTGAACATTTATTCTTTTTAATTACTCTCATATTTTAGTAGTTTGTTTTTGTTTAGTTGTGAGACTTTTTCTTCTGTTCAGATGTAGGTGTGTTGGTGGTGGACTTGTTAGTGGACGTGATGGTGGGGAGGAGGGGGGTGCACTACACCTTCGCAAACTATTCTTGAGAAACAGTATGAAGCCAACCTAGGAAAAAAGATCAGAAGTCTTTTTAGAATTAGTAGAGCAGATAGAGGTGTTTATGACCAATCCATGATCTACTTTGACTAGTGCCACCGTGGTGAATGAGGCAAAAAGAGATATATATTATGGTATTGTGAGGGAGAATAGGGATTTCAAGCAATCATCATCTGAATTCTTTTACCATTTTTTTTTCATACAATGAAATATGAGTTTTGTATAATATTCTTCTTTGATTGTACCTATAGAGCCCCGAATCTCACATTCACTATTCATGTGAATAGTGCTATGAATAGTGATAGCGCACTGCTCTTGTAAAGGCTGAAGTTTCTTTTTCTTGTTGTAACCTTGATGGAATTATGAAATTGGGGTTTTCACAATTTTCATGTGTTATGGGTGTTGGTGTGTGAGTTAAAGGATGTGTGTGTGTGAGTTGAGGATCCTAAGGACCCTCTTGTGTGATCAAAGTGTGATCATATGGGTCAAGAAAAGTCTTCCACTTTATAGCCAATTTAGACAATTAATAAGTCATAATTAGGAGTTATACATTAGATACAAAATTGTTTGTCATTGAATTTCGAGTCTAACACAAATTGAATTGCTTAAATCCGATAAGCTAGTCAAAAGTTATAGATGAAACACCGAAACACAGTTTTGCAGGAATACCTACTCGAGCGAGATTCAAGCCCGCTCGAGCGAACTTGATAGAATTTTAGTATTTTGAACTCCAGTGAGAAGCCCGCTCGAGTGAGCCTTGCCCAAACCTTCCCGCTGAGTGAGATTACGCCCCGCTCGAGCAAGATTGCATAGATTTGTTTTTTTTAAAGGTTTTTCACGAACATAACTCTATAAATACCTAAATTTCGAGGGGTTAAGGGTTTTAACACTTAGAAAGAAACATTTTGAGAGAAAATGGAGAAAACCTAGGTTTCCAAAAGGGGGTTTTCAATTGAGATCAAGGTGGAGCTCGAATCTCCCCACCAAGGCTTGGATCTTCTTCCTCAAGCTCAGATCTCACTTCCAAGCACCATTGAGGCTTGAATTTCAATACCACAAGTGTTCTCAAGTCTCCTCAAGACTTTTCCCTAAATTCTTCCAGGTAGGTACCTTCTACTACCTAGCTTTGCTATGATACAAATATTGAAAAGTAAGATTCTATGGGTGATTTTGAATAGAGACTGTAAGTACACCCTACTAGTTGGCTTTACTAAAGGTTAGACATAATTATGATGAAATATGGGTGATTTGCTATGTGATAGGCAAAGTAGCCATGTCTATGATGATTTTCTTGCTATGAATGAGATCCCATGAGCATGTTTCCATGTTTTAAGGTTTCCTAGGTTTAATTATGATGTTATTCTCACCATGTTTAAAATGTCACGAATATGTTAGCATGTTTTAAGATTTTCCCACACTATCATGATGTTCAAAGGCACACAAGCACAAGCCTGCATAGGGTAATAGGGTTTTCCTTAAATTACAAGATGCCATGGATTTAATATGAAACAAGTAGGATTTTTCACACGACAAGAATAAGAAAAGTTATGATTCACAAACACTATGATAAAGCCAAACTTTGGGTTGGTCAAGGATATTAGTGTGCATTCTTCATCTCAATGAATGGTGTTTACACACCCGGCTTCAAGTTGCTTCAAGTATTTTCGATGAGGGGTATTTACATACCCGGCTTTCAAGTCGTTTCACGGGCACTAATATCTGACTTCAAAAACAAGACAAGCATGATTCTCACATGACAAGAATAAGACAATCATGATTTTCACATGACAAGAAAAAGAATAAGAAAAGACAAACATGATTCTCACATGACAACAACAAGATAAGCATGATTCTCATGCAACAAGAATAATGTTTTAAGCACGACAAACAACTTTTGAAAATACAAAAAACTAATTTCAAGTATGATCTATGTAGTATGCACATATGATTTCAATGAAGATTTTGCACTTGAGTTTGTTGCATGCACATGGATGTATCATTTAAATTTTCAGTATGTTATGAATTTTATTATATCACTGTTAGCTAGTAACTTGTACTCGTTGAGTGTTTCAATACTCAGCCATACATTTTGATGTCGGCAGATACACCGTTTAATATCTATGCTCTTGGTCCTTGGGTCGAGGAGGACTATGATGAGGAGGAGCTTTTTGTGGAGTCTGCAGTAGCGCCTTAGGTGGAGGCAAGAGACTTAGATAGTTGGCCCTATCAGGGTGACTACTGAGTGAGAGAGAGAGAGAGAATTTAATATTTTGTATTTTGATAAGTGGGCATGTCCACTCTTACATTTAGTCATGTTGATGTATCAAACTTAGAATACCATTAATGTATAGAAAATAAATTTTTTTGTTCACGCTTCCGCATTGATTTCACTTCCGCTATGTTTATGTCTTGTAGATTTTGTAGGATGGTTTGGCAAGTTATGATTGTTACGACTAAAGTCTCACCTAACTCCTAGAGGAAATTTTGGGGCGCGACAGTACCCTTGAATCTTGATGGTATCCAACCATTAAACATAACTTGACTTATTTGAAATGTTGAAGAAATGTCAAATGTGTAATTTTTTTTTATCTAAAAGAATAATCATTGGATTTTTTTAATTACATTTTGCAAATTGTTGGAGAATAAACACATGATAAGTTTTGGAAAGAAGACTCATTGTTCATGTAATTCTAGCTATAGAGGTGTTGGTGTGGTCGGTGATGGTGGTGGAGGGGGAGGTGATGTGCACTATGCCTCGTACAAAAATAAATTAAAATCATGAGTTGTTCTTGCTTGGTTCGGTTTATTGTAGTCATAAGTGATTATGCTGATAAACGTTGATGAAAATAAGCGTTAATGTATATAAGTGATGATAGCTGTAACTTTGTTCAGTTTGACACTGTCAATAAGCGTTCATGCTGATATTAACCGAATTATGTGTAGAATAATCATGTTTGATTCACCCATATGCAAAAAACTGATTACGTCAATTATTCATTTAAAGATAATAGTGATTCTAATTTTTGATTGATGATTTGGTTTTACAAAAGTCTCTATTCTAGGAAAATAATTACAAATATAAAAACAACATAACAAATAAAGTAAGTTAAACAATCAATATTCAAAATAAAATCCAGTAGAGATAAACATAAAATAATCAGAACAAAAATGATGAAACTAGCTAAAACCACAATCGCAACAATCCAGTGCATACTCTCATGCAAACCCCCCAACAAATTGGCTGAAACCCTATTATCAAAACCCTAATATCATTGTTTGAAATTTCTAGGGTTAGGGTTTCTACGTTGAAATCAAAAGAAGAGGATGAAAAGGAATAAGAGAAAGAAAAGTAAAATAGAAGAAGAGGAAATTCTATCTCTATTATGCTCGAAGTTGAAGGTTGAGAAGAAGAAAAAGAAAGAAGAGGAGGAGAGGAGTACCTAACGTCCAAGGAAAGGAACCTGTTTTTGGTTCGGCGAGGACAGGAGAAGATGAGAGAACTTCTTCGCGATCTCTTCTCGTCAAATAAGCCCCCTGATAACCCTCACACGTTAAGTGGTTATTTGCGCCCCATAAGTAGGGGGGAGCCAATAATTTTTTCTTGGAGAGGGGAGAGAAAAAACATGTATCGAGAAAATTAATGGATTTTTGGGTATATGACTGGGGTTCAGGCGTGTAGGCCTCGACATTTGTGTGTATGTAATGGGTCCATCGTGGTCATAGAGTTCATTAATGTTACATCCAGTAACATGTCTATTTTGATAGAGCAATTATATAAAATAAAATACTCGCATTTGACTATTCAGCCGAATGTGTGATCCGCTAATCATTGCTCTAAATAAAATTAACTACTATTCTAAATAAAATTAATTAGAAATTTTAACTTTTATATCTTTACCAATATAAAGAGGATTAACATGTTCAAAACGCTGATTGAAGTTTTATTTAATTCCAAAACCACTCTTACTCATATGAATTCAAAATGTTAAATGAATTTTGGTTAGTTTCAAATTTGCCCTTTTCTCATATAGGTTCAGAATGTTAAGGAATTTTACTTAATTCCAAAATTACACTTTACACATATGAGTTCAAAACGTTGACTGAATTTTACTTAATTCTAAAACTACCATTTACTCATATATAAAGACAATAATATTTAAAAGGTTGATTGAATTTTACTTTAATTTTAAAACTAACACTTTGCTAATATATAAAGACAATGATACTTAAAAAAGTTGATTGAATTTTACTTTAATTCCAAAATTTCTTTATTATTAATTTTAGCTTTTATTAATATAGGAGACTTTTTCATCAAAAGTTAAAGTGGACTTACAAAGTTGATTGCAATTTAATTTGGTTCTAAAACTGTCATTTATTAATATATAAAGCAATGTTTTCATAACCAGACCGTCGTCGAACCGATTGTGTAACCAGTTCTTGGTTCGACTGGTAGAATTGGATCATGTCCTTTTATTATTAATTTTTTATATATTTATTTTCTTAGCTAGAACGTCTCTACAAAAATTGTATTATCAAAATACCCTTAAGTCAGATATCTATATTCAAAATGCCCTCAAATTTTTCTATAGTCAAAATGTCCCGAATATTTTTAGTTAACAAAATGCCCTTAAGTCAAATTTTTATACCCCAAATGTCTCTCACAATTTTTTTAACCTAAAATGCTATTCAAGTTTGCCCATATTTCATTTTCTTTATTTCAAAAATGTTCCTCAAGTTTATATACTCAAAATGCCCTCATTCTATATTCAAAACGCCCCTAATGTTTTTTGGTTCACAAAATGTCCCTACATCATATTTCTATACCTAATGTGTCTCTCACAATTTTTTTACCTAAAATGTTCTTCAAGTTTATATACCCAAAGTATTCTTTAATATTTTCTTCAAAATGCCCCTTACTAGGCTCCCTCTTCTCAACTCTCCCCCCTCTCCTCTCTCATGGGCACACACTAAAGTCAGAGAATGTTGGACATTTGTAGCGCCCCAGTTGTGTCTTTGGAAGATTCCAGCAGTCGATCTTCCAATTGGGACCCACCAAAGCTCCAGGTCCAGATGGAATGCCGGCTTTATTCTACCAACACTATTGGGACACAGTCGGACCACAAGTGACTCAAGCTGCAAAAAAAAATTTCAACCAAGGATTCATTCTCAGGCAAGTTAACTATACCCATATTGTTTTGATTCCTAAAGTGCCGAATCCTCAAAACATAGGGTAGTTAAGACCTATTAGTCTTTGTACTGTTTTATATAAGATTTTTGCTAAGATCCTAGTTAATCAAATGAAAAACATGATGGAGGACATTGTTCATCCATCTCAGAGTGCCTTTATCCCAGGCAGGAGCATCTAATACAATATCTTCATTACTCATGAGATGCTCCATCACATAAAAACTCAACCCAAGAAAGCTAAATGGAACATGGCTATTAAATTAAACATGAACAAAGCGTATGATAGACTGAAATGGGGCTTTATTGAGGTGAGTCTGCGAAAAAAGCGGCTTCTGTGAAAAATGGGTACAACTCATTATGCAATGCATAACGACTGTAAACTATTTGATCCTCATTAACGGGCAAGCTAAGGGATACATAGCCCCATCTAGGGGGCTTAGACAGGGGGATCCCTTATCCCCATATATTTTTATTGTAGCCTCTAACTTCTTGTCCTATATGATTGATAGAGCTAAAATCCGAGGTGTCATCTTTGGCATAACAGTTAGGCGATCAAGCCCGACTATCACTCATAGTTTTTTTTTTTGTTGATGATAGCATTTTGTTTTGTAAGGCCACCCCGCAAGAAGCTAGCAATATGAAGGAGATTCTCACTGATTACAGGATATCCGACCAACAAATCAATTACAACAAATCTGGCATTATCTTCAGTACTCACACTCCTTCCAAGATCCAGAAAATGATTAGCTGTATGTTGAGGATCAAGGTTTTAAAAAATGCTGGTACGTACTTAGGCTTACCCTCTACGTTTGGTAGGTCTAAAACCAGTCTTTTCTCTACCATCAAGGACTGAGTGCTAAGTAAGATTCAAAGCTCAACAAAGCCGGGAGACGCGTTCTTATCAAAGCAGTGTCCATCCTCGCCTATGCTATGAGTTGCTTCAAGCTCCCCATCAAGTTGTGCAAGGACATCAACTCTGAAGTAGCTAATTTTTGGTGGGGCCAAGATTACACTAGACGAAAGACACACTGGATCAACTAGTCAACTATGTGCGAGAGCAAGGATGGAGGGGGCGGTGGCTTTAGAGATTTAGTCTCCTTTAAGAATACGTTGCTAGCAAAACAAGGGTGGACCTCATAATGCAGCCGGGCACTCTTTGGAGGACTTTAGCCAAGAGTATCTATTTTCCTCAAGGCTCTTTCCTCACAGCCAGAACTGGGGCTCGCCCATCTTGGGCTTGGAGAAGCATATTAGTTGGGCATGAGGTAATTAATTTGGTCTATGATGGAACTTGGGGAATGGTAACTCCATCGACCCTTGGGGGGATGCATGGGTACCCACCCTCCCAAATTTCCGAGTTACTTCTCCAAAACCTCATTTTGGTCATTGGAGTTTAGTTGCAGATTTCATTAATCTGGAGGATGGGGGTTGGCATTGGGATAGACTGTCCTCCGAGTTCACCCAAGGAAATAAAGGAAATCTCTAGAATCCATTTTAGCACTCGTGATGGCCAAGACAGGCTTGTTTGGCATTTTGACAAGAAATGGATCTTCTTGGTCCGATCGGCTTACCACATACATCGAGCGAAAACCTCGGCTTCAAGAGGAGGGATGTCTAGCTCATCCAACTTGCTAACTTCCTCAGAATGGAAGAAACTTTGGAAATTGTCTATCCCTGCCAAAATTATTTGGTTCATTTGGCATTGCCTCCGTGAAGCTATTCCCACTTGCAAGGCTCTTAATAGGAGGAAAATCTCTATCGATCCTTTGTGTCAGACTTGTGAGGCTCACATGGAGGATGTCACCCATTTCATTTTCGAATGCCGGCTAGCTCGGAGTGTATGGTGGAGATCCTCCCTCTCTCTCAGGATGGATCAAAGCTCTCACAGGAATCTGAAGGGCTAGTGGAAGTTTTGGGTGAATTTGAAATTGGATAATAAATAGAAGTCGTCCTACCTCACTCGGTGTGCAACAATCATTTGGGCTCTATGGAAGGCTCGCAATGCTAAGGTTTTCTAGAACTCTCCCCCAAATCCGGCCCAAATTATTCAGGTTGCTAAAGGTCTGGTTCAGGAATATTTTTAGATCCAAGAAGTCAAGGCCCTCAACCCCATAACTCCCAATCTCACCTCCCCTGATCAGAGGCGGCATCAGTCCCCGCCCCAACTTAGGTGGATGCGAATTCACACGGATGGAGCCTTCCCCTCCTCGAATCATATCGTGGGCACTAGTATCTTAGCCAGGAACCACAGAGGGTCGCTAATCCAGGACATCATTCAAGGACTCCTAGGGTTCAGCCCTATTTGTCGAAGTTGCAGCTCTTCACCTTGCAACCTCCTTTGTTGTTTCTCAAAGTTACGAGAGAGTGGAGTTTGTCTCTGATTGTGAAGTGCTGGTGAAACTCATTTGATAGCCTACATCCTCGGATCCTTTGAAAATATCGGCCCCCTTGGAAGATATTCGCTCAGATCTGCAAAGTATCCCGCATCACAGTGTGACTCATATCCCTAGGCAAGATAATACCTTTGCCTATCTTGGCAATGTAGATCAATCTTGGCAGCCAAAACCCCCAAAATGTAACTGGTTCTCCTTAATGCAATTGTTTATCACCCACCCAAAAAAAAAGTAGCAAAATCACCAAATGTAATCAATTTTTCGAACCATATATTTTTATCCTAGCCTCTAACTTCTTGTCCTATATGATTGATAGAGCTAAAATCCAAGGTGTCATCTCTGGCATAACAGTTAGGCGATCAAGCCTGACTATCACTCATAGTTTTTTTGTTGATGATAACATTTTGTTTTGCAAGGCCACCCCCCAAGAAGCTGACAATATGAAGGAGATTCTCACTGATTACGGGATATCCGGCCAACAAATCAATTACAACAAATCTGGCATTATCTTCAGTACTCACACTCCTTCCAAGATCCAGAAAATGATTAGCCGTATGTTGAGGATCAAGGTTTTAAAAAGTGTTGGGATGTACTTAGGCTTACCCTCTTCGTTTGGTAGGTCTAAAACCAATCTTTTCTCTACCATTAAGGACCGAGTGCTAAGTAAGATTCAAAGCTGGAAGGGGAAATATCTCAACAAAGCTGGGAGACACGTTCTTATCAAAGCAGTGGCACAATCCATCCTTGCCTATGCTATGAGTTGCTTCAAGATCCCCATCAAGTTGTGCAAGGACATCAACTCTGAAGTAGCTAATTTTTGATGGAGCCAAGATCACACCAGACGAAAGACACACTGGATCAACAGGTCAACTACATGCGAGAGCAAGGATGGAGGGGGCGGAGGCTTTAGAGATTTAGTCTCCTTTAACAATGCGTTGCTAGCAAAACAAGGGTGGAACCTCATAATGCAACTGGACACTCTTTGGGGGCGTTTAGCCAAAAGTATTTATTTCCCTCAAGGCTCTTTCCTCACAGCCAGAACTGGGGCTTGCCCATCTTGGGCTTGGAGAAGCATATTAGCTGGGCGTGAAGTAATTAATTTGGTCTATGATGGAACTTGGGCAATGGTAACTCCATTGACCCTTGGGGGGGATGCTTGGGTACCCACCCTCCCAAATTTCCGAGTTACTTCTCCAAAACCTCATTTTTGTCATTGGAGTTTAGTTGCAGATTTCATTAATCTGGAGGATGCAGGTTGGCATTGGGATAGACTGTCCTCCAAGTTCACCTAAGAGGAAATAAAGGAAATCTCCAAAATCCATTTTAGCACTGGTGATGGCCAAGACAGGGTTGTTTGGCATTTTGACAAGAAATGGATCTTCTTGGTCTGATCGGCTTACCACATACACCGGGCGAAAACCTCGGCTTCGAGAGGACGGATGTCTAGTTCATCGAACTCACTAACTTCCTCAGAATGGAAGGATCTTTGGAAATTGTCTATCCCTGCCAAAATTATTTGGTTCATTTGACACTGCCTCCGCGAAGCTATTCCCACTTGCAAGGCTCTTAATAGGAGGAAAATCTCTATCGATCATTTGTGTCAGACTTGCAAGGTTCACGTGGAGGATGTTACCCATTTCATTTATGAATGCCCGCTAGCTCGAAGTGTATGGTGGGGATCCTCCCTTTATCTCAGGATGGATCAAAGATCTCACAGGAATCTGAAGGGCTAGTGGAAGTTTTGGGTGAATTTGAAATTGGATACTAAACAGAAGTCGTCCTACCTCACTCGGTGTGCAACAATCATTTGGGCTCTATGGAAGGCTCGCAATGCTAAGGTTTTCTAGAATTCTCCCCCAAATCCGGCCCAGATTATTCAGGTAGCTGAAGGTCTGGGTTAGGAATATTTTCAGATTCAAGAAGTTGAGGCTCTCAACCCCATAACTCCCAATCTCACCTCCCCTGAGCAGAGGCGGCATCAGTCCCCGCCCCAACCTGGGTGGATGCGAATTCACATGGATGTAGCCTTCACCTTCTCGAATCAATTGGCGGGCACAAGTATCTTAGCCAGGAACCACAGAGGGTCGCTAATCCAGGACATCATTCAAGGACTCCTAGGGGGTTCAACCCTATTTGCCGAAGTTGCAGCTCTTCGCCTTGCAACCTCCTTTGCTGTTTCTCAAGGTTAGGAGAGAGTGTAATTTGTCTCTGATTGTGAAGTACTGGTGAAACTCATTCGGCAGCCTACATCCTGGGATCCTTTGTAAATATCGGCCCCCTTGGAAGATATTCGCTCAAATTTGCAAAGTATCCCGCATCACAGTGTGACTCATATCCCTAGACAAGATAATATCTTTGCCCATCTCGGCAATGTAGATCAATCTTGGCAGCCAAGACCCCCTAAAATGTAACTGATTCTCCTTAATGCAATTGTTTATCACCCACCAAAAAAAAAGGGTAGCTAAATCCCCAAATGTAATCAACTTTTCGAACCATGGTCTAGGCGAGCTCAAGTTAAACTAAAGTAGTCAAACCAATGTAATTAATGTTTCAAACCATGCTCAAGTCAAACCAAGCCCTAAACGAGCTTGGTCATTCGTTCGCAGATAGTTTTGAATCTTTTGATTGACGCAACGGCAGGAAAATGAAATATCTTTCGCCCGGCCTTCACAACTAATGGAGTATGTTCTTCAGCTTCCGCTCCCCTCAACGATTCAAAACCTCCGGAATTCTCCTTTTCCGATTAACCCAGAAAGCCTTTCCGGCAATTCCATTGTCTATCCGATGGAGCCATGCTTCAACAACACTCTTCAATCTGAAACCCCTCAACGCCAAAATAACAAACTACATGAGAAATGGTTTTGTCGAAGAAGCCTGGAAACTGTTCGACGAAATGTCCCACAGAAACATTATCACTTGGAATTCGATGATTCGGGGCTACTTTCAGAACGGCGAATTCGATCAAGCTCTATATTTATACGAGCACATGCCCAATCGCGATCTGTTTTCATATAACACGGTGATTGCGGGATTAATGCAATATGGTGACATAGATGGTGCAAGGGAAGTTTTTGAACAGATGCCATATAGAGACGTTGTTACTTGGAATTCAATGATTGGAGGCTGTATCCGTAATTGTTTAATGCATGAAGCTCTTCTGCTGTTTGATCAAATGCCTTCGCGAAATGTCATTTCTTGGAACTTGGTGATGGCGGGGTTGGTGAATAATCAATCATTTGAGCTAGCAGAACAGTTGTTCGGGGAAATGCCAATGCGAGACGTCGCATCATGGACTATCATGATATCTGGGCTTGCTTGTGCAGGACGAATTATTGAGGCCCGTGAATTGTTTGAAGAGATACCTGTAAGGGATGTTCGAGTTTGGAATACTATGATGGTTGGATACATAGAAAATGGGAATGTTGAAATTGCAGAAGGGTTGTTTCAGAAAATGCCGGAGCGGGATTTAGATTCTTGGAATGAATTGATAAACGGGTTGGTAAGTATTCAAAGGATAAATAATGCGGTGAGGCTTTTCACCGAAATGCCTAAGAAGAGCCCAAAATCGTGGAACTCGATCTTGTTAGGATTGGTTAGAAGTGGTCTCACTGTAGAAGCTCACACATTTTTCGAGAAAGACCCATTTAAAGACATTGTTTCATGGACAAATATGATTATTGGATATTTTGAACTAGGTGAGGTTGGGACTGCAATGAAGCTTTTTGACTTGATGCCTAATCGAGATGAGACTGTGTGGAATGCAACAATTTTTGGATTAGGAGAAAATGATCATGGTGAGGAAGGTCTGAAATCTTTTATCAGAATGAAAGAGGGTGGTCCATCCCCTGACAAAGCTACATTTACTAGTGTCTTGACCATCTGCTCGAGCTTGCCAACCTTAGATTTTGGCAAACAATCTCATGCACAGATAATCAAAATGGGTCTCGATTATTTTATTGCAGTTTCCAATGCCATTATTACTATGTATGCTAGATGTGGAAACATGCATTCTGCTTTGCTGGGATTCTCTGACATGACAAGTTACGATGTCATTTCTTGGAATTCTGTAATCTGTGGATTCGCTCACCATGGAAATGGTATGGAAGCTCTAGAGATGTTCAAACGGATGAGATTAACAGATATTAATCCCGACCAAGTAACCTTTGTCGGCGTTCTATCAGCTTGTAGCCATGCGGGGTTGGTAGAGGAGGGTCTATACTATTTTAACTTCATGAAATACAAGTGCTTTCTTCAGCCAACATATGAGCATTACACATGTATTGTTGATTTGTTGGGGAGATGTGGACTCATAGATGAGGCCATGAGATTTATTGATCAAATGAGAGCAGACGGAATTGAAGTTAGTGCAAGTATTTGGGGAGCCTTGCTTGGAGCCTGTAGAGTCCACAGGAATGTTGAAGTGGGTGAGATTGCCGGAGAGAGGGTTTTGGAAATTGAACCTTATAATGCTGGTGTATATTTGATATTGGCTGAGATGTATCTGACTAGTAGAAGGAGAGGAGATGCAGAGAGGATTTGGGGTCGGATGAAAGAGAAGGGCGTGAAGAAGCAACCAGGGTGTAGTTGGATTGAGGTGAACAACACTGTGAACGTATTCCTTGCAGGAGATGGCTCACACCCTGAGTTCAATAGAGTCTGTTATGTTTTAGACTCACTGATTATGGAAATGGAGATGGGGCTCAGAAACAAATGATGCTTCATTTCAGCTAATACAAGTACCATTTAATGGATGTGATGGGTGAAAAATTATATTCCTTTTTTAGGTTTGGCACCCAGAGAGTTGGAGTCACAGCTTATGTGAGACGTTGTTACTTGCCAAAAGTTAACACACTTTGTGATTATTGCAAAGACCATAAATTGAAAAAGTCTTACGAATTTTAGATTCTAAATTATTTGCAATGTCATGGATTGGGGTTTCTGAAACAGATTTTTATTCATTAATCTGAGTGTTATTTGTGGGTGATTTCTTTAACTGTGACTGGTTTTGGTATATGACAGGGATACATGCGCATGCATGCTATCAACTCTCTAGTTAAATGCTTTACCACACGTCATGCAAAGAGCGATGCCCGGATGTAATACTCGGGCATCTGCCAGAGAAAATCTGTTGCCCTCCGCTACCCAACCTGGCAACCTCCCTTTCCTAATGCTTGTTCCCCCATACCCCGTCTCATTTCTACCCTCAAGGGCCTCAACCCTCTCTTGAACTCCCTCTCTCTCTCTCTCTCTCTCTTTCTCAGCGTTTGAACTGTTCTAGAGCTCTTCTAAACATCTGAACTACAATTTATTCAGTAGGAAAGAAACTTCAATGGAAGGTGTTTTGGGTTTATTATTTTCGAGAAGCTCCACAAATGGGTTGGTGTTGAACACAGAGGTGGTGGAGCAGGACTATGTGGGTTTGACCTCTGAGGTGTCTTCATACCCAGATGAGGCTGAGCTTGAGTTGGGTCTAGGGTTGAGCTTTGGTGGTGTTCTGAAGGCTAAGCCGTGCACATTGGGGGAGTATGTTAGGATTTTGACTGCAAATGATTTTCCATTGATTGTCTCTGGGGGTTCTTTTCCTTTCTCTTCTTCGTCTTCAGGCAGAGTTAATGCTTCTGTTGGTGGTGTTGTTGGTGCGAAGAGAGCTGCTGATTCTGCTGCTCAAGAGGTTGGATCTGCTCTTGGTGGCAGGTAAGATTAATGGATAGAAATGAAGGTCTTTGTTTACCTAATTTTTTTTCTTTCCTTTTATTTTGGCTATTTTTTGAGCTATTTGATTTGATTGTTTTGGGTTTGTGGGTATTTAATTATTTACATTTGGGAGTATTTAAATTTATTGGGATTGTGCCTTTTCCTTTCCTTTGTTTACTTAATTTTTTTTTTTTCCTTTTTTTTGGCTATAATTTTATTGGGCTATTTGTCTTTAATTGTTTTGGGTTTGTGGGCATTTAATTATGAATTAGTATAGGGATACTCCCAAAGTGTACTCCCATATATACTCCCTAATCCTAACTGTTTATCTCAATTATTAAACGGTTAGGTTTCTAGCTGATGTGGCAATAGAAAAGACAAAATAAGCCAACTGAAATCTTGGCCCTTAATGGTTGGTTATAAACGGTTAGGATTAGGGAGTATACTTGGGAGTATAATTGGGAGTATCCATAGATTGACTCTTTAATTATTTACATTTGGGAGTATTTTACTCCCCCCGATTTTATATCATCTGTTTTTAATGTGTTTTGGTGATTTTGATCTGATGTTGTAATGACATTTTATTTTATTTCCATTCAATTTCTTTTTTTGGGTATGTTTAGTTTAATCCATTTCATTGATTAGAATTTGTTTATTAATTTGATTAATTTGATTTTTCCACTTCTAAATTTTATTATCTGTTATTGGATTTTTGTGATTGTGAAAATTGTCTTTTATTTCCTTATTCTGTGTCCTTTTATTTTTCCTATATAAGATTTTCTTCTATTTTCCTGTTAATTTTCTGATAGTTATTGGAATTTGCTGTTTTGGTTTGTTTCTATTTGTCTAACTAATTGTTGGGTTGTTGCTGGAATTGGAGTTTGGCCACTTTGTCTCACTGTTCATTTCTTGCTGATGGTTTGATTTGTTCATTGTTGAACTTTGATTTTTGGGAGCAGTCAGGTTGTGGGATGGCCACCAATAAGGGCATATAGGATAAACAACTTGGTTAACCAAACTAAGGCTCAAGTCGCTAAGGATGATGACATAGTCATTGAGAATAGTAAAGATAAGGATACCATGAAGGAGATAACTTGCAATCGTAGCAACAAGACCAGTGGTAATGTTAAGGAAAAACAGCGTATTGGCTTTGTGAAGGTGATTATGGACGGAGTACCTATCGGGAGGAAGGTGGATCGGAATGCACATGCCTGCTATGAGACCTTAGCGCAAACATTGGAGGATATGTTCCCCAGACCCACCACAACCATCAATGCTATCTGTGAGTCTTTTCCTTCCTTTATGTTTTGATCTTTGAATTGTAGAAATGACGACCCGATTAAGGGTTGAATTTTGGGTTTCAAAAGCCGAGACTCTTGCTCATTAGGATAATGAATCTACATGGAATTGTGATTTTGCTGCGCTCGAGCTGACTTGGCTGCTACAGAATGTGTTCTTTGAAAAAGTATTTGGGCTAGTTTAGCTGATACCAGCAGTTGGATAGTCTGAATCTATTTCATCCGAGATTTTAATTCTTGCACCTACCACCTGGTTTTCTTGTGTCATCAGAACATGAACTGTTACCTGATTTCTTTTGCTTACATTTCGGTATCTGGAGTTAGATGACAATGTGTTCCTTAAATGATTAATCACGATAAGGAGTTTCAATTTTCCCCTTTTTTTGGTATGATAGTGGCATTGTGCTTGTGTAATTAGGGTTCGGCGGGGAGGAGCATGGGGTGTTGGTCGACGAAACAAAGTCCTACAAGTTGTTGGATGGATCATCCAGAGTTTGTGCTCACTTATGAAGACAAATATGGAGACTGGACGCTTGTTGGAGATGTTCCTTAGAAGTATGTATCTTCCATTCGATACAACACGCACACACAAGCTCACGTACACAAACACAACAATACATACACAAATACATTATACATGTGTACAGATAAGAAGAAGCAGCATGATCCTCTGCACAGATATGCCAGAACTTGTTGAATATGTTCCTTGGGGTTATGCATCCTTTCCATTTCAATACAAATCACACACACAAAGATCACACACCAAGAAGAAAAAAGAAAGAAAAGAAAAGATGAATCATAATGGGAAATTCTACAGACGTCTCACCTAGTTTAATTATGGTACCTTTACTCTTTCTTATTTGTATCTAGGATGTTCCATAACACTCTGAAAAAGGCTTAAAATCATGAGGACATCCAAGGCTAATGGACTTGGTATGTAGAATTGAAATATTGTGCTTTTCAGGTTCAAACTTATGTTTTTCTTGATTCTTTTATATTTAGTTAAGCCTTTTTTTGCAGCTCCAAGGTTTCAAGAAAGGAATGAGTCCTTTGCCTTGTCTTCGTCTGGTAAGATGAAGAAAATCCAGTCTGACAGGATAAAATCAAAGAAAAAAAATGAACAAACTGAAGAGTCAACGTGTTTTGCTGAGAAAAGATTGCTCTCTCACTGCTCATCTGTTTGCCTTTTTATTGGTTTTTACACATTATCTGCGAATTCTAGCATTTTTTGTGTAAGCTATACATGTCTTAATTTTCACCATCTCTTATGTAGCGTCATACTGATGCATACTTAGCTGAATTATTCTGTCTCATACTGTAAATTTGGGAGTTCTTGATTGTTAGTTGAGTTGGCTACAACCCGAGTGGCCTCTGTTTTTCCTTGATGATGAAGGGCTGTTTTCGTGGTTTCCAAAACTTTCCACGGTGTTGGCTGGCCTTGTTTCTGTTTCTATACTTTTATAGAGAGGAAATCTATGGTACAATTGGCATCTGTCTTGGTATAATGTGATGACGCCTACCTTTTGTGATTCAAATTGATTCAGCAGATTTCTGTAACTCTCTACTTAGATGCCTCTGCATCCTGGAGCAGTCGTTGAATTGCAATTTTATGGACAGTCAGGGAAAACATGGTGAACAGTGGAAAAATGCCATAAAACGTATTATAACTATCATCCGAACAACTTGTCAAAATAGTTATCCTAGCCGGATTTATCAAATGGTTACTGGGGGCAATGCCTCCTTGGTATACATGTACTTGTGTGTCACTGGTGGACTATAGATCTACATCATGGCCTTTTATATGTCGGTGTTAATTCTCCATGTTACCAAAATGCTGGGCAGTCAGAGAACATGTCCGCAGGTAGATTGTAGTTGAGGTGAAGGTGTTGAAATGAGTAAATGGTAAACTAAGAAGACTGGATCAGAACTGAGTTGCATTGAGTAGAACCCAAAGGTTGCTCCGGTGGGCGATGAATTGAAGGAGAGTTGGTCGAGATGGTATAGTCGTGTGAAGAGGGCCCTTGATTGCTTGGCGAGGAATGCACCGGTGCAGGTCGAAGGCTTTGAAACCACGACATCTATCTTGCAGTCTACTTTTGCATTTGCAACATTTGTCATTTTTGCTGTTCTGAAACAGCTAACTGAGAATGATGACAGGTTTTCAAGCTTTCTAGAGAAGGGGGATATACTCCAACCCTCCAAAATTTTGTCATTTGTAGTAGTTATAGGTATAATAAACCGAGATTAACCATTAGCGATCGCGATTAGCACAGATATCTGACCCATGGGACCCGTGCACGGTTTACAACCCGCATTTCGAAGGGTATACTTCTCTTCAAACTGTTTCTTTAACTCTATATTTCTGGACCCTGAAGAATGGGATAGACATAGACTGGTGGTTGGTTGAGAGTGTGTAAGTATGTTGATTTTGAGAAAGGAGATTACTTTGGTGAGCCCCATTGATGAATGATGAGTCTAGACCCCTTTGCAGATTAGCATTTTAAAAAAAATATTTGATTAAGAAGCCCATATATTATAATCTATCTCTACTGATCATGAATTTGAAGGAAAAAAAAATGATACTAGGCTTTGATCTGCAACATTGCTTCCAGTGGTCTTCAACATTCTCCTTACAGGCTTGGCTTTCATTTCTGGCAAAGGAAAACAAAAAACCTCCATACTTTCTGGGGTTTCACTTTAAAGTGACTTCTCTATGTGCCTTTACTTTTTTTTTTTTCCTCATTTTTTTTCATGGAGCTGAAGAAGTGACCCACCAGCAAAAGTTCTTTATTTTATTTAGATATGTATCCAAGTATCTATAGCTGCAAGAAAAACCATCATCACTTCCATTGAACCACTAGCTGGAAAGCTTGTTTAGTTTCATTTCTTGGGGCCTTTTTAATCCTGAGAAGCCCTCATTGAAGGGAAGAAGAATATAGTTAAAGATGTCCACTTGAGAGTTGCAAGTATTCTGATGGAGTCAAAGTGTAATGGATCTTTACCCCCACTGGAGAATCAGACTGTGTGATGAAGAGCTAACACTTTGGATGTCACATAATCGAAGCGCCAGTCAAAGAGGTACTGGTGGAACTCATCTGGAAGAAAACTCTGTTTTTTTTGGAGGATGACATAATAAGAAGAGAACACCATAGAACAAGTTCCTATCTTGCACAGATGCAACAGTCGATACAAGTGAGTTACAGGGAGGGACATATTTGGAAGTGAGTTGCTTGATGTCGCAATCATTGATAACAGAAAGATCATGTCACCCTCTCTGGTCTTGAAAGTCAGGGAAGAACTCTTAAATACTACAAAAAAAGAGTAATGGGACTTTATTTGATAGAAAATACCAATTTCATATACCCTTTTACATAAGTTAAAAAAAATTCTCCTAGAATTGTACAGGAGGGCTGAGGAATACATTTCTGTTGCTACAGGAGACCTATTACAGGTGAGGCGCTAAAGATTGGCTTCTCTTTGTTACCATTGTTACCCCCATTATTGCTGCTGCTTTTCCTCCGAGGCTTCGCTTCCCCGAGCATTGTTATAATGTCCCTCATGGAGGGTCTGTCCTTAGGGAACTTAGCAGTGCAAAGAAGTGCGATCCGAAGGACTAAGAGCATCTCTTCTTGAACATGTTTGCATTGACCCCCTACATTGGGGTCTAGTGCTTCTTCTAAGGCTCTATTACTTCTAATTTTGCCGCGAACCCATCCGACAATTTCAACAGAATCTCCAAACTCAGGGTCTAGGGGCCTCTTCCCTGTAAGAAGCTCCATTAGAACCACACCGAAGCTGTATATATCGATCTTCTCGTTAACCTTTAATGTGTACCCATATTCTGCCATTGAAGAACATATACATAGTATTAGTAGTTGCAGAGCAATTATCATAATCGTTTGTCTTAAACCTCTATTGAACTGAACTGATATGTAAAGTGATCAATGATCTCGATTATACTATCTATTTTGTTGCAGACTAGATCATTTAATCGTTTCAGTAACACAATTAATTAATGTACTACTTGCTCAAATGAATGAAAATGGTAAAGAAACTGCATTATAATACTTGAGCAGAACAGTAGTTGGGATAGTGTTGAACTACTCACCCATAGAAAAGACGTGTGTAGCTCTAATATTTGTTATCCTGAAGCTTGGACACTACCAACAAAGTGAACTGAAGAGGGTTTTGATCCTAATCTGTATAAGCTCCTTGCTAAGGCAAGTGTTTTGGCTTTGATTATTTTGACCATAAACGCGGATAATATAATCATTGGAAATACAACTGAAAAAATAATTGATTAAGTTCATAAAATGGTATTGATTTTATAAAATTATTAAATCACTTGCTATCCAATTAGGTTTATTGAAAAAACTAAATATTTTAATCACATTTCAACAATTAAATTAAAAAAATTAAACCCAAACTCACCCTATTTGTGCACTTAAACCAAATAATCATCAATCTAAAGTAAGATTAAGGTTAGTAACTCACCAGGTGCAATGTATCCGTATGATCCTGCAACCATTGACACTGTTTCATTCATCTGGCCATGGACCATCATCCTTGCCAACCCGAAATCTGCAATCCTTGCCTCAAGATTTGAATCGAGCAGTATGTTGTTGGACTTCACATCCCGGTGGATTACCGGCGGATGGCAGTCATGGTGGAGGTAAGCGAGTCCTTGCGCAATGCCAACGGCTATATTATATCGCGAAACCCAGTCGACCAACAACTTCCCGGACTGTTTGCCGTGTAGCGCCTCCCCGAGGCTGCCATTGTTCATGTACTCATAAACTATTATCATATCAGTGTCATTGTGGAGATACCCCAACAATTTTACAATGTTTCGATGCCGAAGCCTCCCTAGGAGATTCACCTCTCCGGCTAGATCATCGGTGCTACTTCCGGTCTCTATATCAGTTATTGATCTCCATAGCTTCTTAACAGCTACAACTGTGTGTGGCTGATGCATCTCCGCCTTGTAAACAATACCCGTTGCGCCCTTTCCGATCACATTTGATTCTTTTATGCAGGCTAGTATGTCATTACTGGTGAAGCTGAGCCTCTGGAACCCCATTAGCCTCCAAGGCCATTCTCCATTGCCCATGTTGAATCCATCTTCGAAGCAACCGCCACTCAAATACCACCTTTTATAGACCCATCTCCCGCCAAAAACTGCGATTCCGATAGCTAAAACTGCTGAAATTCCGATGATCCATCCTGCGACAATGTGTTTGATGTGAATTTTCGTTTGTCTTGAGGATGCCATTGTGGGAATTCGAGAACATGGAGGAAGAACGCTGCCGCAGAGGCCAGAATTTCCTATGAGATCATCTGGGTTTATAGTTCTTAGCATGCCATTTGAAGGAACAAGACCTTCGAGCTTGTTGTATGACACATTAAGCATTTCTAGGCCTGGTGAATTGCCAAAGTTCTCTGGTATTCCACCAGTTAGAGAATTGTTGGAAAGATCAAGAATGGCTAATGTGGGCATCATGGCGATTGCTCTTGGGATTTCCCCTGTGAATCGGTTGTTTCGAAGGTTCAAATTCACAAGTTTCTCACATGAGGCAATACTTGCAGGAATGCTTCCAGAGAGATGGTTCGTCGAGAGATCGAGGACTGCAAGTGAAGGGAAGTCCTGAAACTGGTTCGGGATCTCGCCTTCAAAGTTATTATTTGATGCCATGAAGCTTTGAAGGCTTGGAATGGAGAGAATACTGGATGGGAGAGATGATTGAAGGTGGTTTCGAGAGATATCGATGAACGAAAGTGAAGTAGAAGAAGCAATGTCGTCCGGTATTTCACCTGTGAGACTATTGTTTGCTAATTCCAACCGTTGGAGCTTCCCAAGTTTGCCTAGTGCTAGTGGAATTGTTCCTGAAATAAGATTATTGTGGATTCGAACTCGGACTAATGAGAGACATGTCGATAGGCCTAGTGGGATAGGACCAGAGAAGGCATTGTTGAAGAGGATAAGCTTAGTGAGATTGCCGCCATCACACAAACCATCCGGAATCTCGCCGAAGAACAAATTTGATGATACGTCCAACCATTGGAGTGGCGAATTCCGGCCAAGATTCACTGGCAAAGTACCTGTCAAAGAATTGTTCCATAGCTCTAGCACCTCTAACTGGGTTAACTCGCCAAGTCTGGCTGGAACCTGACCACTCAACCGGTTGCACATCACATTCAAGAGCTGCAAATTCTTCAACTCAGCTAGCTCAGCTGGAATTTCTCCGGACAGCATATTATCAGAAAGATCCAACAACACTAACGCCGTAATGTTGCCGATTTCTGGTGGAATCTTTCCTTCAAAATTGTTCTTATATAAAAAAACTGTACTCAATTTCTTTAGCATCCCCAACTCAGCAGGAATCTCACCACCAAGATTACCAACTGCAAAGTCTAGGTACTGAAGATTGGTGAGATTACCAAACTCGGCCGGGATTTCGCCTTCAAACTCATTGTATCCAAGAACAATAGTCTCTATCGATGAAAGCTGCCCGAGCTCTCGAGGAATTCTACCAGTTAGATTATTACCTGAAAGGCCCAGAAACTTCAATTTCTGCAAATTCTTGAAAGATTTCGGTATCGAACCATGGAAATAGCTCCCTCTGAAATCTAGGCTCTCGAGGGATGTCGCATTTCCAAGATCCTCAGGAAGCAAGCCGGAGAAATTGTTGCTCGACGCATTAATAACTGCCAATCCTTCTGCCTTTCCAAGACCCACCGGAAATGCCCCCACAAAATTATTCAGACTCACATCAATGATCTTCAGTGTGGTGAGTTTGGACATGGATTTCGGCAAAGATGAAGAGAACCCATTACAGCATATGTTAATAGAAGCTAAACTGCCTAACTGCTGGATGTCATCGGTTACACGGCCACTGAGATTCATGTAGGAGAGATCAAGCTTCTCGACAGCACCATTCGAATTGCACCAAACACCAGTCCAATTACAATGGACTAATTTTTGGTCACCCCCATCGATCGGCAATTTCCAATCTCGAAGGTGATCAAACGGGTCGATAAGGCTATCTTTTATCGATAGCAAGGCCGACGCTTCATCATGCGACGCAATTGGTACCACCTCCTTAGCAAGCACATGAGAAAAACAAATGTAACATAAGAAAAAGAAGATCAACTGAGTTTGCATTTTGTTGTTCTTCATTTCTCTTTGTTTTTTTCTTAGTTTTCTGCCATTTTTGATCTCTGGAACAAGAAGAGAGGAGGTGTAAGAGGTGGGGAAGGAGAGAGTAGTATATGAGGGAGAAGATTGGATATTGATTTGTGATAATTAATAAGAAATTAGGGTTAGTTTAGTTTTTTTCTAAACTCGTGGGGTCTTGGGATCTACAACAGCTGTTTATATGCATCTAATGACTGGAAAGTTTGGAATTATTGAAATCTTCTCCAACATCAAACATGGAGAGAATGTGTTTTCAGCTACAGTAAAATGTACTTGTTCATTTATTTTTCTTCTTAATTATATGATCATAGTCAACCTAAGAACATTCTACTTCATAAGGTTGAAGTAGAAGAAGAGGATCCATCTAAAGCACTCCACATGCATTGAGGATCATAGACCCTACCCCTCATCGCTACCGCTCGGACAATTTGATTGCTGGGTCCCCTCTCTGATTAGGGTTACTGGTCTGATCTAGAACCGAATCCCTGATGGATTAGAAATAGCGTTGATGATGGGGTGGGTCAATTTTTTTTTAAGGGCCTTTGGCTATGCTCCCATCTAAGAGGTGGCCCACCGATTGAACGGCTTGGATTGTTGGGTTGTATCATAATATATGCTTTTAGGGTGCATTATATAATTTCCCTTGAGAAAAGAACCTTGAGCATTTTACTTTGTGGATTAGTTAGATTATTATTAAATCATCTTTGGGATTTCTACATGAATGTGCAGTCCAAAGCTACATGTCAGATGATGATCTAGGTATGATCCTCACCTAAGGATGACTCCCAAGTACAAAGGGGATCCAAAGATTTTAACATCGTCAAAGATTGGGGATTGCCGAGAGGTCGGGTTGTATCATTTTAGAGCATTACCAGTCAGATTTGAGGAGTACTGCTAGCCCCAACCTACCAAGTCAATTTTTTTCCATAGACGCAAGGTGGGGGCAACACATGGTGTTACTATCCTATAATAAAGAGATGGTTTGACACTTGATGCCATCACCTTGTGTCTCTGGAAGGTCACCTTGCGCTCAGACTTATGTAGGAAAAAAAGAATGTCCCAACCCGAAACCGCCTCGACTATAAATGGGTTGCCAACAAACTCAAACCCAACTCAATAAAAAACCTTAGCAAACTTCATTCATTTAAGATAAATATATAAACAATAATATTATGAAATTATAATCTTACATGGTGTTTGGTAAAACTAATCTATATAGGTAGAGCTTATTTGAAAATTGTGCTTAATTTTAGAGCTTATTTGAAAATTGTACTTAGTTGGACTTTAGATTGTTGAGTTAAAGGTTAATTGAATATCTACATCTTTTTTAAGTAGAAGTTTTACTTCTATTTAAAAAAGTAGCTCATTTTGCCAGTCCTAGCTATGGATCCTCTAACGAGCAACGATGGCATGTCACCCAGTTGATCAACCCTAATACCCAATGATATGCAAGATTAATGACTATAAACCCTAGAATAACCGCAAACCCATTTTGCGAACTGTCTTAATTCCATAAAAAACATGGTTAATTGCGAATAACATCTATTCAAACACTTTATTTTTTTTTGAGTAATGATAGGCGTACTCATGAATTCAATTTCCAAACCTAAGGCACCACCTCATTGGTGAATGTCTCCTTCTTAAATACTCATTGGTGAATGCCCCCCTCTTAAATACTCACCAACTGAGGTGGTGCCTTAGGTTTGAAAATAGAATTCATGGGTACATTAACTATTTCCTTTTTATTTTTTCAGTAAAATTAGCACCAGATCAACCCATAATCTAATGTTGTTAGTTTATTAGATTAAAACCTATTTTAAGTAGCTAAGTTGGTTATACATCAAAATATCACTAATCTGCCATTAATTCGAGATGAACCCTAAAGCATGAATGAGCAAACCAGAATCTTTTCATAAGAAATGTTGCTAACCATTACTCTCACCATTGTTTTAATAATAAAACAAATGAACTTACAAGTGGTGCTTGACACAAATTTTTTGTTTTGTTAACAAAAAAGAAAAATTATAATTTTTTTTTTTGAATAGTGAGAGTATGGATAGCTTTCCTCTTATTTAAGTAGAAACATATGAGAAAAAAAAGAAATAATGAAGGTGAAGCAAATGAGGGGTGCAAAGTGATTCCATTCCTCAATCATGGTCTGAGCCCACCAACCGCCATTGCTCTCACATACAACAACCAACTGCTCATTTTCACATGCATTCATGTGGCTCAGCGCATTTTAAAATGAAATGGTGCTGTTTAAATAAATGGGTTTGTGCGCCATCGCAGAAGATGGGGAGACCATGTGAAATGGCAGCTTCCTTGGGAAGGATGACCTAATAATTCCCATTATTAATATTGGAGGGACCTGCCCATAGCGGAACTTGCTTTTTTTTTCTGATTATTTTATGCTATCTTGCGCCCAATTGAGCATCCAAGCGACTGAAGGATACATGCCTATTGCATGAGTGGTAGGGGGTGTGGCCTCCCAAGGGGGAGGTCTGGGGATCTAATCCCCCAGGGTAAGAGTTGCAACTGCTCCATTGTCCAGCTAACTGCTAACTTCTGATCGGTTGATTCTATTGACGTGGGTAAATGATATCCGGTCTTGTGGGGCCACCAAAAAAAAAAAAAAAAGGGAAAAAAAAGGATACGTGCCTCCACATGGCATTATACCAAGGCCACCACATAAGATTCATGATCGTTAAGAAATGGGGGAATCGATTTTGGAGAGAGGAAATGTACGGACTGTCTATTATCATCGTTGTCTCACATGTGCTAGCTAGGTCTGGTAAGTGGTCACCCACAGTTTGGTGGGTCCCATATGTAGGGTGATACGGGTTGGATTGTACCCGACAGATTTGGGTCCGATGAAATATCAACCAAACCCGACTTTTTAAAACGGGTTGGAAATTCAGCCCAAAACAGCCCAATGGAAACCCATAGCTCAATCTGACATGCCCACCCAATTCAACCAAAAATAGTAAATAATGATTGAATATGCAAATTGATTATACTTGGAATGTAGTAGCAATTACTGATTAACTATGAACGAACAAGAGCTCCGGTTGAATAGATATAGAGATAGTCCGAGCAACTAAAAACAAGAACCTTTGGAATGGGTATTAATGAAAAGCATTCCGTGACAGAAATTTCTCTTCTTTGTATTCATAATTTCCAAACCACCACTGTCCAACCTTAAGGGATTTTTTTTTTTTGGGTTGCTCCGATTATCTATTCAACCTGAGCTCTTGTTCATAATTAAATGGAAAAAAACCAGTCCATAGACCCAAAACATCACCTATCTTTCGTTCTGATGGCAAGAAGTATATCCTCTTAAGTATGAGGAATCCGGATCAAATCCTGTTGGGTGTGGACCTTTTTATTAATGCTCACCGACTACTAAGGTAATATGCTAGGCATGCATCTAACGACTAACCTAACAATAAATACTAATCCAATTAATTGGGGTTACGGATCATAGACCCTACCCCTCATCGCTGCCGATCGGACAATTTGATTGCTGGGTCCCCTCTTTGATTAGGGTTACTGATCTGATCTAGAACCGAATCCCGGACGGATTAGAAATAGCGTTGATGATGGGGTGGGTCAAATTTTTTTTACGGGTTCGATCGCCTTTGGTTATGCTCCCATCTAAGAGTTGGCCCACCGATTGAACGGTTTGGATTGATGGGTTGTATCATAATATATGCTTTTAGGGTGCATTATATAATTTCTCTTGAGAAAAGAACCTTGAGCATTTTACTTGGAGGATTAGTTAGATTATTATTAAATCATCTTTGGGATTTCTACATGAATGTGAAGTCCAAAGCTACATGTCAGATGATTTAGGTATGATCCTCACTTAAACATGACTCCCAAGTGCAAAGGGGATCCAAAGATTTTAACATTGCCAAAGGTGGGGGATTACCAAGAGCCTAATCATTAGGGGTGTCAATGGGTTGGGCTGGCCCATGAGCCCGCCCGGCTAGGCCTGCTCAACTCAATAATTAATTGGGTTGGGCTCGAGCTTGGAGTCAAAAGCCTGTGCCTCGTTTCGGTAGGCTTCTAATCGGGCTTAGCCTGACAACTCGGCCTGATTAGGCCCATTTATTTTATAGGTAAAAAAGTGCACTTGATTTTTTATATGGGCTAGACCGGCCCAATTAATAATTAGGCTGGCCTGGCCTGGCCTGACCTGCTCTAGGCCCACCCAACCCGATTGTTAATTGGGTTAGACTTGGAGTATAAAACCTGTAGCCCATTTTGGTAGGCTTTTAACTGGGCTTAGCCTGACTAACACGGCCCGATTAAGCCGGTTCATTTTATAGGCAAAAATTGCACTTTATTTTTTTTATATGGGCTGGCTTGGACCGGCCTGACCTATTTATTAGTTGGGCCTGGCACGGGTCAAACCCGGCCCATTGACACCCCTACTAACCGTATTACAAAACCCAAAACAAAAGGATGGGTTAACGGGTTGGATCAAATGATGCACCCCATATGAGGAGTGAAAACAAATACATTGGAGAACGTTAAGGACGCAATTGGTTTAGCCCATTTGAGGTGATCCCCTAGGTATTTAGTTAGCACAGAAGTAATCGTTTATACATCACACGATTGTGGAAAACCGTTTAGGAGTTAATCGTTATAGAAGTCTTCATGAAAATAAACCCAAAAATGTATAGCAACCTACATGCAAGTGCAATCTCGGTGGATAATCGTTTTTGCCTACATGCTAACCAAACAGGTTAAATTACAAAAGTGTATATACCGTAAGGCGTAAACCTTTTCAATCTACATCAAACGCGGGCGATGGACTTATGTTTGTTGCATTCCCGCAAACAGATCTACTATCCTTGTACTAGAACACTTGGCACGTGTGCTTGAGATATTAGAGATTATGGCCTAAGGAAGCACGGATACGGATATGGATACGGATACGGGTACGATATGATATGGATATGGCGATACGGTAGAACCTAAAAAAATAGGATATGGGTACGGCCAGGATACGTCTGTAATTTAAAAAAAATAAAATAATAATACTATATTTTCTATTATAATTACAAAATAATCATTGGTTCAATTTTGTTTATGTATAAAAAATACTATGTCCATGCAAAAGCAAAAGAAATAGGGTAATATCTTTTTTTTTGGAAGTTGAAATAGGGTAATCTCATCATCCACTAAGCAAAAAAAGAAAGTCATCTTATCATCCACTAAGCAAAATATAAAGTAGACCATGTCCATGCAAAAACAAAAGAGATAGGGTCACACCCCCGGGTCTCCAAATTTTTTATTTTATTTTATTTTATTTTATTTATGGCCGTATCCCAACCGTATCCTGGCGTATCCATGCCGTATCGGATCCGAATCAGAATTAAAAAAACATGTTTTTTTAATTAACAGGATATGTTTAAGCCATATCCTGTACGTATCCCGCCATATCGGAGGCTTATCCATATCCGATACGTATCAAATACAGGTACGAAGGTCTTTTTGAAGTATCTGTGCTTCCTAGATTAGGGCAGTGATTAGCACATCACGCATTAGACTATGTAGTCTAATGGCATGGCCACATGCACTCCTTTAACACTCCCTTTTAACCCTCCGGGGGTGTAACCCAATGGTCGGAAGACGAACCGTAAACCCGGAGGTCTCAAGACTGAGTCTGGGAGCACCTGCGTTATTGGTTGCCAGGGGGAGGGTATCCCCTAGCAGCACATGGGGATTAATTGTAGTCTTGAGCTCCGGACACCCTACGTTTATTAAAAAAAAAAAAAACCTATGGTTAAGCTTAAGAAAATTAAAGTATATATTTTTGTATTTTTTTTCCTTTTTAAAAACCAAGGTTAGATTGCTTAACCTTAGGAGTGAGTGAATCTTAACTACAGTTGATATGTGGTAAATAGGGAGGCATGGACCAATGAGAATTGCACATTAGACTACATAGTTGGCACTAAGTTAAGCTCTTCCATAAAGATTAATATAGTGCTATTTTGACAACTGGTGCATTCGAAGGGTGGGGTTTAATAGGGGTGTAAAATGGATACAAATATTATCCATATTCGATAGGGCAAATTCAAATGTAATTTTGCTATCCGTTTGTAATCGGATATGAATTTAAATATTGATTTATCCAATCGATTATATAAAATAATATATTATTTTATATAATATTTTATAAGTTTATAAAATTAAAATAACCTCATAAATATGTATTTTAAAAATAATTTAATACATTAATTATTATTTTTTATATAGATAAAGATAAAATATTAATTTATAATTTTAAAAATAAAATTTATATATATTCTTATATTGGTGTAGAGATTAATTTACATTTTTTTTTTAAATTTAGAAGTAATTACATAATTGGGATATTATCCAAATTCGAATATTTTAATCGGAGTCGGATATAAATATCCTATTTCTTTATCCGTAGGATATTTATTCAAATTCGGATAGTCGAATATGTAATCAAATACAATATCTACTCCAAGTATGCTCCATTTACAACTCTAGGGTTTAGCATTTGATGGGACTCATTGAGATCACTTAATGTGCGTGATATGATGATTGCTATCAAACAAAAAGTTTGGGGTTGTTCCTCATATATCCAACTTTTGAAAAACATTTTTTTAATGGGCATTTTTTTTTTCATAATTTAACCGTTGTAAAAAATCTTAAATACCCATCCACTACCACCAATATATACTTAAACAATGAGTTTGTTTAGATTTTAAAAAAAGGAAACTCCTCAGTCCCTTCATCTTTTTCTCTTATGGCGTTCCTCACCCCTTCATCTTTTTTGTAATAAAATATACACATTGCTTGTGCTTAATTTACATTTACACAAACATGCATGGTCCTGGATAAGGTATATTTGATTTCTCTTCACCTCTATTAATGCTCATATAACTTGTAATTAATGTTTAATGAGTATTTTAGGATGGTTTTAGAAGGAGTATCCTCTTAAAAATATGAAAAAGTTGATTTTTTTTTTGTAAAATCCGAAAAACACGCATACGGTCAATACTGGTTGCAACCTCGCATCGACTTGGTCAATACACATATGTCAATACTGGTAGGTACTAATAGATTCTGGTCGATACATCTGGATGCTAGATTGAGACCAAATCGATAATGATGATACCAAGTTATTTCCAATACATGATATTGTACTATTAGGAAAATTGATATTATATTGATATTGTAATAATATTAGGGGAATAATTGTACAAAGATTAGAGTACTAAACTGAATATCATTTTTGAATTTGAAATGAAAACTCCTTATACATGAAGGGCCTTGGATTGTCTCTGGGAAGCCAAAAAGGCTCCTCTCGGGCAACCACAAAATAAGGGACAAGTGGCTGGAGAAGTCATTTCAAGGGCCCCATGATTTTGACTTCTCCACTCATTATTTGACACATGACGATAAAATGATGAAATAAAGGGAGAGAGATATCAAGTGGGGAGAAGTCAAAATCATGGGGAGAAAATGGAATGACTTCTCCCCTTTTTAACGCCACATGTCCCTTATTTTGTGGTTGTCCGAGACCACCTTTCTGGCTTTGCCAGAGACAATCCGAGGCCTACATGAAGACATTTGTACACTGATAAACCATATATACACACTATCCACCCCCATGCACCTATAACTCCTCTCTATAGAGTTGATCAGCCATCTTTCATTAGTTGGTAAGCGATCCGGCGCCAAAATTTGACTATTTCCCACTGAAATAGTGTTAGAACAAATGCATAAGTGTATTAGAAGGCATTGGTATATTAATAAAAAGCATTTGTAATTTAACAAATTGAGAAATGATCAAACAATTACATGAATGATACCTTTAAACTATTTTAGAAAAAATAAACCGTTAAAAAAAGGGAGGTTTCGGGCTTGAGTTCGGTGCAGGTGGGCGTTGTGATTTCCCTACACTTTCGTAGAGTAGATACTAACCCCTAAACTTAGACTGTGCAAAAAAAAAAAAAAAATCGAGAATAATGCTAGGCTATATAGAGTTTGAAGCATACCTTTAAAGCAAAATGGATAATGAAATACGATTATAAATGATAATCGGAGCAGGGTAGCTCTAGTCGAAAATTAATACGGCGGTAGCTCTTGTCAGAAATGAAACCGCAAGGAGATGAACATTTAGCTCTCCTTAATTTTTTTTAAAAGGTCTAAACATCTATTTTAAAAATGAGAGGGGTAAAATGGTCCTATATATATATATATATATACATTTGCATGTGCGAATAAATTCACATGTGAGCAGGCCCTTTCACATAACACAAAACTAAGCTAACTCCGGGTGTCAAATGGGCTTAGGTCTTACTAGGCTCAACCCTTACCTACAAGAGGCAGGCCCTAGTCAGCCTTGTCTCTCAGACGATATGAACTGGTTAGGACTACCCTTGAGGGCTAGGGCAGGATTAGGTCAAGTAAAAGAAGAGTAAATTTTGTTTTTTATACATCAGGACCGGATACCAATCTGAAATCAATTATCATTTTTTATCAAAATCTGGGGATGGGCGATGCAACACAAAGAGTAGCACAACATAGTTAATTTTTAAACTCGATGTTAGAGTGAAATATTTTTCATAAGTTAAAAAAATATAATGCGTTTACTATTCTTCTATAATGATATTATATATAATAAATTCTATAATTTGTTGTCTTTTAGCTATATATTTATAGATTTTATTGATAATTTTGACACAATGATATCATAAGGCATATATAAATCTTATATGTAGAGTAAAGATATTATTATTGTTTGCGGAAGCCATACTACTAATTTTGACATAGGGATAACATAAAGCATTTTGAAAAGTACAATGACATAGAACATAGTACTAATATAAAGGTATTTTAACACAATACCAACACATAATGCATAATATTAAGTGTTACTATATAAAGTATATATAACAAATATATCTATACTATAGATCTTATGTTTATATAACACTCTACATATATATTTTAGGGTAGTAGAGTATGTGGAGGTTGGAGGGCAGGTCCAAGCAAGGCAAGGCCCTATCCTGTGGTCCCTCAAGTTAAAGGACTTTCTACAATTCGGTCATACTCAACCTACATACCTTGGAGATGAAAAAAATCCTAAAATTTGTGAACTTAGGAGGGCCGGGCCGGGTCCCCTAACTGGAAGGCCGGATTGCCATCCCTACACACAACATACTACGTATATACGGACCGGATGCCCAGCTCGAGAATGGGGTGCATTGTGGATGTAAGACCCTAACATATGCATACGGTTAATTATTAGGGAATGCTGGCTCATACGCAGTTGATATTATGGTGTGTAACTGACTTGAATTGGCTTGGTATGATCATTTCCCTTTTCTTTATAAGTAGACTGTGTTTCAAATTAGCATAAATTAACAAGAGATGGAGACCGTTGGATCAGTGTTATAATTGTCTAATATTCTATGCAGAATTGTATAAGATTAGGCAATCTCTTATTTATAGTATGTAAAAATCTATATAAGAAATTTCTCACAATGAAAAGAGTACAAAGAAAATTCTCAAACCTAATAGTTATTCTTTGACTGATAGGTGATGAACAATAGAATTAGTATTGAGTTAATATGAGGTTCATTTCGTGAAGACCGGTGCTAGAACTTTCCAGATCGATAAGAGCAAGTGTGTTATGGGGAATAGTCTCCTGCGTCAATTCATCAAACCCAAAAACACTCCTACCCATCATGTTGTTGTGGTCCTAATTTACTTTCATTGGGTCATGGAATGGAACCGTGGACGACCGGTATAACCTATTCCAATCTAATAAGAACCCTTCTGCCTAAAACGGGACCTAAAGTCATTTAAAAGAGTATGTAAGAGAGTTGGGCCACTCGATTTGACCCTTCTAATATGATTGCGGAGATGAAAGCTATTCGAGATAGCTATACTTTGTAGTGATTTAGGTATTCAGAGAGTCACTATTAAGAAATTGCTATTGATATTATAAATGGTAAAGTGAACACGCCATAGAATACCCTTAGAGCACTATAGTGGTTACCTTAGGTCTGATGTGTGTGTGTTTAGATTACCTCTCTAATTAAAGAAAAACACATGCCGTGGATTATCATGTATGAGTTAAAAGGCTATTTTGCAGTTGAGAGATAAGTTTGAATTTTTGTTTATTCATGCTTTTAGAGAAAATAATCAGGTGACCAGACATTTTGTCTGAAGAGGCTTGCATATCTAATCGTAATGAAATCATTTTTTTTTTTTAAATTGTAGCAAGCTTCTTCCTAAACTAGTAATTGAGTTTTTAGTTCTTAATAGATCGACTGTCTCTTATATAAGATGTTAGTTAATTTGTGTAAAAGGCAAAGTTTATGTCCCCCTCTTGATTGTTTTTTTTCCTTAATTAATAAATTAGTAGGGTCCACGCCAAACCTCCTCAGGGTGGCTTTTACAAAATAATAATAATAATAATAATAGTAATAACATTAAGACATAATATTATTATTATTATTATTACAAATGTTAATAATTGGTACTGAATTATGTAGGTATTATGGTCTTCCAGATTGGGGCCCAACCAAAAACAAACCCAATTTATAATCGGGTTCAGAAAACCCAATCCAATCGAGTCCCAAGCGGGTTAGGGAGGCTGGCTTGACCGGGTTAGAAACCTGATGCCAACTTAAGCTAAATATGGGTAAGTGCTAGTCCAGTTTGCGTGTACAATGCAGTCCCAACAACATTAGGAATAATGTTTTTTGATACTGTGCCACTCCAAAGAATCTGTGTAATACATATGAACTAGGCTTGCAGCCAAGGAGCCAAGTCGGGATTTTCTTGTATAGGTGCTAACAATGATTGAATGATAATGTTAGTAATTATTATTGATGAATTTGTGAAGAATGATTAGGTAAGTACAAAATATTCTTGGTCTAGGATTGTGGGCGTTCAGAGGCATATCCTCTGATAATTATTTTGACAGCGAAGTTCATGGGCCATCTGTTTGTGTCCATTTGTTTGTTGTAGAGATAGCTACTAGCCAGCTTTCCTTGCTAATGGCTATGCCCTTTTAAATTAAATAATATAGTACGAGGCTTAGTTTTTTTTACAAAAGCTAGGCAACTGTCCCCCTTGCCCCATGACTATGTCCTCTTAAATTAAATAATACAATATAAATTTATTTACTTTTCAAAAGCTCAGAAGGTTGATCTGATCCCTCGCCCTAGGCTACGCCTTTTATTTAGTACCAACAAATTTTTTTTCTTCATAATTTCAAGGGGTGGCCCCATGTGGCTTTGCCCCCACTTGCAACCAACCCTATTTGCACACAAAGCGTATAGAGTTCAGAGGGCAACAACGTTCGCTGTTGCGCTGTTATCCGCCTGTGTCTTAAAAAAGTGGAGCTCATCCTTTTGTTGATGTAGTTCCACTTGAATTGAATACGGTGCCATCTTTTTATTGCCCATCTGAACTCGAAGCACGTAAACCCTCGGGGGTGTAGCCTAGTGGTCAAAGGACGAACCGTAAATCCAGAGATATCGACATCGAATCTAAGCTCCCCTCAATATGAGTATTGGGGGGAGGGAGGTTTACCTATAGATTAGGTGAGACTAGTATAAGTGTGGGCCCAGGATACCCACAAAAAAAAAAAAAAACTCCAAGCGTGTAAGGCCTTCTTGGAAAAGGTCATGAGGGTGGAATTTTCCACAGGTCACTATCCCATCTATTGAACACCGTGATTTAGATGATTTGTTTTTGTCTCCTCTTTATAATAGAGAACTCTGGGTCTAGTGAAACTTGGCCTTAAGGGAGAGATGGATGAGATGCGTGAAGCAGCACTAGCTTATTATGAGGCGGGATCTGAGCAGCTTAAGCAGCTAGCATGGAAATTTTTCCGTTTAATGGATATTGATGGAGATGGAAGAATAAGCATATTGGAGTTCGTGGGATTCCTAAAGCAGAGAGGATATGGAGTAAATAATAATAATAACTTCTTCAAGGAACTAGACAGGGACCGTAACGGCTATCTGGATTTCAACGAGGTCCTCGTTTTCTACTACATCGTTAGGGCTAAGAGGCGGTCTTGCAATGGGTGTAAAGCTTTGCTAAAGGGACTGTATTTTACTTGCATCACTTGCTTCGACTCCTGCCATGAGAGCTACGATCTTTGCTACTCTTGTTATGGCCATGGAAGAAATCCCCATCACCACTCCTTGTTCTCGGATAATTACGCACTGCTCATCTCCAAGAAAGGCTCTTCTTCGGCCGCACCGAGGGCATTTACGGTACGAAATACTTTAACGGCATATCTCCAATGTTATGTTGAAGTCAATGTTTTTATAAGATTCACTCATCGTCATGGTTCTAAGCCTTCTAACCTTTGTTTTTTTTTTTTTTTAATAATAATAGTAAAAATATTAACCTTCGGTTAATTAAGCATAAGCATACTTAAAGGGGCTCTACAAGCCACCACGTGTTCCTTTTAACACACACTTGCCATGGTTACGATTCACTCAATCCTTGCGTTCATCCATCTAACCTTAATTGGTTTTAGGAATATATATATATATATATATATAGACCTTAGATTGATTATGCTTAACCACAATTAAAAGGGCTCTACAAGCCGTCATGTGTCCCTTTTAACACCCACTAACTATGGTTAAGATTCACTCACTGCTAAGGTTCATCTATCTAACCTTTGTTTTTTTTTAAAAAATATATTAACCTTAGGTTGATTGTGCTTAACACCTACTGACTGTGGGTAAGATTCACTCACCCTTATTTTAAAAAAATATTAACCTTAGGCTAATCATCCATAATATAATCTTGTTTATTTTTAATGTATAAAAAAATTAATCTTTAAGTTGATTAAGTTTAACCACAATTAAAAAGGGATGAATGATGAATGGGACATAGACATGCCTCATGACTCCATATTGCCTCATGCATAGGAAAGCTCCCTTTTGTCTTAATCATTATTATCATCATCATTATTATTATTTTTATTATTTAGGTCATACAAAATTGAGAAAATCCTTGGGTAATGGTAAACTCTGTGCGGTCCAACATTTTAGAGCCAAGGCCCAGGCCTATTCGAGTCAAATGTGCTTTGACCTGATCCAATTAAAATTGCACTGCTTAGCTGGGATCAAGCCTGGCTCGATTGTCATACGGGCCTCAAATTTCAGGCCCATAATGGCCAGTGTGAATAATTTTGTTGCAAAACTTGGCCCATTTCGGACCCAACCCAATGCCATGGAAAAAGTGAAGCCAAACGGGCCCATAGTTATCCAAGTTAGATTGTTACTCCAATTTTCACTGACAGGCCGAAAAACAAAAGACTTCATCACTAACAATTATTTATCTGATGCAGCCAAACACTTCCCAAGTCATGTATCTTCAAAGGCCGCCAGAGACTTCAACAAAATATTATGTCAGTCCTCAGCCACCTAGAAAGGTGAGTTATTATTTATTTTGTTTTTTTAACAATACAGCCCAATTATAATTGGGGGGAACCGCGGAAGAATGTTTTTTTTTGCGAGTAAAACCACATGAGAAATTTTCTAGGAATAACCGTTATGTGACATATTGACTGTTATGTGCAAATTTTAAAAAGTTAAAATTTCTTTCTGACAATAGAACAAAGCTAGAGATTTAGGGATACTGTTTATGACTCTTGATGCCATTCAACCACTAAGTAATTCGGGCACCCACCTTTCCATGTTTATTGTTCCTGCTCAAAACCAACACTTTCTCAAAATTCTATCTTTAGATTGTGTGGTTGCGACATGTGTTGCTCATTTTTCATGTAACTTTTAGATTCAATTGAGCCCATAGCATTCTCCTTAAGCGAATTCCTTCGAAAAAAAGTTGTTTGGTTAACCTATTCAAAGGGTAGAAACCACAAAGAGAGTTAGGAAAAAAAAATTTGAATTTTGCCAGTGGGTCTAGCACTCCTCATTCTCTTAGTTGGTGTTTGGATCAGATTTGTTTCCCGATTTAATCACTTAAAATCGGTTCTAAGCAATTTTAGACTTGAGAATTCCATTTGGTTCACTTAGAAAAAATGAATCAATTTTATTAGAATTGATTTCTCAAAAATTAATTTATTTTGAATAGAAATGGAGAGTGATTTTGAGAGGGAAAAATTGTTTTTTTCTTTCTTTCTTATAACTATCTAATAATACACAATTATTATATATTTTTTTAGCCTTAACCGTGGAATCGAATAACAGAGTCGCCTCATTATGGGCACAAAACACTTTTGAGCGGGCCCACAACTCAAACATTTTGTTTTTAATTCATGATGGGGCAAGTAGGTCAACAACTTGCACCAGGGGTTGGTCCCACTCCTCCACTTACCTTGGTATCCGTAGGAAAAATTCTGAGTGGGTCAGTGTGGCTACCTAAAGGGATTGGTCCTTGGCTCTCGATCAAAAAAGAAAAAAAACCACTTGATCATATATCTCTAGCTATAGCTATATAGTAAGCCATTCCTTGGCTGAAATTTTCACAGGAAGGGAACAAGGGAGGGAGAGAGAGAGGGATGGATGAGATGCACGAGGCAGCACAAGCTTATTTTAATGGGGGAAATGAGCAGCATAAGCAGCAAGTATGGAGTTTTTTCAGTTGCATGGACATGGATGGAGATGGAAGAGTAAGCAAAGGGGAGTTCATGGAATTCCAAAGGCAGAGAGGATATGGAGTGAATAGTGATAACTGCTTCATGGAACTGGACACAGACCACAACGGCTATCTGGATTTCAATGAAGTCCTCGTTTTCTACTATATTGTTCAAGTGGGGAGGCGGTCTTGCAATGGGTGTAAAGCTTTGCTGAAGGGACTCTATTTTACTTGCGTCGGTTGCTTCGACTCCGGCTATCAGAGTTATGATCTTTGCTCCACTTGTTATCGCCAGGGAAGATACCACCACCACCACCACCACCACCACCATGCCGTCTTCTTGGATAATCACGCAATGCTCATGTCCAAGAAACATCTTTCTTCTGCAGGAGGAAGCGCAAATACGGTACGGAATTCGGAATACTCTTTTTTTTTTTAATATCACACAATTCTGGTTAGCGAAATAGTAGGCCTACCAACCACCACACCTCAACTCATGTGAATGGACCCAAATCATCCACATGGGATTACACACTTGCCACTATCACAAGCAAGCATGATGTTAAAAAAAACTGCTAACCATACTCTCACAATCTCTACTCTCACCGTTTTTAGATAATAAAACAAAGACGATGTAGCTCTCCCCTCAATCAACCCTTACTCTCAACCTCTACCTCTCCATTTTTTTGGTGAGAGAGTGCTTTAATCATTACAGAATGGCCAGGTGATTGGTGGATGGTGAGAGTGAGGATTGATTGAGAGTAGGGCTAGAACTTCTCTTAAACAAATGATTTTGTTTTATTATCTAAAAAGGGTGAAAGAATGGATTGTAAGAGTGTGTTTAGCATTCTTGTAAGTTGGCAAAAGTTAGTGTTGTAAGTTGGCCAGGCTTCAGTCGGGCGTGTGCTATTCAGGCCCAGCCCAACCAAGGATATGCTAAATCCAAGCCCGGCCAAGCCTGACCGGACCTAGAAAAGTCGATCCCAACCCCTACCCTAACACGGACTCGGGCCAAATTTGGGCTTTGTATAATACTACCATAGATTCTGTGCAGACTCAATAAAGATTTGCTCCGTTTGTTTGCGTGTAAATGATCTTACGATGTAAATCATTTACGATGTAAAATGTTTTACAGTAAAATGTGAATTTTCTAATCAGTTTTTGGTTGTATTCTTGAAAATAAGGTGAATTTTTTTAAATAAAAAATAAAAAATATGAATAAGTTTATTTTTTTTAATTTAAAAATATTTTTAAAGAGGTTGGTATTTTACGGGAAAATAACTTAAGAGTTTTTAAAATGTAAGTCATTTTCCAAAAAAGTGGTTCATTTTCTGTAAAACATTACTTACGAAAGGTTTTACGTACAAACAAATGCTCATAATAGGCATTTTCCACGGAATTGATTTGTTTTTCCATATTTTACGTCGAAACAAACGGAGCATTAAGGTAATACTATGAGCTGAGGAGATCTAGGGTCAATGAAATGAATTTGTAGAATTGTAGATCCAACAAAAAAAAGTAACAGGGTAAAAAATATGCAGGCTCAACAAAAATTAAAAGAATTTATAATATATATTAACATAAATTAATTTGCTAAAATCTGTAATAAATGAGTTTTGCTCAGCCAAGCAAGGATCGGATCAGCCCGGACCTGATCCGATTAAAAATTACACTGATTAGCTGGGATCAAGCCTAGCTCGATTGTCATATGGGCCATAAGAATTCAGCCCCATAAATGGCCAGTGTGAATAACTTTGTTGCAAAGCCCGGCCCGGCCCAGTTCTGACCCAACCCAAAAGCTGGTTTCGGGTTTGGGTAGGTTGACGGTTCGGGTCAATCCAAACATATTTAAGCATTTCTATTCTTGGGAGCGCAGAAAGGTAACAAGGTATTGATGCCAAACAGGCCCTTAATAGTCCCCAAGTTAGATTTTCCCTCCAAATTTCAACTCAGATAGACTTAAAACACTAACAACTTTTTATATTTATCTTATGCAGCGAAACCCTTCCATGGTCATGCATCCTCCATGGCCACATACTTCAACAGTTCATCCACCTAGAAAGGTAATTTTTTTTTGGAGTGTAATTAATTATAATAGAGTGCAAATAATTGGACGAATCGCGTAGAAATTATTTTGTGTGGAACCACGTACGAAATTTTCTATGCTGATCTACATGTGCTTATCAAAATAGTCTCTTAATTTCATAATTATGATCGTTTAATTGTGATTAATCTTATAAAAAAATTGTGATTATGAATGTTTATAATTCATTTACCATCTCACAGTTGTCTTACCTTGACATATTCAATTTTTTTATTAGTATCTTTACTATTATAATGGGAGAGGAAGGGGTAGCCTGATTTTTCCAAAAATTCCCAAACTATCCTAATATAAAACAAAACTTTGATTTTATGTTTTTCTTTAATTCCTAAACTACCCCTTGCTCATCTGTCTATTTAAAGAACAGAATCACAACCATTAGCGATTGAACTCGGGGAGAGTTCAATCGCACCTCTAGGTTAACACGTGTTCCTTTTAACTCCTATTAACTGTGGTTAACTCCTTCCCCTCGCTCTCACGTGCATCGCACGTGCCACCCGCTAGTATATATAGAGATATCATGGTTGGATTCATTTTGGGCCCATAAAAATAAGATTGACCAAATGATTTATTTGGGGCCCATGAATCAGCCCAAGTGAGTAACGAATATGAAAATGGAGGTATGTCAACCTAGAGTAGGTGAACTAATTCCAGTTACACACCAGGGCTTTGTCCTAGTGGTAGTGTTTTCCCTGTTTAGGGGGGAGGTCCGGGGTTCCATTCCCGAGAGGGTAGGAGTTGTATATACTCTCCACCCGCCCACTAACTCAGAACAAATACTGACACCTAACCGGCATTGCGGCCTAAACGTATATCTCGAAACCAAAAAAAAAAAAATTCCAGTTAGAGATACATAAAAGCACAATAACTTAAGATGGATGAAACCATCGACCTAGAGGAGTGATGAATCCATCTCATTTATTGATAAGTGAGGACTCATTAACCTAGAATAGAGCATGGACCCAACCCACCCAGGAAGAGTTAGGGCTGTCAACGGATCGGATTCGGACCGGATCTGCCTAGATCCGAATCCGATCCGATTAAGAATCCGACTGATCCGAATCCGATCCGAGATCCGTCGGATCATGAAGTAACCGATCCGAATCCGATCCGATTATATATCGTCCGATCCGAATCTGATCCGATCCGATCCGATCCGATCCGATCCGAGTAAGGTTATTTTTTTTAAAAAAAATCTATTTTAATAATAAAAAATCTAATAATACATTAATTAATACTAATTAATGTTAATTTTTTTTAAAATTAATATTTTATACATAGAAAATCTAAATAATATATTTAAAATAATTAAAAATTATTATTATTATCGGATCGGATCACCCTATATCCAGATCCGATCCGATTATAATCGGATTCCACCGATCCGATCCGAATCCGATCCGACGGATCACATATAGGGTCCAAAGTCCGGCTAATCGGATCGGATCCGGATCATGATCCGGTCCATTGACAGCCCTAGGAAGAGTGCCATTCATTTATATATATATACAAGGTTGGAGCCAGGATTTTCTTGTAGGGGGGCTAACAATGCGGGAATGGGGGTTCGGGTTTGTAGGCCATCTCGTCTATTTGTAGCCGCCTATGCCCTCTTAAATTAAATAATATAAGAATAAATTTAACTTTTTCTTTTTCCTCAAAAGTTCAGGGGGGCTTTAGCAGCTCCACACCCAGTTCCACCCCTACTCCAGGCTATGCCCCCAACTAATTCAATACAAATATATTTTTTTTTTCAAAAGTTGAGGGGGCTTCAGCCCCCGGGCCCTATGTGGCTCGGCCCTATATATATATATATATGCAAATGTGTTGTAATATACTTGAGAGTTTCTCTGAAAAATGATCAAAGTATAGGTCCTACAGGGTTGCAAATATGAGGTACTTCTACCTAAATTATATCATATTTGAGAGTGGTTGTTTTACAAGATGTGGTTTGAGAGTATTACTATACATTATTTTTAGAAAATTTTCATCATATAATTGTTCCAAGGGACTGCTTGGATACATGAATGTGTGGGTCACAATGAAGGATAAGGGTGTGTTCTTTTCGTGAACATGTATCTCTCAAGAAATTGAATTTCCTAAGAGATTCAATTCTTGAGAAATTGAAAGCATGGGAATTCAAAAGTAAATTCCTTCAATTTCTAGTTCCTTAAGTCTGACCGACATGAGAAATGAACTTTTTTTTTTCGATTTTCATTTTCGGAGCTCCGGTAGGCGCACGCGCGCGCACACACACACATATACTTGATTATTCTTGAAAATTATTTGTAGATGCAAATATATCATTTTTACTTTATAAACTATAAGAAATAATTGATAAAATCATTCATTATTCAAATTTGTAGTCACAACAAACAAGATGACAATTGATATATTAAATGTTTCCTTCCAAATTAAATTACAAGATCACCCATAATTAACAAACCTTAGAAGAATCTTGCATTTTACAAAGGAAAATGAAAAAGTATATCCCTCTTAACATGAAAAATGAAACTTTATACAAAAACCGCGCTCTCTATAAACCATAAACCGCACTCTACAAATTTTGAAGCCACGCTTCCGAGGTGATTTCACTCTCAAACCTTAAGAGCCAGGTTTGAAAGCAGGAGCGAGTAGCAAGTTGAGAGGTTTGGGTTACTAAGGTTTTATGATTTCCCACAATCTTTTAAAATTTGTCCATAAATTCATGTCTCAGGGTTGAGGCTGAGACATGAATTTCATATAAGGGTGGTGAATTTGTTTATCATGCCAAACTCATTTTTTAGAAAATTGGCGCACCAAACATATGAACATTAGTTATTCTTAGGAATTGATATTTCTCATGCTAATTAAGAAAATCAAATTGGAAAAGTAAGCAGGTGTTTTGTCTCTATTCCTGAATATATAGCATATGCAGAAGGCTACTGTTCAAAAATAATCCATTGAATGGTCTAAGTAGTCGAATTTTTGTGAGCTGCATTTCCTAGATTAGAGTTTTTCCTCTCCTTTCCCAGGTGGGCAATGGCGCTAATCTCGGTTCCATTTCATGAATGCAAACGGCCCCTAATGCTGTTATCTAAACATTAGTGAAAAGCACAAATTTGCTTGCTTAAATTACCCCCCTTTTTTGTTGAGTTTACCTGTTTAATTTCTTCACTTGATTGATTGATTCTTGTTGCTTGTATGATTATTCATTCAGAATTCATGGGAGCAAGCATTAGAGGCATTTGAAGCATTCGAAATGGCCTTAAATTACGCAACTTTCGCATATGGAGCTGAAACTATGTGTGGCATCTTGTAACGCGGATAGCATGGACAAAAAAATTTGCTACAGTGAACTTTTGTTGAAGCTTATGCATTGCAGTAATCAAAGGAATGGAACCTAAGTTACTGGAACTCTCTCAGACAATACATATAGATCCATCTTATATTTGGTGTTGTTTTGTTTTAATTTGAAAGGGTTTCTAAAATTAGTTTTGAAAGCTAATTTCTTCATAAATGAAGTGATAATGAGGATCTTACTCAACTCAACAGGTGGATTTTTGTTCAAAGTGTAGGACTTCCAGCCTTAGCAATAAGTGGGCTGTGGGTTTAAATTTCACCAACAAAAGCCATTAGAGGTGCTGGATAGGGTTGATGTTGAGCCGAGTAAAGCTTGATCGAGCTTTTAATGAGCCGAACTTGAGCCATTCATGAATAGCTTGGTTCGTTAATCAACAGATCTGATGAAGCCTCTTCTCCTGATTTTTATCTATTTGAGAGTTGAGAACACTATTTTTTTTTAATGCAGATCAAGCTGGGGAATGGTGTTGGCTCAAACTTTAAATGGCTTGCTTAAGATGACCCCTGCATTTATTCGATTACACGTGCAAGGGTATATTAGTTGCTTTCTCAAATGAAAATAATATTTTGTACTTAATTTAAATAAATTAAGTACATTATATATATATATATATATATATATATATATATATATATATATATATATATATATATATATATATATATAATTGATCCGAGCTTTTATCGAGTCAAGTATTGGGATGTCCAAGCTCGGCTTGTTAATTAAACGAGCTTGAAAATCAAGCTCAAGCTTGACTTGTTTATTAAATAAATAAGCTTGATCAATCTCTTAATGAGCCGAGTTTGAGCGGTTCGCGAGCAGCTTGGTTCATTAATTGCCATAGTGCTGGACCTGAGGTAGCTTAGCCTAATTAGGATTTAGCCCTGGTGCATATTCATGACAAGCAAGCCTAGAGCGAAGATATTGGGTTATAAGACCTCAGAGAGCTCCCAGACCTCCATCTTGATGAACTGAGATGTGACCATACAGCCAAGAGCTCTGAGTTCATTCAAAACACACACGGGAGGAGGGAGCCCACCAAGAGCCTTAAGTTGACACCCGTAATTTGGTGTCCAGCGGGGAGTTTTGGGGAGGGACTATGTGGATAATTAAAGCAATAAAGAGAACAAAGACACACAAAAAATACAATAGATTGACGTAGTTTGGTGTTGTGCCTAGGTCCATGGATGAGTAGGGCTGTCAATGGGCCAGGCTCGGGCCGGGCCAATTTTATATGGGCTTGATATATGTAGGCTCAAGCCCTACCCATGTTTTACTCGGGCCGGGCCAAGCCTTGTTATTGATCAGGCTAGAGTGGGCCGGGCTAGCCCACTTATAAATGTTATATACAAGAGTGTATAATAATACTGTTATACTTATAATGTTGTACACTGTTTTTTTTAAATGATAACAAAAGTTATTAGAAATCCTTATAAAGAATCATAAAGTCAATACTCAATGGTCTCCCTTGTCTTTGCCTTCAGTCATTGCCTTGTGGTATGATTGAGTTTACCAAAAAAAAAAATACTCAATGGTTAGAAAGATGATAACAAATGTTACAAATCCTAATATCTTTACAAAATTAATAATTAAAAAGTCATTTAGAGAGGTGGGGCTTGGTGGTAACCGTAGACATAATAGTAATATTAACCCTTATGAAAATATATATATTTAACATTGTTGTTAGCTAACATACATCCGGGGCCGGGCTTCAAACAGTCAAGCCCTAGCCCGACCCATATTTATATGAGCCTGAGTTTTTGGAGCCTGACCCTAACCCTATGGGCCTTGATAGCAGGCCAAAATCGGGCCGAGCTGGATCGGGCCGGCAGGCCAGCCCAGCCCATCGACACCCCCATGGATGAACCCCCTAGAAATTGGCTATATTCGGATCCAAGCAATGCTTTGTCTATAGTACTTGTAAACACCCATTTTTGTACCCCTCTTTCACCTCGCTTTTCTTACCCAAGATTTTGAGAACTTACCATCTCCTATACCCTACCTAATCCTAGGAGCTTTCTTAATCCGTAGGATCCCATCTTAAACTATGGAACTCCTTCACAATTACCCTAAGAGCATTCTCAAACCCTAGGACTATTCCTAAACCCTAGAATCTCATTTTAAACCCAGACCTCCCCTTGGCCAATATTCTAGGAGCATTCCCATACCCTAGTACCATTCCTAAACCCTAGGACCTTATCTTAGCTTTTAAGACCCCCATTCGTCAATATCCTAGGAACATTCCCAAACCTTAGGAGCATTCCTAAACCGTAGGACCCTGTCTTAAACCCCGAGATCTCCTTCACTAATACTCTAAGAGCATTCCCAAACCCTAATACCATTCCTAAACCCTAGAATCTCATCTTTAACCCTCAGACCCCCTTCACCAATACCCTAGGAGCTTCCCAAGCCCTATAAACATTCTTTAACCCTATGACCTCATCTTAAATCCTAAGGCCTCCTTAACCAATACCTTAGGAGCATTCTTAAATATAGGACTCATCTTAAACCCTGAGACCATCCTTCACCATAACCCTAAGAGCATTCCCAAACCCTAGGATTCCACCAAAACCCTAGGACTATTCCCAAATCTTAGGAACTCTCTTAAACCTCAAGAACCCATCTCAAACCATGAGACCCTCCTCCTAAGCCTTTAAAACCCTAAACCCTAAGCTTTTAAAACTCTAAACCCGTATCCACTCAACACATAACCAAAAATCTCTAACCATGGCGTAAGACCAATGACTCATCTACTAACAACTCATAATCCAAAAGACCAAACTCACATACCCATATCAATTTAACCCACATCCAAAACCCACAAACTCAAGTCCACTTTTGCTTTTCATATAAAAGCCCTTACTTGTTTTTTTCAAACCCCAAATAGTCTTATTCTTGTGTAAGAGTGTCAAACCCCAAACTTTTCCTTCTTGAAAAAGAATGGGACCAAGGGTTCCCCCTAATATCTACAAACCTTCTTTGTCTCAGCCCTACCTAACCCCTACCTAGCTTACCCTATTTCAATTTCATTTCCTAGGAAAAGAAAAAAGCTACCTTGAAAAGAAGTGTTGACCACCCATTCTCTAAGCTTGCCCTAGCCTACCTAGCATAACCCATACTTAGCCTAGCATATCTCAATTTTATTTCCTAAGTAAAAGGAAACAAATCACTTTGAAAAGGAGTATAGACCACCCCGTCTCGAAGCTTTGTCCTACTCTACTTACCCACCTAGGCCCCTCCTACCTACACCCTACCCTATCTCAAGTCCCATCTCTCACTCTCTCTACCAAAGCCCTCTCTATATAAATCCAAGTCCTCCTCCTATCTTTTACAGCTCCAAAATCACCGTAAGGAAATTCTTGAGAATTCTTTCCTCCTACACACCCTAGTGTTGAACTTTGGAAATGAGCTCAAGCTCAAAGACTAAGTCATTTGAGGGTGGAAGTCATTGGCTATACCCTTCTTGGACAAGTCTTACCTTATCCTAACTGTAACAGATAAAATTCGTAAAAAGGAGCAAAAAGAAGGGGTAAAATAGGGATTTATCATGCTCACAAATTCTAACATTTTAGCCGACATAAGCCCACTTGGGCTATGTGCTGGCTCACTTGAGTGTTGTCTGGCGGGTGAACTCATCATGACTGCACAAGTCATGATGACTCAAAATGCCTATAAATAAACAAGAATCACCAGAGAGGAGGGATGGATGGTGCGAAAGGCAAAGATGGATGGTGCGAAAGGCAAGAGAGGAGAGAAAGGGAAGAAGAAGAAGAGAAAGGGAAGAAGAAGAAGAGGAAGAGGAAGATCTGAGAAGCTTGAGTCATTCACACCCCTACCCCGAAGTGCTGTGCAGGCGGCCACTCACCGGATTCCCTCAAATGTCATACTTGATGCTCTTTACAGCCTCACAATCGATTATGGCCACCGGATTATCTCAAATAGGCCATGTCCGCCTGATGCTCTCCATGAATGGTCACGCTGCCACTTGCACAGCATTGCAGTTGATCATCTGGTGAGTGCAATCATACTTGAACTTGTGCCTGACGCTGTGAATAGTGCCGAATACGTTGTGCTGTGAATGGTGCCGAATCCGTTGTTACGTTGTGCTGTGAATGGTGTCGAATCCGTTGTCACGTTGTGTTGTGCATAGTGCCGAGCTCGTTGTCCATTGTCTGATGTACAACGTACCCGTCGTGAGCTGTACAACGTACACGTTGTCTGCTGCACAACGTACCCGTTGTCTGATGCACAACGGATGCACAACATATACGTTGTCGGTGCCTTATCAGAGCTACGTTGTCAGTGCCTTACCAGAGCTACGTTGTCAGAGCTATGTTATCCGAGCTAGAGCTACGTTGTCAGTGCCTTCTGAGCTACGTTGTCAGTGCCTTCTGAGCTACGTTGTCAGTGCCTTATCCGAGCTACGTTGCCAGTGCCTTCAGAGCTACGTTGCCAGTGCCTTCAGAGCTACGTTGTCAGTGCCTTATCCGAGCTAGAGCTACGTTGTCAGTGCCTTCTGAGCTACGTTGTCAGTGCCTTATTCGAGCTACGTTGCCAGTGCCTTATCCGAGCTACGTTGCCAGTGCCTTATCCGAGCTGCGTTGTCTGTGCCTTATCCGAGCTAGAGCTACGTTATCAGAGCACGTTGTCTATGCCTTGTCTAAGCTGCGTTGTCTGTGCCTTGTCCGAGCTACGTTATCAGAGCTACGTTGTCTGAGCCATATTCTTTGTGCCTCCTGAGCTACAATCTCTAGAGCATAACACCAGAGCTCATCCTCAAGTGCATATACCCAGTGACCTCACGATAAGTATCTCTATACTATTATATGCCTTATACTGATGTGCTTGTGCCTTATACCAATGTGCTTGTGCCTTATACTGATGTGCTTGTGCCTTATACTGACTTTATCATCGGAGCTTATTTCAGGGTGCACACCCGCCCCCTCAGACTCATTCACAGGTGGAGTTTTGCTATCATTCTTCTACCAGCTGAGCAGCTACAGACGCGTGGCATGTACGGGATTTTTCCCTTTCAAATTGGCGCCGTCTGTGGGAATCGAACTACGTTGTCTGTAGGAATGAGCTACGTTGTCTGTGGGAACAAACCCTCTGTGGGAATCCAACCCACTGTGGAAATAATTGAGAATGAGGCAAAGGGGATTAGACAATCACAAATGACGAGCATCTTCTACGTCTAAATGGGGCTTTCACTGCATGACAACAATCAAGAGGTAATTATCGAGTGCATTATCAAGTGATTTGTCAATTGAACTGTCCAGTGCATACTCTAGTGCATTTTCAATATCAAGAGAATTCTCAAGTGAATTATCAGCCTATCAGTAAATGATCGATGAACTGTCTAATGAAATGTGTCATAAATGCAATGTCAAATGACTTATCATCTGAGTAGGGTACTCACCACGGGACACATGTGGCTTATCTAATGAATTGTCATCTGAGCAAATCTAGTGGCTTATACTAATGAAATGTCATCTGAGCGTGGTGTCCCATCACGAGGCCTATCATATGAAATGTCAGTTGTCTGATTACATTTATGATGTGTTATGTTATGCGCTTCCGTACTCCTTTACTGTCATCTCATAATGTGTCTGTGTCTTACACTCGTGGCAGTAAAAAGATTATTATTTTTTGCAGTGATACTGATCTATGTTCATTTTTGTGCTCTACGTACTTGGGAGCAAGTTACTTGTTTGTTTGTGCAACTTGTAGGCTATCGTTTTTGAGAATTTTACCCATGAAGTATTCTCGGCACCTCGAACGGAGTTCAAGGCACCGAGAAGGAGTTAAATGTAACGGATAAAATTCGTCAAAAGGAGCAAAAAGAAAGGGTAAAATAGAGATTTCTCATGTTCACAAATTCTAACATTTTAGCCGACATAAGCCCACTTGGGCTATGTGCTGGCTCACTTGAGTGTTGTCTGGCAGGTGAACTCATCATGACTGCACAAGTCATGATGACTCAAAATGCCTATAAATAAGCAAGAATCATCAGAGAGGAGGGATGGATGGTGCGAAAGGCAAAGATGGATGATGCGAAAGGCAAGAGAGGAGAGAAAGGGAAGAAGAAGAAGAGAAAGGGAAGAAGAAGAAGAGGAAGAGGAAGAGGAAGAGGAAGAAGAAGATCTGGGAAGCTTGAGTCATTCACACCCCTACCCCGAAGTGCTGTGCAGGCGGCCACTCACCGGATTCCCTCAAATGTCATACTTGATGCTCTTTACAGCCTCACAATCGATTATGGCCACCGGATTCTCTCAAATAGGCCATGTCTGCCTGATGCTCTCCATGAATGGTCACACTGCCACTTGCACGGCCTTGCAGTTGATCATCTGGTGAGTGCAATCATACTTGAACTTGTGCCTGACGCTGTGAATAGTGCCGAATACGTTGTGCTGTGAATAGTGCCGAATACGTTGTGCTGTGAATGGTGCCGAATCCGTTGTTACGTTGTGCTGTGAATGGTGCCGAATCCTTTGTCACATTGTGTTGTGCATAGTGCCGAGCTCGTTGTCCGTTGTCTGATGTACAACGTACCCGTCGTGAGCTGTACAACGTACACGTTGTTTGCTGTACAACGTACACGTTGTCTGCTGCACAACGTACCCGTTGTCTGATGCACAACGGATGCACAACGTATACGTTGTCGGTGCCTTATCAGAGCTACGTTGTCAGTGCCTTATCAGAGCTACGTTGTCAGAGCTATGTTATCCGAGCTACAGCTACGTTGTCAGTGCCTTCTGAGCTACGTTGTTAGTGCCTTATCCGAGCTACGTTGCCAGTGCCTTCAGAGCTACGTTGTCAGTGCCTTATCCGAGCTAGAGCTACGTTGTCAGTGCCTTCTGAGCTACGTTGTCAGTGCCTTATCCGAGCTATGTTGCCAGTGCTTTATCCGAGCTACGTTGCCAGTTCCTTATCCGAGCTGCGTTGTCTGTGCCTTATCCGAGCTAGAGCTACGTTATCAGAGCACGTTGTCTATGCCTTGTCTGAGCTGCGTTGTCTGTGCCTTGTCCGAGCTACGTTATCAGAGCTACGTTGTCTGAGCCATATTCTTTGTGCCTCCTGAGCTACAATCTCTAGAGCATAACACCAGAACTCGTCCTCAAGTGCATATACCCAGTGACCTCACGATAAGTATCTCTATACTATTATATGCCTTATACTGATGTGCTTGTGCCTTATACCAATGTGCTTGTGCCTTATACTCATGTGCTTGTGCCTTATACTGACTTTATCATCGGAGCTTATTTCAGGGTGCACACCCGCCCCCTCAGACTCATTCACAGGTGGAGTTTTGCTATCATTCCTCTACCAGCTGAGCAGCTACAGACGCGTGGCATGTACAAGATTTTTCCCTTTCACTAACCTACCTTACTTTGGAGCTTTAGAAGTAAAGAGGAAGCTAAGGTTTTAGAGTGTGGAAAGAATTATAAGAACCAAAGCCTCGAGTTCTTCATAAACTCTCTCCTTTAGAGTGAACTTTTAAAAGTTCTTGAAGTAAAAAAAGTAGGGAATGAGCCTTTCTCTTGTTGCCAACCATATTCAAGGTTTCCTTTTCTATTATTTAGTTATATTTTGCTTACTTCATTTGCTTTTTATCTAGTTTTATTTTTCATCTCATTACTTCTTCATTTTATTAAACTCTAGTTCATTTCTAAAATTGGTGGAAGGCCCTGCCCCCATTTTTTTTTCAAGTAGTCGGGCCCCTTATGATGCATCCTGTTAATTATGAGGTCCCAATGAAGAGAACGATGGTAGACGTTCTCAACAATATATTTTCCCATTTTAATTTTTTTCCCGTAAACTCAGGTATGAATGAGCTATTTTTGGATACGTACCCCTTGATTTTCCATTTGTCCCCGAGTTTTCCAAAATTCTAGACTCGACCTAAGTTGGTTTTTTTTTCTTAGTTGGCTTGCCAAAACCGATGCTCCATGCAAGAGCCTAAAGTTCTATAATAAACCAAAAATATAAAAAAAAATTCATAAAAAAACACAAGTTAGCATGCAATGAACTACCTTGGCTTGATCTCATTAACTTGGATATGTAGGCAACCCTAAGGGTTCCAACCCACCTAGATTAGGCATTTTCTTTTTATTATTCATGGTTCATCATCTCTTTACTTTCCATATGACATGTCGTCTTTTAATTTGGTTTGGACTTAGGGAGTAGGTTATGATCATCTTTGGATGAGGGTTTAGGGGTGCCAAACTCCTTCCCCTAAATTTGAACTAATCTCTTATCCTAAATTTCACATAGATCATATCTTATCTATAAAGGTAACAACTCTGTCGTAATGTATTTAGCGTCATTCCTCTTTAGAGATTCCCCTGAGATGGAAATGCAGTAAATGCCTGAGTCTAAAAGGTGATTAGTGTTATTCATGCTAAGGGTATGTCCCGGGATGTAAATGTAGTAAATTCATTAAATTGCTCACAGTACTTCACCTACACTGTTCTACATAATACTAGACACTTATCACAACAAACTGTTAGGCTCTTACTCATAAGGTTCTTTTTTGGGCCCTCAGTTTCTTCATCAATGAAAGGCTGAGCCTCTTTATTATTAAGTTTAATTTTGCATACAACTATTTCAGTCTTTAATAAAACCAATTTTTGGAGCGTTATGGGAGAGGGGAATGCTAGCCTTATTCTCTTTCAACGTTAATTGCTCTTAAAGGGTAATGGAACAAACCACTTTAATCAAAATTGAGGCTAGCATTCTTCTATTGAAGATGTCAGAACCGATCTATATCGAATAGTGCAAGCATATAAAGATTTGATCGACTCAAAACTTAGTTGAATCTTGAAGATAGTGCCACAAATTCCTTTCATAAGTGGGAGGCTTCAATCATTTTAGGAAGCGTATATTACATGTACCTCACCTTTGGGTTCCATTTTAAGGTGCCTGATATACTCAAAACCAAGTATAGAGGCGAAAATAGATTCTAATCTATTTTTGACAATGTCTATTGTCTATAAATTGTTTTGGCCCCATTATAGTGCATTATGCCAAGCCACTCTCATCGGCGTTGTTGTGCAACTTTGTCGAGTGTGAGGTTTTGCACCATGCCATTTTACAGTGACATACAACACGACTGAGGCCACCATATGACATCAACAGGGTGAGAACATTTGATAAAACCCATAATTTGAGACTTGAATATCTTACACTAATCTTAATTATAAAAAAAAAAAAACCTTTTTAGTGCTTCTCTAAAAAAACCACGATGAGCTAACAGTCTAGGGGTGGGTATCGAGCTGACCCGAGCTAATGAGCTGAGATTTTATTGAGCATTGGTTTTTTCATTGTGTTCAAGCTTAGCTCGGCAAACCGAGCTCGAGCCGAATAAGAAACAAGCTTGAAATTTTAACGAGCTCAATTAAATATGATTAATTTTTTTAAAAAAACTTATAAAATATAATTAATTTAAAAAATAACCCTTTAATTGAAGTTTTAGATTGAATATTTACATATATTAATTTTTTATATTTTTAATATATAAACTAGCCGAACACCAGGGTTGGAGCCAGGGGATGGGGGCATGCCCCCCCAATTCTTTTTTTTTTTTTTTGTAATTCCTTCTTTCTTTGGTATGAAATAGTGGGCCCCTCAAATTAATTTTTTTTTTTTTAGTATACTAGGCCCCCCAAATTCTTTTGTCTTACATATATAGTGCCCCCCCCTAAAAAAAATAAAATAAAATATTTTTGTCATATATATAGTGGGCCTCCAATGAAGTCCAATTATGCCCTTTAGGTTACCCTACATGTCCCTGTTGACACCCCTTAACTATGGTTAAAATTCACCCACTCTTAGGGTTCAACCACTTGGTTTTTAGAAAAAAATATTAAATTGTTTTTAACCTTAGGAGTTAGTGAATTCTAACTAGGGTTTGAAAAAAAATTTGATATTTTTTTTAAAACCAAGCATAGGTTGGTGAATCTCAACCACAATTAAGTGGTATCAATATATGTAGCGCCCCAAAATCTCTTCTAGGAGTTAGGTGAGACTTTAGACGTCACTGTCATAACCTGGCAAACCATCTTGCAAAAATACAAGGCATACTATAGTGAAAACGAAATCAATGCGAAAGTGAAACAATGTGAAAGCGTGAACTCAATTTTTCTTTTCTATACATGATCAAAATTCCAAGTTTTTATACATAAACATGACTAAATGTAAGAGTGGACATGCCTACCCATCAAAATACAAACTACAGAAGCCTCAATGGCTCTCCACTCAACAATAGTCTAGATAGGGCTACCTATCTAGATTTCTGTCCTCCTGAGGCTGCAATGGGGATATGCGTCTTCTCTTCAGCATACTCTTCCTCAATCCATGGCTTAGGGTTGAAGATATCAACCGGACCTACCGACATGAAATATACGACTGAGTATTAAAACACTCAGCGAGTACAACTACTAGCTAACAATGATATAATACAATTCACAGCTTACTGACATTTAAACAATGCATTCATGAAAATCCGAACGCAAAACCTCATGTAAATCATGTGTGTATTATTCATAGCCTGTACTTGAAATTATCCTTTCGTATTTTCAAAACTTGCTTATTGTACTTAAAACTTATTCTTGTCTTGTTCTTATTTCGTAGAAATCATGTTTGTCTTGTCTTGTTCTTGTTTCGTGGAAATCATGCTTATCTTGCGAGCCAGATGTTAGTGCCCTTGTACCGACTTGTGAGTCAGGTATGTAAATACCCTTCATCGAATATTATTGAAAGTAACTTGTGAGCTGGGTATGTAAATGCCTTTCAACGAAATAGAAAAGATACACCAACATCCTTAACCGACCCAAAGTTCGGCATTATTATTCTCATTTGTCTTGTTTTCTTGAAGCCAGATATAACATATCATTAGATATGCCTTATCCTTGACCAACCCAAATTTCAGCTTTATCATTTGTTTTGTGAATCACTTGTCTTGTTCTATGGTTGTTTTTCATATCCTTATGCTTAGAAAACTCGGTCATGCATACATGCTTGTGCATAGTGAATGGTGGACATCATATTGGCGTGGAAATACTTAAAGGAATAACATATGACATTTCAAGCATTTATAGAAACATGGAAGATCTTAAAGAAACGTATATATAGGCTTTATAGTAATGTGACATTTGTGGAAAAGCCTTAAAAACATCGTAGTACTCATTAAAGGCTTAAAACATGAAATCATGACAATAGACATTATACATTTGACATACATTGCATAGATCGTGGCTACTTAGCCTATTATATCTATAACATCCTTCAGAGTTCATATATTTAGAGAAATCATGGTAGATTTAATAATTTGAAACACATAGAAGAAATCTCGATATTTAAACCTGGAACCTAAGGTTTTGGGATCTAGGTTATCTTACTCTAGAAACTGTCACTACTTTTATGACTTTTAGCTGCGGCTTAAGTACTGTTGCTAATTTCATAAGTTTTAGCAGTGGTTTCTATAAACTTCTAATTTTATGAGTTTTAGCGACGAGTTTTTTAAACTGTCGGCAATTTCATGCCCAATTTTCTTATTTTCTCGGCAAAATACAAATTTTAGTGATGGTTTGATATTTTTGTCAATAAAAGGGACATTTATGGGAGGTTATTGCTATCCGTCACTAAAAACTCTTTTTCTTGTAGTGTCTCTTGGTTAACTAGAAGGGTTTACTTAACACTTTCTATTCATAATCATGCATTCAATTCATATTTACTAATTTGTATCATAGCAAAGCTAGATAGTAGTAGTACTTACTTGGGGATGGAAGAAAAACTTGAGAAGAGATGAGGATGTGAGATCCAAGCTCCACCTTTTTGCCAAAACTCTAGCTCTCCCCTTTCTTCCTTTCTAACTTTCTCAATTCCTCTCAAATTCTGCCTAGAGGGTTTATGAAACCCTCACCCACAAAATTGGGGCTTTTATATAAAAGGGGGAGGTCAAAAGACCACCCTACCCTGAATGTAACAATCCCCTAGACCAAACTGGGCAAAAATGTCGGGGTCCCGGTCGACTGGCTAGGAGGGTGGGTCGACCGGCCTTCTTAAAACGCCTGCTGTAAAGCCCATTTTGGACTTTTCAGTATCAGTCGGTTGACCGGCTAGGGAGGTTGGTCGACCGGCCTTGCATAATTCACCCACTGTTGCCCCTTTTGGGCTGTTTTTGTGACAGCCGGTCGACCGGGATTCACCAGAACTTGGTGAATACTTTGTTTTTCCCTTTTCTTCAACTTAGAGTGGTTTCACTCTACCATTGACTTACCCAGAGTGCTTCCACTCTTTTACCTTGGCTTAAACACCCTTACATAATTATATTTTTAGTTCTAACTCATTTTTATTCATAATGCACACATCATATCCCATAGAAGACCCATTTTGATGAAAATCAGTATGCATTGACACTATTCATAGACACTATTCACCAAATGGGAAAATGAGTTTCGGTGTTCTACAATATGGACACGTGCTGACCTCAAGGACATTACTGGGAAAAAATTCTCAAAATATAAAAATTACCCCCATTTCTTTTTTCTCTAGGGCATAACCCCCCGAAACCCCAATTCCATACCCTCAAATCCATTAGTTTTTTATAATGTATTTTGCCCCCCCAATGAAAAATCCTAGCTCCTCAACACAAAAGGTGTTCAATCTTAGCTTGTTTACTAAACGAGTTTCAAAATGGTTTTCAAACTTATTTGTTAAGCCAACTGAGTCGAGCTCAAACAACTCGTGCCCACCCCTAACTAACACACCATGAGAGGTGTTTAAAAGGCATCAACCACGACACCAGGGATGGACAAACCCTAAAATGTAGGCTTTTACAAGAGTGGCCTTTAGCCAAACGAAGTCCATTGACTGTACATGTAACATTTTGTTGATGAATTAACCATTTTGAAAAAAGATGTTCACAAGATGCTAATGGGATCCAAGATGTCAATTGATTGAATGATACTTTAGAATCTTTAGATCCACGGATTAGTCCGAATATGAGCCATTTCAAAAATATACAAATATTAAAAATAAAATAAAAACATTGTCCCCAAGCTATCAATGGGCTTATCCATCCTGTGGGCTTCCAGACCGGTTGAGTGAGAGAACTTGGGCCACATTTTGTGGAGATAGTGTGTAAAGATTTGATAGGTCATGAATTTTTGAAAAGTTGAATAACGAATTGGTACGTATTGTCGGCCTCAAATATTTGACTTGAGATCTCTTCCGGTTGGTATTGGCGAGGAGACCACCAACACCCACTCTTAAAGCGCCACATCAAATTTTGCACACCAACCAAGGTATTGGTTAGCATGTGTACACTTTCATTGACGTGCAAAAGCTATTGTGACGCCTTGGGAGTGGGTGCTGGCGGTCTCCTCACCAGCACCAACTAGAGAAGATCTTGTGTGCAAAGAGAGTTGGCGCTCTCAACTATCTTTCCCAAATTTGTCTAATGTTTTGCTAGATACTTTCACATCTTGGCCCTCAAGTCCCTGTAAGGGGTGGTACTGTCCTGGGTCGATCCCTTCTCATGTGGCGGGGTGATGCTGTCCTAAGCCGGTCCCATCTTACACAGAGTTGGAGTGTGTCCTGGTCGCTACTGCTACTAAGGAAGGGCCAGATGCCCTGGTTTCCTCTTTCACGACCAACATCTCTTTGAGTCTAATGTAATTGGTCGGCTTGGCTGATTTGGATGGAGCGACGACAGAACTCTCCTGGGCAGAGGGGTCGAAATGAACTTCAATTAAAAATTTATAATCAAACTGAATTTAAATAAATTGAACTATTCATCTAAAACTCTTAACTGTTGAGATAAACTAAACATAAATCTTTCATGAAGTCAATTACAATCTCCTTGGAATTCAAATAAATACTAAAAACCAAATTCAATAGTAAGGCCATCGATCAAGATCCCGATCTTCTTTGGGATGATCACCTGCTGTTTCTTCAATGTACTATTCCTCTTCCCATGGTCCAGATGCACAAATATTAAATTCACAACCTGTCGATAATAAAATTATCGGTTGAGTAACAAAGTCGCTCCGTGTATATAATAACCCTATTGCCCAAGGTTTGGACCTTAGAGGGGGGGTGAATAAGGTTTATGACAATTTAAAATTCTTCGTATTCCTTTAGGCGGAATTTCAATTATACTAATTAAAAGAGAATGAAAATTTAACAATACTACACACACAATGCAAAGCAATAAAGTAAAGAGAATGCAAACAAAAGGAATTTGTTCTCAAGGTTCGGCAACCTGCCTAAGTCCCTCACGTTTCTCGAAAAATTTACCGTTCTCAATGATCGATCAACCATAGAGTGCCGATTGATCGGCATTGGTGGTGCCGATGATCAGCGTCAGTTTTTTTTTTTCAAAAGTCTTTTGCTACTTTTTTGATAGTTTAAATTTCAAGTAATTAGATCATTAAAAGGGGCTAAAATGAACAAAATAATATAGTTTTTACTTCTAGACATCTCATATTAATTTCCATAAGAATGCATAGCATTAAAATCAATTACACTTTTCTAGGAAATTCATAAATATAGCACGAATGTTGAGAAAATAAACTCGGGTCTCTACAGCGTGTCTTTGATTTGATTTGTTCCTTTTATTTTTAACAGTTATATGACATCACATGTGATTCACATAACACACATCATACTACGCATGTATCGATCACATCAACTAGAGAATGGTATGCGTTGCAAATATCAGAGCTAAGATCTGCGTATTAAAGAATGCTGACCCATACACTGTGAATTATGGTGTGTATCTCACTTGAATTATTTGGGTATGATCTTTCCATTGCGTGTTTTGCACAGATGTATATTGTTCAATCAGACTTATTCTTTGACATGTGATGAAGAATAGAATTACCAAAAGGGCGTTGTATTATATTGAGGACCATTTCAAGAAGACGAGTGTGTGATGGGCAGTGGTCTCCTACGTCAACTCAACCCCAAAATCACTCCTACCCATCAAAGTGAGGATCCAATTGAGACAGTAACCATTGTTTCAGCCTGCCTTGAATCCCAAATATATTTAAGGCCGAGATTAAGATGTTTTGTGTCCTCTTTCTAGGTACTCTTTGTCAATTTTCCATAAGAACAATTCAGTTTCAATCATAGGACTCGCCTAACATTTATATCGTTGAAGCCTATGGACATGAACACAAATATGGAAACCCTAACCCGACCAATAAGAGAATCTGAAGATTACATGATTTAAGGATCAAGTAAATATAATTTTTTATTTATTTAAATAGATTCAATCCATTTTGTCAAGATCATCTCATATTTTATATTTCTCAAGTATAGATCTAAGTATCAAGAACATAATATCATAAATCATTTATTATGATATAATATGAGATCAAGAACAATATACCTTACAAAGCTTCTTAAGTGTTAAGCCTCCTATCAATGACATACAAGATCTCCTTTCTTGTTCATGGGTTTCCGTTGAATGAGAGAGATAAACCTTTTGATTTCTTCTGGCTTTTCTTTAGGATTTCTTTAATCGAATCTTTATTCAAGAAGTAGATCGCATACAGGTCTTGATCCCCTAATCTTTAATAGATCATGATCTATATAATAATCCCTCAATCAAGACTCATATTTAATTAGTTGGAACTCAAAAAGAATTTAATTATGATTAACTTTCATCCTAATTAATTAAACGAAAGAGAATGAGGAGAACTTAGTAAATGATATCTCAAAAAAGGTGTTTTGATATGTAGAAAAAAAAGACTCGTGATGGTTACAAAACAAAAGCCACTTTAACTGTTCTTTTTAATTCTGGTAAATCTTCCCAAGAACTACAGGGCGGATCAACACTGCGTGTACCACCAGTCGCCAGGACATCCTACTGATAGGTGCTATGATCTGAAACACGCAATCCAAGACTTGCTGGAAACCGACAGAATTTGCTTTGCACCGGGAAATACGGACATCAATCAAGCTCCTCTCCCAGATCATTCTCCTCCTGCAAACTAAGGCGTTTCAGTCGGAATAGTTATGTAGTTGACTTTTGAACAATCCCACTTTTGTTATGTCTATCTTGTACTTCTTTTCTTGGTACCTCAATCGGCCATGTTGGTCCATGTCTATCCCTATCATCAGTCCAGTCCAAGCAAGTGACCAGAGGTCCTTGCTATGTCTTTTTGTCAAGTCTGTCCATTTTGACATTTTAATGAAAATTGCTGTTTTAAGTCTAAGTCAAGTTTTATTGTGTTCTGAGATGCTTAATTTGGGAGCTGGACTAGTTCCTAATGCCTGTAAGGGACAACTTGATCATTCAATGGGAAGTTCAACAACTATTTAAACAAATGCAGAAACAGTGAAGACCTCTTTGAGCATCAAAGGACAATCAACTGAAACGAGGCAATGTAATGACCATACATGCTCTCGACCAATCAAGGATAGGATAGGAGGCCATCTTTGGATAAACCTTCACAACACCTCGCTCACCCATGCTATGTATATATCCGCTAGTTAGACCTTTGAGCCTAATAGCCTTTCTTTCAAAACTCTCACAAAGGGCACCCCTTGAATGTCAAAATGATAATTCAAAAGAGAAACAACCAACAAAGAGCAACCACCAAATGCGGCCTTTTGGTCGAACTACGTCTTGACCTGATCCCTATTTGGGTACGTAGGCAGCCTGAAATCAGGTGCGGTCATAGCACAGCAAATGTGCCACAATACAAGACAATCATGTACCAAAAAAAAAACAAAAAAAGAGAAAAGAAGGAAAAGAAAACTCAAAAATAAATAAATAAATAAAATAAAGAAAAAGGTACTTGGTTACACAGCAAAGCTATACCAAAAGATCAAGAATGCATAAGCTGGTTCTATCCCGACACCGAACAAAATCACAGGGTGCCCTGCCCTTGCTAGAACTGAAATTTTGAGCCTTATCTCGTTTCTAGTCAACCCGCGTTTCGTCCCAAACACTAAGCCCTCCTTGATCTTTGAGAGGACTTGAGCATCAATGATCAAAATCATTCACCTCCATTACCAACAGGCAATGATGAGAGTAGACTGGAGAATTATCAGAGAAAAGAGTAGACAATGAGAAAATGCGAAGCTTGTATACCCAGTCCTGGTAAAAGCCCGAAAGGACCCAGGGGCAAAAAAGGGATAAATCAAATTTCACGGGCATAGTAAAGAATATTCAATCTTGCTATTGCACAAAAATTACGTGAACCCAGTCCTGGTGAAAACCTGAAAAGGCCCAGGGGCAAAAAAGGGACAAAGATCAAAACATACAACCCAGTCCTGGTGAAAACCTGAAAAGGCCCAGGGGCAAAAGAGGGAAAATACGCTAATACAGGCTTTGCAGACATCCCTCCCTAGTAAATGTGGGTCTACCACAAGGATGATCATACATAGCATAATCGTTCACCTAAAGGCAGAAGGAACCTAGATAAGTTTTCCAATGTAAGCAATCTCAGACACAGTCAGTCCACCTGCCAATTGTCAGGCTACTACCATCATCTGTCAGTCACTCCATCATCTCCTCAATAGGTCTGTCACATCTCTTATCTGTTAGTCCATCTGTCTTTTTATCAAGTCATCATCAGTCGGTCAAAATTCACTCCTCATTAGAGTCAGTTACTCATTCCCGCTAGCGCAAGAGGAGCAGGGAAACCAAAGCAGAGTAAAGTCGGCAAACTATTTTGAGTGATACAAATGTTTGAAGATCAGTATATCCCAATGGGTAAGCACATACAGTCGAATCATCCAGGCCAAGGGGCATGTCAGATCCATCAGGCTTTATATATGCACAGAGACATGAGATTCGTGCAATGCCTCAGGGCTACGGCTCTCACTCTCATATATGATCCATCTTGCTTCTCAAATTCCTACTCATACCTATCAACTACCACATCAAATTCACCCCAGCGAGGCAATCGGGTGGTTGCCTACAACATTGCATCCTATCTCGGTAAAGCAGTCGGGCGGCTCTTTACCCTCATTATCCCTATTAATCTTTTGGGCAGATGCTTATAGCATTGCGCTCCCTTCACTATTAAAGGAGCACTGGAACAGTCGATTTCAGTTGCGGCCTCTTGTGAATTCTATCTCTGCTCGACTAGCTCACTGTTAAAGGAGTACTGTCCCGATCATGTGACCGGACGTCAGTTACGGCCTCGATGATGTTAGTCTTGCACCCACCACCTTCCATTTTGCATTCTCTATCTCCGGTGAGGCGGTTATGAGTTTGATCATCACCCAACTCTATCTTTGGTGAGGCGGTTATGAGTTTGACCATCACCTTACTCTATCTTCGGTGAGGCGGTTGTGAGTTTGACCATCACCTTACTCTATCTTCGGTGAGGCGGTTGTGAGTTTGACCATCACCTTACTCTATCTCCAGTGAGGTGGTTATGAGTTTACCCATCACCCAACTCTATCTTCGGTGAGGCGGTTATGAGTTTGACCATCACCCTACTCTTATCTTCGGTGAGGCGGTTGTGAGTTTGATCATCCCTTACTCTATCTCCGGTGAGGCGGTTATGAGTTTAACCATCACCCTACTCTATCTCCGGTGAGGCGGTTATGAGTTTAACCATCACCCAACTCTATCTTCGGTGAGGCGGTTATGAGTTTGACCATCACCCTACTCAATCTTCGGTGAGGCGGTTGTGAGTTTGACCATCACCCTACTCTATCTCCGGTGAGGCGGTTATGAGTTTGACCATCACCTAACTCTATCTCCGGTGAGGCGGTTATGAGTTTGACCATCACCCAACTCTATCTTCGGTGAGGCGGTTGTGAGTTTGACCATCACCCTACTCTATCTCCGGTGAGGCGGTTATGATTTTGACCATCACCTAACTCTATCTTCGGTGAGGCGGTTATGAGTTTGATCATCACCCGGCTCTATCTCCGGTGAGGCGGTTATGAGTTTGACCATCACCTAACTCTATTTTTGGTGAGGCGGTTATGAGTTTGACCGTCACCTTATTCTATCTTCGGTGAAGCGGTTGTGAGATCGACCATCACCTCACTCTACCTTGCGTGCTCTGGTGTAAAAATACGGTGATTCTAGTCTTTGTCGTTCAATTTCCAACTTGGCATTCTCCGACAAAGAGGGGCAGCTGTCAGCACCCTATTTTTACACCCCTTAACTGTGGTTAATTAATTTAACCATGGTCCAAACCAAACCCTAGGTAAACCCTTAACCATAGGACTAAACCCTAGTTAAGACCCTAGTTAACCCTAAGCTTAACCCTAGGTAGTCCTAAACCCAAACCCTAGGTAGCCCTAGCCTAACCTTAGTAAGCCCTAGGTATACCCAAGGCCCAAGCCCATTTGACCAAACTTATACCTAGACAACTCAATCAAACCCAATTACCTAATTTTACTACCCAACCCAAGTAGTCAAGCCCAAATACCCAATCACCCAATTGCCTAAGCCAAAGCCTATTTCCATAGCCCAAGCCCAAATGTCATAGTCAAAGTCCAATAATCATAACCCATGACCCATCTACTAATAACCCATGATCCATAAGACCTAATCCACATATCCATATCCACCTACCCTATATCCTACAACTCATACCCATATAACTCATAGTTCACTCAACCCACCAACTCTCTTACACCTCTCTTACACCCTATATCCTACAACCCATACCCATATAACTCATAATTCACTCAACCCCACCAACTCTCTTACACCTCTCTTACACCCTATATCCTACAACCCATACCCATATAACTCATAGTTCACTCAACCCATCAACTCTCTTACACTCCTTACAACACTCAATCTATCAACTCACCTTACAACACTCAAGTCTTTACCCACTAGCTCCATTTATCCCCCATGTAAAAGACACAACCCAACCTCTTAGTTTTCCTATAAATACCAATCCCTTAGCCCCTTAGATCGATCCCTCAAGACCCCTAGAAGGTTCCCACCCACTTGTGTTTCTCTTGAGTTTGAAGAAGGGAGAAGAAACTAAGGTTTAGAGTTTGGAAAGAATTCTAAGACTAAAAGCTTAGAGTTCTTCACTAACTCTCTTCCTTTGTGGATTCTAAAACCCTACCCCTTGGAGCATTGAAGGAGAATTCTTGGAGGAGTAGGCACTCCTTTCATTTTCTCTTCTTTTTTATTTTTATTTTTTATTTGGTTCTCTCTTCTTGATCTCTCATTTCTCAAGCATAGTTGGGCCTCTCTACACCAATCTAATGGTATAGAGGGACCCCATATCAAAGGCAAGGAGATGCTCCTTTTTTCTTTTCCTTTCAATGTACATTTTTTCTTCTTTTTTATGTACCCACAAGTGTGGATATGGGTAGGCCCATAGAGAGTGGAAGCTAAAGCTATACCTCTCTTTTTCATTTTGTTTTCTTTTGAGATTCTAGTCCTCTTTCTAGAATTTTTTGTGAAAGCTCATCCCCTCCCTAACATTCTTTAGAGCAACATTACATCATTAATAATGGTGTAAATGAACCACCTTAAAAGGGAGAGGATGAGTTTTCATTTTCTTTCATTTCTTTATTTTTTCTTCATGTTCTATGTTGAATGGGTAGGTGATGGTTTAATGACTTAAGATAAATGATGGTGTAAGGACTTAAAGAGGACATTCTTAAAAATGTTTCATACTAAAGACAATGGTATTTGATCTATTATCAACATCAATCCAACAAAATAGGTGTTGGTAATAGACCATTTACTATTCATAAGACACATCCCTCTTTATGTCTTAAACTATAATCTTTTAGCCAAACTCTTGGACTAAATTTGACTTTAGTTAAGTTTGTCAAAACCTTACCTATATGAAAATTCAAAAACATGATAAAATCTCAAAATACCAAAAACATGATAAAATCTCAAAACACCAAAAACATTCAAATATCCCCAAAAATCTCAAAAAATATAAAAAATACAAAAAGACCAAAAAGAGACTTGTAGGACCTCCTTAGCTTTGGTTAGCTCATCTAACCATGGATAAATACCCTCTAACCGCGGTTAGACTTAACACTTGTGCACTTGACCTCCCCGGTCAACTAAACCATAGCCTTCTAGGCTAAACCCTTTGACCATCCTATGCACACACACACTCCCCCCTAGCCTCGGCACGGGCTCATGTGCCAGAACTACGCTCGGTCTGATCTCACCATGTGAGTACGTAGGCAACTCAACTCGGGTTCGACTCTAGCCATCTAGCTTTCTATTTTTCTTGGATTAGCACTCACTTAAAAACTTTGGACATTCTAATTAAACTTTGAGATTATAATTGGCTTAAGTTTAGGGAGTAGGTAACCGTTATAAAACGGGGGTCTTGGGGTGCCTAATACCTTCCTCAGGGCTTAATCGAACCACTTACCCTAACTCTGATTAGACCATTTGCCTTATCCAAACAAACAAATACCCGGGACCTATCCCTAAGAATGAATAGGTGGCGACTCAAGTCAAAACATATAATTGTGAAAGTGGGTAGGAAGATCCCATGCTCACAAACGTAATATCACAATTAATTTTATTTATATACTCAATTCAACCCTAACCCTAAATCTCAGTTCTTACGAATCGCCTCTCTCCGATCGTCTCTCCGATCATCTCTCCCTGACTCCCTCTCTCTCTCTCTCTCTCATATCTCAGACTCTCAGTCTCTACAGGCTACACCTCTACTCTCTCAGACTCTCGACTCTCAGTTCTCACACTCATCTGAGAGCCTGCTGCGAACTCGACTGTGCATCACTGAGTCATCCATAGTTCGCCGGACCAAATCTCGCGAATGCCGGAACTGAAACTCCGTTTGACTGATCAATAAACGGGAACTCGACTGTGCTACTGTCACGACCACGGCTCCTCTGAGATTTCTGCTACTGTCACGGCCAAGGCTCCACTGAGATCTCTGCTACTTTCACGGCCACCGGGACACGGCTCCTCTGAGATTTCTGCTGCTGTCACGGACTCACGGCCACGGCTCAAGCTCAAGTCTGGAGTCTGGAACCTGCAGCCACGCCCCACGGCTCCATCGGTTAGGCCAGTTCACAGCTACATCGGTTAGGCTATCACCACCACCACTTCTATTTTTGTTCAGGCTTCCAAGTCCCTAACCCCCTAACCCTTAGAAAATTCTAAAACCCTAATTTCGAAACCCTAACCCTAGAAAAATTTAGAAACCCTAACCTAAGTAGTTCATACCCTAAACCTTTAACAAATTCTGAAATCCTAATTTCGAAACCCTAACCCTTAGAAAATTCTAAAACCCTAATTTTCCCTGAATATTATTTAGTTTGATAATTATTTATTATAAAACCCTAACCCTTGAATATTGTTTAGTTTGAATCATCTGATAATCTGTTTCAATTTTTTCTGTTCTGAAATCTTAGTTTGATAATCTGATTTTAAAGTTTAGTTTGATTTGATAATTTGATAATCTGCCAATACTCTGATTTGATAATCTGATTCCACTTTGATCTGATCTGAGTTTAGTTTCTATTCTGTTAATCTGATAATCTGATTTGAATAATCCATAATATTAGTTTTGTTTGATTTGATAATTTGATAATCTGTTTCAATTTTTTCTGTTCTGAAATCTTAGTTTGATAATCTGATTTTAAAGTTTAATTTGATTTGATAATTTGATAATCTGCCAATACTCTAATTTGATAATCTGCCAATATTCTGTTAATCTTAGTTCATATCCTAAGTTTAATTTAATTTTTATTAGGCTAAAATGTCAACTCCTGGTACCAGTAGTAATGCCAGTTCTCCTTTAGTTGATTTAACTCATACCGAGGACCCTAGAATTGTGGAAGTTAGAGAGGGGAACATAACAAATCCCGACCCTCTTCATCCATCACCCTCTTCCTCACAGCCAGAGACTGAAGATCCTCAACCCATTAAAAAAAGATCTAAAAATGCCTCAATAATTTGGGATCATTTCACCCAAAAGACAGTAAGTAGAAAAGGAAAAGATGGACAAAAAAAAAAATGTACGTGTTGCTGTATGTCACAATTGTAAAATGGAATTGGACAATAGTGTTAAAAATGGAGTCAGTCATATTAAAAGACACCTAGAATCGACCTGTAAGAAAAGGCCAAACCTTGACCCTACACAACCACTCATGACGTCTTATAAAGATAGTGGTCCTATGGCCCATAAATTTGACCCAAAGTTGTGCCGAGAAGCACTTGCATTAATGATTATTCAACATGAGTATCCATTTAATATAGTTTCTCATGAAGGTTTTATTTATTACAGTAGTGTACTACAACCTCTATTTAAGATGGTGTCACGTAACACCATCAAGTCTGATTGTATGGAAATTTATAAAAAAGAAAAATTAAAAATGTTAACATTTTTTGAAAGTAATTTATCGAGAATTAGTCTCACGTCTGATATGTGGACATCCAACCAAACATTAGGATATATGGCTATAACAGCCCATTATATTGACTCTGATTGGAACCTTAAAAAAAGAATAATTAACTTTATTAATGTTGATCCACCCCACACAGGGTTGGCTTTAACTGAAACTATTAAATCAAATTTAATAAAATGGAAAATTTCTGAAAAAATATTTAGTTTAGTTTTAGACAATTGTAGTACCAATGATTATATTGTAAGAGTTATGAAAACTCATCTTACTAGAAAAGAAGCCCTTCCATTTGAAGGTAAGTTATTTCATATGCGTTGTTCTGTACATATCCTCAACCTTATTGTACAAGATGGGTTGAGAGAAATAAACCCGATTATTCAAAATATTCGGGAATCAGTAAAATTTATTAAAAATTCAACAACACGTACACATAAATTTCGAGAACTTATTAGTGAATTAGGGTTAAATAATGTTAAGGGGTTACCCCTCGATGTTTCTACGAGATGGAACTCCACCTATCTTATGCTAGAGGTTGCATTAGAATTTAGAGAAGTTTTTGCTTGATTAGAAATAATAGACTCAAACTATAAATGTAATCCTTTAGATGATGAATAGTATCAAGCAAAGATAATATGCGAGCTTTTACAAAAATTTTATGAAGCTACAAATATATTTTCTGGAACTAAATACCCAACTATACATTTATTTTTGGAAGAAGTGGTTAAGACACATATTGAATTAATGGAGAAAATACATGGTGAAAATCATTTCCTCCGCGATATAGCTAAAAAAATGAAAGTAAAATTTGATAAATATTGGGAAGATTATAATCCGATTTTTGAACTTGCTATAATTTTGGATCCTCAACATAAACAATTGTATTTAGAATATGTTTTGAGAAAATTATTCGGGGATAGTGATATAGCGAAGACACGAAAGGATAGAGCCCTTAAGAATCTTAAAGACTTGTATATGGAATATGTGCTAAATTTAGTACCCCTAATGTCTCGAAGTCAAGTAGGGAGAATATTGTTGCAAAAAGTTCAAAGAGAAAAAATGAAGATTTCTTGAAATTTGAAGAAGAAATGAGTCAAATTACTGATTTAGAAATAAGATCAGAATTAGATTCGTATTTGGAAGAGCCAAGAGATAAATTTGACGAGTTAGATATATTACTTTGGTGGAAATTAAATTCAAAAAAGTATCCAATTTTATCAATGGTGGCTCGTGATATTTTAGCAATTCCAGTGACAACAGTAGCTTCTGAGTCTGCATTTAGCACTGGAGGAAGGGTACTTGACCAGTTTAGAAGTTGTTTAAAACCAGACACTGTAGAAGCCTTAGTTTGTTGTCAAGATTGGATTCGTACAACTAAACAAAGTGAGTTAGACTCGATAGAAGTGTCAAAATTAGATATATTAATGGATGATATAAATATTTAAACATATTTTAAATTATGTTTTATATAGTTTTATTACTCTATTTGTTTATCTATATTATGTTTTGTTACGTATTATTATGCCTAACTGTCACTAACAAGGGAAATTTTTTTTTTTTTGCAATGCCGGTCCCAAGCCCGGATAAAAGAAGAGGGTCTCCATTTCCTTGTTAGGTTGATAGTCGGTGTAAAAAAAAATCTTGTCATCCCGAATGACAAAAAAATTCCCGCTCTTTCTTGGCCCTTTGGCCCGGTCCCGGCCCTTGAGGGTTGGGCTAGGGCCCAATCAATCCCGGCCCTTGAAGGGCTAGGGCTGACCCCGGCCCGGCCCCAACCCGGCCCTTTGACAGCCCTAACCATGGGTAAGGTTCACCCACCCCTAGGATTCACCCACCTATTTTTGGTTTTTTTTTTAAAATATCAATTCTATTTTTAAAATTAAAAAACTGTTTTTAAAGTTTTTTTAATATTAAAAACAATTTTTTAATTTTAAAAATAGAATTAATTTTTTTAAAAAAAATCAAAAATAAGTGGGTGAACCTTACCCACGGTTAAGGGGTGTCAAAGGAGACACGTGGCGACCTCTAGGGGTGATAACCGGATGTGCCACATCCGGTTATCACTGGAGATGATTTGGCACCTACAAAAACACCCCATCTCATCAAAAGGCGTGTTTTGGGGAGCTTCGGAAACGTTGAACCGTTTACCACGAGATCTCGGTTGATAGTTAATCTCAACTAATAAATAAAGAAATTAACTAATTATATTTTAAAGACTCCTAATCATCTCCATTTGTAACCGGAAGGACTCGGGGGAATCTAGTTACGCCACTGACGTTGCCATGTGTCCTTAAGGGTTTTTAGAAAAAAAAAATTAATCCTGAGGGTCAGTGAATTTTAACCGGGGTTAAATTTCTTTTTTAATATTTTTTATATGTGGGTGAATCTTAACCACAGTTAAGAGCTATCAAAAGGGACACATGGCAGCGTCAGTGGCCTAACCCGACTCCCAATTGGAGAGAATCACGAGTCTATTTTAAATTACAATAGAACTTGAATCTAAAACTGTGGAAACCAAACCTATTTGTAGCAAAGAGGCCACGGGTTGACGAGGAGTATAGTCTTGCACGCCACCCATTATTCAACAAGATGTAGTGTGCTTTGAAAAGTATTGGAGGCGAAGACAAATATGTCCTCCTCTCGAGTCAGTGTAGTTTTGTACTTTTGTCAATTGCGGAGGTGAATGAAAGGTATGGGAAGACCCGTTTGGACTTAGCTTTAGGACTTTTCAATGCCCGGGAAATGAGTAGGAAGTGCAGAACAAGGTTGGTCTGGGAATTGAGGGCTACCATTTCTAACTCTTGGTGCCAATCAACTATGGGCGGAGCCCGGGGCACGTTCCACCCTTAAACTTTTGAAAAACAAAAAAAGAAATTATGAATTATAGGGCACGGCCATGGGCAAGAGCGGAGCAGGAGGGCATGTACCCCCTTAAACTTTTTATCTTAAAAAAGGTTATTGTTTAATAAGAGCCATGGGGGCACGGAAGCTGTCTCCCTAAACTAAAAGAAAATTATATTTTGATAAGGCATAGCCATAAAGCATGGGGGAAATTGCCCCACTTAAACTTATGAGAATTATTTTATTTTATTTTATACTATGTTGCTTAAAATATTTTGGGACATAGTTATAGGACAAGTGAGCAACTGTTTCGTGGACTTAAAACAAACAAATTATACTATCGTAGTTAATTATTTAATAGAACATAGTAATGGGCAAGGGAAACAAATGTTCCCTTAACTTTTGATTTTTTTTTTATTTTTTATACTATGTTATTAAATTATTTAACAATACATAACCTCGGGACAAGAGGACACTAGGCCCCATAAAGAAAGAGAAGCAAAATATATATATATAGTCATCAATAAAAAAAAATATGAAGGGCTAAACCCTGAACCCCAATCCCTAGACCCAGAATATTTAGCACCCACCTAATCATTCTTTATAAATCTATCAACAGCTACTAACATTTTCCGCCTCTGCATTCAATGACTAAATTCAGACACCCGCCTTTCCACGTTTACTGTTCATGCACATGACAAACACTTTCTCAACTATTCCCTTAACCCGTCATTGATAGTAAATACTTGCAGCCAAACAGGTATGATATTACCATCCATATCTCTCTAGCTATTATATATAGTAAGCCTTTCCTTGATAAAATTTTCAGAGAGAGAGAGAGAGATGAATGAGATACGCGAAGCAGCACTAGCTCATTATTATGCCGGGTCTGAAGAGGTTAAGCAGCTAGCAGGGAGTTTTTTCCGTTTCATGGACATTGACGGAGATGGAAGAATAAGCGTATGGGAGTTCGTGGAATTCCTAAAGCAGAGAGGATATAGAGTGAATTATAATAACTTCTTCATTGAACTAGACAACGACCGCAACGGCTATCTGGATTTCTATGAGGTCCTTGTTCTCTACTACATTGTTAAAACGAAGAGGGGGTCTTGCAGACAATGTAATGCTCTGCTGAGGGGACAGTATGTTACTTGCGTCACATGCTTCGACTCCTGCAATGAGAGCTACGATCTTTGCTCCACTTGTTCTTATAACTCTGGAAGATCTAACCACAACCACTACTCTTTCTTGGATAATTACGCAATGCTCATGACCAAGAAGGGCTCTTCTTCTGCGGCTGCAAGCGCAAATCCGGTACGTACTAATAAGGCCATAGCTTCGATGTTAAGTTAACAAGGCAAAGGGTTGTTGGTAGGGCTGTCAATCCGGCCCTTTGATGAGGGGGCTCGGCCCCATCCGGCCCTTCAAAGCTCAAAAAATAGAGGGCTTTTCCCCCTTCATAAGGCCCATGGGCTGGACTAGGCCCAATTTTGGAAAGCCCTCATACTTGAGGGTCAGGTTAGGTAAGCACATGGCCTGGCCTGGCCCGACCCTTCATTCTATATGTTATATCATATATAATATTTTGTATAATATAATAACTTATAAAGACTTATTAAAACCTAAGAAGCAACCATTGGGGGTGTAGCCTAAGTGGTCGAAGGACGAACTATAAACCCGGAGGTCTTGAGATCGAATCTGGGTTGCCCTAAATATCGGATGTATGAGTTGGAGGTTTACCTATACATCACGTGGGACTAGTCTGATTCTGGGACTAGTATACCCATGTTTACCAAAAAAAAAACCTAAGAGGCGAAGCCTTATTCTGTGTATATATAGCATACTAATACTGTAGTAATATAGTCTAGTATCTTTCTAAGATCTTTCTAATATAAGTAATTTTTTTTTTTTTTATATAAAAAATTTAACAGAGGCTAAGACTTATTGTGTGTATGTGTAACAGACTAATAGTGTGGATTCTTCCTAAGATCTTTTAATGTTACCACTTGTAAGTTGAAATATTGAAAAAATATATCATTATGCTAATACTAACTGTTGTGCAAGATTTTACCACATTTCCTTCCGGGTCGGGCCATGTGGAGGAACAACGCTAAAATGACCTTTATGGTCTCACTGGTTGACTAAGAGTCGTCACCTATTTATTTGGAGGAAATAAGACCCGAAAAGAATGGCCAAGGCTAGGGAGCCTGGAGGCCTGTGATGGTCAAAGGCATTAAGTGGAGCCTAAGGGGACTGACCCCATGCTCTGGAATGGACCAGAGGGTAAAGAAGAAGGGTGTGGAGCCAAAATTTTAGGGGAAGCTCAGAATGTCGGTAAACACATTACCGACATTCTGGGTCTTCTCCAGATTTCACGAAATTCAGTAGAGTTTAGGGGGCCTGGGGGACTTAGAATGATCTTGGGTCTTAGGGGAGGACCCTGGGGACTGAGTTTGATCTTCGGAATGGATCAGAAATACACAAAATATGGTCTAAAGCCACTGCAATGGAAGATTTCTAGAATGGCAGTAAACACAGTACTACCATTCTAAAAATTTTACAGGAATCAAATTTACTCCCTTGGCTCTGAGCCATGGCACTTTCAGGGTGTTCCCTAAGGCTTAGGGATACTCTAGAATGCCTATGGGGTTTCAGACATGGCGAATGAACAAGAAAAATGAAATATAGCCTGCCTTCTTCATGGGGTCCCCTATCCCATACATGGATGAGGTAGGGGATCCTACTATCCTTCTACAAAGATTTGAGCTCAGGTCCCTCCAAGTGGACCAAGTACACCAATCAGACGAAAATAAGAGAGGGTCCTACCCTTCTTCTATTGTGCTTGGCAAGCTTCGAAGTGGTGTTGATAGTCCTACGGAGGCTTGGGGAAGATGACCATACAATGGAGGATAGCTAGGCTAGTCCTCAGATCTGATTCTTATGCCTAGAAGCCGAAATGGTAATGGAAGAGAGGTTTGGGTGTTTTTGGCATGGGTTGGAAGCCAAACAAGGCTAGGTATTTATAGAGCTAGAGGGATCATGGCACATGGGTAATTCAAGGGTGGTTTAGGTGAGGCAAAACGAACTCATTGGAAGTCAACCTTAGGGCTCAGGAAGGGTGCAACACTGCACTGCGCATAATTGCTGGAATGACAGTAAAACCAGTACCGTCATTTCCAGCTAAGGGTAAAAACTAAATGGCAGTAATGTTATTACCTCTGGATCTTTCTCATAAAAGGGCTTGCTTAGCATGGCCTGGCCTAGGTTTGGGATATTGTAGCATTATCACAAAATTAGTAATGTCGGTAATTGGATTGCCGACATTATTTGAATTTTCAAATTTTGAATTTTTGGCAGGCCCCAGGGTGGGTTAGGTTTGTGGGCCCATGTTTGGGCCCAAGGGATGTCTGGTTGCGGATTTTAGGCCCTGGACCTTGGGTTTTGATTCTAACTGGGCCCTGGGCTCGGATTGAGTTTAGGGTTAGGTTAGGGTTGATATTAGGATTAGGGTTAGGACTAAGTCAAGGTTAATTCAGGGTAGGAATTGGAGCTTGAGAGGGGGCAATGGTGTAAAAATTGGGTGCTTACACTAACAATTTAACGGTAATAAATGGGGATGTATTAATGCTATCAATCTAACAGTACCAAAACTACGTCATGTTGCTCTTTGAGTTACATTGTCCTCAAATCCAAATAAAGATAGAGGGTTGTATATGAGGTTGGCTATCAATTAATGTAGTTAAAATTGTTAAATCATGATATTTTTTTTTTATTCTTTCGGCCCTTGCCAACCCTGGCCCTTGAGGGTAGGGCTTGGACTTATCTAGTTCTGGCTCTTCGAGTGCTAGGGCCTCACCCAGGTGAATGAGGGTCGGGCCCGGTAAGACCTAGGCTCTGACCTGACCCTTTGACAACCCTAGTTGTTAGGTAAATTAGGCTAAATCTCTACACACATGACCACTTAGAAACACTAGATACATAAAAGAGACAAATAATTAAACAATTAATTATTTAATTAATTGTAATTTAGAATCGCTTCGTTAAGAGGCGTCAATTGAGTCTTTCTTGAAAATAGTTGAAACCTCTCATGTGCAAATGATGTAGCAACACTTTCTCCCGGATACAACTCCGCTCAGACTCTCTCTGGTCTTCCTTACGAGTTTGCACTACTCAATAGAAGATGGGATACTGATCTTCCTTTAGGATGCCCTTTAAAATAAAAGATGCATATAAATAATCATTTTATTATGATTTGCAAATTATCTAAATGTCCTAAAGTCCCAACTGATTAATGGAAAGAGATTATCTCATTAATATAACCTTTAAAATATATTTTTAAATATAAATTTATATAATTTTTAAATATTAATTTAAAATTTTAAAACTTTTTAAAAAGTAATCGGATAATCCGGATACTATCCGAATTCGGATATTTTAATCGGAGTAGGATACGGATATCATATTTCACTATTCTCCGGATATTTATTCAGATTCGAATATATAATCAGATACGAATTTGGATATACCACTATCCGCTCCGTTTACAACATCCTAAAAGAAGTTTAATACCCCATTATCCGTAAAATAATGCCAACTCGCATTAGAAGTAGTATTGTCATTTCTCACTGGCACGTACGTAGGAGGCTTCAACTATTTTAAAGAAAGATTCATCGTAGCACCTCTCAATTGAGTGATTCTCAAATTTTCTTTTATACTAATTATTTATAATAAATCGATTATTTGTGCAGGGAATTCACCCAAACTATCTACCAGGGAGGCCATCTTGCAATGGGTGTAGAACTTTGTTGAATGGACTGTATTTTACTTGCGTCACATGTTTCAACTCTTGCGATGCGAGCTACAATCTTTGCTCCACTTGTTATGGCAAAGGAAGATATTTCCACCACCACACCTTCTTCTTGGACAATTACGCAATGCTCGTGAACAAGAAACTCTCTTCTTCGACAACAAGAAGCACAGATATGGTACGAAATTTGGAAGAGCTGAGTTTTCCTTGCTTTCTGATTTGAAAAAAAAAAACATATGTCCTTAATTAATTGGCTTTTGGCTGAGTGTAGAGAATGCTGAGTTATCCTTGCTTTCTGGACCGTACTGTCCTAGGGCCAAGCAAGACCTTAGCCTTAAAGTAGATTAAATTTTTTTGGTAGACTCAATAATACCACGAGCTGATTACTGAAGGCAAGACAAAGGAAACATACACACCACACATGCAAATCACACACACCACACATGCAGAACACACACACATGATAGATTAACTTAATGGCCATAAAAAAAAAAAAAACGACTTTGAAATTATGTGATTCCTTTCATTTTAGGAATCACATAAAATGTTAAAAACCCTAACATTATTTAAGGAATCTTATAATCTTTAAGGATTCATCTAAAATGTTAAAACCTAATATAATGATTTTGCATTTTGGGGTCTGTTGAGACTTATAAAGCTTGACACTTACTTTGTCATGGTAGTTGGTAAGAAATTTGAGTCATTTTGCCAAGTTTTTTAACAAGATTAATTCTTACTATCATGAGATTTCAAGTCTTTCTATTTTTTTTTTATGAGATTTGAAATCATTCATTTTGTTGCATTTATAGTCTTATGGGAGAATTGCAACCCAATGATGAAAAGCATCGATACATCTAATTCTCAAAGAAAATGCATATTGTACATTGACAAAACTTGCAAAGTGTCGGACTTTATAAGTCTTCGCAAAAGAATGTACCCTTAATCCATTGACAAAACTTGCAAAGTGCCGGACTTTATAAGTCTTCGCAAAAGAATGTATCCTTAAGTTGTGTTTGGTTGTCGAGAAAATGTGAAAAAGAAAAAAAAAGGAAAAGAAAAAAAAAGAAGAGAAAAATTATAAATTTTCCATTGTTTGGTTGTTTAGAAAATTAGAAAGAAAATTTGCTCAGTTTAAAAAAATTTATCAAAATGCCCCTACCTTTTTAAAATTATCAAAATATCCCTAATCCTTTAAAATGACTTCAAAATTTTTAATTTTATTTAATTTTTTTTACACTTTTGAATATTTTTTTGACATTTTAAAACATTTTTTTCAAAAAAAACCTAAAACAATTAAAAAAATATCAGCTGTGTCCCTATCTTCTTCCTCACGACAGGACGTCCCAACTACTGTTTTCAGTAGAGAAGAAGAAGAAAAATGAGACTTGGAGTAGGGAAGAAGAAGAGAAATGAGAAATGAGAACCCGATAACTTTTTTTTTTCTCTTCAAAATCCAAAGTTTTTTTAAAGATTCTAAATCCATCAAATGGGAGAAAATTTTCTTCCCATTTTCTTTTCCTTCTTTCACTTTCTCTATAACCAAACAATGAAAAATTAGATTTTCTTTTCCATCCCTTATTTTCTCGGCAACCGAACAAAGCATAAAGGAATTTTACATAAAAAATTTCTCACTTTTATTTGTTGGGATTAAAATCAGCTGCCCATGTAGACTTCTAATTCGTACAGTTGTAAATGCTTATCTGTTGGTATTATTATTATTATTATTACAGTTTTTGTTCATACAAAATTGAGAATTTCCTTGGGTAATGGTAAACTCTGTTCAGTCCAACATTGTAAAACCAGGGCCCAAGCATGAGGGAGAGTTTTAAAAGTGGGCCTATCCGAGTCAAAATATGCTCAGAACCGTACTAAGGCCGGACCTCTTCCAATTAAAATTGCACTGATTGGCTAGGATCAAACCTAGCTCGATTGTCATATAGGCCTCAAAATTTAGGCCCATAAATGGCCTGAGTGAATAACTTTGCTGCGAAACCTGGCCCACTCCAGACCCAACCCAAAAGCTAGCCATTGGTTTAGGTTGATGATTCGGATACAATTTTTTCTTTTGATAATGGAGGGTGTCCCAAACCCTTTGAGGCAAGGACTAGTCCCCTGGTATCCGCACCAACCCACTCGAAAATTTCCCTACAGACACCAAGGTAAGTCGAGGAATGAGAGTTGAACAAATACACAACCACAGGAAGCAAACTCAGGATGCTAGCCAATTGCACCAACCCCACAGTAAAGTCCGGGTTATTATTTGCTTAGTCCTACTAATCTCGTTTTGGTGGTAAATGGTAAGCCAAATTTCAGCTGAGATAGTTTCTGGGCCGAAAAGCAAAGAGACGTTTTAGAAAAAAAAACTTTTTTTTTAAACTGAAAAAAAAAGTGCTTTTTCCTTGGAGATGGCAAACACACCCTGAATCACTAACAACTATTTATCTGATGCAGTCAAGCAGTTCCCAGGTCGTGTCTTTTCCAAGGCCAGAGACTTCAACAACAGTTTATGGAGGCTATCATCAGCCACCAAATACGGTGAGTTATTTGTTTCCGTTTTCTTGCATAGGAATTTAATTAAAATAGAGCACAAATCATTGGGGGTACCGCAAAGGAAATTTTTTTAAGCAAAGTTTCCCTAGTGTTAAATTTCCTATCAATGGCACACAAGATCTCCTTTGTTGTTCACGGGCTTCTGAAGAATGAGAGAGCTCTTAACTTCTTTAAGCTTTTGTTTAGGATTTCTTTAATCGAATCTTGATTCAAGAAATAGATAGCATCTAAGTCTTGATCAGACATGACCCTCAGCGTAATACTTTGACTTTATCCATATCGGCTCAGGAGGGGTTCCTTGTGAACTAATTGGAACTGCTCTGGCATCTAAGTGGCTTGATGACACTTTCAATGAAGGCGAGGCATTTGCCTCGGCTTGTTAATATGTGAAACTCGCCCGCTTTTATTCTGAGTGTATGTTCTGGTGGGATTTGCCACTTGATGGAATTGTCTGTCCCATAGTTGAATGAGGGTGGCCTTGCCCCAACATGCGCGAATCTTGATCTGGGTGGTAATTATGCTTCTCTTGCTTGTCTGCATGGTGAATCTTAAACAGAAATAATTATGTTAATGTATATTAAATATATTTTACCAAAAAATAGGTATACTAAATATATAATATAAATTTAATTTTTAAAAGGTATTATTATAAAATTAATCGAGCCGAGTCGAGCTGAGCCACCTATTGTTAAGCTCGGCTCGTTTATTTTTTGAGCTCATTTTTAAGGCTCGGCTCGGCTCAACGAGCCCAAAATAAAAACTCAAGCTCAGTTTATTTCGAGTCGAGCCAAGCTGGCTCGGCTCATTGACACCCCGACTTGATATCTCTTTCTCTATCGCTTGTTGTGGTCCATGTGGGTCCGCCCTTAATTGCAGCCAACCCTATTTGCATGGAAACATATCGTCAGTGTTCTTCTCGACCAGCGTTTTTGAAGGTCAGGATTTCTCTAATGATTATAACCGTTAAATCCGTACAAACCAATTGATCCTAGCCTTAACCGAACCCAGGGAAGAGCATTGACGACCCTATTTGCACGTACCTAAGCGCGTAACGCGGACTTGGAAAGGTCGTGAGGGTGGCATTTTCCACAGATTACTATCCCGTTTAGCTTCCACGCGTCTGACTTGAATGCCAAGTATAAGATGTTTTGTCTAGTACTAAAATTAACTCTATATCAAAGCTGCCGAGAAGTTCGTACATCATAAAGCAGTCTAGATTTCGAGGAGGTCCTAACTTTCTACAAAGGGAGCTAGAGATGAAGGAGATGCGCGAAGCAGCACGAGCTTACTATGAAGCGGGGTCTGACCAGCTTAAGAAGCTAGCACGTGAATTTTTCAATTGCATGGAGATGGAAAAATTAGCATTTCGGAGTTCATTGATTTTCTAAAGCACAGAGGATATGGAGAGGATTACTTTAAGTGCTTCAAGGAACTAGATGCGAACCGCAACGGCTCTCTGGATTTCTATGAGGTCCTCATTTTCTATTACATTGTTAGGGTGAAGAGGCAATTTTGCAATGGGTGTAATGCTTTGCTGAAGGGACTGTATTTTAGTTGCGTCGCTTGCTTCAACTCCTGCCATCATCAGAGCTTCGATCTCTGCAACTCTTGTTATGGTCGTAGAAGAAAAGACGACGACCACACCTTCTTCTTGGATAATTACGCAATGCTGATCATGTCCAAGAAACGCTCTTCTTCGGCGCCTGCGAGCTCATATACGGTACGAAAATCGGATTACTTTAACGGCATAGGCTCAAACTCGAATGGGCAACAGCGCTTGCTGTTGCCCATAGGCTCATAGCTTCGATGTTATGTTGAAGGAGTAATGGTTCTGGGACCATAAGGTCCTAGGGCTAGTTAACCTAACCAAGGGCCACTGCCTCTCAAGGCCGGCCGTCCATTAAGCCATCAAAACCCACGTTTAGGCCCCAAAAAAAATGAAACCCTAAAGCTTGGGGGCTTTGATGACTTTATGAATCTGGTTTAGTGAAAAGAAACCCTAAAAAAATCCATTTAAAAAAAGACTCCATTTTATAGTGAGTCTAATTTTATAAAAAAAGCTTCATTTAGAATTCTCGCATTAGACCTCCAAATAGATCGGGCCGGCCTTGCTGCCTCTAGAACAGGTTAACTTACAAGGGCCGTTTGGATATACGGCTGTTTTTCTATTTTTATTTTCCGTTTTTAAAAACCGAAAAATGGCTTTCTTAACTTGTTTAAAATAAGAGAAAAACATAATGAACATAATAAATGAGTAAACAATTTCAATTTATGGTGGCATCAGTGGTGGGTGGTAGTGATGAAGGTTAGGGGTGGTGGTGGTGATGAGTGGGATGTGATGGTGGTGGTGGGTGTAGTGTGGTGACGGGTGGTGGTAGTATTGTGGTGAGTGGTGGGTGGTGGTTGGTGGGTGATGGTGGTGGTGGTGGTGGTGTAGTGGTGGGTGGTGGTGGTGGTGGTGGTGGGAGGTGGTTGTTGGGTGGGTGGGTGATGGTGTGTTGGCGGTGGTGTAGTGGTGGGTGGTGGAGTAGTGGTGGATGGTGGTGGTAGTGGTGGGTGGTGGTGATGATGGTGGTAGAGGTGGGTGGTTGTAGTATTGTAGTGGTGGAGTGGTGGTGTCAGGTGTAGTGATGTGGTGGTGGGTGGTGATGATGTGGTAGTGGTGGTAGTATTGTGTTGGGTGTGTGGTGGTAATGGTTGTGGTTGGTGGGTGGTGGTGGTGGTGGTGATAGTGGGGAGTGGTTTTGAGGGTGGATGATGAGTAGTGGTGTGACACATATGTTTTCTATTTTTGTTTATTATTTTCAAAATTAAAAGGTAACAAAAAAATTTTGTTACCTTGATTTTCATAAATATTGTTAATAATGTTTAAAAAAAAAAAAAAAACTTGTTTTTAGAAACAGAAAAAAGAAAGGAAAGTTTAATCAAACGGACGCTTAAAGACCAAGGAAAAAAAATTGAGACTTTGAATCACAAAAAATGTAACGACAAATGCTTCTAAGACTCTGTAAGGCCAAGACTGTCTCGGCCACGCATGCACAGTCTAAGGCCCTACACGGTCTTAAAAGCATTTCCAAATGCTAACCTTATGTTTGTTTGTCGAGAAAATAAGTGAAAAGAGAGAAAGGAAAAGAAAAGAAAATTAAAGAGAGAGAAAGGAAAAGAAAAAAAAATTGGACTAAGAATTGTATTAGAAATCTAAAATTTTCTTTTCTTTTTCATGTAATTATCACCTATTTTCTCGGCAACCAAACGTACCATAAAGGATTTTGCTAGTGAGTGAGATTGTGTCTATCAGCTAAGGATTCAAAAAATGTCTAAATCCTGTTTTTTTTTTCCATCCCCGAGCTGAGACACAGTCTCGAGGTGGTCTCGGCCCTAGATGGTCTCATTAGCAAAATCCAATTTCAAAACCCTAGCTAACAATATATAAGAATCGATTAAGTTAAAGGTTTCTTATAATCTTAACCGATTTCTCTAAAATGTTAAAACCCTAACATTTAATGTTTTATGTCATTCTTGTAGGCTTCCAAACTCTCACACAAGTGTCACTATTTTTTTCTATTACCTTGAAAAATCAGTATAAATCATAATTCTTTATTTTAAAGATTTTGTTTTCTTAACCTACTAAGAAGAGTAGCAACACTAGGTGTGAATTTGGAAAAAAATTGAATTTTTCTTATGGGGTTAGGCTGCTAGCCCTCCACTTCTTACAAAATCAGGGGATTGCTGTTATTTATTCTCGAGGTCCTAGTTCGCCCAAGTACCTTACAAAATAGGTGTGGTCCACTAACCCTAACAATTAACCTTAGTATTATATTGACTTGTCATAAAGTTTTTTTTTTTTTTGTTTGTGTTATCATTTACCTATTGTTAGTATCAATCATTAGTTAGTCCTAGTAAATGACACTCTTGCAAGACAACAACTTATCTCATAAAAGAGGTCACATCATGTCGTTAGAGCAAACAGTAGTGATTTTTTTTTTTTTTGTCTCGTAAAAGGTCCCTTTAATTTGTTGGGATTAAAATCAGTGGCCCAAGTAGACCTCTAATTGGTACAGTACTAAATGATTAGGAGTAAGGAATGTTGTTCGATAACTCGTTGTATAATTTTGGGCCCCTGACCCAGAATCATCCTTATTGAGTATTCCTTGAATTGGATTGGATTTGAGTGTATCTCTATTATGGGCCTAAGCTAATATCTTTATGGGTGTGCTCGTTTGGCGAGAAGTTTTGGGGAGAATGTTAAGGTATAATTGTCCCTATTGAGAAAGTGAAATAAAGGAAGGTCTGACGCACCAAACGTAAGAAAAGTACAAGAAACCTCACTTCTTTTTCTCTTTCCCTCTAAACAAACACATCCTATGGGCTTGGTCTGAAAGCTCATATTAGAAAATCCTCACATCAATGGCTAGATTCAATGCCAAGATAATTTTTGGCGTTCTTTTTAACCACATGTGGGCCAATCGTCGCTGAATTAGTGTGCACATAACTCCAAACTGCTTCATGCATAGGAAAGCTCCCTTATGTCCCATTCTTCTTCTTCTTCATCATCGTAATAATAATTATTATTATCAGGCCAACCCAAGTCATTTGGAGGCCTAAAGCGAAAATTCTAAATGAGGCTTTTTTTAAAAAAAAAAATTTGTAATGTTATTAAAAAAATATTAACTACAAATGGAGCCTTTTTAATATTCTAAATGGGGCTTTTATTTTTTTTAATATTCTAAATGGAGCCTTTTTAATTTTATTTTTTTAATGGAGCTTAAAGCAAAGGCTTTGATGACTTAATGGACGGGCCAGCCCTGACTATTATTATTATTACACTTTAGTTCATACAAAATTGAGGAAATCCTTGGGTAATGGTAAACTCTGTTAGGTCCAACATTATAGAACCAAGGCCCAATCCGGATTTCAAAGTGGCCTCTTCGAGTCAAAATGTACTTAGCTTAGAACCGGAATATGGCCAGACCTGATCCAATTAAAATTGTACTGATTAGCAGGGATCAAGCCTGGCTCGATTGTAATATGGACCTCAAAATCCAGGCCCGTAAATGACCCATGTGAATAACTTTGCTGCCAAACTTGGGCCCATTTCAAAACCAACTCAACGCAATGAACAAAGTGATGCCAAACGGGCCCATAGTTATTCAAGTTAGATTGGTCCTCCAATTTTCTCTGAGGCCGAGAAACAAAAGACTTCATCACTAACAACTATTTATCTGATGCAGCCAAACACTTCCTTGCTCATGTATCAGCAGCCAGAGACTTCAGGAAATGATTATGCCGTCACTAAGCCAACTACAAAGGTGAGTTATTATTTATTTTGGTTTCATGCATTGCAGTTTAATTATAATACATCCCACATCATTGGGGGGAACCGCGTAGGAAATTTTTGAATGGACCCACGTAGGAAATTTTCTAGGTGAACGGATTATGCCTATTACCTAGATAATGCTAGCTCCGCTTTCTTTTTAGATTTGCTCTCTTTTTAGTTGGATAAAATGTTGGTTCTGCTTTTATTTCATGAGGAGATAATATATAACACGTCTTTTCAAGATTCAAGAAGAAAGTGACTTTAGAAAAAAGTTGAAGCTATTTTATTGTCATGTGCGAACTTTAAAAAGTCAAAATTTGAGGGATTGAGAAAAACCTTTGATGCTATTCATACACTAAATTCAGACACCCACTTTTGCCCCTCATCCGATTAACATGTGTCACATATGCAATTAGCTATGATCCTATCTCTTTCTCAAATGCTAGCCCTTCCCGTAAACTTCCAAACTCTCATTGTGGTTGTAACATGTATCTCTCATTTTTTTTTTTTTTTTTTATGATACTTTTAGATTCGATTGAGCCCATTGATTTCTTCTTTGGAAAAAATTTGTTTGATTAACCTGTTTAAGGGGTAAAACAACAAAGTGAGAGTTTGAAAAAATAATAATTTGAATTCTACCACTGGGTCTAGCCCTCCCCATTCCCTTAACCTGTCATTCATGGTATATACTTGCAGCCAAACATACAATACCGTAGAACAGCAGAGTCTGCCCTATTATGGGCACCAAAAGATCGGATCACAGCCATTGCAATTGACTTCATGGCATTTCAATTGCGCATGTGTCGTGATTTGATTGGAGGGAAAAATTTTGAATATAAATTTATTACTTTTTTTTTTCTCCGATCAAATCATGACACATCAATCGCAATTGGCTGTGATTTGATCTTAGGCTCAAAACAATTTTGAGTGGGCCCAACACCCAAATATATTGTTTTTAATTAATGATGCGATTTTTTTTTTTTTTGGATACCATGGATATCCTGAGCCTTGAAGGCTCAGACTAGTCCCACGGACTAACATTGGGAATACCCCCACCCCATGCAGCCGTTATTGAGGGTGAGTCAGTGAATCGAACTCAAGACCTCTGGGTTTACTGTTCATCCAAGTGACCACTGGGCTACACCCTCAGGGGTTATGGGGCGAATAAGGCTACCACTTTATCCCATATTGACCACTGGGCTACACCCTCAGGGGTTATGGGGCGATTAAGGCTACCACTTTATCCCATATTTCTAACTATATATGGCCATATAGGTTGCCATTCTTTGGATGGAACTTTTACATAAATGGAACAAGAGAAAGAGGGAGAGAGGGATGGATGAGATGCACGAGGCAGCACAAGCTTATTATAAGGGGGGGTCTGACCTGCTAAAGCAGGAAGCATGGAATTTTTAACGTTGCATGGACAAAGATGGAGATGAAAAAGTAAGCGAAGAGGAGTTCATGAAATTCCTAAGGAAAGGAAGATATGGAGTGAAGAATCATAAGTACTGCTTCATGGAACTAGACTCGGACCACAGCGGCTATCTGACTTTCTACGAGGTCCTCGTTTTCTACTACATTCTTCAAGTAGGGAGGCCCTACTCTTGCAATAGGTGTAAAGCTTTGCTGAAGGGACTGTATTTTACTTGCGTCACATGCTTCAACTCCTCCTGCCATCAGAGCTACGATATTTGCTCCACTTGTTATCGCAATGGCGCATATGACCACAACCACGACAACAACAGCTTCTTCTTGGATAATTACGCAGCTTATGGCCAAGAAATGCTATACTTCGCCCGAAGCAAACACAAATACGGTACGAAATTTGAATACTATTTTTTATTTATACCAAATTACGATTAGATTGCAACTCAAGTTAGCATTAGTTAGCTTACACGGTGGATTTATCAACCCTTACACTTCAACCCACGATAATTAATGGATCCCAGATCAGTACTCATGGGAATACACACTGCCACTAGCATAAACACACATGATGCATGTTAAAGAAGAATGTTAAGCACACTCTCATAATCCCTACTCTTACCCTTTTTAGGTAATATGATAAAACAAGGGGAAAGATTGTTTACTCTTCCGTGTTTCATGATAGGGATGTGGTGTCCCTACCTAGTTACTCTCTATTTTGTCTCTAATCTCCTCTTTCTCTTTTCTTTTCTCCTTTACCAGTCATTAACAGTGGTTAAGATTCACCCTTAGAGTTCATCCATCTAAACTTGGTTTTCACAAACAGTCATGTGTCCCTTTTAACATCCACTAACGATGGTTAAGATTCACTCACCCTAGGGTTCATCCATTTAAATTTGGTTTTAAGAAAGTGTCACATGTCCCTTTTAACACCCATTAACTGTGGTTAAGATTCACTCACTCCTAGGTTTCATTCATCTAACCTTAGCCATTAATGTTAGATGGATGGACCCTATGATTGAGTGAATGTTAACCAGTTAGTGAATGTTAAAAGTATATATATATATATATTCTAAAATGAAGGTTAGATGGATGAACCCTAGGGGTGAGTAAATCTTAACCACACTTAGTGGGTGTTACAAGGGACACGTGGTGTCTTGTAGAGCCCCCTTTAATTGTGGTTAAGCTTAATGAACCTAAGGTTAATTATTTTTCAAAAAACCAATTTTAAATGGATGAAACCTAGGGGTGACTGAATCTTAACCACGATTGGTGGGTATTAAAAGGGACACGTGGAGGTTTCTAAAAACCAAGGTTAAATGTATGAACCCTAGGTGTGAGTGAATCTTAACCACAGTTAGTATATGTTAAAAGGGACACATGGTGGTTTCTAAAAACCATTGAGAGGGTAAAGCGGGTAGAGAATCCCCCGACACAACGTTTTTGTTTAGGCACAGGATTCTCTCGAGTTCGAATCCCTAGAGGTCACCACGTGTCTCCTTTGACACCCCTTAACCATGGGTAAGGTTCACCCACCCATCCGACAACCCTTGCAGCGTGTTACAGCTTCGACATTCAAACCTCTCTCTTTCTTAGTTATAACCGGCTGCATTGGTAGCTCGAAAAAATAAGGACTTGTTTGTTCCGTAAACAAGGTGAGGATCAGAGAAACTGAGGCTAGGATTCTCCTAAGATAATTATTAGCCTTCTTTTTCACAAAGATGTGGGCCAATAGTTGATGGCTCAGTGGGAAGTGGGAACATAGACATGCCTCATGACTCCAAACTGCGTCATGCATAGGAAGGCTCCCTTATGTCGTCGTCGTTGTTGTCATAACAATAATAAATAAATAATAATAATAATAATTATAATTATTATTATTATTATTATACTTTGGTTCATACTAAAGTGAAAAAATCCTTGGGTAATGGTAAACTCTGTTCGGTCCAACTTTGTAGGCCCGAGGCCCAAGCCGGAGGGACAGCTTTAAAAAGTGGGCCGATCCAAGTCATTGGGAGCGCATAAAGATACCCAGGGAGTGAGACCAAATGGGCCTTACACTGTTCCTCCAAATTTCGGTCGGCCGAAAAACAGAGAGACTTAATCACTGAAAAACTATTTATCTGATGTTTCAGGTCGTGTCTGCTTCAAGGCCAGAGACTTCACAAGAGGTGAGTTATTTGTTTTTGTTTTCATGTATTGGAGTTTATTTACAATAGAGCACAAATCATTGGGGGTACCAAATCATTTGAGTAAAAGGAGATAATACATTTACACCCCTGAGGTTTGACAATAATACGGATTCCCTCAGTTTTCACAAAATACAATAGGGTATCCTTATGTTTCAAACTAATGACACTTATACCTCTTCAGTCAACATGTGAAAAAGTTCAAAAAATATCAAAAATACTCCTCAAAAGTGTATCAGCAGACAAGTTTTGTGAACCCGGTGTGTAGTGAATAGAACTTTGTGTCCCCGCAATTGCTTCTCTCCTCCTACTAGCACTCCTTCCAGCACCAGACCTGTCACTGCCACCTCAGTCATTCCTTGACCTTCCAGCCCTCCCTTCACTTCCAATTGGTGCATCTTGACATGTGCGCTTGTTGCAACCATATTTTTTACATCTTTGATGGGTATTAAAATATACTTATTTCATTTAAATATTAAAATTAAATAATACCCTTTATACAATTATAAACTTATACTAAAATTTTAGTTAACACCGTAATTTCTTTACCTGAGATAATAAAGTAGAATTTTCACCTAATATAAATAGCTATACCCAATTAACCAAGCTGCTCGCAAACTGCTCATACTCTACTCAAGTTCGTTTATTAAAGCTCGAATTTGTTTATTTAATAAACAAGTCAAACTCAAGCTTTATTTTTATGTTCGTTTAATAAACATAAACAAACAAGCTTGAACTCACCACTACTCGGCTAGGCTCAGTTCATCTGGATAACACACCTATTTGTGGCCCATGAATCAGGCCAAAGTGAGCTTAGCAAAATGAAAGAGAAGGTAGGTCAACCTGGAATGGATGAACTCACTGGACTTAGATATACATAAAACAAATAATAATTTAAGAGAGGTGGAGCCATCTAACCTAGAAATAGGTGAAGGCCCAATAATTAAGGGGAGATGAATCATCAAATTTATTGATATGTGATGACTCTTAGGTTGAACCCAACCCACCCAGAAAGTGTGCCTGTGCGATTCATTTCTTCTTTACTATTATAATGGGAGAGCCAGGCGTAGCCTGATTTTTCTGAAATTCTCAATCTACCCTCATATAAAATAAAACTTTGATTTAATGTTTTACTTTAATTCCCAAACTACCCCTTGCTCATCTATCTATTTAAAGAATAAAATCACAGCCAATCGCGATTGAACTCGGGGAGAGTTCAATCGCACCTGCGGATTAACACGCATCCCTTTTATCTCTTATTAACTGTGGTTAACTCCTTCCCCTCGCTCTCACGTGCATCGCACGTGCCACTCGCTAGTATATATATATAGAGGATGATGATATACAAATGTGATGTTTAAATACTTAGAAACTTTCTCCGAAAACATTCTCAAAATATATAGTCAAATAGGTGAGAGAAGCCCATAGGGAAAACCTTGTCATGACTAAGTTGATGCAAGTCCAACTCAAACAGGAGTGACGACAAATAAATCAGCAACGGATTTCATCTGGTAGATGCCCGAGTATTACACTCAAACATAACTTCTTCAACAAACATGTGGCAAGAAATTAGAGGATAAATTAAAAAAAGACGGAAGAAATTGAAACAGCCTTTGATATTTAGATTTTTCCTCCAATTATATAAATGGTGTTTGTTTGTTTCTCCAAAATAACGCAGGAGAATTCCATTGACTCAATAGTCGAATTTTCATGAGCTGCGTTTCCTAGATCATATAAATATTAGTGAAAGACACACATTTGGTCAAATATATTATTCACTCTCTTTTTTCTTTTCTGTTTTTTTTTTTTTTTTTTTGGGGTGGTGGTTTTACTTCTTCATTTGATTGATTGATTCTTGTTGATTGTATGATTATCCATTCAGAGTAAATGGAAGTACGCAATTCAAGCATTCGAAGCATTCGAGGCGGCTTTGGGTATTGCAGCTAGCGCATATTGTGTTGCAGGATTGTGTAGCATCATGTAACGGGGCTTAAACTAACATGGACAAAAAAATCCGTCGCAGCGAGCTTTGTTGGATGCATAGGCAAGGTTGTAATACTGGAACTCTTTCAGACAATTATACATATCCAACCTATATATGGTGTTTGTTTGTTTTTAACTTTTAAAGGATTCTATAGTTAGTTTTGAAAGCTAATTTTTTCATAAATTACTTGATAATGAATTTGGGTTATGAGAACTCAGAGAGCTCCCAGACCCTCCATCTTGATGAACTGAGATGCGAGTTCATCCGAGCCAAGAATACTTTTTATAGTATTCCTCTTAATTTTATGATTAGCCACAGCATGGATGCATGTCATGTTTTAATAGTCGCATGCTCAGTCCTAGCCCTAATTCGTGCAAACTCATGCTAGGAAGTGGCTAACTATGATTATCTAAATAAAGTATCTTAATTCCATAGTTATGATCGTTTAACTGTGATTGTGAATTTTTGTAATTCATTCTCCTTTATATTTCTTACGTTGACATATTTCAAATTGTATTTATTTATCTATAAATAATTGCTAACGTTCACTCAATGAGTGAATTTGTTAACTACATTGACATTTTTATCCATGCATTGATTATCAAATTCACTAAAATTAAAGGGTAGTTTAATCTTTTTATAGAAACCAATCATTAAATACATGAAAGAATAAATAGAGTTGGACTTTTCTTGTACTTCTTCATTTAATGAATTTTTTCCTATGAAAATAACAAAATATCATTGTATTACATAAGGGTATGTATATATATATATATATATATATATATATATATATATATATATATATATATATATATATATTAAAATTAAATATATTTATTATATACTAGTAAAGATTAATAGTATATAATTTATTTTACATGATAAGAATACCCTTTATACATTATAAACTTATACTAAAATTTTAGTTAACACCGTAAGTTCTTTACCTGAGATAATAAAGTAGAATTTTCACCTAATATAGATAGCTATATCCAATTAACCAAGCTGCTGCTCGCGAACTGCTCATACTTGGCTCAAGTTCGTTTACTAAAGCTCGAGTTTGTTTATTTAATAAACAAGTCAAACTCAAGCTTTATTTTAAAGTTCGTTTAATAAACAAACAAGCTTGAACACACCACTACTCGGGGGCTCAATTCATCTCGATAACACACCTATTTGTGGCCCATGAATCAGGCCAAAGTGAGCTTAGCAAAATGAAAGTGAAGGTAGGTCAACCTAGAATGGATGAACTCACTGGACTTAGATATACATAAAACACATAATAATTTAAGAGAGGTGGAGCCATCTAACCTAAAAATAGGTGAAGGCCCAATAATTAAGGGGAGCTGAATCATCAAATTTATTGATATGTGATGACTCTTAGGTTGAACCCAACCCACCCAGAAAGTGTGCCTATGCGATTCATTTCTTATATATATATAGAGGATGATGATATACAAATGTGATGTTAAGTACTTAGAAAATTTCTCTGAAAAAATTCTCAAAATATATAGTAAAATAGGATAGAAGAAAGAAGCCCATAGGGAAAACCTTGTCATGACTAAGTTGATGCAAGTCCAACTCAAACAGGAGTGGCAACAAATAAATCGGCAACAGATTTCATCTGGCAGATGCCCGAGTATTACACTCAAACATAACTTCTTCAACAAACATGTGGCAAGAAATTAGAGGAGAAATTAAAAAAAGACGGAAGAAATTAAAACAGCCTTTGATATTTGGATTTTTCCTCCAATTATATAAATGTTGTTTGTTTGTTTCTCCAAAATAACGCAGGAGAATTCCATTGAATGGTCTCAATAGTCGAATTTTCATGAGCTGCGTTTCCTAGATCATATAAACATTAGTGAAAGACACACATTTGGTCAACTATATTATTCACTCTTTATTCTTTTTGATTGATTGATTCTTGTTGATTGTATGATTATCCATTCAGAGTAAATGGGAGTACGCAATTAAAGCATTCGAAGCATTCGAGGTGGCATTGGGTATTGTAGCTAGCACATATTGTGTTGCAACAGTGTGTAGCATCATGTGACGGAGCTTAAACTAACATGGACAAAAAAATTAGTCGCAGCGAGCTTTGTTGGATGCATAGGCATGGTTGTAATGTTGGAACTCTTTCAGACAATTATACATATCCAACCTATATATGGTGTTTGTTTGTTTTTAACTTTTAAAGGATTCTAAAGTTAGTTTTGAAAGCTAATTTTTTCATAAATTACTTGATAATGAGATTGGGTTATGAGAACTCAGAGAGCTCCCAGACCCTCCATCTTGATGAACTGAGATGCGAGTTCGTACGATGTGCTTTGATGGATCTTTAATCTTTTCAATCGCCGAATCTTTAGAAATCCCCAATTCAAGAACATGAACCTCACCAGCAGTCTTTTCTATATTACTATTTATTTATCTCTCCACCATTGTAATATGATGTATCCCCATCCATCTAGATAATTTTTTATATCTTCACCAACTAGATAGAAAAGTATCAGTTTCCAACTGATCCTTGTTATGCATAATTCTCTCCTAGCTAGCCAACTGTTTCCATACTTGAATCTTTTTTTCTAGCAAATTTTCAACTTTGAGAGATCCTTTATCAAATCCTATTTCTACTAAATCCTTTCCGGAGCCATCACAATTCCCTTCTGATAATATTTACCTCCGATGCAACAAGATTTTTTCCCGAGATCACAACCTCCACCTCCGAAGGAAAAGAAGCTAAGCATCAATTTTTCCATTAGATCCAAAAGCTTTAACAACCCAAACCTTGGAAGTTTCTTTATGGATATCAGGCTGGATTGAACCAGTTATCCTCTTGACGTTTTTGTTTGCTAATCTAGCGCTCCCCTACCTTTATTCAAGCCAAGCTAAAACTTTTCCGGTTTAGATTTGCTCAAATCGACCTCGACGCATATCCGAGCCAGTCTAGGACGAGATATATATATATGCTCCTTGTTGGTCCAGCCACCACCAACACCTTCCCTACATACTCCCTATTGCAGTACTAATTAAGACCCCTGGGGTTAAACAAGTTTATGAGAATTCCAGGCAACCTAATCCAGACTTGAACTATATATAGACGACTTAATGAACCTCGTCAACTTCCCACCCATGTAGCAAACTTCCTTAATCCATACGGCTAGATAATCCGCTTCCGATTCAAAACGAAGAAGGAGATGTCTTGTCTCGGGCAACTATAGAATGGCCCCGTGATTTTGACTTCTCCACACACTATATGACACATGGCAATAAGATGTTGAGTTAAAAGGGAAGAGATATCAATTGGGAGAAGTCAAAATCATGGGGAGAAAATGAAATGACTTCTCTCCATTTTTAACGTCACATGTCCCTTATTCTATGGTTGCCCAAGAGCCCTTTCTGGCTTCACCGGAGACAATCCGAGGCCTGGTTTACCATATACACCGGGATTTTGCTTCTGACACCTTCTAGGTCCAAGATCAACCCGAACAATGAGCACCGGATTCAAAGATTTTTTGAATCCCGAGTTATATTTTTTTTAACACCTTTGAATTTTGTGCTCACCATCCCAGTCTTGGAATGATCTCAAACCTATACGGGCTCAGAAGCAAAATCCTATGCACTATCTTCGATCATAAGGTTGGCCCAACGTTTATATCAATGGGCCTTATGGGCCTGGCCACGAATATGCATACCCTAACCCGGCCAATAAGGAATCTTCTACCCAGATCACCCACTGATCCACTGAAAATGATTAACTAATAAGAGATTAACTATAATTCAAAGCCCTAATTGAAACCGAGCACTCCAAAACACACATATTAATGGGGTGTTTTGATAAATAAAAAAACAAAATAAGGATATTTTCGTCTATGAATCTTTTGTGTAAAGGTATATTCAAGCCGAGCTTGGCCAAGTTTGAGCTTGATTTGAGCTCAAATGTGTAGGCTTGAGCTTGGCTTGAACAAGCTTGATCGAGTTCGAACTTTATTAAGTCAAGCCAAGCTCGGGTTGGCTCAAGCTTGATTCATAGAATTATTTTGTTTTATTTTACTAAATTTTAATAAAAATTTTTATTAAAAAATTATAATACAAAAAATTAAAACATTCATATACTGCAAAGACAAGATTTGAGGGTAGTCCTTCAGTAGAAAGAGTAGAGAGTTAGATGAAAATTTTGTCATTATTATCTCTTAAACTTATTTATTATGAATTAAAAAAATATAACAATCAATAATAATAATAAAGAAAAGTTTAAAATATTATTTTATATTAATATAAATAATATATATATATATATACCCAAGTCTGGCTTGAGCTTGGGTTGTTTAAACATTTGAGTTCAAATAAATAAAGTTTCGCTTGATTCGTTTGAGCCTGAAATGCCAACTTGAGTTTGGCCCAAACGAATCGAGTCGAGCCGTCGAGCGAGGGGGAGTCCACACAGCCACTCATTAACTCACGATATTTTAAATTGCAATATTACTTGAATCTAAGCAAGGTTAACAGATAGCAAATCGTGCAACCCAATCCTAGTCCTCATTGGTTCACGCCCTCCTTTTAATACTGACTAATTGTGGTTAAGATTTACTCACCACTAAAATTCATCCATTCAACCTTGGTTTTGAAAAAAATTATTAACCTAAATTTAATTAAGCTTAACCATAGTTAAGAGGGACATGTGAGCCAGCTAATCACTGCTCCTCTAACGGCATCGGATTTCCTCTAGCAAAAACAGGAGTATTACACTCGGGCATAACCTCCTACACGTGGCGATAAATAGAAGATAAATCAAAATAAGAGGTTATGCATGGGTGTAAAACTCGGGCATTTGCTATAGGAAATCCATTGCCTCATCTAGAATCCAAATCCAGTGGTGATGAACATGTCAGGGTTGACGACTCTTGCACTCCAACGACTTGCCTTGGAAAGTCTTGGAGATCGAGACAAAGATGTCCCACTCTCGAGTCTTCTTTATGGAATAGTTTTGTCAATTACCATGTGCATTAGTGGACTGTTTGGACATAGCTTTAGGGCTTTCCAGGCCCGGGAAATGAGTAGGAAGTGCATAACAAGGTTCACCCGCCTTTCCATGTTTACTGTTCATGCACTATTTCTCAACTATCCCTTAACCCAGCATTGATAGTATATACCTGCAGCCAAAAATACTATCATTTTTTAAGCCTTAGCGGCCGACTACCATATTTGTCCCCTTCTGGGTCCAAAACACTCAGATCTCGCAATTGAATGCACAGAAAGTTCAATCACACCCATAGGTCAAAACGTGTCCCATTTAGCCCTTATTAACAATGGTTAAATTTATTCTCAAACACTTTGTTTAAGAGGAATGCTAATCCTACTCTCAGTCAACCCATACTCTCAACATCTACCAATCACTTGTCCACCTTTTTGTGAAAAAGTGTTTTAATCACAATAAACAATAAAGTGAACATGTGATTGGTAGTGAGTGAGAGTTGAGGTTGATTAGCCATACTCTTGTCAACTCATGCTAGCACTCCTCTATTATTCAATAATCTCACTTTATTTTAAAAAAATTATCATAAAAAAAAAAACTAACTTTGATTAAGAATTTTTAACTTTAGAGTTAATATCTTTTTCAAAAATAATAGATTATCAAATACTAAGGGCTGGCTTGAAGTTGAGATTGTAGAGCGTGTGTGCGCACTTTGTGTGTAGTTAGTTAAAATTATCAAAAAAACAAAAAAAACATTAAGGGTTCGAGAATCTTAAGTTCGGTTAATAGAGGTTAAAAGGGACACGTTGATCTCTGGATAGATTGAACTCTCTGCGATTGGCAAAACACTTTTAGCGGGGCCCACAACCCAAATTATTTTTATTTTTATTTCAAAATTCATAATATATCTTTTAGTACTCTCTCCATCTCTTTTAAGTTCTAAGCTATTCTCTCCCTCTCTTCTAAGTTCTAAGCTCCTTGGATAAAAATTTGACAGAAAGAAGCAAGGGAGGGAGAGATGGATGAGATGTGCGAGGCAGCACTAGCTTATTATGAAGCGGGATCTGAGGAGCTAAAGCAGCTAGCAAGGGAATTTTTCTGTTCCATGGACATTGATGGAGATGGAAGAATAAGCTATTGGGAGTTCATGGAATTCCTCAGGCAGAGAGGACATGAGGTGAATAAGTATCACAGCTTCATGGCACTAGACACGGACCGCAACGACTATCTGGATTTCAATGAGGTCCTCGTTTACTACTACGTTGTTAAAGCGGGAAGGCGGACATGCACAGAGTGTAAAGCTCTTATGAAAGGACTGTATTTTACTTGCGTCACATGCTTCGACTCCTGCCATGAGAGCTACGATCTTTGCTCCTCTTGTTATCGCCATGCTAGACATGTCCACCACCACACCTACTTCTTGGATAATTACGCAATGCTCTTGTCCAAGAAAGACTCTTTTTGGGCGTCAACAAGCACAAATACGGTATGACTAAGGATGATTTTTCTTTTTTTTTTTTCTTTTTTTTGGTAACTCGGGGCTCCCCAATCCTTCGGGTTTGAACTAATCGCCGAGGGTGCGATGAGAGCCCGCAACCCGCAACCCGCCACACAAGGTAAGTCTAGGAAAACCCGTGCAAGGATGGCCCCAAATGGGGGTGTGAGAAATTGAACTCAAGACCTTCTGCTTCATGAGGCATAAACCCGGGAACCATTGGTCCATCTCTTCATGTTTAAATTTGTTAGGTATTTCTAAGCCCATTTTTTTCAATGGCTGATAACCTACTTACCAAATCCTACAATCATGCATGCTAGGGATGGCAATGGGCCGGGCTAACCGGGTAACCCGTCCCGTCTCACCCGCCCCTATTGGCACGGGTTTGGGGAGCTTAAACAGGGTAGGGATGGGTTTGGGAATTAGATGCTAAACCCGAGTCAGGTTCAGGCCAAGGATGGATTTACGCCTCCCTACCCCACCCCGTTTATAATGTCAAATCACTTTTTTATCCTTATTTTAATACGAAAATTACCACATTACAATACTTAAAGTATGAAATACAGTCCCAACCTGCCCCGACCCATCTAGTGCTTAACGAGACGGGGCGGGGCAGGGACGGGATTAAGAAATGTTTTAAAAAACGGAAGTGACCCGCCCCACCCTGCCCCAACCCGGGTTTGAGACAGGTTTGGGGTAGGAATTTTCCATTAGGGGCGGGGTCGGAATGAGGACGCCCTGACCCAAACCCGCCCCATTGTCATCCTTAATGCATGCATCAGGGATCAATCTGAACACACATAATGTTGTCCTTTAGAGAAAATCGATGAGGGTGAGACTTAAACGCAGGCCTAGAGTATGAACACCTCTAGGCTTTACCAATTGATCGCACCTTTGTGACTAAGGTTGATACTAATGATTCCTTTAATTTTATGTGATTATTAGAGAAAAACTGAGATTTATTCTCCGGCAAGATCTCGGTTAACCCTCCTAAGAGGCCCTACAACTCTGGAGTCCTGCTAGCATAGTCCTAAATCAAATACAATATCATTTCAAAATGTCTCTTCAGCGATGTCATAGGTGTGCCCCTGGGGGATGGGATTTGATCTGGCGCTCCCCTTTGCAAGTGACATGTGGTGATAAAAAGGGGAGAAGATATCAAATGGAGAAAAGTCAAAAAATAGGGAGGAAATGAAATGACTTCTCCCCCTTTTTATCGCCACATGTCGAGCAAAGGCCTTAGGTCAAATGATTTTGATTCCGCGATAGCCGGATCAAATCCCATCCCCCTGGATTTGAGTACTACATGGAATTTCCGATCCCAATAAATGGGTAGAAATATATAAATATATATATTCAATTGTTCGGGGACCACATGCCACCTTGGCTCCGCCCCTGCCCATGGCTATGCCCTAAAAAAACCAATTCTAAAAGCTCAAGGAGCCACGTGCCCCCTTGGCTCTGCTCCTGCCCATATATGGCTATGCCCTACCAAACTAAACTAAAAAACAAATTCCAAAAATTCAAGGGGGCATGTGCCCCTTTGCCCTTGGCTCCGCCCCTATCAGTGTTTTAATAATCGGACTGGTCATTGAACCGGTTGGGTGACCGGTTCCCCGTTTGGCTGATTCAACCGGTTCGATTGACCGGTTCTACCGTTTTGACAGCAAACCCCGAAATTTGCTCTTTAAGCTTGAGCAATTAGATCTTCAAACATGGAGATTGAGATATCGCTTGTGTATGATGTGATTGGTGATGTCTTCCCACTTTTTAGCATTGAACGAGTCAGCATTCAATGACAAAAGAAACAAAAAAAAGGCCTCTGTCTCAGGCAACCAAAGAATAGGGGACGAGAGGCGATAAAAAAAGGGAGAAGTCATTTCATTTTCTCCCCATGATTTTAACTTCTCCCCACTTGATATCTCTCCCCCTTTTTTTTGACCACCTTATCACCATGTGTCATTTAACGTGTGGAGAAGTCAAAATCATGGGGCCCATGATTTCGACTTCTCCACCACTTGTCCCCTATTCTATGGTTACCTGAGACGGGCTTTCAAGCTTCAATCAAGAGTACTTTGAAATTTTAAAAAAAAATTATAACTGGTCACCGGATTTTAGAATCGTGTACCGGTTTTACCGGTTACCAGTTCAACAGGTCGATTCTGTCGGTTCTTTGATTCTTGCCCGGCTTTGAATTGTAACCGGTTTTGGAGGGTTTGGGACCGGTTGACTAGCTAGTTCCCAATTTTACCGATTCAATCGGTCGGTCCAATTTTCAAAACATTGGCCTGCTCTCTTCATTTAGGGGTGTCAATTGAAACGGATATTATCCGTATCCAATTGCAATCTGAATTAATTTACTTGGATAATTATCCAAATAAGTATCTGGCGGAACAAATTCAAATAGTAATTTTACTATCTATTTATAATTGAATACGAATTTGAATATTGACATATCTGATTCGATAAATATCTGACTGATTATATATATATATATATATATATATATATATATATATATATATATATATATATATATATATATATATATATTATAAATTTACAAGACTAAAATAATCTTATAAAAATATACTTTTATATAATTAAAGACATTAAATTATTATTTTTAATATAGTTGAAGTTAAAATATTAATTATCCTAGTTAGATATATTGTGAGAAACAAAGAGACTTAATCACTAACAAACTATTTATTTGATACAGCTAAACACTTCCCTAGTCATGTATAATCAGGGGCCAGAGACATCAACATTTTTGGGGATCCCTCAGCCACCAAGTAATGTGAGTTATTATTATTATTATTATTATTATTATTATTATTATTATTATTATTATTATTATTATTATTATTATTATTATTATTCAGTTTCATGCATTGGAGTTTAATTATAACAGAGAGGAACACTTTTCTCAACTATTGCTAGGACCATTTATAATTGAATACAAATTTAAATATTAATATATCTGATTTGATAAATATCTAACTGATTATATATATATATATATATATATTATAAGTTTATAAGACTAAAATAACCTTATAAAAATATACTTTTATATAATTAAAGATATTAAATTATTATTTTTAATATAGTTGAAGTTAAAATATTAATTATCCTAGTTAGATATATTTTGAGAAACAAAGAGACTTGATCACTAACAACTATTTATTTGATGCAGCCAAACACTTCCCTGTCATGTATAATCCGGGGCCAGAGACATCAACAACAGTTTTGGGGATCCCTCAGCCACCTAGTAATGTGAGTTATTATTATTATTATTATTATTATTTAGTTTCATGCATTGGAGTTTAATTATAATAGAGAGCAACATTTTTCTCAACTATTGCCGGGACCCAGTGTAGATGGGTGAATCTATGGGTGAGTGCATCTTAACCATAGTTGAAGGGAGTTAAAAGGGGGACAGGTGGTAAGAAAAGGGCAGCCGAGACACCCTCCTTGCATCACTAGCTAACCAAGGAGGTGATTATTTTCATATATTGACTTACCCGTTATCTTTTTTCTCTCTTTTTTACGGGGCACACTTTATCATTTCCCATGGCTATGTCATGTTAAATATTTAAAATAACATAATATAAAATATTAATTGTTTTCAAAAAGTTAGGGCAAGTTGTCCCCCTTGCCCCATGACTATGGCTTATTAATTAAATAATATAATATAATATAATTTTTTTCAAAGGCTCGAGGCATGTGCCCCTTGACCCATGACTATGCCTTGTTAAATAATTGAACAACACAGTATAAAAGATTTTGTTTTTCAAAAGTTCCAGGGGAAGCTGCCCTCGAGCCCCAAGGCTATTCCTTATTAAACTATATTCTTAAAAAAAAAAAAGTTCAAGGGACACTTGCCCCTATGTCCCATGGCTATGCCTTTTTAAATTGTATATATAATTATTCAACCATTTTGGGAGGCCACATGCTCCTTTGGCTTCCCCTCTGCCCATGTCTATGCCCTACTAAACTAAAACTTTTCTCAAAATTTCGGGGGCACGTGGCCCATTGACTCCCTTCCTGGCCATGGCTATGCCCTACTAAACTTAAAAAGATGTTTTTCCAAAATTTCAGGAGGGGCACATGACCACATTGCCCCTAGCTCCGCCCCTGCTCTCTTTCAATTAGGGATGTCAATTGATACAGATATTATTCGAATAGGCTTTTTGTAAAAATTCTCTATCTTTTTCAGTTATTTATAAATACCCCTTGTGTTTTGTGATTTTGTATTAAGCCCCAATATCTTATAAAACTTTTGCAAATCCATCCAAAAATTAGTTAAAGATGTTAAATTTTTTATGAAATGACATTTTAACCCTTTTCAATGGGTTTGCCAGAACGCTCACCTCTATAAGTCACAATGATTCCCATTTATCTCCCTTTAACTGGGGTTAAGCTTAATCAACCTAAGATTAATATTTTTTAAAAATAATAAAAAATTAAGGTTAGATGGATGAACCCTAAGGGTGAGTAAATCTTAACTACTGTTATTGAGTGTTAAAAGGGACACATGGTAGCCTATAGAGTCTCATTTAATTGTGGTTAAGCTTAATCAAACTAAAGTTAATAATTTTTTTAAAAAAATTCCAAAAATCCAAGGTTAGATGCATTAACCCTAGGGGTTAGAGAATATTAACCACTATTAGTAGATGTTAAAAGGGATACATGGCAGCTTGTAGAGCCTCCTTTAACTGTAGTTAACCATGCTCAATCTAAGGCTAATATTTTTTCTTCTAAAAATCAAGGTCAGATGCATGAACCCAAGGGATGACTGAATCTTAACCACAATTACTAGGTGTTAAAATGGATACGTGGTAGTTTGTAGAGCCCCCTTTTTACTGTGGTTAAGCATAATCAACCTAAGGTTAATATTTTTTCTAAAATTCAAGGTTAGAAGCATGAACCCTAGGGGTGAGTGGATATTAACCACTATTAGTTGGTGTTAAAGGGACACGTGTAGGCTTGTAGCTTGTAAAGCCTCCTTTAACTGTAGTTAAGCATAATCAATTAAAGGTTAATATTTTTTTCTAAAATCCAAGGTTAAATGCATGAACCCTAGGGGTGAGTGAATATTAACCACTGCTAGTGGGTGTTAAAAGGGACATGTATCGTTTTGTAGAGTCTCCTTTAATTGTGATCAATCTAAGTCAATATTTTTTTCTTCAAGAAACCAAGGTTAGATGCATAAACCCTAGGGGTGAATGAATCTTAACCACAGTTAGTGAGTGTTAAAAGAGACATATGGCGGCTTGTAGAACCCCTATAATTGTGGTTAAGCATTATCAATATATAGTTAATATTTTTTTCTTCTAAAAACCAAGTTTAGATGCATGAACCTTAGGGGTTAATGAATTTTAACCACAATTAGTGAGTGTAAAAGAGACACGGGGCAGTTTGTGGAGCCCCCTTTAACTATGATTAAGCATAATCAATCTAAGGTTAATATTTTTTTTCTCTAAAAACCAAGGTTAAGTGAATCCTAGGGGTGAGTGAGTCTTAACCACAGTTAATGAGTTCCAAGCATTTCTCTTGTGAAATTTTTTTACAAATCTCCTTAAAATCAAAAAATATTAAAAAGGTGATTTCATTAAAAAAAAAAATTAACAATCATTAACTAACTTTTGAATGGAATGATGGATTTGCAAAAGTTTTAAAAACTAGTGGGGCTTAATACAAAATCACAAAACACAAGGGGTATTTACAATTAATTGAAAAGATAGGTGTTTCTGACAAAAAAAACCTATTTGTATCCAATTGCTATCTGAATTAATTTACTTGGATAATTATCCAGCGAAACAAATTCAAATACTAATTTTACTATCCCTTTATAATTGAATACAAATTCAAAATTGATATATCTGATTTGATAAATATCCGATTGATTATATAATATAATATTACTATATATAAATAGTAAATTATAAGTTTATAAGACTAAAATAACCTTATAAATATATACTTATAATATAATTTTAATACATTAAATTATTATTTTTAATATAAATGAAGATAAAATATTAATTATATTAGTTAGACATTGCGAGAAACTAACAACTATTTATCTTAGGCAGCCAAACACTTCCCTGCTCTTATTATTATTATTATTATTATTTGGTTTCATGCATTGGATTTTAATTAATTGTAGGACTTTGCTACTCAGACCGTTTAGGGCTCACAGGCCGGGGTGTAAAAAATCGCCAAATTCACATCCATAAGTATAATCTTCATCACCATGCTTAGGTTTTAAATATTGAGTCTATAAATTCCGGCACTCGAGTTTCTCAAGTTCTTTATACATCTTGACCGTATACTTCTCAACAAAATCTTAAATCCATTTTCATACAATCATCAAAACGAATCAACTTGTCTAACATTGGATCACGTCAGGTCAATCCTCTGATACCAACTGATGTAAGACAATCCTACATTATGAAAATAAATAAATAAATAAATAAATAAATAAATAAAAAGATAAATCTTTGATCACCATCGAAGTCTAAGTTTCTTAGAGTAAACTTAGAAAAAACTCTCCTGCAAGGTGTTAATCCAAGAACCCCAAAAGTTTACAAAGGAACTCAAATAAAAGTCAAAGGCTAATTCTAATTCAATATATCGAAGATTTTTCGACAACGCTCCTATAAAAACTATTGATAATAAAAAGAAACCCTAAAAACTAATTTAGAAGCTAAGCAACGAATTTAAACCCTATTTCTAAAACAACTCAAAGCAAAATTTTGAAATACCCTTTATAACCCTAATTTTCATAGCTAATTTTACAGACAACATTAAAACTCAATTTCGACATCCTAAAAACTAAAATTGTGAAAATTTTCGTGAAAGAACTATTGTAAATATTGAAATTTTCTTTTCAGCGCATCTAATGGATTCTCGATATGATATTTGACCAGAAAGTTAAGAATTTTTTAATCTTTATTGTCAATCTGCAAAATTTAAAAAACGACTTTTCTTCCTAGCATCTGTTCGTCGTACATTTATTTGAATTTGATCTCCCGCATCATAAGGTCCTTATTATGAGGACTCAATTTCTTCATCAATGGAATGATGAGCCTCTTTATTACAAAATTTTATTTTGCATACAACTATTTCAGTCTTTAATAAAAGAAAATGCTAGCACTACTTTCTTTCAAGATTTACTCTCTTTTTTATTGGACATGGTGTTAGTGCAAAACATGTGTCTTCCTCTTAATGGAAGACAATAACACACGTATTTCCCTTGAAAAGGTGAGTTTAAAAGATAATTAAACTAGCATTGCCCTAAATAAAATTAATTTGTTGAGCATTATGGAAGAGGGGAATTCTACCCTTATTCGCTTTCAATCTTAATCGGCCTAACCACTTTAGATGGACCTCTTTAGAAAATGATTAAGAACACCGCGATTAAGATGTCAAGAACTTCGTCTGTACTGTATAGTGCAAGCATGTAGGGAGTCTTGATCGGCTCAAAGCTTAGTTGAATCTCAAAAATAGTATTGCCAAATTTCTTCCACAAGTGGGAGCAGGGGCGGAGCCAAGTGGGGGCCTGTGGGGGAACGTGGCCCCACTAAATTTTTTTGAAATCATTTTTTTTTCCTTTTATTTTAAGCAAGCCATGGGAATGGGCAGATCATTCAATCGCTATTGAACTTGGGGGGAGTTCAATCACACTTAGTCAACGCATCAACACGTCCCTTTTAACCTTTGTTAACTATAGTTAAGATTCACTAACTCTTGGGATTCAACAATATAACCTTAGTTTTTTTTTTAATAATCAAAAAATATTAACCCTAAGATTCAAAATTCCTAACCAAAGTTAAATATTTTTTTTATTATTTTTTCTTGTAAAAACCAAGGGTCTATTGTTGATCCAACCCCAAGAGTTAGTAAATCTTAACCACAATTAATAGAGGTTAAAATGATATGTGTTGACCTGTAGGTGCAATTGAACTCTCCTCAAGTTCCATCGTAGTTGACTATGCTATGATCTCCATGGCCAATGAACTTTCAAAAAAAAATTTATACTAAGTCATTTAATTATTTTATTGGGCGTAATTATGGTAAGAGGCAGTTGTCCCTATTAAAATATACTATATTATTTAATAGATATAGTCATGTGGCAAGGGGACATCGTTCTCTAAACTATTGAAAACAAAATATATATTTTTTATCATGTTATATAATTATTTAATGGTGAGAGCATGGGGCAAGGGGATAGCTATCCAGTAAACAATGAGAAATTTATAACACTTGTAAGATATGTATGAATTATATAGGCAAAAGGCAAAATGCTAGTGAGACCGCAAAGGGCCGAGACCACACCGAGACTGTGCATGTGATGCACGGATCTCAAAATTTTAAAAACGGATTTAATGAAAATTTGAGATCCGTGCATCACATGCATGGTCTCTGTCCTTTACGGCCTCAGCAGCAAAGTCTTAGGCAAAATGGCACCAAAACTTAGTCATAAATTTTTTTTTCCAGAGGGGATATACCCCTGAACCCCCCATCACGTGCCCCCACTACTAGAAAATCCTGTCTCCGCCCTTGAGTGGGAGGCTTTAACAGTGTTCAAGAAGCGTATTTTACATGTGCCTCACCTTCGGGTTCCATTTTAAGGTGCAGGATATCGCCAATGTCTATAGTTTATGATTGCTTTGGCCCCATTATAGGCCACTATGCCATGCCATTCTCATCCACATTGTCGTGCGACTTTGTCGACTGCTATGTATTGCACCATGCGACAGCAATGGGATGAGAACATCTAATAAAACCCTTAATTAATTTCAGACTTATATCTCCTAGACTAATCTTAATTATCGAAAAACAACCATTTTAGTAGTTTCTCTAAAGACAATGATGAGATAACACACCATGAGAGGTGTTTAAAAGGCATCAACCATGACACAAGGGATGGACAAACCAAAAAATGTGGGTTTTACAAGATCATCCGACGATGCAACATTGTGTTGATGAATTAACCATTTTGAAGAAATTTCCCATAAAATGCTAAGGGGATCCAATATGTCTGCTGATTGAATGGTTTAGAGGATAATACTAGCATTACTATCTTTCAAGACTCACTCTCTTTTTGATTGGAAAGAGTGTTAGTTGAAAACATTTGTCTTTTCTCTTAATGAGGTTTCTAGTGCCTATCTAACAAAGTTCGGTTGATGGTTACTGAATATAATTAACCATTTTCCATATCGAATAATGGAGTAAATCTAATGTGTATCGATCAAAGATTGGTTCAACACAGATCTACTGGTCAATTAAGTTAATTAAGCGATTAATAACCTCCAAAATGGAGCAAATCTACCAGTAACAGTATTATAGATTGTAATGTGGGTTGAAATGAGAAATTATTAGGACAAATGGTGCTCGTAAGACAAGAACAGGACCCACATTAATAGTTTAAACTTTACTTTATGGGAGTGTCTAAGACTTACGTAAGAAATCCTCAAAGTATGGTTAGTTAAATGCTCAAATACTTAGATTGACCATAGGAGCCTAAAAGTTTGTTGGACATCATTTTAAGGCCCTAGAAAATCATAAAAATCATTTTAAAGGAATGCCAAAAGACCTAGGAATTCATTCTCATCATTAAGGTTATGATCCAAAGTGAAATCAGAGTTTTTACTCTGATTTCGTCGACGAATTCACCGAGCAGTCTTGAATTCAGCGATGAAATGGAGACAGCAAACTCATTGTCTTCACTGTTTTTGATCTCGGCAACAAAATGAATTGGAGAACCCAATTTCATCAACGAAGTCATGCGATACTCTGAAAATGTTGTAACGGCTATTTTTCAACAGCCTTTTTCACATTAAATGTTTCACTAACGGCCATATTAGATGAAGAGCTATAAAAGGAGTTCATAAATGAACAAAATTAGTAGCCTGATCAATACATTAACTTTTATCATCTACTAAATCAGTGACATTGATTTCCACATCGATCACATTTTAGAAATCCTCAAAAATCTCTTTTGAGCATTTCAACTCCATTCTTTGAGAGGTTTCATTAGAGTATTATTCAACTCTTATCCAGCTTATTTTAGGAGCATTTATTTTGGATTGTAAATCCAAATCTACATTTGTAAAGAAAAATCAAGAATCGTGGATTCTTGTCTGTAAAGCCCGATAGCTTTGTGAAGTCAAGAGAGGGTGTTCTCTTGCATTATAGGTGGTATCCTAGCCTGAAAGGGATTGTAAAGGTAGTATCCTATCCTGGAAGGGATTGCAAATGTGGTATCCTAGCCTGCAAGGGATTGTAAAGGTTTAAACTTCACCCGGTGAAGAAGCTTGTGCGAGTGAAATCGTGGAAATCCTTAAAATGAGAAGCTGAAAGGTGGGGACGTAGACAAGTTGTCGAACCTCGTGAACAAAGTCTTAGTGTTTGCACTCCTTATCTCTATCTCTATTCTTCTTATTAATTATTGCTTATTGCATTTGCCTTAAATTCTTTAATTTCGCAAAATAGACTAAGGCAGAAATTTTATTTTGCCATTGACCCTAATCACCCCCCCCCCCCCCCCCTTCTAGGATCCATATACTAAGCATGCAACACCCACCACACCATTCCCTTTAACCTTGGAATTAGGCCAAGTGTCTTAGACTAATTCAGTTTTGGGTGGAAGCTTGTCTTAGGCAATACTCCTATAGGGATAGTCCTTCCTTGGCCTTAACACCCATTTTCAACCTTGGAGTGTTGGAGTGAAGGGGCTGGAAACCTCACAGTGGGTTCCCCATCTCATCCTCTTCACTTTCCCTTCTTTTTGCACTCCAGTTGTTTTTAGTAAATTTTCATTCTTGTTTGGCTTTTTTTTTTTTTTTGGTGAAATTACCCCTAGTTTCTAGTCCTTTCTCTAGAAGAATTTAGAAGGCCCACTGCCTTTCAAGAGTAGGCAGGCTGCCTATGTCATCTCCAGTGTAATAAGGGGTCCCCATGAAAAAGAAAGAGGGTGGGTATTCTCCTCTTTTCCTCTTTTTTTTTTCTTAAAATCAAGTGTGGGCTAGTCTATGGGTGATTGTTTTTTATTTTTTGGTTGAAATGATATCATATAACTAACACACACACAACCAAACCTAAGGTAGCCGCTAGGGTGCCATAAGGGTAAGTCCAAACAACCACTCCAAAGAGCTTGATTCAAGTATTATTATTTCACGAACAAGTACAGAATTATATTGTTCAATCAAGTCATTTGAGTCAAGTACAATAACTTGAAAAAATACAAGATAAACAAGTACCAATAACTTTAGGGTATCCCATGAAGTTTGCATCTTCTTGAAAACGGTATCAGATTGCTATATGACTATACGGGCTCAATAGCATTCTCTAGAACCAATTCCAGACTTGCACAAACTATTGTAGCCCTAATAACACTACAATAAATGGTCCCTAACCCCTGACATAGATAGATAAATGATATATCTGATTACCATAAATAAAAAAACATACCAAACATTTTTTTTTTTGGTAGTGACATACCAAACATTAAACTTGTAGAGGAGGCATAGTAACAAAGTTTGGCATTTGTTTTTAAAGTCGTGAATAATTCTGGACTTTTTCATTAAATGATTAATTGATGAATATTTTTTACCTTTTAAAATTAAACGCAAAGTGTTCTCGACTTTTGGACAAAGTCATAAAGAAACATCTAATCTTCAGACTTCAACGTTGCTTATGTCAACAGAGCTCGATTGCCAGAATTGTAGTAATCTATTCATTTAATATGGTAGCTAATTGTAGCAATCTATTCATTTAATATGGTAGCTAACTGTAGTAATCTATCCATTTAATATGTATAGTAGCTTGTTTAGTTATCAAGAAAGAAAAATATGTTTAAAAAAAGGCTATGAATAAAATGTGGCAGTGACGGCGGAATAGGCGAGGGTGGTGGAGGTGATGCTAGCGACATTGGTGGTGGTATCGGCATCAACGATGTCAACAACAGTGGTGACAGGGCAGCGGTGATGGTGGTAACAACAACGACAATTACGGTGGTGGTAAATGGAGGTGTGGTGATGGAAAACTGATTTATTGAGAATGCTTGGATGATTTATAAAAACCCGGGTTTAAATAGATATTTCATGTCAAGACTCCTAACATAGAAGAATCTCTCAAAGATAATCTTATTCTAATCATACCTAATCAAAATCTAAATTCTAATTTAATTGATACTGTCTAATTGTGAAAAGATACACCAATAATGATACAGTGTATCTCTGTTCTTCAATATTCTCCCTCAAACACATGTGGATTGAAAATTTTTATGGGTTTGTCACAACTTTAGAATTCTCTTTATACATGAAGAGTTAAAATATTTAACCGAGTAGCCAGAGAAGTCATTTCATGGGCTATGATTTTAACTTCACCATATTATATGACACATGCCAATAAAGTGGTGATACAAAAGGGAAGAAATATCAAGTCAGGAGAAGTCAAAATCATGGGAAGAACATGAAATGACTTCTCCCCACTTTATCACCACATGTCTCTTATTTTATGGTTGTCCGAGACCACCTTTCTGGCTTCGCAAGTGAGAAAAGAATCCGAGGCCCTCGCGACCACGCTAGATAATGTACAGTGCTATGCAGGGAATTCTTCTTTCCACCTACTCGATCTCCGTCTCACTGATAACGAACTCGTATGCGTTGGGTAAATAAACTTGTGCTTTTTCCCGATGTCTTAAAATATTGTTTCATTTCAAATCTTTTACTTTTGAGAGTATAGGTTGACTGAGAGTAAAGTATAGGTTTACTAAGAGTTCCTTATTTGCAAAGGGTTTACTTGGTGCTCACCAGAGTATCCCTCTGGCGTGCAATAGATCAGTGGACAAAAAAAACCACCTCACCAGAAGTCATTTTTTTTTAGCCCATTTTTTTGACTTCTTCCCATTTAATTTTTTTTTTTCTTTTTTTTTGTCCACTTTTGAGGGATGGGATTTGCTCTTGCTCTAGCAAGACCAAAATCATCTTGCCTGTGTACAATGTCCGACATGCGGTGATAAATAGGGGAAAAGTCATTCTATTTTCTCCCTAATTTTTTGACTTCTCTCCCTTCTATATCTTTTCACCTTTTTATCGCCGCATGTCGAAAGGCCACCAAGAGCAAGATGGTTTTGGTCTTGCTAGAGCAAGACCAAATCCCATCCCCACTTTTGAGAGATACTCTCGGACGATTTTCTAGGACCATGCTAACGTAAGATTCTCTTTCCTATTTTCTGGGACAACCACATGGCCTTACTAATGCTGGTTTAAAGCTTCAGCTTTTAAACCAAAAAACCAGCCTCTCTCTCTCTCTCTCTCTCTTTCTCTTTCTCTTTCTCTCTCTCTCTCATGGCGCCACCAAACGCCATAACGGTGCTTGAGCATTGCCGAGTAGCTCCCCCTCCTGACTCGATCACCCAAACGTCTCTCCCTCTCACCATCTTCGACTTGCCATTTTTGAGATCACCTCCGGTTCAAACCATTTTCTTCTACGAGTACCCCTACTCAAAGACTCACTTCATAGACTCCGTCCTTCCCAAACTCAAACACTCACTCTCTCTCACCCTCCAACACTTCTACCCTCTCGCCGGAAACCTAAGGTGGTCACCGGAATCTGAGAAGCCCATCATCCTTTATGTCAACGGCGACTCGGTCTCCTTAACCATAGCCGAGTCCAACAATGACTTCTACCACCTCTCCGGTAACCACGCTCGCAACTGCAATGAATCGCATTCTCTACTCCCTCACTTGCCATCATCGGACACTCTAGCTCCACTGTTGGCCTTGCAATTCACTGTCTTTTGCATTGGAATCATCATACGCCATGTAATTGTTGATGGACAATCATCAACAATGTTTTTGAAGTCATGGGCCTCCATTTGTAGATCAGGAGACTCGTCTTTGTCACCTGAGTTACTCCCATTCTACGACAGAACTGTAATCAAGGACCCAGAAGGGCTTGAGAAATTCTTCTTGAACAAGTTTGTGAAACCCACCGAGTCCGAGTCCGAGTCCGTGGACCATAGAGCTCCCTCCAACACAGTCAAAACCACGTTCGAGCTGAGCCGTGGTGATATTGAAAGACTCAAGAAATGGGTCTTGACTCGTCGCGAGAAGGATAAACAGACCCCACCACTACATCTATCGACGTTGGTGCTAACATGTGCGTATGTATGGGTTTGCTTGATTAAAGCAGACGTGAAAAAAAAGAGGATTCAATTGGTGGTACCTGTAGATTGCAGGGCTCGCTTAGACCCTCCCATTCCTCTCACGTATTTCGGTAACTGCGTTCTTGGTCACAGGGTTCATACAGAGCCATGTGACATAATGGGAGAAGACGGGCTGGTCATAGCAGTGGAGGAGCTCAACAAGGTTATCAGAGGATTGGAGAGTGGAATTCACATGGGCACGAAAAAAAAAATTCCATCTCCTTCTGAAGAAATGGAGGCCCCAATTGGGATTGCCTGGTCAAATCGATATCGGGTTTACGAGACCGACTTTGGGTGGGGAAGGCCGACCAAGGCAGAGATGATATCAATCGAAAAAACTGGAGCCATGTCTCTCGTGGAGAGCAGAGATGGAGCTGGAGGGGTCGAGGTTGGTTTGGCTTTGAACAAACAAGAAATGGAGGTTTTTGCTTCTATATTTACTAATGGTCTCAAAGCTCTTGGAATTTGTTAAGCTTCAAGTTTCTGGGAATCTGATATTAAGTTTGTTTGAGAAATAAGTTTGTTTTATATTCCTCCCAAACATAAATATTCTTGGGAATCTGATGTTAATTAAAACTGCACAGAAGTATTATCTATCTGTTGAAAGTGGTATAGATGGAATGTGAGTTTTTTAATGTTTGGCTGCTAAATCTTTTCTCAAAATTTTATTGCTCATCATGTGTTTTATAAGATAATAAGCTTGAACCTTCCAAAAAAAAAGAGAGATAATAAGCTTGAATGGTAGGAAACCAAATACCATTGGTTATGGGTGTTCTTCTCTATATATAGACTCTGTGTTACAGAGGATATATACGTGAAGCTAAAGGAGATGTACAAGGGAATTACAATAAAGATTACCCTTGTTGATTCGTTGATGAATATTATCGTCGGGAGAGGAGAGTCCTATATAACAAGAACCCTACTATGATGTGACTCTAAAACGCCCCGGGAAAACCTATGTAGATGAAGGAACCATATAATATATCGTCTGTGTTCTTCCCTGTGACCAGAGTTTTTGAAGGTCATGATCTCTCCAACAGGTAGCTATAGCTCTTAAATCTAGACGCAATTCATCCTAGCCTTCCAACATTCATGGCCATAAGGAAGAACAGAGACAATTTGCTTCCGGAGATGAATCATAAGTTTGATTTTGAGTTGTTGAAATCTAGTCCTTGGAAGACCCTTGGTGAAAAGATTATTAGAGATCATATAGAGGAGTATTGTAATAAGGTGCGCCAGATACACTACATCATTCAAGTGTATCTAATCGCAATATTAGATTAGCATGTATTAATCAAGGATAGCTTAAATTTGATTAGATATGATTAAATCATGACAATTTACTTTCCATAAATTCTATCATTTTATCTCTACTTAGTAAATGTGCACGTGTTTTGCATGTATTAATTTTCTATTAATATAAATATACAAATTTAATATAATAAAACAAAGAAAAATCTTAGAGAAGTCATAGTTCAAGAAACAAAAGTGCAAAAAATGTACTACACAACACTCCTATAACATCATTTATATAGAATACTATTAATGATTAGATAAACAAACAACGTAATTACATAAGATAGAACACTTAAAAGTAAGGACTATCTAATAGTAAAGGAAAAGAAAAATAAAAAAGGACACACCTTTGTTAGCCCATGGAAAGTAGCGGGCCCACATAGGATCGAGGTCTCCACTATAACTTACGATTGGGCAGTAACCTTCTGCCTCCCTACAAGGGCCCAAAAGAGCTCCTCAAACAGCATCGCAGTCTGATAAACAAAGACCTTGCATTGTCTATGAGGTCATCCTTGGCATAAGCATCAACCAAAAAAATCATAGGTAGTGTTTCCAAGTCGAACCCAAGTTTCAAAGTAAGAGCAGGCACATCAATGTGCTGAACATACTCATCAAAGTTGTCAGGGGGTTTCCTCATGGATTGAGGACCCCCTAGACCCTAAGGGGAGCTGTCACGCATGGTGGGGGATGTTAACCCGGGTTAGGCCTCAAGAGGGTACCCCCCCCCCCCCCCACGCCTATGGTTAAGGCGGGAAGGCCTCTATCCTTGGCTGAAATGAAGCACAACAACAATAAAAAAAGAACAATAAGGACCCCTGGTTCAAGACCAGGGGTCCCCTACAGTAAAAAAAAAAAAACAATAGGGGAGGGGGTGTGTATACCCTCACGGTTTGAGCTTGGACGATGATGGAGGAGGGCTGTGGCTGTTACAGTGGAGGAACTGAGATGATGTAAGGTCTTCTCCAGGTGAGAACAGAAGCTGGAAGGGGGATTTTTGGGGCTGGAACAGTTTTTTTTTTTTTTACAGAATTTTTTTTTGGACCGGGGAGAAGCTTTGAGGTGTGGGGGATTTATAGGAGAGGTGGGAGGCCTTAGGGGCATTTTCGGTATTAACCCTGGCGTGGGGGACACAGGGGAGTTGGCTAGGAGGGAGCAGAGGGGTAGCAGGAGGCTGTTGTACACTGGTTTCATAGTGGAGAAGAAGATGAACAGTGATATGTTTTTTGATTTTTTTTTTTGGTTTTACTATTACAGGCCTAGCCCCACATGTGTGGGCTAAAGCAATGAGGGTTTACCCCATTTGGGCATTGGCTCCCAAATTCAAATTTTGAACAAGCAAGTGGGCCCCACTTGAGTTGGGCATTGTGGGCCCATGTTTGGGCCCAAAGATGATGTTCGGGCTATGGTTTTTTGAGTTTTAGGACTTGAAATGGGCCTTGAGCCCGTGGAGCTTTAACCTAGGGTTAGACTAGGGTTCTAACTAGGGTTGGACCTAGGGTTAGGTCTAGGGTTCACCTAGGGTTTAGCTAGGGTTTGGTCTAGGGCTTAGGTTTTTTAATTGAAATGGGCTTTAAGCCCATAGGGGTTTTAGCCTAGGGTTTGCACTAAGGTTTGGACTAGGGCTAGGCCTAGGGTTAGGTCTAGGGTTAGACCTAGGGTATAGTTAGGGTTAACCTAGGGTTAGACTAGGGTTTAGGGTGACCTAGGGTTAGTCTAGGGTTTGGTCTAGGGTCTACCTAGGGCTACAAGGGTTTGGCTTAGGGTCTACCTAGGGCTACTAGGGTTTAGTTGGAGATAACCATGGTTAAAAGTTTTAACCATGATTAGGAAAATGATGTAAAAATTGAGTGCTTACAGTCGAATATATTGAGCATGTATTACCTTTAGCTCGTCACCCACATCTTTAAATTCTGCTTTTCACTCAACATTTCTTTTTGACGCATCTGCAATCATGGACTCATACAACGCAATATCTTTCTTCAAACCTTCTATGGTTACCCAATCGCCACGGATGTCAGCATTAATCTCCTCTAATTTGGCTGTTTTGGTCTTCATTTCTTGATCGAGGGTCATCAATTGACAGGCCTGAGTATATGTCGTACGCAAATAAGAGATGTGGTCTCTGAACCAATCAACTCTGAGGCCGTTATGAGTAATGTCTTCAAGCTCACACAACATCTTGGAAGCATTAAATGCTTCTTTTTTATTTTTTGGATGGCTATTGGTGTAGAGAAGCAGGAGACTGCATACACCATCTTGGGGGGCTTCTCTTTCTTGTGTGGAGGAAAAAGAAAAACAAAAACTTAGTCTCTCATTTTGAAGGATTCTTTGTAATCCATTTTGGCTCAGTTTTTATATAGGAGGTGAATCCCGACATCGGAAGCTTCAATCCTACGTTGTCGGATTGTTGCTTGGATTATCCAAAGGTGTATTTGGAAGAGGTTTTTTAGCCCACTTCAGTGAGATCTATCTTTGTTGTTCTTTGGTGAAATCCACTTTAATTTTAGGTGAAGATCATTTGTGTAATTCCAATAGTTGATCTATTGATGTTTGGCTCCCTCTACCTTTATCTGTACCCAGTCATTATTCACAAATAGTGAAATTTTTAATCTGAACTTGGTCCTATGGTTTTTCCCTCACATGGAATGGTTTTCCATGTAAAAAAATTGGTGTTTTGCATTTGGTTGTGATTGGTTTGTTTTCTTGCTGGATTATTATTTTCCTATTCTCCATTGATTTATACATAGAGAAAAATTTTGTAATTTTTCCAAACATAATGAATGTATGTGCAATTGAGAAAATCCAATTTGACATCATATTATCAAGGATTTTGAATCTGCATTATGAGAATAATACAAACTTTTAATTTGGGACTCATATACAGTTTGGACTGCTACTCTTACTTATGTTGATATGATAACATTTGTATTCAATTAGTGCTGAATTATTACAACAATCTATGTTAAACAAATAAATAGATAAATAAATAAAACTGTATCAAATATAACTAATTTTGCAAAGTATTTAGAGAAGAAGTCCAAAAACCTCACCTCTGACCGCTGTGTAGTTCAACAATGGAGGGAAACTTGATTGACTTAAAATTTTGTTAAATCCTGTAGATTGTGTCACCAATTTCCTCCCACAAGTGGGAGTCTTCACCTGGCTTCATAGCATCTAAGCTTCAAATTTGAATCTTAATTAATTCATTTTGAGGTGCACGTATATACTCAAATTTACAGCATATTGAGGCTAAAATAGATGCTAAAATAGACTAATTTATTTTCTAGTCTCTACTTGTTTTGGCCCCATAGTAGGCCATTGTGCCATGCCATTACCGTGTGTGCATGTAGTTGCGCCACTTTGTCGACCAAAAGGTTTTGCAAAATGTCATTCTACAATGAGCTACCACGCTTATATGTGCACCATATATGCCACATTAATGGACCATTGTTCATAATGTTGGATACTTGGGCTTGTATTGATCAATATGCACTCACCAAGCCGATGCAGAACAATCCCAGGTTAAGTATGATACTTTTGCTCAAATATGGAGATTAGTTCTCAATTAAAACACCCTCTCTCAATAGCAAATCCCCCGTAACTCAATGGCAATTGGCAAGAACCACTACTACAAGACTGCTTATTAGTCACAATTGCATTTTTCAAGTGCAATCATTGTTTACCCAAAAACCGTGATGCAATTCATTATAAATTGCGTTTGAGAATACGAAAAAAATTTAAGACATTTTAAACCACAATTATAAACGGAAAGGTGATTAAAAAAACTTGTGGAGACTATTAAATCACAAGTACGAAATAGATGTGATCATAAATATTTTAAGCATCACAGTTATTATTATGACTTTGATCGTATATTAACAATAAAACTAATTAGAATTTATTTTGATTACCGATCACTATTATATATTAAATGTGATTGTCATTACTTTTTGTATAACGGCAACATGTTGTTGCTAATTAAGTAACTTCCTTGGCGTTCTTCTCCATTCGTTTTTTCTTGTCATTTTATTAATGCAATTGCTAAACAAATTTTTTTTTTCTTGCATAAGTTTAAGCCTACAGCTCCTTATTAAACTTCTACAGAGAAAGAACATCGTGTTTTGCAGCAAAAACTTCCGCAAGAGAAAGAAAAGTCTATTTTGAAAACATGGAGAAAGCATCAACATAACTCTTCTCCCGGGTAGAAAAGAAGAGGAAACTCAAGAATGAGTAGTCTCTTTATTTTCTCTCATTTCTTTCAATCTCTAGATTTTTCTAAAACAAAAAGCTCGAGAATCAGCATGTCTTTGAGTGTCATTATTGTCACGCCCCAAAATACCCCTAGGAGTTAAGGGATACTTTAGGAGTGACTAATCGTACCTGTCAAACCAACCTGAAGTAAACAAGGCTAACATAATACGATACTAACAATAATCAGAGCGCGGAAGCTAAACATGCATGCAGAAGCGTAAGCTAACTTTTTCTTTTCTTCTAAAATTCCAAAATAGTATTCCAAGTGAACATATACTCAAAACATATCTCAGTCTAAGGTGGACAGGCCCACCTATCAAAATATCAAAATACAAAAGAGAACCCTCTCGTACTCTCCCCTCAACAGTAGTCGAGGTACGGCCACACGTCGAGGTCTCTATCCGCTTGAGACTGTAACGGGATAGACGGCTCTCTCTCCTCTACGTACTCTTCCTCAACCCAAGACTCCTGGTCGAGGGCTTCCTCGGTACCTGCCGACATAAAGGTACAGCTGAGCATGAAATACTTAGCGAGAACAAACTACTAGCTAACCATAGCAATAATAAAAACATAACAAGGGTGAACACAATACAAGGTATCAATTCAAAGCAACAGTAGCATCATGAGATAAGCGGTATTGAACATGAAACAATAACATTGTCTTGACATGTGTGCATGAATGCGAAAACTCCGATAAAACTTATGCTTGGAAGACTCGTTTCATGTCTTGGTATTGCTTGTGAAAATCATGCATGCGTGTCTTGTTTCATCTTGTATACTTGTGAGCCTTTTCTTGTGAGTCTGTTCTTGTGAGCCAGAGGCTAGTACCCTTCTACTTGGGCTACCAACCTCCTTAACATATTTCATTTTCTTGTGAACCAGAGGCTAGCACCCGAACCTCCCTGGGCTGCCAACCTCCTTGACATATTGTTTTCTTGTGAGCCAGAGGCTAGTATCCGCACATCCCTGGGCTACCAACCTCCTTGACATATATTGGTTTTAGTTACTTGTTTAGTTTTCTTGTGAGCCAGAGGCTAGTACCTGTACATCCCTGGGCTACCAACCTCCTTGACATGTAGTGTTTTTAGTTTTCTTGTGAGCCAGATGCTAGTACCCGAACATCCCTGGGCTACCAACCTCCTTGACATGCAATGCTTTCTTGTTGATTTATTATATGCATGTACCCTTGAAAATTCGGTTCATGCAAACATGCGTGCTCATGTGTGTGCCAATAGTGACAATCATGATGACATGCTTGGATGAGAGGATCACATAAGTATAGCATTTCCATTCGAATATAAGCATAAGGGAATGTAGATAACATGTAGGGCATTTGATCAAGGTAGGTATTTAACAATAATAACTCAATCCATGCTTTCATAATTCAAGTTCATTCATTCACATCGTCATTTAAGTATTTTATCAAACACTTAGCAAGCATCACATTTATAGTCTTTTGATTTACGTTTCTTAGTGCATGTTTTCCATCAAACACAAGGGGTGTATTCTTTATGCTTGAGATACTCATCCACCATTTTTCCCCCACACATTCATCAACCAACACGGCATCCAATCGCCTCAACCCTTTTCATTCATTCACACATCCCACTATTCATCCACATTTATCTTGTTTTAGGTTTAGGATATATGGTATGTTTCAAGGGAAGGGAATACAAGATTAAATCATGATATTCAAAAGGAAAAACCTAGATTATTGCTAGAGAAGTTAGTAGAGTGTACTAACCTTGAAGGTCAAGTTTGATCTTTGAGGAAACCCTTGATTGAGGGTGGTTCTTGCTTGGATCTTCAAGCTTGATCCCTTAATCCCAATTCCAAGATCCCCTCTTGGATCCTCCTTCAATCTCCCTTCAGGACTCTTTTCTCTCCTCTAGGTTAGAAATCCCCAATAGTGAGATCCCTAACCAAGACAAGAGTTAAAAACCCCCAAATCTGGCACCATTTACCGCGTGCGATCGATCGTACACTTGTCGTGATCGATCCCAATTCCTTGCGATCGATCGCACATGGATGCGATCTATCGCACATGAACCCGAGCACTATTGTCTGTTTTCCCCCTGTATGCGATCGATCGCACATATTTGCGATCGATCGCAGATCACTGCGATCTGTCGCACCTGAGACCTCATCCATCACATATGGTCCAGAGACCTTGGGACCCATTTTGCCTGCATGCGATCAATCACACCAAACCTGCGATCGATCGCACATCCCAGATTTTGTTGTTTTTGCCCCTGTAAATCTATAAGGGTGTTCTCAACCTCATTTTCACAACCTATAGGGTCCTAAACCCCTTCCCTCATGCTGCCCTTGGGTGATTAACCCTCCAAGCCATCTCGAACGCCAATGTTAACCCGAGGATTGCCGATTGGCCCCGATTACACTATTCATTAGTCAAATAAAGTTCCAGGGTGCTACAATTATTGCTTCTCTCCAAGGGATGAATGGATCTTTTGCTGCATCATTCAACTTCAAAGCATGAGAAAGTAAATTATTACAGAGAGAAGATGTAGAAGTATGAGAATGAGATATTTCTTCTACTCGAAACAACAGATAATTAGAATTTCTATGTTTGTGTAGTTATGGTTATTGCAACAGATGTATAAAAAAATGTTTATTGCAAAAGTTGTATGTAAAAAAATAAAAATACATACAATCATGGTTTTACTTACAAATTGTGATGATTAAACAGTTTTGGCCACGATTAATATCAACCGTGATCATAGCTACCTTTGCATGCTTCAATTTTGTCCACAATATATTAAAATATGATCGTAAGTCCAATTAGTCTTTTCATATTTCAAATAGTTTTTGAATTGTGTAGAGTTTCAATCACGGTTAGAGAAGAACTATAATTATTAGTGTGAAATCATAACGGTCATATAATAAAGGGCTTCGATTATCGAAACCGTAATTGAGACGATACAAATTTCAAAACAAATTGTAATTAAATTTTTTCAAAGTTTCACTTACCGTTATTCATTAAACGTAATTATTTATTGATATACTATCACGATTTTGAATTAACAGTGATTGTAATTCCTATTTATTTAATTATACATCCTAGTTCTGTAACAAAAACTCATTCATCCCTTAGTTTTTCCTGTTGCAATTATTCATTTTTTTAATGCAATTCTTCCTAGATATTGAATGTATTTATTTCTTCTCCATAACAAAAAATAATATATTATAGATTTGTAAAGCATATAATGGATGTATTTATTTTCCCTCGATAACATGGAGTTATTTCTGAAACTCCAATGTTTCTTATTTAGAGGAAGAATTGGTACGTGTTCTCGGATGGAATTGACATTTTCAACTCCAATTCCCTCATCTTTGTCTTTTGATGGGGATCTTCTACCGAAAGCAGTTCATAAAACTCATGCTGAAATCATCAAAATATTATTTTTTAGCAAGTTGGTTTCGAATAACAAAGAAAAATGTTAAAGAACTCAATCTAGAGTTATCATGTCCCAGGAAGGCTAAGACGTTCTTCCCAAATTGGAATTTGAAGTTTGGAGTTCTAACGTTATAAATGAGTATTTATTTCCTCTCCACAACATGTAGTTTTTTCTGAAGTCTGTGAAATTACGTAAATTTTGTTTATGTAAACATCCAATAAAAAATTTATTTGATAATCAACCGTTTTATTTCTTTATGAAATAAGTTACAAAGATTTCACGGTGACTAATCGTGCAAAGATTCTATGGTGAAAAAAGTTCAAATAAAATTTTTATATCTTTATCATTTACAATTGTTCTGCAACCAAGCTAGTAGAACATTTCACTTTACATCAGAGTAGTGGATTTGAAAGATTTTGTTAATTAGATACGATCATAGCTAGCGATATTCGTGGTCCATACAACCAATGAGTACGATTATGTAAGTAACTATGATCGTATATTGAGAAACAATCATAGATATCCAAATAATCGTGCTCGTTTGTGCAATAAATAATCACCGTTATCAATAACCAGTGATTGTAACAAAGGTGATCCAAGTGTATATGTGGTATGATTGATTGATCGCTTTGATTGACTGGTCACAGTAATTTAATCTTTACTGGCGACAATATCTTCTAGTAAATCTAATTGAGTTTTTTTGAGTTACAATCACCGTTTCGTTTTATAACCGTGGTATCCAAAGAACTATAAATTTGATAATAACAATGGTTTAATGGATTTTTTCATTTTCTGACTTTCCATTTTCTAACCTTTCATTTTCTGGTCTTTAATTTTCTGACTTTCCATTTTCTAACCTTTCATTTTCTGATCTTTCATTTTCTATGACTAACCGTATTAACAAATGATATAATTGTTAATATAATCAATGTTTTGTATTGTAATCGTGATGATAGATTAGCATTATGAAACCTCAAATTTTCAATTGTTTTCTCTTCGCGGACAAATTTTAAACATAATCTCTAACCCTCGCAGAGTCTTCCTGCAAGTATTACTCTTCGTCAAAGGTCTCGTTCAACCTTTGGCATTTGTTCCGTTCAACCTCCGGCATCAGCTCCTTTTTCAAGTATGAGGATTATTTTTCTTTCTTTCTTATAGTAGGTTAAACCCAAATGATTAAACAAATTAATGTTTTTTCTTATATGGAAATAAATATTTTATTTCAAAGTCCCCTACTGTTAAGATTGCATACATACATTAGGAGATTGTTTTAAGCTCACTGTTATGTATTTCTTCATTACACAATCATGTCAAGAATACAATGTATAAATTGATGCAGAGCCAAATATCAATGGCCCTTCTACTTTGAAAAGAAAAATTGTGAGTGTTGATAATGATTTAAATTTTAAATCAATAAATTTACTTCGGAACAAAACAATTTGAATATCTAGCCAAAAATACTCAACATCCTACTTAGAAACAATTAGAGAATCAACATATGCATGAAATTCAACAACTCAAATCAGAAGTGCTGAAAATGGAAAGAAAAAAAAATGGATAACCAAAATAGAGAAGATATTATCCATCAAATATGACTTATGAAGTAAGAGTTAGCACAATTAATGGTTAAGGTGACTGCTCTTGAGTCACAAGTACTAAGACCACAATCGTGTGCTGGTAGCTCATGTCACATGATACGTAAATACATGGTTTCATTCACTAACTAGATATATCAATATGTTGCTTTAATTAATTTTTTGATAAGATAGTACATATTGAGTTAAGAATTTCACATATTCTAGGCTGAAGCTGCACAACCAATTAAAGAATTCTTTGAGAAATTTAATATTATTAGTTTGAAGAGAAAATAAGCAATGGTGGACTTCCACTTATAACATTTAATGTTACAATCTTTGGCCGAAGATTTACATCATCAATATATATCCTACGACAAGATGTCATGAATTTATGTACAGAAAATGATATTAGTGTAAATTTGATTTTGTTTGAGAAATTTAATATTATTGGTTTGAAGAGAAAATAAGCAGTGGTGGACTTCCACTTATAACATTTAATGTTACAATCTTTGGCCGAAGATTTACATCATCAATATATATCCTACGACAAGATGTCATGAATTTATGTACAGAAAAGGATATTAGTGTAAATTTGATTTTGTTAAACATAAGATGAGACAACTTAAGCATTAATTAAGACTATTTTTTTACTTTCCTATTATTATGACTTACAATTTAAATTTTTATTTATTTCAAATAAATAAATAAATTATTGAGTGATAGAAATGAGGAACGTAGGTATATGTTTCTTAACCCTGAACAAATAGTAAATACTACTAATGTTGAATTATTGATAATAAATAAATTGTTCTTAGCCAAGGATGACCAAGTATTTGTCATATATTATAATATTCGGTAAATTTCTACCTACATTTAGCTCTCATGTTATTTTGTTACTTATGATTATTAATTCTTAAAGTTGAGTATTCATTTGAAATTACAATTTTGGAATTCATTATTCAATTGCAGGGAGCACTGGTGTTTGTATTTAATCCATCTAGGAACAACTTCAGTGTATTGGTTGGATCTATTGCAGATAAGCATATATGCACATCCAAAAATTATAAAGCCCTCAATGAATAAATAATTTATTCCCTAGCATTCACAGATTTTACATTTATGTTTATGTCTTATACTCATTTATATAATTGATCAAATTACTGTTATAAAGGGCAATTGTATACAAGTTGAGTCATTTAAAAGATAAGATTAGACCCACAAGACCGAATTTTAGTAATATTAAGGTGCGTTCAACATTAATTAGTCATTTAAATTTTTGTTTCAAAAATTTTATGTATTAAACATAACTCACATTCCGATCATTGTCTTAATTTTTTTATAATGATCCAAACAAAAAGGTAACTGCGAATGTGGCTACTACACCATGTTGTACCTAAGGAACATTGTCACCAACAATGAAATAGTAATACATGATAAGATTGTTGATTGTTTTGTTAAGGATGATGAACTATATAGTAATAAAACAATAGAAAAAATTAAAAATGATCTGGTTGAATACTTGAAAAGTGTTATTGTTTAGATTAATTTTTATTTGTGCATATATGTATTCTGATCACACACTGTAAATAAATTTATATTAATTAATGAAAATATAGTTTGTTGTTATTATATTATTCATGGTGGAGGTTAATTTATTCTATTATTTGCAAGTTATTGTGTGGATGGATGCTTTATTTTATTCATGTATAAATTTAGAAATGGTTGTAAAGAGCTACAGGTGGTAGGGGTTGCATGAAGGGTGGTTTTAATTGGAAAACAAAATGGAGAAAGATCACAGAAAAAAAATCAATAATCACGATTTATTAGCAAACCGTGAACTTTAATTATTAACAATCACAGTTAATAATAAAATTATGATTGTACGATGACCTGAAATGAACGTAGTTTAAATGTATAATATCAGTTATTTTACTTATACACTCACGGTTATATGACCGTGATATTTGATACGACATACGATCACATGTCAAAAGATTACGATTCGTTCTACGCACTATAGTCGTGATCAATGACCTATCGTTACGGAAAAAAAATCATGAGCGATGAACTGATTTTTTGTAGTGAGCATTTCTACCAAACCATTTATTACTTGAATCTCCTAATCTAACCTTAATTATCGAAAACAATAATCATTTTAGCGGTTAGTCTAAAAACAATATTCATTTTTTTTTGTTGAGTAGTTGTAGCTGATTTTACTTGCTATACAGGGGGATATCTATATGCTTTTTGTTTATTTCTTCTGGAGTTTATGTGCTTGTAAACTCTTGTCCTATTATACTGTTCTTGAACTTTGTTTTGTTTATAATATAATCGTTGATTACCGATTAAAAAAAAATTGTTACTTCGGTATTGGTATGTTTTGCATCACTAATTTGCATTTTACATGCTTGTATCTTCAATTTAATGAATCATCATTGACCTAATCGACCATTATTAATGGCTATATATATTAGGTTGTCACTAAGTAGTTGATGACTCACCTACCAATAGAAAAATGCAAACTGGACGACTTATATTCTTTTTTCTAATGCGCCCTTGTTTTCCACTAATCACGACGCGATGACAAATTTGTTTTAATAATCCAACTTTTTAGATTAGACCATAAGAACAAAAGAAGACGTTGGAAGGTAAACTTCAGTGAATCATCATCCTTATCCTTAAGTGGGGCTAATGAGAATTAATTGCCTAAAGCATGGAATATTTACAAGAATACAATGTGAGTTGATGTCGATTGGAAAAAAGCATTTTACAAGCTCGGTTTAAAATTTTACATTGTATCATGCACACGTGTCATCTGTGTGCTCTGTCACATGGCATGTTTTTGGGTCCATGAGAAAAATCTGACATCCATATCCCCATTACTTTCCACCTCACTAATAATCAGTCTCATCGGACATCTCTAGGCCGTCCGAATGACTTACAATCATCCGGACAGGCTTATAACATTTTTTGATGCCCGGATGGGAGACCCACATCAGATTTCTTTCGTGCATCCAAAGTTATGCCTTGTGACCTCACTCGCGCTCTACATAGGCAACCTTACCAATGTTTCAAGTACATATAACCCTATGAGAGAGTGTTACAGACTTTTTTCTCATAATAAAATAAAACAGGTAAAATTAAAGGATATGACCACTTCGAGGGGGGCTAACCTCCATTGATACCACTTCGAGGGGTAAAACCTCCTTCAAGAACTCTCATTCATTCATCTTCCTTTCCTAAAACTAAGCAATTACAACCATTTTATAGTGATCCATACCAATTACAAACCACCCACTATCTCTCAATAACTAATTAACTACACTCACTCCGTACATAACTAACCATTAACCACCCACTATTTGAGTATTTATCATTCCATCTCCCTTGAAAGAACCTTATCCTCAAGGTTCAGGAACACTCTAATCTTTAGATCCTTGTGTAAGAGTGGTAGAAATCAATGTCGTTGAGATAAAGGTGACCACTTCGAGGGGGTCTTCCTCCTAAAAAACCGTTTCGAGGGGGTTTTCCTCCAACCTTTAGCCTTCACAACTTCAATTTTCACCACACAGTCGCAGAACCATGGCTCCAGTACCATTTGTTACAGATTTTTTTCTCATAATAAAATAAAATAGGTAAAATTAAAGGATATGACCACTCGAGGGGGCCTAACCTCCATTGATACCACTTCGAGGGGGTAAAGCCTCCTTCAAGAACTCTCATTCATTCATCTTCCTTTCCTAAAACTAAACAATTACAACTATTTTATAGTGATTAATACCAATTACAAACCACCCACTATCTCTCAATAACTAATTAACTACACTCACTCCCTACATAACTAACCATTAATCGCCCACTATTTGATTCTGTATCAGAGAGAGATCTACATAGCTTTCTGTAGTGTATGCAAGTGCATGTCTCATTCCAACTCTTTTCCCCATAGAGGATGACATGGAGTCCTTGCTTGGATTGAGGGCCGGCATGGTATCATGGTCAGCCATGGATTGGATTCTGACCACAGTTTTAACTACATATCACCAGAGCTATATATGGAGATTTTCAATTTGCTTCTACTCTTCTTGCATCCTTCACATATATCATCAAATTTCGCTTCCATTATTACTACAAATCATCACTTACCACATCTTCATTGGTAGTAGTACTATAATCTATACAGACCAAGTATTATTATTTTGGAACGAGGGTATCCGGGCCCCTTAGAGCACCCGACTAAGTCCCTCGGGTCGTGCAGATCCCCTTATACCACACATCCGATTAAGCCTGGATAAATCCTGAAGGGTGCATGCTAGCAAGGGCTAGCCCAACCCCGCGTTGGTTAGACCAAGAATAGAGATGTAATTATAATGATTCAAACTATAATCTATACAGACCAAGTATTATTAATTACCATACTATAGAGATGTAATTAATTATGATGATTCAATTATTGCCACATTTTTTTACCCCAGGAATTCAAGGTTGTGGACATAGAGAGCGATAAATTAACCTCAGGGCTTGAGCCATCTGACGATCAAAGAGAGCACCATCCAGTTGAGATAGGATCCTTGTATAATGCATTTCGAACGCCGATTACAGAACTCAATGAATAAAATTTAAACTACTAATCAGGCTTAACAAAGAGTAGGCTCTTCCATATATAGCGAGGTGTTTATCCAATAAACTAATAACATTTCAAAGAAACAAAACAGAAAAATTAAAGAGAAAAGGGAAAAGATTAAGAAGCATAATCAAAGCCAAGCATCTGACTTGCCTAGATGTCATATTCCTTCAAGTCATCCTCCTTTTTCTGGGGGTTTCTTCCTTACTCGGCACGACGGCGAGGTTGTTAATGGCCACGGGGCGAGTCTCTTGCTCAAAAGAAGATCTTCATTTGGTGGCAAAAGACCATGTTTTGATCTTCCTCTTCTTTTCACAACCGAGATACTCTTGTTCCCTGTATTCAGAAGGCAGAAAATGGCCATGGAGAAGGAGGAAGAGGATGTTCTATATATATCTTTGGGTCTGGGCTTATATTTATAAGAGTATGAGTTTCTTAGTTCCCATTGGAATAGATATATAGGGTGAAACAAGGGACTAAAATAGGAAAATAAAGGACACGTACATAAGGGCCTACCATGGCCTCGGATTCTCTCTGGCAAATTCCAGAAAGGTGCTCTCGAGCTACCACAATGTGTGTGACACTTGGCTGGAAAAAGGGGAGAAGTCATTTCATTTTCTCCCATGATTTTGAATTCTCCCCATTTGATATCTCTCCCCCTTTATATTACCATTTTATCGCCACATGTCACTTAATGATTGGATAAGTCAAAATCATGGACCCATGAAATGACTTCCCAACCACTTGTGGCACACATTGGGCTCACATTGGGCTGGTAGCCCGAGAGCACCTTTCTGGCATATGCTAGAGAGAATCCGAGGCCGCCTACCATACATGTTCAATGTTTTCCTACTACTAGAGGGTGTATCTCATGAAGAAAGGGCCTTTTAAATTACAGTGGAATCTGTGCTCAGCCATTCAAATATGGGTCCCATTAAGGAAAGACCCTCTGCAAATTATCTTTAAGTTAGTCAAGTTTTGCCATTGAAATTGACAAACTAATCAACTAGATCTACTTAATTAGATTCAATCAACTAGATCTACTTAATTAGATTCCCCTAAGTTCATTAGTGGTACTGAACTTGATCAATTCCACTAAAGGTTCATTACTAGACAAACTGTGATTGATTGATGGATCTAGTACTGAAAATGTAAGCCACTCACATTTAATATACTGATTTGCTTTTGTGTTATGACTTTGCATTGTATTCTGGTGATTTTGTTATGATTGTGCGTTGTATTTTGGTTGATTGTCAGTTTGTATTGTTATCACTCCGACTTTGTCATCCATCGAACCATCCGACACAAAATTTTTAGAGAGTTACGCAACAGTAATATTTTAATTTTACATGTACAAAATATATAAGAGATTAACCATGAATTAGGAGCTTCGGTTGAACAGACAACCGGAGCAGTCCAAAAAAAAAAAAACATTGAGAAGTGGTAATTTGGTAATTATGAACACAAAGAATGGTATTTTTTAACATTAATTTTTTCGTAAATATCCCTTCCAAGACATTTATTTTTTGGGTTGCTTGGTTGTTTGTTCAACCGGAGCTCCTTCATAGTTAATCTCAATATATAATGCACTATGATTGGGTTTCCGTAATTATGCAGAAAATTAACAAGAGAAAATGAAAATAAAGAGACTTACAACAAGTTTTTTACAACAAACTGAGTGAAATGCAGAAAGGTCGTGGACGTAAGCACCTTGCCTTAATACTTAAATCTCTGTGTGAATCTTTGCTATTTTTGTTTTGATTGGTTGCTTTTTTCTACAGCTTTAGGGGGTTTAACCGGTTATAAATCAAAAGTGAAAAAGTGATTCCATGCGCTGGCACCCATGTTAAGTATGGTTTCACTCACTACAAAACTAAAGGCTTTCAGCGGCGTCAAGTGGAAAACGCCGTTGTATGTTGTCTTCAGCGGTGTTTTATAAAGAACGTCGCAAAAGACATGGCGAGAACCAAAAACAGCGGCGGTTGGATAAATAATCACCGCTATTGCGAATGTTTTAGCGGCGGTTTTTCAAAGAACGCCGCTAAAGATATGGCAGGAAACTAGCTTCAACGGTGCTTATTTTAAGCCGCCGCGGAAACGGGCTTGCGCCATGCCAACTACGGTAATTTTTAATGGCCTTTAATGGCATTTTGTAAAACCACCGCTAAAGGCCCCGTATTTGGGAATTTAGGGTCTTGATCTTTTCCCTCCACTTTTCCTCTCTTCCTCTCCTCTGTGCCCGTGCTCCTTGCTCCATGCTCGTTCTTCGGCCGCCTGCTCGGGCTACCTTCTCCGGCCACCCACTTCTGCACCTCCTGGACCAGATGCTCCAACGAACTGCTCACCTCTTCTCTTTTCTCAAGTAACCATCTCTCTCTCTGTTTGCTTCTTCTTCTTCTCTCTCTCTCTCTCTTAAAGAGAAATTGATTTATTGATAATTCTTGGATGATTTACAATAATCTCATAAAGGGTTTAAATAGATGTTTCATGCCAAGACTCCTAATATAGAAAGATCTCTCAAAGATAATCCTAATCTAATCATACCTAATCAAATCCTAAATTCAAATTTAATTGATACTATCTAATTGTGAAGGGATACACTGATAATGATACAGTGTATCTCATTCACTTTATTACAATAGGATATTTCCTAATATCTCTCACTCTCTTTCTCTAGCCTTCACCCTCTCCTCTCTCAATTCTTCTTTTGCGGTTTGCTCTCTCGCCGCCAATGCAGCTCCAGTCACAGCCACAGCCATTGCCTCCGCCACTTTCAAGCAAGCAACAACTCCAATCACAGCCACGACCATCGAAGTCAACGCAACTCCACTTTCTACATCGCAAATTTTTTCAAATCCTTGTAAGTTTATTGCTCTATTTATTTGATTTTTTTTTTGTTGTTTCGAATTAGAACTTAAATACATAACCCTGATTTGGATTTATAGTTAGCGTTTTTCTTACTGGATTTCTTAATTCAAGGTTTTCTACTATAGGGTTTTGATCGTAATATTTTAAGAAAGTGGTTGACTTTGTCTCCATCTAGGATCTCTTTTAGTAGTCAGTGTGGATTTGAAATCGAACTGATCGGTGGTTGTGGAAGGTAATTTAGGATCTCTTTTAATAGGCTTACTTAGAATGACAAAATTACCCTTTAATAACCGTCGTAAAAGGATCTAAAAAAATGCTGCAATAAGTTAATTAATTACGGTGGTTCAAAAAACCACCTCTTTATGCTTCCCCAACAAGACCAATTACGGTGGTTTCCATGAACCGCCGTTATTGTTTAACAATAACGGCGGTTTATGTATCTTTAGCGGCGGTTTTGAACCGCCGCTAAAAGCCTTTAATTTTGTAGTGACTAGAATTGTTCATGGATATATATAATTTTTGGGTAATATCCTAACCAAAAATCATCAAATGTTTGTAGATTTTCGGCATTTACCAAAAGGGTAGCCATTTTTTTTCTTCTTATTGGAGTTCCTAGCGCCAATGTAACAAAGTTCGGTTGGTGGTTAATGAATATAATTAACCATTCCCACATCCAATAATGGAGTACTAGATCTAATGTGTTTATCGATAATATATTGGTTCCCGCAAATCTCCTGGTTAATGAAGTTAATTAAGCAATCAACTACCTCCAATAATGGAGCAAATCTACAGTACGTACCAGTATTATAGATTGTAATGGTGATTGAAATGAAAATTTATTATGACAAATGGTGCTCGTAGGACAAGAAGAGGACCCACCGTATCATGGTTTCCACAAACAAGATTTTCTGAATAGCTACCACTAATACCAAAACATAGAAAAGTCATTTGAAGTCAAAATCACTTTACGTATGAGCTAGACATGAAGGCCTTCCTTAGCTAGAATGCGTTAAAGGGATATATCTCACACAGTGGTTAGTGTGCTTTCTTAAAAGAAAATGCTACCCCACCAAAGAAAAATTAAAGAGAAGAAAAGAAAGGTGCTACCACAGTAGTAAGGTCATGAACTTTTGGATTTGGAGATGGTTCGATCCCAAGACCATAATATCCTTGCTTCCCTTCTTGCACAAATTTGGAGGGGCTGGCTAGCATCCCGGGTTTATTCCCTGTGGTTGTGTGTTCAACTCCCACTCCTCAACTTACTATGGTGTCCATAGGGAAAAGTTCGAGTGGGTCGGTGCTGACACACGACCTACTAGTCCTTGCCTTGAAGGCTTTGGGACACCTTCCTTTACCCAAAAAAAAAAAATGGAGGAGATCAAGATCTGATGATGATGGAGTTCTCTGTAAAACTGAATATTATTGATAGACTTGAATGATTTACTAGGACCTAAAGAGGGTTTAAATAGATAATTGATCATGATTTTAAATATAAAATGTAATCTCAATCAATTCTAATCTTATGTTACTTAATTTAATCAAATCAACTTGTGATGAGATGCTTTATTATCCTACTTCATTATCTATTTCCCTCTCGCCATTGTGGTCTTTTGAAAAATTAGCATGTAATTGATTACAAATATCAGCCATTGATCTTCCTTATTTTTTGTGATTTGTTGATAAAAAGCTAGAACATATCCAACCATGTTTGGTGGTCAGCTTTAGTCTGTGAAGTCTATTTCTGATGCATCTCGTTCATTTTATGAGTGTCGAAGTCAGTGGCCCACTAGATCAGACTGTCATGATCTTCTCCCAAAAGCACGTGAAGTATAATCCAACGATTTGAAGCAAACTCTCATTTGAGAGGTCTTCATATCAATAAATAAACAAATAAAATCGTGAGGTCTGAGTGTAAGAACTGGGGTTGTAAAGGTATGGAGGAGGACATGATATTTTTTTTATAAAAAAAGTTTCATACCCGGTGAGAGGTGGCACACCACCCACCGGAAAAGAGCAAAGAGAGCTAAGAGGTCACCAAATAATCGATAACTCTGATACCATATAAAAATTGAATATTATTGATAGACTTGAATGGTTTACGAGGACCCAAATAGGGTTATCGTAAGATAAAATGAAATCTAGCTCAATCAAATCTAATATAATATTACCAAATTTAATCAATTCAAATTCAAATCACTTTGTGATAAGATACGGTGTATCTCATCACCCTTTATTATCCTATTCTATTCTCTATCATTCTCAACCACGGGGCCTCTTACAGTGCAGTCAAGCTTTCTGCAATGGCAATTTTTAAGGAAAAAAGTAAAATTCTATTAGTTTTTCAAAAGGGTATGAACGCGCCGATAAGACAAAATTAATGAGGTGTTTAATGACTTAGTAGTTTCAACATCATATGCTCATGAGTTTAAAAAAGGAAAAAAATAAAGAAAAAGAGATCATATAAGCATGTCAACATTTTGCACTTGCATTTATTTAATTTTCTTTAGTATTTGATAATGGCATTCCATCACAGCCAACAAAAAATCAAAAGGAAAGAACAGTACATCAGGAATTTTGTTCCATTGGAGTTGTAACCCATTGTGATTTGTCCCTTATGTTGTGTTTGATTGCTGAGAAAATAGGAATGGAAAAGAAAATAGAGAAAAAAATTTGTTGTCTGTCGTTTGGTTACTAAGAAAGTAATAGAACGAAAAGAAAATGGGGAGAAACTTTTTTTATAATTTGTGTGTTTGAAATCGTGAAAAATACCAAGGATTTTGTAGAGGAAAGAAAAGAAAGAGTAGAGAAAGGGAAAGAAAAAATTATTTTCTTTTCTTTCCTTCTCTTTTCATTTCTAGATTTTTTTGACAACCAAACACGGCATAAGTGGTCCATGCACCCTTTGTTTCTCCTTTGATTTTTAGAGACATACATCCTTATGTCATGGATGCATAAAATGATGCATCTCACAATGTATGGTCACAGTTTTTGAATCAGATGCAGGTTCAACCGCATCTTTCGGGTTAAAGAAACCCTCAATTGAATGATCTAGTTGTATGATTCATTTCAGATTAATGTCGTCATGAATTCAATCTATACTATATACTAAAGAAATTAGGATGCTTACGTGGCATCCCTCGTAGCTCTCTATTTCTTTGTTTTGTATGTCACATCATCCATTAAACTTCTCTCCATTAATTTCCCTGTCAAAGAATCGTTTCATCTCTCAGATCATTTCCAAAAACTCACCTGTCAGACTTAAACTTTCTAACTACCTCCGTTTTCCAAGAAACCCCCAATTTCCAAAGAATTTTGCAAAGTAAACAGTGTTTCTTCATATTTATCTTTCCCAAAACCCAGATTTCTTATGCGGTGATTCTCTTTTAACAATGCTTCTCCAGATTTCTTAAACGTGGTTCATGGGCTCTTAATACGAAACATTCTATTTCTTTTTCTTCCTCCCCTCTCTCTCTCTCTCTCTCTCTCCCTACCGTCCCCATGCTCCATTGAAAATCACCGAGTTGCAGGATTAAAGAGACAAAATATCAGGTAGCCATCGTGGGTACCTAGCCCTTTTGTAAGTTCATCGTTTCTTTATTTCTTTCTTCTTTTTAATTTTTTTTTCCTTTAATATTTCACAGTTCATGATTTCTATCATCTCTCAATCTATTTGCATGAACTAATTTTTTTTTCTATAGGGGGTTCAAGCTTGCTAGTATCAATTGCATCATCTTCTTCGTTTTAGGACCACGCGAGCGGCCCATTGTTCAATTTAACGATATTCAATCACTGAGAAAAAGGGAGCTCTCGCAGTTATTTTATTGATTTGGATTGTTGCAGCAGGTTCATATCATATGTCTATGTGCTTGGGGTTATAGTATGGGCTACTACTCATCTGCTCTCTCTTAGGTGGCTCTGTAAAACCAAGTCCTGTGAGCACTCTGTTGTAAATGTTTGATTGGTTTTTTTAATATGAGGTGACACCCTTCATAATAAATCATTTTTCATCATCTTCCATTAGCATTTCCCGTAAACACTCCTTTAACTATTGTAGATTGCTTAAACTTAAGGGTGGGTTAATTTTAACAGCAGTTAATTTGTTGAAAAGAGGCATCGCGAGAATCTCTGGCTTCTCCTCTTACCGGCCTTGGGAAAGTAGGCAAAGGACTGCCCATGTGGTCACGGGATAAGAGAAAAATAAATCATTTCCTTGAGAAAATAATATTCATAATTAAAATATTAATACAAAAGTATTTTTTTGCTGGGTAGAGTATTTACTCTACTGTTTGTGTCAATGCTTAACATAGGAGAGTCGAGTTTGTATTTATGGATAGTGGTTTGGATGGGAGAGTCGAGATCTTACGACTCATCACCCCCACACCTCTCTAAATAGAGAGTCCACACCCCACCATTAGATCAAGAGGTGGGGTGTAATATAAAAGTCCCTTGCATACTACTTTTGGTTATTGTTTATTTATTGTAGTTTCTCTATTCATTATGAATTAGTCTAAGGATACTCCCAAAGTGTACTCCCATATATACTCCCAAATCCTAACCGTTTATCTCAATTATTAAACAGTTCTAACTTCTGCTGATGTGGCAATAGAAAAGACAAAATAAGCCAACTGAAATCCTGATCCTTAGTGGTTAGTTATAATTAGTTAGGATTAGGGAGTATATTTGGGAGTATAATTGGGAGTACTCATAGACTGACTCATTTATTATGTGTTTTGTATCTACGATTTTTCATTTTATTTTCTTATCAAATTTTGTAATATTTTTCTATTAAATTGCTATTTCACTCTAAGGTGTTGGATGATGTACTCCAGTTTTGATGTGGATTAAGATTCATTATCTTTTCCTATTTGTATTATGGGTGAGTTTTTCAATTCTATTTTTTGTTATTGATTTTTTATTGTAGCTTCTCTATTTATGATGTGTTTTTTATTTACATTTTTTCATATTGTTTTCTTGTCAAATTTTGAAATATTTGTTTATTAAATTTTTTTTTATTGTTTCAATTCCAAGATGTTGTTGATTTACTTCAGTTCTTTGACGTGGATTAAGATTCATTTTCTTTTCCTATTTTTTATTATGGGTGAGTTTTTTTCCATGGAAAGTCACTACCTCAACATATATTCACTTCCCTACTAAGGATAGTTCTACCTCGATATATATTCACTTTCCTACTAAGAGTAGATCAAAAAATTTTAATGTTACATTTCCCTATTTGTCTTTCATTTATTTTTATCTTTTAGCTTTTCTTCTTTGTCATTTTGATTTTTTAGATTGATTTATTATTTGTGTGAATAAAAAAAAATTAAAAAATATATCTAAAAATTAATCTAGAAAAGATAAGAATAAATTAGGGGTCATAACCCTCCTTAAGACAGACCTTTTTGGAGTGGTTGCTTGGACTTACCCTTATGGCACCTTAGGTCTGCGTGTGTGTTTAGAGAGTGTGTGTTTACTGTGTTAGTTACATGAGATCATTTCAACCCACAAAAAAAAACATTATGAAAGGGAATAGCCACATTACCCTTTTGAAGGTTTAGATTGATTTTTTAGATTGATATATACATTTGAAGTTTTCTATTTTTTCTTTTTTTTACACCATACGTGCATCGCACGGTCTGCTTTTCGCCTTTTCCTTTTTTCTTTTGATTGCTACGCTCAATCCATTTTATGCTTTCTTCCAATTTTTTGTGTTACCTATTCCATTTTATGCTTTCTTTTGATTTTTGTGGTTATTTATTATATAGATTTGAATTGAATCTTCGAGATTTCATTTTCTATCATTTGAAAAAATAGAGACCGGATGGTATATTCATTGCAACTAGAAGTGTGACAGTGTGAGAGTTCAAATCTTTAATCTAATGTAGATTAAAATGGTAACTCGGTTCCAGTATGACGAATCTTGGGACTTGGTCTCCCTATTTTGTAAAGTGATTAGTTTCTTTTTAATGCCATAACTCCAATACTATCAAGATCACCACACTACTGGAGTACATGCGCCTTTGGCTCCTATTGATAATCTGATGCATGTAAAATGTCAATCCAAACAGTTGGATTGATGAGGTATTTTCTACGGGTAAGTCATAACCTAAAAAGGTCAGTAGAGAAAAAGTAATTTGTATGACTTATTAATAGTTGTTTTAATATATTTAACTTTTTTCTTGATTATTTTTTTGAATAATTTTTTATTTTTTCATTCACACTCTTGCATCGCACGAGTATCTGCTAGTATGCAAAGGATAAGAAGAAGATTATTACTTATTATACTACCTTAAAGCAGTGCAGTTGGGTATACACGTGTCATGTGGAGAGAGATTTCATTTTTTTCCAATAAAAGGGCTCCTTCATTGAACCTGCCACTACGTTTCCACCATCATTTGGAATTCCCTTTCACACTTAACGATTTTAATTAGATCTCCTTTGGTCTTTCTTTTCACACATTTCTTACCATAAATTCTGTCATGCTTCCTCTACCCATCCCCATTTCCCACTCATCCCCACACCCACCATCTCAAGGAATTTAATTAATTCTCATTTATTTTTCACCGGCTCCCAATCTTTAATACTGTTTATCTCTCCTAAAACCCCCTCCCTCAAACATCTCTCGAATATACTGATTTTGGTAAGGTGGTTTTCCAATAGAATTTTCTTTGACCCTTTAAGAGATAATGAACAGTTACAATTGTTCATTTTTTTCGGTTACAACTGCAGGCAATTAAGGCAGTTATAATTTCTACCACGGTTACAACTTGAGAACGATTAGGGACTGCCCAAAGAGTTGCAACGCTTGTGGGTCTCAAAATTTTTTAAATTTTACATACTCCCTCTCTATAAAAACCTTCTTCTCACATAAGAGTTGACACCATTTTCCTCTCATGCAAAGAAAGCACTTAGATACATCGTACTCTGATAGAGTCATAATAATACAATAGAGAACCATCTTCTCTTAAAGTTGATACAGCTCACCCTGCGCATCCAAAGATGATTTATATGGTGGCAAGGATCGCTACTTATCACAACAGTAGTTGGCATCCAAAGATGATTCATACAGTGCCAAGGATCGCTACCTATCGCAACTGTAGTAGCTTCATATATGAAAGCAGCCGCCAATGCAAGTATGCATGCTGATATGAATGGATGATGTGATCGTCCCGTCATTTTGGTATAAAGAAATATGGAAAGAGGGTGGTAGTGAAGAATAACAATAAGTACCATCGAGGTGGGGATGCGGTGTGGTGTGTAGAGCAGACCCTGAGAACACGACGACCGACGGACTTCGTGTTGCAATCGACCACAGCTCGAGTTGATCAACACATTTTTTGTTTTCGATCTATCTTTATTATTTTTGTAACATGGATTTTAGTGCTATTTTTTAAAAAAAAAATATTTATGGTTTGTAAAATTTTAAGGTCTTATTTTGCGATTGTTTAGTTTTTTTTCATTGAAAATGTTTCTATGGTATGGCTGATCAAATGCAGATATATGCATATACTTAAATGCAAATGTGTTATATAATGTAAATTCAATGACCACTTTTTTTTTTCTTGTGATGAACAACTTCATTATTTTTGTATATCTTCTATTAAGTTGTTTAATATTGTCATACACATTTTTTCTTTTAAAATTTCCGTGCATCGCACGGGCTTCTTACTAGTTGACTTGAAATCCGATGTGGTACATTGTAACCAGATTCCTTGAAGTTCGTTACATCCCACAGGTCAACATGTGTCTCTTTTAATACCCTTTATTTATGGTTAAGATTCATTAACCCTTAGGGTTCAACCATCTAACCTTGATTTTTAGAAAAAATATCAAAAAAATATTGGGCATTTGATAAAAATTATAATATGAGCTTATTCTACTAAATTAAGCTCTTATTTAGTAATAAGATTGTTTAATAATATTTTAGTGATGTTTAAATATTTAGTAATAAGTAATTTTACCACTTATTCAATAAGCTATTTAAAGCTAATTTTTAAAAAAGAACTTATTTTATTTATACGAACAATGTCAATATTCGAACTATTCTAGCATTATAAATAGCTCTTAATTTTTAGATTTCTTAGAAAGCACTTATTAAATAAGTTTAATCAAATGCAACAAACTCTAAAGATTAAAGTTGTTAACCAAAGTTAAAAGAAGGATTTTGTGTTGTAGAGAATTTCAAGTTATTATATCGAAGGAGATAGGATCACAACCAATTGCATAGGTGGTACATGTTGATTGGAAGAAGAAAAAAAGTATAAAATTTAAATTTCCCACCCTTTTCCACTCATCCAAACCTCATGTGCCACCTATGCAATCGAATTATCTTGAATTCAATTGCAATTGGTTGTGATCCTATCTCATATCGAAGAAAATTATGTGGAATTGATCAAAATTCCATCCACTTAATGTTTCTTGATCTCTTTGAGTTTTGTGCTCACCCCAGCCGCTCAATTGGTTGATGCACTTCATCACTATCATAAGGTCGCATGTTTGACTTAAGACACTACAACAAATCTACCGCATAGAGACGGAAATTTTCCGTCTCTAATAGTATGGTTTCCGTGGCTAATACTTTTAGAGACGGAAAACCTCGTCGTCACTATTCCGTTTTGGATACTAACGTCACTAAAAACCTTTAGAGACAAAAGTACTATAAGTAACTAATTAGAGACGGAAATCTATCCGTCTCTAATGTCTTATTTTGGTCACCCATGAAGTCAATTATTTGTGACAGAAATATACATTAGTGACGGAACTTTGTCCGTACCTAATACTATTAGATACGGAACTTTGTCCATACTAATACTATTAGTTACGAAACATTTTCGGAAAACGTTTTGTATCTAATAGTATTAGATAGGGAAAAAGTTATGTCACTAATGTTAAATATTATTAGAGACGGACAATTTCCATCTCTAAAAGAATTTTGTTTTTTTTTGTAAAACCTCTAGCCTACAGCAAAAACCTATAACATGCGCATTCATTCACATTCAACCTGTACCCTGTAAATTCGTTCACATTGAACCTGTTTCATTCACAATCACAAAGTACCCTGTAAATTCATTCACATCCAACCTATACCCTGTAAATTCATTCACATTCAATCTATACCCCTATAATTTCATTCACATTCAACAAGTAGTTTGTTCATTCACATGCATACACATATAAACATGTTCATGTCTTCATTGACAACCACATTCCATTGTAGCCAAAAAAGAGGGGGGGCAAATATCAGTAGCAAAGATCAAAGCAATGAACCACAATCATATAAACAATGAAGTAGTAGAAAAGAAATCTCATCAACCACATATATCACATGCCAGACATGGATGATAAATCTCTAAAAATAGGATCATCTGGAGACTGGGTGGAATCATCCTGAGATGAGCGGCACTGCGAAGGTGGTGTGGGGAAAGATGGGAATGGCCCAGTTTAGAAGAAGTCTGCAACCTCGGCAAAGTACTTGGTCATATCACCCATCGATCTGAGACTGCATGGTTGCCTGGGTAGCCAAAACCTCCCGGTGCGCAGCCTCAGCAACTTATGCCCTCATTCTCCAGTGGTCCACATCAGGAGCACGGAACTGTGATGGGGAAACACCCAGTCCATAAGTGTGGACGCGACCGTGTCCGTCAGGACCCATCACCTGGGTGAAAACCTCATTCCGGGCAGTGCTACTAGCACTACCCTCAGGATGCTGGCTCAGAATTGTGTCCATCTACATATACAATTATAGATATATATTAAAGTTAGATTAAGAAAAAAAATTACATATAGTTGTATATTAATATTGAGATCATCATGAGGACATGCATAAACATACCATCACATCCGTGGAGGCCTGATCGACGTAAGTCCCATCCATGAGCATATGGGTGATTCTGAACATATGAATCATGTCTAGCTCCTCCCCCTCTGGGTCCTTTGCTTGCTTCATGAAAAAATTTAGCTATGATTAATAACTTCACAACATATATAATATGGAGTAGTGCATTAATTGAATATGTATATAGTAAAGTTTATCAATTAAACATACCTCAGCCCTGTATTGGGTGTAAATCCTTGTCCCTGCTGTGTGGGACATATGAAATTGGGCTCTATTACCTTTATTTCTAGCTTGGATAGCCTATTATGAAATGATGTAATCTAGTTAGTAGTGTGACAGTATTGATATAAATCTGCACAATCTATGTAAACAATTTTCATACCTAGACACCCTCTATCCTCCAATGGTTGACGAGTGCCCTCCACTGGGATGGGATCACTTTATTAAATAAATGCTCATATTGCACCGCTAGTGGGATCTCATCATCGTAGAATTTATCAAACTACCTCTTCTGGCCTCCAGGCTTTCCACAATGTGTTAGTCTTCTGAACCACCCAACGCATCGTGTGTGGGTCGGGGATATCAAAACGACTCTGTAAAAAAAAGTTAGAAATAACGGTTTATGCAATGTCCACTTAATCTGTAATGCTTTAATAAATTTGATCCACTAAAGGAAGTTGTCTTACCAAAACTCTAGCCTGCATGGCCAAAATCAGCTAATCTGGGACATGCCTCTAGTCATGGTATGTCCCTAATGGGATGACATCCCCGTCTCAAGCTAATACCCCAATGAAACGTGTCAATGAAGTTGTGATAGTGTCAATAGGCTGCCCTCTGGCATTAATAGGCATGGTGGTGAGTCCTACATGTGATGGGGGCGGTGGTGGATGTCTGTTCGGATCCCTAGTCCGTCTGGCCTGTGATGTCGCGGTACAAAATGACATAAAATTAAATGAATACAATAGGTTGCATTTACTGGTGATTTCATATCCTAAGTAAAGAAAATAGCAAATGTATGTACCTTCTGTAGACTGGGCTGCTATAGACTGTGGTGGCACAGACTGTGTTGTCTCATGCTGGGTTGTGTGAACCTCATCCTGTTTGTGGCATGCCCACTGGCTGTGAAGTACCAGCCAGTGAAGAAGACTGGCATCACTCTGGAGTAGAGGACCAAGGCGACTTTCCCCGTGGTCCTCTACTGTACTTCTCCATGCACCTATTTTTACAAAGTTATAATGAAATAGACAAATAGACCACAACTAACATTAAATTGATTAAAGAATCAGTTTATAAATGATGATGTAAGTTATTCCATTAGTACAAAACATGTTTTGTAGAAAGGATTGTAAGGCAGCTTTAACAGAATGAAATTCATGAAACTATGGTGTTTTTTAGCATGTCCTAAATGATGATGTAAGCTATCCCACTAGAAAATGGATTTCAGCAATATATGATCAAATTTGATTCATAAGAATTGTAAAACATGTCATTTTTTAGCATGATATGTTATTGCGGTCATTTTTAGCTTGATCAAAAGAGGAATTATAAGAGCAAGTATTTAAATACAAGTTAATTGTCATTAAGTCTGTCATCTTCCTCAGAGTCTTCGAGCTCAGACTCCTCTGACGGGTCATCTAAAGGCTCCGCCTTATTTATGGTTAGAGGTATATCAACAGTAGTGTCAGGGATATTGGACCTAAAATCGCTTATATTATCAATATCAACTCCAATGACATCCAATTGTACAACGTTTGGTTGCGCCATTTTGAGGCATGTCTCGCCCAAATTTGATTGTACTCCATCTCGCATGTTGAAGTAGTCCCTAGGTTTAATCTGAAATAGTGATGTGTCAGTCTTTCTCTTGCGGGTCTTTGACATAAAAGACTTGCATGGCTTGCGAGGTGAGCACAAAAGGTTCATCGGTTTTTAGCAACCGTTGAAGATTAACAAGTGTAAATTGAAACTCATCTTCCTTGATGCCCCTGCTTGTGACATAACATCAACCCAATCATATTTCAATAACACAACATTTCTCCCTTCGTAGTAGTCTACTTCAATGATTTCTTGCAAAACTTCGAAGTAGGTAATATCGTCTGTTCGCGGTGACTTGTCCTTCACAAATGCAAAGCTCGTGGTCTCTACAGTAATGACAATGCCGCTATTTTGCATCTTCTTCTTACTGTCAACCGATTTTGTGCGAAATCGAAACTCATTGATGACAAATAATTCAATGAACGCCACATATCGTAATTAGAGACGGAATGTTAGAGATGACAGTAATTTCCTTCTCTAAAAGTTGTTTATTGGAGACGGAACTATTTTCGTCTCTAATATTCCGTCTCTATGCGATAGATTTGTTGTAGTGAGATTGATATTGAGATCGAATCACAGCCAATTGCGATTGAACTCGGGGAGAGTTCAACGAACCCATAGGTCAACATGTGTCCTTTTTAACCCCTATTAACCATGGTTAAGATTCACTAACCCTTAGAGTTCAAAAATATAACCTTGGTTTTTAGAAATTCTTTTTTTTTAATTTAATCTTAGGGTTAAAATTTCTTAACCCTGAGGTTTTTTTTTTAAAATAAAATTATTTTCTAAGAACCAAGGTTAGATTGTTGAACCCTAAAAGCTAGGAAATCTTAACCAAGGTTAATAGGAGCTAAAAAAAGACATGTGTTAACATGTGAGTGTGATTGAACTCTCACTGAGTTCAATCGCGATTGGCTTTGATTCGATCTCGTTTGACTCCATCTCACTAACTGAAAAAGAGAAGAAGAAAAAAAAGACCTTCATATCTATGAAAATGACTCACACCCCGCCTCTTGTACCAGTGGTGGAGTGTGGCCTCTCTGTTGAGTGGAGGTCTGGAATCCAATCCCCCCGAGTAATGAGTCGCAGGAGCCCCACACCCTAATGCTAATGACTAACCATTGCTCTAACTGTAGGTGAATGATACGCCCAAAACAACAACAACAAAAAATCTATGAAAACGATTCATATTTTAAAAAAATTAAGCACAGCGTGAGTTTTTTACATGATTATACCTACTGATTATGAGCTTAAACATTCACATCGTTATGAACTTAGAAAATAATAACCTCCTAGTGACGTGGGGAGATCATCTCGAGGGCCCTTTTTATGCCACATGTCCCCTACTAAGAGGGTACCAAATGGTCAAATACCTAAGAATCGTGGCCATTGATCTAGCCACGATTTCTCCTTGTGACTGGCAGTAGCCGGTCTCAACTCCCACCCACAAAAGAGTGTTGGTTAGAGAAAGAAACGACCATTTGGTGGGAATCATTCTATGCTATTTGATCTTCCTTCTCATTATCTCATTTGAGATATTAATTCCAATTTCTAACCCGAAGAGCTGCAATCATTCAAGAACTCACTCGATTTTGTCAAGAACATTCACGAGCGTGTCAACAATTCAGCTCCATCAAGTACGCTTTTCTTCGCATTGTGGATTTCGCTCTATCTTCCATATTTTTCTTCGTTAATGAATTGGTTCATGTTCAGCACATATAGATTGTAGTAATGTAAGGTATATTGATTATTATCATTTTTTTATTTCAATGTTTGTGCATTCTCATTTCTAGGGTTTCCTTAATTTCATTATCAGTTCCCAACCATATCGTATGATTGAATCTTACCAAGAACGTAGCTACACAAAATGAGCAGAGGTTCAATTATGGCTTTTTACTAACCTTGAGAAAAGGGTTTCTTGATTGCATTGGCTGCTCTTTACTCAGTCGAATCTAAAAGTTGTAGAGACCTGGAATTTGTTTCATGATATTACCTTGTTTAATAGGAGTATAATGGTCAATGGTATGTTATTATGTGTGTTTAATTATAACTAAAGGGTGTAGGGTGTTTAAAATGCTTAAAAATATGAAAAATAGGAAAAACATAGCCTATGGTCAATCGTACTGAATGGGCGATCGATCGCCCTAAATCTAGAAATTTGGGAAGCTACTGTTCTACTTGCGATCGATCGCAACTTATGAGGCGATCGATCGCAGCTCGTGCACAAGATTTTTAAAAAGGGTTACGAAAATTGGGGTTTTAAACCCCCCTAGACTATAAATAGTCTTTTTAATTCAATGTCTTTATATTCTAAGAGGTATCTAACCTAATTTGGAAGAGATTTGAGGGAAAACGTAGGGTTGAAGAGGGATTGGCTTGGAGGAGAATGATCTTGCTTGGAGAAGAAGAAGTTTGGCTTGGAGATCATCCCTAAAGTCAGGTGGAGCATTCTCTAGCCTTTTTGATCTAAGGGAATGATCCCTAAGGTCGATATACTTTCTAATCTAGCTCTACTATAATGTTTTGTATGTTATAGAAAGATGAAAATGAAGATTTAGATATGATCTCATGTTTATACAAAGATTAGGGATATTGGAATATGAAATGTGAATTTTAAATGCATTTAGGGATTTTATTTATCATGTTTTGGTTGTTATGAAAATGGAAATGTTATTAAATGTTATGGATGTGATGAATGTAGGATGGGAAATGCTATAGAGGAAGGGTTGAATGCATGGCTATGGATTATGGGTGATGTGTGTGGAGAATGAGTTAAAGTTATGGAGGAAATGATGAATTATGGGTGAATGGTGGAATGAATTGAATTATAGAAGTGAATTGTGATGTTAATGTTTACTATTATGTCTTGGAAAAATACATAATTATGATAAGGAATTATTAATGATTGGTGTGTTAAAATATGCCCTATCTACCTTGCATGGTGATCGGTATTCAGGTAGGCCAAAACCTAGAGGAAATCTTTCAGGTTGAGAATTCTCTAACCAAGTACATGTACCCTAGCGGGGTTTCTTGGCGAAGGATCGGAATCGAAGAGATGACCAATTCGAATTTCAATCACGACACTTAAGCACATTTTCACATGCATGGAAAGAAGTAAGGTCCATGGATTCATGTGTCTCACAAGACCATGCATTGAACATGGACATGCCACGTATTATGCTTTGAAAGAATATCTCCTTTGTTACGAATATACAACTCTATGTGTTGTCATTACTATGTTACTCAACATGAAAACATTATGAATTATGGTTTGACCGGATAAAAACACTATGAATTATACATTGATGGGACAAGTTACTTATCATGAATATGTATGAGTTATGCATATGCTTCGCACATGTATATGTCAAAGAGTCACACAAGTACACAAGTCAAGATGATGATATGATATGCTCACATGTTTTCCGCACTATGATTGTGTTATGTCATATGAAACATCTATTGATTATGTAATTGTGGCATGAACCGATATTGAGTATGTACAAGTGTTATTACTATTGTTAGTTGGACTGTATATACGTTGAGTCTTTTCAATACTCAGTCAACTTGTTATTGTCAACAGGTATAGGACCGGAGCATACAGCGGAGCCGTGGTTTGAAGAGACAAACGTTGAGGGGTTAGAAGAAGGTGAGCCTCCTGTAGAGGAAGCTCGGGATCTAGATAGGTGGCCGTATTATTAGGCCTTGATTTTGTTCTGTTTTAAGAGAAAGTTGTAATAGAGTTGTGATATTCTAGATGATGTTGTTTCAGACTTAATTCTTGTGCTGGGATCAAGATGGTTGATCTGAACCTGGTTATATCTTTGTAGTTTAATTGTTTATATATTGTTATTGTTAAAAGAAATTTTGGACTCTCATTTTAGTATTGTCTTGTATATTGTGGAGTTTATCAGGTTGAAGAAATGTCATGAACTCAAAGTTCCATTTTGAACATATAAGTACCATTGCATTTTCTCTTCCAAGTGATAAGTTATTAGTCATAGAAAAATAATAACAAGCTATTTACATTAATAATATGTAAGCATATATTCCCGCAATTTAAATTACAATTGCAAACACCAAGTTTACATTTCGAATTGGCCCCAACTCAAAATTTTGGGTTTAATGCAATTATTATATATTATATGTCCATCAAGGAACCTTTACTTGAATGCTTTCAAAAAAAATATGAATTTCATGTAGTTTTCAATAAAGGGTTAGACAACACCCAAAAGAATTGGGTGGGTCTCACCACCTGGATGTGACGAGTATCCATGCCTCTATTCTTTGTATACTCTCATTTGTTGCTCTTAATGGTGGAAGGTTAGTTTGAACTCGCTTTTATCGAATATAACTCCTTTTATTAAATAAAGGGGCTATATATTTTTTTAATTTAAATTTAAGGGTGAATTGCTTTTATACTTTTATAATGTCATTAAAAAATTGTCAAATGAACAAAAAGATGTTATTTTCCGCATGCTGAATTGTGAAAAAAAAAATCTCTTTGGTTTCATGTGTCATAAAAATGTTGTCATTTTACAGTACTGATTGTGGGATATTATGATCGGTTACATCGAGTATTGGAATGGAGAGCCTGGCAAGATCTCATTCACTCAAGTATAACTTAGACATAATTTTGTACTTTTCTGATATTACATTCTAAAAGTTCATTTTCTGTTATTAATTAAGTATAAAATTGCATTTGTAAGCAGGAAGATATTGAAGCATACAGTGATAAGATAGTCGTGTCTCTATTGCTATCCCACTAAATCGAGTAAAACAACTTTTTATATTCACTTATTACTACTAATTAAACAACAGCCTTGAGAGGTCCACATGGTGGATGGAGAGCATTTTTAGGGAATGAATCAGTACCGTTCTTACCTCTTTGTTTCTTTATTAATCCTTCCAACCTATGCAACTCAATTGCAATTGGACGCACCTCTTCACAATTCTCTACCCAAACCGTTCTCGCTCCAATCCCACTTCAACCACGCCTCATTCCTATGTTTCTTCTCCTCTCCTCTCTTTCACTCTCTTTATCAAACAAATGACAAGCAGCTATTTGGGGGAGCGAGCTTTATTTAGGAAACAAAACAAACGGCTATTTGAAGAACCTTCACAGAGAGAATCACCACCTCCGTACTGATTCATTCCTTAAAAATGCTCTCCATCCACCACTTGGACCTCTCAAGGCTATGTTTCAATTAGTTGTAATATATCAAGCAAACTTCACGGGTGCGATCTTATGTTAAGACACTCTTTGAAAAACCGTTCCAAGAAGAATCACCACCCCAGACTAACACGACTCTTTTGAAAACCGTTTGGGAAAGGGAAGCAACTACTACTAATTAAAACCAACGCGACCCTTCAGTTCAAGCCGGTTGAGATATGGCCACGGCTATTATATAAACTGCGCAACTCTACATTGAGCATCATTTCTTGGTGGTTTCATTGAGCGTAGATCCACCTCAGTTTCAGGTCTGTGTTTTATGAATTGTAATATACAGAGAATTGGATATTTCAGTTAGGGATGTGAGTTTTATTGCCCTTCCCTCTAAAAGTTGCTTCATGTTTTAAATTGTTCCACTGATTTTTATTGATTTTGGTTGTTTCAGCATGATCAATTCCTCTTTATGTTGGAAGTTTGGAATAGTATTTCCAGAGAAGAATAAGCTTTTGTTTGCCCCTATCTTTGCATGCTTTTGCTGCGATAATCATAGTTTTTTCATCAAGACCGTGATACGCCCAATTGCTGATAGGGAGAGGACTCAAAACTAGTCCAGCGATGGTCGATAAAAAAAAATCACAATCAATTTCCCAGCTTGTTGAGGCTTAAGTTGGTTGGGAATGAAAATCTAAACAACCACTCCAATGGCGAGAGGAACCAAGAGAAGAGGAGAATAATGACAAATGGCACTGCATGGATCTAAGCAACGGCAAGTTCACGAGGAGATTACAAAGGTAGACCAGTTGAAAGCAACTCTGGATGATGGGGTGCTTACGGTTATGGTGCCAAAGGATGAGATTATGAAGCCAAATGTGAAGTTCATTGAGATATTTGGTTGAAAAGAAATGAAAAAAAAGATTCCAACGACAGATACAGTAGAGCAGGAATCCATTACCACCAAATAAAATGTAACAAAAAAAGCTAGAAACTGTTTTGCAGTGTCAATTATTTCTTCTAATTCCAATGGGGTGGGTACTACGAGGGAGATTGATGAATTCTTGTATAAAAATTAAGCTTTTGCTTGAGATGTAGTAGGACCAATGTGTTATTTTTAAGATCACTGTTACTTGCATTGGTCGCTTGCATGTTGGAGAATTGATTCATATAATGTCTATTTGTCATACCATTGTAGTGCTTACCTTTGCTCCCTTTCTCTATTTTAGCAGATAATAATAGATAACAGTTATCTTGAAGAGTTGCAATAATGGGGTTCTTAAAATTTCGGTACCGTGTATCATAGGAAATGGAGGGGTTCTTATGTTGCAATCAAAACTATCGATGATATGAGCTTTGATTGAAATCCATCGAGCAAGAACGCATGGTTTGTGTATTTAATTTGATCAATGTTGACAAACTCCAAATTTGTCAATGTTTCTCATGTTTGGTGCTCATTTTGTCTCATACCATACTGACTTGCGCCACCTAAACAAGGTTGATTTATTTACAACTCTCGATGTTCATTCGACTAAATATTGTTTTATTTTTGTTTATCGTTAATTTATTATTATTTCCTTTTAGGAATGCATAATTTTATTACTGTCAAATATTTTCTAATAATTTTTCAAATATTAATAGTCATATATTTTCTTGCATCAAAGGGGATGACACGTGGTGGGTCAGGAGCAAATCTTCAATCTTCAAGTTATTGGGAGGGGACTTAACTCTTCGAGGTTTTGGAAGGATATACACAACTCTTCACATCTTAGAGATGTTTCGGCCCAAATCGTTACGCCAACCTGATCTACAAATTGCCGGTGGTTCCATTGGAGAGAGAGAGTGTATTGATTAAATAGGAAGAGAAAGGTAGATGCAGAGAAGAGATGGACCTTTAGAAGATAACTGTGGGGACATAATGGGATCTTTTCATATTTAGGCCCACCCCACTAATGTGATCGGTTGAATCGTCCTGATTGGGTTTTGTTACTAATAGTTGAGTTTGTTCGGTAAAGTTAAAGTGGCCACATTATTTGTTACCACCCTAAGCAAAGTTAATCATGACCAAAGTATACTTTATAATTAGGGACCATGTAAATCATTTAATAAATAACCACACAATCTCCCGTATAGTTACACCAATCGAAGTCCTATAAAATTGCATTCATCTTGGTCATTTATCTCATATTGTAACCCTCATGGTTTAAAATGAATTAATAAACATGTTACATCTATGTTGAAAAATATTTTTTCTTTAATTTTTTCATATAATTTAAATGACAATTCAATTTTTTAGTTTTTTTTTTACATTCTCAGTGCATCGCACGGGCTTCTTACTAGTTGAGTTTTGAAACTTGACATAATATTACGAATATACTTGTTAAAACTTCACCTTTTTAGGATCATTTATAAGGTTGGGTTGTTTTGGTGTCTCCCACAAATGATAGGTAAACATGTTTGATGTTTTTGCAGGATCGTCCGCAATAGGTAAACTTGTTTTTACTTACGAAGTTGTATGCAATAGTGTTCTCTATGAAGTCTTTCCAATGTCATTCTTGATGGAACAAGCAGGAGGTCAAGCAGTGGGTATGATCTTTGTCGTTATTAAATGTTTTGGTTTTTGTTTTGCACTTGTGTAAATGCTCTTGTACATTTTCATATTGATCTTATGTAATGAGTTGAACTCCATTGGGTCCATTAATTCTTAAATGCGTATAAATGTTTTTCACAATTAACTCGTTTGGTTAACATGCAAGGAAAAAAAACTATCTACATTGATTGAACAACGTTCCATATCCCCGTCAAAATCTGCAAGAACACCCAATTAATATCATTCGTGCCTTACCTATTTGCAGACTATCAAACTGCCCTTTCATAGTGGTGTGTTTGAATTGTGATTTAGGAAAAAAAAAGACTATCAAAGAGCAAAGGCATGAAGGAAAACATAAGGAGCATGGAGAGAGGAGGAGTGTTGCTTCTAATGGTAATCTAGGAACACTAGTCATCCTGGGGTGACAAATAGGAACCATACGGATAATATGAGCAACGATGTGCCATGTAGTGAAAATGAACCTTTGCCTGCTGATTATGAATTTTCAGCAAAGGTTGAAGAGAACAATGATGACTAAGCACTTTCAAATGAAACCAATGATCCATAAGTAAGTGTGGCCTTTGCAATTTCATTTTTCTTGAATTTGTATTACAATAAGGAAAGTTAAAAACACAATTGTTTGTAGAATTGACATGGAAATGCTTTTGCTTATTCTTTTCACTTAATTTCTTATTCATGACTTGTTTCTTATTTGTTCAATTTTTTTTGTTAACTGATGAAAGTGAAGCGAATTTTTCATGCTCCAAAACTTTGGTTGGGATCCACATTTGAATCATCCCACCTAGGAGATGTATAGGTTGAAATCAACATCATTTAATGATCATATCTATTCAATTCGACTTGATTCTTACATGTTTCATTTACAATGATCTGTGATACATTTTTTGATCAGTTAGTAATAATGAGATTGATAGGACGGTAAAAATTAATTCTGGTATTTGTTCTTCAACCTTGGAAATTTGATTTTCTGCATAGATGTTGTGTGAGTTGTGGTGAAAGAATGAATAATACTTCCATACAACACAAAAGATCTGTTTAGTGTTCTTTCGTGTTGCACTCATGTGCACCAAGTTGCACTCATGGTTTTATTTGCTCTAAGACTTCTATACAATGGTTTAATAAAATAAAGTGCATAAATTTCAGTGTTAAATTTAAGAGTGAACCCCTTTTGTCCAAATTTTCTTAGTATATCTTTTTAGTTCTCTTTCATATTACACCCCCCGTGTAGCATGTTGCACTCATGGTTTGTTTTACTCTATAAAATTGTTTAATCAAATAAAGTTGGGTAAATTTTAGTATTGAATTTAAGGGTGAACTTCTTTTGTCCAAATTTTCTTAGCATATCTGTTTAGTTTTCTTTCATGATGCACCATGTTGCACTCATGGTTTATTTACTCTACGGCCTCTATATAATGATTTTATCACATAAATTAGGTAAATTTCAGTGTTAAATTTAAAGGTGAATCCATTTTGTCCAAATTTTTTTAGTATATCTGTTTAGTTTTCTTTCATGTTGCCCCCCCCCCCCCCCCTCGTGCACCATATTGCACTCATGGGTTTGTTTTACTCTAAGACCTCTATATAATGATTTTATCAAATAAAGTGACTAAATTTTAATATTACATTTAAAGGTGAACCTTTATGCACAAATTTTCTCAGTATATTTGTTAAGTGATCTTTCATGTTGCACCTTTAATGCCCCCCCCCCCCCCCCCCACCCACCCCCGAGCACCATGTTGCACTCATAGTTTTATTTACTCTAAGACCTATGTAGAATGATTTTATCAAATAAATGGGCTATATTTCAGGTTTAAATTTTAAGGGTGAACCGATTTGTTCAAATTTTAGTGTCAAATTTAAAGGTGAACCATTTTGTCCAAATTTTCTTAGTATATATGTTAAGTGTTCTTTCATGTTGGACCTCTATTGCACTCTCGTGCACCATGTTGCACTCATGGTTTGTTTTACTTTAAGACTTCTACACAGAATAATTTTATCAAATAAAGGGGCTATATTTTAGGTTTAAATTTATTAAAGGTGAACCGATTTTGTCCAAAGTTTCTAAATATCTTTGTTTAGTGTTATTTCAAGTTGCACTCATGGTTTTATATACTCCAAGGCCTCTATACAATGGTTTAATCAAATAAAGTGGATAAATTTTAGTGTTAAATTTAATGGTGAACCCCTTTTATCCAAATTTTCTTAGTATATTTGTTTAGTTCTCTTTCAAGTTGCACCTCCATTGCACCTTCGTGTACCATGTTGCACTCATGGTTTGTTTGACTTGAAGGTCTCTATACAATGAGCAATGAGTTTTATCAAATAAAGTAGGTAAATTTCAGTGTTAAATTTAAGGGTGAACCCTTTTGTCTAAATTTTCTCAATATATTTGTTAAGTGCTCTTTCAAGTTGCACCTTCAGTGCCCCAGTGCATCATATTGTACTCATGGTTTTATTTACTCTAAGACCTATGTAGAATGATTTTATCAAATAAATGAGCTATATTTCAGAAAAAAAATTTAAGGATGAATTGATTTGTTCAAATTTTTGTGTTAAATTTAAGGGTGAACTCTTTTGTCTAAATTTTCTCAATATATCTGTTAAGTGTTGTTTCATGTCATTGCACCCCCGTGTACCATGTTGCACTCATGATTTAGATTTCTATTGAATGGTTCTATCCATTGTTTTTCTAAATAAATTTTGTCAATTTTCAACTCATATAATGGATGGTCTCCCTTTTAGCCACCTCTTTGTAACTCTTTCATGAAGAAAATTAGGATCACTCGTCTTAGGACCATAGGATCATCAATAATAATAGGTAATTCTGAAAACCTGAAGCCCATTATATATTCAACAATTGTAAGAGTAATTCAATAGAATATATACTCATTACAAGTTTTGAGACCAAGAAGATCATAAGAATCGGACTAGTTCCACATGATATTTTTGTACTTAATACCATTGCCAAAACCAAGTCCCAAATCCTCAAGACACAGTTCATTATAGAGATCAATAACTTCATCCTCATCAAAGTTATAGTGTGTAGATGACCCTGTCATGTTAAGCACCTTTTGCAAATGAGTTCTGTAACACATGGAAAACATTTTTAAAAATGCCACTAAGTCATCTACACCTCATAAAATATGAAAAAATGATCAAAAGGTGTAAAAAGTCATTTATCATTGTAAATTTTATATGAATACCAATAGATAAAGTTCATGGAGTAAATAAAACCATAGGTGAAATAACATACATGAGAGTAGAAAAACTTTGATATAGCCCATTAATACTAATTAAACCCGAGCCTTGAGAGGCCTAGTGTGGTTTGGGAGTGATTTTAAGATATGGTTTCTGGAATTTTTAAATCACGCTCTCCTATCCTTAATGACACACGGTTCGTTTAGAAGGCACTCCTCTTAGTCGCTATCCTTCCTCTTACTACATCTCTTCAAGTATTAATTAAAAAAAACGACAGCCACACTATTTGGGAATCGATGCAACTTTTCAAAACTCCTACTAAACCTCATAACTTCCACATAACTCTCTCTCTCTCTCAAATCTAAATGACACAACGTTCCAATTCTAATATCCCCACAAACCCCAAAGCTCCTAATTCAAATAACACATGTCAACTTAGGAGCATTTTATGAATTGTTGCCATGTGTCTTATTATTAGTGGTTGCATTTAAGATGGTAGAGGGGTGTTGGAGGAATGTAAAGTGTTACAAGTGTCTATTTACATATTCCAACAGTTAGAAGAGAGGGTGTGGTCTAGATTTAACGGTTCACCCACTCTCTATCTTCTTGGAAACCTAACTGTCCAAGCATTGTCTATTCCCAAGTCTCTTCCCTATTCCCAAGTCTCTTCCCTCAATTCAAAATTTCAAATCAGTTCAATCTTCAAAGCATGTAACCGCTTCAATCCAAATTTCCAAAAGTTGCAATTTGCAATTGTTCACTATTGATTGCAATGGTCGACGTTGTGGTTTCTTTTTCGGAAAGACCACGACCGGAAGGAGATGCTACTCTTCAAATTTGTTCCTATTAGACACAACTCTTCATTTGTTTTGAGACAATTCTTCAAGGGCCAAAAGGCGTGTCCATCCAAATCATTACAACCCTTTAGTTTCCTCCAACAACAACATGTGGGAATGGTGAGTAGGGCTAAAACATTGCAACCCTTCAGCCCAAAACCCATGGTAGCTTTTAAAATTGTTGCAATCTTGTATCTCATTAAATCCGCAAAGACGTCTCATGAGCAAGTTCACTAGGAAAGAGCCCGCCAACCCAAAAATCTGCTCTATCAAAAGGAAAAACCATAAAGTTTAGAGTCAAAGCAGAGGGAAGGGTTTTGGGGAGAAGTGGAGGCAATGGACTCTCAGTCAAACATTTTTTCTCTTTGTATATTCAAGTTCCTTCCAATAAGTTGATCTTTTTTGGTCTTTTCATATATTTTTTAATTTTTTTGTGCTTTCTTAAGTATTTTTGGTGCACGTTGGAGAAGAAAATTTACATTTGTTCCGGATTTTTCAAAAATTGTTTATGTTGAAAATTGTTAATTTATGTTTTGATTAGCATACGTTATTTCTTAATATATATTTTGAATTGTTGGATGTTAATGATTTTATTGCAGTCATGTGATTTTTTATTTTTTTTTGGGTTTTGCAGGTAAAGAAAAATTCATTTTAATAATGTTTACAGAAGGCCTTGATAATAATGCATTTAGATGAGTTACAGAGGTAGACATTGATTTTTTCTTTGGATATATATTTTTGTTGTGAAACAACCGACGGCGTATGGTCTTCATCATCAACCTTCTATGATTGTGATTGAAGGTAATATAAGTTTGGAGGTAGCTTTTTTCGCCAAGTCTCTAATAAGGAAGGGCACGACCGGGATCGAAGGCGTCTATAGAGGTGGAGACAACATAGGAGGAGGGCAGTGAGATGGGAGAGATGTGAGTAGAGATTGCTAGATGGGGTGGGTGTAATTGTGTATCATGTTTGTTAAACCATAGTGTCCTACCTCTGTAGTTTTGGTTAAGACCTGCTCTCTTAACAAACAAACAAAAAATCCTGCTCATTTTGTGGTGTTGCGTATATTGAGGTTAGTGCACCTGACTCATTCCATTGGAGATTAGATCACAGTCAATTGTTATTGAACTCAGGGAGCGTTTAATCACACCCACTTTTCAACACATGTCCCAGTTAACCCATATTAATTGTGGTTAAGATGAACTACCCCTTAGGGTGTATATCAAAATTGGTGCACCTGCATTTTACATAGTTATAATGTGGGTAAGGTAAATTGAGATTAATATGCCCATTTAATTAAGGTGATGGGGAATAAGTGTGCGTGTGTGTTTAACCATTGTACCCAAAAAAAAGTAACCAACCCATTCCTTACATCACATTAAATTATTTTATTACCTTATAAGTATATTTTTTTATGTTTTTTTTTAATCTTACATATTTCTATTATTTTATTTTATTTTTTAACATCTTGCCACTTATATTTTTTCTCTTTAAATTTTCTTGTGCATCGCACGGCCCACATTTGAGTTAACTATAAGAATAGCACTAGATAATCATCATAGAGTCAATAAAATATTGGGTGTAGTTGGGTACACAAGGGTGCAACAAGAGTACAATTTAGCGCAACTTGAAAGAGCATATTCAAAGTAGTGAAAACTAGGTCAACAAGGGATTGTTCCATTATACAAATTGATATTACCCATTTTATTTTGAAAAAAAATACTAGATAAAGTTCGTATAAGAAATAAAAACATAGGTGCAATATGGTGCATGGAGGCACAATGATGATGCAACTTGAAAAAATTAAAGACCACAAAAAAAATATGTTTATTGTATTCAGTTTTTACTTGTTACGAAAAGGTTTTCTTGAACCACCATATTCAAAAGAACACCCAATAACATATTCAAAGTAGAGAAAACTAGATCAACAATAGAATTTTTCATTATATGAATTGACATTTCTTATTTTATTTTAGAAAAACACTAAATAAATGAGGTTGTGTATTAAATAAAAACATAACCGCGATATGGTGCATGAAAGTGCAATAATGGTGCAACTCGAAAAAATAAGGGGATCACAAAAAAAGGGATGTTTATTTTTTTTATTCAATTTTCTGCATGTTACAGAAGGCTTTCTTGAACCAGCATATTCAAAAGAACACTCAAATCTAAATAAACAAAGGAAGAAACCAGCATTCCTACGTTTTGTACATGAAGTTAAGAGAGAAGATTGAGAGAGGGAGTTGAGAGAGAGAGGTAACTCATATTCTCCTCTTCTTTCTGCATGTTACAGAGGTTTTCTTGAACAAACATATTCAAAAGAACACCCAAATCTAAATAAACAAATGAAGAAACCAGTATTCCTACCTTTTGCACATGGAGTTGAGAGAGAAGATTGAGAGAGGGAGTTTAGAGAGAGAGGCAACTCACATTCTCCTCCCCTCAATGGTTACCTTTTGGGTGACCTTTTAGCTTAAAAAACTAACAAACATTTAACCAAGTGTGTCTTCATAAGAACACATTTGAACCGTCCATCTTTAGATTGGACGGTTCAGATCTATGGGTATTGTATGCTTGGATATATTGAAAAAAATCCTCTATATATATATTAGAAGCATACAAGAGAGCATCACTCATTACATCTTGTAGTGGGCCTCGGATTGTCTCTGGCGAAGCCCGAAAGGGCTTGTCTCGGGCAACCATAGAATAAGGGACAAGTGGTGGAGAAGTCAAAATCATGGCCCCCATGTCCATGATTCTTAATGGTAAAATGGGTCATTTTTCAAAAAATCAAAATTGTCCCAAATTTATCCAAGACATTCGTGCCTTTCTCACTCATCACTCTCATCTGAACCAAATAAAGAAAAAATGGTGAATTTCATATGAACTCAAAGCATTCTCTCTCTACATCTCAAACTCACAAAATTCCTCTTTCTCACACCAAACAGAGCATGAACTCAAACCATTCTCTCTACCTCTTAAACTCATTCACAAAAGCCCTATTTCTCACACGAAACAAAGCTATACCCATCAACAAATTTCCTCTTTCTTTTCTTAGTAATCCCTTTTGTCTGATGCTTGAAAACATGGATTTACTTAAATCCAACAACGTAGACTTCAAATGTAAAAAAATAAAATACTAAAATTACAAAGAAAAGAAACCCTAAAATTAGGTTTGTTACTTGTTGCAATAGTGTACAGAGGAGTTGAAAAAGGGATTGATGCAATCGTGATTTAGAAGAAGGCAAAGAAGAGGAGAGAGAGCAAGAGAGAGATCTGCTATATAGGGGCATAGCTGAAGAAGAAGGAAGAGCTCTCTCTTTGTGTTGGCATTGGTTTAGACGACGCGATTTTGAAACTTTGTAAAATTACCATTTTTCCCTTAAAAATGGGGGTAGACTGGGGGCAAAATAGTAAACATGAAGGTTACCATTATCACATACAACGTGAATGGTAACATTCCCCGATTGTAAAGTATATTATGAGAAGTAATTGTTTTCTACCGAATCGCATCAAAGCTAATATTGACTATTATAAAGAGAATGAGTCAGTTAAAACTTAAAAACATTAATTGAATTTTCTCATAGTAACAAAATTAACCTTACTTATCTTTAATGATATGATAATGAGAATGAAAAAATTACCCTTAATTTTTACTATCTTTACTATTACAAAGAGAACTGATTGAATTTTGTCATAATGACAAAATTACCCTTAGAGAAGAAATGTTGATTGAATTTGTCATTATTGACAAACTTACTCTTATACTTATCTTCTCAACTATTATAATGAAAATGACAAAATTACCCTTCTACTTATATCATCTACTATTACAATTACTATTGACTAGGACCAATAAAAAAAGTTGATTGAATTTTATCACTATTAACAAAATTATCGTTACACTTATCTTTTCAATAATGTGAATGATAAAATTGTCCTTCCACTTATATCTTCTCTATCTTTACTATTAGAATCACTATTGACAAAATTATTCATCTATTATTATAACGAGAATGAAAAAATTACCCTTACACTAAATTTTTTTTTATATCTCTACTATTATAATGAGAATATGACACTTATAAACATTGCTTGAATAAAATTGGCCATTAAAATTTGTAAATCTAAGAAAGAAGGGGGTATGGGTTTTCGAGATCTTCATGATTTTAATAAAGCTCTTCTAGCAAAACTAGGATGGAGGTTGATAACGAATGAAAATTTGTTGTTTCACAAAGTTTACAAAGCCAAATACTTCAAAAACTGTACTTTTATGGAGGCTAAACTTGGACATTATCCTTCACATGCTTGGAAAAGTTTCTATGAAGCTAGAGGTATTTTGGATGTGGGAACGAGATGACAAAACAAAAATGGAGAGAATGTGTAGCTTTTGGGAGGATCACTGGCTACCAACCCTCACTTCTTTCAGAGTGATGTCTCTAGCTCAAATCCTGCCCCGGGATGTCAAAGTCAGTTTGCTTATTGACAGGGACGAAAAGACTTGGAACCACGCTGGACCAAAAGACTTGGAACCACGCTAGACCAAAAGACTTGGAACCATGCTCTTCTTAACGCAGTTTTTATGCCACGTGATGCTGAATTCATCCGTATCATTCCCTTAAGTGAGAGATTGCCTTCCGATAAAAGAGTTTGACACTTTACTTGAAAAGGCATGTTCTCAGTCCGGAGTGCTTCACCTTGCAAGTGTTTTGTGAGATAGAGATTCTGTTACTTTTTCTTCCACATCGTCTCTTCATTGGAATGGTAGTCTGACAATGGCTCCGGCCCCCTCAGAGAATAATAAAATTGAATGTGGATGGTGCTTCTAGAGGTGACCTGAGTACAGTAGGTGGAGGAGGAATTATTCGAGATCACACTGGAGAGATGATTGATTGCTTCTTTGCTTTTTTATGGTTATTGTACTAACTATATTGATGAGTCTAGAGCTCTTCTTGATGGTCTTTTTCTTTGTCAAAGACTTGGTTATCCTCAATGGGAAGTATAATCTAATGCTAAATCTATTCTTGAAGCTTGGAATGGTTCTTTTAGCCAACCTTGGAATGTGTGGTATTGGAACAAAAAGACTAGTCAAGTGATAAATATTTGCTCATCTTTTAACCACATTCTTAGAGAAGCTAATTCGGCTGCTGATTTTCTTACCAATCATGGTTGTGACACTCAACATTCAAGTTCCATTCTTTCAAGACATGATAGCACTTCTCGACTCAGATCTCTTATTTACCTTGATAAGGTTGGTTCGGGTAATGTTAGATTAGTTAGTAATGATTGATTTATGTTGTTTTGTTTTTTTAGGTTATTTTGTCTTGTTAGGGGTAAGGTTTTATGTCCCCCTCATTTTTTATGTGCCCTTGTAGGGGTAAGGTTTCATCTTCCCCAATTCTTTTCTTTATTAATAAACTGGTAGGGGTCTGCCAAATCCCTCACTCCTTTTGAGTGGATTTTATTAAAAAAAAACAAAATGGTAGTCCGACTGGAATTAAGTAAGGTCTGTCACCTAGCTATTCCTTCAAAAGTTAAGATTTTTATCTGGAAAGTAACTCTTAATATATTACATGTCTGAGCAAACCTGTGCAAGCGGAAAATACCATTAGATAATGTTTGTGGCGAGGAAGGGGAAACAATCTTGCATGTTTTTAAGCAATGCCACTATGCGAGACAAGTTTGGTTGCTATCTCTATTAGGTCTTCGACCAGATGCCACGAGATGGGTTGAGGAAATCATGAAGCCAAGTGAAGAAGATGGTCTTTCCGCTTTCTTCGTGATAGCTTGGTTGATTTGGAAGAACATATATGAATGTGTTTTCATGGGAGCGAAGATGACTCCATATGACTGTGTTCAAAGGGCTAACAAGTTGATTGCCGAATTTCACAATGTTAATGACAAGGCTGTTCCCGAAACTATTTCAGAGGCAAGATCCTAGTCAGATCCTCCCGATAACTTATTCGAAGTGAATGTAGATGGTGCACTTCATGTGGAGGACGGAACACCAAGAGTTGGAGTGATAGTTAGAGATCATAATGGGGATCTCATTGCAACTATGTCTAAAAGAATTTCACATACTCTAACAACTAACTTAATAAAGGCTATAGCAGCAAGAGAAGGTCTGAAATTTGTTCTTGATTTGGGCATCTAGGAGATTATTTTGGAGGGTGACTCCGGTAATACCTTATGTGCTCTTAATTCTCAGGAGGAAAATTATTCTTTCAAAAGCTTGGTTCTAGATGATGTGAAAACATTGAGCTCCTCTTTCCGTCATTGCAGTTGTTCTCATGTTCATAGAGAAGGGAACTCAAAAGCTCTTGTAGAGACCCCGAATCTTTTTCATGTTTTTATTTCATTGTATTAGGGGTATTATAGTCCTTGTGATGTTTTAATGTTTATTGTATTATATATTTATTTGGTGTGGTGTAAACTAGGCTTAATCAAACTTGTAACGGAGGGATGTCATATCACACCCTAAACTTTAGGAAGCTCTAGTTTTGGCACCGTTTACTGGAATTGAGTGATTCTTGAACCATTAGAAAGGTGTTGGAACCCTCTTCGAAGTTCACGTATAATGTTTTTCCTTATTTTGAGTTTAAGCCAAGTCAGTAGTGGGTTTTATCTAATGGAATTGCAGATCAGTCAACTTTGGGGACAATTTAGTCTATTAATTAAGTGGAATTTAGAAATTTTATGCCAGAAATGTTCATTTTCGAGAGACGAATCTAACCCAAGTTGAATCGTCAAAATCCGTCGAGCGAGTCAAAAGTTATGGCCAAAACAGTAGAGTAGGTCAAAAATCTGTAGGCAACCGATCGCTCGGTCAGAAGTAGCGATCGATCGGTCCAAAACCGATCGATCGGTCCAAAACCGATCGATCGGTAGCTATCGACTGGTCTAAAATTTTGTATGAAATTTTTTTTCAGAGAGTGTGTTTTTGACCAATCACCCGGTCATAAACACCGATCGCTCGGTCTTTCGTGATTTTTACAGAATTTTAGTATGGGCTTTTTGGTCTTTTTGTTCTCAGACCTTGGGGCTATAAATAGGGGGTCCTACTCGAAATATTAAAAATACTCTACCTATTTCTAACCTAATTTGGCAAAAAGGGGGAGAAAACCTAGGGTTTGAGGGAGAGGGTTGCTTGGAGAAGGAGGTTGCTAGAAGATTGAGAGGAAAGCTTGGAGATCGTCCTCAAAGCTTCTCCAAATCTCATCGGGAGCGTTTTGAATCCAAGGGAAGGATTTCTAAGGTCGATATACTATCCTAATCAACTTTATTTTAAGGTTTTGTGAATGTTAAGATGATAGAAATGATAGAAATAGAGCTTGATTATGTTTTCCCTAATTTTCTATGAAGTAAGCTAAATATGGATGGAAATGTGGATTAGAATGTGGATGGAATGTATGGATGATGGGAAATGTATGGAGGATGAGATTAATTTGTGGATGTGGATGAATATATGGATTATATGGATGAAATTATGATTTGATGAATTGATGAAAAGGTAGAGAAACAATGGATTCATATTATGTGTACTCAAGGTGTTTATGAAAATGCTTGAGAGGATAAATGCTATTATACTCTTATGAAATAGTGGTAAATAGATCATGAATTGTGTTAAGAATTATGATAAGATATATATATGCGATTGTTTGGTAAGTATATCTAATCACTTGCATGGAAATTGATAGTCAGGAAGGTAAGAACTTAGAGGAACATCTCTCAAACCGGAAATTCTCTAACTATTTGGTATGGGACATATAGTGGAGTTTCCATGGTGGGAGATCGGAATCTAAGTAATTACCGACTCGAATGTTAATTTCGACACTTAAGTACACAAGCACGTGTATGTTAAGATAAGAGTCTCACAAGTCACACATGTGGACCACAAACATGAGCATGACATTCTGAATAAGTATAAGCATGACATGGTCCGTATCCGCCAAAAACGGCATGTCAACCTGATTCTAAGGCATGGTCCGTATTTTCCAATAACGGCATGTCTCATTACGGTGTGATTTGAATAAGTGCATAAGCATAAGCATCTCACAAGCACGTGGTCTCATAAGCATAAGCAACTCATAAGTGTATTGTCTTCCAAGTCTAAGATTCTCACAAGTACACGAGTCAATGTGATGATATGATGTATATGCGCACACGTTCTTCCGCACTCTGATTATGTTATTATGTTATTGGATATGTTTCTAACTAAGTGCAGGTATATTATTATTGTTGGTTGGATTTTATATACGCTGAGTACCTTTGTACTCAGCCGGACTTCGTCTTGGCAGGTTTAGAGCAGGAGTACACGGCGGAGTCGTGGGTTGAGGAAACATACGCAGAGGAAGGAGGTGAAGGTGAGCCTTCTGAGGAGGGAGCCAAAGACTTGGGTGGCTACACCTCTTAGTTTTTATTTCATTTGATTGAGAGAGTGTATTAGACTTGAGTAGATGTTGCTTAGTAGACTTTTATAGTGGTGTATCAGACACTTTGGTTTTAGTGGGTTGTATTTGTTGACTATAGACTCGTGCTATTTAGTTGGTTACAGTTGATATATCGGAAATTTTATTATCTTCATTTTTGGAGACTCGTGTTAGTGTGCCTTGCATGTCATAGATTTTAAGCAGGTTTAAGTAATGTGGCGATCTCAAAATCCTATTTTAGCCTTGTAGGATTTTGGGGTCGTTACAGCTCTCTTCATATATTGTCGATTTTATAGTTTGGATGGAGGATGCTCCTCCCTTTCTGGCTGATGTTCTTCTCAAAGGTGTAGTATTTACAGCTCGTCATTAATATCAAATCTCACCTTTCCATTAAAAAAAATAAAAAATAAAATTGGCCATTACATTTATATATTTACCAACATAATGAAAATTGTTATTATAATGAAGATTCCCTTATTAAAAATGTAGATTGAATATTTTAAATGACAAAATTATTCTTTAACTTTGAAGATGTTTCCATTACAGATTTTTGAGTGATTTTATCTTTTAAAAAATATTCTCTCCTCTCTCCTTACTTTTTCACATCTCTCTAAGCTCTCTCTATCGAAAATGAGTTGGGATCATATTCAGTCTCACTCGGGTTAAATGGACACCTCCCCCTTGGGGTGGAGGAAGATTAATGTGGATGTGGCCGCTATTCCTAATCTTTTAGTGGCGGGGGCAGGATTGGTGGTTAGGGACCATCAAGGTCTCTTCCTTAGTTCTATCTGTAAGCCCCTTGTGGGGGGTATCAAAAGGGTTGCGGAGGCCGGGGCTATCAGAATGGGTTTCTTCGAAGCGACATATAAGAGGTGGCAGAGAGTAATCCTCGAACCGGATTCAAAGGAACTCTCCGATATCCTTAATGGTGTATCTAACCTCATCCCATCGGACATCCGTACCATTGTGACAGACATTCGGGCCTTGTGGAGGTGATGTGCTCTTATAACAGTCCAGTGGGTTGGAAGGCAAGCCAACCTAGCGGCCCACAATGTAGCTCAGCATGCTATGAATATTAGTCTCAGTATCCGATCTAGGCCTTCTCTTCGAAGAAGTGCCTTTTGTATTCCCTTGGACTTGGCAGTCCCAGACTAATATGGAATTACATGGACTCATTTACCCAAAAATAAAATAAAATTCACGACTAAACTTCCCCCAAAGGGGAATGCTAGCCCCAGATTCTTTAATTCTCACTTTCTTTAAGAAGCTGACACGTGCATTTGCTTTTCCCGGCTGCTTTCCTACTGTATTTATTATGCTCTACCCCTTGTTAAGTTTAATATTTATAAAAGAGACCCCCAAGAGTACAGTGACATCATAATAAAGCTTCTCTAAATACGGACAACATGATAACTTTCTCTCTCTTGCTGTTGAGGAGATCATATCACAAGCCAATTGCGATTGAACCAGGCAGGGTGTAGTTCAATCGCACCCAAATCATCATGTGCCCTGTCAATTCTAATTAAGTGTGGTCAAGATTCGCTAACCCTAAGGGTTAAATAATCTAACCTTTGATTTTTAGAAAAAAAAAATATTGTTTTCTAAACTAACAAGGGGAGAGCAAGTATAAACTAAAAATATTATTATTTTTTTTTAAATATTATGTTTTTAGTTTGTTATTTTTTTAAAAAATTATTATTTTTTTAATTATTTTTAAAAAAAATAATATTTTTAGTTTAAACTTGCTCTTTAGTTTGTTATTTTTTTTTAAAAATTATTATTTTTAGTTTATTATTATTTTTTAAATTATTAATTTTGTTTATTATTCTTTTTAAAATTATATTTTTAGTTTAAACTTGCTCTACCCTGTGAGTTTAAAATTTTTTTTTTCTAAAAATCATGGTTAAGTCATTTAACCCTAAGGGTTAACGAATTTTACTACAATTAATAGGATTTAACAGGATCATGAGTTGATGTGTGGGTGCGATTGAACTGCTCCCTCCCCAGTTCAATCGCAATTGGCTTGTGATCTAATCTCCTTGTGTTTAGACAGCAAGAAAGAGAAAGCTATTAATGTTGTCCGTATTTGGAGAACCTTTATTCTGATGTCATCGTACTTTTGGGGGTTTCTTTTATAAATATTAAACTTAAGAAGGGTTAGAGCATTATAAGTACGGTAAGAAAGCTTTAACCGGCTGTAAAAGCAACTGGGAAAAGCAAGTGCACGTGTCGGCTTCTTAAGGAAAGTGAGAATAAAAGAATCTAGGGTAGCACTCCCCTCCCCCAAATTCAATCGTATTCACAGGTCAACAAAGGTCAACACGTGTTCCTTTTAACTCTCATTATTAAGATTTTATAATCTAACCTCAGTTTTTAGAAATAATAAAAAAAATTTAACTATTAGGAGTTAAAAAATCTTAACCAGAGTTAAATTCAATAACAAATGAGCAGGATCCGGACTCCACCGAAAATTATCATGTCATAGGGTTCGGGGCAAGGATTTGTGGTGGACAACCTCAGCTAAACAAATAATCCTCCTACAAATGTCTAAAAAAAAAATATCGTCGTTTCAACTTTCACGCTCTTCAAAAAAATCATTTTTAGGGACGGTTTATGTTCTTCCAGGCGGGAAGAAACGAACAGAGAGAGAAGTTCCTGAAACTCAAAACCCTAGAAGCCCCAATCCCACATTTTCAATCTCAGAATTAGGGAAAAAGCAGGGAGAGATTAATCTGCAAAACACCATGCATTGGCTAGCAACCAAAACCATAATCGTTTCCTTGCCGCGCTGGCGATCTCTCGCCTTATTGTTTCGTTCCCCTGTTCATAGATTTAGTTCTTTCAGTTCATCACCACTTCCACTGTAAGCTCTCTCTCTCTCTCATCTGTTATATTTCTAATCGTAGAAGCTTTTGTTTAGTTATTAGTGAGTTGATATACGTATATTTTTCTGTTCTCAAAATAGAAAAGGGAAATTTAAATAGAAAGGGAGAAGAAATTGATCTCATTAAAGGGAGATCTACATCTTTTGGTTTCACTCGACAGTGGCAACACATCCCTGTTCTCTCTTAAGAAAGAATCTCATAAATCATTCATACCAAATTTACACCATTACAACTCATTTATGATTCTAGTAGTCAGTTACAAGCTATCCACTAGAGGATATTAACCACCCACTGAGTATATGCAGTTAATGTACATGTAGTGAATGCCTGGATGCTGTTCTCTCTCTCTCTCTCTGCGTTTTCTTAAAACATGTCAATAGAAAAATGGTATTATTATCGCCATTTTTACAAATCTCCTGAGAAGTACCCAATTTCTCTCGAGAAAAACCTAGAAAACATCTGAAGCTTAAAACCACGTTTTTATTGCGATATTTTAAAAGTCCTGTGAGAAATATAATTTTTTTTTTTAATCCTGTAAATATCGTGAGATTTAGCCAATATTTTAAATCGTGAAAATACACAATGTTATTGGTTTTATAAATTTATAATTTGGTGGTATTTGTTACTATTTTCTATAGTTTAATATATATTTTTAATCATTGCCGAGATTTAGACGAGAAATACCCGCAAAAATACAGATTTGAAAATCTCTCAGAGAAAAACTTCGGCCGATAAAAACCCGAGAACGAAATAACACTGATTATCGCGATTGCTGTTTGGGTACATTTTACTTTGAGTGGATTGTGAGGGGAAGACCTAAAACATTCTGGTTCCTTTTTCAAAATGTATGTCTTTCTAAGAGCATCTCTAATGTAGTGTTAAATGTTTGAGTCAAAGCTAAAAAATAGCTTTTGTGATAAAAGGACAATCTCTAACGTTGAGTTAAAAGCAATGCTAGAAAATGACTTCAATCATTTCTCATGCCATATATGGAGTGAGAAATGGTAAAAAGGCATTTAATGACATTGTGGTATTTGACCTTTTTTTTTGACGCTTTTGCCATTATCCCCAAAATATAGCTTTTGCACAATTGGAGCGTCGGTGCTAAATTATAGTATTTTGGCACTCTAGCAATGCCAAAAAATAGCTTTAGCATTGAAAAAATTGACTCTACCACTGTAGATGCTTTAAGAATGCTGCTTATATGTATTTACTTTGTGTGTGTTTCCAGACAAAGGCTAGTCTTGGTGAAGATTAACATTCTCTCTCTCTATATAGTATATACTAGCCATAGTTGTCAAGGCGACCAGGCGACAGACCCCATGGACGCTTGAGTTAGTTGCCTGATGAACTTTTTGTTGCAAAAATTCCCCTTAATGCGAGATTTATGTATGATACATTTTCTTTTATAAGAGACCCTACATTCATATAAATTACATCATTGTCAAGATGCACTTTGATAGAACCATCGTTAGTGACAACTCTAAGAATAATAGAGGAGAATTTCAAATGTTGGAAAAAATGGAATAAAAATTAAGTTTACAATGACTGTTGAAAGAGGAGGGGGGGGGGGTGAGAGAGAGAGATAAAAAATAGACAGCCCAAGAGAAAAGAGAGAGAGGAAGGAGAGGAAGGAGAATATAAGACTAAATAAAAAGTAGAAAAATAGTCCAACAGTCAAATATGACATTGAATAGGGGAGAAAGAAAAGAAGGAGATGTCATACCTCTTTCTCTCATTTTTTTCTTTTCTCGATTATATTCAATAGTCAAGATAAGTAACAAAATAATATTGATAAGTAAAATATATAACAACAGGGTATGGACTTATTTAAGTTATAAAATAAAAACCCTTTAAATATGAGTTTATGAGAGTTTGGGGGATCCTAGAAGGAATTTGAGACATTTAAAAGTTCTTAATTTGTTATTGGGCCACCTGAACTAGTTGTAATTTAACAGGCATGGAAAAAAAAACGAACGAGAAAATATGGTCTTCTTCTTTTTTCTTCTATCTGCAAACTTTTTTTGTTGGATATACAAATCCTAACATATTATTTTGTAAAAGACATTAGAAGTATATAAAATAACCTATTTTTTTGTTTATCTAATTATCATATTCAAATAAAATAAATTTTTATATTTTTAAGCAATAATAATATTATATATATACCAATTTTTAATAATGACTGCCTGAGGCGGCCAGTAGCCTGAGCCCAGCAGAGTGCCTGGTCGCCTAGGCGACCGCCTGAGGCGACACCTTTAACAACTATGATACTAGCAAAGACCCCATGCGATGCATGGATAATAATAGATAACATTCAAATTATCGTGAGACTTGAACTCTCATTAATTGATGGTAGAAAATGAAACAACATATATAAGTACTACTTATATATATATATATATATATATACATGTCAATTTGGGATACCATATATGAAATCTTAGACCTTAGTCACAATATAACCACTGAATGTGAGATTTGCAATAGTAGTATTGTATATTAAGAAGAACAAAACAATTTATAGATACCTTAGCTCATTTATACATGAAGAATGACAAATTTTGTTACTAAAGATTGTAGTTGTAAAGCAGATGAAATCATAGAAAACATATTATGACATTGCAATTTATATGCACCCATCCACTGAATACTGAGTGAAGTGAAGATAATTAACATTCCTCCAACAAACACCAGCACTAAAACTGCTTCACCATGCGTTGCGCTTTATGGGGCAATGGTTGGTCTAAAGAATTGCACCTAGAAAAAAAATATAATGGAGGAGAGAAGTGATTCCCATGCATGAATATGATTCCTGTACCCCATAAACTAAATTGTTGGTATTATTTTCTGCTACTACTGTTGTGGTGGTCAATAGTATTGCAATTACTGTTTCAGTTACAGTCACATATACTATGCTAAGTATTGTGAAGAAACACTACAAAATGTCACTGCAATGAGCATAACATTGAAACTTTTCGAATTAGGCTTCTATTGATTTCATTTCATTTACAAATTACAAATGCATGAATTCCTCAATGTGTGTGGCTGAGAGAGAGAGAGAGAGAGTTTGCATTTCCTTGGAAAGAGATATGATACTTAACAAAAGTTGCTTTACTTCACTTTCTTATATCTTAAGTCTATCAAGTAGAGTTGCTGGACCTCTCCATCGGTCATTGCATGATTCAAGAGAACATCAGTAAGAAAGTTAAAGAGGACAAAGTGAGAGACCCTTTGGTGGCGATTTCATTGAGTAATCCTGGATTCCGACGGGATGGGTGTATTGGAGAGTGTTATGATCTGGCCCATCTGGGATCCCAAAAAAGAAAAGATAGGTTGTAGTAAAGAAAGTGGACACCTGCCTGTTATAGCAGCAGAAATTGTATCCCGGATGGGGCGGTTGCTATCCCAGCCAAGCTTCGGGCTCTAAGCAACTAACCACTTAACACTCTATCTAAGAACCCCGTTTTCTGCACTTCAACATTCAACATCAAATAATTCCAAAAATAAATGCATTACAATATCAATTAGGATGTAACGCAGAGAGAGCAATTTAGATCTGAAACTGAAAAGCCAATAAAAAATTCAAAAGGGAGAAATTACCCACACGAAATTGAAATGCAGAGAGAGCAATTTGGATTTGAAACAGAAAAGCCAATGAAAAGTTAAAAGGAAAAAAAGCTTACAAATTGATGTAGGTATATGTTTGCTTGGTCTCTGGTACAGATGGGTAGTCTTCCTCATTGAAGGGCAGTTGTGGGAGTACATACTAGGCCCACAATTGGTGGCCATGGAACATAAGCCGCATGTTATCATTGTAGCACTGCCTTGCACCCAAAGCCACCATCATATGCCGCTACTTTTCTCTGCCATAAGCCACCACAATTGCCAGTTGTGGATTAATTGGAGTCAGAGGAAAGTGAAGATGGAAGGAGGGCATTATAAAGAAAGCCCAATAGTCTTGTGATTCTTCATTTTCGGCGGTAGTAAATTATCAAACGCTCATTTGATGGGAAGAGCTGTGATCATGCCAAGCAAGGAGGTGGGGTCGTTGGAGAGAAAAGGAGGGAGGTGGGGTTGTTTGAGAAAAGTCGGAAGATGGTGATTGATAGAGAGTAAAACTATTGAAAATAGAGATACTCCGGGAAAGAGTTGTATCTTTTGAGGGGAGAGGAAAGAGAGATATGAGAATTTTGTGATGACGTGGCGAGACAAATGATTGAGAACTCTGGAATCAAATGTTGGGGAGCAAAGAGGGGTGTCTTTTGAGGGGAGAGGAAAGAGAGATATGAGAATTGTGTGATGACGTGGTGAGACAAATGATGAGAATTATTGAGAACTTTGGAATTAAATGTTGGGGAGCAAAGAGTGGTGTCACGCGGCATCCCTATTTCTTTATTATATAGTATATATTGACATCGTAAACCCAGTTAGCACTGTTAGTATTTGTTCATTGATTAAAAGTTAGATGCTTAGCATTTTAGCTTGGTCAAACGGTGGCTTTTCAACTGCCACACCAACTTGTGGGTATCAATCCTAGACCACCCAAGCGGGGGATAGATACATTGCCACGGTACCAATGGGCAGGTGTGTGTGCGCGTATGTATGCATGTGCGTGTATATATATCTATATATATATTGAGAATGCTGTTTTAGTTACATTATAATTCGAGTTGGTTGTGACTTGTGGTAGAAAGCCCTAATTAGTTTGATTCTTTCTCAACATGTCGGGTTGTAAAATTTGAAAAATAAGTTCAGCCCATCTCTATGATGATGCATTTTGATTGTTTTAACGTGTTATGCAAATGTCATTGCCAAAACGTGCATCTAAACGGCATTTCAATTTGTTAATTCGAAGCGCGCTAGATAAAGCACATGCAAACATGCGTTTAATGTTGATATCTTTTGCTGTATGCCCTCAAATGGCTTCTTGCATAGTGGCCATTTTTTATTATTGTATTTGGCATCTAATGTCGAAGGCCTCTTTGCTTCACCGCAGCAGCAGACAGGGGGAGCGGATTCATTGTTTCAAAGCACAAAGGGTTTTGAAAGGAACCTCCAAACCAACCAAAAAACTTAAAGAACCAAAACATCTGCTGGATGAAAAATATGATTCTCATATAATATGGTGGAAGGAGGTGTGTCAGTTGACCGTATTTTGTTAAGTTCACTACTTTCTTAATTGTAGTATATATTTGGTAATAGAGAATTTCTTGTCATGTACCTGCAATTTTTACGTCATCATGGTTTCTTATTGCAGAGGATGCATGGGTGCAGAAAGCCTTCTTCTATCCAACTGGTTAAAAGACTCACTTATTCCAATTTGTTAGGGTTGAATGTTAACCTGAAAAATGGGAGGTGAGGCATGCTATCTTTAGATTAGTGACATGGTTACACATGATTTTATTTACTCGCTACTTGAGAAAATCTTCAGGTTTACATATTAGGAAAAAAGAAAAAAAAGAAGAGTAGCTAGATGGCTCTTGCAGTCCCCTGAACTGCTCTCCAAAGATGGAGGTGAAGGTTTTTTGCGTTTTTGGAATTAATATCCTGTGATCTTAATCTGTAACTTTAGTTCATAAGTCATAACATAAATATAGAGTCCTTGCAAGCAACATTCAACATTCTGACATTATAATTTGAACGATAGGGAATGATTAACAAATAATCAACATTTGATCCTGTACTTCTTTCTATATATTGTATTACAATGCCTCAATGAATTTCTCTTTGAATATGGCTAGGCCTTGAGGCATAATTTTATGTTAAGACGCTCCAGTTATTCGGTGCTCCTCCGGTGGCATAGTACGTACTCCTATGTTTGCTAGTACTCCTATCTTCACTATTAATAGTCATGCTATGCTCTTTGTTTTGTCCTTCTTGAATTTGCCTTGAATTTGGATGCAAGAATCTAGTTCTTTCCATTTAATTCCATCTAGTGCAAAGAGTGCTTGAAAATTATGATTGCTGTAATTTGTGTGAAAAATCTCTCATTTTTTTCCTTTTACTTTCTGATGTTCCAAACTTTGGTTAAGCAGCAAGGTGTAGTTCACAAGTCAGATGCAAACAACTGTCCAAGAATGAACACGCCTCTGCATTTGTACCATGCCTGTGTTATGATGCAGAAACAAATTGTAAACACGAGCAGTAAACACTTATTTTTGGAATATGATCCTAAACATTCCTTGTAAGAAATTTGGTTTTTGCTGCTACAAATTCTTACTTGGATTCCTTTGGATGCTAAGTTTAATGACTCTGCTCCTTTTCATAGACTGGATTTTGGATTTCTTTTGTTTTCCTCCAATGTGAGGCTTAATTCACATACACATATAAACATAGATGTTAAACATAAGTTTTACAAACTTAGGGAAGAGAATTCCCAATAGGAATAATTTATGCGTTCAGAATTTTTAGCAAGAGGGTCAACAATATTATTTGCTCCTCTATTGCTATGAGAAAACACCAAAATCCATCCTCTAACCAATTCTTCAATATGCTCAAGTTTTTGCAAGCTTACAAGTTGAAACTCCTTTCGTCTCCATCTGAAAAAGAATTTTCATTGAATTGGTCTTCTTCTTAATACAATTAATGCTTGTTTTTGAATTTTGTCGAAACTATGTTAGTTCAATTGGTCTTCTTCTGAATACTATTAACATTCATTTTTAAAATTTTGTTCAATGTAGTTTGAAAGAAGGAACACTCAATTGGGAGATTTTGCAATTTAAATCGAGGTTTCCGCGTGAAGTTTTACTCTGCAGAGTACATCGCTATCTTGTTTCCCTTTCTGCCTCCTTATATTATTATTATTATAATTTTTTATTGTGGGTGGAGTGGCTCTGAGCTATCCATAAGAGATGATGAGGAGCATAGAATGAACTTGCCTATTTATCATGGGATTAATTTCAGTAGTAATTTGGTTAACTTGGTATTTATTAAGCAGTGTTTTTAGTTGGGGAATTGTATCCTACCTCACATTCTTGTCTTGCTTTTGCGTTATATAGTCATCTGCAGTAGATCTACATCAATTCCTTTGTCTTTTCAGGTTGGGGAATTTTATGAAGCCATCGGAATTGATGCTTGCGTCCTTGTTGAGCATGCTGGATTGAATCCTTTTGGAGGTTTGCGTACTGACAGCATTCCAAGAGCTGGCTGCCCTGTCATGGTATTGGATAATGTGCATGTGATTTCTTTGTTTACTTTTCCATATCCAAAGAATAATCTGCGGTATGGTTAGGTGCTATTCTATTTTTTTTTGATCGGTAAGTTTAGGTGCTATTGACTACCCAAAAAAAAGGTAGTTGTTGTTGATATATGTAATATTGGGGTATATTTGTAAAAGGGCATATATGTAATGTTTTCTCTTTATATAAAATGCTAGTAGGGTTCTCTATCTCTAACTAAGCAATTTACCCTAATCTTTCTTCTTCATCTCTTTCTCTTCTCTAAACCCTAAAACCTCCAAACCCATTCTCCAACTTGGTATCAGAGCTACAACGAAGGAAGAAATAGTTTGTTAAACTAGAAGCAAAAACCAAAGGAAGAAGACACACCAGGCGACGTCACGTCGTTACCAACCGTACGATTGACGTCAGTTGTATGCTTGAGGTACTTTGAAGGTATTTTTTGGGAGATCTTGATTTTAGAGGATTTTTGAATCCTATTTCATGTGATTTGGTTAAATATTGATGACGTTACAATGATTTGAAGAAAAAATACAAAAAATTTCAAGAAAAATTATGTTTCGGTTCCGAATTTTGTCCGGTTACTGGTCATGGTTGGACTGTTTTGTTAGGAACATATTAAACTTGAGTTTTCTCAGTTTGGATGAGTTTTGAGGATTTTAGAGGCCCTATTCACTACTGTTTTTTTTCTGTTAAAGGGGTTTTTATGCCCCGTTTACTTATAACATCAACTTAGGTCATCTTCATTGGTAATCTTAATACCATTGGATTATTTGTTGATGAGATATTGATTGGTTGATCGTTTGTTACTTAAGTTTCTTCTATGGATGCTAAAGTTCTTACTCCACTGGCTCTTTCCGACTCCGTTGTCTACTCTATCACCAATATTAAATTTAATGGTAATAATTTTCTTGCGTGGCAATGCTCGGTTGAGCTTTATATTGGGGTTCATTCTAAGATTGGGTATCTTGATGGTAAGACCCCATAGTCGGAGACATGTATTTCTAAGATTGCTAAGTGGAATGCTGAGAATTGCATTATTTTGGGTTGATTGTTTAATTCTATGGAACCTTAGATTGCTGGGAATTACATTTATAAGGATGGTCATGAGTTTTGGGATGCTCTTATTCAGACTTATGTCTTAGTGGAGAATGATGCTTGACTTTATCAACTTACTCGTGAGATTGCTCATTTTCAGCAAGGGGATATGCCTATCTCTGATTATTTTGGGTTCTTCAGTGTCGTTGGAAAAAATCGAGCCATTATGAGCATCTTTTTGAATTGTCCGTTGCTTCTGCCAAAGTTATGATGAAACGAATTGAGAGCCATTGTATTTATGACTTCTTGAGCGGTTTTTATGTCGAATTTGAGCAGTTGTGCACTCAAATACTTGCTACATCTCCTCTACCCTTTCTTCGATCTGTCTATTCCATGGTGTTTGGAGAGGAATGCTATCGGGCTGTGATGTCTTTGAGCACAACTCCTATGCCCTATCCAGATTGTACCGCCTTTACTACCGATTTTTGTCTTGTTGCAGGCCGTGGTAGGGGGACTGATAGGGGCCGTCGTGGTCGTGCCAGTCGAGGTCGTGGCCGACCTACTACTCCTTGTGCTCACTGTGGTAGAGTGGGACATGATCGTGATCATTGTTATAGTTTGCATGTCTATCCCAAGGGTTACTAGTCTCGCCCTGTTGCTCTCCTGCTATTGATCCTCTTGATACTGCTGCTTCATCTGCCACAGGTATCCATGCTCTCTCGGCTTATGCTGCCACTACATCGTCTTCTTCTTCTAGCTGAGATATTAATTTCGGAGCTACTGATCATATGACTGGTGAGTCACAGGGTCATTCCATTTATTCACGTCCATCACCTACTGCCAAGGTTTTTCTTGGCCGATGGTTCCGTTACTCTTGTTCTAGGAGTAAGACTCATTCTTGTATCTCCATCTCTCTCTTTATCTCATGTCTCACATGTTCCTCGTTTATTATCTAATCTTCTTTCAGTTAGTAATCTTACTACCAAACTCACTTGTTGTGCTATATTTTATCTTTCTCATTGTCTATTTCAGGGTCTGACTACGAAGATTGTTGGTAGAGGCGTGGAAAGAGGCGGACTGTACTACCTCGACATAGATTATGCTCATGATCGTGTCTCATCTACTGCTGCTACTGTTTCTGTTTTTCCCTTTTCCGTTGATGCTACTCTTGATACTTATCGTTTATAGCATGCCAAGCATGAGTCATGTTGGAGTTAAGACTTTATGTCATTTGATTCCTACTCTTAGTAAACTTTGTTCTTCATCTACTTTTCAATGTGATACTTGTGAGCTTATTAAACATGTTCGCACTGATTATCCTTCTCGTATGCATAGATGTCGTTTTATTTTTTAGTTAGTTCATTATGATGTTTAGGGATCATCTCATGTTCCCTTAGGTGATGACTTTCGTTATTATTATTGATGATTACACTCCGGCTATTTGAGTTTACCTTCTTAGTCTAAGTATGAGGTGTTCTCTTAATTCTAGGAATTTCATGCTATGGTTGTTATCCAGTTTGTTGGTCTTATTAAGGCTATTCGTTCTGATAATGGTGATGAGTATCTCTCTGCTACTTTTGTCCAGTTTCTTCAAACTCATTGTATTAATCATCAACTTACCTGTCCTTACACGCCTCAACAAAATGGCGTTACTGAGCGCAAGAATCGTCATTTAGTTGGTGTCACTCTTTCTTTGTTGCGAGACATGCAAGTGCCTAAGCCTTATTGGTCTATGGCTCTTCTCACTACCTGTTTTCTTATCAATCGGGCACCTTCTCGCATTCTTGATGACCGCTCACCATATCAGCTTCTTTGCTCTCAGGTTACTATTTTTCCTGTTGAGCCACGGGTATTTGGCTGTACCTTCTTTTTAAGGATCTTCATCAAAGTCGTCAAAAATTGGATGATAAGGCTATCGGATGTGTCTTTGTTGGTTACTCTAGCACCTCTAAAGGCTATCGGTGTTGAGCCAACTCATCTCACCAAATGGGTCTGGCTCTTGGTGAGAGGGAGGAACCTTATCCTGACCGAAAAAATCAGTGGATTATACTTTCCCTAGATTTGGAAGGTTGTTTTTACTTTTACCCCACTTAGTTTCACATCGACTAGCTCTCCCTAGCCTTGAGACCACTTAAGGTTCCTCCCTCCCACCAAGAGTTAGGCCTTTTTGGTGAGATGAGTTGGGCTCAAATGTTTGTTGGTCCATGGGTGCATGTGTGTTTGGCTTGTGACCGAAAAAGTCAGTGGGCTATGCTTCCCCTAGACTTGGACGGTTGGTGTTACCCAACTTAGTCCCACATTGGCTACCCTTGAGGCCACTTAAGTTTCCTCCCTCTCATCAAGAGTCAGGCCCTTTTGGTGAGATGAGTTGGGTTTAACCTTCTGTTGGTGCATTAGTGTATCTGTGTTTGGCCTGTGTGCGTGTGTGTTATCCTTACCCAGAAAATAAGTGGGTTATACTTCCCCTAGACTTGGACGGATGGTGTTACCCAACTTAGTCCCACATTGGCTAGCTCTCCCTAGCCTTGAGTCCACTTAAGGTTACTCCCTCTCAAATCTCACCAAGAGTCAGGCCCTTTTGTTGAGATGAGTTGAGTTCAACCTTTGGTTGGCCCATGGGTGTGTGTTTGGCCTGTGTGTGTGTTATCCTTACTGAAAAGAAAAAAACAAGAGTTGTGTTGGATGAAGAGGGGAAAATGAAGAAGGGGGAAGAGAGGAGTTATTTTGGAAAGATGGAGAGAAGTCTTTAGATGACTGAGAGAGACAAATCTTTTTGGGGAGATGAATAGAACTAGAGATTTTTTGTTGAGAGAGAGAGAGAGGTGCTTTCTTGGGAAATGAAGAGGGAGGGAAGGGAGAAAAGCTTTCTTTGAAAACAAAGATGGAGAAAAAATCAAGGGGGGGGGGGGGTTACGAATACTAATGAAATGGTGTGGCATCTCAAAAATGGAAAAGGAGATCAAAGAGGGATGCCTTGTAGGCATCCCTATTTGCATAGTGTGTATATATATATATATGCATATTATGAGAAATTGCAAGTTTGTTGCGAATGAAACCACACATAGTTACGAAGACAGGAGGTTAAGAAACGGAACCTTATGCGGGGACAATAAATATAATAAGTTTTGTAGCATAAAAATGAAGTACTTCTCACCAATTATTTTTGTTTCCTATAGGCTTATCCTACTTACTTTCTTTGTCCTTTATTATTTTATGTCATGTAAATGACTCATAACCAAATTGCATTGTGATTTCCTGTGGCATGGGAAGGGCGACATTTTAGGTACCATCTGGTTGCCTGGGATCATGTGTGCCACCCAAAGAGGGGGGGCCTGAACCTAAAATCCTTAGCCCTTGTGAATAAGGCTCTGTTTGGTAAATGGGTCTGGTGGTTTGGCGATGACCGTCAGAACTTATGGGGGGATGTCATAGTGGCCAGACATGGTGAGGAATTCTGTTGGGTTCCGCGGGGGGTCCGCTCCACCTACGGGGTTGGATTATGGAAGGGCATCATGGCAATGGCTGATCTAGTTGTGCCTAAGTTTCGATTTCAAATAGGACGGAGTTCAAAGGTTCGATTTTGGAAAAATCTTTGGTGTGGTCCAACAAAACTAAAAGATGATTTTGAGAATCTCTTCTTCTTAGTAGTTGATAGGGACACTCTTGTAGGAGATTGTTATGAGTTGGAGGACTCGGGGGGTTGTGTGGTGTCCCATGTTGAGGCGAGATTTGAATGACTGAGAATTTGATGATTTGAGTTGTCTATTCTTGCGTCTTGGAACTGCCTCAGTGAGGCCTTTGCACAGAGATGTCAAAATTTGGTCTAGGGGCAACAATGGTCGCTTTTCAGTTAGATCCCTATTACAATCTCTAGGGTCCATGGTTCAAAAATCCGAAAACTCGACTCGACTTAGAAGTCAGTCGGGTCGAGTAACTCGAAAAACTCGAAAAAAACTGAACTCGGTCTAACTCAGAAATGAAAATACATATGTAATATATATGTACTAATTAGGCAATTACCAATTTCTTGGCATTTTATCTAAGATTGAATCACAAATAACTTGAAAAACTTGGGTTAAAAGAACCAAAAGAAGGTTGGTTTTGCAGCATCAAACATAAAAACCAAGTTTAATAAAACCCATAGTAGGTTGGCTTTGCTACCCCAAAAAATTATGAAGCAAAAACAGTGCGTCATTCGAGTTTAGGTTTTTTTTTAAAAATGAAAATGATAAAAATACCCTCCCATGACTCGACCTAGTTTGGGCGAGTCAATAACTCGACTCGACCGAGTTACCCGAGTAATTCGCCGAATAGTGTCTCCTTCGAGTTTTGAGGCGACTTGACTCGAAATTCTGTCGAGTCGAGTAACTTGGCCGAGTTACTCGGGTACTCGCCAAGTTTTTGAACTATGCCAGTCTGCCCCCTTCCCTCTTAAAATTGTGTGGAATCCAGGAATTCTGTTTAAGGTATCTTTCTTCATTTGGATTGCAACTTTGAATGAGATTCTTACTTGTTATCACTTAAAATCTAGAAGATGGAGGATGGCTAATTGGTGCTTTTTGTGCCTTCATGCGGAAGAGATAGTGAATCACCTATTTTTACACTGTCCTACGGTGGGTGTGATTTGGGGGGATCTCCTATCCCGAGTTGGGTGGCTTGGGTCTTCCCTGCGTCCTGTCACAACTTCTTATCTTGCTGGGCCTTGGTTAGTGTAGATAGTGTGCGGGCGGCAGTGTGGGTGCTCCTTCCTGGGGCCATATCATGGGTTATTTGGTCAGAGCTCAACAAGAGAGTCTTCGAGAACTCACTCCTCAGTACATCATATCTGCTATCATATTTGCTGCTTGATCCTGGAATGGGCAAGTATTCGTCAGGGGTTGAGGGTGTAAGAGGCAGAGCTATCCTGGGGTAACAATATGATCAGTTTTTTGCTTGTATTTCTTTTGTTTAGTTCGCCTCGGGTTTACTTTCTTGTAAACTCTTTCCTTTTATCTCGTTTTTGATTAATATATGGTTGCCTTGTTGATCAACAAAAAAAAAAAAGACTCATAACCAAGGTTTTAAACTTCGGTTTTAGTATAGACTTTGATCCCATAAGAGATGGAAACATTTTAGTTTAAGGAAACATTGTGAACATTACGTAATCAAACATTATGCAAATCTAGGATGAAATTTTATGAATGATGAAATAAGATTCAATACACACTTAGAATTCATTATATAACTGAAAACAACCATTTGGAATGGGAGAAATTAATAAATAATAAGTGAGATACATTACTGCCCATGACTGAAACTATAGTAATCAAAGTTACACATAATTAATGGTCTATACTCTATAGCCATGGTCATAAAGTAAAACAACCTAAAAAAGAAATTGTTACATCATATGGGGAAAACACGAACTCATATCTACATAGAGTTCGAAATGACTCGTGGCTACCTGACATAGTGCTAATATAAAATTGGGCAGTGATTAACACACCCCGCATTAGACTATGTGGTCTAATGCCATTGCCATGTATCCTTTTAAGACTCCTTTAACTATGGTTAAGCTTAAGAAAATTAAGGTTAATATTTTTTTTTTTTTGCTTTTTAAAAATCAAGCTTAGATTTCTTAACCATAGGAGTGAGTGAATGTTAACTACAGTTGATGTGTGGTAAAAAGGAGGGCGTTGACCAATGAGGACTGTACATTAGATTACATAGTCTACTGCGGCAGTAAGTTAAGTATTTCCCTATGAAATTTTAACTTATTTTTCTACTTACTATCATTAGAAAGAAATACTTATTATGGTATTTTTCACATTTTTTGTTAATTTTCTAATCTTTAATAAAATGTAATTACAATATTATTTTTTACTAAAACGTAAGTCACAAAGTAAAATCCAATTAGTAACTGTACAGGTAAGATATCATATACACAGCATCTATGTCATGTGAGTTTCCTAGTTTATTGCTTTCTATATTCTTTATATTTTCAAACATTTTGGGGTTGGCAACATGAGTCCTGTTCCACCATTCCGTTCTATTAAAGGGCATTGAACTTGAATATTGATAATTTGGTTGAAGTTTCAAACCATTGGGAAAATCTTGTCCAAAAATGATATATGTACAAAATCTTTTACTCTTGGTGGACCAAAGCTTTTTAAATCAGCTCAAAGTGCAAAATTCTAATTAATTCTGCATCTTCTTTCTCTAATAAAACTGATAAAATAAGTTTACTAAGAACTCCCTTTTTAGATCTTCTCCCTAATTACGACGGTCTTCTCTCCTTGTGTTGATTGTACAGATTCCTCTTTAGAAAATGTTAACATGCCTCTATCTCCGTATCTCTTAGATTTCTTCTAATGACTGGACTCCTAAATATTCCAGTTGTCATCCCTAAATAAACCAACCAAGGCTTCCTTTTGTGGAATTGATCTGTTCAAGCAAGGACAAGCACCACCACATAGCCTTCCAAACTGGCACAATTGTCTTCCCAAAAATAAACTCTTTCCCAAGTTCCTGCAGCAAAACTTGTGTGGCTGGCAAACTCTTATTGGCCTGACGAGATCCCCTTATAGACTCCCACTCCATAATAGCCACTTGTTTTTTTGTGGCTCTCAGTTCCTGCCTGTGACAACCCTCCATGGAGCTCTATATTACTTGCTGACTCTACACAACATTTACCAAGTAGAGTTTCATTCATTTATCTCAGACTTCTAAGGAGTAAGGCCCAACCCCCTACATGTCTTGAACAACACACCCATTCCCAATGAACTAGGTGGAATCTCTTTTTATCTCCCTTGCCACCCCAAGGAAAGTCTTTGTAGTTTTCCAGGCTTTGGGAATAGAATTTTCTATATGCACAAAATTCTTGTTCACTTTAGTCTTAACAACATCGTATGCTCCCTTAAGGAATGACCAAAAGAAAGCATCAGTGACTCGGCGTGATCAATTACATTTCTAATCTCCAGGGTGAGTCCTCCCTACCTTTGTCCTTCTAATAGCATTCAACTAATCACCTTTACTACCGAAAGGGTTGAAAAATGATCTCTAAGAATATTGACACCTTAAAAAAATGTTTGCTCTTGCTTCTTGTGAGCCCAATAGCCCAAACGGGACTGAGTGCACCATTGGAACTTCCGATCTTGTTTACAAAATCTCCTTTAATACATATGGGACTCTGGGAGCTATGGGAACTCCTATCATAATTGAGCTTATTCCAATCTTCTAGCACACTCTTTTAAGACTCCATCTTCCTCAACCCTAATACCTGTCAGGCTATCACAAGTGACATAAAAAGCTTAGTTGACTCGCTGGCAAACACTTAAAAGACAGTCTCTGAACACATAAAATTCTCTTCCTGGACTGTTGCACTAATATTTTCTCACATTAAATTAACCAATACACATTTTAGATTCTTTTTCTCTCTCCCCCCCCTCTCCTAAAAATAAAGGTTGGGTATTTATTTATGTATTTGTAGAATACCTCTTAGTTCTTCCCATCTCCCTTTCCTAGTTTCCTTATATAACCTCATCTTAAAATACATATTTCTTAGTTACGCATAAAAAAATCACAGGGCATCTTCCCTTTCTTAGTTTTCTTATATCACTACTTCTTAAAATACATACTTCTTAGTTATGCATAAAAAAACACGGGCTTCTAAATTACACATCTTGGAAACTGTTTCAAACATCTGAGAATCCCCTGAAGATTAACTGCTTGGTCGATCTAAGTCTTCGAATCCGAATTGATGATGGCATTATTGACAAATTGAAGGTGTGATACAATGACCCCCTCTTACTACTTCAAAGCCTTGATTTAATCCTTCGTCTGCTCAGTTTGCAAAGCGCCACAGTTGTAAACAAGAAAGGTAAAGGATCTCCTTGTCTAAAGCCTCTAGAGCTATTGAGAAGACCTTCTGAAGAATCATTGGTGAAAACATAAAATGAAGCTGATGAAACTAAAATCGTTAATATTCCATTCCCCAAACCCGTTCTATCAACAAGATACTTGTAGAAAAAAAAAAAAAAAAAAAAAAAAACAAGATACTTGTAGAATGACTGATACTTTACTTTCAGTGTGCAACTTCGTAACTACTCCCTTTGCATACTTCTTAATTCTCTAAGAATTTATACACTAGCCATCACACCCTAATTAGAATTTGGGCCTCTTATATGGGCACCTGGTTTAGGGGCCTACCATTTGATCAGTTGGTCATCTTTATTAATGTGTTATATGTCAACTGTAAAATAAATCTCTCAAAAGCTTGTGTGAGCTACTGTGATGTTTTATCTTTGTTTTTCTTCCCTATGCAGTTTTATTTTCTAATGTACAAAATCCCACCCTTCTACTTCTGCTCTTTTACTAACAAGTAACAACTCTTCTCGTATTTTGATTAAATGCTCCTTTTGCAGAACTTACGTCAAACTTTGGATGACCTGACACGTAGTGGGTATTCAGTTGTGAGTGCAAGATTTGACTTAGCTAGTATTATCTTTTGAGTTATGTATTTGTTCAGATGTCATACTGGTGTAATTTTCTACATCTATGAGTGCATTCTTTTATCTGTCATTTTTAGGATTCTAAGGTTCAAAGATAGAAACATCTTTTCAGTTTGAATAGCTGAGATTCATCATTTTATTTAATATGTGAGTGAGACCTTGGAAATCTCTATTACGTTGTGGGTTGAAGTTGGGTTAGTTGACACTTGACACATAATTTGTGATCATTTCTTGAAAGCAGTAGTTATTTATAAAAAAAGTTCATTGCTATGGGGAGTATCTGGTATTTTTCATGAGGAATTTTCACTGTTAATTTTCATTTCGTGGTTCATCATCTGGTTTAACCCCAGCCACTATTGATGCATATTGTGGGGATACCTAATGATAAATCTTTGTTCATTAAAAAGGTTTATGGTAGTAAAAAAATCAATACAAATAATATGTACACTTGTCCTCTACCAGTCTAGATCTACTAACTGAGCACAAATGGGAAAGTTAAATATAAAGATAAAAATGGAGAACCCTTTTAATGATATCAAAATAAAATGAAAATGGAGAAATCTTTCTTAAAAGGAGCAGTGTAGTCAAAGCATCCAGGTGACTCCTAAGCGATAGGAGGTTCCCTAGGCGAGGCGATGCCTAGGCATTGCTTAGGTTATGCCTAGGCGACCAACATTTATTTATTTTGTTTATATTATATAAGAATCAATGAGTGCCCAACTAGAGCGTGATCTAGGTGATAGGGGTCCTGGCTAGGCGAGGCGGTGGCCTAGGTGTTTCCTAGGCGACATTTTGACTACACTGAAAAGGAGTGAGATTGTGATTCCACATTTCCACTTCAAAAATGACTCAAGAGTAATTTCTGATCATTTACACTATTCACTATTTGTTAAAACACATGGAAGCTTTGTCTATGGTTGCTGTATTCCCTTTATTTTCTCCTGTTTATTGGGCTGAAAAATACCTCAAATGGCTCTTAAAGAATATCTCTATTGATGCTAATATCGAAGCCTTCCAAGTTTCAATCACTTCCACCCCTTGTCTATTTGGAGTCATAGGTGGCAGTTGGCCACTCTACAAATAAGTGTATTAGCTTATTTTTTAAAAAAGAAGAGCTAAATTGGAATAATTATGTTTGGTAACATGCTTATTATATGTTTATATTTTATAATTTCATAAAAAATGTCTAATGTAATAAGCATAGTTAGGGTTACTTATTAGTTATTTCTATCCTCTTATTCAGGGTAGAGGTTATTTTAACACGTGCATAATTAAAATCACTTAAACCACTCTAAAAATGCACATTAATGTTCTTATACACTTTTCAAAATCTCTATTTTACCCTCGACGATTTCAAAATAAGATTTTGACTTTTGTAGAGATTGATGTAACTTAATGAGCTTTTGACAAATGAGACTAATTGAAATAGGTCTTATGAACTAGACTTTTTGAAATACTACTGCGTTTTCCTTCTCTCTCCAGATAAGAATTTTTAAACACCCCCATGGATTGCGGCTTTGAATAAAATTTTAACTTGTGATCATTTACAAAGTAGAGGGTGGAGGATGGCTAACCGGTGCTTCTTGTGCTTTCAAGTAGAAGAATATGTGGATTATCTATTATTGCACTGTTCTATTGTGTTTGGGATATGGGGGTACTTCCTTTCCCGCATGGGGGTAGGCTGTGTCTTTCCCTCCTCCTTTCCCGACTTCTTATCTTGTTGGGCAATGGCTAATGTGGATGGTGCTAGGGAGGCGATTTGGGCAGTTCTCTCAAGGGCCGTATCACGGATGATCTGGAAGGAAAGAAACCGGTGTGTTTTTTAGGATGTTGCTTCATCAGTGGATCGTATTTGTGCTCGGTCTCGGTTGGTGGTCTTAGAGTGGGCGGGGCTACATTTCGATTTGGAGGATCTGAGGGAGGTGTTGTGTTGATGGATTGCCTCTTTTGAGTATTTTTCTTTGGGCTTCAGGGTTGTGGGGTGTTGTTGGGTTTATATTCTTGTAAACCCCTCTAATGCTGCATGTTGTTTTTTTGTACTTTATCCTTCATTTTTAATATATTGCGGGTACTTATCCAAAAAAAAAACACCCCTATGGTTTATGACTAATTATTTAAATAAAATAAGTGGAGACAGGTTTGTTGCAAGCCATTCTTCTCTCTTTCTCATGGAGGTGGATTTGGCATGTGCTCATACTAGTTGATTTAACAAAAAAAATGTACAATCTAATTAGGAGAGACATAGAAACCTTAATCTTGGGAAAAATCTTAGGCAAATGGCTTATAAACATGTCAGAATCTCATTCTCATATTAAATAAACTAACTTTACGATATTAGATATGCTTTGGTAACTTAGTCATGTACAAAACAAAGCTTTCGTGTGAGTCACATCCGAGGTTGGCTAAAGCATCTAAGACCTTATTATATTCTCTAATAACAATATAACATTGGAGATAGAGATGGTAAATCTTCAATGAGAGTAGTGGAATCATCTAAATATACCAACAATAATAAGAAGAGAATCAGCCATATCAATCTTGTCAAAAATCAACTTTGAGTCACTTTTTATCTGTGATTGAGGGATAACAAGAAGATCACAAAGGCAAAGACCATCTAATAGAGGGCAAAACTCAGCCAAGGTATTAAATAAGATCTGTCGAATCTAATTAGAGCATATAAGCCTTCCCCATTTAGATTCGAGAACATGTGGATGGAGGATGTTGGTTTTAAGGACCATTGTTACAAATCTCCCAAGAAATACCCAATTCCTCTCAAGAAAAACCGAGAAAAAAATCTAAAGTTTGAAACTCCGTTTTTATCGCGATATTTTAAAAATCTTGCGAGAAATATAATTTTCTCTTTTTATCCCGTATATATCACGAGATTTAGCCGGTATTTACTCAAGATATTAAAAATATCGTGAGAAATACACAATGTTGTTAATTTTATGAATTTATAACTTGGAGATATTTATTACTATTTTTTGTAATTTTAATATATTTTGTCAATTATTGCCGAGATTTTAAGCGAGAAATATAAAAAAAAAAATCATATTTGAAAATCTCCCAAGAAAAACTTCGGCCGATAAAAACCCGAAAATGAGATTTGTAACATTGTTAAGGACTAGTCAGATCTTAGTGGGAAGAGCATATGAGGGATTGACGGGATACATGTTCGGCCAATAGCTAAAATCCCTCAAAGCCAAAATCCAGTCTAGGAACATAGAAAATTTGGCATGTCAGTGAGGAGATTTTTTAGGAGATCGAGAGATTGGACAAACAAGTGGAAGAGGAAATTCTCACGATAAAAGGTGGAGGGCACTAAAAGAATTGAAAAGGAGCTGTTCGCCGATAAGTTGGAGGCAGAAATTTAGGGTGGAGTGGTTAAAGGTGGTTGTAAGAACATTAACATTTTTCACTCTTTATGTCAATGCTAGAAGAAAGCAGAACCACATCAAACAAGATCAAAATAGGTGACCATTTCTATTGAAGAAGAAGACTTAGTAGAGAGGCTTACCATAGATAACTCTATTCCGTTGTTGCGTTGCCCAAACCTTTGGAGTTCTCTCAGTTAGAGGTCATTGAATCGTTTGGTTTAGAGAGGATGTTTTATGACGAGGACACGAGGTGTTGCAGGTCATCTCTTTTTTGGAGGGAGACAAGGCTCCTGGCCTGCACGATTTCTCTTTGGCTTTCTACAACACATGTTGGGACATTATCGAGGGTGATCTTGTGAAGGTGTTGTTGGAGTTTCATTGAAGCGAGAGGTGGGAGTGGGCAGGAAATCCAACTCAACCTTCATCACTCACGAAGAAGGAAGGCGCGAATGAGATAAAAAAGTATAGTCCTATTAGACTTGTCAACAATACATACAAGATTGTGGAAAGGTACTCTCGAGAGGCTTAAAGCGCTAAAAAGGGAAAGTTGTAGGGGCTCTCCAGGGTGTTATATATATTATAAACGTGATGTCGGGCTTGCAATTGGATATTGTCGGGTTTGCAATTGGATAAAGTTCTTAAATGGTGGTACCTTCATACTAAATAGGGTGGGTTTATAACTCCTTTCCTATCATACAAAACTTAACAAAAAGCCTAATTAGAGTATCAAGTCTTTGTCTCAAACTTGTGTACTAGGAGCATAACTTAAAATATCGGTATCGGTAAGGCAATTTGAGGGTACGCATCGGAGTATCAGTTCAATAGACGCTGATACACCTGAAAAAATTAAGATACGCTTCGATATGCAAGGAAAACATTCGATACCTTTCATAAAACTTCTATTAATGCAAATATAAGCTAAAAACAAACTAAATGAAGTCGCCCAACTATATTCATAACCATACATATGAGAGCCTATACTTTTTTATAAGTTAAAGGCGAGCATTTTGATGAATAGATATAGAAACACAAACAGTAGTCACTTAGCCAAGTACAAGAAATACAACTTAGATATTAAAACCTTACATTCAATTAAAATATATAAGAAAGTATTGACTTACAATCATGTAGTAAATTACATATATGATACAAGCTTAATACCAAATCGAATTTCGTGCCAGCTTATATTCCATAGGCTCAAGAATTGAATAGAGTGATACATCATAACTGAGCCAGACATGATGACCAATATTCTGGCCAACTAATGAAAATGTGGTATGATGTTTGGTACATATGTACATACGTCTGTTGCTGACTTGCATCTGGAGCATGCACAGTCTTAATTGGCTCCATAATTGGAGAGCTGTGTAAAAAAAAATAATTTTTTTATTAAAAAATATTTACAAATAAAAAATTCAAAAATTAGGGTTATTATAGAGATCTTATCGATCATCTATAGTTTGAACCCTTTTATTTTTTGAACCCTAAAATTAAATTGAAGGTATTTTTCGAAATATTGAAGATTTTTGAATTTTTTGATTTGGTTAACAAAAGTGTTGAAAAAAGGTCGATTTTTTAAAAGGGTTTTGATATATAGATTTCGCATGAAATCAAAAGACTACTCATTTTGGGTTGATTACAACAGATTTTCATGAATTTAAACAACTAAAATTAGAAAATGTTGCATACCATCAAAAATTTGGGGAAACCCTTTCAATCCAAAATCAAACACTATCTTCAATTTTGAACCTAAAATCGATAGTGGGGTTGTTGTTTTACGCCTATAAATTGTTTAGGGGAGATTTTTTTTTTTTTAGAGGTGTTTTGAAAACACCCAAATGAGAAAAAAGCCGCAGTTATAAGCGTCTCGATTGAGACTATAGATTATCGATATAGTCTCAGTCAATACTATACCGATACTTTATAGTCTCGGTTGAGATACCAAAAAAAAAGAGTATCACATCCTATCAGTACTCCCCGCTACACACCAATATGGGTGCAATACTGTGGATTTCTTAATGTTCTGTGTACCAAAGTACCGGAACTCTCCAAAACAGAGACTACCAAACCGATACGCCCGATACGACTCGAAAATTTGAACCATGACTGGGAGATAGATTGGAGGTTTTTTTTTGTTAAGATGATAGAGATCATCGTTGTGAAACCCTAGATTGAGGAAGTAGTGATCTTTCATTTTGATCTATATATGTAGCTATATCTGAACTCACGGATGCCAATAGTGTGATCTCTGATGATAATCATATCCTTGACATATAATTATAGAATACTCACCCATGGGAGACTACCAGACCGATACGTCTCGAAAATTTGAACCATGACTAGGAGATAAATTTGAGGTGTTTTTTTGTTGAGATGATATAGATCCTCGTTGTGAAACCCTATCTTGAGGAAGTAGTGATCTTTCATATTGATCTATATATGTAGCTATATCTGAACTCACGGATGCCAATAGTGTGATCTCCGATGATAATCATATCTTTGACATATAATTATAGAATACTCACCCATGGGAGGAAGCTCGAAGTTCTCTTTTAAGATTGTAAAAGGCGTGATTAAGATAAATTGTCATAGGTTAGTGTAGCACACTAGGCAGAGGTTTCATTTCAACTTCCTTATGATTATCTCCATCTCTAAATTCATTTTTCACACCCACTTGAAATATCTCAATGTGAAAATAAAAGCAATGATAATTCAAAACAAACACAAAAAAGTCATCTTTGCCACTATAGTAATATATCTTGATGGTCAAATCTAATTTACCAAGTGTAGCCTTTAATGACAATGGTGCTATATACTTCAAACCACCATCATTGGTCTTCCTTCGTCTTAGCTCATTCTATTACAAAGGGCTATTTTTTTTGTTAGATTAGTTTGTTGAAGCAACTCTGTATGTTTTGAGTCTTTGAGATACTTTGCTTTGGCTCTTTGCAGTGCATAGTTGAGGAAGTTCAGGGTCCAACTCAAGCTCGTTCTCGTAAAGGTCGTTTTATATCTGGGTAATCAAATATTAATAACTCAGTATTACAATTTTGCATTGTGGCATTGTGCATCTTCATGTGATATTCATTCTGATCCGCTATTATGTATTCTCGATGCAATTACTAATGCTCCTTTAAGGATTATGTAATTGGTAAAGCTTGTTTTTGAGACGTGAATAGAAGGGAGTGTAATTTCTATGATCCTGCTCTAGGTTAATTTGCATTCAAATTGATTGATAAATTGTTCAATGGAGTTGTATAAGGAATGTGAATTTGGATTTACACATAATTGAACTTTAGATATAATCTAACTATCTTCTTTTTGTTTATTTATTTATTCCTTCATTAAAGAAAAATTTCCATCAATCACAACGCAATACCAGTGAATTATATATAATGAAAATAGGTTCTCAGCAAGTATCTCTATCAGGTAAAGCCTGTGGCATGTACTTGGTTCAAAAAAATGAATTCAAAAACATTGTTCAACTTTTTTGTGGAAGTTCAAGTTTTGCTAGTTCACATTCTTGTTTTAAAAAGAACGAAGCAACATTACTAAGTTTTGTATTTCTTCTTTCAAATAGAAAACATGAATTGAGATCAGTTGAAGTTTGATAGATGAAAGAAGAGCAAGGGGAGGAAGATAAAAAGATTAGATAAACAAGGAGACATAATGATATTCAAGGAGAACTATGGTTGGAGGGATGGGTAATTGCTTCAACCGTTTTAAATTATAAACTTGGAGTTAGTTCATTGTAATTTCAAGTTTGCTGTTAAACTCTTGCAAATAATGTAATTATCAAAACAAGATCAGAAGAGTATACTATCTCCATTACATAGATGAGAAGACAAATTGTATGCTCACTCCCTCAAGCTAGGGTTAGAATTGGTCATACACCAACTTTTTAAGAATGTGATGAAGATGTGTAGGACCAATCACCTCAATGCTCACCCCCTCAAGCTTGGGCTAGATTTGGTCATACACAAACAAATTAAGAATGTGATGATGATATGTAGGACCAATTGCTTCAGTGAAGATATATGCAAGTTAATTGCAGATAAAAAATGATATTGGCAAATGGCAAATTTTTTTTTTGGTAACGAGGGTGTTTGGGCCTCTTAGAGCACCCGACCAAATCCCATGGGCAAGTGCCCCCAATCCACATGCAACAGGAAAGAAGGGATAAATCCCTGAGGGTGGCTAACAAGGGGAAGGGAATCAAACTCAGGACCTTCGTTTCTGAGATGTGGTCCTGGCAAGCAGCACTAACCCTTGTTGGAGTGAGAATTTGCTCCTACAAGCTAATAAGTGGAGTGAGAACTACCTTCCCCATAATAAAGTGACCATCAACCTTATTCTGTTATGTCCTCTCATGATTATAGACTTATAATAGATTAGATGGATTGTGTACCACCTGTGATTTAAAACATCGACACATTCTCATATCTCCTACGAAATGCTTCTGTTTCCATGGGTATCGGCTCAAAACTGACATGCGACTTCAAAGTTACTGCTTGTCTCGACACATCTCCTAATGGCTAAGTACATTTTTTGTTCATACTAAAATATTACTTTCTTAGTTGTGTGAATTAATAATTTGGTCGACATGTATGATTATCCCTAATTTTTCTATCTTTAAGCCCATTTTTGTTTTTATTCTAAAAACTGACAACTCATTTGTGATTATTGTTTAAATACATATATTATAAATTATGCATAATATATTAATTATGAATGAATTAAAAATGTAATGGGTTTACCCATTACATTTATAATTGTCAAAAATTAGTGACTAGGGGCTCCAATGAGATAGTTACACTTACTAAATTATTTTTGTTAATAAAATGTCAAATTATTTGCATTATGATTTGACTTCAAATATAGTTTTGATTTTGATTTACCTATATATATTTTTTAAATTAGAACAAATTAGGGAACCTTAAGATCAACACTTGCATGCATAATTTACACATTTTAAATACGGTTCATAAATTAAAAATTATAACTATATATGGATATAAGTCTTATTATTAAATATTCTTTCTGTAATGTATTACTTTGTGGCCGTGACAATATATCATTTATTATGTGTTACTTTGATTTTAAAGCTTCAGACACGCACAACCTTAATATCTGACATAATGCATGAAATGATCCTTGAACAACCATAGAATGGCCAGAAAATAATTGCGAAACACCACGACAAGTAGTTCTATTTTTCAAAATGTGTTCGCTCAAGAAGAGCACCATCTTTCTGATCGCTTTTTGAAGTCGGTTTGGGTGAGCATGGGAAAGTATGGGATTCACTATCGCTTTCGGCTTGAAGCGGCTCACCTCTTATGTCAAATGATATTTATTTCATTTTCTTATTCCAAATAGTTGTTTTTTGTTATACAATGAGTTTTGAGTTTGTTAATACTTCAATTTTATCATTCCCTAAAATATCAATTCATGTTTCCAAGGTTTACATAATGTTTCCATGGTTTGCAAAACATTTATAATATTCTTCAGTTTTTCATAAATTTTTGTGAAATGTTCTCACTTCCTAGGTGGCCAAAGCTTATATCAAAAGATTCAAAACCAGCATTCGAAACCTTGAGCCACAAGTCATGGGCACAATATTGCCTCCATTTAGAGCAAGAGCTCGGCCTCCTAGACCCTAGTAGAGATAGGAATGATGACTTCAAGCTAAATTGGAACTCTATATAATTAAACTTTGGAAATTGGAATGTATTACTTTATATTCGAATGTATGACTTTATAAAACACTCATTTATATGTGAACCTTTAACAATACGGTTTCAGACATGTAAAATAGTGCATGTCACTTGACATCAACTCATATGACACCTTACAATGTAAGAGAATTAGAAAGGGATATGAAATGATCTCCTACCATACTATGATAGCAGAGGGCATCCTTGAGGCTTAACCCATCATCTTTCATGATAAACTCATCAATAAATTTTGTATTTATTTTACCGGCCCCATTATGATATTCACATGCACAAATAAAAATGTAGCAAACTCTCCATTGGGCTCCATATCTAGAGTTGAATTTCACGAATATTCGTTTAGTTCGGAAAGTAAACTGCTTATGTTATATATTATTTAATCAAATTGTTGGTTATATTTTATAATTAATAATTTTTTTATTGTTTCCATTTTTTTTCCGATTTTTTCCAAACTTGACACTTGCTAAATTATTCCCGAACCTCGACTTTTTTTTTTGTCACTATGGATACATCAATACTCACTTGTCAAATGAACATAAGTCTCTGAAGAAAACTAAGATATTCTTCCTGTTTCCATTCCACATGTTTCTTCAAAATATTGGCCACCATGTAACTTTCCCATTCGTTTGCTCAAATTAATAGTTCATCATTAATTCCCTTATTGGGATTGTTTAATTAGTTTCTAGACAAATCTCACAAAGCTAACAAATGCCTCACGATTGATATTTTCAATATGATGTATCCCTATTACCCATTTTGATTCTTATTCCTTTCGTAAAGTCTTCATTGCTTCTTAATGTTGCCTTTCAAATCCATGTTCCATAAGACAAAGACATCTTTTCACTATCATATCCTCGATGAATTGATTAGACCTTACTAGAACTCACATTTCACCCTGATTGACCTCAATCTTTACCAAATCACCAAATTCATTTGCTGGGCTTTATTTTAAATCTCAAATTTCAAATACCCAAGCCACCTCAGTTATTGGGCCTTCTTATGTCGTCTTCTGTTTCATTCATTGATTTTTCTTATACTACGTCCTCCATTTCTTAACATCCCATTTATATCTTCTATTCAAATTAGCAACCAATCTGGGATCTTAAGAAGAGACATATAGTAGATCGGCAAGCAACCTAGACTACTCTTGATGGGAGAGGTCCCAAATACTTTTTCGGAGGCACCAATCTATTCTCGAAGTGTTCTACCATTAGCCCTAATGCATCCAGACAGAGATGTGCCTCTTAAAGGAATACCAAGGTATAAAAGGAAAGAGACTAATTAATTATCCAACCTCCTAAGATGTTACTTAAAGTGTTCTACCAGTGGCTCTTGGCCATTCCTCAAGTTGACGTGGACCTTAGTAACCAGAGCGCAGAGCGAGAGTGTCAAATTTCAATTTAGGATAGGGTCGAGAACGCCTCCGGAGCGCGGCTATATATATATATATATATATATACACTTGATGGTTCTTAAAAGTTAAGTATAGATACAAATATATCCTTTTTACTTCTAAACTATAAGAAAGATGATAATTGATATATCAAATGGAGCAATAGTCCACTCCTTGCAGGTGCTGCAAGGAGCGGCGTCTCGCCCCCTTTTCTCACCAACTGTCTTTTTTAATTGTGATTAGCTCCCTTTAACTGTGTTAATATTTTTAACCATAGTTTTTTTCTCTGTAAAAACCAAGGTTCAAAATATGAATCCTAAGGGTTAGTGAATCTTAACTACAATTAAAGGGAATCAAAAAGGAGACACAACGAGAAAAGGGGGGATGAGATGCCCTCCTCCTGGTACTCCGCAAGGTGGGGATTATTTTCCTATCAAATGTATCATTCCAAATTTAATTACAAGATCACCAATAATTAGCAAACCTTACAAGAATATTCTACCCCTACAAAGGAAAATGACAAAATATACCCCATTTAACATGAAAAATAGAAGTAAAAATGGAACTTTACACAAAATTTGTTAGGCTCCAAAATACCCCCTAGAAGTTTAGGGTACTTTGGATCATGACTTGACCTGCCATATCCAATCATCCTGAAATAAACAAGACATGCTACAATGGAAGCTAAATTTTATATACCTGATAGAAGTATTTCAAGTTTAACCAAAGTTATATATGCATGAACTTAAGTAAAGAGCAAACATACTTGCTCACAAAATAATATTTACATTAAAGTTTCCTATTTAACATTCAGCCTCTTCATAAGACTAGACATCCAACTTTCTAGCCTCCACCTGAGGCTCCAAAGACTGCTCCTCTTCATCATAATCTTCCTAAACCCATGTCCTGGGACCGCAAATATCAAAGCTAACACATGCCGACATAAAATGTACGGCTGAGTATAGAATACTTCGTGAGTACAAACTGATTGCAAACAATGGATAATATACATGACATAACTTACATGGAAATTAAAACAATGTGATCATGTGCATGCATGAATTTAATACCTAAACATTTCTTTTGACGCATTTTTAAAACATGCTTGTTGATGCATAACTCATGGTTCTTGTCGTGTACATGTTTGTAAAATCATGCAGTATCGTTCTTGTTCTTTTTTTGCGTGAATCATGTGATTACACTTGCTTGTTCTTATTCTTATTTGAACTCTCTTCTATACATGCTTGTGAGCCGGAAGTTAGAGCCTTGATTTGGTAACGGCCGTGCTTGACCGTTATAGTATAATATATATATAATGTCAAGGTTCCCAACGCCGTTGAACCAGATCTTGTGTCTGACATTATTATTATTTTGATAACTTGAAGTCTAAGGAAATAGATTTAGACAGGTCTTTCATAAATCATTTTCGTTTCTTTTCAAATTCATGCTAACACTTGTATAAGCATGCGCTCTTAAAACTGAAATTTAAATCATGACATGCTTGTATGATCAATCATGAATTATAAACAATAGAGCATATTTGAAGAATTTTATAAATAAGTAATATCAAATAATTATTCATGGTTAATCATCATGCTTCAATAACAATTAATAATAGTCATGAAATCAGAATATCAATTCATAATTCTATGATTCTATCTACAAAGTAAGCTAGTAGAGTGTACTTACCAAAATTAAGCTTTAACAAAGATCTTTTTGAATTCAAAGCGATGAAAACAAATATCCACTCGTTCCCGTAAATAAATCCTTGCGGTACACCGCCCCTAAGAACATACATACTATGTCATTGGATCTCCCGTAACTATAAACATCATTTAAACACTTATAGAAGCTGAATCACACTTCACTGCTGATCTTCAGAATGACAAAAAAATCCAGACTTTTCCAAGTCTGGATCCTAGGCTACCTCTTCTACTCTTCTCGTACATCCCCTCTCACATTCACATATATCAATTTTATTCCATGTAACAGGCTCTCAGAAAAATCCAGACTTTGCCAAGTCTGGATCCTAGGCTACCTCCTCTACTCTTCTCCTATATCCCTTCTCACATTCACATATATCAATTTTATTCCATGTAACAGGCTCTCAGAAAAATCCAGACTTTGCCAAGTCTGGATCCTAGGCTACCTCCTCTACTCTTCTCCTATATCCCTTCTCACATTCACATATATCAATTTTATTCCATGTAACAGGGTCTCAGACCCAAAATTTATTCATATTCATTCCCCAATACATCAAGAACATAAGAAATCATCTTAAAACTTTGAAATGGAGTAAAGGAGAAGCTGATTTTACCCTCTATATGCTGAAATACTTCTCAGAGGTTGAAAATGACGCTAGATTCGGAGCCTCGGAAATAGCTGGGGTAGTGAGCCTCAAGTTTTCTTTCTAGGAAACCCCTTCTCTCTCTACTTTCTTTCTCTAGAAAAACATTCTCTCTGGACACCTTTGTATAACATTTTCTGGTTTTCCAGATTTCTGATATTTCACAAATTCCGATCATAATGATCTTAGCACTTCTTTCATTCTTCAAAAACTCACTCAAATATATATGATTTAACTAACCTCTTCCATATTTCACACATTAACATCAATATTTCCAGAAATTTATCACGATCTCCTCCATTTTCATCATCTAACTACAATCCTTTCCATAAAATAGAAATTAAAGAGAGAAACGAGAAATTATACTTTTAACTTTCACACACCCCTCTTGAGCAAGAGTCTCCAGATAAATGATTCCTTCTTCACAACCCTACTCCAGCAACTCTCTCTCTCAATCCCACACAAGACATCAAGATTTTCTCACAATCCTTACTGTTTCCTCTACAGATTTTCAAAAAACACACGAAGGCTATAAGGGAAAGGAATTGGTTTATATAGAAAAACAACAAGGTGGGAGGGAGACACGTACAAAAGGAAATGGCCATATGTTTGATTGTTCAAACACACCTGCTGGGTTAACTTAACATGATTTTTGCTAACCTCCCACATGCCAATATACTACATGCCCTAATGTTAATCGACCCCAAATTATTTATACTTGCCCTACACCTTATAATGCCTTAATTCGGTTTAAGATATTTAAATCTGATTAATTCAAGATTTATGAGCCCATCATTGTATTAAATTTATGACACCGAGGGAAATATTTAATATACTGCTAATGACAATTATGTCCCCATGTCCCCCGAATATTTTATTATACAAAGAATACTTACTGTCATTAAATTCTACTTGTTACACTTTAGTCCTTCTACTTTAATCTTTCTTATACTTAAGTCTGTAAATCCAAAGTAGTTCTTATTAGCCTCCTCAATCACTAGTTAGTGAATAATTTAATTACTAATTATAATTATTAATATAAATTAACCTTTATTATATTTCTTTAATTTATAATGAACCCTCTCGCATAATCTTTATTATATTTAAGCCCTAAATCTCAAAATAGATTATATTTAACACTTTAATCACTAATTAACCGATTAATTACTCACAAAATATCATTAGTATTTAAATAATATATATATATATTTAAAAATCTTCTCTATATTAGACTGGTCATTTCTGTAACTATCAGATTTTAGAAATTCTGTTCCGATTAATTGTTATTGTGATCTTAAGTCTAAATTCTTCGGGTCTCTTAGGGTCACATCGTCCACTTTGTATATATAGTCTAAATTTGTATGTTTAATATCTGCAAGTACCCATAACACATTATCTAAGTAGATTAGAAATTGTGGTCATTACAAAATCACACTCTAAGCAGATGAAACAGTGATCTCCTTCACTTTAAACCCAGCTCTCTAAGCAGGTGAAACTCCAGGCTACAAAAGTTGAAACTGTGCTCCTTAAGCAGGTGAAATTGCGCTCCCGAGGCGATTTCACTCTCAAATTATGAGAGTGAGGTTTGAAAGTGGGAGCGAGTAATAGGTTAGGTGGTTTGGGTTACTAAGATGCGGACCTTCAAATCAATTCGAAATATTGAAGCAGACTACAAAGATTCTTCATTTATTCTGCAAAGCATTTAAAAATATAGTAGTGTCATCAGAAAAGTAGATTTGCAAAACAATTCGTCCTTCATTGCCTATCAAGAATCCTTTGATCAACCTCTCATTCTTCTCCTTCCTCAAAAGCTTACTTAAAGCTTTCGCGACAATAATGAAGCAGAGCTACGATAAGGACCATCTTGCCTAATGCCTTTAAAGCTTTTCAATAAGCCTTCTAGATCCCTATTAATTAGAACTAAGAATGTTGCTAGGATATTCAAGCCATAATTCATCTTCCCTATGTATTCTTAAAGCCTACCATGATTGATAATCATGAAAACACGAATCCACATGGCCTTAAACGTTCTTTACACCAAGTTTGCAAAGTACACCCATTTGACACCCTAAACATTTGAGTTGATTTATTCAATGGCAATCAAGACTTCATTGAGAATGTGTTTCTTTGTTGGATGCATAACCACTTGGCAGGGACGGAGCCACATGGGGCTGAAGCCCCCCCCTAAACTTTGTGGAAAAAAATGGTAGAATCAACAGAGCCGGGTAGCTTTGGGAGCAGGGGTAGAGCCGAGGGATGGGGGACTCCAGCCCTCCCTGTACTTTTGAGGAAAAAAAAAGGAAAATGTTTCATCCATTTGAAGTTTAAATTTAGTTTTTTCTTGATTGGTAAGATAAATATATATATATCAAAGGAAAAGTACACAACAATACAGCAAGAAGTTTACAAGCGAGTAAACTCACTATAGAAAAAACCAAGAAAACACGAAGAAACTCTAAAAATGCTCTTCCTCGGCATACTATAAACCCAAGACTTCCCCCAACATCCCCTCCGCTACCTCCTTAGGTTGCCTAATCGAGGTCTAATCCAAAACAAGTTGTCTAATCTGAGCGCAGATACGAGATGGAGGAGAAGTTGAATTCTCGAACACCCTCTTATTCCTTTCTTTCCAAATGGACCAAGCTATTGCCCCTGGAAGCATTAACCACATTAACCAAAAAAATATATTAATCTTAAGTTGGTTAAGCATAACCACAGTTAAGTGGGAGAAAATGGGAAGGCATTTGGCTACCTATCTGAATGCAGGTTGGCTAATAACTACAAAAAAAAACTAAATTTATATTTATATTATTGAATTTAAGAGGGCATAGGCATGGGCAAAGGGGGCAGTTGCCCCCTTATTTTTTTATTAAAAAAAGTTAGGTTTATACTATTTTATTTAATTTAAGATGGTATAACCATGGATAAGGAAAGCAGTAATCCCCTAACTTAAAAAAAATATATTCTTTACAAACGGACACAAACAGACGAGATGGCCCATAAACTTGGCCCTCAAATTTTAATTTTTTTTTGTGGCCACGTCCCGAAACCCCCACACCAGGTTTTTGCCCCCCCGCTATAAAATCTGGCTCTGCTCCTGCCACTTAGTAAAGATCCTTGTTCTCAATATACTCAAAACAACCTTTGAAAGGCTGTCATACATGAATGAACTTGTTGGCCTAAAGCTCTAGGTTTCTACAAATTCTTTCTTGCTTTAAAGAGAGGAAGAGGATTCGGTTTCCCATATTCGTATGCTTTGCAAGTTTGCGATAGAAGTTTGGATTGACTTTTTTAAGTCTTTGGGAATTATACTGTTAAAAAACACTCTTTTGGGATTTGCTGGGTCTTTACAAGTGCATTTTTGAACTGGTACAAGACAGGTACGTTAATGCTTTTGGTGTTAGGAGCCGTCATTTTGGGGGGATGGTTCCTTCTGCCATTTTTTTTTTCTAAAGATAGAAAAGAATGTGAGTATCTTTAAAGATAAATCTTGCTCTGATGAAAGGATTTCCAGCTTTGATTCAAACCGCATGGAGATTGAATATGTTTTTATTGAAAAGAAAAAGAAGAAAAGGAGTAGTTTTTGTCTGTATGGGAAATGGGTTTTAAAGGTAAGAGCAAAGATGCTAGGTAGAATGGATTTTGAATATTCAAAAATGGGATTTTAAGCCTCATATTGATGCTTTCCTTAATAGAGGAATGCTCCTCATTTGCTGACTCCCACAGTCTCAATCATAAGGCAACACGTGTTGTTTCTTTAACCAATTACTTTTGAAACCGGTTAAAGTAACAACTTCAAAAGAAAGAGAAAGTTATAGCTTTAACCGTTGCAAAGGTAACTGCTCAAAGAAACAACACGGGTTGCATTATTATTGAGAGTGAATTTTTTTGAATTTTGCAAATAGGGCTAGTATTTTTCTTCCGTAATATAGCGACTGTACCACAACGTCTCATTATTGACTATCGATACGTGTGATACAGTCAATACGTTACCAAAATGTATGAATAATGGCGATACCTATAAATTCCATTTCAAAAGCCAAACAAAGAATTTTGCGAATTGGGCTAGTATTTTTCTTCCTTAATATAGCGACTGTACAACGTCTCATTACTGACTATCGATACGTGTGATACAGTCAATACGTTACCAAAATGTATGAATCATGGCGATCCCTATAAATTCCAAAAAAAGGATTCAAACCATGCTTGCATCTTTTCTTCTTCATACATCTCTTTTGATTACTAGTTAAAGAAAAACGACCCCCTGTTGAAAATGGAGGACATATTCATTTTAACCACTGCAAATAGATACCTGTTCAAAGGCCAATTGATCATGTTAGTCCAGGATAACTGAAGTTTATGTTTCTCCACCAGTTCTCATGGTAGTTAAAACTCCCTCATACATGTCTAGTGGTGTCGTTGTATTTGCTTGAGACTCTAGTATTTTCCAATATCTTCCAGATTATCTATATGGGAACTCTATTTTAAGTATTCTTCACACCACAACTATAGATTTATTTCTCTCACGTTCTCTCTCTATTTACAACTTCCTCATAGATTTCTATAATGACATCTGTATGATACCTCGGGACTCTTATCTTCCACCATACCCACTAGATCAACTCTCTTGGTATATCTTAAGCATTCTTCATTCCTTAATGCTATGTAAAGCATGGTTTAAAAAAACGCTGAAACCATTACGTAACGCCTGTTACGTAAAGGTTTCGGTGGCCTCCGATACCCGATACCATACCTTTACCTGTTTATCTTGAAACAAAACCGTAACGCCCGAAACTGTTACATAAAGGGCGTTACGCCTGATACGTAAAAGTTTCGATTGTAGGATTTGGTTCCGAAAATCTCTAAACTCATTCTAAAACCTCATCTTTGCTTCATTTCTTTTTCTCTACCTATTCTTAGTACATTTTTTCCTCTTAAAATCCTTTTGTTTTTTGTTGATTAACAACTTGATTTGGGGCTTAATTTATAGATTTGAAGGAATCCAAGGCAGGTTCTTTATTTCGGGTATGTTTCAACCCTCAACACATCTAATTTCGTTATTTCTAAAATTTGAGCTTCATATTGGCTTTAAAAGTGTCTTGTTACTCATTTATTATTTATTTTTTTTCTATTTATTGGATTTTTTTAAGCAAAAAAGAAAAAAAAAAGTAAAGGCCGAAGCCATTACGTAATAGCGTTACGTAAAGGTTTCAGCCGTGTCCGTTACGTTGTCCGAAACCGTTTTTCTAAACCTTGATGTAAAGATTGTTCATCCTCATTCTGAACTACTATATCAATTGTCTAAATAAAAAGAAAACTATGAAAGCTGATCTTCTTGCATGAAGCCAAATTGAATTTTTGACATCCTTGTTTCTCTTCCTAATGTTTGTACCATGTCTCTCCCATAGTTTTGTAGTGTGGTTTATTAACTTGATGCAACAGTATATATGTTAAGATTTCACTTGCAGGGTTTGTAGAAACAAATTTAAAGTTCTACAATAATGTATAACAACAAGCTTTATATTTTTGGTTTGTAAAAGGTGTAATGAGCATGTTTATACAAAAGCAATACTTTATAAGCACTTATTAAATGTCTTGAAAATGTAATATGATATCTTGATTTTCATATGATTCGTCATTATGCTACAGTTCATACATACATTTTGTAGCTTATGCTTGTGATTTTGGAGGGTTTGCGTACTTATTGATATTATTTCAATGTTACATGTAAATACTTCGATGAGGGCATTTTGATTTATAAATGACTTGTCTGTGTTTGTTAGCTAATTTTTTGATAACATACAAATATACAATGAGGTATTTATTTCGTGATCCTTGTAAATTTCTTTTTGATTCTTCTTTACTGGCACATAGTTAACCAATAAAATGTTTAATGATTCAATTTCTCATGAACATCAGTTAAATCACATGCTCTTGGTGTATTATTTTGGTGGTGTTTATGCTGTTTAAGTTTTTGGTGATGCTATTACTTTTTGCTTTATTCTTCAGTCATTTTATTCCCCCTTAGTGTGTGATTTCCCTTACAACTGCATGTGATTCCTTGTACATTGCAAATGAAGATTAACTTGATGATCTTTTTGCGTAGTGCTTCATTACTAAAAGTTAGTTTCACGACCATTAGGAGCATACACAAGCTTGTTGCACTTTTTAGTAGAGTTCTAACTTGTTGTCCGCGTAAAATGCTTGACATACATGTCTTGATTTCAGGCATGCACATCCAGGTAGCCCTTACGTATTTGGACTTGCCGGGGTTGATCATGATGTTGATTTTCCTGAACCAATGCCTGTAGTCGGTATGAACAAGTTACCTTTTCTTTTTATCACAAATAGATGCTTTTTTCTGTAAAATATTATGCTCTTGTCTGACCCAGTGTTAATTTGAAGTTGACTGACTTATTATTAAAGCTTAAAAACAAATAACAAAGCTAATTCATCACGATATTTTTGAAAACATTCTCCCCTGCACATTCTACCGGACAATTTTCCCAAAATTTTGGTTGTTTTGGGTCAAACAACCCAAATTCTAGGGAATTAGTGAGGAGTGGTTGGAAGCCCAAGGTAGAAGAAGAAATCCCAAAATACCTCTCATGCATATTGACATTTCCTAATGTTGACTGACATATTGTAAGCATAGTTGTCAAGGCGACTTGAGGCGACAGACCCCATGGATGCCTGAGGTGTCGTCTGAGGAAATTTTTACTGCAGACGTCCCTCTAATATGAGATCTATGTATGACGCATTTTCTTGAATAAGGAGCCCTGTAATTCATGTAAATTACAAAATCTCTATTATTAAGATACACTTTGATAGAACCATCCATACAGACAGTTCTAAGAACAATAAAGGGAGATTTCAAGTGTTGGGAATAAATAACGGAACAAAAAAAATAAAGTCTACAATGATTGTCGAAAGGGGGAGAAATAGATTATGAATGATAAAAATAGAAAGAAACAATTGTTTACAGTAACAACTGAACATGAGAGAGGAAGGAGATGAGAGAGGAGAGAGTGTAAGATTGAATAAATAACAAAAAAAATAGTTTGACAGTCAATGTGATGTCGAACCTGAGAGAGACAAGAGAGGGGGAGAGGCCGTACATCTTACTCTCATTTCTTATTTCTTTATTTTTTCTCGATTATGTTCAAGAAATGTAATAAAAAAAATATATAATTATGGGGTTTGCACTTATTTAAATTATAAAAGACCTCTTTAAATATGAGTTATGAGAGTTTTGGGGGTCCTAGAAGAAATTTGAGGCATTTAAAGGCCTGTTGCTTGTAACAACCATGCAAATGCAGATGAGACCATATGGTCTACCCACAAACAGAGAGAGAGAGAGAGAGAGAGAGAGAGAGAGAGGCCAATTGTCCACCAATTGAGCGAGAGAGAGGACAAGTTAATATGAAGAAAAATACTTGACACCATTCTTCTCTTCTTTCTTCTTCTACTTGCAAACCTTTTTTTTTTTTGTTAGATATGGAAACTCTAACATATTATATGGTAAAAGACATGAAAAATATATGAAATGACATTATTTTTTGTTTACTAAACTACTATATTCAAATAAAGTAACTTTTATATCTTTAAACAATAATAATATTACATATATCAGATTTACCACCTGAACCTAGCAGAGCGCCTGGTCACCTAGGCGATGCCTTTGACAACTATGATTGTAAGTTTTTATATACTAAAAAACTCATTTTCTCGAAGATAGTGCGATACATTGCTAGATGCGATATATTGTGCCATTTGTGTGAGAAATTGAAGGTATGCTTTTTCAAAAAAAGATAAATATCTGGGATAGATATGTCCCTGGCGTGTGATATTGGGATATATCGACCGATGATCACATTCTTCACATATATTTTCAACCTTGGGTTTATGTATGTATTTATGATTTTTACATACTAGAGTAGATAATTTCACTTCTGGAGGTTACAATCTGCCCAACAATGTCCTAGAAATCAGACCATGTTGGTCTTTTTAACTAATGTAACTAGATAACATTTATAGTGTACTATTTCCATTGATTTTTAGCATACATAGAGAGGTTCTTCTCTCGAAACAAAACGTAATAAATAAAATGAAATATAAAGAGACTAGATCTGCTTGCCTTTGCTTTCCAATGTGTATTTCTTGTTACTGCATGGTTGTCATAGGTGAGATCTGGTTAGATCTTGGTTAAGGCTTGGAGATCAGTGTTGATTCTAGAGGGTTGTAGAGGCTATGAAAAAGAAGAGTTAGGATAGGAGTCGAAGTATGAATTGAGACGCCATGCTTTTACGGGGAAAACAACGTAATGGAAATTGAAGCATATGTTATTTTTCTCCATTTTCCTCTTCTTCATAAGTCCGTTTACTAACTCTCCTATTTTACTTGCTAACAAACACACTGAAAATATCATTTACATAGGAAACTTGTTATTTCCACTATTTTACCCGCAAACAGATAGAGCCTTAACCACAAAATTTGGAATAATGAGCTTAATGTTAACCTGGGGAGCAAGTAGTGAATTAGTGAAGAGTGGTGTTTGGGATACCTACTAGCTAAGTGTGTGTTTGGGGTACCTACTAGCTAAATGTTCCTTCAACCTGGTTAATTTGACACTTCTTAATTTGTGCAAAATATGCATTTTGTCCCAGATTGGTTCCCTTCAGTAGAGTCACGCTTCTGCCATCCAATCTCGTTTGGTAGTCTTCTTGGTAGTTGAGCCAATGTGTTTTAGGTAACCTGTCACATGAATTAGATTTGCATAATCTACTTGATGTAAACATATTTAATGGCTGAAAATACTATAGTTACATTTTTATACTATCTCAACAACAAAAAAAAAATCTATAGCTTATAGTATAGTTTCATATAACCTTAGAACTTTGCAACAAAAAAACTCCGTTTTTTTCAAACATTCGCGCATTTTTGGGTTGCCAAATTATTCTCCGAATTATTAATTATTGAAATCCCGAATTATTCGTGAATTTTCCGAATTATTTATGATATTTCCGAATTATTATCTCAAATTTGGCAAAAAAATTACTTATTTTGTATATTGTTTTTAATTAAATTGCTCGGTGTATTTTTATATTTATTAATTTATTTTTTTTCGATTTTCCCCAATTTTCCTGAATTTTTTGAATATTCCCGAACCCCGACTTTGTCACTATGCCTTAGAATTATGATACTGCATAGTATTTATATAGCTCATTTTATGAAAATACAATAACCTATGACATGCTAGTATGCATTAGAATACATCCAAATGTATTGCTAATTAATATGATTTTTAAAAAATATTGTTATCATAAATGCATTATTTTGATACTTAAGCCTAATACTTAATATAAAGTTTGTAATAACTAAACTAACCTATATGCATAATTATTATATTTTACCCATCAATGTACTTTTCTTTTTATTTTTATTTAAAATAACAATTTCATGGTTAATAAAGTAATGAACTTACAATAAATAAACCATGTTTTGTAAATTAATTATGTACTGGTCTTATTTAAAATTTTTATTCAGAAATAATTACTTAAATATAATCTAAAACTAAACTAATTAGAAAAGTATTTAATTTTTCAAAAAATAATTCTTTTTGTCAATCGATAGATCAACCATACATATATAACTTACTAAATTTACATTTTATTCGATAGTTAAGGCTAATACTTAATATAAAGTTTGTAATAACTAAACTAACCTATATGTATAATTATTATATTTTCCCCATAATGTACTTGTTTTTTTTTTAATTTTTTAAAATAACAATATTCATGGTTAATAAAGTAATGAACTTACAATAAATAAACCACGTTTTTGTACATTAGTTATGTACTAGTCTTATTTAAAATTTTAATTTAGAAGTAATTACTTAAATAAATTAGTTAGTTTTTCAAAAAATAACTCTTTTTGACAATCGATAGATCAATCAAACATATATAACTTACTAAATTTACAACTAATATGGGCTGTTAGTCAGCCTATTATATCTGAAATATATTTTTGCTCGAAAAATGAAAATACCTAAGTATTTAGTGTAAAAAAATTAATCTTTTCGAGCAATCTTTAAAAGTTACAGTTCATGTAAATTCCCTGTAAAATTTTCTTCCCCATTGAATTCTTGTGATGGCTTTCATTTAATGCCAGTTCCATTGCATTGATTTAGCCCTAAGAGAGCGAAAATGATGGAAGAACCAAGAAAGACCAAAGAGAAGCAAAGGGGCGAAAATCCGAAATGTCTTGTGATTTGTAGTTTATCTATATATTGCGTTATGTACAATATGTTGCAAAAATATTGATGTAAAATAGGCAAAATAATACAAATACTTATTGTTTGATATTTCAGGACCTGCGAAATAACGAAATCTAAAACCTTGCTAAATACCTGCAATTGCCCTTTAATTTAGAAAGTAAAACGAGTCTCTCTGTGCTGTTTGAAGCTCATGAACGGACCAATTCATTGCTCAGAATTTTAAAGATAAACCTGACAAAATATGTAAATAATATATTTTGTATAATATTTATCATGTTCAGATTCTTAGTGGGTACCTCGCGAAGTTCTGATCTTTGATGAGTTCAGTTAGTTAGATGAGAGTTAAAAAACATTTTATTCATGCAATCTTAAGTGCATGAGTTAGTGTGATAAAGGAGTATGAGTTAGAGACTTAAGTGGCATTTGGTAACACCAATCTAAATAGGTAGAGCTTATTTGAAAATTGTGCTTAGTTGGACTTTAGATTGTTAAGTTGAAGGTTAAAATAACTTTAGATTTTATTCAACTTAACAATCTAAAGTTCAATTAAGCACAATTTTCAAATAAGCTCTACCTATTTAGATTAGTGTTACCAAACACCACCTTAGAGTAGACATGGGTCCTTGAACCCAAGTTATTTACCTTATAACCTACTTGTAATATGCTTCCTTATTCAAAATATCTTTGGATTTTAATTTGAAAGATCTGTCCATAGGTCGGGAGATGTGCTTCAATCAGAACCTAGGAAGAGTGTTTATCTTTGGGCTATTTGAAGTTCATGAGCAAGCTAGGCTGCCTTGTACCTTTGATTTTGTGTGGGGAGATCTTAGTGTAGTCAATGTGTTGCCTGGGCATTGCCTAGGTGATCGCCTAGGCGGTTTTGGACTGTCACTGCCTAGGCACCTATCAAGGCGGGCGGTAGTCACCTGACTCACCTGGATGCTTTAATAGTTAGCCTGCGTTTACAGCTTTATAATTTATTTACATATAAATACCATTTAAATAAATGGTTTTACACTTTACTTTTATTTACTTAAGATATTTATATGTAAATAAGGTTATATCCCTAACCCCTTATTTGAATTCAATAAAAATTATTTTTAGATCTAAATTCCTAAAGTAAAAAAGTCAACTTTTCAGCTCAGGAAAAAAATCAACTTTTTTAGCGCTTTTATCAAAATTTCAACTTGCAAATGCTAAGTTATTTCTCAAAATTTAAAATTTCATAAACTCTAGGATATTAAAATATTACTAAAACCCAAAAGTCCGGTAAAAAAATCTCATATTTTAGTCTTTAAAAATATTTTCATCTGTAGGGTCAAAAATCAACTAATAGTTTAGCAGAAAAAGACTTACATTCAAGCATTACAATATGAAATGTTAATTGGCCTTGACCCTAGGATGTTTGAATTGTTTTGTTCATAGTATTAAAACTCGGCGAGTCGACTTGAAACTCGGCCAGGTTTCGAGTCGAGTGTGAGGCAAAACTCGGTTTTGACACTGATAATCGAGTGACTCGCCCCGACTTGCCCCGATTCATCCTGAGTTTTTGCACTTTTAAAAAAATAAAATAAAATCGAGTAAGTTGCCTAACGATTGACTAAATTATGTTTTTTTTTTTCTTTTTTTTAACACTCCACCCACTCTTAAGTATAAATACAAAACAAAAGGGGAGTGCTTAGTATCAGTGTTCAAAAACTCGAAAATTCGACTCGACTCGGAAGTTAGCCGGGTCGAGTAACTTGGAAGACTCGAAAAAAACTCGATTTGGCTGACTCGAAAATATATATATATATATATATATATATATGTGTGTGTGTGTGTGTGTGTGTGTGTGTGTGTGTGTGAATATTATAAAACTCTAGATAAATAAAATTAAAAAAAAAAAAAATCTAATATTTCAACAAGAGTATCATCCAAACAATAACTAGCATTCGTGATAGATATCAGGCAACCCCAAACTAAAGCACCACTATCACTAACAAACAAGATAAGTGTCTCTAACAATTTGTGGCAATAATAATTTCAAATTTTTTTTTCAGCCAGACCAGACAAACAAATTCTTTTGGAGCATTTTTCTCCAAGACTAGGTTATGTTGTGCTTTTGTTCTTGTAATACAGAAAATGATCTGTTGTTGTTTTGTTAATAACGAACAGCGTAGGCCTACCTTGTTCCTGCCTTACCATTTGGGGTTTGTTGCCATGCTATGATGGTTATTGAAGGCGGCCACTGTGCTGTAACGTCTATGAAAGAAGGGGTAAAACATGTCTTCGTGATTACTTTAATGAAGAAAATCCATCATGCATGTGTCCCGTTAAAGACTCGATCGAGTCGAGTCAATAAATCAACCCAATTCGGCCTGACTCGTCTGAGTTTTCTCCGATTATTCAGAACTGAGTTTTTCAAGTGAGTTGACTTGAAACCCAGCCGAGTCGAGTTGACTCGGCTGAGTATTGAGTCAACTCGCCGAGTTTTAGTACTATGCTTAGTATTTATTGAATTTTATATCTCATTTTAGGCATGATTTATCATTAATTTTGAATTTATACCATATATATAGTATTATAAAAATATTATATATGTCCGAATTTTAGGTGTTATTACTCGGACGAGTTTTGCCCTAGTTTCTGAGTCGACTCTACTCAGCAAGTTTCCGAGTCGAGTCGAGTTTTCGGGTTTTAAAACATTGGTTATGTGTATATATTAATATTATAATTAATATACATATATAATTTAATTATTTTTATCACCTAGGCATTGCCTGGGCATTGCCTGGGCATCGCCTTGCCTAGCCAGGCCTAATCGCCTAGACGCTTTGACTACACTGGGAGATCTAAAGTTGTCTTCTTCCAAGGACAGCTTTATGTTTTGGTAATGGAAGGTATCCCAAACCCTTCAAGTTAAGGACTAATCCCTCCGGGTGTCCACACCGACCCACTTGGAAGTTTCCCTATGGACACCGGGGTAAGTCAAGGAGCAGGAGTTGAACACATGATCACAGGGAGCAAACCCGGGATGCTAGCCAACTGCGAGGACAGCTTTATGTTGGCCAGGCATTAAATACCAAAACGCTCCTTTTATCCTTAAGCAGGTGGTTTTTCTTTGCGTAAACACCTTTCACATGGGAGAACTTCACCAAGGAGCCATTAAGCGTCGTGCATCATTATCGCATTAAGTTGATTGTATTTGCCTTTTGTAATGATATTTTATACAAACAGGCTTGTGGGGTTATTTCACCAGTAAGTATTAGAATTCTTGTCCACATTTTTTTTTGGTTTGGGCAGTTCTTTTTGTGTGTTGTTAAAACCCTAAGCATTGGTTTCCAGTCTTCTATTTTTTTGAATTTTTTTATTGATTTGCGGATATCATTTATTTTATTTTTTCTGCAGTATACTTGTTTGCATTATGGGACCACATCATTATCCCTCAAGTGAATGGTGTTGAAATGATTGTTATATGGCAGACACATCCTAATACCTGAAATACAGTGAAAACCAATAGTTCCTAACCCCTTGATCATGTCAAACGTTTGAAAGAATAAAATTTTGCCATCCGTCACATATTTCATGTCATCGTCTGATAATTTGGGCATTAAACAGGTTGATTGATATCCATCCCTCTGACTGGTCTCTTTCATTTATATGTCATGGGATATGATTCTAATATTATGTACAGAACCCGTAAAATCAAAAAAAGGGGAAACTAGCTACATGAAGTATTTGAGCCCTATTATTTACTGTTCTGGATGGTATCTGCATTATCTTTATCTATTGCTTTGGATGGTATTTGCATTATCTTTTATTTTTGAAAATGGATTCTCTTTTCGTGCCTTAGAATTCTAGAATCTACTTTCTGCCTTTGTTGTATTTATAATTTGTCAACTTCGGCGGGCTTCAAAATTATTTGTTTATACCTTTTCTACTCATTACAATTTTTTATATGTTACTTGTAGGGATGTCTCGTTCTGCAAAAGGGTATTCCATTATTTTAGTCCTGGAGACTATGAAGACATTTTCAGCGGAAGATGGTCTGACTGAAGAGGCCCTTGTTACCAAGCTTCGTACTTGTCGCTACCACCATTTGTTTCTGCATACATCTTTGAGACACAATTCTTCAGGTTCACATGCTCTTTTTGTTCTGGCTTTAAGACCTTTTGGCTTCTATATTGAATAAGGAAACATGTCTCGTGACAAATTGAAGATGACATACAGTCTGTTTTCTATGAAGTAAGAAAATGTTTTTGTTGAAGCCTTCCCAAGAATATGTGTGTGTGTAAATATCATATGTATATTTACATTTTTAATTGTGAGATTTCCTTCCCAGAATATGCGTGTGTGTAAATATCATATGCATATATGCTTTTTTAATTGTGAGTTATCCTTGCAAAAATAGATATTCACACATTTTTTTGTCCATGTTTTCATCATAAACAAATGCGCAGTGTTGCACCATAGATTAAATCATCTCTTATAATCTCATTCTTGGTGGAGCCAGTATTGTGTTACTTATTGAAGCCACTGGGGAAAAATAATCAAGATTCTGATTTCATCCATCATAATTTTTGAAAAAACTGGCATGAAAATAGAGGATAAAGAATTTACATGGTACAACTGTGAATGGTTAGACCCTCTATGTTGCGCCACTGGAAACTAATTGTGTTTGCTTATCTTGGTGCCATTTTATATTGCTTAGTTATGGCTGGTTATGAATATGATTGGCTGTTGTATTTTCTTGTAAAATGTTCATATAAAGCTTTCCTGGCAACATATAATCCATGCTTTATCTATAGCTTCTGTTCAACTTTATCTTCTTCTTATTCCTTTTCTCTTTGTCTTAAATTTTGTTTCTTTTCAGTTGTAGGTGACTTTAAAGCTAGCGCTAGAGTTCTTCTAGTTCTGGGATGAAATACTGTTACATTTCTTTATCTTCATAGTTATACTTTTTCGTTGTTCCGTTTTATTCAGAAGGAATGCTTTGTGATTCACAAAGAATACAGTTTTTCACTCCTTTTATTTCATTGGAAAATATTTCTGGATTACTTCCCGATGCCAGTTTCTGTTTGGTCCTTTACCCTGTTAGAGGCTTGATCGCAGGCACTTCTCGTTGGGGGGAATTTGGTGAGGGAGGGCTTTTGTGGGGAGAATGTAGTGGTAGACACTTTGAATGGTTTGAAGGCAATCCTGTAACCGAGCTCTTGTTCAAGGTTCACATCTAAATGAGTTTTTCCTTGTCTGTGGTTTGGACCATTTTTTCCCCCTAATTGTAGTGGCTTTTCAAAATATTAAAATAATGAAGTTAGTTGATGTTCTTAGGTGAAGGAGCTCTATGGTCTTGATCATGAAGTGACATTTAGAAATGTCACAGTTTCTTCAGAGAAAAGGCCTCGTCCTTTACACCTTGGAACAGCTACACAAATTGGTTAGTTTTTAATTTTATGGTTGTACCATTTAGATTGTTTTACTAGCACTACTCTTCCCTGTATGTGCATATTTTTCAGGTGCTATACCAACAGAGGGAATACCTTGCTTGTTGAAGGTTTTGCTTCCATCAAACTGCATTGGTCTGCCTGTACTGTAAGTGATATGTTTTCTTTACACACCGTTTTGTCATCTTTTTAAAACAAACAATAATTAATATATCATTAATGGTTTTGGTAGTTGACTAAGGACGAATGGCCTTTTTTTTCGTGTTTAAGAAAATAACCATTAATTTATCCATTAATGGTCCTACACCAGCTATGGAAAGACAAACACCTTTGCACTTGTCTCGACACAACATGTACAATAAACAAGGCAATGCAGGTCAAAGGTGGGGATTTAAAGTTTTCCAAAGTAGGAAACGGTTACCTGACTTGACGCCTAGTGTGTTGTTGTCTCAACTTGGTGCTCCACCACTTTCCTTTTCTGTACTCTCTCTCTCTCTCTCAAACCCCTATTCTCTTTCCCACTCACAAAACCATTTGTACAAACCCACATCCCATCTTTCTTTTGATTGCAACCCACTACACTCGTTTCTCTCTCCTTTGCAACCCTACCCTCAAAATTTCCATTCCCCTCTCTTTTACTCTCTTCAATCCAAGATCTCTTTTCTCTCTCTCCCTCCCAATAACCAGTGTACCCATTGTTCCTAATCTTTCAATCCCGTGCAATCCATCAAAATGACAGTTATTTTGAATACCCACCATGACTCACTTTGTAACACACAAACCCCACTATTGAAACCTGAACTTTACAGGCCGTTCAAATCATCCTGACAATCACTTGGGCTCTTTTGTTGTTTGAGTGAACTACTAGACCGTCCCAAAACGAGAAACCATTCACTGTGGCCAGTTCAATGTCAAAAGGTTCAAACTAGAGGATTCTTGGTCGACCTGCCTAGGTTTGTGCATTTTTGTAAATATCTTGTACCATCAAAGTTTTCACAAAAAAGGAATTTTTTAAGTCTCACTTCTAAAGAGGTTTCTGGAAGGTGGAAAGAGTTTTAGTTGAATCAAATCGGTACTCCATGGTAAAATTCCTTGCAAGATTTTAATCTTACTTCCTCCACTTCGACCCAATGTAAATTTAAGATCTTATGGTGTCTCTGTTTATCGTTGAGATTTATTAGGACGAGAATCTTTTAGACTTTCAGTTTTCATATGTACAGGCATGGAGGGAAGTATAGGAATGTTGTTGTTATTATTATTATTAGTATGTTAAGAAAATCTACAATGTGTCAACTCCTCATAATTGATGGTGGTCTTTGGTGGGGTGTTTATTTGGAGTTTTCATATCTGTTAATTTTGATCTCCTTATAGGAACTCGATCGGTTTCCAAAAGAAACGGTTGTGGTGATTAAAAGAGTTGAGAGGATTCTTAATTCTACGAAAAAAAGCTACATTTGCCTTTGTACGCATATCTTTTTGATTAAAAGCATGCTACCTAGTTTGCTAGTATGCTTCAAGTCTTTTTTCATAATGTTAGATCGGTAACCAAGGACTTTGACAATATCCAAGGAAATCTTTTGTTGGGAGGTTGGGGAGATAAGAAGAAATGTCATTTAGTTAATTGGAAGTTGGTTTGTAGCCTAATATACATGGAGGGATTGGTTTGAGAATGTTAAGAGTTCGAGAGATTTTAACTTGAGGCCAAATCGTGTGTTTGTAGACCCCCAACCACCCTTGGATTTCTACACTTTGGCTACTAACTGCTTATTACTCTCTCCTTGAGCCACATGCTTTCAAACCAAAATGGAGTGGGTCCCCCTATAAAACATGTTGACTCTAAAACAATTGGAGCATGATCCGATGTGGGCCTAGGGAGGGACGATTGGATAATGTTTGGAAACTAATTTTCTCAATTAGGACTAAAAAGGAATCTGTCCAATCTACTTGCTATCGAACTAGAAGCTGATGGAGACCGCATGAATAGGGCTCCTTTCAGAGGATAGTCTATTAAACAATGGCAGAATATGAACTCCCCAAACCTCATTTTGGCATTAAGGGAGCATCTCCCTTGCCTCCCAAACACCAAGGAGCATCACATCTAACACTGAAATTGTCTCATTTAATCTAGAAAACAAGATCATTCGATCCTCCCGACGGACCATAGACCCTAGAGAATACTCATTTGAAATCTTTCCCTACCAATTGACAAAAGATAGATATCGGGTAAGCACTCAGCTTCAACTCCAAAACTTTCAACTTTTCCTTATCCCAAATCAATAGAATATCCTCTGATGCCCCAATCGATGGGATGGCTACCCACCCCGGAACCGAAGCACCCTAGATGTCGCTGATATGATACTCTTGGATGTCATCCAATTGTGTCTCTTGTCTGCAAAAAATCGACAGTCTCTTTGATTTCACCCAGCCCTCTAATGTTCCATGAGATAATGGATAGACCAATCATCTACGAATCCTATGATCCCTAACTTTCCTAGGACTACAAAACACTCCTTGAGCGCACACTCTATCGTAGTTGACACTGCGTTCCAATATCCTCAGCTCTGTTGCTGAGATCCTCCCTTGACCTATTACGGATTTGGGTTTGAAATTTTCCTCCCACTTAACCCTGTACCTCTCGAGGATCTAGAACAAAGTCCTCACCTCACCCTCATTCCCCTCAAATGAGAGACCTAAGAACTTACCAAGATCCTCTATTTGGCTCAAAACCCACTTAGCCCTTTAGGTCCCTTATGTGGGAATGACACTCGGCTCCCCCCAAAGAGTCAAAGCTAACCCAAGGACTAGGATCCGAAGGCAGACTCTGGTCTCCTGACGTTCTCAGTGAGATTGCTAGTATTCATCACCAGATTAAACCTTACCCTGGTTCTCCTTTCCTCATCTAAATGTGGTATTGTGTCTCATGACTATGCAATAATGAACAATTACATACACTAAGAGAGCACAATAAATTCAACTGAATATGGTGGGTAGACGAAGAAGAGGATGTAGGCGTACTTTTAATGGGAATCGAAGGTGTATGTGCATGCTCGTGATTTTCCTCTCCTCTTAATAGTGATTGTGATGAGTTGAGAATGATTTTCCTTCTGGAGATGGGTTGGATTGGTCCTTTGCATTCTTCCTCAAAACATGTTGGAATCAGGCTTGTGGGAAAGAGCCAAATGGTGGCTATTTCAATTGATCGACTCGACTCCTCTTCCAAAGACGTTTCAGGCACCATAGGTTGAATATACTTCGATTCCGCTGAATAAGGACCTCCCAGATTGATTGCACTCGAAGATTGATTTGCATCTCTCCCGTTGCTTAGAGCATTCTTGAATTCCCAATCCCTATGTAGATAGTTCTTAAAACCATGGAAATAAAATCGTTGAAACCGATACGAAACGGGCGATACATATAGGTATCGGTAGTCCGCTGTATGATATTTATATTGATACGAAAGGGCAATAAGTATCATTTATTAGTTATTTATGTTTTAGTTTAATTTAGAATTGTAATTGTGATTGTTACTTTGTCTTTGAGTTGCTTCCCATGACATTATATTTGGTAAATTTGGTTTCTATAACTTAATATGATTGTATTAAAATTTGATTTGATTATTTTTTATTTTTTTAAGAAAAAGAAAAAATTGTACGTATCGTCGGAAACCGATACCGAAACCGATACGTATAGGTTTCGATTGGGACCGATACATCCCGCGTAATCGTATTTTTAATCCTCGCTTAAAATTGCCAAATCCACCTTCCTACTAACCCCGACTTTCATTCTTTCCTCTGCAACTAGATCATAATGTTGGTTTGGCGTCAGTATGGATGTCGAAGATTTCGAGGAATAAGACCCCACTACCCTATTTGGACATATGGTCGCGTCAATGTACGTATCACGGCCCAAAATACCCCCTAAGAGTTGGGGATACTTTAGATTATGACTTGACCTGCTTTATCAAATCATCCTGTAAAATACAAGGCATAAAATATTCCAAGTCCTATCAAAGTTATATACATAAACTCACATGTAAGAGCAAATAGATTTGTTCACAAAATAATATTTACATTCAAAGTTTCCTGATCACCTAGGCCTATTCATAAGGCCTCACATCCAACTGATTAGCCTCCACCTGAGGCTCCACAAACTGCTCCTCTTCGCCATAATCCTCCTCAATCGATAGTTTGGGACCGCAGGTGTCAAAACCTATACTTGCCGACTTAAAATGTACGGCTGAGTATGGAATAGAATACTCCGCAAGTACAAACTGATAGCAAACAATGGATAATATACATGACATATCGTGCATGGAAACATAAAATAACATGATCATATGCATGCATGAGATTTAAACATTTCTAAAACATGCTAAGTGATACTAATATCATTGTTCTTGTTGTATACATGTTTTGTAAATCATGCATGTTATTCTTGTTCTTGTCTTGTGTAAATCATGATATTTCACTTGCTTGAACCTACTTGTTCTTTTTCCTGTTCCTGTTCTTGTTCTTGTTCCACACATGTACTTGAAGCCGGGAGTTAGAGCCTTGACTTGGTAACGACCATGCTTGACTGTCTAAGTATAATATATATATAAATGTCAAAGTCTCCAACTCCGTTGACCAGCCCTACGTCTGGCTTTATCATTGTTTTGATAACTTGAAGCCTAATGATAGAGATTTAGACATGATTTTGATCCCAAACTTGTCTTTTATAAATCATTTTCGTTTCATTTCAAATTCATGCTAACACTTGTATAATTATCATGAGAAAAACTGGAATAACATGCTTTCTTAAAAACTGAAATTTAAAACATGACATGTATGCATGAACCATCATGACTTATAAACATATGAGCATGCTGGATGATTTCATATACAAGGAAAGGATATTCATGGTACTTTAACATGCTCAATCACAGTAATTCATAATCATAAAATCAGAATATTAAACACATAACTTTATCTACAAAGAAAGCTTAGTAGAGTGTACTTACAAAACGATCAAACTTTAACTACGTCTTTTCAAAATCAAAGTGATGAAGCAAATATTAACATGCTCCTGTAAATCAAAAGTTGTGATAAACCGCCCCTAGGAACATACAGTCAGTGTCATTGGATCTCCATTAACCTTAAATATCATCTAAACACCTTAAATAAATCTTATAGAGCAGAATTTAGCTTTACTAGAGTGAAAAATTCAGACTGTTTTCTCAGTCCGAATTCAAGGCTTCTCCTCTATTTTTTTCCTTCAACCATTTCACCCAATATTCCTCATTTCTACCCCATTTTAACAGGGTCTTAGACCCATTTCCATACAATTTACAAAATCACACACCAAATCCACCAAAATCCCTCAAGAACATGATAATGCATTCAAGAACCTTGAAATGGAGCAAAGGAAAGAGGAAATCTTACCCTCTAATCTTTGAAATACGCCTCTGAGGATGAAAACGATGTTGGAATTGGATTCAGAGCGTTGGAAATAGTCAGGGTAGTGAGCCTCAAGCTTTCTCTCTTTGATTTGCCTTCTCTCTCTACTTTTTCTCTCTAGAACACCTTTTTCTCTCTCTAGAATTTCAGAAAATCTCTCCAGTAGCTTCTGTGGTTGAAAATGACGATGGAAATGAATTCAAAGCGCTAGAAATAGCTAGGGTAGTAAGCCTCCTTCTCAAGAACACCTTATATTTCTACTCTCTCTCTAGAAAGTCTCTCTCTAGAAAATGACTTTCTCTCTCTGGAAATCTCTACAGAATTTCTCTCCAACAACTTCTCTCTCTAAATTGTGAGAATGAGCTTATTTCTTAACTTATATAGCATTTAGCACATGTGAGACACTTGTGAAAAGACAAGTGTCATTAATGGTTAGTGAGACACATGGCACGCATGTGTGCGACCACATGTTCGCTTGGCTTTCGACTTCCGGCAATTCCACTTTTCTTCCTTCTTTAATTCATAACTAATTATTCCTACTTACAAAAATTACGAAATTATAGGGGATTGAACCTTAGCCAGTCCAGCACCTACCGTAAAAATCTCGAGTAAAAATATTGAGGTTTAAGGGTAAAAAGTAAACCCGGAAAATATCGACAAACCCACAAATTTTCCTATTTTTAACAAAGCACACAGTATACAACCACTATTCACATATATTATATAAAATAATGGGAATCCCATTTTCGAGGTCTTACAGTACGTCAACTGATGGTATGACTTTGATGTACCTGATGATCCCTTCGTCTCACCGACCTCGTCCGAGTTGTTGTGAGAGAATATTGATGCGCTTGAAAGATTTGACACTGCGCCAAACCATCTTGGGTTCTGCAGAGGGTGTTCCCATGGTTGCTCTTAACTTGCGATCCTGTCTGCCCCGACCCTCTTCAACGATAGCAGCTTTCCCATTGGCATCTGAAATTTTGAACATTTCTTTAGTTTACCCCTACTTTGAGTTGTCGATCAAAGGCATCAGATTAAAAGGGCCTTCACTTCCCTCTGATGTGGCGACAAAAGAAGAAGGTGAAGGAGGAATAGGGAGTTCTAGTGCCTTCTCATGTCTATTCCTTTGAGATAAGTCCTCACTGATTGTGAAAACCCCATCTTCTTTATTTCCCTTATTTATGTTATGAATCATGTGATTTAGTCGAACTCCTCTTGCACTAGGCTTAAAAGTGGGAAGGCCACTAACATCTGGCCCTCTATCAAAGAAGTTGATTCCTTCATGCCATGGGCCTTGGTCTAGATTCGTGATTGGGCCTTGGTCTATCAATTAATTTTGGCCCACCTGACGAATTTAGGGCTTTCTCATGTTTGCCCATAAGCTGTTTCCGCCTCCCTTCGTGGGCCTTTGAATGTCTCATAACCCTGATTTTGGACCACTTGGCGCGCCTCAATCTCCAGACCCTTACCCTTATCCCTACTTTCTCAGCCCATTCTATTTTCCTGATTGTGCCTCCACGGCTCTACCGTACAACTTTGATTTACCCAATACTCTACACCTTTATACGCATTCTTCCACCCAACTGTTACCTTACCCATTTAAAGTCTGTTTTGACCCCTAATCTCTTTCTTGTGCACCATTTTCCTTTTTCATAAACCATCAATCGCCCCATAACCTCCTTTCTCAGAGGAGGGCGCTGCTCTCCCTGTGTTGTCTTTGAACGAAAAAGCCTAACCTCAACCTAGTTGCATTGGAGCTTCCTGTATACTATATGGTGTTTTGCAGAGCCGACTAGAAGTGAACGTCCTTGCCCAATGGTTTGTTGACACGGGACACCCATACGACTGCCATCATAGCATCTTGTATCCAGGCCATCGAGCTTGGACCATCACAACTCGTCACTCACCGAGTCAACTCGGTCTGTTGGTTTTATCAAGATGACAATTGAGTAATGTTCTTCTCCGTTGCACAAGATGATGACTCAAGGAATCCACTTAATTCTTACTTGTTTTGCATTAAGCCTAGATTAACCCAGGTATGAACACTTCCTCGTTCTTGGATCTATATCCAGTAAACCACCACATAGCTCTCCAATGTTTTGAAATGTCTTCTCATTCCACCTGTGGAATGAAATCCCTTTGATTCCAATCCCGAATGAGGTGGAGGAGAGGTTCTTTAATGGGTTAGAGTTCACCTTCGGCCACCATTTGCTAATTAAAATGGATCCAACTGACGAAAGAGGTTGCTCCACACAAAGTCCATTTCTTTCCCATAATTATCCCTTTCTCTTCCAAAAAGGGAACGAGAGGAACACGTTCAGACTTTGGTAGTTGAAGATTCACCTCCCTCTTGAGGTTGGCCCATCTCAACTTGTGGTATAAGTAGGTGCACACCATCTCCGTGTTACATCTCCCAAAATCCAGTGCACATCCGGTTGATATAGGGTTCTGAATGGCCTGATACCCTAGCTTCTCTCCTTTCTCGTCTATTGCATAGCATGGTTCTTTGTTTACCCATTTCCTAAAAACCACACTCTGGGCTTTTAGAGGTCCTTTAAGGAAACAATGTCTGAAAGCTTTCTCCACCTCCTTCCAACCCTAGGTGTTCTTGCCTTGAGGGAAGCAAACCTATTGTTTCTTGCTCGAGGTTTGATTAAGAACACTCAACGAATTAAATTTCCCTGAGTAATTACATTTCTTTTCCTCTATCACCACCGATCATGGTTCAAAATATAGGTATTGGGTGCCGTATTGGTAAGTCCAAAACAGGATATGTCTCAGCGTATCAGATGGATATGACATAAAAAATCAGGATACGCTAAGAAACGCTTGGATACGCCAGAAAAAGTTAGATACTTTGTATAAAACTTCTTTTAATGCAAATATAAGCTAAAAATAAACTAAATGAAGGCCTCCATTATGTTTATAACCACACATATAAGAGTTTAGACATGTATGAAAACACAAACCATAGTCACCTAGTCAAGTATAGAAAATGCAATCTATATATTAACACTTTACATTCAATGAGTTAAATAAGAATATATTGAATTACAAGCATAAATTATGAGCTTAAATTTAAGTCTTTATATACTGAACTGTTACTTTATTAGTTGACTTTTTAACCTTGTGTAGATGAGAATATTGTTAAAGACTAAAATTTGAGACTTTTTTTGCCGGACTTTTGGTTTTGGTAATGTTTTCATATAACAGAATTTATGAAATTTTAATATTTGAGAAATACCTTACCATTTGAAAGTTGTAATTTTGACCTAATCCCTAAAAGACCGCTAAAAAGAGGATTTTGTTCTTGAACTGGAAATTGACTTTTTATTCTTCAGGAATTTGGATCCAGGATAATTTTTATTGGATTCAAATGGGGGTATAAGCTTATTTACATTTAAATATCTTAAGTAAATGAAAGCAAAATTAATTTAAAACCATTTACTTCAATAATATTTTATGTAAATAAGTTGTACGTATCGGGTTTGTGCTCTGGATCCTAGGGTAAATAGAATGAGAGAAAAAAAAATTTAACTATAAAATCTCCTGTATCGGCCCGATATGCTCCAATACATGGTCAATATGGGAAATTTTTTTTTTCCCAGCATACCAGTGTATTGGGTAGCTCCAAACAGGATACATATCGGCTCATATCGGTCAATACGTATCGGAATTTTAAACCATGCCACTGATGATCGACATCAGATTTTATCTATGTTGTATTCAGCCTTGTTCTCCACTATACATTTGGTTAAAAATTTCATTACCCACCACGAAGCTGTTTACTCCACTTATACACTGTTATCTCAGTGCAAATCGCCCCCTTTTGACAATCCTCAAATATTTAAGTCCTTAACTTCTTCAATGAAGTTTAATGACTTAGATTAAATAGTCATTGTTCTTCTCACCATCTTCTCATTGTAAATAATTCATTTAATAGAAACAGTGGTCTTTAAGCAGATTGGATGGATTTCTCTTCTCTATGGAGTCAGAGCTTCACTATCCTCTCATGATACAGGAGGCTCTTCCTCACTTGGCCTCGTATGGTATCTCCACAATGCTAGAAATAGGAAGAAAGGAGGGGTCCTATGACATTTAGATTTAAAAAACAATATTGTATCAAAGCTTCAGACTGTTGGGGAGTTCGAGAGTAACTTCGTTCAAATGAAACACAATTATTTCATTTGATTTGCAGCTTAAAACGTTATTAGAGAGTCCAAAAAAGTGGAATACAGAGCTCTAAGGAACAAAAAATAAAATGCTAGCTGAGATTTCTTCCTTGGAAATGAAAAAGAAAGCTCTTAATAGGAGGGTGGTGGTTCAGGAGGAGTATTAGTGAATAGTGTTATGGGAAAAATTAGTTGAGCTAGAAGTCTAGAATTAAGTGGCTAGAGGAATGGGGTAGAAATACGAAGTTTTCCACAGAATGATCAATGCTAGAAGATGTAACTTCATTTTGAGACTTTGAATGGGAGTTTAGTGGTTGAAGTGGAGAAGGAAATTAACAAATCTGTCGATTTTTAATATTATCTTGATCACAAATTTATCATTTTGTAGTTTGTTGGTTTGAAATTCTTAGGGAGGCGTGGAGTGTTGAGTGGGTCTGTGTTACGACTTACGAGAGTCAAGGCAGAGGAAGATCTTTGGTTCGGATCATGCGGTCAATCTAGTCTAAAAAGGACTTTGGTAATCTCTACCATCTAGCTGAAAATAAAATTACTCAGCTGCATCATGTTTTGAGATGGTTCCTAAGACGAGGAGTCTCGACGATTGGGAAGCATATGATATTTTCCGTATTTTTAAATTTGTCTCAATTCAGTAACCTTTAATATCCTTTCTAGAGATGTTAGATTATGGTCTAAGGACAACAAAGGTCAATTTATAGTGTGATCATTTCTTTAGTCCTTAAGTTCTAGCCCTTGCCTTCCTTTTCTACATGCTGTAGGGAACACAAATGTTCCTTCTAAAATATCATTCTTCCTTTGGACAACATCTCTAGACAAAATTCACACGTGCGATCATTTAAATAGTAGAGGATGGAGGATGGCAAATCGTTGTTTCTTGTGTCTCTCTGAGGAGGAATCGGTGGATTCTGTTATTGCTCTATTCTTTTGCTTCAGAGATTTGAGGCCACTTTCTGTCTCGCTTGGGGTGACTTGGGTCTTCCTGGGTTCCTTCAGGTCTTCATCTCCAGCTGGACCACGTGTGAGCAATAGATGCTCTCACCTATGTAGTGTAGAACATTCTTCTGGGGGCTATTTGGTGGTCTTTATGGGAGGAGAGGAACGAGAGAGTTCTCGATTATCTTGTATCCTCAATGGGCAAAGTCAGCCGTGACAAAGAAGCTTCTCGTAGATTGGGATTCCGTTATGAGAGATATGATCAGTTGGACATCCATTCTATCACACCTCTTACCTTTTTTTAAAATTCCGGTTCACATATGTTTGAATCCTGTATATTTGAGTCATCTTTATATATATTTTGCTCTACCGATAAAAGAAGAAAATCTTAGGTAGGTGTTGCTTTTATCAATTGGCATAATAGTAGATTATTGTGTTGTTTCAATTGTGATATGATATGCATTTATGCAGAGATTAAGGTTCCTCGGATTGAATTACTGATTGGAGCAGACTATAGGACAACTTAGTTGAATACCGTATCATGTAATCGCAACCATCAAGTTGGTTCGGAAAGCATGTGCTTGTCTTGACTATTTCTATCAAAAGATAGTGTGCCCATAATACATCCTAATCCTTATTGTTAAGCAACTTCTTTCATGCATTCGAATGTTGAGTTTTTTTACTGGCACGAGTTAGAATGCACGTGCAAGCGTAAATTGGTTTATACCATTATTCTTTGACAGTTCCCAGTGATGTTTTGAAGGTTTAACCAAAAGAGCTTCTTAGTTTGCAATTTGTCATTTTACAATTATTTGAAACAATGTGCTAAGTAATTTCATGAAGTCAGATCCAATTCTATTTGGCTGAAATCTTGTCAAATCTGTTAAGAGTGTTTGCACTCTTTAGTCACTTTTTTTTTCCCACTTCTGTTGTGTTCGTATCCTACTCTATTGTTTGTGTTTCATGGTTGGTCACTTTATGCTCATCATATATTAAGTTAGCATTTGTGGCAACATACTTCCATTTTTATTACCGATGCCAAGTCAACTTCAAAATTTTTTTAATGCTTTTGGTCATAAAAAATAACCTTTAGATTCCATTGTTGATGTATGCTTGCTCATTCCGTATATAGAATTATACTTGGATACCTGATCTGCCATCTTTGTGTGATATGGTGGGGAAGATCCTCAAAGTCTCCTTATTTTTTAGTATTGTTATCTCTCAGGTATATTAGAGATCTTCTTCTAAATCCTCCTGCATATGTGATTGCATCCGCAATTCAAGGTGAGAGGATTTTTTACAGTGAAATACTGGTTCCCGCCAAAGTTATAGGATCCATGGGGGTTTGTTAACATTCCGAATCTTGATTTTTTGTTATTAAATGGGAAACCATGTGAATCATTTTGGTATGGTTTTTTTTTCCTTGCAACTATTCATCGTGCCTAATGTATAAATGGTTGCTTTTGCCAAGCACTATTATATATATTTTTCTCTCTCATTTGTTGAATGTTGTAACAGTGAGATGATACTCTTTTAGATGCAAAATATTGTAATGCACCAATCTTTTAGCCCGATTTGTGGATCATTATCTACAATGGCAATTAATTTGTTTCACTTACCTTATGATGTGCAAATAGGGAAGTGATTATTGGGATCTCCATTTGGGATCTCTCTCCCCCTTTTTTTTGGCATTACCTAGGTGCTAGGTTGAGGATTCAGTTGTGTGAGTATTCTATGAAACTGTCAATTTTTTTTCTTTTCTTTTCTTTATGAATAACAACGTATATACATAAAATTATGGGATAATGTAGAAAGGAAGAGGAAAGTGTTCCAATATAGTAAAGAAATGTTACGAATAGATAACAAGTTCAAACATTGACACCACTTCCAAGAATCACATACCTCCAATTTATAGGACAATGCCTCATCTTGGTATCACTCTCTTTTTTAATGGACAACCGACAACCATTTGTTCACAGGTCTTTCAATATCCATGCAAACCTTTGGTGAAGAACGGGTAATATCTTGTGAGGTTCTTTTAAATTTTTGTTAATACCCGAACAAAAAGCGAAGGGACGGATCTCCCCATAGTATTTTGCCTCCAGCCCAGTCCCACTTGTCCATGAAACTGAAATTTCCCTTTTTCAACAGTGAACAGCCAAGCCATATGAATAGAAGTGAAAAAAATCCCTCATGAATGGCTGATAAAAAAAAACATTTAAGAAAATAGTCATTTTTCTGAAAATAGCAAAGAACACCTTTTGTAAAATTGTTTGAAAATGGTCCTTGGATTGAAAGATTGATAAACATCTAAATACTGTTGTGAAAAAGTAAGGGGACTATTATCAACACATAATTCAGTATAACTGTTTTATATTTTACTAAAAAAATGAGACATTTTTTGATAGTTTTCTAACAGATGCAATTGGTTGTGCTTGTATCAAAATTACCATCACACCTTTAATTGAAAAGAATAATTTCTAATTGGTTTTGGATTTAGTTAAAGCTTACAAAGTTTTCTACGGTTATGAGGACCCAATAGTTATTAATGTGTCCTTTAAAAGCAGAGATCTGTGCTTGGCTCAATATTAGAAATATCAATATTCATTGTGGTGGTTGGATCGTAATCTTTTCGAGTCACAAACTATCAAGTAACTATAACCTTCCAAAAAAAAACATGGGTTACTATTACCAAGACATTTGACGGTGTGTTACAGTTTAACATGCTTTACATCAAGTCAAAGTAAAGGCCATCCTTGTTCAATTAGACTTCAGGGTGATGATGCAATGCAAATAATGCATTTGACAACTTTGACACGCTGATAAAAATCAAAATCATACACATGTCGAAGTGAACAAGATGCAAATGTAAGCCAAAGAAATGCCGGACAATATTCATAAATTTTCGGCAGTCCGAAAACTATAAAGCACTTCAATGGATCATTACGAAGTCTGCATTTGGTCAGTTTGCCTGAATTGCAGGGTATTGAGTCTAGTTTATATGTTGAAGATTTTGTGCAAGTAGTCTAGGTATTTTAATTTAGCAGGTTGCTCAAACATTGTCAAAAAGTCAATCTTCATATTATTCCCCAGGACTAGTAGTGACATGTGGCTCTACCTAGCATAGCATGTGTCTGAATTTTGGTTGAGAAAAAGTAGATAACTTAGTTTGCTATAAGTGTTAAGTTTTTGAAAGCTTAATTATGGAAATTTATGTTGGGGTCTTATACGTAATAAGGTCGATTGAGGGTGTATTTTAATAAAAGAATCTTATATTGTGATTCAAAAGTTTTCTGTCTTCAAATTTAGAGCTCAAGAGAGTATCTCTATAACCCTATTTAGTGTTTGTAATGTGCTGGATGTTCTTTTAGAATTCCATGGTCTGAAAAGATTCCCTTCTTATATCTCTTTCTGTGAAGGGATTGTATTCCCTACTAGCTAGTTCTGCTCTGTATGAACTGAAGATTACTACAGGAATTTAGTTGTGAGATCACCTGGAGCTTTGCCCATTGCTTCTCAGAATATAAATTTTACACAAGTCATCCCAAATTTTTTTCTTCTGACAAATGACAAGATTTTTGAGGAATTTACAAGTGTAGAAGCGAGATAAAATCCTTCCAAAAAGAGCCATTTTTTAATTATCATAAAAATGAGCCACTTATTCTATTTATTATTATTTATTTATACAAAAAAAGACCCACATCAAGAATAGAAAAATACAATTTCGCTTCATCTATGCATAACATTTGAGCATATAATTCCTTCGAGAACTCCTGAAGGGGAGTCGCCTTACTGTTGAGACTCCACCCAATAGAGGACTAATGACTTGCTAAAGAATCTGAATCCTTGAACCTCCAGACCGCTATACCTCTTGGACTAAATGGACCATTTGTCATAACAAGTTCTTATTAAGCTGTGGTGTGTTATTCTCAAAGAAGATCTTTAAGCCAAACTTGAGCTCTACCTTGAGCTCAAGTTTAAGAAATAAAAATCTCAATTGCACAGAAACTTGAGAATTGGAGCACATGTTGCTAAAAGAAGATACTTGAGATTCATACATCCTCATCTAGCTAAACATATGGAGTGCCGACTTGCAGATTAATATATCACGTGTAGTTGTAACAACATCATCTATGACACTTCTGAGGTATCATGACTTGATTGGAAGCAACATGACCATCTGTGTGGTCCATCACATCCCACTTATCTCTCAATAAGACAATAACACGTAACTAAGAGATTCTCAAAATGGTAGAATCTACAAATAAAAGCTCAGGAGCACTTCGTTGGACATCTAATGAGAATGTGCTCATCAATAATCATGTGCCAGTGTATGATTGTTAGAAAGGAATGTCATAAACCAATGACAGAAAGGATAGTCTCCGAAGTTCCCCGTCCATTGATATGGTATACAAGGTTTTCAATGAAGGCTATTTAGCCTATTCCAGTTATATTGGAGAAGCACACCTCAGCTAAGAAACCCACTAACATGTCCATAAATAATTACGTAAAGCTCCTTAAGATATCCTCTTATGGAACACAAAATTAGCTCATGAGAATGTGCTTTTGGCACGATTGTCCAATTAAAAGTGAACAGCCAGAAAATCAGAAATCTCAAAGTTTATCTAGGTTTGGAAAGAAATATCAACATCTTCATGCCACCTTTTCTTTTAATAGAAGGAAACATCCCTAAACTATGTATTGGCATCACAAAAGTCCAAACGAATGATACATATACAAAATTCACTGATGGTGTATATCTGAAAATTCAATAGAAATAGAGGGTGATATAACTCTCCCACAAAATTGAATAAGTTTTTCTTTCTCCCCTTTTTAAGAAAACTTGACCAGTCTATCCACTCGAGCTTATAATCAAGAATTGAGTATTTGGTACAAGAAAAGCATGAGGCACCCTAAAACTGAACAGTTTGCTCATTAACCTCCTTTTAGAAAGCAAATGTAATGGTTTCCAAAGTCACTAATTTTATCTGTAATTTAGGAACTCCAAAGCAGGTAGGGAATGAAGTTCGAATGCTGGCAATTTCTGTTTCACCAGATTGCAGGACTTAAATTCTTTCCTGGACACACAGCAGTATAAATAACTATAACTGAGATTCCTGCCTTAAAGCGACCAAAGTTACACAAGACAAGCTACGCTACTAAACAAATATTTATCTTCATGAGAATTGAGATATTGTTGTACGCATGATCGTTGGTTTCTTCAAATAATTGTTCTGTAATATGCACGTGCTGTTAATTTATATTTGTTCACCAGTAACATCTCACATGATTTGTGCTTGACATACTACACTAAGTTGTATTTCTTTTGGCAGCAATATGCAAACTCATGAGCAATGTGACATGTTCGATTCCCGAGTTTACATGTGTTTCAGCTGCAAAGGTTGTATTCCGGTAACTTCATGTATAAGTTTGATATAGAAATGTCTATGCATGCTATTCCATATTTGAATTTCTACCTGATTTTTATTTTCTGTAGATTAGGATTTTTTCCAACTGGAATTTTCTTCTTCATTGCAAATAGAGGTTTAGAGGGAAGACTAAGACTTGTTCTTGTTTTTCATGGATGTTGGGCTGTACTATAATCTGTAAACACTTGATCACTAGAAGATTTCAATTATAGGACTGATTGATTGCTTATTGTTTGAGAAGAATTGCGAGCTTGATGGCAATTTCAAGCACTTGTACTTCTGAAAAAACATTTCCTATTTTCTCCAAAAACCTGCCTCTTAAGGGTTCTTTACTTTCCAACACTGTAAATTCTCCACAGCTGAACATGGAAACCTTTTTCTCAAGTGCCATGTACAAGATTTATAGAGGTTCTATGCTAATTTAAGGTACTGTAAGGGAATGATGAATCAATTTAACAATTGCTGAAGGCGTGGCTCCAAGTTTCTTTTAGTAGATATATATGCTCTTCTCCTGCCAATTGTAGCTTCCCCATGAGCAGCATCCTGAACAATGACATCTTAACAGCTCAATATGTGAATGGTTACCTAGTGTTGGAGATATTACAAAAGTTAATCATGACTTCATTGGAGATGCACAAATACAATGCACAGTGAGGTATGGAACTCGTCAAGGTTCTCCACAACCATCTGAAAACAGGCAGTGACATGTATAAGCACATGCAGCATTTAGGCTCATGCATATTGCTCTTGATTTTAGCAGTGCTATGGTGGATTAGAGAACATTTACATATGGTGATCAACCCTGTCTTATAAATGCGATGAGGTGGCTATATATGTAGGCAATAGGCTTGCTGGTGTCAACGTGAAGGCATCTTATCTAATCACCTTGGTAAACATAGCTTTGTCTGAAGCGGCCCATGCTATGACATATCATAACAATGAACAGATCGATCCTCTTCAGGTCTAGATGGTGGCACTAAAATTCACCAAGGAAGGGGTTCTCACATGTTACGAGGTTATAGACTTATGCTGCATTTATTAGTTGCATGCCTCAGATTGAGCAGTATGAGCCACACCACCAGGATTTAGAAACAGATCCATACAAATCCCAAAACAACATGAGATCACCGGCGTCTAACTACTACTAGCACATGTACCAGGTTATCATAGGAGTGTTACCTTATACACACACACACACACACACACACATATATATATATACTCCCATATAGAACAAGAGGGGCCTAAGAAGGTTTAAAGGGTGGGCATTGTAGTTTGTATTGTTAAATCCAGTTTAAGATATGTATAGGGCAGTGTTACCTAGGCATGTGGTACGGGTGCCAAGTGTCCAGGGGTGTTCGGCACGGCTAGCTCTAAAAATCCCAATACGGTGGCACGGACGTACAATTTTTTAAAAATGATTATATATATATATATATATATATATATATATATGTATGTATGTATATTATAACTCAAAATTAAAAAAAAAGAAAAAAAGATGGGGATCACCAATCCCAATTTTTTTTTTTTAAAAGTACATACCCAAGTTATAAGAAATACTCATATAGCTTGCATGATATAGGGAGTAGAAATGAGCAACAAGAGAGAGACGTACATATTGATCGATGTTGTTGCCGTTGCTCTCCTAGTATAATTTTGTCCATGTTTACAAAAAAAAACAACATAATTTGACAAAAAGTTCCTTGCAATTGTATTTTTAAAATGACACGACATACTTGAAATACCATGTGCCTAATCATAATGTTGATGTCACCATGACATGGTATAGACACATACCAAGGAGTATCGTGTTATAGAGTGTCGTGTCCAAGTGTTGGCACGACACAATTTGGGAAAACTGAAGTGCCTAGGTAGCACTGGTATAGGGGATACACAGGGTATGCCCAAAAGAATTAGGTACACATGGATAGTATTTAGAGGTGCAGAGGCCCCTTAAAAAACACATTGTTTGAGTACTATATATGTTAAAAATATGACATCTGAAGTATGAATACTACTGTAATAACTTTCATTATGAAAAGTTACCATGTATGCATCTAAGCAACTACAAGCATGTTGATGTAATTAAAGCATCAAGAACTATTTGAAGATAATGATACACTTATTAGGCCATTAATAACACATTAAATTTGGTTGGCTCGAATTTTCTTTTGTACTCCATTCCAAGGCGTACGTGGTATGTCTGTTGTATGTAGGTGCAATAATGTATTCATTCATGTAGTTGTCTTACCAGAGTTGATTCTCCCTTATAAATTTACCATTTCGCCAACATTGCCGGCAGTAACTATTACCATCATCTGTAGTTGTGGTCGATGGCTGTGATATGAATGTTGAGCTTCTCTTTTTCCACACTCATAACCCTTGAGCAACTGAGATCGAGTATCATAATCAGATCCTTACACAAATTGTATGCCGAAGATTCATATCATCGGCAGTATTATAGTAACCATGCCTTGAGATGGCTTGGATGAGCCTCGTCAGTGGTAACACGTCTTTGCTGTCATTGTTCACTTTACTCTCTTTGCTCATATGTCTTGTTCTTGCAAAACGGAGTGTTGATACTGTGCTCATTGTCCAAAACGGCATAGTGAAAGAACTGGTCCTATGTGAAGACATGCTTTAGTTTTTTTCAACTTATTGTGAAGCACCGCAAACATTCCATTCACCATGGTCACCACCATTATCATAACCATCGTCATCACCAGCCCCAGTTGCTCCCTTATGAATAATTAATTGTGTGGAATTCATTGTTGCCATCTATGGCATTGGGCGGCACTAGCCTCCACCGCTCCATATCACTTGGTCCACCCACTATCCTATACCTGTCTTCCAATCCCTGTGGTCAACATCGACCCATTCTTTCATCTTGGTAAGTATTCAGCTTAAAATGGTCAAATCTCATACAACATTGCCTCTCCCTCCTGCTCTAACCATATCTAGGTAATAGTCTTCCTAGACCATGATTCAAAATATCGGTATCGGTCGCCGTATTGGTAAGTCCAAAATAGGATACGTATCGGCGTATTGGTACCGTATCAGTTGGATACGGTGGAAAAATTCAGGATACGCTAAAAAAAGTTTGAATACGCAAAGAAAAACTTGGATATCTTACATAAAACCTCTTTTAATGCAAATATAAGCTAAAAACAAATTAAATGAAGGTCTCCAACTACATTTCTAATCATACATATGAGAGTTAACAAATTTATAAGTTAAAAAAGGCGTGTGCGTTGATAAATATGTATGAAAATACAAACCATAGTTACTTAACCAAGTGATAGAAACTCACTTGCATTCACAAATCAAAAATATGAAAATACATAGACCCTTGTATTGACAAATAAAATTACATACATGATAGAAGCTTAATATCAAATTGAGCTTCGTGCTGACTCATACTCTATTATTGTGGGGTCAGGAATTGAGTAGAGTGATACATTATAAGTAGTCCAGACATGATGACACCATTGTGTCCAAGTCATCATCGTGCGGTACATGTCCAAGTACATTTGTACATATGCCTGCTGTTGAGTCGTGATTTGTCCATAACTGTCAGTCGAAGACTGGGATTGAGCATCATAACCAATGGCTCCTGATAAGTAGGGTTGGCCTGGAGCATCATAACCAGTGGCTCCTGATAAGTAAGGTTGGGCTGAGGCATCATAACCAGGGGGATAATCTTATTTACATATTAATATCTAAAGTAAATGAAAGTAAAATCAAGTTAAAATCATTTACTTAATTAATATATTATGTAAATTAGTTGTGTGTATCGGGTCTGTATTGCTGATCATAGTGTAAATGGAAGGAGTAAAAAAATTAACTGAAAAATCCCTGTATCGAGTGTATCGGCCTAATACAGTGGAGTTTTTCTTTCCAGCATACCAGTGTATCGGGTAGCTCCAAATAGGATACGTATCGGTCGATACGTATTGATATTTTAAACCATGTCCTAGACATCGCTGAGTTTGGTCGAACTGAAACTCCCATCATCTTGTACATCTGTGCAGGTGTACTTCCATTCCTCGTGCATCCGCTCGATGAGGAGCTTGTGCATATGCTCATTCTTATATAGCATTTACTTTACACTCCCACTATTACACCTTTCTAAACTTTTTATGTGAAGAAATAAATTTAACTCTTATCCTTTTTTTTCTTTCAAGGATGTCAACACTTCTGCATCTTCATGTCATTTCTACTTATATGGTTGATCCTTAAACTTTGGCTTTATATTTTGCAGCTTGTGAAACTACTAGAATCAAGAGAGGCTAACCATATCGAATTCTGCAGAATCAAGAATGTAGTTGATGAAATATTGCAGATGTATAGAAACTCGGAGCTCTTTGATATCCTACAATTATTGATGGAGCCTACCTGGGTGGCAACTGGATTGAAAATTGAATGCGATACCTTGGTATGTGGTTACATATGGTTGTACGTATTCTTTCCCTTTTTTTTTGTTCTTAAGGCCTTCTGTGTTACATCTATGAAAGAATAGCAGCATGGTAAAGAGGGAAGGAAAGAATGTGCAAAATGAGATAGGTTTACAGGAAAATGGATAAGCCAGTGCTACAGTAGACAATTTGAAAGGTTTTGATTGGAACAAGGAGAGCTAGGCTTTGGCTGATTTGATACATGATGAAAATTCAAAGGTGCCAAGTATAGTTAATATTCTCTAGACGTTAACTGCTACAGGATACACTTTTAGCAGTTAAATAGGAAGATAATATTTTTTAAGTTATACGACTAACGACTCACTCACGATCATATTTCAGGGAAAATGTCACAAATCATGACCTGCCTAGTTTTCATTAGTTGTATATTTACCACACAAGCAACACAAGAAGTTGATCATCGAAGTTCTTGTTCGTTTCTCATAACTTTCTAAAGCCTACCTCCACCTAAGTCGGCCGCCAAACTTATTTCCAATTTATCAAATGGTACTTCCTATTCTTCAAAACCTATCATAACACAAAAGTCACGTTGAAGTTTCTCTAATTTTTCCGCAATGGTTACAGAAATAGTGAGAAGAGAAATGAAATCTCTTGGCAGACTCATTAGAGAATTATTTGTCAGGTTACTCACACCTCCTTTTATACAAGAAATGAGAATTCTGTCCTCCTAGTTTCCTATTGGATCTTTGCATTACTTGATTCCAGACCAAATTAGCTTTGCAACCTGCCCCAATATGCATGTCCAAAATACGATGTTGGGAAATGACGAATCTTAAAACCCAAACTTCTTGCTAGTACTCCAAATTTGAAAATTTTCATTCTCCAAACATCAGTCTTCATAAGAGGCAGCCTTATAGGCATCTAATGAGACATTTAAGGTATCTAGGTTTATAATGAGATGTATCACATAGAAAAAAGTGTCAGCACCAGAGGCACTATCGGACCCTCCTTACCTACTACAAATCCCTTAAGGACTGACACCCTTTACTAATCATCTTTCTCAGGACCTCAATAACCATAATAAAGAGAAATGTGGAAGACCCTAAGAACTGAAGTACCTAGCTGAACTCCTATTAATCAACACCAATAAAAATACTGATGAATAGCAAGAAGTCCATCCTCTTTCAACATGTACTCCAAGAACTCCCAATTGACATGATCATAGCCTTTTCTATATCCAATTTGCATAAAATACTCAGCCTACCACTCTTTATTCTTGCACTGCACACTCATTAGCTATTAGAATACCATCCATGATTTGTCAACCTCTCACAAACGCACGTTGGGGAGGAGAAATAATTGAATTCATAAGCATTTTGAATCACACGTGAATACTTTTTCTAAGATGGTATAAACACTCCCCACCAAATTGATAGGTCGAAAATCTTTAAGCTTCTGGGATCCATGACCTTAGGGATGAGAGCGTGAATGTTATTTTGAGCACTAGATCAAAAGACCTTGCTCGATGGAATTCGTAATCCACTTTCACAAAATAAGCCCGATAATATTTTAACAAATTTTGTGTTGCTCCTTTCTTTTGTGATTTATAATATTCTTATCTTTACTAATTAAAAAATTCCAACTCTTATAAAAAGGAATCATGAATCCACTAGGCCTAGGGTCTTTGTTCTTTCAGGGCTTTGATAGTCATTTTAATTTCCTCTTCCTCAAATCTTTTCCAGCCAATCCCTCTTCATTTGAGATACAACCAAAGGCTGCTCCCTCCAACTTTATTCGGTAGCTATGCTTCTCCCCATAAAGTCTCTTATAAAAGGATTAAGCCGATTTCCTAATTTCCTCCTCACCCTCCACCGAATTTCACTCACCTTCAATCCCGATATATGATGTGATCTCCTTCTTTCACTTGCTATTTAATTTTTTTTTTTTTAAATATTTCTATCCCCTTTTTAGCCTCCTAATTGTGGATTTCTCCCCCGATCTAATCTCATCACTCTTAATTGATTTTGATATACCTTTTTCAATTTCACTCTTTTACTCTGATTCCTTAATGGGGGTGAATTTCCTCTGCCATCAATTTCTATGATCGCTCTAAATTTTATCCTTTTTCTTCAATAGATGTTCGAATACCTCCTTACCTCTTATCTTGAGCCTTTGGTTCAGGGATTCCAGCTTAATCCCAAATATATTACTTTTAGAACCCTAAGACTTTGAGTCTTCCCATGTTTCCTTAACATCTTCATGAAAATCAGGGTCTCTTAAGTCTCAACGGCATATCCTCAAGCCTAAAGGGAGAAGGAACCCTTTTTGACCAGACCAATTCAAGCAAGATAGCAAGGTTTTAAATGTCGATATCGCCGGAAATATCACAACTCCAAAGTTATATTTCAAATCGAGGATTTTTGCCTTTCGAGGAAAAAATTAGGAAAAACACAGAATATTTCCATGAAACTTTAGGAAATATTAAGTTAAATACAAACACAAACTTAGAAATTAAAATATAAAAATGCTAATATACACTAGTAATGCAAATTTTAAGAGGGGGGGGGGGGGGGGGGGGGAATTTACATGCTGACATTGTGTTTCTTAATCTGATATGAATGTAACATCCTCAGTTCATACACAGTTTAATACATCTAATAATCATTAAAAAATAACATTAGTTTTGGTTTATACAGATGACTATCTTGACATAGTAATTAAAACCTTTTGTTACATAAGTATGTAATGGTTTTCTATTAAATAATTATATTAATGTACTATTAATTATTAATTATTTAAATATGTTTTCAACTAGAACAACTGAAAAAATATTTTTTCAACTAAAACAACTGAAAAAATATATATTTTTTTCCAGCCCATGGTAGATCAACGGGACATACCATCATGCTCAAGGCAAATACACACACTAATGGCAGTGTTCCATAATCTGTTATGGACATAACATCCAGGCATTATTTACTACATCCAATAATAGTCATAAAAGTAAAAATAATTGTGGTTTATAGGGATAATAAACTTGGCATAGTAATTGAATTTTTTTGTAATGTTTTTCTATTAAATAACTTTTTAAAAATTATTTATTTTAATTTACTAATAAATATTCAGTTATTTACAACTAAAATAAATAAAAAAACATGATTTCAAAAAATTAATTTTTTGGCCAATCGATAGATCGGTGAGACATACATAACATGCTCAATTATGAACTAATGTAGGCTAGTAATAATCCAATTAGATTAAATGTTCAATTTAGAATTTATTTTTAAATTTATTTTTTTATTAAAAGTAATTCAATACTATTACTATTTCTTGCCAAAGTAAAATTAAATTCGTCCAGACTATTTATCGGCCAAAAATATGCAACATACTTTAGTTTGAACCTAATCGGCCTACTATTGAGCTTAAATACTTTATTAGTTGGAAAAAGTATCTCTCTGGCTATATTTTTTCAAAAAATTCCTTTCCACCTATTCTACGTGATGAATCCCATTTTATTTTAGGTGATTTGGACCAAATCAAACCAAATTTGGGTGAAATTAGATTGAAAAGATAGTGGGACAAAATTCAAAATAACCCTAATTGTAGGTGAATTATCCCCATTTCGACTGAGATAATGTATTTTTTATATTCTGAAATGACCAAAATATCTTGTGATATATACAATATTTACGACATAGTGCATATGAGGCGATATATTTACGATACATTGCGATATTTTGGGGATACTTTGGACACATATATATAGATATGTATCGCATACTGGGGATATCTCTATCCCTGAAATATATATATATATATATATATATATATATATATATATATTTCAGGGATAGAGATATCCCAAGTATGCGATGTTGGCATATTGGTATATATCGGCTAATATATCGCAGATATGTAAACCTATGCGAGATCGGAATATGATCCAATGTGGGCCAGGGAAAACAAGCTGAATCATAGTGGAGAACTGAGTTCCCCAAAAATCATTGAATAGAAATATGTCCTGTTTGCTAAGGGCCAGTGTCTCTTGGAAATACAACCATGTATTGGGCACCATTCAATGAACAATCAATCTAGTTATGTCTGCCCACCCTAGCAGGTGTTGTGTCCCAGGTTTCTCTCCCAAAAAAAAATTGAAAAAAGAAAATCATAGGCTTCATTAGTGATCAGAGTTGTTCTTGCTTCATAGTAGTGTTCTTTTAATCCCTACATCAGTGGTCTTCTTGTATGTGGATCGGATTCACCTAGCAAGATGCTCTTTATTTCATTTGGTAGATTTTTTGTAGTCTCATCTAATTTAATTATATTCTCGGATGGATGTTCGTTTAAAATTTTCAAAGCTTTGGAACTTGCTCACACCATCTATTGATATGCTACATAACATTTTTTTGGGTGATTTTAGCATAGCATCTTATGGTTCACTTTCATTTGAGCACTTCTGTCAGGGATTCCAACTTGAGCATCAATTGATGTTGAACAGGATCAACATGTATTTGTTAATGATTTTCAGATCCATCATCACTGCTAATGTGCTTTTTTTCCCCTAGGTAAACGAATGCAAATGGATTTCACATAGAATTTGTGAAATGATTTCTTTAGATGATGAAAGTGATAAAAAAATAAGTTCCTCTCCTATCATTCCGAGTGATTTTTTTGAGGATATGGAGTCTTCATGGAAAGGTCGTGTGAAGAGGATCCATGCAGAGGAAGCATTCACGGAAGTGGAGAGGGCAGCTGAGGCGTTATCAATAGCAGTAGGTCTCCAGAACTCAGCTTTGATTTCCATAATTAGAGACCTTAGTGCTTTTCTAATTGATCAGTTTGTTCAAGGTGTTACCTTGAGTTCGCCGTGTTTGATTTATATTTGACTTTTTGGTCAATAGTTTTGCTTATACTATCTCTTTTATTGGCATTCAAATAGCAGTAAATATTTTGCATCCTTATTGAACTTTTTTGGTCATCACGGTCAATTGAATTATCTGACTGTAGGTCCAGTCAACCCTTCAAGTTTTTCTCTATGATTCTATCTTCCTTATGATGCTTTTCTTTGACTTACGTTCCGAGTCTCACTATCATTTTATCCTGTGATGTGATATTTGAAGTGGTTTATCCTGCCATCAAACTTTTTGCATAATAGAATACATTTAAGCCCTTGTTCACACTACACAGTAGCTTATACTGGTACACACTATTCTACGTCAAATCATTCCCTTAGGATTCGATCAGGATAGTGTGTATGTGGTGTTATATTCAAGTAAGATTCCACTAAAACCAAGTAAAAGCTTATAATTACATAGATTGCTTGAAGGTGCCTTTTATTATCTGATAGTGTCGAATTTGTGTTCATGGAGCCATTGCCTATTTCAGAAAGTATCCGATAGATCTCCCAATCTGTTTCTGATATCCTAATCCTATACTGCGTGTCTAGGGTTTTACTTTATAAATTGTTGGGGACACCTTAGTTAATATGTTAATTCATTTTAATGTCTTAAAATCAAATAATTGTTTTTTGAAATTCAATACATCCATTATATTAGCAATACATCTTGATACTCTACTTTCATTGGATTCAAACAAATCAACCCCCCACCTTTTTGAGTACGCATAAGTGGTCCCAAATCTTGAGCATCAATTATTGAATTGGTACTTTAATTGGTCTTAACTACTTTTTTTAAAAAATTGTCTTAGAAGAGTTTCTTTCCAAATGAATCTCCTTTAAAAAAATTATGACATATTCCTTTTCTTAGGGACAATTCATATCTACAAAAAAGTTAATCGTGAATGGTGGAATCATTCAATGTGGTATGCCTGGTCGTTATCAGTATATTTTTTGTTTCACTCCCTCTAACTCTTCCTCAGCTAGGCCTGGGCAGAATAGCAGAGCAAGTGTAAATATTAGGAGAATAAAAAAAATGTGTTACTCATCATTAATATATTTTCATAACATCAAGTGTGCCATGTAGGCTATGTGTTCACTCAGTAACCCATGCATTGCTATCAAACATAGTATCCAATAGCAATTTGTAAGTACTATAAATTCATAATATGCATTTATATTTTCCTGACAACTCTTGTGTTTCTTCACCATATGACCATCAAATAAAATATCGATGATATATTGTCGATATTTATCGATATTGCACACTACTGATACATCTGCATGGTCTAGTTTAAAAAATCCCCTATATCGCACAATATTGACAATATATCGTCAATACACTACAATATCGACCAACATATGTGTTTTGAATTTTTTTATCATAAAAAACTTTGGCTTTTGGGGATGAGAGTGAAGCGCATTGCCTCTATCTTATTTACATCAAATATCATTTAAATTAATGGTTTCCTTTTAGCTTTCTTTCATTTACTTCAGATATTTATATGTAAATAAGGTTATACCCCCATTTTAATTCAATAAAAATTATCCTAGATCCAAATTCCTGAAGAATATAATGTCAACTTTGTAGTTCAAGAACAAAATTCGCTTTTAGTGTCGTTTTCAAATTTTCAACTTTCAAATGCTAAGGTATTTCTAAAATCTTAAAATTTCATAAATTCTACCATATGGAAACATTACTAAAACCCAAAATTCCGGTGAAAAAAGTCTCTTTTTTTGGTCTTTAAAAATATTTTCATTTATGGGGTCACAAAGTCAACTACCAGTTTAGCAGAAAAAAACTTACTTTCAAGCTTTATAAAAAGATTTCAAGCTTTAGAAAAGAAATTAAGCATATTATGGGTACCCTCCATTTAAAATATTCCCAAATTTAAATTTCAAAAAAATCATATGTATATGTTTTTGGGTATGAGTCATATGGATATGAGTATGAAGGTGTATAGCCTTATGTTGCAGTGCTAGTGACAATTGTGCTCTCAGGCATAGTAACAAAGTTCCCGGTTTTTTCAAAAACATCTCATATAATATGCAAATTTTCGTAGAATGATTAATTCCGAAGTATTCACGACTTTTTCAAAAGTCACGAATTAAACACGAATTATTCACAACTTTTTAAAAAGTCCTTATTAAATATTTAATATATGAAATATGTTTGTTTACAATTTAATATTTAGTAATCTTATTATAAAAAATAAACATATCTTGTCCGATGTTTTACCAATTTATTTTCGAATTATGCCATTTTTTTGGAATTTTTTCCTAGACAAATAATTCTCGAACTTCGCCTTGGTGACAATAATTGTTATCATTTTATTTTCTCTGTATAATTATTAAATGTTTTTTTTTATTGTTTCCACTTTATCCTCGAAGTTTTCTTGACTTTGCCGAATTTTTCCGAACTAAGATCCCAAGTGAATTATTCCTGAACCCCTATTTTGTTACTATGCTCTTAGGATCATAGTTGTACACAGTCAGATGGCCAATATCCATATGGATATGTTTTTTGGTGTGAGTCACATCCATATGATAGGGGTATGGAGGTGTACAATCTCATATGCCAGTGTCGGTGATAGTTATGCCTTAGTACCTACAATATCAACCAATGGGCGTGTTGCTACATCTTAGAATAAATGATTGTCAGCGTTATGTACATGAATATACATCAATGTATCAGAATGTGATGAACTGGACACAATATTGTACATATGTGGTGAACCAGTACTATCGCCAGCCTAGTCAGGACAAAGATGACTTCGAGCCTCCACATAACTCCTGATTTTGATTGTAGTTCTTGGGGTGGGTTGAATTATTATGTATGTTTGTATTATTATGAATCTTATGAATTATGAATTTATGATTGATTGAGAAATGAATGAAACATTCTATGTAAATTAGTGATGAATATGAATTAATCATACATTGTCGTTAGCGAACTTATTTGCCTCTTTCCCATTGCATCTCTTATGTATATTGTTATTTTTTAAATAATTTTATCCTAAAATTAGTATTAACATCTATTTTAATATTTCCTGAAGTTTCTCTACAACATTTTTCATTTTTTCCCAAAACTCCCTGATAAACAATATATTTTGCGATATATCTTTATCCCATTGGTATGACATGTCGTGCGATATCGACATTTAGAACCTTGCATATGACATCAATATCCTATCGTCTGAGAAGGTATTTTTCTTCACTCAGATATGTTTATAGCAATATGATGTTACTTTTAAATTCTATTTTTTTGGACATTTATGGTGCTTTAGCACATAATAGATGTCATGCTTTTAGAGGATCATAGTGATAGACTGGAGTGTTCTTTCTAGGAGGAGATTCTCCGTGCCATATTGCCATTAGGGATATGGGTGAGTACAAGGCTCCCCAGATAGACGACTTTTCTGTAGAATTGTACAAGTCTTGTTGGGACATTGTGCGATTGGATTTCCTTAAGATGGTTAGTGAGTTCCATGAATTGGCAGTGTTGGATAGTTCACTAAACTGCACTTTTCTAGTCTGCTTCCCCAAGTACGAAGGGGCTTAGAGCCTCCACCAGTTTCGCCCTATAAGATTGGTACGGTGTCAAATCCTGGATGGATTGTTGACTGTTGATTGCGAACGAATGCTTAGATGTGAGGTTAAAATTGGGTAGGCCTAGTATCATATGCAAGATTGATTTGGAGAAAGCCTATGACCATATCAACTCATAATTTCCAGATTACATTTTAGGCAGATTGGGTTTCGACCTTAGATGGAGATCTTGGATGAAGGTCTATTACTCGTCCATTTCTATCTCAATTTTGGTCAATGAGAGCCCTGCGAGGTTCTTTAGCAGCTCTAGGGGTCTAAGACAAGGTGACCCACTCTCTCCTTTTCTTTTCATCATTATCTCTGAGGTCTTTAGAAGAATGATTAGGAGAGTCTGATTTCGTCCTAGAGGGTTTCTCAGTTGGTAGGGAAGGTTTTTCGATCACTCATGTTCAGTTTGCTGATGATACTTTGTGATTCTTCATGTCGTCAATTAGCTTATCTTTGGTGTCCTTTTCGTTATTTTGAGGCGGTATCCGACCTGAGAATCAACTTGTCCAAATGTGAGTTGTAAGCAATAAGGGAAGTCCCTCCCTCATCTTCCAAAGTGGCTTCCTATTTTGGATGTAAAATAGGGGTGTTGCCCACATCTTATCTGGGATTGCCTTTGGATGCTAGCTATAAGTCCAAGGATATTTGACAACCAGTTATAGATCGATTTTTCAAAAGGTTAGCTAGTTGGAAAATCTCATATCTATCCAAAGAGGGCTGTTTTACTCTCCTTAAGAGTTCATTCTGCAATCTTTCAATCTATTTAATGTCTCTCTTTACCATTCTAGTGTTTGTTGCAAAGAATTGGAAAGGATTCAACGAGAGCTCCTTTGCAATGGAGTGGTTAACTTTCATAGATATTATTTGCTGGATTGGAAGTCTATTTGCCGCCCGCTTGAGTCTAGGGTTTTGGGTGTTAAACCGTTGGTTTAGTTTAACCTGGTCCTTTTAGGTAAATGGATTAGGTGATACAGAGTGGAAAATGACAGTCTTTGGAGGAAGGTCATGGAAGCTAAATTTGGGTCTAAGTTGGTTTAAATACCGCGAGAGATGTGGCGTCCTCATGGCGTGAATTGTTGGAAGGTTATTTCGGGAGTCAGTGGTCAATTTGGTAGATCTATTAGATTTATCCTGGGTTGTGGTAAGAATGTCAAATTTTGGGATTACTCTTGGTGTGATCAGTAGTTGCCCCTTCTGGTGAATTTTGGTGTCTTGTATACGCTAGCAAGGAAGAAAGACGTCTCAATTGCATCCATGTTTGAGTGTTCGGGTACTAGGGAGGTGAGTTGTCTTAATCTTAGATTCACCCTCTTATTAGAGATAGGAACATTTGGACTTTAGAGTCCAAAGTCAGTTTTCAATGAGATCTTTTGCTGTTGACTAGTGGGGTTGTGCATCGTTTCCTTTTCCATATAGGGTTGTGTGGAACCCAGGTGTTCTTTATACAATGCTTTCTTTCTTTGGGAAGCTTCTGACTTGCAACCACCTTAAAAATAGAGGGCGGTGGTTAGCAAACCGATGCTTTTTGTGCTGTAAGTCGGAGGAAATAGTGGATCAGTTGTTGTTGCATTGCCATGTTGCTTCGGTGGTATGGAACCATTTCCTTTAGTGTCTGGGTGTGGTCTGGGTCCTTCCGTCTTCCTTTTAGGGCTTCTTATCCCCCCCCCCCACATCTCTCTCCTTTGGGGTTTCCTTCCTGGGTGTGGTGGCTTGGTTGATTTGGAAGGAGAGGAATCAGAGCGTTTTCAATGATGTATCTCTTTCCTCTCCGCGGTTATGTGGGGAGGTTCGGTGTCTACTGTTGGATTGATGTTTAGTTAGGTTGGAGTTTGAGGCCTCCTAACTTTGTTGCGAATCTGGGTTGTCTTTTGGCTTTCTTTTGTTATGGTCAGCTTTGCTACACTCGGATTTGGGTTCTTGTATTTTCTCTTCTTATTGTAGCTTGTCTCTTTGATTTTCTCGCTTCAGCTAATCAGCTTCTGGGTTCACTCTCTTGTGATCACTTTTGTTTTGTTGTATTCTTCCTTTTATATATTTAATCTTTGAATTACTGATAAAAAAAAACGAGGAACTCAGAAGGTGATATCATATGTATTAGTGTGAAAAAGTACTTTCATTAAACATACGTTTGTTATTTTATTGATCAAAAACAAATTATATATAAATCTAAAAAAAATCGATGACTGCATAACTTTCCTCTTTTAGCTCTAGGGAAGAGAAGCCTAGTCCAATTTCTGAAGTTGACCCTGTATTGCATATTTATAGGCTGGGTCATACTTAGGGGGGTTCGTTGCTTGTGGGGAAATACATTGATCCCTTCACAATGAGTTGTATATACCATCCTTAACCGTTTGATCGATTCCCATTCAAAGTTTATGATACTACCTCAACTACTGATATCGAAGCTGATCAAATCATATATGATATATTCGCATCTTAGTGGTGGTCCCCAACACAATGGTTCTCAACGTACTCATACCTGCCTAATACTAGAAACTATAACAGGTTTGGTGCAACCCACACATCTCTCACCATAAAACCCAAACTCCCTCAGCAACTCCTCTATCGAAACTGATCATCTGAAACCCCCGACAAATCATCTCAGAAGATAAATCCCCTATTTATCTATTTTCATATTCTCCCGTTAAAAACCGCCTATTGTAAGGGACTCTAGGGTTGCCTGATAATACTGCAAAAATAGAGACATATAGTTTTAATTTGAAGACCAAATAGTCCCATTACAGAAATGAAAGAAATCAGTGATAAAGTCGATAACATTCATCGAAGAAAATATCAGTCATAAACAACATCGAAAAAATCTGTAATTTCTTAGTTGCAGAAAAGGTCGGTGCCATAAATACATCCAACGATAAACAAGGTAGGATACAATCTATTCCTTCTCTTTCTTTTTCTAAGGAAATTAAAAAAAAAAAGGGAAAAAATCAAAATTCAGCTTTGCCGGCATTGTTCTCAAATCTTAATGATATCAAAAGAATTTCGGTGGAGGATTATAATGACTGAGGTGCTCATACAATCCTTTGAGTGTTGTATAATGCTTCCCAAGATATCGTTCTCTGTTAAAGATGGGTATTGTCTTCGTCATGGTTAAAATATCTGCATTGAATGGCCTATTAGTTAAGGCGGTTTTACGATATGTATTGTGGATACGGCGGAAAAAAATTAAGATATACTAAGCATCACTTGGATACCTTGCATAAACTTCTTTTAATGCAAATATAAGCTAAAAAATAAATAAATGAAGCCCCTTAATTATATTTATAATCATGCATATGTGAGTTTATAATCCTATAAGTTAGAAAAGGTGAGCATGCTCATAATTTGGTATGAAAATACAAACCATGGTCAGGTAGCCAATTATAGGCAATACAATCTAAATATGAAAACTTTGCAGTCAATGAAATACATGAAATACATAAGAAAGTATTGACTATACAACCTTAAAGTAAATGATATATATGAAAGTGAATACATAAGAAAGTATTGACTATACAACCTTAAAGTCAATTATATATATGAAAGTGAATGATACATATGATACAATCTCAATACCACATTGAATTACGTGTTGGCTTGAACACAGTGAGCTCAGAAAATGGATAGAGCAGTATATGATAAGTGTGCTAGACATGATCAAAATAATGTGGTCAACTCATGTAAACATGATATATGGTTTGGTACATTTGTAAGTACATCTGGTATTGACTGGCACACGGAGCATACACTATCCTTATCGGGTGCAAACATGTGAACTATGGAATTTATACATTACCATAGTCAGGTAGCCAATGATAGGCAATATAACCTAAATATGAAAACCTTACATTCAATGAAATACATAAGAGAATACTGAGATTACAACCTTAAAGTAAATGATATATTTGACATTGTCAATACACATTGAATTATGTGTCAGCTTGAACACTATGAGCTCAGGAAAAGGAATGGAGCGGTACATAATAAGCGTGCCATACATGATCAAAATAATGCGGTCAACTCATGTAAACATGATTTGTGGTTTGGTAATCTGTATGTGTCTGGTATTGACTGGCATATGGAGCATAGACTATCCTAATCAGGTTCAAACCTGTGAACCATTGAATCTATACATAACCTTCAATTGATGCCTAGGATTGAGCATTATGTCCATATGCTCCAGATGAGTAAGAATTGGGCATCATGACCATAACCTTATGAAGACGAAGATGCACTCTTATATCCATAGCCACCACCACGATGACCATAACCTTAATAATTTTCAAAAATTAAGGTTAGTTCATGGATCTTGTAGATCATCCATAGTTTAACCCATTTCATTTTTTCAACCTTGGGTTTAAGGTATTTTCTGAAAAAATAAATATTGTAAATTTTTTAAGATTAAAAAAAAAGAAAAAGTGAGGAGAATCCTTGATTTCTCCTATAAAACCTTTTTGATATGTGGCTTTTGCATAAAATCAATAGATCTAATTCATTTTAGTTTGATTGTAATTTACTTGCATTAATTTAAACAACTAAAATGGAAAATGAAAATTTAGCATACTTGTGAAATTTTATACAAATCTCTTGAATCCAAAATCAAACGCCTAGATCTTTTTTTTTAAAACCTAAAATCGACAATGAGGTCGTTGTTTTAGGCTTAAAAATCGATCAATGAAGGAAAAGTAGGCTTGCAAGTGGTTTTAGGGGTGTTTTCCAATACCCAAAATGAGCCTCCATTCGATTTTTACAGTATCAGTCGCTACGTTAAAATTTGTTTTAAAGGGTTAAAAAAATACAGTATAAGCATGTATCAAGTATGTATAATATGTATTGACATCTCTCGATCATTTCGTACTGATATGGGCCAATAAGTATTATTACACACTCGATACAAGAGAAAAAGGAGTGCGTTCGGGTGTATCAGTATGACTAAAAACTGATACGTATCAACATAGTTGTTAAAGGCGTTGCCTAGGCGATCAGGTGCTTTACTGGGCTCAGGCGACTGGCCGCCTAGGGGGTCATTATTAAAAATCTGATATATGTAATATTACTATTGTTTAATGAAAAAAAATTATTTTATTTGAATATGGTAGTTTGATAAACAAAGAAACATGCTATTTTATTTACCTAATGTTTTTTTATCATATAATATGTTAGTGTATATATATCCAACAAAAAAAAGGTTTGCAGAAGGAAGAAGAAAGAAGAGATGAATGGTGTCAAGTATGTTACCCTCATGTTAACCTATCATCTCTAACGCTCAATGGGTGGACCAATTGGTCTCTCTTATTTGTAGGTGCATCATTTGGTCCCCGTATATTTTTTTGGCATTTTTGTATGGTTGTTAAAGGTGTCGTTTAGGCTATCAGGCATACAGTTGGGTTCAAGTTGCCCAATAACATAAAAAAAAGGCCTTTAAATGCCCCAAATTCCTTTTAGGACTTCCAAGACTCTTATAAACCCATGTTTAAAAGGGTCTTTTATAATTTAAATAAGTGCAACCCCCATAATTATATCTTATTTATTACTTTTCTTGATTATAATTGAAAAAGGAAGATTAAAGAAAGGAGAGTAAGAGGTATGACCTCTTTCTCTCCCCACTCTTCTCTCTCCCTTGTTTGGCATCACATTGATTGTCAGGTATTTTTTTTGTTTTTTATTCAGTCATGCTCTCTCTCTCTCTCTCTTCTGTTGTAAAAAGTTCATCAGGCGATGCCTCGGGCGCCTCAGGCTACTTACTCATGTGTCAATGGGGTATGTCGCCTCAAGTCGCCTTGACAACTATACGTATTGATATTTAGACCATACTATTTGTAGATTTGAAATACTTTAGCACCGTCACATCTTTGGAGTAAGCTTGCATAGCAAAATTACTTGCATCTTTGACCTTTGTAGGAGGTGAATGGTCTGACCGATCAAATTTTTGTTGAATGGATAAATCCATTCCAATAACAATACGATTATATTTTTTCCATACTGAATAACTTGGTCCATCCGGAAAGCATCTCTTGGTTTTCCTTTAATGCATGCTAAGTTTTTTTTAATTGAAAAATTCGAGTTTATAGTTGGTTTACTAAGATGGCTAGATTTAGGGTTTGAGAGAGTTAGGGTTTGGAGAAGGAGAAGGAGAAGAGAGAGTTATTTACTCTCCCTAATCCATTGTCTTATATACTCAATAATTAAGTACAATAGACCAATAATACTATCATAGTCTATAATCCCAAATGTACGGAATACCCAAAGGTATCATATATCATACAATATTCAACACTCCTCAAGTTGGTGCAAAGATATTACGCATACCCAACTTGTTAAAAATATTACTAAATTGAGGTTCCCCCCTAATCCTTTAGTCAAGACATTAGCCAGTTGGTCTCCTGTCTTCACAAAAGGAGTGCAAATGTCACTCGATCTCAACTTCTCCTTGATGAAATGCCGATCAACCTCAATATGCTTCGTGCGATCATGTTGCACTTGGTTGTGAGCTATACTAATTGCCGCCTTGTTATCTCAGTACAGGCTCATAGGTTCCTGAACTGGAAGACCAATCTCTGAAAGGAGCAATCGAATCCACAGAAGTTCATAGAGTCCATGTGTCATCGCTCTAAACTCTGCCTTCACACTCGATCTTGCTACCACAGGTTGTTTCTTACTTCACCAAGTCTTTTTGGTTGCCACTTACAAGGTACAATAACCAAAAGTAGAGCATCTATCTGTAACTGAGCCTGCCCGATATGCATCTGTATAAGTCTTAACTCGCAAGTTGTCATGCTTAGAATACATCAGACCTTTCCCAGGAGTGGACTTGAGGTACCTGAGAATCCTGTACACTGCCTCTAGATGTCTTGAGGTCAGGGCATGCATAAACTGACTTACGAGATTAACAACATATACAATGTCGGGTTTGGTAAATGAGAGATAGATTAGTCTACCCACAAGTCTTTGATATCTGCATGTATCTATTAGGCTCTCACCACTAATTGCACTAAGCTTATGGCTCACATCGATTGGAGTGTCACAGGGTTTACACCCCATCATCCCAGTATCCTCAAGTAACTCAAAGACATACTTTCTCTGTGAGACAAAAATACCCCCCTTAGATCTGGCAACCTCAATTCCTAGAAAATACTTCAACCGTCCCAAGTCCTTAATTTCAAACTTCGCTGCCAACTATCTCTTCAACTTCCCCATTTTAACATAGTCATTCCTAGTCACCACAATGTTGTCCACGTACACAATAAGAATAGTGACTCTTTGATGGGAATACTTGACAAATAATGCGTGATCTGCTTGACTTTGTTTGTAGCCATTTTTCAGCACTGTAGTACTAAACTTCTCAAACCACGCTCTTGGGGATTGCTTCAGGCCATACAATGCCTTCTTTAGCTTGCACACTCTTCCCTTGGCAGAGGGACACATAAAGCCAGGGGGAGGTGTCATATATACCTCTTCCTCCAAGTTACCATAGAGGAAGACGTTCTTTACATCAAACTGGAACAATGGCCAATCTTGATTGGCTGCAACTGACAACAACACTCTCACAGAGTTCATCTTGGCTACTGGGGCAAAAGTCTTCTGGTGACTGGTAGTCTATCGGTCTGGGTGTATCCCTTCGCCATAAGTCTCGCTTTATGTCTGTCAATAGAGCCATCTGAATGGTACTTTACTGTGAACACCCACTTAGACTCCACTGGTCTCTTTCCTCTAGGAAGTTCAACAACATCCCAAGTATCATTCTTCTCAAGGGCCCGCATCTCCTTTTCCATTTCCTCTCACCACTCTGGTTTAGATAGTGCATCTGTCACACTGCGAGAAACAAACACAGAAGACAAGGCCAAGGAAAATGAACGAAGGAGATAAAGCAGAATACAAAATGAAATTAGAGATCGGATGGTGAGTACAAGAGCGTACACCTTTTCAGAGTGCAATAGGAATGTTAGAGTAATCAATAGTCTCAAGACTGGAAATGAGAATATTACCTTTGACTGGTGGATCGGAGGAGGCTTCTTGGAGGGGCACATGAGGGCCTTTTTTACTACCTATCTTCCTTCTTTCATACACCTTCAAAGCAGGGGCAGTCTCCCTTCCCTGTTTATCACTACCACATGCATCACTACCCCCAGTAGAAGATGAAACTGGGGAAATCTCCCCTTGTTTATCACTACTATATATATCACTACCACCAGTAGAAGATGAAACTGGAACGGGAAGTTCCATACTTAGAAGACAACTCTTCACGACCACTCTTCCCCTGAAGAGAAGTCTTCCTAACAGAGAAAAATGGGGTAGACTCAAAGAAGGTGACATCTATGAAGACAAACACTCTACAGGAAGAAGGGTGGTAACTCCTGTACCCCTTCTAACTCGAAGCATACCCAAGGAACACACACTTGAGCGCCTTAGGGTCCAGCTTCGTACAATCAGGACAAGCTATATGAAGAAAGTATACACAACCAAAGACCTTGGGAGGAATAGGAAACAAATAAGCAGAATGAGACAATATTTGAACTAGTATCTGGAAATTTAAGATGAGGAAGGCATACGATTGATTAAAAAAACAACAGTTAAAAGAGCATGAGACCATAAAACCTTAGGAACATCCATGGCAAATAACAAAGATCTAGTCACTTCCAACAGGTGGCGGTTTTTCCTCTCAGCCACCTCATTTTGTTGAGGAATACTGGGACAAGTGGTCTGAATAATGATACTATATTTATCAAAGTACAAGACTAGGTCTCCAGACATATATTCACCCCCATTATCAGATCTAAGAATTTTTAGTTTAACATCAAACTGAGTAGTAATCAGAGCATGGAATGACTTAAAAACAGAGTTTACCGCACTTTTAGACTTAAGAAGATAAACCCAAGTTGAACGAGAAAAGTCATCCACAAAGCTAACAAAGTAACGAAAACCAGATAAAGAAGCAACTGGGGAAGGACCCCAGATATCAGAGTGAACAACAACAAACGAGGAATTGCAACTATTACCATGAGAAGAGTAAGAGGTTCTACAATGCTTTGCCACTTCACAAGTTTCACACTGAAATGAACTAACAGAACTACAAAGAAACAATCGAGGAAATAAGTGTCTATGAGCAAAAAAGAAGAGTGGCGAAGTCGACGATGCCACTGTAACAACTCCTCCTGAGTAGTGATACTCCGAACTCTAGATGAGATCTACTGGACAGGTGATGCAACACGAGGTAAAGGGTCCAGTAGATGCAACCCTCCCTCCTCATGGCCCGTACCAATCGTCCTCCTCGTCTTCAGGTCTTAGAAAACACAGTGAGAGGAAAAAAAATGTAACACTAAAATTCAAATATTTAGTAATGTGACTAACCGAAAGGAGATTTAGAGTGAAATTAGGAACATAAAGAACAGAGGACAAATGCGTAGGAGTAACATGGGTATGACCTTTACCAGAAATGGAAGAAAACTTGCCATCAACAATTTTAGTCTTGTCTCTACCAAAGCAGATAAGGTAAGACGAAAAAAGAGAAGACATACCAATCATATAATCTGACGCTCCCGAATCAATGATCCAAGAGTGACTGGGTGTGGAGATGGAGGCATTGAGGGTAGAGGCTGAAGTACCTGAATGAGCAAATGAGGGTGTCGAGGCAGAGGAAGGCTCTAACTGAGCCATATGACACTTGAGATGCTCCATCTCTGCACTCGAAAACCCCTGTTGTCTGAAGGTGGTGTTATGGTAAGTGTAGGCGCATCAAAAGTAGAAACAATTGAATGAGCACTGGACCTGCCTCTATCACTTGAACGCCCCCTCCCACGGCCACCTCTTGATGAACCTTGCGGCTGTGGGCGACCATGAAGATCCCAACATATTTCTTTAGTATGACTTGTGTGACCACAATGCTCAAACCTCAACCTATCACGATCATTTCTAGGAGCACTAGAATGACCACCTCCACGAGTATCATGACCACTGCCTCTGCCCCCTAAGATATGGATGAAAGGGCAGATCTCTCCTAGGGAGGATGCTCAAGCGTAGCACTATGGTGACGCTCCTCTCTATGTAAGTATGCATACAGTAGGTAGTGGCTCTTTACCCAAAATCTGAACTCGAACTTGCTCATACTCGAGGTTCAATCCTGCCAACAGCTCAAACACTCGTCCTTCCTCAATGAACTTCCTGTGAGCTAATGCACGCGCACTGCACTTTGCAGTGAAGGAATGATAATGGTCAAACTCTTCCCACAACCGCCGAAGAGTAGAATAGTAAGTGGACAACGGTGTATCACCCTGTCTTAACTAAGAAATGTTCTAGCGTAGTTCATAAGCTCTAGTTGTGTCACCCACCTCTGAGTAAGTCTGAGCGACTGCATCCCAAATCTCTTTAGCAGTGGAGAGGAACAAGTAGCTACTGCTAATGTCTGGTTGCATGGAATGGAGGAGCCAAGACATAATGGTGGCATTCTCTGCATCCCACTTTGCAAACGATGAACTAGAAGAGTCATGCATAGGAGTTGTACATGTCAAATAGCCCATTTTCCCTTTTCCCTTCACTCAAAGCTTAGCCGACTGTGACCATGCAAGAAAATTACTTCCATTTAGCTTGACGGTAGTAATCTGAAGGTTTGTTCCATCTCCATGCCCTAGGTTCAAGGGTTCAACATTGCTCACGGGAATACTAGGGGTTTGAGTAACCTCATAATCTTCCATTATGCTTCACAAGAAACTGATTTGCACAAATTAGACCTAATCACAACACTTCGGGTCTCCACAGACCACCAAACGACTACAAACAAGGGTTACACAACCCAAACGGCACTCCACGGAGTCACAAACACCTCCTCAAATACTTAGGCCACATTCCAACAACTCAACACACAGTATCAAGTCGAAATTGCAGCATTGGAATCAGTTTGTATAAAAAAATTATGCCAAAAAACCCCAAAAAACACTGTTCATAGAATATATGGGGGGAGAAAAAACTTCACACAAGCTTCAATCCATATCCAATCAACATGAGACCACTTCCATAAGCTCTGAAATTTTCATATGGACCTAAACATACCAACCAAGCTCCACAAAAGATCCCACACAAATCGCACGAAACGGATCTTTCCAACTGAATTTTTTCTCAAATTATTCAAAACAATTCTGAAAAAACCATTTCTAAGCTCCAATAAAATCACAAAAAATATCACCATAATGTTCTAAAAATGATGATCTATCACATGTCATCAACATCCATTAGTGCTGCTACAGTACCTGTATGGATGCTGATGTTAGCATGACATCAGCGAAGTTGTGGTGAACTCAAACTTTTGCCGGTGACCTCCTTGGTAGATTTGGTAGCTCTGATACCAAGTTGGTTTACTAAGATGATTAGATTTAGGGTTTGAGAGAGTTAGGGTTTGAAGAAGGAGAATATTGGGAAAAAAGAGAGAGTTATTTACTCTCCCTAATCCATTGTCTTATATACTCAATAACTAAGTACAATAGACCAATAATACTATCATAGTCTATAATCCCTCACTTTAGGAGTTCCCCCATGTCTAACTTGATGCGCTATATTGAACACTGTTCTAAGATCAAATCTCTACTACGATCACATATCTGTGGTGAAGGAGAGTCCTTAAACACTCGAGTTCCTTTCTTTCTAGATCATCCACGAAATGGCTCAGGCAAAACATCCTAGGCCAACAAGATAAAAAATTTTGAAAGGATGATGGGAAGACCTAATTCACACCTGACTTGGATAAGAAATATTCCTAGATCCCAAAAGCAATAGGGTAGTGCATCAACAAATAATCCACTAATTCTTCCGTTTCAAGGCAAAAGAAGCAGCAATTAACCAACCTCCACCCCCTTTTTTCTTTTCTTTAGATTATTACAAGTGAGAACCATGTTTAAAGCCACTGTCCAAAGGACTAATGATACCTTCATAGGAATATTAGGATTCTATACTGACTTAGAGGAAATTGGCGAGAGGGACCTCGATCAAAAGACTGTAGGTGTGATCTTACCGAAAATCGACCATTATGGCTTCTAAACCAAATCCTTGTGCCCTTGCTTTGGATACAAAGTTGAGAAGAGACTAGGCTTTGCAAATGGTAAGGGAAATCTTCGATCTCCCAATCGTTCAGATGAGGTCACAATTTTAGACACCAAATCACCTCGTTATTCGTGATTCGTAACACTCTGACACAAGTCTATTAAAATTTTCCTCAATACGCATCGGACCACTTCGCAAATCCTTCCAAAACTAGATTTCTGACCCATTGCACACCCTAAATTTGATAAATAATGGATTCGCCATCGCCATAATTAATTTCCATAAGCCCACCCCATGAGAGCCTCGAACCTCTTTAGGATCCCACCAAAAGATTGTCCATATTTGACAACTATCACTTTATTCCAGTCTGATTGTCCATATTTGGAAACTATCACTTTCTTCCACGGATTTTCCCTTTCTTTCCCAAATTACCACACCCATTTGCCTAACAACGCCTTATTTATGTCAACTAAGGGTTTAAGGTTGATTCGGGCGGCAAACTTGATCCCAGACAATTAGATGGTATTTTAATTTGTCTCATTTTTCATTCTAAAGTAAGCCCTTTGTAACCTGCCCAAAGATGAAATAATTGCTTTAGGAGTAGTAAGGGTGGATAGGTAATATGTTGGGAGACTTCGTAGGGTGCTTTTAATGAGGCTCAATTTGCATCCTTCTGAGAGAAATTTGATTTCCAACCAATTTATAGGTAAATCTTTCTACGACAGGTGACCACGAAGCTTTATACTTGAGTCTTGATTCAATGCCTAAATAATCTTACCTTACACGGTTACACCTAGACAAGTAGCTAATCACTCTATGTGGGACCTCACCTACGTTGATCATCTCGCTCTTCCCAAATTGACTTTCAGTCTCGAGACCGCTTCAAAACACCTAAACAAACATGAAACACTTGAGGTAGGCCAATTGGTGACATGAATATTTGCAGAAGATCAAGGTGTTCGTCAGTAAATTGAAGGTGAGAAATTGTCAAATTTCCCTAACCTATAGAAAATCCTTAAAATGCAACTTCATCCGTTCTAGCTAACATCCTATTCAATGCATCTAATACTAATGGGAAAGGGATCACTTTGTCTCAGGCTCCTGCATCTCCTAAAAGGCTAAAATACCCCGCTGGGCTTCCATCAAATAGGATCGAAAAGGATATGATCGATAGGCATCTAGATATCCACCTCCTCCACTTGAGGCCATATCTCATTATTCTTATCACATATTCCAGGAAATTCCAATTAACATGATCATAGGCTTGCTGATAATAATAAAATAACTAGAGGCTTTCTCCATGTTTATTTACTAATGACGTGTGGGGTTTATGATCTGAGACGTTCATCCTCACATTCATTGGCTATATTAATATATTATACAAGATTTGTCTTCCTCCCACAAAAGCTTTGTTAAAGCGATATCGCTGAACCTAAGACACCTTTTAAACAAGAGACCAACATCTTCGAAATGATCTTATAAACACTACTCACAAGATTGATTGGTCGAAACTCCTTTAGGTCCTAGACACTTGGCTTCTTCGGGACTATTACCATAAAAGTACTATTTAAAACCTTATCGAACTTGTCCAAATCGTAGAATTCTTGTATAACATCCAAGAAGCTTCTCCCCATAATGTTCTAACAGTTCCTATAGAATTCTATTGAGAATCCATCAAGACCCTGGGCCTTATCCTCTGCCAAGTTTGTATCACCACATCCAATTCTGTGAAGGGAGATTCCAGATTTGCACTTTGCTCAAGTGAAATATTATCAAACGGGAGATCATCCAAACTTGGTCTCAACTTGTTTCTCTCCATATACAAATTCTTATAAAAAGAAATAACGATCTCCTTAATCTCACGCTTATTCTCCTTCCAAACCCAACAACCTTAAGTTTGGAAATGAAGTTCTTTTTCCTACGAAAATTAGACGTTTTGTGAAAAAATGTACTGTTACAATCTCCCTCTTTGAGCCACCGAATATGCGCCTTATGTTTCCAACTAATTCATTTCATTCCTAACACTTTCCTGTATTCTAACTTTCAGGTCTCCTTTTGGCCGGCTTCTTCACTCGTAGAGGCCTAAGACTTTCAGTACCATCTAAATCCTTACTATTTCGAATATCTTCCTTTCTAACATGGATATCACTGAATACTTCTCTATTCCAAATCTTCAGCTTGGCTTTGAGAGCTTTCAGCTTTAGACCAAAATTGGTACTTGCTTATCCCTACCCTAGCCGAGAATTCTCGACTTCAGCAACCAATTCTCTATAATTGTCGTCCTCCAGCCACATGTTTTCAAAATGAAAAGAGGTGGGGCCACCCGGGCGACAATATATGTGATTCGAGATGGGTCTCGGGAGAGATGTTTGGTGCTCCCAATCCCCACAAAAGAGAACTGATCTAACCTACTTGATTTAGAAGAAGATTGCAACCACGTGAATTGGGCCCCTTTTAACGGATACTCAATCAACATTTGGCTTGATATGAATTCTCCAAATTCTCGCATTATGGGGAAAATAAATACAATTGAAAATCTTGCCTAAATACTAGGGGACTCTCCATCTTGCACTTATATCTTCCAATTCCTACCAAAAGTCTTCGCTTATTAACATACAGAGGATTGAGATTGAATAAGCCCCAGTTTTGAGTCAGAACTTTCACCTTCTCCTTATCCCAAATCATGCGAATTCCCCTTGAAGCACCTATGGAAGGTACCGATAAGGTGATAACCATTCCGTCACTTTGCCGCCCCAAATATCCCTAATGTGAAAGTCCTCTCTTTTTTGTTCTAGTTTTGTTTCTTGGATGCATAGAATTGATGTCCTCTTGGCTTTAATGAATTGTTTTTATCGTCAAGCATTTAGCCTCCTAACCCAAACCTCTAATATTCCAGGAAATAAGACAAACTATTCATTTACGACATTGACGGGCCCTCACCTTACGAATGATGCTAGACTCTTCTCTATGACTCAACCTCTTGTAGTTGACACTACACTCCAATCTCATCATCACTGTTGTTGAGCTTTTCTCGCCACCTAGGGGAGGTTTCGGCTTCAGGCCGATCACAGATCCTACATTGAGACTTTCTAGGCTTTGAAATAAAACCTTAACCTCATCCTCGTGACCCTCGAAGGAAAAGCCTAGAAATTTACTAAAGCCTTCTATTTTACCCAACACACCCTGATACCCCTTTCGCCACCTTTGGTTGGGAAGGGTTAGGCTTTCTACTCCTTAACCCAAAATTGGTCTCAAGAACAGGGTCAGGTGGAACTGACTTCGGTCTCCAATCCATTACAGGTAGATAAGAACTACTGTCAATCAATTTAGGTCGTACTTCTACTACCCTTTCCTCATCTGTCGGGTAGTGAATCTCCTTTGTTATGTAAGCTTATCAAGGAATTTTCACTATAGAAAAATTACTTCTACCAAACCTATTACCACTTTTAAGTCAAATTGAAGGGTTGAAGATGGTGAGGAGGGGGCGTACACAGAATCACTCCATGGTTTCTTTTCCTTTTAATATTCTCCATTGCTCTGTTCGTTGGATGTTGGGGACAAAGGTTTACCGTGGTTGATAAACTCAGTCGTGGGAAAATGGGATCCAAGTTAAACAGGTCATCATTTGTTAGCCCGGAATCCAGATCCATAGTGTGCTCAGCCCAGCTTCTACAATAAACACAAATAAATATTGTCACCATAGATAACATCTTTATCCCATTTGACCTAATGGTAGTAGTTGCGGAACTTGGTGCATCAGATTTTCTGACACTTTTGACTAATTGGTTTCTAATTACAATTACGTGAACTCTCTAGGAAGATGGATCTGCCATGGAATGAAACCTACACTTCTCTGACCGAGTGTGATGAGTGTTGCCTGGGTGCAGGTTGGCAAAAAAAATCCTAACTCACTCTATTGATCTAAAAAATACATGAAACTGCTTCTGATAGAAACAACCTGAAGATGTCCATTTGCTTTTTGATTCAACACCCCTTCCCCTAGCATACGCGCAAGCACAAAATGATCTTTCTTATACAAGAATTATTTTGTCAATTTCCTACCTTCTGTTTGAACATTTGCTAACTTGCTGACATCATCCTTTCAGATCAATGATGTTAGTGCTAACCTGCTCCAATTATGTTCTATAATTTAAAAGGTTTATGACAATTACTCAGAACCTAGGGATTTCATGACTCATATAACTTGAAATGTGATTTAGTAATTCCTCATCTTAATGGATAAAACAGAAAGATTGGCCACTGTGGTTCAAGTAATGTTTCCACTAAAGAATGAACTTTCTTTCTTCTTGTGATGTGCTTTATCTAGGAATTGTTTTATCTTTTTGTCTGCTGATTTATCTTTTCTTATATAATATTCAATGAGTTTCCACTTTATTATCCATGGTAGTTGAATTACATCTAGGTTATGGAAGATTTCCTTCCAATTGTTTCAAGAGTAAAAGCTACTACAGCCCCTCTTGGAGGTCCGAAGGGAGAAATATTGTATGCTAGAGAGCATGAAGCTGTTTGGTTCAAGGGAAGACGTTTTGCACCAGCTGTGTGGGCTAATACCCCTGGGGAAGATCAAATCAAACAGCTTAGACCTGCTATGGATTCAAAAGGGAGAAAGGTTGGAGAAGAATGGTTTACCACAATGAAGGTGGAGGATGCACTAACTAGGTGTGTTTTGTTGTATATATTGATTAAAGTTAATATGTCTGTTATGTCTTTCAATAATTTTGTCCGTTTAGTATGCTGATTGATAAGAGTATCATTCTGATCTACTTCAGGTACCATGAGGCAGGTGCTAAGGCAAAGGCTAGAGTTTTGGAATTGTTGAGGGGACTTTCTGTTGAGTTACAAACTAAAATAAACATCCTTGTCTTCGCTTCCATGCTGCTTGTCATAGCAAAGGCCTTATTTGCTCATGTGAGGTTGAGTTTCATCATCTATTTATGTAGCTTCCTCAGAAATTAGTAATATAGATTTTCTATCTTATATAGTTGTTTTCTATATGTCTTCTTCTCATAGATAACCACTAGTGGAATGCACATGCGATGCACATGTGTCCAATCCTAATGAATTCACATAATTAGATTCAATGACACGCTTGAATAGCATTAATTGAATAAATTTGGCAATCAATACATCAACATATTAAAAAAAAATTATGTTGTTATGCTAGTGTAAAAACCCAATAATAAATAATGAGTTCACATTGATAATATTATTTGAATTTGAATGAAAAATATCAAGTCCTTTAAAAAAAAATCAAGTTCCATTAAAGGATGCCACATCACCGGTCCATATTCTTTGAACCCTAAATAACTCCATAAATAAGACTTTAAAATAAGTAAAAAATGAAGCCCTAATCATAATGAAATGAGATTGCAATTAAATAAAAACAAAAAAACCCTCAAATTTTAAAATGAAGCTCTAATGTAATGGGATGAGATTGCAATTGGATAAACAGCACAAAGAAATCCCTGATATTCATTTGTCAGTAGAACCCTAACATACCCAAATTATATTAAGAAAATCGAAATTAAACCAACTTATAAAAACTAAAGACGACATTACCAAATTAAGTAATGGACCAATAGGCCAGTTCAGATTAAGTAGCGAAGAAATCATTTTCTTTTTGTTTTTCATCATAACAACCAATTATATAAATTTCATGTATATATTCAGGAAAACAAAAACCTGAGTTGGAAAACTTGTGCACGCATTTTCCAAACCATGGGAAACACAGAGAGGTAGGGTCTTATTATTATTATTATTTTTTTTTTCAGTAAACAAAACATACACACCTATACTCATCTCAACCCAAACCTTTAACCACATACACCTCTCAAAAAAGAGAGGTGGCTTAATAGATCATGAGTTAAAAGAGAAAATATGAAAATTTTATTTTTGGTATATATACCTGCTGGTACACGCATAACACATGGGATATAAACCCCATCTTCTAATTCCTCTCAAAGTAATGAGAGAGATTCTACCGTCAAAAAAAAAAAAGAGAAAGATTCTAAGGTTTTCTAAACCCGTTTGAAGAGGCTGTAAAGTGGGCCAGAGGAGTCGGCGAACGGAAGAATTGCATTTATGCCCCAGGTCTTTGATCAGGCTAAGGAACGGCTAGTATTGCGTCGATCCGGCAATGAGTGGACGCAGCCATGCTGCCTGTGGCTGAAGCATTCATTCTGAAAAAGAGGGGGTGCTGATCACGATAAGATGCAAGGGCGCACCTCCTCCTCCACCACCACCATCACAACATGATCCACCACCAACATCCACACCCATATCTAGCGACCGTTAAGATACCAAGATAATCTGCTCCTCTATAATCGGTAAGGGTTCCCTAAAAAAAAGAGAACAAAATAAGTCTTTTTAATTATCATTAAAAGAGGTTGTGGGTATTCTGTGGAAGTGGACTTATTTCACTTGGAAAAGAAAGCCGCATGGGCCACCACTCCATCAGAACTCTAAAGAGATATGAAGATGGAATGGCTGAGATTTGAAGATTTCTCTCCAAATTCTTTTATTAGAATTTAAACTCTTTGTTTAGAAAGCTAGAAAATAAAAATGAAAAAAAATGAGAAAAAAAAGACACTTACCATTGTCTAGGTAGAGATGAACAAATACAGTGAATTGAGAAGGACGACAGGGGTGCTAAATTTGTTTTTTGTGAGCAATGGAAAAGGTTGGGGTTTCATGAGGAGAGGTGGGGAGTTATGCATCTAACCGTTTGCAATGGATGTGTCCTTCTAAATTTGAGTGTGGGTCACATTTACAAATTTATGAGCAAGCCACGTCAACAAACAGTTGCTTAATATTAAGCATAGGTTAGGGCAGTTGATGTTTTTGGAGGGATAGAGAGAGGCACATGTAACCGTCTGGAAAGTGGAAGCCGTGATATATGGAAATACATGAACGGTTGGCATTTTTGTTCGAAATTCAAAGATGAATGCATAGTAAATTACATTCGTGTTCCTAAATAATTGATACTATGTATAGTAGGATATCATGATTTTGAGGGTATTTTGGTAAAAAAATCAATCTAACTCTATCACTCCTTCTCTCATTATAATAGTAAAGATTTACAGTCTTGTTTATAAGTATAGCAACAATTGAATAGCGATTTTCATGAACTACTGACATAATCACTTATAGTGAGTTCTGCTCTTTGAGAGATAATTTCTATGGTAATAGTTAATAGAATTGAGATGCTAGTTTAATTTTCTTTTTTGACATAATGTTATGATGATATTTTGGGAAGTTAAGGATTATTGGGTTCTCTTGTTGTTATTCTCTTATGTAACGGGTATTATTGTCAGCCCCTAATTTACTTATAGTAAATAAAACAAGAGAAGGGATTGTGTAGACCTAATACTTGATCCCCTCATTCTTTCGTCATTTTTCTCTTCTTCTTTTTCTTCCTAATTTCTCATTCAAATCTAGCTTTCAACTTGGGATTAGAGCAATAAACAATCCAGAGGGGCCAGGAGATCATATCAAAGCATCCAAACTATTGAATGGTTACTCGATGTCAATGTCCACACAGCTTGCATCAGCAGCTGTACGGACAGGTAATTGTATTTCCCATTTTGTTTAAATAAAATAAAAAAATCTCAATTTTATCTCAACACTCCCTCTCAAGATGAGCATAGATATTCAACATGCTCAGCTTGTTAAGAGCACCTTCTAAACTACCCTTAGTAACTCCCTTTGTGAGTACATCAGCTAGTTGGTTTCCCGTTGTAACAAATTGTAAACAAAGATTTCCTGAAGCAACTTGCTCTCTGATAAAGTGCCTATCAATTTCAATGTATTTAGTTCGGTCATGTTACACATGATTTTGGGCAATATTGATGGCCGCCTTGTTATCATAAAACAACTTCATAGGAACATCCACCTTCATCCCCAGATCTTGTAGTAAAATCTTCAGCCACAATAATTCTGCTACTCATGAGCCATTGCCCTACCATCTGCTTCAGCACTTGACTTAGCAACTACACTTTGCTTCTTGCTTCTCCAGGTGATAATATTACCACCAAGGAAAGTACAATATCCTGTGGTAGATCTCCTGTCATCTACACTTCCAGCCCAATCAGCATCAGTGTAAGCTTCCAGTCTAGAGTGGCCATGGTTAGCAAATAGAAGACCCTTCCCTGGAGTAGCCTTCAAGTACCTCAAGATTCTTTTCATTGCCTCATAATGAGCAATCCGAGGTTTATGCATGAACTGACTGACAACATTGACTGCATATGTGATATCAGGTCTAGTGAGAGAGATAAATGAGACGACGAACTAGTCTTTGGTATATCTCTTTGTCCTCTAGTAACGGGCCATCACTCGAGCTCAGCTTATGATTCTGCTCAATAGGAGTGTCTCCTGGTCGAGAACCCAATTTTCTAGTATCTTTAAGTAAGTCTAAGGTATACTTCCGCTGCGATATGAAGATGCCCCTGTTTGATCGAGCAATCTCAATTCCCAAAAAATACTTCAAACTATCCAAATCCTTGATCTCAAACTCTGTTGCTAGGAGCTTCTTCAGGTTTTGAATCGCTAGTGAGTCATTTCCAGTCACCACAATGTCGTCTACATAGACAATTAATGCTGTAAGTAACTGCCCATTTTTCTTAATAAAGAGTGTGATCAGCATGACTCTGTAGATAACCCATCCTCTTTACAGTTTAACTGAACCTCTCAAACCAAGCCCGAGGGGATTGTTTCAGTCCAAAAATAGATTTTTTCAGTTTTTAGACCTTTCCTTCACTGTTAGATAGCTTGAACCCAGGAGGGGACATATACACTTTTTCTTGTAGATCTCCATGAAGGAATGCATTTTTTACGTCTAACTGGTGTAGGGGCCACGAGTGATTAGCTGTCAAAGACAAGAGAACTCGTATGGAGTTCATTTTAGCAACTGGTGCAAATGTCTCTTTGTAGTCGATCCCGTAAGTCTGAGTATACCCCTTAGCTACCAGTCTTTCCTTGTACCTCTCAATTGATCCATCTGTCTTATGTTTAACTATGAACACCCATTTATAGCCTACTGTCCTTTTTTCTTTGGGTAATTCAATCATTTCCCATGTGTCATTCTTGACTAGAGCTCTCCTTTCTTCCATCATAGCATCATGCCACTTAGGATCAGAGATAGCCTCCTGAAACCTGGAAGGTAAAGACACAGAAGAAACAAAGGACAAGAAAGCAGAATAGGAGGGTGATAAAGAGGCATATGAGATGAAGTTAGAGATATGATGAACTGTACACTAGTACTTCCCTTTGCGTATGGCAATGAGAGCAGTATCATTATCAATATCAGGAATAGAAATAGAAACCACAGGAGGTAATGAAACACTCTTACCTGGTTCAGAGGGGTTAGAATTGGGAGATGGCCTTATCACAGTGGTACCCTCCTTTTCGCGTCTGGTATAAACCTGTAGATCATTCGTAGTAGTAGTCTCAGTAGGAGCAACAGAAATAGAAGGGGTAATATCAGGAACCATCGTCGGAAGTGGTACTAAAGGCAAACTCTCTTCCAACAATGCACTATGCTCCCCCTGAAGAGAGGTAGGGGAACAAGGAAAAAAAGGAACACTCTAAATAAAGTGACATCCATGGTCACAAACTATTTTCCCGAACCGGGATCAAAGCATCGATATCCCTTTTATGTGGAGGAATATCCCAAGAGAACACCCTGAAGGGATTTGGGATCCAATTTGGTTCGATTAGGACCCAAAATATGAATGAAGCAGACACAACCAAAAACACGTGAGGGGATAGGAAACAGAGGCTGGGTTGAACAGAGTAGTTAATACAGAGACTTCAACTTCAGAACCCGAGATGGCATTCGATTAATCGAATAGGCGGATGTGTGCACTGCTTCAGCCCAAAACTTCTGTGGGATATTCATACCTTTCAATAAGCTATGAGCCACCTCCAACAAATGACGGTTCTTACGCTCTACCACCTTATTTTGTTGGGGAGTATAAGGACATGTACTCTGATGGATCATGCCATGATCAACCAAATATTGTCTTAAATTTTCCTTGAGGTACTCCTTCGTGTTATCGGATCTGAAAATTTTAATCTGCTTCTCCAATTGGGTCAAGACCATTCTGTGAAACCGCTTGATGAGGTCCGGGATTTCAGTGCGAGACTTCATCAAGTAAATCCAGGTATAACAAGAGAAATCATCCACAAAGGAAATAAAATACTGATAGCCATGCACAAATAAAGCAGGGCATCGGAATGAATCAACTGAAATTGAGACATACTTTTATTCATACTCGGAGAAAAAGTAGTTCTACAATGTTTAGAGAGTTCACACTTCACATTGCAGACTATGACCAGGAACAAACTTAAACAAGTCCGGGAAGACCAACTGCAAAGACTTAAAAGATAAATGACCTAAACGACTGTGCCACAATTTGATTTTGGCATCATTATTTCTACTACTAGGACGACTACTACTCTGTAAGGCTGAAGGAAGACCATCCACATCCAGGAGATAGAGACCATTTGCTTCACGACCATTCCCAATCGTTTTTTCCGTCACCAAATCCTGAAATACACAATGAGTAGGAAAAAATGTCACACAACAGTTAAGACTTTTGGTTAGACTGCTAATTGATAATAAATTGGTGGATAAATTGGGAACATGAAGAACAGATGAAAGAGATAAGGCATTAGTAATGTTGACATCACCATTTCCAGAGATGGTGGAAAGAGATCCATCAACCACCCTAACTTTATCTCTCCTAGATAAGAGACTATAGGAAGAAAACACAGTGGAGAGACTAGTCATATGATCTGACGCACCTGAATCAATGATCCAAGTCAGACTGAATTGGGAATACGAAACGAAATCAGCTGATGCGGGAGTACTTGTCTGGGCAAAGGAAGTAGAGGCAGAAGAACCTTCCATCTGGCTCAAGAGACGTTGAAGACGATCAATATCTGCATTAGAGAAGCTCTCGGAGGAGGATGATCTGATGGGAGAAGCCGACACAGTGGAAGTATCCTAGGAAGGAGGCATGGAGGCAGCAGAGTTGCCTTTAGGGGTGCCCATGTGCTGACTAGGATGAGAAAACTTTGCGGGACAGCCAATGAGATCCCAGCAAGTTTTCCGAGTGTGTCTAGTCTTCCCATAATGCTCACACTTCAAATTATCTTTGTCATCAGGAGACCTATTCTTTCGAGGAGGGTATTTTCCACCTTGAGGAGCGCTAGAAGCTGTCACAAGGGCGAGATGATCGCTGGTCGGAGTAATTGTCATCGCCTTTTTTCTGTTTTCCTCACTTTAGACTGGGGAATAAATGTGGTACAAGGAGGGGAGCTCATCTTTCCCTAAAATTTGGACTCGAGTGACTTCAAAGTCAGGATTTCAACCCGCCAAGAAGTCAAAAATTTTGTTCGGTTCCACCTGTTTACTGTGCCGATCGTTGTCTTTATCAGTGTCACTTGATGACCTGAAAGTGATCCAAATCTTCCCAAAGACCCTGAAGAGTGGAGTAATAGGTAGAGAGGCTTTGCTCTCCTTGACGAAAAGTAGCTATCTCTTGCCTCAACTGATAAATCCTGGCGATATTCTGACGCTGGGAATAGGTTCTAGTCGCTTTATCCCAAATTTCTTTCGCTATCCAAAGGAACTAGAAACCTCTACTAATGGAAGGTTGCATGGAGTGCAATAGCCACGACATAACCATGAGGTTCCCTTGCTCCCACTTGTCATATGCCTCGTCTTCTATAGCCGGCTCCTTTATTTGGCCTGTCAAGTACCCTAACTTCCCTCTTCCACCGATATACATCTTAGCGGATTGAGACCACTCATGGAAGTTGGTGTCATCCAACTTTATGATTGTAATTAACATCCCGGGGTTATCACCATAGCCATTCGTGACGGGCTGAGTGACCTTACTACTTGGTACCGTCGATGTAGCTTCGGATATCCCTTCAAACCCACCATCATTGGTCATATTTGATGCTGCTCTATTTCAATCAATTCAAAAAAAATAAACTGTTGATCCACACAAACCAGCCCCAACAACCAATGTCGGGAGTCACCAAAGTTGACATGTTAAAGGAAGAATGACTTTTTCACATTAGAAGCATCTAGATGCACATCCACAATAAGAACCAGTCATCAAATAACCCCCAAACAATGATAGGAAGGGTAAAAAAACATCCAAAAACAGCACTAACTCAAGTGTAGGAGCAGCACAACTAGGCATCTATGGAGAAACCGTGGATTATAGGGATGATAAAGTTCTCATAAAATTCTCGAATCTGATCCAAATCATAGGAGATCACTTCTAAATGGTAGGAATACAAATTTCGACCCAATCGCACAGAGCAATTTACAAGAAAACTGTTTTTTCAGAAAAAAAAAAAAAAAAAAAAAAAAAAAAAAAAAAAAAAAAAAACGAGAATAAACTCTGAAAAATACATCTAGGCTGCTAAAAAAATTCTAGAAAAATCACAAAATACCTCTACAAAGAGCGGCCATGCGGCAGCATTACCCAGCATCTGGGGTTGTACGGATGCTGATGTCAGCATGACATCATGCTGACATCAGCACTGTGCTTGGAAAAAATCAGAAAAAAAAAAATTTCCTTCCCTCTTTTGTTCTCTAAACCTTGCTTTGATACAAACTTGGAGATTAAACCCTAGGAGAGATGATGAAGAAAGAGAGAGAGAGAGAATTAGGGGGAATGTTGATTAGAGAGTTATTCTCTCTAATCCCTTCATCTTTATATTATAATAACCTAATGGTGGAAATTACAAAAATACCCTTAATCAAGGATATGGTGTATCACACCTACATAATGAATCATATCTCAATAGTGTTAGATTTCGGTTTCGGTATAAACTTCGGTTGGTAAGGAAGTTCACATGTTTCGAGGAAGTTCAAGGAGTTATGTAAAAATTAAAGAAGTCTATGAAATTTTAAGGAAACATTGGATATTTAAGGTGGAACTTTAGGGTTCAATACTTAAGCAAAAATACCCTCTAGAATTCATTATATTATTGATGCAAGTATGTAATACTCAAATGAGAGAATCATGTTAAGTGACATGCGTTGTCTGCTTGTCTGAGTTGTAATTTCTTCTTGAAATTTCACTATATTGTCAATTTTTAAACTATTTTATCATTTTTATGAAGCGAAGGGAATATGTAAGGCCATTTTATTATCTTTATTTTTCATTGATTATCTATGATGCCTTGAAAAACGTATGAATACACATTAAAGTTGATAAATAATTGAAATTCAATTTAGTTTCTAAATCTATTTCAATCTGCAATTGATGAGCTCAATGGTTTTACAGGACCGAATCAATATGTGAAAAGGAGACGAGTAGTTAAATAATTATTAGTTTATGAAATACTATGAAGAATTTTTTTAATTTTTTAATATTATTAAAAAGCCCTTATGGGCATAATAGACTAATAATAAAATTATAATTTATAATAAGGTTAATGCTAACCACACTTTAATAATAAAATTATAATCTATAATAAGGTTAATACTAGTAACACTCTCTTTTAGCAGCAGAGGAGTCTGTTGATCACTTACTATTGCATTGTCCGATAACGGGAGAGATTTGGTCCTATTTCCTTTCTCATCTTTCGCATTATTTGGACATTTCCTAGATCCTTGCGAAGCTTCTGGTTGGCTGGCAGTATTTGTTCCGGATCCAATGGGAGTAGTGTGGCCTTTCCTTCCGGGGGTAGTAGCATAGCCTTATGGAAGGAGAGGAATAGGAGGGTGTTTGAGGACATATCCTTGACCGTACCCCGTATAGAGGATCAGGTTTGATTTCTTATTTTCGCTTGCGGGTCCGTTTGGTTAGAGGGTGGAGACACTTAGTGGACTATTTTTTGTCTCATAGTCCCTTTTTGTATTTTTCTGTTTTTTGCTTTTCTTTTTGTTTGATCCCGTGGTTCACCATTGATGAACCTCGTGTTGTAAGGCTCCATCTTTTTTCTATTTATTTATTTATCATGTTTACTGATAAAATAAACTTTCTTTTAAAGCTAATTATAATTATAATAAATTGAATGCTAGAGACACGTGTCTTTCCTTATGAAAAAAGTAAGTTTAAAGCAAGTGGAATTTGCATTACCATTTTAAGTTAAAACGTAAAAGGCCTTGAACTTTATTAACTTTTTTGTTAACTTCGGTTAACTTCCATCGAAGTTCTGTATTTTACCAACACTTTTTTTTTATTTCGGTTGAAGTTTACCACGACGTCCAGTATTTTAAAAATATACAAGTGGATTTCGCTTCGGACACCACGAAAGTCGACTCAATTCAACCTAAGTTGACCGAATTGAGTCAATTTTTGACACCATGTTCATATGTTACCTCTTATATTTGAGAGCGCTTATTGAAGTTAAAACTTATATCATCCCTATATAATCTAGGTTTATAGATTACAACGGTTAAGTTAAATGGGACAAATTATCTTGAGTGCTCTCAATTTACAAAGATGTACATTGACGGGAGAGGAAAGTGAAATTACCCCTTTCTGTATCAATCAAGACTTAGAAGGGGGGTGAATAGGTTTTCCTAAGGTCTGTCTACCAATTTTAATTTTAACAATTAAATTACGGAAAAAGGTGAACAATTAAACAAACCACAACACCAAGATTTTTATGTGGAAACCCTATCGGGAAAAACCACGTTACCTAGTCCAGATGAAAGAGATTTAACTAAGAGCAAAAGCAACAAATACTTATGGACTCAAACTGTACCCAACCGGACTCGACACAATGATTCTCGGTAACCAATCCTCAACGCCTCAATAAGCAATCACGAGCTCGTAAGATAACGTAATCCATCAGCAGCAAATTGTGCTCCTCTTAGAATTCCGCAACCACGATCTCTCGATCAATCTACATAATCTTCATGCCCAAAATTTTCCAAGATTATCTGGGTATTTTTTTCATATTGTTCGTTTTAAATGAGTTTTTTTTCTTCGTATTATTCATTTTAAACGGGTTTTAAACTATAATACACATTTTTTTCAAAGAACGGGTTTTAAACGTTGTTTTCTACAATAGGGTATTAATGCGCGTTTTAAACGAGTTTTAAAAAAAACGCAGTTTTTTGTGACTATGCATGGTAATAAATATAAGCTGAAACTGTTACGAAATGGCCGTTACCTAGAGGTTTTGGTATTACCAGAACCAATATGAGCCATGTTATGTTACTTAATGTCTGTTACAAAATGTTAGGCATTATATTACGAACCATGAGTTTTAGAAATGCATTCCAACTCTTTTCTTTTGAATTTTTCCCTTTGTTTCTCCTCTCAAGCCAAATATAACCACTCCATCTTATTTTTTGTATCATAAATGTGATATACGTTATGAATCAACTATTTAAATTTTCACAACTCACTTTTGAAGAAAAAAAAACAGTTTTGGGTTTTTTGATTGGGTAAGATTTCTTCACTTTTTTCAAAAATTGTTTGTTTGTTAATGCATATTAGCAGTTTAGCACATAGATTCAATGATTTTAAATGAAATCAATGAATCTATGATGATTTGGATTATGTATTTATATTTTTATATCATTATGTGTAAATAATGATACACTAGTATTTTTATGCACAATTTACATTTGTTTTTATTTTTTTATTATACTTAAACATTTTTTCTTTAATTTTATATTTTGTTTTATTTTTATTTACAAAACAGTGGGACGATACATGTTTCAGCTGTAACGGCCGAAACTGTTACATTACACCGTTACGCAAATGTTTCGGTTAGACCTATTATGCAAACCGAAACTTTCATTTAAAACCTTGTATAATCATGATTTAGTGTATCCCATACACATTATTACAATAATACTTCATTCTCCTAATTCTCCCTTTTCTCCTCCACACTCAAGTTCGTGGGGATTTAAGAATCTTTATAAGCTTGATATGGTGGATTAAATCTTTTTTCAGGCGGCTTTGAAACCAGGCAGCAATGGGTCTATCATATCTTAATATGGTGACTTCCAACAAAGAGATAACAGGCAGATGTGTTGCCATTGAGTTCACCAATCTTCCTTTTTTGTATCAGGACAGTTGATTGAAAAGGTTTTTTGGTAGTTTCCAGAAGAGGAAGTAGCGAGTCCACCAGATTTTGACATGGTGGCCTTTAATGATGTCTTAGTAAGATAACATGCAGCTGCAACGGATCTATCGGCTTTTGGGTCCCACCAAACCTTCACACACAGACAACAGTTTATACCTCAGTTTCGACTCATGAGCTTACGAGCACAGGAGACTACCATGAGAGGACTGACACTAAAAAAGAGGGGAAATGAGTTAAACTCAGCAAAGCAGTAGAGATATAACTAAAGGAAATAGATACTTAACGGAAACTATAAGGGCTTTTACAACAACCAAACCATCGGTTTTAATACCATGTAGAAAAAATGAATTTTGTTGATGATTGATTATATACTAAACACGGTTTATAAAGATTTTAACAGAATCCAATGATAATCTACTAATGTTCTAGAGTAATCCTAATTGATCCTAATCTAGTAAGATATTATCCTAATTGTGACAAGATACACTTAGAGGGCGTTTGGTAGCTCGAAATTCTGAATATGTAAAGCTTATTTGAAAATTGAACTTATTTGGACTTTGGAGTGTTAAGTTAAAGTTTAATTCAATGTCTAAAATTTTTTGAAGTAGAGGTTTTACTTTTACCTCTAAAGAAAAAAGGAGCCCCTCTTAGTGGTGATTGGCTGCATCTCATGCACATTATAACAATGATTTTTCATTCCTTTAATACTCCATTTTCTCCAACACGAAGTTTTGCAACAAGGCTTTATTAAAAAAAAAATTGTATATATGGAAAATCTAATTGTATGTGTCATATTCACAGTTCAAACCACTTGTCAAATTGAATTCCATGTATTAATCCATCTTGCTAGAGGAAATAGGGGAATCTTTTGAAATGGTGCATTAACAGGCCTATCAATTGATTTTTTAGTATCTCGATAATATTTTTCATTTTCTCTCCTGCTGGTTTTTGCAATAATATGTCATTATGATGGAATATTTTCATCATTTGTAGTGATTTTTCAAATGCTCTAAATAGTATCATGGGTGAATTGTTACTGTTTTCTAAATGTTCCAAGTCGGTTTCTACGTACTGTTCTTGTACTTAATTAACACTTTTTTGCAGTGAAGGGAGAAGAAGGAAATGGGTTTTCCCTACCCTTGTCGAGTTCCTTAGATCTAAGGTATTGTTCTAGTCAAATTATGATTTAACTTGTGATTGTTTAAGGAGATCGCGATGGAGTTGATAATACTTAGATTAGTTCTGAAAATAAAAATTGATGTCTAGTGGGGTTGTTTCCCATAGTTAAACAACATATATATATATATATATATATATATATGTTATAAGAGGATTTTTAAGATTCACGTAAAACATGAATGTTGTTAATGTTCACGCAAAGGCAAAAAACGGTGACATTCTTGTAATTTTGGAGAGTTGTAATTGTAATTATGAAGAAAAATTATTTTATAAAACTGTCTGCTTCTCTCTATTCACAAGAATGCCACTGAAACCTTGCTTTTTGGCCTTGTGCGAAGGTTAACAACATTCACATTCTACATGAATGTTAACAAACCCTTATATATATTATTTTACTTTTTTGAAAGTGTAGAATTGGTTGTTAATCATGTTCCACCTTTGTAAGTTTTAAGGATGTTATGATCCTGAAGGAGATTCACATGTTTTTTTTTATCGAAAAATGGAAACCATTTAGTAATCAAAGAGAAAGAGCTTACAAGAGTATAAACTCGAGAAAACAAGGCAGAACAAGAAATACAAAGGAAAAACATCTAGAATCGCGGCAGACAAAATCCTGGTATGAGAGGAGAATTTCATCATTCCAAAAAAACTCACAAATCTGCCCCTCTTGCCCATTCTAAAACTAATGGGTGGATCTGAGAACAAATACGTTGAAGAGAAGACTGAAAGTCCTTGAAAACTTTCTTGTTTCTCTCTTTCCATATTAACCACGAAATGGCCCCAAGGAGAGCTGCCCCAAGTGTTTTCCGCTCACTATCCTCACTAACCAGGATCCAGCAGGATAAGAAGTTTTGAAAGGAAGAAGGGAAGACCTAGTCCACACCTACTTGGGATAGAAAATATCCCCAGATTGCACCCACCATAGGACAGTGCAACAACAAATGATCCACTGTCTCTTCCTCTTGAAGGCATAGGAAACAGCTGTTAGCCAAACTCCATCCTCTAGAATTCAAGTGCTCACTAGTAAGAATTTTATTCAAAGCTGCATTCCATAAAAAAAATGATAATTTGGATGGAATTCTTGGATTCTACACAATTCAATGAGGAAAGGGTCCATAATGGGTTGACCTTAGCGCTTGTACCAGCGATCTAACTAAGAATCGACCATTGTTGTCCCTAGACCAGGATCTCACATCTCTGCTGTGAGGCCTCAAAGAGACATAATCAAGATGCAAGAACAGGTGACTCAAGTTGCCTATTTCACAATCATTCAAACTTCACTGCAACTTGGGGCACCATAGCGCCCCGGACTCTTGGATTTCGAAGTAGTCGCTCACTAGAGGGTCCTTATTTTCTGCTAAAAGAAAGATATTGCCAAAGTCATCATGTAGTGTCGCAAAACGACACCAAATATCTTTCCAAAAGCGTATCTGGGAACCTCTACCTACCTGGAAACGAAAATAGGGCACCACTAGGCTTGCGACCGCCATGATACCCTGCACAATCCTACCCAGTAGGAATGCTTGACCCCTTGTGGAATCCAACAAGATTCCATACTGTACCTGTCTATAATGACAGACCTCCATTGAGATGTCTGGTTTGCGTTTATCATGTTTCTCTTTATACTAAGACTAGTGTAACCAAGGATGTGGTGCAGGTGCCTAGTGTTAGGGTTGTAAATTAGTTGGGACAGCTCTGCAGGCTCCCAGGACCTTTCTCATTTGGGATCAGGTCTGGACTGTACATTTAGACCCATGGGATAGTCTTGTATCTAATTTTGAGGCCCATCATAAAATGGACTGGGTATAGGCCTAGTGAATGAAGCCTTTCTGGGCTTTATGGTGAAAAAATATTATTGGTCAGGGCAGCCATAATAACTCATGTTGGGAATAATGAGCTGTGGGAAGAGTTGATTTTGGGTGTTCAAAGTAATGTGGATACATAATAGCATATTTGTTAAGTCCAACATTGTTCTCTTTTCTTGTCAGTGTAAATTAGATAAAATTTTCAGGAGGGAATCCTCTTCCTGCAAAAACTTTCCATGAGCAACCATCTTTAAAATTGTGTTTTCTTATTCTATCTGCTCTTTCCTTGGGCTCAAGCAAGCTCAATTAATCATGGGCTGGCTGAGGCCAAGAAATTGTGACCTGAGATAAGCTTGGATTAGGCTTGGGTCCCAAAAGACATGGGACAGACCTTCTTCATGGTTGAATCTGGTGCAGTAACATGCATATTTTGTGCAGGTGTACGAGAACCCACTTATCCTCTCCTCCCCACTCTAACAAATGACTCCTGAAATCAATCTCCACAGAACACACAAAGTGATCCACACGTAGCATCAGGTCCAGCCAGGGATGAAGTTCCGCACAACTCTTTAAGGAAAAGAGGGTCTGGAACTAATATTCAATGACAGGTAAAAGGCCTTTACATTAAAACGACCATTGTGTCCAAGAGCCTGTTGTCAACAAGATTATTAGGCTTAATCAAGTTAAGATGAGTCATGAACCTTAAAAATCCTTTATCTTCTAATCATTCAGACATCATCAGACTTGGAGTCCAAACCAAAAACATTTTCTCTGAATTCATAGCAGGAAGAACTCATAAGCATCCTTTAGTTGATGTCATTGAATAGAAATTCCTGAAACCTCTTTTCAACGTGTCTTGCCCACATCAAAAATCCTCCAAGAATCTTACTTCCTCTCCTCTCCATCCCTTCATACTTATGTGATTCACGAAATCCTCTATAGCTTTCAATTTGTTTTCCACATACCTACCAAATTTCTTTCGGATCCCCCAACAAATATTTCCCTTATTTTGTAACAATAACCTTCTTCCATAAACTCTCCTTTTTTTTCTCATAACCACTTGCCCAACAACATTGAGAGCAACGATCTCAAACTAACCAGATTTTGTTTTAGAAATCTCAAGCATGTGACTTTTTTTTTTTTTTATTATTCAAGAAATAAAAATAAAATAAAAAATTGGGAAGAAACAAATTTCAAATGAACAAGTAAAATGTTAAAACCTGCAAATATAATTCATTTGGAGATGTCCGTTTTATCTAGTATGAGTTGTGTTTCCTTAATACTATATGTTCCCATATGATTATGTAGCATGTCTAGGTTTGTCTGTTTTACATGGTTTGTCATATCTGACATCTCATCTCAATGTCTTTGTATCTGTGACCAACACCCATATGGTTATATGTTCAAGTGAGAATGCATTATATATATGCATGTTTCTATACAACATCAGTGTATGTATGATTACATACTACATCATTGTATAATTACTTTGAGCTTTTATTTGTTGTCTCCCTTGCATTTTTTGGTACACCCCTGGATGAACTCTTTTGTGCATATCTTCCATCTATTTCCAACATCTTTATTAAGATATAAAATTGATAAAACTCATCATACAGCATCATCATCATTTATTTTTGACATCCTCAATCATTTATATTTTGGATGCAGGATAAAAAATCAATAGAAGAAGCCAACGAAATGATGATAACTGGTTTATCACCATATTGGTTTGATGTAGCACAAGGCAGTGCTGTTCTTAATACAGTTGAGATGCAGTCTTTGTTTGTTCTGACTGGGCCAAATGGTGGTGGTAAATCAAGTTTGCTTCGATCAATTTGTGCAGCTGCATTACTTGGGATTTGTGGATTGATGATTCCTGCTGAGTCAGCCTTAATTCCACATTTTGATTCTGTTATGCTTCATATGAAATCTTATGACAGTCCCGCTGATGGAAAAAGTTCATTTCAGGTACCCTATTATGTCTGTTTCTCATTTTCCTTGCTCAATTTTGCAACGTATTAGCAAAGGGAAAAAGTTATATAAGGTACATGAGTTGTGTGGTGCCTCCCATATTTTCTGTCTATTCTTTGAAAGCCAGAATTGACATGTTTTATTGTACACTGGTTTGGATATATTCATATATGTTATATCTTTAAGTGGTCTAGTATGGATTCTTTTATCTAATATATTAGGTGTTTAGTTAGGGATAGTTTATTCTCCTTATTCATTTCAAGTTGCAGTTGTGCCAAAGGTTCATTTTTGTCTCTGTAAACTTTCATACCTGATTTAATTTTTGCAATATTCTTAACAGATCAAGAGATCAAATGTGAGTAGTGAGTACATAAAAATGCATGCTTCAAAACACATAGAAAAATGTAAGCGAAAAGAAAATCAGATGGGATAGCAAAGTCTCGGACTTTTTTTGCAAATATATATTAAATTAGATACTCAATCAAATTAGGGTCTTAATTTTCCAATTTTCAAACCCTGATGAGCCCCACCTAGAATTTGATTGTAAAATAAACATCACCGTAATAGATGGACCTTACTAGAAAAGGAGCAGTGATATAATTCTGAATATGACTCTTATTCGAGGGAAAAGGAGAAAGTTAGCAATTTTACAGGTAAAGCAAAAAGTGAAAAAAAAAATTTCACTATAAATTTGTGCAGGTACAAAACAGATCAAATATGTAACTCACATTAGACAAGTGAAAAGACTAAACTCCCCCTAACTAGGCAACTATCTCCTAATTGTTTGCTAAAATTTTCCCTTATAGTGATTTGGCAGGAGGACTAACTCACCCCTTAGCCAATGTGGTGGCCCAATCTGTCATCTCACTAACTAACACACACACCATTACCTGTAGCAAAAAATTAAATAAATAAAGAACACCCTTGTTCAGAATAAGGAGGTGTTCGGCAGGGTGGAGCTGGAAATAGATAAGGTTCCTGAAGGAAATTTGCAGCAATTGACAGAAAGGAAGAACTAGGATGATTACGGGGTGGCTTAAGGAAGGGGTAAAACACCAAGTTCTCCATTGCATGCCTAATGCAAAAGAGGAAACACAATTTCAAAGCTGATGATGAAAGGAGTTATGCTAGAAGAAGAAGATTCGATATATAGGAAGAGGTGGTGAGTTAATTAACTTTATCATGGCCAAACTCGCATCGTCCTTATTTTGATGGGATTGGATTTTATAATTTATTGTTTAAGCAATGCAACTGGTTAAGAAAGACTTTTGATGAAGAGAGGGGGATCTAAAATCAGTGGAGAGAATACCCTTGGTCTAGATGGTTTCACTAGGGTTTTGCAAAAGATGTTAGGGAACCATTAGAAGGGACTTTTTGCAAGTAATGGAGGATTTTCACGTGAGAGAGCGGCTTTTGATAGGAGTGCTAATGTCCCTTTTATCACTCTGATTCCAAAAAAAAAAAAAGTGGGGTTGGCGAATTGAATGATTTTTGTCCAATAAATCTAGTTAGTAACCTTGTACAAAATCCTTGCCTCCAGGCTACAGAGGATGCGTCTGCCAATTATATCGCATTGTCAAGGTGCTTTTGTGCATGGAAGGGTGATATTAGTTGGATTAATGATTGTGAATGAATGTATTAACTTGCCTGGAGTTTTATGCATGTAGAAAGCATACAATAATGTCCACTAGAAGTTTTTTATTATCGTCTTACAAGGATTGGTTTGGGATTGAGTGGAGAAGGTGGATGAGGTATGTCTGACTACTTGTCAGTTTCGGTATTGGTAAATGTAGCTGTGACTGGTTTATTTTATAGTCACAAAGGGCTAAGACAATGTGACCCTTTTTATTATTGGTAAATGTAGCTGTGACTGGTTTATTTTATAGTCACAAAGGGCTAAGACAACCCTTTTTATTTGTTTCCGTTTATCTTAGTGAAGGTAGTTTTGAGTAGGACCTTCAAACGGGCTGAAGAAGGTGGTGTATTTAATGGATTCCAAGCATAATTACAAAGTCGGAGATTATTTAGCTTTGGAAAGAGGCAAAATTTTGAAAAATCTGGAACAATGTCGAGCAAGATATGAAAATAATAATAAATAAGAGTACTAATTATAAAATTTTTTTAAATGAATCTATTTCATTAGATATTTATTCATATTTTTAATTTCTTTTTTTGAATAATTCGCATTTAATTCAAAAAATTCGTTATTTTTTAAATAAGTCGCGCTTTATTTAAAAGGCCATGAATGCTCTGTGAAGTGAATTAATCGTTCGATGAAAACTTCGCAAATTATTCCGGACTTTTTAAAATAATTTGAGAACTTTGTTGCTCTGATTCCAAGGATGGCAGTTGAATATCCCAGCTGCAGTTTTTGGATAATTCTCTTATCTCCTGCAATGCACGCCATGAGTGCTTAAAATATCTGATATGTAGATTGTGCTGTTTTGAAGCAATCTCTCGCCTCCAAATCAATATAAGCAAGGGTGAAGTGTTTGCAGTGGGGTATGTAGGTAATTCGGTAGAACTTGCTGAAGCTCTAGGATGTAAGACAAAGTCTCTTCCTTCTTCTTATCACAGGTCAATTGCTGAAGCTCCCGGATCCGGTCATTGAACTCTTTGAAAGAAGATTAGCCAGGGTAAAAAAGGAGTATCTCTCAAAGGCTTGAAAGCTAACTTTGATCCCTAGGACTCTTAAGGTTACCTACTTATTTTCTCTCCTTGTCCACGATTCCAGTTTTAATGGCTGCAAGATTAGAGAAATTGGAAAGAAATTTCTGGGGGACAGAACTGACACCAAGACGTATCACATAGTAGACTAGGAGAATATATGTAGACCAAAAGTGGCAGGCACTCTTAGCCTTCTGCCCCCTTGAATGGTCTGCTATTGTTCATGGCAGCAGTTAGATTTTCTTACAGTTATGTGATATTGATCATTTTTAATTGATTTTTTTTCTTAATGAGGCTTGCTCCTCTTCTTTTGAGATTATAATTAAAAAAATAATAAATCAAGAACACCACTAGGCTCTAGTCAACCATACAGAATAACTAATTTAGAAGAAAATGGCCAAGCTACCCTTGTACTATAAAATATATAGACATATCTTCACATATTCTAACAAATGGGAGCAAGGTTGTTAAATCGTAATCGAATCGGAAAAAAAAATTTTGAGGACTAATTCGATTCAAATCGAGATTCAAATCGTAACTCTTAAGATTCAATCAATTTTTTAAAATATTGTTAAAAAAATACTTAATAAAAAAAAATAGAATAATCCATTATCCAAAATATTTCAATTCATTCATATCGATTGATAAAGTAATGAACATTTCATTGCTAAACTATACAAAATGCGAATGAACTCCATAAAATGAAACATAACCCCAAATATAATCAAAGATAAATCAACAATAGTCAACTCATATATTCAAGTTGTATGAGATCAATTATCAAAAGATTTGTACAATTAAAAGACTAATAAAACAAAGTATCAAGTTCTCCCAGAGTCCAACTCTATCCTCTTTCTTCTTCCTACTTTCTTCTCTTTTCTTTCTCTTTTTATTTTTTCTTGTTTCAACTCCATCCTCTTTTATGGAGCATGTTTGTCAGGATAAGTTTATGTTAAGTTGTTTATATATGTTAAGTAATTGCCGTTGGTTTTACCTTTATTTTGAAACATAGATATGTTCTTTGTGGTTATTTGAATAGGAAGACAGTTTTTTATGATTGCCAAATTTTCATATTTAGCAGGTTCATTCATACCTTGTTAATGCTAGGAGGAACATATTTGCTGTTGGTGCTGATCCTATTCCTGTTTTATTTTAATTCAAACTCCTCAATTTTTCATGGTCATGTATGTACATTTCAGTATTCTTAATTTAGGGCCATAGATTAAAGGAACAAGAACCAGTGCAGTGGACCAACCAAGTATTTTGCAAACAACACCCAAGAAATCTCTGATAAGATTGACTAGGATTTGATATACATATTACCGATCAAAAAAAAAACAAATCTGTACATATCGCTGAATTACAAATAGGGCTTGTCTCAGAAATAAATTCGAGATATACATTTCTTTTTGGCAGGGTTGGACTGGAAGTTGGAGTTGTACATAATAAGAATCTGTCTTAGTGAAATTATTCATTTAATAGTAGTGCCAATTACATGAAATCACACCTGCCCCTCTAGCTCTGATGGTGAGTTGTGCTCATCTCATAATGATGGTCCTAGGATCAAGTCCCAGGGAAGGAAGCTTTTCCTTGGTGATGTGGCAAGCAAGAGGTCCACTCACCAGTTACTAACCTCAACTACTAATAGTCTAATAGTAGATAAATGATGCCTTGTACAAAAAAATTTACACGAAACCCAAATTTCTCAATGTAACTTTCTTCCTTACGAGAAATTATTTTACTAAAGTATTAAGTATGCCCTTGCTATTGTTTATTTATTGTGATCATAAGAGCACTCATTAGTTCAAAACATGCCAGTGTTATGTTCATCTAACATGACTTGGTGTCTCAGATTGAAATGTCAGAGATTCGTTCTATAATCACTGGAGCCACTTCGAGGAGCCTCGTGCTTATAGATGAAATCTGCAGGGGGACGGAAACAGAAAAGGGGACATGTATTGCTGGTAGCATTGTTGAAACTCTCGACGAGATTAGTTGTCTTGGTATTGTATCTACCCACCTGCATGGAATCTTACATTTACCACTGAATACAAAAACCACTGTGAATAAAGCAATGGGAACAGAGAATGTAGATGGTCAAACAAAACCAACGTGGAAGTTGATAGACGGGATTTGTAGGGAAAGCCTTGCCTTTGAAACAGCCCAAAAGGAAGGAATTCCGGAACCAATAATCCGAAGAGCTGAAGAGTTATATTATGCAGTTAATGGAAAGGATGTATATACAGGAAGAAATAATTCAAAATTAGAACATTTTTGTTCTGATACTGATGTCAAGGGTTCTGATGAAGCATATGATCGATCGAGTAGGATTAAAATAGGAGTTGTCAGTTCTAGGACTGAGACACTGAACCCTATGGAGATTCTACGTAAGGAAGTTGAAAGTGCTATTACCATAATCTGTCAGAAGAAACTGATTGAGCTCTACAGGCAGAAAAGCATATCAGATCTTGCAGAGGTCACTTGTGTGGCGATCGCTGCTAGGGAACAGTCACCTCCATCAACGATAGGTGCTTCAAGTGTCTACGTAATGTTCAGACCTGATATGAAAATATATGTTGGACAGGTACTTTCTTCAACATAATTCACTTGGTTGTGTTGTCTATTGTTCCCTATAGCAGTGATAGTTTTACAAATCTGTCCTTGTGCTAATTTTTTAAATTCATTCCTCTACATGAACTATTGCCAAAGACGGATGATCTCGAGGGCCGAGTTCGTGCTCATCGTTCAAAGGAAGGGATGCAGAATGTGTCATTCCTTTATGTCATTGTCCCAGGAAAGAGCATTGCTAGTCAACTGGAAACTCTGCTCATAAACCAGCTCCCTCTTCAAGGCTTCCGGCTCACCAACCTTGCTGATGGTAAGCATCGGAACTTTGGCACTTCTAATCTTTCCTTAGAAAATTTGACCCTGCACCAATGAATCCACAGCTTGTGATAAATGCTGCTAAGCGAATCACCAAGAAGAAAAGCCTCGAGCTTCTTTTTGTCGGTAACATAATTTGTTGTAAGTACATGGAGAAAGCAAGAGGATGTGTCATTAAACACACTGGCTGCACCAATTTTGTATATGATGGTGATTGCCTTACATACAGCATACCCTATTTTCACCTATTGAACAAGGGTGAATTCCTGTTGTTTGAAATGTATAAATTAGTTGCAATCTTTATGCGCATTAGTATGTGGAAATTACTCCACGGTCACATTCTTTTCTGTTGTAACTTGTGATATATGTATATTTTAATCATCACAAGATAAGTTTCTTAAACTAGACTTTACAACCACCATGTGTGTCTCCAAGATTGATGCAATGCTTCTCAAAATTCCAGGGAAAACCTCAATTTCCTTTGTTTGATTTTGAAGCTTGTATTATCATAAACTTGTTTCAAAATTGTTGGAACCCATTTAAGCTTGTTTGTGTGTCTGTGAAAATAGAAGAGCAAACCTGTCGTCATTTTCAGATATTCCTGGCCTCGAAGACATGGCACATCACCCATGAATCTGAACCATTCAGATTTAGACCATTCCTTTGATTGGCCATGACAAAAATTTCAGCAATCCAACAATCCAGTCATTTGATACAGTTTAGTCAGCATGACAAAGACACCAAAAAAAAAAACATTTAATGCATGGTTAGTGTTTTCAACTGCATATAATTTCTGCATGGCGAGCCATTAGAGAGGTTGACAAACTGGAGGATATGGATTCTCAGAGAATTTGTTATATTTGTCTGGCTAGTCTTCCTGGAAATGGCTACTATAGTATTTCCCTTTACTGTGAAGTTGATTGAATTTTCAAGTTGTGGCTTTTACTGTCCACTGTCCAAAATTTACTGTTCTGGGCCCTGACCATCTAACCAACACAATCTTTGCTGGCAATTTGGATCTTAAGTAAATAAAGGTTTAGTTGGACTACTCTGGCAGTGTAAATTTCAGGCTATGATCAATTGATGCACTTTCAAAAGTTTGGACAGCTGCATGTACAACAGATTTTTCAACAGAATTATACTCATAATTGTGATTTGGTTTTTTAATAATGAGAAAATTTCGCGTTAGCGTTTTCGTATGTGGAATGTTCACCCAAAACGGTAATGCTGTGTGTAATGGAAGTTAATTCTCTTGTTAATTATTTTAAATCTAGTTAAAACTAAGTCTCTTTGTTAGTCAGGAACTCAACTAAGATGTTAGAAACCCTTGAAAAAATAAGATCTAGTTGGTAACCCATTTTTTTTATTTTTCTATGAAATGACTAGTGGTCTTAGTAACGCTATATATGTCTTAGGAACTCATGTGAAAGTTTTTCATTTATTTGTGGTCTTAGTAAATATATTAATTTTGACTCAGATATTTTTGTCTCTAATTGTTAAATGACCATGTTGATATTATTATTATTATTTTTTATTTATGATTTTTTTTTGTCATCTCAACTTTGGGGTTAACTGGGGTTAGTATCTGTGTGTCAGTAGGTTAATGCCTAGCATTTGAAGCCAAGGCTAAGGATGACCATGCACTCGGGACCTCCCTCCTAGTGAGGGAATACACTAACACTGGGCTAGATCCAGTGTGTTATTTAATTTATGACTGATATGATAAGAGTAATTTGATTGTTTTTTCGGATACAAAATAAGTATAAAAATGTACTAAATCATTTTTTGCCTTTTTCTCTCATCTCCCAATGACCAAATTACTGCATAAATGGATGAAAGTACAGGAATCGAGTAAACGTTACCCAATTTACCAAGGATTCGTTCATTGAGCCAGAAAAATCAGTAAGGGAAGATGAAAAGAAATTTTTAAAAAAAAGTATTTACCAAAAAAAAAAAAAAAAGATTCATTCATTTAAAAAATAAATAAATAAATAACGTTACCCAATTAAAAAAAAAAAAAAAACAGAATCGAGTCCGTTTCGCTAGAAATGTTTTTGAAAAAGTTGCTTTTATTTTTCTCTTTTGTGTTTTGCTTACAAGAAAGTTTGATGAAAAAGAAACGAGTTGTGCTAGCCCTATTCTCATGCCTACCCTTAGCTAAAAATCAACGCCTGTCATTATTTTCAATAAAAAAAATTACCCTTAATTAAAAACCAAACACCTGTCATTAATTTAAATAAAAAAAATCAACAAATGTAATTGCTTTAACTGTTTGGTTTTCTGGCTTACCCATAACTGATAACCAACACCAGTCATTACTTTCAATAAAAAAAATTAACACATGTCATTGCTTTAACAGGTTGGTTTTTGGCTGCGTAAGGAATGCATAGAGTGTAGCCTAGTGGCCGACGACGAATCGTAAACCCGGAGGTCTCAAGGTGTGGGAATCCGAGTCTTTTATGGCTCAGGATATCACGTTTAAAAAAAAAAAAAAAAAAGGGAATGCATGAGAGTAGGATTAGCACGCAAAATTCTGCAAAATCTCTCCTATATTTCAAACCTTGCCCTCTAGGCACAATAGTCTAATTTAAAACCTTGCCCTCTTGGCACAACAAAGTCTAATTTCAGACCACGGATTTCCTCTCAGTGGGGCAGAGTAAAATACTCTGGCCTGCTCTCCAACTTGCCACATGTCTCTTTTAGCTCCCTTTAACTATGATTAAACTTCATTAATCTTTAATGAATTTAACCTTAGTTTTCAGGAAAAAAATAAATTTAATCATTGGGTAAAACTTGTTAACCAAAGTTAAAGAGAGAGGATTTTTAAAGGCTGAGCAGAGTATTTTAGTGTGCCCCATCCAGAGGAAATCGGAATGGGATTTGGTTTGTTTATCCCTCATCCCACATATCAACATGTGTCCCTTTTAACCACCCTTAATTGTGGTTAAGATTCACCAGCATTTAGTTCAATTAGAGCATGTAAATAATTTTGGTAGAAGAGTGGTTGCTCAGTGGTGTTGCTACACGAAGTTAAGAAAACAATTTTTTCAAGGGAAGTGATTAAGAACACTCGAGTATGTACTATCGAGTGTTGGGCCATTTGATTTAAAATCTAAGGGCACCAAACGCAAAGTGGGTCCACCATAAAATGCATTCAATTCTTTAGTACAGTTAGATTTTAGTACATAGTATGGAGAATTTTATTATCACTACATTTTTCAAATGAGCAAGTTATGTTTCAACCGGTTTAATAAGTTTAAAAGTAATAGAAAAAGTTGTTAACACATGTTGCTATCATAGGGAAAGTTTGAAAGTCTGCGTCTGGAGGATAGACTTCCCTGACAACTTCTGACTTTTGGGAAGTTAGAAGTTGGCAATTATGTGTTTGGCTTGTATTTTTCGTTTGACTTCCCGCGGAAGTAAAAAGTCGTAGCAAGTCATTTTCTTTACTTTCCCAAAAAGCCAGGCGAGTGTGCTTCCCTGGGAAGCAAAATTTTCACTCTACTCCGATCACTTTATCCCGCCAGCGCTCCAAAGCAGCTCACATCCTCTCCTCCTTTTTATTTCTCTGCTTCTTTTTTTTTTTTGTGATTTTCCCATCTCTTTCCATCTGTAATGGAGATGGGAGATTTTTTCTTTCTTTCTTTTCTCACTGCATGCCTTCTCCACTTTAGAGTGTGTGGCAGCAGCTTGTCCTCGGAGATGACCGGCCATTTTCTTTTCTTCTGGGATCAACATTAGCAAGTTGGTCATTTACTGAATGAAGATCTCTCTCCTCCATCTTTTGATTTCTGTAAATATGGGTATGTAAGTGTGTGATTTGGGTTTTCATTGGCTGGTATTGTTGTGTCACGGGATGAGGAAAGTTTGGAAGGGTTCTGGAGGTTCTTTAATCAGCAACTATGGGGATTGAGACAAGGCTCTTTAATTGTGGTTAAGTTTCACGGGTTAAGCTATTTAACTTTGGTTTTCAAAAAATATTTTTAAAAATTAACACCCGGAACTGGTCAGACTCGAGGAAAAAATGAAAAAAAAAAAATGATTTTTTTGCAAAATGTACACAGTCGAACCGGTGGAACCGGGAACCAACCTATCACTCCCCGAAAATCAATACAATTCATATCTCATAAATGCATGGATTTCTAGGCGTAGACCTGGAACAAATCCCAAGACTAAATGGAAATCATTCAACTTAATTCATTAAACAGAAGTGTATATCAAGTCACTAAAATAAATCAATGACAATAACCAAACAAAATGGACATTTCTCAGTCTCAATTTAATACTCACCTAAACAAGTTCCTTAAACAACTCAATAAAAATCTAACTAAAACAAAAAAACTCCACGGACTAACAAAGCTCCTGCTGACTTCTAATTTTCTCAGCTCTCTCCTGAAAAGATAGAGTATAACAAGGGTGAGTACGACGGCCCAGCAAAAGAACACATCCAACAAACAATAATTACATAATGACAAATGTAATAAATTATGCAACAAAATATTACAACATATACAATTTATTTATACACAAGTTTCACAATTTACCGTTAATTCAATTATTGGTCACGGTCTCATGTCCATAGGATTCAAACTGATATCATCCTACTGACATTCTTTTACTGGCAACACTAAGCTCATCTAGTCTAGCTCTCACAAAGTACATTTCATTTATTTGATCTAACGAGTGTTTCACTCCATTAGTCAAAGAGTCATTTGGTTTATCATTGATCTTCCAATACTATTCTTGGGATCACACTAAGTTTAGCCAATTTTCACTTTTGGGCTTCCACAAAGTTCACCCGAGGATTCTCTTCTGGGCATCGTACTAAAGTCCTCCCACAAGCGAACCCTACTCAAGGTTTTTGGTATTTTATTAAAATCTAGATTTATTAAATGACATATAAGACAATATTCATAGATTAAACATGATATGTACATCAACAATTAATAAACAAAATAATAATTGACAAGAGCATGCATGATTTCATCTCATAATTCACAATAATTAAGAATATTAAATATAAATAATATATTCAATTAAAGTATCTTAGAAACATTAATGTGAAAAATATCTCTTTTCCCGTTTTTGATTTTCGACTAAAGTTTTGACCCACAAAACTAATGATTTTGAAAAAACTTTCTTCACAAAAGTTGTAGGTCTTTTCGAGCTCTTCGAAATGATGTACTGTCGGATCAAAATCGGACTTAAGGTCATAAAGTTATGACCCGTATATCAAAACTGGGTAAATTTCCTTTAAATTAATTTAATTCCGAAAATTCACCATTATAATCTCCTAGATTTCATATATTTTCTTCTCTAAAATTCCGTTTTTCTCAATGGTTTTCATTCCTAAATTCAATACATTATTTTTCTGACATTTAATTCGCTTATGAGTAATTATAGATGTAAAACAAGAGTTGGAACAACAAAATTTAAACATCAAAATATACTAAATTTAATTACAGGATTTTAAGAATTACCTAAAACATTACTCAGAATTTTAAACTCTAATTTATAAGTTTCTAGCATGGATCATCATTCCTATAAATCCAAAACATAATCAAAACCTAGAACTATGGTGGAGTGTTCACTTGCCTCAACGATCTAATCTACCACGAGGAAGAAAAAACTTTGGAATCGTGATCTCCTTCCTTAAAAACCCTTTCAAATGTGAAAGCCTTACTTTTCTACTCTTTCACGTTCTATTCTTTAGAGATTGTGTTCTGTGTATTCTAAAATTAGGTTTACCACTTTTTACTTATATTAACTCAATTATTTATTTACTAGAATGTCATTAGTGACTCTTGTTTGTCTACACTTCTAATTAAATCTCATTTAAGGTTATTCTTATTCCCTCATTTATTTTCACACTAGCTAATTAATTTCTAGGTCACTACACGGCCACTCTACCGGTTCGATGCCTGGTCAGTTCTGACAACACTGCATCAAACTACATTAATTAGGTTCTTTCTCTTCAACTAACATATGGGGAAACATCAAATTACTAATTATACTCACTTTCTACAACTAAACACTAAGTAGCACTAATGAGGAGGTGGAAAGTCCTTGACTTGTTGAATGGGTATGTGGATTGGATAGATGGATGGTTAGATAGTGGGTGATGGGTAATGGGTCACGAGTAAATGGAAAATGGGTTGTGGGAAAAGTGGATTATGGGTAAATATGTTGGTTGGGATGATTGGGAGTTGGGTACTGGGCCATCAAAAAGGCTATATACTTGTTGTTGCATCATTCTCCCCATCCGGAAAAGAACTCGACCCCAAGCTCAATGTGATGTCATGCCACAGAGATTCATCTAGCATCTTCAATTCATGGGCTGAAACTCAAACATCTTCTGAACTTAGTTTTTCATGCCAATGGACGAGATATTGTACATAAGAACCACGTCTAGTAGTATTAGACCGCACATCCAAGATGTCAATATACTCTTTGGGAAGAGTAGACATCACAACAGAAAAATCGATTGGCTGTAGAGTGGTTTGGTCTGGATCATTATAGAATGGATATAGATCACAAATGTTGAAGACAAGATTGATCTTTAGGTCATTTGGTAGCTATAAACGATATGCATTTGGTCCCAACTTCTTTAAAATTCTGCAAGGACCAAATTTATGTTGCTTGAGCTTGTTGTATGTACCACTTGGAAACCTTTCTTTCCAAAGAAAGACCATGAAAAGATCTCCTTCATTGAACTCTAGATGTCGCCGACGCAGATCAGTTTGTGCCTTGTATTGTGTTGCCGCTTGCTGCAAATTTTCTTGGACTTGCTTGTGTATGTTTTTGATGTGAACAGCAAATTCCTTGGCTTCCATACTTGATTTCATGAGTTGTGGTAGGGATAAGTGATCGAAGACATGAAATGTATTTCTGCCATACACAATCTCGAATGGAGTCTTCTGAGTAGAACGATTTTTGGAGTTGTTGTATGCAAATTCAGCTTGTGGAATAACTACATCCCAAATATTTAGAGACTCACCCACTAAACTGCGCAACAAATTCCCAAGTAAACGATTAACAACTTCTATTTGACCATCACTTTGTGGGTGGTATGCACTTAAAAACTATAAATGAGTACCCATGAGATGCCAAATAGTCTACCAAAAGTGTCCAACAAATTGAGTATCATGATCAGAAGTGATGGACTTTGGTACTCCATGTAAACGAAAAACTTCACGAAAAAAGAGGGCTGCTATATGAGAAGCATCTGTAATGTTTTTGCAAGGAACAAAGTGTGCCATCTTTGAAAATTTGTCAACGACCACAAAGATAGAGTTAACACCATGCTTGGTTCGGGGTAGGCCAAGGACGAAATCCATAGAAATATCTTCCCATGGTGCAGCTGGTATAGGTAGTGGTTGATACAAACTAGCATTTTGTTTTCTTCCCTTGGCACGTTGACATATAATACACCATTGCAGGTACCTTCCCACATCGTGTTTCAAAGAAGGTCAAAAGTATTGTTGTCTTACCAAAGCTTCAGTTTTTTCTACACCAAAGTGTCCACCAAGTCCTCCTCCATGGAGTTCTGCTATAAGATATAAGTGTAGAGAACCAATTGGAATGCATAGCTGATTACCTTTGAAAAGGAACCCATTTATTACATGGAATGGGCAATGCTAATTTGTATCAATTGCAATCAAAACTTTGGAGAAGAATGGATCTGAAGTATAATGTCTTGGCAAAAGATTAAAGCCAACAACCTCATAGGAGAGAGTGGTAAGCAATGCTTGCTTTTGGCTCAATGCATCTGCCACCTTGTTTGTTGCTCCAGATTTGTGATGGATGACAAATATGAATTCTTGGAGGTAGGAGACCCACTTGGCATGACGAGCACTCAATTTCTTTTGAGCACTAAGAAATCGAAGTACCTCATGATCTGAATAAAGTATGAATTCAGCATGAATAAGATAATGATGCCAAAATCTCAATGCTTGGACTACCACATAAATCTCCACATCATAAGTTGAACACTTTCTCTTTGAATCTCCCAACTTCTCACTAAAATAGTCACCGGTCATTTCTCTTGAGAAAAGAAAACACCAATTCCGATATGAGAAGCATCACATTCGACTTCGAAAACTTCGGAGAAATCTAGAAGGGCAAGAATCGGAGCTTCAATAAGCTTCTTTTTCAACAATACAAAGTTTTCTTTTGCTTCCTTGATCCATTAGAAAGATTTGGACCAAAGTGCATCAGTTATAGGTGCTACAATACTGTTGAAATTTTTGATGAATCGTCGATAAAAAGAAGCTAACCCATGAAAACTACGCACATCAATGATGCTCTGAGAAGATGGCCAGTCAAGGATAGCTCAAACTTTGTCTTCGCCCATTTGGATAACACCTGAAACAATAACATAGCCTAGAAAGGTTACACGGTTAGTCATGAAACAACACTTCTTGAGGTTGATATGCAACTTATTCTTGTGGAGAGCTTCAAACACTTAGTTTGTGTAGATGTTCGGGATGGGCCTGCACAGCCTTGCTGTAGATAAGAATGTCGTCAAAGTAAACTACCACAAATTTGCCCATGAACTCTTTCAAGACTTGAGTCATGAGTTGCATGAAGGTACTTGGAGCATTGGAGAGTCCAAATGGCATGACAAGTCATTCAAAGAGCTCATCCTTTGTCTTGAAGGTCTTTTTCCATTAATCACCCAGTCGAATTCTAATTTGGAGGTATCCACTACTCAAATCAATCTTTGAAAAAATTTTGGCACCAGCTAGCATGTCTAATAGGTTGTCAAGGTGAGGAATTGGGAACCTATACTTAACTGTTATCTTGTCTACAGCCCTACTATCAATACACATAGCCATGCACCATCCTTTTTTGGAGTTAAGAGTGTCGGCACGACACAAGGACTGAGACTTTCTCTCACAAGACCTTTCATCATCAATTCCTCAACTTGTCTTTGAAATTCAGCATGTTCAGTTGGACTCATTCGATAGTGGGGAAGGTGAGGTAAAGAAGCACCTGGAACAAAGTCAATCTGATGTTGGATGCCAAGCATAGGAGGCAAACCAGTGGGTAATTCTTCCGGTGCTAAGCCTTGAAATTGCTCCAAGAGACGAGAGACAATAGCTGGGATTTTATGCACTTCTTGACTACCAGTTACAGCAACTAAGGCATACACAAGTTGCTCTTCTTTGCAGCATTCTTCAAACTTCTTGTAGGACAACAAGCTAACTTGAGTGGTTTCAACAATAGCGGGTGCATCTTTTAATGGGTTCAAGACATATTTAACTCCCTTCTTGACTAGAGGGTAGGTGTTCTTCTTGCCATCATGATGCACACACTTATCAAATTGCCATGGTCTCCCAAGCAAGAGATGACACACATACATGGGTAGCACATCAAACCACAATTCGTCCTCATACTTATGCGACACCTCTTTGTGACTGAAACTTCACCCCCCTTTTTAAACCAAGAAACTTTATATGGTTTGGAGTGGTCTTCACACTTCAAATTCAGTTTATTTACCATGGTTGTTGACACCATGCTCTCACAACTACCAGAATCAATCATGATTACACATTTCTTTCCATAACAAATGTCGAACGTCCGAAAGATGTTGTTCCGAAGCCACTTATTATCATCTTGGATTTTTGGGGCAGTCACTACACGTCGTATGACAAGACTTTCAACATCACAATCAGGTCCACATTGCTCTTCATTCATGTCATTTTCAGCCTCTGTGTCATACATTGGTTTACCAACCTCTTCTTGTAAATTTTTCTCTTCTACTTGATTTATCTGGACATCAGATTTCTTTTTTAGGACGTCCATAGGCTCTATGACCAAGTTCACCACATCTATAGTAACTTGAGCTTCCAACCTTTTCTTTTCCTTTGCCTCCTAAATCCCTACGCTAATTTGAATGGTCAAACCCACCCTTCTTGTTACCTAAATGAGTCCCATCCATGGGGTATTTGAAATTTCCAGATTTGTCACTCATCTTGGATGCAGTCCACTTAGATTTTTCTTCTGCTTAAGAGCAAGTTGATATGCTTTCTCAAGGCTATGAAGGGAATGCATCATCAACTCACCATGGCGACTATACTTCAGCCCACTCACATATCTCGCCACTAATTGATCATCATTTTCTTGCAAATTTATACGACTCAACAACTTTTAAAATTGTTTTGTGTAATCAGCTACGAATTGGTCATTTTTTTGGCATAATTGATGGAGCTTTTTATAGAGGGTTTGTGAGTAGTCTAAGGGCAAGAATTTGTCATCTAACTTCAGTCTCATTTCTGCCCATGTATTAATTTTCCCAAATCCTTTTCCTTCTCTACTACGTTGGTATTGTTGCCACCAAACAAGAGCATGACAAAACGAACCTTCTTTTCTTCCGTTAAGTCTTTTCAATCAAAGAAAGCATCTAAAGAGGTAATTCAATCACAATAATCATCAGAATTAAGCTTACCGTCAAAGTCTTAAACATGCACTTGAATAATACGGTCAGCCCCTTCAAGAACTTGGGGTAAACGTTCCATGGACCACACATCTTGTCTTTTTGGAGGTGGTAGAAGCATCCCGGTAGAATTAGAAGATCCATTGTTGTTTTGGTCATCATCACTCACATTGCTTCTTCCTTAATGAGAAGGAGCGGGAAACACTTGTGGAATCCTTAGTAAAAGTTCTTCCATCATTTGTTCAAGCTCTCGATTAGATTGTTGTAAACCCTCCACTTCTGTCATCAAATCATAATTCTCTTTGTTATAGTATTTACGTCCATGATGGTTCCTTCGAGGAGGCATTCTGTTCTTTTCTCAAATAGTTGGTGGGTGTGGAAGTTGGTGCAGAAAATTCAGCAAGAATGAAACCTACTCTGATACCAATTTGATGCAACACCAATGCACATCAGATGTGATGTAACACAAAGAAGAATTAGAAGAGAGAAAGAGAGGTGACAAGGGATCTGGGACTCAGTCAACTAGTTATGGTTATGCTGGAATCGCTCACAGCAAAGGGAAATCACTCTACCCATAAGAGAAACTTACTAAGCTTCTCCAAGAATTAAAAATAACATCCAAAGATCCTCTTTCATTTCATTTCATTTCTTTAGCATTTATAAAGAACATTGATCCCAAATAGGAAAATACTGCAAAACCCACTATCATGTGGAAACATCAAACTACATTAATTAGGTCCCTTCTCTTCAACTAACATATGGGGAAACATCAAAAGACTAATTATACCCACTTACTACAACTAAACACTAAGTAGCACTAATGAAGAGGTGGAAAGTCCTTGACTTGTTGAATGGGTATGTGGATTGGATAGATGAGTGGTTAGATAATGGGTGATGGGTGATGGGCAATGGATCATGGGTAAATGGAAAATGGGTTGTGGGTAAAGTGGATTATGGATAAATATGTTGGTTGGACTGATTGGGAGTTGGGTGCTGGGTCATCAAAAAGGTTGTATACTTCTTGTTGCATCATGAAGGACATCAATTCCAATTGAATGAGATTAGGTCGTAGGTCTTTTCTATCTATATATACTACTATACATAAAGAAATATAAAATATCTTCAGTTCAGGTGGGGTCGGGCCGAATTCGGATGATCTAAGGGCAGCCTAAGCTCAGCCCAGTATTTACTTTAGGCCTATAATCTTGTTCAAACTCAGCCCAGCCCAAAATTAAAGAAGGCTCAGCCCACCCAAACTTCAGGCCAGCCCAGCCCAATTGCCACCCCTATGACCCCACCCCTAACACTGCTCTTGAAATGCACATGCATCTCCAAAAGCAATTTGATATGGATACCATATTATATCATAGCATTGCTACCAATACTACCTAAACCATACAAGCAATTAGATAAATTTTTTTTGGTAATCGATATACGTTAGGCCGCAACCCCAATTTTGTTCAAGATTAGTGGTCGGATGAATTTTCCAACATCGCACCCTCTCGGAACTTGATCACGGGTTAAGCTCAGGACTTGATCACAGGTCAAGCGAGTGGTGTCATGCACACTCAACTAATGGGGCAAGTATTGGTTCCCAAGTAATTAGATCTTCAACTGCCTTTTATAGGTGAAATGACTTGTTGCTTCAACCGATTGATTGTAAAGGTGAAAAAGAGAATGTATATTCATGTGTCGGACTTTAAGAGAGGGTAAATGCATCAAAATGTGTTAGATTATGAAAGAAAATTAATGTGTTAAAACATTTAAGATGATTATTGTGTGATGGCCACAACGTTTAGGCATGGGGGTAGCTAGTGGTCATTTTTCCGGGGAGAAAAAAACAGTGATTAGACCACCATAGTCAATTTGACTATGTAGTCAAATGTCCTGTCAATGGTATTTTTTTAGCAATCCTTTAACTATGATTAAATTTAAGAAAATTATGATTAATATTTTTATTTTTTTCTTTCTAAAAACCAATGTTAGATTGTTTAACCTTAAGGGTTAGTGAATTTTAACCACAATTGATGATTGTTAAAAGGGAACCGCATGGACCAACTACGACCGCACGTTCACTACATAATGGAATGCAACAGTAAGTTAAACATTTCCCACCCGAGGACTTCAGATTAAGACATGTGGGTTTCAGGATTGAAATACAAATGTATTTATAAGCTGGTCGGGTCGGGTAACACAAAAGTAAGCAAGCGGGTTGAAGACTTTTCAACTTTCTGGACTCAAACACGGCGGAGGAGCCCGATTCAAGTGGATCCATCACCCCCCAACAAGGTTTGTAATAGACTAGGGCTGTCAACCGAGCGGATAAATATCCGGATCCGCTCTGAATTTGTATCCGATTAACCGAATTTTTATCCGAATATGTATTCGGCAGATCGGATATAGTTAATAAGGGGTATCCGTTTATAAACGGAGCGGATACGGATATCCGAACAGATTAACTTGGTATATAGGTTTGGAATACGGTATACCCAATCTACCCCCTTGTAATTTTAAGGGCTTGGAGGTTTCAGGTGTAAATATCCAACTATAGGAGGGTAAGTAAGTAATTTGGAACCCTCTATAAAAGAAAACAAAAAAAATGAACTTATTCTTCTTCAGTTCTTCTGGCCTTTTGCCTCTAGCCACAGCATCCTCAGGCAGCCATCGCCTCTTTCTCTTGGAAGCTCGGTATCTCCGGCCAACTTGTTTCCGGTGGTAAGTGGTAAAAGCCCTCAATTTCTCTTTTTTTTATATCTCTTTCTTTGGTCCTTAGATCTTTTGTTTTGTTCTTAGGGTTTCTGGTTAGAAGGGGAGAGAGATATCTCTCCATCATCGTCCGATCTGTAAATCTCTCTCCATTTTTCCTCAATATCTCAGGTAATTTCATAGTAATTCGTCTGGAAAGTCAGTTTTTAGAAATGGGTTTATTTCAAAATGTTGGGTGTTTAAACATGCTCTGTGGGAGTTTATTTTTAAGATTTAGTAGAAATTTTTTTATTTTTTCTAAGTTTTGGATCTGTGATTCTTCTTAAATGCCTAAAATTATGGTTTTTTAGGTTTATTTTTTCATACTTACGGTTTCTCTCTCTCTCTCTAGTTGCAGAAGAAGGCAATATTTTTTTTTTCTCATTTTATTTAAAGAAGAGATTAGCGTCATAACTGGACGAGATTTATCCCAGCTATTTGGAATCGGCTAAGAGAATAGGGTAATTTTCGATTTTTCTTTTTCTTTTTCTTTTTTGTTGCCATGAACTGATTCGAATGCTGCCTTTGGATCTCTCCGTGTTTAAGCTAAGGTTTATTTTTGTTACATTTGATCTCTGAAATTGTGGTTATTTGATAATTTGTGATTCTTTTTTTATATATGCAATTTTGGAAGTTTATGAATCATTCTAATTTTATACACTTTGTTGAGTTCAGCAAATGTAATTTCAGAATTTTTTTCGTGAACTTATATTGGGGCGGACAGTAGAAACAACATCCTAAATTGGGTCATATTAATTCTAGGGTTATTGCCAACCAAGTGGGTTAGTGGCGGATGTTTCCTCCACCCAATTGTACAGCCTAGAGAGTTCTGTTGATTTTTTACCATGTGTTTTTGCCAAAGGAGTGCCACATGTCATTTAAACACGTGACACATTGTCGCGTTACGTTTATGCTACCCATACACACACACAATATATATATATATATATATATATATGTATATATATTTATTGTGTACATTGGAACTTTGATGGTCATGGATGTGGTGGAACAGTTCGCCCTCATACTGAGAAAAGATCTTGACAAGGATTTAGCGCTCAGATAAGGAAAGAAATAGAGAATGAGAAGAGAAGCAATCTCATATAAGGGAAATAAAACCTCTGAACAAGTTCAAGAGAGTTCACACCTCTTGCATCTCTCATTTGAGATGTGTTAATATTCTCAAATAATTCAATTACATCTCTTATATTTATATAAGCAATCAATAATTCAATGGATTTGTTCTTTTCCCGGGTATTTGAGGTGGGATTTATTAAGTTTCGGGTTTTGGCATTACCTACATTGCTCTTTTGTCTAAAACTCTAGAACATCAAACACCCATGGGACTTAAAAGTCCCAACAAAAATGGTACTTCAATGTCCCAACCAATTTGGCTCAGCCTTTCAAACACTTGTGGAACTTGAAAGCTTTTTTTCCTTAAAAAGGCTCAAATTGATTTGATAAGTATATTAAATAATTTTGGACAACATTGTACACTTTTCAAGAAAATCCAATGGTATTTTTAATAATTTTCAATTAAGGTCATTTTAATAATTTCACAAAAAGTAGGGGATTTTATCATTTCAAGACTTTAAGGATATCAAGGAGCACTCTCTGTTAGGTCACATGATGTTCTGTAGGCTCTACATGAGTGCAAAATTGGGTACTTTTTGATGTTCATTCCTGATGTCATTTTTTTATTTGTTCCAGTGTTTTAAAAGGCGTGTGAGGCTTACGCTTTGAGGCTCACCTCGAGGTGAGACTTAAGGAAAACACCTTGAGGTTTAACCACTTAACCATGAGGCTTAAATATCATAAGGCTCACGCCTCAAAGTGTAAAGCTCACATGAGAAACACGCCTCACGCCTTGATGCTCGCTTTATATCTATAGCGTACGTCTCATTCATTAACTAAAATTAGGGTTCTAGCCACATAATTGAGACTTAAATGTTGTTTTTTTAATTTTAAATTTGTTATTTGTTTTAATTAATGACAAATAACACTTTATTATGGAGGATGACTTAAAGAATAGAGGGTAGAGGATGACGAATCATTGTTTCTTGTGCCTTCAAGCAGAAGAGATTGTAGACCACTTGCTTATGCATTGTCTTATTGTGAGTGTCATCTGGTGATACTTTCTTTCCTGAGTAGGTGTGGTTTGGGTCTTCCCTTCTTTCTTTCAAAACTTTTTATCTTATTGGTCTTCAACTAGTACGGATAGTGCCAAGAGGGCGATATTAAAGGTTCTACCTGGGGCCATATCATGGTCAATACGGCATGAAAGAAATAGGAGAGTCTTCAACAACTCCACAATTTCTATTTCTATTATTCAAACTCGAATCCGCCTTTTGATCTTCAAATGGGTCTCAATTCGAAATGGTGGGGTGGATCTGGGTGCTGTGTTGGGATAATGTTATTTTAGTACTCTTCAGTCTATAGTTTCTTTCTTGTACCTCCTTTTTGATTAATATATATTCTTGATTATCGATGAAAAAAACAAATAGCACTTTATTTATTTTAGATAAGACATTGAAAATGATGATGATAATGATATTGATTTCAACTTACACTTAATTTATTATGTTTAACATATTTAGGCTTTTAAAAACCCTTTGAGTCTAATTCACACTAATTTCCTTACTAGACATTGAGTTTGTAGCCACTGGCCTACAATGTAGTTTATCACTTCTTTGCAATTTTTTACTAAAATTCTAAATCCACCACATTTTTTGATCGGTAATTCTAAATCCACTACATAAATTGATGATTGAACATCATCTTCAATATGTATATGAGTAAAAAAAAGTAAATTTAAATTTCAGCATTTGCTTGTCCTTATTTTTTGATGGTTAAATCATTTATATAGTATTTTATGTGCACACGTGCGTCCACATGCACACGAATACAAAAAAATATAATATATATATATATATACTATAATCTTTTATTAACTTTTTAAAAATTTATGTAGTTTCTCTTATATTTGATTTATTTGTTAAAATAAGAGAAAATGAGGCTTCTTTTGAGGCTTAAGCCTCACACCTTGAGGCATATGCCTCGCGCATCTTGAGGTCCTAACGCCTCGCCTCACCTTCGCGTTTTAAAACATATTTTGTTCTAGTTGAGATGGTATTGTTTATTTGTTTAGTAATAAACTTATCTTTTATTTGATTGAATGACTCCAAATTGCTCGGCTCAATACTTATATCTTGTCTAGTTAATCATGATGTATTTTAGGTTTTCACGGCTCACAAATCTGCAAAACACCAAATACTTAAATAAAGAGATAAAAATCCGTCAAAAAATATTTTAAAAAAAAACATCTCAAAGTCCCAACAAATTTGTCCCGTGTCAAAATAATAACGAAATACAAAGTCCTTGGAATTTACTCACAAAGTCCCAACCTCCTGGGTATAAAAGAACATGTAACAACAGATGCTCATTGAAAATCCCGGATCTTAGATGTCCGGGGACTTGTACAGTTCCAGACCTTTGATGTTCCAGCAAAAGAACACAGCCTTACATCTCTTATATAAGTATACTCTAACGTGGCTAGGGAGCCTTGGAATTCTATAATTATCAACAGCCTCCTTATTAGCAATTACCTCCTAACACTCAGGATCCTATTTTTAGCAACTTCCTATCTTGGACGAGTCTACATGCTGTAAAATTCATAACTTCCCTATTATGCAAAAATATGTTTATTAGACAAGCTTAATTCTCTATTAATGGGTCCCTACGCTTCTCTCAATTGGGTGGTCAAGAAGTAATTCAGGCAAAGAAGCGAAATCCCATAAATTTTATGTTTAGGGTCATCTGAATGGTATGTGTTTTTCATTCACTGGCTGATAATTTGAAGATTCGGGTTGATGACCACATGTTTGTATATTCTGCTCAATGTAGGAAGGCTATATTTTGTCTTCAGTTTTGGGTAACTCTGATCAAGAATTGTCAAGCATTTTCAGCATTTATTGTGTTTACCATTTCTTCCTGTATTAATTGGCATTCTTGTTTTCCTGGTATTGTCTTTCTTGTCCTGGTCTTTGTTGGTCAATGCTCTAGATCTTATGGACAAGGTTACACAAGCTGTTAAAGAGGTGAAAAGGGACTGGGATGAAACATTTGCACAAACCAAAGATCATGTAAAAGCAATTGAGGAGTACGGTAAATCTGGAAGAGTTGATGAAGAAAAGAATTCTCTTCCTAGATTGAATGGTCTTGCACAGGATGGGTTGGCTTTACTTACATCAATGCAGTTTAAGCTTGATCTTCTTGCCCAACAGCTGCCCACAGAAGAAGAAGTACAATCTGCTCAGTCAACATTGGAATCTTGGAAGGATCAATACCAGAGGTTCAATTCTCTCTTCCTCCCTTTTTGAGTTATTCTTAGTTTTCCCTTTCCTACCTGTTCCACAGGTATATTTGTTTTTTTAGAAATTATTTTGAGTAACTTGCTATGTGCCTTCTTTTTCAGAATTGGGATATTTTTTTAATGATGCTTGATTTTTCATGATTTTTAGTTTACGTTTGGGTCTGAGGAATGCTAATTTGCAAGCAAAAGCTAACATCAGGAAAGCCGCTCAGGCAGAGGTAATGGCTCCTTCACCGGACATTCTGATAGTTTCGTGTGTGCGGGATTACCTTTTAGCTTTTATTTGATGTAGGGAATACTATTCCTGACTCCTTTGAGTATCCTTTATCTGTGATCAGCTTTCTCCCATGTTTAAACCGCAAGTTTGATGCAGAAAATGATTTGTTGATTCTTGACATGAATTTGGCCAAGTTTTTGGAAAGCCAAAAGTTAGCTAGGTTTTAGAAATCTGTTTAGCTTGTTAAGACCATCAAGAGAAAATGTTAATGGGAGAGATTTGAAGAAAATTGAGATTTAATGTGGTTGATTACAGAGGGAACTTCTTCTAGGAGGTGGAGGAGAGTCTACAATTCGCAGACGCAATTTACAGTAAGTATTATGTTTTGATTCTTTCTGGGAGATAGTAGTAATCCTGATGGCCAAATAATGATTAAGTTCCACTATTATAGAGATTTATTGTTTCCCAGATCTTTCACTTGTGTTTGTACCAGAGGATTATGTGGATAAAGCTCAGTTCTAATATCTTTGCTCATGTTAGAAGCTATGTTGAGTGTGTTCCTCTATCTTGGATGTTCCTCTGAAATAGGGTTATTGTATTGCCATTCAACATTTTGCTAGAACCATGTATGTCGAGTTCCCCCTATGCGATGGATGGTCGACTATTTTGCTAGTGTGAATTTCGTGATATTCATACAAGTGGAATGTCTCATATGTTTATCTCCACTGTTTTGTGTCAACATGAGTACATTTTATCCTATTCTTCATTCTACATGATGGATTTCTTACAAGGAACTTATGATTTGTAATTGTCTTTCAGGACAAAAGCTGGGATGACATCTGCGGCAGAAAGCATCACAGAGAGTCTTCGGCGCACTCGCCAACTGATGGTTCAGGTTATTATTTGTGTGTTTTTTTTAACTCATGCAACGCTGATTTTATGTATTATGGTTCTTTTGTGGGATATACATTTTGATTAACTTACTGAACTTCCAAATGTTTCAGGAGGTGGAGAGAAGTGAGAGCACACTGATGACTTTTGGTATGTTCTTTCTGTTCCTCCAGATATGTACATCTTTTCTTTTTCTTTTTGATAAATGAGATAGGTACATGTTATACTTATATCTAATGAATTGATAATCAGAGGGGCCATATAGGGACAGCTACAATCATATTTTGTCATCATTGTTACATCCCTTCATGCATGTTCTATTGATAGCTTGGTGTGGATTGCATTTATAATTGTGTTAGTTGAAATTTGTGGGTTTTGCATCTTTTGTAGGTTTCTTTGAGCTCTCTGAGGCTCAAATTAATTGTGAACTGTTCTAGTATATTCTTTCTTCTTTAATATATAACCCTTTCTACAGATATAAATGGTGTTAGATACTTTCTTTTAAGTAGTTAAGGGAGCAGAAAGATCTGAGCTTCATGTTAGGGAGATGGTGATATAGCAAAGATTAAGTCAAGAAACAAGGACATCAGAAAACCAGTTTGGTTTCATGGTTGGGAGGTGAACCATCTGGGCAATCTTCTTATACAATAGATGGGGGAAGTCCAGAGAGAAGACAAAGAGGTTACAAAGGGTCTTTACCTCAGTAGTATAATACTAGTGAAAAATTAAGTTTATTCTGTGTAATTACATGCACATCCTGCAGGGTGGACCTCTGACATCTCTGGCATTATACCTTGATCTTGACACTAATCCATCAAAATTAGCACAGAATATTTGGATAGACTCCTCCATTAGCCTTTCACAGTGTGAAGTCCATGTAGGTGCCTCCATAAGTTCGCATATACAGAACCCAGCGCATGCCACATATGAGCATAGGATTCATCGAATTACCCATGTACATGCTTACAGTTCTACAACTGAATCTATTCAGTACATACTAGAAATATTTATGTTGATTTGTTTTCTTGATCAAGTTGATTAAGATATGTTCTTAGGAATCTTTTAGTCAAATGAGTTATTATATATCATATAGCCTTTGGCTGGGGTGCAATGCAGTTCATATTTTTCTTATAGAATGATGACTTGTATAAAAGACCTGGCCTATTATGTTTTAACAGGAGCAGTGTACTCTATATTGCTAACTAATGGTTAAGGGGGTTGATACTTAAATGATAAAATCTGAAATAGTAATATCATGCGGTGGATTTTACAGGGGATTCAACAGGAGTATTGAAGAAGGCAGAAAGTGAGTATAAGGGGCACCGCTCATTGCTGTCGCGGACCAGAAACCTACTCTCCACAATGCAACGTCAGGATATCCTTGACAGGTATAGAAAAGAAAAACATGCAATTGTATCCATATCTTTACCACGATTAACGTTGAATCTCACTTGGAAGAAGAGCTTATGCAGAGTTTTATCTGGACAGGGTGATACTGTTTGTTGGATTTTTCTTTTTTTCTTGTGCTGTCCTCTACGTCGCTTCGAAACGTGTGGGGCTCCTCAAATTGCAGAGGAAAATTACTGCTGCTATAAAGGCGGGGATGGTCGGACAGGGAGAGATAAGACGAGGAGGTGCTGAAGATGGCTTTAATCATCTTGTGAAGGTTCATGACAATATAGTACCCAAGGTGGAGGTCCCGCGAGAACAAGACATACGGGATGAACTCTGAAGTTTGCCATACAGTTTTTGTTCCACAGTCAGTGTATCTGTACAATGCCATGGAGAAAACGAAGGCTGGCCATCCTGGCACGTCATGGTTGCGACATGGGCAGGTGCGGGTACAGTAGGGTACTCTTGGATGGCGCATAGCCTGATGATTTTGAATTTCTCATAGGACAACAGACTTTGGATTCCGAAAAGGACTCATTTATGCAGCTAAGCAACCACTTTCCACCTCATCCAGTGTGTAGCTTTACGTTTGTCATGTTCTTGGGGTGATTTGAAGTGTAAGCCATTACTGAAAGCATTACCCTACCAGGCGTTTTGGCTCTTTCTTTTGAACTCAAGCACAAGTCACAAGTCAGATACCTGGGCAAATCTTCTCAAGGGACCCCATGTAGGAATTTTTCCGTATGGCCTATCATGTCATTCACAACACTTCACCTATCCCATGTGTATGGTGTTTTAGACAAGTGCTAGTTAATTCATACAGGAAAATTCCTGCAGGGGTCCCTCCAGAAGATTTTGCGGTCCTAGATTTGCTATTCTCAATCAAATACTATGTATACGTAGTTCCTGTCACTGATGTAGACAGTAGACCCTCTTCTCCTACTATGATTCAAATTCTAACAGAAGCATCTAACTTACCCAGTGATGATGTTCTATGCATATTGATTGGTGCATATATTTCGAGATTTTCTGCAGACCTGTTTTTCAAAACAGTGTATTTTGTATATCTCTGCTGTTAAATTATAGATTCAGAATATGAGATTTGTATCAAATGGTCAAATAAGAAATGAGGAAAAAAATGGATTATGAGATTGGAAAAGATAATCTCTAATTTACATCATCGTCTTAGATCCATCATCCATGAATGAGAATATGGGCATTACAGACATCCATACTTTCAAGAGAGTTTATAATCTGTGATTCTCAGGCAGGACTGAAGGATCAATAAAAGGCTCCAGAGCCAGAATTGATTTCCCCATAATATATCATTGTAACTGAACATTTATATGCTAAATTGCCGTTTCCCCAAAAATCGGACAATAAGCAATAAAAAGGACAAAAAAGAAAAATGGCTTACATCCAAAAATCTATTTAGACAAACAAATTGGTACATCTCCCCCTCCACCTTGTGAGACATTCGCTGTTCAAAACCTCTTAATACCTGAACAAGCAGAAATGAGTAGGAGTTAGTAAGAGAATAAAGGAAACAACTGAGCTAAAAGGGAACTAGATAAGAGATTGTTAGGTTAAGTACCCCATTTATCATTACCATATCCGACCAAAGTACAGCATTTTACATATCTCTGGATGGCAGTCCCTGTAGGAAAAATAAAAACAGCTGACCTGTGGCCCTTGGTAAAATTAGCCACCATCTGTAAATATATATATATATATATATATATATATATATATATATATATACCAACTATATATATATATATATATATGAATTCCTGGATATGTTTGTTCTAACCAATAAGACAAAAGAGTGAGAGAGAGGTCAACAAAATCATTCTACTTCCCCAAAATGAAGGCATGTATTTCAGCCCAACTAGAGACTGTATAAAGAATGCCAGACAGCCCCTTCCAATTCGACGACTCGCCTTCAACAAATTCTTTCTGTTTCTTTACCAAACCAGGGAACAAAGGGGTGAAGGAAACACCAAACTGACTCCCCACTCTCCTCAGGCTTGAGCTTGACCCGATCACAATGCCTACATCCGCTTCAAGCAGACAAAGTAAGTCACCCACTGAGTCCCCAATATAAACCGTCAAGTGCTTGCCATCATTGCTGCAGTTCTTTAGGATGCCCTTGAAAGCTTGAACCTTGTCAATGGGAGACTCCACCTTCCTAACAATTTCACCCGTAGAAATGGATTCTTCGTAAGTGAACTCATTTGCGTGTACATTCAGTACATTTAAACCCCCTGCTCAGCGAAACAAGTAGAACACTTACGATCTTTTTGCAGTAATATTTCAACAAGAGCACATAACAATAGAAAATAGCCATTCAATAACTCCATACTTGGGAATAACAAATGAAATCATAAGGAACATGACAGAGCTATATGGCTTGAGCATTAAAAGAAGCCCTTATATTTTCTCTTCCTAATTGAACTTTTCTTGTTTGCTTACAAACCTGAAGTAATAAGACTATAACACTAGTGAAAACTAGATGAATAAGAAATCCATTAAGTTGCAACACTCAGCATACACTCACAAATTATCTCTCCGTACTGCAATAAACACAACCAAAACAAAGCAACTTGATTCACATATGATCTCTCTCCACCAGTTAGATGATACATAGGTATAATTTCTACATAGCTTTGGATGACAGGGTCTCTACCATTAACTTAACATATTCAACAAAACAGAAGGGGCAGCAATTTGGAATTTAATACACATGTCTGGAAGTACCAACTTAAGGGAAAGGGAGAGTCGGGGAGATAAACCAAATTATTTTAAACCCGACCTGAAGGTCAAACCAGAAAATAGGGAGGTTCAAGTCAGCCTAATCCAACTGCTGGATCGATCCGGTCAATATCATGTGAATCCCCAACATTTTGGCCATAAAAAAACAATTGCTTAGTTTATTGCACAGCTCCCAGCATTCATCACTACTTCCTGCCCCTTCAGCTAACCAAGTTCTTAGTTAAATGAAGAGAATATGCAAAGATGCACCAGTGCATCAGCCATTCAGCCATGACTTCACCATGGCTCAAGTTTGTAATAATGGAAGGAAGCCAAGCTGCCTTTTGAAAATTAGCCCGAACCATAAGCAGAATAAGACATCAAATCAAACTACAAAGTAGCATGGTTGTCAAGCCCACACAACAGATGAATCAGTTGTCAAAAAGTGTTTTTTATAAAAATGATACCCTAGTTATAAACAGCTAAAACCAAATTGCTAGGGTTATTGTATTGATGTCACCAACTACTAATATGAACCTGGTTAACCTAGGTTAAGATCTAAACACAACAGCCTTGAATTGGGCAGTGTTTTAAAAGGTATGTAAGGCTCACCTTAAAGAGAGGTGCACGGGAAAGCCTTGAGGCTTGCATTATGTTGGGGGTGTGCACCTCATACATTAAGGGAGAATAAGATTCTTTTGACAATACTCAGATTTGGAAAATCATATAATCTTATGTTTCATTTTTCTAATTTGTTCAATTAACACTTCATTTATCATGTTTTAACATACATATTTTTCGATTGGTGACAAAAACGATATATTAAAACCAATCAGAAAGAGACATGAAAGGTAACAAAAAAGAAAAAGAGCACCATAGCAAAGTAGTCCAAAGCCAAAGATACGTAGGCATAAAAAGCAAGAAAGCAATAACTATCCAGGTAGGGGGATATCGCACCACAGCCTGTCCCTACCGACCTCCTCCTTAGCCAGCTCATTTGCAAGGTCATCCACAGATCTTTGGGTCCAAAACAATATATTTCTTTACAGAAACTTATGTCAGGTATTGTGCTGGAATGAAAATAGCATATCTTTTAAAACAGTCGACTTAAAGTTAAGTATCATCATTATGGGAAGCATACTTTGAACATATGCCGTCTAGATTTTGAAACACAGATATAAACATCTAGCATAACTAAGCAACTGTGTAATAACATAGATATCTACATTCCAGAATTCTTATAGGGAGAAAAAATACCTGATGAAAAGGCAGACCTAATGAGGTCTCCACACCAGCAATATGAAAGCACATGGATATCTGCATTCAGCTCTTCATTCTTTACAATATTCTGGAAGAACCCTGTACAACCATCTTGAAGAATGAGACGTTCGCCAGCCCGTTTTATGTCTTCTAGATTTAAACCCTGCAGTACCCCTGACTCAATCACTCTTGCATTCGCCCTTTTTTCAAAATCAGAAAGTTTCTCAAGAGCTTTACTCAGACCTTCATAGTCAAAATTATTCACTGCACAGACACAGGAAGTTGGAAACATAAACATACATAAATGCCCATCCAGAAACCTTTATCTATTTCTTGCTAGACCATTTTTGATTTATGAAATGTATAATAAGACCATTTTTGAACAATGAAATGTATAACTAAAAATATAAAATATCAACCAAGAAGTGCACATACTTATTACCTTTCTCTTTGGGCATAATGCTTTCTATGCATTGCTCATACTCTTCCGTATACTGACTGGAAAGAACACCCCACGTGTTCCTTAGATCAGCTGAAGACTTCCGAGCAAGTTGGTTTTCAGGTCCATTCTGATCAGCTTTTGGTGCAGTTATTATTGCAATCTCAGCTAAAATGGCAGAGGAATCAAGAACAGTGCATGTCAAATCAAAATCAGAAAATATAATGAGACGATGTTCTGCAGGGTCCCGCACTCCAGATAAAGGGACTACAGTTCGCTGAATAATTGGCTGAGCAGAGAAAAAATCTATTTCGAGTTTCATAGCTTGATAATAAAGCTTCTCTATGACTTCCAGCTCTTCTCCTGTCAAAGATACGCTTAGTTTATCCAGCAAGTTCTCGATTTGCAGAGCTGACAGCTGTATTCCATAAGAAGATAGCTAAGCTGTTTGATCAAATAAATACATTTTATGTATGTGACTTTCTTTTCCCAACGACCATATATAGGTGTTTGTGTGATCAGCAAAGTGCATCAGTTTGAAAAGGGGAAGAAAAAAAATGATCCATGCTTAAATATCAGACAAACCTCAAAACTTTCAGAGGAATAATTCTCAATCCACTTCTTGTAAGGGTGGTTGCTTTCATCAGGATCTAGAAGTGCATGGAGCTCCTTACCTAAAAAGGCATAGAGCCTCATGCAAGGCGTCATAGCACCTAGCGTGTAAGCAGAAACTTTTGTCTTCTCAAAAGGAGTTGCAATTTTACCAGGACCTTTTCCTCCTTCGACCTTCCCTGATGCTGTTGCCAATAAGAAATCAGTGTACTTTGCTGTTGCAGAGTTGGAAGTGCTCTCTTTTGAAAGGCCAATCCCCCATTCCTGCAAAATGGATTCCTTCAGGATGCATACTAGAAATGATCTCCTATGTAGATGAAAAATGAATGAGACAAAGAAAGGGCATATACACACACAAATACAGTTAAATGTTTACATATTTTCAATAGTTACTGGGCTTCTAAGACAGGTACACCCTATACCCAATGTTGTGTCAGCCCTCAGCAACAATTTGATAACTAGAGAAACAAATATTGCAATGAAAACACAGGGTTGACCATCTCTCTCCAAAAAACAAAAAAAAAGTTTAAATGTGACATGGGGAATACTTCCCACAGCTCTCTTTTCCAAGCAAGGTTTTGAAATGCCAGATTTTTCACGATTCGAGGAATTTTTTTGGAAAAATTAGAAAAAAAAACATAGATATTTCATAGAAACTCCAAAAAATGTTAAATTAGACATTGATGCATTAGGATTAAAAAAAAATGCAAAGAAACAACAATATACATAAAAGATACAATTGGAAGGAGGCAAAGACACATGTTAACATCAATGTATGATAGTCTGATATTACAGCTGATTAACGTACAGAGTTGTTCATGAACAGCTCAAGTTTGGCTTGTTAATTTAATAAACAAGCCATGCTCAATCATGTGCTTGGCTCATTAATCGATAACATTACAAACTAATAATGCACTGCCATTGGAGGGAGTTTTCACATCAATTCCCACACCTGAATTGTTCCTTATCAGTTATCAGTTAATCTAACCATATTCATCAGCCAACATAATCCTTGTTAATGCTCACTTAAATTATGCCTTATCCTTCACAAGCTTGCGCCCTGCTCCTCTAGCTATATATCATTTGTGCATCTTTATCCTAATACATGTGATTATCTCTTGTTCTCACGACATAACGGAAAATCTCCCCTTGTATCTCTACCAATAACCCATATAACATTCCCTGTCCAATTCCTTTTGGACTCAAGTCTTTTTCTTCTTTTTTTTTCTTTTTTGCATGAATTGCACCTAATCTTCAATGTGACAATAAATCGGAAGTAATCTCTCATTTTCACAATGTTGTAAGATATGAATAAACAGCAGCATATATATAAAAAAAAAGGATTAAACAATTATTTAGGAATAATCTCTCAGCCTGTAAGACTAATGAATACACTCATAGGTTTATTTATCTTAACTCCAATTTCAAGATATCACTCATAAATCCTATATTGAGAAGGCCAAGACTGGAAAATGGATGTTTTACAAAAAAAAGAGAATCATAAACTCAATAAGATTTTGTATAAATGGTTATCTGAGAATGTTCGAGACGACTCCACTTCTCTTTCCTATATGTAACTTCTGTCCGATCCTAATCAAGTGATCTTGCAAGAAAAAGGAAAATAGATGCAATGAACGCTAAAAGAATTAAAATTATGTACAAAGAAAAAAAAGAGAGGAAATTCATAAGGTTACTTGGACAAACGAATCGTGCATCTTCAGCTCCTCCATGACACCTTTCCTCAATTCGCAAATCGCAGATTTGTCTTCATCATCATCAGCACATTCTTCTGCCAATTCATACCTAAAAGAACACAAATCAAAGAGCCAAAAAAAAAAACCACAAATGGAAAACTCCAAATCAGAAATTAAAAAAAGAAGAAGAAACAAATCTGAAACACTCACGCATGCCTAAAAGCCTTGAGGAAATGAACATCTTGAGCAATATAATGGCGGAAAGTCTCCAATTCCAGCTTCCCGGAAGCCAAACAAACGACGAAAGGCGTGTACATCGCAAACACGGAATCCTTCATGAATTTGATCCAAAACCTCCTCGCTATACCTTCTTCGTCCGCTGCTGCTCCCACTCCCATCGCTGCCTTAGTCTTCGTCGATGTCCTTGGATTCGAATCAACACAGTAATAATACTTGGGCAGGAATCTACAAGCCGCAGAAGACGACGATCGGAGCAAGGATTTGAGAGGATCCGAGCGACCGAATCTAGATACAGTTGCAGAGATGATGTTGAATCTAGGGTTCTTGCTTGGATTCAAGAACAGACACATCAACAAACGAAGAGAGAGAGAGACTGGATTTTCCTTTACGTTTCTTTATTTGATCGCTTTTGCGGAAAAAATGAGAGAGAGAGAAGAGAGAGACGGCCGGCGGTCTTAAACTTAAGTCATGGTCGTCTCGTGAGCACTGAGTTGGGAGCGGTCCGAATAAGGGGGACTCAGTTGGCGGGTCCATGTCATTATGAGGTAGGGGTCTTACACGTCACGCGTATTCATACACGTGAAATACATACACTATAGGTATGTGTTCGTTCTTACGCGCACTAAGTAGTTTTTTTTTTTTTTTTTTTGAACTCGGGATGTCGGGTTAGGACTAACTAATCCCCGAGGTGCCACGTGAGCCCATAAACCGCCGCACCAGGTAAGTCCCGGTAGATCCGTGCGGGTCTGACCCAAAAGGGGAGTGAGAAATGGAACCAGGACCTCTGAGTTGGGGAAACAGATTTGCCAAATCCGATTATTACCGTTGATGATTTGGCTCCATATACACCCCCACCTGATGAGAGTAAGAGAGCAGCATCATCACCCGTATCTCATGCGCGTGAATCACAATTTCGAGATCTGAAATTTGTACTCAAAATAGTTAAAAGAATATATTAAAAAGGAGCCAAATCATCTACGGTGATAACCGGATTTGGCAAATCCGGTTATCACCCCTAGAGGTCGCCACGTGTCTCCTTTGACACCCCTTAACCATGGGTAAGGTTCACCCACCCACCCATCCCTGTTTTTTTTTTTTTAAAAATATTAATTTTTTTAAAAAATGTAAAAACAGTTTTTAATATTAAAAAAACTCAGAAAACAGTTTTTTAATTTTAAAAAAAGAAATAATATTTTAAAAAAAAACCAAGGATGGGTGGGTGAACCTTACCCACGGTTAAGGGGTGTCAAATGAGACACGTGATGACCTCTAGGGGTGATAACCGGATTTGCCAAATCCGGACTCTGGTGTATATTGGTTGTCAATGGGCCGGAGTTGGGTGGGCTCTATCCAAGCCTAGCCTTTGGAGGGCTAGGCCCAGCTGGGTCTCGGCCTAAAAAGGTTTTAAAAAAAAAATTGTGATACAATAGTGAATCAAAAAGACCACAAGGTCTCCTTCCTAGCTGAACAGAGTGTTTTGTGTTCCTTTTAGTCCATTTTTAACTATGGTTAAGCTTAATTAAATAATAATAATTATTTTTTGTTTATTTTTTTTTGAAAACCAAGGTTGGATGGATAAAACCTAGGAGTGAGTGAATCTTAACCACAATTAATGAGTGTTAAAAAGAGGGTGTGGACCAATGAGATCATGCGGTTAGCTTGAAAAGTTGACAGTGCGGTCCATTTTCTATTTCCCTAAAAAAAATTATGAACAAACATAGGCTACCAACCTAACATCAATTCTCCTTTCATTTGGTCTTGGGGTCGGCATTACAACTCAAATTCAAAGAACAACACGACGATTTTTTTTATTTCTTTTGGATTGGTGGGCCAATGTCAAAGTAAAAAAATGTTTTTAAGAATTGGCGGATGAGAGAGACAACGATTCGGTTATACGAAGGGGTATGGTAACAAAATTACTATCATACCTTCAATAATACCAATCCGTCATAAGGGTAAAAGTGTAAATTAATTTTTGATATGCATATATCTTATATAACTTATAGTATAATAAAGAGATTTCGAAAAGGAGGAGGCAAAGACCAAAAGAATGAGTTTTTTTTTTTTAGGAGATAAAGTACACCTAAACAAACATATCACACCTAAAGTTATTGATAAGGTGCTATAAGGATAAATCCACTCAATCACTCCAAAATGACCAAAGAATGAGGGTTGGGAGAGAGAAAGTGGAGATAAAAGGATTTTTGGTGATCGTTAAAAGATCACAGTGACTTTTAACAATTTTTTACATTTTTTAGGGTCAATTTTTAGAAGGAGCCCACCAACTCCTCTTTAATATAAGACTAGTTGGCCTGGCAAGTGCTGGGTGTTATTTTTCCTTATTTAGGATAGTTAATTCTATATTTTATTTATATATTTAATATTAAAATTAAATCTAAAAATAATTTATTATACAGGTTAGGTGGTCCTTTCCGGTTAGGGGGTTCTCTTATTGCTTGGGTTTGGTGTTGCCTTTCCCAATCTAATTTATAAAAGCGATTGGGCTTTAGATGAGCCTACTTTTAATCCGATATGACTTAATCTAATCCATTGCACCCCTGCAAATACCCAATAGTCTTGTTGCTTTTGGGCCAGGCCCACAGATCATCTTTACGGTCCAACATATCCCTATTGGGATCCAAGGCCTTATTCTTTTGAACCCTGATTTTATTCGTACTATCATGGCCCATTATTCTCAATTGTACCACTTTTAAGTTGTCCTATAATTGAAGAGTCTTTTGGTAATGGCACTGTAATTTAGGGGGTATAACAAAAATTAAAGAGCAGTGATTAGCAGACTCTGGGTCTGTTTCCTATCTTACCCCGTGTTCCCGTGTTTAAATACCCCTTTAACCCTGGTTAAGCTTAAATAAATTAAAGTTAAGATTTTGTTTTTTTTTATAAAAAAAAAAAAAAAAAACCAAGGTTGGATTGCTTAACCCTAAGGGTGAGTGAATCTTAACCACAATTGAATGAGTATTTATAATTGAGGCGTGGACCAATAAGGACCAGCCATTTTGTATGGGTGTGTTAAGTATTTTCCAAAATTAAATTAGGCACCTTAGAAAGTACGAAATGTTCGTCTTGCAATTATTATTAGGTAATATGATGATGGATTGCGATTGTATGTAGTGCATCGCCATTCGATAAAAAAACCCCAACGGTGCCCAGCCTGACATGCATTAAAATGGCGGGTCTCACTAACCTTAGCGTCATTGGATTCTCAATCGGACAACGCCGCGCTCAATAACATGTGTTATGGAACGCATTCAATCACAATCTTATGATGATGGTTGCGAGTAACAGTACTTTTGTAATTAAAATATTTTCAGAAAAATAGTCTTATATGACAACTATTGATACCATTGATTCGAAATCTCATTATGCTCGGAGGTCAGTTGTTCAAGTCCCTCTCTTAACGCCTCATGGGGCTTGTGGTGCGAGTCTCATGAGGGTTAGGGGATTAGTTTGGCATTTGCTGAGATACTCCTTACTTGAAAAAACAAACAAAACAAAACAACTCGTGCACATCAATTTTGTTGTTATTCTAAAGCGATATAAAAGTTGGATAAAAGTTACCAAAAAGAAAAAAAAGTTGGATAAAAGTTTAAAAGAAGTAACTTTATAAAAGTCTTGAATGACTATGGATAAATAAAATGAAGATATTATGTACTGTTTAAAAAGTTGATAAAATTATCCTTACACTTTTTCCATGACAAAATTATCGTTGAGAGAGATATGGGATGTTCAAAATATTTGTGAGTGTTGTTGATATTGACAACTTTACCCTTACACTTATCTTTCCTATTATTATAATGAGAATAATAAATTATCCTTAGACTTATATTTTTTTTATTTCTACTAGTATACATTATTAACAAAATTATAATAGGGCCCTTAAAAATGTCATTGAATTTTGTCATGACAAAATTACCCTTACACTTTAATTATACTTATATCTTTTCTATCTCTACTATTATTATTACTACTAACAAAATTATCTTCAAAGAAGAGGGCCCTCAAAAATGTTAATTATGTGAGTCTCACTATGATCTTCTTCCCACTCGCTCTACTCTTTCCCTCTCTCTCTCTCTCACGTGCATAAGACGTGTAGTTGATATAAGAAAATTCATATTCCCAACAAACCTCAACCCAAACCCGTAAGAATTCAGGCGGGTTCAAGTGGATTGTTGTGAAGGGATGATGAGGAAGCTTTGAGTCTTTTGACTTTGTGTCATGCACTTCCATTTCTTGAGGGCAATGTGATATATTCAAACAACAATGAATTGCTTGCCACACAAGGGGTGGTGATATAAAGGCAAAGATGGTGGATTGGGAGTCACTTTCCACCACCATACTTTTTCCCAACTGCCAACCCAACCTTAGCCCATCATCCATAGCCCGAAATTTTGCCATGTAGTTTTAGATATGCCCTTATTGGTGATGAATTGAAGCCAGAGAGCCACCTAGACATAGACTCATAGATTGATCAAAACAGGCATAGTGATCTGCCATGAATTGGGCTTTAACGCCGGAGATATCATCACATAAGTAAAAACGAGAAGCAAAGTGAAAGCAAACCTGAAAAATGTTCTTGAAATACGAAACAATAAATGAGATATAGGCGTATTACTCTCATTATATTAGTATGGGCACTAATACTTGAAATTTGCTTCACATGATTAGATAAGTACCTAGGCACCTTAGGTTTCAATCTAACAATACTTACTCAATGTGCATGTACATCATAGGCTTTAGACTTGGGGTATATTCTATAAGGTCACACACACACGCTCTCTTTGACCACTAAATAGAAACTAGCTTCCTAAAAAACGAGTCTAGGAAACCAACCTCCTAATAAGCGAGCATCACAGCCTATACATAGCTATCCGTGCAATTATGTGTCATCAACTAAGAGGTGATCTGAGATGCTACGGAAGTAGATAACTTGCTCCCACTTCGAGGATCATAATAAAGCGGTACGAGGACAAGAGGTCACCTTGCCTCCTACATGAAAAAGGTAGTCGAGGAAACAGCTCAAAATCCAGTTAATTTGGTGAGAAGGAAATCCAGACTGAGAAAAGAAGAGCTTGTTATAAGCCTTCTTAATGTCAAGCTTTATAGTCATTAGCCCTAAACACCCACATTCTCTCAAATGAGTGAATTACTGTAGGGCGATAATTATGTAACCATGGATGAAACTACCTTGATAGTGGAATATAGCTATACTAAGATTTCGATTGAGAAGCGATAATTTTAATAAAGATTTTAAAAATCATGTTACATAACCTAATGGGGCGAAACTGCGAGATTAATTATAAATGGCACTGTTTTAGAATAAGATTGAATCCTTATCAATTGTCATAAGCTCAAAAGCAAGTTAAATAATCTGAGACACAGAGGGCCCAACTTTGTCCCAAAAGAAAGAAACCATGAAGGCCATTCAGTCCAGAGCTTTTGTATGACAGATTAACCACCAGCATTTTATTTTTTTTGTCATTTGGGCGTGGAATAGGAAATACAGTATTCTGCCTTGGCTCCGGGAGAATCGGGTTTGACAAAAGCTCGGCGACAATGGTGACTTAGGACATGAAGCCATGTAAGGTTTTCAAAATGAGCTGGAGGACCTAACACCTCCTTGTGTGTTATCCAATGCTCAAGAGCCATTTTTAAGAGCTCAAATTCTATTTGACTACCTCTTATGTATGGTTGAGTGGTGAAAGAATCTAATGTTCAAATTTCCACATTCCAACCAAATTTGGTTGGGTTTCTTGTCCCACATTTGCATATTCACATCACTGAGACCAGGATGGTCTAACAAACATTTATAGTTGTTATAGGCACAGAGCATCTTCTTGAATCAAGAAAAGTGGGTCGTCGCCACAGTGTTTTCTTTCCTGTATTTTGTAGTTGAGGAGTAGGGTAGCGGCATAGATACTCCATTTTTGCACAAGGATGGCTTGGTTCAACTTTCTTTTGTCTGCACCTCTCGAACATAGTTACCAAGTCGGGGCTCAGGAATTATTTGTCTACCCTATGTTTGATTGCTGAGAAAATCAGTGAAAAGAGGAAAGGAAAAAAAAATTGAGTAAAACACAACTAAGAATTGTATTAGAAATGTAAAATTTTCTCGACAACCAAACATATCACTACAGGGAAAAATTCAAAAACCAAATCAGCAAAATTTGGAAATAAATTGAAAAAATGTGGGGTAAGATATGAAAAAACATAAAATATGATTACTAATTATGAAATTTATAAATAAATATATTTTCGTATACTAGATATTTATTCTAGACTTTTAAAAAATTCATGTTTAATTCATGAAATTTCGTGACTTTTTGAAAAATTCACAAATATTTCGTGAATTAATCTTTGACGAAGAAAATGGATATTATTCGAGATTTTTTTGAAAAAATCAGAGAACTTTGTTACTATGCTCTCGAATAGCCAAGAGCTGTACGATAATGGTCAAGAACACACTTGTCCCTTGAGGAGGGATGGGAAGGGTGAACCTCGTAAAGAGGTCTTAAAATTCCCAACGTTATATTGGTGGTTTACGCACCGACCAGCCCACTGTGGTGACCGACTACCCAACTAACTATTACCCGTATCAGGACAAGGGAGAAAAAAGAAGAAGAAAAAGGCAAAACAGTACCAAGTGCACTTCTGACTTTAGATATAGGAAGTTCTTTTCTTGATCATTGCTTTATTTTCTTTTAATGGTCCATGTCTTAGTCTCACATCAGAAGGGTAAGATCCTCCCACAGATACTCAATTTAAAGTGAGTAAAGAATTCCGTACTCGATCTCATAGATACATATAGAATTCTGTGGAAAGCCGTATTCGATGTAAGTCCTATGTACGGTTTGGAGGGTCAGGGCATCCCTGGTTTCAGGTCTATCTCTGGCAGACCCCTGATGCGCCTTTTGAGTACGTTTCGGACCTGATCGAGCAACGAGTATGATTGTCTGGCTATGCCCCATCTAAGGGTTACCTCATGAACTGAATGATCCACATGAAAGAACAGTACTAGGAGTACTGGGGATGTTTTTTCACAAAGTATGAGAGTCATGTAATAACACCTCAATGAGGTTTTTGAATTTCACACACCATACCACATCAATTCTCGAAGTCGCTTCATTGTTCTTGCTTTACATCTCTATCTTCAATGGCGATGCTTGAGTCCCTAGCATTATCCTCTCCAATGCCTCATTTTTCACAGCAACAATACTCTGTTTCAGGTCCTCTTATTCTCTATAATTCAAATGAACATTTAACTGTAGCTGGTTACTGAGTTTTAAATTTTTGCAAGAAATTCAGTTCAACAGCAAAATAAATCTTCACATTTTTAAGTTCCTCGACTGTAAAATAGTAAAGTAAATCTTCACACTTTAAGTTCCTTGACTGGATATGTTTAATCCCTTCATGATTTTACATGGAAGGTAGACTATTGCTTCATTCAAGATGTTTCTTTTTCTTGTGATGTTTATGTTTTGTTACGTAAATTTTAAGTTTTTTCTTGCATTCCTCCATGAAGGAACAAAGATATGAGTGAAATGGGTTTTTCTATTTGCTAGGAATTCAGCAAGGACCAGTTAGTTATTTGGAAGTTCATAAGAACTTAGGAAATAGAAATATTGTTGCTTGGTTACATATGGAAAAGGAATTTACTCTTAAGAGAGTGCCGATGCTCAAAATCATGCTCATGAGTTATTTTTACTACTCAAAAATCACTTATTTGACATCTTCACTAAAAGGCAGAATGGAAACATTTAGGGGTCTAAAAGGCTAAATTGGAAGAATTTATTTATGTGATTCAAACTCCATTGATTTTCTTGAGTGATTTACTAACTTTTCTTCTCTTTATAGTAGTCAGAAAACAAACACCCAGGAATCTAAATCCTCGGATACAAAATTCATATGAGAATCAATGCAAGAAACTGAGTAGTACTACTTATTTTTCCAAGTCACTGAAATAGGGCTCCTGGCCCTGTATTGACCATGGTGGGTATGCACCCATGTCAAATGTCCTTGAGAAAAGGTCACCTTCTTTGAAGCCATTCTCTTCCTGGATATGATCCAGACTCTGTACCTCAAACTCTGGTATACATGAACAAATGTTAGATGTTGCGGTTTAACTCTAATTTTGACTCCTTGAGGCGCCATTACCTCCACAGAGTATGTCGAATTAGGGGAACCTACATTCGTTAGTCGCCTTTTAATAATCTTACTCATCATCCTAGGCTTGAAAATCACAGAAATGGAAGGATAATTAAGGCTAAAACCCCTGTTATTTGCCATGGTTTCTTGGCAACTCACATTCCTGTGAGTAATGGCGAAAATCTCTGAGCTTGTGTATCCAAGAGTGCAGAGGTGAGTGATATACTCATCTGGCTTGATATCGTAAACCAACCCCGGATTGATTGCTCTTCCGGGGTTTACATGTCCGGCTCCCATCGCAAAAACTTCTGCAGGTTTCTGTCCATCCATAATCGGCTTTCCCAAATGATCTACGACATCCGCAGTTGTCATGATTGCGGATTTAACTGCAGCTGGGCTCCATGTAGGGTGGGCTGAGCACACCAGAGCAGCAATTCCACTGAGGTGAGGACAAGCCATGGAAGTCCCCGACATGATGGTGAAATTCACTCTTCTAGAATCTTCCGGAAGTCCGGTAGGACCCAAGTTTTGAGGCCAGGCAGCAATGATATTTACCCCAGGAGCAATTATATCTGGTTTGAGGATTGAAGGGTTGGTTATACTAGGCCCTCTTGATGAAAATTGAGCAACTGTTGGTGCTGTAGATTTTCCAATAACTGTTCCTCCAAATTCGATTCGAGCTCTTGGTCTCCTTGTCGAATTTATGTAACTCTTTAAGTGTACAGATTCTGCATAGCCGATCAATGTCGCGGGCAAAACATGGGCATCAACAGAATCCTCCTCCAGATTTATCTTTGTGTTTGCCAGAATCATTGCGGCACCGCCGGAATCCTTTACAACTTGTCCTTTTTCCGCCCTTCCGTTGACACCCCGGTCACAAACCACCATTTTCTGGTGAACTTTGGATCTTGGAAGAGAACCTTTTAGGCAAAATTGACTCCCCTTATTTCCTCCAGTTACATACACCAGCTCCACCTCTTTTTCGGCTAACTGCTTTCCTGGGTACATGGATTCTCCATTAAGGATTTCACCATTACCCAAATGTACAACAGCGGGAAATCTCCGGTCAAGCGTACTGGCGCCAACGGTAACTATCCAAGGAGCCTCATTGGCAACCAAGCTCGGGGTTGGACCGTTATTCCCCGCTGCACAAATTACCATAACACCCCTCTCCATAGCTCTAAAACTGCCTATGGCAATGCTGTCTTCAAAAAGAGGAATTGGGAAGCCTCCTAGAGAGAGGGAGAGGATATCAACTCCATCTCTAATTGCACTATCCATTGCAGCTAGAATGTCAGAGCTGTAACAGCCATTGAACCAGCAAACTTTGTACATGGCGACATGTGCCCCTGGCGCCATCCCTCGAGCCTCCCCCGCGCCATTTCCAAACACACCCGTCATTGGGACCGAAGCTCCAGCTGCTGTCGATGAAGTGTGGGTTCCATGACCATGTGAATCTCGTGGTGAGACATATTCCACAACAGCAGTTGAGATGGATGAGGTTGAAGCTACACTGTGCCCTTTACTAAAGAACCGGGCGCCAATTAGCTTACGGTTGCAATGGGAAGAACTACTAAAGTTCCTTCCTTCCTGGCAAATCCCTTTCCACCTCTTGGGCACTGGAGGCATGTGGTGATCATTGAAGCTTGGACTCTCTGGCCACACTCCAGTGTCAAGTACTCCAATTATTGTTCCCCGCCCGAAACTAGACTGCAACCAGGCGCCTTCCTTCGTGGGGCTTAGTCCTAAGAACTTGTAAGAGTAAGTAGTGTGTAATTGGAGGCAACGGTCTGGTCTGATCGAAATTACATCATTCATGCTTCGCAAGGCATGGAGCTCCTCTTCTGAGAGAGTAGCCGCAAAACCTTCCATGGCGGAGCGGTATGAGTAAAGAAGGCGAGAAGATGGGTCATCTTCGGAGGTGACGGTTCGGTCTAGAAACGAGAGATGCCATTCAAGCCTTGTGTTGAAGGTAGAGGTAGTCATTCCATGTGGATGTAATTGGATTATGTAGGTTTGGAGATTGTGGGCATGGAGGGAAAGTAAGTATAAGAAACAAGTGAAGGAAAAGAAGAGGATTTTGGCTTCCATGGACAGCTAAAAACAGTGATTTTGTACTTCTGTTTCATGTTTTTGGGATTGAATTGTGGGGTATTTGAAGAAGTTCTTGAGAATTCAAAAATGGGGTTGACAAGCATTTCTTAGAGATGATGAAGCTCGTGATGCTTAAGGGCTAGCTCTTCTTCACGAGGATCCTTTGTTGAGAGAGAGCTTGTTCTTGAGGAGCTGAAGCTGAAGTGTGTTTTTGGTCTTAGCTTCACGAGATGTTTTGGTTGGATTTATTACATAGCCGTTAAATTCAAATTCTTATATTTTCTCACTTTTCTTAGATCCTCTTGAGGGAATTCTTAGTAGCAAGCTGTACTAGAAATAAAAGGGTGTCTTAAATGCCTGATCCAATGCCTTCATTCACACGCTCTTACACTCTTTTGTCTCCCTTCCCACGTGCAGCTCGTGCTTGTCTGCACGCTTTGATTTCTCACTGTTTGTCCCCATGAGTTGCTACTAGCTAGAAAGAAAACTGTAAATAGATTCAAGGATAACTAATAGGACTTTTTTGTGCAAAACCCCCTAACTTTTCAGCTATTTGTAAATACCTCTTATGTTTTGTGATTTTGTATTATAGTCCACTAACTTTTAAAATTTTTACAAATCCCCCTTCCATCCCAAATATAGTTAACGAATGTTAAAATATTCATGAAATTACACTTTTAACCTTTTTTTTTTTTTCTAAAGAGATCTGTAAAAACTTTTCACAAAAGAAGTGCTTGGAACACACTAACTATGGTCAAGATTTACTAACCACTAGGATTCATCTGTTTAACCTTAATTTTTAGAAAAAAAAATTAACTTTAGATTGATTATGTTTAACCACAGTTAAAGGAGACTACAAGCTATTACTTGTCCCTTTAACACTCATAAACTGTGGTTAAGATTCATTCATCCATAGGATTCATGCATCTAACCTCAAATCGATTAACCTTAACCCCAATTAAAGGGGGATATATGAGACATGATAATTCGTACTGTCCAACCCATTAAAAAGAGGTTAAAAAGGTTATTTCATAAAATATTTAACATCCGAAAACTATCTTTTGGATGAAGGGTGGATTTGCAAAAATTTTAAAAGCTAGTGGACTATAATACAAAATCACAAAACATAAGGGATATTTATAAATAGCTGAAAAGTTAAGGGTTTTTTCATAAAAAAAAACCTAAGTAATACTGTAAATGGGATCCATCCCTTCTGCATTTAAGTAGCCAACAGATCATGGATCTGGGACCTGTCTTGTGCCGCTCCTTCTATTCGCACTGACATAGACTGTGTACACCACAGTACGTCGCACTCACCGCCCGTTGTTCCCA